>CM057351.1:183543701-186320198 GCA_030015575.1 Agapanthus africanus
ATGCGACATATCAGACGAACAGACCGGACTGTGCGGTAAGTGTTACTGATTGGATTCGCAGGAGTGTGAGCAGGCTTGCTTGTTGATCTTCTGATCACTCAATACCCGGGTGGCCGTTACGTTTAGCAGACCGCTTGCGGCTTGTGGGTGATTGATATGATCACCGACTACTGCCGGCGTATTGACGAGTCTTTAGAGTCCTACACAAAGGTTTCCTGGCTCAAGCGAAACGAAATAGGAGCGTATATGAGATATGTGCGGGACCGAGATGTAAGTGCACGGCGGCGCCCCGGCAGTCAATCCGACGCCGGAATGCGGAAGCGATGGTTTTCTTTAACTTTTTATACCGGCACCACCGCGCACTATAAACCTGGATCGTGCCATTAATCTAGTCCTAGCTAACAAGAGAAAGGATAGAGAGATATATCGAGCGATCCGTATCCTTCGGTCTTCTCGTCGTCGTCCCGATCTCCCGCGGAATGTCCGGTCTCCACCTCCTCGCCGGAAGGGCACCACGTCGCCGGCTTCTTTTACGAGCTCCCACCTCTGGACCGAGGCAACTCGGGCATGAAGCTGGCGAGTCGACGTGCCCAAGATTTGTTGTAGAATATAGTGTAGAGCTATGTCTCATTTGGGGTTGTAGGAAGTTGCCTTTTGAGATGGTGGAGGAATGAAGTTTTGGATATGGAGCTAAATGGATTTTGTGCAATACAAATGAACAAAAATCCCCACCCAAAATTTTGGAACAGCCCCTCCGTCTAACTTGGCCGGCCATGGCACAAGAGGAAATCAAAAGAGAGAGAGGAGAAAAGAATGAGGGAGCCAAAAACATAATGCAAGAGTGAGAAAAAGGTTATCATGATCAACCATGATCACAAAACAAGTTCAACACTCCAAATCAACAATCATGATACAATAATATGCAAAGACCACCCTCCAAATTGCTTATTTGCACAAATGCAAATAAGCCCTCCTCCACCAACTTTCAGCCAAGAAAAGATACAAAGAAATATGGCCGAAAACGGAAAACAAACTGGCAACTCCAAAAAACTGATCCCGTAATAAATTACAGGAAAACCCCGCTACTGTATATACATACCCGCATTTGTATTCCGACCGAAATACAAATGCAATGAGACAAAATCTACACTGTACTATACTAGGATCCGGCTTAAACCAAAGCCCTCTATGTTGGAGATAGAGCCCTCATAGTCAATTATTGGATCACAGGTACGTGATTGCAATGATTGCGGAGGACCTATACCGGTAGGACGGTCTTACTCGAGATGATAGTATGCTATCTGGTTTGCCTTTATCAGTCGTGTACATGATCAGGTGACTGATTACATGTTACACTTTGATAGAGCCCTTAGGATTTTGCTTTACTACCAACAGTATGATGGCGATCATATACGTGAGAGTTGGGTAGTTTATATGCATATCCTTAAATGTGGTCCCTAGTCGTGGGAGTTTCGAAACAGGGCATCGATACTCCGGAGTAGACTAGTGTGTACAGTCGAGACCCCGACGAGGGGCGGTGGCCGGTCTCACAAGCCACTGGTGTCAGTTGGATCACCTAAGATGTATACAGGTGCTCATTGGGTTATGAGTACACCGGACAGGACTCGCCGGGAACCTGCTAGTTGGTATTATACATATCGTCAGATAGCAGTTCCCTGGTGACATGTGTACAGGTTAGTTCATCGACCTGAGGTCGTCATTTGTCTCGTGTGAGTTCCCACTGTGCTTTGATTTCTACCCTACCACGGTTCAAAGGAGTCGTGCAAACAGGTAGTTTTTGGGTACAGTCCCGAGCCATATGGAGGCACGTGAGCGGATCGGCAGGGGATTCGTCTCTCCCGGTATTGGGGGCGAGGTCGTGCTGTGTCTAGGAGAGCCATTGCACAAAGTCCATGGCCATGGCAGGAGATTTACTGGTAGGTACTCCAGTAGTATCTCAGGGTGTTATTGGGCTTCACTCCGACACGACTTATACTGCTATCGGGGGTCTGACGTTACTAGCCCCCTAGGCAGATATGCGATACTCATAGACGAACGGACCGGACTGTATATACATTGTCACTGTTAGGCTCAGTAGGGTTTCTGGATGAGTTCGCTCATCAGCCTCCCTTGAGGTCAGTCCATGGGCAGCCGTTACGCATTGCTAGTGCCGCTGACGGTTTGTGGTTAAACCCACTGCCAGGGTACTGATGAGTCATTAGAGTCCCCCACAGACAGTTTCCCAAGTTCGGGCGAAACGTTGTAGAGGCCGTATGGTTTTATGGCAGGGTTCGGAAAATGCACGTGCGTTTACGCACGTGTCAGTTTTCGGACAGATGATACTGGTCGGCTTTGGTTTAAGCCGGATCCGAGTATTATATTGAGTAGGTATAATATCTTTGTCTCAGTTGCATTTGTATTCGGTCGTAATACAAATGCGGGTATATTTATACAGTTTCGGGGTTGTCCTGAAATTCGTTTCAGGATCACTTTTGGAAGTTGCCAGTTTCCAGTTTTCTATCAGCCGTCTTTTAACATTCGGTTAAAGACGGATTTATCTTTTCTTCAGATGATGTGAGTCAGTGTTCTAGAAGGTTCTAGATGAGGTGACTAGGATTAATTGGTGTTGAGTTTTCATTGGATGCATTAAAGGCTTGATGATGTGTTTAGTGATTCATGCTTTTTCATTAAAGCTTTTTGTTTTCCTTAGGATATTTTGAAGTGAGAAGCTTTCTCTTGTGGTCACCCCCCTCTCCTACGGTCACCTCCCTCTTGCTATATAAGGCCGGCCCTCTCTCTCCTCTCTCTCACTCTCACTTGATGTTTCATTTTGGTTAGAAAAGATTATGATAGTATTCGGGGTGTATGGAATTTTACAGTTCATTTCATTCCATCACCCGATTTCCACGGCAACTTCATTAACCGATCGTCCACGGATTAGGACGAAGTGACACAAAGTCATCTACTCATTCTCTACATCATTCTTGGTCGTCTCTTTTAGCAAACTTGACGATCGAGTTGCCTCAAGTCAGAGGCGGGAGCCCGTTTAAAGAATCGATCATGTGGTGCCACCTAGACGAAGGAATCGGAGATCGACGAGATCGGAGCAGCCGCAACGGAGCGTGGGATGATGGTTGAAGAACGAAAGACTCGGATCGTTCGGTATAACCTTTCTACACTCTTTACAGTTTGTTAGTTTAGCAATAATGGCAGATCCGGGTTAAAGTATACGATAGCGCCAGTTAAAAAGTTTTTGTTCCGCATTTGGCGTCTGTAGACTGCCGGGGCGCTAGCGTAGACTTACAATGGTATCAGAGCCTAACCATTTTGCTATGCTAACTTGTGCTAACGCGTTTAAAACATCGATCGAACCGGAAATCAAAAACTGCAAAATCCAAGCTTGACAGTTTCTGTTAATTTTTAAACTGGTCCAAATGTCATTTTGACCATACCAGAAAATCAAGCAGGCTTTTTTAGGAATACTGCAGAAATTCGACAAAGTAATTCGACTGTTCCGCCGCGGATCCGCGGCCCAAGCATGCGTTTGGCCGCGGATCCGCCGCAGGAAAGTCAAATCACTTGGCCAATTTTCTACAGTGCATTCTATATTGGAAATTGGAGTTTTTGGTATATATCGTTTGGGCCCAGGTTTTGTTACTGTTCACCAGTAAGTCGTGGGGCCCACTTCTTGATATTTGGTCGATCGAAATTTAAACATGTTAGTTTACAGTGCTTACATTATATCTCCGACCGGGAATGTCATTTGATCGGTAAACCGCGTCTGATTGCTATAGTTCTTTTAGACGGGTTTGCGAACGTGACATTCGCGTTGATGTTCTGTGTTGTGCTGTGATGTTGCGGATTTGTCGTGGTGGATAGCAGTGTGCAATGGTAGTACAGTTTGTGTTTATTTATACATTTGATATTGCGGGGCGAGCGTTCAACTTGTGGACTGCCGTCACTGCCTGTTGTATAATATTCTTTTGGGGCACGACCAGGTTGCGGTCGATGTACCTATTGTACTATTTTTCATTACTGTACTAGGTTTTGCCCCGAGACGGAGTGTACGGATAGCCGGGTTCTGAGAAGCAACGGGTCCGCATCTCATGGCTTTGAGAGGCAGAGGGGCCCCACTCTAGAATTGGCAGACTATTCGCCGCACTCGTAGGGGGTACAGGTTGACCCAAGGAGGGGTGCCCAAGATTACCGGATTCCGTGGAGTGCTGGGTGGTCCATTCACTATGCTGTAGGGGGCTGCCTCGCTTCAGGTTTTGGCGGGTAACTTGCCGCGCCCGTAGGGGTCTAGGTTTCATTGCACAGGCTATCCACATGACAGGGGAACGTCGAGTTTCAGCAGCGGCTCTGTGAAACCCGGGGATCCCAGATTATCTGTATTGTTCTGTGATGCTTATTACTTTTCTGTAATGTTGCATACTATCACGCCTGGAGCGATTATTGTATATTGGTTTATATACTATTAGATGTTGTATATGTTTTACACCCGCGCTAGTCCAGTCCCCGCTCTGTCGTTAGTTAAGTAACCTAACGGGTGATGACGGGACCCAGTGACGAATGCGGATGGCATATACGTACATTTTATTTTCGTTCTTTTCTGGTGTGATTAAATGATGGGACTGTGTTGATTCTGATCAATGCAAAGTAAAACAAACCTGTTTACAGTTGTTGGAACAATTTTAAAAAGTGTTATTGCAAAGACGTTTCCTTTTGTTATGCATAGCGGTATTCAGTGGAATATCCTGCACCTCATTCGACGGGGCAAGGGCCGATATCCCTTCACCGGGACTGACCCCTTGGGCAGAAGTTTGCGTCAGAGTAATAACTTCACTATAGTCGATTACAAGTTGCTTTGCATAGCGGCATTCAGTGGAATATCCTGCACCTCATTCCACGAGGAAAGAGCCGAAATCCCTTTACCGGGAGTGACCTCTTTAGCAAAAGGTTTTCGCCACTATATTTTAAAAAGCTATCAGGTTCCTTCAGCGATATCAAGTTCACTACGTTAAAGGTTTTTCGCCAAAAACCAGCCGTAGCCCTCCGTCACTTCTTTTGGGTATTCAGTAGTATTCAAGCTATGTATTTTGACCTAACGCTAAGGCATAGTGTTTGGTAGCTGCTGGGTATTCAATTGTTGCATAGATAGATGAGTTGGTTTGGGACAGCCGTTCTGCCATTTTGACCTAACGCCAAGGGCATGTGCGGATGGGTTCAAATTAACAAGATAGTGATGGGTAGAACTTGGCATGTGACTTATGACATTTTGACCTAACGCCAAGGTTATAAGAGCATGGGGCAAAAACTATATCGGGAGTTTCTAAAGAAACTGAAACTTGCCAAGTATGCGCATACCATCTGGAGTATGAGTAACGTGGATGCATTCCATCACGTTATCATGCGATGAGAGTTGGATCCCGATTCCCACTGATGAGTTGGTTTACTCTTCGGGTGATCCCGATTGATTCTTCTTTAGGTTTGGAGGAGAATTTGACAGGACAGTGGGAGGTTTCCGAATTAGATAAAGTGATGACCATTCTGATCTAGGTTAGAGTGCACGCAGAGTGTTTCTTTTCTCTCTCTCTTTGGCAGCGACCTTTGACTGACCCTAGACTATGACTCAGTGACCAGGTTGACCGAACCTTCTTAAAATACTGGCTTTTGGATTGTCTGAGTTGCATAAGTCATTGCCACTCCTTCTTTTACCCTTTGAAATTTCTCAGAACACCCGTATTACCACGGATATCCACATCCATTGGATAGATCCATCGTATGGTTATTTACGAACTCGAAGGGACTTCTTCGAGGATGGATCCAGGTTCAGGAGAAATAGAATTGGTTTATTCAGTTTTCTTTTATTATCACCTTCTCTCAGGTTGCGAGAGCTCCTTGGTTTAGGAGAGTACACCTATTACGCTTATTGGATAGTCTTATTCCAAACCATAGGCTGGTGCCGAAAGGTAGGGAATGAAGAAAACCAATTAGCCTAAGTAGGGTGTGCAGAAGGTAATATGTAAAGACAAAATAAAGGGATTAGAAAGAGGGCAAAGTAAATTGCGACTGTTATCATTCATGACCAAAACCGCGTACTTCATCGCCACTCCTATTTCACCTTTAAAAGAATAAGGTATTATTCAGTTGTCTTTTATCATCACCTTCTCTCAGTTCCGAGTACTCCTTGGTTTAGGAGGGTACACCAATTATGCTTACTGGATAGTCTTCTTCCAAACCATATGCTGGTGCCGAACGGTAGGGAAGGAAGAAAACCATTTAGCCTAACGATGGTGTACAGAAGGTAACGACTAAAGACAAATAAAGGGATTTGGAGAGACGGCAATAAAATATACGGTTGAAGTCATGAATTGGATTATGGAAGAGGCATTGCTATGAATACCAGGATACCCCTACGAAACATTTTCATGTTTCAGTGCATTGTTAAAAGAAAAACTGTTTTCCCGATTAGACACTTACTCCAAGGGTATGTATTTACCAGGTTTCATTCTCATATCTGTATGGTTTTACAGATGATGAGTGGGAGTAAGTTATTGGGAATTAGGTGATTATCCTCATTATATCGGAATTCGTTGTAATTGGTGATATTTGAGGAAATCGCCAGGGTACAGTTTTCAACCTACGACGCACAGGTTTTGAGTTGTTAAACTCAGCGGACTTATACAGAGTATTGTATGTTGTCCAAGTGTCCATCAGGACAAAGGGGTGGGTCCTCGTACTATGTTCTGTTTACTTATAATTTCTCTAGTATTTAGACAAGTGTTTCGTAGAAATACAAGGTCTAAGTTTTGAGAAGTTGTGGGTATAAGAATAAAGTAGAGAACCAGGTATCACAAGCATCGGGATTCTTCAAAGAGATCGAAGATGTAGATTCTTGTGATTGGTATTCAGATAATAGTGATGGTTTTGAGAAACGTGTTTCTCTTTCAGGTTGCTCATAATTGGATGGATTCCTAAGTTAAGTAATGCTGATTAGCCTCTTTCCATTAATGTGATATGCACTGGAGACAGTTGCATGGTTTGAATATGGTTCCAATTAAATAAGTGCCAAAGTTTCTATATTGGATATAGAATAGTTCGTACCTTAAAAGATATTAAGGTACAGGGAGCTGTCCAGCTTATGCTTAAAACCAGACTCTGGATAACTCAGGGCACGTTTCTGTAATGGCTGTTTGTGGGTTGACCCTGGCTATGACGAGGGTTGATATTCTACCATTTGGAAGATCAATAGTGATATTGTTCTTAACTCGCCACGGTTTTAGTAAAATAGATCTTTTTCAGAAAACAGTAGTGGGAGTATGGTAGAACTGGAAGTGATTCCAGAACCGCGAACGATTACGAAAAATTTAATAGGACCTATACATTCAATCAGGTTTGACATTCCAATAGCCACTCCGCAGATATGGTGGGTAACCTCAGACACCCCAGAGGTACTTCGGTAGCCTCAAGGACGGTGACAGGGAGGTTCTTATCTACCAAGACTTGACACTACTGTTGTTCCAGGCTATGAGACCCGGTAGGAGGGTTGTCGTAGTCAGTGGGAGCAGCGGAAGCATAGTGGGCAAGATGCTTATATCTATTTATAGACTAGAGCAGTTATAGCGGAGATAGATCATCTAATTTTGATATGACAGTCATGGTTTTGACTTCAATCAGAATAGGGGATGGATCTGTTTAAGAAGGTAGTAGGGTGTGATGTCATGGTATCTGGATGACATACACAGAGTAGGAAGTAAAATTCCTATACTACGATCGGTATTACTATGGTCGTCACACAGTTGTTTCTCCAGACAGGATATGGATATAATATTTGACATTCTGGTTTCTAGATCTATGGTTTTAGATCTGGTTTGGGTAGTTTCCCAATGTGGGTACTTTGACAGATATTCTAATGGTTTTTGGAATAGTTGACTCCTTGCATGGTGGTGTACCTGCAGGTGATGGAGTCACCCTCTCTAAAGGTGTCGTATAGACTAAAGAGGAGAGGGATGTGCATGATTGGCAGATCACTTGCTTAGGCAATTGAGTCAATCATGAGATGTCAAGTACCACACCAGATGTTGTTTTTGCACTAGATGCAATAAGTTTGTATTAATCCAATCCTGGAGAAACATAATGAAGCAGTTTTAGAACATAAGTACATGTTCTACGGATTTGATGACGGCAGCCTCCTTCGAGAGATGGTTATCATTCCAAGCTTCAAAGGTGACATGGTTGACAGAATGATTGTCAGAGTTATAGCTTTTCCCTCTGACGAAGAGGGACAGTATTATGGACAGGTGGTCCAAGAGGATACTGTGGGAGGCATGGTGCCGGATACTGATTAGGTTCAGTGATCGATACAGTCTAAGAAGTTTGGATTTGGAGTTCATTTATGAACTAGGTCCCATCAGATATCCAGACATATTCTAAGACAGGTATTACTCGATTCGGGAGATGGCTTTCTCCGCGAACTTGAGATTAAGAGAGATATAGAAAGAAACTTCTAGGCGGATCCACTCACTAAGGCTATTTCTCGAACACAATAGTTTTACAAACGGGCTTTGTGATACTGATTAGTAGAGGAGTTGGATGTTCGGTTTCACACGGGCTGTGAGTAGTTGACATCGCAATAATTAGCCTTGAGTGCAAGTGGAAGATTGTTGGAGATAGTGCCCTCATAGTCAATTATTGGATCGCAGGTACGTGATTGCAATGATTGCGGAGGACCTATACCGGTAGGACAGTCTTACTCGAGATGATAGTATGCTATCTGGTTTGCCTTTATCAGTCGTGTACATGATCAGGTGACTGATTACATGTTACACTTTGATAGAGCCCTTAGGATCTTGCTTTACTACCAACAGTATGATGGCGATCATATACGTGAGAGTTGGGTAGTTTATATGCATATCCTTAATTGTGGTCCCTAGTCGTGGGAGTTTCGAGACAGGGCATCGATACTCCGGAGTAGACTAGTGTATACAGTCGAGACCCCGACGAGGGGCGGTGGCCGGTCTCACAAGCCACTGGTGTCAGCTGGATCACCTAAGATGTATACAGGTGCTCATTAGGTTATGAGCACACCGGACAGGACTCGCCGGGAATCTGCTAGTTAGTATTATATCTACCGTCAGATAGCAGTTCCCTGGTGACATGTGTACAGGTTAGTTCATCGACCTGAGGTCGTCATTTGTCTCGTGTGAGTTCCCACTGTGCTTTGATTTCTACCCTACCACGGCTCAAAGGAGTCGTGCAAACAGGTAGCTTTTGGGTACAGTCCCGAGCCATATGGAGGCACGTGACCGGATCGGCAGGGGATTCGTCTCTCCCGGTATTGGGGGCGAGATCGTGCTGTGTCTAGGAGAGCCATTACACAAAGCCCACGGCCGTGGCAGGAGATTTACTGGTAGGTACTCCAGTAGTATCTCAGGGTGTTATTGGGCTTCACTCCGACACGACTTATACTGCTATTGGGGGTCTGACGTTACTAGCCCCCTAGGCAGATATGCGATACTCATTGACGAACGGACCGGACTGTATATACATTGTCACTGTTAGGCTCAGTAGGGTTTCTGGATGAGTTCGCTCATCGGCCACCCTTGAGTGCGCTCATCAGTCTCCCTTGAGGTCAGTCCGTGGGCAGCCGTTATGCATTGCTAGTGCCGCTGACGGTTTGTGGTTAAACCCACTGCCAGGGTGCTGACGAGTCATTAGAGTCCCCCACAGACATTTTCCCAAGTTCGGGCGAAACGTTGTAGAGGCCGTATGGTTTTATGGCAGGGTTCGGAAAATGCACGTGCGTTTACGCACGTGTCAGTTTTCGGGCAGATGATACTGGTCGGCTTTGGTTTAAGCCGGATCCGAGTATTATATTGAGTAGGTATAATATCTTTGTCTCAGTTGCATTTGTATTCGGTCGTAATACAAATGCGGGTATATTTATACAGTTTCGGGGTTATCCTGAAAGTCGTTTCAGGATCACTTTTGGAAGTTGCCAGTTTCCAGTTTTCTATCAGCCGTCTTTTAACATTCTGTTAAAGACGGATTTATCTTTTCTACAGATGAGGTGAGTCAGTGTTCTAGAATATTCTAGATGAGGTGACTAGGCTATTTGGTGTAGTGTTCTTATTGGATGCATTAAAGAGATGATGACTAGGTTATTAGATTCAATGTTTGCATTAAAGGCTTTTAGTGACTCATGCTTCCTTTAATGATCATGATAAGCTTCATCTTTTGCTTAGTGTCACCCCCCCTCTCCTACCATCACCTCCCTCTTCTACATAATGTGGCCGGCCCCATTTGAGTGAGAGAGAGAGAGATTAATTTCATTATGTGAGAAAAGACTATGGTTAAGGGTGCATGGAAATTTCATTGTTTCAATTCATTCCATCACCCGATTTCCATCAGCAACTTCATTAACCGATCGTCCACGGACTTGGACGAAGTGAGACAAAGTCATCTACTCATTCTCTGCATCAATCTTGGTCGTCTCTTTTAGCAAACTTGACGATCGAGTTGCCTCGAGTCAGAGGCGGGAGCCCGTTTAAAGAATCGTCGACGTGGTGCCACCTCGACGAAGGAATCGGAGATCGATGAGATCGAAGCAGCCGCAACGGAGCGTGGGATGATGGTTGAAGAACGAAGGACTCGGATCGTTCGGTACAATCTTTCTACACTCTTTACAGTTTGTTAGTTTAGCAATAATGGCAGATCCGGGTTAAAGTATACGATAGCGCCAGTTAAAAAGTTTTGTTCCGCATTTTGGCTTCTGTAGACTGCCGAGGCGCTAACGTAGACTTACAGTGGTATCAGAGTCTCACCATTTTGCTATGCTAACTTGTGCTAACGCGTTTAAAACATCGATCCGACCGAAAATCGAAAACTGCAAAAATCCAAGCCGACAGTTTCTGTTGATTTTAAACGGTGTCAAAATTGATTTCTGTATATCTTAAAAATCCGTGCAGGCGTTTTTAAGAGCCACGAAAAAATTTGGGGTCGTGATCCCTCCAAGCTGCCGCGGAAGGGCGGCCAAACCCATGGTTTAGCCGCGCATCCGCGGCCACGTGGGGAGCACGTGCTCCCAAATTTTGTCAGGATGTTCAGTGTTGGATTTTGGGGTTTTTGGTATATATCATTTTGGCCCAGGTTTTGTTACTGTTCACCAGTAAGTCGTGGGGCCCACTTTTTGATATTTCGTCGATCGAAATTTAAACATGTTAGTTTACAGTGCTTACATTATATCTCCGACCGGGAATGTCATTTGATCGGTAAACCGCGTCTGATTGCTATAGTTCTTTTAGACGGGTTTGCGAACGTGACATTCCCGTTGATGTTCTGTGTTGTGCTGTGATGTTGCGGATTTGTCGTGGTGGATAGCAGTGTGCAATGGTAGTACAGTTTGAGTTTATTTGTACATTTGATATTGCGGGGCGAGCGTCCAACTTGTGGACTGCCGTCACTGCCTGTTGTATAATATTCTTTTGGGGCACGACCAGGTTGCGGTCGATGTACCTATTGTACTATTTTTCATTACTGTACTAGGTTTTACCCCGAGACGGAGTGCACGGATAGCCGGGTTCGGGAAAGCAACGGGTCCGCATCTCATGGCTTTGAGAGGCAGAGGGCCCCCACTTCAGAATTGGCAGACTATTCGCCGCACTCGTAGGGGGTACAGGTTGACCCAAGGAGGGGTGCTCAATTTACCGGATTCCGTGAAGTGCCGGGTGTTCCATTCACTATGCTGTGGGGACTACCTCGCTTCAGGTTTTGGCGGGTAACTTGCCGCACCCGTAGGGGTCTAGGTTTCATTGCACAGGCTATCCACACGACAGGGGAACGTCGGGTTTCAGCAGCGGCTCTGTGAAACTCGGGGATCCCAGATATCTGTATTGTTCTGTGATGCTTATTACTTTTCTGTAATGTTGCATATTATCACGCCTGGAGCGATTATGTATAATGGCTTATATACTATTAGATGTTGTATATGTTTTACACCCGCGCTAGTCCAGTCCCCGCTCTGTCGTTAGTTAAGTAACCTAACGGGTGATGACGGGACCCAGTGACGAATGCGGATGGCATATACGTACATTTTATTTTCGTTCTTTTCTGGTGTGATTGATTGATGGGACTGCGTTGATTCTGATCAACGCAAAGTAAAAACAAACCCGTATACAGTTGTTGGAACAATTTAAAAAGTGTTGTTACAAAGACGTTTCCTTTTGTTATGCATAGCGGTATTCAGTGGAATATCCTGCACCTCATTCGACGGGGCAAGGGCTGATATCCCTTCACCGGGACTGACCCCTTGGGCAGAAGTTTGCGCCAGCGTAATAACTGCACTATAGTCGATTACAAGTTGCTTTGCATAGCGGTATTCAGTGGAATATCCTGCACCTCATTCCACGAGGAAAGAGCCGAGATCCCTTTACCGGGAGTGACCTCTTTAGCAAAAGGTTTTCGCCACTATATTTTAAAAAGCTATCAGGTTCCTTCAGCGATATCAAGTTCACTACGCTAAAGGTTTTTCGCCAAAAACCAGTCGTAGCCCTCCGTCACTTCTTTTGGGTATTTAGTAGTATTCAAGCTATGCATTTTAGCCAAAGTTAAGGCATAGTGTATGGTAGCTGCTGGGTATTCAATTGTTGCATAGATAGATGAGTTAGTTTGGGACAGTCGTTCTGCCGATTGGCCAAAGTCAAGGGCATGTGCGGATGGGTTCAAATTGACAAGATAGTGACGGGTAGAACTTGGCATGTGACTTATGACATTTTGACCAAAACCAAGGTTATAAGAGCATGGGGCAAAAATAATATCAGGAGTTTCTAAAGAAACTGAAACTTGCCGAGTATGCGCATACCTTCTGGAGTATGAGTAACGTGGATGCATTCCATCACGTTATCATGCGATGAGAGTTGGATCCTGATTCCCACTGATGAGTTGGTTTACTCTTCGGGTGATCCCGATCGATTCTTCTTTAGGTTTGGAGGAGAATTTGACAGGACAGTGGGAGGTTTCCGGATTAGATAAAGTGATGACCATTCTGATCTAGGTTAGAGTGCACGCAGAGTGTTTCTTTTCTCTCTCTCTTTGGCAGCGACCTTTGACCGACCCTAGACTATGACTCAGTGACCAGGTTGACCGAACCTTCTTAAAATACTGGCTTTTGGATTGTCTGAGTTGCATAAGTCATTGACACTCCTTCTTTTACCCTTTGAATTTCTCAGAACACCTGTATTACTACGGATATCCACTTCCATTGGATAGATCCATCGTATGGTTATATACGAACTCGAAGGGACTTCTTCGAGGATGGATCCAGGTTCAGGAGAAATAGAATTGGTTTATTCAGTTGTCTTTTATTATCACCTTCTCTCAGGTTGCGAGAGCTCCTTGGTTTAGGAGAGTACACCTATTACGCTTATTGGATAGTCTTATTCCAAACCATAGGCTGGTGCCGAAAGGTAGGGAATGAAGAAAACCAATTAGCCTAAGTAGGGTGTGCAGAAGGTAATATGTAAAGACAAATAAAGGGATTAGAAAGAGGGCAAAGTAAATTGCGACTGATATCATTCACGACCAAAACCGCGTACTTCATCGCCACTCCTATTTCTCCTTTAAAAGAATAAGGTATTATTCAGTTGTCTTTTATCATCACATTCTCTCAGTTGCGAGTACTCCTTGGTTTAGGAGGGTACACCTATTATGCTTACTGGATAGTCTTCTTCCAAACCATAGGCTGGTGCCGAACGGTAGGGAAGGAAGAAAACCATTTAGCCTAACGATGGTGTACAGAAGGTAACGACTAAAGGCAAATAAAGGGATTTGGAGAGATGGCAATAAAATATACGGTTGAAGTCATGAATTGGATTATGGAAGAGGCATTGCTATGAATACCAGGATACCCCTACGAAACATTTTCATGTTTCAGTGCATTATTAAAGGAAAAACTGTTTTCCCGATTAGACACTTACTCCAAGGGTATGTATTTACCAGGTTTCATTCTCATATCTGTATGGTTTTACAGATGATGAGTGGGAGTAAGATATTGGGAATTAGGTGATCATCCTCATTATATCGGAATTCGTTGTAATTGGTGATATTTGAGGAAATCGCCAGGGTACAGTTTTCCACCTACAACGCACAGGTTTTGAGTTGTTCAACTCAGCGGACTTATACAGAGTATTGTATGTTTTCCAGTGTCCTTCAGGACAAAGGGGTAGGTCCTCGTACTATGTTCTGTTTACTTATAACTTCTCTAGTATTTAGACGAGTGTTTCGTAGAAATACAAGGTCTAAGTTTTGAGAAGTTGTGGGTATAAGAATAAAGTAGAGAACCAGGTGTCACAAGTATCGGGATTCTTCAAAGAGATCGAAGATGTAGATTGTTGTGATTGGTATTCAGATGATAGTGATGGTTTTGAGAAACGAGTTTTCTCTTTCAGGTTACTCATGATTGGATGGATTCCTAAGTTGAGTAATGCTGATTAGCCTCTTTCCATTAAGTGGATATGCACTGGAGACAGCTGCATGATTTGAATATGGTTCCAATTAAATAAGTGCCAAAGTTTCTGTATTGGATATAGAATGGATCGTACCTTAAAAGAAATTAAGGTATGGGGAGTTGTCCAGCTTATGATTAAAACCAGACACTGGATAACTCAGGGCACGTTTCTGTAATGGTTGTTTGTGGATTGACCCTGGCTATGACGAGGGTTGATATTCTACCATTTGCAAGATCAATAGTGATATTGTTCTTGACTCGCCACAGTTTTAGTAAAATGGATCTTTTTCAGAAAACAGTAGTGGGAGTATGGTAGAACTGGAAGTGATTCCAGAACCGCGAACGATTACGGAAAATTTAATAGGACCTATACATTCAATCAGGTTTGACATTCCAATAGCCACTCCGCAGATTTGGTAGGTAACCTCAGACACCCGAGAGGTACTTCGGTAGCCTCAAGGACGGTGACAGGGAGGTTCTTATCTACCCAGACTTGACACTACTGTTGTTCCAGGTTATGAGACCCGGTAGGAGGGTTGTCGTAGTCAGTGGGAGCAACAGAAGCATAGTGGGCAAGTAGCTTATGTCTATTTATAGACTAGAGCAGTTATAGCGGAGATAGATCATCTAATTTTGATGTGACAGTCATGGGTTTGACTTCAATCAGAATAGGGGATGGATCAGTTAAGAAGGTAGTAGGGTGTGATGTCATGGTATCTGGATGACATACACAGAGTGGGAAGTAAAATTCCTATACTACGATCGGTTGAACTGTGGTCGTCACACAGTTGTTTCTCCAGACAGGATATGGATATAATATTTGACATTCTGGTTTCTAGATCTATGGTTTTAGATCTGGATTTGGGTAGTTTCCCAATGTGGGTACTTTGACAGATATTCTAATGGTTTTTAGAATAGATGACTCCTAGCATGGTGGTGTACCTGCAGGTGATGGAGTCACCCTCTCTAAAGGTGTCGTATAGACTAAAAGGGGAGAGGGATGTGCATGATTGGCAGATCACTTGCTTAGGCAATTGAGTCAATCATGAGATGTCAAGTACCACACCAGATGTTGTTTTTGCACTAGATGCGATAAGTTTGTATTAATCCAATCCTGGAGAAACATAAGGAAGCAGTTTTAGAACATTGGTACATGTTCTACGGATTTGATAACGGCAGCCTCTTTCGGGAGACGGTTATCATTCCAGGGTTCAAAGGTGACATGGTTGACAGAGTGATTGTCAGAGTTATAGTTTTCCCTCTAACGAAGAGGGACAGTATTATGGACAGGTGGTTCAAGAGGATACTGTGGGTGGCATGGTGCCGGATACTGATTAGGTTCAGTGATCCATACAGTCTAAGAAGTTTGGATATGGAGTTCATTTATGAACTAAGGTCCCATCAGATATCCAGACATATTCTAAGACAGGTACTACTCAATTCGGGAGATGGCTTTCTCCGCGAACTTGAGATTAAGAGAGATATAGAAAGAAACTTCTAGGCGGATCCACTCACTGAGGCTATTTCTCGAACACAATAGTTTTACAAACGGGCTTTGTGAAACTGATTAGTAGAGGAGTTGGATGCTCGGTTTCACACGGGCTGTGAGTAGTCGACATCGCAATATTAGCCTTGAGTGCAAGTGGGAGATTGTTGGATATAGTGCCCTCATAGTCAATTATTGGATCGCAGGTACGTGATTGCAATGATTGCGGGGGACCTATCCCGGTAGCACAGTCTTACTCGAGATGATAGTATGCTATCTAGTTTGCCTTTATCAGTCGTGTACATGTTCAGGTGACTGATTGCATGTTACACTTTGATAGAGCCCTTTGGATCTTGCTTTACTACCAACAGTATGATGGCGATCATATACGTGAGAGTTGGGTAGTTTATATGCATATCCTTAATTGTGGTCCCTAGTCGTGGGAGTTTCGAGACAGGGCATCGATACTCCGGAGTAGACTAGTGTATACAGTCGAGACCCCGATGAGGGGCGGTGGCCGGTCTCACAAGCCACTGGTGTCAGCTGGATCACCTAAGATGTATACAGGTGCTCATTAGGTTATGAGCACACCGGACAGGACTCGCCGGGAATCTGCTAGTTAGTATTATATCTACCGTCAAATAGCAGTTCCCTGGTGACATGTGTACAGGTTAGTTCATCGACCTGAGGTCGTCATTTGTCTCGTGTGAGTTCCCACTGTGCTTTGATTTCTACCCTACCACGGCTCAAAGGAGTCGTGCAAACAGGTAGCTTTTGGGTACAGTCCCGAGCCATATGGAGGCACGTGACCGGATCGGTAGGGGATTCGTCTCTCCCGGTATTGGGGGCGAGATCGTGATGTGTCTAGGAGAGCCATTACACAAAGCCCACGGCCGTGGCAGGAGATTTACTGGTAGGTACTCCAGTAGTATCTCAGGGTGTTATTGGGCTTCACTCCGACACGACTTATACTGCTATTGGGGGTCTGACGTTACTAGCCCCCTAGGCAGATATGCGATACTCATTGACGAACGGACCGGACTGTATATACATTGTCACTGTTAGGCTCAGTAGGGTTTCTGGATGAGTTCGCTCATCGGCCACCCTTGAGTGCGCTCATCAGTCTCCCTTGAGGTCAGTCCGTGGGCAGCCGTTATGCATTGCTAGTGCCGCTGACGGTTTGTGGTTAAACCCACTGCCAGGGTGCTGACGAGTCATTAGAGTCCCCCACAGACATTTTCCCAAGTTCGGGCGAAACGTTGTAGAGGCCGTATGGTTTTATGGCAGGGTTCGGAAAATGCACGTGCGTTTACGCACGTGTCAGTTTTCGGGCAGATGATACTGGTCGGCTTTGGTTTAAGCCGGATCCGAGTATTATATTGAGTAGGTATAATATCTTTGTCTCAGTTGCATTTTTATTCGGTCGTAATACAAATGCGGGTATATTTATACAGTTTCGGGGTTATCCTGAAAGTCGTTTCAGGATCACTTTTGGAAGTTGCCAGTTTCCAGTTTTCTATCAGTCGTCTTTTAACATTCTGTTAAAGACGGATTTATCTTTTCTACAGATGAGGTGAGTCAGTGTTCTAGAATATTCTAGATGAGGTGACTAGGCTATTTGGTGTAGTGTTCTTATTGGATGCATTAAAGAGATGATGACTAGGTTATTAGATTCAATGTTTGCATTAAAGGCTTTTAGTGACTCATGCTTCCTTTAATGATCATGATACGCTTCCTCTTTTGCTTAGTGTCACCCCCCCTCTCCTACCATCACCTCCCTCTTCTACATAATGTGGCCGGCCCCATTTGAGTGAGAGAGAGAGAGAGATTAATTTCATTATGTGAGAAAAGACTATGGTTAAGGGTGCATGGAAATTTCATTGTTTCAATTCATTCCATCACCTGATTTCCATCGGCAACTTCATTAACCGATCGTCCACGGACTTGGACGAAGTGAGACAAAGTCATCTACTCATTCTCTACATCAATCTTGGTCGTCGCTTTTAGCAAACTTGACGATCGAGTTGCCTCGAGTCAGAGGCGGGAGCCCGTTTAAAGAATCATCGACGTGGTGCCACCTCGATGAAGGAATCGGAGATCGATGAGATCGGAGCAGCCGCAACGGAGCGTGGGATGATGGTTGAAGAACGAAGGACTCGGATCGTTCGGTACAATCTTTCTACACTCTTTACAGTTTGTTAGTTTAGCAATAATGGCAGATCCGGGTTAAAGTATATGATAGCGCCAGTTAAAAAGTTTTGTTCCGCATTTTGGCGTCTGTAGACTGCCGGGGCGCTAACGTAGACTTACAGCTGCATACCTATTGAATAGAGTTCGAATCAAATCAGTTGCCTACCACTCCATATGAGATATGGTAAGGGAAGAGCCCATATCTTAAGTTAGTTAAGATTTGGGGTTGACCGGCCTATGTCTAAAAGCAAAATCCGGACAAGCTCGAGGCAACGTCTGTTATGTAGAACTGGAAACGTTCCAGCTATACAAACTGGATTTGATGATTTGGTAGAACCGAAGGATTCAGTAGATTCCAACGAACCTCAGCCTCTCCGCCAAACTAGTAGGGTTCCTCACCCACCTGAGAGATACTTCGGTTTCTCTATGACAGTGGGAGCGAGGATTGCATCATGAGATGATGACCCAACTAGTTTCGAGCTGGCCATCAGGAGTGTGACTCTGTGAGAATGGCTGGATGTTTATCGATCTGAGATGGAATCCTTATACACCAACAAAGTATGGACTTTGGTTGCTATATCTGAAGGGTTAAATCCCCATCAGGAGCAAGTATATCTTGAGAAGATTACTTGGTGTATATGGAAAAGTTGAAACTTTCAAAGCTAGACTTGTTAAAGGTTTTCTTCATCAACCAGGCGTGGATAATGATGAAACCTTTTCCAATACCTATGCTTAAGTCCATCCAGATCCTACTTGCCACGGCTACATACCATGACTACGATATCTGGTGGTTGGGTGTCATGACTGCTTTTCTAAATGTTGTTTTAGAAGAGTGCGTCTATAAGTACACAGCCAGAGGGCCTCGTAGACAGTGGGAGCAGCGGAAACGTGTGCAAGATGTTTTATAAGATAAAGCAGGCATCGCGGAGTTGGAACGTCTGTTTTGATGCGTTAGTCAAAGAAGTTGACATCATCAAAATGGTAGATGAACCTTGTATAAACAAAAAGGTAGTAGGGAGTATGGTGACGATCCTCGTAGAGTACGTGGATAACATACTCTTGATAGGGAAGGAGTTTCCTATGCTACGCTCGATCAATCTCCGCTTATCACTAGGATTCTCCATGTTGGATCAAATTGATGCCTCCTAAATCCTGAGTTTTGGATCTATGAGATAGATCTAATTGGATGTTAGGAATCTCACTAGTAGAAGTGAGATGGTATCAATCGATCCTGGAGAGAATCACTGGAAAGGTTCCAGGGTGATAAAGACGACTGAATGTCAGTCGCAGACATTGTCTTTACCCTCAGTAAAGGGACGGTATGTTGGAAGAGTTCCAAGCTAGATACCGTGACATACTAGACGATAAAGGCAGGATACATCGCTACTTAAGATGCTACCAAAGAGGCTGTTTGGGTGTATAATGGTTCATGAGATGAACTATGTTCCTCCCATTTTGTGACAATGGAGTTGTGGCTTATGCCAAGGAACGCCGGTCCCATCAGTGATCCAGACTTATTCTAAGGCAGTATCACCTGATTATGGAGATGGCTGATCTCCAGGTTGATCGAGGCAAGGAGAGCAGACTTAGAGGATAACGCAGCGGATCCACTCACGAAGGCCTATTCCTAGAGAGAGACTTTTATGGGATGGTTGAGTATGAGATACTACAACCACTGCTACAGATGGCCCTAGTGCAAGTGGGAGATTGTTAGTTATATGTATGCCCTAGAGGCCATTACTGTACATAGGATGTATATTGTAGTGGATGCTGGGACATATATAGGGAGGACTTTCTTGCTCGACATGATAGTATGCTATCTGGTTACTCTTTACCTTAACGTGTACACTGATTGTCTCTCTGTTACATGTTGGTAAAGCCCTTAGGATGTGTACTTGACTACCTGGACTATGATGCGGATCATACTAGTGGGGACATGGTAGTCCATAAGTACATCCTTCAAAGTCCCTAGTCGTGGGTGTATCGAGATGGGGCATCGATATACCAGAGTAGACTAGCGTGTACCTTCTCGACCCATACAGATGGGCGATGGATGATCCCATATCCATCGGTGTTTGACATCAGAGATGATATACGGGTGCTCAGTAGAGACTGGGTACACTGGACGGACTCGCCGAGAACTCCCAGATGGTATTATACCTTACGTCAGATGGCAGTTCTCTGGTGACACTGGTACAGAGTAGTCTGTTGACCCGAGATCGTCATAGAGTCTTGTGTGGTTCCCACTGTGCTGTGATTTCCATCTTACCACGTCCAAGAGGGCATGCAAAACGGTGGTTTTTGGGTACAGTCCCGAGTCACATGGAGGCAATGAGCGATAGGAGGGGATTCGCCTCTCCCGGTATAGGGAGTTGATGTTGCGCTGTGTTCGATTGGCTAAACAGGAAATCCCTGGCCAGGGTTGCTGAGATTTACTGGTAAGTGTTACCAGTAGTTTCTCGAATTGTTATAGACCTCATATCGACACGACTTATCGAGCTATTGGGGTCTGACGTTTACCACCCCTAGGCGAAATATGCGACATATCAGACGATCAGACCGGACTGTACGGTAGTGTTACTGGTTGGATTCACTGGAGTGTGAGCGGGCTTGCTCGTCGATCTTCTGATCGCTCAATACCCGGGTGGCCATTACGTTTAGCAGACCGCTTGCGGCTTGTAGGTGTTTGATATGATCATACCTGCTGCCGGCGTATTGACGAGTCTTTAGAGTCCTACACAGAGGTTTCCTGGCTTAAGCGAAACGAAATAGGAGCGCATATGAGATATGTGCGGGACCGAGAATAATGCGTGTATGTGATACCGTATTTCATTCTCGCGATCAATGTGTCGAATGGTTGTATGCGATATAACCTAGTTATCGATTCAAGCGTTGATTCGATAAGCCGATACATTGTATACTAGTCGGTTGTGTGCGGCATGACCGGATCATTGAATCAAGTGTTGATTTAATGATTTAATGCATATTTATATATTTGATATATTACTTTGCATCAACTAGTATCGGTTTACTTAAGATGGATTTTCTCACTCGGTTGTGCGCATTGCATATGCGATATGATTTTGTGCACTTGCTTGTATCATGTTTGATGATACATGCATTTTGGTTAAGTGTATAGAATTAAACCTTGGTTAATGGAATGGTTAGGGTTTACTATTTCCTTATTCATTTATTCATTTATTTATTATGGAAATGATAATGAGAAGAATGGTTGCTAGTTTTGTTTTATTCTTTGAACCTTCATGAAGCATTGACTTTAGTAACCATTTTGACTCATGCTTAACCCTAACCATCCCACTTAACCATAATTCATTCTCTACACTAGACCATAGTTAGTTTATGATAAGTATTTGATTTATTTTCTATTTAATATATACTTATCATAACATATATCCATCTTCTTCTTCATCTTGACACATGAAGAAACCTTACTTCATCAATGGTGGATTGAGGAAATGAGTGAGAACTCCAATTCTAAAGTCTACCCACTTCCTATTTCTTCATCCTCTACCTCTTGCCAAGTAGTAGAGTGTGTTTTCTTCACAAGTTTCTTGACTTGGTGAAGTCGGAGCTTGATTTAGCGATGCCTCGACGTAGATCATCTTCGGCATGGACATCGACGACCTAGCTCGCCATTTCTCCGACGAAGCGACACCAGAGCCCGGATTTTGATTTGGACAGCGGAGACGACTTCGTTGCGGAGCCGTGGAGGTGGAGCACCTGATCTACAAAGGTTGTATTTCCGTATCTCTTAGTTAAGTGTTAACTAGTTAGCTTTTTCGCCTAGAAATCTAGCCGACGATCCGTAGTCGGGTCTCTCGGCACCCGTAAAATTTTATATTGGCATGTTCGATGCCTTGTGAGACCTCATTAGGGTGCCTAGGAACCTTTCACCTACGAGGGGCGGTGGCCGGTATCACAAGCCACTGGTGTCAGTTGGATCACCTAAGATGTATACAGGTGCTCATTGGGTTATGAGTACACCGGACAGGACTCGCCGGGAACCTGCTAGTTGGTATTATACATATCGTCAGATAGCAGTTCCCTGGTGACATGTGTACAGGTTAGTTCATCGACCTGAGGTCATCATTTGTCTCGTGTGAGTTCCCACTGTGCTTTGATTTCTACCCTACCACGGCTCAAAGGAGTCGTGCAAACAGGTAGTTTTTGGGTACAGTCCCGAGCCACATGGAGGCACGTGAGCGGTTCGGCAGGGGATTCGACTCTCCCGGTATTGGGGGTGGAGATCGCGCTGTGTCTAGGAAAGCCATTACACCAAGTCCTTAGCCAAGGCAGGTGAGAATTACTGGTAGGTACTCCGGTAGTTTCTCAGGGTGTTCAGGGCTTGTCTCCGACGCGACTTATACAGCTATTGTAGGTCTGACGTTACTAGCCCCCTAGGCCGGATATGCGATACTCATAGACAAACGGACCGGACTGTATATACATTGTCACGGTTAGGCTCCGTAGGGTTTCCGGATGAGTTCGCTCATCGGCCTCCCTTGAGGTCAGTACATGGGCAGCCGTTACGCACAGCTAGTGCCGCTGACGGCTTGTGGTTAAACCCACTGCCAGGGTACTGACGAGTCATTAGAGTCCCCCACAGATAATTTCCCAAGTTCGGGTGAAACGTTGTAGAGGCCGTATGGTTTTATGGCAGGGTTCGGAAAATGCACGTGCGTTTACGCACGTGTCATATTTCGGGCAGATAATACTGGTGGGCTTTGGTTTAAGCCGGATCCGAGTATTATACTTAGTAGATATAATATCTTTGTCTCAGTTGCATTTGTATTCAGTCGTAATACAAATGCGGGTATATTTATACAGTTACGGGCTTATCCTGAAATTCGTTTCGGGATCACTTTTGGAAGTTGCCAGTTTCCAGTTTTCTATCACCTGTATTTAACATTCGGTTAAATGCGGATTTATCTTTTCTTGAGATGAGTGTGGAAGCTTCTAGATGGTGACTAGGATGATGAGGTGGCTTATGACTCATTTGTTCATTAATGGTGCATTAATGAAAGGGTGACTAAGGTTAATGAGTCATTCTTTACATTAATGTGTTCAAACAAGGTGTTTAAGTGAGTCATTGATAAGATTTATCTTTATGGTCACCATCCCTCCTCCTACACTCATCCCCCTTGCCTATTTAGTGGCCGGCCACCCCTTGGTGGAAGATCATGGTTGTTGTTTGAAAAAGATGATAGTTTTCGGTGTATGGAAATTTCATAGCTCATTTCATTCCATCACCCGACTCAAATGGCAACTTCATTAACTGTTCGTCCATGGCTTTGGACGAAGCTAGACAAAGTGTTCTACTCTTTCTCTACATCATCTTGGTCATCTCTTCTAGCAAACTTGACGATCGAGTTGCCTCGGGTCAGAGGCGGGAGCCCGTTTAAAGATCCGATGACGTGGTGCCACCTGGATGAGAAGTTCGGAGATGGACGAGATTGGAACAGCCGCAACGGAGCGTGGGATGATGGTTAAAGAACGAAGGACTCGGATCGTTCGGTATAACCTTTCTACCCTCTTTGTAGTTTGTTAGTTTAGCTTTAATGGAAGATCCGGGTTATAGTACGCGATATGGCCAGTTGTAAAAGTTTTTGTTCCGCGTTTGGCGTCTGTCAGACGGCCGGGGCGCTACCGTGGACTTACAGTGGTATCAAAGCCACGCCATTAAGCTTTACTAACTTATGCTAACGCGTTTAAAATATCGATCGATCGGATTTTCGAAAATCGTAATTTCTAGTGTTAAAGTTTCTGTTAATTTTAAATCTGGTCTAAAAATTATTTTGACCATACCAGAAAATCATGCAGGCTTTTTAAAGAACACAGAAGAAATTCGACCCACTGATCCGACCGTACGGCCGCGGAACCGCCGCCAAAGCCATGCTTTGGCCACGGAACCGCGGCCGTCTAGGTGAATCAGTGGGCCATCTTTCTTCTGTGGATTCTACTAGGGAAATTGTGGTTTCTGGAACTGTTCATTTAGGCCCAGTTTTTGTTACTGTACAGCAGATAAATGTGGGGCCCACTTCGGGAAATTTTGTCGATCGAAATTTAAACGTGTTAGTTTACAGTACTTACATTATATCTCCGACCAGGAATGTCATTTGAGCGGTAAATTGCGTCTAATTGCTATAGTCCTTTTAGACGGATTTGCGAACGTGACATTCGCGTTGATGTTCTGTATTATGTTGTGATGTTGCGGATTTGTCGTGGTGGATAGCAGTGTGCAATGGTAGTGCAGTTTGGATTTATTTGTACATTTGATATTGCAGGGCGAGCATCCAACATGTGGACTGCCGTCACTGCCTGTTGTATAATATTCTTTTGGGGCACGACCGGGCTGAGGTCGATGTACCCGTTGTACATATTTTTCATTTCTGTACTAGGTTTTGCCCCACGACGGAGTGCACGGATAGCCGAGTTCTAGAGGGCAACGGGTCCGCGTCTCATGTCTTTGAGAGGCAGAGGGGCCTCACTCTAGTATTGGCAGACTATTCGCCGCACTCGTAGGGGATACAGGTTGACCCAAGGAAGGGGTGCCCAAGTTACCGGATTCCGTGAAGTGCAGGGTGGTCCATTCACTATGCTGTAGGGGGCTGCCTCGCTTCAGGTTTTGGCAGGTAACTTGCCGCACCCGTAGGGGTCTAGGTTTCATTACACATGCTATCCACACGACCAGGGGAACGTCGGGTTTCAGCGGCGGCTCTGTGAAACCCGGGGATCCCAGATTATCTGTATTATTCTGTGATGCTTATTACTTTTCTGTAATGTTGCATATTATCACGCCTGGAGCAATTATTGTAAATTGGTATATATACTAGTAGATGTTGTATATGTTTTGCACCCGCGCTAGTTCAGTCCCCGCTCTGTCGTTAGTTAAGTAACCTAACGGGTGATGACGGGACCCAGTGACGAATGCGGATGGCATATACGTACATTTTATTTTCGTTCTTTTCTGGTGTGATTAATTGATGGGACTGCGTTGATTCTGATCAATGCAAAGAAAAAAAACCTGTTTGGATGTTGTTGGAACAGTTTTAAAAAGGTGTTATTACAAAGACGTTTTCTTTTGTTTTGCATAGTGATATTCAGTTGGAATATCCTGCACCACATTCGACGAGGCAAGGGCCGATATCCCTTCACCGGGAGTGACCCCTTTGGCAGAAGATTGCGTCAGGGTAATAACTTCACTATAGTCGATTACATGTTGCTTTGCATCGCGGTATTCAGTTGGAATATCCTGCACCTCATTCCACGAGGAAAGAGCCGAGATCCCTTCACCGGGAGTGACCTCTTTAGCAAAGGTTTTCGCCACTATATTTTTATAAAAAGCTATCAGGTTCCTTCAACGAGATCAAGTTCATTACGTTAAAGGTTTTTCGCCAAAAACCAGTCGTAGCCCTCCGTCATTTCTTATGGATGGTCAGTAGTATTCAAGCTATGTATTTTGACCTAACGCCAAGGCATAGTGTTTGGTAGCTGCTGGGTATTCATGTGTTGCATAGATAGATAAGTTGGTTTGGGACAGTCGTTCTGCCATTTTGGCCAAACGTCAAGGGCATGTGCGGGTGGGTTCAAATTGACAAGATAATGATGGGTAGAACTTGGCATGTGACTTATGACATTTTGACCTAACGCCAAGGTCATAAGAGCATGGGGAAAAAATCATATCGGGGGTTTCTAAAGAAACTGAAACTTGCCAAGTATGCGCATACCTTCTGGAGTGTGATAACGTGAGTGGATTCCGTCACGTTATCATGCGATGAGAGTTGGATCCCGATTCCCACTGATGAGTTGGTTTACTCTTCGGGTGATCCCGATTGTTCTTTCCGGTTTGGAGGAGAATTTGACAGTACAGTGGGAGGTTTCCTGATTAGATAAAGTAATAACCATTCTGATCTAGGTTAGAGTGCACGCAGAGTGTTTCTTTTCTCTCTCTCTCTCTCTTTGGTAGCGACCTTTGACCGACCCTAGACTATGACTCAGTGACCAAGTTGACCGAACTTTCTTAAAATACTGGCTTTTGGATTGTCTGAGTTGCATAAGTCATTGCCACTCCTTCTTTTACCCTTTGCATTTCTCAGAACACCCCGTATTACTATGGACATCCACTTCCATTGGATAGATCCATCGTATGGTTATATACGAACTCAAAGGGACTTCTTCGAGGATGGATCCAGGTTCAGGAGAAATAGAATTGGTTTATTCAGTTATCTTTTATTATCACCTTCTCTCAGGTTGCGAGGGCTCCTTGGTTTAAGAAAGTACACCTATTACGCTTATTGGATAGTCTTCTTCCAAACCATAGGCAGGTGCCGAAAGGTAGGGAATGAAGTAAACCAATTAGCCTAAGTAGGGTGTACAGAAGGTAATATGTAAAGACAAAATAAAGGGATTAGAAAGAGGGCAAAGTAAATTGCGACTGTTATCATTCGCGACCAAACCGCGTGCTTCATCGCCACTCCTATTTCACCTTTAAAAGAATAAGGTATTATTCAGTTGTCTTTTATCATCACCTTCTCTCAAGATGTGAGTACTCTTAGGTTGAGAAGGGTACACCTATTATGCTTACTGGATAGTCTTCTTCCAAACCATAGGCTGGTGCCGAACGATAGGGAAGGAAGAAAACCATTTAACCTAACAATGGTGTACAGAAGGTAACGACTAAAGACATATAAAGGGATTTGGAGATATGGCAAAGAAATATACGGTTAAAGTCATGAATTGGATTATGGAAGAGGCATTACTATGAATACCAGGATACCCCTACGAAACATTTTTATGTTTCAGTGCATTGTTAATAGAAAACTGTTTTCCCGATTAGATACTTACTCCAGGGTATGTATTTACCAGGTTTCATTCTCATATATGTATGGTTTACAGATGATGAGTGGGAGCAAGTTATTTGGAATTAGGTGATCATCCTCATTATATCGGAATTCGTTGTAATTGGTGATATTTGAGGAAATCGCCTGGGTACAGTTTTCAACCTACGACGCACAGGTTTTGAGTTATTCAACTCAGCGGACTTATACAGAGTATTGTATGTTGTCCAGTGTCCATCAGGACAAAGGGGTAGGTCCTCGTACTATGTTCTGTTTACTTATGACTTCTCTAGTTTTCAGACAAGTGTTTCGTAGAAATACAAGGTCTAAGTTTTGAGAAGTTGTGGGTATAAGAATAAAGTAGAGAACCAGATGTCGCAAGTATCGGGATTCTTCAAAGAGATCGAAGATGTAGATACTTGTGATTGGTATTCAGATGATAGTAATAGTTTTGAGAAACTTGTTTCTCTTTCGGGTTACTCATAATTGGATGGATTCCTAAGTTGAATAATGCTGATTATCCTCTCTCCATTAAGTTGATATGCACTGGAGACAGCTGCATGATTAGAATCTGGTTCCAATTAAATAAGTGCCAAAGTTTCTATATTGGATATAGAATGGTTCATATCTTAACGATGTTAAGGTACGGGGAGTTGTCTGGCTTATGCTTAAAACCAGACTCTGGATAACTCAGGGCACGTTTCTGTAATGGCTGTTTGTGGGTTGGCCCAGGCTATGACGAGGGTTGACTTTCTACCATCTGGAAGATCAATAGTGATATTATTCTTAACTCGCCACAGTTTTAGTAAAATGGATTTTTTCATAAAACAGTAGTGGGAGTATGGTAGAACTGGAAGTGATTCCAGAACCGCAAACGATTACGGAAAATTTAATAGGACCTAAAGATTCAATCAGGTTTGACATTCCAATAGCCACTCCGTAGATATGGTAGGTATCCTCCGACACCTGAGAGGTACTCCGGTAGCCTCAAGGATGGTGACAGGGAGGTTCTTATTTACCCAGACTTGACACTACTGTTGTTCCAGAATATGAGACCCGGCAGGAGGTTAAGTATAGCGTCGTTCTAAACTAGCTTTAGAAGTGCACGTGTATATTATTCTGTCAGAGGGTTGTTGTGGTCAGTGGGAGCAGCGGATGCATAGTGGGCAAGCCGCTTATGTCTATTTATAGACTTGAGCAGTTATAGCGGAGATAGATCATCTAATTTTGATGTGACAGTCATAGGTTTGACTTCATCAGAATAGGGGATGGATCTGTTAAGAAGGTAGTAGGGTGTGATGTCCTGGTATTTGGATGTCGTACACAGAGTAGGAAGTAAAATTCCTATACTACGATCGGTTGTACTGTGGTCGTCACACAGTTGTTTCTCCAGACAGGATATGGATATAATATAAGACATTCTGGTTTCTAGATCTATGGTTTTAGATCTAGATTTGGATAGTTTCCCAATGTGGATGCTTTGACAGTATTCTAATGGTTTTTAGAAAAGATGACTCCTGGCATGGTGGTGTACCTGCAGGTGATGGAGTCACCCTCTCTAAAGGTGTCTTACAGACTAAAGGGGAGAGGGATGTGCATGATTGGCAGATCACTTGCTTAGGCAATTGAGTCAATCATGAGATGTCAAGTACCACACCAAATGTTGTTTTTGCAAGAGATGCGATAAGTTTATATTAATCCAATCCTGGAGAAACATAAGAAGGCAGTTTTAGAACATAAGTGGATGTTCTACGGATTTGATGACGGCAGCCTCCTTCGGGAGACGGTTATCATTCCAGGCTTCAAAGGTGACATAGATGACAGAGTGATTGTCAGAGTTGTAGTTTTCCCTCTGACGAGGGGCAGTATTATGGACAGGTGATCCAAGAGGATACTGTGGGAGGCATGGTGCTGGATACTGATTAGGTTCAGTTATTGATACAGTCTAAGAAGTTTGGATTTATAGTTCATTTATGAACTAGGTCCCATCAGATATCCAGACATATTCTAAGACAGGTATTACTCGATTCGAGAGATGGCTTTCTCCGCGAACTTGAGATTAAGAGAGACAAAGAAAGAAACATCAGGGCGGATCCACTCACTGAGACTATTTCTCGAACACAAGAGTTTTACAAACGGGCTTTGTGAAACTGATTAGTAGAGGAGTTGGATGTTCGGTATCACACGAGCTGTGAGTATGCGACATCGCAATAATTAGACTTAAGTGCAAGTGGGAGATTGTTGGATATAGTGCCCTCAAAATCAATTATTGGATCGCAGGCACGTGATTGCAATGATTGAGGAGGACCTATGCTAGTAGGACACTCTTACTCGAGATGATAGTATGCTATCTGGTTTTCCTTTATCAGTCATGTACATGTTCAGGTGACTGATTACATGTTACACGTTGATAGAGCCCTTAGGATCTTGCTTGACTACCAACAGTATGAGGGCGATCATATACGTGAGAGTTGGGTAGTCCATAAGCACATCCTTAATAGTGGTCCCTAGTCGTGGGAGTACCGAGACAGGGCATCGATACTCCGGAGTAGACTAGTGTATACAGTCGAGACCCCGACGAGGGGCGATGGCCGGTCTCACAAGCCACTAGTGTCAGTTGGATCACCTAAGATGTATATAGGTGCTCATTGGGTTATGAGTACACCGGACAGGACTCGCCGGGAACCTGCTAGTTGGTATTATACATATCATCAAATAGCAGTTCCCTGGTGACATGTGTACAGCTTAGTTCATCGACCTGAGGTCGTCATTTGTCTCGTGTGAGTTCCCACTGTGCTTTGATTTCTACCCTACCACGGCTCAATGGATTCGTGCAAATAGGTAGTTTTTGGGTACAGTCCCTAGCCACATGGAGGCACGTGAGTGGATCGGCAGGGGATTCGTCTCTCCCGGTATTGGGGGTGGAGATCGCGCTGTGTCTAGGAAAGCCATTACACCAAGTCCTTGGCCAAGGAAGGTGAGAATTACTGGTAGGTACTCCGGTAGTTTCTCAGGGTATTCAGGGCGTGTCTCTGACACGACTTATACAGCTATTGGGGGTCTGACGTTACTAGCCCCCTAGGCCGGATATGCGATACTCATTGACGAACGGACCGGACTGTATATACATTGTCACGGTTAGGCTCAGTAGGGTTTCCGGATGAGTTCGCTCATCGGCCTCCCTTGAGGTCAGTACATGGGCAGCCGTTACGCACAGCTAGTGCCGCTGACGGCTTGTGGTTAAACCCACTGCCATAGTACTGACGAGTCATTAGAGTCCCCCATAGATAGTTTCCCAAGTTCGGGAGAAACGTTGTAGAGGCCGTATGGTTTTATGGCAGGGTTCGGAAAATGCACGTGCGTTTACGCACGTGTCATATTTCGGGCAGATAATACTGGTGGGCTTTGGTTTAAGCCGGATTCGAGTATTATACTTAGTAGATATAACATCTTTGTCTCAGTTGCATTTGTATTCAGTCGTAATACAAATGCGGGTATATTTATACAGTTACGGGGTTATCCTGAAATTCGTTTCGGGATCACTTTTGGAAGTTGCCAGTTTCCAGTTTTCTATCACCCGTATTTAACATTCGGTTAAATGCGGATTTATCTTTTCTTGAGATGAGTGTGGAAGCTTCTAGATGGTGACTAGGATGATGAGGTGGTTTGTGACTCATTTGTTCATTAATGGTGCATTAATGAAAGGGTGACTAAGGTTAATGAGTCATTCTTTACATTAATGTGTTCAAACAAGGTGTTTAAGTGAGTCATTGATAAGCTTTATCTTTATGGTCACCATCCCTCGTCATACACTCACCCCCCCTTGCCTATTTAGTGGCCGGCCACCCCTTGGTGGAAGATCATGGTTGTTGTTTGAAAAAGATGATAGTTTTCGGTGTATGAAAATTTCATAGCTCATTTCATTCCATCACCCGAATCAAATGGAAACTTCATTAACCGTTCGTCCATGGCTTTGGACGAAGCGAGAAAAAGTGTTCTACTCTTTCTCTACGTCATCTTGGTCGTCTCTTCTAGCAAACTTGACGATCGAGTTGCCTCGGGTCAGAGGCGGGAGCCCGTTTAAAGATCCGATGACGTGGTGCCACCTGGACGAGAAGATCGGAGATGGACGAGATCGGAACAGCCGCAACGGAGCGTGGGATGATGGTTAAAGAACGAAGGACTCGGATCGTTCGGTATAACCTTTCTACCATCTTTTTAGTTTGTTAGTTTAGCTTTAATGGCAGATCCGGGTTATAGTACGCGATAGCGCCAGTTGTAAAAGTTTTTGTTCCGCATTTGGCGTCTTTTAGACGGCCGGGGCGCTACCGTGGACTTACACTTTTTATTAAAGAAGGATATAATTTTGTATTGTTGGATAATGTTTTAAACATTTCCTATGTCAAGAGTTGATCGGTTCAGGCACGTTATCTAAAAGCATAGACGTTCTAAATCAAACCACAGTTCTTAATGTACAGAACATACACAAGAGGAAGAGTTCAGAAATGAACGATTCCTTCTTGAGGTATTGTAGACTAGGTCATATCAATGTGACCCGACTAGCTAAAGTTACATTTAGATGCATATTTGAATCAGTTTGAATTTACATCTTGTGAAACTTGCCAGTCATGTCGCAAAGATAAGATGACCATAGCTCTGTTTACTGGAAACAGAGAAAGAGTTAGTGAACTTTTGGGACTGATACATAGTGATGTATGTAGGTCCCCAGTCTACATATGCCAGGACTGGTTCTTTGTACTTCCTTACATTCACTGATGATCTCTCAAGATTCGGGCACATGATCTTGTTGAAACACATGTCTGAAACTTTTGAGAAATTCAAAGAATGTAAGATAGAAGTAGAGAACCAAAACCGGGTATAAGTATTATGTCCTATGATGTGATCAAGGAGGAGAATACTTGAGCACGGAATTCCTGGATTATTCTAAAAGAGAATGAGATTCTCTCTCAGCATTACTCCTCCGCATACACCACAGCACGTAGGTGTATCGGGGTGGAGCAATCGCATATATGATATGGTGCGCTCTATGATGAGTACTACTGAGTTTCCTTTTTCCTTTTAGGGAGTTATGCACTTGTGAAGCTGCATACCTATTGAATAGGGTTCTAATCAAATCCATTGCCTACCACTTCATATGTGATATGGAATGGGAAGAGCCCATATCTTAAGTTTGTTAAGATTTGGGGTTGTCCGGCCTATGTCTAAAAGCAAAATCCGGAAAAGCTCGAGGCAAAGTCGGTTCTGTAGGAGTTTGTTGGATATCCTAAGCATTCGCAAGGGAATATCTTCTACCTAACAGAGGAACAAAATATGTGTTTGTTTCTCAACATACCACCTTTGTGAAAGGGAATTTCTTATGAAGAAATTAGTGTTCATGAGGTAGAACTGAAAGGAGTTCCATCTATACAAACTACAGCAGATGATTTGGTAGAACCAAAGGATTCAATAGATTCCGACGAACCTCAGCCTCTCCGCCGATCTAGCAGGGTTCCTCATCCGCCTGAGAGATACTTCGGTTTCTCGATGACAGTGGGAGCGAGGATTGCATCATGAGATGATGACCCAACTAGTTTCGAGCAGGCCATCAAGAGTGGGGACTCTATAAGAATGGCTGGATGATTAGCGATCTGAGATGGAATCCATGTACACCAACAAAGTATGGACTTTGGTTGCTATATCTGAAGGGTTAAATTCCCATCAGGAGCAAGTATATCTTGAGAAGATTACTTTGTGTAGATGGAAAAGTTGAGACTTTCAAAGCTAGACTTGTTAAAGTTTTTCGTCATCGACCAGGCGTGGATAATGATGAAACCTTTTCCAGTAGCTATGCTTAAGTCCATCCGGATCCTACTTGCCATTGCTGCATACCATGACCGCGATATCTGGTGGTTGGGTGTCATGACTGCTTTTCTAAATATTGATTTAGAAGAGAGCGTCTATAAGAACACAGCCAGATGGCTTCGTAAACAGTGGGAGCAGCGGAAACGTGTGCAAGATGCTTTGTGTGATAAAGCAGGCATCGCGGAGTTGGAACATCTGTTTTGATGTGGTAGTCAAACAGTTTGACTTCATCAAAATAGTAGATGAACCTTGTATATACAAAAAGGTAGTAGAGAGTAAGGTGGTCATCCTCGTATTGTACGTGGACAACATACTCTTGATGGGAAAAGAGTTTCCTATGCTACACACGGTCAATCTTCTCTTATCACAAGAATTCTCCAAATAGGATCAAAGTGATACCTCCTAAATCCTGGGTTATGGATCTATGCGATAGATCTAAATGGATATTAGGATTCTCACTAGGTATAGTGAGATGGTATCAATCGATCCTGGGGAGAATCACTGGAAAAGTTCCAGGGTGATAAGGACAACTGAATGTCAGTCACAGGCATTGTCTTTAACCTCAGTGGAGGGACGGTATGTTGGAAGAGTTCCAAGCTAGATATCATGGCAAACTAGACGATAAAGGCTGGTGACATCGCTATCAAAGATACTACCAAAGAGGCAGTTTGAGTGTACATTGGTTCATGAGATGAACTAGGTTCCTACCATTGTGTGACAATGGAAGTGTGGCTTTGGCCCAGGAATCCCGGTCCCATCAGTGACCCAGACATATTCTGAGGCAGCATCACCTGATCATGGAGATAGTTGATCTGCAGGGTGATCGAGGTTAGGAGAGTAGACTCAGAGGACAACACGGCGGATCCACTCACAAAGGCTTTTTCCCAGAGAGAGACTTTTATGGGATGTTGAGTATGAGATACTACAACAACTGCTACAGATGGCCCTAGTGCAAGTGGGAGATTGTTAGTTATATGTATGCCATAGAGGCCATTACTGTACATGAGATGTATATTGTAGTGGATGCTGGGAAATATATAGGTAGGACTTTCTTGCTCGACATGATAATACGCTATCTGGTTGCTCTTTATCTAAACATGTATACTTATTGTCTCTCTGTTACATGTTGATAAAGCCCTTAGGATGTGTACTCGACTTCCAGGACTATGATGAAGATCATACTAGTGGGGCCTGGGTAGTCAATGAGTACATCCTTCATTGTTCCTAGTCGTGGGAATATCGAGACGGGGCATCGATATTCCAGAGTAGACTAGCGTATATCTTCTCGACCCATGTGATGGGCGATGGATGATCCCATATCCATTGGTGTTTGACATCAGAGATGGTATGCGGGTGCTCAGTGGAGACTGGGTACACTGAACGGACTCGCCGAGAACTCCTAGATGGTATTATACCTCACGTAAGATGGCAGTTCTCTGGTGACACTGGTACGGCTTAGTCTGTTGACCCGAGATCGTCATAGAGTCTTGTATGTCTCCCACTGTGCTTTGATTTTCACCCTACCACGGCTCTACTGAGTCGTGTAAACAGGTGGTTTTTTGGTACAGTCCCGATTCACATGGAGGCAATGAGCGATAGGAGGGGATTCGTCTCTCCCGGTATTGGGGGTTGATGTTGCGCTATGCTCGACTGGCCATAACTGGAAATCCCTGGCCAGGGTTGCAGTGATTTACTGGTAAGTGTTATCAGTAGTTTCACGCTTGTTGTGGACCTTACATCGGCATGACTTATCAAGCTACTGGGGTCTGACGTTTACCACCCCTAGGCGAGATATGCGACATATCAGACGAACAGACCGGACTGTGCGGTAAGTGTTACTGATTGGATTCGCAGGAGTGTGAGCAGGCTTGCTCGTTGATCTTCTAATCGCTCAATACCCGGGTGGCTGTTACGTTTAGCAGACCGCTTGCGGCTTGTGGGTGATTGATATGATCACCGCCTACTGCCGGCGTATTGACGAGTCTTTAGAGTCCTACACAGAGTTTCCTGGCTCAAGTGAAACGAAATAGGAGCGCATATGAGATATGTGCGGGACCGAGAATAATACCAGTATGTGATACTGTATTCTATTCTCGCGATTAGTATCATCGGTCGGTTATATGAGATATAGCCGGGTTATCGAATCAAGTGTTGATTCGATATATTGATACACTAGATATTAGTCGGTTATATGCGATATGACCGGATCGTTAAATCAAGTGTTGATTTAATGATTTAATGTATAATTATATATTTGATATATTACTTTACATTAACTAGTATTGTTTCACTTAAGATTGATTTTCTCACTTGATGTGCATAAGTTGTATATGTGATATATGTTTGTGCACTAGTTTGTATCATGATTGATGATACATGCAAACATGGGTGGTTGTGTGACATACACCATGTTAATTATAATTTAGGTTTTTATTTATCCTAATTATTCAAAATGGTGGCTTCTTTTGTCATGGCTTGAAGCTTCATGAAGCTTGAAGCAACTTTGACAAAGTCCACTCATTTTGTCTTGATTAAGATATTCATTAACCAAACCATTATAATTAACTATGGTTTAGTCTCTACAAAGGTTAACTCACCCATGGTTGCATTATGATAGACTTCATTTGATTATTCTTTTTACATAATTCATTCTTATTCTTTTCTTCTTCTTCCTCTTCTTCAAGTGAAGAAAAGCTTTCTAGAATTTTTCAAGTGAAAATTTAGAGTGAGAAATCCAAATCTAAACTGAACCCATTTCCTATCTCATCATCCTCTACTACTTTCCATTTAGTTTAGGGTGTTCTCTTCACAAAGTTCTTGACCTAGTGAAGATGGAGCTTGAGTTTGAGTCTCCTCGACGTAGATCATCTTCAGCCTCGAAGTCAACGACCTAGCCCGCTCATTTCTCCGAAGAAACCATCGCTAGAGCCCGGGATCCCGATGATCGCAGCGAAGGGACATCAACACGGAGCTTCAGAAGTGAAGAACCGGATCTACAAAGGTTGTAATCCCTTTCACTTGTAGTTAAAATGTTTAACTTGCTAGTTTTCGCATAATCTCTAGTAGACAATCTTGGTTAGGGTTGTTCGGCACGGCTATTTTTTTTTTGAAACGGGCATGGTTGATGCCTTGTAGAACCTTGTTAGAGTGCCTAGGAACCCTACAGTTCCTACCATTGTTGATCCAATACCACTGTATTGCGACAACAACGGAGCTATAGCTTTAGCGAAGGAACCCAGGTCCCATCAGAAGTCTAGACACATCTTAAGGCGGTATCACCTGATCAGGGAGATCATAGATCGCCGGGAGATCGAGGTCCGGAGAGTTGCTACAGAGGAGAACACTGCCGATCCATTCACAAAGGCCTTACCTCATATTCAGTTCGAGAGGCTACTCGAGATGATCGGTCTTCGATACGCCAGTACATGGCCCTAGTGCAAGTGGGAGATTGTTAGTGTATATGCCCTACGGGCCATTATTGTATCATACTAGCTTGTATATTACTTAATGGAAGCTTGGGATATTCACAGTTATATTAACAGTCTTGCTAAACATGGTAGTATGCTACTTGGTTTATATCTATCTTAATATGTGTGTACGTATTGATAAAGCCCTTAGGATCTTGCTTGACTACCAGCGTTGTGATGGCAGTCACACTAGTGGGGGCTGGGTAGTCTACAAGCACATCTTTTTTCAGGTCCCTAGTCGTAGGATTATCGAGACAGGGCATCGATACTCCGGAGTAGACTAGTGTGTACGCTTCTCATCCCAGTTGGGGAGATGGTCTGTCCCACAGCCATCAGTACGTCGTACTGGAGATAATATACAGGTGCTCGTTGGGTTACGGGTACACCGAACAGGACTCGCAGGGAACTGTTGGTTGGTATTATACCCATCGTCAATTAACAGTTCCCAGGTGACATGAGTACAGCATAGTCCGCAGACTTAACACTGCCGCTTCGCCTCGAGTGTGTTCCCACTGTTCTTAGATTGCTACCCTACACGGCTCAAAGGAGTCGTGCAAATAGGTAGCAGTTGGGTGCAGTCCCGAAGCACTTGGAGGCAGTGGCGGTTAGACAGGATTCGCCTCTTCCGGTATTGGGAGTTGATATCGCGCTGTGCCTGGAGTGCCATTAGGCAAAGTCCCTGGCCAGGGCAAGTGAGATTTACTGGTAGGTTTTCCAGTAGTTTCTCAAGGTGTAATAGGCTTCGCTCCGACATGACTTATACTGCTTTTAGGGGACTGACGCTTGCCGCCTCCCTAGGCCTGATATGCGATAGTCCTAGACGAACAGACCGGACTGTACGGAGATTGTCACATCAGGCTCAGTAGGAGTTCGGATGGGTTTCCTCATAGGCCTTCTTATCGACATTTACCTGGGGACCGTTACATACAGCTAGTGCCTCTTGCGGTCTGTGGTTAAACCCACTGCCAGCATAGTAGTCGAGTCTTTAGAGTCCCACACAGAGAGTTTCCCTGCTTCGGGCGAAACGATATAGAGGTCGTATGGTTTTACGACAGGGTTCGGACACGCACGTGCATTTATGCACGTACGATGTTCGGACAGTTTCTACTAGCGGGCTTTAGTTTAAGCCAGATTCTAGTATTGGATTATTGGATTTATACAGTCTCAGTATTTCCGTGTTTTCACGGATAGGAGGGGCGTTCTCGTAATTACTCGAGAACCTTCTAGAAGTTTGATGAGGTGGAGGCTTAGGTGGCATTTGCATTAATTGGTTTAATGACTCATGGTGTGATTCATCCATAGAGTTAATGATACATTTATTGTTTAAATGACTCATGAGATGAATCACAAGGTGAGTTAATGAATCATGATGATAATTGTTATTTGTTATTCATTTAATAAATATCTTATGCTTCATATATATTCACAATGATTCATTATTCCAAAAGGATTCTCACTTTCACCTTCTCTCTCCTAAAGCTCTCTCTCTCTTCAAACCCTAACCCTAACCTCTCATGTGTTGAGATCAAGGGTTAGCAAGACTAATTGATCCCTAATCCTATTCTATATCCTCTAGGTTGCTTTGATTAGCACTTTTAGTAACCTAGTTACCTCAAGTTAGAGGTCAAACTTGGAGTAGTAGCTCTCGGGTGGATCTTCTATCACAAAGAGGAGGCCGACGAGGAGGTGGTCAACGAGAACAAGAAGGACTTGGTTCATTAGGTATAATCTTCTTTCATAGTATCTAATCCTTCCTATGATTTTGTTAGTTAGGGTTTGGCAAAGATCTGTAAAGTTAGTCGATATTAGTTTAAACAAAATGATTGTTTTACCTATTCCGCATCCCCGCAACACGTGGGGTGTCTAACGTCGACTTACAGTGGTATCAAAGCCTCGCTAAACCATAACTAACTTGTTAGCAAAGTCGTTAGAAATTCGATCGCAAAACGAACCGGAAAAAATATCTTTTTCACCAAGTTTCTGTCGTTTTTAAAACAGGGTCTAAAAATTTTTCAGGGGCCCTTAAAAATACAAGCAGGGAAACTTAAGGTTACTGGAGAAATTTGGGGTTCTAACTCGTACAAACCGCCGCGGAACCGCGGCCGATCCAACGCGATCCGCCGTGGATCCGCGGCCGAGTTGTGGCCGAGTCAGCCCAAAATTCCCCAGTAACTCTTCTGTGTTGATTTTGTTCTTTCTGGGATGTTCTGTTTCTACTCAGGTTTCAGGTGCACAGAGAAATATTTGGAGTAGAATCATTTATGTTTGCTTGATCGAAGTTCTAAGATGTTTGGCTAATTTGATTATATCTGTGATTTGTATAAAGTGTTCGTAAACCTCCCCTAACTGCTAGTATGTCGGTTAGCAGGGGGTTGCAATTTTCTGTAATGGTTTGTGTTTGTGGACTTGTTGGATTGTCGTGAATGGATAGCCGGGAATGTGAGACGAGCGTTTCTTTCATTCAAATGTAATTTGTAAATTGTTTTAATATTCTTTTGCGGGGCACATCCGGGTTGAGGTTGTAGCCACCGTTGTATTATTTCATTTACTGATTTTTGCTCCTAGGAGAGACCCAAGGTAGGGTGCACAAACTACCGGGTACTTTGAAGTGTTTAGTGGCCTACTCACATTGTTGAGGGAGACCGCTTCACTTCGGGTACTAGGCGGGTAGTTTGCCGTACCCGTAGGGGTCTAGGGTGGGGTTTTGGCTATTCATCGCGACTGTGTAATCCGTCTTTCTTTGCAGGCTCAAAAGAATGCGGATTCGTAGAAAATCCAATATGTTCATCTGTGATCTGGAATGCCTATTATTGCGTCTGACGAATGTACAATATCTATATATGATAGCTATTAGACGTCCCTTATGTTTTACACCCGTGCTAGCCTAGCCCCCGCTCTATCGTTAGTTAAGTAACCTAACGGGTGATGACGGGACCCAGTGGCGAATGCGGATGGCATAAGAAGACGTTGTATTTTCGTTGTTTTCTGCAATGATAGGTTAATTGATGGGACGCATTATATTAATGCAAAGAAAATAAACCAAAGTTGAATCGTTGGAACAGTTTAAAAGAAACCACTCGGTTATTTTAAAACAGAGGATATTTTTAATTGCGGAGCTTTATCCACTCCTTTTAAAAGCTATCAGGTTCCTTCGATCATATCAAGTTCACCACGTTCACGGTTTCTCCAAAACCATTCGTAGCCCTCCGTCATTTCATTTGGGTATTCAGTAGTATTCAAGCTATGTATTTTGACCTAACGCCAAGGCATAGTGTTTGGTAGCTGCTGGGTATTCATTTGTTGCATAAATAGATGAGTTAGTTTGGGACAGTCGTATTATCATTTGGCCAACGTCAGGGGTATGTACGGATGGGTTCAAATTAACAAGATAATGATGGGTAGAACTTGACATGTGACTTATGACATTTTGACCAAACGCCAAGGTCATAAGAGCATGGGGCAGAAATTTATATCGGGAATTTATAAAGAAACTGAAATTTGCAAAGAGATGCATACCATTTAGAGTGTGATAATTTTGGTAGGATTCCTTCAGCTTTATCACACGATGATATTTGGATCCCGATCCTACTGTGAGTATCCACTACTCATCAGGAGATTCGTCACTTAATGATCAATGCTATAAACCAAGTGTCGAGAAAGGTGTCAGCGGGGTTACGCCCCCAGAGAAAAAAGGTTATTTAATTAAGGAACTTCGCGAAAGCGTTGGAAAACCTCCCCCGAAGTACCGACACCGGCCTGGCTGAACGGTTAAGCAAGTATTGTACGGTGAGAAGAGTCCGGGCTAGTTCTTCCTTTTTGGTTTGAGGAGAGATTCGAGAAACAGTGGGAACCATCCTGTTTAGATAAACTAAAAACCAATCTAAACTTACAAGAGCATCATGCTAAAGTGTTCCCTCTCTCTCTCATTGCAGCGACCAAAAACATGACAGGCCTTAAGTTACTATTAGAGAAAAATATACTACAGGGCCAAACTATAAAGATTAGCTGCGGAATGTCAAAATGGCTTTGACTTATGACAAATTGGGGTATGTCCTTACCGCTAAGGTACCTGCTGTCCCTGGTCAAAAATCCAATACTACGGATAAGGAAATCCACAAGACCTGGGAATTAGATTGCGCGAAGGCCAAATGCATCGTGCTTGCCTCTATGAATAATGAACATCAGAAGAGGCATGAGGATATGGATCTTGAATCCATATTTCTCCATATAAAGGATCTGTATGGAGAGCAATCTCGTATAGCAAGATACGAGACCTCGAAGAAACTTATTTCAGTCGAGGCTGGCCGTCGGATCATCTGTAGGAGAACATGTCCTAAAGATGATTGGCTATATAGAAGAGCTCGCGGACCTCGGGACGACTTTAGAGAACGAGCTCTATACAGACTTGATTCTTCAGTCCCTTCCTTCCACCTACGCCCAGTTTATTCTGAATTTCAACATTCAAAGAAAAGAAGTTGAACTTCCAGAACTCCTTAACATGTTGAGGAGTGCAGAGGGCACCTTGCAGAAGGCAAGGGAAACACCCGCTATGTTTGTTCGCGGTGCTTCTTCTTCCAGGTCCAAGGCTAGGGCCAAAGGAAGGAAGATGAAGGCCGCAACCAAACCAAGAGGTGGTGTTAGTAAGGTGGGAGCTAAGGGAAAGACAAAGATTACAGTGCCAGTAGTGGCAAAGGACGAGTGCTTCCACTGTCGTAGGAAAGGGCACTGGAAGAAAGATTGCAAAGCTTGGAATGCCAAGAACCAGGAACCGAAGCAAGTTGTGGCTTCGACTTCAGGTGTGTTTGTAATTGAAAATTGTCTGTCAATCTACTCTACTTCCTGGGTATTAGATACCAGATCAGGATCTCATATATGCAATTCATTGCAGGCACTGAGAAACCGTAGAGTGCTGAAAGTTGGTGATATGACCCTCCAGGTTGCTAACGGAGCTAGCGTGGGTGCTGTGTCCGTAGGGGATTATCACCTTAGATTGACGAGTGGACATATTTTGGTTTTGCATAACTATTTTTGTGTACCCAGTTTAATGTGTAATATCATATCGGTTTCGTTGTTATCAAAAGAAAGTTATGATTTCACGTTTGTAAGCGATGTTGTTAACATCCACCTTAATCATGGTTTGATTGGGTCCGGTACACTAGATAACAGTATATATGTCTTAAACCAATTACAGATTTTCAATGTCCATAACACACTAAAAAGAAAGTCTCCAGAAACAAATAAGGCTTTCTTATGGCATTGTAGACTAGGTCACATCAATGTGACCAGGTTAACTAAGTTACATAGAGAAGGATATTTGGATTCGTTCGAATATCAATCTTATGCAACTTGTCAATCATGTTGTAGGGTTCCTAGGCACACCCATGAGGTTCCACAAGTGATCAAACATGGCCAATTCAAAAAAATTCTATGTGCCAAGTGACCCTAAGCAAGATCGTAACTAGAGGTATAGGCGATGCAATGCAAGTAATCAACTTTACACTAAAGTGAACGAAAATACAACCTTTGTAGATCCGGTCCTCCACCTCCACAGCTCCGTGTTGACGACCCTCCGCTGCAATCATCGGATCCCGGACTCTAGCGATGGTTTCGTCGAAGAAATGATCGGGCTAGGTCGTCGACTTCGATGCCGAAGATGATCTACGTCAAGGCAACTCAAGATCAAGTTCCAACTTCACCAAGTCATGAAACTTGTGATGAAAACACCATATTCTACATGGCAAGTGGTAGAGGATGAAGAAATAGGAAGTGGGTTCACTTTAGAATTGGATTTCTCACTCTTTTTCTTATTTCACCATTGAATGTAGCAAAGGTTTTCTTCATCTTGAAGAAGAAGAAGAAGAAGAAGAAAAGAATATGATAAGAATTATATTGAAAATAAAAAATAAAGTGATTCTTATCATATAGCAACCATGGTTAAGTGTAGAGAATAAACTAGGGTTAGGTTTAATGGTTAGGTTAAGGCTAAGAAACAAAATGGTCAAAGCTTCAAAGCTTCATGAAGTTTCAAGAAAGAAACAAAGCTAGCCACCATTTTATTCTTGCCAAAATAAATAAAGAGAATAAATAAATAAGTAAATCAAAACCCTAACCATTAACATAACCATGGTTTAATCATACACACCCTTGTTTGCATATATCATCAAACATGATACAAACTAGTGCACAAAACTATATCATATATACAATGTGCACATCAAGTGAGAAAATCCATCTTAAGTGATCAAATACTAGTTAATGTAAAGTAATATATCAAATATATAATTATACATTAAATCATTAAATCAACACTTGATTTAACGATCCGGTCATATCGCATATGACCGACTAATATCCAATGTATCGACTTATCGAATCAATCTTCGATTCGATAACTAGGTTATATCGCATACAACCATTCAACACATTCATCGCGAGAATAGAATACGGTATCACATACACGCATTATTCTCGGTCCCGCACATATCTCATATGCGCTCCTATTTCGTTTCGCTTGAGCCAGGAAACCTCTGTGTAGGACTCTAAAGACTCGTCAATATGCCGGCAGCAGATGATGATCATATCAAACACCCACAAGCCGCAAGCGGTATGCTAAACGTAACGGCCACCTGGGTATTGAGCGATCAGAAGATCGACGAGCAAGCCCGCTCACACTCCTGTGAATCCAACCAGTAACACTTACCGTACAGTCCGTTCTGTTCGTCTGATATGTCGCATATCTCGCCTAGGGGTGGTAAACGTCAGACCCCAATAGCTTGATAAGTCATGCCGACGTGAGGTCCATAACAATCATGAAACTACTGATAACTCTTACCAGTATATCACTGCAACCCTGGCCAGGGATTTCCAGTTATGGCCAGTCGTGCATAGCGCAACATCAACCCCCAATACCGGGAGAGACGAATCCCCTCCTATCGCTCATTGCCTCCATGTGAATCGGGACTGTACCCAAAAACCACCTGTTTGCACGACTCAGTAGAGCCGTGGTAGGGTGGAAATCAAAGCACAGTGGGAGACACACAAGACTCTATGACGATCTCGGGTCAACAGACTAAGCTGCACCAGTGTCACCAGAGAACTGCCATCTGACGTGAGGTATAATACCATCTGGGAGTTCTCGGCGAGTCCGTTCAGTGTACCCAGTCTCCACTGAGCACCCGCATACTATCTCTGATGTCAAACACCAATGGATATGGGATCATCCTGTTGGAGATAGTGCCCTCATAGTCAATTATTGGATCGCAGGTACGTGATTGCAATGATTGCGGAGGACCTATACCGGTAGGACAGTCTTACTCAAGATGATAGTATGCTATCTGGTTTGCCTTTATCAGTCGTGTACATGTTCAGGTGACGGATTGCATGTTACACTTTGATAGAGACCTTAGGATCTTGCTTTACCACCAACAGTATGATGGCGATCATATACGTGAGAGTTGGGTGGTTTATACGCATATCCTTAATTGTGGTCCCTAGTCGTGGGAGTTTCGAGACAGGGCATCGATACTCCGGAGTAGACTAGTGTGTACAGTCGAGACCCCGACGAGGGGCGGTGGCCGGTCTCACAAGCCACTGGTGTCAGTTGGATCACCTAAGATGTATACAGGTGCTCATTGGGTTATGAGTACACCGGACAGGACTCGCCGGGAATCTGCTAGTTAGTACTATATCTATCGTCAGATAGCAGTTCCCTGGTGACATGTGTACAGGTTAGTTCATCGACCTGAGGTCGTCATTTGTCTCGTGTGAGTTCCCACTGTGCTTTGATTTCTACCCTACCACGGCTCAAAGGAGTCGTGCAAACAGGTAGTTTTTGGGTACAGTCCCGAGCCACATGGAGGCACGTGAGCGGATCGGCAGGGGATTCGTCTCTCCCGGTATTGGGGGCGAGATCGTGCTGTGTCTAGGAGAGCCATTACACAAAGCCCACGGCCGTGGCAGGAGATTTACCGGTAGGTACTCCAGTAGTATCTCAGGGTGTTATTGGGCTTCACTCCGACACGATTTATACTGCTATTGGGGGTCTGACGTTACTAGCCCCCTAGGCAGATATGCGATACTCATAGACGAACGGACCGGACTGTATATACATTGTCACTGTTAGGCTCAGTAGGGTTTCCGGATGAGTTCGCTCATCGGCCTCCCTTAAGGTCAGTCCATGGGCAGCCGTTACGCATTGCTAGTGCCGCTGACGGTTTGTGGTTAAACCCACTGCCAGGGTACTGACGAGTCATTAGAGTCCCCCACAGACAGTTTCCCAAGTTCGGGCGAAACGTTGTAGAGGCCGTATGGTTTTATGGCAGGGTTCGGAAAATGCGCGTGCGTTTACGCACGTGTTATTTTTCGGGCAGATGATACTGGTCGGCTTTGGTTTAAGCCGGATCCGAGTATTATATTGAGTAGATATAATATCTTTGTCTCAGATGCATTTGTATTCGGTCGTAATACAAATGCGGGTATATTTATACAGTTTCGGGGTTATCCTGAAAGTCGTTTCAGGATCACTTTTGGAAGTTGCCAGTTTCCAGTTTTCTATCGGCCGTCTTTTAACATTCGGTTAAAGACGGATTTATCTTTTCTTCAGATGAGGTGAGTCAGTGTTCTAGAAGCATCTAGATGAGGTGACTAGGATTAATTGGTGTTGTGTTTTCATTGGTTGCATTAATGGCTTGATGATGTGTATTAGTGACTCATGCATTATCATTAAAGCTTCTTGTTTTTCTTAAGGATATTTTGTGAGAAGCTTTCTTTTATGGTCACCCCCTTGATTGCTCCTACCATCACCTCCCTCTTTGATAAATAGTGGCCGGCCATTCTTTGTGAGTGAGAGAGTGAATGATTTCATTTTAGAGAGAAAAGACTATGGTTTTGGGTGTATGGAAATTTCATATCTCGTTTCGTTCCATCACCCGATTAAAATGGCAACTTCATTAACCGATCGTCCACGGACTTGGACGAAGTGAGACAAAGTCATCTACTCATTCTCTACATCATTCTTGGTCATCTCTTTTAGCAAACTTGACGATCGAGTTGCCTCGAGTCAGAGGCGGGAGCCCGTTTAAAGAATCGTCGACGTGGTGCCACCTCGACGAGGAGATCGGAGATCGACGAGATCGGAGCAGCCGCAACGGAGCGTGGGATGATGGTTAAAGAACGAAGGACTCGGATCGTTCGGTATAACCTTTCTACACTCTTTACAGTTTGTTAGTTTAGCAATAATGGCAGATCCGGGTTAAAGTATACGATAGCGCCAGTTAAAAAGTTTTTGTTCCGCATTTGGCGTCTGTAGACTGTCGGGGCGCTATATCTCCGACCGGGAATGTCATTTGATCGGTAAACCGCGTTTGATTGCTATAGCTCTTTTAGACGGGTTTGCGAACGTGACATTCGCGTTGATGTTCTGTTTTGTGCTGTGATGTTGCGGTTTTGTCGTGGTGGATAGCAGTGTGCAATGTTAGTACAGTTTGTGTTTATTTGTACATTTGATATTGCGGGGCGAGCGTCCAACTTGTGGACTGCCGTCACTGCCTGTTGTATAATATTCTTTTGGGGCACGACCAGGTTGCGGTCGATGTACCTATTGTACTATTTTTCATTACTGTACTAGGTTTTGCCCCGCGACGGAGTGCACGGATAGCCGGGTTCTGAGGGGCAACGGGTCCGCATCTCATGGCTTTGAGAGGCAGAGGGGTCCCACTCTAGAATTGGCAGACTATTCGCCGCACTCGTAGGGGGTACAGGTTGACCCAAGGAGGGGTGCCCAAGATTACCGGATTCCGTGAAGTGCTGGGTGGTCCATTCACTTTGCTGTAGGGGGCTGCCTCGCTTCAGGTTTTGGCGGGTAACTTGCCGCACCCGTAGGGGTCTAGGTTTCATTGCACAGGCTATCCACACGACAGGGGATTGTCGGGTTTCAGCAGCGGCTCTGTGAAACCCGGGGATCCCAGATTATCTGTATTGTTCTGTGATGCTTATTACTTTTCTGTAATGTTGCATATTATCACGCCTGGAGCGATTATTGTATATTGGTTTATATACTATTAGATGTTGTATATGTTTTACACCCGCGCTAGTCCAGTCCCCGCTCTGTCGTTAGTTAAGTAACCTAACGAGTGATGACGGGACCCAGTGACGAATGCGGATGGCATATACGTACATTTTATTTTCGTTCTTTTCTGGTGTGATTAAATGATGGGACTGCGTTGATTCTGATCAATGCAAAGTATAACAAACCTGTTTACAGTTGTTGGAACAAATTTAAAAGGTGTTGTTACAAAGACGTTTCCTTTTGTTATGCATAGCGGTATTCAGTGGAATATCCTGCACCTCATTCGACGGGGCAAGGGCCGATATCCCTTCACCGGGACTGACCTCTTGGGCAGAAGTTTGCGTCGGAGTAATAACTTCACTATAGTCGATTACAAGTTGCTTTGCATAGCGGTATTCAGTGGAATATCCTGCACCTCATTCCACGAGGAAAGAGCCGAGATCCCTTTACCGGGAGTGACCTCTTTAGCAAAAGGTTTTCGCCACTATATTTTAAAAAAGCTATCAGGTTCCTTCAGCGATATCAAGTTCACTACGTTAAAGGTTTTTCGCCAAAAACCAGCCGTAGCCCTCCGTCACTTCTTTTGGGTATTCAGTAGTATTCAAGCTATGTATTTTGACCAACGCCAAGGCATAGTGTTTGGTAGCTGCTGGGTATTCAATTGTTGCATAGATAGATGAGTTAGTTTGGGACAGTAGTTCTGCCATTTTGGCCAACGTCAAGGGCATGTGCGGGTGGGTTCAAATTGACAAGATAATGACGGGTAGAACTTGGCATGTGACTTATGACATTTTGACCAACGCCAAGGTTATAAGAGCATGGGGCAAAAATCATATCGGGAGTTTCTAAAGAAACTGGAACTTGCCAAGTATGCGCATACCATCTGGAGTATGAGTAACGTGGATGCATTCCATCACGTTATCATGCGATGAGAGTTGGATCCCGATTCCCACTGATGAGTTGGTTTACTCTTCGGGTGATCCCGATTGATTCTTCTTTAGGTTTGGAGGAGAATTTGACAGGACAGTGGGAGGTTTCCGGATTAGATAAAGTGATGACCATTCTGATCTAGGTTAGAGTGCACGCAGAGTGTTTCTTTTCTCTCTCTCTTTGGCAGCGACCTTTGACCGACCCTAGACTATGACTCAGTGACCAGGTTGACCGAACCTTCTTAGAATACTGGCTTTTGGATTGTCTGAGTTGCATAAGTCATTGCCACTCCTTCTTTTACCCTTTGAATTTTTCAGAACACCCGTATTACTACGGATATCCACTTCCATTGGATAGATCCATCGTATGGTTATATACGAACTCGAAGGGACTTCTTCGAGGATGGATCCAGGTTCAGGAGAAATAGAATTGGTTTATTCAGTTGTCTTTTATTATCACCTTCTCTCAGGTTGCGAGAGCTCCTTGGTTTAGGAGAGTACACCTATTACGCTTATTGGATAGTCTTATTCCAAACCATAGGCTGGTGCCGAAAGGTAGGGAATGAAGAAAACCAATTAGCCTAAGTAGGGTGTGCAGAAGGTAATATGTAAAGACAAAATAAAGGGATTAGAAAGAGGGAAAAGTAAATTGCGACTGTTATCATTCACGACCAAACCGCGTACTTCATCACCACTCCTATTTCACCTTTAAAGGAATAAGGTATTATTCAGTTGTCTTTTATCATCACCTTCTCTCAGTTGCGAGTACTCCTTGGTTTAGGAGGGTACACCTATTATGCTTACTGGATAGTCTTCTTCCAAACCATAGGCTGGTGCCGAACGGTAGGGAAGGAAGAAAACCATTTAGCCTAACGATGGTGTACAGAAGGTAACGACTAAAGACAAATAAAGGGACTTGGAGAGATGGCAGTGAAATATATGGTTGAAGTCATGAATTGGATTATGGAAGAGGCATTACTATGAATACCAGGATACCCCTACGAAACATTTTCATGTTTCAGTGCACTGTTAATAGAAGACTATTTTCCCGATTAGACACTTACTCCAAGGGTATGTATTTACCAGGTTTCATTCTCATATCTGTATGGTTTTACAGATGATGAGTGGGAGTAAGTTATTGGGAATTAGGTGATTATCCTCTTTATATCGGAATTCGTTGCAATTGGTGATATTTGAGGAAATCTCCAGGGTACAGTTTTCAACCTACGACGCACAGGTTTTGAGTTGTTTAACTCAGCGGACTTATACAGATTATTGTATGTTGTCCAGTGTCCATCAGGACAAAGGGGTAGGTCCTCGTACTATGTTCTGTTTACTTATAACTTCTCTACTATTTAGACAAGTGTTTCGTAGAAATACAAGGTCTAAGTTTTGAGAAGTTGTGGGTATAAGAATAAAGTAGAGAACCAGGTGTCACAAGTATCGGGATTCTTCAAAAAGATCGAAGATGTAGATTCTTGTGAATGGTATTCAGATGATAGTGATGATTTTGAGAAACGTGTTTTTCTCTTTCAGGTTGCTCATAATTGGATGGATTTCTAAGTTGAGTAATGCTGATTAGCCTTTTTCCATTAAGTTGATATGCACTGGAGACAGTTGCATGATTTGAATCTGGTTCCAATTAAATTAGTGCCAAAGTTTCTATATTGGATATAGAATAGTTCGTACCTTAAAAGATGTTAAGGTACGGGGAGTTGTCCAGCTTATGCTTAAAACCAGACTCTGGATAACTCAAGGCACGTTTCTGTAATGGCTGTTTGTGGGTTGACCCTGGCTATGACGAGGGTTGATATTCTACCATTTGGAAGATCAATAGTGATATTGTTCTTGACTCGCCACAGTTTTAGTAAAATGGATCTTTTTCAGAAAACAGTAGTGGGAGTATGGTAGAACTGGAAGTGATTCCAGAACCGCGAACGATTACGGAAAATTTAATAGGACCTATATATTCAATCAGGTTTGACATTCCAATAGCCACTCCGCAGATATGGTGGGTAACCTCAGACACCCGAGAGGTACTTCGGTAGCCTCAAGGACGGTGACAGGGAGGTTCTTATCTACCCAGACTTGACACTACTGTTGTTCCAGGTTGTGAGACCCGGTAGGAGGGTTGTCGTAGTCAGTGGGAGCAGCAGAAGCATAGTGGGCAAGTAGCTTATGTCTATTTATAGACTTGAGCAGTTATAGCGGAGATAGATCATCTAGTTTTGATGTGACAGTCATGGGTTTGACTTCAATCAGAATAGGGGATGGATCTGTTAAGGTAGTAGGGTGTGATGTCATAGTATCTGGATGACATACACAAAGTAGGAAGTAAAATTCATATACTACGATCGGTTGTACTGTGGTCGTCACACAGTTGTTTCTCCAGACAGGATATGGATATAATATTTGACATTATGGTTTCTGGATCTATGGTTTTAGATCTAGATTTGGGTAGTTTCCCAATGTGGGTACTTTGACAGATATTCTAATGGTTTTTAGAATAGTTGACTCCTAGCATGGTGGTGTACCTGCAGGTGATGGAGTCACCCTCTCTAAAGGTGTCTTACGGACTAAAGAGGAGAGGGATGTGCATGATTGGCAGATCGCTTGCTTAGGCAATTGAGTCAATTATGAGATGTCAAGTACCACACCAGATGTTGTTTATGCACTAGATGCAATAAGTTTGTATTAATCCAATCCTGGAGAAACATAAGGAAGCAGTTTTAGAACATAAGTACATGTTCTATGGATTAGATGACGGCAGCCTCCTTCGGGGGACGGTTATCATTCCAAGCTTCAAAGGTGACATGGTTGACAAAGAGATTGTCAGATTTATAGTTTTTCCCTCTGACGAAGAGGGACAGTATTATGGACAGGTGGTCCAAGAGAATACTGTGGGAGGCATGGTGCCGGATACTGATTAGGTTCAGTGATCGATACAGTCTAAGAAGTTTGGATTTGGAGTTCATTTATGAACTAGGTCCCATCAGATATCCAGACATATTCTAAGACAGGTATTACTCGATTCGGGAGATGGCTTTCTCCACGAACTTGAGATTTAGAGAGATATAGAAAGAAACTTCTAGGCGGATCCACTCACTGAGGCTATTTCTCGAACACAATAGTTTTACAAACGGGCTTTGTGATACTGATTAGTAGAGGAGTTGGATGTTCGGTTTCACACGGGCTGTGAGTAGTCGACATTGCAATAATTAGCCTTGAGTGCAAGTGGGAGATTGTTGGAGATAGTGCCCTCATAGTCAATTATTGGATCGCAGGTACGTGATTGCAATGATTGCAGAGGACCTATACCGGTAGGACAGTCTTACTCAAGATGATAGTATGCTATCTGGTTTGCCTTTATCAGTCGTGTACATGTTCAGGTGACTGATTGCATGTTACACTTTGATAGAGCCCTTAGGATCTTGCTTTACCACCAACAGTATGATGGCGATCATATACGTGAGAGTTGGGTGGTTTATACGCATATCCTTAATTGTGGTCCCTAGTCGTGGGAGTTTCGAGACAGGGCATCGATACTCCGGAGTAGACTAGTGTGTACAGTCGAGACCCCGACGAGGGGCGGTGGCCGGTCTCACAAGCCACTGGTGTCAGTTGGATCACCTAAGATGTATACAGGTGCTCATTGGGTTATGAGTACACCGGACAGGACTCGCCGGGAACCTGCTAGTTGGTATTATACATATCGTCAGATAGCAGTTCCCTGGTGACATGTGTACAGGTTAGTTCATCGACCTGAGGTCGTCATTTATCTCGTGTGAGTTCCCACTGTGCTTTGATTTCTACCCTACCACGGCTCAAAGGAGTCGTGCAAACAGGTAGTTTTTGGGTACAGTCCCGAGCCACATGGAGGCACGTGAGCGGATCGGCAGGGGATTCGTCTCTCCCGGTATTGGGGGCGAGATCGTGCTGTGTCTAGGAGAGCCATTACATAAAGCCCATGGCCGTGGCAGGAGATTTACCGGTAGGTACTCCAGTAGTATCTCAGGGTGTTATTGGGCTTCACTCCGACACGATTTATACTGCTATTGGGGGTCTGACGTTACTAGCCCCCTAGGCAGATATGCGATACTCATAGACGAACGGACCGGACTGTATATACATTGTCACTGTTAGGCTCAGTAGGGTTTCCGGATGAGTTCGCTCATCGGCCTACCTTGAGGTCAGTTTATGGGCAGCCGTTACGCATTGCTAGTGCCGCTGACGGTTTGTGGTTAAACCCACTGCCAGGGTACTAACGAGTCATTAGAGTCCCCCACAAACAGTTTCCCAAGTTCGGGCGAAACGTTGTAGAGGCCGTATGGTTTTATGGCAGGGTTCGGAAAATGCGCGTGCGTTTACGCACGTGTTTTTTTTCGGGCAGATGATACTGGTCGGCTTTGGTTTAAGCCGGATCCGAGTATTATATTGAGTAGATATAATATCTTTGTCTCAGATGCATTTGTATTAAGTCGTAATACAAATGCGGGTATATTTATACAGTTTCGGGGTTATCCTGAAAGTCGTTTCAGGATCACTTTTGGAAGTTGCCAGTTTCCAGTTTTCTATCGGCCGTCTTTTAACATTCGGTTAAAGACGGATTTATCTTTTCTTCAGATGAGGTGAGCCAGTGTTCTAGAAGCATCTAGATTAGGTGACTAGGATTAATTGGTGTTGTGTTTTCATTGGTTGCATTAATGGCTTGATGATGTGTATTAGTGACTCATGCATTATCATTAAAGCTTCTTGTTTTTCTTAAGGATATTTTATAAGAAGCTTTCTTTTATGGTCACCACCTTGATTGCTCCTACCATCACCTCCCTCTTTGATAAATAGTGGCCGGCCATTCTTTGTGAGTGAGAGAGTGAATGATTTCATTTTAGAGAGAAAAGACTATGGTTTTGGGTGTATGGAAATTTCATATCTCGTTTCGTTCCATCACCCGATTAAAATGGCAACTTCATTAACCGATCGTCCACGGACTTGGACGAAGTGAGACAAAGTCATATACTCATTCTCTACATCATTCTTGGTCGTCTCTTTTAGCAAACTTGACGATCGAGTTGCCTCGAGTCAGAGGCGGGAGCCCGTTTAAAGAATCGTCGACGTGGTGCCACCTCGACGAGGAGATCGGAGATCGACGAGATCGGAGCAGCTGCAACGGAGCGTGGGATGATGGTTAAAGAACGAAGGACTCGGATCGTTCGGTATAACCTTTCTACACTCTTTACAGTTTGTTAGTTTAGCAATAATGGCAGATGCGGGTTAAAGTATACGATAGCGCCAGTTAAAAAGTTTTTGTTCCGCATTTGGCGTCTGTAGACTGCCGGGGCGCTAGCGTAGACTTACACATCCATCGCCCATCACATAGGTCGAGAAGATATACGCTAGTCTACTCTGGAATATCGATGCCCCGTCTCGATATTCCCACGACTAGGAACATTGAAGGATGTACTCATGGACTACCCAGGCCCCACTAGTATGATCTACATCATAGTCCTGGAAGTCGAGTACACATCCTAAGGGCTTTATCAACATGTAACAGAGAGATAGAAAGTATACATGTTAAGATAAAGAGCAACCAGATAGCGTACTATCATGTCGAGCAAGAAAGTCCTACTTATATATGTCCCAGCATCCACTACAATATACATCCAATGTATAGTAATGGCCTCTAGGGCATACATATAACTAACAATCTCCCACTTGCACTAAGGCCATCTGTAGCAGTAGTTGTAGTATCTAATACTCAACCATCCCCTAAAAGTCTCTCTTTGGAAAAATGCCTTTGTGAGTGGATCCGCCGTGTTGTCCTCTGAGTCTACTCTCCTAACCTCGATCACCCTAGAGATCAACTATCTCCATGATCAGGTGATGCTGCCTCAAAATATGTCTGGGTCACTGATGGGACCAGGGTTCATGGGCCAAAGCCACACATCCATTGTCATACAATGGTAGGAACCTAGTTCATCTTATGAACCAATATACACCCAAACTGCCTTTTTGGTAGCATCTTTAATTGCGATGTTACCAGCCTTTATCGTCTAGTTTGCCACGGTATCTAGCTTGGAACTCTTCCAACATACCGTCCCTCCACTGAGGGTAAAGACAATGCCTGCGACTGACATTCAGTCGTCCTTATCACCCTGGAACCTTTCCAGTGATTCTCCCCAGGATCAACTGATACCATCTCACTACAACTCGTGAGAATCCTAACATCCATTTAGATCTATCTCATAGATCCAAAACCCAGGATTTAGGAGGTATCACTTTGATCCTATATGGATAATCTATGTGATAAGAGGAGATCGACCGATCGTAGCATAGGAAACTCCTTTCCTATCAAGAGTATGTTGTCCACGTACAATACGAGGATGACCACCTTACTCTCTACTACCTTTTTGTATATACAAGGTTCATCTACCATTTTGATGAAGTCAAACTCTTTGACTACCACATCAAAACAGATGTTCCAACTCCGCAATGCCTGCTTTATTCTGTAAAGCAACTTGCACACGTTTCCGCTGCTCCCACTGTTTACGAAGCCCTCTGGCTGTGTTCTTATAGACGTTCTCTTCTAAATCATTATTTAGGAAAGTAGTCATGGCACCCAACCACCAGATATCGTAGTCATGGTATGTAGCAATGGTAAGTAGGATCTGGATGGACTTAAGCATAGTCCCTGGAAAAGGTTTCATCATTATCCACGCTTGGTTGATGACGAAAACCTTTAACAAGTCTAGCTTTGAAAGTCTCAACTTTTCCATCTACACCAAGTAATCTTCTCAAGATATACTAGCTCCTGATGGGGATTTAACCCTTCAGATATCGCAACCAAAGTCCATACTTTGTTGGTGTATATGGATTCCATCTCAGATCGCTAAGCATCCAGCCATTCTTACAGAGTCCCTACTCTCGATGACCTGCTCGAATCTAGTTGGGTCATCATCTCATGATGCAATCCTCGCTCCCACTGTCATCGAGAAACCAAAGTATCTCTCAGGCAGGTGAGGAACCCTACCAGATCGGCGGAGAGGCTGAGGTTCGTCGGGGACTATTGAATCCTTTGGTTCTGTCAAATCATCAGCTGCAGTTTTGTATAGCTGGAACCTTTCCAGTTCTACAGAACTAACCTTGCCTCGATTTTGTCCGAATTTTGCTTTTGACATAGGCCGAACAATCCCAAATCTTAACTTACTTAAGAGATAGGCTCTTCCCATACCATATCTTATATGGAGTGGTAGGCACTGATTTGATTCGAACCCAATTCAATAGGTATGCTGCTTCTTAAGTGCACAACCCCAAAAGGAAATAGGTAACTCAGTAGTACTCATCATAGAGCACACCATATCTAATACGGTGCGATTGTTCCGCCCTGATACACCGTTGTGCTGTGGTGTATTCAGAGGAGTAATACTGAAAGAGAATCTCATTTTCCTTTAGAATAGTCCAAGAATTCCATGCACAAGTATTCTCCTCCCTGATCACATCAAAGGACATAATACTTATACCCGTATTGGTTCCCTACTTCTAACTTATATTCTGTGAATACCTCAAAAGCTTCGGACTTATGTTTCAACAGGAACATATGACTGAATCTTGAGAGATTATCAGAGAATATAATGAAGTACAAAGAACCGGTCCTGGTATGTGTGGACAGGGGAGTTTACATACATCATCATATATCAGTCCCAAGAGTTTACTAACTCTTTCTCTGTTTCCAATAAACAGAGCTATGGTCATCTAATCTTTGTGACATGACTGGCAAGTTTCACAAGATGTAAATTCAAACTGATTTAAATATGCATCTAAAATGTAACTTCAGCCAGTCGGGTCACATTGATATGACCTAGTCTACAATGCCTCAAGAAGGATCCGTTCATTTCTGAACTCTTCCTCTTGTGTGTGTTCTTTATACTAGGAACTGTAGTTTGATTTAGAACATCAATGCTTTTAGATAACGTACCTGAACCGATCAACTTTTGATATAGGAAATGTTCAAAACATTATCCAACAATACAAAATTTTATCATTTCTTTACTTGTAAAGAGACTGATATGATTTTGTATATCAGGTTCGGTATCTAATAACATTCGTTCAGAATCAATGTACTGGTAATATAGGGTGACAGTGACCAACAGACTTGGCTACAACACTTGCCCCGTTTTCTGTCTCATGAAACTTATCACCCGTTCTCAGTTCTCTACCTTTCTGTAGCCTTATGTAACAGATTACATATCTGGGATCCTGATTCGGTATCAAATACCCAGGATGCAGAGGATACTGAGAAACAGTTCTTTGTAATGAACACACCCGAAGGAGATGCATCATATGCACTTTCTTCGTTTGGGCGGCATAGGAATTCTGGTATTCCCCTATTTCCTGCTCTGTCTTATAACAATTATAAGTTGGAGCGGGACCAATGTTCCCCAGCTCAGTATAACAAGCGGGTTTGGTCAATACATCCATATTATTATCTTGATTAAGGCGTGATATGGTCGCTACCTGGAGAGAGAGAGAAGAAAACACTCTGCGTGCGCTCTTGCAAGATTAGATTGGTTATGTATATTTTATCTAATCAGGATGGCTCCCACTGTTTTTATCAAATCTTCCTTCAAACCCTAAAAGGAAAGACTAGCCGGGATTAATTACACTCTACAAGTTCGCCAATCTTTCAGTCAGGCCAGTGTCGGTACTTTGAGAGAGGTTCCCCGTGCTTTCGCACGGACCTAATTACAGTAAACCTCGTTTTCCCAGAGGCGTAACCCCGTTGACACCTTTCTAGACATCTACTTGATCGGCTAATTGTAAAGTGTAAAACTCTCCCAGGAGTAACAATTACTCGCAGTGGGTATCGGGATCCAACTATCACATAGAAGGTATGCAATCTCATTGCAAATTTCAACACTTGAAACTCCCGATAAAGGTTTTTACCCCTAGCACCTATGACCTTAACTATGGTCAACAAATCATAAGCACTAGTCAAGTTCTACCCGTCATTTCATGATTAATTAGACCCACCCACATGACCCTTAACTAAGGTCAACAAAGTCACGCGACTGTCCTAACTAATCGCATCATATGCGGTGTAGGAAGACATCACTTAGCTACCGTACACTGTGCCTTGACTATGGTCAACAAACACAGCACGAATACTAAGTACTCTACTTCCTAAAATGACGGAGGGTTGCGAATGGTTTTTATGAAAACCTTTAACGCTCTGAACTTGATCTCGTTGCGGAATCAAATGGTTTTTAAATGGAGTGTTTTTTAGGCTTTTCTAGTTTTGCTAAAGGGGTCACTGCCGGTGAAGGGATCGTCGGCCCTTTCCTCGTCGAATGAGGTGCGGGATATATCATATATATCACTGTGCAAAGCAGAAACTATAGAAGCAATCAAAATACAAACCGAGGGTTGTAGCATCTGCCAGTTATTGCTAAAGGAGTCACTCCCGGTGAAGGGATCTCGGTCCTTTCCTTATCGAATAAGGTGCAGGATGTTCTACAAGGAACACCGCGATGCATAGCAAGAACTGTAGCTACCTGTTTTATTTTGAAATTCGATTCCACAACATCTTTTAGGTTTATTTTCTTTCATTAATCTCATTAATGAATATCCCATCATTTAAGTCCACCTAAACATCACAGATAAATATAACGTATGCTTATGCCATCCGCATTCGCCTCGATGTCCCGTCTGCACCGTTAGGTTAGGTAACTAACAGCAGAGCGAGGCAGGGCTAGCGCGGGTGTAAAACATAAGCAACGTCTATATAATATATCATATATACTATATACTATATCTATCTGAAAAAATCACATGATCACATCACAGATAACGCAGCAGAAAATATCATATGAAATATTGGATATACTAGGACGTCCGTATTTTTAATACGAGCCAGTATAAAACACGGATTCCACGTTCGTGATGAATAGCCAATCCCACACCTCTAGACCCCTATGAGAGCGGCAAGCAACCCTACCAATTCTAGGGTTAGGAGACCCGGACTCGACTCCTCGAGATGGTCTCCCACTGAACCCTAGAACCCGGTTACTTGTGCTCCCCTCCTTGGGTCTATCCTAATGCGGAAAAGTAAATAATATACATCAACGGTGACATCTTCCGCAACCTGGAAGTGCCCCAATAAAAGAATATTACATACAAGTTTTTACATGAATGAAAATGAAAAACACTCATCTCACATAAAAAAAACCCCGGCTATTCAAACACGACGATCCAATATAACGTATCCAGCAACACATAACATCACATGTCATCAACGTAAGTAAATATGCGCATCCCAATTGTCGTTGACATATAGCAACGAAACCGGCGATATCACATATTACACTTACGGTCACAGAAAAGAAAGTGTAAAACTACAACAGTTGGAATCCGCAAACTCTTTAGACATCACATGCCTAACCAAATGAAATTCCTTAGACATCGCATGCCTAACAATTATAAACCCCGCATTTTAGTCTCATTATCGAAAACTCTTTTCAATATCAAGTCGGGCAATTCAGCAAGATTCCCGACATCCTGATCGAATGCTCGTCGCAAACTTTAGTAGACGGCTGCACCCCCGACGCCGTCGACGAAGTGTGTTAGTTATATGTATGCCCTAGAGGCCATTACTGTACATACGATGTATATTGTAGTGGATGCTGGGACATATATAAGGAAGACTTTCTTGCTCGACATGATAGTATGCTATCTGGTTGTACTTTATCTTAACATGTACTCTGATTGTCTCTATATTACATGTTGATAAAGCCCTTAGGATCTATACTCGACTACTGGGACTATGATGAGATCATACTAGTGGGGCCACGGTAGTCGACGAGTACATCCTATAACTGTTCCTAGTCGAGGGTGTATCGAGACAGGGCATCGATGCACCAGAGTAGACTAGCGTATACGCATCTTGACCCATATGATGGGCGATGGATGATCCCATATCCATCGGTGTTTGACATCAAGGATGGTGTACGGGTGCTCAGTGGAGACTGGGTACACTGGACGGACTCGCCGAGAACTCCCAGATGGTATTATGCCATACGTCAGATGGCAGTTCTCCGGTGACACTGGTACAGAGTAGTCTGTTGACCCGAGATCGTCATAGAGTCTTGTGTGATTCCCACTGTGCTTTGATTTCCATCATACCACGTCCAAAAGGGCGTGCAAAAAGGTGGCTTTTGGGTACAGTCCCGAATCATATGGAGGCAATGAGCGATAGGAGGGGATTCGTCTCTCCCGGTATAGGGAGTTGATGTTGTGCTGTGTTCGATTGGCTATAACCGGAAATCCCTGGCCAGGGTTGCTGAGATTTACTGGTAAGTGTTATCAGTAGTTTCTCGAACTGTTATAGACCTCATATCGACACGACTTATCGAGCTACTGGGGTCTGACGTTTACCACCCCTAGGCGAGCTATGCAACATATCAGACGACGAGAACGGACTGTACGGGAGTGTTACTGTTTGGATTCACAGGAGAAGTTACAGGCTTGCTTGTTGATCTTCTGAGCGCTCAATACCTGGGTAGCTGTTACGTTTAGCTGACCGCTTGCAGCTTGTGGGTGTTTGATATGATCATCACCTACTGCCGGCGTATTGACGATTCTTTAGAGTCCTACACAGAGGTTTCTTGACTCAGGCAAAACGGAGTAGGAGCACATATGTGATATGTGCGGGACCGAGGATAATGCGATATGTGATACCGTATTCTATTCTCGCGATATTTGATATCAGCCGGGTCATCGGATCAAGTGTTGATTCGATGAATCGGTACGGATAAATATTAGCCGGTTATATGCGATATAGCCGGATTGTCGGATCAAGTGTTGATTCGATAATTTAATGTATATTAATATATTTGATATATTAAATTACATTAACTAATATTTGCTCACTAAAAGATTCTTTTTCTCATTCGGGTAATACATTGATATATATGTGATATATGTTAATTGTATTATTTTATTTTGTTGCAATAAATATTGTATATGTGATATATAATATTGTAACATGATATGATAAATAATGCAACTTGTTTAGTAGAGATTAAACATGGTTAGGGTTTGATTAGGGTTAAGGCTTTCTAGAAGATTCTAGATGTTTTCTTTCTTTGTCTTTGTTAAGATATTATGCTAGATATTTCCAAAACCCTAACCAAACCTTTAACCCTAGTAAAATCTCTACAAGGGTTAGTTTGAACCATGGTTGCATAATTCTATCATATTATTATTTTCCTATTCATCACAAAAGGATATTGATTATTCATCATCTTCTTCCTTCTTCTTCTTTGCATGAAAATGGTTTCTTGTTTTGATTTTGTGATGAATAAATGTGAGAAAAATATAAATAAAGAGAGCAAAAATCCTACATCATCATCCTCATCTTCCCTTGCCATTTGGATGAGGGTGTTCACATCATTTCATGAGTGTTAGCTTGTGTTAAAGAAACTTCGAGGTAGATCATCTTAGTATCGAAGATCGGAAGCAAAGGTTGCGTCTTTCTCTTCGTGGAACCTCTCGAGAGCCCGGAACCCGATGATCGCAGCGAAGGGACCACAACACGGAGCATATGAAGTGAAGGACCGGATCTACAAAGGTTGTAATCCCTCTCACTTAGTGTTAAAGTGTTTAGCATGTTGTTTTTCGCCTAATCTCTAGTTTAAAGTTCCGTATTCGGGTTGTTCGGCACGGCTAAATTTTTAATCGGGCATGGTTGATGCCTCGTAGACCCTTGTGCGCGTGCCTAGCAACCTTACAGTGGTATCAGAGCCAAGCTAGAGCTTTAGGCGAAGTCTAGACGAAGTTTAAAGTCCGATCGAAACCCGAAACACCGTTAAAACCCGCTCTCTGGACTTTTTCTAAAAACTGGGATTTTTCCAAATTAAAAATGCTCAAAAAATTCAGCAGGGAATTCTAAGAATTACGGTACAAAAATTTTTTGATGAACAGTAAAACACGCGGCGGAACCGCGGCAGAAGCATGCCTTCTGCGGCGGTTCCGCGGCGCAATGCTGACGTCATCAACTACTGTTTGCATAGTAACTTCTATTTAATTATGCTGGATTTTCTGGGAATTTTTAATATTTATTCAAGAGTTGAATTTTCTGAGGTTATTTTGGGGATTCGATGTTTCGATCGGAGTATTAGATTTTGTCTATGTGGTTTTCCGGATAACTTTTAGAAACTGTTAAAAAGTTCGAACGGATATCAATAACTCACTTTTTCCCCTGTCGGAAAATTTTTCAAAAGTTGGATTTTTCCTCGTGTTTAAGAATGTTCTAAGTCGTGCAAGTAACGCGATGGACCCTCTAGAAGACAACAAACCTTAACTCGATTATGTGACCGTCTTGAACTGCCCTTCGAACCTTAGGGTTTGGGGCAGTACGGTGTGCCACATGTGAGGCGTTGGCTTGACCCTTCTACGGCTGGACCATTGGTACTGTGGCATGTGATGGACGTTTTTAAACTGATTTCAAGTGTTGAGATATATATTGGGGAAACCTTGGGTGTTTGCTGATTCGATCGGAAAGTTTAACTTTTTCTATTTATCTGGAATGTGATACAATATTTGGAATCCACAGGTAGTTATGAGATAACTAATTTGAATATTATAAACATAGCAGTTTAGTCTCAGATGATCGGTTGCTACGGAATTTTGATGTGATCAAAAGTCCGTCGCAATCACGTAGCGTACGCGAATACTCGCCGGGTAAACTTAATAGACAGCTACGCCCCATAGCCCCGACCAAGTGACTGTAGGAGAACCCTGTCGCCGAAAGCATCCGTTCGGGTGCTCCCGGTAGCGGTGTTCCGCCTTGGTGCACTTCGTCGACGGTATCGGGGGTGCGGCCGTCTACTAAAGTTTGCGACGAGCATTCGATCAGGACGTCGGGAATCTTGTTGAATTGCCCGACTTGATATTGAAAAGAGTTTTCGATAATGAGACTAAAATGCGGGGTTTATAATTGTTAGGCATGCGATGTCTAAGGAATTCATTTGGTTAGGCATGCGATGTCTAAGGAGGTTGCGGATTCCAACTGTTGTAGTTTTACACTTTCTTTTCTGTGACCGTAAGCGTAGTATGTGGTGTATCGCCGGCTTCGTTGCTATATATCAACGACAATCGGGATACGCATACTTTCTTACGTTGATGATATGAGATATTATGTGTTGCTGTGATATGTTATATTGGATCGTCGCGTTTGAATAGCCGGGGGTTTTATGTGTGATGAGAGTTTTTTTCTTTTTTTTCATTCATGTAAAATTATTTTGTATGTAATATTCTTTTATTGGGGCACTTCCAGGTAGCGGAAGATGTCACCGTTGTATATTATTTACTTTTCCGCATTAGGTAGACCCAAGGCGGGGAGCACAAGTAACCGGGTTCTAGGGTCCAGTGGGAGACCATCTCGAGGAGTCGAGACCGGGTCTCCTAACCCTAGAATTGGCAGTGTTACTTGCCGCTCTCGTAGGGGTCTAGGGATGTGGGTTTGGCTATTCATCGCGACCGTGGAATCCATGTTTTATACAGGCTCGTATTGAAAACACGGGCGTCCTAGTATATCCAATATTTCATATATGTTCTTCTGCTGCAATGTTCTGTGATGAGATCATATTACTGCCTGTGACGAATGTTTATATTATATATATGAGATATATGTTATATAGCAGATTTCGTTTCAAAAGAGATGCTTATGAAGCATATTAAAATGGGACTTCATTAATGAGATTAATGAAATAAAAGAAACCTAAGATGTTGTAGAAACTTGTTTAAAAACTGGTAGCTCTAGTTCCTGCTTTGCATAGCGGTGTTCCTTGTAGAACATCCAGCACCTTATTCGATAAGGAAAGGACCGAGATCCCTTCGCCGGGAGTGACTCCTTTAGCAATAACTGGCAGATGCTACAAACTCGGTTTGTCTTTTGATTGCTTCTATAGTTCCTGCTTTGCACAGCGGTATATATGATATATCCTGCACCTTATTCGATGAGGAAAGGGCCGACGATCCCTTCACCGGGAGTGACCCCTTTAGCAAAACTAGAAAAGCCTCAAAAACACTCCATTTAAAATCACTCGATTCTACAACGATATCAAGTTCATTACGCAAAGGGTTTTCTGAAAAACCCGTCGTAGCCCTCCGTCATTTCAGATAAGTAATAGCTAGTATTCGTGCTGCGTTTGTTGACCTTGTCAAGGCGTAGTGTGCGGTAGCTGATTACTGCTTATCTGTATAAGCATATGATGCGATTGGATTAGGGTAGTCGTGCGACTTTGTTGACCTTGTCAAGGGTCGTGCGGGTGGGTTTAATTCAATCAGGAAATGACGGGTTGAACTTGACTTGCGGTCTATGGTTTGTTGACCTTGTCAAGGTCATAGATTGCTTGGGGTAAAATATTATTGGGAATTTCAAGTGTTGAAATTTGCAATGAGATTGCATACCTTCTATAAGATAGTTGGATCCCGATACCCGCTGCGAGTAAGAGTTACTCCTGGGAGAGTTACAATTAGCCGATCAAGTAGGTGTCTAGAAAGGTGTTAACGGGGTTACGCCTCTGGGAAAACGAGGTTTACATTAATTAGGTTCGTGCGAAAGCACGGGGGACCTCCCTCAAAGTACCGACACTGGCCTGGCTGAAAGATTGGCGAACTTGTAGCGTGTAATTAATCCCGGCTAGTCTTTCCTTTTAGGGTTTGAAGGAAGATTTGACTAAAACAGTGGGAGACATCCTGATTAGATATATTATATAACCAATCTAATCTTGCAAGAGCATACGCTGAGTGTTTTCTTCTCTCTCTCTCCAGATAGCGACCATATCACGCCTTAATCAAGATAATAAAACGGATATATTGACCGAACCCGCTTGTTATACTGAGCTGGGGAACGTTGGTCCCGCTCCAACTTATAATTGTTATAAGACAGAGCAGGAAATTGGGGAATACCAGATTTCCCGGGCCGCCCAAACGAAGAGAGTGCATGCTGATGCATCATCTTCGGGTGTGTTCATTACACAGAACTGTTACTCAGTATTCTTTACGTCCTGGGTATGTGATACCGGATCAGGATCCCGTATATGTAATCTGTTACATGGGCTATAGATAGGTAAAGAACTGAGAACGGGTGATAAGTTTCATGAGACAGAAAACGGTGCAAGTGTTGCAGCCAAGTCTGTTGGTCACTGTCACCCTGTATTACTAGAATACATTGATTCTGAACAAATGTTATTAGATACCGAACCTGATATACAAAATCATATCAGTCTCTTTATTAGTAAAGAAAGGATATAATTTTGTATTGTTGGATAATGTTTTGAACATTTCCTATATCAAGAGTTGATCGGTTCAGGCACGTTATCTAAAAGCATTGACGTTCTAAATCAAACTACAGTTCTTAGTATATAGAACACACACAAGAGGAAGAGTTCAGAAATGAACAAATCCTTCTTGAGGCATTGTAGACTAGGTCATATCAATGTGTCCCGACTGGCTGAAGTTACATTTAGATGCATATTTAAATTAGTTTGAATTTACATCTTGTGAAACTTGCCTGTCATGTCACAAAGATAAGATGACCACAGCTCTATTTGTTGGAAACAGAGAAAGAGTTAGTGAACTTTTGGGATTGATACATGCTGATGTATGAAAGTCTCCTGTCTACACATGCCAAGACTGGTTCTTTGTACTTCATTACATTCTCTGATAATCTCTCAAGATTCAGACATATGTTCCTGCTGAAACACAAGTCCGAAGCTTTTGAGATATTCACAGAATATAAGTTAGAAGTAGAGAACCAAAATACGGGTATAAGTATTATGTCCTTTGATGAGATCAAGGAGGAGAATACTTGAGCACGGAATTCCTGGACTATTCTAAAGGAGAATGAGATTCTCTCTCAGCATTACTCCTCCGTATACACCATAGCACGATGGTATATCGGGGCGGAGCAAACTCACCCTATTAGATATGGTGTGCTCTATGATGAGTACTACTGAGTTTCCTATTTCCTTTTGGGAGTTATGCACTTGTGAAGCTGCATACCTATTGAATAAGGGTTCCAATCAAATCAGTTGCCTACCACTTCATATGTGATATGGAAAGGGAAGAGCCCATATCTTACGTTTGTTAAGATTTGGGATAGTCCGGCCTATGTCTAAAAGCAAAATCCGGACAAGCTCGAGGCAAGGTCTGTTATATAGAACTGGAAAGGTTCCAGCTATACAAACTGCAGCTGATGATTTGGTAGAACCAAAGGATTCAATAGTTTCCAACGTACCTCAGCCTCTCCGCCGATCTAGTAGGGTTCCTCACCCACCTGAGAGATACTTCGGTTTTTCTATGACAGTGGGAGCAAGGATTGCATCATGAAATGATGACCCAACTAGTTTCTGTAAGTCTACGCTAGCGCCCCGGCCGTCTACAGACGCCAAATGCGGAACAAAAACTTTTAAACTGGCGCTATCGTATACTTTAACCCGGATCTGCCATTATTGCTAAACTAACAAACTGTAAAGAGTGTAGAAAGGTTATACCGAACGATCCGAGTCCCTCGTTCTTTAACCATCATCCCATGCTCCGTTTCGGCTGCTTCGATCTCGTCGATCTCCGATATCCTCGTCGAGGTGGCACCACATCACCGATTCTTTAAACGGGCTCCCGCCTCTGACTCGAGGCAACTCGATCGTCAAGTTTGCCAAAAGAGACGACCAAGAATGATGTAGAGAATGAGTAGATGACTTTGTCTCACTTCGTCCAAATCCGTGGACGATCGGTTAATGAAGTTGCCGAGGGAATTGGGGGATGGAATGAAATGAACTGTAAAATTCCATGCACCCCAAATACTATCATATCCTTTTACAACCATGAAAAACTATCAAGTGAGAGAGTGTGTGAGGAGAGAGAGGGGGCCGGCCTCTTATATGGAGGAGGAGGTGACCGTAGGAGCAAAGAGGGTGACCTTAAGAAAATATCATAATGTGAATGCAAAAGAATATCTTAAGGAAAACAAGAATGTTATGAAATCAAAGCATGAGTCACTTAGCCTTGTCACCAAAATCTGGAACCTTCTAGAACCTTCTAGAAGCACGACTCACTCTCATCCAAGAAAAGATAAATCCGCCTTTAACCAAATGTTAAAAGACGGCTGATAGAAAACTGGAAACTGGCAACTTCCAAAAGTGATCCTGAAACGACTTTCAGGATAACCCCGAAACTGTATAAATATACCCGCATTTGTATTACGACCGAATACAAATGCAACTGAGACAAAGATATTATACCTACTCAATATAATACTCGGATCCGGCTTAAACCAAAGCCGACCAGTATCATCTGCCCGAAAACTGACACGTGCGTAAACGCACGTGCATTTTCCGAACCCTGCCATAAAACCATACGGCCTCTACAACGTTTCGCCCGAACTTGGGAAACTGTCTGTGGGGGACTCTAATGACTCGTCAGTACCCTGGCGGTGGGTTTAACCACAAACCGTCAGCGGCACTAGCTATGCGTAACGGCTGCCCATGGACTGACCTCAAGGGAGGCTGATGAGCGAACTCAAGGGAGGCCGATGAACGAACTCATCCAGAAACCCTACTGAGCCTAACAGTGACAATGTATATACAGTCCGGTCCGTTCGTCTATGAGTATCGCATATCTGCCTAGGGGGCTAGCAACGTCAGACCCCTAATAGCAGTATAAGTCGTGTCGGAGTGTAGCCCAATAACACCCTGAGATACTACTGGAGTACCTACCAGTAAATCTCCTGCCATGGCCATGGACTTTGTGTAATGGCTCTCCTAGACACAGTACGACCTCGCCCCCAATACCGGGAGAGACGAATCCCCTGCCGATCCGCTCACGTGCCTCCATATGGCTCGGGACTGTACCCAAAAGCTACCTGTTTGCACGACTCCTTTGAGCCGTGGTAGGGTAGAAATCAAAGCACAGTGGGAACTCACACGAGACAAATGACGACCTCAGGTCGATGAACTAACCTGTACACATGTCACCAGGGAACTGCTATCTGACGGTAGATATAATACTAACTAGCAGATTCCCGGCGAGTCCTGTCCGGTGTACTCATAACCCAATGAGCACCTGTATACATCTTAGGTGATCCAACTGACACCAGTGGCTTGTGAGACCGGCCACCGCCCCTCGTCGGGGTCTCGACTGTACACACTAGTCTACTCCGGAGTATCGATGCCCTGTCTCGAAACTCCCACGACTAGGGACCACAATTAAGGATATGCATATAAACCACCCAACTCTCACGTATATGATCGCCATCATACTGTTGGTGGTAAAGCAAGATCCTAAGGGCTCTATCAAAGTGTAACATGTAATCAGTCACCTGATCATGTACACGACTGATAAAGGCAAACCAGATAGCATACTATCATCTTGAGTAAGACTGTCCTACCGGTATAGGTCCTCCGCAATCATTGCAATCACGTACCTGTGATCCAATAATTGACTATGAGGGCACTATCTCCAACAGTTTCAAGCTGGCCATCAGGAGTGGGACTCTGTAAGAATGGCTGGATGCTTATCGATCTGAGATGGAATCCTTATACACCAACAAAGTATGGACTTTGGTTGCTTTATCTGAAGGGTTAAATCCCCATCAGGAGCAAGTATATCTTGAGAAGATTACTTGGTGTACATGGAAAGGTTGAGACTTTCTAAGCTAGACTTGTTAAAGGTTTGCATCATAAGACCAGGTATGGATTGTGTTGAAACCTTTTCTAAGGATCTATGCTTAAGTCCATCCAGATCCTACTTGCCACGGCTACATACCATGACTACGATATCTGGTGGTTGGGTGTCATGACTACTTTTCTAAATGATGATTTAGAAGAGAGCGTCTGTAAGAACACAGCCAGAGGGCTTCGTAGACAGTGGGAGCAGCGGAAACGTGTGCAAGATGCTTTATAGGACAAAACAGGCATCGCGGAGTTGGAACATCTGTTTTGATGTGGTAGTCAAAGAGTTTGACTTCATCAAAATGGTAGATGAACCTTGTATATACAAAAAGGTAGTAGGGAGTATGGTGGTGATCCTCGTAGAGTACGTGGATGACATACTCTTGATAGGGAAGGAGTTTCCTATGCTACGCTCGGTTAATCTCCGCTTATCATAAGGATTCTCCATATAGGATCAAAGTGATACCTCCTAAATCCTGGGTTTTGGATCTATGAGATAGATCTAATTGGATGTTAGGATTCTCACTAGTTGTAGTGAGATGGTATCAATCGATCCTGGGGAGAATCACTGGAAAGGTTCCAGGGTGATAAGGATGACTGAATATCAGTCGCAGGCATTGTCTATACCCTCAATGGAGGGACGGTATGTTGGAAGAGTTCCAAGCTAGATACCGTGACATACTAGACGATTAAAGGCAAGATACATCGTTACCAAGGATGCTACCAAAGAGGCAGTCTGGATATATATAAGTTCATAAGATGAACTTCGTTCCTACCATTGTGTGACAATGGAGTTATGGCTTTAGCCAAGGAACCCCCGTCCCATTAGAAATCCAGATATAATTCTTAGGCAGTATCACCTGATCATGGAGATGGTTGATCTCCAGGGAGATCGAGGTTAGGGGAGTAGACATAGAGGACAACAGCGCGGATCCACTCACAAAGGCCTTTTTCCCAGTAGAGACTCTTACGGGATGGTTGAGTATGAGATACTACAACCGCACCTAATTGTTGGGTATGCGATACCATAACAGATGGCCCTAGTGCAAGTGGGAGATTGTTAGTTATATGTATGCCCTAGAGGCCATTACTGTACATACGATGTATATTGTAGTGGATGCTGGGACATATATAGGGAAGACTTTCTTGCTCGACATGATAGTATGCTATCTGGTTGTACTTTATCTTAACATGTACTCTGATTGTCTCTATATTACATGTTGATAAAGCCCTTAGGATCTGTACTCGACTACTGGGACTATGATGAGATCATACTAGTGGGGCCACGGTAGTCGACGAGTACATCCTATAACTGTTCCTAGTCGAGGGTGTATCGAGACAGGGCATCGATGCACCAGAGTAGACTAGCGTATACGCATCTTGACCCATATGATGGGCGATGGATGATCCCATATCCATCGGTGTTTGACATCAAGGATGGTGTACGGGTGCTCAGTGGAGACTGGGTACACTGGACGGACTCGCCGAGAACTCCCAGATGGTATTATACCATACGTCAGATGGCAGTTCTCCGATGACACTGGTACAGAGTAGTCTGTTGACCCGAGATCGTCATAGAGTCTTGTGTGATTCCCACTGTGCTTTGATTTCCATCATACCACGTCCAAGAGGGCGTGCAAAAAGGTGGCTTTTGGGTACAGTCCCGAATCATATGGAGGCAATGAGCGATAGGAGGGGATTCGTCTCTCTCGGTATAGGGAGTTGATGTTGTGCTGTGTTCGATTGGCTATAACCGGAAATCCCTGGCCAGGGTTGCTGAGATTTACTGGTAAGTGTTATAAGTAGTTTCTCGAACTGTTATAGACCTCATATCGACACGACATATTGAGCTACTGGGGTCTGACGTTTACCACCCATAGGCGAGATATGCAACATATCAGACGACGAGACCGGACTGTACGGGAGTGTTACTGTTTGGATTCACAGGAGAAGTTACAGGCTTGCTTGTTGATCTTCTGAGCGCTCAATACCTGGGTAGCTGTTACGTTTAGCTGACCGCTTGCAGCTTGTGGGTGTTTGATATGATCATCACCTACTGCCGGCGTATTGACGATTCTTTAGAGTCCTACACAGAGGTTTCTTGACTCAGGCAAAACGGAGTAGGAGCACATATGTGATATGTGCGGGACCTAGGATAATGCGATATGTGATACCGTATTCTATTCTCGCGATATTTGATATCAGCCGGGTCATCGGATCAAGTGTTGATTCGATGAATCGGTACGGATAAATATTAGCCGGTTATATGCGATATAGCCGGATTGTCGGATCAAGTGTTGATTCGATAATTTAATGTATATTAATATATTTGATATATTAAATTACATTAACTAATATTTGCTCACTAAAAGATTCTTTTTCTCACTCGGGTAATACATTGATATATATGCGATATATGTTAATTGTATTATTTTATTTTGTTGCAATAAATATTGTATATGTGATATATAATATTGTAACATGATATGATAAATAATGCAACTTGTTTAGTAGAGATTAAACATGGTTAGGGTTTGATTAGGGTTAAGGCTTTCTAGAAGATTCTAGATGTTTTCTTTCTTTGTCTTTGTTATGATATTATGCTAGATATTTCCAAAACCCTAACCAAACCTTTAACCCTAGTAAAATCTCTACAAGGGTTAGTTTGAACCATGGTTGCATAATTCTATCATATTATTATTTTCCTATTCATCACAAAAGGATATTGATTATTCATCTTCTTCCTTCTTCTTCTTTGCATGAAAATGGTTTCTTGTTTTGATTTTGTGATGAATAAATGTGAGAAAAATATAAATAAAGAGAGCAAAAATCCTACTTCATCATCCTCATCTTCCCTTGCCATTTAGATGAGGGTGTTCACATCATTTCATGAGTGTTAGCTTGTGTTAAAGAAACTTCAAGGTAGATCATCTTAATATCGAAGATCGGAAGCAAAGGTTGCGTTTTTCTCTTCGTGGAACCTCTCGAGAGCCCGGAACCCGATGATCGCAGCAAAGGGACCACAACACGGAGCATATGAAGTGAAGGACCGGATCTACAAAGGTTGTAATCCCTCTCACTTAGTGTTAAAGTGTTTAGCATGTTGTTTTTCGCCTAATCTCTAGTTTAAAGTTCCGTATTCGGGTTGTTCGGCACGGCTAAATTTTTAATCGGGCATGGTTGATGCCTCGTAGACCCTTGTGCGCGTGCCTAGCAACCCTACAAAGTGCACCAAGGCGGAACACCGCTGCCGCGAGCACCCGAACGGATGCTTTCGGCGACGGGGTTCTCCTACAGTCACTTGGTCGGGGCTATGGGGTGAGGCTGTTTATTAAGTTTACCCGGCGAGTATCCGCGTACGCTACGTGATTGCGACGGATTTTTGATCACATCAAAATTCCGTGGCAACCGATCAAGTGAGACTAAAGTGCTAGATTTATAACATTCTTTCAGTTATCTCATAACTACTTGTGAATTCCAATTATTGTATCACATTCCAGATAATTAGAAAATGTTAAACTTTCCGATCGAACAATCAAACACCCAAGTTTTCCCGAAACAGCTCAACACATGAAATAAGTTCAAAAACATTCACTTCATGCCTCAGTACCAACGGTCCAGCCGTAGAAGGGTCAAGACAACGCCTCACATGTGGCACGCCGTACTGCCCCAAACCCTAAGGTTCAAAGGACAGTTCAAGACGGTCACATAATCGAGTTGGTTTGTTGTCTTCTAGAGGGACCATCGCGTTACTTGCACTACTTAGAACGTCATTAAACTATGGAAAAGTCCAACACTTGGAAATTTCCCGGCAGGGAAAAAAGTGGGTATTTTTATCCGGTCGAACTTTTTAACATATTCTAAAGTTATCCGAAAAAACACATAGACAAAATTAGATAATCCGATCAAATCTGTAAACTCTCAATACAACCCAGAAAACTCAACTCTTGAGTATAATTTAAAAATTCCCATAAAACTCAGCACTAACGGATAGGAATTACTGTGCAAAGAAAAAGACAACACGCTCCTATATGGCCGCGGAACCGCCGCAGATGCCATGCTCATGCCGCGGTTCCGCAGCCATGTGGTCGAGTTACCCTCACATGCTTCACCGTAATTCATGAAAAAGCCTGCTGAATTTTCTGGAAATTTTTAATTCACAAAAATCCACAATTTACAAAAATGTACAGAGAGTGGATTTTGCATTAGGGTTTCGGTTCGATCGGACTTCAAACTCCGTCTACTCATCGCCTAAGGCTCTAACTGGGCTCTGATACCACTGTAGGGTTCCTAGGCACACCCATGAGGTTCCACAAGTGATCAAACATAGCCAATTCAAAAAAATTCTATGTGCCAAGTGACCCTAAGCAAGATCGTAACTAGAGGTATAGGCGATGCAATGCAAGTAATCAACTTTACAATAAAGTGAACGAAAATACAACCTTTGTAGATCCGGTCCTCCACCTCCACAGCTCCGTGTTGACGACCCTCCGCTGCAATCATCGGATCCCGGACTCTAGCGATGGTTTCGTCGAAGAAATGATCGGGATAGGTCGTCGACTTCGATGCCGAAGATGATCTACGTCGAGGCAACTCAAGATCAAGTTCCAACTTCACCAAGTCATGAAACTTGTGAAGAAAACACCCTATACTACATGGCAAGTGGTAGAGAATGAAGAAATAGGAAGTGGGTTCACTTTAGAATTGGATTTCTCACTCTTTTTCTCATTTCACCATTGAAGGTAGCAAAGGTTTTCTTCATCTTGAAGAAGAAAAGAAGAAGAAGAAAAGAATATGATAAGAATTATATTGAAAATTAAAAATAAAGTGATTCTTATCATATAGCAAACATGGTTAAGTGTAGAGAATAAACTAGGGTTAGGTTTAATGGTTAGGTTAAGGCTAAGAAACAAAATGGTCAAAGCTTCAAAGCTTCATGAAGTTTCAAGAAAGAAACAAAGCTAGCCACCATTTTATTCTTGCCAAAATAAATAAAGAGAATAAATAAATAAGTAAATCAAAACCCTAACCATTAACATAACCATGGTTTAATCATACACACCCTTGTTTGCATGTATCATCAAACATGATACAAACTAGTGCACAAAACTATATCATATATACAACGTGCACATCAAGTGAGAAAATCCATCTTAAGTGAACAAATACTAGTTAATGTAAAGTAATATATCAAATATATAATTATACATTAAATCATTAAATCAACACTTGATTTAACGATCCGGTCATATCGCATATGACCGACTAATATCCAATGTATCGACTTATCGAATCAATCTTCGATTCGATAACTAGGTTATATCGCATACAACCATTCAACACATTCATCGCGAGAATAGAATACGGTATCACATACATGCATTATTCTCGGTCCCGTACATATCTCATATGCGCTCCTATTTCGTTTCGCTTGAGCCAGGAAACCTCTGTGTAGGACTCTAAAGACTCGTCAATACGCCGGCAGCAGGAGATGATCATATCAAACACTCACAAGCCGCAAGCGGTCTGCTAAACGTAACGGCCACCCGGGTATTGAGCGATCAGAAGATCGACGAGCAAGCCCGCTCACACTCCTGTGAATCCAACCAGTAACACTTACCGTACAGTCCGGTCTGTTCGTCTGATATGTCGCATATCTCGCCTAGGGGTGGTAAACGTCAGACCCCAATAGCTTGATAAGTCATGCCGACGTGAGGTCCATAACAATCGTGAAACTACTGATAACTCTTACCAGTATATCATTGCAACCCTGGCCAGGGATTTTCAGTTATGGCCAGTCGTGCATAGCGCAACATCAACCCCCAATACCGGGAGAGACGAATCCCCTCCTATCGCTCATTGCCTCCATGTGAATCGGGACTGTACCCAAAAACCACCTGTTTGCACGACTCAGTAGAGCCGTGGTAGGGTGGAAATCAAAGCACAGTGGGAGACACACAAGACTCTATGACGATCTCGGGTTAACAGACTAAGCTGCACCAGTGTCACCAGAGAACTGCCATCTGACGTGAGGTATAATACCATATGGGAGTTCTCGGCGAGTCCGTTCAGTGTACCCAGTCTCCACTGAGCACCCGCATACCATCTCTGATGTAAAACACCAATGGATATGGGATCATCCATTGCCCATCACATGGGTCGAGAAGATATACGCTAGTCTACTCTGGAATATCGATGCCCCGTCTCGATATTCCCACGACTAGAAACATTGAAGGATGTACTCATGGACTACCCAGGCCCCACTAGTATGATCTACATCATAGCCCTGGAAGTCGAGTACACATCCTAAGGGCTTTATCAACATGTAACAGAGAGACAGAAAGTATACATGTTAAGATAAAGAGCAACCAGATAGCGTACTATCATGTGGAGCAAGAAAGTCCTACCTATATATGTCCCAGCATCCACTACAATATACATCCAATGTACAGTAATGGCCTCTAGGGCATACATATAACTAACACATGTCTCAAAGGAAAGATGACAAACACTCCATTCACTGGATATGGAGTAAGAGCGAGCGAGCTCTTAGGACTCAAACACAGCGATCCATGTGGTCCAATGTCTACACATGCAAGAGGTGGTTTTTCATATTTTATTACTTTTACGGATTATTACTCTAGGTACGGATTCATTTTTTTGATGAAACATAAATCCGAGGCTTTTGAGAAATTCCAAGAATATAAGAATGAAGTAGAAAACCAAACAGGAAAAAGTATCAAGACACTGAGATCTGATCACGATGGTGAATACATAAGTGTCGAGTTCCTAGGTTACCTAAAAAAGAAAGGAATTCTCTCTCAGCTTACTCCTCCATACACTCCACAGCATAACGGTGTATCGGAAAGACGGAATTGTAACATTCTCAAAAATATAAAATGTTAATTTTGGGAATTTTTATAATTTAATATTATTTTATTGATTATTTTAATATTAAATTTATAATTAAATGCAAATAAATAGGAAAAATGTTAGAAAAATTATGGAAAATTCTAAAATAGGGTAAATTAGAGAATTATGACATTTTAAAGTTTTTGTGATTAGTTTGACCCTGATTTAGTGCTAATCGCGATTAAAAATCGCTAATCGGACCTTCTGGCTTTTTGTGCAAAACTTGCACATATCACTTTTTCTCACACTTGTGCATTTTTTGCTATGGTTCACTATGGATTTACTATTCTTGTGAGAAGGGTTTTGGAATTAAAGAAAAAGGGAAAAGAAAAAGAAAAGAAATGAGGGTAGGTGAGAGAGAGAAGTGGACCATTGACTTGAATCCTTAGCCATTCTCCTCCATTCCTCAACACTCATTCCTCTCTCACTCTCCCTTGCTGCTGCTGCTGCCCTAGCCCATTCTCCCCCTCTTCAATCCCTCTCTTCATCTCAAAAACAACCCCAAAACCACATGTCCATTTCATTAAAAATGTGCACGAGCCCGATGTTAGTGTATATGCCCTAGAGGCCATTACTGTATCATACTAGTATGTATATTACTTAATGGAAGCTTGGGATATTCACCTTGTATATACAATCTTGCTCAAAATAGTAGTATGCTACTTGGTTTATTTATACTTCAATGTGTACATGTGTTTATTTTTGTATATCGCCTATACACATTAGTGGAGCCCTTAGGATCTTTGCTTGATTACCAGCGATGTGATGGCCGTCACACTAGTGGGGCTGGGTAATCTATAAGCACATCCTTATGCAGGTCCCTGGTCGCAGGACTATCGAGACAGGGCATCGATACTCCGGAGTAGACCAGCGCATGCGCTTCTCATCCCAGTGTGGGAGACGGTCTGTCCCACAGCCGTCAGTACGTCGTACTTGAGATAGTATGCGGGTGCCCGTTAGGTTACGGGTACACTGGACAGGACTCGTCGGGAACTGACTAGTTGGTTTTATACCTATCGTCAGTTATCAGTTCCCAGGTGACATGAGTACAGCTTAGTCCGCTGACTTGACACTATCACTTCGCCTCGGGTGTGTTCCCACTGTACTTTGATCACTACCCTACAATGGCTCAAAGGAGTCGTGCAAACAGGTGGTGGTTGGGTGCAGTCCCGAAGCACTTGGAGGCAGTGACGGTTAGACAGGATTCGTCTCTCCCGGTATTGGGGGTTGACATCGCGCTGTGTCTAGGAGAGCCATTACACGAGTAGTCCCTGGCCAGGGCAAACGAGATATACTGGTAGGTTTCCAGTGTTATCTCAGGGTGTTTTGGGCTTCGCTCCGGCACGACTTGTACCGCTATTGGGGGACTGACGTTTACCGCCCCCTAGGCCCGCCATGCGATGTATCAGACGAACAGACCGGACTGTACGGAGAATGTCACACTCAGGCTCAGTAGGAGTTCAGATGGGTTTTGCCTCGTCGGTCTTCTTGTCGGCATTACCTGGGGACCGTTACGCACAGCTAGTGCCGCTTGCGGTCTGTGGTTAAACCCACTGCCAGCGTAGTGTCGAGTCTTTAGAGTCCCACACAGAAAGCTTTTCTCCTTTAGGAAAAAGAGTAGAGGTCGCATGGTATTGCGACAGGTCGCATGGTTTTGCGACAGGGTTCGGTCACATCCGTGCACTTGTGCACGTACAGTGTCCGGACAGTTTACACTAGCGGGCTTTGGTTTAAGCCAGATCCTAGTGTACCTTATGGGATTGGATTTATCCAGTTTGCATTCGTGTTCCTCGGAACGCGGATGCGGGTGTGTATGCACAGTTGACAGGGAGGCACAGACAGCGGATTCTCATTAGGGTTGTTGACAGTTGACCGTTGACTTTTTGACTTTTTGCTCAACCCTAATGAGAATATGATATGTGATTAACTATTATATTAACTAAGTATTATGGTGACTTGGTTGTTGACTTTTGTTGACTTTGTTGACTTGTTGACTTTTGTTGACTTGTTGACTTTGTTGACCGGTTGACTAGGCTTGACTAGTTGACCATCATGATAACCATGGCTATCATTTCATGCCAAAGACTTTTACTTGCTTGCTCATTTGAGTAAAATGAGTGCATGACATGATAAGGTTATGGTTGCTTCAACCATCACATAAGACTTTTATTGATATGATGAGTTATGATTACTTTGGATTATGAGAGGGTGAGAGACAAAAGAGAGCCTCATTCTTTCTTGCTCATTCTCTCTCTTGTTCTTGAGCTCTCCATTTTGCTCTCACCCTCTTGCTCTTGCTCCCTCTCTTTAATCTATGGTTCATATCTCTCATGAGTTGAGAATCAAGAACCATAGATAAAATCCCATTCTATTTCTTCTCTACTCATTCTAGTTCACTAGGTTTAGCAAACCAAGTGAACTAGTTTTCTTCAAAGAACGAAGAAGGAGCTAAAGGTTGGAGCTTTCAAGTGGATCTATCTTCGGCGTACGGAGACGACGAGAAGGAGCCATCGGACCACCATCGGAGCTTGAAGACGAAGGAGTTCAAGACAAGCTAGGTATAACCCCCAAACCGAGTAGTTAGAAACTCTTAGTTAGGATGTTAGATAGATGTTTAACCAAGATCCGGGTTATAGGTCCATGTTACCACCTCCGTAAAAATTGTTATTTACCAAATTCCGCTTTCCCGAAAGTACCGGGAGAGGTAGCATGGACTTACAGTGGTATCAGAGCCAGGTTAAACTCTATCTAGCATGTTAGCAAGTAACTAGAAGATCGATCAACGAAAAAGTCCCGAAACAAACCCCAAGAATTTCAAGTTTCTGTCGAATTTTTTACTGTTCAAAAGTTGATTATTTTAACACCTAAAATCGGCTCAGGCTTTTCTATGAATAACCACCAAAGATGGACCCACGACCAAGTCAAAGCGCCGCGGAAGCGCGGCGGGAGCACGCTCCCGCCGCGGATCCGCGGCCGAGTTGACTCGGCCGTGGTCAATCTTTGGTGCAGTGTTATTCTGGGGGTATTTGGGGATTTTTGGAATATATATTTTCTGCCCAGATTTTCCAGAACGAAAATTTCTTTTTTGGGGTCCCGAAAATCCGTATTTTTGATCGAACTTCTAAAAGACTTAAGCTAACGGGTTTTCTGTAATGTGATATTTGTATTGAACGTCTACTAATCGCTATATGTCGATTAGTGGGGGTTATACAAATCTGTGATCTGTAATGTGCTGGAATGTGTATATAAATATGTTGGATTGTCGCGGGTGAATAGCCGGGGGTTGTGAGACGAGAGTTTTCTTTTCTTGCAATTCATGTAAATTTGTAAATTGATGTAATAATTATTTGTATGGCCGCACAACCGGGTCGGGGTTGTAGTCGTCATTGTATAATTTCTTTTTACTGTTTTTGCTCCTAGGATAGACCCATGGAGGGGTGCACAAACTACCGGGTATGCCGAAGTGTCGAGTGGCCTACTCATGGAGATGAGTGAGGTTGCTACGCTTCGGGTACTTGGCGGGTAGTTTGCCGCACCCGTAGGGGTCTTGGGTGGGGTATTGGCTATTCACCGCGACCGTGTTATCTGTTTTTGTTACAGGCTCGTACAAATTACAGATTCCTAGTATATCCAATGTATTTATCTGTGATCTGAAATGTTTATCATTGCAGTATATCTATATATGATATTATTTAGGCGTTGCTTATGTTTTACAGACGCGCTAGCCCAGCCCCCGCTCTGTCGTTAGTTAAGTAACCTAACGGGTAATGACGGGGCCCAGTGGCGAATGCGAATGGCATAAGCGTACGTCATATTTTGGTTGTTTTCTGCAATGGTAGGATTAAATGATGGGACGCATTAAAAGAACTAATGCAAGAATATCACGCATTAAAAGAACTAATGCAAGATAATAAACCAAGTTAAAGTCGTTGGAACACTTTCGAAAAACCACTCGGTTCTTTTCAAAACAAACTTTTAAAATACGGAGTTTGAGCCACTCCTTTTAAAAGCTATCTCGTTCCATCGACCAAATCAAGTTCACTACGTTCACGGTTTTGCCAAAACCATTCGTAGCCCTCCGTCGTTTCACATGAATAGTCAATAGTATTCAAGCTGTGTATGTTGGCCAAAGTCAAGGCACAGTGATTGGTAGCTATTGGGTGTTCATGTGTAGCATAGATAGATGCGTTGGTTTGGGACAGTCGTACTGCCATTTTGGCCAAAGTCAAGGGTAGGTACGGATGGATCCAAATTAACCTGGATAATGACGGGCAGAACTTGACATGTGACTTATGATATTTTGGCCAAAGTCAAGGTCATAAGAGCATGGGGCAAAAATCCACATCGGGAGTTTCATAAGTACTGAAACTTGCTAGATTTGCATACCATTTGGAGTGTGATGATTCTGGTAGGATTCCTTCAGTTTCGTCACGCGATGATATTTGGATCCCAATCCTACTATGAGTATATGCTACTCCTCGGGAAATTTCTCGCTAAACGATCAATGCTATAAACCTAGTAGGTGCCTAGAAAGGTGTTAGCGGGGCTACGCCCCCAGGGAAAAGAGGTTCTATAATTAAGGAACTTCGCGAAAGCGTTGGAAAACCTCCCTCGAAGTACCGACACCAGCCTGGCCGAACGGTTAAGCAAGTATTGTACGGTGAGATTGATCCTGACTAATTCTTCCTTTATGGTTTGAGGAGGGATTCGAGAAACAGTGGGAGCCATCCTGTTTAGACAAACTAAAAACCACTCTAAACTTGCAAGAGCATCATGCTGAGTGTTTTCCTCTTCTCTCCAAATTGCAGCGACCAATCAACATGACTGGACTTAAGTTACTCGTAGATAAAAACAAACTGACAGGGCCAAACTACAAAGATTGGCTCAGGAATGTCAAGATAGCAATCACTTATGACAAGCTGGGGTATCTTCTTACCACCAAAGCTCCCCCTGTCCCTGGTCCAACTTCCAGTGTCGCGGATAAGGAAATCCGCAAGACTTGGGAGATTGATAGCGCGAAGGCCAAGTGCCTCCTGCTTGCCTCGATGGACAACGAACATCAGAGGAGGCATGAGAATATGGACATGGAATCCATATTGCTCCATACAAAAGAACTGTATGGAGAGCAATCTCGTATCGCAAGATACGAAGCGTCGAAAAAGTTATTCTCGACAAGAATGGCCGTCGGATCATCAGTAGCCGAGCACGTGCTAAAGATGATCGGCTACATTGAGGAGCTCGCTGACCTAGGGATCACATTGGAGAGTGAGCTATATACGGATATAGTTCTCCAGTCCCTTCCTTCCACTTACGCCCAGTTTATACTGAACTTCAACTTACAAGAAAAAGAGGTTGAACTTTCAGAGCTCCTCAACATGCTGAGGAGCGCAGAGGGCACCCTACAGAAAGGTAGGGATACATCCACTTTGTTTGTAGGAGGATCATCTTCTTCTAGGTCCAAGGCGAAAGCCAAGGGAAAGAAGAAGAAGGCCCCCGCCAAACCAAGGGGCGGTGTAAGTAAAGTGGATACGAAGGGAAAAGCAAAAGCAACAAAGTTAGCGGGAAAGCTTGTGGATAAGGAAGAATGCTTCTATTGTCATAAGAAAGGACACTGGAAGAATGATTGCAGGGCCTGGAAGGCCAGAACACAGGAATTGAAGCAGGTTGCAGCTTCAGCTTCAGGTGTGTATGTTATTGAAAACTGTCTTTCAATAAACTCTACTTCCTGGGTATTGGATACCGGATCAGGATCTCATATCTGTAATTCTTTGCAGGCGTTGAGAAACCGTAGTGTTTTGAAAGCAGGTGACATGACCCTCAGAGTTGCGAACGGAGCTAGCATGGATGCTAAAGCCGTGGGGGACTATCACCTGGGAATGTCAGATGGACATGTTTTGGTTTTGCGTAATTGCTTTTTTGTACCCAACGCAACTTGTAATATCATTTCTGTATCTTTAGTTTCTAAAGAAGGTTATGAATTTGCGTTTGTAAGTAATGTTGTAAACATTCACCTTAATCAAGTTTTGATTGGGTCAGGTACTTTGAGTAATGGTATATACGTGTTAAACCAACCACAGATTTTTAATGTCCAGAATACACACAAAAGAAAGTCTCCAGAAATAAATCAGACTTTCTTATGGCATTGTAGATTGGGTCACATCAATGAGAGAAGGTTGACGAAGTTACATACAGAAGGGTATTTGAATGCGTTCGAATATCAGTCGTATGCCACTTGTCAATCCTGTCTCAAAGGAAAGATGACAAAGACTCCGTTTACTGGACATGGAGTAAGAGCGAGCGAGCTCTTGGGACTCGTACACAGTGACGTGTGCGGTCCAATGTCTACACATGCCCGAAGCGGACATTCTTACTTCATTACTTTTACGGATGACTTCTCAAGGTACGGTTATGTCTTCTTAATGAAACATAAGTCCGAGGCTTTTGGAAAATTCCAGGAGTATAAGAATGAAGTAGAGAAACAGACCGGCAAAAGTATTAAGATTCTAAGATCGGATCGAGGTGGAGAATACTTAAGTGCCGAATTCCTGAATTACTTAAAAGAGAATGGTATTCTCTCTCAGCTTACTCCTCCATACACTCCGCAACATAACGGTGTATCGGAGAGACGGAACCGAACCCTATTGGATATGGTTCGGTCCATGATGAGTAACGCTGAGTTGCCGCGATCATTCTGGGGATATGCGCTAGAATCAGCCGCATACCTTTTGAACCGAGTTCCCACTAAGACTGTGCCTACTACGCCATTTGAGATGTGGTGTGGGAAGAGACCCCATCTTAATCACATTAAGATATGGGGAAGTCCAGCTTTTGTCAAAAAGCAGCATGCGGACAAGCTCGAGGCACGCTCAGTACTGTGCAAGTTTATGGGATATCCAAAGAATTCCAAGGGATATTTCTTCTACTGCGAAGAGGAACAAAAAGTTCTTGTTTCTCGTCATGCCCACTTTCTAGAACACCAGTTCATAGAAAAGGAAATAAGTGGGAGCGCAGTAGAACTGGAAGAGATTCCAGAACCACGGACTATTACTGAAAGTTTAGTGGAACCAGAGGGTTCGGAAGAACAGGACATTCCTACGCCGCTCCGCAGAAGTAGTAGACAGTCTCATCCGCCCGAGAGATACTACGGTTTTCTCATAGACGGGGATAGAGAGGATTGCATCATAGATTATGATGAGCCTACTAGCTTCCAGCAGGCCGTTCAGAGCGTTGACTCAGTGAAATGGCTGGATGCAATGCGGACCGAAATGGAGTCCATGTACACCAACAAGGTATGGACGTTGGACATTGCTCCAGACGGGGTAAAACCCATAGGATGCAAGTGGATCTTCAAAAGGAAGATTGGTGTAGATAGACAGGTTGAGACCTATAAAGCTAGGCTGGTAGCAAAGGGTTTTCGTCAAAGACCTGGCTTGGACTATGACGAAACCTTCTCTCCAGTAGCCATGCTGAAATCCATTCGGATCCTTCTTGCCATTGCTTCTTTCCACGATTATGAGATTTGGCAAATGGACGTAAAGACAGCTTTTCTAAATGGAAATTTAGAGGAGTGTGTCTATATGGACCAGCCAGAGGGTTTCATTCAGAGTGGGAGCAGCGGAAAGGTGTGCAAGTTGCTTAAGTCCATCTATGGACTAAAGCAGGCATCGCGGAGTTGGAACATCTGCTTTGATGAGACGGTCAAAGAATTTGGCTTTATCAAAAATCCAGATGAACCATGCATCTATAGTAGATTTGTAGCGAGAACTGTAGTATTCCTCGTTTTATACGTGGATGACATTCTCTTAATAGGAAATGACATTCCTATGCTACAATCTGTCAAGGGGTTCTTGTCACACAGGTTCTCCATGAAAGACCTGGGTGATGCCTCGTACATTCTGGGTATCCGGATCTACCGTGACAAATCCAAGAGGATATTAGGACTTTCACAGTCCAGGTACATCGACACCATACTGAAGAGATTCAGTATGGAAGATTCCAAGCGCGGTAACCTACCGGCTTGTCACGGGATCACCCTCTCTAAAGAGATGTCTCCCAAGACTGATTTGGAGAGGGATCGCATGTCTATTATACCCTACGCTTCTGCGGTAGGCTCTATAATGTATGCGATGTTGTGTACCATACCGGATGTAGCTTATGCACTGAGTGTGGTAAGCCGGTATCAGTCAAACCCTGGGGAGAAACACTGGAAAGCGGTAAAGAACATTCTCAAGTATCTGAGAAGGACTAAGGAGATGTTCTTGGTGTATGGCGGAAAAGACCTCCAGATCGAGGCCTTTGCTGACTCCAGCTTCCAGAGTAACAAGGATGATTCCAAGTCCATGTCGGGTTTTGTCTTTACCCTCAATGGAGGGGCGGTGTGTTGGAAGAGTTCCAAACAGGAAACCGTTGCAGACTCGACGATGGAAGCGGAATACATCGCTGCATCTGATGCCGCAAAAGAAGCTGTCTGGATGAGGAAGTTCTTGAAAGAACTTCAGGTGGTTCCGTCCATTGTTGATCCAATACCTCTGTATTGCGACAACAACGGGGCTATAGCTTTAGCGAAGGAACCCAGGTCCCATCAGAGATCCAGGCACATCTTGAGGCGGTATCACCTGATCAGGGAGATCGTGGATCGCCAGGAGATCGAGGTTCGGAGAGTCGCTTCAGAAGACAACACTGCAGATCCATTCACCAAGGCCCTACCCCAGACTCAGTTCGAGCGGCTGATCGAGATGATAGGTCTTCGATACGCCAGTACATGGCCTTAGTGCAAGTGGGAGATTTTTAGTGTATATGCCCTAGAGGCCATTACTGTATCATACTAGTCTGTATATTACTTAATGGAAGCTTGGGATATTCACCTTGTATATACAATCTTGCTCAAAATAGTAGTATGCTACTTGGTTTATTTCTACTTCAATTTGTACATGTGTTTATTTTTGTATATCGTCTATACACATTAGTGGAGCCCTTAGGATCTTTGCTTGATTACCAGCGATGTGATGGCCGTCACACTAGTGGGGCTGGGTAATCTATAAGCACATCCTTATGCAGGTCCCTGGTCGCAGGACTATCGAGACAGGGCATCGATACTCCGGAGTAGACCAGCGCATGCGCTTCTCATCCCAGTGTGGGAGACGGTCTGTCCCACAGCCGTCAGTACGTCGTACTTGAGATAGTATGCGGGTGCCCGTTAGGTTACGGGTACACTGGACAGGACTCGTCGGGAACTGACTAGTTGGTTTTATACCTATCGTCAGTTATCAGTTCCCAGGTGACATGAGTACAGCTTAGTCCGCTGACTTGACACTGTCACTTCGCCTCGGGTGTGTTCCCACTGTACTTTGATCACTACCCTACCACGGCTCAAAGGAGTCGTGCAAACAGGTGGTGGTTGGGTGCAGTCCCGAAGCACTTGGAGGCAGTGACGGTTAGACAGGATTCGTCTCTCCCGGTATTGGGGGTTGACATCGCGCTGTGTCTAGGAGAGCCATTACACGAGTAGTCCCTGGCCAGGGCAAACGAGATATACTGGTAGGTTTCCAGTGTTATCTCAGGGTGTTTTGGGCTTCGCTCCGGCACGACTTGTACCGCTATTAGGGGACTGACGTTTACCGCCCCCTAGGCCCGCCATGCGATGTATCAGATGAACAGACCGGACTGTACGGAGAATGTCACACTCAGGCTCAGTAGGAGTTCAGATGGGTTTCGCCTCGTCGGTCTTCTTGTCGGCATTACCTGGGGACCGTTACGCACAGCTAGTGCCGCTTGCGGTCTGTGGTTAAACCCACTGCCAGCGTAGTGTCGAGTCTTTAGAGTCCCACACAGAAAGCTTTTCTCCTTTAGGCAAAAGAGTAGAGGTCGCATGGTATTGCGACAGGTCGCATGGTTTTGCGACAAGGTTCGGTCACATCCGTGCACTTGTGCACGTACAGTGTCCGGACAGTTTACACTAGCGGGCTTTGGTTTAAGCCAGATCCTAGTGTACCTTATGGGATTGGATTTATCCAGTTTGCATTCGTGTTCCTCGGAACGCGGATGCGGGTGTGTATGCACAGTTGACAGGGAGGCACAGACAGCGGATTCTCATTAGGGTTGTTGACAGTTGACCGTTGACTTTTTGACTTTTTGCTCAACCCTAATGAGAATATGATATGTGATTAACTATTATATTAACTAAGTATTATGGTGACTTGGTTGTTGACTTTTGTTGACTTTGTTGACTTGTTGACTTTTGTTGACTTGTTGACTTTGTTGACCGGTTGACTAGGCTTGACTAGTTGACCATCATGATAACCATGGCTATCATTTCATGCCAAAGACTTTTACTTGCTTGCTCATTTGAGTAAAATGAGTGCATGACATGATAAGGTTATGGTTGCTTCAACCATCACATAAGACTTTTATTGATATGATGAGTTATGATTACTTTGGATTATGAGAGGGTGAGAGACAAAAGAGAGCCTCATTCTTTCTTGCTCATTCTCTCTCTTGTTCTTGAGCTCTCCATTTTGCTCTCACCCTCTTGCTCTTGCTCCCTCTCTTTAATCTATGGTTCATATCTCTCATGAGTTGAGAATCAAGAACCATAGATAAAATCCCATTCTATTTCTTCTCTACTCATTCTAGTTCACTAGGTTTAGCAAACCAAGTGAACTAGTTTTCTTCAAAGAACGAAGAAGGAGCTAAAGGTTGGAGCTTTCAAGTGGATCTATCTTCGGCGTACGGAGACGACGAGAAGGAGCCATCGGACCACCATCGGAGCTTGAAGACGAAGGAGTTCAAGACAAGCTAGGTATAACCCCCTAACCGAGTAGTTAGAAACTCTTAGTTAGGATGTTAGATAGATGTTTAACCAAGATCCGGGTTATAGGTCCATGTTACCACCTCCGTAAAAATTGTTATTTACCAAATTCCGCTTTCCCGAAAGTACCGGGAGAGGTAGCATGGACTTATACCCGAGACCTTCAAGATGGACCAAGAAAGCGTGGATTTTGGCCACTAGGGGCAACTCAAGAAAATTCTTGAGTTGCCAAATTAGGTATTTTTCTGAACCATTAGCTTAGTTATAGCATTCCCTTTACCCCATGTTTAGTTTTTAATCGATATTGTGTGAAATTGTGGACTTGGTGAAAACCTAGTTAGGGTTTGAGGGAAATTGGTGTTGTATTATGAAATTGAGCTCAGTTAAGGTTATACCAGCACCCTAGTGTATGAATTGGAACCCAAAACCTGAAGCTAAAACCAGAATACGGATTTTAGAAACCGATATCGGGGAATTTGTGAAATCTGTGAAGATTAACTTGAATCTGCTATCACCCCGAGACCCCCAAAATAATATTGGGTGGACAGTGAGATGTGCAGGCACCAGAGAACCATCACCCCAAACCCTAGCTCCCCATTCCTTTTTGAGGCCGCCGAAATCCCCATTCTGGCCGCTAATTGCGGCCAGAGCAATGAGGAATTGCCTCGTTTTCTGTGCATAGCCCCATTTCCTCTATTCTTGGCCCAGGGTACTTCTAGTTTTGACAGATTCCTTCTAGGATAAAATCTGGGACATATATCCTAAGTTGCTATTTTGGATTCGTGTTTCCGTATTCCGTATTTTGATTCTGAAAATTGTGGATTGTGTTTAGCCTCGACTATTTGGCGTTTATACGACGATATAGAGGATTTATTGATGGTTTTGAAGGCATGCCATAGGTTCTCACCTATAGGCCCCTTTATCGTATCGTTTTGGATTTTATGTGTCGTTTTAGCTTGGATTGGTTTTAATGCGCATATACAATACTTTGTTATGTAGGTACTCATGAAGACTTCGGGACGACAAGCAAATTGCGTAGTGATGTCCGCTATGATGATGCAGGTGAGTAGATTATATCTACAGGGGGAAGTCGGGGGATGACGTATAGCACCCCCGCAGTCCGTAGTTGATATTCTATTTATGATAGTTACAGTGTGACATGGATATTGTGTTAGGTGTTTTATGGATAGTTTAGGCTTAGAAGTAAACTAGTGTAGTTCATAGCCACGAACCCTAGAATAGGTTTACACCCACACGCACACCCTTGCATATTCACTATATTTACACTGCGTTGATGATAATGTTGGATGACCTGGGAGATGAGTCAATGATATTGGGCTTGGTGCCGTGAGGTCGGTGATTTGATATGATTCGTATTTGGGATACGATATGTGATTCTTGCAGGCTTGGGATGTGTGTTTTACCCCCGCATTCATAATTATATAGGTGGTATCGATTTATACTAGAATTAGATTCAGTATCCCAGATTATATGTTATGATGATAGGAATACCAGGTACTTGATATGATAAGGTGATTTGACCTGTACCCAGCTATTGGGATGCCGTACGACGACTTACCGTACGAGCTTTATGTTGATGATAGATCCGCACTCATGTCTTGAGGATTGTCATATGATATACTGTACTGTAAGCGATACTATTGAGGCGGGATCACTGACTATTTTATGTATATATATATGTTTGTATCGACTCAGACTTAGGTGGTGTCCTTACCCCTCCTGATTTACTTGATACTTAGAATTGTAGCTACACAGTAGATGTTAGACTAGACCCGAGTCACTCTCTTTCAAATGGTATAGCCGCATGACATGTACATATGGGTGTAGATTCTTTACTGTTACGTCGATTATTCAATGTCCGCATTTTTCCTGCTATTCACATTGCTTGCATATGTTAATGATTCATATTCCTTGTGCACATGCCTTTACATAGTTGCATGCTTATATTAGTGTTCTTGTTGCATGTATTATAATTCATGGATTTCGCACTATGATATGGTTGCATATGATGATTCTAGATTGTTTTACTCCTGCATATATATATCAGTAGTATGGGACGCTGAAATATATATGTGTACCCCTCGAATATATATATATTAGTGGTATGGGACGCTGATATATATACATACGCATACTTAAATATATCATCACGATGATCTATATGCTCGAAGCCTATGAGCTCGATTGGAGAGGAGCCTATGAGCTCGGAGCCTATGAGCTCGATTGGAGAGGAGCCTATGAGCTCGTAGCCTATGAGCTCGATTGGAGAGGAGCCTATAAGCTCGGAGCCTATGAGCTCGATTGGAGAGGAGCCTATGAGCTCGGAGCCTATGAGCTCGATTGGAGAGGAGCCTACGTGCTCAGAGCCTATGAGCTCGATTGGAGAGGAGCATACGTGCTCGGAGCCTATGAGCTCGATTGGAGAGGAGCCTATGAGCTCGGAGCCTATGAGCTCGATTGGAGAGGAGCCTACGTGCTCGGGGCCTTTATGGTCGATGGTATATTATATCTCCCCTACCCCACACTCATTGTATATGCATTGCATCACATGTAGTAGTACCTGACAGAGTACCTTCATGAATGTCGCATACATGTCGGATATATGTTATATGTGTTTCATTGATATTGAGATATATGGTTTGTGTCAATGCTCGACATTGATTTCCTGATAATTCCATTCACGATATCTCCTGTTTTCATTTTACCGCATACTTACATCATATTTGTGATATATCGTTACGTGAGGCACTGGTACGAGTACTGGCACTACACTTATGTTCAGATGTTACATTGCCACTTTACTATGCTTCGAACTTATTCATTTGAGTTTTATATTATATACTGATCGTTTTGACTTAGGATTATGTCTTGCTTTCGATTTCTGCTTGTAGATATTTCTATTCACGAGTTGGCAACTCACCCCCGTTGTGCCACAGTTCTTGCAGGGCTTGCCGTACAGGTTCCATAGCGGCACTTCTGGCACACTGCTTTCCTTTGCGGGTGATTTGCTTGGTAGGTGGGTTCCTTCTATCAGACCCGCCGTTGTACTTGTATTATTCTTTGTATCTAGAAATTCCATCAACCAAAGACTTGTATATTGTTTCAGACTCAGACACTAGTGATGTATTATTTCGACCTTAGAGTCGCGCTTATGTAGTGTTGTAGTTTTCATGCTTATCTGGGTTTCTTTTAAATTTTGATCCTCGCCATTCGGCGTTGTATAGTGTATTGCTTGTTGTTTATTTATCCTTAAAATGGTTTTAGATTTCTGGGCTTTCGGCTTACTTGGATCAGATGGAGTCCTATAGACTTCATATGGTTCAAGGGCCAGTCACGTGCTCTTTCGGGTCGTGACAAAGTTGGTATCAGAGCGCTAGGTTGACCTTGGTTCGAGTCTAAGTTTGACTATGTGGAGCCTAGGGCGTTATATATATATACGGAACTTAGGCTTGACCTTATGGAACTTAGACTTAGTCGAGGGGGTATTAGACCCGAACTTTCGTCGTATAGGATGACCCTTGGTTGATGGAATAGGTAACTAAAGTAGAGTGACGTACCGTTGGTATGTTCCGCGGCATACTTACGACACGCCACTCCGCTTAAGGAACCATAGGATGTACATATTTTCGAGATCAGTGATTCTCTTCATATCCATGATTATACATCCATTTGAGATCCTCGATTCTATTAGTTTCATGATCATACCTTCATTGATGCTGTTCCTTTTTATGATCATGTATCCACTCTGGATCTGTTGTTCTTTTTCTTGCCATTGATCTGCTCTCTTCGATACTCGATTGAGGTTCATGTCGCCATGTTTGAGCGCAGTTTGGGCTGCTGCTAGGGTTACGGTCAGTGTGAGCTCGTCTGGTACGAGGGCTGACCATTATGTTTTCTGGTGACATGGGAACGTCTCGAGTTGATATTGTTGACTGTGACCTCTAGTAGAGGCGAGTGCTTGGTTTTGCACCGGATGATCGGGCCATTGTTAGAGCTGTCAGTTGAGAGAGGACTGTTGATGTACAGCACACCTCAGGGATTATGATATCGCCTACCGTGCAGACAGATGGACCAGCTGTTGCTGAGATTGACAGGATGTCGCTTCCGAAGCTTACGAGCTGAGATTGCCGGAGCTTTCAGGCAGATATGAGACAGATGATAGCTAGTCTACCCGATTGAGAGACGAAGGTGATTCGTCCGATTGTGCGCCGGAGCGGGCCCAGTTGAGTTGAAGATTTCCGGCGTGGAGAGTCTTACTCAGATCTAGAGCAGACCGACTCAGAGATGACCGCCTATGTATTGCCTTTCCTGGAGGATTGAGGCGTTGTTCGGCGTACAGGCGAATGAGCCAGTTACTGCTGCAATTGACGAGATACCGCCCAGATGGTTGGAGCTACTGCAGCGTGAGCATATACTTAGAGAGATGATAGCGAGTCGCTAGTCACCTGAGGATGAATGACTAGGACATGTGGTTCGTTCGCTTACCGATGCGAGGTCATCAGATAGATTGTTTCTGGCTAGAGACGACTTCACACAGGTTCGTTGAGAGTCGATAGAAACGATCGAATGTCAGGAGCCCATTTTCCAAGTTTAAAGTATACGGAAAGACATGCAGGTGATTCTATGGACCCTCTAGAAGAATGAAACCCTAACTCGACTTAATGACCGTGTGAAAGCCTTTGAACCCTAGGGTTTGCGGCAGTTCCGCGGCACCATTAGTGAGGCTTGGGTTTGCCCTTCTACGGCTGGACCACCGACGCTGTGGCATGTACTCGATACTATTAAACTATACCCATGATGTTGATCTCTTGGGGGATTATGAGGTTCTGACGAGTCGATCGGATGATTCGGCATCATTCGGACATCGTGTGGTGGGATGCGTTGCTTGAGATACTCCAGATACGAGGATAGCCGTTCGAGCACAGTCCATGAAGCCATGATGAGACGAGTCCGAATCAGTCGACATTGACGCAGAGTGAAGAAAAGAGTTCGCAAGATATATCGACGAGATGACGTCCCACTCCGCTGACATCAGAGATGTGATATGCACCCAGAGGCGTTGTTTACGGATATATCTTCCAGAAAGAAGCGCGATAAGTATGCAGCCGTTCCGGAATAAGCTTTAGCTTCAGCAATGGATGATGACTTCCGGGCAATTCGGCAGGAATGAGATTTGAGGAGGAGACCTCGACAGGACCCTTCGAGAAAACGATATGAGAAGACCTAGACCCAGGAGTGGTCGTATTGCGCGCACCCAGCAGGACAGAGTTCGGCATTGTCGACGAGGTAGTTGACCAGGTTCGGATAAAGGAACTTACCCAGATGCGTTGCGAATTGATCAAGGATGGACGAGTGATGAGTATTCCTCCGATGGTTGGGACGTGTTCCCGAGGACCTGTTCGGCCGGACATCTTCTACAGAATGATGAAGCTACAGAATACGCGATTTCGAGTCCGTGCGAGAGACTTCAGAGTGATCGTGGCTGAGAACAGTGCAGTGTATAGTAGCTTGGCATGACGTCGTAGTGGACGACGATAGAGACAGGTGGAACAAGAGGTTCGTGTGAGACACTGGCGAGCTGTCATTACTTCCCGTCAAGACTAGAGACCTGATATGCTTACAGAGACGTTGGGATGCGACCGATTTCCGAGAAAATATTGTGCTGAGGACACCGATGTCCATCGAGTGAGAAGAGATTATGCAAGAGAGCCAGCCTTCGTACAGTTCGGCATAGGCAAGATCGGAGAAACCTTGAGCGGGATCCCTTCCAGGGCATGGCTGCAGTGGTCTTTGCACTTAAGACCTGACGACATTATCTGTATAGAGAGTCATGCCAGATATTCACTGACCACAAGAGATTTAAAGTACATATTTCAGCAGAGAGACCTGAACCTTAGACAGCGCCGATGGATGGAATTAGTGAAGGACTACGATTGTGCGATCTTGTATCACCCGGGCAGGGCGAATGTAGTGGCGGATACTGTGAGCAGGAGGCCCGGGGGTAGTCTATCCTGTTTAAGCGCAGTGCAGAGGCAGTCGTCGGCGGATTGGCAGGTCTTATGCGACAGCCGGGTACAGTTCGAGTTACGCCGATCGGAGGACAAATTGCGCATGTTCGTGCACGCTCACAGTTGCGTGACCGTATACATGAGGCACAGCTCAGTGATGACCGATGTTCAGAGATCATGGCACAGATTGGACAGGGCAGATTTTCCGAGTTCGTGATCGATGATCAGGGGATACTACGATTTGGAGTTAGACTGTGCGTACCAGATGCTGAGGGACTGCGGCACGAGATTCTTGAGGAGGCACATCGATCGGTATATAGCATCCATCCCGGTTCCACCAAGATGTATCATGATATGAGAGATGTTTATTGGTGGAACGGAATGAAGAGGGACATCGCAGATTTTGTGTCGAGATGCCTGACTTGTTAGCAAGTCAAGGCTGAGCACCAGAGGCCCGCGGGAGAGCTACAGCCGTTACCCATTCCGGAGTGGAAATGGGAACAGATTTCGATGGATTTCGTGGAGGGCCTACCCAGGTCTAGTTGGGGGTATGACTCTGACTCTATCTGGGTGATCGTGGATCGTTTGACGAAAGCGGCTCACTTCCTACCGGTGAAGACGACTTTCGGATTTACTCAGTATGCCCAGATCTACATTGACGAGATAGTGCGACTACACGGAATCCCGACGTGCATTGTGTCCGACAGAGGCACCCAGTTTACCAGTAGGCTATGGCAGAGGCTTCAGGAGGCTTTGGACACTCGCTTGAGTTTCAGCACGGCGTTTCATCCGCAGACCGACGGCCAGTCAGAGCGGACCATCCAGACTCTCGAGGACATGCTCAGAGCTTGTGTATTAGATTTCGGAGGTAGCTGGGATCATCATTTGCCCTTAGTAGAGTTCTCCTACAATAACAGCTACCAGGAGACCATTCAGATGGCACCATTTGAGGCTCTTTATGGGAGGAGATGCAGGTCGCCCATTTGTTGGACAGAGCTCAGTGAGAGCAGTCTCTTAGGGCCACAGATTGTTGAGGAGACGACAGCGAAGATCCAGTTGATTCGTGATAGGATGAGAGCGGTGCAGGGTAGGCAGAGATCTTATGCAGACCGTCGACGACGCAGACTCGAGTTTTCTGTTGGTGATCATGTTTTCTTGAGGGTCTCCCCAATGAAAGGTGTGATGAGGTTTGGGAAGAAGGGGAAGCTCGGTCCCAGATATGTGGGCCCCTTCGAGATCCTCGAGCGTGTTGGTGCAGTAGCCTACCATTTAGCCCTTCTGCCTAGCTTTCCAGATGTGCATCCCGTGTTTCATGTCTCGATGCTCCGCAGGTATCTTCATGATCCTTCGCATGCGATTCAGCACCCGACGATCCAGCTTGAGCGCGACCTTTCCTATGCAGAGCAGCCGGTGATGATCTTGGATCGGCAAGTGAAGAAGTTGAGGTCGAAAGAAATACCGTCCGTCAAGGTACTTGGCGTGGCCAGAGCGGCGAGGAAGTCCCTTGGGAGACCGAGAGCGAGATGAGGAAGAGGTATCCCTATCTTTTTGAAAGTGCGAATAGTTAGATTTTTTAAATTCGGGGACCGAATTTCCTTAAGGGGGGTAGATTGTAACATTCTCAAAAATATAAAATGTTAATTTTGGGAATTTTTATAATTTAATATTATTTTATTGATTATTTTAATATTAAATTTATAATTAAATGCAAATAAATAGGAAAAATGTTAGAAAAATTATGGAAAATTCTAAAATAGGGTAAATTAGAAAATTATAACATTTTAAAGTTTTTGTGATTAGTTTGACACTGATTTAGTGCTAATCGCGATTAAAAATCGCTAATCGGACCTTCTGGCTTTTTGTGCAAAACTTGCACATATCACTTTTTCTCACACTTGTGCATTTCTTGCTATGGTTCACTATGGATTTACTATTCTTGTGAGAAGGGTTTTGGAATTAAAGAAAAAGGGAAAAAGAAAAAGAAAAGAAATGAGGGTAGGTGAGAGAGAGAGGTGGACCATTGACTTGAATCCTTAGCCATTCTCCTCCATTCCTCAACACTCATTCCTCTCTCACTCTCCCTTGCTGCTGCTGCTGCCCTAGCCCATTCTCCCCCTCTTCAATCCCTCTCTTCATCTCAAAAACAACCCCAAAACCACATGTCCATTTCATTAAAAATGTGCACGAGCCCGAGACCTTCAAGATGGACCAAGAAAGCGTGGATTTTGGCCACTAGGGGCAACTCAAGAAAATTCTTGAGTTGCCAAATGAGGTATTTTTCTGAACCATTAACTTAGTTATAGCATTCCCTTTACCCCATGTTTAGTTTTTAATCGATATTGTGTGAAATTGTGGACTTGGTGAAAACCTAGTTAGGGTTTGAGGGAAATTGGTGTTGTATTATGAAATTGAGCTCAGTTAAGGTTATACCAGCACCCTAGTGTATGAATTGGAACCCAAAACCTGAAGCTAAAACCAGAATACGGATTTTAGAAACCGATATCGGGGAATTTGTGAAATCTGTGAAGGTTAACTTGAATCTGCTATCACCCCGAGACCCCTAAAATAATATTGGGTGGACAGTGAGATGTGCAGGCACCAGAGAACCATCACCCCAAACCCTAGCTCCCCATTCCTTTTTTAGGCCGCCGAAATCCCCATTCTGGCCGCAAATTGCGGCCAGAGCAGTGAGGAATTGCCTCGTTTTCTGTGCATAGCCCCATTTCCTCTATTCTTGGCCCAGGGTACTTCTAGTTTTGACAGATTCCTTCTAGGGTAAAATCTGGGACATATATCCTAAGTTGCTATTTTGGATTCGTGTTTCCGTATTCCGTATTTTGATTCTGAAAATTGTGGATTGTGTTTAGCCTCGGCTATTTGGCGTTTATACGACGATATAGAGGATTTATTGATGGTTTTGAAGGCGTGCCATAGGTTCTCACCTATAGGCCCCTTTATCGTATCGTTTTGGATTTCATGTGCCGTTTTAGCTTGGATTGGTTTTAATGCGCATATACAATACTTTGTTATGTAGGTACTCATGAAGACTTCGGGACGACAAGCAAATTGTGTAGTGATGTCCGCTATGATGATGCAGGTGAGTAGATTACATCTACAGGGGGAAGTCGGGGGATGACGTATAGCACCCCCGCAGTCCGTAGTTGATATTCTATTTATGATAGTTACAGTGTGACATGGATATTGTGTTAGGTGTTCTTATGGATAGTTTAGGCTTAGAAGTAAACTAGTGTAGTTCATAGCCACGAACCCTAGAATAGGTTTACACCCACACGCACACCCTTGCATATTCACTATATTTACACTGCGTTGATGATAATGTTGGATGACCTGGGAGATGAGTCAATGATATTGGGCTTGGTGCCGTGAGGTCGGTGATTTGATATGATTCGTATTTGGGATACGATATGTGATTCTTGCAGGCTTGGGATGTGTGTTTTACCCCCGGATTCATAATTATATAGGTGGTATCGATTTATACTAGAATTAGATTCAGTATCCCAGATTATGTGTTATGATGATAGGAATACCAGGTACTTGATATGATAAGGTGATTTGACCTGTACCCAGCTATTGGGATGCCGTACGACGACTTACCGTACGAGCTTTATGTTGATGATAGATCCGCACTCATGTCTTGAGGATTGTCATATGATATACTGTACTGTAAGCGATACTATTGAGGCGGAATCACTGACTATTTTATGTATATATATATGTTTGTATCGACTCAGACTTAGGTGGTGTCCTTACCCCTCCTGATTTACTTGATACTTAGAATTGTAGCTACACAGTAGATGTTAGACTAGACCCGAGTCACTCTCTTTCAAATGGTATAGCCGCATGACATGTACATATGGGTGTAGATTCTTTACTGTTGCGTCGATTATTCAATGTCCGCATTTTTCCTGCTATTCACATTGCTTGCATATGTTAATGATTCATATTCCTTGTGCACATGCCTTTACATAGTTGCATGCTTATATTAGTGTTCTTGTTGCATGTATTATAATTCATGGATTTCGCACTATGATATGGTTGCATATGATGATTCTAGATTGTTTTACTCCTGCATATATATATCAGTGGTATGGGACGCTGAAATATATATGTGTACCCCTCGAATATATATATATTAGTGGTATGGGACGCTGATATATATACATACGCATACTTAAATATATCATCACGATGATCTATGTGCTCGGAGCCTATGAGCTCGATTGGCGAGGAGCCTATGAGCTCGGAGCCATGAGCTCGATTGGAGAGGAGCCTATGGGCTCGGAGCCTATGAGCTCGATTGGAGAGGAGCCTATGAGCTCGGAGCCTATGAGCTCGATTGGAGAGGAGCCTATGAGCTCGGAGCCTATGAGCTCGATTGGAGAGGAGCCTACGTGCTCGGAGCCTATGAGCTCGATTGGAGAGGAGCCTACGTGCTCGGAGCCTATGAGCTCGATTGGAGAGGAGCCTACGTGCTCGGAGCCTATGAGCTCGATTGGAGAGGAGCCTATGAGCTCGGAGCCTATGAGCTCGATTGGAGAGGAGCCTACGTGCTCGGGGCCTTTATGGTCGATGGTATATTATATCTCCCCTACCCCACACTCATTGTATATGCATTGCATCACATTTAGTAGTACCTGACAGAGTACCTTCATGAATGTCGCATACATGTCGGATATATGTTATATGTGTTTCATTGATATTGAGATATATGGTTTGTGTCAATGCTCGACATTGATTTCCTGATAATTCCATTCACGATATCTCCTGTTTTCATTTTACCGCATACTTACATCATATTTGTGATATATCGTTACGTGAGGCACTGGTACGAGTACTGGCACTACACTTATGTTCAGATGTTACATTGCCACTTTACTATGCTTCGAACTTATTCATTTGAGTTTTATATTATATACTGATCGTTTTGACTTAGGATTATGTCTTGCTTTCGATTTCTGCTTGTAGATATTTCTATTCACGAGTTGGCAACTCACCCCCGTTGTGCCACAGTTCTTGCAGGGCTTGCCGTACAGGTTCCATAGCGGCACTTCTGGCACACTGCTTTCCTTTGCGGGTGATTTGCTTGGTAGGTGGGTTCCTTCTATCAGACCCGCCGTTGTACTTGTATTATTCTTTGTATCTAGAAATTCCATCAACCAAAGACTTGTATATTGTTTCAGACTCAGACACTAGTGATGTATTATTTCGACCTTAGAGTCGCGCTTATGTAGTGTTGCAGTTTTCATGCTTATCTGGGTTTCTTTTAAATTTTGATCCTCGACATTCGGCGTTGTATAGTGTATTGCTTGTTGTTTATTTATCCTTAAAATGGTTTTAGATTTCTGGGCTTTCGGCTTACTTGGATCAGATGGAGTCCTATAGACTTCATATGGTTCAAGGGCCAGTCACGTGCTCTTTCGGGTCGTGACAGGAATCGAACCATTTTGGATATGGTACGTTCCATGATGAGTAATGCTGAGTTACCGCAATCTTTCTGGGGTTATGCGCTAGAATCAGCAGCATATCTTTTGAACAAGGCTCCTACCAAAACTGTGCCTACCACGCCATATCAGATGTGGAGTGGGAAGAAACCCTATCTTCAGTATCTAAAGATATGGGGATGTCCAGCTTTTGTTCAAAAACAGCATGCGGACAAACTCGAGGCACGATCAGTACTGTGTAAGTTTGTGGTATATCCAAAGAACTCCAGGGGTATTTCTTCTATTACGCAGAGGAACAAAAGGTTTTTGTTTCTCGTAATGCCCATTTTCTAGAACATCAGTTTTTAGAAAAGGAAACAAGTGGGAGCGCAATAGAACTGGAAGAAATTCCAGAACCACAAACTACTACTGAAAGTTTGGTAGAACCAGTAGTTCAAGAAGAACAGGACATTCCCGCACCCCTCCGCAGGATTAGTAGGCCGTCTCATCCGCTTGAGAGATACTACGGTTTTCTCATAAATGGGGGAAGAGAGGATTGCATCATTGATGATGATGAACCTACTAGCTTCCAGCAGGCCATCCAGAGCGGCGACTCGGTACGATGGCCGGATGCAATGCGGACCGAGATGGAGTCCATGTACACCAACAAAGTATGGACTTCGGACTTTTCTCCAGATGGGGTAAAACCCATAGGATGCAAATGGATCTTCAAGAAAAAGATTGGTGTAGATGGACAGGTGGAAACCTATAAGGCTAAACTTGTTGCAAAGGGTTTTCGTCAAAGACCTGGTTTGACCTATGACGAAACTTTTTCTCCAGTGGCTATGCTCAAATCCATTCGGGTCCTTCTTGATATTGCCGCCTTCCATGATTATGAGATCTGGCAGATGGACGTAAAGACGGCTTTTCTAAATGGTAATTTGGAAGAGTGTGTCTATATGGATCAGCCAGAAGGCTTCAATCAGAGTGGGAGCAGCGGGAAAGTGTGCAAGTTGCTTAAGTCCATTTATGGACTAAAGTAGGCATCGCGGAGTTGGAACATCTGTTTTGATGAAACGGTAAAAGAATATGACTTTATCAAAAATCCAGATGAACCATGTATATATAGTAAAATTGTAGCACAAATTGTCGTATTCCTCGTCTTGTACGTGGATGACATTCTATTGATAGGAAATGACATTCCTATGCTACAATCTGTCAAAGGATTCTTATCATACAGGTTCTCCATGAAAGACCTGGGTGATGCCTCTTACATTCTAGGGATCCGGATCTATCGTGATAGATCCAAGAGGATGTTGGGACTATCACAGTCCAGGTATATCAACACTATACTGAAAAGATTCAGTATGGAAGATTCTAAGCGCGGTAATTTACCGGCTTGTCACGGAATCACCCTATCCAAAGAGATGTCTCCCAAGACTGATTTGGAAAGAGATCGCATGTCAGTTATACCCTACGCTTCTGCGGTAGGCTCTATAATGTATGCGATGTTGTGCACCAGACCAGATGTAGCTTACGCACTGAGCGTGGTAAGTAGGTATCAGTCAGACCCCGGGGAGAAGCACTGGATAGCAGTAAAGAACATTCTCAAGTACCTGAGAAGGACTAAGGAGATGTTCTTGTTTTACGGCGGAAAAGACCTCAAGATCGAGGCCTTTGCTGATTCCGGCTTCCAGAGTGACAAGGATGACTCCAAGTCCATGTCAGGTTATGTCTTTACCCTCAATGGAGGGGCGGTGTGTTGGAAGAGTTCCAAGCAGGACACCGTTGCTGACTCGACGATGGAAGCGGAGTATATTGCTGCTTGCGATGCCGCAAAAGAAGCGGTCTGGATGAAGAAGTTCCTCACAGAACTTCAGGTGGTTCCTACCATTGTTGATCCAATACCGCTGTATTGCGACAACAACGGAGCTATAGCTTTAGCGAAGGAACCCAGGTCCCATCAGAAGTCCAGACACATCTTAAGGCGGTATCACCTGATCAGGGAGATCATAGATCGCCGGGAGATCGAGGTCCGGAGAGTTGCTACAAAGGAGAACACTGCTGATCCATTCACAAAGGCCTTACCTCAGATTCAGTTCGAGAGGCTACTCGAGATGATCGGTCTTCGATACGCCAGCACATGGCCTGTTGGAGATAGTGCCCTCAGAGTCAATTATTGGATCACAGGCACGTGATTGCAATGATTGATGGAGGACCTATGCCGGTAGGACAGTCTTACTCAAGATAATAGTATGCTATCTGGTTTACCTTTATCATCGTGTACTGCTTCAGGTGACCTTACAGGTCACTATTGCGCGTTGATAGAGCCCTTAGGATTCTTGCTTGACAGCCAGCAGTATGATGGCGATCATATACGTAGGAGCTGGTAGTCTATAAGCACATCCTTAAAAGGTCCCTGGTCGTGGGAGTTTCGAGACAGGGCATCGATACTCCAGAGTAGACTAGTGTATACAGTCGAGACCCCGACGAGGGGCGGTGGCCGGTCTCACAAGCCATTGGTGTCAGTTGGTTCACCTAAGATGTATACAGGTGCTCATTGGGTTATGAGTACACCGGACAGGACTCGCCAGGAACATGCTAGTTGGTCTTATACCTGACGTCAGATAGCAGTTCCCTGGTGACATGTGTACAGGTTAGTTCATCGACCTGAGATCGTCATTTGTCTCGTGTGGGTTCCCACTGTACTTTGATTACTACCCTACCACGCTCAAAGGAGACGTGCAAACAGGTTTTAGTTGGGTACAGTCCTGAGCCACATGGAGGCAGTGAGCGGATCTGCAGGGGTTCGTCTCTCCCGGTATTGGGGGTGAGGTCGCGTTGTGTCTAGAAGAGCCATTACATGAAGTCCTTGGCCAAGGCAGAAGATTTACTGGTAAGTATTCCAGTAGTATCTCAGGGTGTTCTGGGCTACACTCCGACACGACTTGTACCGCTTTTGGGGGTCTGACTTTTACCAACCCCTTAGGACCGCCATGCGATGCTCATAGACGAACGGACCGGACTGTACGGATATTGTCACTGACAGGCTCAGTAGGGTGTCAGGATGAGTTCGCTCATCGACGTCCCTTTTGGTCAATACCTGGTAGCCCGTTACGTATGGCTAATACCTCTGACGTGCTAGTGGTTAAATCCACAACCAATGTATTGACGAGTCTTTAGAGTCCCCCACAGACCATTTCTCAAGTTTCGGACGAAACGCTGTAGAGGTCGTATGGAGATATGGCAGGGTTCAATCATATACGGACGGTATTGCACGGATCATGATCGGACGGATAATACTAGCGGGCTTTGGTTTAAGCCGGATCCTAGTATTGTACAGTGTAGATTTTGTCTCATTGCATTTGTATTCGGTCGCAATACAAATGCGGGTATATATATACAGTCACGGGATTTTCCAGTAATTTATTACGGGATCAGTTTTCTGAAGTTGCCAGTTTGCTTTCCATTTCGGCCATTTTCCTTTGTTTCTTTTCTTGGCTGAAAATTGGTGGAGGAGGGCTTATTTGCAATTATGCAAATTAGCATTGTGGAGGGTGGTCTTTGTATATTGTGGTTTCATGATGGTTCCACCATCCCTTGACATTCTTTTGATTATCATTGCTTGACTTTTGACTTGATGATGATGGAGGGTTATGATGATGGATGTGAGACTTGCTTTTTCCCATACACTCAACCTTGCCTTTTCTTGTGCTAACCTCCCTTGTATATTCTCACTCTCTCATTTTTCATGGCCGGCCAAGCTTGAAGGGGCTGTCCCAATTTTGGGTGTGGGATTGTTCTCATTTTGTTTGCACAAAAATCCCTTTGTTCATCCAAAAACTTGCATCTCATTCCTCCACCAAAAACCATGGCAACTTCAACCCCAATGAGACAAAGCTTTCTACACTTCATCTACAGTATCCTTGGGCACGTCGACTCGCCAACTTCGTACTCGAGTTGCCTCGGTCCAGAGGTGGGAGCCCGTAAAAGAACCCGGCGATGTGGTGCCCTTCCGACGAGGAGATGAAGACCGGAGATTCCGCGGGGAGATCGGGACGACGACGAGAAGACCGAAGGACACGAATCGCTCGGTATATCTCTCTACCCCTTCTCTAGTTTGCTAGGAGTAGGTTAATGGCCCGATCCAGGATTCTAGTGCGCGGTGGTGCCGGTTTACAAGTTAAAGAAAAGTTTCGTTTCCGCATTTTGATCTCGTTCAGACGGCCGGGGCGCCGCCGTGCACTTACACCGGTATCAGAGCCACGCCATTAACCTAGTCTAGCTTTCTCTAACATGTTTACAAGTTCGATCGATCGGATTTTCCAAAAGCCGTATTTTCTAGCATCAGTTTCTGTCGAATTTTTGCAGTGGTCAAAAAATTATTTGGTACATTGTAAAAATACGTGCAGGGTTTTTTATGCATTCTGTGAAAATTTTGTAGGCTGAAGTTACTGTAGCGCGGCGGATCAGCGGCCAAAACCACGTTTTGGACACGAATCCGCCGCCGAATTTTGGCTTCACTGCATCAAATTTTTACAGTAGCTCTCTGACATGGAAATAGGGTTTCTGGTATATTCTTTTTGGGCCCAGATGTTTTTTGAGTGCTAAAGTTGTGCTTGGGGCCCACTTCGGAAAATTCAGTCGATCGAAAATTTTAAACATGTTAGTTCACAGTATTTACATTATATCTGCGACCGTGAATGTCATTTGATCGGTAAATCCTGTCTAACTGCTATAGCCCTTTTAAACGGATTTGCGAACGTGACATTCACGTTGATGTTCTGTGTTGTGCTGTGATGTTGCGGATTGTCGTGGTGGATAGCCTGGATGCAATGGTAGTACAGTTTGGTTTATTATGTACATTTGATATTGCGGAGCGAGCGTCTGACATGTGGACTGCCGTCACTGCCTGTTTGTATATTATTATTTTGGGGCACGACCGGGCTGAGGTCGATGTACCCATTGTATGTATATTTTACTTTCTGTACTAGGATTACCCCAAGGAGGGGTGCACGGATAGCCGGGTTCTAGAGAGAAACGAGCCCGCATCTCATATCGTTGAGACGGAGGGGGCTTTACTCTAGAATTGGCGAGCTATTCGCCGCACTCGTAGGGGGTACAGGTCGACCCAAGGAGGGGTGCCCAAGTTACCGGATCCCGTGAAGTGCTGGGTGGTCCATTCACGTTGCTGAAAGGGGCTGCCTCGCTTCAGGTTTTGGCGGGTAACTTGCCGCACCCGTAGGGGTCTAGGATTTCATTGCACAGGCTATCCACACGACCAGGGGAATGTCGGGTTTCAGTAGCGGCTCTATGAAACCCGGGGATCCCAGATATCTGTATTATTCTGTGATGCTTATTACATTTCTGTGATGTTGCATTTTATCACGCCTTGAGCGAATATTATATATTGATATATATACTGTAGGGTTCCTAGGCACTCTTGTGAGGGTTCATAAGGCATCAACCATGCCCGAATAAAATTTTAGACGTGCCGAACAACCCAAAGCCGGGATCTTTGCTAGATTATTAGGGTTTAACATGCAAGTAAACATCTTTACTAATAAGTGTGAGGGATTACAACCTTTGTAGTCCGCTCCTTCAATTCATAAGCTCCGAGTAGAAGTCCCTTCGCCGTGATCCACGATCTCCCGGACTCAAGAGAGGCTCCACGACTCAAACGATCCATGCTAGCTTGTAGTATTCCTTTTCTCCGATGATCTACGTCGAAGTTGCAATAACTCAAGCTCTCTCACTCTAATGAGGTGAACACCCTAATATAATGGGCTAGATTAGATGAGGATGATGGAGTAGTATTTATGCTATCTTTTTATATCAAATTCTCACATGAAAACATCACAAAAGGAAAATCTAGTAAGCTTTCTCAAAGCTCAAGAGAGAAGAAGATGATGAAAAATGAGATAATCCTTTTGTGATGAATAGTAGAAATGAATATATGATTAATCATGGAACCATGGTCAAGGATGACAAGGATAACATTTGTAGAGAATAAACTAGGGCTAGGGTTTGGTTAGGTTAAAGAGTGAGTCATGGATAAATATCAACATAATATCTTTCTCGTGACAAAAGGAATTCTTTCTAGAATGTGCAAGAAAGAGCTAACCCTAATCAAACCCTAACCTTGCTTTATCTCTACTAAACATGTTCCATTATTAATCATATCATGTTACTATAATATATATCACATATGTATTATATATTTGTAACAAAAGAAAATAATACTATTAACATATATCGCATATATATCAATGTATTATCCGGTGAGAAAATGAAATAATAAAGTGAGCCAATATTAGATAATGTAATACAATATATCATATATATTATTATACATTAAATCGTCGAATCAACACTTGATCCGACAATCCGGCTATATCGAATATAACCGACTAATATATCATATACTGATTCATCGAATCAACACTTGATCCGATGACCCGGTTCATATCTAAATATCGCGAGAATATAATACGGTATCTCATATCGCATTATCCTCGGTCCTGCGCATATCACATATGTGCCTATACTCCGTTTTGCCTGAGCCAAGAAACCTCTGTGTAGGACTCTAAAGAATCGTCAATACGCCGGTAGCAGGTGATGATCATATCAAACACCCACAAGCTGCAAGCGGTCAGCTAAACGTAACAGCCACCCAGGTATTGAGCGATCAGAAGATCAACAAGCTAGCATGTACGTTCTCATGTGAATCCAGTCAGTAACACTCCCGTACAGTCCGGTCTCTTCGTCTGATATGTCGCATATCAATTCTAGGGGTGGTATACGTCAGACCCCAGTAACCGATAAGTCGTGTCGATGTGAGGCTTATAACGGGTCGAGAAACTACTGGTAACACTTACCAGTAAATCTCCATATTAGCCCTGGCCAGGGACTTCCAGTTATAGCCAATCGAACATAGCACAACATCAACTCCATATACCGGGAGAGACGAATCCCCTCCTATCGCTCATTGCCTCCATGTGATTCGGGACTGTACCCAAAAGCCACCGTTTTGCACGCCCTCTTGGATGTGGTAAGGTGGAAATCAAAGCACAGTGGGAATCACACAAGACTCTATGACGATTTCGGGTCTACAGACTACCCTGTTCCAGTGTCACCGGAGAACTGCCATCTGACGTGTGGTACCCAGTCTCCACTGAGCACCCGCATACCATCCTTAATGTCCAACACCGATGGATATGGGATCATCCATCGCCCATCATATGGGTCAAGATGCGTATACGCTAGTCTACACTGGTGTATCGATGCCCTGTCTCGATATACCCTTGACTAGGAACAGTTATAGGATGTACTCATCGACTACCATTGCCCTACTAGTATGATCTCATCATAGTCCTAGTAGTCGAGTACAGATCCTAAGGGCTTTATCAACATGTGAGAGTAAGACAGTAAACCAATACAAGTCAACATGTTAAGATAAAGTGAAACCAAATAGCATACTATCATGTCGAGCAAGAAAGTCCTCTCTATATATATCCAAGCATCCATTATAATATACATCATATGTACAACAATGGCCTCTAAGGCATATACATAACTAACATATACTAGTAGATGTTGTATATGTTTTGCATCCGCGCTAGTCCAGTCCCCGCTCTGTCGTTAGTTTAGTAACCTAACGGGTAATGACGGGACCCAGTGGCGAATGCGGATGGAATATACGTGCATCATTATTTTCGTTCTTTATTGGTGTAATCAATTGATGGGACTGCATTGATTCGGATTAATGCAAGCTAAACAAACCTATTCTGATGTTGTTGGAACATTTTTCAAAAAGCTGTTATTGCAAAGACGTTCTCTTTTGTTTTGCACAGTGGTATTCAGTTGGAATATCCAGCACCTCAGTCGACGAGGCAAGGGCCGAGATCCCTTCACCGGGAGTGACCCCTTGGACTGAAGTTTGCGTCAGGGCAATAACTTCACTATAGTCGATTACTTTTGCTTTGCATTATGGTATTCAGTTGGAATATCCTGCACCTCATTCTACGGGGAAAGAGCCGAGATCCCTTCACCGGGAGTGACCTCTTTAGCAAAGGTTTTCGTTACTATATTTTTCTAAAAAGCTATCCGGTTCCTTCAACGATATCAAGTTCATTACGTTAAAGGTTTTTCGCCAGAAACCATTCGTAGCCCTCCGTCATTTCAGACGGGTGGCACGTAGTATTCATGCTATGTTTGTTGACCTTCGTCAAGGTATAGTGTATGGTAGCTACTTGTTACCTTTCTGCTGCATAGATAGATGTGTTAGTTTGGGACAGTCATACTACGATTTTGGCCTACGTCAAGGGTATGTACGGGTGGGTTCAAATTAACCTGGACAATGACGGGTAGAACTTGACATGTGACTTATGATTTGTTGACCTTCGCCAAGGTCATAAGAGCATGGGGTAAAAATCATATTGGGAGTTTCTAAAGAAACTGAAACTTGCCAGATATGTGCATACCTTCTGGAGTGTGATAACGTGAGCGGATTCCGTCACGTTATCATGCGATGATAGTTGGATCCTGATTCCCACTGATGAGTTGGTTTACTCCTCGGGTGATCCCAACTAATTCTTCTTTCAGGTTTGGAGGAGAATTTGACGGTACAGTGGAAGGTTTCCTGATTAGATAAAGTGATAACCATTTTGATCTAGGTTAGAGTGCACGCTGAGTGTTTCTTTTCTCTCTCTCTTTGGCAGCGACCATGACCCGACCCTTGACTATGACTCAGTGACCAAGTTGACCGAACCTTCTTAAACACTGGCTTTTGGATTGTCAGAGTTGCATACCTCATTGCCACTCCTACTTTTACCCTTTTTTCCAGGACACCCCGTATTACTACGAACGTCCACTTCCATTGGATAAAACCATCGTATGGTTATATACGAACTCGAATGAATTTATTCGAGGATGGTTTCTGGTTCTGGAGAAAACGAATAGGACTATTCAGTTGTCTTTTCCTTTTACCTTCTCTCAGGTTGCGAGTACTCCTTGGTTTAGGAGATAGTACACCTATTACGCAAATTGGATAGTCTTCTTCCAAACCTTAGGCCGGTGCCGAACGGTGGGGAATGAAGAAAACCAATTAGCATAACGATGGTGTGCAGAAGGTATTAAGTAAAGACATATAAAGGGATTAGAAGGAGCGCAAAGTAAATTGCGACTGCTATTCACGACCAAACCAAGTATTTCATTACCACTCCCACTTCACCTTTGTATTTCTCCAGGACACTCCGTATCATTACGAAGATCCACAGTTTATTGGATACTCCATCGTATGGTTATATACGAACTCGAAAGGAACTTGTTCCAATTCGGGGATGGATTCTGGTTCAGGAGAAATAGGAATAAGGTTTATTCAGGTGTCTTTTATCTTCACCTTCTCTCGCATTGCGAGTGCTCCTAGGATTAGGACAGTACACCCATTATGCTTATTGGATAGTTTTCTTCCAAACCATAGGCTGGTGCCGAGCGGTAGGGAAGGAAGAAAACCATTTGGCCTAAAGGGGTATACAGAAGGTAATGACTAAAGACATATGAAGGGATGTGAAGAGATGGTATAGAAATATACGGCTACAGTTGTGAATCTGATAATGGAAGAGGCATTACTAGGAATACCAGGATACCCCATCGAAACATTTCAATGTTTCAGTTTCACTGTGTACTGTTAAAAGAAAACTGATTTCCCAATTAGACACTTGCTCCAGGGTATGTATTTACCAGGTATGATTCTCACATCTGTATGGTTTTACAGATGATGAGTTGGAGTAAGTTATTGGGGATTAGGTGATCATCCTCATTATATCGGAATTCGTTGTAATTGGTGATATTTGAGGAAATCGCCTGGGTTGTTTGCCGGACGGCAAATATTTAGTTTTGAATATCCGCTGTTATGCACCAATTTCAAATTTATATATCTGTACGTCTATTTTTATAGAGTGAGATATACCTTTTTGAAATTATGTCTATGATATTTACCTATATCAGTGGATGGTTAGGTAAGGAGCATTAAACAGCGGTGTAATTCTTCTTAACCATAAGTACAGTTTTCAACCTACGACACACAGGGATCGAGTTATTCAACTCAGGGGACTTATACAGAGTATTGTATGTTGTCCAGTGTCCATTAGGACAGAGGGGTTGGTCCTCGTACTATATTCGGTTTACTTATGACTTCTCTAGTTTTTAGACAAGTGTTTAGTAGAAACGCAAGGTCTGAATTTTGAGAAGTTATAGGTATAAGAATAAAGTAGAGAACCAGGTATTGCAAGTATCAGGATTCTTCAAGGTGATCAAAGATGTAGATACTTGTGTATGGTATTCAGTTGATGGTAATAATTAAGAGAACTTGCTTCTCTTTCAGGTTATTCATATCTGGATGCATTCCTAAGTTGAGTAACGCTGATCGGCCTCCTTCCATTTAGTTGACATGCACTGGAGACAGTTGCATGAATTTGAATCTGGTTCCAATTAAATCAGTGCCTCTGTTTCTGTATTGGATACAGAACAGTTCATATCTTAACATTGATAAGGTACGGGGAGTTGTCCGGCTTATGCTTAAAACCAGACTCTGGATAACTCAAGGCACGTTTCTGTAATGGTTGTTTATGGGTTTACCCAGGCTATGACGAGGGTTGACTTTCTACTATCTGAAAGATCAATAGTGATATTGTTCTAGATTCGCCACAGTTTTAAGTAAAATGGATTTTTTTCAGAAAACAGAAGTGGGAGTATGTTAGAACTGGAAGTGATTCTAGAACCGCAAACGATTACTGAAAATTTGATAAGAACCTAAAGATTCAATCTGATTGACATTCCATTGGCCACTCTGCAGATTTGGTGGGTAACCTCAGGCACCCGAGAGGTACTCCGGTAGCCTCAAGGACGGTGGCAGAGAGGTTCTTGTTTACCCAGACTTTCCATTGCTGTTGTTCCAGACTGTGAGACCCGGCAGGAGGATGAGTATAGCATCGTTCTAAACTAGCTTTAGAAGTGTACGTTTATATGACTCTGCCAAAGGGTTGCCGTGGTCAGTGGGAGCAGCGGAAACATAGTGGACAAGTGGCTTATGTCTATTTATAGACTAAAGCAGATGTAGCGGAGATAGATCATCTATTTCTAATATGACAGTCATAGGTTTGACTTCATCAGAATAGAGGATGGATCTGTTAAGAAGGTAGTAGGGTGTGATGTCCTGTTATTTGGATGACATACACAGAGTAGGAAGTGATGTTCCTATACTACAATCGGTTATACTTTGGTTGTCACACAGTGGTTTCTCCACATGGGACTTGGATATAATATCAAGACATTCTGGTTACTGGATATATGGTTTTAGATCTGGATTTGGGTAGTTTCCCAATCAGGGTACTTAGACAACATTCTAGAGGTGCTTTAGAATGGACGACTCCTGGCATGGTGGTGTACCTGCAGGTGATGGAGTCACCCTCTCTAAAGGTGTCTTACAGATTAAAGGGGAGAGGGATGTGCATGATTGGCAGATCACTTGCTTAGTTAATTGAGTCAATCATGACATGTCAAGTACCACACCAGATGTTGTTTTTGCAGTAGATGCAATAAGTTGATATTGATCCAATCCTGGAGAGACATTCGGAAGCAGTTTTAGAACATAAGTGCATGTTCTAGGGATATGATAACAACAGCCTCTTTTAGGAGACAGTTATCATTCCAGGCTTCCAAGGTGACATGGATGACAGAGAGGTTGTCAGAGTTATAGTTTTCCTTCTGACGAGGGGCAGTATTTTGGACAGGTGGTCCAAGGGGATACTGAGGGAGGCATGACGCAGGATACTGATTAAGTTCAGTTGACGATACAGTCTAAGAAGTTTGGATTTGGAGTTCATTTATGAGCTAGGTCCCATCAGATATCCAGACATATTCTAAGACAGGTATTGCTCATTTCGGGAGATGGCTTTCTCCGCGAACTTGAGATAAAGAGAGACATAGAAAGAAACATCAAGGCGGATCCACTCACTGAGGCTATTCCTCGAACACATTTGTTTCGCATACAGGTTTTGTGAGACTGATTAGTAGAGGAGTTGGGTATTCGGTATCACACGGGCTATGAGTATGCGACATCGCAATAATTAGCCTTGAGTGCAAGTGGGAGATTGTTGGAGATGGTTCCCTCAGAGTCAATTATTGGATCACAGGCACGTGATTGCAATGATTGATGGAGGACCTATGCCGGTAGGACAGTCTTACCCAAGATGATAGTATGCTATCTGGTTTGCCTTTATCATCTTGTACTGCTTCAGGTGACCTTACAGGTCACTATTGCGCGTTGATAGAGCCCTTAGGATTCTTGCTTGACAGCCAGCAGTATGATGGCGATCATATACGTGGGAGCTGGTAGTCTATAAGCACATCCTTAAAAGGTCCCTAGTCATGGGAGTTTCGAGACAGGGCATCGATACTCCAGAGTAGACTAGTGTATATAGTCGAGACCCCGACGAGGGGCGGTGGACGGTCTCACAAGCCATTGGTGTCAGTTGGTTCACCTAAGATGTATACAGGTGCTCATTGGGTTATGAGTACACCGGACAGGACTCGCCGGGAACATGCTAGTTGGTCTTATACCTGACGTCAGATAGCAGTTCCCTGGTGACATGTGTACAGGTTAGTTCATCGACCTGAGATCGTCATTTGTCTCGTGTAAGTTCCCACTGTACTTTGATTACTACCCTACCACGCTCAAAGGAGACGTGCAAAAAGGTTTTAGTTGGGTACAGACCCGAGCCACATGGAGGCAGTGAGCGGATCTGCAGGAGTTCGTCTCTCCCGGTATTAGGGGTGATGTCGCGCTGTGTCTAGGAGAGCCATTACACGAAGTCCTTTGCCAAGGCAGGAGATTTAATGGTAAGTATTCCAGTAGTATCTCAGGGTGTTCTGGGCTACACTCCGACACAACTTGTACCGCTTATGGGGGTCTGACTTTTACCAACCCCCTAGGCCCGCCATACGATGCTTATAGACGAACGGACCGGACTGTACGGATATTGTCACTGACAAGCTCAGTAGGGTGTCAGGATGAGTTCGCTCATCGACGTCCCTTTTGGTCAATACCTGGTAGCCCGTTACGTATGGCTAATACCTCTGACGTGCTAGTGGTTAAATCCACAACCAATGTATTGACGAGTCTTTAGAGTCCCCCACAGACCGTTTCTCAAGTTTCGGGCGAAACGCTGTAGAGGCCATATGGAGATATGGCAGGGTTCAATCATATACGTGCGGTATTGCACGGATCATGATCGGACGGATAATACTAGCGGGCTTTGGTTTAAGCCGGATCCTAGTATTGTACGGTGTAGATTTTGTCTCATTGCATTTGTATTCGGTCGCAATACAAATGCGGGTATGTATATACAGTCACGGGGTTTTCCTGTAATTTATTACGGGATCAGTTTTCTGAAGTTGCCAGTTTGCTTTCCGTTTCGGCCATTTTCCTTTGTTTCTTTCCTTGGCTGAAAATTGGTGGAGGAGGGCTTATTTTCAATTGTGCAAATTAGTATTGTGGAGGGTGGTCTTTGTATATTGTGGTTTCATGATGGTTCCACCATCCCTTGACTTTCTTTTGATCATCATTGCTTGACTTTTGACTTGATGATGATGGATGGTTATGATGATGGATGTGAGACTTGCTTTTTCCCTTACACTCAACCTTGCCTTTTCTTGTGCTAACCTCCCTTGTATATTCTCACTCTCTCATTTTTCATGGCCGGCCAAGCTTGAAGGGGCTGTCCTAATTTTGGGTGTGGGATTGTTCTCATTTTGTTTGCACAAAAATCCCTTTGTTCATCCAAAAACTTGCATCTCATTCCTCTACCAAAAACCATGGCAACTTCAACCCCAATGAGACAAAGCTTTCTACACTTCATCTATAGTATCCTTGGGCACGTCGACTCGCCAACTTCGTGCTCGAGTTGCCTCGGTCCAGAGGTGGGAGCCCGTAAAAGAACCCGGCGATGTGGTGCCCTTCCGACGAGGAGATGAAGACCGGAGATTCCGCGGGGAGATCGGGACGACGACGAGAAGACCGAAGGACACGGATCGCTCGGTATATCTCTCTACCCCTTCTCTAGTTTGCTAGGAGTAGGTTAATGGCCCGATCCAGGATTCTAGTGCGCGGTGGTGCCGGTTTACAAGTTAAAGAAAAGTTTCGTTCCCGCATTTTGGCTACGTTCAGACAGTCGGGGCGCCGCCGTGCACTTACACGGCCCTAGTGCAAGTGGGAGATTGTTAGTATATATACCCTAGGGGCCATTATTGTATCATACTAGATTGTATATTACTTAATGGAAGCTTGGGATATTCACAGTTATATTAACAGTCTTGCTAAACATGGTAGTATGCTACTTGGTTTATATCTATCTTAATATGTGTATACGTATTGATAGAGCCTTTAGGATCTTGCTTGACTACCAGCGTTGTGATGGCAGTTACACTAGTGGGGGCTGGGTAGTCTACAAGCACATCCTTTTTCAGGTCCCTAGTCATAGGATTATCGAGACAGGGCATCGATACTCCGGAGTAGACTAGTGTGTATGCTTCTCATCCCAGTTGGGGAGATGGTCTTTCCCACAGCCATCAGTACGTCGTACTGGAGATAGTATACAGGTGATCGTTGGGTTACGGGTACACCGGACAGGACTCGCAGGGAACTGTTGGTTGGTATTATACCCGTCGTCAGTTAACAGTTCCCAGGTGACATGAGTACAGCAAAGTCCGCAGACTTGACACTGCTGCTTCGCCTCAAGTGTGTTCCCACTGTTCTTAGATTGCTACCCTACCACGGCTCAAAGGAGTCGTGTAAACAGGTAGCAGTTGGGTGCAGTCCCGAAGCACTTGGAGGCAGTGGCGGTTAGACAGGATTCGTCTCTCCCGGTATTGGGAGTTGATATCGCGCTGTGTCTGGAGAGCCATTACGCAAAGTCCCTGGCCAGGGCAAGCGAGATTTACTGGTAGGTTTTCCAGTAGTTTCACAAGGTGTAATGGGCTTCGCTCCGACATGACTTATACCGCTTTTAGGAGACTGACTCTTGCCGCCTCCCTAGGCCCGATATGAGATAGTCCAAGACGAACAGACCGGACTGTACGGAGATTGTCACATCAGGCTCGGTAGGAGTTCGGATGGGTTTCCTCATCGGCCTTCTTATCGACATCTACCTGGAGACCGTTACGTCCAGCTAGTGCCGCTTGCGGTCTGTGGTTAAACCCACTGCCAGCGTAGTATTCGAGTCTTTAGAGTCCCACACAGAGAGTTTCCCTGCTTCGGGCGAAACGATATAGAGGTCGTATGGTTTTACGATAGGGTTCGGACACGCACGTGCATTTATGCACGTACGATGTTCAGACAGTTTACACTAGCGGGCTTTGGTTTAAGCAAGATTCTAGTATTGGATTATTGGATTTATACAGTCTCAGTATTTCCGTGTTTTCACGGATAGGAGGGGCGTTCTCGTAATTACTCGAGAACCTTCTAGAAGTTTGATGAGGTGGAGGCTTAGGTGGCATTTGCATTAATTGGCTTAATGACTCATGGTGTGATTCATCCATAGAGTTAATGATACATTTATTGTTTAAATGACTCATGAGATGAATCACAAGGTGAGTTAATGAAGCATGATGATAATTGTTATTTGTTATTCATTTAATAAATATCTTATGCTTCATATATATTCACAATGATTCATTATTCCAAAAGGATTCTCACTCTCACCTTCTCTCTCCTCAAGCTCTCTCTCTTCAAACCCCGACCCTAACCTCTCATGTGTTGAGATCAAGGGTTAGCAAGACTAATTGATCCCTAATCCTATTCTATATCCTCTAGGTTTCTTTGATTAGCACTTTTAGTAACCTAGTTACCTCAAGTTAGAGGTCAAGCTTAGAGTAGTAGCCCTCGGGTGGATCTTCTATCACAAAAAGGAGGCCGACGAGGAGGTGGTCAACGAGAACAAGAAGGATTTATTTCATTAGGTATAATCTTCTTTCATAGTAGCTAATCCCTCCTATGATGTTGTTAGTTAGGGTTTGGCAAAGATCCGTAAAGTTAGTCGATGTTAGTTTAAACAAAATGATTGTTTTACCTATTCCGCCTCCCCGCAACTCGTGGGGTGTCTAACGTCGACTTACACATACCTCATTGCCACTCCTACTTTTACCCTTTTCTCCAGAACACCCCGTATTACTACGAACATCCACTTCCATTGGATAAAACCATCGTATGGTTATATACGAACTCGAAGGAACTTGTTCCAGATTCGAGGATGGTTTCTGGTTCTGGAGAAAATGAATAGGACTATTCAGTTGTCTTTTCCTTTTACCTTCTCTCAGGTTGCGAGTGCTCCTTGGATTAGGATGGTACACCTGTTACGCTAATTGGATAAGTCTTCATCCAAACCATAGGCAGGTGCCGAACGGTAGGGAATGAAGAAAACCATTTAGCCTAAAAGGTGTACAGAATGTATTAAGTAAAGACAAATAAAGGGATTAGAAAGAGGGCAAAAGTAAACTGCGACTACTATTCACGTCCAAACCAAATATTTCATCGCCACTCCTACTTCACCTTTGTATTTCTCCAGGACACTCCGTATCACTACGAAGATCCACAGTCATTTGGATACTCCATCGTATGGTTATATACGAACTTGAAGGAACTTGTTCCAGTTCAGGGATGGATTCATGTTCAGGAGAAAATAGGAATAAGGTTTTATTTAGTTGTCTTTTATCTTCACCTTCTCTCAGGTTATGAGTACTCCTAGGATTAGGAGAGTACACCCATTATGCTTATTGGATAGTCTTCTTCCAAACCATAGGCTGGTGCCGAACGGTAGAGAGGGAAGAAAACCATTTAGCCTAAAAGGGTGTACAGAAGGTAATGACTAAAGACATATAAAGGGATTTGGAGAGATGGAAAAGAAATATACGATTATAGTTGTGAATCTGATAATGGAAGAGGCATTACTAGGAATACCCGGATACCCCTTCGAAACATTTATATGTTTCAGTTTCACTGTGTATTGTTAAAAGAAAACTAATTTCCCAATTAGCCCTTGCTCCAGGGTATGTATTTACCAGGTTTGATTCTCACATCTGTATGGTTTTACAGATGATGGGTGGGAGTAAGTTATTGGGCATTGGGTGATCATCTTCATTATATTGGGATTCGTTGTAATTGGTGATATTTGAGGAAATCGCCTGGGCTGTTTGCCGGACGGCAAATATTTGGTTTTGAATATCCGTTGTTATGCACCAATTTCAAATTGATATATCTGTACGTTTATTTTTATAAAGTGAGATATAACTTTTTGAAATTATGTCTATGACATTTACCTATATCAGTGGATGGTTAGGTAAGGAGAATTAAACAGCTGTGAAATTCTTCTTAACCATAAGTACAGTTTTCAACCTACGACACACAGAGAATGAGTTATTAGACTCAGCGGACTTATACAGAGTATTGTATTTTGTCCAGTGTCCATGAGGACAGAGGGGTTGGTACTCGTACTATATTCTGTTTACTTGTGACTTCTCTAGTTCTTAGACATGTGTTTCGAGGAAATGCAAGGTCTAAGTTTTAAGAAGTTATAGGTATAAGAATAAAGTAGAGAACCAGGCGTTGCAAGTATCAGGATTCTTCAAGGTGATCGAAGATGTAGATACTTGTGTATGGTATTCAGTTAATAGTAATGATTAAGAGAACTTGCTTCTCTTTCAGGTTACTCATAATTGGAAGCACTCCTAAGTTGAGTAATGCTGATCAGCCTCTCTCCATTTAGTTGACATGCACTGGAGACAGCTGCATGATTTGAATCTGGTTCCAATTAAATCAGTGCCTCTCTTTCTATATTGGATATAGAATAGTTCATATCTTAACAATGTTAAAGTACGGGCAGTTGTCCGGCTTATGCTTAAAACCAGACTCTGGATAACTCTAGGCACGTTTCTGTAATGGGTGTTTGTGGGTTGACCCGGGCTATGACGAGGGTTGACTTTCTACCATCTGGAAGATCAATAGTGATATTGTTCTTGAATCGCCACAGTTTTAGTAAAATGGATTCTTTTTCTGGAAACAGTAGTGGGGGTATGGTAGAACTGGAAGTGATTCCATAACCGCAAACGATTACTGAAAATTTGATAAGAACCTAAAGATTCAATCTGGTTTGACATTCCATTGGCCACTCCGCAGATATGGTGGGTAACCTCAGGCACTCGAGAGGTACTTCGGTATGCTCAAAGACGGTGACAGGGAGGTTCTTGTTTACCCAGACTTTCCACTGCTGTTGTTCCAGACTGTGAGACCCGGCAGGAGGATGAGTATAGCGTCGTTCTAAACTAGCTTTAGAAGTGCACGTGTATATGACTCTGCCATAGGGTTGTCGTAGTCAGTGGAAGCAGCGGAAGTATAGTGGACAAGTAGGTTATGTCTATTTATGGACTAAAGCAGATATAGCGGAGATAGATCATCTATTTATGATGTGACAGTCATAGGTTTGACTTCATCAGAATAGGGGATGGATCTGTTAAGAAAGTAGTAGGGTGTGATGTCCTGGTATTTGGATGACATACACAGAGTAGGAAGTGAAATTCTTATACTACGATATGTTATACTTTGGTTGTCACACAGTGGTTTCTCCACATAGGATATGGATAATATATCAGATATTCTGGTTACTAGATCTATGGTTTTAGATCTAGATTTGGGTAGTTTCCTAATATAGGTACTTAGACAGCATTCTAAAGGTGTTTTAGAATGGACGACTCCTGGCACGGTAGTGTACCTGCAGGTGATGGAGTCACCCTCTCTAAAGGTGTCTTACAGACTAAAGGGGAGAGGGATGTGCATGATTGGCAGATCACTTGCTTAGGCATTTGAGTCAATAATGAGATGTCAAGTACCACACCAGACGTTGTTTTTGCACTAGATGCAATAAGTTGATATTAATCCTATCTTGGAGAAACGTTCGGAAGCAGTTTTAAAACATAAGTGGATGTTCTAGGGATATGATAACAACAGCCTCTTTTAGGAGACAGTTATCATTCCAGGCTTCCAAGGTGACCTGAATGACAGAGTGACTTCAGAGTTGAAGTTTTCCCTCTGACGAGGGGCAGTATATTGGACAGGTGGTCCAAGCGGATACTGAGGGAGGTATGGCACAGGATACTGATTAAGTTCAGTTGACGATACAGTCTAAGAAGTTTGGATTTGGAGTTTATTTATGAACTAGGTCCCATCAGATATCCAGAAATATTCTAAGACAGGTATTGCTGATTTCGGGAGATGGTTTTCTCCGCGAACTTGAGATAAAGAGAGACATAGAAAGAAACATTAGGGCGGATCCACTCACTAAGGCTATTCCTCGAATGCAATAGTTTCGCAAACGGGCTTTGTGAAACTAATTAGTAGAGGAGTTGGGTGTTCGGTATCACACGGGTTGTGAGTATGCGACATCGCAATAATTAGCCTTGAGTGCAAGTGGGAGATTGTTGGATATAGTGCCCTCAGAGTCAATTATTGGATCACAGGCACGTGATTGCAATGATTGAGGGAGGACCTATATCGGTAGAACAATCTTACTCAAGATGATAGTATGCTATCTGGTTTATCTTTATCATCGTGTACATGCTTTAGGTGACATTACAGGTCACTATTACACATTGATAGAGCCCTTAAGATTCTTGCTTGACTACCAGCAGTATGTGGCGATCATATACGTGAGAGTTGGGTAGTCTATAAGCACATCCTTAAAGTCGTCCATAGTTGTGGGAGTTTCGAGACTGGGCATCGATACTCCATTAGTAGACTAGTGTATACAGTCGAGACCCCGACGAAGGGCGGTGGCTGGTCTCACAAGCTATTGGTGTCAGTTGGATCACCTAAGATGTATACAGGTGCTCATTGGGTTATGAGTACACCGGACAGGACTCGCCGGGAACATGCTAGTTGGTATTATACCTGACGTCAGATAGCAGTTCCCTGGTGACATATGTACAGGTTAGTTCATCGACCTGAGATCGTCATTTATCTTGTGTGAGTTCCCACTGTGCTTTGATTACTACCTTACCACGGCTCAAAGGAGTCGTGCAAATAGGTTTTAGTTGGGTACAGTCCCGAGCCACATGGAGGCAGTGAGCGGATCGGCAGGGGTTTCGTCTCTCCCAGTATTGGGAGTGAGATCACGCTGTGTCTAGGAGAGCCATTACACGAAGTCCTTGGCCAAGGCAGGAGATTTACTGGTAGGTATTCCAGTAGTATCTCAGGGTGTTCTGGGCTACACTCCGACACGACTTGTACCGCTTTTGGGGGTCTGACTTTTACCAACCCCCTAGGCCCTACATGCGATGCTCATAGACGAACGGACCGGACTGTACGGATATTGTCACTGACAGGCTCAGTAGGGTGTCAGGATGAGTTCGCTCATCGACCTCCCTTTTGGTCAATACCTGGTAGCCCGTTACGTACGGCTAGTACCTCTGACTTGCTAGTGGTTAAATCCATAGCCAAAATATTGACGAGTCTTTAGAGTCCCCCACAGACAGTTTCTCAAGTTTCGGGCGAAACGTTGTAGAGGCCGTATGATATATGGCAGGGTTCGATCATATACGTGCAGTCGTGCACAGATCATGATCGGATGGATCATACTAGTAGGCTTTGGTTTAAGCCGGATCCTAGTATTAGATTTGTTGGATTACTTTAGTCTCATCGCATTCGCATTCAGTCGGAATGCAGATGCAGGTATGTATATACAGGTGAGGGGTATCCTTGTGATCCGTCACGAGTTTACTTTAGATGTTTCCATATCTTTTTGTTGGACTAAACATTTGGGTTAATGTTTTGGTGGAAATTGTGAGTGGAAGTCATCATGAAGAGGCACAATCAATTAGGTGACTCATAGTCTCTTTTTGGTGAAAATGTCACATAATTGATTGATTAGTGTGTTGAATTGATGGATGGAGAGAGAAAGGGCAGCCATATCTCTTTGGGTTGGCTCTTGAGTTTCATTCTAGTGCTCTCACAATAATTCAACATAAGAAACAAAAAAGGCTTCTTCTTCTTCTTCTTCCTCTAGCTCGCCATTTCCATTGATGGCTTCATCTTCAACCTCCATCCATACACTCTCATTCGTTGAGAATCAATGGATGCAAGAGACAAAGTGATCGCACACATTCTCTACATCACCTTGGACACGTCGGCTAGCAAACTTCGTGTCCGAGTTGCTTCGGACGAAGCGGGAGCCCGTAAAAGGATTTGAAGATGTGGTGCCCTTTCCGACGAGGAGATCGGAGATGCCGCGAGAAGCTTGGGTTGGTGGTCAAAGACCGAAGGACACGGATCGATCGGTATACCTTTTCTAACCCTTCTCTAGTTAGCTAGTTATAGGTTAATGGTTCGATCCGGGATAAAAGTCTGCGATAGCCCCGGTTTCAAGTTCAGAAAAAGTTTTTGTTTCCGCATTTTGGCCTCGGACTAACGGTCGGGGCGCTACCGTAGACTTACAGTGAGTAACTGGACGGACTCACAGAGAACTTCCAGTTGGTACTATACCTATCGTCAGATGGAAGTTCTCATGTGACATGTGTACGGGTTAGTCTTCGGACCTGAGATCATCATTTGTTTCGTTTGAGTTCCCACTGTACTTTGATCACTACCTGACCACGGCCACCACTGTAAGTCCATGCTGCCTCTCCCGGTACTTACGGGCATTCGGAATTTGATGAAAAACAATTTTCTAGAGGCGGCAACATGGACTCAAACCGGATCTTTGTTAAACTATCTACCTAACAACCTAACTAGGAGTAGTTAACTACTCGGTTAGGGGGTTATACCTTGCTTTCTTGAACTCCTTCGTCTTCTACACTTGATGGTTGTACGGATCGGCTTCACCCCGTCGTCTCCTTGCGCCGAAGATCGATCCACCCGAAAGCTTCTACCTTTGGCTTCTTCTTCGAACTTTGAAGAAACTAGTTCACTCGGTTTGCTAAACCTTGTGAACTAGAGTGAGTAGAGGAGAGTGTGTTGGGATTTTTCTCTATGGTTCTTGCTTCTCAACTCATGAGACAAATGAACCATAGACTAGAGAGAAAGGGAGAGCAAGAGGAAGAGGGTGAGAGCTCAAGCCAAGAGAGAGAATGGAAATGATAGAAAAAGCAAGACTTTTCTCTCTTGGCTCTCATAATCCAAAGCCATCATAACCAATAATAGCAATCAAGTATTAGTGATGGTTTAAGCTACAATAGCCATATCATTTCATGCACTCATTTTGCACAAGATAAACAAGCAAGCAAAAGTCTTTGCCATGAAATGATAGCTATTGTCATGATGATGGTCAACTAGTCCAACCTAGTCAACCGGTCAACAAAGTCAACAAGTCAACAAAGTCAACCCCTCAACAACCATGTCACTATAATACTTAATTAATATTAATGTTAATCATATATCATATTCTCATTAGGGTTTAGCAAAAAGTCAACAGTCAACAGTCAACAACCCTAATAAGAATCCTCTGCCTCTGTCTCTCCGTCAACTGTGCATACACACCCGCATCCGCGTTCCGAGGAACACGAATACATACTAGATAAAACCAATCCCAAAGCGTACACTAGGATCTGGCTTAAACCAAAGCCCGCTAGTGTTAACTGTCCGGACACTAAACGTGCACAAGTGCACGGATGTGACCGAACCCTGTCGCAAAACCATGCGAGCTGTCGCAAAACCATGCGACCGCTACTCTTTTGCCTAAAGGCGAATAGCTTTCTGTGTGGGACTCTAAAGACTCGACACTACGCTGGCAGTGGGTTTAACCACAGACCGCAAGAGGCACTAGCTGTGCGTAACGGTCCCCAGGTAGATGCCGACAAGAAGACTGACGAGGTGAAACCCATCTGAACTCCTACTGAGCCTGAATGTGACAGTCTCCGTACAGTCCGGTCTGTTCGTCTGATACATCGTATGGCGGGCCTAGGGGGGCGGTAAACGTCAGTCCCCTAATAGCGGTACAAGTCGTGCCGGAGTGAAGCCCAAAACACCCTGAGATAACACTGGAAGCCTACCAGTATATCTCGCTTGCCCTGGCCAGGGACTACTCGTGTAATGGCTCTCCTAGACACAGCGCGATGTCAACCCCTAATACCGGGAGAGACGAATCCTGTCTAACCGTCACTGCCTCCAAATGCTTCGGGACTGCACCCAACTACTACCTGTTTGCACGACTCCTTTGAGCCGTGGCAGGGTAGTAATCAAAGTACAGTGGGAACACACTCGAGGTGAAGTGACAGTGTCAAGTCAGCGGACTAAGCTGTACTCATGTCACCTAGGAACTGATAACTGACGATAGGTATAATACCAACCAGTCAGTTCCCGACGAGTCCTGTCCAGTGTACTCGTAACCTAACGAGCACCCGCATACTATCTCAAGTACGACGTACTGACGGCTGTGGGACAGACCGTCTCCCATACTGGGATGAGAAGCACATACGCTAGTCTACTCCGGAGTATCGATGCCCTGTCTCGATAGTCCTGCGACTAGGGACCTGCATAAGGATGTGCTTATAGATTACCCAGCCCCCACTAGTGTGACTGCCGTCACAACGCTGGTAATCAAGCAAAGATCCTAAGGGCTCCACTAATGTGTATAGGTGATATACTAAAATAAACACATGTACACATTGAAGTAGAAACAAACCAAGTAGCATACTGCTATTTTAAGCAAGATTGTATATACAACTGTGAATATCCCAAGCTTCCATTAAGTAATATACAAACTAGTATGATACATTAATGGCCTCTAGGGCATATACACTAACAATCTCCCACTTGCACTAAGGCCATGTACTGGCGTATCGAAGACCTATCATATCGATTAGCCGCTCGAACTGAGTCTGGGGTAAGGCCTTGGTGAATGGATCTGCAGTGTTATCTTCTGAAGCAACCCTCCGAACCTCGATCTCCTGGCGATCCACGATCTCCCTGATCAGGTGATACCGCCTCAATATGTGTCTGGATTTCTGATGGGACCTGGGTTCCTTCGCTAAAGCTATAGCCCCGTTGTTGTCGCAATACAGAAGTATTGGATCAACAATGGACGGAACCACTTGAAGTTCTTTCAAGAACTTCCTCATCCAGACGGCTTCTTTTGCGGCATCAGATGCAGCGATATATTCCGCTTCCATAGTCGAGTCAGCAACGGTTTCCTGTTTGGAACTCTTCCAACACACCGCCCCTCCATTGAGGGTAAAGACAAAACCCGACATGGACTTGGAATCATCCTTGTCACTCTGGAAGCTGGAGTCAGCAAAGGCCTCGATCTGGAGGTCCTTTCCGCCATACACCAAGAGCATCTCCTTAGTCCTTCTCAGGTACTTGAGAATGTTCTTTACCGCTATCCAGTGTTTCTCCCCAGGGTTTGACTGATACCGGCTTACTACACTCAGTGCATAAGCTATATCCGGTCTGGTACACAACATCGCATACATTATAGAGCCTACCGCAGAAGCGTAGGGTATAATAGACATGCGATCCCTTTCCAAATCAGTCTTGGGAGACATCTCTTTGGAGAGGGTGATCCCGTGACATGCCGGTAGATTACCGTGCTTGGAATCTTCCATACTGAATCTTTTCAGTATGGTGTCGATGTACCTGGACTGTGAAAGTCCTAATATCCTCTTGGATCTATCACGATGGATCCGGATTCCCAGGATGTAAGAGGCATCACCCAGGTCTTTCATGGAGAACCTGTGTGACAAGAACCCCTTGACAGATTGTAGCATAGGAATGTCATTTCCTATTAAGAGAATGTCATCCACGTATAAAACGAGGAATACTACAGTTCTCGCTACAAATCTACTATAGATGCATGGTTCATCTGGATTTTTGATAAAGCCAAATTCCTTGACCGTCTCATCAAAACAGATGTTCCAACTCCGCGATGCCTGCTTTAGTCCATAAATGGACTTAAGCAACTTGCACACCTTTCCGCTGCTCCCACTCTGAATGAAACCCTCTGGCTGGTCCATATAGACACACTCCTCTAAATTTCCATTTAGAAAAGCGGTCTTTACGTCCATCTGCCAAATCTCATAATCGTGGAAGGCAGCAACGGTAAGAAGGATCCGAATGGATTTCAGCATAGCCACTGGAGAAAAGGTTTCTTCATAGTCCAAACCAGGTCTTTGACGAAAACCCTTTGCAACAAGTCTAGCTTTATAGGTCTCGACCTGTCCATCTACACCAATCTTCCTTTTGAAGATCCACTTGCATCCTACGGGTTTTACCCCATCTGGAGCAATGTCCAACGTCCATACTTTGTTGGTGTACATGGACTCTATTTCGGTCCGCATTGCATCCAGCCATTTTATCGAGTCAACGCTCTGAACGGCCTGCTGGAAGCTAGTAGGCTCATCATAATCTATGATACAATCCTCTCTATCCCCGTCTATGAGAAAACCATAGTATCTCTCGGGCGGATGAGACTGCCTACTACTCCTACGGAGCGGCGTAGGAATGTCCTGTTCTTTTGAACCCTCTGGTTCTACTAAGCTTTCAGTAATAGCTCGTGGCTGTGGAATTTCTTCCAGTTCTACTGCGTTCCCACTTATCTAGTTTTCCAAAAACTCAGTTTCCAAGAAGTAGGCATGACGAGAAACAAAAACCTTTTGTTCCTCTTCGCAGTAGAAGAAATATCCCTTGGAGTTCTTTGGATATCCCACGAACTTGCACTGTACTGAGCGTGCCTCGAGTTTGTCCGCATGCTGCTTTTTGACAAAAGCTGGACATCCCCATGTCTTAATGTGATTAAGATAGGGTCTCTTCCCACACCACATCTCATATGGTGTAGTAGGCACAGTCTTAGTTGGAACTCGGTTCAAAAGGTATGCAGCTGATTCTAGCGCATACCCCCAGAATGATCGCGGTAACTCAGCGTTACTCATCATGGACCATACCATATCTAATAAGGTTCGGTTCCGTCTCTCCGATACACCGTTATGTTGCGGAGTGTATGGAGGAGTAAGCTGAGAGAGAATTCCGTTCTCTTTTAAATAGTCCAGGAACTCGGCACTCAAGTATTCACCACCTCGATCCGATCTTAGAATCTTGATACTTTTGCCAGTTTGTTTTTCTACTTCATTCTTATATTCCTGGAATTTTCCGAAGGCTTCGGACTTATGTTTCATTAAGAAGACATAACCGTACCTTGAAAAGTCATCCGTAAAAGTAATGAAGTAAGAATAACCGCTTCGCGCATGTGTAGACATTGGACCGCACGCGTCGTTGTGTACGAGTCCCAAGAGCTCGCTCGCTCTTACTCCGTGTCCAGTGAACGGAGTCTTTGTCATCTTTCCTTTGAGACAGGATTGACAAGTGGCATACGATTGATATTCGAACGGATCCAAATATCCTTCTGTATGTAACTTAGTCAACCTTCTCTCATTGATGTGACCCAGTCTACAATGCCATAAGAAAGTCTGATTGATTTCTGGAGACTTTCTTTTGTGTGTATTCTGGACATTGAAAATCTGTGGTTGGTTTAATACATATATACCATTGCTCAATGTACCTGACCCAATCAGAACTTGATTAAGGTGAATGTTTACAACATTACTTACAAACGCAAATTCATAACCTTCTTTAGAAACCAAAGATACAGAAATGATATTACAAGTTGCGTTGGGTACAAAAAATCAATTACGCAAAACCAAAACATGTCCATCTGACATTCCCAGGTGATAGTCCCCCACGGCCTTAGCATCCATGCTAGCTCCGTTTGCAACTTTGAGGGTCATGTCACCTGCCTTCAAAAACCTACGGTTTCTCAACGCCTGCAAAGAATTACAGATATGAGATCCTGATCCGGTATCCAATACCCAGGAAGTAGAGTTTATTGAAAGACAGTTATCAATAACATACACACCTGAAGCTGAAGCCGCAACCTGCTTCAGATCCTGTGTTCTGGCCTTCCAAGCCCTGCAATCATTCTTCCAGTGTCCCTTCTTATGACAATAGAAGCATTCTTCTTTATCCACAAGCTGCCCCGCTTTCTTTGTTGCTTTTTCTTTTGCTTTTCCCTTCGTATCCACTTTACTAACACCGCCCCTTGGTTTGGCGGGGGCTTTCTTCTTCTTTCCCTTGGCTTTCGCCTTGGACCTAGAAGAGGAAGATCCTCCTACAAACAAAGTGGATGTTTCCCTACCTTTCTGTAGGATGCCCTCTGCGCTCCTCAGCATGTTGAGGAGTTCTGAAAGTTCAACTTCCTTTTCTTGTAAGTTGAAGTTCAGGATAAACTGGGCGTAAGTGGAAGGAAGGGACTGGAGAATCAAGTCCGTATAGAGCTCATTCTCCAACGTGGTCCCAAGGTCCGTGAGCTCTTCTATGTAGCCAATCATCTTAAGCACGTGTTCCGCTACCGATGATCCGACGGCCAATCTTGCCGAAAATAACTTCTTCGACACTTCGTATCTTGCTATACGAGATTGCTCTCCATACAGTTCTTTTGTATGGAGAAATATGGATTCGAGGTCCATATTCTCGTGCCTCCTCTGATGTTCGTTGTCCATAGAGGCAAGCACGAGGCACTTGGCCTTCGCGCAATCGATCTCCCAAGTCTTACGGATTTCCTTATCCGCGACGCTGGAGGTGGGACCTGGGACAGGGGGAGCTTTGGTGGTAAGAAGATACCCCAGCTTGTCGTAAGTGATTGCCATTTTGACATTCCTGAGCCAATCTTTGTAGTTTGGCCCTGTCAGTATATTTTTATCTAGAAGTAACTTAAGTCCAGTCATGTCGATTGGTCGCTGCAATTAGGAGAGAGAGAAGAAACACTCAGCATGATGCTCTTGCAAGTTTAGAGTGGTTTTTAGTTTGTCTAAACATGATGGCTCCCACTGTTTCTCGAATCCCTCCTCAAACCAAAAATGAAGAATAAGTCACGATCAATCTCACCGTACAATTCTTGCTTAACCGTTCAGCCAGGCTAGTGTCGGTACTTCGAGGGAGGTTTTTCAACGCTTTCGCGAAGTTCCTTAATTTAAGAACCTCTTTTCCCTGGGGGCGTAGCCCCGCTAACACCTTTCTAGACACCTACTAGGTTTATAGCATTGATCGTTTAGAGAGAAATTTCCCGAGGAGTAGCATATACTCACAGTAGGATCGGGATCCAAATATCATTGCATGATGAAACTGAAGGAATCCCACCAGAATCATCACACTCCAAATGGTATGCAACTCTAGCAAGTTTCAGTACTTATGAAACTCCCGATGTGGATTTTTGCCCCATGCTCTTATGACCATGACTTTGGCCAACAAATCAAAAGTCACATGTCAAGTTCTACCCGTCGTTCTCCAGGTTAATTTGAATCCACCCGTACCTACCCTTGACTTTGGCTAACAAGGCAGTACGACTGTTCCAAATCAACGCATCTATCTATGCTGCACATGAATACCCAATAGCTACCAATCACTATGCCTTGACTTTGGCCAACAAACATAGCTTGAATACTATTGACCATTCATGTGAAACGACGGAGGGCTACGAATGGTTTTGGCAAAACCGTGAACGTAGTGAACTTGATATAATCGATGGAACGAGATAGCTTTTAAAAGGAGTGGCTCAAGCTCCGCATTTAAAAGTTGGTTTTGAAAAGAACCGAGTGGTTTTTCGAAAGTGTCCCAACGACTTTTACTTGGTTTATTTTCTTGCATTAGTTCTTTTAATGCGTGTTATTCTTGCATTAGTTCTTTTAATGTGTCCCATCATTTAATCCTACCATTGCAGAAAACAACCAAAATATGACGTACGCTTATGCCATTCGCATTCGCCACGGGGACCCGTCATTACCCGTTAGGTTACTTAACTAACGACAGAGCGGGGGCTGGGCTAGCGTGGCTGTAAAACATAAGCAACGACTAAATAATATCATATATAGATATATATTGCAATGATAGCCATTTCAGATCACAGATGAATACATTGGTTATACTAGGAACCCGCAATTCGTACGAGCCTGTAACGAAAAGCAGATTACACGGTCGCGGTGAATAGCCAATACCCCACCCAAGACCCCTCGGGTGCGGCAAACTACCCGCCAAGTACCCGAAGCGAAGCAACCTCCCTCAACTCCGTGAGTAGGCCACTCGGCACTTCGGGATATCCGGTAGTTTGTGCACCCCCTCCATGGGTCTATCCTAGGAGCAAAAACAGTAAAAAGAAATTATACAATGACGGCTACAACCCCGACCCGGTTGCGCGGCCATATAAATAATTATTATATCAATTTACAAATTTACATGAATTGAAAGAAAAGAAAACTCTCGTCTCACAACCCCCGGCTATTCACCCGCGACAATCCAATGAATTCATATACACATACCAATAACATTACAGATCATAGATTTGTATAACCCCCACTAATCGACATATACCGATTAGCAGACGTTCAATACAAATATCACATCACAGATAAAAACCCGTCAGCTTAAGTCTTTAGAAGTTCGATCAAAAATACGGATTTTTAGGCCCCAAACACAAATTTTCTTTCTGGAAAATTTGGGCTGAAAAGACATATTCCAAAAATCCCAAAACAACCCCATAAATACACTGCACAAAATTTGGACCTCGGCCGAGTCAACTCGGCCGCGGAACCGCGGCGGGAGCGTGCTCCCGCCGCGTTTCCGCGGCGCTTTGACCGGTTCATTGGACCAAATTTTGTGGGTGTTTAATAAAAAGCCTGAGCCGATTTTTAAGATAAAATTTATCATTTTTTGAACAGAAAAAAATTCGGCAGAAACTTGACATAACGGGTTCGTTTCGTGACTTTTTCTTTGATCGATCTTCTAGTTACTTTGCTAACATGTTAGATAGAGTTTAACTAGGCTCTGATACCACTGTAAGTCCATGCTGCCTCTCCCGGTACTTACGGGCATGCGGAATTTGATGAAAAACAATTTTCTAGAGGCGGCAACATGGACTCAAACTGGATCTTTGTTAAACTATCTACCTAACAACCTAACTAGGAGTAGTTAACTACTCGGTTAGGGGGTTATACCTTGCTTTCTTGAACTCCTTCGTCTTCTACACTTGATGGTTGTACGGATCGGCTTCACCCCGTCGTCTCCTTGCGCCGAAGATCGATCCACCCGAAAGCTTCTACCTTTGGCTTCATCTTCGAACTTTGAAGAAACTAGTTCACTCGGTTTGCTAAACCTTGTGAACTAGAGTGAGTAGAGGAGAGTGTGTTGGGATTTTTCTCTATGGTTCTTGCTTCTCAACTCATGAGACAAATGAACCATAGACTAGAGAGAAAGGGAGAGCAAGAGGAAGAGGGTGAGAGCTCAAGCCAAGAGAGAGAATGGAAATGATAGAATGAGCAAGACTTTTCTCTCTTGGCTCTCATAATCCAAAGCCATCATAACCAATAATAGCAATCAAGTATTAGTGATGGTTTAAGCTACAATAGCCATATCATTTCATGCACTCATTTTGCACAAGATAAACAAGCAAGCAAAAGTCTTTGCCATGAAATGATAGCTATTGTCATGATGATGGTCAACTAGTCCAACCTAGTCAACCGGTCAACAAAATCAACAAGTCAACAAAATCAACCCCTCAACAACCATGTCACTATAATACTTAATTAATATTAAAGTTAATCATATATCATATTCTCATTAGGGTTTAGCAAAAAGCCAATAGTCAACAGTCAACAACCCTAATGAGAATTCTCTGCCTCTGTCTCTCCGTCAACTGTGCATACACACCCGCATCCGCGTTCCGAGGAACACGAATACATACTAGATAAAACCAATCCCAAAGCGTACACTAGGATCTGGCTTAAACCAAAGCCCGCTAGTGTTAACTGTCCGGACACTAAACGTGCACAAGTGCACGGATGTGACCGAACCCTGTCGCAAGACCATGCGACCTCTACTCTTTTGCCTAAAGGAGAATAGCTTTCTGTGTGGGACTCTAAAGACTCGACACTACGCTGGCAGTGGGTTTAACCACAGACCGCAAGCGGCACTAGCTGTGCGTAACGGTCCCCAGGTAGATGTCGACAAGAAGACTGACGAGGTGAAACCCATGTGAACTCCTACTGAGCATGAATGTGACAGTCTCCGTACAGTCCGGTCTGTTCGTCTGATACATCGTATGGCGGGCCTAGGGGGCGGTAAACGTCAGTCCCCTAATAGCGGTACAAGTCGTGCCGGAGTGAAGCCCAAAACACCCTGAGATAACACTGGAAGCCTACCAGTATATCTTGCTTGTGTCACGACCCAAAATTGGCCCGTGACGGGCCTAATACTACGCAACGCCTAAAGACGCAACATAGTAAAAGAAAGCCAAGCCCAGAAATCTAAACCATGAAAAATACGGAAAAGATGATATAAGTTTTGAAACAATTGAAATCGCAACCCAAATTCTTTAAAAGTCTTACTTTCTTTCTTTAAAATTTTAGCAACACCCCCTTTTAATAAAGACAAGTCAAGATGAAAGCAACACAAAATAATGACAGTAGAGAAAAAGCTGTATAAAAAGACATCAAATCCACAATAGTACACACTAACGTCCTCACCAAGTCTCTATGTCCAATATACAATAGTAGATGGAGAGTACAAATACAACAAAAATACAATATGAAATACAGATATCCATCTAACCCACCTAAGCAAAATGGTACTGTGAGCTGATGCGGTATCTGTAGCAAAAGATAGTAGCTGGATAGCTGAATGGAGGAATAGCCTGCCTCGACTACTCTGGGGGAAAACCTGAAACACCTGTGGCACAACGGAGGTGAGTTGCCAACTCGTGAATAGTATAAAACATATGCAGGTAATCGCAGGAATGCACGTACAGCATGAATCTAAGATATGCGATTACAGTAATAATATGTCATGCAAATACTGAATAAAGGAGAGTACACTAGTAGGTACAATCAATAAGTGAAGCAATAGTAACATGACAATAGTATGCAATGACTATGCAATAGAGATATGAGAAAGCAGATATGCAACTATCATAAGGGTACACTACAAGTACTACCAATATATGAATCTGTGCATAAGGTAGGTAAGGGTGAGGTATAGGGTGGAATATGTCATTTCCCACGGAAACCTGACGTCGTGGCAGGATCACAATCCATCAAGATACTCCAATCCCAAATCCCCAAATCAGCCCCCACATTGGGCGCTCACATCAAATAAGTCTCGCATCTCCTCAATGTACAATATCGAGTAATCTCCTATATCCCGAATGTACAAATCACCAATCACATAGGTATGTCCAATATCCAATCCCAATGAATCACCTAGTATCCCAAGTCAAATCTCAAGTAAGAATCTAACATCCTAAAGGTATATATATATGTACAGAATAAATATGATGGGGGCAATACACATATATTAGCGTCCCATTCCACTAATATTGGTGTAAGGGTATATATAACAACGGCTAATCCCATGTTATATATACAAAAAGGGGTTAAAGAATATCATGAAAACAGTGTGCCAAGCATCGACACAGAAATCCTCGTATATCGGGCTCCGTCAGTCCGGATCGGCCCACGGGGTCCGTCTGCGGTATCGGCCCTCGGCCCCGCCAGTACAGATCCTCCCGCATCCATCTTTCGACTCTGGCCAGTAGCCTCCGGACAACTGCCAGGTCCAACCAATCACCGGTAGGTACTCGCCCGCCTCCAGGCTCAATCGGCAAACCCATCGATCTTCTTGCCGAGGGGAACCATACCGGGCCCCACCATGTACTCTCATACGGCAACCACACCTCGTATGGAGTATGTAATCAGCACCGATAAAACTCATGGGGGACGCTCAAATATCATATCAAGGAAACCGGGTTGTTCTATGTATGCATAATTTCATGAACTCCCGCGGTTCCCAAATCCCGAAAACATCATACAAAATCCAGATAACAATGCGCAAATCCAGGAATAAATGTATGCGATATATCTGAATGCGAGCAGGTAAACACAAGTATATAGCTGAACCAGATGTATACGAAATCAAGATAGGGTACAGCTAAGTAACATCAGTAAATGTAAAAATGCGACAGCAACTGAATATGTGTCTAACATACAGGTGTAGCGAAGTATAGGTATCTACCTATAGGAACTGATGTCGTATACCCCCCCTGGGTATGAGTAACATATGTAGGAAATCCCTCCCGGTATAAGTAAAATATGTAGGAGGTATACCTGTAGCTGTATCGCAAGGTGAAAATATACCTATCACTAAAGGTATGATACGCTATAGGTATACCGACAAGCTAGATGTCAGGTGTGGCAAGCAATAGTAGCTATAAGAGGTAGTGTGTGACATGGCAATTATTGACGGTGTGTGTGTAGCATACAATCCGTGCTCGTGCAACATGAACCGTCAATAATGTGTGCAGTGTCCTACGGCTGCTAGTCACAGTATATAACTATATCAAGGAAATGCAGTAAATGCGCAATTCTACAATGACGTAGAATGTGCGACAGGTAATTGAATCCTAGCCCAGACGCATAACGCCATGCGGGCGATTCCCCTGTAGATGTTATATCTACTCACCTATACTCCACGCTAGGTGAATCCTACCATCTGCTCCCTCTGTAGTAGTGCCCGTAGTCCCTGTCTGCAAACCTGCAAATAAGACATGGAAATCACATATAAGCTAATATCCCGCGAAACGCGATATCGAAACGAAACGAGAAACTCGCGTCGCGAACTAAACGCGCGTGTGCACGATACGCTGAATCGTGTGTGTACGCGTCTAAAACCATCGCGACACGCCGCGATACGTTGGATCACAGAACCCACTCACGTATCGCGCGTATCGCGCAAACACCACGAACACAAAAACGACATATAGCCCCAGATTTTCCTACAGGTAGAATATTACAAAACTAGACATGCCAAAGACCTAGACAACATAGCAGGGAGCCCTACACCAAAACCCCAACACCCAAGCCCCCCTCTGGGCCGCAATTTGCGGCCAAAACAAGGAAATTGGCGGCCAGATTAGGGGTAGGGTGGCTCGTGCTCTGGTGGTGTATTCTAGACCTAGGTATCATGTCCCAGTTTCCTCAATTTTGACCTGAAGGCATCGGGTCTAAAGCAGATCACAAATGTCACAAAAATCACTTTAAAACACCAACTTTACACAAATTAGAAACCTTATGGTATTTTAGTGAAATCTGGGGATTTCTCAGTGTGAGTGACCCTACTAACACTAAATTAACCTAAGGTAGCTAACACAATAAACAATTTACCACAATATCTCACAAATCACTAAAACTAGCACTAAACTAGCTAATTAACACTAAACGACACCAAACTACGCACAAGCTAGCAAACTAGGAAATTGGGTTAAGGAAATATACCCAAAAGGAACCCTAGAGAGCAGGAGAAGAAGTGTGAGGAGCTGCTCCAAGTTGCTGGAGCTCCTGCTGCTGCTGCTGCTTGCCTCTGCTGCTGCTGTTGCCTCTGAAGCTGCTGCTGCTGTTGCCTTGCTGTTGCTGCTGCTTGCTTCTTCTGCTTCTGCTGCTGCTGCTGAAGCTTGCTGCTGCTGCTGAAGATGATGATGATGATGATGCTACTGCTGCTACTGATGTTGATGCTGCTGTTGCCTCTCATGCTGCTGCTGCTGCCTCATTTGTTGTTGTTGTTGATGCTGGTGATGATGTTGCTGCTGTCGTTGCTGTTGTTGTGTTGTAGTTGTTGCTGTTGTAGTGTTGTTGTTGTTGTTGTTGTGGCTATTGCTGCTGCTGCTTCTGCTGGGTGTGTGTGTGTAAGAGAGAGTGAGTGAAATGAGAGAAAAGAGAATGAGAAGTGAGAGAACTAAACAAGGCTAACCCCTCCTCTCTTCTCACTCCCTCTCACCTCATTAAATGAGGCATGGGCAAAGCCATGATGCCCATGCTCTCTCTCTCTCTCTCTCTCTCTCAAAGTCAAACCAAACAAAATATTTAAAACCCTTTCCAAATCCCTTTTTCATTTCAAAACCAACACTACTAATTACAACCATGACACTTAACAATATAAAAACTAGGTTAGGGAGAAATGGTTAGTTAACCATGGTTGCTAATCATGGTTTAACTCCAAAAACAACCCTAGTTATCATGCACAAGTGTGTGTGTGCCTAACAAAATTCTAATAAAATATACATTAAATAGGATAAAATATTTAAAACTTAATTTGGTAAACTTTTTATTAAAAACCACACATTAAAATATAATTAGCTACAAAACACATTCTAAGGTGTTACAATCTCCCCCCCCCCCCTAAAAGAAATTCTTCCCCGAATTTAAAACTTATACTGTTACGCGTACTTTCAAAGAGAAGATTAAAATCCTCAAATCTCGCTCGCAGCCTCCCAAGTGACTATCTCACTACACGGCTACGCCCGAGAAACCCTTCACAGATGGCAAGTCCCTTAACCGATGTCCCCCCACCTGCCGAGCCATTAACACGCATGGCTGCTGGTGAACGAAAGATCGCGTCCAGCTAAATGGCCTGGTGCCAAATCATGTGAGAAAGGTCATGAAGGTAATTGTAAAGTATTATCACGAGGAGTACGGGGTGAAAATCCAATAATCTGGGCGGAAGTGCCAATTTAAAGGCATCGAACTAACTCGCTTATAGGATCTTAAAAGGACCTAAATCCTGGGACAACTTCCCAAAATCCAACACGTCATTCATCGGAAAATCCGTAGGAATACATGATCTGCCACTGCGCACTCAAGCCTGCGACCAGCACAGTCGCATAAGACATTTGTTTGCAATGGACAGTTCTCATCCTGACCTGAACACAACTGGACTATCTCCGAAGTCTCTAGACTAGCTGGGGTCCAAGGTCCCACTTACGCAGAGTCAGAAAACAACAGGCTGGCGATCGACACGACCTAACCCCTAAGCCTAAGGGTGGCCAATTGGGTGTCTCCTGATAACAGCTATCAAAGGAGAACCCTAACAATGGCGAGTGACGATCCCAAGCTGCTGACGACAAACAACACAAACACACAGCTTTAACAAAACAACTGAGCAAACTGAGTATAACCGGACGACAGGAATCCGAATGGAGTCACACCCTATCCAAACTTGGGTAGAAACCATAACGAAATCTGTGGAGATCTGCTCCCATTCCTACTTCGGAACGGTAAAAGATTGCTACTCTCCAGCCGGCCTCAGATGCTCGACTTAAGCACACAACAAGACTGACACCTTGAAACGAAACCTGAACTTCTCTTTACATCCCTGTCCACTCGTAACTATCTCACAAGTCACGCCAAAACTGATGGAACTCGAATGAATATAGAGAGTTGACAGATGTGCATGTTCTAGGATCACAGGTCTCTACCCGATGAAACCAGGTACACAAACGCGTCCCTAACTTAGCACGTCATTGTCACAAATCAAGGTCTCCGAATCATTACCCAGCCGAATATGCTCAAGTATCTCTGACGTACGAGCTTCAACGGGCAGTGTCTCGCGAAAACGATTTAAGGGAAGTGGTCGGGCGCGGACATGAGCAAGTTGTCCCCTCCGTAGAGACGAACTAAGCTATACTCAGCGATCACACAAAACTGTAAATCTGCAGAAGACTAACACAACAATCAAGTCCGCTGCAGGAAGATGTACGTTAAGCTCTGGTGGTCCGTGAAAATCTGACATGACTCTCGAACAAGAAGTGTCTCCAAATTTCCAACGCAAAACCACCACGGCCATCTTCAGATCATGAGTGGAATATCCTCCTCGTACTTCCTCCAAATGTAGGGAAAGCAAAAGCGATATCTCTATAGTGTCACCTCAGTACACCCTCGAGCCCACTCAAGAAACATTACAGTTAAACAACAAAGTCGCCCGAACCAAAAGCAAGAAAGACTGATGCGGTTTTTAACAGAATCTTCAACTGCTGAAAACTCCTTACACATGCCTCAGTCCACAGAAAGAAACCTCCATCTCGGTCAATTCAGTCGACGGTGCAGCACTACTCTAGCAATCCTGCACGAAACGGCGGTAAAAACCCTGCTAAGCCCAACAATTTGCGGATCTCCGTCCTGCACACAAGTCTGGGCCTAAGCTGTACGGCCACGATCTCCCTCGGAACCATACGAAACCGTCTCCCGTGACTACAAGACCTAGGAGTCAACACAGACAAGCCTGAAGAAACACTCTGAGAATTTAGCAACTGCTGGTACTCTCCCAGTGTCTGCATAACAAATCCTCAAGTGCTACTCCTGTCCCTCAAGACACATTAAGTAGACCAGAGTGTCGTAAGTAACACAACAGAAACTGGTCGAAGAACGGCCTGCAGAAATCTGGTTCATCATATCTACGAATGCTGCTAGGGCGACAGTGAATCCAACGACTCACAAAAACACACAAAGCCCGTAGCACGCACAAGGCAGTCTTCGGAATGCCGTCACTCCGAATCCGCAATAATGATGACCTGATCCCAAACACACCTAGAAAATGTCTCGCACTCTGGAGCTGATCGAAGAAATCGTCACGGCAAGGTGAAGGATACCTATCCGCACCGTAAGCCGGTTCAATTGACGATCCGTCGATACGCAATCTTAAACTGCCGTCTTCCTCCTGGACGAACAGAAATAGGAGTTTCCAAAAGCGAAACACTCAGACGCACAAAACTCCCCAAACCAAAACTCTGCAGCTGATCCTTTAGCTCCCAAGCTTCGCTGGCCCATCTGGAACAACGTCGGAAAAACTCTCGCACGAAAGGAACCCGGTCCAACAATCCCACTGTGGCTCCGGTATCACGAATGAACGCCAAGAATCCACGACATCTCCTCAGTAGCCGACTAGCGAAAAAGGCTGAATTCAAGCTGTGAGAGGCGGCACAACTATCCACCTGCACAACAAGAACTGACTTGCCTGGGAAAGCAAACCCTAACTTGCTTCCACACGGTAGTCCACAGACGCCTAGCACGTAGCTGACCAGTTCGTGCCCAGGAGAACGTCAAATCCAACATCTCTAGAAGGATCAAAACGACGGACGAAATCTCTATCTCCTATCCGGTTGGCACAAAACTGAAATACGTGTCGCGCAACAAAAGAATCGCTGACAGAAGTTAACACCACTACGACTAATCCACCCAACCACGGTACAAGCGAGAAAAACAAACGAATACATCAAAAGAACATATAAATCGAGGGTACCTGGAAACTCCACATTGGACGTCTGCGCGTCCCGATGAGTAGAAGCAAACTCCTGTGTCTGCCCTCTACTCGCAGCTGGAAGAACTCCTCCGGTAGACTGAGCCCGCTGAGCGAATCTTCCACGTCCACGGCCTCTTTGAAAACGATCATGACGAGGTGCCAAGGAACAATTCCTGACGAAGTGCTGAAGGCTTCCACATCGAAAGCATCCACGTGCTGACTGCTGACCATCCTGGGGATGAGAGCTGAACGACTGCCCTCGTCCTAAGCCTCTGCTACTCCCGCGACGGCCATGAAATCTGTCTCGACGACCAAACCTCTGTCTCTGGGCTGGTATACTGGTACGAGTCCCCCACTGTCCTGGAACCCTCTGAGCCTCTGGAATATGCGCCTCGTCAACTAGAGCTGCAACCACTGGTGCTATGTAGGTGACGGACTGTTGCATGCTGACTGTAAGGGACAGCTGAGTAACAGGGGTGACAGCCTTCTGTCGTAGCTCCCGAACGACGTCAACTAAAGAACTCATCGTCTGGCGGAATTCCTGCATCTCTACCAAGAGTCTATCCATAGTATAGATCGTAGGCTGATCCGTCTGCACCTGTGCAACTAGAGTGCCATCCTGGTCAGTACTCGTCTCACCCGAGCTAACTCTGACCTCGGCCCTCGCTGCATCGCTCTGAGTCCCCATAGTCATCGGCGGCAAGGCTATAAATAGATATAAGATGAGATTCGATAAGAATGGGGAAATCGAATCTCAAAGATATGAATCATAAAGGAAGGAATGTCAAGCAAATTGTACTTAGGTCACTTAATGCAAGGTACCGTGCTGTGGGTATGCTGCAGACATACACACACTACGTTACTCTGCTTAAGCTACCTACTCCATCATACTAAGGTCATCCTACACTCCGAAAGGTAAAACCTAACGCTCTGATACCAACTTTGTCACGACCCAAAATTGGCCCGTGACGGCCCTAATACTACGCAACGCCTAAAGACGCAACGTAGTAAAAGAAAGCCAAGCCCAGAAATCTAAACCATGAAAAATACGGAAAAGATGATATAAGTTTTGAAACAATTGAAATCGCAACCCAAATTCTTTAAAATTCTTACTTTCTTTCTTTAAAATTTTAGCAACACCCCCTTTTAATAAAGACAAGTCAAGATGAAAGCAACACAAAATAATGACAGTAGAGAAAAAGCTGTATAAAAAGACATCAAATCCACAATAGTACACACTAACGTCCTCACCAAGTCTCTATGTCCAATATACAATAGTAGATGGAGAGTACAAATACAACGAAAATACAATATGAAATACAGATATCCATCTAACCCACCTAAGCAAAATGGTACTGTGAGCTGATGCGGTATCTGTAGCAAAAGATAGTAGCTGGATAGCTGAATGGAGGAATAGCCTGCCTCGACTACTCTGGGGAAAAACCTGAAACACCTGTGGCACAACGGGGGTGAGTTGCCAACTCGTGAATAGTATAAAACATATGCAGGTAATCGCAGGAATGCACGTACAGCATGAATCTAAGATATGCGATTACAGTAATAATATGTCATGCAAATGCTGAATAAAGGAGAGTACACTAGTAGGTACAATCAATAAGTGAAGCAATAGTAACATGACAATAGTATGCAATGACTATGCAATAGAGATATGAGAAAGCAGATATGCAACTATCATAAGGGTACACTACAAGTACTACCAATATATGAATCTGTGCATAAGGTAGGTAAGGGTGAGGTATAGGGTGGAATATGTCATTTCCCACGGAAACCTGACGTCGTGGCAGGATCACAATCCATCAAGATACTCCAATCCCAAATCCCCAAATCAGCCCCCACATTGGGCGCTCACATCAAATAAGTCTCACATCTCCTCAATGTACAATATCGAGTAATCTCCTATATCCCGAATGTACAAATCACCAATCACATAAGTATGTCCAATATCCAATCCCAATGAATCACCTAGTATCCCAAGTCCAATCTCAAGTAAGAATCTAACATCCTAAAGGTATATATATATGTACAGAATAAATATGATGGGGGCAATACACATATATTAGCGTCCCATTCCACTAATATTGGTGTAAGGGTATATATAACAACGGCTAATCCCATGTTATATATACAAAAAGGGGTTAAAGAATATCATGAAAACAGTGTGCCAAGCATCGACACAGAAATCCTCGTATATCGGGCTCCGTCAGTCCGGATCGGCCCACGGGGTCCGTCTGCGGTATCGGCCCTCGGCCCCGCCAGTACAGATCCTCCCGCATCCATCTCTCGACTCTGGACAGTAGCCTCCGGACAACTGCCAGGTCCAACCAATCACCGGTAGGTACTCGCTCGCCTCCAGGCTCAATCGGCAAACCCATCGATCTTCTTGCCGAGGGGAACCATACCGGGCCCCACCATGTACTCTCATACGGCAACCACACCTCGTATGGAGTATGTAATCAGCACCGATAAAACTCATGGGGGACGCTCAAATATCATATCAAGGAAACCGGGTTGTTCTATGTATGCATAATTTCATGAACTCCCGCGGTTCCCAAATCCCGAAAACATCATACAAAATCCAGATAACAATGCGCAAATCCAGGAATAAATGTATGTGATATATCTGAATGCGAGCAGGTAAACACAAGTATATAGCTGAACCAGATGTATACGAAATCAAGATAGGGTACAGCTAAGTAACATCAGTAAATGTAAAAATGCGACAGCAACTGAATATGTGTCTAACATACAGGTGTAGCGAAGTATAGGTATCTACCTATAGGAACTGATGTCGTATACCCCCCCTGGGTATGAGTAACATATGTAGGAAATCCCTCCCGGTATAAGTAAAATATGTAGGAGGTATACCTGTAGCTGTATCGCAAGGTGAAAATATACCTATCACTAAAGGTATGATACGCTATAGGTATACCGACAAGCTAGATGTCAGGTGTGGCAAGCAATAGTAGCTATAAGAGGTAGTGTGTGACATGGCAATTATTGACGGTGTGTGTGTAGCATACAATCCGTGCTCGTGCAACATGAACCGTCAATAATGTGTGCAGTGTCCTACGGCTGCTAGTCATAGTATATAACTATATCAAGAAAATGCAGTAAATGCGCAATTCTACAATGACGTAGAATGTGCGACAGGTAATTGAATCCTAGCCCAGACGCATAACGCCATGCGGGCGATTCCCCTGTAGATGTTATATCTACTCACCTATACTCCACGCTAGGTGAATCCTACCATCTGCTCCCTCTGTAGTAGTGCCCGTAGTCCCTGTGTGCAAACATGCAAATAAGACATGGAAATCACATATAAGCTAATATCCCGCGAAACGCGATATCGAAACGAAACGAGAAACTCGCGTCGCGAACTAAACGCGCGTGTGCACGATACGCTGAATCATGTGTGTACGCGTCTAAAACCATCGCGACACGCCGCGATACGCTGGATCACAGAACCCACTCACGTATCGCGCGTATCGCGCAAACACCACGAACACAAAAACGACATATAGCCCCAGATTTTCCTACAGGAAGAATATTACAAAACTAGACATGCCAAAGACCTAGACAACATAGCAGGGAGCCCTACACCAGAACCCCAACACCCAAGCCCCCCTCTGGGCCGCAATTTGCGGCCAAAACAAGGAAATTGGCGGCCAGATTAGGGGTAGGGTGGCTCGTGCTCTGGTGGTGTATTCTAGACCTAGGTATCATGTCCCAATTTCCTCAATTTTGACCTGAAGGCATCGGGTCTAAAGCAGATCACAAATGTCACAAAAATCACTTTAAAACACCAACTTTACACAAATTAGAAACCTTATGGTATTTTAGTGAAATCTGGGGATTTCTCAGTGTGAGTGACCCTACTAACACTAAATTAACCTAAGGTAGCTAACACAATCAACAATTTACCACAATATCTCACAAATCACTAAAACTAGCACTAAACTAGCTAATTAACACTAAACGACACCAAACTACGTACAAGCTAGCAAACTAGGAAATTGGGTTAAGGAAATATACCCAAAAGGAACCCTAGAGAGCAGGAGAAGAAGTGTGAGGAGCTGCTCCAAGTTGCTGGAGCTCCTGCTGTTGCTGCTGCTTGCCTCTGCTGCTGCTGTTGCCTCTGAAGCTGCTGCTGCTGTTGCCTTGCTGTTGCTGCTGCTTGCTTTGCTGCTGCTGCTGCTTGCTTCTTCTGCTTCTGCTGCTGCTGCTGAAGCTTGCTGCTGCTGCTGAAGATGATGATGATGATGATGATGCTACTGCTGCTACTGATGCTGAAACTGATGTTGCCTCTCATGCTGCTGCTGCTGCCTCATTTATTGTTGTTGTTGTTGATGCTGGTGATGATGTTGCTGCTGTCGTTGCTGTTGTTGTGTTGTAGTTGTTGCTGTTGTAGTGTTGTTGTTGTTGTTGTTGTTGTGGCTATTGCTGCTGCTGCTTCTGCTGGGTGTGTGTGTGTGTGAGAGAGTGAGTGAAATGAGAGAAAAGAGAATGAGAAGTGAGAGAACTAAACAAGGCTAACCCCTCCTCTCTTCTCACTCCCTCTCACCTCATTAAATGAGGCATGGGCAAAGCCATGATGCCCATGCTCTCTCTCTCTCTCTCTCTCTCTCTCTCTCTCTCAAAGTCAAACCAAACAAAATATTTAAAACCTTTTCCAAATCCCTTTTCACTTCAAAACCAACACTACTAATTACAACCATGACACTTAACAATATAAAAACTAGGTTAGGGAGAAATGGTTAGTTAACCATGGTTGCTAATCATGGTTTAACTCCAAAAACAACCCTAGTTATCATGCACAAGTGTGTGTGTGCCTAACAAAATTCTAATAAAATATACATTAAATAGGATAAAATATTTAAAACTTAATTTGGTAAACTTTTTATTAAAAACCACACATTAAAATATAATTAGCTACAAAACACATTCTAAGGTGTTACAGCTTGCCCTGGCCAGGGACTACTCGTGTAATGGCTCTCCTAGACACAGCGCGATGTCAACCCCCAATACCAGGAGAGACGAATCCTGTCTAACCGTCACTGCCTCCAAATGCTTCGGGACTGCACCCAACTACTACCTGTTTGCACGACTCCTTTCAGCCGTGGTAGGATAGTAATCAAAGTACAGTGGGAACACACTCGAGGCGAAGTGACAGTGTCAAGTCAGCGGACTAAGCTGTACTCATGTCACCTAGGAACTGATAACTGATGATAGGTATAATACCAACCTGTCAGTTCCCGACGAGTCCTGTCCAGTGTACTCGTAACCTAACGAGCACCCGCATACTATCTCAAGTACGACGTACTGACGGCTGTGGGACAGACCGTCTCCCACACTGGGATGAGAAGCGCATACGCTAGTCTACTCCGGAGTATCGATGCCCTGTCTCGATAGTCCTGCGACTAAGGACCTGCATAAGGATGTGCTTATAGATTACCCAGCCCCCACTAGTATGACTGTCATCACAACGCTGGTAATCAAGCAAAGATCCTAAGGGCTCCACTAATGTGTATAGGTGATATACTAAAATAAACACATGTACACATTGAAGTAGAAACAAACCAAGTAGCATACTACTATTTTGAGCAAGATTGTATATACAACTGTGAATATCCCAAGCTTCCATTAAGTAATATACAAACTAGTATGATACAGTAATGGCCTCTAGGGCATATACACTAACAGTATATACGGATGAGAGGGGCATTCTTGTAATTTGATCAAGATTGTTTCTTGGAGTATGACACCTCAATTAGGGTTTTTCTTTATTGGTGAAATCTTTTATGAGGTGGAGGAAATGAGAGAGGAAACTTTGTGGTATTTTAGTGAAATGGAATTAGGGTTTCACATTGACTTTCTTGGACTCATTTGGTTTTTGTTGACTTTGATATTTTGTGAGATATTTGTGAGATATTTTTTTGGTTTAAAAGCCAAAACTCAAGCCATTTTCACTTAATCTTTTTCACTTAAAAAACTACAGATACTTTCCTCTCTCATTTTTCCTCAAGCTTTCTTCAACTCCTCTCAAACCCTAACCATCTCATGAGTTGAGAATCCTAGGGTTTAGTGAGACTACTAGATTCATAATCACTCTCTACACATTCTAGGCTACTTAGTTTAGCACACCAAGTGACCTAGTTACCTCAAGTTAGAGGTTAAGCTCAAAGTCGGAACTCTCGGGTGGATCTTCTTTAACGCAAGGAAGCCGGAGTTCAAGCGCGATCCATACATCCTTTGAGGTGTGCGAGGATCGAAGACTCGAAGGACTTGATTCTCATGGTATAACTTTTTATCATAGTAGATAGAAACCTAAAGATGCTAATTAGGTTTATGGTAAAGATCCGGTTTAGGGTTGTTATAGCGCCTAGTTTAATTCGTTATCAAAATTTTTGTTCCGCAAATGGCCATGGAAGATGGCTTAGGCGCTTTCGTAACCCTTCAATTTCCCCATTTTCCCAGGTTTCATGTCCATGTCAAGTATCAATATGGTATGCAACCTAATACCAACATAAGAAAAAGCATGTACAAGATACGTCTATCCAGACAACATGTCAAGTCAAGAGATCTCATGAAATTGTTGGTATTTAGGTAAATATCACGTTACAAGCAAGGTTGACAATAGAAAACAAGATAGTAATGATGCATGTCACGAATACATGTATATAATCAGGATCGTTAGTCATATCATGTGCATGATCAAAATAATATCATTAACCGGAATGGAATAAACAATTAAAGTCATGAAATCATACATGTCAGGGTTTAATTATCAATTTATGACAAGTTAAGACGGCTCAAATAAGGTTGAGACGGCTCAGGAGTCGTCCAGATTTATTAATTGTTCTCTGGTTGTGAGAGACGGCTACGAAGGTCTTAAGCCGACTCATCCCTAACTTAAGACGGCTCAAAGTGTTTTGAGACTGCTCAATCTATGTCTGGAGATATATTAGTTCTGTGTACATGAGATGACTCGATGTTGTGTTGAGCCAGATCGTCCATAATTTGAGACGGCTCAATTGTAAGTCTACGGTAGCGCCCCGGCCGTCTGTCCAAGGCCAAAATGCGGAAACGAAAACTTTTTCAAAACTTGAAATCGGCGCTATCGTATACTTTAAACCCGGATCGAACCATTAACCTACAACTAGCAACTAGAGAAAGGGTTGGAAAGCTATACCGATCGATCCGTGTCCTTCGATCTTTGGCCACCATCCCAAGCTCCTCGCGGCATCTCCGATCTCCGGTCTTCTCGTCGGAAAGGGCGCCACATCTTCGAGTCTTTTTACGGGCTCCCGCTTCATCCAAAGCAACTCGGGCACGAAGTTCGCTAGCCGACGTGTCCAAGGCGATGTAGAGAATGTGTGTGATAACTTTGTCTCTTGCATCCATTGTATGGATGGAGGTTGAAGATGAAGCCATCAATGGAGATTGTGAGGTAGAGAAAGAAGAGGAAGAAGAAGAAGTTTCCTTTTCTTTTTCTTATGTCTTGTGATGATAATGAGAGTGAGAGCAAGAAGTAAATACAAGAGTTAACCATCATATTATGGCTGCCCTTTCTCTCTCTCCCTCTCATTTCATCCACAAATCAATCAAATAATGTGACACATGCACAAAGAAAGAGACCATGAGTCACCACTTGTGCATGTGTTACAATTAATGCTCTAAATCATGATTTCTAGCTCATTATTTCCATATGTAAACATTAACCCAAATGTTTACAACAACAAAAAGATACGGCAACATCTAAAGTAAACTCGTGACGGATCACAAGGATACCTTTCACCTGTATATACATACCTGCATCCGCATTCCGACTGAATGCGAATGCGATGAGACTAAAGTAATCCAACAAATCTAATATTAGGATCCGTCTTAAACCAAAGCCCACTAGTATGATCCGCCCGATCATGATCCATGCACGACTGCACGTATATGATCAAACCCTGCCATATATCATACGGCCTCTACAACGTTTCGCCCGAAACTTGAGAAACTGTCTGTGGGGGACTCTAAAGACTCGTCAATATTTTGGCTGTGGATTTAACCACTAGCACGTCAGAGGTACTAGCCGTACGTAACGGGCTACCAGGTATTGACCAAAAGGGAGGTTGATGAGCGAACTCATCCTGACACCCTACTGAGCCTGTCAGTGACAATATCCGTACAGTCCGGTCCGTTCGTCTATGAGCATCGCATGTCGGGCCTAGGGGGTTGGTAAAAGTCAGACCCCCAAAAGCGGTACAAGTCGTGTCGGAGTGTAGCCCAAAACACCCTGAGATACTACTGGAATACATACCAGTAAATCTCCTGCCTTGGCCAAGAACTTCGTGGAATGGCTCTCCTAGATACAGCGCGATCCCACCCCCAATACCGGGAAAGACGAAACCCCTGCCGATCCGCTCACTGCCTCCATGTGGCTCGGGACTGTACCCAACTAAAACCTGTTTGCACGACTCCTTTGAGCCGTGGTAGGGTAATAATCAAAGCACGGTGGGAACTCACACAAGACAAATGACGATCTCAGGTCGATGAACTAACCTGTACACATGTCACCAGGGAACTGCTATCTGACGTCAGGTATAATACCAACTAGCATGTTCCCGGCGAGTCCTGTCCGGTGTACTCATAACCCAATGAGCACATGTATACATCTTAGGTGAACCAACTGACACCAATGGCTTGTGAGACCGGCCACCGCCCCTCGTCGGGGTCTCGACTGTATACACTAGTCTACTAATGGAGTATCGATGCCCAGTCTCGAAACTCCCACGACTAGGGACCACTTTAAGGATGTGCTTATAGACCCCAGCTCCCACGTATATGATCGCCATCATACTGCTGGCCGTCAAGCAAGAATCCTAAGGGCTCTATCAACGTGTAATAGCGACCTGTAAGGTCACCTTAAGCAGTACACGATGATAAAGACAAACCATGGTAGCATACTATTCTCTATCAACGTGTAATAATGAACAACAATGTCATCTAAACCATGTACACGATGATAAAGACAAACCAGATAGTATACAATCCTCTTGAGTAAGACTGTCCTACCGGTATAGGTCCTCCCTCAATTATTGCAATCACGTTCCTGTGATCCAATAATTGACTCTGAAGGCACTATATCCAACAATCTCCCACTTGCACTCAAGGCTAATTATTGCGATGTCGCATACTCACAGCCCGTGTGATACCGAACACCCAACTCCTCTACTAATCAGTTTCACAAAGCCCGTTTGCGAAACTATTGCGTTCGAGGAATAGCCTCAGTGAGTGGAGCCGCCCTAATGTTTCTTTCTATGTCTCTCTTTATCTCAAGTTCGCGGAGAAAAGCCATCTCCCGAAATGAGCAATACCTGTCTTAGAATATTTCTGGATATCTGATGGGACCTAGTTCATAAATGAACTCCAAATCCAAACTTCTTAGACTGTATCGTCAACTGAATTTAATCAGTATCCTACGCCATGCCTCCCTCAGTATCCGCTTGGCCACCTGTCTAAAATACTGCCCCTCGTCAGAGGGAAAACTATAACTCTGACAGTCACTCCGTCATCCAGGTCACCTTGGAAGCCTGGAATGATAACCGTCTTCATAAAGAGGTTGTTGTTATCATATCCCTAGAACATCCACTTATGTTCTAAAACTGCTTCCGAACGTTTCTCCAGGATAGAATTAATATCAACTTATTGCATCTAGTGCAAAAACCAACATCTGGTGTGGTACTTGACATCTCATGATCAACTCAATTCCCTAAGCAAGTGACCTGCCAATCATGCACATCCATCTCCCTCTTAGTCTGTAAGACACCTTTAGAGAGGGTGACTCCATCACCTGCAGGTACACTACCGTGCCTGGAGTCGTCCATTCTAAAACACCTTTAGAATGTTGTCTAAGTACCCAGATTGGGAAACTACCCAAATCTAGATCTAAAAACCATAGATCTAGTAACCAGAATGTCTGATATTATATCCAAGTGCTATGTGGAAAAACCATTGTGTGACAACCAAAGTATAACCGATCGTAGTATAGGAATTTCACTTCCTACTATGTGTATGGCATCCATATACCATGACATCACACCCTACTACCTTCTTAACAGATCCATCCCCTATTTTGATAAAGTCAAACCTATGACTGTCACATCAGAAATAGATGATCTTTCTCCGCTATTCTGCTTTAGTCCATAAATAGACATAAGCTACTTGTCCACTATTCTTCCGCTGCTCCCACTGACTGCGACAACCCTCCGGCAGAGTCATATACACGTACACTTTCTAAAGCTGGTTTAGAACGACGCTATACTCATCCTCCTGTCGGGTCTCATAGCCTGGAAAAACAGTAGTGTCAAGTCCGGGTAAACAAGAACCTCCCTGTCACAGTCCTTGAGGCTACCGGAGTACCTCTCGGGTGCCTGAGGTTACCCACCATATTTGCGGAGTGGCCAATGGAATGTCAATCCTGATTGAATCTTTAGGTTCTTATCAAATTTTCAGTAATCGTTTGCGGTTCTGGAATCACTTCCAGTTCTACCATACTCCCACTACTGTTTTCTGAAAAAATCCATTTTTATTAAAACTGTGGCGAGTCAAGAACAATATCACTATTGATCTTCCAGATGGTAGAAAGTCAGCCCTCGTCATAGCCCGGGTCAACCCACAAACAGCCATTACAGAAATGTGCCTTGAGTTATCCAGAGTCTGGATTTAAGCATAAGCCGGACAACTCCTCGTACCTTAACATTGTTAAGATATGAACTATTCTATATCCAATATAGAAAGAGAGGCACTGATTTAATTGGAACCAGATTCAAATCATGCAGCTGTCTCCAGTGCATGTCAACTAAACGGAGAGAGGTCGATCAGCATTACTCAACTTAGGAATACATCCAGATATGAGTAATCTAAAAGAGAAGCAAGTTCTCATAATCATTACTATCAACTGAATACCATACACAAGTATCTACATCCTCGATCACCTTGAAGAATCCTGATACTTGCAATACCCGGTTCTCTACTTTATTCTTATACCTATAACTTCTCAAAACTCAGACCTTGCATTTCTACGAAACACATGTCTAAGAACTAGAGAAGTCACAAGTAAACAGAATATAGTACGAGTACCAACCCCTCTGTCCTCATGGACACTGGACAAAATACAATACTCTGTATAAGTCCGCTAAGTCTAAAAACTCATTCTCTGTGTGTCGTAGGTTGAAAACTGTACTTATGGTTAAAAAGAATTACACCGCTGTTTAATTCTCCTTACCTAACCATCCACTGATATAGGTAAATGTTATGGACATAATTTCAAAAGGTTATATCTCACTTTATAAAAATAAACGTACAGATATATCAATTTAAAATTGGTGTATAACAACGGATATTCAAAACCAAATATTTGCCGTCCGGCAAACAACCCAGGCGATTTACTCAAATATCACCAATTACAACGAATCCCGATATAATGAGGATGATCACCCAATTCCCAATAACTTACTTCCACTCATCATCTGTAAAACCATACAGATGTGAGAATCAAACCTGGTAAATACATACCCTGGAGCAAGGGCTAATTAGGAAATCAGTTTTCTTTTAACTATGCACAGTGAAACTGAAACATGTAAATGTTTCGGAGGGGTATCCGGATATTCCTAGTAATGCCTCTTCCATTATCAGATTCATAACTATAACCGTATATTTCTTTGCCATCTCTCCAAATCCCTGTATATGTCTTTAGTCATTACCTTCTGTACACCCTCTTAGGCCAAATGGTTTTCGTCCTTCCCTACCATTCGGCACCAGCCTATGGTTTGGAAGAAGACTATCCAATAAGCGTAATAGGTGTACTGTCCTAATCCTAGGAGCACTCGCAACCCGAGAGAAGGTAAAGATAAAAGACAACTGAATAAAACCTTATTCATATTTCTCCTGAACCAGAATCCATCCCCGAACTGGAACAAGTTCCTTCGAGTTCGTATATAACCATACGATGGAGTATCCAAATAACTATGGATCTTCGTAGTGATACGGAGTGTCCTGGAGAAATACAAAGGTGAAGTAGGAGTGGCGATAAAATACTTGGTTTGGTCGTGAATAGCAGTCGCAGTTTACTTTGCCCTCTTACTAATCCCTTTATTTGTCTTTACTTAATACCTTCTGTACACCTTTTAGGCTAAATTGTTTTCTTCATTCCCTACCGTTCGGCACCTGCCTATGGTTTGGATGAAGACTATCCAATTAGCGTAATAGGTGTACCGTCCTAATCCAAGGAGCACTCGCAACCTGAGAGAAGGTAAAAGGAAAAGACAACTGAATAGTCCTATTCATTTTCTCCAGAACCGGAAACCATCCTCGAATCTGGAACAAGTTCCTTCGAGTTCGTATATAACCATACGATGGTTTTATCCAATGGAAGTGGATGTTCGTAGTAATACGGGGTGTTCTGGAGAAAAGGGTAAAAGTAGGAGTGGCAATGAGGTATGCAACTCTGACAATCCAAAAGCCAGTGTTTTAAGAAGGTTCGGTTAACTTGGTCACTGAGTCATAGTCAAGGGTCGGTCCATGGTCACTGCCAAAGAGAGAGAGAAAAGAAACACACTGCGTGCACTCTAACCTAAATCAGAATGGTTATCAATTTATCTAATCAAGAAACCTCCCACTGTAACCTCAAATTCTACTCCAAACCTGAAAGAAGAATTAGTCGGGATCACCCGAGAAGTAAACCAACTCATCAGTGGGAATCGGGATCCAACTATCATCGCATGATAACGTGATGGAATCCACTCACGTTATCACACTCCAGAAGGTATGCGCATATCTGGCAAGTTTCAGTTTCTTTAGAAACTCCCGATGCGATTTTTACTCCATGCTCTTATGACCTTGACGAAGGCCAACATATCATAAGTCACATGTTAAATTCTACCCGTCATTATCAGGTTAATTTGAACCCACCCGTACATACCCTTGACAAAGGCCAAAATAGTAGTACGACTGTCCCAAACTAACGCATCTATCTATGCAGCAGAAAAGTAACAAATAGCTACCATACACTATGCCTTGACGAAGGCCAACATACATAGCATGAATACTAAGTGCTACCTTTTGAAATGACGGAGGGCTACGAATGGTTTTTAGCGAAAAACCTTTAACGTAATGAACTTGATATCGTTGAAAGAACCGGATAGCTTTTTATAAAAATATAGTGGCGAAAACCTTTGCTAAAGAGGTCACTCCCGGTGAAGGGATCTCGGCTCTTTCCCCGTAGAATGAGGTGCAGCATATTCCAGCTGAATACCACGATGCAAAGCAAAAAGGTAATCGGCTATAGTGAAGTTATTATCCTGACGCAAACTTCTGTCCAAAGGGTCACTCCCGGTGAAGGGATCTCGGCTCTTGCCTCGTCGACTGAGGTGCTGGATATTCATAACCGAATACCACTGTGCAAAACAAAAGAGAACGTCCTTGCAATAACATCTTTTTGAAAAATGTTCCAACAACATCAGAATAGGTTTGTTTAGCTTGCATTGATCCGAATCAATGCAGTCCCATCAATTGATCACACCAATAAAGAACGAAAATATGATGTACGTATATGCCATCTGCATTCGCCACTAGGTCCCGTCATCACCCGTTAGGTTACTTAACTAACGACAGAGCGGGGACTGGACTAGCACGGGTGTAAAACATATACAACATCTACTAGTATATATATCAATATATAATATTCGCTCATGGCATGATTAAATGCAACATCACAGAAATGTAATAAGCATCACAGAACAATACAGATAATCCGGGATCCCCGTGTTTCATAGAGCCGCTACTGAAACCCGACGTTCCCCTGGTCGTGTGGATAGCTTGTGCAATGAAATCCTAGACCCCTACGGGCGCGGCAAGTTACCCGCCAAAACCTGAAGCGAGGCAGCCCCCTTCAACAAAGTGAATGGACCACCCAGCACTTCACGGAATCCGGTAACTTGAGCACCCCTCCTTGGGTCAACCTGTACCCCCTACGAGTGCGGCGAATAACCCGCCAATTCTAGAGTGAAGCCCCCTCCGTCTCAAAGCCATGAGATGCGGGCCCGTTTCCCTCTAGAACCCGGCTATCCGTGCACCCCACCGTGGGGTAATCCTAGTACAGAAAGTAAAATATATATACAACGGGTACATCGACCTCAGCCCGGTCGTGCCCCAAAAGAATAATATACAAACAGGCAGTGACGGCAGTCCACATGTCGGACGCTCGCCCCGCAATATCAAATGTACAAATACAACCAAACTGTACTAACATTGCATCCAGGCTATCCACCACGACAAATCTGCAACATCACAGCACAACACAGAACATCAACGTGAATGTCACGTTCGCAAATCCGTCTAAAAGGGCTATAGCAATTAGACAAGATTTACCGATCAAATGACATTCACGGTCGCAGATATAATATAAATACTCAAGTTACCAGTACTCAAAATAATGGTGCTGTGGGCCCCAAGTTACCGATCAAATGACATTTCCCGAAGTGGGCCCCAAGTACAATTCCCAGTACTCAAAATAATCTGGGCCAAAACAAAAAATACCAGAAACCCCAATTCCAAGTCAAAGAGCACTGCAGAAATTTTGGTGCTGTGTTGCTACAGTACTGCGGTGGAATCGCAGCCAAAACGGGGGTACGGCCGCGGTCCCGCGGCGCTACAGTGATATCATGCTACCAATTTTCTGCAGTGTTCTTAGAAAAGCCTGCCTGATTTTCTGCAATACTCAAAATAATTTTTCGACAACAAAAAATTTTCGACAGAAACTGCATAAATTGGAATCGCGGTTTTGGAAATTTCGTTCGATCGATATTTTAAATACGTTAAAGCAAGCTAGTAAAGGTTAATGGTGTGGCTCTGATACCATATAAGTCTACGGTAGCGCCCCGGCCGTCTGTCCAAGGCCAAAATGCGGAAACGAAAACTTTTTCAAAACTTGAAACCGGCGCCATCGTATACTTTAAACCCGGATCGAACCATTAACCTACAACTAGCAACTAGAGAAAGAGTTGGAAAGCTATACCGATCGATCCGTGTCCTTCGGTCTTTGGCCACCATCCCAAGCTCATCGCGGCATCTCCGATCTCTGGTCTTCTCGTCGGAAAAGGAACCACATCTTCGAGTCTTTTTACGGGCTCCCGCTTCATCCGAAGCAACTCGGGCACGAAGTTCGCTAGCTGACGTGTCCAAGACGATGTAGAGAATGTGTGTGATAACTTTGTCTCTTGCATCCATTGTATGGATGGAGGTTGAAGATGAAGCCATCAATGGAGGTTGTGAGCTAAAGAAAGAAGAGAAAGAAGAAGAAGATTCCTTTTCTTTCTCTTATGTCTTGTGATGATAATGAGAGTGAGAGCAAGAAGGAAATACAAGAGTTAACCATCATATTATGGCTGCCATTTCTCTCTCTCCCTCTCATTTCATCCACAAATCAATCAAATAATGTGACACATGCACAAAGAAAGAGACCATGAGTCACCACTTGTGCATGTGTCACAATTAATGCTCCAAATCATAATTTCTAGCTCATTATTTCCATATGTAAACATTAACCCAAATGTTTACAACAACAAAAAGATACGGCAACATCTAAAGTAAACTCGTGACGGATCACAAGGATACCTTTCACCTGTATATACATACCTGCATCCGCATTCCGACTGAATGCGAATGCGATGAGACTAAAATAATCCAACAAATCTAATACTATGATCCGGCTTAAACCAAAGCCCACTAGTATGATCAGCCCGATCATGATCCGTGCACTACTGCACGTATATGATCGGACCCTGCCATATATCATACGGCCTCTACAACGTTTCGCCCGAAACTTGAGAAACTGTCTATGGGGGACTCTAAAGACTCGTCAATACTTTGGCTGTGGATTTAACCACTAGCACGTCAGAGGTACTAGCCGTACGTAACGGGCTACCAGGTATTGACCAAAAGGGAGGATGATGAGCGAACTCATCCCGACACCCTACTGAGCATGTCAGTGACAATATCCGTACAGTCCGGTCCGTTCGTCTATGAGCATCGCATATCGGGCCTAGGGGGTTGGTAAAAGTCAGACCCCCAAAAGCGGTACAAGTCGTGTCGGAGTGTGGTCCAGAACACCCTGAGATACTACTGGAATACCTACCAGTAAATCTCCTGCCTTGGCCAAGGACTTCGTGTAATGGCTCTCCTAGATACAGCGCGATCCCACCGCCAATACCGGGAGAGACGAAACCCCTGCCGATCCGCTCACTGCCTCCATGTGGCTCGGGACTGTACCCAACTAAAACCTGTTTGCACGACTCCTTTGAGCCGTGGTAGGGTGATAATCAAAGCACGGTGGGAACTCACACGAGACAAATGACGATCTCAGGTCGATGAACTAACCTGTACACATGTCACCAGGGAACTGCTATCTGACGTCAGGTATAATACCAACTAGCATGTTCCCGGCGAGTCCTGTCCGGTATACTCATAACCCAATGAGCACATGTATACATCTTAGGTGAACCAACTGACACCAATGGCTTGTGAGACCGGCCACCGCCTCTCGTCGGGGTCTCGACTGTATACACTAGTCTACTAATGGAGTATCGATGCCCAGTCTCGAAACTCCCACGACTAGGGACCACTTTAAGGATGTGCTTATAGACCCCAGCTCCCACGTATATGATCGCCATCATACTGCTGGCCGTCAAGCAAGAATCCTAAGGGCTCTATCAACGTGTAATAGTGACCTGTAAGGTCACCTAAAGCAGTACACGATGATAAAGACAAACCATGGTAGCATACTACTCTCTATCAACGTGTAATAGTGAACAACAATGTCATCTAAAGCATGTACACGATGATAAAGACAAACCAGATAGTATACAATCCTCTTGAGTAAGACTGTCCTACCGGTATAGGTCCTCCCTCAATCATTGCAATCACTTGCCTGTGATCCAATAATTGACTCTGAGGGCACTATATCCAACATCAATATGCTTTGAGACGTCTCGTTTTATGTTTAGAACGTCATATTTCTCCTCTGTTTATATAAGACGGCTCGAGATACTTTTAAGCCGGCTCATGGTCTATTTTCTGATACGATCAGAGCTTTAAGTTTCAATTTGAAATCAATTCATGTAGGTAATAAACAAACGTCTAACACATATAAACTTCTCCAGATTTAATACATCCATCAACCTATCATAATAGTGTTCTCTTAGGGTTTTAACGTTACATTCGTCTTTTCTAGATCTGGTTTATCGACATATCGTGATCTGAATCTCGATGCATCGTCGGGTTGGCCTAACGACAAAATATATATATATTTACCGAAGGATAACATGTATACTATAATGTCCAGAATCGAGTTAAGGGAACTAACATGCATACAAAGGTTTATAAGTTGTTTATCGAAATATATGTGTATATATTTATATACGAGAGTTGATCTTTGCTATAGCATATAGTAAGTACCAAGTACTTGTCTCGATACAATCTCACAATAGCATGGTGAAGATGACAATGCTTGATCTCTCAACTTTGCTCCGCAACGGGTAGATGACACAACCCCAACAAAGACCCACGTCTCTGCAACAAGAGGAAGATGCTATCGGCAACGATGGTGATGATCGATCTTAAGGGAGATGATGAAGTCGGTTAGGGTTATATGATGGAAGGAAGAATATTGTGAATATTTAGGGTTTGCATGCAGGTAATGGGGTTTAAATAGTTTAACATGGATATGGGCCGAGTACTATAATAAATCCTATATCAAATAGGATTAGGGACCAGAGATAAGTAAAATTTGATTCATATCATATCTTTTATAAATTAAATATTTATCAATCCTATATCTCAATAATAATCAAGAATAAATCCCAACCATCAAACCCAATGCATAACAAGTCAGGATCCTGTCTGGAAACAATATCAGGTTGCAGTTTGGTTTGAGACGGCTCAATAATGCATGAGCCGGCTCACAAATCTATCCAAGCAATCAATTATTCTCTGGATGCATGAGACGGTTCATACAAATATTGCGCCGGCTCTTGATGTCCCAAAACCAAAACTCAGTATAACCAGCAAAAATCAATCAATTCAAATTTATTAAGCCAAATACCGTACAATCGTTCTAGGGTGTTACAACCGGAACTTTGACAGCGAAAGCACCTGAACCAGAACTTGCAGCAATCGGCAATGACGTGATCGCTTAATCCACATTTGAAGCATCTCCTCCTCTATGATTTAGGTATTTCCCCTTTTGGGGGTTGAGGAGGGTTGAAGAATTTACTTTTGGCCATGAAATTTCTGGGATATTTAGGGGAGAAGTGGGTGGGCGTCTTTTACTAGCTCCACAAAGGAACGAGGAGCAAAGTAATTGGGGTGAGAGCACATGGGTTGATCTTGGAAAAACCTACCCCTTGTTGAAACTTTGATGTGCTATGGTGGAGTTTTGTCGTATTCCCCATGTACCACCAACCTTTCTGGAGATTCGCCTTACCTTTTGCTTGGAAAGACATATCTTTGAACAATTTCTCTCTGTGTCTTCCATAACGTATTTTTGAAGACTTGATGTGCCAGAGTCTAATTTTCATGCTAAATACAATGCATGATAAGAGACTTTCTCTTGCTCTTTTAAGATATCTTTTTTTTTTCCTGTTGCGCTAGCAAGTTTATTTAATTGTTGACTTGCTCTCCTAATTAAATTTGTGAATAACTATTTTTAATAGAATTCTTGACTAATCGAATCTGATGTGTCCTGTGTCTTCATCATCTCATACTTTTGTTCATCTACTCTTCCAAATTTTAATTTGTATTGGTTCTGTTACTTCTTTCACAAGCTCCCAATGGAACACAAGTTATTTTTTCTCTTTGTAACCTTAATTCACTCTAATTTTCAATATTTGCTCACTTTGCCCTTCTAGAAAGGGTTAGTTGCGCAAACACACATGCACACAACCCCAACCCCCCCCCCCCCCTCGCCCCACACACACACCCCATGGCAGTTTGTTTGACTTGAACTGCATGGCTCAAAATGATCTATTCCGCGGCCGTGTTTTGAGGAACCAAACCTATTTAAACCACCTAAATTCATCTCTAAGACAATTCAAATGATCGTCTAACATAACTGTAGAATCTACTCGTATTTTTTAGATTAGATTCTTAGTGGTTTTGAGGGTTGTAGTCCATGAACAGAGGGAGGTGTTTGAGCTAATATATCACTTGAAGGGGGTATAAGTGCTACACAAGGTAAACTATGGGGGTGTTCTGTGCGATTAAGTTTTTGAGCTTATTTGCTTTAGCCATCTTATAACAAATTCCCCATATTCTACTAGTTTTCCTACATACATGTGCATTATGAATCTCAAAATATTTGACTGCATTGCATAACTGTTGCAGCTCATCGAAACAAGGATTTCAACAAATGGATCGGCTCTCAACATGTCTAGATGTCTTATATCCCCGGGTAAGTTTCTTTCTTACTTTATTCCTACACTAAGCCAAAATAGATAAATTCTAAGAATAAGAAAATCGTTTTTATTGGGTTTTAGAAAAAACGTGGCAGGGAGATTTAATGGATGATTCTAATATAAATATAACAGAAGATGTTATGATTAAAAAAAATTGTAAGAAATTCACATATCTCCTGTAAGCAAATGCTTTTGGTTTGCAGATGCCTGATGATGAGGCTGACGAGGTAAGCGCAGTGAGGTAAAAGACAGTGATGATGCAGAGGCATATGAAGATGCAATGGATACTGATGAAGATGGGGAAGATTTGGGAAATATCGTTGACTTTCCTCAAGGTTCCGATGCAACTAAGCTCATGAGTAACTGATAAATGCTTATAAACTATCTTACAGTGAAAATGTAAAATTATATTTAAGTTTTATAGAGCAAGAGTAGTTGTCCCAGAAGGAAGACTGTACAAACTTTGGTATTTGAATGCCTGCTATTTTCTTGATATGCGTGAATTTGTATGTGCTACTCAAGGAATTACTTTTGGATCCCTGAACTCAAAGTCATTTTTGTCTATTTCATGTTTCTAACTATTATTAGCATTAACCAGAAGGTAATAGTCCAGCAGTAAAACTTGTGTCTTCAAAGTGAGAGGTCACGAGCTCTGAGGTTTGTATCCAAGAAGAGAAATATTGTTAGCATTACGAAACAGGCACAATAACTAGGGTTTCTTTCCCCAAGAGAGGAAAACAAGGAAGATAAATGAATTGTTGCAGAGTAGATGTTTGCCATTCCAACATGCGCTTCAGACTACAAAATTCACCAAAGTAACTTTACATGTAAATTTTATTTTTTAGTTGCAATACATATTTATTATCTAAGCATTTTCCCATCAAACAAAGTCAGACTCTGTATGAAGCTGTCATTAAAATTTCAAAATTTTGGCCATGATAATCAGCGGACAGGATTTTTTGTGGTCTACCAATATTTTTTTGATTGAAGAGAAGCCTATCCAGAATAAAGGAAAATTATGACATCTGTTTTTAATATTAAAGATTAGCAAGAGAGTGAAATATATAACACATTTTTCATGAACATCTATGAAAGCTTTCTTCAGGGAAACATTGAACTAGCTATCAATGGTTCATTAAATTGAGTAATGTTTCGGAAAATTTATGTGCAATATGACTAGATGTATATATTCTGTCAAAATGTTGGACTAGATAGATTATCTGCATAACTAAAATTCCAGTTAAATTCCAAAATCAAAATATAAATCTGGTGCTCATACAAAGATGCATCACTTTACTATACAACCAGCAGAACAAAATGCATCTACAAATGTATAATCTCCCAGATATGCCAACACTTGATTTCTTGGGCAATATTAAAAACTTATGGTGCACAAGAATCACTCTGCTTGTAGTTCCCAAAATTATAAATAATATACATGGACAAAGATCATAACAATGATGCAAACAAGAAATAATACACTTTGCCACATAAGATGAATCCACATTTCTTTTGCTTTAGTTTCTCTTACAACACAAAAAAAACCAATACAAGCCTAGTTCTGATTGTTGGGTATAATCACAACCAGCACACAAGTCAATACCAGAGATTTGAAGTCAAATGAACACAACTGTCCGGTAACAAGCATCCAATAATGGCTACAAATTAGTGATATCTTACCCTCATTTCGATTGATCTATTCGTAGTTACAAAGGATGCTAGAAAAAGGACAAGAAAGAAAATTTGGTCGGGCACTCATCATCAAATCTCATGCAAACGGCATGCCATACCATTTATTATCAGAAATAAATAGAAACCCAAACGGTACAATAAGGCAAATAGCTGCATTGCTTTGCATTTGGCAACTGTATAATCGAGGTTAGCTCAGTCTCCTTGCCAAAAGCGATTCTTCTTTCTCTGCAGACCAACAGATATATCGGCCAAAAGTTGCACCAAGGGCCCTTAACTGGACTCAATTGGAGAAATTTTTTTTTCCTTGGCAACATGTGAAATTACTGGTCTTCTAACAAAGTAAAGACAGGAATTCCCTTGCTGCTGAAGCTTGAACACTCGACTCGGAGCTCATTTCCCACCTCAAAGTCCCTTCTGCCATTAACCTGATTGAAACAGCATATAAGATTTTAGTTTATTTGCCGCACTATTTTATTACCCTTTTTTCCCTTAAAATCAATCACTCTATTTTTACTATTGATACCTCAGCCAGTTCATGAATTGTCAAGAGAATTAGTAGTGATCCTTCAAGGACGTAATGATTGTGTTATACTTCATTATCATCACCTATGAGCCTGTTTTGGGTTTGCATAGGGTAATCGGGGTTTCATACCGCTATTTAAACTTGACTCATCATTTGGTTTCCAATTTGTAGTTTATATAACCACAATTATCTTAGGTTCAAAGTTGAGATAAACAATAGTTATTTTAGATTTAAAGTTGAGAAATAGAGCACCCATTTAGGAGATTATAATTTATAACTCCAAAACACCCCTTTTGGAGTTTAAATAACTCTATAGCCAGAAATAACTCATCAAAGTTAAATTTTCATGGAGATAAGCCTTGCAGAGTGTGCAGAACCTATACCTCCATTTAAAAAGAAACTCCGGTTATCCTAACTCCAAACTTGAATAAGCCCTAAGCCTTTTCCCATCAAAATGGCTGCTGCTATGAAGCAAAGCTCGACAAAAAGTTTAACTAAGTTTCATAAACAGCTGTCGACCTGACGTCAAACCTTTTTTATTAGTGCAGGTTCTCCGACCAAAGAAATCCAAGAGGGCCTTGTCATAATATTAAATGAGCATTTTGTGTCTTTTAAGAACCTCTAGATTTTGGGGGGGAAGCCTAAAAGAAGGGTAAAGATTATAGTTTTATCTATAGGAAAATATGTTTAACTCGAAGGCAAAAATAACGCCAAGGGTGTAACCGAACACATCCTCTCAAGCTCTGCAAATAAACTTTCTATGCAAAAAAAAATGGTTATCTTGGGTTTTGCGATATATTGACCGTAGTCATAATAAAATGAACAAGGTTATTGGATATTACGAATATACTGAAGTAGATCACTGCACAAGGTTACCTTTAAAAGTGGAATATCAACTTGCTTCAAGGAAATATTGAACATAAGAAGTCGAACGCATGAAAATAGGAATTTGTGCATATACAATTCATATGAAATCGAAAAATTGCTTTACAAATACCTCAAATTTGTACATTCCACGCAACCCTCCATTCAATTCGAGTACTAACCCATGCATACGTATCTGGTATATTTTTGCCGTTGCCCTGTCACCCAATTTCAATGAATTTGCATGGACTTTGGTTGTGCTGTTAGTTCTAGGCTTATCATCTAATGCATCTTTCTTTGTCAAAACATTAAGCATGGCATCGAGGTCAAGTTTATTGCAGCTGTCCTGAATACTTTTGTGGGTAACCTTGGTTTCCATGTTTTTCTTAGCCGAACTACTGTTGCTAGGAGAAGATTTTGAATTATAGGGCCTAGGAGAAGATTTGGCACCCTTTCGAGGCTTTGAGGCTATTTTCTGACCAGGAGATATATCCTGAGCCTCACATTCTGCAGCGCTTCGAATAATAACCGATGGTGTTGAACATATGGAAGAGTCCTCATCATCAAGTTCACTTTGACTTTTGGTGATTAATGACTTGTTATCGCCCTCTACAGAGACCGAATCAGTAGCTTCTGATTTTGTAGGTACTATAGAACCTTGAGTTTTCAACTTGTTTCTTTGGGAACCATGTTGAGTTAGAGTAGCTTTTAAGGAAAGTTTAATGTTGCCCCTGATATCATTCTCAATGCACATTAAAGATAGCTCTTGTCCCACAGATACAACATCGGAGACTTTAGATACCTGGAGAAAAAAAGAAGATTAATCTGGTTCAGATATGAAAGTAAATGGTTACATTAAACAAAACTGAGCTTTTCCCGTTTTCTATAGAACACCATTAACTTAAAATATTACATTAACCATCTGTGGACAAAAAATTGTATTCAAATTTACATAAAAGTATAAAACCAAGGTTGCACGGACACGGAAACGATAGGGAACATAGTAAAATCCCACAACATACACACCTCCGTATATATTACTGTGTGTAAAATCATACCTTATAAGTCTCTTAATTATAATTTTTTTGTACATATGCAAATAATATCATGTAGAACAAGATGTATATATATATATATATAGAGAGAGAGAGAGAGAGAGAAAATAATGGAGAAAAGAGGCCATAGGAGGGGATTCCCTCCTATGGCGTCGAAAAAATACAACCCCCTAGTTTTTTCCGACGATCGGCACCCACCATCTTCATCGTCATCATCTAAGATGTGGGTACACCAAATTTCATGTGATTCCACAACCTTTTCACCGTTGATTTAGCAATGTAAAAAGTTCTATTGTCGGTAAACCGTTAATTTTGAACCCACTAAATCAACGGTGAAAAAGTTGTAGAATCACATGAAATTTGGTGTACCCACATCTTAGATGATGACGATGAAGATGGTGGGTGCCGATCGTCGGAAAAAACTAGGGAGGGGTATTTTTTCGACGCCATAGGAGAGAATCCCCTCCTATGGCCTCTTCCCTCCATTAATCTCATATATATATATATATAGAGAGAGAGAGAGAGAAAGGAGTGGCTATTTTACTTCTTAGGGGTAACTAACTTAGTTACACCCACCGTGAAATAACCAATAAATGAATTATTTTTCACGATCGGCTCAGTCCATCTTGATCTACATCATCTAAAATATGCTTACATCAAGTTTCATGTGATTTGAAAACTTACTGTTCATGCATCAATTGGTTGCAAAATGGACGGTTTTCCAACAATAGAATATTTTATAACCAATGATCGATGTATAAACAAAATCCAAATCACACAAAACATGATATACCCATATTTTAGATGGTGGAGATCATGATGGACGACGATCATGAAAAAAAATTATGTAATGGTTATTTCATGGTGGGTGCAACAAAGTTACACCTAGGGAGTAAAATAGTCACTTTTATATATACAGGGGAGTGCTCTATGGCAAACTGGTCCGCATTTTTTAAAAAGGGGGACTCTCGGTTCACGACATATTTGAATGATCCGATCCATTCAAGTTGATCACCCTACCCTAAAATGTATGTGTATGAAAAACCAAAAGATTTGAAGACCTCTGACCGATACATCGGATGGAGTTTATGTTGCATTATCGAAAAACGTTCATTTTTGGACCGTCTTCAAATCCTTTGATTTTTCATACACGACGGCAGGGTGATCAACTTGAACGGATCGGATAGTTCAAATATTTCGTAGACCGAGAGTTCCCGCTTTTGAAAAACGCGGACCGGTTTGCAATATATATATATATATATATATATATATATATATATTGCAAACCGGTCCGCGTTTTTCAAAAGCGGGAACTCTCGGTCTACGAAATATTTGAACGATCCGATCCGTTCAAGTTGATCACCATGCCGTCAAATGTACGTGTATGAAAAATCAAAGAATTTGAAGACCTCTAACCTATGCATCGGATGGGTCCAAAAATGAACGTCTTCGATAATACAACATAAACTCCATCTGATGCATTGGTTAGAGATCGTTAAATCTTTTAATTTTTCTTACACATATATTTGAAGGTAGGTTGATCAACTTAAACGGATCGGATCGTTCAAATATGTCGTGGACCGAGAGTTCCTCTTTTTAAAAAACGTGAACTGGTTTGCAATGATGCACTCTCATATATAGAGAGGGGGGCGGGGTAAGAATCTTGTTGGTAGGATTTAAATGCAAATCCTCCCTACTTTTTGTCATTGGACCCCATGTTGGGATATATGCAAACAATTACGAAGATGTTGAATAAGAACTTTTCTTCATAATTGTTTGTACATATCCTAATGTGGATCCAAGGCTTATTTACTGAAAACTCCCAACAAGTTTAAGCCAGAATCAGCAAAATAGCAATGCATTTGAAATGATAAAAAACTACAAAACTTAACAGTGACACGTCAGCACCTTCTGTGCCATCTCTGTAGGTAGACGTTCGTGCTCGCGCCGCAAACTAGCGGCAATACGGAATACTAAACGAAATTTTTTGAAACTCGAGCACGAAGCCTACAAAACCCACCGTTGCCGGTCTTAAGTCCGGATTAGAAAGGGTGAGGGTTGTGGTAGACTTGTGACAGCCAACGTAAAACTTTGTCACATTCTATGACATGAACCATAATAAGAATATCGTTGGGGCGTCCCCTACTCAGTGACGCGCTACATCGGATCCCGAGTGTAGTGTTAAGTATGCAAAGGCTTCTAGGTCTTCGTCCGGAAATGGCGCGATACATCGAACCCCGGGTGTAGTGACAAATAAGTAAGGGTTTTATAGGATCCGTCTAGTTTCTTGGAACATAGATTCCTTTACGGGTAGACTAACAGAATTAGTGGAGGTGATGATTACGAGAAGAGTTGGTATTATGTGTTTGCAAGAAACTAAGTGGGTAGGTGAAAAGGGTAGAGTCATAGAGCCTTGGGGTTATAAGTTTTGGTATACGGGTAGAGATAAAAATCGTAATGGAATAGGCGTAATCATAGATAGACGGTTGCTTGAGAATGTAGTTGAGATTAGGAGAAAAGGTGATAGAGTTTTACTGGTTAAGCTTATTCTAGATGGGGAGATACTTAATATTATTAGTGCTTATGCACCACAGATAGGTCTTGATGACGCTAGTAAGCGTCTATTCTGGGATGATTTGGACGAGATGGTGCAAGGAATACCTAGTGGAGAGAAGTTATTTATTGGTGGTGATCTCAATGGACATGTAGGTCCTAGTCGTAGTGGGTTTGATATCATCCATGCAGGTTTTGATTTTTGACAGAGGAATGAAACAGGTAGCTCGATTCTAAATTTTGCCTTGTCTTATGACTTGATCTTAGCAAACATTTGGCTTAGGAAAAGAGAGTCCCACTTTATCAACTTTAGGAGCGGATCAAGTGCAAATCAAATAGACTTTTTTCTAATGAGAAGGATAGATAGAGATTGTTGTATCGACTGTAAGGTAGTGCCAGGTGAGAGTATAACCACTCAATATAGACTTTTAGTTCTAGATTTTCGATTTAGAAGATGACCTAGGAAAATTAGACGTAAGGTAGAGCCTAAAATTAAATGGTGGCGATTGAAGGAAGGTAACCAAAATACTTTTATAGATCGTGTAGTTCAAGAGGCGGATTGGCAGTCTGAAGATGATTCAAACAGAACATGGAACAAAATGGATAGTTGTATCAAAAAGGTAGCTAGAGATCTACTTGGTGAGTCGAGGGGTGGTGCTCCACCATCTAAGCACACATCATGGTGAAATGAAGAAGTAAAAGCTGCTATTAAAATTAAGAGAGATTCTTATAAACATTTGAAGAAGAGTAGAGATACGGAAAGATTTGAGAAGTATAAAATGGCTAAAAAGAAATTTAAGAAAGCTGTTCGGGAAGCTAAAACTAAGGTCTACAAAAAGGTGTACGAGAAGTTAGACACTAAGAAGGTTGAAAATGATATATACTGGATTGCTCGGATGCAAGAAAAGAAGACCAGAGACTTATGTGCGGTGAAGTGTGTCAAAGATGAAGATCAGAAGGTTCTAGTTCGAGAAGATAATATCAAGGAAAGGTGGAAAGATTATTTTGACAAATTGTTCAATGAGAGCTTTACTAAAAATTTGGATGGACTTATCATTCAATCTCAAGATATAAACCGTGATTTCATGCATAAAATAAGACTACCTGAGGTTAAAGAAGTTTTGAAGAGAATGAGATCAACAAATGCAATTGGTCCAGACGGGATTCATATCGAGGTTTGGAGATGCTTAGGAGAAATAGACGTTAAATGGCTGACATATCTGTTTAATACGATTTGGCAGCCCAAAAAGATGCCAAATGAATGGAGGAAAAGTACCATTGTACCTATCTACAAGAACAAGGGTGACATTTAAAGTTGCTCAAACTACCGTGAAATAAAACTTATGTCACACCATGAAACTTTGGGAGAGAATGATTGAACACGGGCTAAGAAAGGATGTTAAGATAACAAAGAACCAGTTTGGGTTCATGTCTGGACGATCGACGACGGAGGCTATTCATTTGCTTCGTCAACTTATCAAGCATTTTCGAGAGAGAAGAGATTTGCATATGATATTTATTGATTTAAAGAAAGCGTACAACAAGGTACCTAGAGAGGTATTATGGGAGACAATGATGAAGAAGGAGGTCCTCGTCAAGTACATTGACATATTCAAGGACATGTACGATAGAGTAGTGGCAAATGTCCGGCGGGGTAACGAGTGATTTTCCGATTACAATTGGTTTACATCAAGGATCTGCATTAAATCCATTCCTGTTTACCATCGTGATGGATAGGCTTACTAGAACTATCCAAAATGAGCTACCTTGGTGTATGCTATTCGCTGATGATATTGTTCTAGTAAATGAGACGAAAACAGGGGTTAATACCAAATTGGAGTTGTGGAGGCAACCGTTGGAATCTCGGGGGTTCAGATTGAACAGGTCCAAGACAGCATATATGCATTGCAAATTTAGCAAACAGAGAAATCAAAACCATATTGGTATAACATTGGAAAGGCAAGAAATATCACCGAGCGATCAGTTTAGATATCTAAGTTCCATCATCCAAAAAGATGGGGAGATCGATAGCGATGTTTAATCAAAGGATCCAAACTGATTGGTTGAAATGGAGGAGCGCAACAGGGATTTTGTATGAACATAACTTTCCGTTAAAGTTGAAAGAGGAGATTTATCGGAGCACTATTCGGCCTGCCTTATTATATAGTATAGAATGCTGAGAGGCATCATACACAGAAGATGCACGTAGCGAATATGTGCATGCTTCGATGGATGTGTGGTAACACTAAAAAAAAATAAGGTGCGAAATGAGGATATTCGTAAGGAAGTTTCGTCTCTTTGTATTCGTATTTTTCGGAATACGGATGCGGGTATGTATATACGGATGAGGGGTATTCTTGTAATTTTTGCAAGAGTGCTTCTAAAAGAAGACACCTCATTTGTTATTTAATTTTTTTGATTAAATGGTAAATGAGGTGGAAGGATGAGGTGTTGTTTTACAATAAATGAAGCATGGCTACTTGGTGACTCATGTAGTGACTCATGGATTACTATTGAGGCAAGGTGGCATGGAGATATTTTGTTGGAAAATATCTTGCTTAATAGTTATCACAAGTGAGTCATTCATTTTTCATTATATCATAAACACTCTCTCTCCTCTCTAAGCTCTCTTCTTCTTCCTCAAACCCTAATTTGTCTCATGAGTTGAGAAACCTAGAGTTCAACAGACTAATTAATCCATAATCACTCTCTACATCTTCTAGGTTACTTAGATTAGCACACTAGGTACCCTAGTTATCTCTATTTAAAGGTGGGAGCTCAAAATAGACACTCTCGGGTGGATCATCTTTAGCGCGAGGAGCCCGACTGTCAAGCATGATCCGTACACTCTTTCGGGAGCTTAAGAAGAGGAGGACGACAAGAAAGGACTTGGTTCACGGAGGTATAAACTTCCTTCATAGTAGTTAGAACCTCCAGTTTAGTTTGTGTTAGTTAAGGTTTCCGTATTGATCCTGGAGTTCAAGTCGTCGTTGCGAAGTTCTAAAATCGTTTTTTGAAAATTCCGCCTCCCCGCGAACCCGCGGGATGCGCGACATCGACTTACACTTGGCGTATCCCACAAACTTACACAATACCGAACGTGCCTTGAGCTTGTCCGGATGAACTTTTTTGACAAAAGCAGGACAACCCCATATCTTTAGATACTTAAGACAGGGTTTCTTCCCACTCCAATTTCATATGGAGTGGTAGGCACGGATTTAGTTAGAACCTTATTCAATAGGTATGCAGCAGATTCTAGTGCATAACCCAGAAAGATGGCGACAACTCGGCGACAACTCAGCGTTACTCATCATGGAACGCACCATATCAAGTAGGATGCGATTCCGTCTTTCTGATATACCTTTGTGTTGAGGTGTGTATGGAGGTGTAAGCTGAGAGAGAATTCCATTCTCTTTTAGATATTCCAAGAACTCGGTACTTAAGTATTCACCATCCCGATCAGATCGGAGCATCTTGATACTTTTGCCGGTTTGCTTTTCCGCTTCATTCTTATACTCCTGAAATTTCTCAAAGGACTCGAATTTATGTTTCATCAAGAATACATGTCCATACCTCGAGAAATCATCGGTGAAAGTAATGAAGTAGGAATAGCCACTTCTTACATGTGTAGATATTGGCCCACACACGTCGCTGTGTATGAGTCCCGGGAGCTCAGTAGCTCTTTCTCCGTGTCCAGTGAACAGAGTCTTTGTCATCTTTCCTCTGATACATGATTGACAAGTTCCATATGATTGATACTCAAACAGATCTAAGTATCCTTCTTTATGTAACTTAGTCAGTTGTGTTTCATTGATATGACCAAGTCTACAATACTATAAAAAAAGCTTGGTTTGATTCTGAAGCCTTTCTTTTTAGTGTGTTTTGGACGTTGAAAACTTGATGTTGATTGAGAATGTATATTCCGTTATTAAGTGTATCTGACCCAACCATTTCATGATTTAGATGAATGTTTATGATATTGCTTTCAAGTGCAAAATTATATCCTTCATTTGATAACAAAGATACAGATATAATATTACACATCATACTCGGTACACAAAAGCAGTTACGCAATAACAAAATATGTCCACTCGTCAATCCTAGGTGATATTCTCTTACAGCAACAGCATCCACACTGGTTCCGTTGCCAACCCTGAAGGTCATATCATCTTTCCTCAAAACTCCACGGCTTCTCAGCGCCTGCAATGAATTACAGATGTGAGATCCTGATCCGATATCCAATACCCAGAAAGTAGAGTTTATAGAGAAACAGTTTTCAATCACGAACACACCTGAAACCGAAGACACAACTTGCTTCGTGTCCTGATTCTTGGCTTTTAGGGCCCGGCAATCCTTCTTCCAATATCCCTTTTTCTGACGGTAGGAGCACTCTTCCTTTGTGGCCGCCCCCTTCCTTTTCGTTTCCTTTTCCCTGCACCTTCTGCACACCTCCTCTCGGTTTGGTGGGGCCCTTCTTCTTCTTCCCCTTGGCATTAGCCTTAGATCTAGCAGAAGAAGATTCCCCAATAAACAGAGTGGATGTTTCCTTGGATTTCTTCAAGGTGCCATCTGCCACCCTCAGCATGTTGAGGAGCTCAGGAACTGAAACTTCCATCTTTTGCATATTGAAGTTTGATATGAATTGGGCATAGGTGGAAGGGACTGTAGAATCAAGTCGATGTACAACTCATTCTCCAACGTAGTTCCCAGATCCGCGTGTTCTTCTATGAGAGAAATCATCTTTAGGACGTGGTCCCTTCCAAGATCATTCAGAAACCTTAACTAACTATACTCACAAGGTTCTAAATTCAAACCAATCAATAGAGCTGGGGTTATAGTTGAAGCAGCCAATACAAAACCGAAATAACTAGTTATAGTAGGCATGAAAGAGCTAAATTAGATATCTTCTTTTGTTTGCTACATATGTTGATAAAACACTTACCTAAGTTTCTTTTTTTTCAGATACGGCGGTAAGAAAAAATAAATTGATAGAATTGAATTAGTTTATTAGTTCTAATTGAAAGTTCTTGATTCATCAGTCATTATAGATAGCACTAAAAAAAATGAATTGTGTCAATATCCAGATTTTTTGTTGTATATATACGAAATTAAGGTTCTGTTTTATGATTTGTTCTATATAGATCTAATTGCTCTATGATAGTGTTTTATACCTTGATGATTCTAGTCCTTCGGGTCTTCTTCTTCTTTTCTTGAGCTCCTTGAAGGTACGGATCGCGCTTGATCGTCGGCCTCCTCGTGTCAAAGATGATCCATCCGAGAGTCTATGGTTCAAGCTCTAATCTCAAGAGTGAGGTAACTAAAATACCTAGTTTGCTAATATGGGTAGCTTAGGAGATGTAGAGAGTTAATTGGACTATTTTATCTCAAAGAACCCTAAGATTCACAACACATGTGAGGGTTAGAATTTGAGAGAGGAGAGAAAAAAATGGAGAGAGAATGCAAAGTGTAGAATGATGATAGAATTGGCAAGTGAACAATGGCTAAGTCTTTTTCCAATAATCAAGCATGCAATATTTTTTCATAGAAAAATGCAACCATGCTTGAATAGTAAAGTCAAATGAATAAACAAAAGAATAAGCCATGCTTCAAACCATGCCACAAATATCTCTATTTTCCACCTCATTATCTATTTTACCAAAAATAGATATAACCAAAATGAGGTGTTCTCTTCTAGAAACATATCTTGTAAAATTACAAGAATGCCCTCACCGTATATACATACCCGTATTCGTACTGCAAAAAAATACAAATACCAAGAGATAAAGATAATCCAGTAATATAATACTAGAATGCGGCTTAATCATAAGTCCACTAGTATTATCCGTCCGGACAACATCCATGTAGCTAGTACACGTATATGATTGAAACCCTGCACGTAAAACCATACGGCATCTACATTGTTTCGCCTGAACCAGGAAAACACTCTGTGTGGGACTCTAAAGACTCGACAATACGCTGGCAATGGGTTTAACCACAACTCCGTCAGTGGCACTAGCTGTACGTAATGGCTACCCAGGTACCTGTCGAAAAGAAGGTCGCCAAGCAAACTCATCTGAACCCCCTACTGAGCATGTCCGTGACAATCTCCGTACAGTCTGGTCTGTTTGTCTAAGAGCATCGCATGCCGGGTCTAGGGGGTGGATTACGTCAAACCCCTACTAACCTGACAAGTCGTGCCGATGTGGCTCAAGACCATCCGAGAATCTACTGGTCTAACTACCAGTAATTCTCAATCCGTCCTGACCAAAGACTTATGGTGTTGGCCAACCGAACACGGCGCGACATCAACTCCCTATACCGGGAGAGACGAATCCCCAACAATCGCTCACTTCCTCCATGTGGCTCGGGACTGTATGCAACTAAAACCTGTTTGCACGACTCAGTAGAGCCGTGGTAGGATAGTAATCAAAGCACAGTGGGAACTCACACGAGACAAATGACGATCTCAGGTCGACAGACTATCTACACTCATGACACCATAGAACTGCTATCTGACGTTAGGCATAATACCTTCTAGCCAGTTCTCGGCGAGTCCGTCCAGTGTACTCTCCCAGTGAGCACATGTATACAATCTTATGTGCACCCACCAATGACTGCAGACCAACCATCGCCCATCGCCAAGGTCTATATATGTATACATTAGTCTACTCTGGAGTATCGATACCCAGTCTCAATACTCCCACGACTAGAGACATTTTAAGGATGTGCTTATCGACTACCCAGCTCCCACAAGTATGATTGCCATCACAACGCTGGTAGTCAAACAAGGATCCTACGGGCTTTATCAACATGTATACGAGATATGAAATAACAAGTAAAACATATCACATGTTAAGATAAAAACAAACCAAATAGCATACTATCGTATCGAGCAAGATTGTCATGTATATATATATCCCTAACATCCTATACAATAAAGGCCTCCAAGGCATACATATCCAACAGATCACTAGATTGATGTAGTGGTTAATCTCTAGTTAATCTCTCATTATCTTTTTCTAATTCTCCATAACTTTAAAACCAAGAGAGGAGTAGAACTTAGTGAAGATGAGCATGGCAACTTAAGAAAATAAACCATCCCCTCCTTTTCTCCCTCTTCTTTTGTGTGATAGTGATTGGGGTTGTGACTCACCATGATGAGTCACAAACCCACATTCTTCTCACATTTAGTAGAAGAGATGAGAAGATAAAGAGGTCACCTCATATGTACACATATACATATGATAGTCAAGCAAGAATCTTAAGGGTTCTATCAATATGTAATAGTGATCCATAATACCTCATAATACATGTACATAATGATAGAGATGAACCGGATAGCATACTATCATCTCGAATAAGATTGTTCTACCAATATAGGACCTTCTTCAATTATTATAATCGCTTGCCTGCGATTACAATAATTGCCTTGAGGGCACGATAGCCAACAGTCTCCCACTTGCACTTAAGGCTAATTATTGCGGTGTAGTACACTTACAGTCCGTGTGATGCCGAATGCCCAACTTCTCTACTAATCAGTTTCGCAAAACATATTTGCTAGACATTCGTGTTCAGTGAGTGGGTCCGCTTTAATGCTTTTATCTTAATCTCTCTATATCTCAACTTCGCGGAGTACTGTCTCCTGAAATGAGCAATGCATGTCTTAAAATTTGTCTGGATATCTGACGAGACCTAGTTCATAAACGAACTCCAAATCCAACAAACATCTTAGACTGTATTTTCCACTGAATTTAATCAGTATCTTACGCCATGCCCACCTCAGTATCCGCTTGGACCCATTGTCCAACATACTGCCCCTTAGAAGAGAGTAAACTTTAACTCTAAAAGTCACTCTATCTTCCAGGTCACTTTAGAAGCGTGAAATGATAACCGCCTCCTCAAGAAGGAGGCCGTTACCATATACCAACATTCTCTCATGTTCAGAACTGCTTCCCTATATTTCTCCAGGATTTGATTGATATATTCTTATTGCATCTGGTGTAAAAGCAATATCTAATGTGGTACTTGACATCTCATGATTGACTCAATTGCCTAAACAAGTGATATCATGCAAATTCCTCTTCTCATCAGTCCGAGGACATCTTTTTAGAGGTGACTCCGTCACCTGCGGGTACACTACCATGTCAGGAGTTGTCCATTTTAAATTACTTTAGAATAGTGTCTAACCGAATTGGGATACTTCCCAAATCTAGATCTAAAACTATCAATCTAGTCTTCAGAATATCTGATATTTTATCTAATAACTTTATGCATTAACACTTGTGACAACCACAGTCTAACCGGTTGTAATATAGAAACATCACTTCATATCTGGAGTATGTCATCCAAATCCCAGGATAGTACTCCCTACTTAACCTTCTTACCAGGTCTATCTTTCATTCTTAATGAAGTCAAACACTATGACTTTCACATCAAAAATACATGACACATCTCCGCTATACTTGTTTCGGTCTATAAATAGACATAAGCTACTGGCTCACCACGCTCCCACTTCTCCCATTGATTACGACAACTCTCTGGCAGAGTCATATACACATGAACTTCTAAATACCCATTTAGAAAGACGTTACAAGCATCCACCTGCCAAATCTTATAGTCATGGACAACAGTAGTGATAAGCCATATCCGTATGGACTTCAGCACAGACATTGAAGAAAAAGTTTTATCATAATCCACAATGAGTATTTGATGAAAACTCTTTACTACAAGTCTCGCCTTATTAGGTTATTCCCTTTCCACCTGCACTGATCTCGAAAAGATCTACTTGCTCCTAATGGGTTTTACCCCTTCAGAAGCACCTAGCAAATTCTATAATTTGCTGAAGTACGTGGAGTCCAACTTGGATATCAGGCATCTGGCCGTCATCTGGAAGTCACCGCTTCCAATGGCCAGCTGATAACTAATAGGGCCATCATAACCATGATGCAAATTTCCATGTCACCGTCTATGAGCAAACCGAAATACCTCGGATGGCTGAGATTACCTACTATATCTGCGGAATGGCTAATGGATTGTCGAATCCAATTGAATTCTTAAGTTCTATTAAATATTCAGTAACCGTTTATGGTTATGGAATCACTTCCGGTTCAACCACACTCCCACTAATATTTTCTAAAAATAATTCATTTTACTAAAATGTGGCGAGTCAAGAACAATATAACTATTGATCTTGCAGATGGTAGAATGTTAACCCTCGTTTATGCCCGGGAAAACCCACAAACTGCCATTACAGAAAACGTGCCTTGAGTTAATCAGGATTCTGGTTTTATGCATAAGCCGGACAATTCCATATACCTTTAACATCGTTAAGATATGAATCCATTCTATATCCAATATGAAAATAAAAGCACTAATTTAATTTGAATCAGATTCAAAAATTATGCAGCTGTTTCCAGTACACAACCGAAGAGGAAAAAGCCATGCAGGATTACTCATCAAGGAGCGCACTCACGGATGAGTAAGCTGAGAGAGAAGCAAGTTCTCAAAATTACTATTGCGGAATACTAGTATAAGTATCTACATCTTTGATCACCTTGAAGAATATTGATACTTCCAACGCATGGTTCTCTACTTTATTCATATACCTATAACTTCTCAAAATTTGGACATTGTATTCAACGAAATGCATGTCTAAAACCAGAGAAGTCACAAGTAAACAGAATATAGTACGAGTACCAACCCATTGTCCTAATGGACATCGGAAAATATGCAATACTTTGTATAAGTCCGACTGAGTTTAATAACTCAAACTCTGTGTGTTGTAGGTTGAAAATTGTATTATAGTTAAAAAAAATTACACCGTTATTGAATGCACCTAATTTAATCATCAACTGATAAAAGTAAGTGTTATAAACACAATTTCAAAAAGTTATATCTCACTTTATAAAACAAACGTACAGATATATCAGTTTGAAATTGGTGTATAACGGATATTCAAAACCATATATTTGTCGTAATGCAAAACCTAGGTGATTTCCTCAAATTTCACCAATTACAAAGAATTCTGATCTTTTAGAATCTTGTCACCTATTCCTAATATTCTACTCTCACTCGGCATCTGTAATACTATACAGATGTGAGAATCTAGTCTGGTAAATACATACCCTGGAGTCAGAATTTTATTGAGAAAGCAGTTTTCAATTAACTTCGCACAGTAAAACTAAAATATAAAAATGCTTCGAAGGGGTGGCCGAATATTCCTAGTAATCCCTTATCCAATATCTAACTCATGACATTAGTTACAATTTCCATTGTCATTACTCCAATCCCTTTATATGTCTTTACTTCTTACCTTCTATACACCTTACTTAGGCTAATGGGTTTTCTTCTTTCCCTATCTTTCGACATCTAAGGTTTGGAAGAAGACTATCCAATAAGCGCAATAGGTACTCTCCTAATACTAGGAGCCCTCACAACCTCAGAGAAGGTAAATAGAAAAGACAACCGAATAATCCTATTCTGTTTCTTCAGAACCGGAATCCATTCTCGAACTAAAATAAATTTCTATGAGTTCGTATGTAACCATATGTGATGGTTATATCCATTTTATATGGATCTTCGTAATGATACGAAATGTTCTAAAGAAAGCAAAGGGTAAAGCAAAAGCGGCGTGGATATATGTGACTTTGTCGTGAATCGTGACAATCCAAAGTCGAGTTTGTAAAAAGGTTTTGGTCAACTTGGGTTATGAGTTTTAGTTTAAAGCGGGCCATGGCCGCTGCCAAAGAGAGAAAAGAAACACTCAGCATGCACTCTAATCTAGATTAGATTGATTAATTACTTTAGCTAATCTGGATGGCTCGCACTGTTTTCTCGAATTCTCCTTTAAACCCTAAAAAGAGAACTAGTCGGGATCATTTACACCTTACAAGTTCGCTAACCGTTCAGCCAGGACAGTGTTGGTACTCCGAAGGAGGCTCCTCATGCTCTCGCACGGACCTAATTAAATATCCCCGTTTCCGCAGAGGCGTAAGCTTGATAACACTTTCTAGACATATAATGGGTTAGCTAATTGTGAAGTGAAAATCTTCCGAGTAATACCTACTCACAGTGAGAATCGGGACCCAACTATAATCACGTGATAACCTGACGGAATCCACTCAAATCACCGCTCCAAAAGGTATGCGCATGCCTTGCAAGCTTCCTTTATGTTTGAAACTCCCGATGTAGAATTTTACCTTCAAGACCCAAGTGACCTTGACACAGTCAACAAATCAAAAGATCCTAGTCAAGTTCAACCCGTCATTATCTTGATTGCATTAAACCCATCAGCACGAGCCCTTGATACAATCAATAAGGCCGCATGACTGTCCTAACCAATCGCATATATAATACAAACAAGCACCACTTAGCTACCGCACACTACGTCTTGACACAGTCAACAAACGCAGTACAAATACTAAGTACTACTCATAGGAAATGACAGAGGACTACGGCTGTTTTTGGCCGAAACTTTTAACGTAATGAACTTGATATCGTTGAAGGAACTCAAGTGGTTTTGCAAAAGAGTGGCTTAGGCTCTGCTTTTAAAACTAGTAACATAAACTTTTGTCTAAGAGCGAACTCCCTGTGAAGGGGCTAAGGCTCATTCCTCATCGAATGAGTAGGATATTCTTAACCGAATACCCCTTATTCAAAGCAAAAGAATATAACTTTGGTTTTGAAGAAAACCGAATAGTTTTAAAAATTCGGTTCCGACGTCATCTTGGTTTGTTTTACTTGCATTAGAACTATAATGTTATCCCATCAGTTAATAATATTACCAAAAAGAAACAAAAATAGGCATACATATATGCCTTCCGCATTCGCCACAGGGTCCCAGATCTTCACCGTAAGGTTACTTAACTTACGGCAGAACGGGACATGACTAGCGCAGATGCAAAACATATATAGCGTTTACTAGATATATATATAACAATATTCATCTCAGGCATGATAATATATCACAAACTCAAAATCACAGCGGAAGCAAACACTATGAAATAGAGGGTATACTAGGAATTCTGTGTTTCATTTAAGCCATGGATGAAACAAGGATTCCACGGTCGTGTGAATAGCCGAAACCCAGTCCCCTAAACCCCTACGAGTGCGACAAGTAGTCCTGCCAATTCTAGAATGGGATGCCCCGTTCTCAACACCATGAGATGACCATCTGTTGCCTCCTAGAACCCGGCTACCTGTGCACTCCTCCTGGATCATGAAACAAATATAATACATAGGTGACACAACCTCAACCCGGATGTGCCCATCATAAGAATATACATTAAGCAGTGACGGCAGTCCACAAGCCGAACGCTCGACCCGCAATATGAATATACAGATGTAAATATAAAACTCTCATCTCACTAAAACCTCCGGCTATTCACAACGACTACCGCAACTATTTCAATCAAGATATACATCACAGAAGCAACAAGTATTTGCAACCCCACCTAATCGACCTATAGCAATTAGACGACATTCACAAACACAAATACAAACTTGAAGACATTAAACGATGCTAAAGTTTCGAGTTAACGTTTCGAATTGCCTGAATGCAAAAATAACAGCAAGTTAAATCTGGACAAAAATTGCGTATACCAAAAATCCCCATTTTCAATACCCAAGACACTGTAAAAAGACGGACTAATTTGGAGCTACAATGGCCGCAATTTGCGGTTTTTTCAATATTTTGGCGGCCCAATTTTCTCCAAATTGACTCGTGTTTGCACGGTGTCATATACTTGGTCCTATCATCCTTCTGCAATACGCAAAAAAAAATTTAGAGACTGAATTTTTTTTTGACAGAAACTAGAATTTTGGGTTTTGAAAATACGGAATTTGTCGGTTCGAAACTTTAAATATCGTCTAAACTAGTTCTAGTGTTTGGATGGCTCTGATACCATATAGATAGACGTTCGTACTCACACCGCAAACTAGCGGCAATGCGGAATACTAAACGAAAATTTTCGAAACTTGAGCACGACCCCAAACACTAAATTAGAAACTAAAGGAGTTTTAACTGCTAGGTTTGTGATTACATCCTTTGTGGTCGTGTACTTTGTCTTCTTTCCACTTCCTCAGCTTCTTAGGTCGTCGAAACGAGCTTGAGAGTCGATCTTCGATGATCCACCTCGAAAGAGTCCGAACTAAGGCTCTAGATTCTAACTTGAAGCAATTAGTGATCAAGACTTGCTAAGAGTTGATCACTAGATTGATGTAGTGGCTAATCTCTAGTTAATCTCTCATTATCCTTTTCTAATTCTCCATAACTAAAAACCAAAAGAAGAGAACATGGTGAAGATGAGCATAGCAACTTAAGAAAATAAACCTGCCCTTCCTTTTCTCTCTCTTCTTCTTTTATGTGAGTGATTGGGTTGTGACTCACCATGTGAGTCACAAGCACACATCCTTCTCACATTTAGTAAAAGAGATGAGAAGATAAAGAAGCCACCTCATATGCACACATATACATATGTATATATAAATATATACAAATACACTAATATAAGTATATGCTACAAATACATACACCCGTATTCTTATCAAAATATGAATACCGTATTCGTATAATATATGAATACCCGTATATGTACTAATGATACAAATACCCGTATTAATATTTTGACACAAATACTCATATTCATATAAATACCGTATACTGTCAAAATACGAATACCGAAATAAGAGATACTGCAAGAGATATATAATACCAGCTCACATTTAAACAAAAATGTGATAACCTGGCTATCTTTCAAACCGGCTAGTATTAACAAACTGTCCGATTAAAAGCACGTGTACAAACACACGTGTTTTAATCGAACCAAATACGTATGGAAATACGTACACTACATCGTTTCGCCCGAGCTGGGAAACACTCTGTGTGGGACTATAAAAACTCGACAATACGCTGGCAGTGGGTTTAACCACAAGCACGTCAGCGGCACTAGCTGTATGTAACGGCTACTCAGATATTAAACGAAAGGAAGGCCGACAAGCAAACTTGTCTGTATCTCTTCTGAGCCAGAAAGTGACCGTCTCCGTAAGTCTGTTCGTCTAAAAGTATCGCATATCGAGTTTAGAGGATGGATAAAGTCAGACCCCTAATAACGCGATAAGTCGTGTCAATATAAATCCCATCACCCACTGAGAAACTACTGATCCAAATCAATAATTCTCATCCACCTCGGGCGAGGATTTATGGTGATGGCTACCCGTGCACGGCGCGATATGTACTCCCAATACCGACAGAGACGAATCCCCGACAACTCGCTCACTGCCTCCATGTAGCTCGGGACTATACCCAACTAAAACATGTTTGCACGACCCAGTAAAGCCGTGGTAGGGTAATAATCAAAGCACAGTGGGCACTCACACGAGACGAATGACGATCTCAGGTCGACAGACTAACCTGTACACATGTCACCAGAGAACTGCTACCTGACAATTGGTATAATATCATCCAACATGTTCTCGACGAGTCCGTCCAATATAACTGATAACCCAATGAGCACCTGTATACTAACTTTGATGACTGACACCAATGGTTGTAAGATCGGCCATCGCCCTTCGTCGGGGTCAAGAAACGTATACACTAGCTATTCTGGAATATCGATGCTCAGTCTCGATATTCCCACGACTAGGAACATTTAAGGATTTACTTACAGACTACCTAGTTCTCACAAGTGTGATCGCCACAATAACCCTAGTAGTCAAGTAAGAATCCTAAGGGCTCTATCTGTTGGGTTACGATAGCGTCCTGGCCATCAGCCGTGGCCGGTGCGAAACAAAAACTGGCGTTTAAAAAATTTGGCACTAACGAATCCGTCTAGATCGAACCATAAACCCTTACTGGCAATCTACAAAGAGCAAAACTATAGTGATAGAAGTGGTTATACCGAACGAGCCATATCCTTCGGTCTTCTGCCATCTTCATAAGCTCCTCGAGGCGTCCTGGATCGAGCTTGGCCTCCGGTCTTCCTCCTGAAAGTCTACCCTAGCACCATAACAAGGTTTTAGCAGCATCAAGCATGCCAAATTTAAATTTTTCTAGGTGCTAAGTTAGACTAACCAAGATCTTAACTAGAATTTTAGGGTTAAACATATGATGATATGAACAAACTAAAGAAGAGAATATGGCTATACCCTCGTAGATCGAGTCATTCTCTTCACAAGCTCCGTGTAGTAGTCCACGCGACTCTACTAGGCTCCAGTTAAGAGTTTGGACGAGCTTCCTCCGATAACTTTCGTGCCGAAGATGATCCACGCGAAGCCCACTAGCTCAAGCTACATCTTCACTAATCTCTTATTGGTGAAGGAAACACGCCACACCAAAGTGCTAGTTTGGTGTAGAATGGTGAAGTAGGGAAATTGAAGCTCACTAGTTTGTTCAAAACTCCATGGTTCACATCACATGTGAGGGGTTGGAGTTTTGATGCATGATGAGAAAGAAAAAGAGATAAAGAACTCAGGAGAGCAACTCAAGAATAATGTCTAAAGTGATAGAATGAGAGAAGAATGTCTCATCATAGGCCCTCACTTATTGAAGCATCCAATATCCACAAATAAAAATATGGAGCCATGCTTCAATAGTAAGTCAAGGCAAATATAATATTAGATAAAGCCATGCTTCCCCATTCCTCTTCATTTTCCACCTCATTTCTATTTTTCACAAAAATAGAAAATCATGCGATGCTTAATATATATATATATAGTAAATAATTAGTGAGCTAATAATATTAGTTAAGATATAATTATATCAAATATAATTTATATCACATTATTAAATCAACACTTGATTTAATAATCCGGTTATATCACATATGACCGACTAATATCGTTTATATATGTATCACATTATCAAATCAACACTTGATTCGATAATCTAGTTATATCACATATAACCTAACTTGATAACAGATAACTGCTAGATTACAATACGGTATCACATACACGTATTTAATCAGGCCCGCACACATATCACATATGTGCCCTACTTCGTTTCGCTTGAACCAGGAAACTTTTGTGTGGGACTCTAAATACTCGTCAATACGCCAGCAGTAGGTGATGATCACATCAGTCGCCTATAAGCCGTCAGCGGTACTAGCTGGACGTAACAGCTACCCGGGTATTGAGTGATATGAAGATCAACAAGCAAGCTTGTCCATACTCTCCATGAGCCTATCAGTAACACTGCCGTACAGTCCGGTCTCTTCGTCTGATATGTCGCATATCGAGTCTAAGGGTGGTAAACGTCATACCCCAATAACTTGATAAGTCATGCCGATGTCAGGCCTATAACGGTTCGAGAAATTACTGATAACTCTTATCAGTAAATCTCAGCAGCAGCCCTGAGTTATAGCCAATCGAGCATAGCGCAACATCAACCCCCAATACCGGGAGAGACGAAACCCGTCCTATCGCTCGTTGCCTCCGTGTGACTCGGAACTGTATCCAAAACCCACCTATTTGCACAACTCCTCTTGAGCGTGGTAGGGAGGAAATCAAAGCACAGTGGGAGCCACACAAGACTCTATAACGATTTCGGGTCTACAGACTAACCTGTACCAGAGTCACCAGGGGACTGCTATCTGACGATAGGTATACTACCAACTAGGAGTTCTCGGCGAGTCCGTTCGGTGTACCCATTCTCTAATAGGCACATGTGTACAATCTTTGATGTCATACACCAATGGTTGTGGGATCAACCATCGCCCTCTAAGAGACAAGAAATGTACACACTAGTCTACTCTGGAATATCGATACCCTGTCTCGATATCCCCTAGACTAGGAACTGTTAAAAGATGTTATTTTGGACCACCCTGACCCCACTAGTATGATCTCATCATAATCCTGGTAGTCAAGTACATATCCTAAGGGCTTTATCAACATGTGAGAGAAAGACAGTAAAGAATACCAGTCTACATGTTAAGATAAAGGTAACAAGATAGCATACAATCATGTTGAGCAAGAAAGTCATCTATATATATGCCCAACCACCACTATATCAACAATAATGGCCTCTAAAGCATACATATTCCTATCAATCTCCTACTTGCACTAAGGCCAGTTGCTGTAGTATCTCATACCCAACATCCCAAAAAAATTTCGAATCGCATTTGGGGGGTGGGCCTTTATGATTGGATCCGCTGTGTCAACTCTTCTAATCTCGATCTCCCGGAGATCAACTATTTCCCTGATCAGGTGATACTGCTTAAGAATATTTCTGGATCGCTGATGGGACCGGGGTTCCTAGGCCAAAACCACAGCTCCATTGTTATCACAAAACACAGGTATTGGATGCTCAATAGTAGGAACCAAGTTCATCTTATGAACTTATTCATCCAGACAGCCTCTTTGGCAGCATCGTTGGTAGCGATGTAATCAGCCTCTATCAACGAGTCTGCTACGGTATATAGCTTGGAACTCTTCCAACATACCGTCCCTCTACTGAGGGTGAAGACAAAACCCGAGACTGACTTTCAGTCGTCCTTACCACTCTAGAAGCTCGAATCGGTAAAGGACTCCACCTAGAGTACACCGTTACCATACACCAAGAACATCTCTTTAGTGCTTCTCAAGTACTTAAGAATGTTCTTCACAGCTTTTCAGTGTTTCTCCCGTGGATCTTATTGATACCTACTCACTACACCAAGTGAGCATGCTACACCGGTCTGGTACACAACATCGCATACATGATTGACCCGACTGCCGAAGCATAGGGTATCCCTTGTATGCGAGCTCTCTCCAAATCAGTCTTGGGAGACATCTTTTTGGAGAGATGATTCCTGAACAAGCGGGTACATTACCACGCTTAGAATCTTCCACACTAAACCCCTTCAGTATGGCGTCTATGTACCTAGATTGGGACAATCCCAACATCGGTTTAGATCTATCTCTATAGATCTTTATCCCCAGGATGTAGGAGGCATCAGTTAGATCTTTCATGGAGAACTTGTGTGACAAGAGGGGCTTGACCGAGTGTAGCATAGGAACATCGTTTCCTATCAAGAGTATGTCATCCGCGTACAATACGAGGAAAACAACCTTCCTCTCTACAACCTTCTTATATATACATGGTTCATCTACCTTTTTGATGAAGTCAAACTCTTTGACAGTTTCATCAAAACAGATGTTCCATCTTCGCGATGCCTGATTTAATCCGTAGATGGATTTAAGCAGCTTGCACACGCTTCCGCTACTCCCACTGTCTACGAAGCCCTCTGGAAGTGTCATATGCACGCTCTCTTCTAAATCACCATTTAGAAAAGCGGTTTAAACGTGCAATCTGCCAGATTTCGTAGTTATGGTATGCAGCAATGGCAAGTAGGATCCTGATGGACTTAAGTATAGTGACAGGAGAAAAGGTTTCATCATAGTCGACACCAGGTCGTTGACGGAAACCTTTTGCTACAAGTCTAGCTTTGAAAGTCTCAACTTTTCTATCTACACCAAATTATCTTTCTCAGATATCCACTTGTTCCCGATGGGTTTTACCCCTTCAAGAGCAACATCCAAAGTCGATACTTTGTTGGTGTACATGGATTCCATCTCAGATCGCATAGCATCCAGCCATTTCACAGAGTCTCCACTTGTGATGGCCAGCTCGAAACTAGTTGGGCCAATATCTTCCATGATGCAATTCTCGCTCCTACCGTCTATGAGAAAACCGTAGTATCTCTCAGGTGAATGAGGAACCCTACTAGATCTGCGGAGTGGCTGCGGTTTGTCGGGGACTATTGAATCCTCCGGTTCCACCAAATCGTCAGTTATAGTTTGTGTTGCTGGAATTTCTTCCAGTTCTATCTTATTGCCACTAATTTCTTTCACAAGAAATTCTTTTTCTAAAAAGGTGGCATGTCGAGAAGCAAACACATTTTGTTCCTCGGTGTGGTAAAAGATATTCCCTCGCGAATGTTTGGGATATCCTACAAACTTGCACAGAACTAACCTTGCCTCAAGCTTGTCCGGATTTTGCTTTTCAACATAGGCCGGACAACCCCATATCTTAACTCGTTTAAGAGATGGTCTCTTCCCATTCCATATCTCATATGGAATGGTAGGCAACGGATTTGATCGGAACTCTATTCAATAGATGCAGCTATCTCAAGTGCATAACCCCAAAAGGAAATAGGCAACTCAGCAATACTCATCATAGAGCGCATCATATCTAATATGGTGCGATTCCTCCATCCCAATATACCGTTGTGTTGTGGTGTATACGGAGGAGTAAGCTGAGAGAGAATCACCTTCTCTTTTAAATAATCCAGGAACTCCGTGCTCAAGTATTCTCCTCCCCGATCAGATCGAAGGATTTTAATACTTCTACCCCTCTGGTTCTCAACTTCGTACTTATATTTCTTGAATTTCTCAAAAAAATCAGATTTGTGTTTCAACAGGAACACATATCCGTATCTTGAGAGATCATCGGTGAATATAGTAAAGTACGAGGAACCATTCCTGGCATGTGTAGACATAGGACCGTATACATTACTATGTATCTGTCCAAGAGTTCTGTAGCTCTTTCTCCGTGTCCAGTAAACGGAGATTTGGTCATCTTGCCTTTGAGACATGACTGCCAAGTTTCATAAGATGTAAATTCGAACGGATTCAAATATGCATTCTTATGCAACTTTAGCTAGTCTTGTCGCATTGATATGACCTAGTCTATAATGCCATAAAAAGGTTTCGTTCATTTCTGAACTTTTCCTCTTGTGTGTGTTCTGTATGATTAGAACTATGATTTGATTCAGAACGATTATACCGTTACACAACGTACCAAACCCAATCAACACTTGTTATATCTTTCTTTATCCAAATAAAGAGATGAATATGATATTGCACATCATCGAGGGTACGTAATAACAGTCGTTTTTAGAATCAATGTGTTACTACTTAATACAAGGTGATATTTGCCAACTGCTTTGGCTGCAACAATTTGCACCATTCCCTACTACTAGAGACATATCGTCATTTCCCGGTTTTCTACCTCTCTATAGCCCATGTAATAAATTACATACGTGGGATCCTGATCCGGTATCAAATACCCAGGACGTAGAGTTAACTGAGAAACGATTCTTGGTAACGAACACACGCGAAGAAGATGCATCAACATGTTGATTCTTCGTTTGGGTGGCGTGGGAATCCTGATATTCCCCTATTCCTTGCTCAGACTTATGACAATCATAAAATAGAGCGGAAACTAGCCCAGTATAATAAGTGAGTTCGGTCATTACAACCATATTATTATCTTAATTAAGGCATGTCATTGGTCGCTACCAGGAGAGAGAGATGGATAATCACTTTGCGTGCGCTCTTTGCAAGATTAGATTGGTTATTATTTTATCTTAATCAGGATGGCTCCCACTGTTTTTATCAAATCTTCCTTCAAATCATAAAAAGTAACATTAGCCGGGATTAATTACATTCTACAAGTATGCTAACCGGTCAGCCAGGCAAGTGTCGGTACTCTAAGGGAGGTTCCTTGTGCTTTCGCACGGACCTAATTAAAATAAACCCCGTTTCCCTAGAAGCATATCCCCGTTGACACCTTTCTAGGTACCTACTGGATTAGCTAATTGTAAAGTACAAAACTCTTCCAGGGGTAACTCTTACTCGCAGTGGGTATCGGGATCCAACTATCATATAGAAGGTATGCAATCTCATTGTAAATTTCAACACTTGAAATTCCCGATAATTGTTTTTACCCCTAGCTTCTTATGACCTTGACGGAGGTCAACAAACCATAGGACGCTAGTCAAGTTCAACCCGTTCATTTCTTGATTGAATTAAACCAATCCGTACGACCCTTAACATAGTCAACAAAGTCGTACAACTACCCTAATCCAATCGCATCATATGGTTACAGATAAGCACTAATTAGCTACCGCACACTATGCCTTAACATAGTCAACAAACATAGCACGAATACTAAATGGCACTTATCTGAAATGACGGAGGGCTACGGCTGGTTTTTAGAAAAACCTTTAACGTAATGAACTTGATATCGTTGTAGAATCTAGTGATTTTGAAAATGAATGTTTTTGAGGCAAGGAATACCACTATACAGAGCAAAAACTAGATCTATCCTTTTTGAAAATTTGATTATACAACATTTTTAGGTTTCTTTCTTTTCATTAATCTCATTAATGAAGTCCTATCATTTAATGTTTCCTAAATATCACAGAAAAATGAAACGAAAATAGAACGTACGCTTATACCATCCGCATTCGGCATGGGGCCCCGTCATGCACTGTTATGTTAACTACCGGCAGAGCGGGGGCTGGACTAGCGTGGGTGCAAAACATAAGCAACGTTTATTATATACAATATATATAATAGAACATTCGTCTCACGCAGTTATATGATCACATCACAGAACCAAGCAGCAGAAGCAACATATAAAATATTGGATATACTAGGATTTCCGTGTTTTAAATTTAACCAGTAATGTAAAACATGAATTCCACGGAAGAAAAGCCAAACCCCCATCCTAGACCCCTACGAGAGCAGCAAGTAACCCTACCAATTCTAGAGTTAGGAGACCCGGTCTCAACTCCTTGAGATGGTCTCCCACTGGACTCTAGAACCCGGTTACTTGTGCTCCCCGCCTTGGTTCTATCCTAATGCGGAAAAGTAAATAATATACATCAATGGTGACATCATCCTCAACTCGGAAGTGTCCCAATAAAAGAATATTGCTGTCACGACCCGAGTATTTCGACTCGTGACCGGCACTTAACCACGCTACGTCTACAGGCGTAACACGACTAAGTAAGCCGAACCCAGAAATCAAAACCATAAAAATAATAGTGAGTGTTGAAAACATTTAGTTAAAGCATTTAGAAAACCTTAAATAATTCAATAAGTTCCTTTAAAGTTACTTAATCATTTAAATAATTTTGGCAGCATTTCCTTTGTAAAAGTAGCCCCGAGACCGGGTACATAACAGGATATGAGTGAAAAATGAAATATAATGAAACAAAACATCCCCAAACGGGAGCAATCACGCCCAACGGCGGAAACCATCATCACAAGAGTAATATACGACGCCGTAGCGAAGAATGAGCAATAAGTAAACATCACAGAAAATAACTGCATATAAAAACAGTCGGCTCCCACGAGCTCGACACCAGAATACAAAATATACATCATCGTCCTCACACAGTATCTAAGTCCAGTACATAAATGGTAGATGGAGAGTACTAGATACAAAAAGGGATACAATAACAGTAGTCAGATACCACAACCCACCTAAATGCAAAACAGCTCTCGCCGCAACTGTAGTGGTATCTGTAGCCAAAAGATGCAAAAGACAGCCTGCCGCGACTATGCTGAGGGCAACCTGCAAATACTGTGGCACAACGGGGGTGAGTTGCCAACTCGTGAATAGAGATAACATATAAAGGTAATCGCGAGCATGCACGTACTGCGCTACTCTAACAAATGCCAGCAGATGATATCAATGCGTGATAAGCAGTATGTGCAATAATCATGCAGATGCTCTGTCAGGTAAAATAACTACAGGATGAGATATATGGTAATCAATGCTGAGCATGGGATAAACAACATCTACACGGAATATCAACGTGGAAAACAATCGGTGCCCACAACTGCACCCAAATCCCAAATAACTCAGGCGCCGGCACACCCATCGGCCCTCAAATCCTGTAAATCTCTGAGACATCACGAGTGCCCAACATCGGCACCCAAAACATCATAAAATACTCGTGTCCAGCATCGACACACAAATCCTCATATATCGGGCTCCGTCAGTCCGGATCAGCCCACGGGCTCCGTCTGCGGTATCGGCCCTCGGCCACGGCAGTACGGACCATCCCGCATCCATCTCTCGACTCTGGTCAGTATCCTCCGGATAACCGCCAGGTCCAACCAATCACCGGTAGGCACTCGCCACCCTGCCATGCTCATCGTCTACTCCACGAAAAACATTTATCGCCCCGGGGAACCATACCGGGTCTACCACGAACCCGCAAACGGATCATCCATCTCCTCGAATCGGGTTTCAAGCACACGTCTCAGCACAGAGAAAACGCGTGGTGGACGCACCAAAATATCATATCACGAGGAACCGGGTTTTCAAATGGTGCATCTTTTCTTAAAAATCCCACGGTCCTCAAAACCAGAAATCATATGAAAATCCAACACCAAGAAGTAAATCCAATGCGATGTGCTACGTACATCAATCCATGACATAGGTATAAGGGAAAACCGCTTTTAAAATTAGTTTCCGTTTTTAAAAATATCCTGCGGCTCCCAATTTCCATGAAAGTCATATCGAATCATATATGAAAAGAACTACAGCAATATAATCATGGCAGTTCTACAGTGAGTGTGTCATGGCAATTACTAACGGTGTGTGTGTAGCATGCAGATTAGTGCTCGTGCAACATGAACCGTTAGTAATAGTGCGGTGTTCTATCAATTCTAAGCATACATACAGCAGGGAATGCAATATGCAATGACAGTCCATAAGGTAAATGCAACATATAATAATAAGGTCCTATCAGCCCTGACGCATAACGCCATGCGGGCGATATCCCCGTAGATGTTAAATCTACTCACCGAAGTCTCGCGCTAAGTGTAGCCGACGACTTGCTTGCCCTTCTTTGCAGCGTCCGTCTCACTCGCCGGCGAACCTAGAATCACATAACATATATCACACATAAGCTCAATTTCACAAAACGTGATATTACGATACAATTAGAAACCCATGTCGTAAACCAATCGCGCGTGTGCGCGATACGCTAAAACGTGTGATCATGCGCCTGAAACTACCCTGACGCGTCGCGATACGCAGAAACCCCAAACCCACACGCGTATCACGCGTGTCGCGGAGGTTTAAAATACGAGAAATAGGTATATAGTTCCAGATTTTTATACATAACTTAATTTACAAAAATATATATACCATAACACTACACACAGCAGAAGACACCCAAAGGACCAAACCCCAACCCAAACCCTACCCATCTGGCCGCAAATTGCGGCCAGAAACGATATTTCGGCGGCCTAAACATGAAGAAAGGGGGTCGGGTTCTACCTGGGGTATCAGTACCTAGCCACTACACTGCAGTCTTCTCAAAATTAATCTGAACTCATCGGGTCGATAGCAGTTTTCAGAAACTCAAATTTTGCTTAAAAACGACGAATTGCATCAAATAGGGATCTGGTGGTAATTTAGTACAATTGGGGGCTAAGCTGGGTTGAAATGGCCTTAACAACACTCTATCAACCTACTGAAACCAAATCACACATCACTTGCTCAAGGTTCCCGCTAAACACCTCATATCGCACTAAATCGCAACAATAACCACTAACCGAAGCAAAACTACACTAAACAAGTAAACTAGGGAGTAAGTTTAGGAAATATACCCCACACTCGACCCTAGGGAGCTGGAGGAAGAAGAAGTGAAGGGAAGGGGCTGCAGTTGAAGTTGAGGCTGTTGCTGCTGCTAACTGCTGCTACTGGTGCTGTTGCTGGAATGCTTGCTGCTGCTGCTGTGAAGTCTGCTGCTGCTGCTGTGGATGCAAGGAGCTGCTGCTGCTGAAGAGGTAAGGGGGTGTGTGTGAGTGAAGTTGTGAGAAAGAACAAAACAAATGAGAGGAAATCATCACCCAATGTCAACCCCTCCTTTCTCTCTCCTCATTAATTGCAAGCATGGCTTAAGCCATGATGCACTCTCTCTCTCTCTCTCACCAAGTCAACCCCCAAAGGAATTCAAATTAAAGCAACTATTAATTAACTAATTAAACTCAATTAAAACCCAAAAGACTTAATCCCCATGATTAAAACCCACCATGGTTGCTAATCCTAGTATTAACTCTTTTAAAAACCCTAGTTTACATGCACATGTGTGTGCAAACCTAGGAAAATTTTAGAAAAATATTTATTAAATTAGGAAAAATATTTAAAACCCAATTTGGTAAACTTCTTATTAAAAACCCATTATTTAAATATAATTAGTCACTAAACACATCCTAAGGTGTTACAATCTCTCCCCCTTAAAGAAATTCGTCCCCGAATTTCAAAATCTAACTACACGTACCTTTGAAAAGATGGGGATACGTCTTCATCATCTCGCTTTCGATCTCCCAAGTGACCTCCTCACGGTTCTGACCATGCCAAAGTACCTTAACTGATGGGATGTCCTTCGATCTCAATTTCTTCACTTGTTGATCCAAGATCACCACCGGCTGCTCTGCATAGGAAAGGTCGCGCTCAAGCTGGATCGTCGGGTGCTGAATCGCATGCGAAGGATCATGTAGATATCTACGGAGCATCGAAACGTGAAATACGGGGTGCACATCTGGAAAACTGGGCGGAAGGGCTAATCGGTATGCTACTGCACCAACACGCTCGAGGATCTCGAAGGGGCCCACATATCTGGGACTGAGCTTTCCCTTCTTCCCAAACCTCATCACACCTTTCATAGGGGAGACCCTCAAAAAAACATGATCACCAACAGAAAACTCAAGCCTGCGCCGCCGACGGTCCGCATAAGATCTCTGCCTACTCTGCGCTGCTCTCATCCTATCGCGAATCAACTGGATCTTCGCGGTCGTCTCCTCAACAATCTGTGGTCCTAAGATACTGCCCTCACTGAGCTCTGTCCAACAGACGGGCGATCTGCATCTCCTCTCATAGAGAGCCTCAAACGGTGCCATCTGAATGGTCTCCTGGTAGCTGTTATTGTAGGAGAACTCTACCAAGGGTAAGTGATGATCCCAGCTACCTCCGAAATCTAATACACACGCTATGAGCATGTCCTCGAGAGTCTGAATAGTCCGCTCTGACTGTCCGTCGGTCTGCGGATGAAATGCTGTGCTGAAACTCAAGCGAGTGCTCAAAGCCTCCTGAAGCCTCTGCCATAATCGGTTGGTAAACTGGGTGCCTCTGTCGGACACGATAACTGTCGGGACTCCGTGCAGTCGTACTATCTCGTCGATGTAGATCTGGGCATACTGAGTAAATCCGAAAGTCGTCTTCACTGGTAGGAAGTGAGCCGCCTTCGTCAAACGATCCACGATCACCCAGATGGAGTCATACCCTCGACTAGTCCTGGGTAGACCCACAACGAAATCCATCGAAATCTGCTCCCATTTCCACTCCGGAATGGGTAACGGTTGTAGTTCTCCCGCGGGCCTCTGGTGCTCAGCCTTGACTTGCTGACAAGTCAGGCATCTCGACACGAAATCTGCGATGTCCCTCTTCATTCCGTCCCACCAATAACCATCTCTCATATCATGATACATCTTGGTGGAACCGGGATGGACGCTGTACACCGATCGATGTGCCTCCTCAAGAATCTCGCGCCGCAGTCCCTCAGCATCTGGTACGCACGGTCTAACTCCAAAATGTAGTACCCCCGATCATCGATCACGAACTCGGAAAATCTGCCATGTCCAATCTGTGCCATGATCTCCGAACATCGGTCATCACTGCGCTGTGCCTCATGTATGCGGTCAAGTAACTGTGGGCGTGCGCGAACATGCGCGATCTGTCCTCCAATCGGCGTGAACTCGAACTGTATCCGGCTGTCGCATAATATCTGCCAATCTGCCGACGACTGCCCCCGTACCGCGCTCAAACAAGATAGACTACTCCCGGGCCTCCTGCTCAATGCATCCGCCGCCACATTCGCTTTGCCCGGGTGGTACAAGATCTCGCAGTCGTAATCCTTCACTAACTCCATCCATCGGCGCTGCCTAAGGTTCAGGTCTCGCTGCTGAAATATATACTTTAAACTCTTGTGATCGGTGAATATCTGACACGACTCGCCGTATAGGTAATGTCGCCAGATCTTAAGTGCAAAGACCACTGCAGCCATCTCCAAATCATGAGTGGGGTAGTTCTGTTCATGTTTCTTCAATTGTCGCGAAGCATACGCGATCACCCTGTCATGCTGCATCAACACGCACCCTAGTCCCACTCGAGAGACATCACAATAGACCACAAACCCGCCTGAGCCTGAAGGTAATGATAATACCGGTGCCGTCGTCAGCCGAGTCCGTAACTGCTGAAAACTGTGCTCGCACTCCTCCGTCCAATCGAAAAGGACTCCCTTCCGGGTCAACCCGGTCAAAGGGGTAGCAATACTGGAGAAGTCCTGCACAAATCGCCTGTAGTAACCGGCCAACCCCAAAAAGCTGCGAATCTCCGTAACCGATGTGGGTCTGGGCCAACGCTGAACGGCCTCGATCTTCCTCGGGTCTACACATATACCGTCTCGTGAAATCACATGCCCCAAGAAGTCTACGCTGTCCAGCCAAAAAGCACACTTGGAGAATTTCGCATAAAGCTGGTGCTCCCTCAAAGTCTGCAGTGTAATCCGCAGGTGCTGCTCGTGCTCCTCACTACTCCAGGAATACACCAAGATATCGTCAATGAAGACTATGATGAACAGATCCAAATATGGCCGGAAAATACGGTTCATCAAGTCCATGAACGCTGCTGGCGCATTGGTGAGTCCGAACGACATCACCAAAAACTCATAATGGCTGTAGCGCGTGCGGAAAGCTGTCCTGGGAATGTCCTCCTGTCGAACCCGCAGCTGATGATAGCCCGATCGTAAATCGATCCTCGAAAAGTACCCTGCCCCCTGAAGCTGGTCGAACAAATCGTCGATGCGCGGCAAAGGATACCTGTTCCGCACTGTCACCCTGTTCAGCTGGCGGTAGTCGATACACAGACGCAAACTGCCGTCCTTCTTCTTGACGAACAGGATTGGAGCACCCCAAGGAGAAACACTGGGTCGAATAAGTCCCTTATCCAGCAAATCTTGCAACTGACCCTTCAACTCTCGAAGTTCCGCCGGGGCCATCCGATAAGGCGGTATGGAAACAGGCCCCGTGCCAGGAACCAAATCAATACAGAAAGAAATGTCGCGCTCGGGCGGTAGCCCAGGAAGGTCGTCAGGGAACACATCAGGAAACTCGCTAACAACCGGAGCCTGATCCAACGTAACCTGTGTAGCACTAGCATCGCAAATAAAAGCGAGAAATCCCTGACATCTCTTCCTCAAAAGTTGTCCAGCGCGAAAAGACGAAATCACACTGTGAGGGGCGGCACCACGGTCCCCCAACACAACAAAAACCGACTCGCCGGGAAAGCAGAATCTAACTGTCTTCTCACGGCAGTCCACAGAAGCATAGCACGTGGCTAACCAATCCATGCCCAAAAGAACGTCGAAGTCCAACATCTCAAGAAGGATCAAGTCGACAGGCAACTCCCTCTCGCCAATACAGACGGTACAGGATCGGAACACGTGCCTAGCAACAAACGACTCTCCCACAGGAGTGGTCACAACAAGCGGCTGATCAAGCAAACCGGACTCTCTACCCAAACTCGGCACGAAGTGTGGATACGTACGAGTGCGTGGATCCGAGATCGAACAACACGTGTGCATCAACCGTACATACAGGAAGGATACCTGAAACCACCGCATTAGACGCTTGTGCGTCCTGATGCGTCAAAGCAAAAACCCGCGCCTGTCCACCACCTGCGACTGACTGCCCTCTGCCTCGGTCATCCCGTCCTCTCTGAGCAACTCCTCCACGCCCACGACCTCTCTGTGTATGAGTCTGGCGCGGAGCAACGGTAGGTACAACAGGCAACGCCCTCTGGGGTGGTGAAGGTGGTAAGGTAACGTGCGGTGCTGCCGCCTCCCTCCGGTGTATCTCAGGACAATCTCTGACGAGGTGAAGTAGACTGCCGCATCTAAAGAAACCCCGCGGCGACTGCTGACTCTCCTGGGGATACGAACTAAACATCTGGCCTCGTCCCGAATCTCTGCTACTCCTCGTACCAGAACGATACCTGTCGCGGCGTCTGAATGACTGCCTCCGTGCGGATATACTGGTACGAACTCTCTTCGGCTCTGGAACTACCGAAGTCTCAGCAAGGCGCTCCTCGACTAATAGGGCTGTGTCTACAGCTGCTGCATAGGTCTCGTAGTGCTGCGCGCTGATCGCAAGGAACAGTGGTGTAAGCAAGCCTCGAACAAATCTCTTGACTCGCAACTCCTCGGTAGCCACTAAGTATGGGGCACAGACTGCTAGCTCTGTAAACAGCACGTCATACTCTGCCACTGTCATCCCTGGCGTCTGGCGCAAGGACTCAAATCTGCGTGCTCGGGCATCCCTAACACTCTGGGGAAGGAAACGGGCTAGAAATACTGTCACAAACTCTGTCCAGGTCATAGGAGGAAGACCTGCTGCTCTGCCCTTCTCAACTGAATCACACTTCTGCGCAAGACCTTACAGGCGAAAGCTCGCAAACTCAACCCATCTCGTATCTGCGCATCTGAGGGAACGGCATATCCGGGCCATCCTGTCGATGAAAGACTGTGGGTCCTCGGCTGTATCGGTGCCTGTGAAGACCGGAGGCTTCAACCTCATGAACTCTGATAGCGATACTGTAATCACCTCCGTGGCTGCAGGGGCAACTGGCTGTGCGGTAGGTACCATCGCGGTCTCTGGAACGGGTAGAGCTACCTCTGGTCGCTGCGCTCGAAGCGTCTCAACTAGCGATCCTATCATCTGGCGCATCTCCTGCATGCTGGATCCCACCGTCTGGCGCATCTCCTGCATACAAGCCCCTAGCGTGGCGATCTGATCTGTCACGGGAGGAACAGTCTGCTCGGGTACAACGGGTGCACTGCCCGGATCAGTCCTCGTCTCAGACGAGTCAACTCGAATCTCGGCCCTCGCGGCCGCTCTCTGCGCCCTCGTAGTCTTTGGCGGCATAATGGCTGAAAGGGAAATTAGGATCCGATAAGAATACGGAAATCGAATCACAAGAATATATATATATACTCAAGAAGGAATTTAAATCAATAAGTCCTAAGGTCGCGTAGGCGGTGTACCGTGTCGTGAGTATGCCGCGGAACATACACACGCTACGCTACCCTGCCGCAGCTACCTACTCCATCATGCCAGGGTCATCCTACACTCCGAAGGTAAAACCTACGCTCTCATACCAACTTTGTCACGACCCGAGTATTTCGACTCGTGACCGGCACTTAACCACGCTACGTCTACAGGCGTAACACGACTAAGTAAGCCGAACCCAGAAATCAAAACCATAAAAATAATAGTGAGTGTTGAAAACATTTAGTTAAAGCATTTAGAAAACCTTAAATAATTCAATAAGTTCATTTAAAGTTACTTAATCATTTAAATAATTTTGGCAGCATTTCCTTTGTAAAAGTAGCCCCGAGACCGGGTACATAACAGGATATGAGTGAAAAATGAAATATAATGAAACAAAACATCCCCAAACGGGAGCAATCACGCCCAACGGCGGAAACCATCATCACAAGAGTAATATACGACGCCGTAGCGAAGAATGAGCAATAAGTAAACATCACAGAAAATAACTGCATATAAAAACAGTCGGCTCCCACGAGCTCGACACCAGAATACAAAATATACATCATCGTCCTCACACAGTATCTAAGTCCAGTACATAAATGGTAGATGGAGAGTACTAGATACAAAAAGGGATACAATAACAGTAGTCAGATACCACAACCCACCTAAAATGCAAAACAGCTCTCGCCGCAACAGTGGTGGTATCTGTAGCCAAAAGATGCAAAAGACAGCCTGCCGCGACTATGCTGAGGGCAACCTGCAAATACTGTGGCACAACGGGGGTGAGTTGCCAACTCGTGAATAGAGATAACATATAAAGGTAATCGCGAGCATGCACGTACTGCGCTACTCTAACAAATGCCAGCAGATGATATCAATGCGTGATAAGCAGTATGTGCAATAATCATGCAGATGCTCTGTCAGGTAAAATAACTACAGGATGAGATATATGGTAATCAATGCTGAGCATGGGATAAACAACATCTACACGGAATATCAACGTGGAAAACAATCGGTGCCCACAACTGCACCCAAATCCCAAATAACTCAGGCGCCGGCACACCCATTGGCCCTCAAATCCTGTAAATCTCTGAGAAATCACGAGTGCCCAACATCGGCACCCAAAACATCATAAAATACTCGTGTCCAGCATCGACACGCAAATCCTCATATATCGGGCTCCGTCAGTCCGGATCAGCCAACGGGCTCCGTCTGCGGTATCGGCCCTCGGCCCCGGCAGTACGGACCATCCCGCATCCATCTCTCGACTCTGGTCAGTATCCTCCGGATAACCGCCAGGTCCAACCAATCACCGGTAGGCACTCGCCACCCTGCCAGGCTCATCGTCTACTCCACGAAAAACATTTCTCGCCCCGGGGAACCATACCGGGTCCACCACGAACCCGCAAACGGATCATCCATCTCCTCGAATCGGGTTTCAAGCATACGTCTCAGCACCGAGAAAACGCGTGGTGGACGCACCAAAATATCATATCACGAGGAACCGGGTTTTCAAATGGTGCATCTTTTCTTAAAAATCTCACGGTCCTCAAAACCAGAAATCACATGAAAATCCAACACCAAGAAGTAAATCCAATGCGATGTGCTACGTACATCAATCCATGATATAGGTATAAGGGAAAACCGCTTTTAAAATTAGTTTCCGTTTTTAAAGATATCCTGCGGCTCCCAATTTCCATGAAAGTCATATCGAATCATATATGAAATGAACTACAGCAATATAATCATGGCAGTTCTACAGTGAGTGTGTCATGGCAATTACTAACGGTGTGTGTGTAGCATGCAGATTAGTGCTCGTGCAACATGAACCGTTAGTAATAGTGCGGTGTTCTATCAATTCTAAGCATACATACAGCAGGGAATGCAATATGCAATGACAGTCCATGAGGTAAATGCAACATATAATAATAAGGTCCTATCAGCCCTGACGCATAACGCCATGCGGGCGATATCCCCGTAGATGTTAAATCTACTCACCGAAGTCCGAGCTAAGTGTAGCCGACGACTTGCTTGCCCTTCTTCGCAGCGTCCGTCTCACTCGCCGGCGAACCTAGAATCACATAACATATATCACACATAAGCTCAATTTCACAAAACGTGATATTACGATACAATTAGAAACCCGTGTCGTAAACCAATCGCGCGTGTGCGCGATACGCTAAAACGTGTGATCACGCGCCTGAAACTACCCTGACGCGTCGCGATACGCAGGAACCCCAAACCCACACGCGTATCACGCGTGTCGCGGAGGTTTAAAATACGAGAAATAGGTATATAGTTCCAGATTTTTATACAGAACTTAATTTACAAAAATATATATACCATAACACTACACACAGCAGAAGACACCCAAAGGACCAAACCCCAACCCAAACCCTACCCATCTGGCCGCAATTGCGGCCAGAAACGATATTTCGGCGGCCTAAACATGAAGAAAGGGGGTCGGGTTCTACCTGGGGTATCAGTACCTAGCCACCACACTGCAGTCTTCTCAAAATTAATCTGAACTCATCGGGTCGATAGCAGTTTTCAGAAACTCAAATTTTGCTTAAAAACGACGAATTGCATCAAATAGGGATCTGGTGGTAATTTAGTGCAATTGGGGGCTAAGCTGGGTTGAAATGGCCTTAACAACACTCTATCAACCTACTGAAACCAAATCACACATCACTTGCTCAAGGTTCCCGCTAAACACCTCATATCGCACTAAATCGCAACAATAACCACTAACCGAAGCAAAACTACACTAAACAAGTAAACTAGGGAGTAAGTTTAGGAAATATACCCCACACTCGACCCTAGGGAGCTGGAGGAAGAAGAAGAAGTGAAGGGAAGGGGCTGCGGTCGAAGTTGAGGCTGTTGCTGCTGCTAACTGCTGCTACTGGTGCTGTTGCTTGAATGCTTGCTGCTGCTGCTGTGAAGTTTGCTGCTGCTGCTGTGGATGCAAGGAGCTGCTGCTGCTGAAGAGGTAAGGGTGTGTGTGTGAGTGAAGTTGTGAGAAAGAACAAAACAAATGAGAGGAAATCATCACCCAATGTCAACCCCTCCTCTCTCTCTCCTCATTAATTGCAAGCATGGCTTAAGCCATGATGCACTCTCTCTCTCTCACCAAGTCAACCCCCAAAGGAATTCAAATTAAAGCAACTATTAATTAACTAATTAAACTCAATTAAAACCCAAAAGACTTAATCCCCATGATTAAACCCACCATGGTTGCTAATCCTAGTATTAACTCTTTTAAAAACCCTAGTTTACATGCACATGTGTGTGCAAACCTAGGAAAATTTTAGAAAAATATTTATTAAATTAGGAAAAATATTTAAAATCCAATTTGGTAAACTTCTTATTAAAAACCCATTATTTAAATATAATTAGTCACTAAACACATCCTAAGGTGTTACAATTGCATACAGATTTTACATGAATGAAAAATAAAAACTCTCATCTCATATAAAACCCCGGAATATTCATTCACGACGATCCAATAAATCATATCACCAGCAACACATAACATCTCATGTCATCAACGTAAGTAAATATGCGTATCCCGAATTTCGTTGACATATAGCAACGAGATCGGGATACCCACATATTACACTTACGGTCGCAGAAAAGAAATGGAAAACTACAATAATTAGAATTCGTATATCCTTAGACATCATAAACCCGGAATATCTCATATTCCGGATTTCATGCATAACCTATAAACCTTGTATTTTAGTCTCAAATTGAAAACACTTTCAATTGCTTTAGTCGGGTAATTCAACAGGATTCCCGACTACATTATCGAATACTCGTCGAAAACTTTACCAGAAGGCCGCACCCCGATGCCGTCGACAAAGTGCACTAAGGCGGAACACCGTGGCCGCAAGAACCCGAGTGGGTGCTTTTGGCAACGGGGTTTTCCTACAGTCACTTTGTCGGGGCTATGGGGCGTGGATGTCTACTAGAGTTACCCGGCGAGTGTTCGCGTACAATACGCGATTGCGACGGAGTTTTGATCCGAATCAAAACTTCGCGGCAACCGATTAACCGGGACTAAAACATTAGATTTACAACATAGTAACTAGTTTTCACAAAACTAATTATTTGGATTCTAAATATTGTATCACATATCTGTTGAAGTCGAAAATTGCACCCCGGTTGACCGAGTCAAAGTCAAGGTCAACCCCAAGCCAGGTGGGCCCAAGCCCAGGTCAAACGGGCCAATGCCCAAGCCGAGCCCGCGGCCAAGCCTTCCGCCATACCAAAATAAAAATCATGTAACAAATAATTTTGATATAATTTTTGCGCATTAATGTATGCAAAATGGGCATAAAGCCAATTTTTTGTAAGCCCATGGCTTATGTGCAAAAAGAAATGGCACATGAGCCATGGGATGGGCAAAATGTCGTTTTGTAAAGCCCAAGGGGGCTATATGTAAATATGTAAGCCTATATAAGGCAACATGATGAAAATATCTAATATACTTTTTCATTCCCCCAAAAACTAGGGTTCTGTGTGCCTCCTGCTCCTTCATCAAGGTTCTAAACCTCCTTCCCCTTTTTCAATTAAATCAAGAGTTTTACTCTTCCTTTTCCAAAACTAAATAGTTTTTCACCGCAAAACCCACAAAGGGGAACTCAGATCTCCTATAAGATCTCAAAAAGAAAAGATTTTTAAAATCTCATACTTCTTGTTCTTCAAGACCCAGCCAACAGGGGAAGGAGGAGACCCATCTCCAAAAATTCCATCTTGGGAAGAGCCAGGGCCAAAGGGAGAAACAAAGCAGCCCCCTTTGATCATTTCTAAACTTTTAGGAGTTTAACTCCACAAATCGGGAGCACAGCTCCCAGTGCAGGGACCAAAACCCCCTTTCTGTTTGACGCCCAGCGTCATGTGCCCAGAGCGCTTGCGCCCACGTGCCGAGCACGCGGTGTGCCAAGCGCCAGAGCACTTGCGCCCACATGCCGAGCGCGCGGTGCGCCCAGCGCCCAGCGCGCTTGCGCCCATGTGCCGAGCACGCGGTGCGCCCAGCGCCCAGTGTGCTTGCGCCTACGTGCTGAGCACGCGGCGCGCCTAGAGCGCTGCCGAGCACGTAGCGCGCCCAGCGCCCAGAGCGCTGCCGAGCACGTGGCGCGCCCAGCGCCCGCGTGCCGAGAACGTGACGCGCCCAGCGCCCAGAGCGCTAGCACCTACGTGCCGAGCACGTGGCGCGCCCAGTGCGCTAGCGCCCACGTGCCGAGAACGTGGCGCGCCCAGCACCCAGTCCCAGCGCCCAGAGCGCTCGCGCCCAGCGCCTGCGTGCCATGCACGCGAGGCGCTGGCCCCCACGCATCCTTTGGATGCTCTTCTCCCTTTATATACACACACATACTCCACGATACTGTCCCCGTTAGAAAAAAATTTCTAACGGGGCGCTGCCCTGCACCCCGCAAAGGGGCTGCTAGCCCCCTTGACCCCCAGCCCGCTATCCGGGTAGCGGGACCCCCGTAAAAACTCTGCGGGGCCCCCCGATATATCCAAAACCCCTTCAAATCACAACACTGCACATTGAGTTCGCATGACCAGTTTAACCCGTCAATCGGAGGTTCTCTCGCTCCAAATGCGAAGGGTAATTAACGGCAGCTTAGTCCGCGGCTGCTGGAGATTCGGATCCCCACAATCAATAAACCCCAGCCTCCCCTAGGCAGGGGGAATCTGTAATGCGCCTGACAAGCGCGCGCGTATTCCCATCTCAATGGGGTGACGAAAAACACCCTACAATATCATCAAAGATCTGTACAACGTTAAATATTTCGATCGGTTTATCAAACATCCACAAATTCCAGAGACATCAACAACTTGAGAAGCATTAAAAATACCCATAAAGTGCTAAATAAAACCATAGAGCAACACAAGAAAATTGGACCCACAAATCCCCAAAACGGGGGCGGAACCGCGGCTAAACAAAGGTTTTTGCGGCGGTTCCGCGGCGCTTTAGAGGTATTGGGGCTCCAAATTTCTTGGGGCTCCATAGAAAACCTTGCACGATTTTTTGGATATTTTTAATCACGAAAATTCCAACTTTTGAAAAATTCGACAGAAACTTCAAAAAATTGCGGGTTTCGAAACCAATCGAACACTTTAACGTCGTAAAGACCTACCTAAATATTCTAGCTTGGCTCTGATACCATGAAAGTCTACCCTAGCACCATAACAAGATTTTAGTAGAGCATCAAGCATGCCAAATTTAAATTTTTCTAGGTGCTAAGTTAGACTAACCATAATCTTAACTAGAATTTTAAGGTTAAACCTATGATGATATGAACAAACTAAAGAAGAGAAGATGGCTATACCCTCGTAGATCGAGTCCTTCTCTTCACAAACTCCATGTAGTAGTCCACGCGACTCCACTAGGCTCCACTTGAGAGTTTAGATGAGCTTCCTCCGATGACCTTCGTGCCGAAGATGATCCATGTTAAGCCCACTAGCTCAAACTACCTCCTCACTAATCTCCTATTAATGAAGGAAACACGCCACACCAAAGTGCTAGTTTGGTGTGGGATGGTGAAGTAGGGGATTTGAAGCTCACTGGTTTGTTCAAAACTTTATAGTTCACATCACATGTGAGGGGTTAGAGTTTTGATGCATGATGAGGAAGAAGAAGAGGTAGAGAGCTCAAGAGAGCAACTCAAGAATAATGACTCAAGTGATAGAATGAGAGAAGAATGGCTCATCATAGACTCTCACTCATTGAAACATCCAATATCCACAAATAAAAATATGGAGCCATACTTCAATAGTAAGTCAAGGCAAATATAATATTAGATAAAGCCATGCTTCCCATTCCTCTTCATTTTCCACCTCATTTATATTTTTCACAAAAATAGAAAATCATGCCATGCTTAATATATATATATATAGTAAATAATTAGTGAGCTAATAATATTAGTTAAGATATAATTATATCAAATATAATTTATATCACATTATTAAATCAACACTTGATTTAATAATCCGATTATATCATATATGACCGACTAATATCATTTATCTGTGTATCACATTATCAAATCAACACTTGATTCGATAATCTAGTTATATCACATATAACCTAACTCGACAACAGATAACTGCCAAATTACAATACGGTATCACATACGCGTATTTAATCAGGCCCACCCACATATCACATATGTGCCCTACTTCGTTTTGCTTGAACCAGGAAACTTCTGTGTGGGACTCTAAAAACTCGTCAATACGCCAGCAGTAAGTGATGATTACATTAGTCACCTACAAGCCGTCAGCAGTACTAGCTGGACGTAACGGCTACCCGGGTATTGAGTGATATGAAGATCAACAAGCAAGCTTGTCCATACTCTCCATGAAGCCTATCAGTAACACTACCGTACAGTCCGATCTCTTCGTCTGATATGTCGCATATCGAGTTTAGGGGTGGTAAACATCATACCCCAGTAACTTGATAAGTCATGCCGATGTCTGGCCTATAACGGTTCGAGAAACTACTGATAACTCTTATCAGTAAATCTCAGCAGCAGCCCTGGCCAGGGACTTCCAGTTATAATCAATCGAGCATAGCGCAACATCAACCCCCAATACCGGGAGAGATGAAACCCCTCCTATCGCTCATTGCCTCCATGTGACTCGGGACTGTACCCAAAATCCACCTATTTGCATAACTCCTCTTGAGCATGGTAGGGAGGAAATCAAAACACGGTGGGAGCCACACAAGACTCTATGACGATCTCTGGTCTACAGACTAACCTGTACTAGTGTTAACAGAGGACTTCTATCTGACGATAGGTATACTACCAACTAGGAGTCCTCGGCGAGTCCGTTCGGTGTACCCATTCTCAAATGAGCACATGTGTACAATCTTTGATGTCACACACCAATGGTTATGGGATCAACCATCGCTCTCCAAGGGACGAGAAACGTACACACTAGTCTACTCTGGAATATCGTTGTCATGTCTCGATATCCCCTCGACTAGGAACTGTTAAAGGATGTACTTTTGGACCACCCTGACCCCACTAGTATGATCTCATCATAATCCTGGTAGTCAAGTACATATCATAAGGGCTTTATCAACATGTGAAAGAAAAAGAGTAAAGAATACTAGTCTACATGTTAAGATAAAGGTAACCAGATGGCATACTTGTAACGTCTTCAAAATAATAAAATATGATTTTTGGGAAATTTTATAATTTAATATTATTTTAATGAATATTTTAATATTCTGGTATAATTAAATACAGATAAATGGGGAAAAATTATGGAAAATTCTAAAATAAGGTATTTTAAGGAATTGCCTCGTTTTCTGTGCATGTCCCCATTTCCTCTAGTTTCGACCCTGAGTATGTCTAGTTTTGACTGATTCCATCTAGGGTGAAATCTGGGTTGATTTTCCTATGTTGGTGTATAATTTGGGACTTGTTTTAGCATGGATTTTGGTATTTGGTGATTCATTCCTGTCGGGTGGCGTTTGGACGTCAACGACAAGTGGATTTTGATTGTGTTTACATGCGAGTCGATAGGTTTTTACCTATGCGGGTAGCGTGTGCTATTTTGGTTTCCGATGTGATTTTCATGTGCTTTAGCATTGTGATATACTTGTAGGTACCCCGCGTGATGTTGAGGCAAAGGAGGTGAAGATAGCGACATCGGCTTTGGCACACGAGAAGCAAGGTGAGTAGATTTATATCTACGGGGAGAAGTCGGGTGGATGGCGTATAGCACCCCCGCAGTCCGTGGTGATGTATACGAATACGTATACACACGAATATTTATTATGTGTTGTTTAGGGTTATTGATGGTAATAATGATATTTTGATGATAAGAATATATTGGTTTAGTATAGTGCGAACCCTAGAGTAGTGGTTGCACTCACACATACATTTACACACATACTTGCATTCATTCTTTCATTTATTAGAGTGCATATGATGGTGCGTATATCTACACATGGGTATGGGACTATGTGTTTATATACGGGATTTGAGGATGATACGTGGTTTGAGATGATACTTGATGTGAGGCCGTGAGATCGGCGATGTGACATAGCTTGTCTTCGAGGTGCGATATGATAGTTTTAGCGGGCCTTTGGACATGTGCTTTACCCGCATTCATATTTTTATAGATGGTATCGATTTGTACTAGACTTAGAGTAGTACCCCAGATTATGCGATCTGATGATAGTGATACCTGATATGTGATGAGGTACTGTGATATTGACCCCTACCCAGCTATTGGGATGCCGTACGACGATCTACCGTACGAGCCGATATTGATGATAGATCCGAACTCATGACTCGAGGATATCTTACGATATGTTATTGAGGCGGGATCACCGACTATCATATCTATATATATTGACTCAGATTAGGTGGTTTCTTACCCCTCCTGTCTAGATTACTTAGTAGACATTAGACTGGACCGAGTCATACCTATTTCAAACTAACGAATCGGGGATATTTTAAAGATAGGCAGAAGGGTCATACGGATATTTTCAAATGATGTATCTTTTCTTAAAACACCGTAGCCCTTGTTTTTCCAAAAGCCCTGATTCGTCTTATTTCAAATGGCACCCCTGCATGACTTGTACAGATTGGTGTAGATTCTTTACTTTTGCGTTGATTATTCGATTCCGCATATTCATGCTATTTGCATTGCATCGCTTGTACTGTGGTTATATTTCAGTCATGCTGCTAGGACACCAGCACCATTATCGATGATGCATATGTTCCACGTACACTTGTTGCCGGCTCACACACTCATCATCGATAATTGCCATGTCACTACACTGTAGTACTATTGCATTCAGTATATGATCCTTGCATGACATGATGATATGCATACCTTCCTTTACATGTCGCATACTTCATGCTTTTGATTATACGCATTGAGATATGTTGTTTCTATGATATTTCTGGATTTGGGAACCGAGAGTGTTTCAAAAGAGAATGTCATTGCTTTAAAAACCCGGTTACCCTTGATATGATATTTCAGTGCGTCCACCATGTGTTTTCTCGGTGCTGAGAGCGACATGTGAAACCCGAATCGAGGAGTGGATGAGCCGATTGCGGGTACATGGTGGACCCGGTATGGTTCCCCTCGGCAAGATGATCGATGAGCTTTGCCGATTGAGCCTGGAGGCGGGCGAGTACCTACCGGTGATTGGTTGGACCTGGTGGTTATCCGGAGGATACTGACCAGAGTCGATGGATAGATTTGGGCGTCCTGCCGGGGCCGAGGGCCGATACCGCAGACAGAGCCCGCGGGCCGATCCGGACTGACGGAGCCCGATATATGAGGATTTATGTGCCGATGCTGGGCACAGTTTTCATGATGTTTTCGAGTGCCGATGCTGGGCACTCCGGTTCCATGATTTTGACGTGTCGCGAGGGACACGGGTGGGTTATATCCTCATATTTCCATGCACAGGTTTCATGATATTTACTTGCATGATGGTTATTGTCATTGGGTGACGAGTGGACGGGATCCACGTGTGTGCAGATTTGATTACATTGATCATACCTCATATTCATGACATGCTATTACCTGAGGCGCTAGCACGAGCACTTGGCATTACACTCATGTAGAGATTACATTGCCAGTTTAGCATGCTTCAGCATTATTCATATTGAGGTTTATTTATATCTGATCGTATTGACCTAGGATGGGTCATGCATTCGATCTCTGCTTGTAGATATTTTCTATTCACGAGTTGGCAACTCACCCCCGTTGTGCCCCAGTCCTTGCAGGTTTTTGCCGTATAGATTCCATAGCGGCATTTCTGGCACACTGCTTCCTTATGGGTGACTTGCTTGGATAGGTGGGTTCTTTTGTATCAGAACCGCCATTGTTCATGTATCATTTATTGTATCTAGAATTTCCATCAACCAAAACTTGTTTATTGTTTCAGACTTAGAAAACAGTGTTGTTTTATTTCGATCTTAGAGTCGCGCTAGTAGTATTACGGTTTTCTGGCTGTTTTGAGTTTCTTTTTTTTTTTGGGTTTTGATCCTCGCCCTTTGGCGTTGTATATTATTATTGCTTGCGTGGTTGTGACCGTCGATGGACGAAGAGCTAGCTCCCGCTTGGGGATGCCTTTTATCATTTCATATATATTATTCTTGTTGTACCCCGTTCGGGGCCAGTTTTTACAAAGGAAACTCTGCCGAAATTTTCAGGAAAGGTTACACATTTTTAAAAAATGCATATTCGGCTTAGTTATTTAAAAACTTTGATTTCCAAACATGATTTCCTTACTTTTCAAAAACAGTTTTCCTTATTTACTCTTTAAATGGTTTTAGATTGCTGGGCTTTTGGCTTACTTGGATCAGATGGGCTCCTATAGACTTCATATGGTTCAAGGGCCAGTCACGTGCTCTTTCGGGTCGTGACAAAGTTGGTATCAGAGCGCTAGGTTGACCTTGGTTCGAGTCTAAGTTTGACTATGTGGAGCCTAGGGCGTTATCTATATAAGGAACTTAGGCTTGACCTTACGAAACTTAGACTTGGTCGAGGGGGTATTAGACCCGAACTTTCGTCGTGTAGGATGACCCTTGGTTGATGGAATAGGTGACTAAAGTAGAGTGACGTACCGTGGGTATGTTCCGCGGCATACTTACGACACGCCACTCCGCTTAAGAAACCTTAGGTTGTACATTTCCTTGCATTGTGTCATATTCCTTCCTATGATCTATCTTCATCGATACTGGTTATGGTTTTGCTGCCGCGATTGCACGGGCAGAGTGAGCTACGGCTCGAGTTGTCAGCATGAGCTCGTCGCGGACGAGGACTGACCGGGGCGTGATTCCAGAGACATACGGTTGCATTGAGGCTTCGTATTTTGTGTTTCCGCACTATGGGCGTTTGACAGATCGCTGCTGTGAGATTTCTAGGATGTACCGGACGGTACCAGAGGATTGAGCCACTGATAGAGGCCAGCCAGGATGTGATGACCGTTGATGTATCGCTTATTCATGATGGTTGAGGCGCTGCTTAGCGTACCGACGAATGAGCCAGTTGTTGCTGCGAGTGATGAGATATCGCCCAGATGATTGGAGCTACTGCAGCATGAGCATATTTTTAGAGATGTGATAGTGAGTCGCTAGTCACCGAGGATTAATGACTAGGACATGTGGTTCGTTCGCTTACCCCGATGCGAGGTCATCAGATAGATTGATTCCAGCTAGAGGCAACTTCACGCAGACTCGTTGAGAGTCGATTGAGACGATCGAAGGTCAGGAACCCATTTTCCAAGTTTAAAGTATACGGAAAGACATGCAGGTGATTCTATGGACCCTCTAGAAGAATGAAACCCTAACTAGACTTAATGACCGTGTGAAAGCCTTTGAACCTTAGGGTTTGCGGCAGTTCCTCGGCGCCATTAGTGAGGCTTGGGTTTGCCCTTCTACGGCTGGACCACCGACGCTGTGGCATGTACTCGATACTATTAAACTATACCCGAGATGTTGAGCTCTTGGGGGATTGTGAGGTTCTGACGAGTCGATCGGATGATTCGACATCATTCGGATATCATGTGATGGGACACTGCTTGGGAGACTCCAGATACGAGCATAGCCGTCGGAGCGCAGTCTGTGTAGCCATGATGAGATGAGTCCGAATCAGTCGATAGTGGAGCAAGGTGGAGTAAAGAGTTCGCACGAGATTTCGACGAGATGACGTTCCACTCCGCTGACATCAGAGATGCGATATGCACGCTGAGGACGTGTTCGGCTAGATATCTTCTACTGAATGATGAAGATACTGAGTTCGTGATTTCGAGTCCGTGTTAGAGACTTCGGGTGGACCGTAGCCGAGGACATTGCAGTGTGCAGATAAAGACGCGACGTCGAATGGTCGATGATACAGACAAGCGTGACAAGAAGTTCGTGCGAGAGGCAGACGAGCTGTTACTACACCCCGTTAAGATTAAAGGCCGGACATGCATACAGAGGCGCAGAGATGCGACCAGCTTCCGAGGAGATGTTGTACTAAGGACGCAGAGGTCCAGAGAGCGAGAAAAGATTACGCCAGAGTACCAGCCTCCTTACAGTTTGGCTTAGGCAAGATCAGAAGAGACCTTGAGTAGGATTCCTTCCAGTACACTGCTGCAATAAGAGTTGCACCCAGGATCGGATGTGATATGCATTCAGAGGACCCGAGGTCGGCGCCAGAGATGTGCTGCTTTACGAGCGGTCGTGAGGATTGACCGAGAGATGACCAGGGAAGTGCAAGAACGGAATCGTTCCTGTCAGCACACCTGACCGGGTCGATGAGCCGATGGATTGCGAGTTGGTAATCTACAGGAAAGATCAGGAACCAGAGGCAGAGGATGCCAGCCGAGAGCAAGAGTCAAGTAGATATCTTGCGCCGCTAGCATCGGATGTACCGGTACCTTCTCGACCCTGAAGGAGGGTATACCGACGACGGTAATTATGATTTGTGATTTTGTGATTTGATTATCACGTATCTGTTGCTTTGGATTTCGGTATTTTGGGCGATCTATTCGCATGATTTAGTCTTGATGACTGAGTTTCATGATATTTGATTTTGTGCACCATGGTTGCACCTACTGGGTATTTATACCTTGTACATAGTTATTACTCTTGAGCTGTTGATTGCGATTTCATGCCTATTTTATGCTGGTGATTTGATTTACGCTTCCAGCAGAGTTTCATGTAATTTTAGTGTTTTGATTTTGCACTCGGTATAGCTTATATGTGCTTGTAGTGCATCGATATGTGTTTTGTGCCCGCAGCTGCACACGTTTATGATTTTCTTCATATCTGGATACACTTGGTGTTGCTGCTTACGTATTTGAGTTATTGCTTGGTATTTGTGCATGGGATGCACCAGTTCTATACTTCGTGCATTTGTCGCACCAGTTTTATGTTTCTTGCGTTTATCGCATCAGATTTATATTTCGTGCCTTTGTTGCACCGGATTTATATTTTGTGCATTACGATTTCACCTGACTTCGATTTGATGCCTTTCAGTATGTCGATTTTGATTGTGATATTGATGTGGATTCTTGCACTCCGTGCTTTTGACTGGACTTACGCATATTCGACGTTGCTATTGGATTTTGTGATTCCGTGCATATTGAGTGCGCAGGGTCTAGATTTTCATTCGTGCATGATGGATGCACCGATTTGGATTTTCGCGCATGTTGGGCGCATGTTTTGAGATACGATTTTGGGGCACACCAGATGCACTAAATCGAGATTCTTCGTGCATGTCAGATGCACCTGTTTTGGCTGTCAGGCACACATGTTGCCTATGACAGATGCTTCGTGCACACCCGTTGCACCTAGATGTTGTTTTGTGCACATGTTTAGCGCATATATGGATTTTGATTTCCGTGCGCGTCAGACGCACAGGGTGGTGTTATGTGCATTTTTGGAATTTATTCCTTTTGGAGCAGTACATTTTTATGATGTGGGATATTTTCTTTCATACTGAGCAGGACTAGTCAGTGGACAGTGCCTGGATATATTTTGCATGCATCGATAGTTATCGAAGGGATTTCCGAAAAGCGAGCTATAATCTCAGTAAATACCTACGTGTCCGATATGACACGAAACGTTTTAAAAACAAGGAAACCCTTCTAAACTGTTTTCAAAACGGCGGAACGTACCTATTAAACAAAGGATATATATACACATATATAGTTATTTTCTTATGAGAAACGTCCGCCACTGTGCAGTGTTACGCGCATCGCACAGCGACTTAAAAAGATTTGGCATACATTTGCATCAGCTATTTACATGTATAGATTGGATGTCTACATGTATAGTCTGATCCATATCATATTGGTTTTGTATTGGATTTGACATTTGTGTCTTTACCATGACTCCGATGATCGCGGGATGCTTGATGGAGTGTTGCTTTTGAGTTATCTACTCAGTACTCATGCGCATGCATTGCGCTATGATGTTTTATGTATAGATGATTTCGGAGCCCTGATGACTTAGAATTTGTATTGAAATATTTTAGCATTTGGGGGTTTAAATTTAAATTCGGGGACCGAATTTCTTTAAGGGGGTAGATTGTAACGTCTTCAAAATAATAAAATATGATTTTTGGGAAATTTTATAATTTAATATTATTTTAATGAATATTTTAATATTCTGGTATAATTAAATACAGATAAATGGGGAAAAATTATGGAAAATTCTAAAATAAGGTATTTTAAGGAATTGCCTCGTTTTCTGTGCATGTCCCCATTTCCTCTAGTTTCGACCCTGAATATGTCTGGTTTTGACTGATTCCATCTAGGGTGAAATCTGGGTTGATTTTCCTATGTTGGTGTATAATTTGGGACTTGTTTTAGCATGGATTTTGGTATTTGGTGATTCATTCCTGTCGGGTGGCGTTTGGACGTCAACGACAAGTGGATTTTGATTGTGTTTACATGCGAGTCGATAGGTTTTTACCTATGCGGGTAGCGTGTGCTATTTTGGTTTCCGATGTGATTTTCATGTGCTTTAGCATTGTGATATACTTGTAGGTACCCCGCGTGATGTTGAGGCAAAGGAGGTGAAGATAGCGACATCGGCTTTGGCACACGAGAAGCAAGGTGAGTAGATTTATATCTACGGGGAGAAGTCGGGTGGATGGCGTATAGCACCCCCGCAGTCCGTGGTGATGTATACGAATACGTATACACACGAATATTTATTATGTGTTGTTTAGGGTTATTGATGGTAATAATGATATTTTGATGATAAGAATATATTGGTTTAGTATAGTGCGAACCCTAGAGTAGTGGTTGCACTCACACATACATTTACACACATACTTGCATTCATTCTTTCATTTATTAGAGTGCATATGATGGTGCGTATATCTACACATGGGTATGGGACTATGTGTTTATATACGGGATTTGAGGATGATACGTGGTTTGAGATGATACTTGATGTGAGGCCGTGAGATCGGCGATGTGACATAGCTTGTCTTCGAGGTGCGATATGATAGTTTTAGCGGGCCTTTGGACATGTGCTTTACCCGCATTCATATTTTTATAGATGGTATCGATTTGTACTAGACTTAGAGTAGTACCCCAGATTATGCGATCTGATGATAGTGATACCTGATATGTGATGAGGTACTGTGATATTGACCCCTACCCAGCTATTGGGATGCCGTACGACGATCTACCGTACGAGCCGATATTGATGATAGATCCGAACTCATGACTCGAGGATATCTTACGATATGTTATTGAGGCGGGATCACCGACTATCATATCTATATATATTGACTCAGATTAGGTGGTTTCTTACCCCTCCTGTCTAGATTACTTAGTAGACATTAGACTGGACCGAGTCATACCTATTTCAAACTAACGAATCGGGGATATTTTAAAGATAGGCAGAAGGGTCATACGGATATTTTCAAATGATGTATCTTTTCTTAAAACACCGTAGCCCTTGTTTTTCCAAAAGCCCTGATTCGTCTTATTTCAAATGGCACCCCTGCATGACTTGTACAGATTGGTGTAGATTCTTTACTTTTGCGTTGATTATTCGATTCCGCATATTCATGCTATTTGCATTGCATCGCTTGTACTGTGGTTATATTTCAGTCATGCTGCTAGGACACCAGCACCATTATCGATGATGCATATGTTCCACGTACACTTGTTGCCGGCTCACACACTCATCATCGATAATTGCCATGTCACTACACTGTAGTACTATTGCATTCAGTATATGATCCTTGCATGACATGATGATATGCATACCTTCCTTTACATGTCGCATACTTCATGCTTTTGATTATACGCATTGAGATATGTTGTTTCTATGATATTTCTGGATTTGGGAACCGAGAGTGTTTCAAAAGAGAATGTCATTGCTTTAAAAACCCGGTTACCCTTGATATGATATTTCAGTGCGTCCACCATGTGTTTTCTCGGTGCTGAGAGCGACATGTGAAACCCGAATCGAGGAGTGGATGAGCCGATTGCGGGTACATGGTGGACCCGGTATGGTTCCCCTCGGCAAGATGATCGATGAGCTTTGCCGATTGAGCCTGGAGGCGGGCGAGTACCTACCGGTGATTGGTTGGACCTGGTGGTTATCCGGAGGATACTGACCAGAGTCGATGGATAGATTTGGGCGTCCTGCCGGGGCCGAGGGCCGATACCGCAGACAGAGCCCGCGGGCCGATCCGGACTGACGGAGCCCGATATATGAGGATTTATGTGCCGATGCTGGGCACAGTTTTCATGATGTTTTCGAGTGCCGATGCTGGGCACTCCGGTTCCATGATTTTGACGTGTCGCGAGGGACACGGGTGGGTTATATCCTCATATTTCCATGCACAGGTTTCATGATATTTACTTGCATGATGGTTATTGTCATTGGGTGACGAGTGGACGGGATCCACGTGTGTGCAGATTTGATTACATTGATCATACCTCATATTCATGACATGCTATTACCTGAGGCACTAGCACGAGCACTTGGCATTACACTCATGTAGAGATTACATTGCCAGTTTAGCATGCTTCAGCTTTATTCATATTGAGGTTTATTTATATCTGATCGTATTGACCTAGGATGGGTCATGCATTCGATCTCTGCTTGTAGATATTTTCTATTCAGGAGTTGGCAACTCACCCCCGTTGTGCCCCAGTCCTTGCAGGTTTTTGCCGTACAGATTCCATAGCGGCATTTCTGGCACACTGCTTCCTTATGGGTGACTTGCTTGGATAGGTGGGTTCTTTTGTATCAGAACCGCCATTGTTCATGTATCATTTATTGTATCTAGAATTTCCATCAACCAAAACTTGTTTATTGTTTCAGACTTAGAAAACAGTGTTGTTTTATTTCGACCTTAGAGTCGCGCTAGTAGTATTACGGTTTTCTGGCTGTTTTGAGTTTCTTTTTTTTTGGGTTTTGATCCTCGCCCTTTGGCGTTGTATATTATTATTGCTTGCGTGGTTGTGACCGTCGATGGACAAAGAGCTAGCTCCCGCTTGGGGATGCCTTTTATCATTTCATATATATTATTCTTGTTGTACCCCGTTCGGGGCCAGTTTTTACAAAGGAAACTCTGCCGAAATTTTCAGGAAAGGTTACACATTTTTAAAAAATGCATATTCGGCTTAGTTATTTAAAAACTTTGATTTCCAAACATGATTTCCTTACTTTTCAAAAACAGTTTTCCTTATTTACTCTTTAAATGGTTTTAGATTGCTGGGCTTTTGGCTTACTTGGATCAGATGGGGTCCTATAGACTTCATATGGTTCAAGGGCCAGTCACGTGCTCTTTCGGGTCGTGAAAATACTATCATGTCGAGCAAGAAAGTCCTCTATATATATGTCCAAGCATCCACTATATCAACAATAATGGCCTCTAGGGCATACATATTCCTAACACCTCCGTCGATGATGATCCACCCGAGAGATGTAGCACTTGACTCTAGCTCCACACCATAAACAAGTGAAGCAACTAGAGACTCTAGGTTGCTAATCTAGAGTGCCTGGGATATAGTGAATAGATCCATGTGTTTATCTATCTCACATCCTCTCTTGATTCTCAACTCATGAGATTGTAGAGAGGAGGTTGAAATTGAAGGTGGAGGGGCTTATGAAAAACACTAGAGAGGAGAGTGAAGCATGATGGTGAGGTTGCAAGCTCAAAGAAAAAATGAACTATCGATAAAGAGAAAATAAGATGCTAGGTTTTGTAAAACATATTTCTCCAATATAAAATCAAGCCCATGCTTGAATAGTTTGCACAAATGAATTATTAATTCATTTGTGCACACTATGCAAGCATGGTTCTGACCATACCCCCCTCTCTCAATAATCTACCTCATTATCCATTTAAAATAAACGGTCAAATCCAAAATGAGGTGTCCACCTTCTATAATATTTTCGGGATATATACGGATTACATTCTACTGTATATACATACTTGTATTCGTACCGAAATACGAATACCCGAAGAGATAGAATAACACAAAGAACATAATAATAGAATATACATATCGAAATACATATACGTAAATTATTAAATCAATACCTGATTTAATAATCCGGCTCAAACCTGAGCCGGCTAGTATTATCAGTCGTCCGATCGAAAGTCCGGGTAACTAGTACACTCATTCGATCGGAACCCTGCACGTATCCAATACGGCTACTACATCATTTCGCCAAAACCAGGAAAACCCTCTGTGTGGGACTCTAAAGACTCGTCAATACGCTGGCAGTGGGTTTAACTACAAGCACGTCAGCGGCACTAGCTGTACATAATGGCTACCCAAGTATTGAGCGAAAGGAAGGCCGACGAGCAAACTCATCCGAACCCCTACTGAGCCTGTCCGTGACAATCTCCGTACAGTCCGGTCTGTTCGTCTAAGAGTATCGCATATCGATTCTATGGGTGGATAAAGTCAGACCCCTAATAACACGATATTTTGTGTTGGTATGAAGCTCATCACCAACTTAGAAACTACTGATCCAAATCAGTAATTCTCGTCTACCTTGGCCAAGGATTTCTGGTGATGGCCGCCCGTGCACCGCGCAACATCAACCCCTAATACCGGGAGAGACGAATCTCCAACGATCCACTCTCTGCCTCCATGTGGCTCGGGACTGTACCCAACTAAAACCCGTTTGCACGACTCCTTTGAGCCGTGGTAGGGTAGTAATAAAAGCACATTGGGAACTCACACGAGACAAATGACGATCTCAGGTCGACAGACTAATCTGCACTAATGTCACGTGGGAACTGCTATCGGACAATAGGTATAATACCATTTAGCATGTTCCCGCTGAGTCCGTCCAAGATACTTATAACCCAATGAGCACCTGTATACTATCTTAGGTGACTGACTGACACCAATGGCTTATGAGACCGGACACCGCCCCTCGTCGGGGTCTCGATAAGTATACACTAGTCTACTCCGGAGTATCGATGCCCAGTCTCGATGCCCAGTCTCGATACTCCCTCGACTAAGGACATTTAAGAATGTGCTTATAGACCACCCAGCTCCCACGTATATGATCGCAATCATAATGCCGGTAGTCAAGCAAGAATCATATGGGCTCTATCAACATGTAATAGTGATCTGTAATACCACATAATGCATGCACATGATGACAGAGACAAACCAGATAGCATACTATCATCTCGAGTAAGACTGTTTTATTCGTATAGGTCATCCCTCAATCATCACAATCGCGTGCCTGCGATTACAATAATTAACTTGAGGGCACTATAACCAACAATCCTCCACTTGCACTTAAAGCTAATTATTGCGGTGTCGCATACTCACAGCCCGTGTGATACTGAACACCCAACTTCTCTACTAATCAGTCTCACAAAGCTCGTTTGTGAAACCATTGCGTTCGAGAAATAGCCTCAGTAAGTGGATCCGCTCCAATATTTCTATCTTTATCTCTCTATGTCTCGACTTCGCGGAGAAAGACTATCTCCCAAAATGAGTGATACCTGTCTTAGAATTTGTCTGGATATCTGATGGGACCCAGTTCGCAAATGAACTCCAAATCCAACAAACTTCTTAGACTATATCATCCACTGGATTTAATCAGTATCCTGCGCCATGCCTTCCACAGTATCCGCTCGGACCACCTGTCCAACATACTGCCCCTCAAAAGAGGGAAAACTATAACTCTGACAGCCACTCTGTCATCCAGATCATCTTGGAAGCCTGAAATGATAACCGCCTCATGAAGAAGGTTGCCGTTACCATATACGAAGAACATTCACTTATGTTCATAACTGCTTCCCAACGTTTCTCCAGAATTGGATTAATATATATGCTTATTGCAGCTAGTGCAAAAACAATATCTGGTATGGTACTTGACATCTCATGATTGACTTAATTGCCAAAGCAAGAGATATGACAATCATGCAAATCCCTCCCCTTATCAGTCTAGAAGACATCTCTTTAGAGAGAGTGACTCCATCACCTGCGGGTACACCACCACGCCTGGAGTCATCCATTCTAAAACACTTTCGAATAGTGTCAAGTACCCAAATTGGGACACTTCCCAAATCTAGATCTAAAACCATAGATCCAGTTACCAGAATCCCTGATATTTTATCCAAATCCTATGTGGAGAAACACCTTGTGACAAGTACAGTATAATCGATCGTAGTATAGGAAAATCACTTCCTATCAAGAGCATGTCATCCAAAAACCAGGACAGCATTCCCTACTACCTTCTTACCAGGTCCATCTGTTGTTCTGATGAAGTCAAACTCTATGACTGTCACATCAAAACTAGACGATCTATCTCCGCTATACTTGCTTTAGTCTATAAATAGATATAAGCTACTTGCCCACTATCCTTCCGCTGCTCCTGCTAACTACAACAACCCTTTAGTAGAGTCATATACACATGCACTTCTAAAGCTAATTTAGAACGACATTATACTCATTCTCCTGCCAGATCTCATAGTATAGAACAGCAGTAGTGTTAAGTTTGGGTCATCAAAAACCTCCCTGTCGCCGTCTTTGAAGAGACCGAAGTACCTCTCGGGTATCTGAGGTTACCCTCCAAAACTGCGGAGTGACTAATTGATTGTCGAATCCAATTGAATGTTTAGGTTCTACTAAATTTTCAGTAATCGTTTGTGGTTCTGTAATCACTTCCAGTTCTACCATACTCCCACTAATGTTTTCTGAAAAGAATTCATTTTACTAAAACAGTGGCGAGTCAAGAACAATATAACTATTAATTTTCCAGATGGTAGAATGTAACCCTCGTCAAAGCCCGGGATAACCCACAAACTGCCATTACTGAAACGTGCATTGAGTTTATCCAGATTCTGGTTTTAAGCATAAGCCAAACAACTCCATACACCTTAAAACAGTTAAGATGTGAATCCATTCTATATCCAGCATAAAAATAAAGGCACTAATTTAATTGAAACCAGATTCAAAATACATGCAGCCGTTCCCTGTGCATATCAACTAAATCGAAGGAGGCCAAGCAGCATTACTCATCAAGAAATACACCAACGTATGAGTAGCCTGAAAAAGAAGCAAGTTCTCAAAACTATTACTTACAACGGAATATCTAACACAAGTATCTATATCTTCGATCACCTTGAAGAATCCTGATACTTGCAACATATGGTTCTATACTTTATTCTTATACAACGATATATCTTCTCAAAATCTGGACCTTATATTTCAACGAAATACTTGTCTAAAACTAGAGAAGTCATGAGTAAACAGAATATAGTACGAGTACTAACCCCTTTGTTCTAACGGACATCGGACAACATACAATACTTTATATAAGTCGACTGAGTTTAATAACTTAAACCCTGTGCGTCGTAGGTTGAAAACTGTGCTTTGGTAAAGAAGAATTACACCGTTGTTGAATGCACCTTACCTAACCATCAACTGAAATAGGTAAACGTCATAGACATAATTTCAAAAAGTTATATCTCACTTTATAAAATAAACGTACAGATATATCAGTTTGAAATTGGTGCATAACGATGGATATTCAAAACCAAATATTTTCCGTCAGACAAAACCTAGGTGATTTCCTCAAATAACACCAATTACGAAGAATTCCGATATATAGAAGATCTAATCACCGAATTCCCAATATCTTACTCCCACTCAGTATCTGTAACGCCATACAGATGTGAGAATCAAGTCTGGTAAATACATACCCTAGAGTTAGAATCTAATTGAGAAAACGGTTTTCAATTAACACCGAACAGTAAAACTGAAACATGAAAATGTTTCGAAGGAGTAGCTGAGTGTTCCTAATAATGCCTCTTCCAGTATCCAGATTCATGACAGTAACCGTATATTTTCTTGCCCTCACTCCAATCCATTCATATGTCTTTACTTCTTACCTTCTGTACACCACATTCGGGCTAATTGATTTTCTTCCTTCCCTGCCTTTCGGCATCTGCCTATGATTTAGAAGAAAACTATCCAATAAGCGCAATAGGTGTACTCTCCTAATATTAGGAGCCCTCGCAACCTGAGAGAAGGTAAAAATAAAAGACAGCCGAATAATCCTATTCAATTTCTCCTGAACCGGAATCTATCCTCGAACTGAAACAAGTTCCTTCGAGTTCGTATGTAACTATACGATGGCATATCCAATCAATATGGATCTTCGTAGTGATACGGAGTGTTCTGGAGAAATACAAAGGGTAAGTAGGAATGGCAGGGTATACGCGGCTTTGTCGTGAAAGATAGCAGTCGCAATTTCCTTTGCCCTTACCCTAATCACTTTCTGTCTTTACTTATTACCTTCTGTACACCATTGGTTTTCTTTCTTCCCTACCTTTCGACACATGCCTAAGGTTTGGAAGAAGACTATCCAATAAGCGCAATAGGTGTACTCTCCTAATACTATGAGCCCTCACAACCTGAAAGAAGGTAAAGAGAAAAGACAACCGAATAATCCTATTCAATTTCTCCAGAACCAGAATCCATCCTCGAACTGGAACAAATTCCTTTGAGTTCGTATGTAACTATACGATGGAATATCCAAAAATGTGGATCTTCGTAGTGATACGGAGTGTTCTGGAGAAATGCAAAGGGGATGTAGGATTGGCAATGATAAATGCGACTAAATGACAATCCAAAAGCCAAAATGTTTTTAAAAAGTTCGGTTAACTTGGTTCATGAGTTTTAGTTTGAGGTCGGGTCATGGTCGCTGCCAAAGAGAGAGAAAAGAAACACTTAGCGTGCACTCTAATCTAGATTAGATTGGTTGATCACTTTATCTAATCTGGATGGCTCTCACTGTTTCCTCGAATTCTCCTTCAAATCCTAAAAGGAGAATTAGTCGGGATCATCTGAAAATCACCAGAGAAGGAATACCTACTCATCAGTGGGAATCGAGATCCAACTATCGCATGATAACTTGATGGAAGCCACTCAAGTCACCACACTCCAGAAGGTATGCGCATGGTTGGCAAGTTTCCTGTATGTTTGAAACCCCCGATGTGGTTTTTACCCCTAGGACCCAAGTGACCTTGACGAATAATCAACAAATCAAAAGGTCCTAATCAAGTTCAACCCGTCATTATCAAAAGATTGCTTTAGACCCACCCGTATGACCCTTGACGACAAAGTCACACAACCGTCCTAACCAATCGCATTATCTATGCAACAGAAAAGTATTACAGAGCTACCGCACACTACGTCTCGGCGAATAGCAACGACAAACGTAGCACGAATAATAAGCAATACTAATCTGAAATGACGGGAGGACTACGGCTGGTTTTTGGTGAAAACCGTTTAACGTAATGAACTTGATATCGTTGAAGAAACGGAATGGTTTTATAAATATATAGTGGCCCAAACTTTTGCTAAAGAGGTCACTCCCTGTGAAGGGATCTCGGCTCTTTCCTCATCGAATGAGGTGCAGAATAGTCCTAACTGAATACCACGATGCAAAACAAAAGAATCGACTATAATGAAGTTATTACAATGACGCAAACTTTTGCCCAAGAGGTCACTCCCTATGAAGAGATCTCGGCTCTTGCCTCGTCGAATGAGGTGCTGGATATTCAGAACCGAATACCACTGTGAAAAGCAAAGTAAAACTTAACGTTTGTAATAACAGTTTTCAAAATTGATTCCAACAATATCATTTAGGTTTGTTTTTCCTTGCATTAATCAAAGTTAGCTCAGTCCCATCAATTAATCCATATCACACCAGAAAAAGGAACGAAAATACAATGTACGTATATGCCATCCGCATTCGCCACGGAGCCCCGTCATGCACCGTTAGGTTACTTAACTAACGACATTGCGGGGGCTGGACTAGCGCGGATGCAAAACATATACAACATCTACTAGTATATATAAATATATATATATAACATTCGTCCCATGCATGATATAAGCAACATCACAGAACATCAACAAGCAACACAGAATGGTGGATAATCTTAGAGCCTTGGGTTTCATTTGAGCTGCAAATGAGACCCGACGGTCGTGTGGATAGCCCGTGCAATGAAAACCTGGATCCCTACGAACGCGGCAAGTTACCCGCCAATACCAGAAGTGAGGCAACCCCAATCAACAAAGTGAATGGATCACCCAGCACTTCACGGAATCCGGTAACTTGAGCACACCTCCGTGGGTCATCCTATACTCTAGAATTGGCGGGTTTGGATTTGACCATTTATTTTAAATGGATAATGAGGTAGATTATTAAGAGAGGGGGTATGGTGAGAACCATGCTTGCATAGTGTGCACAAATGAATTATTAATTCATTTGTGCAAACTATTCAAGCATGGGCTTGATTTTATATTGGAGAAATATGTTTTACAAAACCTAGCATCTTATTTTCTCTCTATGGATGGTTCATTTTTTCTTTGAGCTTGCAACCTCACCATCATGCTTCACTCTCCTCTCTAGTGTTTTTCTTGAGCTCCTCTACCTTCAACCTCAGCCTCCTCTCTACAATCTCATGAGTTGAGAATCAAGATTGGAGGTGGGATAGATAAACACATGGATCGATTCACTATATCCTAGACACTCTAGATTAGCAACCTAGAGTCCCTAGTTGCTTCACATGTTTATGGTGTGGAGTTAGAGCCAAGTGCTACATCCCTCGGGTGGATCATCATCGACGGAGGAAGACCGGGCCAAGCTCGATCCAAGACGCCTCAAGGAGCTTATGAAGATGGTAGAAGACCGAAGGACATGGCTCGTTCGGTATAACCACTTCTATCACTATAGTTTTGCTCTTTGTAGATTGCTAGTAAGGATTTATGGTTCGATCTAGACAGATTCGTTAGCGCCAAATTTTTTTAAACACCGGTTTTTGTTCCGCACCGGCCACGGCTGATGGCCAGGGCGCTATCGTAACCCAACATGGTATCAGAGCGAAAGGAAGGCCGACGAGCAAACTCATCCGAACCCCTACTGAGCATGTCCGTGACAATCTCCGTACAGTCCGGTCTGTTCGTCTAAGAATATCGCATATCGAGTCTAGGGGTGGATAAAGTCAGACCCCTAATAACACGATATTTCATGTCGGTATGAAGCCCATCACCAACTGAGAAACCACTAATCCAAATCAGTAATTCTCGTCTACCTTGGCCAAGGATTTCTGGTGATGTTCACCCGTGCACCGCGCGTCATCAACCCCCAATACCGAAAGAGACGAATCCTCGACGATCCGCTCACTGCCCTATGTGGCTCGAGACTGTACCCAACTAAAACCTATTTGCACAACTTCTTTAAACCGTGGTAGGGTAGTAATCAAAGCACAGTGGGAACCCACACGAGAGAAATGACGATCTCAGGTCGACAGACTAACATGTACTCATGTCACCTGGGAACTGCTATCTGACAATATGTATAATACCATCTAGCATGTTCCCGGTGAGTCCATCCAGAGTACTCATAACCCAATGAGCACATGTATACTATCTTAAGCGACTGATTGATACCAATGACTTATGAGACCGGCCACCGCCCCTCGTCGGGGTCTCGATAAGTATACACTAGTCTACTCCGAAGTATCGATGCCCAGTCTCGATACTCTCTCGACTAGGGACATTTAAGGATATGCTTATAGACCACCCAGCTCCCACGTATATGAGCGCAATCATAATGCTGGTAGTCAAGCAAGAATCCTATGGGCTCTATCAACATGTAATAGTGATCTGTAATACCACATAATGCATGTACATGATGACAGAGACAAACCAGATAGCATAGTATCATCTCAAGTAAGACTGTTCTATCCATATAGGTCCTCCCTCAATTATCACAATCGCATGCCTGCGATTACAATAATTGACTTGAGGGCACTATAGTCAATACTATCAACGTGTAATCGTGATCCGTAATACCACATAATACATGTACATAATGATAAAGGTGAACCAGATACAATATTATCATCTCGAATAAGACTGTTCTACCCGTATAGGTTCTCCTTCAATCATCATAATCGCCTGCCTGCGATTACAATAATTGCCTTGAGAGCATTATAGCCAACAATCTCAACGCTACGTCAAGTTGCTACGTCAGCAAAATAATATAAAATCCCCAAAATTACTCCTTTCTTAATTAACCTAGCCCTAACCCAAACCTTAATTCTGACCCTAACCCTCATCAGCATCATCGTCGTCTTCTTCCCACCGGTGACGCCTCCCTTCCTGCTCTAACCCCCTTCCCCTTAGCCTCCCCTACTTCAGCCCCCATCTTCTCATCATCACCCCTCATCATCACCGTCCCTCGCTCCAGCCCTCTCCCCCTTAGCCTCATCAGCTCCATAGCCATCCTCCCCATGCCGTCCCGCCTCCTTCCTGCTAGCATCCATCCCCCTTAGCCGCCCCTGCCCCAATCATCATCTTCATCTTCATCTTCATATCATCATATCCTCATCCTCAACTCTTGCCCCCTCCTCTTGCGCATGCACCGGCTCCGGCTCTCCCTAAAAATCACATTAATTATTTAATTAATTTTTTAATGATTTTTAAAATTATTTAAAATGTAATTTATAATAATTAGTTCATTATATTAAGAAAATGGTAAAATGGTCATTTGACATGAACAATAATGTTTGTTAAAGTTTATTTAAAGTTGAGAGAGTGATAGGCTTTTTATATGTAAACATGAGCTTTTGATATAAGTGGGTTCCAACAATAAGGCTCAAATCTTATTGAGCTTTGACCCATCTTATATCTTATACCCATGTGTTTCTTTTGTTGTTTCCAATGTGAGACTATCTTTAAAATCTCATCATTTGGTTTTTACTTTCAACAATATTGTCCAACGTTGATCGTCAAGTCTTGTTAGTTTTTTTATCATTTCAAAGGTATAGATGGTTTTCTGATTCTAGCCTAAACCTGTTGGGAGTTTTCAGTAAATAAGTCGTGGATCCAATGACAAACAAGTGTCTATATATATAAACACACACATATATATAGTACGGCTATGTTCTTATCGGTAGGATTTGGAAACAAATGCTACCCATTTCTTAACAAATGGATTAGACTTGGGATGTGTGACAGCAATTATGGAGAGGTTCTCTTATATTTCTCATTAATCATATCATTGAAATCACACATCCCAAAGCAAATCCAATGGGTAGGATTTGGAAACAAATTCTACCGATAAGAGTATAATCGTACTATATATTTATATATATGGGAGGAATGGGGCTCTGAACGTTCACAACCCCATTAGCTGTGAACACATTCACATCCCCTTATGGGTCCTCTGTAACTTAAACAGGGGGCCTAGGGGTTGTGAGTGCGTTCACAGCTAATAAGGCTGTAAACGTTCATAGCCACATTAACCTCTCTATAGTCTGCTACTGTGAATTTTTTTGTATCCTTAATCTATATTTGATAAAATCATATCTTTTTTTATTATGTATATATATTTACTAATGTTAGGTTAAAATTGTTTAAATAATATTTTTCCATTATATATTTACATGCATAAATTAATAATATAGTTATCCTTAATCAATTAATTTAAAATGTATCTCATTTATTGGAAATTTGTGAATCAACGAATCCGAATTATATCGTATCTCGTATCCGTATCAGAATCCATACTAATTACATGTAAGCTAGGTCTTGAGATCTTCGCAGAGTCGGGGGATTGTGACCAGCTAGTAGCGCTCATCTCAGGACGAGACAAGACACATAGAAAATACCCATAGAAAAAAACTTAGACATCCAAATAGATGCATCATATCAATAACATACTTATGGCATGTAACAAGGCACAATGGCTCATCAACATATGTACAATATGCATACGACATGCCTGACACGTATATGGCTTATTTCACAAGTATAAGACGTACCGGTACATGCAACCTGGCAAAAAACATCATCAAAAGTTGCATTAAACATGATGGTGATATTCATAATTTTTAAAGTTTGGTGGTGTTCGGGGAAAAAATGGAAAAGCACGAGGTGTATTATGTACATCACCAAAAGTAAATTGCAGTTATATGGCCAAAATTCAACTACATCTTGGCAATACTTACTTGATCATGCGACAGCTCAGAGACGTGAAGCAGACCTTGTTGACCTCCACTGAGTTCCACAAAAGCACCATACTCTTTCACTGAGGAAATGACACCTTTGTAAATATTGCCAACTTCAATTTCCCGTCCAACAAGAAAATCAATCTGCAGCATTGAAAAGAAATAGTTCTTTAAATAATCTATGTAAGGAATTAAACTTTGCAGTACCTTGGTTACAGTTTATCTTGATCCTACAAGTTTTTCTTTGAGTCTCTCCACATCAAGAGTAAAGCCTTGTATGTTTCCCTTACTATAAAGTATTGAATACTTTTCTCACGCTTGTTTTAGTATTGGATTCGATTTGTCCTTACCTCATACCAATGTGGCTCCCTGACATCTAATTCTTGCCTCTTCGGTTAGGCTCAACTAAGATTAGGATGCTTCATGGATTGTGATTAAACATAGGTCCATCTAGCGGCCAACCGCCCATCATGGCATATGGCACTGGTCCACTCTGCTTTATATTTTCCTTGGCTAGAAACTAAGAAACATATGGAGGCTGGACGCCCATCTTAAAATACTAGGCCATTTTTTCTCTGCAGCTTTCTTAACTTTTGGGTTGTGCAGATTCATGGCCGGCCCACATATAGATGGGGCATGGCTTGATAGTGAGACTTTTTCCTACTTCATGGCATGAGTAGGTATACATGGGCGGATCAAGGCTCAAGAAGGGGCACGCATTTTGAAAAGAGAACTAATATCGGCGGTAATGAAGTGTTGAAATTTGCACAGATATAAAATATGCTATGTAAGTATCACAAATGTGCTCTTGCATAAATACCATCCCTCGCTATTATTTTTCATTTCGATTTTATGGGTATGGATTTGTGCATGCTTCTTTGTAGCAATGTTTAGCACCATATTAAAAAAAATTAAGGGAAAAAAAGAGGTAGAAAGTTTTAATAAGAACTATGTTTTGTCCACCAAAAGCTTCAAGATATGAAACCTCAAGAAATACTACTAAAATAATAATATGTTTTGACAATAATAAACTAACTTCACTTTTTCTTTATCTAAAATAGAACTATTAAATGGAACCGTATTATACGTGTTGTGTCCCCTTGGAACAAAATTCATGCCTTGGCCCATTGGCCACTGGGTGGTTTGTGCACTAATACATGTGAGGGTTGTAAGAATGGTAATGAGGCCAAAGTTACATTTTTTTAATTAATTAAGTAGGAAATAAAGTTGATGAACTATACCTTCTCTTGAGCTTTTTCCAGAATTGATTGATTCTTTGCAACTATTGTGGCCATCCCATCGCTGATAGCAATTCGTGCACCTGAATGAGAGAAACATGTTATAACTTTTAATAAAACTATGAAAAAACAATTTTAATGACCATAATGATAGATTCCAAGAAAGTGTACAGTAGTTACAAGATGTGAAATGTTAGAGATAGAACAAGCGAAACAAAAATCTGGGTCGGATCACAGCATATTTCAGTCATATGAAGCTGGACATAACAAGCTCATAAAAGCTCATTTCAAGAACATATGCCACTTGATGGGTGAAAGGCCTGTCTGCTATGGTATTTTGATAATACACACATTAAGATAAATTAAGAAGCAGCACCCCTGCAGAGAAATATGTTGATAATGGTGCTAAACTTGCTTTCAGAAACCAATAGCTCAGTAAGAAATATGCAACATAAGCACAACATATGTAAATTCAAAGAAAGTGCACGAAGACATCAAGGAAGCAATATTCAACATGAGCAAGTGAAGGGAAACATGATTGGAATGATTATCATAGGAAAGGTAGCTTATTGCATGCTACTAGATTTACTATTAAATTATAGGCTTTGTCATCATAAGAAATTGCAATATGATTTTTCTTCTTTTATCCGAAACCAATACGTTGACATTTAACACATTTCGATCAATCTTGACAATAAGGGTGTCAATTGGGTCGAGTTGGTTCGGGTCAGGTCGGTTATGACCCGACCCGTTTATGGCTGACATGAACCCAAGCCAGCCCAATTATTATTCAAACAAAAAAACTTATTCAGGTCATTAACCACGCCCCTTACAATTTGATTTTAGTAACCAATGGGAAATATGGTGAAGGATTGAAAGGGCTGTCCGTGTATGAGGTTACTTATAAGCAACAAATTTCTCCGGTTGAAAAGGACAAGATGAATGAGAGCCCAAGTTCCTCTTAGAAAACTTGTTGAATTGATGGTTGTAGCCAAATCGCATGTTGAGCGGATCAGAGGGAAAGGAGAATTAGTGAACTAGGTAGTGAATTGCAATTCAGGAATGATTTTCTCGAAATAAAAAAAATTGGCATTAGTAATGCATTTGATGTGAAATACATGTTGGATTATGTAGTTCGAATCATTACCGAATTCAACAACATAGCTATAGCTTACAGCCGAAGAAGTTAGCCTTGAGACATTCAACAATTCTGTTATGTGGCACACCACGTCAATCTCATGTTGATGGGACATTGGATAAATAAAGCATATTAGTAGTGCTATCTTACTGGATAGGAAAGATTACTTCCTTCATCTATGCACACAGCAAACCCTTGGAAATCAAAAGAAGCTTCACGAACCAACGCAAATTCGAATTTGGAGCGACTGGGTTTGCTATATCATTCCTTTCTTAGCAAAGCTTGCATGATAATAAGGAATTGGTGAAAATGATCATTGATAATAAGTGGATAGCTGATCCACTTTCCAAAATGTCAGAGAGAAAGAGAGTATATGAAGTACAATTATGTAATATACAATTCTAGTTGGTTGTTTACTTTTTCCATAATTTATGCTACATTATTAGATAATTTAGATGGATTGCTTGAGATCATTCTTTGTTTGAAATTTTGAAATAATAAAGAGCTGGCATTGAATGTTTGTGAACCTTTGGTAAAGTCATTCAAAGGACGAATAGTAATTTACTATCAATGGAATGGCTATATAGTGATCCAAAAAAAATGCGAAGAATGAAACTGCTGGAGACCTTAATCACAAGGAAAAAGTATTATCTGATTTGGATGATAACTGAAAGAAAGATGAGATGCCACAATGAAGAGCTCCTTGAATATGGCTATATATTTTATGAATCCATCTGCCAACATCTTCAAAGATAGGATATAATATTCAAGGGTCATGAATGAATTTAAGGAGTGCATATTAAAATGTATTCGAAGAATGAAAACCTCAGGTTAATATTAATGTGTAATTAAGCTTGTATCAAAATAGAACAAAAATATTTGGACTGAGATGCAAAGATAAAACCTTGAAAGGTCGTTATACCTAGTTATTTATATAACAAGAACAGCTAAAAAAATATTATTAATATTTTTTCTTAGTATATTGTTCACAAATGCCTAGTAGCCCAGCTCTACATTATAGACGAAGGTGATAACAATTTCAGGTTTAACTAGTAGTTCCTAAAGATACGAAAGTGCGGAATGCCTTTGAGATGGTAATTCTTAATTATTTTAGGAATTAAACTTGATCTTTTTAAATGCCATTAGTTTTAATTATCATTATTTTTCAATTAATGATTCATGTGTGTTAGCATTTGGGCCTTGGAGGCCCATGCCCGCCCAAGTGAGTGGGTAGACGGTCGGGCCAGCTATTGGGCCAGCCCTGTTCTTGATTGTGATAGCTCCTTGAGTAAGCCAAAGAGGCTTCAAGGTGGAGGCTAGCAAGCCTTGGAGGTTCCTAGCATGAAGGTTTCACGAGAGGTCTTAAGGCTTCTACTAAGCCTTGAGCCTTCTAGGGCAAGTCTTGAAAGAGGCTTCTAGAAGAAGCCAAAGGAGGTGATCCACTTCTATAAATAGGCAAGCATGGTTGCCTTTTAACCCATCCATCATCACAATAACTACTATACAATATGGCCTCCAAAAGTCCCCCTTATCTTCTCCTCCATCTCCTTGTTAACCGCGGGTAGCGAGGTGATTATGCGGGGGTTTCTCGCTGTTTAGGTTTGGTCACCCTCCGGCCATTGTCTCAAGGTATAGAGCGCAAAGGAAGCGTGGTGTAAGCGAAGAAAACTTCAACAATCGGGTTAAGTTGTATCGATCCATTTTATATCACATGCTAGTTGTTTATGCTTCCGCTATATGAATTCCATATTTATTGTATTTGAACTAGCATGTTCGACATTGGTATCAGAGCCGGCATGCTTACATCTGTTTCCCTTTAGTTGCTCCACGTTTTAGCATAATTGATCAAACTTTGATCGATTGTTGTTTATTTATATTTTCATATGGTATCACTCCTTTGTTGTGTCCGTTTTAGTGTTTGACCACGGAGCAAAATGGATTAATTTTGTTTTGAGTGGAATTCTGGCGACCACGGTAATTGGGAAGTTGCCGGCAAGATCGTCGGTTGACCGAAGGTGGAAGCAACGGCCTGATGGTATCACCGACCAACCACAAAAGCGACAACTACCGGGGGTGGCCGACCAACCGCCGGCGGCAGCTGTAGTGGCCGTTGCCCATGGCTACACCCAAGAGAGTAGCGGCTGATTGTCCTAAACTTTTAACATGTCTAGGTCTCTTCCAATTGGCTAGGCCAGTTTTTTTTGTAATAAAGGCTTTTAAAAGATATCAAAATAAATTATTTAAAGGGCCTACAACAATTGTTAGGGTCTTATAAAATGTCAATAAGAATTATCATTTGTCCAAAATGGCAGGTATGTGCAGCCAGTTTAATAGCGTATTGTCTCTTCTGATTTCTTGTATTTTATTGACATTTTAAAAGCATTTTACTCGTGAAGTCCAAAATCTGTCTCCTTGTATGTTCTATTGGCTTGCCTTCAAAAACCATGCAATCTCTGTGAAATATTTTGTAATCTTTGCCTTTGATGCAACAATTAGGAAACAAAGTGATGGGAATCGATTGCCATTTCAGGTATATATATGACAGGAAAGTTGAGAAATTTCAATCATGAGCTTCTTTTTCTGGGGTGAAAAGGGGTTAGGGGTGTTCATTGGTCGGTTTGAACCCTGATGCACAAGCAACCTGAAAATTGAACCCAATATGTGTTCCATCTATGAGTGATTGCAAGAGTTTGTATATAGTATGTAACTATATATTTATGCGCATGCGCATACATGTATCTTAGTCCAGCATACACCCACCATTCATTTATTAGTGCTGCTAGAGAGAGAATCTTTCCTCCCCTCCATTTTAACTGACATTTGATATTTCATCCAGTGCAGAAATAATTGGGAGGGTTGCCATTCAATATTTTAGTAAACACCGTGGTTGCACAGAAGATGTCAGCATGATGGAAAAACTTCTAGGGATTTTAGTTGTTGGTAATTGTAAATAGTTTCGAGTGGTTACGAGGGAGTGATGGGCTTTTTATAGATACATATGGGCCTTTGATATAACTGGGCTCCAACAATAAGACTCAAGCCTTGTTGAGCTTTGACTCATCTTATATCTTATACACATGTGTTTCTTTTGTTGTTTTCAATGTCCCATCATTTTGTTTGGTTTTTACTTTCAACACTTCCCCTCACGTGCAACCATCACTTTTTCTTGGTGTGCTTGTCACGTGGAGGGATCGAACCATTGACTCTGATACCATGTAACGAGTTTTGAGTAGTCATGAGAGAGTGATGGGCTTTTTATAGGTACATATGGGCCTTTGATATAAGTAGGCTCCAACAATAAGACCCAAGCCTTGTTGAGTTTTGACCCATCTTATAACTTATACACATGTGTTTTTTTTGTTGTTTTCAATGTCCCGTCATTTTGTTTGGTTTTTACTTTCAACACTTCCCCTCACGTGCAACCATCACTTTTTCTTGGTGTGGTTGTCACGTGGAGGGATCGAACCATTGGCTCTGATACCATGTAACGAGTTTTGAGTAGTCATGAGAGAGTGATGGGCTTTTTATAGGTACATATGGGCCTTTGATATAAGTAGGCTCCAACAATAAAACTCAAGCCTTGTTGAGCTTTGACCCATCTTATATCTTATACACATGTGTTTCTTTTGTTGTTTTCAATGTGGGACTGTCTTTAAAGTCCCATCATTTGGTTTGGTTTTTACTTTCAACACTTCCCCTCACGTGCAACCATCACTTTTTCTTGGTGTGGTAGTCACGTGGAGGGATCGAACCATTGGCTCTGATACCATGTAACGAGTTTTGAGTAGCCATGAGAGAGTGATGGGCTTTTTATAGGTACATATGGGCCTTTGATATAAACGGGCTCAATAATAAGACACAAGCCTTGTCGAGGTTTGACCCATCTTATATCTTATACCCATGTGTTTCTTTTGTTGTTTTCAATGTGGGATTATCTTTAAAATCACATCATTTAGTTTTTACTTTCAACGGTAATTAATTATACACAGACAATAGAACTAAGAGTAATAAAATAATATTCTACATAAACAGCACACAACCATAAAGAAGAAGACTTGCAGAAAGATATGGTTTCATTCAAACAAGCAGCTGCATAAATTTATCAGAATAGGTGCACTTTAATTAATCAAGACATAGTTATATCATAATTATGTTGACAAATGTTAAAGATCAGAAAAAACCTGTTTCTTGTTCAATTTTTTTCCTTTGTGAACCCAGAGGCCCAAGCAAACGCCGGAGAGTTTCATCGGTGAACTTCAAACTAACTGCAAAGCGAAAATAATAGCAAACCTAACATGTAAACTCTAAAGCATATAAATATTTAAACATGCAAAATACATATAAAAAAAAACTACGCGCAGAGAGAGAGAGGGGGGGGATTCTATTGATAGGATTTAGAAACAATTCCTATCAAGTTTTTAGCCATTTATGCGATCAGTAATGAAGAAAAGTTCTCATTTATTCTAACAATGATATCATCATTCACACAAATCCGAAAGCAGATCTAATAGCTAAAAGACTCGATAGGATGCAAAAACTAGAAACGGAATATCAATTAAGCTAAGCTGATACAAACTATCAACTAGCTCTTAAGATTGCTCAACCAACAAACAATCGGCTCCATCCATCTTGTTCTTCATATGATCATGTCAAGAGATCCAGGTGTATAAACTTTTAGAGTTTTTGAAGATTTGCAAACAATGGATCAAGTGCTCCCAATATATGAAAGTTTTATGGTACATAAAATCCATCCATTTTGCAGACACTTGATCCATAATCTAAAATATCTGATTTATCCAAAATTTCATACACATATGATCCTCGATATTTAAAACAAGCTGATGCAGCCAAACGTTTACGCAAAGGTTAGATTCAGCCGTTTATATAGGCTAGCTGATAGTTTTTTTATCAACTATTAGCTGATATCTCAATTCCGCACATACGGAGAGAGTTTGTCATGACGACAGGACCCTATCATGAGATGGCAAAATTCAACCGTCAAATCAATAATTGGCTCCTTATTTGTTTTCTACATGTCAAATAGATGCATGTGTACAAAAATTGAGATGATTTCGCGAGTCCATGACTTGTGTTAGATGATGAATATATTCATATAACTATATTGGATATTGTAGTTGATTTTGATAGTGGAAATCTATTAGTTTAGATAGACTATTAGGATTATTTGTTATTGTTAGTTGGACTGAAAGTTGTATAGATTGAGCTGATTACTCACATAATAAAATGATCGAGTTCATTTAAGTTTCTTATCATGGTATCAGAGTCAATGGCTCAATCCAAAGGTTATCTTCATTTTTATTTTAGTTTAGCTGCCCATAATAAATAAATTCTATAACAATATCCGGTTCGAATTTTTATCTCTTCTATAAATCATCAGCAATAGCTCCATCATGATCAATATGCGCAACCAGTTTTTTCTACGACGCCTTTCGACAAGGCATTTCTAGCAAAAAAGATTTCGAGATTCTGTCCACCTAGCTTATGCGAAAGAGACTACAGATTTCGAGGTTCGGTCAGTCTAACTTATGCGAATGAGACAAGAGGGCACATCCGCCTTGCATTATACCATAAGAAATCGTCTTTCTTCATTTTTCTTTTTTAAGGCTGCATATTCAGATCAAGATTTAATCAAGCAAACTCTTGGTTATACACCATGAGTTTGAGAGGGACTGTCAGATGATGAATATTCATACAACTATATTAGATATTGTAGTTGATTTAGGGCCCGTTTGGTTGGGTTTTTGGAAGTCCCAAAAGCATTTTTGGGAACCACTAAAATAGTAAAAATAACATTAAATTTTTTTTTTTGAAAAGCACTTTACGGAAAAGAGCTTTTTGGAGAAGCTAAAATTTAAAGCTTTTAGAAAAAAGAAGAAATGTTGCCTAGAACTCAAAAAGCATTTTTCCTAAAAGTGCATTTTGAGCGCCCAAAAGCCCAACCAAACGGGCCCTTAAATAGTGGAAATCAATTAGTTTAGATATACTCTTAGGATTATTTGTTGTTGTTAATTGGACTCAAAGTTGTATAAATTAAGCTGATTACTAACATAATAAAATGATCGAATTCATTTAAGTTTCTTATCAACTTGCAATGTAGGGATCAATTGTTGTAAATGTTACATAGGTTACATACACTTATGCATGAGTCAAGTCTCTACCATCTTTTTGCACACATACATCTTTCACATGAAGAACAAGATGGATATAGCCAATCGTCGATTCAACGGTCGGATTTGACCATCTCTCTTTAAGGATTTCATCCCACCATCTCAATATATATATATGATAATGGAGGAAATGTGTCATTGGAGGGAATTTCCTCCTATAGCATCGAAAAAATACACCCTCCACGATTTTTTTTGACGATCGGCACCCATCATCTTCATCCTTATCATCTAAGATGTGGATACACGTATCCATATAATTTCATGTGATTCGACCGTTTTTTCACCGTTGAATTTGTGGGTGCAAAATTCACGGTTTACCGACAATAAAACTTTTTACATTGCTAATTCAATGGTGAAAAGATGGTAGAATCATATGAAATTTAATGTATCCATATCTTAGATGATAAAGATGATGGGTATCGATCGTTAAATAAAATGTTGGAAGGTGTATTTTTCGACGCCACCTAACGAAAAACCCTCCTACGGCTTCTTTCCTTCATTATTCTCTCGCATTGCATATATAGGAGTAAAGTGGCCCTGATGTGACATCTTAGAATGCAATCTAAAGAGCCATCCATTTTGCACTTCATGAATGTCCTTACCTCATAAATGCATGGGCCTTCATTAATTACATTAACATTTATTTGAGGCCAGGCCTCTCATGAAGTGCCACGCAGGAAACTCCTTAAGGTGTCGCCTTAAGGATATTTTTCCATATATCGAGTAATGGAGAAAAGGCGCCATAGGAGGGGAATTTCCTCCTATGACGTCAATAAAAATCAATCATTCAACATTTTATTCGACAATCGGCACCCATCATCTTTATCATCTAAAATGTGGATACACCAAATTTCATGTGATTCTACTACTTTTTCACCGTTGAATTAGCAATATAAAAAGTTATATTGTCGGTAAACCTATATTTTGCACACACTAAATCGACGGTGAAAAAGTGGTAGAATCATATAAAATTTAGTGTATCCATATCTTAGATGATGAAGATGATGAATGCCAAGGATGTATTTTTTCAATGACATGGGAGGAAATTCCCTCCTATAGCACTTTTCCTCGATTATTCTTATATATATATATATATGGTAGCGATAAGGTGAGATTGGATTCTTAAAGTGACATGAAAAAATCCTACCTTTGGATCCACGAAAGAATTTTTGCATCATGTTCTACACGTCAAAATATGTGTAAAAATTAGACGATTTCGAGGTTTGTAAGTCATGCATCAAGGATATGTAATGTATGCAACTTTTACAATGCTTTAACCACCATCCATTTTGCAACCATGATATCCATAACTTAGAAACGTATAAATTATCTAAATTTTTCTACACATATGCCGATTAACATGTAGAACAAGATGTATAGAGCCGATCGTTATTTCGAGGGACGAAAAAGCCTCCTAAGGCCTCTTTCCTTTATTATTCTCATACATGTAGATGTACATGTAGATGTACATACATATGCATATGTATGTATATGTATATGCATGTGTGAGAATAATGAAAAAAATACGCCATAGGAAGGTATACCCTCCACAATTTTTTCCGACGATCGGCACCCATTATCATCATCTTTACCATATAAGATGTGGATACATCAAATTTCATGATTCCACCACTTTTTCACCGTTGATTTAGTGCGTGCAAAATTAATGGTTTACCGACAATAGAACTTTTTATATTGCTAATTCAACGGTGAAAAAGTGGTGAAATCACATGAAATTTGGTATATCCACATCTTATATGATAAAGATGATAATGATGGGTGCCGATTATCAAAAAAAATCGGAGAATATAGATTTTTGACGCCACTTAACGAAAAAGCCTCTCAGGGCCTCTTTTCTTCTTTATTCTATATACAGAGAGAATAATGGAAGAATGGTGTCATGGGAGGGAATTTCCTCCTATGGCGTCAATAAAAATCAATCATCCAATATTTTATTCGACGATCGGCACCCATCATCATCTGTATCATCTAAGATGTGGATACACCAAATTTCATATTCTACCACTTTTTCACCATCGATTTAGTGAGTGCGAAATTAACGGTCTACCGACAATAGAATTTCAAAAAATGCACCCTACATGATCTTATTTGACGATCGGCACCCATCATCTTCATCCTTATCATCTAAGATATGGATACACCAAATTCCATACGATTCTACCTCTTTTTCATCGTTGAATTAGCAATGTAAAAAGTACTATTGTCGGCAAACCGTTAATTTTGCACCCAATATAGAGAGAGAAAAGGAGAAGGATCCTATCAGTAGGATTTGAAAACAAATCCTGCAAACAAATCCAACCTATGTTTTAACAATTGAATTCGTTTTGAGCTATGAGCTATCAACCATGTGATTAATGAGGAGAATGAATACTTCTCTTCATAATTGCTAGCACAAAATCTCATGCTACCCCAAAGGTTTTAAGATAGGTATGATTTGTTTTCAAAATCCTACCGATAGGATTATATATGTGTGTGAATAATTTAGAAAAAGGAGGCCATAAAATGAATTTCCGCTTATGGCGTCGAAAAAACACACCTTCCATTTTTTTTCCGACGATCGGCATCCATCATCTTCATCATTATCATCTAAGTTGTGGATACACCAAATTTTATGCAATTCTACCGTTTTTTCACCGTTAATTTAGTAGGTGCAAATTTAACAGTTTAACGACAATAGAACTTTTTACATTGCTAATTGAACGGTGAAAAAGTGGTAGAACCGCATAGAATTTGGTGTATCCACGTCTTAGATGATAAGGATGAAGATGATGGATGCCGATCGTCGAATAAAATCATGGAGGACGTATTCTCCTTCTCTCTCTATATATATATATAGACACTATATATATATATATATATATAGGGAATAAGGGAATAATGGAGGAAAGGTGCCATAGGAGGGAATTTCCTCCTATGGCGTCAAAAAAATACGCCCTCCATGATTTTATTCGACTATCGGTATCCATCATCTTCCTCCTTATCATCTAAGACGTGGATACACCAAATTCCATACGGTTCTACCACTTTTTCACCGTTGATTTAGTGGGTGAAAATTAACGGTTTGCCCACAATAGAACTTCTTACATTGTTAATTCAACGGTAAAAAAGTGTTGGAAACGAATGAAATTTGGTATATCTACATCTTACATGAGATGATGGGTGACAATCGTCGAATAAAATCGAGGGTGTACTTTTTTCAACGCCATAGGAGGAGATTCTCTCCGATGACACATTTCCTCCATTATTATTATTATTATTATATATACACGCGCACGCGCACATGTATACATACATGTATGCATACATACATATATATATGAGAGTGCTCAATTGCAAACCGGTCCGCGTTTTTTAAAAACAGAAACTCTCGGTATACGGCATGTTTTAACGATCCGAACCGTTCAAGTTGATCATCTTACTTTCAAATATACGTGTATGAAAAATCAAAGGATATGAAAACCTCTAATCTATGGATCGGATGAAGTTTATGTTGCATTATCGAAAGACGTTCATTTTTGCACCTATCGATGTATAGGTTAGAAGTCTTTAAATCTTTTGATTTTTCACACACATACATTTGAGGATAGGGTGATCAACTTGAACGGCTCGGATCTATTGCAAACTGGTCCGCATTTTTTAAAAACAGAAACTCTCGGTCTACGGCATATTTTATTTGACATACATATATATGAGAATAATGGAGGAAAGCGGCCCTGGGAGGCTTTTTCGTCAGGTGGCGTCGAAAAAATACACCCTCCAATATTTTATTTGACGATCGGCATCCATCATCATCATCTTTGTCATCTAAGATGTGGATACACCAAATTTCATACGATTCTACCACTTTTCCACCATTGAATTACCAATGTAAAAAGTTCTATTGTCGGTAAACCGTTAATTTTGCACCCACTAAATCAACCGTGGAAAGGTATTAGAATCACATGAAATTTGGTGTATCGACATATTAGATGATGAAGATCAAGATGGTGAATGCCTATCGTCAAAAAAAAAGTCAAGGATGTAGTTATTCGACGCCGTAGGAGGTAATTCCCTCGTATGGCACCTTTCCTCCATTATTCTCATATATATATATATATATATATATATATATATATATATATATATATATGAGAATAATGGAGCAAAGGTGCCATACGAGGGAATTTCCTCCTATGGCGTCGAAAAAGTACACCCTCTCATTTTTTCCGACGATCGGCACCCATCATCTTCATCATTATCATATAAGATGTAGCTACACCAAATTTCATGTGATTCTACAACTTTTTCACCGTTGATTTAGCAATGTAAAAGGTTATGTTGTCGGTAAACCGTTAATTTTGAACCCACTAAATCAATGGTGAAAAAGTCGTAGAATCACATGAAATTTGGTGTACCCATATCTTAGATGATAACGATGAAGATGATGGGTGTCAGAAAAAATGAGGGAGGACGTACTTTTTCGACGCCATAAGAGGAAATTCCCTCATATGGCATCTTTCCTCCATTATTCTCTCTATATATGTGTGTAAGAGAGATGTGAGGTATATAGTATATAGTGACACGTGGCAACACATTATTCTTTATCCATGTCTCTTCTTTCCATTCTGGTCTAAAAGTTTCTTGTATTTGCAAAACAAACTTCACCTGGATCAATGAATAGAATAATGACATGTGTTCCGCCACCGTAGGAAAGTGACAACATACTCCATTTCTCGTATAATGTCTGCACATCCATTTTGTGAATGGTAGTGCGTGTGTGTAGAGAGTGGGGGAGAGGACAACTGGAGTATACAAGGCTACTGTAGACGGGGAATATGGTAAGACACCATTCATTGATCAATGTGCATGTTTGTTTTGAAAACATTAATTACAATAGAAAGGAAAAATGACCAAAGAAAAAGCATGAATGAATCTAAAAAAGGGTGTTGTCATGTGTCCTGTCACTCCCCCCCCCCCAACACACACTATTCATTCATGTCATTACTTTTTCCCATGGTGATCATAAAGATTCTTGAATTTGCAACAAAACAAACATTCAAATGGATCAATGAATAGTGTGTTGCCATGAATCCCGCCACTATAAGAAATTCCAGTGGCACTGAATACTCTGTTTTCTCACGCATGTGTGTGCATGTGTGTGTATATCATAATAGCAAATCAAAGAAAACAGCACCAACCTAAGTGTGGTGCACTTCCACCATCCGTGACCCGTGGTGCACTTATTTCCTGCTCCATGCGATCAAGGATTTGACAGCGACCCTTTCGGGCAGGTTCTAAGCACTCGCAAATTATATCAAGAGGAATGCCAACAGGTTTTATATCCAATTGAATTGCAGTAATTCCTTTCTTTGTTCCCGCAATTTTAAAATCTATGTCCCCAAGGTGATCTTCAAGCCCCTAGAGTTTAGAAAAACCACAGTATATGCACACAAAAAGAGAGAGTTTCAAACAGTAAAGAACATGCATTCTTGCAAAACTTGAATTCTTTTAATAATTTAATTTGGTTTGAATAGAAAAGACATGAATTTTAAGTTTCCGACACTAAATCACATAGTATGAAATATTGATGTCTAAAATAAGATGAAAGAAAATTGTTACCAATATATCTGTCACTATACGATAATCTTTGATCATCCCAGTTGATGGATCTACATCACTAATAAGACCCACTGAAACACCAGCTACATGTTCCCTTAATGATATACCAGCATCCATCAAAGCCATGCTTCCTATAGAGAACATCAAGATTATGTTTTGTAGCACTTGCCAAAATTAGAAAACCAACAGGAAGTAAATATGATAGATAATACTGCCACTGTAAGACGCAAAATCACAGCATCATTTACCCAGCACATGAGGCTACTCTCTGGAAATTTTGGCATCAAAAGCTGATTGACAAATGCCCTCATGTTACATTAATTACTCCAGCAAAACAAGGTCCAGACAGGTTAACATAGGCGGGCATTAGTTAATGAATCACATAGGAGAATGAATTTAACTCCATGATACCAATCATTAAAGAAAGAGTAATATCATGAGAAAGATGGCTGGATGCCTGCCCTTACAGAAGAGAGAATGGGGTTAATGGGAGGTTTTGGGGAAATTTGGAAGAAGAGAAGACAGGAATCGAATCCTGAATTCAATACTCAATCACTCAGTCTCAATCAATTCCGACGGCTCCTTAAACAAATGCTCTGATTGCACCATCCTTTTTACTAACACAACTAACATCACAATATCCAATCGAATCAAATTTCAACCTGGTGTATTTATAACAAACAAAGATAACAAGCACAAAACATGGACAGGGCTGTGGAATAGCTTGTTAAAGTGAATGAAGTTCAAGTGAACAAATGCTGCAGAAGGTTCTATAAAGCTGATCAAAATCAGTAACAACAAATGCAATGCCTGATGAGGCAATGATTAAATATTCAGCATACTTAGTCAGTATACGAAAGCAGAATCCAAACTGTTTTTTGCAGTGGTATGCAGCGGTAGGGTATGCTCTGTGAGAAGTGGTTTACGTAGTAGAGAAAAGAGTATGATTTCAATGGACTAAAAATTTGGAGATTGAATATACGGCAGCCAAGAATGCCAAGTGCTAGCAATATTGCTATTCAAAAGTTCATTAACCAAACATTGGTAGTGAAAATGTGTCATAATCAAATTTTATACGTCTATTTAAGATAATGTAGAAGAGTAAAGAATTGAAGGGGGGAAACCTCCACAGACAGTTGCCATTGATGTTGAACCATCCGAGGCCATGACTTCTGAATTGATACGAACAGTATAAGGAAATTCATCTTCTGGAGGTAAGACGGCAAGCAAAGCCTTTTCAGCAAGGGTGCCTGAAATGGTCAATTTAAATGCACAAACATGTTAAATGAGCTTCATATTGATATAAACAAGTCAAATTCAGGAAATGAAATCACATTACAATCGTAAAAATATATAGTTCACTAATTAACAATATGGCAGAGACTGTGTGTGTGTGTGTGTGTGTGTCTCAACAGATTTGGATTACCACTATGAGCATCGTGTCGACCAAAACCAACCGTCATGGTATGTCAAATAGCATAACATGAATAATTAACAAAAAAATTATCCAGAATTTTGGGTTTCAACTTTCAAGTTTATCTTCCATATACCTGTTTTTTGGCCAACTTCCTGATGGGGTCCCTAGCTAGACCCTTAACTTTTATTAACGAAACAAATGAGTTCAAAAGTCAAGGGGTGCATAGGACCAACATAAATAAGGTATACTATTAGACATTTTAGGAATTTTGCTCCTGATTACATGATATCCGTAAAAACTAGACTCTGGGCCTAGGCATAGATGCGGATTCGAGTATACCACGTAGGGTTGCATTCGGATTCAGATATCCGGATAATATCTAGATTCGGATTGGGATATCTACAGGATACGGGTTTTTAGATCCGGCCAGATACGGCTACGAATATATTTAAATACTTTCTCCGATACGGATACAGATATTCGGATGTATGAATTCGGATACAGATACTGATGCGATGCAGATATCCATAGACTAGTGCAAGAATATATATAATTTTAAAATAAGTTTTTAGGTAATAATGATTATTTAAACCATACATTTTATACTCGTTTTATATCTTCTACATTTAAAAGAACATTTTGACATCATTTCATCATTTTTTTTAAAAAAATATGTAAAATAGGCTAGCAATATTTATAATATATTTGTTAACATATTTATTTATTTAATAATATTCATTTGCATGCATATTTGTCTCTATCAAGTATTCTAAGTCATATTAAATAAGAATTCAATGAAATGTATCAATTACATACACATTTTCTCTCCGCATCCATATTTATTTTATTTTAAATCTTTTTTATATCGATATTTGATACGTATCCATGTCCATCTCCTTAACATCTGCTTCGTATTCGTATCTGATTTTGTCAAATACAGATGTCTTTTTATTACCAAACTATATCTATATATGTATTTGTATTCGTCACTAGAAAACAAATACAAATATGGTAATGCTCATTTCCGCTCCATATCCGATCAGGATGCAACCCAAATAGCACGTCTCTGTAGATAATTTGGGATAGCAAAATGAGGACAAGTGAAGCTAATTCTCGTTTTCATTGCTTCAGCAGCAAGAGCATCAGCTAAATCAATATTTTCCCTATAGATAAATCTTATAGTAGCTTCACAAACTTGTAGCACTTATTTCATCTTTTAAACCAGATAAGAGATGCTCCAGTCAAAGTGCAAGTCCCTTATCCAGTCAACAAGTTGTTTTGTCTCCACTTCTATTTTGGACAAACCCTTAGGTTTACACTGCAATAGACCATCTATAATTGCTTCAGCTTCAGCTTCAGCTTCAGCTTCAGCCTCAATTATCTCTCCATATCCATAGTAGAAACATGAAGCAAAGGGACATTGGCTACTACTAGATCTAAGTAAGACGGTGCCACCACTAATTGAGCCTGTATAGTTGCTTCTAGAACCATCTACATTTATTTGACATAACCTTCAAGAGTTCTGCTCCAGTGGGTGAGGAGGATGTGCTTCTCAAGTCTTAATACTAATAAGATAGGGAGTAAGACCAATGTCCTCTATAGTTAAACAATCAACAAAAGAGGGATTTTCTGAATTGACCTTAAGTGCAAGCACTATGGATTTGATAGCAGCATTGACTTGAAAAATCACTAAGTTAGCAGAGAAGACTGATCCTTAAAATCTTGTAGCACATCTAACCTTCCAATTGTTCCAACATATTAGATTTGTAATCCATGGAGCAAAGATCGGAATCGATGAGCCAGATTTATACTTAAGCCATATGTGGAACATATTATGAATTGAGGTGTTCATGACTCTAATTCGGACACTGAACTTCTTCAGGGAATGAGACCTAATCTAAGTAGCTATATCTCCATCTATGAGAAGATGAGTAAGTGATTCTATATTAATTATACGGCAACAGCAACATGGGTATGTCAATTTGTTGAACAAGAGAATCCACTGGAATTGCTCCTAAGACAGCTTCCAGTTAAAGATGGAGATTTTCTTGGTAAGAATTCGCACCAAATCAACTTTTCATATGCTAAAGGAGACTCAGTTCTGAGAAGATTCCAAGCAGAGGCAAGAAGAATTATCCCAGACTTTGAATACTTCCATATTAATTTATCCCTGCTAGTTGTGATGCAGTGATTTCTGAGCTGAGTTTCAGATTGAACAGAAAGCGGAAGAGATGAAGATTCGCTACTCCAGCTCCAAACACCATTGCTAAATAAATCTCTTACCTTAATGTTCAAATCTGGTTAACCAATAGCACGTGAGCTGAGAGGGGCATCATCATGCCACCTCTCTTCCATGTACTTATTCTCAATTAGAATAATATATATACGAGATAAAACAGGATATCATCTAGCATAGGAAAAAATAGTAAAACCACAATCCCCCTATTTCGGGTAGATGATCGTTAAGAATTTGGATCCAAATCCTAACAAAGTGAACTCAATAATGGTCCATCAGATTATGATTGCATTCAACTTAATCTACATTGTTTACAACTTTAAACAAAAAATGATAAAACGGTTTAAAGGCTTGGTGATTAAAACATACCAACCTCCCAAATCTTGGATAGTGAAATTAATGATTTAATTTAAGGCTTAATTCCAAAAAACTACCAAATACTTTGGCCTAATTACGAGAAACTAATAAATACACAAGAAACTACAACAAAACTTTAAAAAAATACATGAAACTACCACAACTTTCATAAACTACGACCATAAATAAGGTGCCACATCAACAATAATTGAAAGAAACTACCACAAAACTTTCAAAGCATGGTAGTTTCTTGTCATTTTGAGAGAATTTGGTAGTTTCTCGTAACTGAGGCAAAGAATTTGGCAGTTTTTTGGAATTAAGCCTTAATTTAAATCCTATCGAAGATAACTAAATAGAAGTGAATCAGATTGGAGTGGCAATCATCTTAACTACGTCATCTTAAGCTTTAGGAAAAACAACGTTATAAAGGTTTCCGCCAAGTCTTTTAGGATTTTTAAAATGAATAGTTCAGCCGCAAATCCTATCAACTGAAACCTAATGGGGAGCCATACAATTTCATCTTAATGTAGAATGTTTAGAATAAGTTAAATACAAAATTTCAAAACTTCGTAGGTTTCTCGCTATTCATTCAGGACTTAAATAACAGAGTTTAGATAGGCTCTGACATCTGCATACATAACTCCATATGTCTCTTTGGCATATAAGGGGGCGATCACTTATCCAAGCTGATATGGCCAAAAGTTTCAACCGACGGGTTGCGAATTGGTGATATATCGAAGTAAACTTATTTAGGTCAACAAATTTAAATGCAAAGATCCTTTGACAAATCATAAAACTGAATTAGTAATGTTTACAGATACTTCTTAAAGCGCTCTTTAGTGAAAGGAAAGTGAAATATAAAACTCTAATAACCCAATGCATACATGAAGAAATAATCCATGACTTCAATCTATTATCGCTCACAACAATCAAGGCCTATTATATCTAAATATTGAAAGAAATATACTATTACTTCTTCCATAAAACTTGTCCAAGGTGATATGGCCATCACTTGTCCAAGCTGATATGGCCAAAAAATTCAACTGACACGTTGCAAATTGGTGATATACTGAAGCAAACTTATTTAGGTCAACAAATTTAAATGCAAAGATCCTTCGACAGATCTTAAAACTGAATTAGTAATATTTATTGATACTTATTAAAGCTGTCTTTAGTGAAAGGAACACGAAATATAAATCTCTAATAATCCAATGTAAACACGATGAAATAATCCAGGACTTCAATCTATTATCGGTCACCACAATTGAGGCCTATTATATCTAACATTGAAAGACATACTAAAACAACTACAACAAAACTTGACCTTGCCTCAAAGAGGAGATGAAACAGACACATGCATGTAATGCAGCACGGGAAGGCAGGGGGGAGGGAAGTAGACACACACACACACACACACACACATATATATATATGAGAATAATGGAGGAAAGAGGCCCTAGGAGGCTTTTTTGGTTAGGTGTCGGCAAAAAATACACCCTCCGCCATTTTATTCGACGATCGGCACCGGCCATCTTGATCTTCATCGTCTAATATATCAATACACCAAATTTCATATGATTCTAACACCTTTTCACCGTTGATTTAGCAATGTAAAAAGTTCTATTGTCGGTAAACCGTTAATTTTGCACTCAATAAATCAACTGTGCAAAGGTGTTAGAATCACATGAAATTTGGTGTATCGACATATAAGACGATGAAGATCACGATGGCCGATGCCGATCGTCAAATAAAATGGTGGAGGATGTATTTTTGCCGCCACATAACCAAAAAAGCCTCCTAGGGCCTCTTTCCTCCATTATATATATATATATATATATATATATATATATATATATATATATATAGAGTGAGAGAGAGAGAGGACATAGGAGATGATTTCCTCCTCTAGCGTCAAAAAAATACATCCTCCATATTTCATGACGATCGGCACCCATCATCTTCATCTTTATCATCTAAGATGTAGATGCACCAAATTTCATGTGATTCTACAACTTTTCACCGTTGATTTAGGATGTGCAAAATTAACGGTTTACCGACAATAGAACTTTCTGCATTGCTAATTCAACGGTGAAAAAGTGCTAGAATCACATGAAATTTGGTGCATCTGCGTCTTAGATGATGAAGATGAAGATAATGGGTGTCGATCGTCGTGAAATATGGAGGGTATATTTTTTCGACGCCACATGAGGAAATCCCCTCCTATAGCCTCCTTCCTCCATTATCATATATATGTATGCATATATATATATATGCATATATATATATATATGAGAAAAATGTTCCTTAGATGACACCTTAGGGTATAACCTAAGGAGTCGCTTACATGACACTTCATGAGAGGCTTTATCTCATAAATAAATGCCAATATAATTAATGATGGCACATGCATTTATGAGCTAAAGACATTCATGAAGTACAAAATGGATGACTCCTTAGGTTGCACTCTAAGAAATCACCTTAGGACCACTTGACTACAAACACAAACACATACATATATAGATGGGAAGGAGAAGGGGAAGGGTAAAGAGAGAAACTTGTCATGTATGTCCCTAGAATATTCATTAAAAAAACAAGGCTTAATTGCAAAAAAACTACCAAATTCTTTGCCTTAGTTACGAGAAACTACTAAATTCTTTCAAAATTACGACAAACTGCCATGCTATTAAAGTTCAATGGTAGTTTTTTTGCAATTATTGTTGACATGGCACCTTATTTATGGTCGTTTTTCATAGTTTTTGAAAGTTTTGTTGCAGTTTCATGCAGTTTTTAAAATTTTTGTGGCAGTTTCTTGTGTATTTAACAAGAATTTGGTAATTTCTCGTAACTAGGCCTAAATATTTGGTAGTTTTTTTTTAAATAAACCAAAACTATCCTGAACTCTGCTGACCATCTTCTATGAAGTTATCTTCATCAAGTGAGAAAGTCATGCCATGGTGCTTACTGTATTCACAGCACAGTATGTGTGAAAGTAACTAATGTAACTATTACCTTCCGCATGCACCTTATAACAAGGCCATTACTAATACATGAAGTAACAGAAATCTGTCTTCTCCCGTATGTAAGCTGTGATTATTCTAAATTGGCAATTCAATTATACCACAGCCGTTGTTCCTATTCTCTGGTTGTTTTGGGTGGTAGTAAATTTCAGACGACTAGACAGGTTTCTTCCTTTAATAAATTAATCGATGGCTAAGAAAATTAATAGAAAAAACTGTTCCCTTATCTAGCTTCAACAAAATGTATTATCCGCAAAATAAATAATTTTAAATTACTTAAAAATTGATGATGTACCATGTCCAATTTCGCGTCGGTTTAATCCACCACGTTTTCCCACTTCATTAATGGAGAATGGTGGAAAACTATAATGAAGCATAAAACGCTTTGTCGAGGGACCAACAATAGCGTCCAAACGTTGAGCATCACTAGGGGCCCCAAGGGTAACCGTGCACAAAACCTGCCAATAGGATTTTAGAATGAAAAAGTAGAATTAGCTGGAGAAATAGTTTGTTGTCATATTTATATGTGAAATTAATGTCCTTCAATTGACAGGAGCGAAAAAAAATTTAAAAATAGAATATTAATTTTATACCTGAGTGTCTCCACGTGAGAAGATTGCAGATCCATGCAAGATGGGATATGCACCAGCTTCACAATACAAAGGTCTAACTTCATCAAGTTGCCTCCCATCAACCCGGAGGCCCTTCTCAATAATCCTTCTTCGAACAATCTTTACGAAAAACATTAAAGATGCTTGAGTTTATCAATCTTTGACAATATAATGACAAGATGAACTATAAGGGATACTACTGTAAGACGTATAGTTGTTAAATGGAGTGCTAATTTGATGGGAAAACTCATCGAATTCTGAGTTAACTGGCGACTGGTGTGAACGAGAAAATAATCTACTGAGAAAACTATTCAAGTCAGCGATGAAACAAAATACGTCAATAGTAACTTTTAGCACAACAACAAAAGCAGAAAGATTACCTATAAAACAGGATAAGATGCAAACAAAGAGTTATATGCAAACGGAAGGGCCTGAAATAGGTGAGGGAAGCAATCCTTAATCAGTAAAGTGTGCCATGTATTCTTCATCATATTTATGTACTACAGTCCACATTCCACATCCTCAAAGATGGTGGATTCACTGCATACAGTTGTCTAGTTTGCTTACTGAAAGAAGGCTAGAACATATTATACTTTGAATTAGTGAAGGTTATAACAGCCAAAGTGCATACAGCCTTGCTAATTATGGTCCCAACATTCAGAACTAAGTGAAAAGACCGGAATTGCATTATGAAACTATACCATGTTTACTCAACATCACAACTAAATTCAACCCCAGCAATTGTCGTGTCCCAGTAAGGAGAGAGTAACATTCCAAGCATGTCATAGTTAATTTAGGCCTAAACTTCTAGATTATCCATACCTTTGTTAAATGGTGAGGCTAAATGTCACGAAAAATCTTGCAACATAAACCTTTAGTCACAGAAAGGTTTCCTGGAAAGAAAATCTAGAATAACTTTAGCCTTAATATCACTTGTGCTCAATAACCGATCAATGAAAGAGTTGGAACAAAGAGCTAGAACTAGAATATACCGGGACAATTTATTAGTTAGCGTTAGTCAATTAGAACTAAGAATCAAAGTTTTAAATTTGGTGGTAGTCATGGATGTAAGTGGAACTAGAACTAAAAGAAAAAATGTTCCAATTAGAAATTTTTATATATAAAATAAATATTCCACCCTTAAAATTTATCCCATCTATTTAAATAGAACAAAAATTAAAAATCAGAACTACCACACCCTAGTCTCCCCTTCCCTCACCCCTCGCCCCTCCCCTTCCCTCACCCCTCACCACTCTCTCTATCCCTCTCCCCCCTTCCTCTTCCATTTTATTTTTGCAAGATTTCAAATCTCTTTTGTCCCCATCTTTAATCGATCAAATCCAATTGATTCAACATAAAGTTTCTCGATCCACTTAAAATCTAATTAATTTAAAGACCTCTAAAATTAATCAGAAAATACAAAAAAATATTTAAACTTGTATTTAAGCCCTAATTTGATCAAATTAAAAGAAATACAAGTTTAATTATGTTTTATCAGTATACAGAAATCTCGTTTGGTTTTAGCAACAATTAAATATTTTCTAGTTAATTGGTCAAAAACATTTTATACATCTTTTAAACATTTCATTACTACTATTATTTTTATTCGATATAAACTAATAACGTTTTGTTCACATATATAACCACGAGCATAGCTCGGTTGGTCATAGCATTTTCCCTCCTAGGGAGTGCGGAGATCGATCCCCATAAGAAGAAGTGCTCACAATTTGATGTGTTTGATGCAAATTCATGGGACCCCTGGATGCGTGTGATTAATGTGTGCGTGGGTTAGGCTTACGGGTGAGTTCCAAAAAATAAAAATACAAAAGAATGAGCGTCTACATTAAAAATGTCAATTTGATTCTCACGATGACAGGTAACAAAAAAGGTTCTCATAAGTTGGAGAAATATTATTTAAAAATAGCAAAAAGAATATAAGCACATGCACACGTGCATCGCACGTGTGATACATTAGTTAGTGATAAATGATAATTCATTGATATTTGATATCGAATTTTTTAAAATAAACTAGTATCCCGTGTACAAATTGAGTTTATATATATATATATATATATATATATATATATAGTTGATCGTATGTGGTCCGACCTCATTTCTTATTTTGAGGTCTACTTCTCAAACACACGGTCCGTCGTGGTTTTCACCGATCCATATCGGTCATCGTGATCTACGTTAGATTAATTTGTTACATCTGTTAATTAAGTTGTTTTTTAGTTTAATTTGTGATGCCTATTTATAGGTTTGATGGGCAAACATTTATAGTCGGTTTAAATGAAATCTATCCTATGTTGTCTCTTTAAATATTTTTTTCCCTTGTATTGTTCTTTTTTTTATTCTCTCCCATCTATCATTCTCTCCATTTTCAGTATCTATATATTCTAAAGGGTCGTGATTCGATATTTAGCTGAAGACTGAACAAAGTACAAGTGTACAACAATATTTTTGGATTACGCTGGTTCGAACCTCATCCAAATTATATCGAATTATTTTAATCCTGTTCAACTTTCAATCTCTAATCCATAAAGTAACATCTTTCTTTGAACTCAAAACTTCTTTATTTTTCTGGAAAATATATCATAAAATGTATTCTTTGCTGGTCGGTTAAATTTATTGACTAGTTTAAATCCTCTTGAAAATGGATTTAACCTTGGGTGGTTTAACTGGTTAATCATCTAAAATTATTCTCTAAATTTAATTGATGTTCTCTCAATTTTAAAATACATTGTTGATGATATTTTATTGTTGATCTATGAGTTAAGTTGCCGTAGTTGCGTTCTTTTTGCATTTACATAGTCTTTATGGGTTGTCATATTTAAATTGTACTAGGGTGAATCTAGGTAGCTGCACATGTTGTCTTAGAAATAGTGGTTCAGAAGAGTACCACTAGTGATAAAAGCTGATTCGATACCAGTTTCAAACAATCTTTTGAAACTATGTTGTAGGTTGTCTGCATAACCTGGATAAGATGTCCTGATTGAAGCTGTTACAGCCTGGTTTTCATTTATTTTGGAAACAATTCACTCCATCTGGCCAATCTTTAGAAGACATTTATATTAAAAGGTTCATGCTTGCCTGTACAGTTCCTTAAAAAGGATGCCAGTTTTCATTTAATATGAAACTATTTGACCAGCAAGTTCTAGAGCAGATGTTAGCTGCAAAATCTCTGTTGGAAAGTACTTCCATAAAAACATAGAATGCATCTACATATACAGTATTATGAATCGCGCAATATATTTTAATAGATGATTAGAATCCTCTATATGCATGTGCAGCAACTTTAATACTCATATGCAGATAGAAAAGCAAACATAACAACGTATGCAGTGAAAACGCCACCTGGAGAGGCATTTCATACCTTTTTCCTAACAGTGTCAACAGCTTTTGGCAAAACTATCAAACTATCTTCATCACACTCTTCTTCAAGTTTTGCTTTAACATTTTGTGTAATTTTGTCCAAGGCTGCTCCTCGTTCAAACTAAATAGATTACACTTGTTAATCAGCAGATAGTCTGAGCTAAGGAAAACGTTAGATAATTTCCAATTTAGGCTTATCCGCGAAAGAGAAAAAATGAAAAGCATTGATTCTAAGTAATAGGGGGGAGGGGGGAGACGGATTGCACCTTTCCATATGTTGAATCTGTGAAAATGGTTTCAATAGGCTCTTCTGCCAAGCTCTTAATCTTCTCAAATGTTCTATCTGTAATCATTGACAATCTATATTCCTTCTTTCCTTTACCAGCTTTCTCAGCCAATCTAATTTGAGGGCCAATGTATTTGACGGCCTGAAAGAGAATGAACATGACCTTTCTATATAGTCATCAGGGCAAATACTAAAAAGAACAAACAGATCTTTCAAACCTCAGGATGAGCAAGTTTTAATGCAGAATCTAGGTCCTTTTCTGAGATTTCACGGGCCTGTACATCTATCATTAAAGTCCTATCCCGTGTACATGCATAAACCAAGTTGAGATCACTTAAGCTTAGCTGCAACATATAGCAAAAGATGTACAAGTGTCTAAGTAACATAGAAAAAGGGATATTTCAGTTCATTAAGGAATAAAGCGAAACTCAAGGTTTGCAGAGTATAAACTTTGCAATTGAGTTCCACCTACTATAGTAATCGAGAAAATGAAGAATAAATGAGGGAGAAGAGGATGAGAGGTGAATTCATTTTCCTCCTAGATGCAATCCCTGACCATGTAAAATATGCTAATATACCTCATCCATGGTAGGATAGGACACAAATTTCAAGGTTTCCAAGACATAGTAGGATTAAGCACATGTTATGTTAAAGAATAAAGTGAAATTCAAGGTTTTCAGACATTGGATAATGCAATAGAGTTGTTACCATAATGATGATGAGAGTCGAAGACAAAGATAAGATGTGAAATGACTTATTGGGCAACCTAGATAAGTAATCAATGAAAAACAGTGATATGACAATATACCTCATCCATAGTAGGATTAAATACAAATTTCCCATCAATCCTCCCTACACGTATCATACCAATAGGTCCACCCCAAGGGATATCTGATAACATTAATGCAGCAGATGTAGCATTTGCTGCCATTACATCAGGGTCCTGCTTCCCATCGGAAGAAAGAACATTTACCATGACCTACCAAAAGCAAATAAAGAGACGGTATTTAGACACTGGAACAAATCAAAAGCCAAAATTGAAATTGTAAAATGTACCTGGACTTCATGGTAAAAGCCAGTAGGAAACAGTGGGCGGATAGGTCGGTCGATAAGGCGACCGCATAGAAGTTCTCGTTCCTTTGGAGCCCCCTCCCTCCGCATGAAAGTTGTAGGAATGACCCCTTGAGCAAATCGTTTTTCTTGATAGTCAACCTTGCAACAAGCACTCAAACAGATTGAACAGATATGCAAGTATAAAGAGATGCCAATTTTTTGCAAAGAAAAAGGCAATCAGCCAGTGAGACGAGAAGTTGAGAAGAATCTAAATAAGTAATCCATCAAGAAACTAATCTGTCTTGCTGTATATATTGGAGGTTATAATTTGAGTGCCACTTTGATTATCATTCAGAGATTATCCAAGGATGAAGTTGTCGCCTCAAGTTTGCTTGATTTCTGTAATTATCTCAAGTATGTTCAATCCAAAAATGATCCGTTGGATACTAACTACCAAGATTATGTAACATGCCTAAAACTGGAATTTTGTAATTAAACTGAGATCGCGGACCTGCAATACGAATTAGATTAGGAATTTATATTTTTCATATTTCAAACTAGTCACTTGAGACTTTGTTCATATATGGGGCATTCCTCATAATTCTGTATCCATTTATCAATCAATGAACAGAAATTTCTTTGCTATCTGCTTTCATCAAGTATCACCTAATTCTCGGAAGCATGACACTTCTATTCTTAAGATTACCGTCCTTCTAGCCAGTATCAGTTGCAATAGTAATTAGTTAAATATGTGTTGGTTCAGTTTAACTGGGGTCAGAACCATTTGACATTAACTTGACTAGCATCCTAGGTTCAAACTTCAAACACCCACATAAAATATATTATACTTAGCGATTATTCTTCAATGCAATCGAATTTATCAAGCCATTTCCCTGGATCCCAGTAACTAAATTACAAAAAATCAATAATACTTATAAGCTAATAGTATCATAACATCCTGCTAGTCCCAACTCATGGATTTTCAACACCAACCATCTTAACTTCTACTCCATTTCAACAATACTTACTAGTTTTTATGCAAAAATCACAACAACAACAACTGCAAGGGGGAAAAACAAACTTTTCACATAAAACGTAGTGGTACATACAGTCAAGGGCAAGAAATCGTGAACCTGCCATACAAATTAGATTAGGAATTTATATTTTTCCATATTTTGAACTAGTCATTTGAGACTTTGAGTTTCATATATGGAGCATTCCTCATAATCTTGTATCCATTTATCAATCAATGAAGAGAAATTTCTTCGTTGTCTGCTTTCATCAAGTATCTCTTAATTCTCGGAAGCATGACACTTCTTTTCTTAGGATTAAAAGGCAGTATCAGTTGCAATCGTAATTGGTTAAATACTTAAATATGTGTTAGTTCAATTCAACTAACGTTCAGAGCCATTTGACAGTAGGTTCAAACTTCAAACACCCACATTAAATATATTGTACTTATCAATCACCCTTCAAAGCAATCTAATTTATCAAGTCATTTCCATGGATCTCAGTAACTAAATTACAACAAATCAATAATACTTATAAGTTATAAGCTAATATTATCATAACATCCTGCTACTTCCGACTCATGAATTTTCAATAAAAATCACCTTAACTTCTACTCCATTTCACTAAACCCTCTAAGCACCGGTAACAAATCACAACAACAGCTGCGAGGGGAAAAAACAAACTTTTCACATCAAAGGTAATGGTTCGTACAGTCAAGGGCAAGAAATCGCGAGAGCCATCGGCCTTCGAGGAGGCGACGGTGGACAACACGTTGGTCTCGTCCATGGTGATCACAGCGGCGCCATTGGCGAACCTCGCGATCTTGCCGGTCTCGAACGAGATCGTGCGATCGCCAACCTCGAACTCCTCTTTGAACGTTTCGAGAATCTTTCGGCCAGGGATCGCAGTTGACGGCGATGAGGAAGAGGACGAGGGTTCGCTGCAGAATCTTCGAGAGTAATCGAGGTTTCGCCATTGGAGGAAGTAAGGGACCGTGGAAATTAGAGAGCAGGGCTTCGTTCGCATTCTCAAAGCTGCTGCCGCCATGGTTAGCGAGCGAGCGAGCCAGCGAAGGAGGGTGGGATGAGGGATTTCAGAGGGTCTAAGGTTTGGGTTTGTTTTTCGGACCCCCGAAACTTCGTAATTTTGCAACACAGTATCCGAACATTCAAAACTTAAACAATAACCAACAACCAATGCCTCACTTGGTGCGTCGCTTCCCTCTCCAATAGTGCGGGGGTTCCCTTTGCAGCAGAGGAAAATTTCCACAATTTAATGTTTTGGAAGCAAATTCAAGGATTTTACATATTGGTTATAGTGCATTCAAGTTAATTATTGTAATCGTAAACAGACGATTATGATGATTGAGGAAGGTCCTATACGGATAGAACAGTCTTACTCGAGATTATAGTATGTTACATGATTCATCTCTATCATCATCTACATGTATAATGTGATATTACATATCACTATTACATATTAATAGAGCCCATAGAATTCTTACTTGACTACCAGGGTTATTATGACGATCACACTTGTGGGATCTGGATAGTCTATATGCAAATCCTTAAATGTTCATAGTCATGGGAATATCGAGACTGGGTATCAATATTTCAGAGTGACTAGTGTATACATACGTTTCATGGCCCCGACGAGGGGCGATGGCCGGTCTCACAGTCATTGGTGTCAGTTAATCACCAAAAATAGTATACATATACTCATTGGGTTATGGGTTACACCGGACGAACTCGCCGGGAATATTCTAGATGGTATTATACATATTGTCAGATAGCAGTCCTTAGGTGACATAAGTATAGGCTAGTCTGTCGACCTGAGATCGTCATTTATCTCGTGTAAGTTCTCACTGTGCTTTGATTACTACCCTATCACGGCTCAAAAGAGTCGTACAAACAGGTTTTAATTGGGTACAGTCCCGAGCCACATGGAGCTAGTGAGCGGAGCGTCGGGGATTCGTTTCTCCGGGTATTGAGGATAGATGTCGCACTGTGCACGGGTGGTCATCACCAGAAATTCTTGGCCGAGGTGGACAAGAATTACTGATTTGGATCAGTAGTTTCTCAGTGGGTGATGGGCTTCACACCGACACGAAATATCGTGTTATTAGGGGTGTGACTTTATCCACCCCTTTAGACCCGGTATGCGATACTCTTAGACGAACAGATCAGACTGTACAGAGATTGTTACAGATAGGCTCAGTAGGGGTACATATGAGTTTGCTCACCGGTCTTCCTTTCGTTCAATATCTGGGTAGTCGTTACGTATATCCAGTGCCGCTGGCGTGCTTGTGGTTAAATAAGTCTTTAGAGTCTCACACAGAGAGTTTTCCCGGTTCAGGCGATATGATATAGATGACATATTTTGGTACATACAGGTGTTCGATTAAATATGTGTACAGACTACACGGACTTTAATCGGATGGTCGATAATACCAGCGGTTTAGAATTAAGTCGGATTATTAAATCAAGTTTTGATTTAATAATTTATATATATATATATAATATGTATTCTAGTATTATTGTTCACTATTCATTTTCTCTCTTAGCTATTCGCATTTTTATACAGATACGTGTATATGTATTTCGATATGTATACCGGATTATATTCCGTATATATACGGAATTTGTTCTAAAAGATGGACACCTTATTTGTGAATATTCATAAAATGAGGTGGAGGGTGAGATGGCATTGAGTATGGTTGAAGACATGTAGAGAGGAATGGGCTTCATTAATTTATTACAAAATGATTAAAGATTGTTTATTTGTATGGTTGTAAAAAAATATGAAGCCATTCCATTATTCTTGATTCATTCATGCTCTCTTGCTTCTCTTCACTTGCTCATAGCTAAGTTTCCTCACCTCCTCATTCTTCATTCATACATGCTCTCTTGAGCTTTAGATTTAAGAGAAAATGGTGTAGAAAATTCCTACATCCCCACCCTCCATTTCTAGCGAACTCGGAGTGTCAGTTGCTTCACTAGGTGAAACTGGAGTTTGGATCGGTTCCCTCGGGTGGATCATTTTCGGCGAAGGAAGACCGGCTTGCAAGAACGATCCGGAGCTCTTGAGAGCTTGCTAGAGTCCACAACATTGGAGCTCTTGAAGAAAGCTTGAGAATGTGAGTATTCTACACATAGTAGATTAATTTAGCTCACTAGGTTTTTATTTACAAGTTCTAGCGCTTTAGACTGATTCATGGTTTTGAAATTTTAGCAAATTAGAAAAAATTTAAAATCCATGTTGTGTAGGGTTTCCCAGTGCCCGCAGCGCAGCGGAAGCGCGAATGGTGAACAAAAATTTCAAGCAAACACGTAAGAACTCCGAACCTAGAATCGATCCAAACGCCTAAACTAGCAAACCAAGCATGCAAAGATACGGAATATGTTAGTGATATATGCCCTAGAGGCCATTATTGTATAGTACTGGATTGTATATTACATTTTGGAAGCTTGGGATATACACAGATATAATAACAGTCATGTTCAATATGATAGTATGCTATCTGATTTGATTCTATCTTAATATGTGTATATGTTTCTTTAAAATATCGCCAATACATATTGATAGAGCCGTTAGGATCTTTACTTGACTACCAGCGTTGTGATGGCAGTCACACTAGTGGAGACTGGATAGTCTATAAGCACATCCTTAAGCTTGTTCCTAGTCGTAGGATTATCGAGACAATGTATCGATACTCCAGAGTAGACTAGTGTATATGTTTCTTATCCCCGTCAGGGGAGGTGGTGTCACGCCCCGCTTCCCAGTGTACGGGAAGGAGACGTGACAGGGTCCGCTACGTATTTACTCAGAAGTAAATATGCTAAGCGTATCTAAGCAATATAAAGTAAAAGTACACAAGAAACAGGAATGTAAATGAACAACAACTTTATTTATTAAACATTCTTTTACATGTACAACTGAAATGTAAATACATGAGTAGAAAACGATGCCTAAACAATGACATAACCGAAATGAAATAAATATGTACAAGTGTCTAAAGCTCCGGGTCAAAAGCAAACTGCTCCAAATCCTCAGTGTTGGGCTCGGTCTCTAAAGCGTCCGAAATACCTGACAACATTCCAAAGAAAGAAGAAAAGGAATGTCTTCAGCGAACAATTGCTCGGTAAGTCCCAAAGGTGAGTAGAGATAGAATAGACAGAAAAAGAATATAATTTATAATGTTTGATTATATTGTTAACGCTGTTGTTTATAACTTGGTACAGAAAATGCCAGTGTATACGAGTGGAGTCCCACTATTCCGGAGACTACGGTATACAGAGCACAAGGAACCGTTCAGCCACGGTACAACGACAATGAATATTCAGGTTAGGTGTATTATGGTTACAGTCTCGTGCCACTTATAACACCTTCCGTACCAATCTACCCCTTATAAACCCCGCGATATCTTAATTGTATTGTTTGTTAAATAGATGGATGACTTGCCGAAACCATGATATCAGTAAACAGAATGGATATAAATGGAGAGTCATGTAGACGGAGTATATCCATGGTTTGGTTCAGTCAATATAGATTGATATAAATTGAGTAGACGGATTCATGTTGAATTGTAGTTTATACTTAAATCATATTCAAGTCAGATTGATTAGACTGAGACTCAGTCTGAGTCAGACACTTTGAAAAGAAATTGAAGTCCTGAATTAGTTTTGATATTATCGGTAACTGCTGCATGTGAACGGCAGAATTTGTGTCTTTTTCCAAGACAATTACCGTGTTGATAACACCATTTGTTAGATTGTCTACCTTAGATAAGCAAGCACCCATATTCTCTGGCTCCCTGAGGCTCAAGGGACCGGTCCCACTTGAACCTATGTTTACTAGGGTCCTTATTGTAAATTAGTATAACTTGAGGGGGTTTTATGTAAAAATAGTTTGATATAATTTTCAAAATACACCTCAAGCCTTTATTTATCGTCTTTAGGATTTTCATAGATGTATATTTTATAAAAGTGAAATTTCTAGTGAGTAAAACCTAAATTTCATAGTATATGGTACTTTATTGAAATATTGGAATTGTTTTGTATTTGGATGGTATTTTCATGTAATGGTGATTCCTTTGATTTGGAAAACTTGGAATATTTATATAAATAATTAAAATAGATATTTTGATAATATATATATATATATATATAATTTATTTATTTTCTTGTAAAAATCTCATTTTCTAAAGAAAAATGCATTAAAATTCCATCGAGATTGAATGCTCCTTTCGGAGGTCTGCATCTCGCTCTACTAAGCTCGAGGACGTGCGATAACCCACACCATCCCGATCGGGGTTCCCCAAAATGGGTTGTAGAGGCGTAATTACAAGGAATTGATTAATACATCTTTTTAAAGAAATGGTTTTGTAAGTTGATGGTATTTACTTGCAAAGTCGTGTTATCCCATGAATATATTCCCAAAACTTCATCGTGCTATATCAAAGATGTGTGTTTTGATGAGGTAGGTCATTAGCTCGTGAGTTATCTAAAAGTAATACAAGTTTTATATTGTTTTATATCGGAAATGAAGTATGTGGTATTTTACCGTAAAAAATACAATAAAAATTGCATAAAAGAATATTTTGAGATGAAACTTGGTTTAAAGTGTTTGTTAATGTTTGTTAAACATTATGTGATAGTATGTAATTTTATTGATTAAGAAAAGTAGAGTTTTAAAGAAAAACCGAATCGGAAGTCGGATTAACTCCGATTCCGTCGGGTTTTAGAAATAGAACTTTTTATAATAGGAGAAGAGAGGGGGAGAGGGGACTTACTGGCTTCAAGAAAAGGGGAAAGGTAGGAGAAGGTTTAGGGATCGTCGGGGCATCGTTTCGTCGCCGGAATCTTCTCGGAATTTCGCCCTTTGCTAACTCCACTTGCACACTAAAGGGACTTGAGAATTTTTGAGAGTTTTGACAGGGAATTTCTGAATGAGGAGGGATGAAATATGGTGTGGTATTTATAGGGGAAATTAGGGTTTAGGGGGTGAAAGAATGCATTAATAATTTCATTAAAAATTGGATTAAATGGTGTTTTATTGCTCTCTGGATGAATGCAGAGAAAATAAACAATGTGGGGTTAGTGGGGTAGGCGAAGAGGTGCTCGGGCAAAGAAATGGAGACTATTGCCAACGGGGGGGCCCGGTGGTGCCGGTTTGTTTCTTACGGTTCCGCCGGTCGAAAACCGGTGGAATTGGCTTGGTTTGGTGCCACGTGTCCCCATCGCTTCATATACCCCAGTGCACGTATTTGTTTATTCTGTGACTCTTCATTCTACTTGTAGTGCACGTGCAAACTCTTAGGCTTCTAAAAGATTAAAAGAAAATTTAATAAAAAGATAATGTGGCTGGGGGATTCGATCACAGGGGCTACGTTACAGCAGTGCAAGACTTTACCAATGTGCTACAAGTACTTTCTTGCTGTTCTAAAATAAAACAAATACTTATAGTATACATAGGATTGCAAATACCCCAATTGTACATTAACTTTTAAACAATTTTCTATACATTGAAATTGGAGTTTTACAGGTGGCCTATCCCGCAGCCATTGGTATACGGTACTAGAGATAGTATACAGGTGCTCATTGGGTTATAAGTTACACTGGACGGACTCCGAGGGAACTGCTGGTTGGTATTATACCTATCGTCAGTTAGCAGTTCCCAGGTGACATGAGTATAGGTTAGTCCGTTGACTTGACATCACTATTTGTCTCGAGTGTGTTCCCACTGTACTTAGATTTCTATCCTACCATGGTGTAAGTCCACGGTAGCGCCCCGGCAGTCTCACAGACGCCAAATGCGGAACAAAAACTTTTACAACTGGCGCTATCGCGTACTATAACCCGAATCTGCCATTAAAGCTAAACTAACAAACTACAAAGTGGGTAGAAATGTTATACCGAACGATCCGAGTCCTTCGGTCTTCAACCATCATCCCACGCTTTGTTGCGGCTGCTCCGATCTCCTGAAACTCCAGTCTTCTCGTCCAGGTGGCACCACGTCGACGGATCTTTAAACGGGCTCCCGCCTCTGAACCGAGACAACTCGATCATCAAGTTTGCTAAAAGAGATGACCAAGATTGATGTAGAGAATGAGTAGAACACTTTGTCTCGTTACATCCAAGACTATGGACGAACGGTTAATGAAGTTGCCTTTTGGATTCAACTGAAATGAGAAATGAATATCTTTTATTTCCATGAAGCCAAAACCCTAATCTTTTTGAATCAACAACCATAAACTTCCACCAAGGGGTGGCCGGCCACTAAATAGGCAAGGGGGGTGAGTGTAGGAGGAGGGATGGTGACCATAAAGATAAAGCTTATCAATGACTCACTTAAACGCCTAGTATGAACACATTAATGTAAAGAATGACTCATTAACCTTAGTCACCCTTTCATTAATGCACCATTAATGAACAAATGAGTCACAAGCCACTTTATCATCCTAGTCACCATCTAGAAGGTTTCACACTCATCTCAAGAAAAGATAAATCCGCATTTAACCGAATGTTAAATACGGCTGATAGAAAACTGGAAACTGGTAACTTCCAAAAGTGATCCTGAAACGAATTTCAGGATAACCCCGTAATGGTATAAACATACCCGCATTTGTATTACGACCGAATACAAATGCAACTGAGACAAAGATATTATATCTACACAGTATAATACTGGGTTCCGGCTTAAACCAAAGCCTACCAGTATTATCTGCCCGAAATACGACACGTGCGTAAACGCACGTGCATTTTCCGAACCCTGCCATAAAACCATACGGCCTCTACAACGTTTTGCCCGAACTTCGGAAAGTGTATGTGGGGGACTCTAATGACTCATCAACACACTGGCACTAGGTATAACCACTAGCACGTCAGAGGTACAAGCTGTACGTAACGGTTTGTCTATGTATTGATTGGAAGCGAAGCTGACGAGCGAACTCATCCAGAAACCCTACTGATCCTAACAGTGACAATATACATACAGTCCGGTCCGTTCGTCTATGAGTATCGCATATCGGACTAGGGGCTGGTAACGTCAGACCCCCAATAGCAGTATAAGTCGTGTCAGAGAGTGGCCCAGAACACCCTGAAATACTACTGGAGTATCTACCAGTAAATCTCTTGCCTCGGCCGAGGGCTTTGTGTAATGGCTCTCCTAGACACAGCGCGATCTCACCCCCAATACCGGGAGAGACGAATCTCCTGCCGATCCGCTCACTTGCCTCCATGTGGCTCGGGACTGTACCCAAAAAAGACCTGTTTGCACGACTCCTTTGAGCCGTGGTAGGGTAGAAATCAAAGCACAGTGGGAACTCACACGAGACAAATGACGACCTCAGGTCGATGAACTAACCTGTACACATGTCACCATGGAACTGCTATCTGACGATATGTATAATACCAACTAGCATGTTCCTGGCGAGTCCTGTCCGGTGTACTCATAACCCAATGAGCACCTGTATACATCTTAGGTGATCCAACTGACACCAGTGGCTTGTGAGACCGGCCACCGCCCCTCGTCGGGGTCTCGACTGTATACACTAGTCTACTCTGGAGTATCGATGCCCTGTCTCGAAACTCCCACGACTAGGGACACTTTAAGGATGTGCTTACAAACTCCAGCTCCCACGTATATGATCGCCATCATACTGCTGGTAGTCAAGCAAGAATCCTATGGGCTCTATCATCATGCAACAGTGAACTAAAGCATGTATACGATGATAAAGACAAACCAGATAGCATACTATCATCTCGAGCAAGACTGTTATATCGGTATAGGTCCTGCCTCAATCATTGCAATCACGTACCTGCGATCCAATAATTGATTTTGAGGGCACTATCTCTAACGCATGGCTCAAATGAGTCGTGCAAACAGGTAGTGGTTGGGTGCAGTCCTGAAGCACTTAGAGGCAGTTAGGATTAGAAGGGATTCATCTCTCCCGGTATTGGGAGTTGATATCGTGCTTGTTAGTTATATGTATGCCCTAGATGCCATTATCGTACATGTGATGTATATTATAGTGGATGCTTGGATATATATAGAGAGGACTTTCTTGCTCGACATGATAATATACTATCTGGTTGCTCTTTGTCTTAACATGTTGACTTGTATAAGTGATGCTGTCTTGCTCTCACATGTTGATAAAGCCCTTAGGATGTGTACTTGACTACCAGGACTATGATGGAGATCATACTAGTGGGGCCAAGGGTAGTCCACAAGTACACCCTATAATTGTTCCTAGTCGAGGGTGTATCGAGACATGGCATCGATATACCAGAGTAGACTAGCGTATACGCTTCTTGACCCATATGATGGGCGATGGATGATCCCACATCCATTGGTGTTTGACATCAAAGATGGTATACGGGTGCTCAGAGGAGACTGGGTACACTGAACGGACTCGCCGAGAACTCCTAGTTGGCATTATACCTATCGTCAGATAGCAGTTCTTTGGTGACACTGGTACAGGTTAGTCTGTAGACCCGAGATCGTCATAAAGTCTTGTGTGATTCCCACTGTGCTTTGATTTCCACCTTACCACGTTCAAGAGAACGTGCAAAATGGTGGCTTTTGGGTACAGTCCCGAATCACATGGAGGCAATGAGCGATAGGAGGGGATTCGTCTCTCCCGGTATTAGGGGTTGATGTTGCGCTGTGCTCGATTGACCATAATAGGAAGTCCCTGGCCAGGGCTGATACGGAGATTTACTGATAAGTGTTATCAGTAGTTTTTCGACCCGTTATGAGCCTCACATCGACACGACTTATTGGTTACCGGGGTCTGACGTTTACCACCCCTATACTAGATATGCGACATATCAGACGAAAAGACCGGACTGTATGGTAGTGTTACTGAAAGGCTTTTGCAGCAGTAAAAACAGACTTGCTTGTTGATCTTCTGATCGCTCAATACCCGGGTAGCCGTTACGTCCAGCTAGTACCGCTGACGGCTTGTGGGTGCCTGATATGATCATCACCTACTGCCGGCATATTGACGAGTCTTTAGAGTCCTACACAGAGGTTTTACTGGCTCAGGCAAAACGAAGTAGGAGCACATATGTGATATGTGCGGGACCGAGATTAATACGAGTATGTGATACCGTATTCTATTCTCGCGATTTATGTTATCGGTCGGCTATATGAGATATAGCCGGGTTATCGAATCAAGAGTTGATTCGATAAGTCGATACGGTATCGGTCGGTTATATGAGTTATGGCCGGGTTATCGAATCAAGTGTTGATTCGATAAGTTGATACAGATAATATTAGTCGGTCATATGAGATATAACCGGATTATTAAATCAAGTGTTGATTTAATGATTTAATGTATAATTATATATATTTGATAAATTAATTTACATTAACTAATATTAGCTCACTTAAGCATTTCTTTTTCTCACTTGTGCACACTTAATATGTATGTGATATATATTAATTGTGTTTTCTATTATGTGTCATGCTTGATGCCACATGCAACATAGGTGTATGAGACTTACACCATGCTAATGATAATGTAGGGTTTATTTATTTAGAGCAAATCAATTATTAGTTGGTAATTGGTCACATGGCATGAAGCTTGTAGAAGCTTGGAGATCCATTGACTTAGTCTACTAGTTTTGTCTTGCACTAGATATTTATTAACCCAACCATTATCTAAACCCATGGTTAAGTCTCTACATGAGTTATATAAGATATTTCTCACCCATGGTTGCCATTCACTCTCTCATCTATTATTTGATTCTTCTTCTTCAAGCTCAAGAGACAGCTCTCTAAGTTTATGAGAGGTCAGGAAAATTAGTGAGAAAATCAATTTTAAAGTGAGCAAAAATCCTACTTCATCATCCTTTACTAGATTAGCAATTTAGTTTAGGGTGTTAGTTTCACTAATCCCTAATTAGTGAAGAGGTAGCTTGGGTTAGTGTCTCCTCTATGTAGATCATCTTCGGCCTCGAAGACATCGTGCAAGCTTGTTCCTATCATCTTGTGGAGCCGTTCTAGAGTCCGCAAGATCACTACTAGGAGCGAAGGGACTACAACTTGGAGCAATTGAAGTGAAGGACCGGTCTACAAAGGTTGTATTCTATAATCACTTAGATGTAAAGTAGTTTACATGATGTATTGTCTAAATCTCTAGTTAAGATTCTAGGGTTAGAATTGTTTAGCATGGCAAAATTTTGAAAATGGCATGGACGATACCTCCCGAAACCTTGCTGTCGTGCCAAGCAATCCTACAGTGGTATCAGAGCCAAGCTAGAGAATTAGACGATGTGTTTAAGATTACGAAACCGAAACAACTCCGAAACACCCAATACATAAATCCAGTTTCTGTCGATTTTCAAATGGGCTCTAAAAATTTTTTAAGCAACTGCAGAATGTTGTATGAGATGCAACATGAACACAGTAGAAAATTGAACCCCTGTCGCCGGATTTTGGCCGGCCACATAGCTAATAAAACCGGCCTGCTCGGTTTTTGTAGGGTTTTCTGGGTTCAATTTTTTAGTGTGTTCCAGTCTCTGGGTTTTAGTGTTTCAGGTGTTGCTTGATTTTGCTAAATTTGCATGTGATGTTAACTTTCTGCAAAGGCAATTCGGAGTGTTTTGTAGTCGTAATTCTAACATGTTTTCGGGTTATTTAGACGGTGTTAAAAAGTTCGGACGGATATCAAATACCCACTTTAACCCTCGCTGGAAATTTTCCAAGAGTTGGATTTTTCCAAGTTAAAGAACACTCAAATATCATGCAAGTGATGCGATGGACCTTCTAGAAGAACGAAACCCTAACTCGATTCTATGACCGTAAGAACCGCCGCCAAACCCTAGGGTTTGCGGTAGTTCCACGGCGCCATAGGTGAGGCAAGGGTTGACCCTTCTACGGTTGGTCTATAGGTACTGTGGTATGTTTTGAGTATTTTTAAACCGCGCTCAAGTGTTGAGATTTTTAGGAAATTTTGGGTGTTTGTTGATTCGATCGGAATGTTTAACATCGTCTAGCTATTTGTGAAATATGATACAATATGTGGAATTCATATAGTTATGCATGAAATCCGAAGTATGTGATATTTCGGGTTTATGATGTCTAAGGTGATTATGGATTCCAAATGTTGTAGTTTGGCATTTTCTTTTCTGCGACCGTAAGTGTAATATGTGGTGTATCACCGTTTTTGTTGCTATAAGTCAACGACAATTGTGATACGCATATTTACTTATGTTGATGACATGTTATGTTATGTGTTGCTGTGATATATTATATTGGATCGTCGTGTTTTGAATAGCCTGGGGTTTTATGTGAGATAAGAGTTTTTATTTTCATTCATGTAAAATTCATTGTATGTAATATTTTTTTATTGGGACACTTCCAGGTTGAGGATGATGTCACCATTGTTGTATATTATTTGCTTTTCCACATTAGGATTGTCACGACCCGAAATTGGCACGTGACGGCCCTAATACTACGCAACGCCTCCAGACGTAACGCAGTAAAAGAAAGCCAAAACCCAGAAATCTAAACCATAAAAATACGGAAAAGATAATAAAAAGTTTTTGAAACATTTGAAATCACAACCCAAATTCTTTAAAAGAGTCCACTTTTTCTTTAAAATTTTGGCAGCACCTCCTTTGTAAAAGCTAGCCCCAAAAATGGGTACAACATATATATAAAGTAAAGCATCCCAAACGGGAGCAAAATCCACGCCCAACGGCGGAAAACAACCACCACAACAAATATACGACGCCGTAGCGAAGAAATAGAAGACGATAGAAAGGAAACTGTATAAAAGACAACAAATCCAACATAATATACAACATCGTTCTCACCAAGTCTCTAAGTCAATAAGAAAATACTAGATGGAGAGTACAGGGATACAACGAATATATAATACAACGAATAACCACAAAACCCACCTAAGCAAACTGCACACTGTGAGCTGATGCGGTATCCGTAGCAAAAGATGATAGATGAATATGTAGCTGAAAAGCTAAATAGCTTGCCTTGACTACTCTGGGGAAACTCCAGCAAAACCTGTGGCACAACGGGGGTGAGTTGCCAACTCGTGAATAGTAAATAACATATGCAGGTAATCGCAAGAATGTACGTACAGCATGAATCTAATATATGACAATTGCAGTAATAACATGTCATGAGTACGAAATAATGGAAAGTACACTAACAAGTACCACCAATATGTAAAGCAATAATGATATGACAACAGTATGCAATAATCATGCACTGGGGATATGAGAAAGTAAATGTGCAACACTCATGAAAGGTACACTCATAGGTACTCCTAATACATGGAACAATGCACAAGTATATAAAGATGAGGTATGGAGTGAAATATGTCATTTCCACGGAATCCTGACATCGTGGTAGGATCACAATCCAACAAGACAATTCAAAATCCCAATTCCTCAAATCAGCCCCAAAATTGGCTCTCATATCATCTAAGTGTCACATCTCCTCAACTGCACAATATCTAGTATCTCTCGCATATGTATCGAATGTACAACATCAAGTAGATCTCACATATCTAGTATGTACAATATCAGTATATCTCTCATATATCAAATGTACAACAGCAAGTGGATCTCACATCTCTCGTATGTACATCTCAGTATATCTCACATATATCAAATGTACAACAGCAAGTGGATCTCACATCTCTCGTATGTACATCTCCGTATATCTCACATATATCAAATGTACAACAGCAAGCGGATCTCACACATCTAGTATGTACAACATCAGGTATATCTCACATAAATCTCTTATATCCTGAATCCAATCTCCAGCACAGTTCTAACATCCTAAATATAATGTCATAATAATATGATGAGGGCAATACACATATATTAGCGTCCCATTCCACTAATATTGGTGTAAAGGTATTTATAACAGCGGCTCAATCCCCTGTTATATATACAAAGGAGTAATTAGAAATACCATGAAACCAATGTGTCAAGCATCGACACAGAAATACCGATCCATCAGGTGCTGTCCCCATGACTGGCCCCCTGATAAGTACGTATCATACGCTATCCCGATAGCTCGAGTGTCTAGCTCTGACCCTCGCCTCTCGACGTATCCATACGCACATGACTCCCGTCGGTATCCACTCGATAGCCGATGAGTCAATGGTCCTGTCACCGGAAAGTATGGTTCCCCTAAGCCTTATCGCCTAGCACCGCGACATCGTTCTTGCTTCGGGGTACCTCCGGGCCCCACCATGTACCCGCAGACGGTGCCTCCTCACTCCTCGAATCGGGCATATATCAGAACCGATAAATCTCATGGTGGATGCTATAATATCATATCAAGGAAACCGGGTTTTTCAATGTATGCATAATTTCATGAACTACCACGGTTCCCAAATCCAGAAAACATCATGAAAAATCCATATAACAATGCGATAATCCATGAATAAAGTATACGCAACATAAAAACTGTAATGAAAGCGTATAAAAGAAAAACATAGCATTCACCAGATATAAATGAACACATGAATGGTATAGCAGAAATATAGGTATCTACCTATATGATGATGTGATACACCTATCAGGTATAAGTAAAGTATAAAATGCAAGTACACCTGTAGCTATGTCCTTAGGTGTGTATGTACCTATCACTAATGGTACAATACTCTATAGGAATACGGGTATGCTAAATGCCATATATGATAAGCAGTATGAATCAATGTCATAATGTCCCTAACCAAGCAATATAACATCTATAAGTGGTTTGTGTGTGACATGGCAATTATTGACGGTGTGTGTAGCATATAATCAGTGCTCGTGCAACATGAATCGTCAATAATATGTGCAGTGTCCTACTACTACTAGTCCAGGCACACTAAAATCTAACAAATAGGGTAAATGCGCAATTCTAAACATGACATAGAATATGCGACAATGTAAATATTTCTAGCCCAGACGCATAACGCCATGCGGGCGATTCCCCTGTAGATGTTAAATCTACTCACCAACGCTCCAAGCTAGGTGAAGCCTACCACCCGTTTTCCCCTTGTCGTAGCGTCCGAAGTCCACGTTTGCGAACCTAAAATTTCACAAACACATCACATAAGCATATATTCTACATCGACGAAAAGATATCGAAACGCAAGAATAATGCCCCGAAAATTACACTGCGCGCTAAGCGCATCTATCGCGCACGATACCGGCCAAAACCCTAATTAGGGTATCTAAACTACAAAACACTAAGTCTGGACCCCGATCGTCCCGATCGCGCAACACAACACAAAAATTACGAGGAATACACTGGATATAACCTCGCAACTACCAAACGAACCCTACGTCGGAAAAACCCCGAAATCTAGTAAGCAACCTATCGCAATATATCGTACTAGATTCAGGATAACACAAATCTAACAATTACAAATACCTTAAAATAGCTTAACTAAGCTATCTAAACCAATCTTATATTTTTAAACTTGCTTAATTAAGTTTTAGGAAAAATCTAGTAAGCAATTTTGCTTAATGAAACAAAATGCTTATTAACAAATTTTTACACTTTCTACTAGATTAATCTTTTCCAAAACACAATTTAACACTTGAATTAAACACTAATCACTTAATCAAAATTTAACCCTAAAATGAATTTTTTTAACCAAATATAATGAATTAATCATGAATTAAAAGCTAAATTAAGCACTTAAATAGCTATCTAAATTAGCTAGTTAAAATTAAAGAAATTAATTATAAATTAAGGTAAGAATTTATACCTCCTCAAGAACACCAAAAAGAAGTTTGATCCATCATTTTATCCTCCAATCCAAGCTTTGATGAAGATCCATGAAGGATTAGTGAAGGAGAATGAAGGTTTTGGAATTTATTTGAATTTCTATGAATTTATTTGGATAATTCATGATTATTTTGAAGAAAAATGAGAAGAATTGAGTTTGGAATTGTTAAGGACAGAAATGGGGGTGTTTAGGTCGGCCAAGGTGAGTGGGAGGGTATTTTTGTGAATTATTAGTGAGGAAATTGCTAGGAAAGAGTGTAAATAGTATAAAAATGCCATTTTTCCACCTTTCACTCTTTTCTTTTCTTTTTAAAATCCAACCCATTTGTCACCAAATAAAATCTAGATATTTAAAAAGAACCTTCTAAAATAATTTTAGTGACAAAAATAATTTATTCACAAAATAAAAATTTTCCCGATTTACGTGCACAAAATACCGCTTAAAATAATATTTTTTTCGGGAAAAAATCTATCTGAACCAAAACCTCCCAAATACTCCCAAAGTTCGCGCACAAGCTTTATTTTGGCCAAATTAGGTGTCGGTAAGCTTATATGGTCGTTTTATCGAAATCGGGTTAAAACGGGAAAAACCGTCAATTTTGCCCTAAAACGGGAAAATTCGCAAAACGATTTCTGAAACGTTACAATCTCCCCCCCTTATAAAAATTCGTCCCCGAATTTAAAAAATTTCACCAAGCATACCTTCAAAGAGAAGAGTACAAAACTCCCAAATCTCGCTCGTAGCCTCCCAAGTGATCCCCTCACTATACGGCTACGTCCAAGAAAACTCTCTACAGATGGCAAGACCTTTGACCGAAGTTTCTCCACCTGCCTAGCCATTAACACAATTGGCTGCCGGTGAACGAAAAATCGCGTCCAAACTAAATGTCTAGTGCTGAATCATGTGAGAAAGTCATGAAGGTATTTGCAAGTATCAACGCAATGAAAACGGGGTGAAAAATCGATAATCTGGGCGGAAGTGCTAAATTAAAGGCAACGAAAACTAACTCGCTTAAAGGATCTCAAAAGGACCTAAAATCCTGAGATAAGCTTCCCAAAACTCAACATGTCATTCATCGGAAAGTCCGTAGGAATACATGATCTCCCACTGCGAACTCAAATCTGCGACCAACATGGTCGGCATATGACCTCTGTCTGCACTGGGCTACTCATCCTGACCTGAACCAACTGGACCATCTCCGAAGTCTATAGGCTAGCTAAGGTCCAAAAATCCTACTACGCTGAGTTAGAAAAACAGACTGGTGATCGACACGACCTGTCTAACCTAAAGGTTGCCAATTGTAATGTCTCCTGATAACGGCTATCAAGAAGTATCCTAACAATGGCGAGTGACGATCCCAACTGCCGCAAACAATTAACACAAACGCACAACAAGACCAACACCTTGAAACGAAACCTGAAATTTCTCTTTACATTCCTGTCCACCCGTAACTATCTCACCAGTCACGTCAATATTGGCGGAACTTGAATGAATATAGAGAGTTGACTGATGTGCTTGCTCTAGGATTTCACGTCTCTACCGGATAACATCAGGTACACAAACGCATTCCTAACTTAGCACAACCTTGTCACAACCACAGACTCTGAATCAAAAGCAAGAACTGATGCAGTTGCTAACTGAATCTTCAACTGCCGAAAACTCCGTACACATGCCTTAGTTCAAAGAAAAGAACCTCCTGTCAGGTCTGTCCAGTCAACGGTGCATCAATACTCTAGTAATCCTGCACGAAACGGCGGTAAAACCTGCTAAGCCCAAAATCAAAGAACCTCCGTCCTGCACACAAGTCCGGGCCTAAGCTGTACGGTCTCGATCTCCCTCGGAACCATACGAAACTGTCTCCCGTACCTACAAGACCTAGGAGTCAACACAACCAAGCCTGAAGGAACACTCCGAGAATCTAGCAAACAGCTGGGGCTCTCCCAATGTCTGTAAAACAAATTCTCAAGTGCTGCTCCTGTTCCTGAAGACACAAAGTATTGACCAGAATGTCGTCAAAACACAACAGCAACCGGTCGAGGAACGGCCTGAAGAAATCTGGTGCATCATATCAACAAATGCTGCTAGGGCATTGGCGAGTCCAACGACATCACCAAAACACAAACTGTCCGTAGCACGCACAAAAGCAGTATTCGGAATGCCACCACTCCGAACCCGCAACAATGATGACCTGATCCCAAACGAACTTAGAAAAAGTCTCGCACTCTGGAGCTGATCGAAGAAATCGTCAAAGCGAGGTAAATGATACCTAACCGCACCGTAAGCCGGTTCAATTGACGATCCATCAATCCACAACCGCAATCTGACGTCTTTCTCTCTGAAGAACAGAAATAGGAGCTCTCAAAAGCGAATCACTCGGACACACAAACCTCCCAATAAACAACTCTGCAGCAGATCCTTAAGCTCCCTGAATTTCGCTAGCTTTCCTGGGATATCGTCGGAAAACTCTCGCACGATAAGTACCCGGTCCAACAATCTCACTGTGGCTCCGGTATCTCGAATGAACGCCATGAATCCACGACACCTCCTCCAAAGCTGACTAGCGAAAAAGGCTGAATTCAAGCTGTGAGAGGCGGCACAACTATCCACCTGCACAACAAGAACTGACTCGGCGGGAAAAAAATTCCTGACTGTTTCCACACGGTAGTCCACAGATGCCTAACACGTAGCTAACCAATCCATGCCCAGGAGAACGTCAAATCCAACAAGTACAACAAAGGAACAAGAACAAGGATACCTGACACATCTACACTGGACGTCCGTGCGTCCGAATGAGTAGAAACAAACCCTCGTGTCTGTCTCCTACCCACAACTGTCTGAAATCCTCCACCCTGCGGTATAGCTGTCTCGCGTCCGCGTGGCTCAGTACAAACTCTAACCCGATGATCCAAACTCCCACACCTATAACATCCGGAAGAAAACTGCTGACCATCCTGGGAATAAGAGCTAGACGACTGTCCTCGTCTCACACCTCTTGTACTCCTGTACCGTGCACGGAACCTGTCGCGACGACTGAACCTCTGTCCCTGGACTGGCACACCTATACGGTTCCTCCACTGTCCTGGAACTCTTAAAGTCTCTGGAATACGTGTCTCGTCGACTGGAGCTACATCCACTAGTGCTACGTAAGTAACAGACTGCTGCACGCTAATCCCAAGGAACAACTGAGTAACTGGGGTCTCAACCACCTGTCGCTGCGCTCGAATGGCATCAACCAATGATCTCATCATCTGGCGCAAATCCTGCATCTCTGTCACAAGTCTAGCGAGCTGATCAGTCGAAGGCTGATCCGTCTGCAACTGTGCAATACGAGTGCCCTCCTGGTCAGTGCTCGTCTCACCCGAGCTAACCCTGACCTCGGCTCTCGCTGCATCACTCTGAGTCCCCATAGTCATCGATGGCAAGGCTATAAATAGAGATAGGATTCGATAAGAACAAGGAATCGAATCACAAGGATATGAATCATCAAGGAAGGAATCTCAAGCAATTTGTACTTAGGCACTTTAGGCGAAATACTGCATCGTGAGTATGCTGCAGACATACACACACTACGTTACTCCGCTTAGGTTACCTACTCCATCATACCAAGGTCATCCTACACTCCGAAAGGTAAAACCACGCTCTGATACCAACTTTGTCACGACCCGAAATTGGCACGTGACGGCCCTAATACTACGCAACGCCTCCAGACGTAACGCAGTAAAAGAAAGCCAAAACCCAGAAATCTAAACCATAAAAATACGGAAAAGATAATAAAAAGTTTTTGAAACATTTGAAATCACAACCCAAATTCTTTAAAAGAGTCTACTTTTTCTTTAAAATTTTGGCAGCACCTCCTTTGTAAAAGCTAGCCCCAAAAATGGGTACAACATATATATAAAGTAAAGCATCCCAAACGGGAGCAAAATCCACGCCCAACGGCGGAAAACAACCACCACAACAAATATACGACGCCGTAGCGAAGAAATAGAAGACGATAGAAAGGAAACTGTATAAAAGACAACAAATCCAACATAATATACAACATCGTTCTCACCAAGTCTCTAAGTCAATAAGAAAATACTAGATGGAGAGTACAGGGATACAACGAATATATAATACAACGAATAACCACAAAACCCACCTAAGCAAACTGCACACTGTGAGCTGATGCGGTATCCGTAGCAAAAGATGATAGATGAATATGTAGCTGAAAAGCTAAATAGCTTGCCTTGACTACTCTGGGGAAACTCCAGCAAAACCTGTGGCACAACGGGGGTGAGTTGCCAACTCGTGAATAGTAAATAACATATGCAGGTAATCGCAAGAATGTACATACAGCATGAATCTAATATATGACAATTGCAGTAATAACATGTCATGAGTACGAAATAATGGAAAGTACACTAACAAGTACCACCAATATGTAAAGCAATAATGATATGACAACAGTATGCAATAATCATGCACTGGGGATATGAGAAAGTAAATGTGCAACACTCATGAAAGGTACACTCATAGGTACTCCTAATACATGGAACAATGCACAAGTATATAAAGATGAGGTATGGAGTGAAATATGTCATTTCCACGGAATCCTGACATCGTGGTAGGATCACAATCCAACAAGACAATTCAAAATCCCAATTCCTCAAATCAGCCCCAAAATTGGCTCTCATATCATCTAAGTGTCACATCTCCTCAACTGCACAATATCTAGTATCTCTCGCATATGTATCGAATGTACAACATCAAGTAGATCTCACATATCTAGTATGTACAATATCAGTATATCTCTCATATATCAAATGTACAACAGCAAGTGGATCTCACATCTCTCGTATGTACATCTCAGTATATCTCACATATATCAAATGTACAACAGCAAGTGGATCTCACATCTCTCGTATGTACATCTCCGTATATCTCACATATATCAAATGTACAACAGCAAGCGGATCTCACACATCTAGTATGTACAACATCAGGTATATCTCACATAAATCTCTTATATCCTGAATCCAATCTCCAGCACAGTTCTAACATCCTAAATATAATGTCATAATAATATGATGAGGGCAATACACATATATTAGCGTCCCATTCCACTAATATTGGTGTAAAGGTATTTATAACAGCGGCTCAATCCCCTGTTATATATACAAAGGAGTAATTAGAAATACCATGAAACCAATGTGTCAAGCATCGACACAGAAATACCGATCCATCAGGTGCTGTCCCCATGACTGGCCCCCTGATAAGTACGTATCATACGCTATCCCGATAGCTCGAGTGTCTAGCTCTGACCCTCGCCTCTCGACGTATCCATACGCACATGACTCCCGTCGGTATCCACTCGATAGCCGATGAGTCAATGGTCCTGTCACCGGAAAGTATGGTTCCCCTAAGCCTTATCGCCTAGCACCGCGACATCGTTCTTGCTTCGGGGTACCTCCGGGCCCCACCATGTACCCGCAGACGGTGCCTCCTCACTCCTCGAATCGGGCATATATCAGAACCGATAAATCTCATGGTGGATGCTATAATATCATATCAAGGAAACCGGGTTTTTCAATGTATGCATAATTTCATGAACTACCACGGTTCCCAAATCCAGAAAACATCATGAAAAATCCATATAACAATGCGATAATCCATGAATAAAGTATACGCAACATAAAAACTGTAATGAAAGCGTATAAAAGAAAAACATAGCATTCACCAGATATAAATGAACACATGAATGGTATAGCAGAAATATAGGTATCTACCTATATGATGATGTGATACACCTATCAGGTATAAGTAAAGTATAAAATGCAAGTACACCTGTAGCTATGTCCTTAGGTGTGTATGTACCTATCACTAATGGTACAATACTCTATAGGAATACGGGTATGCTAAATGCCATATATGATAAGCAGTATGAATCAATGTCATAATGTCCCTAACCAAGCAATATAACATCTATAAGTGGTTTGTGTGTGACATGGCAATTATTGACGGTGTGTGTAGCATATAATCAGTGCTCGTGCAACATGAATCGTCAATAATATGTGCAGTGTCCTACTACTACTAGTCCAGGCACACTAAAATCTAACAAATAGGGTAAATGCGCAATTCTAAACATGACATAGAATATGCGACAATGTAAATATTTCTAGCCCAGACGCATAACGCCATGCGGGCGATTCCCCTGTAGATGTTAAATCTACTCACCAACGCTCCAAGCTAGGTGAAGCCTACCACCCGTTTTCCCCTTGTCGTAGCGTCCGAAGTCCACGTTTGCGAACCTAAAATTTCACAAACACATCACATAAGCATATATTCTACATCGACGAAAAGATATCGAAACGCAAGAATAATGCCCCGAAAATTACACTGCGCGCTAAGCGCATCTATCGCGCACGATACCGGCCAAAACCCTAATTAGGGTATCTAAACTACAAAACACTAAGTCTGGACCCCGATCGTCCCGATCGCGCAACACAACACAAAAATTACGAGGAATACACTGGATATAACCTCGCAACTACCAAACGAACCCTACGTCGGAAAAACCCCGAAATCTAGTAAGCAACCTATCGCAATATATCGTACTAGATTCAGGATAACACAAATCTAACAATTACAAATACCTTAAAATAGCTTAACTAAGCTATCTAAACCAATCTTATATTTTTAAACTTGCTTAATTAAGTTTTAGGAAAAATCTAGTAAGCAATTTTGCTTAATGAAACAAAATGCTTATTAACAAATTTTTACACTTTCTACTAGATTAATCTTTTCCAAAACACAATTTAACACTTGAATTAAACACTAATCACTTAATCAAAATTTAACCCTAAAATGAATTTTTTTAACCAAATATAATGAATTAATCATGAATTAAAAGCTAAATTAAGCACTTAAATAGCTATCTAAATTAGCTAGTTAAAATTAAAGAAATTAATTATAAATTAAGGTAAGAATTTATACCTCCTCAAGAACACCAAAAAGAAGTTTGATCCATCATTTTATCCTCCAATCCAAGCTTTGATGAAGATCCATGAAGGATTAGTGAAGGAGAATGAAGGTTTTGGAATTTATTTGAATTTCTATGAATTTATTTGGATAATTCATGATTATTTTGAAGAAAAATGAGAAGAATTGAGTTTGGAATTGTTAAGGACAGAAATGGGGGTGTTTAGGTCGGCCAAGGTGAGTGGGAGGGTATTTTTGTGAATTATTAGTGAGGAAATTGCTAGGAAAGAGTGTAAATAGTATAAAAATGCCATTTTTCCACCTTTCACTCTTTTCTTTTCTTTTTAAAATCCAACCCATTTGTCACCAAATAAAATCTAGATATTTAAAAAGAACCTTCTAAAATAATTTTAGTGACAAAAATAATTTATTCACAAAATAAAATTTTTCCCGATTTACGTGCACAAAATACCGCTTAAAATAATATTTTTTTCGGGAAAAAATCTATCTGAACCAAAACCTCCCAAATACTCCCAAAGTTCGCGCACAAGCTTTATTTTGGCCAAATTAGGTGTCGGTAAGCTTATATGGTCGTTTTATCGAAATCGGGTTAAAACGGGAAAAACCGTCAATTTTGCCCTAAAACGGGAAAATTCGCAAAACGATTTCTGAAACGTTACAAGGATAGACCCAAGGAGGGGAGCACATGTAACCGGGTTCTAGGATCCAGTGGGAGACCATCTCGAGGAGTCGAGACCGGGTCTCCTAACTCTAGAATTGGTAGGGTTGCTTGCCGCTCTCGTAGGAGTCTTGAGATGCGGGTTTGGCTATTCATCGCGACCGTGAAATCCGTGTTTTATACTGGCTTAATTTAAAACACGGAATTCCTAGTATATCCAATATTTCATATGTTATCTTTTGCTGCTAATATTTTGTGATGTGATCACTTTATATGCGTGAGACGAATGCTTTATTATTGTATATATGATATATAATAAACGTTGCTTATGTTTTGCACCAGCGCTAGTCCCGCCCCGCTATGCCGTTAGTTAAGTAACCTAACGGTACATAACGGGACACTGTGGCGAATGCGGATGGCATAAGCGTACGTTGTATTTTCGTTTCTTCTGTGATGCTTAGGAAGCATAAATGATGGGACTTCATTAATGAGATTAATGAAAGAAAAAGAAACGTAAAATATGTTGTAGAATCATATTTTCAAAAAGGGTAACTCTAGTTTTTTGCTTTGCATAGCGGTATTCCTAGTAGAATATCCAGCACCTTATTCGATAAGGAAAGAGCTTAGATCCCTTCACCGAGAGTGAATTCTTTAGCGAAACTAGCAGATGCTACAACCCACTCAGTTTTGTCTTTTGACTGCTTCTTTTAGTTCTTACTTTGCATAGAGGTATTTGTGAAATATCCTGCACCTTATTCGATAAGGAAAGAGCTGAGATCCCTTCACCGGGAGTGATCTCTTTAGCGAGACTAGTAAAAAGCCTAAAAAACACTCCTTTTCAAAAATCACAAGATTCTACAACGATATCAAGTTCATTACGCTCATGGTTTTCTTAAAAACCTGCATAGCCCTCCGTCATTTCAGATAAGTACTACTTAGTATTCGTGCTACGTTTGTTGGCATGCGTCAAGGCGTAGTGTGTGGTAGCTAACTAGTGCTTATCTGCGACATGAGATGAGATTGGATTAGGGTAGTCGTGCGACTTTGTTGGCCTGTGTCAAGGGTCGTGCGGGTGGGTTTAATTCAATCAAGAAATGTACGGAATGAACTTGACTAGCGGACTATGGTTTGTTGGCCTGCATCAAGATCATAGGACGCTAGGGGCAAAAGTATTATCGGGAATTTCAAGTGTTGAAATTTGCAATGAGATTGCATACCTTCTATGAGATAGTTGGATCCCGATACCCACTGCGAGTAAGAGTTACTCCTGGGAGAGTTTTTCAATCACAATTAGCCGATCAAGTAGGTGTCTAGAAAGGTGTTAACGGGGTTAGCCCGTGGGAAAATGAGGTTTATTTTAATTAGGTCCGTGCGAAAGCACGGGGAACCTCCCTCAAAGTACCAACACTGGCCTGGCCGAAAGATTGGCAAACTTGTAAGGTGTAATTAATGTTGGATATGCATGCCCTAGAGGCCATTATTGTATAGTACTAGTTTGTATATTATATTTTGGAAGCTTGGGATATATACACGGATTGATGACAGTCTTGCTTAATATAGTAGTATGCTACTTGGTTTGTATCTATCTTAATATGAGTATATGTTTCTTTTAGCATATCGCTAATACATATTGATAGAGCCCTTAGGATCTTTGCTTGACTACCAGCGTTGTGATGGCGGTCACACTAGTAGGGGCTGGGTAGTCTATAAGCACATCCTTATACAGGTCCCTAGTCATAGGATTATCGAGACAGGGTATCGATACTCCAGAGTAGACTAGTGTATACGCTTCTCATCCCAGCAGGGGAGATGGTCTGTCCTACAGCCATCAGTTGTCGTACTGGAGATAGTATGCAGGTGATCATTGGGTTATGAGTTATACTGGACGGACTCGTAGGGTACTGCTGGTTGGTATTATACCTATCGTCAGGTAGCAGTTCCCAGGTGACATGAATATAGCTTAGTCCGTTGACTTGACACTGCTACTTCGCCTCATGTGTGTTCCCACTGTTCTTAGATTGCTACCTTACTACGACTCTATTGAGTCGTGCAAACAGGTAGTAGTTAGATGCAGTCCTGAAGCACTTGGAGGCAGTGACGGTTAGATAGGATTCGTCTCTCCCGGTATTGGGGGTTGATGTCGCGCTGTGTTCGGAATACCATTACACAAAGTCCCTGGCCAGGGCAAGCGAGATTTACTGGTAGGTACTACAGTAGTTTCTCAGGGTGTTTTGGACTGTACTCCGACACGACTTATACCGCTATTAGGGGTCTGACGTTTACCGCCCCCTAGTCTTGATATGCGATACTCTTAGATGAACAGACTGGACTGTACGGAGATTGTCACAGACAGGCTCAGTAGGAGTTTGGATGAGCTTGCTCGTCGACCTTCTTATCGACAGATACCTGGGTAGCCGTTATGTACAGCTAGTACCGCTGACGTGATTGTGGTTAAACCCACTGCTAGAGTACTGTCGAGTCTTTAGAGTCCCACACAGAGGGTTTCCCAACTTTGGGCGAAACGAGTAGAGGTCGTATGGTTTTACGATAGGGTTCGATCACATACGTGTATTTGTGCGCATGTGGTGTTCAAGCGGACAATACTAATGGGTATTGGTTTAAGCCGGATCCTAGTATTTGATTAGTGGATTAGCTTCGTCTCATTGTATTCGTATTTCTCGGAACACGGATGCGGGTATGTATATACGGATGGGAGGAGGTATAGAAGGAGACACCTCATTAGTGTTTTTGACCATTGACTTGGTCAAACCAAAAATGAGGTGGAGAAAAGAATTTGTTATTTTTGGTAAATGATAATTATATATGGCATGGCTACTTGGGTTGACCTTTTGACTTGGATTGACTTGTTGACCTTAGATATTTTGATGAGATATTTTTGACCTAGATATTTTGGTGTGATATTTTCCATGCCATGCTTGAGGTCATATAAAAGATATCCATTCCATTTTTTATTATCATTATCACAAATACTTTCTCTTTCCTCAAGCTTGCTCTCTCCTTCTTCCTCTCAAAACCCTAAGTGTATCATGTGTTGATAATCAAGGGTTAATAAGACTTAGCTACTCTAAATCACGCTCTATTCACTCTAGTCTACTTAGATTAGCAAGCTAAGTATTCTAGTTATCTCAACTTGGAGGTTTAGCTCAAGGTTGGAACTCTCGGGTGGATCATCGTTGACACAAGGAGGCCGAAATTCAAGCACGATCCATACTTCCATCGAGGAGCTTAAGGAGAAGATCGAAGACCCGAAGGACTTGGTTTCTTTAGGTATACTTTCTATCATAGTAGATAGAACCCTCACTTGCTAGTTAGGTTTATGGTTAAAGACCCGGTTTAGGTTTATTCTAGCGCCAAGTTTCGTATCGTTATAAAATTTTTGTTCCGCATTTGGCCACGGAGTTGACCAGGGCGCTAGCGTAACCCTTCATGGTGTCAGAGCCAGCCCATAAACCCTAGACTAGCAAGTTTAAAGAATGTTAAAACAATGAAACCGAAACAAGTCCGTAACATCGAAACCAAACTGCAGTTTCTGTCGATTTTTTAAAGGCTTCAAATTTTTTTTTAAACAAGTGCAGGGTGATACTTAGACTGTGAGATGTACCCAGAACAGAAATGATGCATTTCTACCATGATATGGTCGGCCACAACCCCATTAAAACCGGCCTCCTCGGTGGAGAAATGGGTCGAGTTCTATTCTGGTTCTTATCTCGAGGAGTTTGGTTGTCTGGTATTGCTAGTTTTTGCCCAAGTTTGATTTTCTGTTGTTTTTCTGCACGGGGCAATTTGGAGTGTTTCGTAGTCGTTATATTTGACATTGTTTAATAGTTTACAATACATTCACTTTTATCTGCGACCGTGAATGTCATTTGATCGGTAAACACGTCTATATGCTATATGTTCTTTTAGACAGGTTTGTGAACGTGACATTCGCGTTGATGTTTTGTGCTTGTGCTGTGATTATGGTTGGATAGCATGTGGTGCAATGTTAGTGGTACAATTTATATTCATTTGTATATTTGTTATTGCGGGGCGAGCGTCCGACATGTGGACTGCCGTCTTTGCCGAGTTGTATATTATTTTGGCGCACAACCGGGTTGAGGTCGATGTCACCATTTGTACATATTATTTTCGTTTTCTGTACTAGGACTACCCCACGGTGGAGTGCACGGATAGCCGGGTTCTAGAAGGCAACAAGCCCGCATCTCATGGCGTTGAGACGGAGGGGGCTTCGTTCTAGAATTGGCAGGCTATTCGCCGCACTCGTAGGGGGTATAGTTTGACCCACGGAGGGACGCCCAAGTTACCGGATTCCGTGAAGTGCTGGGTGGCCCATTCACTTTGTTGAAGGGGGCTGCCTCTGTTAGCTATAGTGCCCTTAAGGAAATTATCATAGTCGCAGGCAGGTGATTATGATGATTGAGTAAGGACCTATACCAGTAGAAAAGTCTTACTCGAGATGATAGTATGCTATCTGGTTTGCCTTTATCATCATGTACATGTTGATAGAGCCCATAGGATTCTTGCCTGACTACCAGCATTATGATGGCGATCATATATGTGGGAGCTGGGGGTCTATAAACACATCCTTAAATGTCCCTAGTCATTGGAGTATTGAGACTGGGCATCGATACTCCAGTGTAGACTAGTGTATACTGATCGAGACACCGACGAGGGGCGGTGGCTAGGTCTCATAAGCCATTGGTGTTAGTTTGTTCACCTAAAATAGTATACAGGTGCTCATTGGGTTATGAGTACACTGGACGGACTCGCCGGGAACGTGCCAGTTGGTATTATACCTATTGTCAGATAGCAGTTCCCAGGTGACATGTGTACAGGTTAGTCTGTCGACCTGAGATCGTCATTTGTCTCGTGTGAGTTCCCACTGTGCTTTGATTACTACCCTACCACGGCTCAAGGGAGTCGTGCAAACAGGTTTTAGTTGGGTACAGTCCTGAGCCACATGGAGGCAGTGATCGGATCGTCGGGGATTCGCCTCTCCCGGTATTGGGGGTTGATGTCGCGTTGTGCATGGGTGGCCATCACCAGAAATCCATGGCTATGGTGGACGAGAATTACCGATCCAGGATCGATAGTTTCTCAGGTGGTGATGAGTTTCATGCCGACACTAAATGTCGTGTTGTTAGGGGTCTGACTTTATCCACCCTCTAGACTCGAATGCGATACTCTTAGACAAACAGACCGGACTGTACGGATATTGTCACTGTCAGGCTCAGTAGGGGTTCAGGATGAGTTTGCTCGTCGGCCTCCCTTTCGCTCAATACCTGGGTAGCCGTTACGTACAGCTAGTGCCGCTGACGTGCTTGTGGTTAAACCCACCGCCAGCGTATTGACGAGTTTTTAGAATCCCATACATAGGATTTTCACGGTTCATGCGATATGGTGTAGATGACGTATGTTGGTACATACAGGTGTCCGATTAAATATGTGCACATCCTGCATATGTAAGTGCACGGCGGTGCCCCGGCCGTCAATCCGACGCCGGAATGCGGAAACGAAACTTTTTACAAAACTTGTAAACCGGCACCACCGCGCACTTTAAACCCGGATCGGGCCATTAACCTACTCCTAGCAAACTAGAGAAAGGGGTAGAGAGATATACCGAGCGATCCGTGTCCTTCGGTCTTCTCGTCGTCGTCCCGATCTCCCCGCGGAATCTCCGGTCTTCATCTCCTCATCGGAAGGGCACCATATCGCCGGGTTCTTTTACGGGCTCCCACCTCTGGACCGAGGCAACTCGGGCACGAAGTTGGCGAGTCGACGTGCCCAAGAATTGCTGTAGATTAAGTGTGGATTACTTTGTCTCAAAGGGTTGTGAAGTTGCCATTTTGGTGGAGGTGAAGAATAGACTTTTGGAGATGAACTAGAGAGCTTTTACTAGGAAAATGAGAAACAAAATGCCACACCTAAAATGAATCAACCCTCACCACAATAATGGCCGACCCCTTGCATCAAAGGAATGGGAGAGTGGAAAAGTCAAGAGGGGGAAAGCCATCATACAAGCAAAAGGAAAATGGTTATCATAAGAAATGATGATCACAATCCAATCCATACCAACTCCCATCACAAAAAGTCAAGCCATCATGAACTCAAGAAAGTCAAGGGATGGTACAATCATCATGAAGCAACAATATGCAAAGACCACCCTCCACAATGCTAATTTGCACAATTGCAAATAAGCCCTCCTACACCAATTTTCAGCCAAGGAAAGAAACAAAGGAAAATGGCCGAAACGGAAAACAAACTGGCAACTCCAAAAAAATGATCCCGTAATAAATTACAGGAAAACCCCGCTACTGTATATACATACCCGCATTTGTATTCCGACCGAATACAAATGCAATGAGACAAAATCTACACTGTACAATACTAGGATCCGGCTTAAACCAAAGTCCGCTAGTATTATCCGTTCGATCATGATCCGTGCAATATCGCACGTATTTGATCGAACCCTACCATATCTCCATACGGCCTCTACAGCGTTTCGCCCGAAACTTGAGAAAACGGTCTGTGGGGGACTCTAATGACTCGTCAATACTTTGGTTGTGGATTTAACCACTAGCATGTCAGAAGTATTAGCCATACGTAACGGGCTACCAGGTATTGACCAAAAGGGACGTCGATGAGCGAACTCATCCTGACACCCTACTGAGCCTGTCAGTGACAATATCCGTACAGTCCGGTCCGTTCGTCTATGAGCATCGCATGGCGGGCCTAGGGGGTTGGTAAAAGTCAGACCCCCAAAAGCGGTACAAGTCGTGTCGGAGTGTAGCCCAGAACACCCTGAGATACTACTAGAATACTTACCAGTAAATCTCCTGCCTTGGCCAAGGACTTCGTGCAAGGGCTCTCCTAGACACAGCACGACCTCACCCCCAATACCGGGAGAGACGAACCCCTGAAGATCCGCTCACTGCCTCCATGTGGCTCGGGACTGTACCCAACTAAAACCTGTTTGCACGTCTCCTTTGAGCGTGGTAGGGTAGTAATCAAAGTACAGTGGGAACTCACACGAGACAAATGACGATCTCATGTCGATGAACTAACCTGTACACATGTCACCAGGGAACTGCTATCTGACGTCAGGTATAAGACCAACTAGCATGTTCCCGGCGAGTCCTGTCCGGTGTACTCATAACCCAATGAGCACCTGTATACATCTTAGGTGAACCAACTGACACCAGTGGCTTGTGAGACCGGCCACCGCCCCTCGTCGGGGTCTCGACTGTATACACCAGTCTACTCTGGAGTATCGATGCCCTGTCTCGAAACTCCCACGACTAGGGACCTTTTAAGGATGTGCTTATAGACCCCAGCTCCCACGTATATGATCGCCCTCATACTGCTGGCAGTCAAGCAAGAATCCTAGGGGCTCTATCAACGTGTAATAGTGACCTGTAAGGTCACCTGAAGCGGTACACGATGATAAAGGTAAACCAGATAGCATACTATTATCTTGAGTAAGACTGTCCTACCGGTATAGGTCCTCCCTCAATCATTGCAATCACGTGCCTGTGATCCAATAATTGACTCTTAGGTCACTATCTCCAACAATCTCCCACTTGCACTCAAGGCTAATTATTGCGATGTCGCATACTCACAGCCCGTTTGATACCGAACACCCAACTCCTTTACTAATCAGTCTCACAAAACCCGTTTGCGAAACTATTGCGTTCGAGGAATAGCCTCGGTGAGTGGATCCGCCTTGATGTTTCTTTCTATGTCTCTCTATATCTCAAGTTCGCGGAGAAAGCCATCTCCCGAAATGAGCAATACCTGTCTTAGAATGTGTCTGGATGTCTGATGGGACCTAGCTCATAAACGAACTCCAAATCCAAATTTCTTAGTCTGTATCGTCAACTGAACTTAATCAGTATCCTGCGTAATGCCTCCCTAAGTGTCTTCTTGGATCACCTGTCCAAAACACTGCCCCTCGTGAGAGGGAAAACTCTAACTCTGACAGTCACTCTGTCACCCAGGTCACCTTGGAAGCCTGGAATGATAACCGTCTCCCGAAGAAGGCTGTCGTTATCATATCCCTGGAACATCCACTTATGTTCTAAAACTGCTTCCGAATGTTTCTCCCAGAATTGGATTAATATCAACTTATTGCATCTACTGCAAAAACAACATCTGGTGTGGTACTTGACATCTCATAATTGACTCAATTGCCTAAGCAAGTGATCTTCCAGTTGTTGGATATATGTATGCCCTAGAGGCCATTATATGATAGTGGATGTATCTATACATGTATATATATATTCAGTATGCATTCTTGCTCGACATGATAGTATGCTATCTGGTTCTTCTTTATCTGACATGTTGATTTGATCATGCTTTTATTCATTCATACATGCTCATAAAGCCCTGAGGATATCCGCTTGACTACTCTGATTATGATGGAGATCATACTAGTGGGACATCTATAGTCTATAAGCATATCCTGAAAAGTCCCTAGTCGTAGGTATATCGAGACGGGGCATTGATATACCAGAGTAGACTAGCGTATATGATACTAGACCCATACGATGGGCGATGAATGTTCCCACATTCATCGATGTTTGACATCAAGATCATATACGGGTGCTCAGTGGTGACTGGGTACACTGGACGGACTCACCGAGAACTCCTATATGAAATTATATCTATCGTCGGATAACAGTTCTCAGGTGACACTGGTACAGGTTAGTCTGTAGACCCGAGATCGTCATAAAGTCTTGTGTGTTCTCCCACTGTATTTTGATTGCCACCCTACCACGGCTCTACTGAGTCGTGCAACCAGGTGGCCGTTGGGTACAATCCCGAGACACACGAAGGCAATGAGCGATAGGAGGGGTTTCGTCTCTCCCGGTATTGGGAGTTGATGCTGTGCTGTGCCCGACTGGTTATATCAGTAAGTCCCTGGCCAGGGCTGCTGAGATTTGCTGATAAGTGTTATCAGTAGTTTCTCGATCTGTTATAGACCATTCACCGGCACGACTTATTGAGTTATTGGGGTCGACGTGACCATCCCTAGGCTCGATATGCAGCATATTTGACGAAGAGACCGGACTGTACGGTAGTGTTGCCGGTTGGCTCGACGGGAGTTGTAGCAGGTTCGCTTGTTTTCTTCTGATCGCTCAATACCCGGGTGGCCATTACGTTTAGCTGACCGCTTGCGGCTTGGGGGTGCTTGATATGATCATCACCCACTGCCGGCGTATTGACGAGTCTTAGAGTCCCACAAAGGAGTTACCTAGTCCAGGCGAAACGTTGTGGTGCGCGTATGCGATATGTGCATGGACCCGATTAAAATGCGCGTATAGGATACCGTATATTGATCGGACGGCTTGCTTTTGGTGGGGTCATATGTGATATGGCCGGATTGATAAATCAAGTGTTGATTTATCATTTAACCATTAGTTTTCTCACTTGAAATCCTTTCTTGTACATGATGGATGTATGCATGCATGTATGCTTTCTTTCTTTTAGTTTCATGCACATATGGATGTGCATACATACATACATACATACATACATACATCATCCTTCATGGTTGATTACACAAGGAAAATGGTGGCAATATAAGACTCACACCTTGGTTAAATATATGGATTATTATTTAATTTGTGTTTAAAACAAAATGGAAAAGTAAAGGATAATTCATGACTTGTTTCTACATCCTTCTTTAACCTAACCATCCTCACCTACCCTTAACCATGGATTAAACTTTCCTTCTATGTTTTAAACTCTAATTAAATAATATCTCAAACATTTAACCATAGTTTGAGATGAGAAAAAATAAATATATATAGATATATTTTCATTTCTTTTCAAGGGTTAATCTTTTCTCTTCTTCTAAAAGAAAAGCCATCATCTTCTTCCTCCTTCTTCCTTTGCTCTCTAGTTTTTTATAGTGAGCAAAACACACATCAAGAAAGGTTTTTGAAGTGAGAATTAGAACCACAACATCATTCTACACAAGTCTAGCCCACTTGTTTAGAGTGTTATCTTCTTTTCTTCTCTTGGAAAGTGAAGTCGATAGCTTGGACGAAGGAGCTTCGGGTGGATCGTCGTGGACACTAGAAGACTTCAAGAGGACCTTCCTCCAACACTCAAGAGGCCAAAGAGTCTAGCGAAGGGAGCTACAAAGGTTGTACTCTCGAAACCGCAGTCTTTGTTGCCTTTAATATTTAGAAACCCTAATTTTCTAGGATCGATCCTTTGTATGCTTGCTTAGCACCATAAAAATTTGAACTTTGTGACATGTGATGCTTCCAAACTCTGCATAGGGTGCTAGGTAAACCTAACATTGGTATCAGAGCCGACCTAGAACATTAGGCGACACTTCTAAGAAGCAAAAACTCCGATCGAACCAAAATACGACGTTTCGAGACCTTCTCTAGACAATTTTTTAAATCTGACATTTTTCAGAATTAAAAATACTTAAAAAATACTTAAAAAATACAGCAGGAAAATATAAGAAATACTGTGAAAAACGAACCAATGATCCGTACAAACCGCCGCGGAACCGTGGCAAATCCTTGCTTAGGCCGCGGCTCCGCGGCCGTACAGAGGCTTCATGGCTTCATTTTTGCATAGTAATTCCTAAAACTGCTTGTATATTGTTTTAGGTATGTTTAATCTGAATCAAGTACTGTAAATTTTGGAGATGGTTTTGGACTCGACAATTCGATCGGAATTTTCATTTCGTTTCTTTTCCGGGTAAACTGGAAAGTATTGAAGTGTTCGAATGAGTATCATTTGCTCACTATTCACGGGGTTTAAATATTTTGGAGATACGTGCAAGTTTTTTTTGTGGTGGACCCTCTAGAAGACAACAAACCTTAACTCGATTATGTGATCGTCTTGAACTGCCCTTTGAACCTTAGGGTTTGGGCAGTACGAGGTGCCACATGTGAGGCATTGGCTTGACCCTTCTACGGTTGGACCGCTACTACTGTGTCACACTCCGGGTTTTTGAACTCCGCTCAAGTGTTGAGCTTTAGGGAATCTTGGGTATTTGATCGTTCGGTCGAAAACTTTAATACTGTCTATTTATCTGGAATGTGATACAATATGTGGAATTCATATAGTTTAGGCATGAAATACGAAGTATGTGATATTTCGCATTTATGATGTCTAAAGAGAATGTAGATTCCAAATATTGTAGTTTTACACTTTCTTTTCTGTGACCGTAAGTGTAGTATGTTCGATATCGCCGGTTTCGTTGCTATACATCAACGACAATTGGGATACGCATACTTACTTACGTTGATGATATGTGATATTATGTGTTGCTGAGATATGATGTGCAGGATTGTCGCGATCGAATAGCCGGGTTTTTTTATGTGAGATGAGAGTTTTATATTTTCATTCATGTAAATTCAAATGTAATGTAATATTCTTTTATTTGGGGCACTTCCGGGTTGAGGTTGATGTCACCAGTGTTGTATATTATTTACTTTTCCGCATTAGGATAGACCTAAGGAGGGGAGCACAAGTGACCGGGTTCTGGGGTTCAGTGGGAGGCCATCTCGAGGAGTCGAGACCGGGTCTCCTAAACTCCAGGATTGGTAGGGTCGCTTTGCCGCTCTCGTAGGGGTCTAGGGGTGTGGGCTTGGCTATTCATCGCGACTGTGGAATCCGTATTTTCTATTATTGGCTAAATACTAAATACGGACATCCTAGTATATCCCACATTATATATATATTTCTGCTGCCTGTGTTCGGTGATATCTGAGATGAATGACATATTATATATACGATATATAGTAGACGTTGCTTATGTTTTACACCCGCGCTAGTCTCGTCCCGGTATGCCGTTAGTTAAGTAACCTAACGGTGCATAACGGAACATTGCGGCGAATGCGGATGGCATAAGCGTACGTGTTATTTTCGTTTCTTTTCTGTGATTGGCTTAAGGACTTAAATGATGGGATTACATTAATATGATTAATGTAAAGAAAATAAACCTAAAAAGATGTTGTAGAATCGGATTTGAAAACCACTCGGCTATTTATGAAAAAGCTATATTTCAAAACTGCGGAGCTTAAGCCACTCCTTTTGAAAACCATTTGATTCTACAACGATATCAAGTTCAAAGCGTTAAAGATTTTCTTAAAAATCATCCGCAACCCTCTGTCATTTTAGGAAGTAAAGTACTTAGTATTCGTGCTACGTTTGTTGACTATAGTTAAGGCGTAGTGTACGGTAGCTAAGTGATGTCTTCCTACATTGCATATGATGCAGATTAATTAGGACATTCTTATGACTTTGTTGACCATAGTTAAGGGTCATATGAGTGGGTCTAATTAATCAAGAAATGACGGGTAGAACTTGACTAGTACTTATGATTTGTTGACCTTAGTTAAGGTCATAAGTACCAGGGGTAAAAACTACATCGGGAATTTCAATAGTTGAAATTTGCAATGAGATTGCATACCTTCCATGTGATGGTTGGATCCCGATCCCACTGTGGGCAATAGTTGCTCCTAGGAGAGATTTACAGTTTACAATTAGCTAACTCATTAGGTGTCTAGAAAGGTGTTAACGGGGCTCCGCCTTTGGGAAAACGAGGTTTACTCTAATTAGGTCCGTGCGAAAGCACGGGGAACCTCCCTCAAGTACCGACACTGGCCTGGCTGAACGGTTAGCGAAGTTGTAGACTGTAATTAATCCTAGCTAGTTTTTCTTTTTAAGGTTTGAAAGAAAAACTCGATTAAAGCAGTGGGAAACATCAATTAGACAAGATAATAACCAATCAGATCTATGCAAGAGCTTTCGCTGAGTGTATTCTTTTCTCTCTCTTAATGGCAGATACCCATGACTGGACTCAAGCTTCTACTAGATAAAAACAAATTGAATGTGACCAATTATAAAGACTGGCTGAGGAATCTGAAAATAGCCTTGACTTATGATAAAGTATCATATGTCCTCACGGCTTCAGTCCCGCCCGTCCCAGGTCCAAAATCCTCAGTTGCGGACATTGAAGTCCGCAAGACATGTGACGCTGACTGTGCCACGGCAAAATGCCTCGTGCTTACATCGATGGATAACACACATCAAAAGCAGCACGAGGATATGGACATTCACGGTATATTGCTCCATACAAAGGAGTTGTATGGAGAGCAATCCCGCGTATTACGATACGAAGCATCAAAGAAATTGTTTCAGATGCGAATGGCCCCTGGTACACCAGTAGGAGACCATGTTCTGAAGATGATAGCTCTTATAGAAGAGCTTGAGGACCTTGGATGGACGATGGACAATGAACAATATACAGATATTATTCTGCAGTCCCTCCCCTCCACCTTTGCTCAATTCATAGTGAACTTCAACATGCACGGCATGGAGAAGGAACTCCCTGAACTCCTTAACATGTTAAGGAGTGCAGAGAGCACTATGAAGTCAGCAAAAACTCCCGTTATGACTGTTGGACAGTCTTCCTCTTCTCGCCCGAAAGCTAAGGCCAAGGGAAAGAAAAAGAAGAAGCCCACAAATCCTAAGGGTAGAGTTAAAAAGGTGAAGGGAAAGGAAAAGTCCAAAGCTGGAGACTCGGGGAAAGGCGAATGTTTTCATTGCCACAAGACAGGACATTGGAAGCGCAACTGCACGGAGTACTTAAATCTCAAGAAGAAGCATGGGGATGCTTCTGCTTCAGGTGCGTTTGTGACAGAAAACTGTTTTTCAATAAACTCTGCTTCCTGGGTATTGGATACCGGTTCAGGTTCTCACATTTGCAATTCTATGCAGGGGCTAAGAAATAGCAAAGTTTTGAAGATAGGTGACCTACTCTCCGCGTTGGAAATGGTTCCAATGTACATACAGTCGCAGTGGGAGAGTATCACTTGGGGTTGCCATCTGGATGTATTTTGGTTTTAAATCCATGTTATTTTGTACCAAGTATGCTTTGTAATATAATATCCGTTTCTTTGTTAGACAATGAAGGATATAATTTTGTATTGCAGAACAATGTTATGAACATTCACCTGAATCAAATGTTGGTTGGGTATGGTACGCTTAATAATGGAATATATGTCCTAAATCAACACACAGTTTTCAGTATACAACACACTAATAAAAGAAAACTTTCAAAATTAAATGAAGCTTTTCTTTGGCACTGTAGACTTGGTCATATTAACGAAACAAGACTAAATAAGTTACACAAAGATGGATATTTAAACTCTTTTGAATATAAATCTTATGCGACTTGCCAGTCTTGTATCAAGGGTAAAATGACCAAAACTCCGTTTACCGGACACGGAGAAAGAGCTACTGAGCTCCTAGGCCTCATACATAGTGATGTGTGCGGGCCAATGTCTACACAGGCTAGAGGCGGTTTTTCATACTTCATTACATTCACTGACGATTTCTCAAGATTCGGTCATGTATTTTTATTAAAGCACAAGTCCGAAGCTTTCGAGAAATTCATTGAATATAAACAAGAAGTAGAAAAACAAACCGGCTTGAGTATCAAGATGCTTCGATCAGATCGAGGTGGTGAGTATCTCAGTACAGAATTTGCAAACTTCCTAAAAGAGAATGGGATTCTCTCTCAGCTCACTCCTCCTTATACACCACAGCACAACGGTGTGTCAGAACGACGGAATCGGACCCTATTAGATATGGTCCGTTCCATGATGAGTGATGCTGAGTTACCTATCTCGTTTTGGGGGCATGCATTAGAGACTGCAGCGTTTCTGCTAAACAGAGTTCCAACCAAAACCGTATCTACCACACCATATGAGATATGGCATGGGAAGAGACCATCTCTTAAGAGAATTAAGATTTGGGGTTGCCCGGCCTATGTTAAAAAGCAGAATCCGGACAAACTCGAGACACGGTCAGTCATGTGTAACTTTGTGGGATATCCAAAGAATTCTTATGGATATCTATTCTACCACAAAGAGGAACAAAAGGTGTTTGTTTCTCAACATGCCACATTCTTGGAAAAAGAGTTTTTCACAGATAAAGATGATGGCAAGCTGGTGGATTTAGAAGAGGTTCTAGAAACACAAACTACAAATGACGATTTGGTTGAACCGGCTGTTGCAACAGAAACTGAGGAACCTCGGCCACTCCGTAGGTCTGGTAGGACTTCTCGCCCGCCGGGAGGTACTACGGTTTTCTCATTGATGGTGATGGAGAAGACTGCATCATGGATGATGATGATCCTACCAGTTTTCAACAAGCTATCACGCGTGGAGACTCTGTGAAGTGGCTGGATGCCATGAGATCCGAAATGGAGTTTATGTACACCAACAAAGTATGGACTTTGGACGTTGTACCCCCTAGGGTAAAACCTGTGGGGTGCAAATGGATCTTTAAAAGAAAGATTGGTGTAGATGGGCAGGTGGAGACCTATAAAGCAAGACTTGTGGCGAAGGGTTTTCGTCAAAGACCAGGTTTGGACTATGACGAGACTTTTTCTCCCGTGGCCATGCTTAAATCCATTTGGATCCTACTTGCTAATGCTGCTCACTACGACTATGAAATCTGGCAGATGGACGTTAAAACCGCATTTCTAAATGGAAATTTAGAAGAATGCGTTTATATGGATCAACCAGAGGGCTTCATTGATAGTGGGAGCAGCGGAAAAGCATGTAAATTGCTTAAATCCATATATGGGTTAAAGCAGGCATCACGGAGTTGGAACATCTGTTTCGATGATATCATCAAAGAGTTTGATTTCATCAAAAATCCAGATGAACCTTGTGTTTATAAGAAGGCTGTAGGGAGAGCTGTCACATTCCTCGTATTGTACGTGGACGACATTCTTCTGATAGAAAATGATATTCCTATGCTACAGTCGGTCAAATCTTTCTTATCACTGAGGTTCTCCATGAAGGACCTGGGTGATGCCACATACATTCTGGGCATAAGGATCTATAGGGATAGATCCAAAAGGTTATTGGGATTGTCCCAAACCAGGTACATTAATACCATCCTAAAAAGGTTTAGTATGGAAGACTCCAAGCGGGGTGCCTTACCCTCTTGCCATGGGGTCACTCTCTCCAAGGATTCTTGCCCAAAGACCGATGAAGAGAGAGCTCGCATGAGTGTTATACCCTATGCTTCGGTAGTAGGATCTATAATGTATGCGATGTTATGTACATGCCCAGATGTAGCTTATGCACTTAGTGTTGTAAGCAGGTATCAATCCAACCCAGGGGAGAATCACTGGACAGCTGTGAAGAACATTCTTAAGTACTTGCGAAGGACTAAAGAATTGTTCTTGGTGTATGGTAATGGAGATCTCCAAATGGAGGCCTTTACCGATTCGAGCTTCCAGAGCGATAAGGATGACAGCAAATCTATCTCTGGGTTTGTATTTACCCTCAATGGAGGGGCGGTGAGTTGGAAGAGTTCCAAACAAGATACCGTTGCAGACTCTACGATGGAAGCTGAGTACATTGCCGCGAATGATGCCGCCAAGGAAGCCGTCTGGATGAAGAAGTTCGTCTTGGAGCTAGGAGTAGTTCCAACCATTATTGATCCAATACCTTTGTATTGTGATAACAATGGGGCTATGGCGTTGGCCAAGGAGCCCAGATCCCATCAGCGATCCAGACACATCCTCAGGCGTTTTCATTTGATCCGGGAGATTATAGATCGCCGTGAGATCGAGATTAGGAGAGTAGACACAAAGAATAACGCCGCGGATCCATTCACCAAGGCCCTCCCTCAGCCGCAGCATGAGCGACTTTTTGAGATGTTGGGTATGAGATACGCCAATAACTGGCCTTAGTGCAAGTGGGAGATTGTTGGATATATGTATGCCCTAGAGGCCATTATATGATAGTGGATGTATCTATACATGTATATATATATTCAGTATGCATTCTTGCTCGACATGATAGTATGCTATCTGGTTCTTCTTTATCTGACATGTTGATTTGATCATGCTTTTATTCATTCATACATGCTGATAAAGCCCTGAGGATATCGGCTTGACTACTCTGATTATGATGGAGATCATACTAGTGGGACATCTGTAGTCTATAAGCATATCCTGAAAAGTCCCTAGTCGTAGGTATATCGAGACGGGGCATTGATATACCAGAGTAGACTAGCGTATATGATACTAGACCCATACGATGGGCGATGAATGTTCCCACATTCATCGATGTTTGACATCAAGATCATATACGGGTGCTCAGTGGTGACTGGGTACACTGGACGGACTCACCGAGAACTCCTATATGAAATTATATCTATCGTCGGATAACAGTTCTCAGGTGACACTGGTACAGGTTAGTCTGTAGACCCGAGATCGTCATAGAGTCTTGTGTGTTCTCCCACTGTATTTTGATTGCCACCCTACCACGGCTCTATTGAGTCGTGCAACCAGGTGGCCGTTGGGTACAGTCCCGAGACACACGAAGGCAATGAGCGATAGGAGGGGTTTCGTCTCTCCAGGTATTGGGAGTTGATGCTGTGCTGTGCCCGACTGGTTATATCAGTAAGTCCCTGGCCAGGGCTGCTGAGATTTGCTGATAAGTGTTATCAGTAGTTTCTCGATCTGTTATAGACCATTCACCGGCACGACTTATTGAGTTATTGGGGTCGACGTGACCATCCCTAGGCTCGATATGCAGCATATCTGACGAAGAGACCGGACTGTACGGTAGTGTTGCCGGTTGGCTCGACGGGAGTTGTAGCAGGTTCGCTTGTTTTCTTCTGATCGCTCAATACCCGGGTGGCCGTTACGTTTAGCTGACCGCTTGCGGCTTGGGGGTGCTTGATATGATCATCACCCACTGCCGGCGTATTGACGAGTCTTAGAGTCCCACAAAGGAGTTACCTAGTCCAGGCGAAACGTTGTGGTGCGCGTATGCGATATGCGCATGGACCCGATTAAAATGCGCGTATAGGATACCGTATATTGATCGGGCGGCTTGCTTTGGTGGGGTCATATGTGATATGGCTGGATTGATAAATCACGTGTTGATTTATCATTTAACCATTAGTTTTCTCACTTGAAATCCTTTCTTGTACATGATGGATGTATGCATGCATGTATGCTTTCTTTCTTTTAGTTTCATGCACATATGGATGTGCATACATACATACATACATACATACATACATACATACATACATCATCCTTCATGGTTGATTACACATGGAAAATGGTGGCAATATAAGACTCACACCTTGGTTAAATATATGGATTATTATTTAATTTGTGTTTAAAACAAAATGGAAAAGGAAAGGATAATTCATGACTTGTTTCTACATCCTTCTTTAACCTAACCATCCTCACCTACCCTTAACCATGGATTAAACTTTCCTTCTATGTTTTAAACTCTAATTAAATAATATCTCAAACATTTAACCATGGTTTGAGATGAGATGAAATAAATATATATAGATATATTTTCATTTCTTTTCAAGGGTTAATCTTTTCTCTTCTTCTAAAAGAAAAGCCATCATCTTCTTCCTCCTTCTTCCTTTGCTCTCTAGTTTTTTATAGTGAGAAAAACACACATCAAGAAAGGTTTTTGAAATGAGAATTAGAACCACAACATCATTCTACACAAGTCTAACCCACTTGTTTAGAGTGTTATCTTCTTTTCTTCTCTTGGAAAGTGAAGTCGATAGCATGGACGAAGGAGCTTCTGGTGGATCGTCGTGGACACTAGAAACTTCAAGAGGACCTTCCTCCAACACTCAAGAGGCCAAAGAGTCTAGCGAAGGGAGCTACAAAGGTTGTACTCTCGAAACCCTAGTCTTTGTTGCCTTTAATATTTAGAAACCCTAATTTTCTAGGATCGATCCTTTGTATGCTTGCTTAGCACCATAAAAATTTGAACTTTGTGACATGTGATGCTTCCAAACTCTGCATAGGGTGCTAGGAAAACCTAACACCAGTCATGCACATCCCTCTCCCCTTTAGTCTGTAAGACACCTTTAGAGAGGGTGACTCCATCACCTGCAGGTACACCACCATGCCAGGAGTCGTCCATTCTAAAACACCTTTAGAATGCTGTCTTAGTACCCTGATTGGGACACTTCCCAAATCTAGATCTAAAACCATAGATCTAGTAACCAGAATGTCTGATATAATACCCAATTCCTATGTGGAGAAACCACTGTGTGGCAACCAAAGTATAACCGATCGTAGTATAGGAATATCACTTCCTACTCTGTGTATGTCATCCAAATACCAGGACATCACACCCTACTACCTTCTTAACAGATCCATCCCCTATTCTGATGAAGTCAAACCTATGACTGCCACATCAGAAATAGATGATCTATCTCCGCTATATCTGCTTTAGTCTATAAATAGACATAAGCCACTTGTCCACCAATGCTTCCGCTGCTCCCACTGACTACGGCAACCCTCTGGCAGAGTCATATACACGTACACTTCTAAAGCCAGTTCAGAACAACGCTATACTCATCCTCCTGCCGGGTCTCATAGTCTGGAACAATAGCAATGGCAAGTCTGGGTAAACAAGAACCTCCCTGTCACCGTCCTTGAGGCTACCGGAGGACCTCTCGGGTGCCTGAGGTTACCCACCGTATCTGCGGAGTGGCCAATGAAATGTCAAACCAAATTGAATCTTTAGGTTCTTATCAAATTTTCAGTAATCGTCTACGGTTCTGGAATCACTTCCAGTTCTACCATACTCCCACTACCGTTTTCTCAAAAAATCCATTTTTGTTAAAACTGTGGCGAGTCAAGAACAATATCACTATTGATCTTCCAGATGGTAGAAAGTCAACCCTCGTCATAGCCTGGGTCAACCCACAAACATCCATTACAGAAACGTGCCTTGAGTTATCCAGAATCTGGTTTTAAGCATAAGCCGAACAACTCCCCGTACCTTAACATCGTTGAGATATGAACTGTTCTATATCCAATATAGAACTAGAGGCATTGATTTAATTGAGCCAGATTCAAATCATGCATCTGTCTCCAGTACATGTCAACTAAATGGAGAGAGGCCGATCAACATTACTCAACTTAGGAGTGCTTCCAATTATGAGTAATCTGAAAGAGAAGAAAGTTCTCTTAGTCATTACTATCAACTGAATACCCTACACAAGTATCTACATCTTCGATCACCTTGAAGAATCCCGATACTTGCAACACCTGGTTCTCTACTTTATTCATATACCTATAACTTCTCAAAACTCAGACCTTGTGTTTCTACGAAACACTTATCTAAGAACTAGAGAAGTCATAAGTAAACCGAATATAGTACGAGGACCAACCCCTCTGTCCTAATAGACACTGGACAACATACAATACTCTGTATAAGTCCCTTGAGTCTGATAACTCAATCCCTGTGTGTCGTAGGTTGAAAACTGTACCCATGGTTAAGAAGAATTACACCGCTGTTTAATGCTCCTTACCTAACCATCCACTGATATAGGTAAATGTCATGGATATAATTTCAAAAAGGTATATCTCACTCTATAAAAATAGACGTACATATGTATCAATTTGAAATTGGTGCATAACAGCGGATATTCAAAACCAAATATTTGCCGTCCGGCAAACAACCCAGACGATTTCCTCAAATATCACCAATTACAACGAATTCCGATATAATGAGGACAATCACCTAATTCCCAATAACTTACTCCCACTCATCATCTGTAAAACCATACAGATGTGAGAATCATACCTGGTAAATACATACCCTGGAGCAAGATCTGATTTGGAAATCAGTTTTCTTTTAACAGTACACAGCAAAACTGAAACATGTAAATGTTTCGAAGGGGTATCCGGGTATTCCTAGTAATTCCTCTTCCATTATCCAGATTCACAACTGTAACCGTATATTTCTTTGCCATCTCTCCAAATCCCTTCATATGTCTTTAGTCATTACTTTCTGTACACCCTCTTAGGCTAAATGGTTTTCTTCTTTCCCTACCGTTCGGCACCAGCCTATGGTTTGGAAGAAGACTATCCAATAAGCGTAATGGGTGTACTGTCCTAATCCTAGGAGCACTCGCAACGTGAGAGAAGGTGAAGATAAAAGACACCTGAATAAACCTTATTCCTATTTCTCCTGAACTAGAATCCATCCCAGAACTGGAACAAGTTCCTTTCGAGTTCGTATATAACCATACGATAGAGTATCCAATAAACTGTGGATCTTCGTAGTGATACGGAGTGTCCTGGAGAAATACAAAGGTGAAGTGGGAGTGGTAATGAAATACTTGGTTTGTTCGTGAATAGCAGTCGCAATTTACTTTGCTCTCCTTCTAATCCCTTTATTTGTCTTTACATAATACCTTCTGTACACCATTGTTAGGCTAATTGGTTTTCTTCATCCCTGCCGGTCGGCACCTGCCTATGGTTTGGAAGAAGACTATCCAATTTGCGTAATAGGTGTACTATCTCCTAAACCAAGGAGTACTCGCAACCTGAGAGAAGGTAAAAGGAAAATACAACTGAATAGTCCTATTCGTTTTCTCCAGAACCAGAAACCATCATCGAATAAATTCATTCGAGTTCGTATATAACCATACGATGGTTTTATCCAATGGAAGTGGACGTTCGTAGTAATACGGGGTGTCTTGGAGAAAAGGGTAAAAGTAGGAGTGGCAATGAGGTATGCAACTCTGACAATCCAAAAGCCAGTGTTTAAGAAGGTTCAGTTAATTTTGGTCTCTGAGTCATAGTCTAGGGTCGGGTCATGGTCGCTGCCAAAGAGAGAGAGAAAATAAACACTCAGCGTGCACTCTAACCTAGATCAGAATGGTTACCAATTTATATAATCAGAAAACCTCCCACTGTACCGTCAAACTCTCTCCAAACCTGAAAGAAGAATTAGTCGGGATCACCCGAGGAGTAAACCAACTCATCAGTGGGAATCGGGATCCAACTATCATCGCATGATAACGTGACGGAATCCGCTCACGTTATCACACTCCAGAAGGTATGCGCATATCTGGCAAGTTTCAGTTTCTTTAGAAACTCCCGATGTGATTTTACCCCATGCTCTTATGACCTTGACTTTGGCCAACAAATCATAAGTCACATGTCAAGTTCTACCCGTCATTCTCCAGGTTAATTTGAACCCACCCGTACCTACCCTTGACTTTGGCCAACAAGGCAGTACGACTGTCCCAAACCAACGCATCTATCTATGCTGCATATGAATACCCAATAGCTACCAAACACTGTGCCTTGACTTTGGCCAACAAACACAGCTTGAATACTATTGACTATCCATATGAAACGACGGAGGGCTACGAATGGTTTCTGGCGAAAACTTTTAACGTAATGAACTTGATATCGTTGAAGGAACTGGATAGCTTTATAAAAATATAGTGGCGAAAACCTTTGCTAAAGAGGTCACTCCCGGTGAAGGGATCTCGGCTCTTTCCCCGTAGAATGAGGTGCAGGATATTCCAACTGAATACCACGATGCAAAGCAAAAGTAAACGACTATAGTGAAGTTATTGCCCTGATGCAAACTTCTGTCCAAGGGGTCACTCCCGGTGAAGGGATCTCGGCCCTTGCCTCGTCGACTGAGGTGCTGGATATTCATAACCGAATACCACTGTGCAAAACAAAAGAGAACGTCCTTGCAATAACAGCTTTTTGACAAATGTTCCAACAACATCAGAATAGGTTTGTTTAGCTTGCATTGATCCGAATCAACGCAGCCACATCAATTGATCACACCAATAAAGAACGAAAATAATGATGTACGTATATACCATCCGCATTCGCCACTGGGTCCCGTCATTACCCGTTAGGTTACTTAACTAACGACAGAGCGGGGACTGGACTAGCGCGGATGCAAAACATATACAACATCTACTAGTATATATATCAATATATAATATTCGCTCAAGGCGTGATAAAATGCAACATCACAGAAATGTAATAAGCATCACAGAACAATACAGATATCTGGGATCCCCGGGTTTCATAGAGCCGCTACTGAAACCCGACGTTCCCCTGGTCGTGTGGATAGCCTGTGCAATGAAAATCCTAGACCCCTACGGGCACGGCAAGTCACCCGCCAAAACCTGAAGCGAGGCAGCCCCATTCAGCAACGTGAATGGACCACCCAACACTTCACGGAATCCGATAACTTGGGCACCCCTCCTTGGGTCAACCTGTACCCCCTACGGGTGCGGCGAATAGCCCGCCAATTCTAGAGTGAAGCCCCCTCCGTCTCAATGCCATGAGATGCGGGCCCATTGCCTTCTAGAACTCGGCTATCCATGCACCCCACCTTAGGGTAATCCTAGTACAGAAAGTAAAATATACATACAACGGGTACATCGACCTCACCCCGGTCGTGCCCCAAAAGAATAATATACAAGCAGGCAGTGACGGCAGTCCATACGTCGGACGCTCGCCCCGCAATATCAAATGTACATAAAATTACCAAAACTGTACTAACATTGCATCCAGGCTATCCACCACGACAATCCGCAATATCACAGCACAACACAAAACATCAACGTGAATGTCACGTTCGCAAATCCGTCTAAAAGGGCTAAAGCAGTTAGACAGGATTTATCGATCAAATGACATTCACGGTCGCAGATATAATGTAAATACTGTGAACTAACATGTTTAAAATTTTCGATCGATCAAATTTACCGAAGTGGGCCCCAAGCACAACTGTAGCACTCAAAGAAAATCTGAGCCCAAACAGAATATTCCAAAACCCCCATTTTCAACACTAAGACCCTCTGTAAAACTTTGGTGCAGTAAGGAGTCTAAGTGGCGGCGAAACCGTGGCCCAAGCAAGGGTTTGGCCGCGGTTCCGCGGTTGCACAGTAATATCAGGTGACCAAATTTTTACAGAACTCTTAGAATTCCCTGCATGTATTTCTGCAACATACTGAAAAATTTTTGGAGCAAAAAAAAATTCGACAGAAACTGATGCAATGAAAACGCGGTTTTTGGAAAATCCGTTCGATCGAACTTGTAAACACGTTAGAGCAAGCTAGACTAGGTTAATGGCGTGTCTCTGATACCATGTAAGTGCACGGCGGCGCCCCGACTGTCAATCCGATGCCGGAATGCGGAAACGAAACTTTTTACAAAACTTGTAAACCGGCACCACCGCGCACTTTAAACCCGGATCAGGCCATTAACCTACTCCTAGCAAACTAGAGAAAGGGGTAGAGAGATATACCGAGCGATCCGTGTCCTTCGGTCTTCTCGTCGTCGTCCCGATCTCCCCGCGGAATCTCTGGTCTTCATCTCCTCGTCGGTAGGGCACCACATCGCCGGGTTCATTTACGGGCTCCCACCTCTGGACCGAGGCAACTCGGGCACGAAGTTGGCGAGTCGACATGTCCAAGAATTGCTGTAGAATAAGTGTGGATTACTTTGTCTCAAAGGGTTGTGAAGTTGCCATTTTGGTGGAGGTGAAGAATAGACTTTTGGAGATGAACTAGAGAGCTTTTACTAGCAAAATGAGAAACAAAATGCCACACCCAAAATGAATCAACCCTCACCACAATAGTGGCCGGCCCCTTGCATCAAAGGAATGGGAGATTGGAAAATTCAAGGGGGGGGGGAAAGCCATCATACAAGCAAAAGGAAAATGGTTATCATAAGAAATGATGATCACAATCCAATCCATACCAACTCCCATCACAAAAGTCAAGCCATCATGAACTCAAGAAAGTCAAGGGATGGTACAATCATCATGAAGCAACAATATGCAAAGACCACCATCCACAATGCTAATTTGCACAATTGCAAATAAGCCCTCCTCCACCAATTTTCAGCCAAGGAAAGAAACAAAGGAAAATGGCCGAAACGGAAAACAAACTGGCAACTCCAAAAAACTGATCCCATAATAAATTACAGGAAAACCCCGCTACTGTATATACATACCCGCATTTGTATTCCGACCGAATACAAATGCAATGAGACAAATCTACACTGTACAATACTAGGATCCGGCTTAAACCAAAGTCCGCTAGTATTATCCGTCCGATCATGATCCGTTCAATACCGCATCTATCTGATCGAACCCTGCCATATCTCCATACAGCCTCTACAGCGTTTCGCCCGAAACTTGAGAAAACGGTCTGTGGGGGACTCTAAAGACTCGTCAATACTTTGGTTGTGGATTTAACCACTAGCATGTCAGAGGTATTAGCCATACGTAACGGGCTACCAGGTATTGACCAAAAGGGACGTCGATGAGCGAACTCATCCTGACACCCTACTGAGCCTGTCAGTGACAATATCCGTACAGTCCGGTCCGTTCGTCTATGAGCATCGCATGGCGGGCCTAGGGGTTGGTAAAAGTCAGACCCTCAAAAGAGGTACAAGTCGTCTCGGAGTGTAGCCCAGAACACCCTGAGATACTACTGGAATATCTACCAGTAAATCTCCTGTCTTGGCCAAGGACTTCGTGCAAGGGCTCTCCTAGACACAACGCGACCTCACCCCCAATACCGGGAGAGACGAACCCCTGAAGATCCGCTCACTGCCTCCATGTGGCTCGGGACTGTACCCAACTAAAACCTATTTGCACGTCTCCTTTGAGCGTGGTAGGGTAGTAATCAAAGTACAGTGGGAACTCACACGAGACAAATGACGATCTCAGGTCGATGAACTAACCTGTACACATGTCACCAGGGAACTGCTATCTGACGTCAGGTATAAGACCAACTAGCATGTTCCCGGCGAGTCCTGTCCGGTGTACTCATAACCCAATGAGCACCTGTATACATCTTAGGTGAACCAACTGACACCAGTGGCTTGTGAGACCGGCCACCGCCCCTCGTCGGGGTCTCGACTGTATATACTAGTCTACTCTGGAGTATCGATGCCCTGTCTCGAAACTCCCACGACCAGGGACCTTTTAAGGATGTGCTTATAGACCCCAGCTCCCACGTATATGATCGCCCTCATACTGCTGGCAGTCAAGCAAGAATCCTAGGGGCTCTATCAACGTGTAATAGTGACCTGTAAGGTCACCTGAAGCGGTACACGATGATAAAGGTAAACCAGATAGCATACTATCATCTTGAGTAAGACTGTCCTACCGGTATAGGTCCTCCCTCAATCATTGCAATCACGTGCCTGTGATCCAATAATTGACTCTGAGGGCACTATCTCCAACAACATAGACTTTAATCGGACGGTTGATAATACTAGCGGCTTGGGATTAAGCTGGATTATTAAATCAGGTTTTGATTTTATAATTTATATATGTATTTATATATATATATATATATATATATATATATTCTAGTATTATTGTTCACTATTCATTTTCTCTCTTGGCTATTCGTATTTTTGTATGAATACGTGTATATGTATTTCGATACATGTACCGGGAAGTATTCCGTATTTATACGGAATAGCTTCTAGAAGTGGACACCTCATTTGTATGATTTTCCATTTTTGGAAATTCATTTGTTTCACCAATGAGGTGGAGGAGTGAGGTGGCATGAGCATGGGTCATAGGTATGGCTTGGAATTGTTTATTTGCAAATTGAGATGAGATATTTTGTGCATGAGAGAGAGAGGGCAGCCACAACTATTAGTGTGGACTTGGTCATTTTTCTTCACTTGCTTGCTAACACTCTCACTCTCATTCACACAAAAGACTTAGCATTTTCTTTAGTTGCTCATGCCATTGTTTCCTCACCTCCTTCATCTTCTATGGTTGCTCCCTTGAGCAAAGGTGATGAGAGAAAAAATATAGTGACACACTTCTACACCTCTACTCTCTATTGCTAGCAACCTTGGAGCGTCGGTTGCCTCGTTCGACGAAGCTGAAGCTTGCGCCGTTTCCCTCAGGTGGATCATCGTAGATGGAGGAAGACCGGCAACCAAACTTGATCAAGGAACCACTAGGAGCTTGGAATGAAGACCGAAGGACACGGATCAACTCGGTATAACCATTCTAACTTCTCTATTAGCTTGCTAGTTTAGGGTTTAAGGTAGATCTGGGCATCGGGTAATGGTAGCGCCAGTTTAGTAAATTTTTGTTTCGCATTTGGCCACGGTTTGATGGCCAGGGCGCTGCCGTAACCCAACAGCCTCACTTCTGGGATTGGCGGGTAACTTGCCGCGCTCATAGGGGTCCAGGTTTTCATTGCACATGCTATCCACACGACCGGGAACGTCGGGTTTTATTTGCGGCTCAAAATGAAACCCGGGGCTCCAAGATTATCCACCATTCTGTATTGTTGGCTGAGATTCTGTAATGTTGATTATTATCATGCCTGGGACGAATGTTGTATATATTTATATATATACTAGTAGATGTTGTATATGTTTTGCACCCGCGCTAGTCCAGCCCCCGCTTTGTCGTTAGTTAAGTAACCTAACGGGTGATGACGGGGCCCCGTGGCGAATGCGGATGGCATATACGTACATTGTATTTTCGTTCTTTTTGTGGTGTGATAGGATTAAATTGATGGGACCACATTAATTTTTATTAATGCAAGATAATAAACCTAAAAGATGTTGTTGGAACAAATTTCGAAAAACTACAGTTATATTCTTTCGCTTTGCATAGTGGTATTCGGTCATGAATATCCAGCACTTCATTCTACGAGGCAAGAGCCGAGATACCTTCGCGGGGAGTGACCTCTTGAGCTAAAGTCTATACTATAGATTACTCGGTTTTTCTTCAAAACCAGAAATTTTCAAAAGGGTGGAGCTTAAACCACTCCTTTTCAAAATTGCTCAGGTTCCTTCAACGATATCAAGTTCATTACGTTAACGGGTTTTTCGCCAAAAACCCAGCCGTAGCCCTCCGTCATTTCGAATTGGTATTGCTTAGTATTCGTGCTACGTATTTTGTGCTCAGCCGAGGCATAGTGTTCGGCAGCTATGTAATATTTTTCTGTAGCACATAATGCGATTGGTTGGGACAGTCGTGCGGTCATTTTGGCTCAGTCAAGGACTCGTACGGGTGGGTATAATGCAATCAAGATAATGACGGGTTGAACATGGCTAGGATCCTTTGATATGTTAACTCAGTCAAGATCACTTAGGTCCTAGGGGCAAAAACCACATCGGGAGTTTCAAATATACAGGAAACTTGCAGATTTAGCATACCTTCTGGAGTGTAGTGACTAGAGTGGATTCCATCTAGGTCATCACACAATGATAGTTGGATCCCGATCCCACTGATGAGTTGGATTACTCTCAGGAGCTTATTTCACTTAACAATCAATGGTATAAACCAAGTAGGTGTCTAGAACAGTGTTAGCGGGGCTACGCCTCCAGGGAAAAGAGGTTATATAATTAAGGAACTTCGCGAAAGCGTTAAAAAACCTCCCTCAAAGTACCAACACTAGCCTGGATGAAAGGTTAAGCAAGTATTGTGACGTGCGATTAAATCCTGATTAATTCTTCATTTAGGGTTTGAAAAAGAATTTGAGAAAACAATGGGAGCCATCCTGGTTAGATAAATTAATAACCAATCTAATCTTGCAAGAGTGCACGCTGAGTGTTTCTTTTCTCTCTCTCCAGGTAGCAACCATTTCACGCCCTAATCAAGATAATAAAATGTATCGCTTGACCGATCCGAATTCTTATTCGAGGCTGGGGAACGTCGGTTCGGCTCTGAACTGTGACAGCAGTCATAAGTATGAGCAAGGGAAAGAGGATTGTATGGATTCCAAGGAGACCCCAATGAAGAAGAAGCATACTATTGCATCTACTTCAGGTATTCTTGTAATTGAGAACTGCTTTTCGGTCAGTCCTACCTCCTAGGTACTAGATACCGGATCATGATCTCATATCTGTAATTTATTGGAGGGACTGAGAAAAAGTAGGATAGTTGGACCTGGTGATATGTCCCTCAGGGTAGGGAACGGAGCACAAGTTAATGCTGCAGCTGTCGGTGAATATCACCTAGTGTTGATTTTGAACAATTGCTACTATGTACCTTCCATGGTTTGCAACATCATATCAGTTTATTTACTTGATAAAGATGGATATAACTTTGTTCTTGATAGAAATATCATGAACATTTACCTTGATAAGGTACTTGTTGCAGAAGGTACACTGTGTAATGGTATTTATGTTCTAAATCATAAAACAGTTCTCAATGTACAAAACACACGCAAGAGGAAGAGTTCAGATACGAACGAATCCTATTTGTGGCATTGTAGACTTGGTCATATCGGAGAGTAAAGACTAAGTAAGTTACATAAAGATGGACTCTTGAATACGTTCGAATTTTCATCTTATGAAACTTGTCAGTCTTGTCTCAAATGAAAGATGACCAAATCTCTGTTCACCGGACATGGAGAAAGAGCAACAGAGCTCTTAGGACTCATACACAGTGATGTGTGTGGTCCGATGTCTATACATGCAAGGGGTGGGTTCTCGTACTTCATCACATTCACCGACGATCTCTCTAAATTCGGATCTGTGTATCTTATGAAACACAAATCTGAAGCTTTTGAGAAATTCAAAGAATTCAGAAACGAAGTAGAGAACCAGGTTGGCAAAAGTATCAAGATCCTCCGGTCTGATAGGGGAGGGGAGTACTTAAGCACGAAATTCCTAGATTACTTAAAAGAGAATGGATTTATCTCTCAGCTTACTTCTCCGTATACACCACAACACAACGGTGTATCGGAGCGGAGGAACCGTACCTTATTGGACATGGTTCGCTCCATGATGGGTAATACCGAGTTGCCTCTTTCATTTTGGGGACATGCGCTTTTGACAGCGGCATATCTGTTGAATGATGTTCTATCCAAATCCGTGCTTAAGACACCATTCGAGATATGGAATGGTAAAAGGCCGTATCTTAAACGTATTAAGATATGGGGTTGTCCGGCCTATGTAAAAGTACAAAATCCGGACAAATTACAAGCACGTTCAGTTTTATGTAAGTTTGTGGGATATCCTAAAAAATCAATAGGATATCTGTTCTACCACACCGAGGAACAGAAGGTGTTTGTATCTCGACACGCCACCTTTTAAGAGTGGCAATTTCTTGCAAAAGAAACAAGTGGTAGTTCGGTAGAATTGGAAGAAATTCACGAACCACAGACTCAAGCTGAAGAATTGGTGGAACCTCAAGATTCAATAACCCCAGACGATCCTCAGCCACTCCGCAGATCTGGTAGGATATTTCACCCGCCCGAGAGATACTACGGTTTTTTCATAGACGGGAATCGAGAGGATTGCATCTTGGAAAAAGATGACCCTACCAGTTTCAGACAGGCCATTATCAGTAGGGATTCTGATAAGTGTCTGGATGCTATGCGATCCGAAATGGAGTCCATGTACACCAATAAAGTGTGGACCTTGGATATTGCTCCACCTGGGGTAAAACCCGTTGGATGCAAATGGATCTACAAAAGGAAACTTGGTGTAGATGGGCAGGTGGAAACTTATAAGGCTAGACTTGTTGCAAAAGGTTTTCGTCAAAGACCAGGTGTGGACTATGATGAAACTTTTTCTCCAGTGGCTATGCTCAAATCCATTCGGATCCTACTTGCCGTTGCTGCCTTCCATGACTATGAAATCTGGCAGATGGACGTAAAAACGGCTTTTCTAAACGGCAGTTTGGAAGAGTGCGTTTATATGGATCAGCCAGAAGGTTTTGTAGATAGTGGGAGCAGCGGGAAGGTGTGTGATTGATACGAATTCTCGGTGTGTATGTAGAAAATGTATAGAAATCACAACCAAAAATATTTTGACCGCAATCAATAACGGTGTCGGATGCAGCGCGTTAGCGAGTGCAGATCGTCCACAGGGAAAGTGAGATCCGTTCGAATTCGAATTAGATGAATTGAAAATTAAAGAAAAGAGAAAATACAATTTAATTCAAGATTTCTAAAATTGAAGTTCAAGAATTATCTAGATCTAAATCTAAAATCAAGAAAACATTTAAAAATCAAGAATTAAGAATTGATGATATCCAATCCAAATAATCAAGAATCGAAGTGAGGCTCGTAGGAATCGATCGAATCTATAGACGTGATGAAATCTATTGATTACGTATTCTTATCCATTAATGATTTGATACTAGATCGATGACGATTAATCGAGGTTTAAGGATCTTTCGAAGAAACAAGGATTTCTTCATCTCATCCTTTGTCCTTTCGATGAATCTCATTCAAATTCTAGACTGTAAAGAGAATGCGAGCAATCCATCACAATCACTGAGTTGTCTCTCCAAAATGAGACGCAAACACATTCTATTTCACCGCTTACCTTTTCCCCAATTTTTCTTCCACCAACCAGAGCAATACATTGATAAAATTTTTGAATGGTTGGTGTTGACCTTCGGTCTTTGCAAAGCTTGGCATCGACCAATGATTCTTGACCCCTTCATGTGATTTTCAAAGATTAACGTGGGTTTGATACTGGATCGATGACGATTAATCGAGGTTTAAGGATCTTTCGAAGAAACTAGGGTTTCTTCATCTCATCCTTTGTCCTTTCGATGAATCTCATTCAAATTCTAGCCTCGAGTAAATTCAAGAATCGATCGTGGATCACTAATTAAGAGCGAACACAATCAAGAAAGCATCGCTCGAAACTAGGTTGCCGATTCTTCAATTTACTAGAGTTTACAAAACTTATAGGAATTAAGAATCGTTTCAAGATTTGTCACATCATCATCTATTGATTCTCTCGACTCCTTCACGAGCGGAGTTTTACTCAAACATCATAACACGAAACACAATCAAGAATTGAGATCGAATCATGATGCAAGAATGTAAAGAAAGCAAGATATAGAAATTTCACCTTTATTTATCAACAATTTTACCTTTATTTATCAACAATTTTGTTACAATTCTTTCAAGATCTACAATGAGGAAAGATCACGATCGTTGATTTCGGCTTCGCTCGTCTCCTTGAGTCGTGGATCTCCTTGGATCACTTGCTCCGATGAAGTCCGGCGTTGCTTTCTAAAGGATCGAAGGCTTCATGCTTGATTTGGTACTCGGAGTTCTTGATTTTTGGCTTTGGATTTTGAATTGGAGATTAGGGTTTACAAGTTGTGTCACTCAACTTGTATTGGGAATTGATGTAGGAATCAACAACCACAAATTATTGAACAACCTTAGAAGTGAAGCCTTAGGGTTACTTTTATAGCCTTCACTAGCTTTGGCTTCCTTTAGAAGCTAGGTTTAGTTTGGCTTCCCTTGTAAGTTAGGTAGTTAGGTAGAAGCTTCTAGAGATAGTTAGTTAGGCTTTAGCTTTCTTCATAAGCTTGGAGGTTAGGGAGAAGCTTCTAGGCTTAGGTTGTTAAGTAGCTTGCTTTGGAAGCTTGGACATTTTTAGCTTGATCAAGGAGCCTTGCTGATCTGGCAGAAGATTCTGGAGAATTCTGGAGTTTGAAGTAGCTTGAAGAGGTGTACCAAGTGAAAGGAGAAGCCTGGAATGAAGCTATGCTGACGTCTCTTCCTCATGGCCGCGGATCCGCGGCTCCAAGGTGGTTCTAGCCACGGAACCGCGGCCCATTGATGTCCTTGGGGCATGTAAATTCTTCTGGTGCTTCCTGTTGGCTTTAAGTATATTTTCTGGTATGTTGAATCTCATAATTCCTTCTATATTACTACCAGATCACAAGTCTTGGACTTGGCGTATTTTTAACAGCACTTTTCACAAATTTGGCTTTTCTCCTTGAATTTCCTGCACAGATTCTCGAAACAAGTGTTGCGCTATACAAAGATGATGCGATGCCATGATAAACACTCAATTTCCCTCAGAAATGTCGGTTTTAATATATAACACAAGTAATTTGGTATTTTACGGCTGTTTTGCTAATATGTGCTATATTAATACCGAACACCTCTAGATGAGTGCAAATGGTAGGGAAATTGTCGTGTTAAAAATGCAATATTTTTGACCGATCAAATTCCCCCAAACTTATTTTCGGTCGTCTCGAGCGAACTGTTTTATTAAAAAGAGAAGGAGAAAATAAAGAAAGAGAAAAACTAACTAGCACACTTTCGTAGGCAACACGATTGCACTGAGCACGTGCAACAAGCCTTTAAACCTCTAGGTGTCCCTAGCAGGAGGAGTGTTGTCTCCTGAGGGTTTTCAGCGGATTGCACCCACAAAATCCAATAATAAAAGGAAGACCGTGAATATTACATATAAAGATAAGAATCGTAAAAGAAAGACTTTGAAAATTAGAGTTTCCAACTACACTAGCTTTTCGGTTGTCATGAGCCCTATCTTAATAGTCATGAAAAGATGTCAGAAATTATATCATCTCTCAATAAAATATCGTCTTTATTCTTCATTCCTATCTTTCATCCAAACATCGATCTTATAACCCTACATGTGTGTAATGAACATCCCTACACCCGGAGAATTCAATTCAAGCTATCATACTCTTTTCCATCTGCCTCAGTACTTTTTAATTTGATGAATATTTAGATGAATTTGCTCACACATTTTCATGCGACCGTTAATATTTCTTGAGGTACTAACCGACCGATTACTCATGTGCTTGCTTATTAGGTGTATTTCCTTGTCTTGCACCACCTAAGGCTTAGCAGTGACTCCCAGACCAGTTGGTCTAAGGCACTAGGTGAAGAGGCACCCTCGCTATATTTTTTTATTGCTGCCTTGGTGATAACAAAACCAGTGTTCATTTTTCTCACCACTTTATATTTTATTCATTTTTTATTTCATTCATACTTTGGCTTTTAGACAAGAGCATTTCAAGGTATCCTCTACTATCCCGAGCTTCGAAACGTGTGTAAGTGCGTATAATAGGGTATCAACGTTCAAAATGTTTGGCTTCCAGAATAGAAACTATTTTTCAGACTTATTTTTATCCTCAGATTAGTGACTTCCTTCATCTTACTAACCCTTGGGACAACGGCTCATAACTACTTATTACTAGTTCGTATAAGAAAACTTCTAATTTTCTAGGTTTTCTTAAATTTTTCCAATCTTTTGGATGTAATTTTTTACTATCTAATCTGTTATTATCTTATTTATGTACAAAAATTTTTATTTTTCGAATTTTTAAAATTTTTTTATAGTTTTTTTTCAAAATGTTTTGTGCTTATGCAAAGTATGATGCAAATGATGCGAAAATAAGCACAAACCTCCCCCAAACTTGTTTTCAACAGTGTCCTCACTGTTGCCTTCTGCTAAACCTCAAAAACCTGTACATGGGAGGAAATTTATTAAATGGGGGCAAAATATATAAGTGAAAATCCTCCCCCAAACTTATTTTTGGCTCCACATTTTGTGTAAAAATTTTCTTATCAAGAGCCAGATTATACCCCCCCAAACTTGAATTAAGCCATGTTAATCTTTGAAAATCACATGAGGAGGTCAAGAATCATTGGTCGATGCCAAGCTTTGCAAAGACCGAAGGTCAACACCAACCATTCGAAAATTTTATCAATGTAGTGCTCTGGTTGGTGGAAGAAGAATTGGGGAAAAGGTAAGCGGTGGAATAGAATGTGTTTGCGTCTCATTTTGGAGAGACAACTTAGTGATTGTGATGGATTGCTCGCATTCTCTTTACAGTCCAGAAGAAGGGGTGGAGGTTCAATTTCATTGTTTGGGAGATGATTCATCTCAACACCCGTGCTTTTCAAAAATGCGAGTTCTTCAGCGAAGATTTCCTCAAAAGTCTCATCAATACCCCGAAGAATAATGTCATCACAAAGCGTGGGGTGATCTTCAGACTCTAAAATCGGTTCATAATCAGTGTTAGTTGTTGACCCGGACATCTCGGTGGAAGAGTCCGTATGTGTATGATACATAGTTGTGTCAAACAATAACATATGAAAAGAGTCTAGATCAGTATCATGAGGATCATCAAATTCGCTGCTGTCGACATCCATTAAGTCGACAGAACAGACCTGAGCAGTAGGTTCAGAGGGTACACTTCCCAACTTGTAAATGTTTAGCTCAATTGACCTATTCCCGAAAGATAGGGTCATAGAACCATTACGACGGTTGATTATAGCATTGGAAGTGGCCAAAAAGGGATGACCTAAAATCACCGGAATTTGATTCCGTGGGTTCGCTACAGGCTGTGTATCAAGTACAATAAAGTCCACAGGGAATACAAATTCCCCGATTTTTATTAACACATCCTCCAGTTCACCCCTAGGTTTGGTGATTGATCGGTCAGCCATCTGGAGAGTTATGCTCGAGGGCTTTAACACTCCGATACCTAACTGCTCGTAAACCGAGTATGGAAGCAAGTTAACACTAGCGCCAAGGTCAAGTAGAGCACGGTTGATGTGTTTTTCCCCGATAGAAATAGAAATAGTAGGACAGCCATGGTCCTCACGTTTCCGTGGTAATTGTTGGGGGAAAGCCGTGTCTACAGTCTTTGCCATGAATATCTTCTTAGGCACTTGAGTCTTCCTCTTCCTAGTGCACAAGTTCTTAAGAGTTTTCGCATAGGACGGAACTTGTTAGATAGCATCTAAGAGAGGGATGTTGATGTTAACTTACTTAAACATGTCCACAAGCTTCTTCATTTGGGCATTGGGTTTGTTAGGCCTCAACCTATTTGGAAATGGAGCTCTATCAATAAGTGTTGGGTCCAACATTTGTGGAGAAGGTTGTGGGGGTGGGAAGGATGAAGTGGGTGGTGGGTTCGAGCCTTTGGGAAAACGGAGAATAGGCTCGGAAGAAGACGGTAAATTAGACGAAATAGGGTAAGAAGTAGAAGTGTGAGTGGAAGTGGAAGTGGAAGCCTGAGGTTCACTTGATTCCTCAACATCAATCTGTTTACCCACATGATTGTCTATCACTCTTCCAGATCTCAACATGGTAAGTGCATCCACATTTGTGTAATGTGAAGGTCTAGGATCAGGTAGGGGTTGAGCTGGAAGATTCCCTTTCTCTCTTGCACTCAATTCGGCTTTTAATTGTGCAATTTGTTCTTCCATCAATTTAATACTCTCACTTTGGGAGTCAGAGTTTTTCTGGATTTTATCGACGGAAGACTGAAAACTTGCCGTAAATTGCATGAAATTTGTCAGAAACAAATTCATGGTTTGTTCGAGTGCAGAGGTGTTATTGGTTCCGGCAGAAAAAGGATCAAAGTTGTTGGCCTGGTTTTGAAAATTTTGTTGTTGGAAGGGGTGCTGACTCGGTTGTGGTGGTTGCTGTTGCTGTGGAGGGACCCTTTGGAAAGTGTTCTGGTTTAGATCCGTGTATTGAGGTTGGTGTTGGATCCAAGAAAAATCAGGGTGATTCCTCCAATCTTGATTATATGCGGAAGAAGATGGATCGTTTCCAGGTCTTTGCTGAAATGCAGCATTAGTGTGACCTTGAAATGGTACATTCAAAGGACATTCTTCCGTCAAATGTGATGGGTTTGAACAGCAGCCACACACGGTTTTGGGAAGTGTGTATTGGTTTAGGGAGACTGAAGAGATTTTATTTTCTATAGCTTCGAGTTTCCTTTGTATTGTAGCCATTTCGGCTCTCATTATGACGGAAACATCGAGCTGATTGACATCTTCCCTAGGCGGTGGTGGTCTAACACTTTCCCATTATGATGTGTTTTGGGCTAAATCTTCTAAATATTTCCAAGCTTCACCATCATCTTTAGATAGGAATTGGCAATGACACATGGTTTCAAGCATCTGTCTAGTAGTGAAATCAATACCTTCATAGATAATTTGACACAAATCCCATCTGGAGATTCCGTGATGAGGGCATTGGATAAGAAGATCCTTGAACCGTTCAAAGCATTTCCAGAATGGTTCATTGGGAAGTTGGGTAAATTTGAAGATTTCGCTTCGAACACAGCTGGTCTTGTGATTGGGATAAAATTTCTTAAGGAATGCTGTAACAAATTCATCCCATTTTGAAATAGAATGTGCGGTTATGTTGTAAAGCCACTTCTCGGCTAAATCGCACAAAGTGAATGGGAGAAAACGTAAACGCAGAGCATCCACAGACAGTTGTGATGTTCCAATCATTGCGCATACGTTTTCGAATTTGGAGATAAAAACGTATGCGTCTTCAGAATCAAGACCGTGAAATTTGGGTAACAGTTTGATGAATTGGGGGTTGATTTCAAAATTTTCCCCGTTGGCTGGTGGTATAGAAAGACAGGTGGGAAGGGGAACACGTGAAGGATAGCATCTCTCTTGGAGAGAAATGCGTGGAGGATTCTGCGCACCTGTGGGCGGTGGCAGAGTGGTATAAAAGTTTAATGGATAACCGTCCATCGCGGTGGTGGTGGGAAAAAGAAAAGGTAGAAATACCGATTTTGGGGTCGATAGGGGAAAACGCGGACACGACGGGCACTAGAATCCCGTGTCCAGCCGAGCTTGCACTAAAGGGTTTAGCACAAGTGGCAGCGTTATGATAATTAGGGGGAAAATGAAGTGATTGGTGTTTGTTTTGAAAAAGATACGGATTTTTAAAAAAATGATGCAAATCACAACAAATGCAACAAGCAAAACCCTAAGTCTAATGGTCACCTAGGTCAAGGCTCTAGACCGCTCCTAACTGCCAAAAGACAAGTCGCAGGATCAATTCTCCACTGGCTCTTTGTCCCTCCTGTGGCCAGGTAAGTGCCAGGTAAGTGGAAGGTTCTCCACTACGTAAGTAGTGGGCCTAATTAAGTAACCACTTGCCTTAGACACACTTGCCTTAGACACCACAAAAGAAACGCGGATAAACAATAGATTACCCACGGCCTTCTCCTGTCCTAAGTGAGTGCGACGGTCCTTAGAGTCATGTCTAGATTTCTTTTAGTTAATGAGGGTAATGCTGATGCAAATTTTATGATTTTCGGGGCTTAGGAAGGGTAATGAACTCCCCACCTAATCTGAATTTGGCTGTGCCCCTTAAATTCCGTATTAATATGCAAACAACCAAGAATCAAAACACGCACAATTTTTATTTTTTGCAGCGCTGCGAATTTTTGCAAAGAAACCTGCAGCAAATTTGTTATTGGAGCAGACAGAGAAAGAGATAAGAGAGTTAGGAATTTACAGAGAGATTTTGGTACAGCAATGCTACAGGGGTGCCGCGGTTCCGCTGCAATGAGCGTCTCGGGCCGCGGATTCGCCGTAGGTAAGATTGATCTCTGCACAAATTTTTCAGGAGCTGTTCCTGTTCAGTTCTTGCGCTCTCTGGAATATTCCAAAAAAATTTCCTCTTGCTCAACAGATTCCAGATTCCCTCGCAACAAATCACAACAAATTGTTTAGTGTTTGTGCGAATTTAGATCTAAAAATATAGATGGAATAAATTTTTCAACTCAAATTTCAAAAACGAACAAATTAGCACACGATCCCCGGCAACGGCGCCATTTGATTGATACGAATTCTCGGTATGTATGTAGAAAATGTATAGAAATCACAACCAAAAATATTTTGACCGCAATCAATAACGGTGTCGGATGTAGCACGTTAGCGAGTGCGGATCGTCCACAGGGAAAGTGAGATCCGTTCGAATTCGAATTAGATGAATTGAAAATTAAAGAAAAGAGAAAAGACAATTTAATTCAAGATTTCTAAAATTGAAGTTTAAGAATTATCTAGATCTAAATCTAAAATCAAGAAAACATTTAAAAATCAAGAATTAAGAATTGATGATATCAAATCCAAATAATCAAGAATCGAAGTGAGGCTCGTAGGAATCGATCGAATCTATAGACGTGATGAAATCTATTGATTATGTATTCTTATCCATTAATGATTTGATACTAGATCGATGATGATTAATCAAGGTTTAAGGATCTTTCGAAGAAACTAGGGTTTCTTCATCTCATCCTTTGTCCTTTCGATGAATCTCATTCAAATTCTAGCCTCGAGTAAATTCAAGAATCGATCGTGGATCACTAATTAAGAGCGAACACAATCAAGAAAGCATCGCTCGAAACTAGGTTGCCGATTCTTCAATTTACTAGAGTTTACAAAACTTATAGGAATTAAGAATCGTTTCAAGATTTGTCACATCATCATCTATTGATTCTCTCGACTCCTTCACGAGCGGAGTTTTACTCAAACATCATAACACGAAACACAATCAGGAATTGAGATCGAATCATGATGCAAGAATGTAAAGAAAGCAAGATATAGAAATTTCACCTTTATTTATCAACAATTTTGTTACAATTCTCTCAAGATCTACAATGAGGAAAGAACTCGATCGTTGATTTCGGCTTCGCTCGTCTCCTTGAGTCGCGGATCTCCTTGGATCACTTGCTCCGATGAAGTCCGGCGTTGCTTTCTAAAGGATCGAAGGCTTCATGCTTGATTTGGTACTCGGAGTTCTTGATTTTTTGCTTTGGATTTTGAATTGGAGATTACGGTTTACAAGTTGTGTCACTCAACTTGTATTGGGAATTGATGTAGGAATCAACAACCACAAATTATTGAACAACCTTAGAAGTGAAGCCTTAGGTTTCCTTTTATAGCCTTCACTAGCTTTGGCTTCTTTTAGAAACTAGGTTTAGTTTCGCTTCCCTTGTAAGCTAGGTAGTTAGGTAGAAGCTTCTAGAGGTAGTTAGTTAGGCTTTAGCTTCCTTCATAAGCTTGGAGGTTAGGGAGAAGCTTCTAGGCTTAGGTTGTTAAGTAGCTTGCTTTGGAAGCTTGGACATTTTTAGCTTGATCAAGGAGCCTTGCTGATCTGGCAGAAGATTCTGGAGAATTCTGGAGTTTGAAGTAGCTTGAAGAGGTGTACCAAGTGAAAGGAGAAGCCTGGAATGAAGCTATGCTGACAACTCTTCCTCATGGCCGCGGATCCGCGGCTCCAAGGTGGTTCTAGCCGCGGAACCGCGGCCTATTGATGTCCTTGGGGCATGTAAATTCTTCTGGTGCTTCCTGTTGGCTTTAAGTATATTTTCATATATGTTGAATCTCATAATTCCTTCTATATTACTACAAGATTACTAGTCTTGGACTTGGCGTATTTTTAACAGCACTTTTCACAAATTTGGCTTTTCTCCTGGAATTTCCTACACAGATTCTCGAAACAAGTGTTGCGCTATACAAAGATGATGTGATGCCATGATAAACACTCAATTTCCCTCAGAAATGTCGGTTTTAATATATAACACAAGTGATTTGGTATTTTACGGCTGTTTTGCTAATATGTGCTATATTAATACCGAACACCTCTAGATGAGTGCAAATGGTAGGGAAATTGTCGTGTTAAAAATGCAATATTTTCGACTGATCAGTGTGCCAGTTGCTTAAATCCATTTATGCATTAAAGCAGGCATCGCGGAGCTGGAAATCTGTTTTGATGAAACATTCAAAGAATTTGACTTCATCAAGAACGAGGATGAGCTTTGTATTTATTAGAAAATTGTAGGACGAATTGTCGTATTCCTAGTCTTGTACGTGGACGACTGTAGGGTGTTTTTCGTCACCCCATTGAGATGGGAATACGCGCACGCTTGTTAGGCGCATTACAGATTCTCCCTACCTAGGGTAGGTTGGGGTTTATTGATTGTGGGGATCCGAATCTCCGGCAGCTGCGGACTAAGCTGCCATTAATTACCCCTCGCCTTTGGAGCGAGCGAACCTCCGATTGATGGGTCAAACAGGTCATGCGAACTCAATGTGCAGTGTTGTGTTTTGAAGGGGTTTTGGATATACCAGGGTCCCCGCAGAGTTTTTACGGGGGTCCTGCTACCCGGATAGTGGACTGGGGGTCAAGGGGGACTAGTAGCCCCCTTACGAGGTGCGGGGCAGCGCCCCGTTAGAAATTTTTTCTAACGGGGGAGGTATTTTTAGTGTGGAGTACATGTAAAATGAGGGGAAAATGGCGTGCAAAGGACGCGTGAGCCCTAGCGCCTCACGTGCCTAGCACGCTGGCGCTGGGCACGGGCGCTGGCGCTTGGGTTAGCGCTAGGCGCTGGCGCTAGCGCCTCACGTGCTTGGCACGTAGGCACTCGGGCGTTAGCGCTTTGGGCGCTCGGGCGCTAGCGCCTCACATGCCCGGCACGTGGGCGCTCGGGCGCTAGCGTTTTGGGCGCTAGCTCCTCATGTGCCCAGCATGTGGGCGCTTGGGCGCTAGCGAAAGGAAGGGGTTTTACCCCCAAAAATAGGAGTTAAACTCCAAAAAGAGGATTTTGAGTGGAGTTAAACTCCAAAAGATCTGGATTAGGAGTTAAACTCCTTTGAGCATTTGGGTCTTGGAGTTGGACTCCCTAATAATCTTCAGAGGTTCTTCTCTCTTAAGCCTGAGATCTTCTCTTGAGCCTGGGATCTTTTCCAAAGTGAGATTTTCCGAGATGGGTCTCCTTCTTCCTCCTCTTTGTTGGCCGGATCTTGGAGAACAAGAGGGGTGAGATTTTAAAAATCTCCCCTTTTTGAGATCTAATGGAAGATCTGAGCTCCCCTTTATGGGTTTTGTGGTGAAAAACTATTTAGTTTTGGAAAAGGAAGAGTAAAACTCTTGATTTAATTCAAAAGAAAGAAGAAGTTTTAGAACCTTGAGGAAGGAGAAGGAGGCACAGACCTTGATTTTTTTTAGAGAGAGAAAAAGATCTTGAGATATTTTCATTATCTTTGCCTTTATAGGCTATACACTTTACACATAGCCCCTTGGGCTTTACAAAATGGCCTTTTGCCCATCCCATGCCTCATGTGCTATTTCTTTTTGCACATAAGCCACGGGCTTTACAAAAATTTGGCTTTATGCCCATTCATGCATAAACAATTACATCAAAATTATCTATTACATGATTTTTTTTGGCATGGGGGGGCCGGCCGCTTCATGTTCGGGCTCGACTCGGGCATGATCCCACTTGCTCTGGGCTTGGGCCCACCTGACTTAGGGTTGACCTTGTCTTGGTCAACCATGGTGCAATTTTCGACCCCAACAACGGCATTCTTTTGATAGGAAATGGCATTCCTATGCTACAATCGGTCAAACTATTCTTGTCACAACGGTTCTCCATGAAAGACCTGGGTGATGCCTCGTGCTTTCTGGGGATCAAGATATACATAGATAGATCTAAGAGATTACTGGGACTTTCGTAGTCCAGGTACATAGAGACCGTACTAAAGAGATTTAGTATGGAAGATTCCAAGCGTGGTAATATACCCGCATTGCACCGAATCACCCTCTCCAAGAAGATGTCTCCCAAGACTGACGAGGAGAGGGTTCGCATGAGCACTATACCCTATATACCCTACGCTTCGGCGGTAGGATCTATAATATATGCGATGCTATGTACAAGACCAGATGTAGCTTATGCGCTAAGCGTGGTGAGCCGATATCAGTTAGACCCAGGTGAGAACCACTGGACAGCAGTGAAGAACATTCTCAAGTACATGAGAAGGACTAAGGAGATGTTCTTGGGTTACGGTAATAGAGACCTTAGGGTCGAGTCCTTTACCGATTCAAGCTTCCAGAGTGACAAGGACGACAGCAAGTCTGTCTCGGGTTTTGTGTTTACCCTCAATGGTGGGGAAGTGTGTTGGAAGAGCTCCAAACAGGATACCGTCATAGACTCGACGATGGAAGCTGAATACATTGCTGCAAGCGATGCCGCAAAAGAGGCGGTCTGGATGAAGAAGTTCATTAGTGAAGTTTAGGTGGTTCCGTCCATTGTTGACCCAATACCTTTGTATTGCGATAACAATGGGGCTATAGCTTTAGCGAAGGAACCACGGTCCCATCAGAAATCCAGACACATCTTAAGGAGGTATCACCTGATCAGGGAGATCATTGATCGCCAGGAGATCGAGGTACGGAGAGTGGACACTAAAGAAAACACGGCGTATCCATTTACAAAGGCCCTCCCTCAAGCACAGTTCGAGCGACTTTTTGAGCTATTGGGTATGCGGTACGCCAGCAGCTGGCCTTAGTGCAGACGTTGGGTATGCGGTACATCAATTACCGGCCTTTAGTGCAAGCGGGAGATTGTTGGATATGTATGCCCTAGAGGCCATTATTGTATAATACTAGTTTGTATATTACATTTTGGAAGCTTGGATATATACACGGATTGATAACAGTCTTGCTCGATATAGTAGTATGCTACTTGGTTTGTATCTATCTTAATATGAGTATATGTTTCTTTTAGCATATCGCTAATACATATTGATAGAGCCCTTAGGATCTTTGCTTGATTACCAGCATTATGATGGCGGTCACACTAGTGGGGGCTAGGTAGTCTATAAGCTCATCCTTATACAGGTCCCTAGTCGTAGGATTATCGAGACAGGGCATCGATACTCCAGAGTAGACTAGTGTATACGCTTCTCATCCCAGTAGGGGAGATGGTCTCTCCCATAGCCATCAGTACATCGTACTGGAGATAGTATGCAGGTGCTCATTGGGTTATGAGTTACACTGGACGAACTCGTAGGGTACTGTTGGTTGGTATTATACCTATCGTCAGGTAGCAGTTCCCAGGTGACATGAGTACAGCTTAGTCTGTTGACTTGACACTGCTACTTCGCCTCAAGTGTGTTCCCACTATTCTTAGATTGCTACCCTACAACGGCTCTATTGAGTCGTGCAAACAGGTAGTAGTTAGGTGCAGTCCCGAAGCACTTGGAGGCAGTGGCAGTTAGATAGGATTCGTCTCTCCCGGTATTGGGGGTTGATGTCGCGCCGTGTTCGGAACGCCATTACACAAAGTCCCTGGCCAGGGCAAGAGAGATTTACTGGTAGGTACTCCAGTAGTTTCTCAGGGTGTTTTGGACTGTACACCGACACGACTTATACCGCTATTAGTGTTAGTTATGTATATGCCCTAGAGGCCATTGTTGTACATATGATGTATATTATGATGGATGCTTAGATATATACAGAGAGGACTTTCTTGCTCGTCATGATAGTATGCTATTTGGTTTCACTTTATCTTAACATGTTGACTTGTATTGGTTTACTGTTTTACTCTCACATGTTGATAAAGCCCTTAGGATTTGTCCTCGACTACTGGGACTATGATGAGATCATACTAGTGGGGCCGCGGTAGTCGATGAGTACATCCTATAACTGTTCCTAGTCGAGGGTATATCGAGACAGGGCATCGATACACCAGAGTAGACTAGCGTATACGCATCTTGACCCATATGATGGGCGATGGATGATCCCATATCCATCGGTGTTAGACATCAGAGATGGTGTCCGGGTGCTCAGTGCAGACTGGGTACACTGGACGGACTCGCCGAGAACTCCCAGATGGTGATATACCACACGTCAGATGGCAGTTCTCCGGTGACACAGGTACAGGGTAGTCTGAAGATCCGAGATCGTCATAGAGTCTTGTGTGATTCCCACTGTGCTTTGATTTCCACCTTACCACGTCCAAGAGGGCGTGCAAAACGGTGGCTTTTGGGTACAGTCCCGAATCACATGGAGGCAATGAGCGATAGGAGGGGATTCGTCTCTCCCGGTATAGGGAGTTGATGTTGTGCTGTGTTCGATTGGCTATAACTGGAAGTCCCTGGCCAGGGCTGATATAGAGATTTACTGGTAAGTATTACTAGTAGTTTCTCGACCCGTTATGAGCCACACATCGACACGACTTATCGGTTACTGGGGTCTGACGTATACCACCCCTAGACTTGATATGCGACATATCAGACGAACAGACCGGACTGTACGGGAGTGTTACTGATCGGATTCACAGGAGAACGCACAGGCTAGCTTGTTGATCTTCTGATCGCTCAATACCAGCTTGTAGGTGTTTGATATGATCATCACCTGCTACCGGCGTATTGACGATTCTTTAGAGTCCTACACAGAGGTTTCTTGGCTCAGGCGAAACGGAGTAGAGGCACATATGTGATATGTGCAGGACCGAGAATAATGCGATATGGGATACCGTATTATATTCTCGTGATATTTAGATTTGAACCGGGTCATCGGATCAAGTGTTGATTCGATGAATCGGTACATAAAATATTAGTCGGTAATATTCGATATAGCCGGATCGTCGGATCAAGTGTTGATTCGATGATTTAATGTATAATAATATATATGATATATTGTATTACATTATCTAATATTGGCTCGCTTTATTATTTCATTTTCTCACTGAATGATACATTGATATATATGCGATATATGTTAATTGTATTATTTTCTTTTGTTGCAAATATATAATATATATGTGATATATATTATTGTGACATGATATGATTAATTGTTAAACATGTTTAAGGATGATTAAGTGAGGTTAGGGTTTGATTTGGGTTAGTTGCTTCATGCACCTTCCAGAAGCATTTTTCTTTTGTCATTCTTAGGATATTTTTGGATGACACTTATTTAACTCAACCAAACCCTAACTCTAGTTATTTCTCTACAAAATCTTGACCACTCATCCTTGACCATGGTTTGCAATTCAATCATATGGTTTATATTCTATTCATCACAAAAGGATTATTATTATTCTTATTAGTTTTTCCATTATCTTCTTCTTTTTCTCTCTTGAAGAAGCTCTCTTGAAAATCCTAAAGTGATGATAAAATATGAGAAAATGATATTAAAAGAAAGCAAAATTACTACTCTCTCATCCTCATCTCATCTAGCCCATGGGATTAGTGTGTTCTTCTCTTTTGAGTGAGAAAGCTTGAGTCGAAGCAACTTCAAGGTAGATCATCGGAGATTTGGAATACGACAAGCTAGAATGGATCGTTCGAGTCGTGGAGCCTCTCATGAGTCCGGGAGATCGTGGATCGCGGCAAAGGGACTTCTACTCGGAGCTTGTGAAGTGAAGGAGCGGACTACAAAGGTTGTAATCCCTCACACTTAGATAAAAGTTATCATCTTGCATGTTTAAACCTAATAATCTAGCAAAGATCCCGGCTTTGGGTTGTTCGGCACGTCTAAATTTTTCTCCGGGCATGTTTGATGCCTTTTGAACCTTCACAAGAGTGCCTAGGAACCCTACAGTGGTATCAGAGCCTAGCTAGAGCATTAGGCGATGTGTTTACGAAGTTAAAACTTCGATCGAACCCGAAACGACACAAAAAGACCCCTCTATGGAAATTTTTTAAATTTTGGGATTTTTCTGAATTAAAAATATGTAAAAAAATCAGCAGGGAATTCTAAGAATTACCAAGAAGCCCGAGCCCCCAATTCGATCAAACGGCCGCGGAAGCTCGGCGCAAGCTTGCTTGCGCGGCGGTTCCGCGGCGGATTGATAGGATTGTGACACGTGGCTTTTCTGGTAATGACCGTAGGTGCTTGCTGATGCTTCTGGGTATTTTTAATCTGTTTCAGGTGTTTAAAAATCTGGGGTTTATTTGGTAATAGTAGATTCGATCGGAATATTTAAGTTCGTATTTCTTTCCGGATATTTAGAAACTGTTAAACTATTTGAATGGATATCATTAACTTACTGTTTCCCGGTACGGCAAACTTTCAAGTGTTGAAATTTTTTCGGGTTTAAATCTTGCAGAAAATTGTGCAAGTTAAGCGGTGGACCCTCTAGAAGACAACAAACCTTAACTCGATTATGTGACCGTCTTGAACTGCCTTTTGAATCTTCGGGTTTGGGGCAGTACGGCGTGCCACATGTGAGGCGTTGGCTTGGCCCTTCTACGGCTGGATCACCGGTACTGTGACATATTCTGGGATTATTTGAACTCCGCTCAAGAGTTGAGCACTTTGGGAAATTTTGGGTATTTGATTATCTGTTCGGAAAATTTAATACTGTCTATTTATCTGGAATGTGATACAATATGTGGAATTCATAGAGTTAGGCATGAAATGCGGAATATGTGATATTTCGGATTTACGATGTCTAAAGTGATTGTGGATTCCAAATATTGTAGTTTTACACTTTCTTTTCTGTGACCGTAAGTGTAATATGTGATATCGCCGGTTTCGTTGCTATATGTCAACGACAATTGGGATGCGCATATTTACTTACGTTGATGATATGAGATATTATGTGTTGCTGTGATATGTTATATTGGATCGTCGCGTTCTGAATAGCCGGGGGTTTTATGTGAGATGAGGGTTTTTATTTTCATTCATGTAAAATTCATTTGTAATGTAATATTCTTTTATTTGGGGTACTTCCAGGTTGCGGTTGTTGTCACCAGTGTATATTATTTACTTTTCCGCATTAGGTAGACCCAAGGAGGGGAGCACAAGTAACCGGGTTCTGGGGTCCAGTGGGAGGCCATCTCGAGGAGTCGAGACCGGGTCTCCTAACCCTAGAATTGGCAGTGTTACTTGCCGCTCTCGTAGGGGTCTTGGGATGTGGGTTTGGCTATTCGTCGCGACCGTGGAATCCGTGTTTTATACAGGCTCGTATTGAAAACACGGACGTCCTAGTATATCCAATATTTCATATATGTTCTTCTGCTGCAATGTTCTGTGATGAGATCATATTACTGCCTGAGACGAATGCTTATACTATATATATATGCTGATATATAAATATTACTGCTTTCGTTTCTTCTGTGATGCTTAGGAAGCATAAGCTGATGGGATTTTTATTAATGAGATTAATAAAAGAAAAGAAATCTAAAGATGTTGTAGAATCAAAACTTTATAAAAAGGGTAGCTACAGTTTTGCTTTGCACAGTGATATATATGATATATCCTGCACCTTATTCGATGAGGAAAGGACCGAGATTCCTTCACCGGGAGTGACTCCTTTAGCGAAACTGGCAGATGCTACAAAATGCGGTTTGTCTTTTGATTGCTTTTAGTGTTTTGCTTTGCACAGCGGTATATATGATATATCCTGCACCTTATTCGATGAGAAAAGGGCCGACGATCCCTTCACCGGGAGTGACCCCTTTAGGGAAACTAAGAAAAGCCTCAAAAACACACCTTTTCAAAACTTCACTTGATTCTACGACGATATCAAGTTCATTACGCTCAGGGTTTTCTGAAAAACCTGCGTAGCCCTCCGTCATTTCAGATAGATATTATTTAGTATTCGTGCTATGTTTGTTGACTTAGTTAAGGCATAGTGTACGGTAGCTAAGTAATTGTTTATCTGCTAAAACATGAGATGTGATTGGATTAGGGTATTCGTACGGCTTTGTTGACTCAGTTAAGGGTCGTGCGGGTGGGTTTAATTCAATCAGGAAATGTACGGGTTGAACTTGACTTGCGATTTATGGTTTGTTGACTTAGTTAAGGTCATAGATCGCTAGGGGCAAAATATTATCGGGAATTTCAAGCGTTGAAATTTGCAATGAGATTGCATACCTCCTATGAGATAGTTGGATCCCGATACCCACTGCGAGTAAGTGTTACTCCTGGGAGAATTTTACACAAGACAATTAGCCGATCAAGTAGGTGTCTAGAAAAGTGTTAACGGGGTTACGCCTCTGGGAAAACGAGGTTTACTTTAATTAGGTCCGTGCGAAAGCACGGGGAACCTCCCTCAAAGTACCAACACTGATCTGGCTGAAAGATTGACGAAATTGTAGGGTGTAATTAATCCCGGCTAATCTTACCTTTTAGGGTTTTAAGGTAGATTTGATAAAAACAGTGGGAGACATCCTGATTAGATAAGATAATAACCAATCTAATCTTGCAAGAGCATACACTAAAAGTGTTTTCTTCTCTCTCTCTCCAGGTAGCGACCATGTCAGACCATAATCAAGATAATAATATTGATGTATTGACTGAACCCGATTATTGTACTGAGCAAGGGAATGTTGGATCCGTTCTTTCTTATAAGAGTTATAAGACTGAACAGGAAACAGGAGAATGTCTGGATTCTCACGCTGCCCAAAAGAACATGCATGTTGATGCATCTTTTTCGGGTGTGTTAGTTATTGAGAACTGTTTCTCAGTTCACCCTACGTCCTGGGTATTAGATACCGGATCAGGATCCCACATATGTAAACAGTTACATGGGCTACGTAAAGGTAGAGAACTGGGAAGGGATGATCATTCCGTTCTAGTAGGGAACGGTGCAAATGTTGCAGCCAAAGCAGTTGGCGAATATCACCTTGTATTGCCGAGTCGTAATACACTGATTCTAAATGAGTGCTATTATATACCGAACATGATGTGCAACATTATATCAGTTTCTTTATTAAGTAAAGAAGGATATAATTTTGTAGTAAAGGATAATGTTATGAACATATTCCTAGATCAAAAGTTGATTGCATCAGGCTCGTTACATAATGGCATATTCATTCTAAATCAGAATACAGTCCTGAATATACAAAACACACACAAGAGGAAAAGTTCAGATATGAACGAATCCTACTTATGGCATTGTAGACTTGGTCATATCAATGCGACACGACTGGCTAAGTTGCATAGAGATGGTTATTTAAATTCGTTCGAATTATCATATTATGATACTTGCCATTCATGTCTCAAAGGAAAAATGACCAAAGCTCCGTTTAGTGGACACGGAGAAAGAGTTACCGAACTCTTAGGACTAGTACATAGTGATGTATGCGGTCCCATGTCTACGCATGCCAGGAACGGTTCTTCCTACTTCATTACATTCACTGACGATCTCTCTAGATTCGGACATGTGTTCCTGATGAAACACAAGTCTGAAGCCTTTGAGAAATTCAGAGAATATAAGCACGAAGTAGAGAATCAAACGGGCAAAAGTATTAAGATTCTTCGATCTGATCGAGGAGGTGAATACTTAAGCGGTGAGTTCCTAGATTATCTAAAAGAGAATGGGATTCTCTCTCAGCTTACTCCTCCTTATACACCACAGCACAACGGTGTATCGGAACGAAGGAATCGGACCCTATTAGATATGGTGCGATCTATGATGAGCGACGCTGAGTTACCTATTTCCTTTTGGGGGTATGCGCTTGAGACAGCCATATACATATTGAATCTAGTTCCGTCTAAATCTGTACCTACCACACCATATGAGATATGGAGTGGGAAGAGACCATATTTTAAACGAGTTAAGATATGGGGATGTCCGGCCTATGTCAAAAGACAAAATCCAGACAAACTCGAGGCACGATCAGTTCTTTGCAAATTTGTGGGATATCCTAAGAATTCTCAAGGATATATTTTCTATCACGGTGAGGAACAAAAAGTGTTTATTTCTCAATATGCCACCTTTTTAGAAAAGGAATTTCTTGCAAAAGAAATTAGTGGCAAAGAGGTAGAGCTGGAAGAGGTTCCAGCACCACAGACTACAACTGATGATTTATTGGAACCAGAGGATTCAGTAGTACCCGACGAACCCCAGCCTCTCCGCCGATCTAGCAGGGTTTCTCGTCCACCTGAGAGATACTATGGTTTTCTCATTGATGGTGGAAGCGAGGATTGCATCATGGATGATGATGAACCGACTAGTTTCGAGCAGGCCATCACGAGTGGTGACTCTGTGAAATGGCTGGATGCAATGCGATCTGAGATGGAATCCATGTACACCAATAAAGTATGGACTTTGGAAAATGCTCCTGAAGGGGTAAAACCCATTGGGAGCAAGTGGATTTTTAAAAAGAAATTTGGTGTAGATGGAAAAGTTGAGACTTTCAAAGCTAGACTTGTAGCAAAGGGTTTTCGTCAACGTCCAGGTGTGGATTATGACGAAACCTTTTCTCCAGTGGCTATGCTTAAGTCCATCCGGATCTTACTTGCCATTGCTGCATACCATGACTACGAAATCTGGCAAATGGATGTTAAGACCGCCTTTCTAAACGGTGATTTAGAAGAGTGCGTGTACATGACTCAGCCAGAGGGCTTCGTAGATAGTGGGAGCAACGGAAAAGTGTGCAAGCTGCTTAAATCCATTTATGGGTTAAAGCAAGCATCGCGGAGTTGGAACATCTGTTTTGATGTAGTAGTCAAAGAGTTTGACTTCATCAAAAATATAGATGAACCTTGTATCTATAAGAAGGTAGCAGAGGGTAAGGTTGTCTTCCTCGTATTGTACGTGGATGACATACTCTTGATAGGAAATGATATTCCTATGCTGCAATCAGTCAAGCTCTTCTTATCGCAGAGATTCTCAATGAAAGATCTAGGTGATGCCTCCTGCATATTGGGAATAATGATCTATAGAGATAGATCTAAACGGATATTGGGATTGTCCCAATCCAGGTACATTGACACCATACTAAAGAGGTTTAGTATGGAAGAATCCAAGCGTGGGAACCAACCCACGATCTCTGGACTCACTCTCTCCAAAGAGATGTCTCCCAAGACTGATTTGGAGAGAGCTCGCATGCAAGGGATACCCTATGCTTCGGCAGTAGGCTCTATCATGTATGCGATGCTGTGTACCAGACCCGATGTTGCATACTCACTAAGTGTAGTGAGTCGGTATCAAGCAGATCCTGGAGAGAGTCACTGGACAGCTGTGAAGAACATTCTCAAGTACTTACGAAGGACTAAGGAGATGTTCTTGGTGTATGGTAATGGAGAACTCCAGATGGAGTCCTTTACCGATTCCAGCTTCCAAAGTGATAAGGACGACTCTAAGTCGCATTCGGGTTTTGTCTTTACCCTCAATGGAGGGGCGGTATGTTGGAAGAGTTCCAAACAGGATACCGTTGCAGACTCAACGATGGAGGCTGAATACATCGCTACCAACGATGCTGCCAAAGAGGCTGTCTGGATCAAGAAGTTCATTAGTGAACTTGGTGTGGTTCCATCCATTGAGCATCCAATACCTCTGTATTGCGATAACAATGGAGCTGTGGCTTTGGCCAAGGAACCCAGGTCCCATCAGAAGTCCAGACATATTCTGAGGCGGTATCACCTGATCAGGGAGATAGTTGATCGCCGGGAGATCGAGGTCAGAAGAGTAGATACGAAGGACAACACTGCGGATCCATTCACGAAGGCTATTCCCCAGATACAGTTTGAGAGATTATTCGGGATGCTAGGTATGAGATACTACAGCAGCTGGCCTTAGTGCAAGTGGGAGATTGTTAGTTATGTATATGCCCTAGAGGCCATTGTTGTACATATGATGTATATTATGATGGATGCTTAGATATATACAGAGAGGACTTCTTGCTCGTCATGATAGTATGCTATTTGGTTTCACTTTATCTTAACATGTTGACTTGTATTGGTTTACTGTTTTACTCTCACATGTTGATAAAGCCCTAAGGATTTGTACTCGACTACTGGGACTATGATGAGATCATACTAGTGGGGCCGCGGTAGTCGATGAGTACATCCTATAACTGTTCCTAGTCGAGGGTATATCGAGACAGGGCATCGATACACCAGAGTAGACTAGCGTATACGCATCTTGACCCATATGATGGGCGATGGATGATCCCATATCCATCGGTGTTAGACATCAGAGATGGTGTACGGGTGCTCAGTGCAGACTGGGTACACTGGACGGACTCGCCGAGAACTCCCAGATGGTGATATACCACACGTCAGATGGCAGTTCTCCGGTGACACAGGTACAGGGTAGTCTGAAGACCCGAGATCGTCATAGAGTCTTGTGTGATTCCCACTGTGCTTTGATTTCCACCTTACCACGTCCAAGAGGGCGTGCAAAACGGTGGCTTTTGGGTACAGTCCCGAATCACATGGAGGCAATGAGCGATAGGAGGGGATTCGTCTCTCCCGGTATAGGGAGTTGATGTTGTGCTGTGTTCGATTGGCTATAACTGGAAGTCCCTGGCCAGGGCTGATATAGAGATTTACTGGTAAGTGTTACTAGTAGTTTCTCGACCCGTTATGAGCCACACATCGACACGACTTATCGGTTACTGGGGTCTGACGTATACCACCCCTAGACTTGATATGCGACATATCAGACGAACAGACCGGACTGTACGGGAGTGTTACTGATCGGATTCACAGGAGAACGCACAGGCTAGCTTGTTGATCTTCTGATCGCTCAATACCAGCTTGTGGGTGTTTGATATGATCATCACCTGCTACCGGCGTATTGACGATTCTTTAGAGTCCTACACAGAGGTTTCTTGGCTCAGGCGAAACGGAGTAGAGGCACATATGTGATATGTGCAGGACCGAGAATAATGCGATTTGGGATACCGTATTATATTCTCGTGATATTTAGATTTGAACCGGGTCATCGGATCAAGTGTTGATTCGATGAATCGGTACATAAAATATTAGTCGGTAATATTCGATATAGCCGGATCGTCGGATCAAGTGTTGATTCGATGATTTAATGTATAATAATATATATGATATATTGTATTACATTATCTAATATTGGCTCGCTTTATTATTTCATTTTCTCACTGAATGATACATTGATATATATGCGATATATGTTAATTGTATTATTTTCTTTTGTTGCAAATATATAATATATATGTGATATATATTATTGTGACATGATATGATTAATTGTTAAACATGTTTAAGGATGATTAATTGAGGTTAGGGTTGGGTTAGTTGCTTCATGCACCTTCTAGAAGCATTTTTCTTTTGTCATTCTTAGGATATTTTTGGATGGCACTTATTTAACTCAACCAAATCCTAACTCTAGTTATTTCTCTACAAAATCTTGACCACTCATCCTTGACCATGGTTTGCAATTCAATCATATGGTTTATATTCTATTCATCACAAAAGGATTATTATTATTCTTATTAGTTTTTCCATTATCTTCTTCTTCTTCTCTCTTGAAGAAGCTCTCTTGAAAATCCTAAAGTGATGATAAAATATGAGAAAATGATATTAAAAGAAAGCAAAATTACTACTCTCTCATCCTCATCTCATCTAGCCCATGGGATTAGTGTGTTCTTCTCTTTTGAGTGAGAAAGCTTGAGTCGAAGCAACTTCAAGGTAGATCATCGGAGATTTGGAATACGACAAGTTAGAATGGATCGTTCGAGTCGTGGAGCCTCTCATGAGTCCGGGAGATCGTGGATCGCGGCAAAGGGACTTCTACTCGGAGCTTGTGAAGTGAAGGAGCGGACTACAAAGGTTGTAATCCCTCACACTTAGATAAAAGTTATCATCTTGCATGTTTAAACCTAATAATCTAGCAAAGATCCCGGCTTTGGGTTGTTCGGCACGTCTAAATTTTTATCCGGGCATGTTTGATGCCTTTTGAACCTTCACAAGAGTGCCTAGGAACCCTACAATTAGGGGTCTGACGTTTACCGCCCCTAGTACCGATATGCGATACTCTTAGACATGGTTCTATCACATACGTGTACTTGTGCGCATGTGGTGTTCGAGCAGACAATACTAATGGGCTTTGGTTTAAGCCGGATCCTAGTATTTGATTATTGGATTAGTTTCGTCTCATTGTATTCGTGTTTCTCGGAACACGGATGCGGGTATGTATATACGGATGGGAGGAGGTATAGAAGGAGACACCTCATTAGTGTTTTGACCACTGACTTGGTCAAAACAAAAATGAGGTGGAGAAAAGAATTTGTTATTTTTGGTAAATGATAATTATATATGGCATGGCTACTTGGGTTGACCTTTTGACTTGGCTTGACTTGGTTACCTTAGATATTTTGATGAGATATTTTTGACCTAGATATTTTGGTGAGATATTTTCCATGCCATGCTTGAGGTCATATAAAAGATAGCCATTCCATTTTTTATTATCATTATCACAAATACTTTCTCTTTCCTCAAGCTTGCTCTCTACTTCTTCCTCTCAAAACCCTAAGTGTATCATGTGTTGATAATCAAGGGTTAATGAGACTTGGCTACTCTAAATCACACTCTACTCACTCTAGTCTACTTAGATTAGCAAGCTAAGTATTCTAGTTAGCTCAACTTGTAGGTTTAGCTCAAGGTTGGAACTCTCGGGTGGATCATCGTTGACACAAGGAGGCCGAAGTTCAAGCACGAGCCATACTTCCATCGAGGAGCTTAAGGAGAGGATCGAAGACCCGAAGGACTTGGTTTCTTTAGGTATAATTTCTATCATAGTAGATAGAACCCTCACTTGCTAGTTAGGTTTATGGTTAAAGATCCGGTTTAGGTTTATTCTAGCGCCAAGTTTCGTATCGTTATAAAATTTTTGTTCCGCATTTGGCTACGGAAGTTGGCCGGGGCTCTAGTGTAACCCTTCAATTAATCCCGATCAGTCTTACCTTTTAGGGTTTGAAGGAAGATTGATAAAAACAGTGGGAGCCATCCTGATTAGATAAGATAATAAACCAATCTAATCTTGCAAGAGCATACGCTAAGTGTTTTCTTCTCTCTCTCCAAGTAGCGACCATGTCAGGCCTTAATCAAGATAATAATATGGATGTATTGACCAAACCCACTTGTTATGCTGAGCAGGGGAACGTTGGTTCCGCTCCAACTTATAACTGTTATAAGTCCGAGCAGGAAATAGGAAAATATCCGGATTTCCACGCCACCCAAATGAAGAATGAGCATGTTGATGCATCTTCTTCGGGTGTGTTAGTTACCGAGAACTGTTTCTCAGTATACTCTACGTCTTAGGTATTAGATACCGGATCAGAATCCCACATATGTAATATGTTACTTGGGATAAGAAAAGGTAGAGAACTGGGAATAGGTGATCATTCTCTAAAAGTAGGGAATGGTGCAAGCGTTGTAGCCAAAGCAGTTGGTGAATATCACCTTGTATTACCAAATGGCAATACTTTGATATTGAACGAATGTTATTACGTGCCCTCTATGATATGCAATTTAATATCAGTTTCTTTATTAGATAAAGAAGGATATAACTTTGTGGTAGAGAATAATGTTATGAACATTTACCTAAATCAAGTGTTGATTGGGTTTTGTGCGTTAAGTAACGGGTTATATGTTCTGAATCAAAACACGGTTCTTAACGTACAAACCACACACAGGAAAAGTTCAGAAATGAACGAATCCTTCTTGTGGCATTTTAGACTAGGTCATATCAATGCGACACGACTAGCTAAGTTACATAAGGACGGATATTTGAATCCGTTCGAATTATCATCTTATGAAACTTGCCAGTCATGTCTCAAAGGAAAGATGACCAAAACACCGTTTACTGGACACGGAGAAAGAGTTACGGAACTCTTGGGACTGATACATAGTGATGTATGCGGTCCCATGTCTACACATGCCAAGAATGGTTCCTCATACTTCATTACATTCACTGACGATCTCTCAAGATACGGACATGTGTTCCTGTTGAAACACAAGTCAGAAGCTTTTGAGAAATTCAAAGAATATAAGCATGAAGTCGAGAACCAGACGGGTAAAAGTATTAAAATCCTACGATCCGATCGGGGAGGAGAATACTTGAGCACGGAATTCCGTGACTATCTAAAAGAGAATGGGATTCTCTCTCAGCTTACTCCTCCGTATACACCACATCACAACGGTATGTCGGAGCGGAGGAATCGCACCCTATTAGATATGGTGCGCTCTATGATGAGCACTGCTGAGTTGCCTATTTCCTTTTGGGGTTATGCACTGGAGACAGCTGCAGACCTATTGAATATGGTTCCCACCAAATCTGTGCCAACCACTCCATATGAGATATGGAAAGGAAAGAGACCATATCTTAATTATGTTAAGATATGGGGTTGTCCGGCATATGTGAAAACACAAAATCCGGACAAGCTCGAGGCAAGGTCTTTTCTGTGTAAGTTTATTGGATATCCCAAACATTCACGAGGGTATATCTTCTACCACACCGAGGAACAAAAGGTGTTTGTTTCTCGACATGCCACCTTTTTAGAAAAGGAATTTCTTGCAAAGGAAATTAGTGGCGAGGAGGTAGAACTGGAAGAAGTTCCAGCGATACAAACTACGGCATCAGATTTAGTAGAACCAGAGGATTCGATAGCTCCCAACGAACCTCAGCCTCTCCGCCGATCTAGTAGGGTTCCTCATCCACCTGAGAGATACTATGGTTTTCTCGTTGATGGTGGGAGAGAGGATTGCATCATGGAAGATGATGACCCAACTAGGTTCGAGCAGGACATCATGAGTGAGGACTCTGTGAAATGGCTGGATGCAATGCGATCTGAGATGGAATCCATGTACACCAACAAAGTATGGACTTTGGAAGTTGCTCCTGAAGGGGTAAAACCCATTGGGAGCAAATGGATCTTTAATAAAAAACTTGGTATAGATGGAAAAGTTGAGACTTTCAAAGCTAGACTTATTGCAAAAGGTTTTCATCAACGACCAGGTGTGGATTATGATTAAACCTTTTCTCCAGTGGCTATGTTTGAGTCCATCCGGATCCTGCTTGCTATCGCTGCATACCATAACTATGAAATCTGGCAAATGGATGGTAATATCGCCTTTCTAAATGGTGATTTAGAAGAGTGCGTATACATGACTCAGCCAGAGGGCTTCGTGGACAGTGGGAGCAGCGGGAAGGTATGCAAGCTGCTTAAATCCATCTACGGGTTAAAGCAGGCATCGCGGAGTTGGAACATCTGTTTTGATGCGGTAGTCAAAGAGTTTGACTTCATCAAAAATGTAGATGAACCTTGTATATACAAGATGGTGGCAGAGAGTAAGGTTTTCTTCCTCGTATTGTACGTGGATGACATATTCTTGATAGGAAATGATGTTCCTATGCTGCACTCGGTCAAGCTCTTCTTATCACAAAGATTCTCAATGAAAGATCTAGGTGATGCCTCCTACATCTTGGGAATTAAGATCTATAGAGATAGATCTAAACGGATACTGGGATTGTCCCAATTCAGGTACATAGACACCATACTAAAAAGGTTTAGTATGGAAGAATCCAAGCGTGGGAATCTACCCATGATCACAGGACTCACTCTCTCCAAAGAGATGTCTCCCAAGACTGATTTGGAGAGAGCTCGTATGCAAGGGATACCTTATGCTTCGGCAGTAGGCTCTATCATGTACGCGATGTTATGTACCAGACCCGATGTAGCATACTCACTAAGTGTAGTGAGTAGGTATCAAGCAGATCCAGGAGAGAGTCACTAGACAGCTGTGAAGAACATTCTCAAGTACTTGAGAACGACTAAAGAGATGTTCTTGGTGTATGGTAACAGTGAACTCCAAGTGGAGTCCTTTACCGATTCGAGCTTCCAGAGTGATAAGGACGATTCTAAGTCAGTCTCGGGATTTGTCTTTACCTCAACGGAGGGGCGGTTTGTTGGAAGAGTTCCAAGCAGGAAACCGTGGCAGACTCGACGATGGAGGCTGAATACATCGCTGCCAACGATGCTGCCAAAGAGGCTGTCTGGATGAAGAAGTTCATAACTGAACTTGGAGTGGTTCCGTCCATTGAGCATCCAATACCTTTGTATTGCGATAACAATAGAGCAGTAGCCTTAGCCAAGGAACCCATGTCTCATCAGCGATCCAGGCATATTCTGAGGCGGCATCACCTGATCCGGGAGATAGTTGATCGCCGGGAGATCGAGGTCAGGAGAGTTGACACGAAGGACAACACGACGGATCCACTCACAAAGGCCATACCCCATTTACAATTTGAGAGACTCTTCGGGATGTTGGGTATGAGATACTACAACAACTGGCCTTAGTGCAAGTAGGAGATTGTTAGTTATATGTATGCCCTAGAGGCCATTATTGTATATGTGATGTATATTATAGTGGATGCTTGGATATATATAGAGAGGACTTTCTTGCTCGACATGATAGTATTCTATCTGGTTGCTCTTTGTCTTAACATGTTGACTTGTATAAGTGATGCTGTCTTGCTCGCACATGTTGATAAAGCCCTTAGGATGTGTACTTGACTATCAGGACTATGATGGAGATCATACTAGTGGGGCAAATGGTAGTCCACAAGTACACCCTATAATTGTTCCTAGTCGAGGGTGTATTGAGACAGGGCATCGATATTCCAGAGTAGACTAGCGTATACGCTTCTTGACCCATATGATGGGCGATGGATGATCCCACATCCATTGGTGTTTGACATCAAAGATGGTATACGGCTGCTCAGTGGAGACTGGGTACACTGAACGGACGCGCCGAGAACTCCTAGTTGGTATTATACCTATCGTCAGATAGCAGTTCTCTGGTGACACTGGTACAGGTTAGTCTGTATATCCGAGATCGTCATAGAGTCTTGTGTGATTCCCACCGTGCTTTGATTTCCACCTTACCACGTTCAAGAGAACATGCAAAATGGTGGCTTTTGGGTACAGTCCCGAATCACATGGAGGCAATGAGCGATAGGAGGGGATTCGTCTCTCCCGGTATTGGGGGTTGATGTTGGCCAGGGCTGATACGGAGATTTATTGATAAGTGTTATCAGTAGTTTCACGACCCGTTATGAGCCTCACATCGACACGACTTATCGGTTACCGGGGTCTGACGTTTACCACCCATATACTAGATATGCGATATATCAGATGAAAAGACCGGACTGTACGGTAGTGTTACTGACAGGCTTTTGCAGGAGTAAGAACATGCTTGCTTATTGATCTTTTGATTGCTCAATACCCGAGTAGCCGTTACGTCCAGCTAGTACCGCTGACGGCTTGTGGGTGCCTGATATGATCATCACCTACTGCCGGCGTATTGACGAGTCTTTAGAGTCCTACACAGAGGTTTTACTGGCTCAGGCAAAACGAAGTAGGAGTACATATGTGATATGTGCGGGACCGAGATTAATACGAGTATGTGATACCGTATTCTATTCTCGCGATTTATGTTATCGGTCGGCTATATGAGATATAGCCGGGTTATCGAATCAGGAGTTCATTCGATAAGTCGATATAGTATCGGTCGGTTATATGAGTTATGGCCGGATTATCGAATCAAATGTTGATTCGATAAGTTGATACAGATAATATTAGTCGGTCATATGAGATATAACCAGATTATTAAATCAAGTGTTGATTTAATGATTTAATGTATAATTATATATATTTGATAAATTAATTTACGTTAACTAATATTAGCACACTTAAGCATTTCTTTTTCTCACGTGTGCACACTTAATATGTATGCGATATATATTAATTGTGTTTTCTATTATGTGTCATGCTTGATGCCACATGCAACATGGGTGTATGAGACTTACACCATGTTAATGATAATGTAGGGTTTATTTATTTAGAGTAAATCAATTATTAGTTGGTAATTGGTCACATGGCATGAAGCTTGTAGATCCATTGACTTAGTCCACTAGTTTTATCTTGCACTAGATATTTATTAACCCAACCATTATCTAAACCCATGGTTAAGTCTCTACATGAGTTATATGAGATATTTCTTGTTGGATAAAGTGCCCTCAAAGTCAATTATTGGATCGCAGGCACGTGATTGCAATGATTGAGGGAGGACCTATGCCGGTAGGACAGTCTTACTCGAGATGATAGTATGCTATCTGGTTTATCTTTATCATCGTGTACATGCTTTAGGTGATATTACAGATTACTATTACACATTGATAGAGCCCTTAGGATTCTTGCTTGACGGCCAGCAGTATGATGGCGATCATATACGTGGGAGCTAAGGTCTATAAGCACATCCTTAAAAGGTCCTGATTGTAACGAATTTTGATTTCCTATTATGTGTTTGGTTTTATAGAAAATTGTATTTAGAAATCACAACCAAAAAATATTTTGACCCCAATCAATAACGGTGTCGGATGTAGATCGTTAGCGAGTGCGGATCGTCTACAGGGAAAGTGAGATCCGTTCAATTTCCGAATTAGATGAGTTGAAAATTTAAGGAAAAGAAAAGAAAACAATTCATGATTTGCATTTGAAGATCAAGAAATTATAAAAATCTAGATCTAGAAAAGACATTAAAAACAAGAATTGAGATATGTGATAATTTCCAACCAACAATCAAGATTTGAAGTGTGGCTCGTAGGAGTAGATCGGATCTATAGATGTGATGAGATCTAAAGATTACTAATTCTTATCCATTAACGAATTGATACTAGATCGATGCAAATTCATTGAGGTTTAAGGATCGTGCGAGGAAATTAAGGATTCCGCAACTCATCCTTTGTCCTTTCGATGGATCGCATTCAAATTCTAGCTTCTAGTTAATCAAATGGTCAATAGTTGTTCCCTAGTTTTGAGTGAACACGATCAAGAAAGCATCATCTCGAAACTAGGTCATTGATCATTTGATTCACTAGAATTTCCAAACATTATAGAATTTAAGCAAGAATATAGAAAGAATATACAAAAATATGCTTGAATTAAAAGATAAGCAAGAATATAGAAAATTCACCTTTATTTATCGACAATTTTCGTTACAACTCTCTTGAATTTACAAAAGGAAGGAACTAGATCGTCGATTTCGGCTTCGCTCGGCTCCTTGAGTCGCGGATCGGCGTGGATCTCTTGCTCCGTTGGAATCCGGCGTCGCTTGCTAAAGGTTGAAGGCACTCTTGCTTGAATTGCTCTCGGGATCTTGATCTTGATTTTGAATTGGGGTTTGAATTTGAGGCACAAGTTGTGTCACTCAACTTGTGGGTTGAAGATGGTGATGATTCTTGAACACTTTTCACCCTAGATCTAGGCTCTCTTATATAGACCTCCCAATTCTAGCTCTAGGATTGAAATTTGAATTCCCTCCACAAGTTAGTTAACCAAAAGATTTAAATTTCCCTCCAAAAAGTTAGTTAAGCCCAAAATTTGAATTTCCCTCCAAGAGTTTGTTAAGCCGAGCCTTCTAGATGTGCCACGTGGAGCTTCTGGGGTCTTCTGGAAGCTTTGGCCGTTAGAGGTAAGCATGTGATGAAATTTGAGGAGCTGATTCCATAATATAGCCGCGGATCCGCGGTCCTTTGAGGCCCTTGTTGCTTTATTTTCATATGGTAATTCTTGGGCTTCCTTATGGGCTTTTTTTATGATATTTTAAATTCTCTTAGGCCTTCTGTACTACTACCAGATCATGCATCTTGGAGTTGGCGCATCTTTTATCAGATCTTTTCCCAATTTTGGGCTCTGCTTCTGTGATTTCCTGCATTAGACCCCAGACAAGAGTTGCGCAATACAAGGATGATGCAATGCCATGAAAACACACAATTTCCCTAAAAAGTGCCGGTTTTAGTCTACAGTACAAGTAATCCAGTATTTTACATGTGTTTTGCAAATATGTGTGATATGAATACCGGATACCTTTACTTGACTGCAAAAGGTAGGGAAATTGCCGTGTTAGAAATGCAGTATTTTCGACTGATCAAATTCCCCCAAACTTATTTTCGATCGTCTCGATCGAATTGTTTTATTACAAAGAGAAGGAGAAAATAAAGAAAGAGAAAAGCACACTTTCGTAGGCAACACGATTGCACTGAGCACGTGCAACAAGCCTTTAAACCTCTAGGTGTCCCTAGTAGGAGGAGTGTTGTCTCCTGAGGGTTTTCAGCGGATTGCACCCACAAAATCCAATAATAAAAGGAAGATCATGAATATTACATTTAAAGAAAAGAATTGTAAAAGAAAAGCCTTGAAAATTAGGGTTTCCAACTAAGCTAGCTTTCGGTTGTCATGAGCCCTATCTTAATGGTCATGAAAAGATGTTAGAAATCACGTCCTCCCTCAATAAAATATCGTCTTATTCTTCATTCCTATCTTTATTCCAAACATCGATAATATCACCCTGCGTGTGTGTAAAGACATCCCTACACCCGGAGAATTCAATTCAAGCTATCATACTCTTGCCCATCAGCTTCAGTACTTTTTAATTAGATGTGCTTACACACTTTCATGCGATCGTTAATACTTCTTGAGGTACTAACAGACCGATTACTCATGTGCTTGCTTATTTGGTGTATTTTCCTCGTCTTGCACCACCTCAGGTATAGCAGTGACCCCCAGACCAGTTGGCCTTAGGGCACTAGGTGAAAAGGCACCCTCGCTATATATTTTTTTATTATTGCTCTTGGTGATAACAAAACCAGTGTCCATTTTTCTCACCACTTTCTTCATTTTTTTTCCCTTCATACTTCGGCTTTAAGACAAGAGCATTTCAAGGTATCCTCTACTATCCCGGGCTTTAAGACGTGTGTAAGTGCGAATAGCAGGGTATCAACGTTCAAAATATTTGGCTTCCAGAATAGAAACTATTTTTCAGACTTATTTTTATCCTCAAATTAGTGACTTCCTCCTTCTTACTAACCCTTGGGACAACGGCTCATAACTACTTATTACTAGTTCGAATAAGAAAACTTCTAATTTTCTTGGTTTTCTTAAATTCTTCTAATCTCATGGATGTAATTGTTCACTATCTAATCTTTTATTATCTTAAATATTAAATATTTTTATTTTTTTGAATTTTTTTTAAATTTTTATGAGTTTTGAAATTTTTTGAATTTTTATGGATTTTTAAATTTTTTAAATTTTTATAGGTTTTAATGGGTTTTGAAAAATTATTTACAAAAAATGATGAGCCAAAAGAAAAATATTTACACAAAATTTTTATGGGTTTTGAAATTTTTTGAATTTTTTATGGTTTTTTTTAAAGAAATGTTTTGTGCTTATGCAAATGATATGCACATGATGCAAAACTAAGCACAAACCTCCCCCAAACTTGTTTTCAACAGTGTCCTCACTGTTGCCAACCGCTATATCTACAAAACCTGTAAGCCTGGGAGGAATTTATTAGTGGGGGCAAAATATATAAGTGAAGATCCTCCCCCAAACTTATTCTTGGCTCAAAATTTTTGTAAAAAATTTTCTTTCCAAGAGCCAGAAGAAAAAATGTCCCCCCCAAACTTGAGTTAAGCTATGTTAATCTTTTGAAAATCACATGAGGGGGTCAAAAATCATTGATCAATGCCAAGCTTTGCAAAGACCGAAAATCAACACCAACCATTCGAAGATTTTATCAATGCAGTGCTCGGGTTGGTGGAAGAAGAAGTGGGGAAAGGGTAAGTGGTGGAACAGAATGTGTGTGCGTCTCATTTTGGAGAGACGATACAGTGAATGTGATGGATTACTCGCATTCTTTTTACAATTCAGAAGAAGGGATGGAGGTTCAATTTCAATGATTGGGACATGATTCATCTTAACACCCGTATTATTCAGAAATGTGAGTTCATCAGCGAAGATCTCCTCAAAAGTTTCATCAATACCCCGAAGAATAATGTCATCACAAAGTGCGGGGTGATCTTCAGACTCTAAAAGCAATTCATAATCGGTGTTAGTTGTTGACCCGGACATCTCGGTGGAAGAGTCCGTATGTGTATGATACATAGTTGGGTTAAACAACAACGTATGAAAAGAGTCAAGATCGGTATCAGGAGGATCATCAAATTCGCTGCTGTCGACATCCATTAAGTCGACAGAACAGACATGAGCAGTAGGTTCGGAGGGTACACTTCCCAACTTGTAAATGTTCAGCTCTATTGACCTATTCCCGAAGGATAGGGTCATAGAGCCATTACAACAGTTGATGATAGCGTTGGAAGTGGCCAAAAAGGGGCGACCTAAAATCACCGGAATTTGATTCCGTGGGTTCGCTACAGGCTGTGTATCAAGTACAATAAAATCCACAAGGAATATGAATTCCCTGATTTTTATTAACACATCCTCCAGTTTACCCCTAGGTTTGGTGATTGATCGGTCAGCCATCTGGAGAGTGTAATGGGCTGGTTTCAACTCTCCGATCCCTAGTTGCTCATAGACTGAGAAAGGAAGCAGGTTAACACTTGCGCCAAGGTCTAAAAGAGCACGGTTGATGTGTTTATCCCCAATAGAAATCGATATCGTAGGACATCCCGGGTCCTTACGTTTCTTTGGTAGCGGAGGGATAAAAGTAGTGCTAATGCTATTGGACATGAAGACCTTCTTTGGCACTTGAGTCTTTCTCTTCCTAGTGCACAAGTCCTTAAGAATTTTCGCATAAGCAGGGACTTGTTGAATCGCATCTAGGAGAGGGATGTTGATGTTAACCTGTTTGAACATTTCCATGATTTTCTCCATATGAGGACTTGATTTGTTAGCCCTTAACCGGTTCGGGTAAGGTGCTTTAGCAATGAGCGCTGGGTCCATCATAGGAGAAGGAAGTGGGGGTAGACGTGATCCCGAAAGAGGAGTTTGGATCGTCTGTGGAGGGATAGAAGAGGTGGGCTAAGGTGTCATGCCTAGTGGGAAGTGGAGAATAGGCTCGCGAGAAGGCGGTGGGGTAGAAGAACAAGAATCAGAAGCAGAAGTGTGTGTGTGAGGAAAGGTCTCAGCCGGGGTGTTGATAGGATTTTCAATATCATCAACTTCTTCCCTAACATGGTTATCCAGCACTCTCCCAGATCTCAACGTGGTGATTGCATTCACATGATGTGAATAGCCAGGATTGGGTAAAGGTTGAGCTGGGAGTTTCCCTTTTTCTCTTGCACTCATTTCGGCCTTAAGTCGTGCAATCTCAGCTTCCATCGTTTTGATACTCTCAGCTTGGGACGCTGAGTTTTTCTTTATCTCACCAACGGAAGACCTAACCTCGGCCGACACATCCATGAAGTTTGACAAGAGTGATTTCATGGTTTGAGCGACTTGAGAGAACTCGTCAGAACATGTCGACTGCATAGGATTAGACGGTGCAGGAGTGTTGACCTGGTTTTGGAAATTTTGTGACCGGTAGGGGTGCTGAGTGAGTTGAAGTGGTTGCTGTTGTGGTGGAGGGACCCGTTGGAATTGATTAGGGTTTGGAACCGTGTTTTGGGATTGGTTCCAAGCAAAATTCGGGTGATTCCTCCAACCCTAATTATATGTGGAAGAAAAAGGGTCGTTTCCAGGTCTTTGAAATGCGGCATTGGTATGTTCGAGACCTCGAAACTGAGAGTTTAATGGACATTCTTCCGTCGAGTGAGAAGGATCAGAACAGCACCCACAAACAGTTTTAGGGAGCGACATTGGGTTCAGGGAGGCTGCTACGAATTTGTGTTCCATAACGTCGAGCTTCTTTTGCATTGCTGCCATCTCAGCTCGAACACCTATGGACACGTCTATTTGGTGTACGCCACCCCTACTCGATGGCTGGGTTCCAGTCTCCCACTGTAAGGACTTTTCAGCGAACTCTTCTAAAAATTTCCATGCTTCCCCATCATCCTTGGTCATAAAGGTGCCTTGACACATGTTTTCAAGGTTTTGTTTAGTGGTAGGGTTACTGCCCTCATATATGATTCGGCAAAGGTCCCATCTCGGGATGCCGTGATGTGGGCATTGAACCAAAAGATCCTTGAATCGTTCAAAGCATTTAGAGAATGGTTCAGCCGGAAGCTGGGAGAATTGATATAGTTCGCTACGGATTCGAGTTGTCTTTTGCATAGGGTAGAATTTCTTAAGGAATGCCGCAACGAATTCTTCCCAATTCGTGATGGAATGTGCGGTGGTGTTATACAGCCACTTCTCGGCTGTATCGCACAAAGTAAATGGAAGAAGTCGTAAACGCATGGCATCCACAGAAAGTTGTGATGTACCCATCATTGCGCATACGTTTTCAAATTTGGTAATAAAAACGTACGCGTCTTCAGTCTCGAGACCGTGGAATTTGGGTAGAAGGTTGATGTACTGGGGCTTAATCTCAAAGTTATCCCTGTTGGCTGGTGGAATGGATAAGCAGGTCGAGAGAGGACCTAGCAAAGGGTAGCACCTCTCTTGGAGAGAGATGCGGGGAGGATTCTGCGCACCAACGGACGGCGGCAGAGTAGAGGTAAAGTGGTTTGATAGAGACGGATCCATCGGTGTGGGTGTGGTGGGGGGTAAAAGAAAGGTAAATGGAGAAATACCGACTTCGGAGTCGATCGAGGGGACGCGGACAAGACGGGCACTAGAATCCCGTGTCCAGCCTATCTTGTACTAAAAGGGGTTAGTACAAGTGGCAGCGTAATTTATAATTAGGGGAAATGAAGTGAATGCGGTGTTTGTTTTGAAAAATGATACGGATTTTGAAAAGATGATGCAGGCACAATAAATGCAACAAGCAAAACCCTAATTCTATTGGTCACCTAGGTCAGGCTCTAGACCGCTCCTAACTGCCAAAAGACAAGTCGCAGGATAAAATCCTCCACTGCCTCTTTGTCCCCCTGTGTCCAGGTAAGTGCCAGGTAAGTGGGAAGGTACTCCACTACGTAAGTAGTGGGCCTAATTAATAACCACTAGCCTTCGACACACTTGCCTTAGACACCACAAGAAAACGCGAATAAGCAATGAATTACCCACGGCCTTCTCTTGTCCTAAGTGAGCGCGACGGTCCTTAGAGTTATCTCTAGATATTTTTTAATTAATGAGGGTAATGCGGATGCAAGTTTGTGATTTTTGGGGCTTAGGAAGGGTAATGAACTCCCCACCTAATCTGGATTTGGTCTTTGCCCCTTAATGTCCGTATTAATTATGCAAACAACCACAAAATCAAAAACAAGCACAATTTAATTTTGTTTTTGCGGCGTTGCGATTATTTGCAAAGAAACCAGCACAAAATGTTATTTGGAGCAGATTTAGGAGAATATAAGAAAGTTAGAAGATACCTGAGAAATTTTGGTGGAATGATGACGCCAGCACACGGCGGATCCGCCGCAAATGAGCTCTAATGCCGCGGAATCGCGGTCCCTTGAAGTGATCACTGCACTGAAATTTTTGGTACTATTCCTAATTGTCTCCTGAGTTCTCTGGAATATTCAGAAATTTTTTTCCACAGCTCCACAAATTCCAGAATTCCTCGCAATCAAATCACAACACACGTATTAGGGTTTGTGCGAGTTTAGATCTAAAAATTATAATGGAATAAAATTTTCAACTCAAATTTCAAAAAATGAACAAATAGCACACGATCCCCGGCAACGGCGCCATTTGATTGTAACGAATTTTGATTTCCGATTGTGTGTTTGGTTTTATAGAAAATTGTATTTAGAAATCACAACCAAAAAATATTTTGACCGCAATCAATAACGGTATCGGATGTAGATCATTAGCGAGTGAGGATCGTCCACAGGGAAAGTGAGATCCGTTCAATTTCCGAATTAGATGAGTTGAAAATTTAAGGAAAAGAAAAGAAAACAATTCATGATTTGCATTTGAAGATCAAGAAATTATAAAAATCTAGATCTAGAAAAGACATTAAAAACAAGAATTGAGATGTGTGATAATTTCCAACCAACAATCAAGATTAGAAGTATGGCTCGTAGGAGTAGATCGGATCTATAGATGTGATGAGATCTAAAGATTACTAATTCTTATCCATTAACGAATTGATACTAGATCGATGCAAATTCATCGAGGTTTAAGGATCGTGCGAGGAAATTAAGGATTCCGCAACTCATCCTTTGTCCTTTCGATGGATCGCATTCAAATTCTAACTTCTAGTTAATCAAATGGTCAATAGTTGTTCCTTAGTTTCGAGTGAACACGATCAAGAAAGCATCATCTCGAAACTAGGTCATTGATCATTTGATTCACTAGAATTTCCAAACATTATAGGATTTAAGAATTGTAAAAATATCTAAATCATCATCATCTAAAGATCGTCACAACTCCTACACGAGCGGAGATTACTCAAACATCATGATCACAAACACAATCACAAATTGAGATCTAATCATTATGCTTGAATTAAAAGATAAGCAAGAATATAGAAAATTCACCTTTATTTATCGACAATTTTCGTTACAACTCTCTTGAATTTACAAAAGGAAGGAACTAGATCGTCGATTTCGGCTTCGCTCGGCTCCTTGAGTCACGGATCGGCGTGGATCTCTTGCTCCGTTGGAATCCGGCTCGCTTGCTAAAGGTTGAAGGCACTCTTGCTTGAATTGCTCTCGGGATCTTGATCTTGATTTTGAATTGGGGTTTTAATTTGAGGCACAAGTTGTGTCACTTAACTTGTAGGTTGAAGATGGTGATGATTCTTGAACACTTTTCACCCTAGATCTAGGCTCTCTTATATAGACCTCTAAATTCTAGATCTAGGATTGAAATTTGAATTCCCTCCACAAGTTAGTTAACCAAAAGATTTAAATTTCCCTCCAAAAAGTTAGTTAAGCCCAAAATTTGAATTTCCCTCCAAGAGTTTGTTAAGCCGAGCCTTCTAGATGTGCCACGTGGAGCTTCTGGGGTCTTCTGGAAGCTTTGGCCGTTAGAGGTAAGCATGTGATGAAATTTGAGGAGCTGATTCCATAATATAGCCGCGGATCCGCGGTCCTTTGAGGCCCTTGTTGCTTTATTTTCATATGGTAATTCTTGGGCTTCCTTATGGGCTTTTTTTATGATATTTTAAATTCTCTTAGGCCTTCTGTACTACTACCAGATCATGCATCTTGGAGTTGGCGCATCTTTTATCAGATCTTTTCCCAATTTTGGGCTCTGCTTCTGTGATTTCCTGCATTAGACCCCAGACAAGAGTTGCGCAATACAAGGATGATGCAATGCCATGAAAACACACAATTTCCCTAAAAAGTGCCGGTTTTAGTCTACAGTACAAGTAATCCAGTATTTTACATGTGTTTTGCAAATATGTGTGATATGAATACCGGATACCTTTACTTGACTGCAAAAGGTAGGGAAATTGCCGTGTTAGAAATGCAGTATTTTCGACTGATCAAATTCCCCCAAACTTATTTTCGATCGTCTCGATCGAATTGTTTTATTACAAAGAGAAGGAGAAAATAAAGAAAGAGAAAAGCACACTTTCGTAGGCAACACGATTGCACTGAGCACGTGCAACAAGCCTTTAAACCTCTAGGTGTCCCTAGTAGGAGGAGTGTTGTCTCCTGAGGGTTTTCAGCGGATTGCACCCACAAAAACCAATAATAAAAGGAAGATCATGAATATTACATTTAAAGAAAAGAATTGTAAAAGAAAAGCCTTGAAAATTAGGGTTTCCAACTAAGCTAGCTTTCGGTTGTCATGAGCCCTATCTTAATGGTCATGAAAAGATGTTAGAAATCACGTCCTCCCTCAATAAAACATCGTCTTATTCTTCATTCCTATCTTTATTCCAAACATCGATCATATCACCCTGCGTGTGTGTAAAGACATCCCTACACCCGGAGAATTCAATTCAAGCTATCATACTCTTGCCCATCAGCCTCAGTACTTTTTAATTAGATGTGCTTACACACTTTCATGCGATCGTTAATACTTCTTGAGGTACTAACCGACCGATTACTCATGTGCTTGCTTATTTGGTGTATTTTCCTCGTCTTGCACCATTACACGAAGTTTTTGGCCAAGGCAGGAGATTTACTGGTAGGTATTCCAGTAGTATCTCAGGGTGTTCTGGGCTACACTCCGACACGACTTGTACCGCTTTTGGGGGTCTGACTTTTACCAACCCCCTAGGCTCGACATGCGATACTCATAGACGAACGGACCGGACTGTAGGGATATTGTCACTGACAGGCTCAGTAGAGTGTCAGGATGAGTTCTCTCATCGACCTCCCTTTTGGTCAATACCTGGTAGCCCGTTACGTACAGCTAGTACCACTGACGTGCGAGTAGTTAAATCGACAGCCAAAGTATTGACGAGTCTTTAGAGTCCCCCACAGACAGTTTCTCAAGTTTCGGGCGAAACGTTGTAAAGGCCGTATGGTATTATAGCAGGGTTCGATCATATACGTGCAGTAGTGCACAGATCATGATCGGACGGATCATACTAGTGGGCTTTGGTTTAAGCCGGATCCTAGTATTAGATTTGTTGGATTACTTTAGTCTCATCGCATTCGCATTCAGTCGGAATGCGGATGCAGGTATGTATATACAGGTGAGGGGATTCCTTGTGATCCATCACGAGTTTACTTTAGATGTTGCCGTATCTTTTTCTTGGACTAAACATTTGGGTTAATGTTTTGGTGGAAATTGTGAGTGGAAGTCATCATGAAGAGGCACAATCAATTAGGTGACTCATGGTCTCTTTTTTGGTGCTAATGTCACTTAATTGATTGATTAGTGTGTTGAATTGATGGATGGAGAGAGAAAGGGCAGCCATATCTCTTGGGGTTGGCTCTTGAGAGTTTCATTCTAGTGCTCTCATAATAATTCAACATAAAAGGAAAAGAAAGCCTCTTCTTCTTCCTCTAGCTCACCATTTCCACTAATGGCATCATCTTCAACCTCTATCCATACACTCTCATGCGTTGCGAATCAATGGATGCTTGAGACAAAGTGATCGCACACATTCTCTACTTCACCTTGGACACGTCGGCTAGCAAACTTCGTGTCCGAGTTGCTTCGGATGAAGCGGGAGCCCGTAAAAAGACTCATTGATGTGGTGCCCTTCCGACGAGGAGACCGGAGATCGGAGATGCCGCGAGGAGCTAGGGATGGTGGCTAAAGACCGAAGGACACGGATCGATCGGTATAGCTTTTCTAACCCTTCTCTAGTTGCTAGTCTATGTTAATGGTTCGATCCGGGTGAAAGACTACGATATCGCCGGTTTCCTAAAAAGTTTTTGTTTCGCATTTTGGCCTCGGATTGACGGCCGGGGCGCTACCGTAGACTTACATGGTATCAGAGTGTCACGTCTATGCGTTTTTAAAAACATCAAATATTTACTGAAAATTTCGGCAGAGTCTCCTTTGTAAATACTGGCCCCCAAACGGGATACAACATGAATAGTATACGAAATCAATAAAAGGCATCCCCAAGCGGGAGCTAGCTCTTCGTCAATCGACGGTCACAACCACACAAGCAATAAAATATACAATGCCAAAGGCGAGGATCAAAACTCAAAAGGAAACTCAAAACAACAAGAAATCCACATAAATATAACGCGCGACTCTAAGGTCGAAAGAATAACATCACTGGACTCTATCTCAAAAATAAATACATGTTTGGTTGATGGAACTTCTAGATATAACTGAATAATAATATACAATGTAAAATGATGGGAACGATACAAATAAACCCACCTACTAGCAAGTCACCCGAAAGAAGCAGTGCCAGCTGATTGGTACGAAAAATTGTTAGTTATATGTATGCCCTAGAGGCCATTACTGTACATACGATGTATATTGTAGTGGATGCTAGGACATATATAGGGAGGACTTTCTTTCTCGACATGATAGTATGCTATCTGGTTGTACTTTATCTTAACATGTACTCTGATTGTCTCTATATTACATGTTGATAAAGCCCTTAGGATATGTACTCGACTACTAGGACTATGATGAGATCATACTAGTGGGGCCACGGTAGTCGACGAGTACATCCTATAACTGTTCCTAGTCGAGGGTGTATCGAGACAGGGCATCGATACACTAGAGTAGACTAGAGTATACGCATCTTGACCCATATGATGGGCGATGGATAATCCCATATCAATCGGTGTTTGACATCAAGGATGGTGTATGGGTGCTCAGTAGAGACTGGGTACACTGGACGGACTCATCGAGAACTCCCAGATGGTATTATACCTCACGTCAGATGGCAGTTCTCCGGTGACACTGGTACAGAGTAGTCTGTTGACCCGAGATCGTCATAGAGTCTTGTGTGATTCCCACTGTGCTTTGATTTCCATCATACCACATCTAAGAGGGCATGCAAAAAGGTGGCTTTGGGTACAGTCCCGAATCACATGGAGGCAATGAGCGATAGGAGGGGATTCGTCTCTCCCGGTATAGGGAGTTGATGTTGTGCTGTGTTCAATTGGCTATAACCGGAAATCCCTGGCCAGGGTTGCTGAGATTTACTGGTAAGTGTTATCAGTAGTTTCTCGAACTGTTATAGACCTCATATCGACACGACTTATCAAGCTACTGGGGTCTGACGTTTACCACCCCTAGGCAAGATACGCGATATATCAGACGACGAGACCGGACTGTACGGGAGTGTTACTGATTGGATTCACAGGAGAATGTACAGGATTGCTTGTTGATCTTCTGATCTTTCAATACCCTGGTGGCCGTTACGTTTAACAGACCGCTTGCGGCTTGTGGGTGTTTGATATGATCATCACCTACTACCGGCGTATTGACGAGTCTTTAGAGTCCTACACAGGGGTTTCCTGGCTCATGCGAAACGGAGTAGGAGCACATATGTGATATGTGCGGGACCGAGATTAATACGATATGAGATACCGTATTCTATTCTCGTGATTCGTGACATTGATCGGTTGTATGCGATATAGCCGGGTTATCGGATCAAGTGTTGATTCGATAAGTTGTTACACATGATATTAGTCGGTTATAGCCGGGTTATTAAATCAAGAGTTGATTTAATAATTTAATGTATAATTATATATTTGATATATTACATTATATTAACTAGTATTAGCTCACTTATGATTTATTTTCTCACTAGATTGTGCACATTGTTTATATGTGATATATGCAAGTGTACATGTTTGTATCATGCTTGATGATACATACAAGATGGGTGTATGAGACTTATATCAAGTTTAGGTTAAATTAGGGTTTACTTATTTTCTTAAGAATAACAAAAGAGAGGAGACTTTAGTCAATGTTATCAAGCTTGTAGAAGCTTGTATGCAACATCGACAAAGTCAACTCTTTTGTCATTCCTTAGGATATTAGTTAACCCAACCCTTAACCTCATACTTTGGTTAATTCTCTACATGAGTTAAGCATGAGGGCTTAACTCAACCATGGTGCAATAATTCATTGGATAAGTTTTCATTTGGATGAATTATTCATTAGACTTCTTCTTCTTCTTCATTCAACAAAAGCTTTCTAGCTTCAATGGAGATTGAGAAAAAGTGAGAAAATCAATTCTAAAGTGAGCCCACCTCCTACTTCTTCATCCTCTACCACTTGCCATGTAGTAGAGTGTGTTATCTTCACAAAGTTCATGACCTAGTGAAGGAATAGCTTGAGTTGGTGTCTCCCCGACGTAGATCATCTTCGGCCTCGAAGTCATCGAAGCAAGCACGTTCTTTCTTCTTGTGAAGCTTCTCTAGAGTCCGGAGTTCACGATCGCAGCGAAGGGGATATCTACACGGAGCTTAATAAGTGAAGGACCGGATCTACAAAGGTTGTAATCTCTCTCACTTAGTGTTAAAGAGTTTAACATGCTTGTTTTCACCTAAACTCTAGTTTAAAGATCCGGCTTTGGGTTGTTCGGCATGGCTAAATTTTTAATCGGGCATGGTTGATGCCTCGTAGAACCTTATGAGCATGCCTAGCAACCCTACAGTGGTATCAGAGCCAAGCTAGAGCTTTAGGCGAAGTCTGAGCAAAGTTTAAAGTCCGATCGAAACCCGAAACACCCGAGTATACCCCTCTTTGGATAATTTTTAAAATGTTGATTTTTTCAGTATTAAAAATACTCAGAAAAACAAGCAGGAAAAACTAAGAATTACTTTGAAGTACGGCCCACTAATTCGCTCATATGAATGCGGAACCGCGGCCAAACCAAGGGTTTGGCGGCGGTTCCTCGGCCAAAATTGTGAATTAGTCCCTGGAACTTCATATATTTATTCTTAGGTCCTTTATTGTCATTTTTTTCTGGGAATTTTTTTAATTCCACTCAAGTGTTGAGTTTTCTAAGGTTGTATTGGGGACTCGTTGATTCGATCGGATAATTTAACTTTGTTTAGTTTGTCCGGGTAAGTTTTAGAAACTGTTAAAAAGTTCGAACGGATATCAATAACTCACTTTTTCCCTTGTCGGAATTTTTTTCAAAAGTTGGATATTTTCTCGAGTTTTAGAACGTTCTAAGTCGTGCAAGTAACGCGGTGGACCCTCTAGAAGGCAACAAAGCTTAACTCGATTATGTGACCGTCTTGAACTGCCCCTAAACCTTAGGGTTTGGGGCAGTACGACGTGCCACATATGAGGCGTTGGCTTGACCCTTCTACGGCTGGACCATTGGTACTGTGGCATGTGATGGATGTTTTTAAACTGATTTCAAGTGTTGATATATATTGGGGAAATCTTGGGTGTTTGATTATTCGATCGGAAAGTTTAACATTGTCTATTTATCTGGAATGTGATACAATATTTGGAATCCACAGGTAGTTATGAGATAACTAATTTGAATGTTATAAATCTAGCAGTTCAGTCTCAATTGATCGGTTGCCATGGGATTTTGATGCGATCAAAAGTCCATCGCAATCACGTAGCGTACGCGGATACTCGCCGGGTAAACTTAATAGACAGCCATGCCCCATAGCCCCGACTAAGTGACTGTAGGAGAACCCCGTCGCCAAAAGCATCCGTTCGGGTGCTCGCGGCAGCGGTGTTCCGCCTTAGTGTACTTCGTCGACGACATCGGGGGTGCGGCCGTTTACTAAAGTTTGCGACGAGCATTCGATCAGGATGTCGGGAATCTTGTTGAATTGCCCGACTTGATATTGAAAAGAGTTTTCGATAATGAGACTAAAATGCGGGGTTTTTAATTGTTAGGCATGTGATGTCTAAGGAATTCATTTGGTTAGGCATGCGATGTCTAAGGAGGTTGCGGATTCCAACTGTTGTAGTTTTACACTTTCTTTTCTGTGATCGTAAGCGTAGTATGTGGTGTATCGCCGGCTTCGTTGCTATACATCAACGACAATCGGGATACGCATACTTGCTTACGTTGATGATATGAGATATTATGGGTTGCTGTGATATGTTATATTGGATCGTCGCGTTTGAATAGCCGGGGGTTTTATGTGAGATGAGAGTTTTTTCTTTTTCTTTCATGTAAAATTCATTTGTATGTAATATTCTTTTATTGGGGCACTTCCGGGCTGAGGATGATGTCACCATTGTATATTATTTACTTTTCCGCATTAGGTAGACCCAAGGCGGGGAGCACAAGTAACCGGGTTCTGGGGTCCAGTGGGAGACCATCTCGAGGAGTCGAGACCGGGTCTCCTAACCCTAGAATTGGCAGTGTTGCTTGCCGCTCTCGTAGGGGTCTAGGGATGTGGGTTTGGCTATTCATCGCGACCGTGGAATCCGTGTTTTATACTGGCTCGTATTGAAAACACGGACATCCTAGTATATCCAATATTTCATATATGTTCTTCTGCTGCAATGTTCTATGATGAGATCATATTACTGCCTGAGACGAATGTTTATATTATATATATGAGATATATATTATATATTGTTGATTTCGTTTCATATCTGATGCTTGTGAAGCATAATAAAATGGGACTTCATTAATGAGATTAATGAAATAAAAGAAACCTAAAGATGTTGTAGAAACTTGTTTAAAAACTGGTAGCTCTAGTTCTTACTTTGCATAGCGGTGTTCCTTGTAGAACATCCAGCACCTTATTCGATAAGGAAAGAGCCGAGATCCCTTCACTGGGAGTGACCTCTTTAGCGAAACTAGCAGATGCTACAAACTCGGTTTGTCTTTTGATTGCTTCTATAGTTCTTGCTTTGCATAGTGGTATATATGATATACCCTGCACCTTATTCGATGAGGAAAGGGCCGACGATCCCTTCACCGGGAGTGACCCTTTTAGCAAAACTAGAAAAGCCTAAAAAACACTCCATTTAAAAATCACTCGATTCTACAACGATATAAAGTTCATTACGCAAAGGGTTTTCTTAAGAACCTGTCGTAGCCCTCCGTCATTTCAGATAAGTAATAGTTAGTATTCGTGCTGCATTTGTTGACTCAGTCAAAGCGTAGTGTGCGGTAGCTGATTAGTGCTTATCTGCAAAGCATATGATGCGATTGGATTAGGGTAGTCGTGCGGCCTTGTTGACTCAGTCAAGGGTCATGTGGGTGGGTTTAATTCAATCGGGAAATGACGGGTTGAACTTTACTTGCGGTCTATGGTTTGTTGACTCAGTCAAGGTCATAGATCGCTTGGGGCAAAACATTATTGGGAATTTCAAGTGTTGAAATTTGCAATGAGATTGCATACCTTCTATGAGATAGTTGGATCCCGATACCCGCTGCGAGTAAGAGTTACTCCTGGGAGAGTTTTACACATTACAATTAGCCGATCAAGTAGGTGTCTAGAAAGGTGTTAACGGGGTTACGCCTCTGGGAAAATGAGGTTTACTTTAATTAGGTTCGTGCGAAAGCACGGGGGACCTCCCTCAAAGTACCGACACTGGCCTGGCTGAAAGATTGGCGAACTTATAGCCTGTAATTAATCCCGGCTAGTCTTTCCTTTTAGGGTTTGAAGGAAGATTTGATTAAAACAGTGGGAGACATCCTGATTAGATATATTAGATAACCAATCTAATCTTGCAAGAGCATACGCTGAGTGTTTTCTTCTCTCTCTCTCCAGGTAGCGACCATATCACGCCTTAATCAAGATAATAATACGGATGTATTGACTGAACCAGCTTGTTATACTGAGCTCAGGAACGTCGGTCCCGCTCCAACTTATAATTGTTATAAGATAGAGCAGGAAATTGGGGAATACCAGATTTCCCGTGCCGCCCAAACGAAGAAAGTGCATGTTGATGCATCATCTTCGGGTGTGTTCATTACAGAGAACTGTTTCTCAGTATCCTTTACGTCCTGGGTATGAGATACCAGATCAGGATCCCGCATATGTAATCTGTTACATGGGCTACAGATAGGTAGAGAGCTGAGAACGGGTGATAAGTTTCATGAGATAGAAAATGGTGCAAGTGTTGCAGCCAAGTCTGTTGGTCAGTATCACCCTGTATTACCAGAATACATTGATTCTGAACGAATGTTATTAGATACCGAACCTGATATACAACATCGTATCAGTCTCTTTATTAGTAAAGAAAGGATATAATTTTGTATTATTGGATAATGTTTTGAACATTTCCTATATCAAGAGTTGATCGGTTAAGGCACGTTATCTAAAAGCATAGACGTTCTAAATCAAACCACAGTTCTTAATGTACAGAACACACACAAGAGGAAGAGTTCAGAAATGAACGAATCCTTCTTGAGGCATTATAGACAAGGTCATATCAATGCGACCCGACTAGCTGAAGTTACATATAGATGCATATTTAAATTAGTTTGAATTTACATCTTATGAAACTTGCCGGTCATGTCACAGAGATAAGATGACCACAGCTCTAATTATTGGAAACAGAGAAAGAGTTAGTGAACTCTTGGGATTGATACATGCTGATGTATGAAGGTCCCCTGTCTACACAAGCCAAGACCAGTTCTATGTACTTTGTTATATTCACTGATGATCTCTCAAGATTCGCACTTGTGTTCCTGTTGAAACACAAGCCCGAACCTTTTGAGATATTCACCGAATATAAGTTAGAAGTAGAGAACCAAACACGGGTATAAGTATTATGTCCTTTGATGAGATCAGGGAGGAGAATACTTGAGCACAGAATTCCTGGACTATTCTAAAGGAGAATGAGATTCTCTCTTAGCATTACTCATCCGTATACACCACAGCACGTCGGTGTATCGGGGCGGAGCAATCACACCCTATGTGATATGGTGTGCTCTATGATGAGTACTACTGAGTTGCCTATTTCCTTTTGGGAGTTATGCACTTGAGAAGCTGCATACCTATTGAATATGGTTCAAATCAAATCAGTTGCCTACCACTTCATATGTGATATGGAATGGGAAGAGCCCATATCTTAAGTATGTTAAGATTTGGGGTTATCCGGCCTATGTCTAAAAAGAAAAATCCGGACAAGCTCGAGGCAAAGTAAGTTCTGTGGTTGTTTGTTGGATATCCCAAGCATACGCAAGGGAATATCTTCTACCTAACCGAGGAACAAAAATGTTTTGTTTCTCAACATGCCACCTTTGTGAAAGGGAATTTCTTGTGAAGAAATTAGTGGTCATGAGGTAGAACTGGAAGGAGTTCCAGCTATACAAACTACAGCAGATGATTTGGTAGAACCAAAGGATTCAATAGTTTCCAACGAACCTCAGCCTCTCCGCCGATCTAGTAGGGTTCCTCACCCACCTAAGAGATACTTCGGTTTCTCTATGACAGTAGGAGCGAGGATTGCATCATGAGATGATGACCCAACTAGTTTCGAGCAGGCTATCAGGAGTGGGACTCTGTAAGAATGGCTGGATGCTTATCGATCTGAGATGGAATCCTTATACACCAACAAAGTATGGACTTTGGTTGCTTTATCTGAAGGGTTAAATCCCCATCAGGAGCAAGTATATCTTGAGAAGATTACTTGGTGTACATGGAAAAGTTGAGACTTTCAAAGCTATGCTTAAGTCCATCCAGATCCTACTTGCCACGGCTACATACCATGACTACGATATCTGGCGGTTGGGTGTCATGACTGCTTTTCTAAATGATGATTTGGAAGAGAGCGTCTATAAGTACACAGCCAGAGGGCTTCGTAGATAGTGGGAGCAGCAGAAACGTGTGGAAGTTATTTTATGTGATAAAACAGGTATCGCGGAATTGGAACATCTGTTTTGATGTGGTAGTCAAAGAGTTTGACTTCATCAAAATGGTAGATGAACCTTGTATATATAAAAAGGTAGTAGGGAGTATGGTGGTGATCCTCGTAGAGTACGTGGATGACATACTCTTGATAGGGAAGGAGTTTCCTATGCTACGCTCGGTCAATCTCCGCTTATCACAAGGATTCTCCAAATAGGATCATAGTGATACCTCCTGAATCCTGGATTTTGGATCTATGAGATAGATCTAATTGGATGTTAGGATACTCACTAGTTGTAGTGAGATGGTATCAATCGATCCTGGGGAGAATCACTGGAAAGGTTCCAGGGTGATAAGGACAACTGAATGTCAGTCGCAGGCATTGTCTTTACCCTCAGTGGAGGGACAGTATGTTGGAAGAGTTCCAAGCTAGATACCGTGACTTACTAGACGATTAAAGGCAAGATACATCATTACCAAGGATGCTACCAAAGAGGCAGTCTGGATATATATAAGTTCATGAGATGAACTTCGTTCCTACCATTGTGTGACAATGGAGTTGTGGCTTTTGCCAAGGAACCCCCGCCCCATCTAAAATCCAGATATAATTCTTAGGCAGTATCACCTGATCATGGAGATGGTTGATCTCTAGGGAGATCGAGGTTAGGAGAGTAGACACAGAGGACAACAACGCGGATCCACTCACAAAGGCCTTTTCCCAGTAGAGACTTTTATGGGATGGTTGAGTATGAGATACTTCAACCATAGCTAATTGTTGGGTATGTGATACCACAACAGATGGCCCTAGTGCAAGTGGGAGATTGTTAGTTATATGCATGCCCTAGAGGCCATTACTGTACATACGATGTATATTGTAGTGGATGCTAGGACATATATAGGGAGGACTTTCTTGCTCGACATGATAGTATGCTATCTGGTTGTACTTTATCTTAACATGTACTCTGATTGTCTCTATATTACATGTTGATAAAGCCCTTAGGATATGTACTCGACTACTAGGACTATGATGAGATCATACTAGTGGGGCCACGGTAGTCGACGAGTACATCCTATAACTGTTCCTAGTCGAGGGTGTATCGAGACAGGGCATCGATACACCAGAGTAGACTAGCGTATACGCATCTTGACCTATATGATGGGCGATGGATGATCCCATATCCATCGGTGTTTGACATCAAGGATGGTGTACGGGTGCTCAGTAGAGACTGGGTACACTGGACGGACTCACCGAGAACTCCCAGATGGTATTATACCTCACGTTAGATGGCAGTTCTCCGGTTACACTGGTACAGAGTAGTCTGTTGACCCGAGATCGTCATAGAGTCTTTTGTGATTCCCACTGTGCTTTGATTTCCATCATACCACGTCCAAGAGGGCGTGCAAAAAGGTGGCTTTGGGTACAGTCCCGAATCACATGGAGGCAATGATCGATAGGAGAGGATTCGTCTCTCCCGGTATAGGGAGTTGATGTTGTGCTGTGTTCGATTGGCTATAACCGGAAATCTCTGGCCAAGGTTGCTGAGATTTACTGGTAAGTGTTATCAGTAGTTTCTCGAACTGTTATAGACCTCATATCGACACGACTTATCGAGCTACTGGGGTCTGACGTTTACCACCCCTAGGCGAGATACGCGACATATCAGACGACGAGACCGGACTGTACGGGAGTGTTACTGATTGGACTCACATGAGAATGTACAGGCTTGCTTGTTGATCTTCTGATCTCTTAATACCCGGGTGGCCGTTACGTTTAGCAGACCGCTTGCGGCTTGTGGGTGTTTAATATGATCATCACCTACTATCGGCGTATTGACGAGTCTTTAGAGTCTTACACAGGGGTTTCCTGGCTCAAGCGAAACGGAGTAGGAGCACATATGTGATATGTGCGGGACCGAGATTAATACGATATGAGATACCGTATTCTATTCTCGCGATTCGTGACATTGATCAGTTGTATGCGATATAGCCGGGTTATCGGATCAAGTGTTGATTCGATAAGTTGTTACACATAATATTAGTCGGTTATAGCCGGGTTATTAAATCAAGAGTTGATTTAATAATTTAATGTATAATTATATATTTGATATATTACATTACATTAACTAGTATTAGCTCACTTATGATTTATTTTCTCACTAGATTGTGCACATTGTTTATATGTGATATATGCAAGTGTACATGTTTGTATCATGCTTGATGATACATACAAGATGGGTGTATGAGACTTATATCAAGTTCAGGTTAAATTAGGGTTTACTTATTTTCTTAAGAATAACAAAAGAGAGGAGACTTTAGTCAATGTTATCAAGCTTGTAGAAGCTTGTATGCATCATCGAAAAGTCAACTCTTTTGTCATTCCTTAGGATATTAGTTAACCCAACCCTTAACCTCATACTTTGGTTAATTCTCTACATGAGTTAAGCATGAGGGCTTAACTCAACCATGGTACAATAATTCATTGGATAAGTTTTCATTTGGATGAATTATTCATTAGACTTCTTCTTCTTCTTTATTCAACAAAAGCTTTCTAGCTTCAATGGAGATTGAGAAAAAGTATGAGAAAATCAATTCTAAAGTGAGCCCACCTCCTACTTCTTCATCCTCTACCACTTGCCATGTAGTAGAGTGTGTTATCTTCACAAAGTTCATGACCTAGTGAAGGAATAGCTTGAGTTGGTGTCTCCCCGACGTAGATCATCTTCGGCCTCGCAGTCATCGAAGCAAGCACGTTCTTTCTTCTTGTGGAGCTTCTCTAGAGTCCGGAGTTCACGATCGCAGCGAAGGGGGCATCTACACGGAGCTTAATAAGTGAAGGACCGGATCTACAAAGGTTGTAATCCCTCTCACTTAGTGTTAAAGAGTTTAACATGCTTGTTTTCACCTAAACTCTAGTTTAAAGATCCGGCTTTGGGTTGTTCGGCACGGCTAAATTTTTAATCGGGCATGGTTGATGCCTCGTAGAACCTTGTGAGCGTGCCTAGCAACCCTAAAAAAATTATGTGTTTGTAGTTATTAACCGCAATCAGAACGGTGTCGCGTGTAGCTAGACCGAGATGAGTACGGGTCGTCCTCAGGGAAACGTTGAATCTTTTACTCTTACTTTAGATGTGTTGAAAAAGAGAGGAGGAATAAAGAATTTTGTCGAAAGGTTTCTAGATCTACGTTAAGCAAGAATGCAAAATATATAGATCTAGATTATTTTAGGGATATAGTTAATTTATTAAGAGGGCTTGTAGGGTTCGTTAGGATTTAGTAGTTATGGACGATTAATTAAAAGTTACCCTTTTTATTCTTTAATAGATTTAAAACTAGAACGACGGCGATGCGTGTAGATTAGGGTTTCTGGAGGGAAAAGGAATCCCACTCTTAACCCTTATCTCGACACGGAACTCCGTTCATATCTAGCCTTTACCAAAACAATCATTAATCTAATCTCTAATCGCGGTCGGAACTAACAAAGAATTGTTAGCGTGCCCGATTAGGATGTTAATGATTCTTTTGATAAATTTCATAAACTTTATAGGACTTTAAAAGGGTTTAGGGATGTTCATCATCCATTAGCCTACCCTAATCCTACGAACCCTAACAAGCGGAGAATTACTCGCGCATGTTGGGAGAAAAAGAGATGGAAAGAAATTGCATAATTAAACTACGAAGAAATAGAATAAGAAAAAGAAAGCTACCTTTATTAATCAACAATATTCATTACACTTGAATCCTTAGAAAATGATTACAATTTCTAGTTGCTTCTCGATCTCTTCTAAGGAGGTAGACGAACAGTTGATGATCAGCCTGGATGCGTGAGCCGTCTTGGACTTCGTGATCTCGTCGGCTTGATAATTTTTCCAAGAGGCTCTCGGTCTTTATTTATAGTCCCAAAGCCAGAAAATTAGCTTCCTAATTTGGAAGCAAGTAGTTAGTATCCAACAGAGAAAATCCCTTCTCCTAAGTCTTCTAAACCGCGGCGGATCCGCGGCCAATAGGGGGTTTGGCCGCGGATCCGCGGCCAAAAAGTGGGATCGTTTGGGGATTTTTCTGGGGCTTTTCTTCTTATGACACGTGGAGATCTCTGGAACCTCTGGAAATTGGAAATCTTTTCTTTGTTGCTGCCAGCCTTGATTTCTTAGTTTGCTTTCTTAATTAGGCAGGTTTGCTCTTAACAACTTTGATTCCCTTGATTTTTAGCCTTGAAAAATTCTGCACAATCTCAACAAATAATATTAGTGGAGTTTTGTTTTATTGAGATATTAATTTACCATTTAAGATTTGGTCAATAGTATCTTTGCATACATTTTCCTACCAAATGTTAATTATAATATATCAACACATGAAAAATAGTATTTTTACAGATAAACCCTCATATGTATGATATATTATAATAAAGATTTTTTCTAATATAGAAATAGTAGGAAAAATGTAATAACAAATGTGCAGTTTTATCAACTGAACACCAGCAAAGCCGTAAAGAAACCTGTACGACAAAACCTACAAGAAACTGTGGCACAACGGGGGTGAGTTGCCAACTCATGAGTAGAAAAACATCTACGAACAGAAATCGCATGAACAACGCAATCCTAGGTCAACGACTATAATATATCCTCAAATATATAACTAGCAGCCTATAACAATGGCTAGGGTAAATATCTAACCCAAGTGTACTCTCATGTGCCCGTGTCAGTGACTCAGGTAGCAATATATCATATGAATGATGTATGAATGCATGAAAACAGAATACATGTACTAAAGAAACTGCTTTCATAATTTAGTGAGATTTGCTTTGTATTTTTAAAATGAGGTATCATAATGAAATCAGCATAAACAGTGTCTAGCATCGACACAAAACATAAATCTCAATTTCTCAAAATCTCAGGCTCCGGCTATCCAGACTGGCCTGTATCATCAAATCTCAGTACCTCAATATCTCGAAATCTCAATGTCTCAATCTCAATATCTAGGGCGCCGTCAGTCCAGACCGGCCCCTACCATCCATTTCAAGACCACGACGGTATCCTCCGGATATCCGACGCGTCGGGTAAAATCACCGGTCGGTAGTACTCCCCTGCCAGGCTCAACGCCATCATCTGCGATCCTCTTTCCCCGGGGTACCACATCGGGTCCACCATGTACCCGAAACGGTTCCTCCACTCCTCGAACTCGGGTCTCGAATTCCATCAGCAAACTCATGGTGGACGACTCATACATCATGGGAAAACCGCACTTTTTATTTTAAAGAGAGAAAAGAAGTTTATATAAGTTTTGCGGTTTTCCCCCAAATCCAGAAAATCTCATGGAAATCCGAATCCAAATCCTCAAAAGCATGTAAACGGTGAATATAGGCATAAAAATCCATGAATGCTGCATAACAATGAATAATAACATGCATGAAGTAACAAGTAATAACTACAATGTCTAATCTAGCATATAAGGCAAGTACACTAATATCATGTCTAAATTATTAGCTAACAACCTATGCCAATGCAATAGTATTTTTAAAGTGTACGTGGCATGGCAATTACCGATGAAGATGTGTGTGAGCCGGCAAATAAGTGTACGTGGTACATACGGATCATCGGTAATGGTGCTGGTGTCCTAACAGCATGATATCAACAATGCAAATAGGAATCACAATATAAGTATGCGGTGCGGAGCGAACAACAATAATGAGTGGGAGCTAAATACTAGACACAAGATAACAAATCTATATTTAATATAAATATGAGTTCTACGGTGGTGCCATTTGAATATAACCCGAATCACGGTGTTTTGAAAATAAGGGCTACGGTGTTTTTAAGAAAAGATAGTCCTTTGAAATATCCGTAGAATCCCTTGACCTGTCTTTAAAAATACCTGCGATCCGTTAGTTTTGAAATAGGTAGGAATCTAACCTAGTCTAACAACTACACCAAACTATACGGCTGAACTAACAAGCTAACTGAAGGTAAGGAAACCGCCTAACATCTGAGTCGATACATACATACATACACACACACATACACACACACACATATATATATATATATATATATATATTAGTCGGTGATCCCGCCTCGATAATATCACGATACCATATCTATAATCAGATATTCCCAAGTCAAGAGTGCGGATCAAACATCAATATATAACTCGTACGTAAATCTATCGTACAACATCCTAAATCTGGGTACGGGTCAATATCACATTCATCACACTATTCATCTGGTATCCCCTTTATCAAAGATCATAATCCGGGTACTGATCTATGTCTAGTACAATACTGATACCACCTACGTATGGATGCACGCGTGTGAAACACTACGTCAAAGGACCCGCTACAACGTTATGTCGTATCTCAAATACGAACTCTGCCAAATCACCGATCTCACGGCCTCAAATCAAATCTCATCGACTCATCTCAAATCCCAAGTATTATCCTCAGATCCGGTATATGAACACATAGTCCCATACCCATGTGAACACATAAATATATAATCCCATATACGCACATGTAAAAGAAAGGATGTATGCAAGTATGTGCGTGTGTGCGTGTACAGGTGCAACCCCTACTCTAGGGTTTCGCAACTACACTAAACCAATCACAGAACACCGAAAGTCCATCTTTATATCAAAAATCTCAAATCAACATATACTAAATATATGTGTGTATACGTATTCGTATACATCACCACGAACTGCGGGGGTGCTATACGCCATCCACCCGACTTCTCCCCGTAGATATAAATCTACTCACCTGGTCCTTGCTCGCCGGTGCCGACGTCGCCACGCGCTTGCTTGTCGTCTCGACGTCCAGATGGGGTACCTACATATCATAACGCACCGTATCGCATTAAAACCAAATCCGAAATCGAAACGGTATACGAAAACCAATTCGGCACGCGTATCACGCATAGGTCGAAACCTATCGCCTACGCATGCAGGAATAGTCAAACCAACCCTCGATGTCGATGTACCAACATCAACACATCGAGAAAAACCCAAACACACCAATCGTGATTTCAAAACTCACTAATTATAATATTAAGTAGAAAGCAACTCATCAAAACCCCAAAATAAATCAAATCGATTAATTTCCGAAAACCTAGAAAGCACTAAATTTTCGTTTTAATTCGAAACTTGATGTTTTAACAAAACTAATGGCCATAATATCCACTAAATATCATAATTATGTCATATAAATCATTTCCACAATTTAATCTCATCAATTTTTATAAAACTACAAATTCTAGTTTTGCAATTTATCAAATTTTAACAATTTCAAGTAAAAATGCACAAAACAACAACTAAGCTTGGTTTTGCATGATCCAAAGGTATTAAACCACTCATGGATACCTTAATGATGTGCTAAAAATCCTAACTAGATTTTAATCTCACTTAATTACATTAATCCTAAAATCAGTTTGCAACATAATACAATTTGGACAATTTCTTTTTAAAGTGAATTTGCAAACAAACAACTAGGTTGGGTTTTGAAATTCTCAAGATTATAAATTACACAACACAACCATAACCAAATAATCCAAACCCTAACTCCCAATTCAACCCTTCTCTTTAAATTTCAACTTTCAATTAAACCCACAATTTAAACACCTAATTAGCTAAGATTACAATAAAAATTAACAAGGTACAATTAGTGTAAGATTATACCTCACAAATTTGAAGATCTAACATGAAAATCTTGGCCTCCAAAATAGCTTCTTGATCCATGATCCACACTAGAATAGGTTAAGAAGAAATGGGTAGAGATTGGATTTTGATTTTGTGTGATTTTTGTGTTGATTTTTGGGCATTTTGTTGAATTTTTTGATGCAAAACGAGAGAGGAAGAAAGAGGGGCTGTTGTGGTGCAGGAAAGAAGAGGGCTCGGCCATGTTGTGAGGGGGAGAGAGAGAGATAGAGTGGTGTGGGTTTTAAAGTCAACACAAGACCATGCTTCATTTTCTTTATTTCCTTTTCTTTTCTTTTCTTTTTTATTCTTTATTCTTTTGTGTGAGGAATGAGGTGGGGACTTGGGTGATTGGAGAAACCTAGGCTCAGCCATGGGAGGAAAATGGGGTGTGTGTGTGTATGTGTGGATGAGGGAAAAAGATAAATACAATACCCCAATTTCTATTTATACTAATTTCACTATTTAAGCCTTTTTCTTCAATATTTTCTAAAACCGTTTGGCAATTTCATTTCATTTCAAAAACAACATGTTAAAATTTTGTTTAATGTGTTATGATGCATAAAATTTGTTTCAACTCATTCCAATTTGTAATTTTCCCTAATTAAATGTATCAGTGACGGCTTAAAATAATATTAAAATAATTAATTTCGGAAAATTTTTCAGAAAATTTGAAATTTCACCAGTGGCTCAATAAACACCAAATACTAACAATTACATAGCTAGAATATTTATTTTTAATTTTATAATAAAGATATTTGTATTTTGAATTTTTATAGAAAACTCCCTTATTTTACCGATTTCCCGAAATTTCACCGAAACGATTTTCAAAACGTTACACAGAGCCACGCCATTAACATTTACTAGCTTGTTCTAACTTGTTTTTAAACATCGATCGGCCGAATTTTCCAAAACCGCGATTCCATTTTAGCAGTTTCTGTCGAAATTTTTTTGTCGTCGAAAAATTATTTTGAGTGTTTCAGAAAATCAGGCAGGCTTTTTTATGACATCTGTGAAAATTTGGTAACATGATGCTACAGTGCCGCCGCGGAACCGTGGCCATACCTAAGTTTTAGCCGCGGTTCCGCCGCCATAATGTGTCATCTCTGCACCAATTTTTCTACAGTGGTCTTAAACATGGAATTGTGGTTTCTGAATATTTTTGTTTGGACCCAGATTTTGTTTGAGTACTGGGATTTGTACTTGGGGCCCACTTCGGGAAATTTTGTCAATCGAATTTTTAAATAAGTTAGTTCGCAGTACTTACATTACTATCTGTGACCGTGAATGTCATTTGATCAGTAAATCTTGTCTAATTGCTATAGCTCTTTTATACGGATTTGCGAACGTGACATTCACGTTGATGTTCTGTGTTGTGCTGTGATATTGTGGATTTGTCGTGGTGGATAGCTGGATGCAATGTTAGTTCAGTTTGGTATTATTTATACATTTGATATTGCGGGGCGAGCGTCCGACATGTGGACTGGTGTCACTACCTGTTTGTATATTATTCTTTTGGGGCACGACCGGGCTGAGGTCGATGTACCCGTTGTTAGTTATATGTATGCCCTAGAGGCCTGTCACGACCCAAAGTTCGGTCCGTGACTGGCACTTAACCACGTAACGTCTAAAGGCGTAACGCGACTAAGTAAGCCGAAACCCAGAAATCAAAACCATTTTAAATATAGAGTGTTAAAACATTTTAGTAGAAGCATTTGTAAAATATTTAGAAAACCTTAAGTAATTTAGTAGAAAACCTTTTTAGTTCAAGAGTTGCATTTTAATAATTTTGGCAACATTTCCTTTATAAAAATTTGTCCCGCAAGTCGGGTAAAGGCAAGGTGTAGTCGGAGTAACATGTGAAATGAATAGAGCATCACAATATGATATACGACGCCGTAGCGAAGAATGAGCAGTAAAGCAAAGACAAATATCATAAAAGATAAGACTGCATAAATAAAGTTGGCCCACAGCGAGCTCGACACCAGAGTACAAAATAACATACATCGCCCTCACAACTGTCTCTAAGTCAATACATGAAGGTAGATGGAGAATACTAGATACATCAATATAGAACTGAAAGATAAACAGATACCGTACAAAACCCACCTAATAGCAAAAGGGCTCACACGCCTCAGAAATGGTATCTGTGTCAAAAGATGCAGTAAACAGCCAGCCGCGACTACTCCAAGGGGCAACCTCCAAGCACTGTGGCACAACGGGGGTGAGTTGCCAACTCGTGAATAGTAGATAACATATAAAGGTAATTGCGAGTATGCACGTGCTGCGATACTCTAACCTATGCCAACAGATAAACATCTATATGATGAACTGGGTGCTCAATATCATGCAACAAGTGCGAGCTAGTAATTATGTCTATATAATGAGCAAGGTATGTGATAATCAGGCATGGCGATGCAATCTAACAACCCTATATATATATGATGTGCAGGGTACGCAATGATATGCAAGCATGTGTACTCTATCAGGTATGCTAGCTACAGGATGAGATGTCAAGTACTAAATGCTGAGTATGGGAAGAAATAATATCTACACGGAATGTCAACGTGGAAAACATAACTGGTGTCTGTCAATACACCCTAATCCCAACACAACTCAGGAACCGTCATCCACATCGGCCCTCAAATCCTGTAATCTCATAAATTCGTGAGTGCCCAACATCGGCACCCAAATATCAAGAAAACTCGTGTCCAGCATCGACACGCAAAACCTCATATCTCGGGCATCCGTCCGTCCGGGTTAGCCCACGGGCTTTGTCTGCGGTATCGGCCCTCGGCCCCGGCAGTACGAGTCGTCCCGTATCCATCTTTTGACTCTGGTCGGTATCCTCCGGATAACCGCCAGGTCAAACCAATCACCGGTAGGTAGTAGTCCCTCTTCCAGGCTCACCGTCCACTGCACAGCGATCCGTTCTCGCCTCGGGGTACCATACCGGGTCCACCATGTACCCGCAATCGGCCTCGTCCAGCTCCTCGACTCGGGTTCACATGTATCGCTGTAGCACCGAGAAAACACATGGTGGACGCACTGAAATATCATATCAAGGGAAATCGGGTTTTCAAACAGTGCGTAATTTCTTAAAATAGTACTCCGGTTCCCAAATCCAGAAATCACAGAAATCAAATCCAATGCGTAAATCCATGCAATGTGTCGTATGACACTACGAGTAAAAGAAAGGGAGAACCGCTCTTTTTAAAAGATCCAGTTTTGAAAATATCTTTTGCGGTCCCTTAGTTTTAAATCAAGTCAATATCATCCATGTATGTAACATATGAATATGGGCATAGGTATGGACGTGCGAATGGATAAGTACGCAAAATGAATATATCAATGTACATGTGAGCTAATGCAGACATATGATGTATATGCGCCCGAGTATGAATATATGTGATGTATATGGCACAAGTATGAATATGTGAGGTATATGTGCCCAAGTATGAATATGTGCAGTATAGGGGGCACAAAGGTAAACATATCAAGGTATATACGTATGTGCACTATGACGAAATATAATGGTGCAAATGCACAGGTAGTGAGATATCAATGAAGGTATGCAAAATCGTAAGCGTCTAGTGTACATAATATGAATATAACATATGCTGATATGTGGCAGGTCATGACAACATCAATAAAATGGAATCAATATCCTAAATGATTTCTAGCAATCCTATACTGTGAGTGTCATGGCAATCACTAACGGCGTGAGTGTAGCATATAAATCGTGCTTGTGCAACTGATACCGCTAGTGACAGTGCAGTGTTCTATACTACCAGTTCTATATATAACAAAAGGTATGCCACTCTAGTATGTCTATATGAACACACAAGACTAAATATCCTATTACGCCCCGACGCTTAACGCCATACGGGCGATTTCCCCGTAGATGTTAAATCTACTCACCTGGTCGCGTGCTAAGTATAGCCGACCACCTGCTTCCCTTTCCTGGCGACGTTTGACGTACCCGCCTGTGAACCTGGAATTTACACAAGGAATCCAATTATATAAGCAAGAGTCTCGCAAAACGCGATATCGAAACAAAACGACAAACTCGTGTCGCGAATCAACGCGCGTGTGTGCGATACGCTGAAACGTGTGTGCACGCATCTACGACTCAGCTCGACACGCCGCGATACGCTGAATCATAAAACCCACTCACGTATCGCGCGTATCGCGCAAACTAAAAACACCAGAAAACGATATATCGTCCCAGATTTAACACAGGTTACAACATTACAAAACTAAACACACCGAGGGCCTACAGAACATAGCAGACACCCACCCAAAAAAACCCTCTCTCCTATCTCCCTGCTCTGGCCGCAATTTGCGGCCAGATCGATTTTTCCGGCGGCCTGAAAGTTGGCTGGTGGGGTCGGGCTCTGGTGGTGGGGTCAGGGTGTCACTAGTATGCTATGGTCCACTCAATTTTATTCTGGACTCACTGGGGTAACAGCAGATATCAAAAAGCTAAGTTTGCTTTAAAAAGTCACATTTTGCACAATCATGAAAAATCAGGGTATTTTGGTGAAATCTGTGGTTACCTAGGTTCACAAGGCCCTAACAACACTTAATTAACTTAGTCTAACCAAAACTAACCTTACTTAAGCAAAGATCACACTAATCATCATAATTATCACTAAAAACACGCAATCTAGCGCTAACAACTACCAATATACACTAATTAAACTAAACCAACGCACAAGTCTAGCATACAAGCAAGTGGAGCTCAGAGGTTATACCTCACTTGACCCTACGAGGCTGGGTCAGGAGAAGAAGAGAAGAAGAAGAAGCTGCTACTGCTGTTGCTGCTCCAGATGCTGTTGTTGTTGCTACTGCTACTGCTGATGCTGATGCTTGTTGTTGCTGTTGATGTTGTTGATGGTGCTAGTGCTGGGGCTGCTCGGGCTGCTGCTACATGTGCTGGGGCTGCTGCTGTTGCTTGGTGTTGCTGATGCTGGGGCTGAAGCTGATGTAGCTGCTGTTGTTGCTCTGTTGTTGTTGTTGTTGTGTGATGTTGCTGCTGTGCCTGCAGCTTCTGCTGCTGCTGATGATGCTGAGTGTGTGTGTGTGTGTGAGAGAGTGAATGAGTGAGAAATGAGAGGGTGTTGCAAACAAAAGAAATGATAATGCACAAGGTCAAGCCCCCATTTCTCTCTCTCTTGCCACATTAAATGCAAGCATGGGCTTGCCATGATGCACCCCTCTCATTCTCTCATTTAATGCAAGCATGGCTTAGCCATGATGCATACTCTCTCTCAAGTCAACCAAAAGCATTTTAAATCCCATTTCATTTAAAAAAAATATAACCTTAATTAAAATCATTTAACTTACTAATGGTGGGGTTAACCTACCATGGTTGTTAAACATGGTTTAACCCAAATTCTAACCCTAGTTTACATGCACAAGTTTGTGCAAGCTTAGGAAAATTCTAGAAAAATATTTATTAAATTTGAAAAATTATTTGAAAACCAATTTGGTAAACTTTTTATTAAAATCACATATTAAAATATAATGAACCACTAAACATATCCTAGGGTGTTACAAGGCCATTACTATACATACGATGTATATTGTAGTGGATGCTTGGACATATATAGGGAGGAATTTCTTGCTCGACATGATAGTATGCTATCTGGTTACACTTTATCTTAACATGTACTCTGATTGTCTCTATGTTACATGTTGATAAAGCCCTTAGGATGAGTACTTGACTACCAGGACTATGATGCGGATCATACTAGTGAGGACAGTGTAGTCGCCAAGTACATCCTTCAAATGTTCCTAGTCGTGGGAGTACCGAGACAGGGCATCGATACTCCAGAGTAGACTAGCGTATGCGCTTCTTGACCCATATGATGGGCGATGGATGATCTCTTATCCATTGGTGTTTGACATCAGAGAAGGTATACGGGTGCTCAGTGGAGACTGGATACACTGGACGGACTCGCCGAGAACTCCCAGATGGTATTATACCTCACGTCAGATGGCAGTTCTCCGGTGACACTGGTACAGAGTAGTCTGTTGACCCGAGATCGTCATAGAGTCTTGTATGATTCCCACCGTGCTTTGATTTCCATCATACCACATCCAAGAGGGCGTGCAAAAAGGTGGCTTTTGGGTATAGTCCCGAATCACATGGAGGCAATGAGCGATAGAAGGGGATTCGTCTCTCCCGGTATAGGGAGTTGATGTTGTGCTGTGTTCGATTGGCTATAACTGGAAATCCCTGGCCAGGGTTGCTGAGATTTACTGGTAAGTGTTATTAGTATTTTCTCGAACTGTTATAGACCTCATATCGACATGACTTATCAAGCTACTGGGTCTGACGTATACCACCCCTAGGCGAGATATGCGACATATCAGACGACGAGACCGGACTGTACGGGAGTGTTACTGACTGGATTCATGTACAGGCTTGCTTGTTGATCTTCTGAGCGCTCAATACCTGGGTGGCTGTTACGTTTAGCTGACCGCTTGCAGCTTGTGGGTGTTTGATATGATCATCACCTACTGCCGGCGTATTGACGATTCTTTAGAGTCCTACACAGAGGTTTCTTGGCTCAGCCAAAACGGAGTAGGAGCACATATGTGATATGTGCGGGACCGAGAACAATACATGTATGTGATACCGTATTAGATTCTCACAATATGAGATATCGGCCGGGTATATGAGATATAGCCGGGTCATCGGATCAAGTGTTGATTCAATGACCTGATACAGATTATATTAGTCGGTTATTTGTGAAATAGCCGGATTATCGGATCAAGTGTTGATTCGATAATTTAATGTATAATTATATATTTGGTATATTAAATTACCTTAACTAATATCAGCTCATTAAAAGATTCTTTTTCTCACTCGGGTAATACATTGATATATATGCGATATATGTTAATTGTATTATTTTATTTTGTTACAATAAATATTATATATGTGATATATAATATTATAACATGATATGGTTATTAATGCAACATGATTAGTGGAGATTAAACATGGTTAGGGTTTGATTTGGGTTAAGCTTTTCTAGAAGTTTCTAGAAGGTTTTTGTTTTGTTTTGTGCAAAGATATTTGTGTTGATATTTTAAGTGACTCATTCTTTAACCCAACCAAAACCCTAGCCCTAGTTAAATCTCTACAAAGGTTACATTGACCATGGTTGCGTTTCTAACCTCATACTTTACTTTCATTATTCATCACAAAAGCATTCATGATTCTTCTTCTTCTTCCTCCTTGAGTTCTTTCATGAAAAGCTTTATAGCCTTTTATGAAGTGATGATTTTGAGTGAGTTAAAGAAAACAAATGAGAGCTAAATTCCTACTTCATCATCCTAATCTATTCTTGCCAATTAGATTAGGGCGTTCATTTCATTTTGTGAGTGATAGCTTGTGTTAAAGAAACTTCAAGGTAGATCATCTTTGTTATCGAAGATTGGAAGCAAGCTTGCATCATTCTCTTCGTGGAACCTCTTTAGAGTCCGAGATATCGATGATCGCAGCGAAGAGACCTCAACACGGAGCTTATGAAGTGAAGGACCGGATTACAAAGGTTGTAATCCCAAACTCTTAGATGTTAAAGTGTTTAACATGCTTTGTTTCACCTAATCTCTAGTCTAAGATCTTGGTTTAGGGTTGTTCGGCATGGCTAATTTTTTAAATCGGGCATGGTTGATGCCTTATAGACCCTTGTGCGAGTGCTTAGTAACCCTACAGTGGTATCAGAGCCAAGCTAGAGTTTTAGGCGAAGTCTGGGCGAAGTTTAAAGTCCGATCGAACCCCGAAACCCCAAAACATACCCTTCTCTGGAAATTTTGTAAAAATGTTGATTTTTTCATATTAAAAATACTCAAAAAAATCAGCAGGGAAATACAAGAATTACTGTGCAGCACGTGCCTCCAATTCCTTTAATGCGCCGCGGAACTGCGGCAATGACCTGGCTTGCGCGGCGGTTCCGCGGCCAAACAGTAACATTAGTGTTTACTGTTTGCACAGTAATGTCCGTATTTCTTTCCTGATATTTTTGGGAATTTTTATTTCTACTCAAGTGTTGAGTTTTTTGGGATGTATTGGGGACTCGTTGATTCAATCGGATAATTTAACTTCGTTTATGTTTTTTCCGGATAATTTTAGAAACTGTTAAAAAGTTCGAACGGATATCAATAACTCACTTTTTCCCCTGCCGGAAATTTTTTCAGAAGTTGGATTTTTTCTCGAGTTTGAAATTTCCGGAAAATCATGCAAGTAACGCGGTGGACCCTCTAGAAGAACACAAACCTTAACTCGATTATGTGACCGTCTGAACCACCTCTGAACCTTAGGGTTTGGGGCAGTACGGCGTTGCCACATGTGAGGCATTGACTTGACCCTTCTACGGCTGAACCATTGGTACTGTGGCATGTGATGGATATTTTTTGAATTCCGCTCAAGTGTTGAGCTATTTGGGAAATCTTGGGTGTTTGTTTATTCGATCGGAAAGTTTAACATTGTCTATTTATCTGGAATGCGATACAATATTTGGAATCCACATGTAGTTATGAGATAACTAATTTGAATGTTATAAATCTAGCAGTTCAGTCTCAGTTGATCGGTTGCCACGGAATTTTGATGTGATCAAAAGTCCGTCGCAATCACGTAGCGTACGCGGATTCTCGCCGGGTAAACTTAATAGATAGCCACACCCCATAGCCCCGACCAAGTGACTGTAGGAGAACCCCATCGCCAAAAGCATCCGTTCGGGTGCTCGCGGCAGCGGTGTTTCGCCTTAGTGCACTTCGTTGACGGCATCCGGGGGTACGGCCGTCTACTAAAGTTTGCGACGAGCATTCGATCAGAATGTCGGGAATCTTGTTGAATTGCCCGACTTGATATTGAAAAGAGTTTTCGATAATGAGACTAAAATACGGGGTTTATAATTGTTAGGCATGCGATGTCTAAGGAATTCATTTGGTTAGGTATGCGATGTCTAAGAAGGCTGCGGATTCCAACTGTTGTAGTCTTACACTTTCTTTTCTGTGATCGTAAGCGTAGTATGTGGTGTATCGCCGGCTTCTTTTCTATACATCAACGACAATCGGGAAACGCATACTTGCTTACGTTGATGATATGAGATATTATGTGTTGCTGTGATATGTTATATTGGATCGTCGTGTTCTGAATAGCCGGGGGTTTTATATGAGATAAGAGTTTTTCTTTTTCATTCATGTAAAATTCATTTGTATGTCATATTCTTTTATTGGGGCACTTCCGGGCTGAGGATGATGTCACCATTGTATATTATTTACTTTTTCGCATTAGGTAGACCCAAGGCGGGGAGCATAAGTAACCGGGTTCTAGGGTCCAGTGGGAGACCATCTCGAGGAGTCAAGACTAGGTCTCCTAACCCTAGAATTGGCAGTGTTGCTTGCCGCTCTCGTAGGGGTCTAGGGGTGTGGGTTTGGCTATTCATCGTGACCGTGGAATCCGCGTTTTATACAGGCTCGCATAGAACACGGAAATCCTAGTATATCCAATATTTCATATGTTATCTTCTGCTGCAATGTTCTGTGATGAGATCATATTACTGCCTGAGACGAATGTTTATATTATATATATGAGATATATGTTATATTGCAGATTTCGTTTCAAATGCGATGCTTGTGAAGCATAATAAAATGGGACTTCATTAATGAGATTAATGAAACTGAAAGAAACCTAAAGATGTTGTAGAAACTTGTTTAAAAAAATGGTAGCTCTAGTTCTTGCTTTGCATAGCGGTGTTCCTTGTAGAACATCCAACACCTTATTCGATAAGGAAAGAGCCGAGATCCCTTCACCGGGAGTGACCTCTTTAGTGAAACTAGCAGATGCTACAAACTCGGTTTGTCTTTTGATTGCTTCTATAGTTTTTGCTTTGCATAGTGATATTTGTGAAATATCCTGCACCTTATTCGATGAGGAAAGAGCCGACGATCCCTTCACCGGGAATGACCTCTTTAGCAAAACTAGAAAAGGCCTAAAAAACATTCATTTTAAAAATCACTCGATTCTACAACGATATCAAGTTCATTACGCAAAAGGTTTTCTTAAAAACCTGTCGTAACCCTCCGTCATTTTAGGAAGTAGGGTACTTAGTATTCATGCTGTGTTTGTTGACCTTAGTTAAGGCACATTGTATGGTAGCTAAGTGATGTCTTCCTATATAGCATATGATGCGATTAGTTAGGACAGTCATGTGACTTTGTTGACCTTAGTTAAGGGTCATGTGGGTGGGTCTATTTAATCAAGAAATGACGGGCAGAACTTGACTAGTGCTTATGATTTGTTGATCATAGTTAAGGTCATAAGTCACTAGGGGTAAAATATTATTGGGAATTTCAAGAGTTGAAATTTGCAATGAGATTGCATACCTTCTATGAGATAGTTGGATCCCGATACCCACTGCGAGTAAGAGTTACTCCTGGGAGAGTTTTACACATTACAATTAGCCGATCAAGTAGGTGTCTAGAAAGGTGTTAACGGGGTTACGCCCCTGGAAAGACGAGGTTTATTTTAATTAGGTCCGTGCGAAAGCACGGGGAACCTCCCTCAAAGTACCGGCACTGGCCTGGCTGAAAGATTGGCGAACTTGTAGCGTGTAATTAATCCCGGCTAGTCTTTCCTTTTAGGGTTTGAAGGAAGATTTGACTAAAACAGTGGGAGACATCCTGATTAGATATATTAGATAACCAATCTAATCTTGCAAGAGCATACGCTGAGTGTTTTCTTCTCTCTCTCTCCAGGTAGCGATCATATCACGCCTTAATCAAGATAATAATACGGATGTATTGATCGAACCCGCTTGTTATACTGAGCTGGGGAACGTTGGTCCCGCTCCAACTTATAATTTTTATAAGACAGAGCAGGAAATAGGGGATTACCAGAATTCCCGTGCCGCCCAAATAAAGAAAGTGCATGTTGATGCATCATCTTTGGGTGTGTTCATTACAGAGAACTGTTTCTCAGTATCCTTTACGTCCTGGGTATGAGATACCGGATCAGGATCCCGCAAATGTAATTTGTTACATGGGCTACAGATAGGTAGAAAACTGAGAACGGGTGATAAGTTTCATGAGATAGAAACGGTGCAAGTGTTGCAGCCAAGTCTGTTGGTAACTATCACCCTGTATTAGCAAATACATTGATTCTGAACGAATGTTATTAGATACCGAACCTGATATACAACATCATATCAGTCTCTTTATTAGTAAAGAAGGATATAATTTTGTATTGTTGGATAATGTTTTGAACATTTCCTATATCAAGAGTTGATCGGTTCAGGAACGTTATCTAAAAGCATTGATGTTCTAAATCAAACTACAGTTCTTAGTATACAGAACACACACAAGAGGAAGAGTTCAGATGAATGAATCCTTCTTGAGGTATTGTAGACTAGGTCATATCAATGTGACCCGACTAGCTGAAGTTACATTAAGATGCATATTTAAATTTGTTTGAATTTACATCTTGTGAAACTTGCCGGTCATGTCACAAAGATAAAATGACCACAACTCTGTTTATTGGAAACAGAGAAAGAGTTAGTTAACTCTTGGGATTGATACATGCTGATGTATGAAGGTCCCCTGTCTACACATGCCAAGACCGGTTCTTTGTACTTCATTACATTCTCTGATGATCTCTCAAGATTAAGACAAATGTTTCTGTTGAAACACAAGTCCGAAGCTTTTGAGATATTCACAGAATATAAGAGTAGAAGTAGAGAACCAAAAACAGGTATAAGTATTATGTCCTTTGATGAGATCAAGGAGGAAAATACTTTAGCACGGAAATCCTGGACTATTCTAAAGGAGAATGAGATTCTCTCTTAGCATCACTCCTCCGTATACACCGTAGAACGATGGTATATCGGGGCGGAGCAATAGTACCCTATATGATATGGTGTGCTCTATGATGAGTACTACTAACTTTCCTATTTCCTTTTCGGAGTTATGCACTTGAGAAGCTGCATACCTATTGAATAGGGTTCAAATCAAATCAGTTGCCTACCACTTCATATGTGATATGGAATGGGAAGAGCCCATATCTTAAGTAAGTTAAGATTTGGGGTTGTTTGGCCTATGTCTAAAAAGAAAAATCTGGACAAGCTCGAGGCAAAGTCAGATCTGTGGAAGTTTGTTGGATATCCCAAGCATACGCAAGAGAATATCTTCTACCTAACCGAGGAACAAAAGATATTTTGTTTCTCAACATACCACCTTTGTGAAAGGGAATTTCTTGTGGAAAAATTAGTGGTCATAAGGTAGAACTGGAAGGAGTTCCAGCTATACAAACTACAACAAATGATTTGGTAGAACCAAAGGATTCAATAGATTCTAACGAACCTCAGCCTCTCCGCCGATCTAGTAGGGTTCCTCACCCACCTGAGAGATTTCGGTTTCTCTATGACAGCGGGAGCGAGGATTGCATCATGAGATGATGACCTAACTAGTTTCGTGCTGGCCATCAGGAGTGTGACTCTGTAAGAATGGCTGGATGCTTAGCGATCTGAGATGGAATCCTTATACACCAACAAAGTATGGACTTTGGTTGCTTTATCTGAAGGGTTAAATCCCTATCAGGAGCAAGTATATCTTGAGAAGATTACTTGGTGTACATGGAAAAGTTGAGACTTTCAAAGCTATGCTTAAGTCTATCCAGATCCTACTTGCCACGGCTACATACTATGACTACGATATCTGGTGGTTGGGTGTCATGACTGCTTTTCTAAATGATGTTTTGGAAGAGAGTGTCTATAAGTACACAGCCAGAGGGCTTCGTAGACAGTGGGAGCAGCGGAAACGTGTGCAAGATGTTTTATGTGATAAAGCAGGCATCGCGGAGTTGGAACATCAGTTTTAATGTGGTAGTCAAAGAGTTTGACTTCATCAAAATGGTAGATGAACCTTGTATATACAAAAAGGTAGTAGGGAGTATGGTGGTGATCCTCGTAGAGTACGTGGATGACATACTCTTAATAGGGAAGGAGTTTCCTATGCTACGCTCGGTCAATCTCCTCTTATCACAAAGATTCTCTATAGGATCAAAGTGATACCTCCTAAATCCTGGGTTTTGGATCTATGAGATAGATCTAATTGGATGTTAGGACTCTCACTAGTTGTAGTGAGATGGTATCAATCGATCCTGGGGAGAATCGCTGGAAAGGTTCCAGGGTGATAAGGACGACTGAATGTCAGTCGCAGGCATTGTCTTTACCCTCAGTGGAGGGACGGTATGTTGGAAGAGTTCCAAGCTAGATACCGTGACATACCAGACGATTAAAGGCAAGATACATCATTACCAAGGATGCTACCAAAGAGGCAGTCTGGATATATAATTTCATGAGATGAACTTCGTTCCTACCATTGTGTGACAATGGAGTTGTGGCTTATGCCAAGGAACCCCCGTCCCATCAGAAATCCAGATATAATTCTTAGGCAGTATCACCCGATCAAGGAAATGGTTGCTCTCCAGGGAGATCGAGGTTAGGAAAGTAGTCACAGAGGACAAACAACGCGGATCCACTCACAAAGGCCTTTTTCCCAGTAGAGACTTTTATCGGATGGTTGAGTATGAGATACTTCAACCACAGCTAAATGTTGGGTATGCGATACCAGAACAGATGGCCCTATTGCAAGTGGGAGATTGTTAGTTATATGTATGCCCTAGAGGCCATTACTATACATACGATGTATATTGTAGTGGATGCTTGGACATATATAAGGAGGACTTTCTTGCTCGACATGATAGTATGCTATCTGGTTACACTTTATCTTAACATGTACTCTGATTGTCTCTATGTTACATGTTGATAAAGCCCTTAGGATGAGTACTTGACTACCAGGACTATGATGCGGATCATACTAGTGAGGACAGTGTAGTCGCCAAGTACATCCTTCAAATGTTCCTAGTCGTGGGAGTACCGAGACAGGGCATCGATACTCCAGAGTAGACTAGCGTATGCGCTTCTTGACCCATATGATGGGCGATGGATGATTTCATATCCATTGGTGTTTGACATCAAAGAAGGTATACGGGTGCTCAGTGGAGACTGGGTACACTGGACGGACTCGCCGAGAACTCCCAGATGGTATTATACCTCACGTCAGATGGCAGTTCTCCGGTGACACTGGTACAGAGTAGTCTGTTGACCCGAGATTGTCATAGAGTCTTGTGTGATTCCCACCGTGCTTTGATTTCCATCATACCACATCCAAGAGAGCGTGCAAAAAGGTGGCTTTTGGGTACAGTCCCGAATCACATGGAGGCAATGAGCGATAGGAGGGGATTCGTCTCTCCCGGTATAGGAAGTTGATGTTGTGCTGTGTTCGATTGGCTATAACTGGAAATCCCTGGCCAGGGTTGCTGAGATTTACTGGTAAGTGTTATCAGTAGTCTCTCGAACTGTTATAGACCTCATATCGACACGACTTATCAAGCTACTGGGGTCTGACGTATACCACCCCTAGGCGAGATATGCGAAATATTAGACGACGAGACCGGACTGTACGGGAGTGTTACTGACTGGATTCACAGGAGAATGTACATACTTGCTTGTTGATTTTCTGAGTGCTCAATACCTGGGTGGCTGTTACGTTTAGCTGACCACTTGCAGCTTGTGGGTGTTTGATATGATCATCACCTACTGCCGACGTATTGACGATTCTTTAGAGTCCTACACAGAGGTTTCTTGGCTCAGCCAAAATGGAGTAGGAGCACATATGTGATATGTGCGGGACCGAGAACAATACGTGTATGTGATACCGTATTAGACTCTTACGATATGAGATATCGGCCGGGTATATGAGATATAGCCGGGTCATCGGATCAAGTGTTGATTCGATGAACTGATACAAATTATATTAGTCAGTTATTTGTGAAATAGCCGGATTATCGGATCAAGTGTTGATTCGATAATTTAATGTATAATTATATATTTGATATATTAAATTACATTAACTAATATCAGCTCACTAAAAGATTCTTTTTCTCACTCGGGTAATACATTGATATATATGCGATATATGTTAATTGTATTATTTTATTTTGTTACAATAAATATTATATATGTGATATATAATATTGTAACATGATATGGTTATTAATGCAACATGATTAGTGGAGATTAAACATGGTTAGGGTTTGATTTGGGTTAAGCTTTTCTAGAAGTTTCTAGAAGGTTTTGTTTTGTTTTGTGCAAAGATATTTGTGTTGATATTTTTAGTGACTCATTCTTTAACCCAACCAAAACCCTAGCCCTAGTTAAATCTCTACAAAGGTTACATTGACCATGGTTGCATTTCTAACCTCATACTTGACTTTCATTATTCATCACAAAAGCATTCATGATTATTCTTTTTCTTCCTCCTCAACTTCTTTCATGAAAAGCTTTCTAGCCTTTTATGAAGTGATGATTTTGAGTGAGTTAAAGAAAACAAATGAGAGCTAAATTCCTACTTCATCATCCTAATCTATTCTTGCCAATTAGATTAGGGTGTTCATTTCATTTTGTGAGTGAGAGCTTTTGTTAAAGAAACTTCAAGGTAGATCATCTTTGTTATCGAAGATCGGAAGCAAGCTTGCATCATTCTCTTCGTGGAACCTCTCTAGAGTCCGGGATATCGATGATCGCAGCGAAGGGACCTCAACACAGAGCTTATGAAGTGAAGGACCGGACTACAAAGGTTGTAATCCCAAACTCTTATATGTTAAAGTGTTTAACATGTTTTGTTTCGCCTAATCTCTAGTCTAAGATCTTGGTTTAGGGTTGTTCGGCACGGCTAATTTTTAAATCGGGCATGGTTGATGCCTTATAGACCCTTGTGCGAGTGCCTAGTAACCCTACACCCGTTGTATATTTTACTTTCTGTACTAGGATTACCCCGCGGTGGGGTGCATGGATAGCCGGGTTCTAGAGGGCAACGAGCCCGCATCTCATGGCTTTGAGATGGAGGGGGCTTTACTCTAGAATTGGCGGGCTATTCGTCACACTCGTAGGGGGTATAGGTTGACCCAAGGGGGGTGCTCAAGTTACCGGATTCCGTGAAGTGCTGGGTGGTCCATTCACTTTGTTGAAGGGGGCTGCCTCGCTTCAGGTTTTGGCGGGTAACTTTCCGCGTCCGTAGGGGTGCATACTACCATTTCGAGCAAGATTGTCTATACAACTGTGAATATCCCAAGCTTCCATCAAGTAATATACAAACTAGTATGATACAGTAATGGCCTCTAGGGCATATACACTAACAATCTCCCACTTGCATTAAGGCCATGTACTGGCGTATCGAAGACCTATCATCTCGATCAGCCGCTCGAACTGAGTATGGGGTAAGGCCTTCGTGAATGGATCTGCAGTGTTATCTTCTATAGCAGCCCTCCGAACCTCGATCTCCCGGCGATCCACGATCTCCCTGATCAGGTGATACCGCCTCAAGATGTGTCTGGATTTCTGATGGGACCTGGGTTCCTTTACTAAAGCTATAGCCCCGTTGTTGTCACAATACAGAGGTATTGGATCAACAATGGACGGAACCACCTGAAGTTCTGTCAAGAACTTCCTCATCCAGACTGCTTCTTTTGCGGCATCAGATGCAACGATATATTCCGCTTCCATCGTCGAGTCAGCAATGGTTTCATGTTTGGAACTCTTCCAACACACCGCCCCTCCATTGAGGGTAACGAAATAACCCGACATGGACTTGGAGTCATCCTTGTCACTCTGGAAGCTGGAGTCAGCAAAGGCCTCCATCTGGAGGTCTTTTCCGCCGTAAACCAAAAACATGTCCTTAGTCCTTCTCAGGTACTTCAGAATGTTCTTTACCGCTGTCCAGTGCTTCTCTCCATGGTTTGACTGATACCGGCTTACCACACTCAGTGCATAAGCAACATCTGGTTTGGTACACAACATCGCATACATTATAGAGCCTACCATAGAAGCGTAGGGTATAACAGACATGCGATCCCTTTCCAAATCAGTCTTGGGAGACATCTCTTTGGAGAGGGCGATCCCGTGACAAGCCGGTAGATTACCGCGCTTGGAATCTTCCATACTGAATCTTTTCAGTATGGTGTCGATGTACCTGGACTGTGAAAGTCCTAATATCCTCTTGGACCTATCACGATGGATCCGGATCCCCAGAATGTAAGAGGCATCACCCAGGTCTTTCATGGAGAACCTGTGTGACAAGAACCCTTTGACAGATTGTAGCATAGGAATATCATTTCCTATCAAGAGAATGTCATCCACGTATAAAACGAGGAATAAGACAGTTCATGCTACAATTTTACTATAGATGCATGGTTCATCTGGATTTTTGATAAAGCCAAAATCTTTGACCGTCTCATCAAACAGATGTTCCAACTCCGTGATGCCTGCTTTAGTCCATAAATGGACTTAAGCAGCTTACACACCTTTCCGCTGCTCCCACTCTGAATGAAACCCTCTAGCTGGTCCATATGACACACTCATCTAAATTTCCATTTAGAAAAGCGGTCTTTACGTCCATCTGCCAAATCTCATAATCGTGGAAGGCAACAATGGCAAGAAGGATCCGAATGGATTTGAGCATAGCCACTGGAGAAAAGGTTTCGTCATAGTCCAAACCAGGTCTTTGACGAAAACCCTTTGCAAAATGTCTACCCTTATAGGTCTCAACCTGTCCATCTACACCAATCTTCCTCTTGAAGATCCATTTGCATCCTACGGGTTTTACCCCTTCTGGAGCAACGTCCAAAATCCATACTTTATTGGTGTACATAGACTCCATTTCGGTCCGCATTGCATCCAGCCATTTTACCGAGTTAACGCTCTGAATGTCCTGCTGGAAGCTAGTCGGCTCATCATTATCAATGATGCAATCCTCTCTATCCCCGTCTATGAGAAAACCGTAGTATCTCTCGGGTGGATGAGACTGCCTATTACTCCTGCGGAGCGGCGCAGAAATGTCCTGTTCTTTCGAACCCTCTGGTTCTACGAAGCTTTCAGTAAAAGCTCGTGGTTCTGGAATTTCTTCCAGTTCTATTGCGCTCCCACTTATCTGATTTTCCAAAAATTCAGTTTCCAAGAAGTAAGCATGACGAGAAACAAAAACCTTTTGTTCCTCTGCGCAAAAGAAGAAATATCCCTTGGAGTTCTTTGGATATCCCACAAACTTGCACTGTACTGAGCGTGCCTCGAGTTTGTCCGCATGCTGCTTTTTGAAAAAAGCTGGACATCCCCATGTCTTAATGTGCTTAAGATAAGGTTTCTTCCCACTCCACATCTGATATGGTGTGGTAGGCATTGTCTTAGTTAGAACTCGGTTCAAAAGGTATGCAGCTGATTCTAGTGCATATCCCCAGAATGATCGCGGCAACTCAGCGTTACTCATCATGGAACATACCATATCCAATAGGGTTCGGTTCCGTCTCTCCGATACACCGTTATGTTGTGGAGTGTATGGAGGAGTAAGTTGAGAGAGAATTCCATTCTCTTTTAGGTAATCCAGGAACTCGGCACTCAAGTATTCACCACCTCGATCAGATCTCAGTGTCTTGATACTTTTGCCTATTTTTTTTTCTACTTCATTCTTGTATTCCTGGAATTTTCCAAAGGCTTCAGATTTATGTTTCATTAAGAAGACATATCCGTACCTTGAAAAGTCATCCGTAAAAGTAATGAAGTAAGAATAACCGCCTCGCGCATGTGTAGACATTGGACCGCACACATCGCTGTGTACGAGCCCCAAGAGCTCGCTCGCTCTCACTCCGTGTCCAGTGAACGGAGTCTTTGTCATCTTTCCTTTGAGACAGGATTGACAAGTTGCATATGATTGATATTCAAACGGATCCAAATATCCTTCTGTATGTAACTTCGTCAACCTTCTCTCATTGATGTGACCCAGTCTACAATGCCATAAGAAAGCATGATTTATTTCTGGAGACTTTCTTTTGTGTGTATTCTGGACATTGAAAATCTATGGTTGGTTTAATACGTATATACCGTTGCTTAATGTACCCGACCCAATCAGAACTTGATTAAGGTGAATGTTTACAACATTGCTTACAAATGCAAAATCATAACCTTCTTTAGACATTAAAAATACAGATATGATATTACAAGTCGCACTGGGTACAAAATAACAATCACGCAAAACCAAAACATGTCCATCTGACAATCCCAAGTGACAGTCCCCCACGGACTTAGCATCCATGCCAGCTCCGTTTGCAACTCTGAGGGTCATATCACCTGCCTTCAAAACCCTACGCTTTCTCAATGCCTGCAAAGAATTACAGATATAAGATCCTGATCCGGTATCTAATACCCAGGAAGTAGAGTTTATTGATAGACAGTTTTCAATAACATACACACCTGAAGCCGAAGCCACAACTTGTTTTGGGTCCTGGTTTCTGGCCTTCCAAGCCCTGCAATCTTTCTTTCAGTGTCCACTCTTGTGATAGTAAAATCATTCTTCCTTTCCCACAAGCTTTCCCGCTACCTTTGCTACTTTTGCCTTTCCCTTGGCTTCCACTTTACTAACACCGCCCCTTGGTTTGGTGGGGGCCTTCTTCTTCCTTCCTTTGGCTCTCGCCTTGGACCTAGAAGAGGAAGCTCCTCCAACAAACAAAGTGGATGTTTCCCTTACTTTCTGTAGGGTGCCCTCTGCACTCCTCAACATGTTTAGGAGTTCCGAAAGTTTAACTTCCTTTTCTTGCAAGTTGAAGTTCAGGATAAACTGGGCGTAAGTGGAAGGAAGGGACTGGAGAATCAAGTCAGTGTAGAGCTCGTTCTCTAACGTGGTCCCAAGGTTCGTGAGCTCTTCAATGAATCCAATCACTTAAGCACGTGTTCCGTTACCGATGATCCGACTGCCAATCTCGCTGAAAACAACTTTTTAGAGACTTCGTATCTGGCGATACGGGTTTGCTCTCCATATAGTTGCTTAGTATGAAGAAATATGGATTCTAGGTCCATATTCTCGTGCCTCCTCTGATGTTCATTGTCCATAGAGGCAAGCACGAGGCACTTGGCCTTCGCGCAGTCGATCTCCCAGGTCTTACGGATTTCCTTATCCGCGACGCTGGATTTGGGACCTGGGACAGGGGGAGCTTTGGTGGTAAGGAGATACCCCAACTTGTCATAAGTGATTGCCATTTTGACATTCCTGAGCCAATCTTTGTAGTTTGGCCCTGTCAGTATGTTTTTATCTAGTAGTAACTTAAGTCCGGTCATGATATTTGGTCGCTGCAATTAGGAGAGAGAGAAGAAACACTTTAGCATGATGCTCTTGCAAGTTTAGAGTGGTTTTTAGTTTGTCTAAACAGGATGGCTCCCACTGTTTCTCGAATCCCTCCTCAAACCAAAAAGGAAGAATCAGTCGGGATCAATCTCACCGTACAATACTTGCTTAACTGTTCAGCCAGGGCAGTGTTGGTACTTCGAGGGAGGTTTTCCAACGCTTTCACGAAGTTCCTTAATTAAATAACCTCTTTTCCCTGTGGGCGTAGCCCCGCTAACACCTTTCTAGACACTTACTTGGTTTATAGCATTGATCGTTAAGTGAGAAAGTTCCCGAGGAGTAGCATATACTCACAGTAGAATCGGGATCCAAATATCATCGTGTGACAAAACTGAAGGAATCCTACCAGAATCATCACACTCCAAATGGTATGCAGCGCTAGCAAGTTTCAGTTTCTTGACTTTGGCCAACAAGGCAGTACGACTGTCCCAAACCAACTCATCTATCTATGCTACATATGAATATCCAATAGCTACCAGTCACTATGCCTTGACTTTGGCCAACAAACACAACTTGAATACTATTGACTATCCATATGAAATGACGGAGGGCTACGAATGGTTTTGGCGAAACCGCGAATGTAGTGAACTTGATGTAATTGATGGAACGAGATAGCTTTTAAAAGGAGTGGTTTAAGCTTCGTTTAAAAGTTGGTTTTTGAAAAGAAACCGAGTGGTTTTGAAATTGTTCCAACGATTTTAACTTTGGTTTATTTTCTTGCATTAATTTAATGCGTCCCATCATTTAATCCTAGCATTGCAGAAAATAACGAAAATATGACGTACGCTTATGCCATCCGCATTCGCCATAGGGCCCCGTCATTACCCGTTAGGTTACTTAACTAACGACAGAGCGGGGGCTGGACTAGCGCGGGTGCAAAACATAAGCAACGCCTACTAGATATCATATATAGATATATACATTCGTCAGATGCAATGATAGCCATTCCAGATCACAGATGAACACATTGGATATACTAGGAATCCGCGTTTCATTTGAGCCTGCAACGAAAAGCGGATTACACGGTCGCGATGAATAGCCAAGACCCCACCCTAGACCCCTACGAGTGCGGCAAACTACCCGCCAAGTACCCGAAGTGAAGCAACCTCCCTCAACAACGTGAGTAGGCCACTCGGCACTTCAAGGTACCCGGTAGTTTGTGCACCCTACCTTGGGTCTATCTTAGGAGCAAAAACAGTAAAAGAAATAATATACAATGGCGGCTACAACATCATCCCGGATGTGCGGCCATAAAAATAATATTACATCAATTACATATTACATCAAATGAAAAGTAAAGAAAACTCTCATCTCACAACCCCCGGCTATTCATCCGCGACAATCCAATGAGTTCATATAAACAAACCATCAACATTACAAATCACAGATATGTATAACCCCCACTAATCGACGTATAGCGATTAGCAGACGTTCAATACATATATCACATCACAGATATAACCAATTAACTAAAGTCTACAGAACTTCGATCAAAAATACGGATTTGTAACTACCCCAAACACAACTTTGTTCTCTGGAAAATCTGGGCAGAAACAAAATATTCTAAAAATCCCAAAACAGAGCACTGAGAATACTGCAGCAAAAACGATTCACGGCTGAGTCAACTCGGCCGCGGATCCGCGACAAGAAGCTTGTTCAGTGACTCGTTTTTCCTGTGTCTTCCTACAAAACCCTGAGCCGATTTTTAGTGTATGTGGAATCATTTTTTGAACAGTTTAAAAATCGGCAGAAAGTTCAGTTCTTGGACTCGTTTTGTGATTTTTTCTCCGATCGAAATTCTAAATACTTTGCTAACATGCTAGTTGTTGTTTAGCTAGGCTCTGATACCACTGTAAGTCCACGTTACCCGTCCCGGTTCTTTCGGGGATGCGGAAACGGTAAAAAAACGATTTTTACGGTAAAGGTAACATGGACTTTAGAAATAGGATCTTTACTAAACAAACACCTAGCAAACTAACTAGAAGTATAACTACTATGTTTGGGGGTTATACCTAGGTCTTGAACTCCTTCTCTTCGTGCTCCTTGGAGTGGTTGGATCGGCTCCACCTCGTAGTCCTCTTGTTGTCGAAGAAGGATCCACCCGAAAGCTTCTACCTTGAGCTCCTACCTCAACCGAGAGGAAACTAAAGTGCTTGGCTTGCTAGACCTTGTACTCTAAAGTGAGTAGAGAAGAGTTTTGAGGGTTTTATCTCAATGGCTCATGTTTCTCAACTCATGAGACATGAGAGCCTTGAGAGAGAGGAAGAGGGAGAGCTTGGATGAGAGAGAATCAATATGATAGAATGAGCTTGACTTTTTACAACCATGCTCACAAAAGAGAAAATAATCATGATAACAATAATAATTAAGTATATGCGATGGTTCATATCAATGGCCATTATCATTTCATGCATTTAATGCATTTTGTAAAGAACAACAAGTAAACAAAAGTCATAGCCATGAAATGATGATGGTCAACAAGTCCAAAATAGTCAACCAGTCAACAAAGTCAACAAGTCAACAAAAGTCAAACTTTCAACTCAACCATGGCACAACAATACTTAATTAATATTATTATTAATCATATTTCTTATTCTCATTAGCGTTTAGAAAAAGTCAACAGTCAAAAACCCTAATGAGAATTCTCTGCCTATGTCTCTGTCAACCGTGCATACACACCCGCATCCGTGTTCCAAGGAACACGAATACAAAGAGATAAAACCAATCCCAAAACATATACTAGGATCTGGCTTAAACCAAAGCCCGCTAGTAATAACCGACCGGACATTAAACGTGCACAAGTGCGAGGATGTGAACGAACCCTGTCGCAAAACCATGCGACCTCTACTCTGTTTTGCCCAAAGGCGAATAGCTTTCTGTGTGGGACTCTAAAGACTCGACACTACGCTGGCAGTGGGTTTAACCACAGGCCGCAAGCGGTACTAGCTGTACGTAACGGTCCCCAGGTAGATGTCGATAAGAAGACTGATGAGGTGAACCCATCCGAACTCCTACTGAGCCTGAATGTGACAATCTCCGTACAGTCCGGTCTGTTCTTCTAAGAGTATCGCATGGCGGCACTAGGGGGTGGTAAACGTCAGTCCCCTAATAGCGGTACAAGTCGTGTCGGAGTGTAGCCCAGAACACCCTGAGATAACACTGGATAACCTACCAGTATATCTCGCTTGCCTTGTCCAGGGACGACTATGTGTAATGGCTCTCCTTGACACAGCGCGATATCAACCCCCAATACCGGGAGAGACGAATCCTGTCTAACCGTCACTGCCTCCAAGTGCTTCAGGACTGCACCCAACTGCTACCTGTTTGCACGACTCATTTGAGCCGTGGTAGGGTAGCAATCTAAGAACAGTGGGAACACACTCGAGGCGAAGTGACAGTGTCAAGTCAGCGGACTAAGCCGTACTCATGTCACCTGGGAACTGATAACTGACGATAGCTATAGTACCAACCAACAGTTCCCGACGAGTCCTGTCCAGTGTACTCATAACCTAACGAGCACCCGCATACTATCTCAAGTACGACGTACTGACGGCTGTGGGACAGACCGTCTCCCCTGCTGGGATGAGAAGCACGTACGCTAGTCTACTCCGGAGTATCGATGCCCTGTCTCGATAATCCAACGACCACGGACCTATATAAGGATGTGCTTGTAGATTACCCAGCCCCCACTAGTGTGACTGCCATCACAACGCTGGTAATCAAGCAAAGATCCTAAGGGCTCTACTAATGTGTATAGGCGATATGCTAAAAGAAACACATGCACACATTAAAGTAGAAACAAACCAAGTAGCATACTACCATTTCGAGCAAGATTGTCTATACAACTGTGAATATCCCAAGCTTCCATCAAGTAATATACAAACTAGTATGATACAGTAATGGCCTCTAGGGCAAATACACTAACATGCCCAAATTTCACGGGCTGGAATCCGAAGATGTTTACATCTTCATTAACAAATTCCAGAATGTTTGCGCAATGATGAAGACCACACAACTTTCTGATGATGCTATAAGGCTATGTGTCATTCCATTCACCTTATGTGACCTAGCCGAGAAATGGTTATATAGCACAGCATCACACTCGATAAAAAATTGGGAAGAGTTTGTTAAAGCTTTTCTAAAAAAGTTTTACCCATACCACAAGACCGCGAGAATTCGCAATGAAATTATTCAATTTTCCCAGCTTCCTTCCAAACCTTTTTGGAAGAGTTTTGAAAGATTTAAGGACCTCCTTGTTCAGTGCCCTCACCACGGTATCGAGAATTGGCAACTTTGCCAAACCTTATACGAAGGACTGAACCAGCAACTAAGCAGTTGTTGGAAACAATTTGTCAAGGTCACTTTCTTACAAAATCTAGTGAGGAAGCTTGGCAATTTCTCGACGATCTTGCTGAACAAACGCTTCAGTGGGAAAGCACTAAGACCACTTCATCTACTTCATCAGGTCAGTCTAGGGCAGGCATACATCAACTTGATATGTCGATTGCAATGAAGGCCGAGATGGCTATGGCTGCACTTACGAAAAAGCTAGAGGCAATTGAGAGCAAATTCTCATCGCCTTCTCCTGCCCCTGCTTTACCCCCACGTACTGTCTGCGTTTGTTGTTCGGATCCATCCCATCTTACTGAAGAGTGTCCTTACAATCTACCTGTTCAAGGACAAGATCAAGTCAATGCTGCCTTTCAGCAAAGACAAAGAAATGATCCATACTCTTCGACTTATAATCCTGGTTGGAGGAGCCACACAAATTTTGATTGGAATCAAAATCAACAATTCCAAGGCAATAAAAACTTTCAAAGGCCTCCTCCTCCACAACAACAAGCACCTCAACAAACTCAATATCAGCAACCTTTCCAACCCCAACCTTACCCAAACCAAATGAACAATTTTGTACCCAACAACTCTTATCCTCAAAACAATTTTGTTCAACCGAATAACGATAAGGTTTCCTCGCTAGAACGAAGTCTAGATGTGTTTTTAAAACAATCTACAAAATCCGCAGCAAGTTTGGAGACTTCCATTCAGTCTTTGGTGCAAAACAGTGCTTCACATGATCAAAGCATCAAATCAATTGAGGCCCAAATTGCACAACTAAATGCTGCGTTGATCGAGCGAGAAAAGGGAAAGCTTCCGTCTCAACCATTGCCAAATCCCGGTCACACCCACAACGCACATGTTGCTTATGAACAACAAAATCATATTGTAAATGCTGTTACCACGTTGAGATCTGGAAGAGTGTTGCACAATAATGTGAGCATTAGTGATGAAACCCCTGCCGGTGCTTCTTCTTCTTCATCTTCTTCGTCAGAGCCTGTTCTTCATTCTTCATAAGGCTCTACTTCTTCTAACGGACCCACATCTCACTTCACGAACACACCAACACTGGGATTCGTTCCAACTCCGCAATCTACTCCACAAACATTTGACTCAACAAATTTTCCAAAGGTTCCATTTCCAAACAGGATGAGATCCAATAAACCTAGTCCCCAAATGGAGAAGATTGTGGAGTTATTCAAACAGGTTAGCATTAACATATCTCTCTTGGATGCAATCCAACAAGTCCCTTCGTATACTAAAATCTTAAAGCACTTATGCACCAAGAAGAGGAAGTCACAAGTACCAAAGAAAGTTTTCGTGGCTAGTGCTGTAAGTGATGCTCTTATCCAACCTTTAGCCCAAAAACATAAGGACCCCGGCTGTCCTACAATTTCAATAACAATTGGGGATAAGAACATCAATCGAGCACTTTTAGATCTTGGTGCTAGTGTTAATTTGCTACCCTATTCACTAGATGAACAATTAGGCGTTGGAGATCTTAAACCCACACATTGTACTCTCCAAATGGCCGACCGATCCATCACCCATCCTAGGGGTGAGTTAGAGGATGTGTTGATCAAAGTAGGGGACTTAATTTTCCCCGTTGATTTCATTGTTATGGACACACAGCCTGTAGCTAACCCCCGGAGTCAAATTCCGGTGATACTCGGTCGACCATTCCTTGCGACTTCTAATGCGGTGATCAATTGTCGAAATGGTTCGATGAACCTATCTTTTGGAAATATGACAATTGAACTCAACATTTTTAAGTTGGGGAATCAGCCCTCCGAGCCTAATGCTAATATATTTGATGTTTGCTTGATCCACGAGATCACGCAGGAGGACTGTGAGCTTGAAAAATTTCTGTTCGATCACAGCAGTTTTGACGCCTCTAGTGCGTTCCTCCTAGAATTTGACACCGCTTTCACACCGGATAACGATTACGAGTGTTTCACTTTTTTGGACGATTTTGAAGACTCACCACCCGAGTTTGATTCCTTTGATTTTTCAGATGAGTTAGTTGAACCATCCGACTCGGTTGCTTACACTCGCTTTGAACCATTGTTGGAATCCTTCGAGTTCGAGACAGTTTCACCAATTTTACCTTCAATTGTTTCACCTTCGAAACTCGCACTCAAGCTTTTGCCGTCTCACCATAAATACGCTTACCTAGGTGAGAATGAGACCCTTCCCGTTAAAATATCGGTGTTAGTAATATGTATGCCGTAGAGGCCATTACTGTACAAGCGATGTATATAGTAGTGGATGCTTGGACATATATATGGAGGACTTTCTTGCTCGACATGATAGTATGCTATCTGGTTGCTCTTTATCTTAACAAGTACTCAGATAGTCTCTATGTTACATGTTGATAAAGCCCTTAGGATGAGTACTTGACTACCGGACTATGATGCAGATCATACTAGTGGGCACAGTGTAGTCGCTAAGTACATCCTTCAAATGTTCCTAGTCGTAGGTGTATCGAGACAGGGCATCGATATACCAGAGTAGACTAGCATATGCTTCTTGACCCATGTAGATGGGCGATGGATGATCCCATATCCATTGATGTTTGACATCAGAGATAGTGTTGGATATATGTATGCCCTAGAGGCCATTATATGATAGTGGATGTATCTATACATGTATATATATATTCAGTATGCATTCTTGCTCGACATGATAGTATGCTATCTGGTTCTTCTTTATCTGACATGTTGATTTGATCATGCTTTTATTCATTCATACATGCTGATAAAGCCCTGAGGATATCGGCTTGACTACTCTGATTATGATGGAGATCATACTAGTGGGACATCTGTAGTCTATAAGCATATCCTGAAAAGTCCCTAGTCGTAGGTATATCGAGACGGGGCATTGATATACCTGAGTAGACTAGCGTATATGATACTAGACCTATACGATGGGCGATGAATATTCCCACATTCATCGATGTTTGACATCAAGATCATATACGGGTGCTCAGTGGTGACTGGGTACACTGGACAGACTCACCGAGAACTCTTATATGGAATTATATCTATCGTCGGATAGCAGTTCTCAGGTGACACTGGTACAGGTTAGTCTGTAGACCCGAGATCGTCATAGAGTCTTGTGTGTTCTCCCACTGTACTTTGATTGCCACCCTACCACGGCTCTACTGAGTCGTGCAAACAGGTGGCCGTTGGGTACAGTCCCGAGACACACGAAGGCGATGAGCGATAGGAGGGGTTTCGTCTCTTCCGGTATTGGGAGTTGATGCTGTGCTGTGCCCGACTGGTTATATCAGTAAGTCCCTGGCCAGGGCTGCTGAGATTTGCTGATAAGTGTTATCAGTAGTTTCTCGATCTGTTATAGACCATTCACCGGCACGACTTATTGAGTTATTGGGGTCGATGTGACCATCCCTAGGCTCGATATGCAGCATATCTGACGAAGAGACCGGACTGTACGGTAGTGTTGCCGGTTGGCTCGACGGGAGTTGTAGCAGGTTCGCTTGTTTTCTTCTGATCGCTCAATACCCGGGTGGCCGTTACGTTTAGCTGACCGCTGGCGGCTTGGGGGTGCTTGATATGATCATCACCTACTGCCGACGTATTGACGAGTCTTAGAGTCCCATAAAGGAGTTACCTAGTCCAGGCAAAACGTTGTGGTGCGCGTATGCGATATGCGCATGGACCCGATTAAAATGCGCGTATAGGATACCGTACATTGATCGGGCGGCTTGATTTTGGTGGGGTCATATGTGATATGGCCGGATTGATAAATCAAGTGTTGATTTATCATTTAACCATTAGTTTTCTCACTTAAAACCTTTTCTTGTATATGATGGATGTATGCATGCATGTATGTTTTTCTTTCTTTCTTTCTAGTTTCATGCACATATGGATGTGCATACATATATACATACATACATCATCTATCATGGTTGATTAAACATTGAAAATGATGGCAATATAAGACTCACACCATGGATAATTATATGAATTATTATTTGATTTTGTGTTTAAAACAAAATGGAAAAGGAAAGGATAATTCTTGACTTGTTTCTACATCCTTCTTTAACCTAACCATCCTCACTTACCCTTAACCATGGATTAAACTTTCCTTCTATGTTTTAAACTCTAATTAAATAATAACTCAAACATTTGACCATGGTTTGAGATGAGAAAAAATAAATATATAAGGATATATTCTCATTTCTTTTCAAGAGTTATCTTTTTACTCTTGTTAAAAAGAAAGCCATCATCTTCTTCCTCCTTCACCATTTGCTCTCTAGTTTTTTATAGTAAGCAAAACACACATCGAGAAAGGTTTTTGAAGTGAGAATTACAACCACAACATCATTCTACACAAGTCTAGCCCACTTGTTTAGAGTGTTGTCTTCTTTTCTTCTCTTGGAAAGTGAAGTCGATAGCTTGGACGAAGGAGCTTCGGGTAGATCGTCGTGGACACAAGAAGACTTCAAGAGGACCTTACTCCAACACCCAAGAGGCCAAATAGTCTAGCGAAGGGAGCTACAAAGGTTGTAGTCTCGAAACCCTAGTCTTTATTGCCTTTAACTTTTAGAAACCCTAATTTTCTAGGATCGATCCCATGTATGCTTGCTTAGCACCATAAAAACTTGAACTTTGTGACATGTGATGCTTCCAAACTCTACATAGGGTGCTAGGTAAATCTAACATTGGTATCAGAGCCGACCTAGAACATTAGGCGACACTTTTACGAAGTAAAAATCCCGATCGGATCAAAATACGATTTTTCGAGACCTTCTCTGGACAAATTTTAAAATCTGTTATTTTTCAGAATTAAAAATACTTAAAAAATAGAGCAGGAAAATATAAGAAATACTGTGAAAAACGAACCACTGATCCCTACAAACCGCCGCGGAACTGCGGCAATTCCTTGCTTAGGCCGCGGCTCCGCGGCCGTACAGAGGCATAATTGCTTCAAATTTGCACAGTAATTCTTATAACTGCTTTTATAGTGTTTTAGGTATGTTTAATCTGAATATAGTACTGTAAATTCTGGAGATGGTTTTGGACTCGACGATTCGATCGGAATTTTCATTTTGTTTCTTTTCCGGGTAAATTAGAAAGTATTGAAGTGTTCGAACGAGTCTCATTTGCTCACTATTCACGGGGTTTAAATACTTTGGAGATACGTGCAAGTTTTGTGGTGGACCCTCTAGAAGACAACAAACCTTAACTCGATTATGTGACCGTCTTGAACCGCCCTTTGAACCTTAGGGTTTGGGGCAGTACGGCGTGCCACATGTGAGGCGTTGGCTTGACCCTTCTACGGCTGGACCGCTACTACTGTGTCACACTCCGGGTTTTTTGAACTCCTCTCAAGTGTTGAGCTTTAGGGGATCTTGGGTGTTTGATTATTCGTTCGAAAACTTTAATACTGTCTATTTATTTGGAATGTGATACAATATGTGGAATTCATATAGTTTAGGCATGAAATACGAAGTACGTGATATTTCGCATTTATGATGTCTAAAGGGAATGTGGATTCCAAATATTGTAGTTTTACACTTTCTTTTCTGTGACCTTAAGTGTAGTATGTTCGATATCGCCGGTTTCGTTGCTATACATCAACGACAATTGGGGTATGCATACTTACTTACGTTGATGATATAAGATATTATGTGTTGCTGAGATATGATGTGCAGGATTGTCGCGATTGAATAGCCGGGGGGTTTTATGTGAGATGAGAGTTTTATATTTTCATTCATGTAAATTCAAATGTAATGTAATATTCTTTTATTTGGGGCACTTCCGGGTTGAGGTTGTGTCACCAGTGTTGTATATTATTTACTTTTCCGCATTAGGATGGACCCAAGGAGGGGAGCACAGGTGACCGGGTTCTGGGGTTCAGTGGGAGGCCATCTCGAGGAGTCGAGATCGGGTCTCCTAAACTCCAGAATTGGTAGGGTCGCTTGCCGCTCTCGTAGGGGTCCAGGGTGTGGGCTTGGCTATTCATCGCCACTGTGGAATCCGTATTTTCTATTCTGGATAAATACTAAATACGGACGTCCTAGTATATCCCACATTGTATCTATGTTTCTGCTGCCTGTGTTCTGTGATATCTAAGACGAATGACATATTATATATATGATATATAGTAGACGTTGCTTATGTTTTACACCAGCGCTAGTCCCGTCCCGGTATGCCGTTAGTTAAGTAACCTAACAGTGCATAACGGAACATTGCGGCGAATGCGGATGGCATAAGCGTACGTGTTATTTTCGTTTCTTTTCTGTGATTGGCTTAAGGACTTAAATGATGGGATTACATTAATGTGATTAATGTAAAGAAAATAAACTTAAAAAGATGTTGTAGAATCGGATTTAAAAACACTCGGCTATTTATGAAAAGGCTACATTTCAAAACTGCGGAGCTTAAGCCACTCCTTTTGAAAACTATTTGATTCTACAACTATATCAAGTTCAAAGCGTTAAAGATTTTCTTAAAAATCATCCGCAACCCTCCGTCATTTTAGGAAGTAGAGTACTTAGTATTCGTGCTACGTTTGTTGACTATAGTTAAGGCGTAGTGTACGGTAGCTAAGTGATGTTTTCCTACATTGCATATGATGCAGATTAATTAGGACATTCTTATGACTTTGTTGACCATAGTTAAGGGTCATATGAGTGAGTCTAATTAATCAAGAAATGACGGGTAGAACTTGACTGGTACTTATGATTTGTTGACCTTAGTTAAGGTCATAAGTACTAGGGGTAAAAACAACATCGGGAATTTCAATAGTTGAAATTTGCAATGAGATTGCATACCTTCCATGTGATGGTTGGATCCCGATCCCACTGTGGGCAATAGTTGCTCCTAGGAGAGTTTTACAGTTTACAATTAGCTAACTCATTAGGTGTCTAGAAAGGTGTTAACGGGGCTCCGCCTCTGGGAAAACGAGGTTTACTCTAATTAGGTTCGTGCGAAAGCACGGGAAACCTCCCTCAAGTACCGACACTGGCCTGGCTGAACGGTTAGCGAAGTTGTAGACTGTAATTAATCCTGGCTAGTTTTTCTTTTTAAGGTTTGAAAGAAAAACTCGATAAAAGCAGTGGGAAACATCGTTTAGACAAGATAATAACCAATCTGATCTATGCAAGAGCTTTCGCTGAGTGTATTATTTTCTCTCTCTTAATGGCAGATACCCATGACTGGACTCAAGCTTCTACTAGATAAAAACAAACTGAATGAGACCAATTATAAAGACTGGCTGAGGAATCTGAAAATAGCCTTGACTTATGATAAAGTATCATATGTCCTCACGACTTCAGCCCCGCCCGTCCCAGGTCCAAAATCCTCAGTTGCGGACATTGAAGTCCGCAAGATATGGGACGCTGACTGTGCCACGGCAAAATGCCTCGCGCTTGCATCGATGGATAACACACATCAAAAGCAGCACGAGGATATGGACATTCACAGTATATTGCTCCATACAAAGGAGTTGTATGGAGAGCAATCCCGCGTATTACGATACGAAGCATCAAAGAAATTGTTTCAGATGCGAATGGCCCCTGGCACATCAGTAGGAGACCATGTTCTGAAGATGATAGCTCTTATAGAAGAGCTTGAGGACCTTGGATGGATGATGGACAATGAACAATATATAGATATTATTCTGCAGTCCCTCCCCTCCACCTTTGCTCAATTCATAGTGAACTTCAACATGCACGGCATGGAGATGGAACTCCCTGAACTCCTTAACATGTTAAGGAGTGCAGAGAGTACTATGAAGTCAGCAAAAACTCCCGTTATGACTGTTGGACAGTCTTCCTCTTCTCGCCCGAAAGCTAAGGCCAAGGGAAAGAAAAAGAAGAAGCCCACCAATCCTAAGGGTGGAGTTAAAAAGGTGAAGGGAAAGGAAAAGTCCAAAGCTGGAGACTCGGGGAAAGGCGAATGTTTTCATTGCCACAAGACAGGACATTGGAAGCGCAACTGCACGGAGTACTTAAATCTCAAGAAGAAGCATGGGGATGCTTCTGCTTCAGGTGCGTTTGTAACAGAAAACTGTTTTTCAATAAACTCTGCTTCCTGGGTATTGGATACCGGTTCAGGTTCTCACATTTGCAATTCTATGCAGGGGCTGAGAAATAGCAAATTTTTGAAGACAGGTGACCATACTCTCCGCGTTGGAAATGGTTCCAATGTACATACAGTCGCAGTGGGAGAGTATCACTTGGGGTTTGCATCTGGATGTATTTTGGTTTTGAATCCATGTTATTTTGTACCTAGTATGCTTTGTAATATAATATCCGTTTCTTTGTTAGACAATGAAGGATATAATTTTGTATTGCAGAACAATGTTATGAACATTCACCTGAATCAAATGTTGGTTGGGTATGGTACGCTTAATAACGGAATATATGTCCTAAATCAACACACAGTTTTCAGTATACAAAACACTAATAAAAGAAAACTTTCAGAATTAAATGAAGCTTTTCTTTGGCACTGTAGACTTGGTCATATTAACGAAACAAGACTAAACAAGTTACACAAAGATGGATATTTAAACTCTTTTGAATATAAATCTTATGCGACTTGCCAGTCTTGTATCAAGGGTAAAATGACCAAAACTCCGTTTACCGGACACGGAGAAAGAGCTAATGAGCTCCTACGCCTCATACATAGTGATGTATGCGGGCCAATGTCTACACAGGCTAGAGGAGGTTTTTCATACTTCATTACATTCACTGACGATTTCTCAAGATTCGGTCATGTATTTTTATTAAAGCACAAGTTCGAAGCTTTCGAGAAATTCATTGAATATAAACAGGAAGTAGAAAAACAAACCGGCTTGAGTATCAAGATGCTTCGATCAGATCGAGGTGGTGAGTATCTCAGTACAGAATTTGAAAACTTCCTAAAAGAGAATGGGATTCTCTCTCAGCTCACTCCTCCTTACACACCACAGCACAACGGTGTGTCAGAACGACGGAATAAGACCCTATTAGATATGGTTCGGTCAATGATGAGTGACGCTGAGTTACCCGTCTCGTTTTGGGGGCATGCATTGGAGACTGCAGCGTTTCTACTAAACAGGGTTCCAACCAAAACCGTGTCTACTACACCATATGAGATATGGCATGGGAAGAGACCATCTCTTAAGAGAATTAAGATTTGGGGTTTCCCGGCCTATGTTAAAAAGCAGAATCCGGACAAACTCGAGACACGGTCAGTCATGTGTAACTTTGTGGGATATCCAAAGAATTCTTATGGATATCTATTCTACTACAAAGAGGAACAAAAAGTGTTTGTTTCTCAGTATGCCACATTCTTAGAAAAAGAGTTTTTCACAGATAAAGATGATGGAAAGGTGGTGGATCTAGAAGAGGTTCTAGAAACACAAACTACAAATGACGATTTGGTTGAACCGGCTGTTGAAATAGAAACTGAGGAACCTCGGCCACTCCGTAGGTCTGGTAGGACTTCTCGCCCACCAGAGAGGTACTACGGTTTCCTCATTGATGGTGACGGAGAAGACTGCATCATGGATGATGATGATCCTACCAGTTTTCAGCAAGCTATCACGAGTAGAGACTCTGTGAAGTGGCTGGATGCCATGAGATCCGAAATGGAGTCTATGTACACCAACAAAGTATGGACTTTGGACGTTTTACCCCCTAGGGTAAAACCTGTGGGGTGCAAATGGATCTTTAAAAGAAAGATTGGTGTAGATGGGCAGGTGGAGACCTATAAGGCAAGACTTGTGGCGAAGGGTTTTCGTCAAAGACCAGGTTTGGACTATGACGAGACTTTTTCTCCCGTAGCCATGCTTAAATCCATTCGGATCCTACTTGCTATTGCTGCTCACTACGACTATGAAATCTGGCAGATGGACGTTAAAACCGCATTTCTAAATGGAAATTTAGAAGAATGCATTTATATGGATCAGCCAGAGGGCTTCATTGACAGTGGGAGCAGCGGAAAAGCATGTAAATTGCTTAAATCCATTTATGGGTTAAAGCAGGAATCTCGGAGTTGGAACATCTATTTCGATGATGTTATCAAAGAGTTTGATTTCATCAAAAATCCAGATGAACCTTGTGTTTATAAGAAGACTGTAGGGAGAGCTGTCACATTCCTCGTATTGTACATGGATGACATTCTTCTGATAGGAAATGATATTCCTATGCTACAGTCGGTCAAATCTTTCTTATCACTGAGGTTCTCCATGAAGGACCTGGGTGATGCCACATACATTCTGGGCATAAGGATCTATAGGGATAGATCCAAAAGGTTATTGGGATTGTCTCAAACCAGGTACATTAACACCATCCTAAAAAGGTTTAGTATGGAAGACTCCAAGCGGGGTGCCTTACCCGCTTGCCATGGGGTCACTCTCTCCAAGGATTCTTGCCCAAAGACCGATGAAGAGAGAGCTCGCATGAGTGTTATACCCTATGCTTCGGCAGTAGGATCTATAATGTATGCGATGTTATGTACACGCCCAGATGTAGCTTATGCACTTAGTGTTGTAAGCAGGTATCAATCCAACCCAGGGGAGAATCACTGGACAGCTGTGAAGAACATTCTTAAGTACTTGCGAAGGACTAAAGAATTGTTCTTGGTGTATGGTAATGGAGATCTCCAAATGGAGGCCTTTACCGATTCGAGCTTACAGAGCGATAAGGACGACAGCAAATCTATCTCTGGGTTTGTATTTACCCTCAATGGAGGGGCGGTAAGTTGGAAGAGTTCCAAACATGATACCCTTGCAGACTCAACGATGGAAGCTGAGTGCATTGCTGCGAATGATGCCGCCAAGGAAGCCGTCTGGATGAAGAAGTTCGTCTCGGAGCTAGGAGTAGTTCCAACCATTATTGATCCAATACCTTTGTATTGTGATAATAATAGGGCTATGGCGTTAGCCAAGGAGCCCAGATCCCATCAGCGGTCCAGACACATCCTGAGGCGTTTTCATTTGATCCGGGAGATTTTAGATCGCCGCGAGATCGAGATTAGGAGAGTAGACACAAAGAATAACACTGCGGATCTATTCACCAAGGCCCTCCCTCAGCCGCAGCGTGAGCGACTTTTTGAGATGTTGGGTATGAGATACGCCAATAACCGGCCTTAGTGCAAGTGGGAGATTGTTGGATATATGTATGCCCTAGAGGCCATTATATGATAGTGGATGTATCTATACATGTATATATAAATTCAGTATGCATTCTTGCTCGACATGATAGTATGCTATCTGGTTCTTCTTTATCTGACATGTTGATTTGATCATGCTTTTATTCATTCATACATGCTGATAAAGCCCTGAGGATATCGGCTTGACTACTCTGATTATGATGGAGATCATACTAGTGGGACATCTGTAGTCTATAAGCATATCCTGAAAAGTCCCTAGTCGTAGGTATATCGAGACGGGGCATTGATATACCAGAGTAGACTAGCGTATATGATACTAGACCTATACGATGGGCGATGAATGTTCCCACATTCATCGATGTTTGACATCAAGATCATATACGGGTGCTCAGTGGTGACTGGGTACACTGGACGGACTCACCGAGAACTCCTATATGGAATTATATCTATCGTCGGATAGTAGTTCTCAGGTGACACTGGTACAGGTTAGTCTGTAGACCCGAGATCGTCATAGAGTCTTGTGTGTTCTCCCACTGTACTTTGATTGCCACCCTACCACGGCTCTACTGAGTCATGCAAACAGGTGGCCGTTGGGTACAGTCCCGAGACACACGAAGGCGATGAGCGATAGGAGGGGTTTCGTCTCTCCCGGTATTGGGAGTTGATGCTGTGCTGTGCCCGACTGGTTATATCAGTAAGTCCCTGGCCAGGGCTGCTGAGATTTGCTGATAAGTGTTATCAGTAGTTTCTCGATCTGTTATAGACCATTCACCGGCACGACTTCTTGAGTTATTGGGGTCGACGTGACCATCCCTAGGCTCGATATGCATCATATCTGACGAAGAGACCGGACTGTACGGTAGTGTTGCCGGTTGGCTCGACGGGAGTTGTAGCAGGTTCGCTTGTTTTCTTCTGATCGCTCAATACCCGGGTGGCCGTTACGTTTAGCTGACCGCTTGCGGCTTGGGGGTGCTTGATATGATCATCACCCACTGCCGGCGTATTGACGAGTCTTAGAGTCCCACAAAGGAGTTACCTAGTCCAGGCGAAACGTTGTGGTGCGCGTATGCGATATGCGCATGGACCCGATTAAAATGCGCGTATAGGATACCGTACATTGATCGGGCGGCTTGCTTTTGGTGGGGTCATATGTGATATGGCCGGATTGATAAATCAAGTGTTGATTTATCATTTAACCATTAGTTTTCTCACTTAAAACCTTTTCTTGTATATGATGGATGTATGCATGCATGTATGTATGTTTTTCTTTCTTTCTTTCTAGTTTCATGCACATATGGATGTGCATACATACATACATACATACATCATCTATCATGGTTGATTACACATTGAAAATGATGGCAATATAAGACTCACACCATGGATAAATATATGAATTATTATTTGATTTTGTGTTTAAAACAAAATGGATAAGGAAAGGATAATTCTTGACTTGTTTCTACATCCTTCTTTAACCTAACCATCCTCACCTACCCTTAACCATGGATTAAACTTTCCTTCTATGTTTTAAACTCTAATTAAATAATAACTCAAACATTTGACCATGGTTTGAGATGAGAAGAAATAAATATATAAGGATATATTCTCATTTCTTTTCAAGAGTTATCTTTTTACTCTTGTTAAAAAGAAAGCCATCATCTTCTTCCTCCTTCACCATTTGCTCTCTAGTTTTTTATAGTAAGCAAAACACACATCAAGAAAGGTTTTTGAAGTGAGAATTACAACCACAACATCATTCTACACAAGTCTAGCCCACTTGTTTAGAGTGTTGTCTTCTTTTCTTCTCTTGGAAAGTGAAGTCGATAGCTTGGACGAAGGAGCTTCGGGTGGATCGTCGTGGACACAAGAAGACTTCAAGAGGACCTTCCTCCAACACCCAAGAGGCCAAAGAGTCTAGCGAAGGGAGCTACAAAGGTTGTAGTCTCGAAACCCTAGTCTTTATTGCCTTTAACTTTTAGAAACCCTAATTTTCTAGGATCGATCTCATGTATGCTTGCTTAGCACCATAAAAACTTGAAATTTGTGACATGTGATGCTTCCAAACTCTACATAGGGTGCTAGGTAAACCTAACAGATAGTATACGGGTGCTCAGTGGAGACTGGGTACACTGGACGGACTCGCCGAGAACTCCCAGATGATATTATACCTCACGTCAGATAGTAGTTCTCTGGTGACACTGGTACAGGTTAGTCTGTAGACCCAAGATCGTCATAGAGTCTTGTGTGATTCCTATTGTGCTTTGATTTCCATCATACCACGTCTAAGAGGATGTGCAAAACGGTGGCTTTTGGGTACAGTTCCGAATCACATGGAGGCAATGAGCGATAGGAGGGTTTCGTCTCTCCCGGTATAGAGAGTTGATGTTGCTCTGTGTTCGATTGGCTATAACTAGAAATCCCTAGCCAGGGTTGCTGAGATTTACTGGTAAGTGTTATCAGCAGTTTCTCGAACTGTTATGGACCTCATATCGACATGACTTATCGGTTACTGGGGTCTGACGTTTACCACCCCTAGACTGGATATGCGACATATCAGACGAAGAGACCGGACTCTACGGGAGTGTTACTGATTGGATTCGCAGGAGAATGTACAGGCTTGCTTGTTGATCTTCTGATTGCTCAATACCTGGGTGGCTGTTACGTTTAGCTGACCGCTTGCAGCTTGTGGGTGTTTGATATGATCATCACCTACTGTCGGTGTATTGACGATTCTTTAGAGTCCTACACAGAGGTTTCCTGGCTCAGGAAAAATGGAGTAGGAGCACATATGTGATGTGTGCGGGACCGAGAATAATACGATATGAGATACCATATTCTATTCTCGTGATAAATGATATCGGCCGGGTATATGTGATATAGCCGGGTCATCGGATCAAGTGTTGATTCAATGAAATGGTACATGTTATATTAGTCGGTTATATGCAATATAGCCTGATTGTCGGATCAAGTGTTGATTCGATAATTTAATATATAATTATATATGTGATATATTACATTACGTTAACTAATATAAGCTCGCTTTATTGATTCATTTTCTTACCGGATAATAAATTGATATATATGCGATACATGTTAATTGTATTATTTTCTTTTGTTGCAAAATATATTATATATGTGATATATAATATTGTAACAAGTTATGATTACAAATACAACATCATTTGTGGAGATTAAACATGTTAGGGTTTGATTTGGGTTAGCTTTTTCTTGAAGCTTCTAGAAGCTTTATTTTGTTTTAAGCTAAAGATATTTTGTAGATATTTCTTAACCCAACCCAAACCTTTTACCCTAGTTAAATCTCTACAAGGGTTAATCTTTCATTCTTAACCCATGGTTGATTTGTAACCATCACAATTAATTCATTATTCATCATAAATAGATTTTTCTTCTTCTTCTTCCTCTGGAAAAAGCTTTCTAGCTTTTTGCAAAGTGATGATAATGAGAGAGAAATTGAAAACAAAAGAGTGCTAAATTCCTACTTCATCATTCTCATCTATTCTAGCCTCTTAGATTGGGGTGTTTGCTTTGCTAATACTTGATTAGTAAAGCAAGAGCTTGGGTTTGAGTTTCTTCAAGGTAGATCGTCTTAGTTATTGAAGATCGGAAGCAAGTTTGCATCTTTCTCTTCATGGAGCCTCTCTAGAGTCCGGGTACATGATGATCGCGGCGAAGGGACCTCAACACGGAGCTTATGAAGCTAAGGAACGAACTACAAAGGTTTTAATCCCAAACTCTTAGATGTAAAATTGTTTACTTGCTTAGTTAAACCTAATTCTCTAGCAAAGATCCTCGCTTTAAGTTGTTCGGCACGTCTAAATTTTAAATTCGGCATGGTTGATGCCTTATTGACCCTTGTGATAGTGCCTAGTAACCGTACAGTGGTATCAGAGCCAAGCTAGAGCTTTAGGAGTTGTCTAGACGAAGTTAAAAGTCCGATCGAACCCCGAAACATCGTTTTTGACCCCCTCTCTGGAAATTTTCTAAAAAGTTGGTTTTTTCCGTATTAAAAATACTCAGAAAATTATGCAGGGAATTCTAAGGATTACTGTGAAATACGAACTCCTAATTCCCTCAAGTCGCCGTGGAACCGCGGCAATACTATGCTTTGCACGGCGGTTCCGCGGCCGTACTTGGGTATTAGGGATAGATGTTTCTAGGTAATATCCGTAGGTATTACTACATGCTTCTGGGAATTTTTAATCCTACTCAAGTGTTGAGTTTTCTGGAGATCTTTTGTATTCGTTGATTCGATCGGAAAGTTTAAACTTCGTTTAACGTTTTCCGGGTAATTTAGAATATGTTAAAAAGTTCGAACGGATATCAATAATTCACTTTTTCTCCTGCCGGAAAATTTCCAAGTGTTGGATTTTTTCCTTAATCAAAGAACATTCATAGTCGTGCAAGTAACGCGGTGGACCCTCTAGAAGAACACAAACCTTAACTCGATTATGTGACCGTCTGAACCTCCTCTAAACCTTAGGGTTTGGGGCAGTACGGCGTTGCCACATGTGAGGCGTTGGTTTGACCTTTCTAAGGTTGCACCATTGGTACTGTGGCATGTGATGGATATTTTTTGAACTCCGCTCAAGTGTTGAGCTATTTGGGAAATCTTAGGTGTTTGTTTATTCGATCGGAAAGTTTAACATTGTCTATTTATCTGGAATATGATACAATATTTGGAATCCACAAGTAGTTATGAGATAACTAATTTGAATGTTATAAATCTAGCAGTTCAGTCTCAAATGATCGGTTGCCACGGGATTTTGATGTGATCAAAAGTCTGTCGCAATCACGTAGCGTACGCGGATACTCGCCGGGTAAACTTAATAGATAGCCACGCCCCATAGCCCCGACCAAGTGACTGTAGGAGAACCCCGTCGCCAAAAGCATCCGTTCGGGTGCTCGCGGCAGCGGTGTTCCGCCTTAGTGCACTTCGTCGACGGCATCCGGGGGTGCGGCCGTCTACTAAAGTTTGCGACGAGCATTCGATCAGGATATCGGGAATCTTGTTGAATTGCCCGACTTGATATTGAAAAGTGTTTTCGAGATCGAGACTAAAATGCAGGGTTTATAATTGTTAGGCATGCGATGTCTAAGGAATTCATTTAGTTAGGCATGAGATGTCTAAGGAGTTTGCGGATTCCAACTGTTGTAGTTTTACACTTTCTTTTCTGCTACCGTAAGAGTAATATGTGGTGTATCGCCGGTTTCGTTGCTATACATCAACGAAAATCGGGATACGCATGCTTGCTTACGTTGATGATATGAGATATTATGGGTTGCTATGATATGTTATATTGGATCGTCGCGTTTTGAATAGCCGGCGTTTTTATATGAGATGAGGGTTTTTTATTTTCATTCATGTAAAATTCATTGTATGTAATATTCTTTTATTGGGGCACTTCCGGGCTGAGGATGATGTCACCATTGTATATTATTTACTTTTCCGCATTAGGTAGACCCAAGGCGGGGAGGACAAGTAACCGGGTTCTAGGGTCCAGTGGGAGGCCACCTCGAAGAGTCGTGACCGGGTCTCCTAACCCTAGAATTGGCAGAGTTGCTTGCCGCTCTCGTAGGGGTCTAGGGGTGTGGGTTTGGCTATTCATCGTGACCGTGGAATCCGCGTTTTATACAGGCTCGCATAAAACACCGAAATCCTAGTATATCCAATATTTCATATGTTATCTTCTGCTGCAATGTTCTGTGATGAGATCATATTACTGCCTGAGACGAATGTTTATATTATATATATGAGATATATGTTATATTGCTGATTTCGTTTCAAATGTGATGCTTATGAAGGATAATAAAATGAGACTTCATTAATGAGATTAATGAAACTAAAAGAAACCTAAAGATGTTATAGAAACTTGTCTCAAAAACTGGTAGCTCTAGTTCTTACTTTGCATAGCGGTGTTCCTTGTAGAACATCCAGCACCTTATTTGATAAGGAAAGAGCCGAGATCCCTTCACCGGGAGTGACCTCTTTAGCGAAACTAGCAGATGCTACAAACTCGGTTTGTCTTTTGATTGTTTTTATAGTTTTTGCTTTGCATAGTGATATTTGTGAAATATCCTGCACCTTATTCGATGAGGAAAGAGCCGAGATCCCTTCACCGGGAGTGACCTCTTAAGAAAAACTAGAAAAGGCCTCAAAAACATTCCATTTAAAATCATTCGATTCTACAACGATATCAAGTTCATTACGCAAAGGGTTTTCTTAAAAACTTGTCGTAGCCTTCCGTCATTTCAGATAAGTACTTCATTGTATTCGTGCTGCGTTTGTTGACCTTGTCAAGGCGTAGTGTGCGGTAGCTATTTATGCTTATCTGCAAAAGCATATGATGCGATTGAGTTAGGGTAGTCGTGTGACTTTGTTGACCTTGTCATGGGTCATGCGGGTGGGTTTAATTCAATCGGGAAATGACGGGTTGAACTTGACTTGCGGTCTATGGTTTGTTGACCTTGTCAAGGTCATAGATCGCTCGGGGCAAAATATTATTGGGAATTTCAAGAGTTGAAATTTGCAATGAGATTGCATTCCTTCTATGAGATAGTTGGATCCCGATACCCGCTGCGAGTAAGAGTTACTCCTGGGAGAGTTTTACACATTACAATTAGCCGATCAAGTAGGTGTCTAGAAAGGTGTCAATGGGGTTATGCCTCTGGGAAAACGAGGTTTACTTTAATTAGGTCCGTGCGAAAGCACGGGGAACCTCCCTCAAAGTACCGGCACTGTCCTGGCTGAAAGATTGGCGAACTTGTAGAGTGTAATTAATCCCGGCTAGTCTTTCCTTTTAGGGTTTGAAGGAAGATTTGACTAAAACTGTGGGAGCCATCCTGATTAGATATATCAATAACCAATCTAATCTTACAAGAGCGCACGCTGAGTGTTTTCTTCTTTCTCTCTCCTGGTTGCGACTATGTCACGCCTTAATCAAGATAAAAAAAATACGGATGTATTGACCGAACCCGCTTGTTATACTGTGCTAGGGAACGTTGGTCCCGCTCCAACTTATAATTGTTATAAGACCGAGCAGGAAATAGGGGATTGCCAGGATTCCCGTGCCGCCCAAACGAAGAAAGTGCATGCTGATGCATCTTCTTCGGGTATGTTCATTACAGAGAACTGAGAACGGGTGATATGTTTCAAGAGTTGGAAACGGTGCAATTGTTGCAAGCCAAGTCTGTTGGCAGTTATCACCCTGTATTACCAAATACATTGATTCTGAATGAATGTTGTTAGATACCGAACCTGATATACAACATCATATCAGTCTCTTTATTAATAAAGAAGGATATAATTTTGTATTGTTGGATAATGTTTTGAACATTTCCTATATCAAGAGTTGATCAGTTCAGGCACGTTATCTAAAAGCATAAACGTTCTAAATCAAACCACAGTTCTAAATGTACAGAACACACACAAGAGTAAGAGTTCAGAAATGAATGAATCCTTCTTGAGGTTTTGTAGACTAGGTCATATCAATGTGACCCGACTAGCGAAGTTACATTTAGATGCATATTTAAATTAGTTTGAATTTACATCTTGTGAAACTTACCAGTCATGGCACAAAGATAAAATGACCATACCTCTGTTTATTAGAAACAGAGAAAGAGTTAGTGAACTCTTGGGATTGATACATAATGATGTATGAGGTCCCCTGTCTACACATGCCAGGACTGGTTCTTTGTACTTCAGAAGTAGAGAACCAAAACGGGTATAAGTATTATGTCCTTTGATGTGATCAGGGAGGAGAATACTTGAGGGCGGGATTCCTGGACTATTCTAAAAGAGAATGAGATTCTCTTTCAGCATTACTCCTCCGTATACACCACAATACGTTGGTATATCGGGGCGAAGCAATCGCACCTTATGTGATAAGGTGTGCTCTATGATGAGTACTACTGAGTTACCTATTTCCTTTTAGGGGTTATGCACTTGAGAAGCTGCATACCTATTGAATAGGGTTCCAACCAAATCAGATGCCTACCACTCCATATGTGATATGGTATGGGAAGAGCCCATCTCTTAAAGATGTTAAGATTTGGGGTTGTCCGGCCTATGTCAAAAGCAAAATCCGGACAAGCTCGAGGCAAGGTCAGTTCTGTTGAAGTTTGTTGGATATCCAAAGCATCCGCAAGGGAATAACTTCTACCAAACTGGGGAGCAAAAGGTGTTTTGTTTCTCAGCATGCTACCTTTTGGAAAGGGAATTTCTTGTGAAGAAATTAGTGGTCATGAGGTAGAACTGGAAAAAGTTCCAGCTATACAAACTGCAGCTGATGATTTGGTAAACCCGAAGGATTCAATAGTTTCTAACGAACGTCAGCCTCTCCGCCGATCTAATAAGGTTCCTCATCCACCTGAGAGATACTTCGGTTTCTCTATGACAGTGGGAGCGAGGATTGCATCATGAGATGATGACCCAACTTGTTTCGAGCAGGCCATCAAGAGTGGGGACTCTGTGTGAATGGCTCGATGCTTAGAGATCTGAGATGGAATCCTTATACACCAACAAAGTATGGACTTTGGTTGCTTTATCTGAAGGGTTAAATTCCTATCAGGAGCAAGTATATCTTGAGAAGATTACTTGGTGTACATGGAAAAGTTGAGACTTTAAAAGCTTTGCTTAAGTCCATCCAGATCCTACTTGCCACGGCTACATACCATGACTACGATATCTGGCGGTTGGGTGTCATGACTGCTTTTCTAAATGATGATTTGGAAGAGAGCGTCTATAAGTACACAACCAGAGGGCTTCGTAGACAGTGGGAGCAGCAGAAACGTGAGCATGATGTTTTATGGGATAAATCAGGCATCGCGGAGTTGGAACGTCTGTTTTGATGTAGTAGTCAAAAAGTTTGACTTCATCAAAATGGTAGATGAACCTTGTATATACAAAAAGGTAGTAGGGAGTTTGGTGGTGATCCTCGTATAGTACGTGGATGACATACTCTTGATAGAGAAGCAGTTTCCTATGCTACGCTCGGTCAATCTCCTCTTATCATAAGGGTTCTCTATATAGGATCAAGGTGATACCTCATAAATCCTGGTTTTGGATCTATGAGATAGATCTGATTGGATGTTAGGATTCTCACTAGTTGTAGTGAGATGGTATCAATCGATCCTGGGGAGAATCACTGGAAAGGTTCCACGGTGATAAGGACGACTGAATGTCAGTCGCAGGCATTGTCTTTACCCTCAGTGGAGGGACGGTATGTTGGAAGAATTCCAAGCTAGATACTGTGACTTACTAGACGATTAAAGGCAAGATACATCATTACCAAGGATACTACCAAAGAGGCAGTCTGGATATATTTTAGTTCATAAGATGAACTTCATTCCTTCCATTGTGTGACAATGGAGATGTGGCTTATGCCTAGGAACCCCCGTCCCATCAGAGATCCAGACATATTCTTAGGCAGTATCGCCTGATCATGGAGATGGTTGATCTCCAGGGAGATCGAGGATAGGAGAGTAGACATAGAGGAAAACAGCGCGGATCCACTCACAAAGGCCTATTTCACAGTAGAGACTTTTATGGGATGGTTGAGTATGAGATACTTCAACCACAGCTGATTGTTGGGTATGAAATACTACAACAGATGGCCCTAGTGCAAGTGGGAGATTGTTAGTAATATGTATGCCCTAGAGGCCATTACTGTACATGCGATGTATATAGTAGTGGATGCTTGGACATATATATGGAAGACTTTCTTGCTCGACATGATAGTATGCTATCTGGTTGCTCTTTATCTTAACATGTACTCAGATAGTCTCTATGTTACATGTTGATAAAGCCCTTAGGATGAGTACTTGACTACCAGGACTTTGATGCAGATTATACTAGTGGGGACAGTGTAGTCGCTAAGTACATCCTTCAAATGTTCCTAGTCGTAGGTGTATCGAGACATGGCATCGATATACCAGAGTAGACTAGCATATGCTTCTTGACCCATGTAGATGGGCGATGGATGATACTATATCCATTGATGTTTGGCATCAGAGATAGTATACGGGTGCTCAGTGGAGACTGGGTACACTGGACGGACTCGCCAATAACTCCCAGATGGTATTATACCTCACGTCAGATGGCAGTTCTCTGGTGACACTGGTACAGGTTAGTCCGTAGACCCGAGATCGTTATAGAGACTTGTGTGATTCCCATTGTGGTTTGATTTCCATCATACCACATCCAAGAGGGCGTGAAAAACGGTGGATTTTGGGTACAGTCCCGAATCACATGGAGGCAATGAGCGATAGGAGGGGCTTCGTCTCTCCTGGTATAGGGAGTTGATGTTGCGCTGTGTTCGATTGGCTATAAATGGAAATCCCTGGCCAGGGTTGCTGAGATTTACTGGTAAGTGTTATCAGTAGTTTCTCAAACTGTTATGGACCTCATATCGACACGACTTATCGGTTACTGGGGTCTGACGTTTACCAACCCTAGACTGGATATGCGACATATCAGACGAAGAGACATGACTGTACGGGAGTGTTACTGATTGGATTCGCAGGAGAATGTACAGGCTTGCTTGTTGATCTTCTGATTGCTCAATACCTGGGTGGCTGTTACATTTAGCTGACCGCTTGCAGCTTGTGGGTGTTTGATATGATCATCACCTACTGCCGGCGTATTGACGATTCTTTAGAGTCCTACACAGAGGTTTCCTGGCTCTGGCAAAACGGAGTAGGAGCACATATCTGATGTGTGCGGGACCGAGAATAATACGATATGAGATACCGTATTCTATTCTCGCGATATATGATATCGGCCGGGTATATGTGATATAGCCGGGTCATCGAATCAAGTGTTGATTCGATGAAATGGTACATGTTATATTAGTCGGTTATATGCAATATAGCCGGATTGTCGGATCAAGTGTTGATTCGATAATTTAATGTATAATTATATATGTGATATATTATATTACGTTAACTAATATAAGCTCGCTTTATTGATTCATTTTCTCACCGGATAATACATTGATATATATGCGATATATGTTAATTGTATTATTTTATTTTATTGCAAAATATATTATATATGTGATATATAATATTGTAAAAAGTTATGATTACAAATACAACATCATTTGTGGAGATTAAACATGTTAAGGTTTGATTTGGGTTAGCTTTTTCTTGAAGCTTCTAGAAGCTTTATTTTGTTTTAAGCTAAAGATATTTTGTAGATATTTCTTAACCCAACCCAAACCCTTTACCCTAGTTAAATATATACAAGGGTTAAGATTTCATTCTTAACCCATGGTTGATTTGTAACCATCACAATTAATTCATTATTCATCACAAATAGGTTCTTCTTCTTCTTCCTCTTGAAAAAGCTTTCTAGCTTTTTGCAAAGTGATGATAATGAGTGAGAAATTGAAAACAAAAGAGTGCTAAATTCCTACTTCATTATCCTCATCTAATCTAGCCGCTTAAATTAGGGTGTTTGCTTTGCTAATACTTGATTAGCAAAGCAAGAGCTTGGGTTTGAGTTTCTTCAAGGTTGATCATCTTAGTTATTGAAGATCGGAAGCAAGTTTGCATCTTTCTCTTCATGGTGCCTCTCTAGAGTCTGAGTACATGATGATCGCGGCGAAGGGACCTCAACACGGAGCTTATGAAGTGAAGGAACGGACTACAAAGGTTGTAATCCCAAACTCTTAGATGTAAAATTGTTTACTTGCTTAGTTAACCCTAATTCTCTAGCAAAGATCCTCGCTTTAAGTTATTCGGCATGTCTAAATTTTAAATTCGGCATGGTTGATGCCTTATAGACCCTTGTGATAGTGCCTAGTAACCTTACAACCGGCATCTCTAGCTCTCGAGCAAGAGAAAGCCCTTTTAATGGTTTTACAAAATAACCGGCAAGCTTTTGGCTGGACTATGGCGGACATCAAGGGGATTAGTCCCCTCATAGTTGAACATCATATACATATGATGGATGATGCTAAGCCAGTAAGGGATCCACAGAGACGCCTCAACCCCATAATGAAGGAGGCTGTCAAAAAGGAGATTGTCAAATGTCTTGATAGTGGTATCATTTACCCTATCTCGGATAGTCAGTGGGTTAGCCCCATTCTTGTTATTCCAAAGAAATCGGTCATAACCAATGAGGCAAATGAGTTAATACCTATTCTCACCCAAACTGGGTGGCGAGTTTGCATCGACTATAGAAAACTCAACGCCGCGACAAGGAAAGACCACTTTCCGTTACCTTTTATTGACCAAATGCTAGAACGATTGGCTGGGCATGAATTTTACTGCTTTTTGGATGGCTATTCCGGCTATAATCAAGTTCCCATCGCCGAAAAGGATCAAGACAAGACCACATTTACTTGTCCTTTCGGTACATTCGCTTACCGTCGCATGCCCTTTGGGTTATGCAATGCACCCGCTACGTTCCAGCGGTGTATGATGGGGATCTTTTCAGACATGGTGGAGAAATTTTTGGAGATTTTTATGGATGATTTCTCCATTTTCGGCGACTCCTTCGTTGAGTGTTTGCTACACCTAGACGCAGTTCTTACCCGCTATAGGGATAAGAACCTCACTTTAAATTGAGAGAAGTGCCACTTTATGGTACGAGAAGGTATTGTCTTAGGACATGTCATCTCGCAAAATGGCATTGAGGTTGATAAAGATAAGATTGAAGTCATTTCCAATCTTCCTCCTCCTAAGTGCGTCAAATACATCCGAGCCTTCCTTGGCCATGCCGGTTTTTATAGACGGTTCATCAAGGATTTTAGCAAGACAGCTAGACCCTTGACTCTTTTATTGGTCAAGGAAACCACTTTTAATTTTGACTCAACCTGCATGAAAGCGTTCGAGTCATTGAAACACTCACTTATTTCTGCGCCCATTCTTTCATCTCTCGACTGGATGCATCCATTTGAAATTATGTGCGATGCATCTGATTTTGCCATTGGTGCTGTCATTGGACAGCACATTAATAAGATGCCGCACGCAATTTATTACGCTATCCGAACATTAAATGAGGCTCAATTGAATTACACAACAACAGAAAAAGAATTCTTAGCCGTTGTGTTTGCACTCGAAAAATTCAGGCCCAATTTAATCAGCTCTCCAGTGATTGTTTACACAGACCACTCATCTCTTCGCTATCTTTTTGCGAAGAAGGATGCTAAATCTCAGTTAATACGTTGGATCCTCTTGCTACAAGAGTTTGACTTTGTCATAAGAGACAAGAGAGGATGTGAAAACTTAGTCGCCGACCACCTTTCACGACTTCCTTCTTCGCCTACACTCGAAATTCCTATTAAAGATGTTTTTCCCGATGAGCAACTCTTAACCGTGTCATGCGAACCTTGGTTCGCTGATATAGTAAATTATTTGGCCACCGGACTGATACCAAACGATTGGTCGAATCAGGACAAACTCCGATTCCTGTCCCAAGTAAAACATTTTTACTGGGATGAACCGTATCTTTTTAAATACTGTTCCGACCAAATCATTCGTAGGTGTGTCCCCGAAAATGAGTTTAAGAGTGTGTTGTCATTCTACCATGATCAAGCGTGTGGCGGGCATTTTGGCCCCAAGAAGACAACAGAAAAAATCTTGCAGTGTGGTTTCTACTGGCCACGACTCTTTAAAAATGCATACGAATACTGCAAGACATGCTCCCGGTGCCAACACTTGGGCCGGATATCTCGGAGAAACGAAATGCCGCTCCAACCAATTTTGGTTGTTGATATTTTTGATGTTTGGGGAATAGATTTCATGGGACCATTTCCCAATTCCTTTGGGAATATGTACATTCTACTAGCTGTTGACTATGTTTCAAAATGGGTCGAGGTTGTGCCCAGCCGAACGAATGACAACAAGGTTGTCGTTAGATTTCTTAAAGAAAACATCTTTTCTCCGTTTGGGCATCCTCGAGCGATTATAAGTGATAATGGATCTCACTTCTTTAATAGGACATTTGAGTCCTTAATGCGCAAATACTCCATTACTCACAAATTGTCAACACCATATCATCCCCAAACTTGTGGGCAAGCCGAGGTTTCGAATCGGCAGATTAAATAAATTTTGGAGAAAACGGTTTCCAAAAACCGTAAAGATTTTTCATCAAAACTGATTGATGTATTATGGGCATTCCGTACTGCCTACAAGACCGATCTTTGCATGTCTCCATACCGGCTTGTTTATGGAAAGGCTTGCCACCTTTCTGTTGAAATTGAGCACAAGGAATTTTGGGCGATTAAAGAGTTGAACTTATCCATGGGAGATGCGGGAAGCAATAGAAAGCTGCAATTGAATGAATTGGAAGAGCTGCGGGATGAGGCCTATGAGAATGCGGTAATTGTTAAAAACCGAACGAAGATGTTCCATGACAAACACCTTATGCGCAAGACTTTCAAACTTGGTCAACAGGTTTTGCTTTATAACACTCGGTTACACTTCCATCCCGGCAAGCTAAAATCTAGATGGAAAGGGCCGTTTATGGTACTCACCGTATATCCGCACGGTGCGGTAGATCTAGAAAACCCGGAGGACGGTACACTGTTTAAAGTAAACGGACATCGACTTAAGCCGTTCCTCACTGCGGATCCGTCGGAGGAGCTCCTGTTTTTGCAGGAGCCGATTTATACTAACTGATTTTCCTCCATCTACCCCTAAATTTTCAATCATCTAGCCAACAGACTATTTCAAACAAGTCAGATTAAATAAATAAAATAAATTTTTTATTTCAAATAATTTCCACTTTTTAGAGGGGTTTATTTGCAAATAGCTAACACTTCCCCCCTATATATAAAACCCCGACCCCCTCTGTGCTCACAAACCCTAATTTCATCTTCTAAATGACCCTAGCCACCACTGTACCAATGTTCTGCAGCAAGATCGCACCAGACCGCAGCCCTTCCACCGCGAAACCCTGCTTCCTGTAGCTGATCCGCCGCGTTCCTGTGCCGTCACCCTCTGAAATTTTCAGAGGAGGTTCGATCTCTGAAAATCCTCTCTGTTTTTAATTTATGTAGATATGTAGTTTATCTGATGGCACCCAATATGCAACTAGAGCGTGACTTTTCACAAATTTTTTCACATGCGGTGTATGGAAGTTATTTTGCGAATGAAATAGCACGTTGGGGCTGCAACTTTTTGATATATAATCACCCAAACGCCTATGCCCTTCCGGAATTAGTCACTCGTTTTTACGAGTGCATGGAAGATGGGTGTCTCGCCCAATACGGCTTTATAAAATTACAGTGGGGGGATAGGGAGTTTATTATTTATAGAGACTTCATACATAAAGTCACTTTAATCCCTATGATACCCGTTCATGACCAACCACTGCAGTTTGAGGATTACATGCCCTTAATGGGCAATGATTGCTCAAGGGAACCGCGGAAGGGGATCCAAGCGAGAACCTTTTTCGCCAATGTTTTAACAGTGTGCCGGTGGGCACAAAACAATATTTTAGGAAGTTCCCACAACAACACATTTTTCACACCCTCGCTGCATATTGTGCACACACTCATGATAAGGAACCCTCGATTCGACATGTGCACGATTTTACTGAACTCAATTGGTGTGGGAAAAAGAGCCGCAAACTACCCTTATCCCATGCTTGTGACACAACTGTGTCGATATTTCCTTCCCGTGGAGGAGTTCAAATTTTACATGCTTGGAGGCATACCTGTCAGGCCTCTCATTGAGGGCGTTTCTACGTCCTATACACACTTAACGGATGTTTGGTCAAGAACTGAACCGGCGGAGCACGTGCCCGCAAGAACACCTAGCTCCAGCTCGACCATGAGCGAAGGAGAACTCACCCCCTTAGAACATGCAAATTTAATGAGAAGAGCTATTAGGGGCATCGACGAGTTAAGGGGGATAACGAGGGAGCATGATCGGCGGTTGACTGAAGTAGAGCAGGGGATTCGAACCCTGCTGGGTAGGGAGGAGCGTTCCCGTTCACGCTCAAGGCCGCGGCGTGGGGCCGAGTAGTGAGGGCATTGCTTTTGGCAAGTTTGGGGGAGAAGGTGGTTGTAAATAGTTATCATTTGCATTGCATATTTTTATATTTATTTATGTATATATTTTTTCTTTTGCATTTTAAATTCTGCATTGCATCTTTATAAAAAAATCAAAAAAAATTGAAAATAAAAAAATATAAAAAGAAAAATCAAATAAAAACTGAAAAATTTCAAATATTATAAAAATTGAAAAATTCAATTTTGGCCATAATTGACTTGAGTTTGACAAGAAGGTTAACTAGCTAGGAAAAACTAGATCCTATACTTAGTAAATTAAAACCCTAAAAATAATCTTTCTTAAAATTTAATGATAGAAAATATATGTCTTTGTAGTTTACTTAGAAATAGGCAAATTTTGAGTTCACTTCTTGGGCTAAGTCAAAATAAGGGAAGAGTATTGAAATTTTTATTAAAGTGTAAGTCTGAAAAATAATCTCTAAGCTTAAGTCTAAATTCTGAAAATATATACCCTACAACTTGCACAAACACGAACCTTGAAATTTGGAATAGTAGAGGAGACCTTGAAATGCTCTTGTCTAAAATCCTTAGTATGAAGGAAAATAAAATTATAAGTGTGAATAAAGAGATATAAAAAAGAAATGAACACTAGTTTTGTAATTACTTAAGGCAGAGTAATAAAAAAACATATAGCGAGGGTGCTTTATCACCTAGTGCCTTAGACCAACTGGTTTGGGAGTCACTGCTAAAGTCTTAGGTATTACAAGACGAGGAATTACGCCTTAAATCACGTACACATTTTGTAATTGGTCGTTAGTACCTCAAAAAGTATTAACGGTCGCATGAAGGATGTGTGAGCAATTTCATCTAAAAATTCACCAACTAAAAGTACTTTGGACAATGGACAAGAGTATAAGAGCTTGAATTGAATTTCCAAGTGTAGGGGTGATATATACACACACGTAGGGGTATATGATTGGGGTTTGGATGAGAGATAGGAATGAAAAATAGGACTTATATCTTTAGTAGAGATGATAAAAATTCCTTAGTTGAGATGGAACCTTAGAAGGAAAATTCAAAAGATGCTAAAAGCTAAGTAAATTTACAGAACATATACAAACTTAAGTTAAATGATAAGGAAGCGTGGAAAATGTGGGTTGATAATTTTTGAGTTGAAGATAATAGAATTTATTGCTAGAAAACTGAATTGAAGAATAAAAGTCAATAGGCCAAATTGATAGGATTTTGTGGGTAGTATCCGCTGAAAACCCTCAGGAGACAACACTCCTCATACTAGGGACACCTAAAGGTTTAATGGCTTATTGCACGAGCTCAGTGTAATCGCGTTTCCCTGCGAAAGTGACGTTAGGTTTTTTCGAGAATAAACTAGTTTTGCTCGAGGTTGAGCAAAAGATAAGTTTGGGGGTATTTGTTCATATCTTAATTTTGCATTATTATATTCCCCATTCTTATTCATTTTACAAATAAACAGGTGCTTTTGATCCATGTCTGCTACATAGTTTCAGGTTACAGGTTTTCGGAACAAAACAGTGAAAATGATGAAAAGACGCTACAAAAATGAGACTACGACCAACAAATAGAGAATCTTTATCATGCTTACAGTTTGAAGAAAAAACGAAGATCAATAAAAAATTTCACAAAGTACAAAGGCAGCGCAAAGATTCAAGACTTCAACACGAAGCGAACGGTAAAAATCCACAACATTCTGCACTGGAAGACAATAGAAGACATTCAGAGAAACCAAGTGAAGAAACCAGAAGAAAAATGCAATAGGAAGCAGCCCAGAAGTTTTCAGCCAAAGACCCCACTATATGGCCGCGGATCCGCGGCCAAACATGGCATATGGCCGCGGGTCCGTGGCCGTGCTGAGCACGTGTCGGTGCGTTTTGACAGTGGATGGCGGTGCGTTGACCAGGCTTCTCAGGGTAGTTTTGTAAATGTAGATAGGGATCGGATGTAAACCCTAGGGTTTCTATAATCTATAAATAGGAATCTTACAACTCTTTTTGGAGCATGCCTCTTTTTATTTATCTATTTTAGAATTTCAATTCCTGTAATGTTCAAAGAGTGCATCAAATAAAAAGTAAGTCTTTTTCTTTACCTTGCCTTAGTTAATTTTCTTTTCTGCCTTAGTTAATTTTATTTATCTACCGTAGTTATTAATTTTATTTATCTGCTGTAGTTTAGTTAATTAGGTTATTGAATTAAAAATCATAAAAATGAAATCTTTTATCAATTCCCTAATGAGTGAGTAGTTCCTCACTTGTTAGGGTTAGGAATGGGAAATGTTTGAGAGATAAAAAAATCTCTCACCCCTTTCTTTCCCGTCATACATTTTAATAGGACTCTATGCATACATATACACATCGCTCACTATGGCACCCTATCCCACGAGGTAGCGGTGATACCATAGTTAAAGACCGGTTGTGTATATTTTCTATGGAGGTTAGGGTAAGAGTTAAGAAAGGACGGACAAGGACCTAGAGGAAGAAACCTAGTTTCTTCCCGATCGTGCTAATCCCATTTGTTAATTATTACCTTAAGACCTAAATAGGTCTTAATTAGGGCATAGAAAGCGGTGGGAAATATTGACTTTCCAAACCTAACCTAATCCTAGCCCTAGCAAGGTTTTAATCCTAATCAAACTCATTTCAGTTTTTAGTGATAATCAATCCTACCACAATTGGAATTAACTCGTTAGAACAACTAGAAAATACACAAAATCCCTGTGGACCGATCCGTACTCAACCTGCTAGCTACCAAGCGACACTGTTCTTGATTGTGGTTAACAACTCTTTGATTTACCTTTTAAAAGCGTAAGCGCACGTAAAATCAATACCAATCAAGCGTCAAGCAACCCTCCCAATTCTAGAGTTAGGAGACCCGGTCTCAACTCCTCGAGATGGTCTCCTACTGGACTCTAGAACCCGGATACTTGTGCTCTACTCCTTGGGTCTATCCTAATACGGAAAAGTAAATAATATACATCAATGATGACATCATCCTCAAACCGGAAGTGCCCCAATAAAAGAATATTACATACAAGCTTTTACATGAATGAAAATGAAAAAATCTCATCTCACATTAAAAAAACCCGGCTATTCAAAATACGACGATCCAATATAACAGATCACAGCAACACATAACATCACATGTCATCAACGTAAGTAAATATGCGTATCCTAATTGTCGTTGACATATAGCACCGAAACCGACGATACAGCTGTTTGATATAGTGCCCTCAGAGTCAATTATTGGATCACAGGCACGTGATTGCAATGATTGAGGGAGGACCTATGCCGGTAGGACAGTCTTACTCGAAATGATAGTATGCTATCTGGTTTATCTTTATCATAGTGTATAGCTTTAGGTGACATTACAGGTCTCTATTACACATTGATAGAGCCCTTAGGATTCTTGCTTGACTACCAGCAGTATGATGGCGATCATATACGTGAGAGTTGGGTAATCTATAAGCACATCCTTAAAGTGGTCCCTAGTCATGGGAGTTTCGAGACTGGGCATCGATACTCCATTAGTAGACTAATGTATACAGTCGAGACCCCGACGAGGGGCGGTGGATGGTCTCACTAGCCATTGGTGTTAGTTGGATCACCTAAGATGTATACAGGTGCTCATTGGGTTATGAGTACACCGGACATGACTCGCCGGGAACATGCTAGTTGGAATTATACCTAACATCAGATAGCAGTTCCTTGGTGACATGTGTACAGGTTAGTTCATCGACCTGAGATCGTCATTTGTCTCGTGTGAGTTCCTACCGTGCTTTGATTACTACCCTACCACGGCTCAAAGGAGTCGTGCAAACAGGTTTTAGTTGGGTACAGTCCCGAGCCACATGGAGCAGTGAGCGGATTGGCAAGGGTTTCGTCTCTCCCGATATTGGGTGTGAGATCGCGCTGTGTCTAGGAGAGCCATTACACGAAGTCCTTGGCCAAGGCAGGAGATTTACTGGTAGGTATTCCAGTAGTATCTCAGGGTGTTCTGGGCTACACTCCGACACGACTTGTACCGCTTTTGGGGGTCTAACTTTTACCAACCCCCTAGGCCCGACATGCGATGCTCATAGACGAACGGACCAGGCTGTATGGATATAGTCACTGACAGGCTCAGTAGGGTGTCAGGATGAGTTCTCTCATCGACCTCCCTTTTGGTCAATACGTGCTAGTCCGTTACGTACGGCTAGTACCACTGACGTGCTAGTGGTTAAATCCACAGCCAAAATATTGACGAGTCTTTAGAGTCCCCCACAGACAGTTTCTCAAGTTTCGGGCGAAACGTTGTAGAGGCCGTATAGTATTATGGCAGGGTTCAATCATATACGTGCAGTAGTGCACGGATCATGATCGGGCGGATCATACTAGTGGGCTTTGGTTTAAGCCGGATCCTAGTATTAGATTTGTTGGATTACTTTAGTCTCATCGTATTCGCATTCAGTCGGAATGCGGATGCAGGTATGTATATACAGGTGAGGGGTATCCTTGTGATCTGTCACGAGTTTACTTTAGATGTTGCCGTATCTTTTTATTGTTGTAAACATTTAAGTTAATGTTTACTTTGGTGGAAATAGTGAGCTTAATTCATGATGAGGTGCATTAATTATGACATGGACAAGGGTGGTGACTCATGGTCTTATTCTTTGAACATGTCATGTTTAGTGATTGATTTAAGTGTTGAAATGATAAGATGAGAGAGAGAGGGCAGCCAAGGGGAGGTTTGCTCTTGTATTATTCTCAATCTCACTCTCTCTCATTTTTTCATCATACAACATAAGAAAGAAAAAGCCTCTTCTTTTTCTTCCTCCTCTAGCTCACCATTTCCTCTAATGGCTTCATCTTCAACCTCCATCCATACACTCTCATGTGTTGAGAATCAATGGATGCTTGGGACAAAGTGATCACACACATTCTCTACACCGCATTGGACACGTCGGCTAGCAAACTTCGTTTCCGAGTTGCTTCGGATGAAGCGGGAGCCCGTAAAAGGATTCGAAGATGTGGTGCCCTTTCCGACGAGGAGACTGGAGATCGAAGATACCGCGAAGAGCTTGGGTTGGTGGCCAAAGACCGAAGGACACGGATCGATCGATATAGATTTTCTAAACTTTCTCTAGTTAGCTAGTTATAGGTTAATGGTTCGATCCGGGATTAAAGTATGCGATAGCGCCGGTTTCAAGTTTTGAAAAAGTTTTCGTTTCCGCATTTTGGCCTCGGACAGACGGCCGAGGCGCTACCGTAGACTTACATGGTATCAGAGCCATGCCATTAACCTTTACTAGCTTGTTCTAACGTATTTAAAATATCGATCGAACAAAATTTCCGAAACCGCAATTTCAAAAATGAAGTTTCTGTCGAATTTTTTTTGTGGTCGAAAAATTATTTTGAGTGTTGCAAAAAAACAGGCAGGCTTTTTTATGAAATCTGAGAAAATTTGGTAGCATGATGCTACAGTAGAGCCGCGGAACCGCTGTTAGTTATGTATATGTCCTAGAGGCCATTGTTGTACATATGATGTATATTATGATGGATGCTTGGATATATACAGAGAGGACTTTCTTGCTCGTCATGATAGTATGCTATTTGGTTTCACTTTATCTTAACATGTTGACTTGTACTGGTTTACTGTCTTTCTCTCACATGTTGATAAAGACCTTAGGATCTGTACTCGACTACTGGGACTATGATGAGATCATACTAGTGGGGCCATGGTAGTCGATGAGTACATCCTATAACTGTTCCTAGTCGAGGGTATATCGAGACAGGGCATCGATACACCGGTGTAGACTAGCGTATACGCATCTTGACCCATATGATGGGCGATGGATGATCCCATATCCATCGGTGTTTGACATCAAGGATGGTGTACGGGTGCTCAGTGGAGACTGGGTACACTGGACGGACTCGCCGAGAACTCCCAGATTGTCACGACCCGAGAATTCGACTCGTGACCGACACTTAACCACACAACGTCTACAGGCGCAACGCGGCTAAGTAAGCCGACCCAGAAATCAAAACCAATAAATATAGAGTGATTTTAAAACATTATGTAAAAACAATCGTACATGTCTGAAAAACTTCCATTTATTTAGTAGAAATCCTTTTTAAGTTCAAAAGTTATAAGTTTTATAATTTTGATAACATTTCCTTTTTAAAACATTTGCCCCGCCAGTCGGATAGAAACAAGGTGTAACAGAAATGACGAGTAAATGAATGAAGCATCACAATAAGATATACGACGCCGTAGCGAAGAATACACAGTAAAGCAAGGACAATATCATAAAAGATGAGACTGCAAAAGTAAAGTCGGCTCACATGCGAGCTCGACACCAGAATATAAAATCATACATATCGTCCTCACAACTGTCTCTAAGTCAATACAGAAAAGTAGATGGAGAGTACTAGATACATCAATATACAACTGAAAGATAACAGATACCGTACAAAACCCACCTATCAGCTAAAGGCTAACTCTGCTCAAAAAGGGTATCTGTACCACAAGATGCGGTAACAGCCAGCCGTGACTACTTCCAAGGGCAACCTGCAAATACTGTGGCACAACGGGGGTGAGTTGCCAACTCGTGAATAGAGATAACATATAAAGGTAATTGCGAGCATGCACGTACAACGCTACTCTAACAAATGCCAGCAGATGATATCAATGCGATGTAAGCAGTATGCATAATAATAATGCAAGTCCTCTATCAGGGGATATAGCTACAGGATGAGATGCGATAATAAATGCTGAGCATGGGAATATAGTATCTACATGAAGCATCAAGGTGGACTACATATGTATGTATGCACCACAAATCCCAACATCCCAAACGCCGGTACTCCATCGGCCCTCATATCCTGTATATCCCTGAGAATTCCGGGTGCCCAACATCGGCACCCAAATATCATAAATACTCGTGTCTAGCATCGACACGCAAAACATCCTGTATCGGGCATCCGTCAATCCGGGTCAGCCCTCTCTCAAAGTATATATCGGGAATCCGTCAGTCCGGGTCATCCCTCTCTCAATACGTCGGGCATCCGTCAGTCCGGGTCAGCCCTATATCAATCCATCGGGCATCCGTTATTCCGGGTCAGCCCTATATCAATCCATCGGGCATCCGTCATTCCGGGTCAGCCCTCTCTCAGTACATGCCTCTAGCACCGAGAAAACACGGGGCGACGCCCCAAAATATCATATCAAGGGAACCGGGTTTTTAAATGATTACTTATTTGATAAGGGCACGGTTCCCAAATCCAGAAATCACATGAAATCTCAACCAATAATACAAGTAATTGTGATGTGATATGTGCATCAAGTATGTATATCAAGTCATATCACATAAAAATGAGCTACAATGCAATGATCCAATGTGATATAGGTATCAAGTATGAAATCCAAGTCATGTCATGTATAGATGAGCTACAACAATATACAACAGTATGATCATGGCAGTTCTATCAGTTCTAAGCAATATATAAAGATGGCAGGGAATGCAATATGTGATGACAATCCATGGTATGGTATATGCCATATATAACAATAAGGTCCTATCAGCCCTGACGCATAACGCCATGCGGGCGATATCCCCGTAGATATGAAATCTACTCACCGAGCCTCGTGCTAAGTGTATCCAACAACTTGCTTTCCCTTCTTCGCAGCGTCCGTCTCACTGGCCTGCGAACCTAGAATCACATAACATATATCACACATAAGCCCATTTCACAAAAAACGCGACATTACGGTCCAACTAGACTCTCGTGTCGCAAACCAATCGCGCGTGTGCGCGATACGCTAAAACGTGTGATCACGCGCCAAGAGACTACCCCGACACGCCGCGATACGCAGAAACCCAAACCTACTCACGTATCGCGCGTGTCGCGAAGGTTTAGAAAAACGGCAAAATAGGTATTTGGTCACAGATTTTTCTACACAACTAAACTTACAAAAATATATATACCAAAGAACCCTACACACTAGCAGACACCTATAGGACCCAAAAATCCCCAAAACCCCACCCATCTGGCCGCAATTTGCGGCCAGAAAGAGAATTCCGGCGGCCCACTGTAGCAGATAGGGGGTCGGGTTTCACCTGAGGTATCAGCACATCACTACCATACTACAGTCAACCCAATTTCATTCAGGTCTCATCGGGTCAATAGCAGATCCAGAAAAGCTCAAATTTGCACAAATACGACATTCTGCAACAATTAGTGAAACTGGTGGTATTTTAGTGTAATAGGGGTTAAATTAAGCTAATAGGGTCTCACTAACTCACTAACAACCTACTGAAACTAATTTACCCCTCACTAGCACAAAGTTCTCACTAAACACCCCATATCGCACTAAAACGCACTAAAATCCATTAACCGATGCAAATCTACACAACCAAGCAAACTAGGGAAGCAAGTTAGGAAGTATACCTCATACTTAACCCTAGGGAGTTGCAGGAAGAAGAAGAAGGGGAGAGAAGAGGCTGCAGTTGCTGTTGTGAAGCTTGGTGCTGCTGCTGCTACCTCTCTCTGCTGCTGCTGTTGCTTCCAGTTCCTGCTGCTGCTGCTGAAAGCTTGCTGCTGCTGCTGCTTGTTCTGGAGATGAGGGGTTCTGCTGAGGTAAGTGTGAGTGTGTGGGTGTGTGAGGTTGAGAGAAAGAAACAAAGAATGAGAGGGAAAAATCATCACTCCAAATGTCAACCCCTCACTCTCTCTCTCCTCATTAATGGCAAGCATGGGCTAAGCCATGATGCCCCCCCTCTCTCTCTCTGAAGTCAACACTCACAAACAAATTCAAACTAAAGTTACTTTTAACTAACTAATTAAACTCACTTATAACCCAAAAGACTTAATCCTATAATTAACCCACCATGGTTAATAATTATGGTATTAACTTAATTTAAAAACCCTAGTTTACATGCACATGTGTGTGCAAGCCTAGGAAAATTTTGGAAAAATATTTATTAAATTAGGAAAAATATTTAAAACACAATTTGGTAAACTTTTTGTTAAAAACCATTATTTAAATATAATTATTCACTAACCCTTATCCTAAGGTGTTACAATCTCTCCCCCTTAAAGAAATTCGTCCCCGAATTTCAAAAATCTAACTACGAGTACCTTCAAAAAGATGGGGATACGTCTTCCTCATCTCGCTTTCGGTCTCCCAAGTGACCTCCTCACGGTTCGTACCACGCCAAAGTACCTTAACTGATGGAATGTCCTTCGATCTCAATTTCTTCACTTGTCGATCCAAGATCATCACCGGCTGCTCTGCATAGGAAAGGTCGCGCTCAAGCTGGATCGTCGGATGCTGAATCGCATGCGAAGGATCATGTAGATATCTGCGGAGCATCGAGACATGGAATACGGGGTGCACATCTGGAAAGCTGGGCGGAAGGGCTAAACGGTAAGCTACTGCACCAACACGCTCGAGGATCTCGAAGGGGCCCACATATCTGGGACTGAGCTTCCCCTTCTTCCCAAACCTCATCACACCTTTCATTGGGGAGACCTTCAAGAAAACATGATCACCAACAGAAAACTCAAGTCTGCGTCGTCGACGGTCTGCATAAGCTCTCTGCCTACTCTGCGCTGCTCTCATCCTATCGCGAATCAACTGGATCTTCGCTGTCGTCTCCTCAACAATCTGTGGCCCTAAAATACTGCCCTCACTGAGCTCTGTCCAACAAGTGGGCGACCTGCATCTCCTCCCATAAAGAGCCTCAAATGGTGCCATCTGAATGGTCTCCTGGTAGCTGTTATTGTAGGAGAACTCTACTAAGGGCAAATGATGATCCCAGCTACCCCCGAAATCTAATACACAAGCTCTGAGCATGTCCTCGAGAGTCTGAATGGTCCGCTCTGACTGTCCGTCGGTCTGCGGATGAAAAGCCGTGCTGAAACTCAAGCGAGTGCCCAAAGCCTCCTCAAGCCTCTGCCATAGTCTACTGGTAAACTGGGTGCCTCTGTCGGACACAATGCACGTCGGGACTCCGTGTAGTCGCACTATCTCGTCAATGTAGATCTGGGCATACTGAGTAAATCCGAAAGTCGCCTTCACCGGTAAGAAGTGAGCCGCTTTCGTCAAACGATCCACGATCACCCAGATGGAGTCATACCCCCGACTAGTCCTAGGTAGACCTACCACGAAATCCATCGAAATCTGCTCCCACTTCCATTCCGGAATGGGTAGCGGCTGAAGCTCTCCCGCGGGCCTCTGGTGCTCAGCCTTGACTTGCTGACAAGTCAGGCATCTCGATACAAAATCTGCAATGTCCCTCTTCATTCCGTCCCACCAATACACATCCCTCATATCATGATACATCTTGGTGGAACCGGGATGGACGCTAAATACTGATCGATGTGCTTCCTCAAGAATCTCGTGCCTCAGTCCCTCAGCATCTGGTACGCACAGTCTGACTCCAAACCGTAGTACCCCCTGATCATCGATCACGAACTCGGAAAATCTGCCCTGTCCAATTTGTATCATGATCTCTGAACATCGGTCATCCCTGAGCTGTGCCTCACGTATACGATCGATCAACTGTGGCCGTGCACGGACATGCGCTATCTGTCCTCCAATCGGCGTGAACTCGAATAGTACCCGGCTGTCGCATAATATCTGCCAATCTGCGGATGACTGCTCCTGTACTGCGCTCAAACAAGATAGGCTACTCCCGGGCCTCCTGCTCAAAGCATCCGCCACCACATTTGCCTTGCCCGGGTGATATAAGATCTCGCAGTCGTAATCCTTCACTAACTCCATCCATCGACGCTGCCGAAGGTTCAGGTCCCGCTGCTGGAATATGTATTTCAGACTCTTGTGATCCGTAAATATCTGGCACGACTCGCCGTATAGGTAATGTCGCCAGATCTTAAGTGCGAAGACCACTGCTGCCATTTCCAAATCATGAGTGGGGTAGTTTTGTTCATGTCTCTTCAATTGTCGCGAAGCATACGCGATCACCCTGTCGTGCTGCATCAAAACGTATCCCAGCCCCACTCGAGAAGCATCACAAAAGACCACAAATCCGCCCGATCCGGAAGGTAAAGATAACACCGGTGCCGTCGTCAGCCGTGTCCGTAACTGCTGAAAGCTGTGCTCGCACTCCTCCGTCCAAACGAAAAGAACTCCCTTCCGGGTCAACCCGGTCAACGGTGTAGCAATACGGGAGAAGTCCTGCACAAAACGTCTGTAGTAACCGGCCAACCCTAAAAAGCTGCGAATCTCCGTCACCGATGTGGGTCTGGGCCAACGCTGAACGGCCTCGATCTTCCTCGGGTCTACACATATACCGTCTCGTGAAATCACGTGCCCCAAGAAATCTACGCTGTCCAGCCAAAAAGCACACTTGGAGAATTTTGCATAAAGCTGGTGCTCCCTCAAGGTCAGCAATGTAATCCGCAGGTGCTGCTCGTGCTCGTCACTACTCCGGGAATACACCAAGATATCGTCAATGAAGACTATAATGAACAGATCCAAGTAAGGCCGGAAAATACGGTTCATCAAATCCATGAAGGCTGCTGGCGCATTGGTGAGTCCGAACGACATCACCAAAAACTCGTAATGGCCGTAGCGCGTACGGAAAGCTGTCCTGGGAATGTCCTCCTGTCGAACCCGCAGCTGATGATAGCCCGATCGTAAATCGATCCTCGAAAAGTACCCTGCCCCCCGAAGCTGGTCGAACAAATCGTCGATACGCGGCAAAGGATACTTGTTCCGCACTGTCACCCTGTTCAGCTGGCGGTAGTCGATACACAGACGCAAACTGCCGTCCTTCTTCTTGACGAACAGGACTGGAGCACCCCAAGGAGAAACACTGGGTCGAATAAGTCCCTTGTCCAGCAAGTCTTGCAACTGACCCTTCAACTCTCGAAGTTCCGCCGGGGCCATCCGATAAGGCGGTATAGAAATAGGCCCCGAGCCAGGAATCAAATCAATACAGAAAGAAATGTCGCGCTCGGGCGGCAACCTAGGAAGCTCGTCAGGGAACACATCAGAAAACTCGCTAACAACCGGAAACTGGTCCAATGGAACCTGTGTAGCACTAGCATCGCAAACATATGCGAGAAATCCCTGACATCCCTTCCTCAAAAGCTGCCCAGCGCGAAAAGAAGAAATCACACTGTGAGGGGCGGCACCACGGTCCCCCAACACAACAAAAACCGACTCACCGGGAAAGCAGAATCTAGCTATCTTTTCACGGCAGTCCACAGAAGCATAGCACGTGGCTAACCAATCCATACCCAAAAGAACGTCGAAGTCCAACATCTCCAGAAGGATCAAGTCGACAGGCAACTCTCTCTCGCCAATACAGACGGTACAGGATCGGAACACGTGCCTAGCAACAAACGACTCTCCCACAGGAGTAGTCACCACAAGCGGCTGATCAAGCAAGCCGGACTCTCTACCCAAACTCGGCACAAAGTGCGTGGATACGTACGAGTGTGTGGATCCGGGATCGAACAATACATGTGCATCAACTGAACATACAGGGAGGATACCTGAAACCACTGCATTGGACGCCTGCGCGTCCTGATGCGTCAAAACAAAAACCCTCGCCTGTCCACCACCTGTGACTGGCTGCCCTCTGCCTCGGTCACCTCGCCCTCTCTGAGCAACTCCTCCACGCCCACGACCTCGCTGTGTATGAGTCTGGCGCGGAGCAACGGTAGGTACGATAGGCAACGCCCTCTGGGGTGGTGAAGGCGGTAATGTGACATGCGGTGCTGTCGCCTCCCTCCGGGGTAACTCAGGACAATCCCGTATACGATGGTAAGAACTCCTACAGCGAAAACATCCCGACGATGACCGCTGACCGTCCTGGGAATAGGAGCTGAATAACCGGTCCCGCCCTGAATCTCTGCTGCCTGCAATACGTCTATCACGGTGCCGAAAAGGCTGTCTCTGTGCTGATGTATCCGCACGAACTCTCTTCGGCTCTGGAACTACCGAAGTCTCAGCAAGGTGCTCCTCGACCACAAGGGCTGCGTCTACTGCTGCAGCATAGGTCTCGTAGTGCTGTGCGCTGATCGCAAGGAACAATGGTGTAAGCAGGCCTCGAACAAATCTCCTGACTCGCAACTCCTCGGTAGCCACTAAATATGGGGCATAGACTGCTAGCTCTGTAAACAGCACATCATACTCTGCCACTGTCATCCCTGGCGTCTGGCGCAAGGGCTCAAACCTGCGTGCTCGGGCATCCCTAACACTCTGGGGAAGGAAACGGGCAAGAAATATGGTCATGAACTCCGTCCAGGTCAAAGGAGGAAGACCTGCTGCTCTGCCCTTCTCAACTGAGTCACACCACTTCTGCGCAAGACCTTCTAGGCGAAAGCTCGCGAACTCGACCCATCTCGCATCTGCGCATCTGAGGGAACGACATATCCTGGCCATCCTGTCTCTGAAAGACTGTAGGTCCTCGGCTGTATCGGTGCCTGTGAAAACCGGAGGCTTCAGCCTCATGAACTCTGATAGCGATACTGTAATCACCTCCGTAACCGCAGGGACAACTGGCTGTGCGGTAGGTACCATAGCGGTCTCTGGAACTGGTGGAGCTACCTCTGGTCGCTGCGCTCGAAGCGTCTCAACTAGCGAGCCTATCATCTGGCTCATCTCCTGCATGCTAGATCCCACTGTCTGGCGCATCTCCTGCATACCAGCCCCTAGCGTGGCGATCTGCTCTGTCACGGCAGGAACAGCCTGCTCGGGTACAACCGGCGTACTGTTAGTGTATATGCCCTAGAGGCCATTACTGTATCATACTAGTTTGTATATTACTTAATGGATGCTTGGGATATTCACCTTGTATATACAATCTTGCTCAAAATAGTAGTATGCTACTTGGTTTGTCTCTACTTCAATGTGTACTTGTGTTTATTTTACTATATCACTTATACGCATTAGTGGAGCCCTTAGGATCTTTGCTTGATTACCAGCGTTGTGATGGCAGTCACACTAGTGGGGGCTGGGTAATCTATAAGCACATCCTTATACAGGTCCCTAGTCGCAGGACTATCGAGACAGGGCATCGATACTCCGGAGTAGACTAGCGTATGCGCTTCTCATCCCAGTGTGGGAGATGGTCTGTCCCACAGCCATCAGTACGTCGTACTGGAGATAGTATACGGGTGCTCGTTGGGTTACGAGTACACTGGACAGGACTCGTCGGGAACTGACAGGTTGGTATTATACCTATCGTCAGTCATCAGTTCCCAGGTGACATGAGTACAGCTTAGTCCGCTGACTTGACACTGGCACTTCGCCTCGAGTGTGTTCCCACTGCACTTTGATCACTACCCTACCACGGCTCAAAGGAGTCGTGCAAACAGGTGGTGGTTGGGTGCAGTCCCGAAGCACTTGGAGGCAGTGACGGTTAGACAGGATTCGTCTCTCCCGGTATTGGGGGTTGACATCGCGCTGTGTCTAGGAGAGCCATTACACAAGTAGTCCCTGGCCAGGGCAAACGAGATATACTGGTAGGTTTCCAGTGTTGTCTCAGGGTGTTTTGGGCTTCGCTCCGGCACGACTTGTACCGCTATTGGGGGACTGACGTTTACCGCCCCCTAGGCCCGCCATGCGATGTATCAGACGAACAGACCGGACTGTACGGAGACTGTCACATTCAGACTCAGTAGGAGTTCCGATGGGGTTTCACCTCGTCAGCCTTCTTGTCGACATCTACCTGGGGACCGTTACGCACAGCTAGTGCCGCTTGCGGTCTGTGGTTAAACCCACTGCCAGCGTAGTGTCGAGTCTTTAGAGTCCCACACAGAGGGTATTCGCCTATGGGCAAAACTGAGTAGAGGTCGCATGGTTTTGCGACAGGGTTCGTTCTCATCCGCGCACTTGTGCACGTTTGGAGTCCGGACAGATATTACCAGCGGGCTCTGGTTTGAGCCGGATACTGGTATAGTATTTGGGGTTGCTTTTATCTCTCAGTATTCATGTTCCTCGGAACAAGAATGCAGGTGTGTATGCACAGTTTTTGAGGAGGAGGAAGATGATTTCCATTAGGGTTTCGGAACGGGTGCGTATGCACAGTTGACAGTCGTCTTTTTCCAAACCCTAATGGATTTGTATTATATCATTTAATAATATATAATAAAATGAAATTGTGTCATGGTTAGTTTTTGTTGACTTGTTGACCATGGTTGACTTGTTGACCATGGTTGAACATTTGACTACCATCATTACAAATGCAAGATGCTTTTTCATTCTTGCTTTATTCATTTAATGCATGTAATGATATTAGTCATTCTAAACTAACCATCAAACCTTTTTCATTTTGATTATTGTTATTATTTGATTTTTCTTTTTCTTTTGTTATGGTTGCAAAAGGAAAAGAAAGAGCTCACTTTATCACTCTCACTCTCTCTCTTCACTTCATCTTCTTCTTCCTCTAGTCAAGAGAAACCTTCTCATGAGTTGAGAATCCTTCTCTTGAAAAACAAAAGCAAACCCTAAACACTCTCTACTCACTCTAGGATCAAGGGTCTAGCAAGCCGGCGATTCTAGTTCACTCCAAGTACGAGAAAGAGCCCAAAGGTCGAGCCTTCGAGGTGGATCCATCTTCGACGGGAGAAGGCGACAAAGGAGAACCATCAACCTCTACAAAGTTTGAAGACGAAGGAGTTCAAGTCTAGGTATAACCATCTTCATCCGAGTAGCTAAACTTCTTTAGCTAGGTTGCTAGTTTTAGTTTAGGTATCGATCCCGACCTTGCATAGTCCATGTTGCTTCTTGCACTAAAAATTTGATTTTTATACCGTTTCCGCCTCCCCGTAAGAACCGGGGGTGGCAACGTGGACTTACAGTGGTATCAGAGCCTAACTAAACTTAAACTAGCTAGGTAGTAAAGTGTAACGAAGTTCGGAACCGTAAAAAACCCAAAAACCGTATTTTCAAAAACCTGAGTTTCTGTTGAAATTTTTTTGGCCCGAAATGAAAAACTTTATATCTGTAAATTCATCTCAGGGTTTTCTAAAAACACCCATGAAAAACGACACAGAGATTCGTCTAAGCCGCCGCGCTTCCGCCGCGTGAGCCTTCTTGGCCGCCGCGGATCCGCCGCGACTTGATGTCCTCTCTGCATCGATTTTCGTGCAGTGTCTTTATTTGTTGTTTTTGGGATTTTTAGGATATATATTATATGCCCAGATTTTCCAGAACTAAAATTTACTTTTGGGGGCCTATAATTCCGTATTTTTCCGAACTCCACTGCACTTTGACTATGATGGTTATATCTGTGATGTTTGCATGTATTGAACGTCGACTAATTGCTATAAGACGATTAGTCGGGGTTATACATGATCTGTAATGTGCTGGAATGTGTATATAAATATGTTGGATTGTCGCGGGTGAATAGCCGGGGGGTTGTGAGACGAGAGTTTTCTTTTCTTGCAATTCATTGTAAATGTAAATTGATGTAATAATTATTATTTGTTTGGCCGCACAACCGGGTCGGGGTTGTAGCCGTCAGTGTATAATTCTTTTACTGTTTTTGCTCCTAGGATAGACCCATGGAGGGGTGCACAAACTACCGGGTATACCGAAGTGTCGAGTGGCCTACTCATGGAGATGAGGGAGGTTGCTACGCTTCGGGTACTTGGCGGGTAGTTTGCCGCACCCGTAGGGGTCTTGGGTGGGGTATTGGCTATTCACCGCGACCGTGTTATCTGTTTTTGTTACAGGCTCGTACAAATTACAGATTACTAGTATATCCAATGTATTTATCTGTGATCTGAAATGTTTATCATTGCTTTCTATTTAGGCGTTGCTTATGTTTTACAGACGCGCTAGCCCAGCCCCCGCTCTGTCGTTAGTTAAGTAACCTAACGGGTAATGACGGGGCCCAGTGGCGAATGCGAATGGCATAAGCGTACGTCATATTTTGGTTGTTTTCTGCAATGGTAGGATTTAAATGATGGGACGCATTAAAAGTACTAATGCAAGAATATCACGCATTAAAAGAACTAATGCAAGATAATAAACCAAGTTAAAGTCGTTGGAACACTTTCGAAAAACCACTCGGTTCTTTTCAAAACTAACTTTTAAAATGCGGAGCTTGAGCCACTCCATTTAAAAGCTATCTCGTTCCATCGACCAAATCAAGTTCACTACGTTCACGGTTTTGCCAAAACCATCCGTAGCCCTCCGTCGTTTCATATGAATAGTCAATAGTATTCAAGCTGTGTTTGTTGGCCAAAGTCAAGGCATAGTGATTGGTAGCTATTGGGTATTCATGTGCAGCATAGATAGATGCGTTGGTTTGGAACAGTCGTACTGCCTTGTTGGCCAAAGTCAAGGGTGGGTACGGGTGGATTCAAATTAACCTGGAGAACGACGGGTAGAACTTGACATGTGACTTATGATTTGTTGGCCAAAGTCAAGGTCATAAGAGCATGGGGCAAAAATCCACATCGGGAGTTTCATAAGTACTGAAACTTGCTAGATTTGCATACCATTTGGAGTGTGGTGATTCTGGTAGGATTCCTTCAGTTTCGTCACGCGATGATATTTGGATCCCGATCCTACTGTGAGTATATGCTACTCCTCGGGAAATTTCTCACTTAACGATCAATGCTATAAACCTAGTAGGTGCCTAGAAAGGTGTTAGCGGGGCTACGCCCCCAGGGAAAAGAGGTTCTTTAATTAAGGAACTTCGCGAAAGCGTTGGAAAACCTCCCTCGAAGTACCGACACCAGCCTGGCCGAACGGTTAAGCAAGTATTGTACGGTGGGATTGATCCTGACTAATTCTTCCTTTATGGTTTGAGGAGGGATTCGAGAAACAGTGGGAGCCATCCTGTTTAGACAAATTAAAAACCACTCTAAACTTGCAAGAGCATCATGCTGAGTGTTTCTTCTTCTCTCTCCTAATTGCAGCGACCAATCAACATGACTGGACTTAAGTTACTCCTAGATAAAAACAAGTTGACAGGGCCAAACTACAAAGATTGGCTCAGGAATGTCAAGATAGCAATCACTTATGACAAGCTGGGGTATCTTCTTACCACCAAAGCTCCCCCTGTCCCTGGTCCAACTTCCAGCGTCGCGGATAAGGAAATCCGCAAGACTTGGGAGATTGATAGCGCGAAGGCCAAGTGCCTCCTGCTTGCCTCGATGGACAACGAACATCAGAGGAGGCATGAGAATATGGACATGGAGTCCATATTGCTTCATACAAAAGAACTGTATGGAGAGCAATCACGTATCGCAAGATACGAAGCGTCGAAAAAGTTGTTTTCGACAAGAATGGCCGTCGGATCATCAGTAGCCGAGCACGTGCTAAAGATGATCGGCTACATTGAGGAGCTCGCTGACCTAGGGATCACATTGGAGAGTGAGCTATATACGGATATAGTTCTCCAGTCCCTTCCTTCCACTTACGCCCAGTTTATAATGAACTTCAACCTACAAGAAAAAGAGGTTGAACTTTCAGAGCTCCTCAACCTGCTGAGGAGCGCAGAGGGCACCCTACAGAAAGGTAGGGAAACATCCACTTTGTTTGTAGGAGGATCATCTTCTTCTAGGTCCAAGGCGAAAGCCAAGGGAAAGAAGAAGAAAGCCCCCGCCAAACCAAGGGGCGGTGTTAGTAAAGTGGATACGAAGGGAAAAGGTAAAGCAACAAAGATAGCAGGGAAGCTTGTGGATAAGGAAGAATGCTTCTTTTGTCATAAGAAAGGACACTGGAAGAATGATTGCAGGGCCTGGAAGGCCAGAACACAGGAATTGAAGCAGGTTGCAGCTTCAGCTTCAGGTGTGTATGTTATTGAAAACTGTCTTTCAATAAACTCTACTTCCTGGGTATTGGATACCGGATCAGGATCTCATATCTGTAATTCTTTGCAGGCGTTGAGAAACCGTAGGGTTTTGAAGGCAGGTGACATGACCCTCAGAGTTGCGAACGGAGCTAGCATGGATGCTAAAGCCGTGGGGGACTATCACCTGGGAATGTCAGATGGACATGTTTTGGTTTTGCGTAATTGCTTTTTTGTACCCAACGCAACTTGTAATATCATTTCTGTATCTTTAGTTTCTAAAGAAGGTTATGAATTTGCGTTTGTAAGTAATGTTGTAAACATTCACCTTAATCAAGTTCTGATTGGGTCAGGTACATTGAGTAATGGTATATACGTATTGAACCAACCACAGATTTTCAATGTCCAGAATACACACAAAAGAAAGTCTCCAGAAATAAACCAGACTTTCTTATGGCATTGTAGATTGGGTCACATCAATGAGAGAAGGTTGACGAAGTTACATACAGAAGGGTATTTGAATGCGTTCGAATATCAGTCGTATGCCACTTGTCAATCCTGTCTCAAGGGAAAGATGACAAAGACTCCGTTTACTGGACATGGAGAAAGAGCGAGCGAGCTCTTGGGACTCGTACACAGTGACGTGTGCGGTCCAATGTCTACACATGCCCGAAGCGGACATTCTTACTTCATTACTTTTACGGATGACTTCTCAAGGTACGGTTATGTCTTCTTAATGAAACATAAGTCCGAGGCCTTTGGAAAATTCCAGGAGTATAAGAATGAAGTAGAGAAACAGACCGGCAAAAGTATTAAGATTCTAAGATCGGATCGAGGTGGAGAATACTTAAGTGCCGAGTTCCTGGACTATTTAAAAGAGAACGGAATTCTCTCTCAACTTACTCCTCCATACACCCCGCAACATAACGGTGTATCGGAGAGACGGAACCGCACCCTATTGGATATGGTGCGGTCCATGATGAGTAACGCTGAGTTGCCGCGATCATTCTGGGGATATGCGCTAGAATCAGCCGCATACCTTTTGAACCGAGTTCCGACTAAGACTGTGCCTTCCACACCATATGAAATGTGGTGTGGGAAGAAACCCTATCTTAAGCACATTAAGACATGGGGATGTCCGGCTTTTGTCAAAAAGCAGCATGCGGACAAGCTCGAGGCACGCTCAGTACAGTGCAAGTTTGTGGGGTATCCAAAGAACTCAAAAGGATATTTCTTCTACTGTGAAGAGGAACAAAAAGTCCTTGTTTCTCGTCATGCCTACTTCTTGGAAACTGAGTTTTTGGAAAACCAGATAAGTGGGAGCGCAGTAGAACTGGAAGAAATTCCAGAACCACAAAACATTACTGAAAGCTTAGAGGAACCAGAGGGTTCGAAAGAACAGGACATTCCTACGCCGCTCCGCAGAAGTAGTAGGCTGTCTCATCCGCCCGAGAGATACTACGGTTTTCTCATAGACGGGGATAGAGAGGATTGCATCATAGATTATGATGAGCCTACTAGCTTCCAGCAGGCCGTTCAGAGTGTTGACTCAGTGAAATGGCTGGATGCAATGCGGACCGAAATGGAGTCCATGTACACCAACAAGGTATGGACGTTGGACATTGCTCCAGACGGGGTAAAACCCGTAGGATGCAAGTGGATCTTCAAAAGGAAGATTGGTGTAGATGGACAGGTTGAGACCTATAAAGCTAGGCTGGTAGCAAAGGGTTTCCGTCAAAGACCTGGCTTGGACTATGACGAAACCTTTTCTCCAGTAGCCATGCTGAAATCCATTCGGATCCTTCTTGCCATCGCTGCCTTCCACGATTATGAGATCTGGCAAATGGACGTAAAGACAGCTTTTCTAAATGGAAATTTAGAGGAGTGTGTCTATATGGACCAGCCAGAGGGCTTCATTCAGAGTGGGAGCAGCGGAAAGGTGTGCAAGTTGCTTAAGTCCATCTATGGACTAAAGCAGGCATCGCGGAGTTGGAACATCTGTTTTGATGAGACGGTCAAAGAATTTGGCTTTATCAAAAATCCAGATGAACCATGCATCTATAGTAGATTTGTAGCAAGAACTGTAGTATCCCTCGTTTTATACGTGGATGACATTCTCTTAGTAGGAAATGACATTCCTATGCTACAATCTGTCAAGGGGTTCTTGTCACACAGGTTCTCCATGAAAGACCTGGGTGATGCCTCATACATCCTGGGGATCCGGATCCATCGTGATAGATCCAAGAGGATATTGGGACTTTCTCAGTCCAGGTACATCGACACCATAGTGAAGAGATTCAGTATGGAAGATTCCAAGCGCGGTAACCTACCGGCTTGTCACGGGATCACCCTCTCTAAAGAGATGTCTCCCAAGACTGATTTGGAGAGGGATCGCATGTCGATTATACCCTACGCTTCTGCGGTAGGCTCTATAATGTATGCGATGTTGTGTACCAGACCGGATGTAGCTTATGCACTGAGTGTGGTAAGCCGGTATCAGTCAAACCCTGGGGAGAAACACTGGATAGCGGTAAAGAACATTCTCAAGTACCTGAGAAGGACTAAGGAGATGTTCTTGGTGTATGGCGGAAAAGACCTCCAGATCGAGGCCTTTGCTGACTCCAGCTTCCAGAGTGACAAGGATGATTCCAAGTCCATGTCGGGCTTTGTCTTTACCCTCAATGGAGGGGCGGTGTGTTGGAAGAGTTCCAAACAGGAAACCGTTGCAGACTCGACGATGGAAGCGGAATACATCGCTGCATCTGATGCCGCAAAAGAAGCTGTCTGGATGAGGAAGTTCTTGAAAGAACTTCAGGTGGTTCCGTCCATTGTTGATCCAATACCTCTGTATTGCGACAACAATGGGGCTATAGCTTTAGCGAAGGAACCCAGGTCCCATCAGAGATCCAGGCACATCTTGAGGCGGTATCACCTGATCAGGGAGATCGTGGATCGCAAGGAGATCGAGGTTCGGAGAGTTGCTTCAGAAGACAACACTGCAGATCCATTCACCAAGGCCCTGCCCCAGACTCAGTTCGAGCGGCTGATCGAGATGATAGGTCTTCGATACGCCAGTACATGGCCTTAGTGCAAGTGGGAGATTGTTAGTGTATATGCCCTAGAGGCCATTACTGTATCATACTAGTTTGTATATTACTTAATGGATGCTTGGGATATTCACCTTGTATATACAATCTTGCTCAAAATAGTAGTATGCTACTTGGTTTGTCTCTACTTCAATGTGTACTTGTGTTTATTTTACTATATCACTTATACGCATTAGTGGAGCCCTTAGGATCTTTGCTTGATTACCAGCGTTGTGATGGCAGTCACACTAGTGGGGGCTGGGTAATCTATAAGCACATCCTTATACAGGTCCCTAGTCGCAGGACTATCGAGACAGGGCATCGATACTCCGGAGTAGACTAGCGTATGCGCTTCTCATCCCAGTGTGGGAGATGGTCTGTCCCACAGCCATCAGTACGTCGTACTGGAGATAGTATACGGGTGCTCGTTGGGTTACGAGTACACTGGACAGGACTCGTCGGGAACTGACAGGTTGGTATTATACCTATCGTCAGTCATCAGTTCCCAGGTGACATGAGTACAGCTTAGTCCGCTGACTTGACACTGGCACTTCGCCTCGAGTGTGTTCCCACTGCACTTTGATCACTACCCTACCACGGCTCAAAGGAGTCGTGCAAACAGGTGGTGGTTGGGTGCAGTCCCGAAGCACTTGGAGGCAGTGACGGTTAGACAGGATTCGTCTCTCCCGGTATTGGGGGTTGACATCGCGCTGTGTCTAGGAGAGCCATTACACAAGTAGTCCCTGGCCAGGGCAAACGAGATATACTGGTAGGTTTCCAGTGTTGTCTCAGGGTGTTTTGGGCTTCGCTCCGGCACGACTTGTACCGCTATTGGGGGACTGACGTTTACCGCCCCCTAGGCCCGCCATGCGATGTATCAGACGAACAGACCGGACTGTACGGAGACTGTCACATTCAGACTCAGTAGGAGTTCCGATGGGGTTTCACCTCGTCAGCCTTCTTGTCGACATCTACCTGGGGACCGTTACGCACAGCTAGTGCCGCTTGCGGTCTGTGGTTAAACCCACTGCCAGCGTAGTGTCGAGTCTTTAGAGTCCCACACAGAGGGTATTCGCCTATGGGCAAAACTGAGTAGAGGTCGCATGGTTTTGCGACAGGGTTCGTTCTCATCCGCGCACTTGTGCACGTTTGGAGTCCGGACAGATATTACCAGCGGGCTCTGGTTTGAGCCGGATACTGGTATAGTATTTGGGGTTGCTTTTATCTCTCAGTATTCATGTTCCTCGGAACAAGAATGCAGGTGTGTATGCACAGTTTTTGAGGAGGAGGAAGATGATTTCCATTAGGGTTTCGGAACGGGTGCGTATGCACAGTTGACAGTCGTCTTTTTCCAAACCCTAATGGATTTGTATTATATCATTTAATAATATATAATAAAATGAAATTGTGTCATGGTTAGTTTTTGTTGACTTGTTGACCATGGTTGACTTGTTGACCATGGTTGAACATTTGACTACCATCATTACAAATGCAAGATGCTTTTTCATTCTTGCTTTATTCATTTAATGCATGTAATGATATTAGTCATTCTAAACTAACCATCAAACCTTTTTCATTTTGATTATTGTTATTATTTGATTTTTCTTTTTCTTTTGTTATGGTTGCAAAAGGAAAAGAAAGAGCTCACTTTATCACTCTCACTCTCTCTCTTCACTTCATCTTCTTCTTCCTCTAGTCAAGAGAAACCTTCTCATGAGTTGAGAATCCTTCTCTTGAAAAACAAAAGCAAACCCTAAACACTCTCTACTCACTCTAGGATCAAGGGTCTAGCAAGCCGGCGATTCTAGTTCACTCCAAGTACGAGAAAGAGCCCAAAGGTCGAGCCTTCGAGGTGGATCCATCTTCGACGGGAGAAGGCGACAAAGGAGAACCATCAACCTCTACAAAGTTTGAAGACGAAGGAGTTCAAGTCTAGGTATAACCATCTTCATCCGAGTAGCTAAACTTCTTTAGCTAGGTTGCTAGTTTTAGTTTAGGTATCGATCCCGACCTTGCATAGTCCATGTTGCTTCTTGCACTAAAAATTTGATTTTTATACCGTTTCCGCCTCCCCGTAAGAACCGGGGGTGGCAACGTGGACTTACACGTACTGCCCGGATCAGTCCTCGTCTCGAACGAGTCAACTCGAATCTCGGCCCTCGCGGCCGCTCTCTGTGCCCTCGTAGTCTTAGGCGGCATAATGGCTGAAAGAAAATTAGGATTCGATAAGAACACGGAAATCGAATCGTAAGAATACAAGGAGGGATCAAATCAATAAGTCCTAAGGTTGCGTAGGCGGAGTATCGTGCCGTGAGTATGCCGCGGAACATACACACGCTACGCTACCCTGCTGCAGCTACCTACTCCATCATACCAGGGTCATCCTACACTCCGAAGGTAAAACCTACGCTCTGATACCAACTTTGTCACGACCCGAGAATTCGACTCGTGACCGGCACTTAACCACACAACGTCTACAGGCGCAACGCGGCTAAGTAAGCCGAACCCAGAAATCAAAACCAATAAATATAGAGTGATTTTAAAACATTATGTAAAAACAATCGTACATGTCTGAAAAACTTCCATTTATTTAGTAGAAATCCTTTTTAAGTTCAAAAGTTATAAGTTTTATAATTTTGATAACATTTCCTTTTTAAAACATTTGCCCCGCCAGTCGGATAGAAACAAGGTGTAACAGAAATGACGAGTAAATGAATGAAGCATCACAATAAGATATACGACGCCGTAGCGAAGAATACACAGTAAAGCAAGGACAATACCATAAAAGATGAGACTGCAAAAGTAAAGTCGGCTCACATGCGAGCTCGACACCAGAATATAAAATCATACATATCGTCCTCACAACTGTCTCTAAGTCAATACAGAAAAGTAGAGGGAGAGTACTAGATACATCAATATACAACTGAAAGATAACAGATACCGTACAAAACCCACCTATCAGCAAAAGGCTAACTCTGCTCAAAAAGGGTATATGTACCAAAAGATGCGGTAACAGCCAGCCGTGACTACTTCCAAGGGCAACCTGCAAATACTGTGGCACAACGGGGGTGAGTTGCCAACTCGTGAATAGAGATAACATATAAAGGTAATCGCGAGCATGCACGTACAGCGCTACTCTAACAAACGCCAGCAGATGATATCAATGCGATGTAAGCAGTATGCATAATAATAATGCAAGTCCTCTATCAGGGGATATAGCTACAGGATGAGATGCGATAATAAATGCTGAGCATGGGAATATAGTATCTACATGAAGCATCAAGGTGGACAACATATGTATGTATGCACCACAAATCCCAACATCCCAAATGCCGGTACTCCATCGGCCCTCATATCCTGTATATCCCTGAGAATTCCGGGTGCCCAACATCGGCACCCAAATATCATAAATACTCGTGTCTAGCATCGACACGCAAAACATCCTGTATCGGGTATCCGTCAATCCGGGTCAGCCCTCTCTCAAAGTATATATCGGGAATCCGTCAGTCCGGGTCATCCTTCTCTCAATACGTCGGGCATCCGTCAGTCCGGGTCAGCCCTATATCAATCCATCGGGCATCCGTTATTCCGGGTCAGCCCTCTCTCAGTACATGCCTCTAGCACCGAGAAAACACGGGGCGACGCCCCAAAATATCATATCAAGGGAACCGAGTTTTTAAATGATTACTTATTTGATAAGGGCACGGTTCTCAAATCCAGAAATCACATGAAATCTCAACCAATAATACAAGTAATTGTGATGTGATATGTGCATCAAGTATGTATATCAAGTCATATCACATAAAAATGAGCTACAATGCAATGATCCAATGTGATATAGGTATCAAGTATGAAATCCAAGTCATGTCATGTATAGATGAGCTACAACAATATACAACAGTATGATCATGGCAGTTCTATCAGTTCTAAGCAATATATAAAGATGGCAGGGAATGCAATATGTGATGACAATCCATGGTATGGTATATGCCATATATAACAATAAGGTCCTATCAGCCCTGACGCATAACGCCATGCGGGCGATATCCCCGTAGATATGAAATCTACTCACCGAGCTTCGTGCTAAGTGTATCCAACAACTTGCTTGCCCTTCTTCGCAGCGTCCGTCTCACTGGCCTGCGAACCTAGAATCACATAACATATATCACACATAAGCTCATTTCACAAAAACGCGACATTACGGTCCAACTAGACTCTCGTGTCGCAAACCAATCGCGCGTGTGCGCGATACGCTAAAACGTGTGATCACGCGCCAAGAGACTACCCCGACACGCCGCGATACGCAGAAACCCAAACCTACTCACGTATCGCGCGTGTCGCGAAGGTTTAGAAAAACGACAAAATAGGTATTTGGTCCCAGATTTTTCTACATAACTAAACTTACAAAAATATATATACCAAAGAACCCTACACACTAGCAGACACCTATAGGACCCAAAAATCCTCAAAACCCTACCCATCTTGCCGCAATTTGCGGCCAGAAAGAGAATTCCGGCGGCCCACTGTAGCAGATAGGGGGTCAGGTTTCACCTGAGGTATCAGCACATCACTACCATACTACAGTCAACCCAATTTCATTCAGGTCTCATCGGGTCAATAGCAGATCCAGAAAAGCTCAAATTTGCACAAATACGACATTCTGCAACAATTAGTGAAACTGGTGGTATTTTAGTGTAATAGGGGTTAAACTAAGCTAATAGGGTCTCACTAACTCACTAACAACCTACTGAAACTAATTTACCCCTCACTAGCACAAAGTTCTCACTAAACACCCCATATCGCACTAAAACGCACTAAAATCCATTAACCGATGCAAATCTACACAACCAAGCAAACTAGGGAAGCAAGTTAGGAAGTATACCTCATACTTAACCCTAGGGAGTTGCAGGAAGAAGAAGAAGGGGAGAGAAGAGGCTGCAGTTGCTGTTGTGACGCTTGGTGCTGCTGCTGCTACCTCTCTCTGCTGCTGCTGTTGCTTCCAGCTCCTGCTGCTGCTGCTGAAAGCTTGCTGCTGCTGCTGCTTGTTCTGGAGATGAGAGGTTCTGCTGAGGTAAGTGTGAGTGTGTGGGTGTGTGAGGTTGAGAGAAAGAAACAAAGAATGAGAGGGAAAAATCATCACTCCAAATGTCAACCCCTCACTCTCTCTCTCCTCATTAATGGCAAGCATGGGCTAAGCCATGATGCGCCCCCCCTCTCTCTCTCTCAAGTCAACACTCACAAACAAATTCAAACTAAAGTTACTTTTAACTAACTAATTAAACTCACTTATAACCCAAAAGACTTAATCCTATAATTAACCCACCATGGTTAATAATTATGGTATTAACTTAATTTAAAAACCCTAGTTTACATGCACATGTGTGTGCAAGCCTAGGAAAATTTTGGAAAAATATTTATTAAATTAGGAAAAATATTTAAAACACAATTTGGTAAACTTTTTGTTAAAAACCATTATTTAAATATAATTATTCACTAACCCTTATCCTAAGGTGTTACACAGATGGTGATATACCACACGTCAGATGGCAGTTCTCCGGTGACACTGGTACAGGGCAGTCTGTAGACCCGAGATCGTCATAGAGTCTTGTGTGATTCCCACTGTGCTTTGATTTCCACCTTACCACGTCCAAGAGGGCATGCAAAACGGTGGCTTTTGGGTACAGTCCCGAATCACGTGGAGGTAATGAGCGATAGGAGGGGATTCGTCTCTCCCGGTATAGGGAGTTGATGTTGTGCTGTGTTCGATTGGCTAAAACTGGAAGTCCCTGACCAGGGCTGATATAGAGATATACTGGTAAGTGTTACCAGTAGTTTCTCGACCTGTTATGATCCTCACATCGACACGACTTATCGGTTACTGGGGTCTGACGTATACCACCCCTAGACTTGATATGCGACATATCAGACGAACAGACCGGACTGTACGGGAGTGTTACTGATTGGATTCACAGGAGAATGTACATGCTAGCTTGTTGATCTTCTGATCGCTCAATACCTAGGTGGCTGTTACGTTTAGCTGACCGCTTGCAGCTTATGGGTGTTTGATATGATCATCACCTGCTACCGGCGTATTGACGATTCTTTAGAGTCCTACACAGAGGTTTCTTGGCTCAGGAAAAATGGAGTAGAGGCACATATGTGATATGTGCAGGACCGAGGATAATGCGATATGAGATACCGTATTATATTCTCGCGATATTTAGATATGAACCGGATCATCGGATCAAGTGTTGATTCGTTGAATCGGTACATGATATATTAGTCGGTTATATTCGATATAGCCGGATCGTCGGATCAAGTGTTGATTCGATGATTTAATGTATAATAATATATATGATATATTGTATTACATTATCTAATATTGGCTCACTTTATTATTTCATTTTCTCACCGGATAATACATTGATATATATGCGATATTTGTTAATCGTATTATTTTCTTTTGTTGCAAAAACATAATATATATGTGATATATATTATTGCAACATGATATGATTAATAATAGAACATGTTTAGTAGAGATTAAGCAAGGTTAGGGTTTGATTAGGGTTAGCTTCTTCTTGCACCATCTAGAAGCTTTCCTTTTGTCTTGGTTAAGATATTATGGTTGATATTTATCCATGACTCATTCTTTAACCTAACCAAACCCTAGCCTTAGTTTATTCTCTACAAAGGTTAAGCTTCTCATCCTTGACCATGGTTCTATAATCAATCATATATTCTTTACTACTATTCATCACAAAAGGATTATCTTTTTCATTCATCATCATCTTCTCTTTTTAGCTTTGAGAAAGCTTACTAGAAATTCCTTTTTGTGATGATTTCATGTGGGATTATGATATAAAAAGAAAGCATAAATACTACTCCATCATCCTCATCTAATCTAGCCCATTAGATTGGGGTGTTCACCTCTTTAGAGTGAGAGAGCTTGGGTTATAGCAACTTCGACGTAGATCATCGGAGAAGCGGAACACTACAAGCTAGCATGGATCGTTCGAGTCGTGGAGCCTCTCTTGAGTCCGGGAGATCGTGGATCGTGGCGAAGGGACTTCTACTCGGAGCTTATAAAGCGAAGGAGCGGACTACAAAGGTTGTAATCCCTCACACTTAGTAGTAAAGATGTTTACTTGCATGTTTAAACCCTAATAATCTTGCAAAGATCCCGCCTTTGGGTTGTTCGGCACGTCTAAAATTTTATTCGGACATGTTTGATGCCTTATGAACCCTCACAAGAGTGCCTAGGAACCCTACAGTGGTATCAGAGCCTAGCTAGAGCATTAGGCGATATGTATACGAAGTTAAAACTCCGAACGAACCCCGAAACTACGAAATGAACCCTTCTCTGGATAATTTTTAAAAATTGTGATTTTTCTGTATTAAAAATACCTAAAAAATTCAGCAGGGAAATCTAAGAATTACAGTGAAACACGAGCGCATGATCCGTACATTCCACCGTGGAACAGCGGCCGTACCACGCTTGGGCCGCGGATCCGCGGCTGTACAGATGATTTATGCACTGGTGTTTGCACTATAATATCTATTTCTGTAAGTTCTATTTTATGGGTATTTTTAATATGACTCAAGTGTTGAGTGTTCTGGGGTTATTTTGTAATCGTTGATTCGATCGAAAATTTAAATTCATTATTATTTCCGGATATTTAGAAACTGTTAAAATGTTCGAACGGATATCATTAACTCATTTTTTCCCGGCACGAAAAACTTTCAAGTGTTGAATTTTTATCGGGTTTAAATCTTTCGGAAAAATTGTACAAGTAACACGGTGGACCCTCTAGAAGACAACAAACCTTAACTCGATTATGTGACCGTCTTGAACTGCCTCTAAACCTTAGGGTTTGGGGCAGTACGGCGTACCACATGTGAGGCGTTGGCTTGACCCTTCTACGGCTGGATCACCGGTACTGTGACATATTCTGGGATTATTTGAACTCCGCTCAAGTGTTGAGATATTTAGGAAATTTTGGGTATTTAATTATCTGTTCGGAAAGTTTAATACTGTCTATTTATCTGGAATGTGATACAATATGTGGAATTCATAGAGTTAGGCATGAAATGCGAAGTATGTGATATTTCGGATTTACGATGTCTAAAGTGATTGTGGATTCCAAATATTGTAGTTTTACAATTTCTTTTCTGTGACCGTAAGTGTAGTATGTAGTTGTATTGCCGGTTCTCGTTGCTATACGTCAACGACGATCGGTGTATGCATACTTACTTACGTTGATGATATGTGATATTATGTGTTGCTGTGATATGTTATATTGGATTGCCGTGTTCTGAATAGCCGGGGGTTTTATGTGAGATGAGGGTTTTTATTTTCATTCATGTAAAATTCATTTGTATGTAATATTCTTTTATTGGGGCACTTCCGGGATGAGGTTGATGTCACCATTGTATATTATTTACTTTTCCGCATTAGGTAGGCCCAAGGAGGGGAGCACAAGTAACCGGGTTCTAGGGTCCAGTGGGAGGCCATCTCGAGGAGTCGAGACCGGGTCTCCTAACCCTAGAATTGACAGTGTTACTTGCCGCTCTCGTAGGGGTCTAGGGATGTGGGTTTGGCTATTCATCGCGACCGTGGAATCCGTGTTTTGTACAGGCTCGTATTGAAAACACGGACATCCTAGTATATCCAATATTTCATATATGTTCTTCTGCTGCAATGTTCTGTGATGAGATCATATTACTGTCTGAGACGAATGCTTATACTATATATATATGCTAATATATAAATATTACTGCTTTCGTTTCTTCTGTGATGCTTAGGAAGCATAAGCTGATGGGATTTTATTAATGAGATTAATAAAAAAAAAACCTAAAAGTTGTTGTAGAATCAAAACTTTATAAAAAGGGTAGCTACAGTCTTGCTTTGCATAGCGGTATATATGATATACCCTGCACCTTATTCGATGAGGAAAGAGCTGAGATCCCTTCACCGGGAGTGACCTCTTTAGCGAAACTGGCAGATGCTACAAACTCGCGGTTTAGTTTTTGACAGCTTATATAGTTTTTTGCTTTGCATAGCGGTATATATGATATACCCTGCACCTTATTCGATGAGGAAAGAGCCGAGATCCCTTCACCGGGAGTGACCTCTTTAGCAAAACAAGAAAAGCCTAAAAAACACTCCTTTTCAAAATTCACTTGATTCTACGACGATATCAAGTTCATTACGCTCAAGGTTTTCTGAAAAACCTGCGCAGCCCTCCGTCTTTTCAGATAGATATTATTTAGTATTCGTGCTATGTTTGTTAACTTAGTCAAGGCGTAGTGTACGGTAGCTAAATAGTGTTTATCTACTAAAACATGAGATGTGATTGGATTAGGGTATTCGCACGACCTTGTTGACTCAGTCAAGGGTCGTACGGGTGGGTTTAATTCAATCGGGAAATGTACGGGTTGAACTTGACTTGCGATTTATGGTTTGTTGACTTAGTCAAGGTCATAGATCGATAGGGGCAAAAGCATTATCGGGAATTTCAAGTGTTGAAATTTGCAATGAGATTGCATACCTCCTATGAGATAGTTGGATCCTGATATCCACTGCGAGTAAGTGTTACTCTTGGGAGAGTTTTACACAGGACAATTAGCCGATCAAGTAGGTGTCTAGAAAAGTGTTAACGGGGTTACGCCTCTGGGAAAATGAGGTTTACTTTAATTAGGTCCGTGCGAAAGCACGGGGAACCTCCCTCAAGTACCGACACTGATCTGGCTGAAAGATTGACGAAATTGTAGGGTGTAATTAATCCCGGCTAATCTTATCTTTTAGGGTTTGAAGGAAGATTTGATAAAAACAGTGGGAGACATCCCGATTAGATAAGATAATAACCAATCTAATCTTGCAAGAGCATACGCTAAAGTGTTTTCTTCTCTCTCTCTCCAGGTAGCGACCATGTTAGGCCATAATCAAGATAATAATATGGATGCATTGACTGAACCCGGTTATTATACTGAGCAGAGGAACGTTGGACCCGTTCTTTCTTATAAGAGTTATAAGGCTGAACAGAGAATAGGAGAATATCTGGATTCTCAAGCCGCCCAAAATAACATGCATGTTGATGCATCTTCTTCAGGTGTGTTAGTTATTGAGAACTGTTTCTCAGTTCACCCTACGTCCTGGGTATTAGATACCGGATCAGGATCCCACATATGTAAATTGTTACATGGGCTACGGAAAGGTAGAGAACTGGGAAAAGGTGATCATTCCGTTCAAGTAGGGAATGGGGCAAATGTTGTAGCCAAAGCAGTTCGCGAATATCACCTAGTATTACCAATGGTGATACACTGATTCTGAATGAGTGCTATTATATACCGAACATGATGTGAAACATTATATCAGTTTCTTTATTAAGTAAAGAAGGACATAATTTTGTAGTACATGATAATGTTATGAACATATTCCTAGATCAAAAGTTGATTGCATCAGGCTCGTTACATAATGGCATATTCATTCTAAATCAAAATATAGTCCTCAATATACAAAACACACACAAGAGGAAGAGTTCAGAAATGAACGAATCCTTCTTGTGGCATTGTAGACTTGGTCATATTAATGCAACACGACTGGCTAAGTAACATAAGGATGGATATTTGAATCCATTCGAATTATCATCTTATGATACTTGCCATTCATGTCTCAAAGGAAAAATGACCAAAGCTCCGTTTAGTGGACACGGAGAAAGAGTTACCGAACTCTTAGGACTGGTACATAGTGATGTATGCGGTCCTATGTCTACGCATGCCAGGAACGGTTCTTCCTACTTCATTACATTCACTGACGATCTCTCTAGATACGGGCATGTATTCCTGTTGAAACACAAGTCTGAAGCTTTTGAGAAATTCAGAGAATATAAGCACGAAGTAGAGAACCAAACGGGCAAAAGTATTAAGATTCTTCGATCTGATCGAGGAGGTGAATACTTAAGCAATGAGTTCCTAGATTATCTAAAAGAGAATGGGATTCTCTCTCAGCTTACTCCTCCTTATACACCACAACACAATGGTGTATCGGAGCGGAGGAATCGCACCCTATTAGATATGGTGCGCTCTATGATGAGCGAAGCTGAGTTACCTATTTCTTTCTGGGGATATGCGCTTGAGACATCCATATACATATTGAATCTAGTTCCGTCTAAATCTGTACCTACCACACCATATGAGATATGGAGTGGGAAGAGACCATATTTTAAACGAGTTAAGATATGGGGTTGTCCGGCCTATGTCAAAAGGCAAAATCCGGACAAACTCGAGGCACAATCAGTTCTTTGCAAATTTGTGGGATATTCAAAGAATTCTCAAGGATATTTTTTCTACCACGCTGAAGAACAAAAAGTGTTTGTTGCTCAACATACTACCTTTTTGGAAAAGGAATTTCTTGCAAAAGAAATTAGTGGCAAAGAGGTAGAGCTGGAAGAGGTTCCAGCACCACAAACTACAACTGATGATTTGTTGGAACCAGAAGATTCAGTAGTACCCGACGAACCCCAGCCTTTCCGCCGATCTAGTAGGGTTTCTCGTCCACCTGAGAGATACTACGGTTTTCTCATTGATGGTGGAAGCGAGGATTGCATCATGGAAGATGATGACCCAACTAGTTTCGAGCAGGCCATCACGAGTGGTGACTCTGTGAAATGGCTGGATGCAATGCGATCTGAGATGGAATCCATGTACACCAACAAAGTATGGACTTTGGATAATGCTCATGAAGGGGTAAAACCCATTGGGAGCAAGTGGATCTTTAAAAAGAAATTTGGTGCAGATGGAAAAGTTGAGACTTTCAAAGCTAGACTTGTAGCAAAGGGTTTTCGTCAACGACCAGGTGTGGATTATGACGAAACCTTTTCTCCTGTGGCTATGCTTAAGTCCATCCGGATCGTACTTGCCATTGCTGCATACCATGACTACGAAATCTGGCAAATGGATGTTAAGACCGCCTTTCTAAACGGTGATTTAGAAGAGTGCGTGTACATGACTCAGCCAGAGGGGTTCGTAGATAGTGGGAGCAGCGGAAAGGTGTGCAAGCTGCTTAAATCCATTTATAGGTTGAAGCAAGCATCGCGGAGTTGGAACATCTGTTTTGATGTTGTAGTCAAAGAGTTTGACTTCATCAAAAATATAGATGAACCTTGTATCTATAAGAAGGTAGCAGAGAGTAAGGTTGTCTTCCTCGTATTGTACGTGGATGACATACTCTTGATAGGAAATGATATTCCTATGCTGCAATCAGTCAAACTCTTCTTATCACAAAGATTCTCAATGAAAGATCTAGGTGATGCCTCCTGCATATTGGGAATCATGATCTATAGAGATAGATCTAAACGGATACTGGGATTGTCCCAATCCAGGTACATTGACACCATACTAAAGAGGTTTAGTATGGAAGAATCCAAGCGTGGAAACTAACCCACGATCTCTGGACTCACTCTCTCCAAAGAGATGTCTCCCAAGACTGATTTGGAGAGAGCTCGCATGCAAGGGATACCCTATACTTCGGCAGTAGGCTCTATCATGTATGCGATGCTATGTACCAGACCCGATGTAGCATACTCACTAGGTGTAGTGAGTCGGTTGTAAGTCCACGTTACCTCTCCCGGTTCTTTCGGGCTTGCGGAAACGGTAAAAAACGATTTTTAGGGTTTAGGTAACATGGACTACAAAATACGGATCTTGGCTAAACTACACACTAGAAACTAACAAGAGAGTTATCTACTCGGTTGTGGGTTATACCTCAACTTGAACTCCTTCTTCTTGAACTCTTTGTAGTGGTCGGATGGTGCTTTCCTCGTTGCCTTCTCTTGTCGAAGATGGATCCACCTGAGGGTTTCTACCTTGAGCTCCTTTCTCGAACTTGAGAGAACTAAAGTGTCCGGCTTGCTAGACCTTCAACCTTAGGATGAGTAGAGAGTGGCTTTGGGTGTTTCATCTCCAAGGAAAGGTTTCTCAACTCATGAGAATGATTCTCCTTGAACTAGAGGAGGAGGAAGATGAAAGGAAGAGAGATAATGGTTATGATAGAATGAGAATAGTTTTTACAACCATAACAATATATGTGAATTATCTAATTAATAATATTAATCCAAAATGAAAAAGGTGATGGTTGGTTTGATGAGACCATTATCATATCACATTAAATGTTTTTTGCAAAGATCAAAGAGCATCTTCAAAAGTAATGATGATGGTCAATATTTCAACCATGGTCAACAAGTCAACCAAGGTCAACAAGTCAACAACCCTAACCATGACACAATTTCATTTAATTAATATTATTAATTGATATTCCACATATTCATTAGGGTTTGGAAAAAGACAACTCTCAACTGTGCATACACACCTGTTCCGAAACCCTAATGAAAAACCTCTTCCTCCGCCTCAATCAACTGTGCATACACACCTGCATTCGTGTTCCGAGGAACATGAATACAATGAGATAAAACTAACCCCAAAACATATACTAGGATCCGGCTCAAACCAGAGCCCGCTAGTAATGACTGTCCGGACACCAAACGTGCACAAGTGCGCGGATGTGAACGAACCCTGTCGCAAAACCATGCGATCTCTACTCTGTTTTGCCCAAAGGCGAATAACCCTCTGTGTGGGACTCTAAAGACTCGACACTATGCTGGCAGTGGGTTTAACCACAGACCGCAAGCGGCACTAGTTGTACGTAACGGTCCCCAGGTAGATGCCGATAAGAAGACTGACGAGGTAAACCCATCTGAACTCCTACTGAGCCTGAATGTGACAGTCTCCGTACAGTCCGGTCTGTTCGTCTAAGAACATCGCATGGCGGGCCTAGGGGGGCGGTAAACGTCAGTCCCCTACTAGCGGTACAAGTCGTGCCGGAGTGTAGCCCAGAACACCTGAGATAACACCGGAAACCTACCAGTCTATCTCGCTTGCCCTGGCCAGGGACTTTGTGTAATGGCTCTCCTAGACACAGCGCGATATCAACCCCCAATACTGGGAGAGACGAATCCTGTCTAACCATCACTGCCTCCAAGTGCTTCGGGACTGCACCCAAAAACTACCTGTTTGCACGACTCCTTTGAGCCGTGGTAGGGTAGTAATCAAAGTACAGTGGGAACACACTCGAGGCGAAGTGACAGTGTCAAGTCAACGGACTAAGCTGTACTCATGTCACCTGGGAACTGATAACTGACGATAGGTATAATACCAACCAACAGTTCCTGACGAGTCCTGTCCAGTGTACTCGTAACCTAATGAGCACCCGCATACTATCCCAAGTACGACGTACTGACGGCTGTGGGACAGTCCGTCTCCCAAGCTGGGATGAGAAGCGCATACGCTAGTCTACTCTGGAGTATCGATGCCCTGTCTCGATAGTCCTGCGACTAGGGACCTGCATAAGGATGTGCTTATAGATTACCCAGCTCCCACGAGTGTGACTGCCATCACAACGCTGGTAATCAAGCAAAGATCCTAAGGGCTCCACTAATGTGTAAAGGCGATATGCTAAAAGAAACACATGCACACATTAAAGCAGAAACAAACCAAGTAGCATACTACCATTTTGAGCAAGAATGTCAATACAAGGTGAATATCCCAAGCTTCCATCAAGTAATATACAATCCAGTATGATACAGTAATGGCCTCTAGGGCATATACACTAACAATCTCCCACTTACACTAAGGCCATGTACTGGCGTATCGAAGACCTATCATCTCGATCAGCCGCTCGAACTGAGTCTGGGGTAAGGCCTTCGTGAATGGATCAGAAGTGTTATCTTCCATAGCAACTCTCCGAACCTCGATCTCCTGGCGACCCATGATCTCCCTGATCAGGTGATACCGCCTCAACATGTGCCAGGACTTCTGATGGGACCTGGGTTCCTTCGCTAAAGCTATAGCTCCGTTATTGTCACAATACAGCGGTATTGGATCAACAATGGTAGGAACCACCTGAAGCTCCGTGAGGAACTTCTTTATCCAGACAGCTTCCTTTGCGGCATCTGCAGCAGCGATATATTCCGCTTCCATCATCGAGTTAGCAACGGTTTCCTGTTTGGAACTCTTCCAACACACCGCCCCTCCATAGACGGTAAAGACATAACCCGACATGGACTTGGAATCATCCTTGTCACTCTGGAAGCTGGAGTCAGCAAAGGCCTCGATCTGGAGGTCTTTTCCGCCATACACCAAGAACATCTCCTTAGTCCTTCTCAGGTACTTGAGAATGTTCTTTACCGCTATCCAGTGTTTCTCCCCAGGGTTTGACTGATACCGGCTTACCACACTCAGTGCATAAGCTACATCTGGTCTGGTACACAACATCGCATACATTATAGAGCCTACCGCAGAAGCATAGGGTATAATAGACATGCGATCCCTTTCCAAATCAGTCTTAGGAGACATCTCTTTGGAGAGGGTGATCCCGTGACAAGCCGGTAGATTACCACGCTTGGAATCTTCCATACTGAATCTTTTCAGTATGGTGTCAATGTACCTGGACTGTGAGAGTCCTAATATCCTCATGGATCTGTCACGATAGATCCGGATCCCCAGAATGTATGAGGCATCACCCAGGTCTTTCATGGAGAACCTGTGTGACAAGAACCCTTTGACAGATTGTAGCATAGGAATGTCATTTCCTATCAAGAGAATGTCATCCATGTATAAAATGAGGAATACTACAGTTCTCGCTACAAATCTACTATAGATGCATGGTTCATCTGGATTTTTGATAAAGCCAAATTCTTTGACCGTCTCATCAAAACAGATGTTCCAACTCCGCGATGCCTGCTTTAGTCCATAGACGGACATAAGCAACTTGCACACCTTTCCGTTGCTCCCGCTCTGAATGAAACCCTCTGGCCGGTCCATATAGACACACTCCTCTAAATTTCCATTTAGAAAAGCGGTATTTACGTCCATCTGCCAAATCTCATAATCATGGAAGGCAGCAATGGCAAGAAGGATCCGAATGGATTTCAGCATAGCCACTGGAGAAAAAGTTTCGTCATAGTCCAAACCAGGTCTTTGATGAAAACCCTTTGCAACAAGTCTAGCTTTATAGGTCTCAACCTGTCCATCTACACCAATCTTCCTTTTGAAGATCCACTTGCATCCTACGGGTTTTACCCCATCTGGAGCAACGTCCAACGTCCATACTTTGTTGGTGTACATGGACTCCATTTCGGTCCGCATTGCATCCAGCCATTTTACCGAGTCAACGCTCTGAATGGCCTGCTGGAAGCTAGTAGGCTCATCACTATCAATGATGCAATCTTCTCTATCCCCGTCTATGAGAAAACCGTAGTATCTCTCAGGCGGATGAGACTGCCTACTACTTCTGCGGAGCGGCGTAGGAATGTCCTGATCTTTCGAACCCTCTGGTTCTACTAAGCTTTCAGTAATAGCTCGTGATGCTGGAATTTCTTCCAGTTCTATTACGCTCCCACTTATCTGATTTTCCAAAAACTCAGTTTCCAAGAAGTGGGCATGACGAGAAACAAAAACCTTTTGTTCCTCTTCGCAATAGAAGAAATATCCCTTGGAGTTCTTTGGATATCCCACAAACTTGCACTGTACTGAGCGTGCCTCGAGCTTGTCCGTATGCTGCTTTTTGACAAAAGCTGGACATCCCCATGTCCTACTGTGATTAAGATAGGGTCTCTTCCCACACCACATCTGATATGGTGTAGTAGGCACAGTCTTAGTTGGAACTCGGTTCAAAAGGTATGCAGCTGATTCTATTGCATATCCCCAGAATGATCGCGGTAACTTAGCGTTACTCATCATGGACCGTACCATATCCAATAGGGTTCGGTTCCGTCTCTCCGATACACCGTTATGTTGCGGAGTGTATGGAGGAGTAAGCTGAGAGAGAATTCCATTCTCTTTTAAGTAATCCAGGAACTCGGCACTCAAGTATTCACCACCTCGATCAGATCTCAGTGTCTTGATACTTTTGCCTGTTTGTTTTTCTACTTCATTCTTATATTCCTGGAATTTTCCAAAGGCTTCGGATTTATGTTTCATTAAGAAAACATATCCGTACCTTGAAAAGTCATCCGTAAAAGTAATGAAGTAAGAATAACCGCTTCATGCATGCGTAGACATTGGACCGCACACGTTGCTTTGTACGAGTCCCAAGAGCTCGCTCGCTCTTACTTCGTGTCCAGTGAACGGAGTCTTTGTCATCTTTCCTTTGAGACAGGATTGACAAGTTGCATATGATTGATATTAGAACGGATCCAAATATCCTTCTGTATGTAACTTCGTCAACCTTCTCTCATTGATGTGACCCAGTCTACAATGCCATAAAAAAGTCTGATTTGTTTCCGGAGACTTTCTTTTGTGTGAATTCTGGACATTGAAAATCTGTGGTTGGTTTAATACGTATATACCATTGCTCAATGTACCTGACCCAATCAGAACTTGATTAAGGTGAATGTTTACAACATTACTTACAAACGCAAATTCATAACCTTCTTTAGAAATTAAAGATACAGAAATGATATTACAAGTTGCATTGGGTACAAAAAAGAAATTACGTAAAACCAAAACATGTCCATCTGACATTCCCAGGTGATAGTCCCCCACGGCCTCAGCATCCATGCTAGCTCCGTTTGCAACTTTGAGGGTCATGTCACCTGCCTTCAAAAACCTACGCTTTCTCAACGCCTACAAAGAATTACAGATATGAGATCCTGATCCGGTATCCAATACCCAGGACGTAGAGTTTATTGATAGACAGTTTTCAATAACATTCACACCTGAAGCTGAAGCCGCAACTTGCTTCAGATCCTGTGTTCTTGCCTTCCAAGCCCTGCAATCTTTCTTCCAGTGTCCACTCTTGTGACAGTAAAAGCATTCTTCCTTATCCACAAGCTTCCCCGCTACCTTTGTTGCTTTTTCCTTTCCCTTCGTATCCACTTTATTAACACCGCCCCTTGGTTTGGCGGGGGTTTTCTTCTTCTTTCCCTTGGCTTTCGCCTTGGACCTAGAAGAGGAAGATCCTCCTACAAACAAAGTGGATGTTTCCCTACCTTTCTGTAGGGTGCCCTCTGCACTCCTCAGCATGTTGAGGAGCTCTGAAAGTTCAACTTCCTTTTCTTGCAAGTTGAAATTCAGGATGAACTGGGCGTAAGTGGAAGGAAGGGACTGAAGAATCAAGTCCGTATAGAGCTCATTCTCCAACGTGGTCCCAAGGTCCGCGAGCTCCTCTATGTAGCCAATCATCTTAAGCACGTGTTCCGCTACCGATGATCCGACGGCCAATCTTGCTGAAAACAACTTCTTCGACACTTCGTATCTAGCGATACGGGGTTGCTCTCCATACAGTTCTTTTGTATGGAGAAATATGGATTCGAGGTCCATATTCTCGTGCCTCCTCTGATGTTCATTGTCCATAGAGGCAAGCACGAGGCACTTGGCCTTCGCGCAATCGATCTCCCAAGTCTTACGGATTTCCTTATCCGCGACGCTGGAGGTGGGACCTGGGACAGGGGGAGCTTTGGTGGTAAGAAGATACCCCAACTTGTCATAAGTGATTGCCATTTTGACATTCCCGAGCCAATCTTTGTAGTTTGGCCCTGTCAGTATGTTTTTATCTAGAAGTAACTTAAGTCCCGTCATGATAAATGGTCGCTGCAATTAGGAGAGAGAAGAAACACTTTAGCATGATACTCTTGCAAGTTTAGAGTGGTTTTTAATTTGTCTAAACAGGATGGCTCCCACTGTCTCTCGAATCCCTCCTTAAACCATAAAGGAAGAACTAGTCGGGATCAATCTCACCGTACAATACTTGCTTAACCGTTCAGCCAGGCCAGTGTCGTTACTTCGAGGGAGGTTTTCCAACGCTTTTGCGAAGTTTCTTAATTAAGTAACCTCCTTTCCCTATGGGCGTAGCCCCGCTAACACGTTTCTAGACACCTACTTGGTTTATAGCATTGATCGTTAAGTGAGAAAGTTCTGGAGGAGTAGCATATACTCACACTAGGATCGGGATCCAAATATCATCGCGTGACAAAACTGAAGGAATCCTACCAGAATCATCACACTCTAAATGGTATGCAGCGCTAGCAAGTTTCAGTTCTTTTGAAACTCCCGATGTGGATTTTTGCCCCATGCTCTTATGACCTTGACTTTGGCCAACAAATCATAAGTCACATGTCAATTTCTACCCGTCATTCTCCAGGTTAATTTGAGCCCACCCGCACATACCCTTAACTTTGGCCAACAAGGTAGAACGACTGCCCCAAACCAACACATCTATCTATGCTGCACATGAATACCCAATAGCTACCAATCACTATGCCTTGACTTTGGCCAACAAACACAGCTTGAATACTTATTGACCATTCATGTGAAACGACGGAGGGCTACGAATGGTTTTGGCGAAACCGTGAACGTAGTGAACTTGATATAATCGAAGGAACGAGATAGCTTTCAAAAGGAGTGGTTCAAGCTCCGCATTTAAAAGTTTGGTTTTGAAAAGAACCGAGTGGTTTTCAAAGTGTTCCAACGACTTTTACTTGGTTTATTTTTTTTCTTGCATTAATTCCAATGCGTCCCATCATTTAATCCTACCATTGCAGAAAACAACGAAAATATGACGTACTCTTATGCCATCTACATTCGCCACGGGGTCCCGTCATCACCCGTTAGGTTACTTAACTAACGACAGAGCGGGGGCTGGACTAGCGCGGATGCAAAACAGAAGCAACGCCTAAATAGATATCATATAGATATATATAAACATTCGTCACATGCAATGATAGTCATTCCAGATCACAGATGAATACATTGGATATACTAGGAATCCGCAATTCGTACGAGCCTGTAACGAAGAACGGATTACACGGTCGCGATGAATAGCCAAACCCCACCCTAGACCCCTACGGGTGCGGCAAACTACCCGCCAAGTACCCGAAGCGAAGCAACCTCCCTCAACTCGTGAGTAGGCCACTCGGCACTTCGGGATACCCGGTAGTTTGTGCACCCCACCTTGGGTCTATCCTAGGAGCAAAAACAGAAAAAAGAGATTATACAATGACGGCTACAACTCCGACCCGGTTGTACGGCCATACAAATAATATTACATCAATTTACATATTATAAGAATTGAAAGAATAAGAAAACTCTCATCTCACAACCCCCGGCTATTCATCCGCGACAATCCAACGAATTCATATACACAAACCATCAACATTACAGATCACAGATATGTATAACCCCCACTAATCGACGTATAGCGATTAGCAGACGTTCAATACATATATCACATCACAGATATAACCCATTAGCCAAAGTGTACGGAATATCGATCAAAATACGGATTTCTAACCACCCTAAAAGTCAATTTGTTCTCTGGAAAACCTGGGTAGAAACAACATGTATTAAAAATCCCAAAACAGCCAACTAAGCACACTGCACCAAACTCGGTCCACGGCCGAGTCAACTCGGCCGCAGATCCGCGGCAAGAATCATGTTCTTGCCGCGGAACCACGGCGCTTTGACTGGTTCAGTGGATCGGTTTTGGTGGGTGTCTTTAGAAAACCCTGAGCCGATTTTTCATGTATGTTAAATCACTTTTTGAGCAGTATAAAAAATCGGCAGAAAGTTAAATTTTCCGGACTTGTTTTGCGAAATTTTTTTCCGATCGATATTCTAAATACTTTGCTAACTTGCTAGTTTATGTTTAGCTAGGTTCTGATACCACTGTAAGTCCACGTTACCTCTCCCGGTTCTTTCGGGCTTGCGGAAACGGTAAAAAACGATTTTTAGGGTTTAGGTAACATGGACTACAAAATACGGATCTTGGCTAAACTACACACTAGCAACTAACAAGAGAGTTATCTACTCGGTTGGGGGTTATACCTCAACTTGAACTCCTTCTTCTTGGACTCTTTGTAGTGGTCGTATGGTGCTTTCCTCGTTTCCTTCTCTTGTCGAAGATGGATCCACCTGAGGGTTTCTACCTTGAGCTCCTTTCTCGATCTTAAGAGAACTAAAGTGTCCGGCTTTCTAGACCTTCAACCTTAGGATGAGTAGAGAGTGGCTTTGGGTGTTTTATCTCCAAGGAAAGGTTTCTCAACTCATGAGAATGATTCTCCTTGAACTAGAGGAGGAGGAAGATGAAAGGAAGAGAGAGAATGGTTATGATAGAATGAGAATAGTTTTTACAACCATAACAATATATGTGAATTATCTAATTAATAATATTAATCCAAAATGAAAAAGGTGATGGTTGGTTTGATGAGACCATTATCATATCACATTAAATGTTTTTTTGCAAAGATCAAAGAGCATCTTGAAAAGTAATGATGATGGTCAATGTTTCAACCATGGTCAACAAGTCAACAACCCTAACCATGACACAATTTCATTTAATTAATATTATTAATTGATATTCCACATATTCATTAGGGTTTGGAAAAAGACAACTCTCAACTGTGCATACACACCTGTTCCGAAACCCTAATGAAAAACCTTTTCCTCCGCCTCAATCAACTGTGCATACGCACCCGCATTCGTGTTCCGAGGAACATGAATACAATGAGATAAAACTAACCCCAAAACATATACTAGGATCCGGCTCAAACCAGAGCCCGCTAGTAATGACTGTCCGGACACCAAACGTGCACAAGTGCGCGGATGTGAACGAACCCTGTCGCAAAACCATGCGATCTCTACTCTGTTTTGCCCAAAGGCGAATAACCCTCTGTGTGGGACTCTAAAGACTCGACACTACGCTGGCAGTGGGTTTAACCACAGACCACAAGCGGCACTAGCTGTACGTAACGGTCCCCAGGTAGATGCCGATAAGAAGACTGACGAGGTAAACCCATCTGAACTCCTACTGAGCCTGAATGTGACAGTCTCCGTACAGTCCGGTCTGTTCGTCTAAGAACATCGCATGGCGGGCCTAGGGGGGCGGTAAACGTCAGTCCCCTACTAGCGGTACAAGTCGTGCCGGAGTGTAGCCCAGAACACCTGAGATAACACTGGAAACCTACCAGTCTATCTCGCTTGCCCTGGCCAGGGACTTTGTGTAATGGCTCTCCTAAACACAGCGCGATATCAACCCCCAATACCGGGAGAGAAGAATCCTTTCTAACCGTCACTGCCTCCAAGTGCTTTGGGACTGCACCCAAAAACTACCTGTTTGCACGACTCCTTTGAGCCATGGTAGGGTAGTAATCAAAGTACAGTGGGAACACACTCGAGGAGAAGTGACAGTGTCAAGTCAACGGACTAAGCTGTACTCATGTCACCTGGGAACTGATAACTGACGATAGGTATAATACCAACCAACAGTTCCCGACGAGTCCTGTCCAGTGTACTCGTAACCTAACGAGCACCCGCATACTATCCCAAGTACGATGTACTGACGGCTGTGGGACAGACCGTCTCCCAAGCTAGGATGAGAAGCGCATACGTTAGTCTACTCCGGAGTATCGATGCCCTGTCTCGATAGTCCTGCGACTAGGGACCTGCATAAGGATGTGCTTATAGATTACCCAGCCCCCACGAGTGTGACTGCCATCATAACGCTGGTAATCAAGCAAAGATCCTAAGCGCTCCACTAATGTGTAAAGGCGATATGCTAAAAGAAACACATGCACACATTAAAGCAGAAACAAACCAAGTAGCATACTACCATTTTGAGCAAGAATGTCAATACAAGGTGAATATCCCAAGCTTCCATCAAGTAATATACAATCCAGTATGATACAGTAATGGCCTCTAGGGCATATACACTAACATCAATATCAAGCAGATCCTGGAGAGAGTCACTGGACAGCTGTGAAGAACATTCTCAAGTACTTGCGAAGGACTAGAGACATGTTCTTGGTGTATGGTAACGGAGAACTCCGGGTGGAGTCCTTTACCGATTCCAGCTTCCAAAGTGATAAGGACGACTCTAAGTCACACTCGGGATTTGTCTTTACCCTCAATGGAGGGGCGGTATGTTGGAAGAGTTTCAAACATGATACCGTTGCAGACTCGACGATGGAGGCTGAATACATCGCTGCCAACGATGCTGCCAAAGAGGTTGTCTGCATAAAGAAGTTCATTAGTGAACTTGGTGTGGTTCCATCCATTGAGCATCCAATACCTCTGTATTGTGATAACAATGGAGCTGTGGCTTTGGCCAAGGAACCCAGATCCCATCAGAAGTCCAGACATATTCTGAGGCGGTATCACCTGATCAGGGAGATAGTTGATCGGCGGGAGATCGAGATCAGGAGAGTAGATACGAAGGAAAACACTGCGGATCCACTCACGAAGGCCATTCCCCAGATACAGTTTGAGAGATTATTCGGGATGCTTGGTATGAGATACTACAACAGCTGGCCTTAGTGCAAGTGGGAGATTGTTAGTTATGTATATGCCCTAGAGGCCATTGTTGTACATATGATGTATATTATGATGGATGCTTGGATATATACAGAGAGGACTTTCTTGCTCGTCATGATAGTATGCTATTTGGTTTCACTTTATCTTAACATGTTGACATGTCCCGGTTTACTGTCTTTCTCTCACATGTTGATAAAGCCCTTAGGATCTATACTCGACTACTGGGACTATGATGAGATCATACTAGTGGGGCCACGGTAGTCGATGAGTACATCCTATAACTGTTCCTAGTCGAGGGTATATCGAGACAGGGCATCGATACACCAGTGTAGACTAGCGTATACGCATCTTGACCCATATGATGGGCGATGGATGATCCCATATCCATCGGTGTTTGACATCAAGGATGGTGTACGGGTGCTCAGTGGAGACTTGGTACACTGGACGGACTCGCCGAGAACTCCCAGATGGTGATATACCACACGTCAGATGGCAGTTCTCCGGTGACACTGGTACAGGGTAGTCTGTAGACCCGAGATCGTCTTAGAGTCTTATATGATTCCCACTGTGCTTTGATTTCCACCTTACCACATCCAAGAGGGCGTGCAAAATGGTGGCTTTTGGGTACAGTCCCGAATCACATGGAGGCAATGAGCGATAGGAGGGGATTCGTCTCTCCCGGTATAGGGAGTTGATGTTGTGCTGTGTTCGATTGGCTATAACTGGAAGTCCCTGGCCAGGGCTGATATAGAGATATACTGGTAAGTGTTACCAGTAGTTTCTCGACCTGTTATGAGCCTCACATCGACACGACTTATCGGTTACTGGGGTCTGACGTATACCACCCCTAGACTTGATATGCGACATATCAGACGAACAGACCGGATTGTACGGGAGTGTTACTGATTGGATTCACATTAGAACGTATAGGCTAGCTTGTTGATCTTCTGATCGCTTAATACCTGGGTGGCTGTTACGTTTAGCTGACCGCTTGCAGCTTGTGGGTGTTTGATATGATCATCACCTGCTACCGGCGTATTGACGATTCTTTAGAGTCCTACACAGAGGTTTCTTGGCTCAGGCAAAACGGAGTAGAGGCACATATGTGATATGTGCAGGACCGAGGATAATGCGATATGAGATACCTTATTATATTCTCGCGATATTTAGATATGAACCGGATCATCGGATCAAGTGTTGATTCTATGAATCGGTACATGATATATTAGTCGGTTATATTCGATATAGCCGGATCGTCGGATCAAGTGTTGATTCGATGATTTAATGTATAATAATATATATGATATATTGTATTACATTATCTAATATTGTCTCACTTTATTATTTCATTTTCTCACCGGATAATACATTGATATATATGCGATATATGTTAATTGTATTATTTTCTTTTGTTGCAAAAACATAATATATATGTGATATATATTATTGCAACATGATATGATTAATAATAGAACATGTTTAGTAGAGATTAAGCAAGGTTAGGGTTTGATTAGGGTTAGCTTCTTCTTGCACCATCTAGAAGCTTTCCTTTTGTCTTGGTTAAGATATTATGGTTGATATTTATCCATGACTCATTCTTTAACCTAACCAAACCCTAGCCCTAGTTTATTCTCTACAAAGGTTAAGCTTCTCATCCTTGACCATAGTTCTATAATCAATCATATATTCTTTACTACTATTCATCACAAAAGGATTATCTTTTTCATTCATCATCATCTTCTCTCTTTAGCTTTGAGAAAGCTTACTAGAAATTCCTTTTTGTGATGATTTCATGTGAAATTATGATAAAAAAAGAAAGCATAAATACTACTCCATCATCCTCATCTAATCTAGCCCATTAGATTAGGGTGTTCACCTCTTTAGAGTGAGAGAGCTTGGGTTATAGCAACTTCGACGTAGATCATCGGAGAAGTGGAACACTACAAGCTAGCATGGATCGTTCGAGTCGTGGAGCCTCTCTTGAGTCCGGGAGATCGTGGATCGCGGCGAAGGGACTTCTACTCGGAGCTTGTGAAGCGAAGGAGCAGACTACAAAGGTTGTAATCCCTCACACTTAGTAGTAAAGATGTTTACTTGCATGTTTAAACCCTAATAATCTAGCAAAGATCCCGGCTTTGGGTTGTTCGGCACGTCTAAAATTTTATTCGGGCATGTTTGATGCCTTATGAACCCTCACAAGAGTGCCTAGGAACCCTACAACCGCGGCCATACCCATGTTTTGGCCGTGGTTCCGCCGCCATTTTGTATCTTCACTGCACCAAATTTTCTACAGTGGTCTCTGACTTGGAATTGGGGTTTCTGGTATTTTTAGTTTTGGCCCAGATTATTTTGAGTGCTGGATTTGTGCTTGGGGCCCACTTCGGGAAATTTTGTCGATCGAAAAATTTAAATATGTTAGTTTGCAGTACTTACTTTATATCTGTGACCGTGAATGTCATTCGAGCGGTAAATCTTGTCTAATTGCTATAGTTCTTTTAGACAGATTTGCGAACGTGACATTCACGTTGATGTTCTGTGTTGTGCTGTGATGTTACGGATTTGTCATGGTGGATAGCCTGGATGCAATGGTAGTACAGTTTGGTTGTATTTGTACATTTGATATTTCAGGGTAGCGTTCGACATGTGGACTGCCGTCACCGCCTGCTTGTATATTATTCTTTTGGGGCACGACCGGGCTGAGGTCGATGTACCCATTGTATATATTTTACTTTCTGTACTAGGATTACCCCGCGGTGGGGTGCATGGGTAGACGGGTTCTAGAGGGCCACGGTGTAGGGTTGCTAGGCACGCGCACAAGGGTCTACGAGGCATCAACCATGCCCGATTAAAATTTTAGCCGTGCCGAACAACCCGAAGCCGGATCATTAAACTAGGGTTTAGGCGAAAACATGCATGCTAAACACTTTAACACTAAGTGAGAGGGATTACAACCTTTGTAGATCCGGTCCTTCACTTCTTAAGCTCCGTGTTGAGGTCCCTTCGCTGCGATCATCGTGTTCTGGACTCTCGAGAGGCTTCACGAAGAGCATGATGCAACCTTTGCTTCCGATCTTCGATACAAAGATGATCTACCTCGAAGTTTCATTAACACAAGCTAACACTTACTAAATGAAGTGAACACCCTCATCTAAATGGCAAGGATAGATGAGGATGACGAAGTAGGATTTTTGCTCTCTTTTATAATCTTTTTCTCACATATTTTCATCACTTGGAAAAAACTAGTAAGCTTTTTCCATGAATAACTCAAGGAAGAAGATGATAGAATTCATTTGTGATAAATAATAAAAAGTTATCATAATCATTTATGCAACCATGGTTATAGTAACCAATGTAGAGAGTTTACTAGGGTTAGGGTTTGGGTTGGGTTAAAGGGTGAGTCACAAAGAAATATCTATCATAATATCTTAGCAAATGACAAAGTAAAACCATCTAGAAACATCTAGAATACATTAACCCAAATCAAACCCTAATCTTGTTTAAACTCCACTAAACATGTTGCATTAATAATTATAACATGTTACAATATTATATATCATATATACAATATTTATTGTAACAAAATAAAATAATACATTTAACATATATCGCATATATATCAATGTATTACTCGAGTGAGAAAAATAATCTTTTAGTGAGAAAATATTAGTTAATGTAATTTAATATATCATATATATTATTATACATTAAATTATCGAATCAACACTTGATCCGACAATCCGGCTATATCGCATATAACCGACTAATATTTATCCGTACCGATTCATCGAATCAACACTTGATCCGATGACGCGGCTGATATCAAATATCGCGAGAATAGAATACGGTATCTCATATCGTATTATCCTCGGTCCCGCACATATCACATATGTGCTCCTACTCCATTTCGCTTGAGCCAAGAAACCTCTGTGTAGGACTCTAAAGAATCGTCAATACGCCGGCAGTAGGTAATGATCATATCAAACACCCACAAGCTGCAAGTATTGGAGATAGTGCCCTCATAGTCAATTATTGGATCGCAGGTACGTGATTGCAATGATTGCGGAGGACCTATCCCGGAAGGACAGTCTTACTCGAGATGATAGTATGCTATCTGGTTTGCCTTTATCAGTCGTGTACATGTTCAGGTGACTGATTGCATGTTACACTTTGATAGAGCCCTTAGGATCTTGCTTTACTACCAACAGTATGATGGCGATCATATACGTGAGAGTTGGGTAGTTTATATGCATATCCTTAATTGTGGTCCCTAGTCGTGGGAGCTTCGAGACAGGGCATCGATACTCCGGAGTAGACTAGTGTGTACAGTCGAGACCCCGACGAGGGGCGGTGGCCGGTCTCACAAGCCACTGGTGTCAGTTGGATCACCTAAGATGTATACAGGTGCTCATTGGGTTATGAGTACACCGGACAGGACTCGCCGGGAATCTGCTAGTTAGTATTATATCTACCGTCAGATAGCAGTTCCCTGGTGACATGTGTACAGGTTAGTTCATCGACCTGAGGTCGTCATTTGTCTCGTGTGAGTTCCCACTATGCTTTGATTTCTACCCTACCACGGCTCAAAGGAGTCGTGCAAACAGGTAGCTTTTGGGTACAGTCCCGAGCCATATGGAGGCACGTGAGCGGATCGGCAGGGGATTCGTCTCTCCCGGTATTGGGGGCGAGATCGTGCTGTGTCTAGGAGAGCCATTACACAAATCCATGGCCATGGTAGGAGATTTACTGGTAGGTACTCCAGTAGTATCTCAGGGTGTATTTGGGCTTCACTCCGACACGACTTATACTGCTATTGGGGGTCTGACGTTGCTAGCCCCTAGGCAGATATGCGATACTCATTGACGAACGGACCGGACTGTATATACATAGTCACTGTTAGGCTCAGTAGGGTTTCTGGATGAGTTCGCTCATCGGCCACCCTTGAGTGCGCTCATCAGCCTCCCTTCAGGTCAGTCCATGGGCAGCCGTTATGCATAGCTAGTGCCGCTGACGGTTTGTGGTTAAACCCACTGCCAGGGTACTGACGAGTCATTAGAGTCCCCCACAGACAGTTTCCTAAGTTCGGGCGAAACGTTGTAGAGGCCGTATGGTTTTATGGCAGGGTTCGGAAAATGCACGTGCGTTTACACACGTGTCGATTTTCGGACAGATGATACTGGTCGGCTTTGGTTTAAGCCGGATCCGAGTATTATATTGAGTAGGTATAATATCTTTGTCTCAGTTGCATTTGTATTCGGTCGTAATACAAATGCGGGTATATTTATACAGTTTCGGGGTTATCCTAAAAGTTGTTTCAGGATCACTTTTGGAAGTTGCCAGTTTCCAGTTTTCTATCAGCCGTCTTTTAACATTCGGTTAAAGACGGATTTATCTTTTCTTGAGATGAGTGTGGAAGCTTCTAGAAGGTTCTAGAAGAGGTGACTAGGATTAATTAGTGTTGGGTTTTCATTGGTTACATTTAATGGTTCATTAATGCATGATGACTAGGTTTGTGAATCATGCATTATCATTAAAGCTTTTTGTTTACTTAAGGATATTTTCTTCTTGATCTTTTGAAGTGAGAAGCTTTCTTAAGGTCACCACTTGCTCCTACACTCACCCTCCTCCTTCATATATGAATGGATGGCCTCCTCTCTCATTCACTCTCTCTCTTGAGTTTTCATTTTTGCTAGAAAAGATTATGATAGGTTTTATCGGTGTATGGAATTTCACAGTCCATTTCATTCCATCACCCGATTTCCACGGCAACTTCATTAACCGATCGTCCACGGATTTGGACGAAGTGAGACAAAGTCATCTACTCATTCTCTACATCAATCTTGGTCGTCTCTTTTAGCAAACTTGACGATCGAGTTGCCTCGAGTCAGAGGCGGGAGCCCGTTTAAAGAACCGATCATGTGGTGCCACCTCGACGAGGATATCGGAGATCGACGAGATCGGAGCAGCCGCAACGGAGCGTGGGATGATGGTTGAAGAACGAACGACTCGGATCGTTCGGTATAACATTCCTACACTCCTTACAGTTTGTTAGTTTAGCAATAATGGCAGATCCGGGTTAAAGTATACGATAGCGCCAGTTAAAAGTTTTTTTGTTCCGCATTTGGCGTCTGTAGACTGCCGGGGCGCTAGCGTAGACTTATAGTGGTATCAGAGCCTAACCATTTTGCTATACTAACTTGTGCTAACGCGTTTAAAACATCGATCCGACCGGAAATCGAAAATTCCAAAATACAAGCCCGACAGTTTCTGTTAATTTTAAACGGTCTCAAAATTTATTTCTGGATGTCTTAAAAATCTGTGCAGGGTTTTCAAAGAACGACGTAGAAATTTGGGCACGTAATTCAATGAGACTGCCGCGGAAACGCGGTCAAACCATAGGTTTGACCGCGCTTCCGCGGCCAAACAGTGAGCTCGTGGCCCCAAATTTTCACAGTGGGTTCTTGGTTTGATTTTGTGATTTTTGGTATATATCGTTTTGGCCCAGGTTTTGTTACTGTTCACCAGTAAGCAGTGGGGCCCACTTTTTGATATTTGGTCTTTGGTCGATCGAAATTTAAACACGTTAGTTTACAGTGCTTACATTATATCTCCGACCGGGAATGTCATTTGATCGGTAAACCGCGTCTGATTGCTATAGTTCTTTTAGACGGGTTTGCGAACGTGACATTCGCGTTGATGTTCTGTGTTGTGCTGTGATGTTGCGGATTTGTCGTGGTGGATAGCAGTGTGCAATGGTAGTACAGTTTGTGTTTATTTGTACATTTGATATTGCGGGGCGAGCGTCCAACTTGTGGACTGCCGTCACTGCCTGTTGTATAATATTCTTTTGGGGCACGACCAGGTTGCGGTCGATGTACCTATTGTACTATTTTTCATTACTGTACTAGGTTTTACCCCGCGACGGAGTGCACGGATAGCCGGGTTCGGGAAAGCAACGGGTCCGCATCTCATGGCTTTGAGAGGCAGAAGGGCCCCACTTCAGAATTGGCAGACTATTCGCCGCAGTCGTAGGGGGTACAGGTTGACCCAAGGAGGGGTGCTCAATTTACCGGATTCCGTGAAGTGCCGGGTGTTCCATTCACTATGTTGTGGGGACTACCTCGCTTCAGGTTTTGGCGGGTAACTTGCCGCACCCGTAGGGGTCTAGGTTTCGTTGCACAGGCTATCCACACGACAGGGGAGCGTCGAGTTTCAGCAGCGGCTCTGTGAAACTCGGGGATCCCAGATTATCTGTATTGTTCTGTGATGCTTATTACTTTTCTGTAATGTTGCATACTATCACGCCTGGAGCGATTATTGTATATTGGTTTATATACTATTAGATGTTGTATATGTTTTACACCCGCGCTAGTCCAGTCCCCGCTCTGTCGTTAGTTAAGTAACCTAATGGGTGATGACGGGACCCAGTGACGAATGCGGATGGCATATACGTACATTTTATTTTCGTTCTTTTCTGGTGTGATTGAATGATGGGACTGCGTTGATTCTGATCAATGCAAAGTTAAAACAAACCTGTTTACAGTTGTTGGAACAATTTAAAAAGTGTTATTGCAAAGACGTTTCCTTTTGTTATGCATAGCGGTATTCAGTGGAATATCCTACACCTCATTCGACGGGGCAAGGGCCTATATCCCTTCACCGGGACTGACCCCTTGGGCAGAAGTTTGCGTCAGAGTAATAACTTCACTATAGTCGATTACAAGTTGCTTTGCATAGCGGTATTCAGTGGAATATCCTGCACCTCATTCCACGAGGAAAGAGCCGAGATCCCTTTACCGGGAATGACCTCTTTAGCAAAAGGTTTTCTCCACTATATTTTTAAAAAGCTATCAGGTTCCTTCAGCGATATCAAGTTCACTACGTTAAAGGTTTTTCGCCAAAAACCAGTCGTAGCCCTCCGTCGTTTCTTATGGATGGTCAGTAGTATTCAAGCTATGTTTGTTGGCATACGCCAAGGCATAGTGTTTGGTAGCTGCTGGGTATTCATTTGTTGCATAGATAGATGAGTTGGTTTGGGACATTCGTATTACCTTGTTGGCATACGTTAAGGGTATGTACGGGTGGGTTCAAATTAACAAGATAATGACGGGCAGAACTTGACATGTGACTTATGATTTGTTGGCATACGTCAAGGTCATAAGAGCATGGGGCAAGAAAATGATATCGGGAGTTTCTAAAGAAACTGAAACTTGCCAAGTATGCGCATACCTTCTGGAGTATGAATAACGTGGATGCATTCCATCACGTTAACATACGATGAGAGTTGGATCCTGATTCCCACTGATGAGTTGGTTTACTCTTCGGGTGATCCCGATTGATTCTTCTTTAGGTTTGGAGGAGAATTTGACAGGACAGTGGGAGGTTTCCGGATTAGATAAAGTGATGACCATTCTGATCTAGGTTAGAGTGCACGCAGAGTGTTTCTTTTCTCTCTCTCTCTTTGGCAGCGACCTTTGACCGACCCTAGACTATGACTCAGTGACCAGGTTGACCGAACCTTCTTAAAATACTGGCGTTTGGATTGTCTGAGTTGCATAAGTCATTGCCACTCCTTCTTTTACCCTTTGCATTTCTCAGAACACCCGTATTACTACGGATATCCACTTCCATTGGATAGAGCCATCGTATGGTTATATACGAACTCGAAGGGACTTCTTCGAGGATGGATCCAGGTTCAGGAGAAATAGAATTGGTTTATTCAGTTGTCTTTTATTATCACCTTCTCTCAGGTTGCGAGAGCTCCTTGGTTTAGGAGAGTACACCTATTACGCTTATTGGATAGTCTTATTCCAAACCATAGGCTGGTGCCGAAAGGTAGGGAATGAAGAAAACCAATTAGCCTAAGTAGGGTGTGCAGAAGGTAATATGTAAAGACAAAATAAAGGGATTAGAAAGAGGGCAAAGTAAATTGCGACTGATATCATTCACGACCAAAACCGCGTACTTCATCGCCACTCCTATTTCACCTTTAAAAGAATAAGGTATTATTCAGTTGTCTTTTATCGTCACCTTCTCTCGAGATGCGAGTACTCCTTGGTTTAGGAGGGTACACCTATTATGCTTACTGGATAGTCTTCTTCCAAACCATAGGCTGGTGCCGAACGGTAGGGAAGGAAGAAAACCAGTTAGCCTAACGATGGTGTACAGAAGGTAACGACTAAAGACAAATAAAGGGATTTGGAGAGACGGCAATAAAATATACGGTTGAAGTCATGAATTGGATTATGGAAGAGGCATTGCTATGAATACCAGGATACCCCTACGAAACATTTTCATGTTTCAGTACATTGTTAAAGGAAAAACTGTTTTCCTGATTAGACACTTACTCCAAGGGTATGTATTTACCAGGTTTCATTCTCATATCTGTATGGTTTTACAGATGATGAGTGGGAGTAAGATATTGGGAATTAGGTGATCATCCTCATTATATCGGAATTCGTTGTAATTGGTGATATTTGAGGAAATCGCCAGGGTACAGTTTTCCACCTACAACGCACAGGTTTTTGAGTTGTTTAACTCAGCGGACTTATACAGAGTATTGTATGTTGTCCAGTGTCCATCATGACAAAGGGGTAGGTCCTCGTACTATGTTCTGTTTACTTATAACTTCTCTAGTATTTAGACAAGTGTTTCGTAGAAATACAAGGTCTAAGTTTTGAGAAGTTGTGGGTATAAGAATAAAGTGGAGAACCAGGTGTCACAAGTATCGGGATTCTTCAAAGAGATCGAAGATGTAGATTCTTGTGATTGGTATTCAGATGATAGTGATGGTTTTGAGAAACGTGTTTCTTTTTCAGGTTACTCATAATTGGATGGATTCCTAAGTTGAGTAATGCTGATTAGCCTCTTTCCATTAAGTTGATATGCACTAGAGACAGCTGCATGGATTGAATATGGTTCCAATTAAATAAGTGCCAAAGTTTCTATATTGGATATAGAATGGATCGTACCTTAAAAGATGTTAAGGTATGGGGAGTTGTCCAGCTTATGATTAAAACAAGACTCTGGATAACTCAGGGCACGTTTCTGTAATGGCTGTTTGTGGGTTGACCCTGGCTATGACGAGGGTTGATATTCTACCATTTGGAAGATCAATAGTGATATTGTTCTTGACTCGCCACAGTTTTAGTAAAATGAATCTTTTTCAGAAAACAGTAGTGGGAGTATGGTAGAACTGGAAGTGATTCCAGAACCGCGAACGATTACGGAAAATTTAATAGGACCTATACATTCAATCAGGTTTGACATTCCAATAGCCACTCCGCAGGTATGGTAGGTAACCTCAGACGCCCGAGGGGTACTTCGGTAGCCTCAGAGACGGTGACAGGGAGGTTCTTATCTACACAGACTTGACACTACTGTTGTTCCAGGATATTGTTCATCATAGAAAACTGCATTTTATACCGCCCATTCTTATGCTCGTTTATTTATAGGCAGATGCTTTTAATCCGTGTTTGCTACATATTTACAGGCTACAGGTTCCTAGTCCAAAATAACGCAAATAATACAAAATCTTTACTGTTACGCTAAAATCCAGGACATCTGTTGCCAGCAGAAAAAAGCCGGGTTCCGATCATTCGTATCCATCCAGTGCCGCGTACCTGTTCCAGAGACAAGACAAATGACAGTGGTCATTCATGTCTCAGACAAGCACAAAGCACGAGAGGGGCAGCACAAAGCACGAGATGGTCAAACACAAAGCACGAGAGGGACAAGCACAGAGCACGAGAGGGAATGGTGCATTCAATGCATAAAGTGTTGATTCAAAAATTCAAAAATTCAAACTTCCCTCCAAATTTTGGATGCATTCAAATTCAAAAATTCAAACTTCCCTCCAAATTTTGGATGCATTCAAATTCAAATTAAAGGAAAGGTCTCTTTCTTTGCCTATAAAAGCAAACCATGGGCAAAGGAGAAGGGGGTCCAATTTTGTGTCCACTCTTTTGTAGTTTTTTGTATAGTTTTTCTTCTTCTTCTTCATTCTTTTTCCATGAAATTGTAGTGAGAGCTTTTGAGTGGGAGATTAATGAAGATGAGGGTTTTGTATCATTCTCTTGTGTTTCTTCTTCCCCTTGAGATTTTTGCTTTCTCTTGCTCATTCAACCTCTTCATTGAGCTTGAATGGTTAAGGGTTAGTTATTGATCTCAAGGGTCGTATTTTCTCACGGACTAGCACTTCATTTCACATGCGTTCTCTACCCTTCCCTTGATCTTGCAAGTTCTTCATTGAGCTTGCAAGTTTAAGGGTTGGCTATTGAGCACATGCTTGGCTTGGGTACTAGTTCCGTATTCTTTTTATTACTCGCTTTTTATTACTTGTCTTTTTATTACTTGCATTTTATTTCATGCATTTTATTCATGCTCTTTAATACTTGTATCTTTTCTTTTCTTTGTTCTTCTCTTTTTGTTCTCTTTTGTTTATATTGTGAATGTTGTAATTATTATTATTGTTAAGAATTAATACGGTTTTATAAGTTAACATTTCTTTGCCAATTCCTTTTCCCGTTATTTTCCATTTGAACTCCGTCCAAACCATACGCAAGCGCTCCGTTAGGCACCGTACCCTGACAAGGTAACGGTGATTCCTAACCGCGACCGGTTGCGTTCGGTTTGGCCGGAGGCGAAAGCAAGAGACAAGAACGGAAGGACAAGGGTAAATAAGCCGGATTCCACGAATACCGCGCTTAAATCCCCTAATCCACGTTGTTGCCGATTGTCTAGCTTCAATTGGTCAAGACTCGGCTCAAAGGTTTTTGAGTACGGATTTCTTAGCTTACAATCTCGTATCTTTTCTTAACAACCTTTTACTTGCAGATAAACACATAGGTTAGAACAAACACTCATACAGATTCTTTATTAACTCGTCTAAGACAAGAAGGTAAGATAACACCATCTCCCTGTGGACCGACCCGTGCTCACCGGCTAGCTGCATAGCGACACCGTCCTGATCGCGGTTACACATAAATTCTTTGAACATCCGACACGCCAAATGCGTGCGATCAGATATGAGACCCGGTAGGAGGGTTGTCGTAGTCAGTGGGAGCATCAGAAGCATAGTGGGCAAGTAGCTTATATCTATTTATAGACTTGAGCAGTTATAGCGGAGATAGATCATCTAATTTTGATGTGACAGTCATGGGTTTGACTTCAATCAGAATAGGGGATGGATCAGTTAAGAAGGTAGTAGGGTGTGATGTCATGGTATCTGGATGACATACACAGAGTAGGAAGTAAAATTCCTATACTACGATCGGTTGTACTGTGGTCGTCACACAGTTGTTTCTCCAGACAGGATATGGATATAATATTTAACATTCTGGTTTCTAGATCTATGGTTTTAGATCTGGATTTGGGTAGTTTCCCAATGTGGGTACTTTGACAGATATTCTAATGATTTTTGGAATAGTTGACTCCTAGCATGGTGGTGTACCTGCAGGTGATGGAGTCACCCTCTCTAATGGTGTCTTACAGACTAAAGTGGAGAGGGATGTGCATGATTGGCAGATCACTTGCTTAGGCAATTGAGTCAATCATGAGATGTCAAGTACCGCACCAAATGTTGTTTTTGCACTAGATGCAATAAGTTCGTATTAATCCAATCCTGGAGAAACATAAGGAAGCAGTTTTAGAACATTGGTACATGTTCTACGGATTTGATAACGGCAGCCTCTTTCGGGAGACGGTTATCATTCCAGGCTTCAAAGGTGACATGGATGACAGAGTGATTGTCAGAGTTTTTAGTTTTCCCTCTGACAAGGGACAGTATTATGGACAGGTGGTCCAAGAGGATACTGTGGGAAGCAAGGTGCCCGATACTGATTAGGTTCAGTGATCGATTCAGTCTAAGAAGTTTGGATATGGAGTTCATTTATGAACTAAGGTCCCATCAGATATCCAGACATATTCTAAGACAGGTACTACTCAATTCGGGAGATGGCTTTCTCCGCGAACTTGAGATTAAGAGAGATACAGAAAGAAACTTCTAGGCGGATCCACTCACCGAGGCTATTTCTTGAACACAATAGTTTTACAAACGGGCTTTGTGAAACTGATTAGTAGAGGAGTTGGATGTTCGGTTTCACACGGGCTGTGAGTAGTCGACATCGCAATATTAGCCTTGAGTGCAAGTGGGAGATTGTTGGAGATAGTGCCCTCATAGTCAATTATTGGATCGCAGGTACGTGATTGCAATGATTGCGGAGGACCTATCCCGGAAGGACAGTCTTACTCGAGATGATAGTATGCTATCTGGTTTGCCTTTATCAGTCGTATACATGTTCAGGTGACTGATTGCATGTTACACTTTGATAGAGCCCTTAGGATCTTGCTTTACTACCAACAGTATGATGGCGATCATATACGTGAGAGTTGGGTAGTTTATATGCATATCCTTAATTGTGGTCCCTAGTCGTGGGAGCTTCGAGACAGGGCATCGATACTCCGGAGTAGACTAGTGTGTACAGTCGAGACCCCGACGAGGGGCGGTGGCCGGTCTCACAAGCCACTGGTGTCAGTTGGATCACCTAAGATGTATACAAGTGCTCATTGGGTTATGAGTACACCGGACAGGACTCGCCGGGAATCTGCTAGTTAGTATTATATCTACAGTCAGATAGCAGTTCCCTGGTGACATGTGTACAGGTTAGTTCATCGACCTGAGGTCGTCATTAGTCTCGTGTGAGTTCCCACTGTGGTTTGATTTCTACCCTACCACGGCTCAAAGGAGTCGTGCAAACAGGTAGCTTTTGGGTACAGTCCCGAGCTATATGGAGGCACGTGAGCGGATCGGCAGGGGATTCGTCTCTCCCGGTATTGGGGGCGAGATCGTGCTGTGTCTAGGAGAGCCATTACACAAATCCATGGCCATGGTAGGAGATTTACTGGTAGGTACTCCAGTAGTATCTCAGGGTGTATTTGGGCTTCACTCCGACACGACTTATACTGCTATTGGGGGTCTGACGTTGCTAGCCCCCTAGGCAGATATGCGATACTCATTGACGAACGGACCGGACTGTATATACCTAGTCACTGTTAGGCTCAGTAGGGTTTCTGGATGAGTTCGCTCATCGGCCACCCTTGAGTGCGCTCATCAGCCTCCCTTCAGGTCAGTCCATGGGCAGCCGTTATGCATAGCTAGTGCCGCTGACGGTTTGTGGTTAAACCCACTGCCAGGGTACTGACGAGTCATTAGAGTCCCCCACAGACAGTTTCCCAAGTTCGGGCGAAACGTTGTAGAGGCCGTATGGTTTTATGGCAGGGTTCGGAAAATGCACGTGCGTTTACGCACGTGTCGATTTTCGGACAGATGATACTGGTCGGCTTTGGTTTAAGCCGGATCCGAGTATTATATTGAGTAGGTATAATATCTTTGTCTCAGTTGCATTTGTATTCGGTCGTAATACAAATGCGGGTATATTTATACAGTTTCGGGGTTATCCTAAAAGTTGTTTCAGGATCACTTTTGGAAGTTGCCAGTTTCCAGTTTTCTATCAGCCGTCTTTTAACATTCGGTTAAAGACGGATTTATCTTTTCTTGAGATGAGTGTGGAAGCTTCTAGAAGGTTCTAGAAGAGGTGACTAGGATTAATTAGTGTTGGGTTTTCATTGGTTACATTTAATGGTTCATTAATGCATGATGACTAGGTTTGTGAATCATGCATTATCATTAAAGCTTTTTGTTTACTTAAGGATATTTTCTTCTTGATCTTTTGAAGTGAGAAGCTTTCTTAAGGTCACCACTTGCTCCTACACTCACCCTCCTCCTTCATATATGAATGGATGGCCTCCTCTCTCATTCACTCTCTCTCTTGAGTTTTCATTTTTGCTAGAAAAGATTATGATAGGTTTTATCGGTGTATGGAATTTCACAGTCCATTTCATTCCATCACCCGATTTCCACGGCAACTTCATTAACCGATCGTCCACGGATTTGGACGAAGTGAGACAAAGTCATCTACTCATTCTCTACATCAATCTTGGTCGTCTCTTTTAGCAAACTTGACGATCGAGTTGCCTCGAGTCAGAGGCGGGAGACCGTTTAAAGAACCGATCATGTGGTGCCACCTCGACGAGGATATCGGAGATCGACGAGATCGGAGCAGCCGCAACGGAGCGTGGGATGATGGTTGAAGAACGAAGGACTCGGATCGTTTGGTATAACATTCCTACACTCCTTACAGTTTGTTAGTTTAGCAATAATGGCAGATCCGGGTTAAAGTATACGATAGCGCCAGTTAAAAGTTTTTTTTGTTCCGCATTTGGCGTCTGTAGACTGCCGGGGCGCTAGCGTAGACTTACAGCAAGCGGTCAGCTAAACGTAACAGCTACCCAGGTATTGAGCGCTCAGAAGATCAACAAGCAAGCCTGTACATTCTCCTGTGAATCCAATCAATAACACTCCTGTACAGTCCGGTCTCGTCGTCTGATATGTCGCATATCTCGTCTAGGGGTGGTAAACGTCAGACCCCAGTAGCTCGATAAGTCGTGTCGATATGAGGTCTATAAGAGTTCGAGAAACAACTGATAACACTTACCAGTAAATCTCAGCAACCCTGGCCAGGGATTTCCGGTTATAGCCAATCGAACACAGCACAATATCAACTCCCTATACCGGGAGAGACGAATCCCCTCCTATCGCTCATTGCCTCCATGTGATTCGGGACTGTACCCAAAAGCCACTTTTTTGCACGCCCTCTTGAACGTGGTATGATGGAAATCAAAGCACAGTGGGAATCACACAAGACTCTATGACGATCTCGGGTCAACAGACTACTCTGTACCAGTGTCACCGGAGAACTGCCATCTGACGTAAGGTATAATACCATCTGGGAGTTCTCAGCGAGTCCGTCCAGTATACCCAGTCTCTACTGAGCACCCGTACACCATCCTTGATGTCAAACACCGATGGATATGGGATCATCCATCGCCCATCATATGGGTCAAGATGCGTATACGCTAGTCTACTCTGGTGTATCGATGCCCTGTCTCGATACACCCTTGACTAGGAACAGTTATAGGATGTACTCGTCGACTACCGTGGCCCCACTAGTATGATCTCATCATAGTCCCAGTAGTCGAGTACATATCCTAAGGGCTTTATCAACATGTAATATAGAGACAATTAGAGTACATGTTAAGATAAAGTACAACCAGATAGCATACTATCATGTCGAGCAAGAAAGTCCTCCCTATATATGTCTAAGCATCCACTACAATATACATCGTATGTACAGTAATGGCCTCTAAGGCATACATATAACTAACACACGGGCCCGCATCTCATGGCTTTGAGACCGAGGGGGCTTCACTCTAGAATTGGCGGGCTATTCGCCGCACTCGTAGGGGGTACAGGTTGACCCAAGGATGGGTGCTCAAGTTACCGGATTCCGTGAAGTGCTGGGTAGTCCATTCACTTTGCTGTAGGGGGCTGCCTCGCTTCAGGTTTTGGCGGGTAACTTACCGCACCCGTAGGGATCTAGGATTTCATTGCACAGCTATCCATACGACCAGGGGAACGTCGGGTTTCAATAGCGGCTCTATGAAACCCGGGATCCCAGATTATCTGTATTGTTCTGTGATGCTTATTACATTTCTGTGATGTTGGATTTTATCACGCCATGATCGATTATTATATATTGATATATATACTAGTAGATGTTGTATATGTTTTACACTCGCGCTAGTCCAGTCCCTGCTCTGTTGTTAGTTAAGTAACCTAACGGGTGATGACGGGACCTAGTGGCGAATGCGGATGTCATATACGTACATCATATTTTTGTTCTTTTGTGGTGTGATCAATTGATGGGACTGCATTGATTCGGATCAATGCAAGCTAAACAAACCTGTTTGATGTTGTTGGAATATTTTTCAAAATGATGTTATTGCAAGGACGTTTTCTTTTGTTTTGCACAGTGGTATTCGGTTATGAATATCCAACACCTCAGTCGACAAGGCAAGGGCCGAGATCACTTCACCGGGAGTGACCCCTTGGACAGAAGTTTGCGTCAGGATAATAACTTCATTATAGCCGATTGCCTTTTTACTTTGCATCGTGGTATTCAGTTAGAATATCTTGCACCTCATTCTACGGGGAAAGAGCCGAGATCCCTTCTCAGGGTGTGACCTCTTTAGCAAAGGTTTTCGCCACTATATTTTTATAAAAAGCTATCCGGTTCCTTCAACGATATCAAGTTCATTATGTTAAAGGTTTTTCGCCAAAAACCATTCGTAGCCCTCCGTCATTTCAGACGGGTAGCACTTAGTTTTCATGCTATGTTTGTTGGCCAAAGTCAAGGCATAGTGTATGGTAGCTATTTGTTACTTTTCTATTGCATAGATAGATGCGTTGGTTTGGGACAGTCGTACTGCTTTGTTGGCCAAAGTCAAGGGTATATACGGGTGGGTTCAAATTAACCTGGATAATGACGGGTAGAACTTGACATGTCACTTATGATTTGTTGGCCAAAGTCAAGGTCATAAGAGCATAGGGTAAAAATCACATCGGGAGTTTCTAAAGACACTGAAACTTGCCAGATATGCGCATACCTTCTGGAGTGTGATGACGTGAGTGGATTCCATCACATTATCATGCGATGATAGTTGGATCCCGATTCCTACTGATGAGTTGGTTTACTCCTCGGGTGATCCCGACTAATTCTTTTTTCAGGTTTGGAGGAGAATTTGACGATACAGTGGAAGGTTTCCTGATTTGATAAATTGATAACCATTCTGATCATGTTTAGAGTGCACGCTGAGTGTTTCTTTTCTCTCTCTCTTTGGCAGCAACCATGGCCCGACCTTAAACTATGAGTCAGTGACCAAGTTAACTGAACCTTCTTAAAACACTGGCTTTTGGATTGTCTGAGTTGCATACCTCATTGCCACCCTTACTTTTACCCTTTTTTCCAGAACACCCCGTATTACTACGAACATCCACTTCCATTGGATAAAACCATCGTATGGTTATATACGAACTCGAAGGAACTTGTTCCAGATTCGAGGATGGTTTCCGGTTCTGGAGAAAATGAATATGACTATTCAGTTGTCTTTTCCTTTTACCTTCTCTCAGGTTGCGAGTGCTCCTTGAATTACGACGGTACACCTATTATGCTAATTGGATAGTCTTCTTCTAAACCATAGGCAGGTGCCGAACGGCGGGGAATGAAGAAAACCAATTAGCCTAACGAAGGTGTACAGAAGATATTAAGTAAAGACAAATAAAGGGATTAGTAAGAGGGCAAAGTAAAATGCGACTGCTATTCACCACCAAACCAAGTATTTCATCGCCACTCCTACTTCACCTTTGTGTTTCTCCAGGACACTCTGTATCACTATGAAGATCCACAGTTATTTGGATACTCCATCGTATGGTTATATACGAACTCGAAGGAACTTGTTCCAGTTCGGGGATGGATTCTGGTTCAGGAGAAATAGGAATAAGATTTTATTCAGTTGTCTTTTATCTTTACCTTCTCTCGGATTGCGAGTGATCCTAGGATTAGGACAGTACACCTATTACGCTTATTGGATAGTCTTCTTCCAAAGCATAGGCTGGTGCCGAACGGTAGGGAAGGAAGAAAACCATTTAGCCTAAAGGGGTGTACAGAAGGTAATGACTAAAGACATATAAAGGGATTTGGAGAGATGGAAAAGAAATATACGGTTATAGTTGTGAATCTGATAATGGAAGAGACATTACTAGGAATACCCGGATACCCCTTCGAAACATTTATATGTTCCAGTTTCACTGTGTATTGTTAAAAGAAAACTGATTTCCCAATTAGCCCTTGCTCCAGGGTATGTATTTACCAGGTTTGATTCTCACATCTGTATGGTTTTACAGATGATGAGTAGGAGTAAGTTATTGGGAATTGGGTGATCATCCTCATTATATCGGGATTCGTTGTAATTGGTGATATTTGAGTAAATCGCCTGGGTTGTTTGCCGGACGGCAAATATTTGGTTTTGAATATCCGTTGTTATGCACCAATTTCAAATTGATATACCTGTACGTTTATTTTTATAAAGTGAGATATAACTTTTTGAAATTATTTCTATGACATTTACCTATATCAGTGGATGGTTAGGTAAGGAGCATTAAACAGCGGTATAATTCTTCTTAACCTTAAGTACAGTTTTCAACCTACGACACAAAGGGAATGAGTTATTAGACTCAGGGGACTTATACAGAGTATTGTATATTGTCCAGTGTCCATGAGGACAGAGGGGTTGGTACTCGTACTATATTCTGTTTACTTATGACTTCTCTAGTTCTTAGACATGTGTTTCGTAGAAATGCAAGGTCTAAGTTTTGAGAAGTTATAGGTATAAGAGTAAAGTAGAGAACCGTGTGTTGCAAGTATCAGGATTGTTCAAGATAATCGAAGATGTAGATACTTGTGTATGGTATTCAATTGATAGTAATGATTGTGAGAACTTGCTTCTCTTTCAGGTTACTCATATCTGGATGTATTTCTAAGTTGAGTAATGCTGATCGGCCTCTCTCCATTTAGTTGACATGCACTGGAGACATCTGCATGATTTGAATCTGGTTCCAATTAAATCAGTGCCTCTGTTTCTGTATTGGATATAGAACGGTTCATATCTTAATGATGTTATAGAACGGGGAGTTGTCTGGCTTATGCTTAAAACCAGACTCTGGATAACTCAAGGCACGTTTCTGTAATGGCTGTTTGTGGGTTGACCCGGGCTATGACGAGGGTTGATTTTCTACCATCTGGAAGATCAATAGTGATATTGTTCTTGACTCGCCACAGTTTTAATAAAAATGGATTTTTTCAGAAAACAGTAGTGGGAGTATGGTAGAACTAGAAGTGATTCCAGAACCGCAAACGATTACTGAAAATTTGATAAGAACCTAAAGATTCAATCTGGTTTGACACTCCATTAGCCACTCCACAGATATGGTGGGTAACCTCAGGCACTCGAGAAGTACTTCGGTATGCTCAAGGACGGTGACAGGGAGCTTCTTGTTTACCCAAACTTGGCACTACTGTTGTTCCAGGCTATGAGACCCGGCAGGAAGATGAGTATAGCGTCGTTCTGAACTGGCTTCAGAAGTATACGTGTATATGACTCTGCCAGAGGGTTATCGTAGTCAGTGGGAGCAACGGAAGCAAGTGGACAAGTAGCTTATGTCTATTTATAGACTAAAGCAGATATATCGGAGATAGATCATCTATTTCTGATGTGACAGTCATAGGTTTGACTTCATCAGAATAGGAGATGGATCTGTTAAGATGGTAGTAGGGTGTGATGTCCTGGTATTTGGATGACATACACAGAGTAGGAAGTGAAATTCCTATACTTCGATCGGTTATACTTTGGTTGTCACACAGTGGTTTTTCCACATAGGACTTGGATATAACATCAGACATTTTGGTTACTAGATCTATAGTTTTAGATCTAGATTTGGGTAATTTTCCAAATCTGGGTACTTAGACAGCATTCTAAAAGTATTTTAGAATGGACGACTCCTGGCATGGTAGTGTACTTGCAGGTGATGGAGTCACCCTCTCTAAAGGTGTCTTACAGACTAAAGGGGAGAGGGATGTGCATAATTGGCAGATCACTTGCTTAGGCAATTGAGTTGAACATGAGATGTCAAGTACCACACCAGATGTTGTTTTTGCACTAGATGCAATAAGTTGATATTAATCGTATCCTGGAGAAACGTTCGGAAGCAGTTTTAGAACATAAGTGGATGTTCTAGGGATATGATAACAAACAACCTCTTTCAAGAGACGGTTATCATTCCAGGCATCCAAGGTGACCTGGATGATAGAGTGGCTGTCAGAGTTGTAGTTTTTCCTCTGACGAGGGCCATTTGTTTGGACAGGAGGTCCAAGCGGATACTAAAGGAGGCATGACGCAGGATACTGATTAAATTCAGTTGACGATACAGTCTAAGAAATTTGGATTTAGAGTTCATTTATGAACTAGGTCCCATCAGATATCCAGACATATTCTAAGACAGGTGTTACTCATTTCGGGAGATGGCTTTCTCCGCGAACTTGAGATAAAGAGAGACATAGAAAGAAACATCAGGGCGGATCCACTCACTGAGGCTATTCCTCGAATGCAATAGTTTCGCAAAAGGGATTTGTGAAACTGATTAGTAGAGGAATTGGGTGTTCGGTATCACACGGGCTGTGAGTATGCAACATCGCAATAATTATCCTATAGTGCAAGTGAGAGATTGTTGGATATAGTGCCCTAAGAGTCAATTATTGGATCACAGGCACGTGATTGCAATGATTGAGGGAGGGCCTATGCCGGTAGGACAGTCTTACTCGAAATGATAGTATGCTATCTGGTTTATCTTTATCATCGTGTACAGCTTTAGGTGACATTACAGGTCACTGTTACACATTGATAGAGCCCTTAGGATTCTTGCTCGACTACCAGCAGTATGATGGCGATCATATACGTGAGAGTTGGGTAATCTATAAGCACATCCTTAAAGTGGTACCTAGTCGTGGGAGTTTCGAGACTGGGCATTGATACTCCATTAGTAGACTAGTGTATACAGTCGAGACCCTGACGAGGGGCGGTGGCTGGTCTCACAAGCCATTGGTGTTATACAGGTGCTCATTGGGTTATGAGTACACCGGACAGGACTCACCGGGAACATGCTAGTTGGTATTATACCTGACGTCAGATAGCAGTTCCCTGGTGACATGTGTACAGGTTAGTTCATCAACCTGAGATCGTCATTTTTCTCGTGTGAGTTCCCACTGTGCTTTTATTACTACCCTACCACGGCTCAAAGGAGTCGTGCAAACAGGTTTTAGTTGGGTACAATCCCGAGCCACATGGAGGCAGTGAGCGGATCGACAGGGGTTTCGTCTCTCCCGATATTGGGGGTGAGATCGCGCTGTGTCTAGGAGAGCCATTACACGAAGTCCTTGTCCAAGGCAGGAGATTTACTGGTAGTTATTACAGTAGTATCTCAGGGTGTTCTGGGCTACACTCCGACACGACTTGTACCGCTTTTGGGGGTATGACTTTTACCAACCCCGTAGGCCCGACATGCGATGCTCATAGACGAACGGACCGGACTGTACGGATATTGTCATTGAGGGGCTCAGTAGGGTGTCAGGATGAGTTCTCTCATCGACCTCCCTTTTGGTCAATACCTTCTAATCCGTTACGTACGGCTAGTACCATTGAAGTGCTAGTGGTTAAATCCACAGCCAAAGTATTGACGAGTCTTTAGAGTCCCCCACAAACAGTTTTTCAAGTTTCGGGTGAAACGTTGTAGAAGACGTATGGTATAATGGCAGGGTCCGATTATATACGTGCAGTAGTGCACTGATCAAGATCGGGCGGATCATACTAGTGGGCTTTGGTTTAAGCTGGATCCTAGTATTAGATTTGTTGGATTACTTTAGTCTCATCGTATTCGCATTCACTCGGAATGCGGATGCAGGTATGTATATACAGGTGAGGGGTATCCTTATGATCCGTCACGAGTTTACTTTAGATGTTGCCGTATCTTTTTATTGTTGTAAACATTTGGGTTAATGTTTACTTTGGTGGAAATAGTGAGCTTAATTCATGATGAGGTGCATTAATTATGACATGGACAAGGGTGGTGACTCATGGTCTTATTCTTTGAACCATGTCATGTTTAGTGATTGATTTAAGTGTTGAAATGATAAGATGAGAGAGAGAGGGCAGCCAAGGGGAGGTTTGCTCTTGTATTATTCTTAATCTCACTCTCTCTCATTTTTTCATCATACAACATAAGAAAGAAAAAAGCCTCTTCTTCTTCCTCCTCTTCTAGCTCACCAGCTTCATCTTCAACCTCCATCCATACACTCTCATGTGTTGAGAATCAATGGATGCTTGGGACAAAGTGATCACACACATTCTCTACACCGCCTTGGACACGTCGGCTAGCAAACTTCGTGTCCGAGTTGCTTCGGATGAAGCGGGAGCCCGTAAAAGGATTCAAAGATGTGGTGCCCTTTCCGACGAGGAGACCGGAGATCGGAGATGCCGCGAGGAGCTTGGGTTGGTGGCCAAAGACCGAAGGACACAGATCGATCAGTATAGCTTTTCTAACCCTTCTCTAGTTAGCTAGTTATAGGTTAATGGTTCGATCTGGGATTAAAGTCTGCGATAGCACCGGTTTCAAGTTTTGAAAAAGTTTTCGCTTCCGCATTTTGGCCTCGGACAGACGGCCGGGGCGCTACCGTAGACTTACAACAGCACATATTACACTTACTGTCGCAGAAAAGAAAGTGAAAAACTACAACAATTGGAATCCGCAACCACCTTAGATATCATAAACCCAATGTATCACATACTTTGGATTTCATGCCTAACCAAATGAATTCCTTAGACATCACATGCCTAACAATTATAAACCCCGCATTTTAGTCTCGATATTGAAAACACTTTTCAATAACCTGTTGGGTAATTCAACAAGATTCCCGATAACCTGATCAAATGCTCGTCGGAAACTTTAGTAGACGGCCGCACCCCCGATGCCGTTGACGAAGTGCACTAAAGCGGAACACCACGGCTGCGAGCACCCGAAGGGTTGCTTTTGGAGACGGGGTTCTCCTTCAGTCACTTGGTCGGGGCTATGGGGCATAACTATCTAGTAAGGTTACCCGGCGAGTATCCGCGTACACTACGTAATTGCGACAGACTTTTGGTCCTCATCAAAATTTCGTGGCAACCGATCAAATGAGACTGAATTGCTAGATTTATAAAATTCAAACTAGTTATCTCATAACTAATTATGTGGATTCCAAATATTGTATCACTGTAACATTTCAGAAAAATAAAATATTATTTTTGGGAATTTATATTATTGAGTAATAAATATTATGAATATTTTAATGTATGGAGATTAGTTTTATATGATATGGTATAATTAAATACCGATAAATTGGGAAATATTGGAAAATAAATTTGAATGTTAATTTTTAAAGAATATTATATGATTTAGACACTTTATAAAAATTTATACAATTAATTGTGTATGGGATATTATTAAACTCGATTAGTGTTTACTAATTTTTCATTAAGTGTGATATGTGCATGATATGCAACATGATATTTTGCATAATACTTGTTACATTTCTTTTTTTATCAAAGCCATGCTTCATTTCTTTCATAACTTGGTTTTATTGTGTTTAAATTGAGAAGGAAAAAGAAAAGAAAAAGAAAAGAATATAGAAATGTGGCATGGGGAGACAAGGAAGCATGGGCAAGAGAGAGAGAGAGAGAGAGGGTGAGGGGTCAACTTGACCATGGCTCATTGTGTTTCACTTCATCATTTTCACCATTTTCTTCTTCTCTTCACACCATGGCTGCCCTCCTCCCTCCACCACTTACACCACCTCATATCAACCCCAAAAACACCTTAAAACACCTATTCCTTTCACAAAAAATGTGCACAAGCTCACTACAAGCATGGGGAACCAAGAAAGTTAGGATTTTGAGCACTTGGGGAATCTCAAGAAAATTCTTGAGTTGCCAAATGAGGTAATTCTTTCATCATTAGTGTAGTATTTCAATTCCTTTAGCATCTATGTTAGTTTAAAATTGTTTATGTGAGGTTTAGTGAACTTGGAAAATTCTAAGTTGAGCTTAGGGTTTGATTTGAATTGAGATGGTATAATTGTGCTTTTGTGGTGACCTTAACCCCCCCTTAGTGTCTAAAACCCAGACCATGCAATGTGAATTAGATATCGAAATGTCGGTTTTGTGTATAATTAGTGCCTACAGGGAATCTGGGATTATCTGATATCTTTACTAGAAAAACAAGCAACTCCATTAACCCAATTAAGACCCTAGGAGACCACCCTGAGAATACGAGGCCGTTTCACCATTGGAAAACCGAGAAGGCCGGATTTCATGGGCATGTGGCCGGCCAAGTTTGTAAGTCCATGTCACGCACCCCACGAGCTCGCGGGGACGCGGAATATATGAAAAACAATTATCAAAGCATCCTAACACGGACTTGAGCACACGGATCGTATCTAAACCATTACTAGCAAACAATGAAAGGTTTAACTACTCTGATTCAAAGTTATACCTCACGTTACTAGTCCTTCGAGTCTTCATCGCTGTCTTCCACCCCTCGTAGGCTCTATGAAACATGGGCACCTCAATGGCCTCCTCGAGTCAAAGACGATCCACCTGAGAGTCTATAGTCCGAGCTCTTATCTCAAATCTGAGATAACTACGGCTTCTAGTTTTCTAATCTAGAAGTCCTAGAGGGTGTAGAGTATTTAGATGAATTACTTAGTCACTTAAACCCTATGATTCTCAACTCATGAGAGCTTTTAGGGTTTGAGGAAGAAGATGAAGACTTGAGGAGAGAGAAAGCTTTTGTGATAATTATAATGAATAATAACTCATGCAAGAATATAATGAAGTATACAAATATCTCTTGATAAATATCTAGAAATATCTAGTGAGCATCATATAATCCTAAGGGTGAATCACCTCATGAGTCATTAAGCATTTAATGAAAACTTACAACTCATCTCTCCACCTCATTTGTGTTTAATCCAAAAGAAATAAATACAAATAAGTCATCTTCTTTAGAAGCTTCCCAACATATACCGAGACTGCCCCTTCCATCCGTATTTCCGAAAAACACGGATAATCTTTTACTGAATAAATCCATCTGTATAATACTAGAATCGGGCTTAAACCAAAGCCCGCTAGTATTATCTGCCCGATCATAATACGTGCACAAGTGTACGTAAGTGAACGCGGCCCTGCCGTAAAACCATACGGCCTCTACACCTTTTTCCCGGTGTAGGGAAACTCTCTGTGTGGGACTAAAGACTCGACACTACGCTGGCAGTGAGTTTAACCACAGGTCGTAAGCGGTACTAGCTGTACGTAACGATCCCCAGGTAGATGTCGATAAGAAGGACGATGAAGAAACCCATTCGAACTCCAACTGAGCCTGATGTGACAATCTCCGTACAGTCCGGTCTGTTCATCTAGGACTATCGCATATCGATCCTGGGGGGGCGGTAAACGTCAGACCCCTAATAGCGGTATAAGTCGTGTCGGAGTGAAGCCCATTACACCTTGAGAAACTACTGGAAGCCTACCAGTAAATCTCGTTTTCCCTGGCCAGGGACTTTGCGTAATGGCTCTCCATACACAGCGCGATATCAACCCCCAATACCGGGAGAGATGAATCCTGTCTAACCGCCACTGCCTCCAAGTGCTTCGGGACAGCACCCAACTACTACCTGTTTGCACGACTCATTTGAGCCGTGGTAGGGTAGTAATCTAAGTACAGTGGGAACACACCCGAGGCGAAGTAGCAGTGTCAAGTCGACGGACTAAGCTGTACTCATGTCACCTGGGAACTGCTATCTGACGATGGGTATAAAACCAACCTGCAGTTCCCGGCGAGTCCTGTCCGGTGTACCCGTAACCTAACGAGCACCTGCATACTATCTCCAGTACGGCGTACTGATGGTTGTGGGACAGACCATCTCCCTATGCTGGGATAAGAAGCATATACACCAGCCTACTCCGGAGTATCGATGCCCTGTCTCGATAATCCTACTACCAGGGACCTGTATAGGATGTTGCTTATAGACTAACCAGCCCCCACTAGTGTGACTGCCATCACAACGCTGGTAATCAAGCAAAGATCCTAAGGGCTCTACTAATATGTATAAGCGATACGTTAAAAGAAACATATGCACATATTAAAGTAGATACAAACCAAGTAGCATACTACCATTTTTAGCAAGACTGTCAATACAACTGTGAATATCCCAAGCTTCCATTAAGTAATATACAAACTAGTATGGTACAGTAATGGCTTCTAGGGCATAAACACTAACAATCTCCCACTTGTACTAGGGCAATGTACCGGCATATCGCAGACCTATCATCTCGAATAGCCTCTCGAACCGCGTCTGAGGAATGGCCTTTGTGAATGGATCAGCAGTGTTATTCTCCGTATCTACTCTCTTTACCTCGATCTCCCGGCGATCTACGATCTCCCTGATTAGGTGATACCGCCTTAAGATGTGTCTGGACTTCTGATGGGACCTGGGTTCCTTCGCTAAAGCTATAGTGCCGTTGTTGTCGCAATACAGAGGTATTGGATTAACACTGGTAGGAACCACCTAAAGTTCTGTGAGGAACTTCTTCATCCAGACAGCTTCTTTTGCGGCATCGCAAGCAGCAATGTACTCCGCTTCTATCGTTGAGTCAGCAACGGTGTCCTGCTTGGAACTCTTCCTACAGACCGCCCCTCCATAGAGGGTAAAGACATAACCCGACATGGACTTGGAGTCATCCTTGTCACTCTGGAAGATGGAGTCGGCAAAGGCCTCGATCTGGAGGTCTTTTCCGCCATACAACAAGAACATCTCCTTAGTCCTCCTCAGGTACTTGAGAATGTTCTTTACTGCTATCCAGTGCTTCTCCCCTGGGTTTGCCTGATACCGGCTTACAACGCTCAATGCGTATGCTACATCTGGTCTGGTACATAACATCGCATACATTATAGAGCCTACCGCAGAAGCGTAGGGTATAATCGACATGCCAGCCCTTTCCAAATCAGTCTTGGGAGACATCTCTTTGGAGAGGGTGATTCCGTGACAAGCCGGTAGGTTACCGCGCTTAGAATCGTCCATAATGAATCTTTTCAATATGGTGTCTATGTACCTGGACTGCGAAAGTCCCAACATCCTCTTTGATCTATCACGATAGATCTGGATCCCCAGAATGTAGGTGGCATCACCCAGGTCATTCATGGAGAACTTCTGTGACAAGAATCCTTTGACTGACTGTAGCATAGGAATATCATTTCCTATTAGAAGAATGTCATCCACGTACAAGACGAGGAATACTACAACTTTCCCTACAATCTTACTGTATATGCATGGTTCATCTGGATTCTTGATAAAGTCGAATTCTTTGACAGTATCATCAAAATAGATGTTCCAACTCCGCGATGCCTGCTTTAGTCCATAAATGGACTTAAGCAACTTGCACACTTTACTGCTGCTCCCACTCTGAATGAATCCCTCTGGCTGATCCATATAGACGCACTCTTCCAAATTACCATTTAGAAAGGCCGTCTTTACGTCCATCTGCCAGATCTCATAATCGTGGAAGGCAACAATGGCAAGAAGGACCCGAATGGATTTGAGCATAGCCACTGGAGAAAAGGTTTCGTCATAGTCCAAACCAGGTCTTTGATGAAAACCCTTTGCAACAAGTCTAGCCTTATAGGTTTCAACATATCCATCTACACCAATCTTCTTTCTGAAGATCCATTTGCATCCTACGGGTTTTACCCCATCTGGAGCAATGTCCAAAATCCATACTTTGTTAGTGTACATGGACTCCATTTCGGTCCGCATTGCATCCAGCCATTTTGCCGAGTCGCCGCTCTAAATGGCTTGCTGGAAGCTAGTAGGGTCATCATTATCAATGATGCAATCTTCTCGATCCCCGTCTATGAGAAAAAACCGTATTATCTCTCGGGCGGATGAGACTACCTACTACTTCTGTGGACAGGCGCTGGTATGTCCCTTTCTTCTGAACCTTCTTGTTCTACCAAACTTTCAGTAACAGCTTGTGGTTCTGGAATTTCTTCCAGTTCTATTGCGATCCCACTCTTCTGAATTTCTAAAAATTCAGCTTCCAAGAAGTGGGCACGACGAGAAACAAAAACCTTTTGTTCCTCTGCGTAATAGAAATAATACCCCTTGGAGTTCTTTGGATATCCCACAAACTTACACTGTACTGAGCGTGCCTCGAGCTTGTCCGTATGCTGCTTTTTTACAAAAGCTGGACATCCCCATGTCTTCAGGTACTGAAGATAGGGTTTCTTCCCACTCCACATCAGATATGGTGTGGTAGGCACAGTTTTGGTTGGAACCTTGTTCAAAAGATATGCAGCTGATTCTAGTGCATAACCCCAGAAAGATCGCGGTAACTCAGCCTTACTCATCATGGAACGAACCATATCCAATAGGGTTCGATTCTACCTTTCCGATATACCGTTGTGTTGTGGTGTGTATAGAGGAGTAAGCTGAGAGAGAATTCCATTCTCTTTTAAGTAACCCAGGAACTCGGCACTTAAGTATTCATCTCCTCGATCAGATCTCAGTGTCTTGATACTTTTGCCTGTTTGGTTTTCCACTTCATTCTTGTATTCCGGGAATTTCTCAAAAGCCTCGGATTTATGCTTCATCAAGAAGATATGTCCATACCTAGAGAAATCATCCGTAAAAGTAATGAAGTAGGAATAACCACCTCGCGCATGTGTAGACATTGGACCACACACACCGCTGTGTATGAGTCCCAAGAGCTCGCTAGCTCTTACTCCGTGTCCAGTAAATGGAGTCTTTGTCATCTTTCCCATGAGACAAGATTCACAAGTAGCATAAGATTGATATTCGAACGGATTCAAATATCCTTCTCTATGTAACTTAGTCAACCGTGTTTCATTGATGTGACCTAGTCTACAATGCCATAAGAAAACCTGATTTATTTCCGAAGACTTTCTTTTAAGTGTGTTCTGGACATTGAAAACCTGAGCTTGATTCAATACGTATATTCCGTCATCTAATGTACCGGACCCAATCAGAACTTGATTTAGGTGGATGTGAACTACATCGCTTACGAATGTAAAATCATATCCCTCTCTCGAAAGTGAGGACACTGATATGATATTACAAGTCAAACTAGGTACATACAAACAGTTACGTAGAATCAATATCTGCCCACTTGTCAAACTTAGGCGATATTCTCCCACGGATTCAGCGTCCACGCTCATTCCGTTCGCAACTCTGAGAGACAAATCACCTACCCTGATAACTCTACGGTTTCTCAAAGCATGTAGTGAATTACAGATATGAGATCCTACTCCGGTATCTAGTACCCAGGAAGTAGAGTTAATTGACAAACAATTCTCAATTACATACACACTCGAGGCCGAAGCCACAACATGCTTCGTATTCTGGCTACTTGTCACGACCCGAAAGAGCACGTGACTGGCCCTTAAACCATATGAAGTCTATAGGACTCCATCTGATCCAAGTAAGCCAAAAGCCCAGAAATCTAAAACCATTTTAGGAATAAGTAAAGAAAACTGGTTTAAAGAAGGGAAGAATACAGGTTTGAAATCAAGGTTTTTAAATAACTAAGCCGAAAGTACGTTTGAAAACAATAAAGTCTTTTCTAAAAATTTCGGCAGAGTTTCTCTTGTAAAACTGGCCCCGAATGGGGTACAATATGAATAACAATATATAAAATGATAAAGGCATCCCCAAGCGGGAGCTAGCTCTTCGTCAATCGACGGTCACAACCACGCAATGATATGATAATATACAACGCCAAGTGGCGAGGATCAACACCAAAAGAAAGCTCAAAAGTAGCAAGAAAACCGCAATACTACTAAGCGCGACTCTAAGGTCGAATAATACAACACTGTCTCTGAGTCTGAAAGAATATACAAGTTTTGGTTGATGGACAATTTCTAGATACAATGAAATAAATAAATACAATGGTGATTCTTGATACGAAAGAATCCACCTACCAAAGCAAATCACCCGCAAGAGGGTAGTGTGCCAGAAATGCCGCAAAGAAACCTGTACGGCAGAACCTGCAAGAACTGTGGCACAACGGGGGTGAGTTGCCAACTCGTGAATAGAAACATCTACAAGAAGAAACCGAATGCACGACATAAACCTAAGTCAACGATCAGTAATATAATCCACAAGAGTACATCTGAGTGTAACAAGGTGGCAAGGTAACATCTAATCATGTATGTAGTGCCAGGTACTCAGGTAATAACATGTCATCAATATAAGGTATGTCTGCATAAGGTAGATGTGAAGAAATATCAAAGATATCAATACACATATATTAGCGTCCCATACCACTAATATTGGTGTAAGATAAGCGTAAATCCAGTCTGTATATCTGTGGAACCCGTCCACCTGTCACCCACTGACAGCAAGCATCATGTATGCAATGTGAGGATATAACCAAAATCATGGAAAACTCATCATGAAACCCGTGCCAAGCATCGACACGTAAATCCTCATTCATATGGGGCTCCGTCTGCGGTATCGGCCCTCGGCCCCCGGCAGTACGAGTCAACCCATGTCCATCTCTGGGCTCCGTCTGCGGTATCGGCCCGTCGGCCCCCGGCAGTACGCCCATCTCTCAGCTCCAGGCTGTATCCCCCGGATATCCGCCGAGCTCAAATACAATCACCGGTAGGTACTCGCCCGCCTCCACGCTCAATCAGCATAACCCATCGATCATCTCGCCGAGGGGAACCATACCGGGCCCACCACGAACCCGCAAACGGTACATCACCTCCTCGAATCGGGTTTCAAGCACACGTCTCAGCACCGAGAAAACGCGTGGTGGACGCACCGAAATATCATATCACAAGGTACCGGTTTTTCATAAAAGTGCCTCTTTTATTAAATAATCCCACGGTCCTCAAAACCAGAAATCACATAAATATCCACATCGAGAAGTATGGGACAAGTAAAGAGAGGTAATCATATCGGAAATCATGTAACATGGAATATCTTGCAGTCCTCAATCTCAATCAAGTATGAATCATCTATGTTTGTGTACAGGTACATGTGTACAATATGCCAAGCAGTAATCATATCATGAATGCAACAGTACTACAGTGTAGTGGCATGGCAATTATCGATGATGAAGTGTGTGAGCCGGCAAATAGTGTACGTGAAACATACGCATCATCGATAATGGTGCTGGTGTCCTAACAGCATGATAATAGCATAATAATGAACATATGCCAGCAATGCGAATAGCAGGAAAATGCAGATATCTAGTAGTCAACACCACAGTGAAGTATCTACTATGCAAACTACATCTAAGTAAAAGGTCAATCAGGAGGGGTAGGTGTGGAAACCACCTAAATCTGAGTCGGTATATGTATGAGGATATATAGTCGGTGATCTCGCCTCAAAGTCATATCATAAGATATCCTCGAGTTATGAGTGCGGATCTATCATCAATATCGGCTCGTACGGTAAATCGTCGTACGGCATCCCCAAAAGCTGGGTACAGGGGTCAACATCTCACTGTCTCATCACATAACAGATATCACCATCATCAGATCATATAGTCTGGAGTACTACTCTATGTCTAGTACAAACGGTAACATCAGTAAGTATGCATACGGGGGTAAACACATATCCCAAGCCCGCAAGAATCACAAGTCATATCCCACATATGAATCATATCAAATCACCGATCCCACGGCACCAAGCCCACATCATCGACTCATCTCCAAAGTCATCAATCACAGTGCAAGTACAAGTGATAAGCAAAGGTGCGTGTATAGGTGTAATTCTATCCTAGGGTTCGCGACTATGAACTACACTAGTCACTTCTAACCCTATACTATCCACAATACACCTATATCACAATAAACTGCAAAGTAATCTATCTACGGACTGCGGGGGTGCTATACGCCATCCACCCGACTTCCCCCTGTAGATATAATCTACTCACCTGTAACCCGTGTGTCGGTGTCGGTGTCTCCGTCATCTTCCGCATCGCCTCGGATCGTCGCGGTGTACCTACACAAATCACACGTATCGCATCGCATCAAAACCAAATCAACACTTGAAACGACACACTAAATCCAATACGATACGATAAGGGGCCTATAGGAGAAAACCTATGGCACGCCTTTAAAACCATCAATAACTCCTCTATATCGTCGTATAAACGACAAATAGTCGAGGCAAAACACGTTCCACCATTTCAGAATCAAAAATACGGAATACGGAAACACGAATCCAAAATAGCAACTTAGGATATATGTCCCAGATTTCACCCTAGAAAGAATCTGTCAAAACTAGAAGTACCCAGGGCCAAGAATTGATGAAATGGGGCCAGGCACGCAAAACGAGGAATTTCCTCACTGGTCTGGCCGCAATTTGCGGCCAGAATGGAGGTTTTGGCGGCCTGAAGGTGGAGTGGGGAGCTAGGGTTTTGGGTGTTGCCTCTATGTTGCCTGCACATCTCAATTCCCACTCAATATTATTTTAGGGTTCTCGGGGTGTTAGCAGATTCCAAATAACAGTGACAGAATACACAATTTCCCCGATATTGGTTTCTAAAATCCGTATTCTGGTGTTTGCTTCAGGTTTTGGGTTTCAATTCAAACACTAGGGTGTTGGTGTATCCTCAATTGAACTCAATTTCACAATACAACCCAAGTTCCTCTCAAACCCTAACTAGGTTTTCATCAAATCCATAATATCACACAATATCAATTAAATCTTAACATGGGGTTATAGGAAAAGCTATGATTGAGCAAATGGTTCAGAAATTACCTTCATTAGCAACTCAAGAATTTTCTTGAGTTGCCCTCTAGTGGCCAAATCCATGCTTCTTTAGCTCCATGTGTAGATCTAGGGATTTTGCACATTTTTAATGAAAGGAGATTGGGGTTTTGGGGTTGTTTTAGAGATGAAGTATGGAGTTGAAGAGGGGAGGAAGATGAGGAAGGGCAGCAGCAGCAACTCCATGAATGGAGAAGGAAAAATGATGAGGAATGAAGGGGTATGGCCAAGGGTACAAGGTCAAAGGTCCACCTCTCTCTCTCACCTACCCACATCATTTCCTTTTCTCTTTTCTTTTCTTTTTCCTTTTTCTTTTAAAACCAAACCTTCTCACAAGAATAGTAAACCCAAAAGAAATCCATGGGAAGAAAAGTGCACAAGTGTAGAAAATGTGATATGTGCAAGTTTTGCACAAAATTACCAAAAAACCCGATTAGCGATTTTAATCGCGATTAGCACTAAATTAGTGTCAAAATGATCACCACAACTTAAAAATGTCATAATTTCAATAATTAACCCATTTTAGAATTTTCCATAATTTTTCTAACATTTTTCCTATTTATTTGCATTAAATATTAAAATAATCAATAAAATAATATTAGATTATAAAAATTCCCAAAATTAATATTTTATATTTTTGAAAATGTTACACTACTGGCTTCCAAAGCCCTGCAATCCTTCTGCCAATACCCATTCCCATAACAATAGGAACATCCCTCCTTACCTACACCAAGTCCCGAAACTTTTGCTTTTCCCTTTCCTTCTACTTTACCGATACCGTATATCGGCTTTGTGGAGGTCTTCTTCTTTTCACCCTTTGCTTTTGCCCTGGATGTAGAAGAAGAAGGTCCCCCATTAAGCAGAGCGGGTGTCTCCCTGGTTTCTTTTAAGATATAAGTAAAGGGTAGGGACTGTAGAAATAAGTCAACATATGACCTGTTTCCCAACGTAGTCTCCAGGTCCGTGAGCTCATTAATATAGCTAGTCATTGTAAGGACATCGTCCCTTACAGATGACCCGACAGCCAACCTCGCTTGAAGCAATTCTTTCGAGGTCTCATATCTTGCGATATGAGATTGCTCTCCATAAATCTTTGGTATGGAGAAAGATGGAAACTAAGTCCATCTTCTCGTGCTTCTTCTGGTATATACCATCAACTGAAGCCAACACGAGGCACTTGGCATTCGCACTATCCTTTTCCCTTCTCGGACGGATATCCATATCCGCGACGGTGGAAAATGGACCTGGGACGGTGGGGGCTTGAGTAGTAATAGGGTGGTCCAGCTTGTCATAGGCAATGGACATCTGGACAGACCTTTGCCAATCATAAAAGTCAGATTCAGTCATTTTGTTATCTAGATGTAACCTAGTAATGGTCCCATGGTCGCTGCAAAGAGAGAGAGAGAGAGGGAACACTTTAGCATGATGCTCTTGCAAGTTTAGATTGGTTTTTAGTTTACCTAAACTGGATGTCTCCCACTGTTTCTCGAATCCTTCCTCAAACCATAAAAGAAGAATTAGTCAGGACTGATTTCACCGTATAATACTTTCTTAACCGTTCAGCCAGGCTAGTGTCGGTACTTTGAGGGTAGTTTTACGACGCTTTCGCGAAGTTCCTTAATTAAATAACCTCTTTTCTCTGGAGGCGTAGCCCCGCTGACACTGTTCTAGACACCTACTTGGTTTATAGCATTGATCGTTAAGTGACGAATCTCCTGATGAGTAGCTGATACTCACTGTAGGATCGGGATCCAAATATCATCGTGTCGTAAAGTTGAAGGAATCCTACCAAAATTATCACACTCTAAATGGTATGCAACTCTAGCAAGTTTCAGTTTCTTTAGAAACTCACGATGTGGATTTTTGCCCCATGCTCTTATGACCTTGACGAAGGCCAACAAATCATAAGTCACATGTCAAGTTCTACCCATCATTATCTTGTTAATTTGAACCCACCCGTACATACCCCTGACGTTGGCCAAATGGAAGTACGACTGTCCCAAACCAACTCATCTATCTATGCAACAAATGAATACCCCAGCAGCTACCAAACACTGTGCCTTGACGAAGGCCAACAAACATAGCTTGAATACTACTGACCATCCATATGAAATGACGGAGGGCTACGACTGGTTTTGGCGAAACCGTGAACGTAGTGAACTTGATATAATTGAAGGAACCTGATAACTTTTTAAAAGGAGTGGTTAAAGCTCCGCAATTAAAAATTCTGCTCTTTTAAAATAACCGAGTGGTTTCTTTTAAATTTGTTCCAACGATTCAACTTTGGTTTATTTTCTTTGCATTAATATAATACATCCCATCAATTAACCTATCATTGCAGAAAACAAAGAAAATACAACGTCCTCTTATGCCATCCGCATTCGCCACTGGGTCCCGTCATTCACCCGTTAGGTTACTTAACTAACAACAGAGCGGGGGCTGGGCTAGCGCGGGTGTAAAACATAAGTAACGCCTATTGATATCATATATAGATATTGTACATTCGTCAGACGCAATAATAGGCATTCCAGATCACAGATGAACATTATTGGATATACAAGCAATCCGCGTTTCCTTTGAGCCTGCAACGAAAGACGGATTACACAGTTGTGATGAATAGCCATTACCCCACACTAGACCCCTACGGGTATGGAAAACTACCCGTCAAGTACCCGAAGTGAAGCGGTCTCCCTCAACAACGTGAGTAGGCCACTAAACACTTCAAAGTACCCGGTAATATGTGCACCCCACCTTGGGTCTATCTTAGGAGCATAAAACAGTAAATGAAATAATACAACGGTGGCTACAACCTCAGCCTGGATGTTCCCCGCAAAAGAATATTACATCATATTACAATTTATATCGAATGAAAGAATATAAAAACTCATCTCAAACCCCTTCTAATCATCACAACGATCCAATGATGTTCATATACACAAGCCAGTAAAAACCATTACAGAAATGTGCAACCCCCTGCTAACCGACATACTAGCAATTAGGGAAGGTTTACGAACACAGATAAAACTTGATTAGCAAATAACTTAGAATTTCGATCGACAACTATTTTCCGTCTCTACCCCAAATGCAAGCCAGTACTGAAATAACCTGGGCAGAAACAAAATATACAGAAAAACAGAACACCCAAAACTAAGAGTTACTGTATAAATACGAGTCAACTCGGAGTTGACTCAGCGGCGGATCCGCGGCGGGTTGCACTAATCCGCCGCGCTTCCGCGGTGTTCTAACCGAGTTGGGACTTCGTATTTCACCAGTATTCTTAGAATTCCCTGCTGTGAATTTTAATACCTCTGAAATAATTTTTTCGACACGTTTAAAATTGACAGAAACTTGAGGGGTCCGGGTTTAAGTTTTCGCGTTTTTCCGACGATCGAAGTTCTAATTAGTTGCTAACGAGCTAGTAAAGGCTTAGTAGGCTCTGATACCATTGTAAGTCCATGTCACGCACCCCACGAGCTCGATGGGGAGGCGGGATATATGAAAAACAATTATCAATGCTTCGTAACACGGACTTGAGCACATGGATCGTGTCTAAACCATTACTAGCAAACTACGAAAGGTTTAACTACTCTGATTCGAAGTTATAACTCACGTTACTTGTCCTTCAGGTCTTCATCGCTGTCCTCCACCCCTCGTCGGCTCTATGGAACATGGGCACCTCAACGGCCTCCTCGAGTCAAAGACGATCCACCCGAGAGTCTATAGTCCGAGCTCTAATATCAAATCTGAGAAAACTACGGCTTCTAGTTTGCTAATATAGAAGTCCTCAAGGGTGTAGAGTATTTAGATGAATTACTTAGTCACATAAACCTTAGGATTCTCAACTCATCAGAGCTTTTAGGGTTTGAGGAAGAAGATGAAGACTTGAGGAGATAGAAAACTTTTGTGATAATTATGTAGGGTTACTAGGCACTCTCACAAGGGTCTATAAGGTATCAACCATGCCCGATTTAAAATTTAGACGTGCCGAACAACCCGAACCAAGATCTTTAAACTAGAGATTAGGCGAAACAAAACATGTTAAACACTTTAACATCTAAGAGTTTGGGATTACAACCTTTGTAGTCCGGTCCTTCACTTCTAAAGCTCCGTGTTGAGGTCCCTTCACTGCGATCATCGAGTTTCCGGACTCTAAAGAGGCTCCACGAAGAGAAAGATGTAAGCTTGCTTCCGATCTTCGATAACTAAGATGATCTACCTTGATGTTTCTTTAATACAAGCTCTCACTCACTAAATGAAGTGAACACCCTAATCTAAATGGCTAGGATAGATTATGATGATGAAGTAGGATTTTTTTCTCTCACTTATTTTCATTAACTCACTCATTTCCATCACTTCATAAAAAGCTAGAAAGCTTTTCATGAAAGAAAAGAAGAAGGAGGAAGAAGAACAATCAATCCTTTTGTGATGAATAATGAATAACTCATATGTGAGGTTAGAAATGCAACCATGGTAAAGGTGAGAAGACTTAACCCATGTAGAGAAACAACTATGGTTAAAGAGTTGGGTTGGTTTAAGGAAATATCTTGCAAAATATCACAAAATATCCAAGTCAAAGTCAAAGCTTCAAGAAGCTTCATGCAAGCTTAACCCTAATCCAAACCTTAACCACATTTAAACTCCACAAAACATGTTGCATTTATAACTTAATTTGTTACAATATTATATATCACATATACAATATTTATTGTAACAAAATAAAATAATACAATTAACATATATCACATATATATCAATGTATTACCCGAGTGAGAAAAAGAATCTTTAAGTGAGCTTACATTAGTTAATGTAATTTAATATATCAAATATATAATTATATATTAAATTATCGAATCAACACTTGATCCGATAATCCGTCTATTTCATAAATAACCGACTAATATAATCTGTATCAGTTCATCGAATCAACACTTGATCCGATGACCCGTCTATATCACATATACCCGGCCGATATCTCATATCATGAGAATCTAATACGGTATCACATACTCGTATTGTTCTCAGTCCCGCACATATCACATATGTGCTCCTACTCCGTTTTGCCTGAGCCAAGAAACCTCTGTGTAGGACTCTAAAGAATCGTCAATACGCCGGCAGTAGGTGATGATCGTATCAAACACCCACAAGCTGCAAGCGGTCAGCTAAACGTAACAGCCACCCAGGTATTGAGCGATCAGAAGATCAACAAGCAAGCCTGCACATTCTCCTGCGAATCCAATCAGTAACACTCCCGTACAGTCCGGTCTCTTCGTCTGATATATCGTATATCTCGCCTATGGGTGGTAAACGTCAGACCCTAGTAGCTTGATAAGTCGTGTCGATATGAGGTCCATAACAGTTCAAGAAACTACTGATAACACTTACCAGTAAATCTCTGCAACCCTGGCCAGGGATTTCCAGTTATAGCCAATCGAACACAGCGCAACATCAACTCCCTATACCGGGAGAGACGAATCCCCTCCTATCGCTCATTGCCTCCATGTGATTCGGGACTGTACCCAAAAGCCACCTTTTTGCACGCCCTCTTGGACGTGGTATGATGGAAATCAAAGCACAGTGGGAATCATACAAGACTCTATGACGATGTCGGGTCTACAGACTACTCTGTACCAGTGTCACCAAAGAACTGCCATCTGACGTGAGGTATAATACCATCTGGGAGTTCTCGGCGAGTCCGTCCAGTGTACCCAGTCTCCACTGAGCACCCGTACACCATCCTTGATGTCAAACACCGATGGATAAGGGATCATCCATCGCCTATCATATGGGTCAAGATGCGTATACGCTAGTCTACTCTGGAGTATCGATGCCCTGTCTCGGTACTCCCACGACTAGGAACATTTGAAGGATGTACTTGGCGACTACACTGTCCCCACTAGTATGATCTGCATCATAGTCCTGGTAGTCAAGTACTCATCCTAAGGGCTTTATCAACATGTAACATAGAGACAATCAGAGTACATGTTAAGATAAAGTGTAACCAGATAGCGTACTATCATGTCGAGCAAGAAAGTCCTCCCTATATATGTCCAAGCATCCACTATAATATACATCATATGTACAGTAATGGCCTCTAGGGCATACATATAACTAACAATCTCCCACTAGCACTAGGGCCATTTGTTGTGGTATCGCATACCCAACAATCAGCTGTGGTTGAAGTATCTCATACTCAACCATCCCATAAAAGTTTCTACTGGGAAAAGGCCTTTGTGAGTGGATCCACGCTGTTGTCCTCTGTATCTACTCTCCTATCCTTGATCTCCCTGGAGATCAACCATCTCCATGATCAGGTGATACTGCCTAAGAATTATATCTGGATTTCTGATGGGACGGGGGTTCCTTGGCATAAGCCACAACTCCCTTGTCACACAATGGTAGGAACGAAGTTCATCTCATGAACTTATATATATCCAGACTACCTCTTTGGTAGCATCCTTGGTAACGATGTATCTTGCCTTTAATCGTCTAGTAGGTCACGGTATCTAGCTTGGACTTCTTCCAACATACCGTCCCTTTACTGAGGGTAAAGATAATGCCTGCGACTGACATTCAGTCGTCCTTATCACCCTGGAACTTTTCCAGTGATTCTCCCCAGGATCGATTGATACCATCTCACTACAACTAGTGAGTATCCTAACATCCAATTAGATCTATCTCATAGATCCATAACTCAGGATTTAGGAGGTATCACGTTGATCCTATACGTAGAATCCTTGTAATAATCGGAGATTGACCGAGCGTAGCATAGGAAACTCCTTCCCTATCAAGAGTATGTCATCCACGTACTCTACGAGGATCATCACCATACTCTCTACTACCTTTTTGTATATACAAGGTTCATCTACCATTTTGATAAAGTCAAACTCTTTGACTACCTCATCAAAATAGACGTTCCAACTCTGCGATGCCTGATTTATCACATAAAACATCTTGCTCACGTTTCCGCTGCTCCCACTGCCTACGAAGCCCTCTGGTTGTGTACTTATAGACGCTCTCTTCCAAATCATCATTTAGAAAAGCAGTCATGACACCCAACCGCCAGATATCATAGTCATGGTATGTAGCCGTGGCAAGTAGGATCTGGATGGACTTTAAGCATAGCTTTGAAAGTCTCAACTTTTCCATGTACACCAAGTAATCTTCTCAAGATATACTTGCTCCTGACGGGGATTTAACCCTTCAGATAAAGCAACCAAAGTCCATACTTTGTTGGTGTATAAGGATTCCATCTCAGATCGCTTAAGCATCCAGCCATTCATACAGAGTCCCACTCCTGATGGCCAGCTCGAAACTAGTTGGGTCACCATCTCATGATGCAATCCTCTCTCCTACTGTCATAGAGAAAACCAAAGTATCTCTCAGGTGGGTGAGGAACCCTACTAGATCGGCGGAGAGGCTGAGGTTCGTTGGAAACTATTGAATCATTTGGTTCTACCAAATCATCAGCTGCAGTTTGTATAGCTGGAACTCTTTCCAGTTCTACCTCATGACCAATAATTTCTTCACAAGAAATTCCCTTTCACAAAGGTGGCATGCTGAGAAACAAAACATCTTTTGTTTCTCGGTTTAGTAGAAGATATTCCCTTGCAAATGCTTGGGATATCCAACAAACTTCCATAAAACTGACTTTGCCTCGAGCTTGTCCGGATTTTGCTTTTAGACATAGGCTGGACAACCCCAAATCTTAACAAACTTAAGATATGGGCTCTTCCCATTCCATATCACATATGAAGTGGTAGGTGACTGATTTGATTGGAACCCTATTCAATAGGTATGCAGCTTCACAAGTGCATAACTCCCAAAAGGAAATAGGAAACTCAGTAGTACTCATCATAGAGTGCACCATATCAAATAGGGTGTGATTGCTCCGCCCCGATACACCGACGTGCTATGATGTATACGGAGGAGTAATGCTGAGAGAGAATCTCATTCTCTTTTAGAATAGTCCAGGAATCCCGTGCTGAAGTATTCTCCTCCTTGATCGCATCAAAGGACATAATACTTATACCCGGTATTTGGTTCTCTACTTCTAACTTATATGTAAGTTCACGGCGGCGCCCCGGCCGTCAATCCGACGGCCAAATGCGGAAGAGGTGATAAACTTTAATTTTGCGAACTTAGCAAACCGGCACCACCGCGCACTAAACACCCGGATCGAACCATTAACAAGTCTAAGCTAACTACAAGAAGGGGAAGAGATATACCGAATGATCCGAGTCCTCCGATCTTCTCGTCGTCGTCCCGATCTCCTACGGAAACTCCGGTCGTCGCCTCCTCGCCGGAAGGGCACCATATCGCCTGTATCTTTTACGGGCTCCCACCTCAATACCGAGGCAACTCGGGCACGAAGTAGGCTAGCCGACGCGTCCAAGATTTGCTGTAGAATGTGTAGTGTAGAGCCTATGTCTCATTTGGGGTTTGTTGCCTTTGAAGATGATGGAGGAATCAAGATAAGAAAAATGGTGCTTGCATTTTTCTAGCATGAAAATGAGATCAAGAAAGCCACACTCTCAAAGATGAAGCTCTCATCTTTTTCTCTCTCAAATGTCTTCAACCATATCATATGAGAATGGTGGAGGAAAAGAATACAAAAACCACAACCTTAGAAGGAAGGTGAGTGTAGGAAAAGGTGGAGGGTGACCACAACCTAAACATCATCATAACAAATCCACATCAACCTCTAATCACCTCAAATCACCAAAAAGCAAGTGATGATGATAGAAAAGAATGGTATCAAAAGATGCTTTCATAATAAATACATTTGCAGGAAACCCCTCCACAATGTGTTATTTGCAAACTTGCAAATAACACCCTCCATCGGAAAAGTCCGGCCGGGAAAGAACAAAGGAAAACCGGCCGGAACGGAATGCAAACTGGCAACTCCAGAAAACTGGTCCCGTAATAAATTACAGGAAAACCCCCATACTGTGCATACACACCCGCATCTGTATTCCGTCCGGATACAAATGCAATGAGACAAAATCTACACTGTACTAAACTAGGATCCGGCTTAAACCAAAGCCGGCTAGTAATATCCGTCCGATCCTGATCCGTACAATACCGCACGTATCTGATCGAACCCTGCCATATAACCATACGGCCACTAGTACAAACCGTCCGATCCTGATCCGTGCAATACCGCACGTATCTGATCGGACCCTGCCATATCTCCATACGGCCTCTACAGCGTTTCGCCCGAAAGCTTGGGTAACTGAAAATGTGGTGGACTCTAAAGACTCGTCAATACTATGGCTGTGTATTTAACCACTAGCACGTCAGAGGTATAAGCCAATACGTGACGGGCCACCAGCTATTGACCAAAAGGGACGTCGATGAGCGAACTCATCCTGACACCCTACTGAGCCTGTCAGTGACAATATCCGTACAGTCCGGTCCGTTCGTCTATGAGCATCACATGTCGGGCCTAGGGGGTTGGTAAAAGTCAGACCCCCAAAAGCGGTACAAGTCGTGTCGGAGTGTAGCCCAGAACACCCTGAGATACTACTGGAATACCTACCAGTAAATCTCCTGCCTTGGCCAAGGACTTCGTGTAATGGCTCTCCTAGACACAGCGCGACCTCACCCCCAATACCGGGAGAGACGAACCCCTGAAGATCCGCTCACTGCCTCCATGTGGCTCGGGACTGTACTCAACTAAAACCTGTTTGCACGACTCCTTTGAGCCGTGGTAGGGTAGTAATCAAAGCACAGTGGGAACTCACACGAGACAAATGACGATCCCCAGGTCGATGAACTAACCTGTACACATGTCACCTGGGAACTGCTATCTGACGTCAGGTATAAGACCAACTAGCATGTTTCCGGCGAGTCCTGTCCGGTGTACTCATAACCCAATGACCACCTGTATACATCTTAGGTGAACCAACTGACACCAGTGGCTTGTGAGACCGGCCACTGCCCCTCGTCGGGGTCTCGACTGTATACACTAGTCTACTCTGGAGAATCGATGCCCTGTCTCGAAACTCCCACGACTAGGGACCTTTTAAGGACGTGCTTATAGACTTTAGCTCTCACTTATATGATCGCCCTCATGCTGCTGGCAGTCAAGCAAGAATCCTAGGGGCTCTATCAACGTGCAATAGCGACCTGTCCGGTCACCTAAAGCAGTACACGATGATAAAGGTAAACCAGATAGCGTACTATCATCTCGAGTAAGACTGTCCTACCGGGATAGGTCCTCCCTCAATCATTGTAATCACGTGCCTGTGATCCAATAATTGACTCTGAGGGCACTATCTCCAACAATCTCCCACTAGCACTCAAGGCTAATTATTGCGATGTCGCATACTCACAGCCTGTGTGATACCGAACACCCAACTCCCCTACTAGTCAGTCTCACAAAATCCGTTTGCGAAACTATTGCGTTCGAGGAATAGCCTCAGTGAGTGGATCCGCCTTGGTGTTTCTTTCTATGTCTCTCTATATCTCAAGTTCGCGGAGAAAGCTATCTCCCGAAATGAGCAATACCTGTCTTAGAATGTCTGGATGTCTGATGGGACCTAGCTCATAAATGAACTCTAAATCCAAACTTCTTAGACTGTATCGTCAACTGAACTTAATCAGTATCCTGCGCCATGCCACCCTCAGTATTGCCTTGGACCACCTGTCCAAAATACTGCCCCTCGTCAGAAGGAAAACTAAAACTCTGACAATCACCCTGTCGTCCATGTCACCTTGGAAGCCTGGAGTAATAACCGTCTCCTAAAGGAGGCAGCCGTTATCATATCCCTAGAACATTCACTTATGTTCTAAAACTGCTTCCGACAGTTTCCCCAGGATTGGATCAATATCAACTTATTGCACCTACTACAAGAACAACATCTGGTGTGGTACTTGACATCTCATGATTGACTCAATTGCCTGAGCAAGTGGTCTGCCAATCATGCACATCCCTCTCCTCTTTAGTCTGTAAGACACCTTTAGAGAGGGTGACTCCATTACCTGCAGGTACACTACCATGCCAGGAGTCGTCCATTCTAAATACTCTTAGAATGCTGTCTAAGTACCCAGATTGGGAAACCACCCAAATCTAGATCTAAAACTATAGATCTAGTAACCAGTATGTCTTATATAATGTCCAAGTCCTGTGCGGAGAAACTACTGTGTGACAACCAAAGTATAACCGATCGTAGTATAGGAGTTTCTTCCTACTCTGTGTATGTCATCAAATACCAGGACATCACACCCTACTACCTTCTTAACAGATCCATCCCTTATTCTGATGAAGTCAAACCTATGACTGTCACGTCAGAAATAGATGATCTATCTCTGCTAAATCTGCTTTAGTCTATAAATAGACATAAGCTACCTGTCCACCAATGCTTCCGCTGCTCCCACTGACTACGACAACCCTCTGGCAGAGTCATATACACGTACGCTTCTAAAACCAGTTTAGAACGACGCTATACTCATCCTCCTGCCGGGTCTCATAGTCTGGAACAACAGCAATGGCAAGTCTGGGTAAACAAGAACCTCCTTGTCACCGTCCTTGAGCATACCGAAGTACCTCTCGAGCGCCTGAGGTTACCCACCTTATCTGCGGAGTGGCCAATGGAATGTCAAACCAGATTGAATCTTTAGGTTCCTTATCAAATCTTCAGTAATCGTTTGCGGTTCTGGAATTACTTCCAGTTCTACCATACTCCCACTACTGTTTTTGAAAAAATCCATTTTTATTAAAACTGTGGCGAGTCTAGAACAATATTACTATTGATCTCCCAGATGGTAGAATGTCAACCCTCGTCATAGCCTGGGTCAACCCACAAACAGCCATTACAGAAACATGCCTTGAGTTATCCAGAGTCTGGTTTTAATCATAAGCCGGACAACTCCCCGTACCTTAACAATGTTAAGATATGAACTGTACTATATCCAATATAGAACCAGGGGCACTGATTTAATTGAACCAGATTCAAATCATGCAGCTATTTCCAGTGCATGTCAACTAAATGGAAGGAGGCCGATCAGCGTTACTCAACTTAGGAATGCTTCTAATTATGAGTAACCTGAAAGAGAAGCAATTTCTCTTTATCATTACTATCAACTGAATACTATACACAAGTATCTACATCTTCGATCACTTTGAAGAATCCCGATACTTGCTACACCTGGTTCTCTACTCTATTCAAATACCTATAACTCCTCAAAACTTAGACCCTGTGTTTCTACGAAACACATGTCTAAGAACTAGAGAAGTTAAAAGTAAACAGAATATAGTAAGAGGACCAACCCCTCTGTCCTAATGGACACTGGACAACATACAATACTCTGTATAAGTCCGCTGAGTCTAACAACTCTTTCACTGTGTGTCGTAGGTTGAAAACTGTACTTATGGTTAAGAAGAATTACACCGTTGTTTAATGCTCCTTACCTAACCATCCACTGATATAGGTAAATGTCATCGACATAATATCAAAAGGTATATCTCACTCTATGAAAATTGACGTACAGATATATCAATTTGAAATTGGTGCACAACAGCGGATATTCAAAACCAAATATTTGCCGACCGGCAAACAGCCCAGATGATCTCCTCAAATATCACTGATTACAACGAATCCCGATATAATGAGAATGATTACCCTATTCCCAATAACTTACTCCCACTTACCATCTATAAAAGCATACAGATGTGAGAATCAAACCTGGTAAATACATACCCTGGAGCAAGTGTCCAATCGGGAAATCAGTTTTCTTTTAACAGTACACAGTTGAACTGAAACATTGAAATGTTTCGATGGGGTATCCAGGTATTCCTAGTAATGCCTCTACCATTATCCATATTCACAACTATAACCGTATAATTCTTTGCCACCTCTCCAAATCCCTTTATATGTCTTTAGTCATTACCTTCTGTACACCCCTTTAAGCCAAATGGTTTTCTTCCTTCCCTACCGTTCGGCACCAGCCTATGGTTTGGAAGCAGACTATCCAACAAGCATAAAGGGTGTACTGTCCTAATCCTAGTAGCACTCGCAACGCGAGAGAAGGTGAAGATAAAAGACACCTGAATGTACTTTATTCCTATTTCTCCTGAACCAGGATCCATCCCCGAACTGGAACAAGTTCCTTTCGAGTTCGTATATAACCATACGATGGATTATCCAATAAACTGGGATCTTCGTAGTGATACGGAGTGTCCTGGAGAAATACAAAGGTGATTTAGGATTGGCGAAGAAATACTTGGTTTGGTCGTGAATATCAGTCGCAATTTACTTTGCCCTCTTACTAATCCCTTGCTTTGTCTGAACTTAATACCTTCTGTACACCGTTTAGGCTAATTGGCTTTCTTCATTCCCTACCGGTCGGCACCAGCCTATGGTTTGGAAGAAGACTATCCAATTTGCGTAATAGGTGTACTACTCCTAAACCAAGGAGTACTCGTAATCTGAGAGAAGGTAAAAATGAAAAGACAACTGAATAAACCTATCCGTTTTCTCCAGAACCAGAAACCATCCTCGAAGTCCTTCGAGTTCGTATCTAACCATACGGTGGTTTTGTCCAATGGAAGTGGACGTTCGTAGTAATACGGGGTGTCCTGGAGAAAAAGGTAAAAGTAGGAGTGGCAATGAGGTTAGCGACTCTGACAATCCAAAAACCAGTGTTAAAGAAGGTTCGGTCAACTTGGTCACTGAGTCATAGTCTAGGGTCGGGTCAATGGTCGCTGCCAAAGAGAGAGAGAAAAGAAACACTCAGCGTGCACTCTAACCTAGATCAGAATGGTCATCACTATATCTAATCTGGAAACCTCCCACTGTACCTCAAATTCTCCTCCAAACCTAAAAGAAGAATTAGTCGGGGTCACCCGAGGAGTAAACCAACTCATCAGTGGGAATCGGGATCCAACTCTCATCGCATGATAACGTGACGGAATCCGCTCACGGTATCACACTCCAGAAGGTATGCGCATATCTGGCAAGTTTCAGTACTTTTGAAACTCCCGATGTGATTTCTACCCCATGCTCTTATGACCTTGACTTTGGCCAACATATCATAAGTCACATGTCAAGTTCTACCCGTCATTTTCCAGGTTAATTTGAACCCACCCGTACATACCCTTGACTTTGGCCAAAATGGCAGTACGACTGTCCCAAACCAACGCATCTATCTATGCTGCATATGAATACCCCAATAGCTACCAATCACTGTGCCTTGACTTTGGCCAACATACACAGCTTGAATACTATTGACTACCCATATGAAACGACGGAGGGCTACGAATGGTTTCTGGCGAAAACCTTTAACGTAATGAACTTGATATCGTTGAAGGAACGGATAGCTTTTTAGAAAATATAGTGACGAAAACCTTTACTAAAGAGGTCACTCCCGGTGAAGGGATCTCGGCTCTTTCCCCGTAGAATGGGGTGCAGGATATTCCAAATGAATACCACGATGCAAAGCAAAAGTAATCGGCTATAGTGAAGTTAATGCCCTGACGCAAACTTCTATCCAAGGGGTCACTCCCGGTGAAGGGATCTCGGCCCTTGCCTCGTCGACTGAGGAGCAGGATATTCCAAATGAATACCACGATGCAAAACAAAAGTGAACGTCCTTGCAATAACAGCTTTTTGAAAAGTGTTCCAACAACATCAGAATAGGTTTGTTTATCTTGCATTGATCCGAATCAACGCAGTCCCATCAATTGATCACACCACAAAGAACGAAAATATACTGACTTACGTATATGCCATCCGCATTCGCCACTGGGTCCCGTCATCACCCGTTAGGTTAGCTAACTAACGGCAGAGCGGGGACTGGACTAGCGCGGATGAAAAACATATACAACATCTATTAATATATATACCAATATATTATATTCGCTCAAGGCGTGATAAAAATGCAACATCACAGAAATGTACAGCATCACAGAACAATACAGATATCTGGGATCCCCGGGTTTCACAGAGCCACTACTGAAACCCGACGTTCCCCTGGTCGTGTGGATAGCCTGTGCTATAAAATCCTAGACCCCTACGGGCGCGTCAAGTTACCCGCCAAAACCTGAAGCGAGGCAGCCCCCTTCAGCGCCGTGAATGGACCACCCAGCACTTCACGGAATCCGGTAACTTGGGCACCCCTCCTGGGTCAACCTGTACCCCCTACGAGTGCGGCGAATAGCCTGCCAATTCCAGAGTGAAGCCCCCTCCGTCCCAATGCCATGAGATGCGGGCTTGTTGCCCTCCAGAACCCGGCTATCCGTGCACCCCACCGAGGGGTAATCCTAGTACAGAAAGAAAAAATATACATACAACGGGTACATCGACCGCAACCAGGTCGTGCCCCAAAAGAATAATACAAACAGGCAGTGACGGCAGTCCACATGTCGGACGCTCGCCCCGCAATATCAAATGTACATAATAGAACAACACTGTACTAGCATTGCATCCAGGCTATCCCCCACGACCGATCCGCAACATCACAGCAAAAACACAGAACATCAATGTGAAAGTCACGTTCGCAAATCCGTCTAACCGGGCTATAGCAGTTAGACCGGATTTACCGATCGAGTGACATTCACGGTGGCAGATATAATGTAAATACTGTGAAATAATGTGTTTAAAATATCCGATCGATCAAAAATTAACAAGTGGGCCCCCAAGCAATACTGTAGCACTCACAGAAATTCTGGGCCCAATATTAATATTCCAAAACCCCTAAAATCAGCCCAGAAGCCCACTGGAGAAATTAGACACAGTGAGGACACCAATGTGCGGCGGAACCGCGGCCCGGGGGGGGGGGTTTGGCCGCGGTTCCACGCTTCAGTGATCGACTCACTGCGTCGAATTTTTACAGAAGTCTTAGAATTTCCAGTACATCAATTTTTTACAACCTGAAAAATTTTTGGAGCCAGGAAAAAATCGACAGAAAACTGATGTGAGGAAAAAGTGGTTTTTTTGGAATTTTGGTCGATCGGAAATGCAAACACATCAAACAAAGCTAGACGAATTTAATGGCGAGGCTTTGATACCACTGTAAGTGCACGGCGGCACCCCGGCCGTCAATCCGACGGCCAAATGCGGAAGCGGTGATAAACTTTAATTTTGCGAACTTAGCAAACCGGCACCACCGCGCACTAAACACCCGGATCGAACCATTAACATGTCTAAGCTAACTACAAGAAGGGGAAGAGATATACCGAATGATCCGAGTCCTCCGGTCTTCTCGTCGTCGTCCCGATCTCCTGCGGAAACTCCGGTCGTCGCCTCCTCGCCGGAAGGGCACCACATCGCCTGTATCTTTTACGGGCTCCCACCACAATACCGAGGCAACTCGGGCACGAAGTAGGCTAGCCGACGCGTCCAAGATTTGCTGTAGAATGTGTAGTGTATAGACTATGTCTCATTTGGGGTTTGTTGCCTTTGAAGATGATGGAGGAATCAAGATAAGAAAAATGGTGCTTGCATTTTTCTAGCATGAAAATGAGATCAAGAAAGCCACACTCTCAAAGATGAAGCTCTCATCTTTTTCTCTCTCAAATGTCTTCAACCATATCATATGAGAATGGTGGAGGAAAAGAATACAAAAACCACAACCTTAGAAGGAAGGTGAGTGTAGGAAAAGGTGGAGGGTGACCACAACCTAAACATCATCATAACAAATCCACATCAACCTCTAATCACCTCAAATCACCAAAAAGCAAGTGATGATGATAGAAAAGAATGGTATCAAAAGATACTTTCATAATAAATACATTCGCAAGAAACCCCTCCACAATGTGTTATTTGCAAACTTGCAAATAACACCCTCCATCGGAAAAGTCCGGCCGGGAAAGAACAAAGGAAAACCGGCCGGAACGGAATGCAAACTGGCAACTCCAGAAAACTGGTCCCGTAATAAATTACAGGAAAACCCCATACTGTGCATACACACCCGCATCTGTATTCCGTCCGGATACAAATGCAATGAGACAAAATCTACACTGTACTAAACTAGGATCCGGCTTAAACCAAAGCCGGCTAGTAATATCCGTCCGATCCTGATCCGTACAATACCGCACGTATCTGATCGAACCCTGCTATATAATCATACGGCCACTAGTACAAACCGTCCGATCCTGATCCGTGCAATACCGCACGTATCTGATCGGACCCTGCCATATCTCCATACGGCCTCTACAGCGTTTCGCCCGAAAGCTTGAGTAACTGAAAATGTGGTGGACTATAAAGACTCGTCAATACTATGGCTGTGGATTTAACCACTAGCACGTCAGAGGTATAAGCCAATACGTGACGGGCCACCGGCTATTGACCAAAAGGGACGTCGATGAGCGAACTCATCCTGACACCCTACTGAGCCTGTCAGTGACAATATCCGTACAGTCCGGTCCGTTCGTCTATGAGCATCGCATGTCGGGCCTAGGGGGTTGGTAAAAGTCGGACCCCCAAAAACGGTACAAGTCGTGTCGGAGTGTAGCCCAGAACACCCTGAGATACTACTGGAATACCTACCAGTAAATCTCCTGCCTTGGCCAAGGACTTCGTGTAATGGCTCTCCTAGACACAGCGCGACCTCACCCCCAATACCGGGAGAGACGAACCCCTGAAGATCCGCTCACTGCCTCCATGTGGCTCGGGACTGTACCCAACTAAAACCTGTTTGCACGACTCCTTTGAGCCGTGGTAGGGTAGTAATCAAAGCACAGTGGGAACTCACACGAGACAAATGACGATCCCCAGGTCGATGAACTAACCTGTACACATGTCACCTGGGAACTGCTATCTGACGTCAGGTATAAGACCAACTAGCATGTTTCCGGCGAGTCCTGTCCGGTGTACTCATAACCCAATGACCACCTGTATACATCTTAGGTGAACCAACTGACACCAGTGGCTTGTGAGACCAGCCACTGCCCCTCGTCGGGGTCTCGACTGTATACACTAGTCTACTCTGGAGAATCGATGCCCTGTCTCGAAACTCCCACGACTAGGGACCTTTTAAGGATGTGCTTATAGACTTCAGCTCTCACTTATATGATCGCCCTCATACTGCTGGCAGTCAAGAAAGAATCCTAGGGGCTCTATCAACGTGCAATAGCGACCTGTCCGGTCACCTAAAGCAGTACACGATGATAAAGGTAAACCAGATAGCGTACTATCATCTCGAGTAAGACTGTCCTACCGAGATAGGTCCTCCCTCAATCATTGTAATCACGTGCCTGTGATCCAATAATTGACTCTGAGGGCACTATCTCCAACATTATATTCTGTGATTATCTCAAAAGTTTTGGACTTGTGTTTCAACAGGAACATATGTCTGAATCTTCAGAGATCATTAGTGAATGTAATGAAGTACAAAGAACCGGTCTTGGCATCTGTAGACAGGGGACCTTCATACATCAGCATGTATCAATCCCAAGAGATCACTAACTCTTTCTCTGTTTCCAATAAACAGAGCTGTGGTCATCTTATCTTCGTGACATGACCGGCAAGTTTCACAAGATGTAAATTCAAAATAATTTAAATATGCATCTAAATGTAACTTCAGCTAGTCGGGTCGCATTGATATGACCTAGTCTACAATGCCTCAAGAAGGATTCGTTCATTTCTGAACTCTTCCTTTTGTGTGTGTTCTGTATACTAAGAACTGTAGTTTGATTTAAAACGTCTATGCTTTCAGATAACGTGCCTGAACCGATCAACTCTTGATATAGGAAATGTTCAAAACATTATCCAACAATACAAACTTATATCCTTCTTTACTAATAAAGAGACTGATATGATGTCGTATCTCAGGTTCGGTATCTAATAACATTCGTCCAGAATCAATGTATTCTTATAATACAGGGTGATAACTGCCAACAAACTTGGCCGCAACACTTGTATCATTTCCAACTCTTGAAACTTATCACCCGTTCTCAGTTCTCTACCTATCTGTAGCCCATGTAACAAATTACATTTGTGGGATCCTGATCCGGTATCAAATACCCAGGACGTAAAGGATATTGAGAAACAGTTCTGTGTAATGAACACACCCAAAGAAGATGCATCAGCATGCACTTTCTTCGTTTGGGCGGCACGGGAATTCTGGTAATCCCCAATTTCCTGTTCTGTCTTATAACAATTATAAGTTGGAGGGGGACCAACGTTCCCTAGCGCAGTATAACAAGCGGGTTCGGTCAATACATCTGTATTATTATCTTGATTAAGGCATGACATAGTCGTAACCAGGAGAGAGAGAGAAGAAAACACTCAGCGTGCGCTTTTACAAGATTAGATTGGTTATCAATTTATCTAATCAGGATGGCTCCCACTGTTTTAGTCAAATCTTTCTTCAAACCCTAAAAGGAAAGACTAGCCGGGATTAATTACACTCTACAAGTTCGCTAATCTTTCAGCCAGGCCAGTGCCGGTACTTTGAGGGAGGTTCCCCGTGCTTTCGCACGGACCTAATTAAAGTAAACCTCGTTTTCCCAGGGGCATAACCCCGTTGACACCTTTCTAGACACCTACTTGATCGACTAATTGTAATGTGTAAAACTCTCCCATGAGTAACTCTTACTCGCAGCGGGTATCGGGATCCAACTATCTCATAGAAGGTATGCAATTTCATTGCAAATTTCAATACTTGAAATTCCCAATAATATTTTGCCCCTAGCATCCTATGACCTTGACGAAAGCCAACAAACCATAGGCTACTAGTCAATTGTTAGTTATATGTATGCCCTAGAGGCCATTACTATACATACGATGTATATTGTAGTGGTGCTTGGACATATATAGGGAGGACTTTCTTGCTCGACATGATAGTATGCTATCTGGTTACACATTATCTTAACATGTACTCTGATTGTCTCTATGTTACATGTTGATAAAGCCCTTAGGATGAGTTCTTGACTACCAGGACTATGATGCAGATTATACTAGTGAGGACAGTGTAGTCGCCATGTACATCCTTCAAATGTTCTTAGTCGTAAGAGTACCGAGACAGGGCATCGATACTCCAGAGTAGACTAGCGTATGCGCTTCTTGACCCATATGATGGGCGATGGATGATCTCATATCATTGGTGTTTGACATCAGAGAAGGTATAGGGTGCTCAGTGGAGATTGGGTACACTGGACGGACTCGTCGAGAACTCCCAGATGGTGTTATACCTCACGTCAGATGGCAGTTCTCCGGTGACACTGGTACAGAGTAGTCCGTGGACCCGAGATCGTCATAGAGTCTTGTGTGATTCCCACTGTGCTTTGATTTCCATTATACCACGTCCAAGAGGGCGTGCAAAAAGGTGGCTTTTGGGTACGGTCCCGAATTACATGGAGGCAATGAGCGATAGGAGGGGATTCGTCTCTCCCGGTATAGGGAGTTGATGTTGTGCTTTGTTCGATTGGCTATAACTGGAAATCCCTGGCCAGGGTTGCTGAGATTTACTGGTAAATGTTATCAGTAGTTTCTCGAACTGTTATAGACCTCATATCGACACGACTTATCAAGCTACTGGGTTTGACGTATACCACCCCTAGGCAAGATATGCGACATATGAAACGAAGAGACCGGACTGTACGGAAGTGTTACTGACTGGATTCATAGGAGAATGTACAGGCTTGCTTGTTGATCTTCTGAGCGCTCAATACCTGGGTGGCTGTTACGTTTAGCTGACCGCTTGCAGCTTGTGGGTGTTTGATATGATCATCACCTGCTGTCGGCGTATTGACGATTCTGTAGAGTTCTACACAGAGGATTCCTGGCTCAGGAAAAACGGAGTAGGAGCACATATGTGATATGTGCAGGACCGAGAACAATACGTGTATGTGATATCGTATTAGATTCTCGCGATATGAGATATCGGCCGGGTATATGTGATATAGCCGGGTCATCGGATCAAGTGTTGATTCGATGAACTGATACAGATTATATTAGTCGGTTATTTGTGAAATGGCCGGATTATCGGATCAAGTGTTGATTCGATAATTTAATGTATAATTATATATTTGATATATTAAATTACATTAACTGATATAAGCTCACTAAAAGATTCTTTTTCTCACTCGGGTAATACATTGATATATATGCGATATATGTTAATTGTATTATTTTATTTTGTTACAATAAATATTGTATATGTGATATATAAAATTGTAACATGTTAGGGTTATTAATGCAACATGTTTAGTGGAGATTAAACATGGTTAGGGTTTGATTTGGGTTAATCTTTTCTAGAACCTTCTAGAAGGTTTTATTTTGTTTTGTGCAAAGATATTTGTGATATTTTGCATAGATATTTGTTTAACCCAACCAAACCTTTAACCATGATTCAATCTCTACAAGGGTTAGTTCTTCTCACATAAACCATGGTTGCATTTCTAACCTTACACAAGAGTTTCATTATTCATCACAAAAGGATTCTTCTTCTTCTTCTTTGAGTTCTTGAAGAAAAGCTTTCTAGCTTTTGCTTTGGTGATGAAAATGAGTGAGATTAAGTTAATAATTGAGAGCTAAAATCCTACTTCATCATCCTAATCTATCCTAGACATTTAGATTAGGGTGTTCACTTCATTTAGTGAGTGAGAGCTTGTGTTAATGAAACTTCAAGGTAGATCATCTTTGTTATCGAAGATCGGAAGCAAGCTTGCATCTTTCTCTTCGTGGAGCCTCTCGAGAGTCCGGAACTTGATGATCGCAGCGAAGGGACCACAACACGGAGCTTATGAAGTGAAGGACCGGACTACAAAGGTTGTAATCCCAAACTCTTAGATGTTAAAGTGTTTAACATGCTTTGTTTCTCCTAATCTCTAGTTTAAAGATCTTGTTAAGGGTTGTTCGGCACGTCTAAATTTTAAATCGGGCATGGTTGATGCCTCGTAGACCCTTGTGAGAGTGCCTAGTTGTAAGTCGATGTACAACACCCCATGACTTGCGGGGAGACGGAAATATGAAAAACGATCTTGTTCTTTGCTTAAACATCGACTAACCGCAAGAATCGAAGCTAAACGATAACTAACAACTATCATAGAAGTTCTAAACTACTATGTGAAGTGATTATACCTAAAGAACCGTGTCCTTCGTCTTTACGAACTCCGCCTTCTCCTCGGCCTTCTCCAAGTAGTAGACGATCCACCCGAGAGCTATACTCCAAGCTTTGCCTCTAAACTTGAGGAAACTAGGTTTCTTTAAGTGCTAATCAAAGTACCTAGATGATATAGAGTGAGGGTTATGGATTAAGTAGTCTAACTAATCCTTGTACTCAACACATGAGAGGGGAGGATTAGGGTTTGAAGAGAGGAGGCTTGAGGAGAGAGAAGGTGAGAATAATAATTGAAATGAGAAAATGAGTTATCATAATATATATGAAGCATGAAGATTTATCAATAAAAGAAAATAAAATGATGAATAATCATGCTTCACAAATATCTAATGGTGATTCATCTCCATGAGTCATTAAGCATTTATGATGCATTAATGACATGGATGAATCACTCATTTGACTCACTAATCTCATTCAATGTATATGCCACCTTAACCTCCTTAGTCACCATCTTCTAGAAGCTTCTCGCGCAATTATGAGAACGCCCTTCCAATCCGTGAAAACACGGAAAAACTTTAGACTGTATAAATCCAATAACCGGATACTAGTAATTGTCTTAAACCAAAGCCGACTAGTAAAAACTGTCCGGATGTCGTACGTACGTAAACACACGTATGCGTCCGAACCTTTGTCGTAAAACCATACGACCTCTATATCATTTCGCCTGGAGTAGGGAAACTCTCTGTGTGGGACTCTAGAGACTCGACTACTACGCTGGCAGTGGGTTTAACCACAGACCGCAAGCGGCACTAGCTGTACGTAACGGTCCCCAGGTAGATGTCGATAAGAAGGCCGATGAGGAAAACCCATCCGAACTCCTACTGAGTCTGATGTGACAATCTCCGTACAGTCCGGTCTGTTCGTCTAAGACTATCGCATATCGGGCCTAGGGGGCGGCAAGCGTCAGTCCCCTAATAGCGGTATAAGTCGTGTCGGAGTGAAGCCCATTACACCCTGAGAAACTACTGGAACCTACCAGCAAATCTCGCTTGCCCTGGCCAGGGACTTTGCGTAATGGCTCTCTGGCACAGCGCGATATCAACCCCAATACCGGGAGAGACGAATCCTGTCTAACCGCCACTGCCTCCAAGTGCTCAGGACTGCACCCAACTGCTACCTGTTTGCACGACTCCTTTGAGCCGTGGTAGGTAGCAATCTAAGAACAGTGGGACACACTCGAGGAGAAGTAGCAGTGTCAAGTTTGCGGACTATGCTGTACTCATGTCACCTGGGAACTGTTCACTGACGACTGGTATAAAACCAACCAACAGTTCCTTGTGAGTCCTGTCCGGTGTACCCGTAACCTAACGAGCACCTGCATACTATCTCCAGTACGATGTACTGATGGCTGTGGGACAGACCATCTCCCCAACTGGGATGAGAAGCGTACACACTAGTCTACTCCGGAGTATCGATGCCCTGTCTCGATAATCCAACGACTAGGGACTTGAATAAGGATGTGCTTGTAGACTACCCAGCCTCCACTAGTGTGACTGCCATCACAACGCTGGTAGTCAAGCAAGATCCTAAGAGCTCTATCAGTACGTATACTCACATATTAAGATAGAAAAACCAAGTAGCATACTACCATGTTTAGCAAGACTGTTATATACATGTGAATATCCCAAGCTTCCATTAAGTAATATACAAACTAGTATGATACAATAATGGCCCCTAGGGCATATACACTAACAATCTCCCACTTGCACTAGGGCCATGTACTGGCATATCGAAGACCGATGATCTCGAGTAGCCTCTCGAACTGAATCTGAGGTAGGGCCTTTGTGAATGGATCAGCAATGTTCTCTTCAGTAGAAACTCTCCGAACCTCGATCTCCCGACCATCAATGATCTCCCTGATCAGGTGATACCGCCTTAAGATGTGTCTGGACTTCTGATGGGACCTTGGTTCCTTCGCTAAAGCTATAGCTCCATTGTTGTCACAATACAGAGGTATTGGATCAACAATGGTAGGAACCACCTGAAGTTATGTTAGGAACTTGTTCATCCAGACTGCTTCTTTTGCGGCATCGCAAGCAGCTATATACTCCGCTTCCATCGTCGAGTCAGCAACGGTGTCCTGCTTGGAGCTCTTCCAGCACACCGCCCCTCCATTGAGGGTAAAGACATAACCCGACATGGACTTGGAATCGTCCTTATCACTCTGGAAGCCGGAATCAACATAGGCCTCCAACCTTAGGTCTTTTCCGCCGTAAACCAAGAACATCTCCTTAGTCCTCCTCAGGTACTTGAGAATGTTCTTTACTGCTATCCAGTGCTTCTCCCCTGGGTCTGACTGATACCGGCTTACCACGCTCAGTGCGTAAGCTACATCTGGTCTGGTGCACAACATCGCATACATTATAGAGCCTACCGCAGAAGCGTAGGGTATAATAGACATGCGTTCCATTTCTAAATCAGTCTTGGGAGACATCTCTTTGGATAGGGTGATTCCGTGACAAGCCGGTAGATTACCGCGCTTAGAATCTTCCATACTGAATTTTTTCAGTACAGTGTCGATATACCTGGACTGCGAAAGTCCCAACATCCTCTTGGATCTATCACGATAGATCCGGATCCCCAGAATGTAAGAGGCATCACCCAGGTCTTTCATGGAGAACCTGTGTGACAAGAATCCTTTGACAGATTGTAGCATAGGAATGTCATTTCCTATCAATAGAATGTCATCCACGTACAAGACGAGGAATACGACAGTTCTTGCTACAACTTTACTATATATGCACGGTTCATCTGGATTTTTGATAAAGTCATATTCTTTGACTGTTTCATCAAAACAGATGTTCCAACTCTGCGATGCCTGCTTTAGTCCATAAATGGACTTAAGAAACTTGCATACTTTCCCGCTGCTCCCACTCTGATTGAAACCCTCTAGCTGATCCATATAGACGCACTCTTCTAAATTTCCATTCAGAAAAGCCGTCTTAACGTCCATCTGCCAGATTTCATAATCATGGAAGGCAGCAATAGCAAGAAGGACCTGAATGGATTTGAGCATAGCCACTGGAGAAAAAGTTTCGTCATAGTCCAAACCAGGTCTTTGACGAAAACCCTTTGCAACAAGTCTAGCCTTATAGGTTTCCACCTGTCCATCTACACCAATCTTTTTCTTGAAGATCCATTTGCATCCTATGGGTTTTACCCCATCTGGAGCAAAGTCCAAAGTCCATACTTTGTTGGTGTACCCGGACTCCATTTCGGTCCGCATTGCATCTAGCCATCGTACCGAGTCGCCGCTCTGGATGGCCTGCTGGAAGCCAGTAGGTTCATCATCATCTATGATGCAATCCTCTCTATCCCCATCTATGAGAAAACCGTAGTATCTCTCAGGCGGATGAGATGGCCTACTACTCCTGCGGAGCGGTGCGGTAATGTCCTGTTCTTCTTGAACTACCGGTTCTACCAAACTTTCAGTATTAGTTTGTGGTTCTGGAATTTCTTCCAGTTCTATTTCGCTCCCACTTGATTCCTTTTCTAAAAACTGATGTTCTAGAAAATGGGCATTACGAGAAACAAATAGCTTTTGTTCCTCTGCGTAATAGAATAGATATCCCCTGGAGTTCTTTGGATATCCCACAAACTTACACTTTACTGATCGTGCCTCGAGCTTGTCCACATGCTGCTTTTTAACAAAAGCTGGACATCCCCAAATCTTTATATACTTTAGATGGGGTTTCTTCCCACTCCACATCTGATATGGAGTGGTAGGCACAGTCTTGGTAGGTACCATGTTCAAAAGATATGCTGCTGATTCTAGCGCATAACCCCAAAAAGATCGCGGTAACTCAGCATTACTCATCATGGATCGTACCATATCCAATAGAGTTCGATTCCGTCTCTCCGATACACCGTTATGCTGTGGAGTGTATGGAGGAGTAAGCTGAGAGAGAATTCCTTTCTCTTTTAGGTAACCTAGGAACTCGACACTCAAGTATTCACCACATCGATCAGATCTTAGTGTCTTGATACTTTTGCCGGTTTGGTTTTCTACTTCATTCTTATACTCTTGGAATTTCTCAAAAGCCTCGGATTTATGTTTCATCAGATAAATGAATCCGTACCTTGAGTAATCATCCGTGAAAGTAATGAAATAGGAAAAACCACCTCTTGCATGTGTAGACATTGGACCACATACATCGCTGTGTATGAGTCCTAAGAGCTCGCTCGCTCTTACTCCATGTCCAGTAAATGGAGTCTTTGTCATCTTTCCTTTGAGACAAGATTGACAAGTGTCATAAGTTTGATATTCGAACGAGTCCAAATATCCTTCTTTATGCAACTTAGTCAACCTTCTCTCATTGATGCGACCCAGTCTACAATGCCATAAGAAGGCTTTATTTAAATCTGGAGACTTTCCTTTTAGTGTGTTCTGGACATTGAAAATTTGGAGTTGGTTTAACATATATATACCGTTATCCAGTGTACCGGACCCAATCAAACCATGATTAAGGTGGATGTTAACAACACCACTTCCAAACGTGAAATCATAACCTTTATTTGATAACAAAGAAACAGATATGATATTACACGTTAAGCTGGGTACACAAAAACAGTTATGTAAAACCAAAATGTGTCCACTCGTCAATCCCAGGTGATAATCCCCTACGGACACAGCTCCCACGCTAGCTCCGTTAGCAACCATCAGGGTCATATCACCTTCCTTCAGCACTCTACGGTTTCTCAGTGCCTGCAATGAATTGCAAATATGAGATCCTGATCCGGTATCCAATACCCAGGAAGTAGAGTTGATTGACAGACAATTCTCAATTATAAACACACCTGAAGTCGAAGCCACAGCTTGCTTCGGTTCCTGGTTCTTGGCGCTCCACGCCTTGCAATCCTTTTTCCAGTGCCCTTTCCTGTGACAATGGAAGCACTCATCCTGGGCCACTACCGGTACCGTAAACTTTTTCTTTCCCTTCCCTACCACCTTACTAATACCTCCTCTAGGTCTGTTAGGGGCCTTATTCTTCCTTCCTTTGGTTTTAGCTTTGGACCCGGAAGAAGAAGTACCGCGAACAAACATAGCGGGTGTTTCCCTTGCCTTCTGCAAGGTGCCCTCTGCACTCCTCAACATGTTAAGGAGTTCTGAAAGTTCAACTTCTTTTCTTTGAATGTTGAAGTTCAGAATAAACTGGGCGTAGGTGGGAGGGAGTGACTGGAGAATAAGGTCTGTATAGAGCTCATTATCCAAAGTCGTCCCCAGGTCTGCGAGCTCTTCTATATAGCCGATCATCTTTAGGACATGTTCTCCTACCGATGACCCGACAGCCAACCTCGCTTGAAACAGCTTCTTTAAGGTCTCGTATCTTGCTATACGAGATTGCTCTCCATAAAGTTCCTTTGTATGGAGAAATATGGCATCAAGATCCATATCCTCGTGCCTTCTCTGATGTTCATTGTTCATCGAGGCAAGCACGATGCACTTGGCTTTCGCGCAATCTAAATCCCAGGTTTTGCGGATTTCCTTATCCGCATTACTGGATCTGGGACCTGGGACTTCAGGTGCCGTAGCGGTGAGGACGTACCCCAATTTGTCATAGGTCAAAGCCATTTTGACATTCCGCAGCCAATCTTTATAGTTTGGCCCTGTCAGTATATTTTTCTCTAAAAGTAACTTAAGGCCAGTCATTTTCAGGGTCGCTGCAATTAGGAGAGAGAGAAGAAAACTCTTTAGCATGATGCTCTTATAAGTTTAGAGTGGTTTTTAGTTTATCTAAACTAGATGGCTCCCACTGTTTCTCGAATCCTTCCTCAAACCATAAAAGAAGAATTAGCCAGGACTATTCTCACTGTACAATACTTGCTTAACCGTTCAGCCAGGCTGGTGTCGATACTTCGAGGGAGGTTTTCCAACGCTTTCGCGAAGTTCCTTAATTAAATAACCTCTTTTCTCTGGGGGCGTAACCCCACTGACACCTTTCTTGACACTTACTTGGTTTATAGCATTGATCGTTAAGTGACGAATATCCTGATGAGTAGCATATACTCACAGTAGGATCGGGATCCAAATATCATCGTATGATAATGTTGAAGGAATCTTACCAACATTCATCAAACTCCAAATGGTATGCAACTCTTTGCAAATTTCAGTTTCTTTAGAAATTCCCGATATATATTTTTGCCCCGTGCTCTTATGACCTTGGCGTTAGGTCAAAATGTCATAAGTCACATGTCAAGTTCTACCCATCATTATCTTGTCAATTTGAACCCATCCGTATATATCCTTGACGTTCGGCCAAAATGATAATACGACTGTCCCAAACTAACTCATCTATCTATGCAACAAATGAATATCCAGTAGCTACTAAACACTATGCCTTGGCGTTAGGTCAAAATACATAGCTTGAATACTACTGAACACCCAGATGAAATGACGGAGGGCTACGAATGGTTTTGGCGAAACCGTGAACGTAGTGAACTTGATATAACCGAAGGAACCTGATAGCTTTTAAAAGGAGTGGTTAAAGCTCCGTATTTAAAAATATCTGTTTTTAAAATTAACCGAGTGGTTTCTTTTAAATTGTTCCAACGATTAAACTTTTGGTTTATTTTCTTTGCATTATAAATAATGCGTCCCATCATTAACCTATCATTGCAGAAAACAACGAAAATACAACGTCCTCTTATGCCATCCGCATTCGCCACGGGGTCCAGTCATCACCCGTTAGGTTACTTAACTAACGGCAGAGCGGGGGCTGGGCTAGCGCGGGTGTAAAACATAAGTGACGTCTAAATAGCTATCATATATAGATATTGTACATTCGTCAGACGCAACAATATGCATTTCAGGTCTCATATGAACTTTATTGGATTTGCAAGCAATCCGTGTTTTTTTAGAGCCTGCAACAAAAGACGGATTACACAGTTGTGATGAATAGCCATTACCCCACCCTAGACCCCTACGGGTACGGCAAACTACCCCCCAAATACCCGAAGTGAAGCGGTCTCCCTCAACAAAGTGAGTAGGCCACTAAACACTTCAAAGTACCCGGTAATTTGTGCACCCCATCTTGGGTCTATCCTAGGAGCAAAAACAGTAAAATGAAATAATACAACGGTGGCTACAACCGCAACCTGGATGTGCCCCGCAAAATAATATTACAACATATTACAGTTACATTGAATGAATTAAAATAATAACCAATCACAAACCCCGGCCAATCATCACAACAGTCCAATACAGTTCACATCCACAAACAGTAAAAACCATTACAGAAATGTGCAACCCCCTGCCAACCGACATACTAGTAGTTAGGGGAGGTTTACGAACACATTATACAATCACAGATATACTCATATTAGCAAACATCGTAAAATTTCGATCGAACAAACGCTTTAGATTCTACTCCAATACTTCTCTGTGAACCTGAGATTTTAGCAGAAAATAAAACATCCCAGAAACATCACTGTTAACACCACTGTAAGTCGATGTACAACACCCCACGACTTGCGGGAAGACGGAAATATGAAAAACGATCTTGTTCTTTGCTTAAACATCGACTAACCGCATGAATCGAAGCTAAACGATAACTAACAACTATCATAGAAGTTCTAAACTACTATGAAGTGATTATACCTAAAGAACCGTGTCCTTCGTCTTTACGAACTCCACCTTCTCCTCGGCCTTCTCCAAGTAGTAAACGATCCACCCGAGAGCTATACTCCAAGCTTTGCCTCTAAACTTGAGGCAACTAGGTTTCTTTAAGTGCTAATCAAAGTACCTAGATGATATAGAGTGAGGGTTATGGATTAAGTAGTCTAACTAATCCTTGTACTCAACACATGAGAGGGGAGGATTAGGGTTTGAAGAGAGGAGGCTTGAGGAGAGAGAAGGTGAGAATAATAATTGAAATGAGAAAATGAGTTATCATAATATATATGAAGCATGAAGATTTATCAATAAAAGAAAATAAAATGATGAATAATCATGCTTCACAAATATCTAATGGTGATTCATCTCCATGAGTCATTAAGCATTTATGATGCATTAATGACATGGATGAATCACTCATTTGACTCACTAATCTCATTCAATGTATATGCCACCTTAACCTCCTTAGTCACCATCTTCTAGAAGCTTCTCGCGCAATTACGAGAACGCCCCTCCTATCCGTGAAAACACGGAAAAACTTTAGACTGTATAAATCCAATAACCGGATACTAGTAATTGGCTTAAACCAAAGCCGACTAGTAAAAACTGTCCGGATGTCGTACGTGCGTAAACACACGTATGCGTCCGAACCCTTGTCGTAAAACCATACGACCTCTATATCGTTTCGCCTGGAGTAGGGAAACTCTCTGTGTGGGACTCTAGAGACTCGACTACTACGCTGGCAGTGGGTTTAACCACAGACCGCAAGCGGCACTAGCTGTACGTAACGGTCCCCAGGTAGATGTCGATAAGAAGGCCGATGAGGAAAACCCATCCGAACTCCTACTGAGTCTGATGTGACAATCTCCGTACAGTCCGGTCTGTTCGTCTAAGACTATCGCATATCGGGCCTAGGGGGCGGCAAGCGTCAGTCCCCTAATAGCGGTATAAGTTGTGTCGGAGTGAAGCCCATTACACCCTGAGAAACTACTGGAACCTACCAGCAAATCTCGCTTGCCCTGGCCAGGGAATTTACGTAATGGCTCTCTGACACAGCGCGATATCAACCCCAATACCGGGAGAGACGAATCCTGTCTAACCGCCACTGCCTCCAAGTGCTCAGGACTGCACCCAACTGCTACCTGTTTGCACGACTCCTTTGAGCCGTGGTAGGGTAGCAATCTAAGAACAGTGGGACACACTCGAGGCGAAGTAGCTGTGTCAAGTCTGCGGACTATGCTGTAGTCATGTCACCTGGGAACTGTTCACTGACGACTGGTATAAAACCAACCAACAGTTCCCTGTGAGTCCTGTCCGGTGTACCCGTAACCTAACGAGCACCTGCATACTATCTCCAGTACGATGTACTGATGGCTGTGGGACAGACCATCTCCCCAACTGGGATGAGAAGCGTACACACTAGTCTACTCTGGAGTATTGATGCCCTGTCTCGATAATCCAACGACTAGGGACCTGAATAAGGATGTGCTTGTAGACTACCCATCCCCCACTAGTGTGACTGCCATCACAACGCTGGTAGTCAAGCAAGATCCTAAGAGCTCTATCAATACGTATACTCACATATTAAGATAGAAAAACCAAGTAGCATACTACCATGTTTAGCAAGACTGTTATATACATGTGAATATCCCAAGCTTCCATTAAGTAATATCCAAACTAGTATGATACAATAATGGTCCCTAGGGCATATACACTAACACTAGTAACCCTACATCAAGTTCAACCCGTCATTTCCCGATTGAATTAAACCCACCCGCACGACCCTTGACGAAAGGCAACAAAGTCGCACGACTACCCTAACTCAATCGCATCATATGCTTATAAAGATAAGCATAAATAGCTACCGCACACTACGCCTTGACGAAAGCCAACAAACGTAGTACGAATACTATGAAGTACTTATCTGAAATGACGGAGGGCTACGACAGGTTTTTAAGAAAACCTTTTACGTAATGAACTTGATATCGTTGTAGAATCGAATGATTTTGAATGGAATGTTTTTGAGGCCTTTTCTAGTTTTGCTAAAGAGGTCACTCCCGGTGAAGGGATCGTTGGCTCTTTCCTCATCGAATAAGGTGCAGGATATTTCACAAATATCACTATGCAAAGCAAAAACTATAAAAACAATTAAAAGACATACCGAGTTTGTAGCATCTGCTAGTTTCGCTAAAGTGGTCACTCCCGGTGAAGGGATCTCGGCTCTTTCCTTATCGAATAAGGTGCTGGATGTTCTATAAGGAACACCGCTATGCAAAGCAAGAACTAGAGCTACCTGTTTTTGAGACAAGTTTTTACAACATCTTTAGGTTTCTTTTATTTCATTTATCTCATTAATGAAGTCCCATTTTATTATGTTTCACAAGCATCACATTTGAAATGAAATCTGCAATATAACATACATCTCATATACAATATAAACATTCATCTCAGGCAGTAATATGATCTCATCACAGAACATTGCAGCAGAAGAACATATATGAAATATTACATATACTAGGAGGTCCGTGTCTTTAATACGAGCCTGTATAAAACACGGATTCCACGGTCGCGATGAATAGCCAAACCCACATCCCTAGACCCCTGCGAGAGCGGCAAGCAACACTGCCAATTCTAGGGTTAGGAGACCCGGTCTCGACTCCTCGAGATGGTCTCCCACTGGACCCTAGAACCCAGTTACTTGTGCTCCACACCTTGGGTCTACTTAATGCAGAAAAGTAAATAATATACAATGGTGACATCATCCTCAGCCCGGAAGTGCCCCAATAAAAGAATATGACATACAAATGAATTTTACATGAATGAAAAAGAAAAACTCTTATCTCATATAAAACCCCCGGCTATTCAGAACACGACGATCCAATATAACATATCACAGCAACACATAATATCTCATATCATCAACGTAAGCAAGTATGCGTATCCCGATTGTCGTTGATGTATAGCAACGAAGCCGGCGATACACCACATACTATGCTTACGGTCACAGAAAAGAAAGTGTAAAACTACAACAGTTGGAATCCGCAACCTCTTTAGACATCGCATGCCTAACCAAATGAATTCCTTAGACATTGCATGCCTAACAATTATAAACTCCGCATTTTAGTCTCATTATCGAAAACTCTTTTCAATATCAAGTCGGGCAATTCAACAAGATTCCCGACATCCTGGTCGAATCCTCGTCGCAAACTTTAGTAGACGGCCGCACCCTCGGATGCCGTCGACGAAGTGCACTAAGGCCGAACACCGCTGCCGCGAGCACCCGAACGGATGCTTTTGGCGACGGGGTTCTCCTACAGTCACTTGGTCGGGGCTATGGGGCGTGGCTATCTATTAAGTTTACCCGGCGAGTATCCGCGTACGCTACGTAATTGCGACGGACTTTTGATCACATCAAAATCCCGTGGCAACCGATCATTTGAGACTGAACTGCTAGATTTATAACATTCAAATTAGTTATCTCATAACTACTTGTGGATTCCAAATATTGTATCACATTCCAGATAAAAAGACAGTGTTAAACTTTCCGATCGAATAATCAAACACCCAAGTTTTCCCAAATAGCTCAACACTTGAAATTAGTTTAAAAACATCCATCACATGCCACAGTACCAATGGTCCAGCCGTAGAAGGGTCAAGCCAACGCCTCACATGTGGCAACGTCGTACTGCCCCAAACCCTAAGGTTCAAAGGCAGTTCAGACGGTCACATAATCGAGTTAAGGTTTGTGTTCTTCTAGAGGGTCCACCGCGTAACTTGCATGACTAAGAACGTTCTTAAACTACGGAAAAATCCAACACTTGGAATTTTTCCGGCGAGAAAAAAGTGAGTTATTGATATCCGTTCGAACTTTTTAACACGTTCTAAAAATTACCCGGAAAAAATTAAACGAAGTTAAATTATCCGATCGAATCAACGAGACCCCAATACATCCCAGAAAACTCAACACTTGAGTAAAATCAAAAATACCCAGAAGTATAAGGAATTAGTTACGGATTTTACTATACAAAATTCAAACACTAATCCCACTGTAGCGCCGCGGAACCGCCGTGCAAGCCATGGTACGGCCGTGGTTCCGCGGCGCTTTAAGCGAAATAATGGCTCGTGTTTTACACAAATCCTTAGAATTCCCTGCTGATTTTTTTGAGTATTTTTAATGCAGAAAAAATCATATTTTTTGCAGAAAAAATCATATTTTTACAAAATTTCCAGAGAAGGGTATAAACCGGGGTTTCGGGGTTCGATCGGACTTTAAACTTCGCCTAAAGCTCTAGCTTGGCTCTGATACCACTGTAGGGTTACTAGGCACTCTCACAAGGGTCTATAAGGCATCAAACATGCTCGATTTAAAACTTAGACGTGCCGAACAACCCTAACCAAGATCTTTAAACTAGAGATTAGGCGAAACAAAACATGTTAAACACTTTAACATCTAAGAGTTTGGAATTACAACCTTTGTAGTCCGGTCCTTCACTTCTAAAGCTCCGTGTTGAGGTCCCTTCGCTGTGATCATCGAGTTTCCGGATTCTAGAGAGGCTCCACGAAGAGAAAGATGCAAGCTTGCTTCCGATCTTCGATAACTAAGATGATCTACCTTGAAGTTTCTTTAACACAAGCTCTCACTCACTAAATGAAGTGAACACCCCAATCTAAATGGCTAGGATAGATTAGGATGATGAAGTAGGATTTTTGGCTCTCATTTATTTTCATTAACTCACTCATTTTCATCACTTCATAAAAAGCTAGAAAGCTTTTGATGAAAGAAAAGAAGAAGGAAGAAGAAGAACAATCAATCCTTTTGTGATGAATAATGAATAACTAATATGTGAGGTTAGAAATGCAACCATGTTAAAGGTGAGAAGACTTAACCCATGTAGAGAAACAACTATGATTAAAGGGTTGGGTTGGGTTAAGGAAATATCTTGCAAAATATCACAAAATATCCAAGTCAAAGTCAAAGCTTCAAGAAGCTTCATGCAAGCATAACCCTAATCCAAACCTTAACCACATTTAAACTCCATAAAACATGTTGCATTTATAACCTTAATTTGTTACAATATTATATATCACATATACAATATTTATTGTAACAAAATAAAATAATACAATTAACATATATCATATATATATCAATGTATTACCCGAGTGAGAAAAAGAATCTTTAAGTGAGCTTACAATAGTTAATGTTATTTAATATATCAAATATATAATTATACATTAAATTATTGAATCAACACTTGATCCGATAATCCGGCTATTTCATAAATAATCGACTAATATAATCTGTCATCGAATCAACACTTGATCCGATGACCCGGCTATATCACATATACCCGGCCGATATCTCATATCGTGAGAATCTAATACGGTATCACATACTCGTATTGTTCTCGGTCCCGCACATATCACATATGTGCTCCTACTCCGTTTTTCCTGAGCCAAGAAACCTCTATGTAGGACTCTAAAGAATCGTCAATACGCCGGCAGTAGGTGATGATCATATCAAACACCCACAAGCTGCAAGCGGTCAGCTAAACGTAACAGCCACCCAGGTATTGAGCGATCAGAAGATCAACACGCAAGCCTGTACATTCTCCTGCGAATCCAATCAGTAACACTCCCGTACAGTCCGGCCTCTTCATCTGATATGTCGCATATCTCGCCTAGGGGTGGTAAACGTCAGACCCCAGCAGCTTGATAAGTCGTGTCGATATGAGGTCTATAACAGTTCGAGAAACTACTGATAACACTTACCAGTAAATCTCAGCTACCCTGTCCAGGGATTTCCAGTTATAGCCAATCGAACACAGCGCAACATCAACTCCCTAAACCGGGAGAGACGAATCCCCTCCTATCGCTCATTACTTCCATATGATTCGGGACTGTACCTAAAAGCCACCTTTTTTCACGCCCTCTTGGACGTGGTATGATGGAAATCAAAGCACAGTGGGAATCACACAAGACTCTATGACGATCTCGGGTCTACAGACTACTCTGTACCAGTGTCACCAGAGAACTGCCATCTGATGTGAGGTATAATACCATCTAGGAGTTATCGGCGAGTCCGTCCAGTGTACCCAGTCTCTGCTGAGCACCCGTACACCATCCTTGATGTCAAACACCGATGGATATGGGATCATCCATCGGCCATCATATGGGTCAAGATGCGTATACTCTAGTCTACTCTGGAGTATCGATGCCCTGTCTCGGTACTCCCACTACTAGGAACATTTGAAGGATATACTTGGCGACTACACTGTCCCCACTAGTATGATCCGCATTATAGTCCTGGTAGTCAAGTACTCATCCTAAGGGCTTTATCAACATGTAACATAGAGACAATCAGAGTACATGTTAAGATAAAGTGTAATCAGATAGCGTACTATCATGTCGAGCAAGAAAGTCCTCCCTATATATGTCCAAGCATCCACTACAATATACATCGTATGTACAGTAATGGCCTCTAGGGCATACATATAACCAACAAATTATAATGAATAATAACTCATGAAAGAATATAATGAAGCATACAAATATCTCTTGATAAATATCTAGAAATATCTAGTGAGCTTCATTTAATCCTAAGGGTGAATCACCTCATGAGTCATTAAGAATTTAATGAAAACATATAACTCATCTCTCCTCCTCATTTGTGTTTAATCCAAAAGAAATAAATACAAATGAGTCATCTTCTTCTAGAAGCTTCCCGACATATTACGAGACTGCCCCTCCCATCCGTCTTTTCGAAAAACACGGATAATCTTTGATTGAATAAATCCATATGTATAATACTAGAATCTGGCTTAAACCAAGCCCGCTAGTATTATTTGCCCGATCATAATACGTGCACAAGTGTACGTAAGTGATCGCGGCCCTGCCGTAAAACCATACGGCCTCTACACCTTTTGCCCGGTGCAGGGAAACTCTCTGTGTGGGACTCTAAAGACTCGACACTACGCTGGCAGTGGGGTTAACCACAGGCCATAAGCGGTACTAGCTGTACCTAACGGTCCCCAGGTAGATGTCGATAAGAAGGACGTTGAGGAAACCCATCCGAACTCCAACTGAGCCTGATGTGACAATCTCCGTACAGTCCGGTCTGTTCGTCTTGGATTATCGCATATCGGGCCTAGGGGACGGTAAACGTCAGACCCCTAATAGCGGTATAAGTCGTGTCGGAGTGAAGCCCATTACACCTTGAGAAACTACTGGAAGCCTACCAGTAAATCTCGTTTACCCTAGCCAGGGACTTTGCGTAATGGCTCTCCATACACAGCGCGATATCAACCCCCAATACCGGGAGAGACGAATCCTGTCTAACCGCCACTGCCTCCAAGTGCTTCGGGACTGTACCCAACTACTACCTGTTTGCACGACTCCTTTGAGCCATGGTAGGGTAGTAATCTAAGTACAGCGGGAACACACCCGAGGTGAAGTAGCAGTGTCAAGTTGACAGACTAAGCTGTACTCATGTCACCTGGGAACTGCTATCTGACGATGGGTATAAAACCAACCTGCAGTTCCCGGAGAGTCTTGTCCGGTGTACCCGTAACCTAACGAGCACCTGCATACTATCTCCAGTACGACGTACTGATGGCTGTGGGACAGACCATCTCCTTATGCTGGGATGATAAGTGTATACACCAGTCTACTCCGGAGTATCGATGCCCTGTCTCGATAATCCTACGACCAGGGACCTATATAGGATGTTGCTTATAGACTACCCAGCCCCCACTAGTGTGACTGCCATCACAATGTTGGTAATCAAGCAAAGATCCTAAGGGCTCTACTAATATGTATAAGCGATACGTTAAAAGAAACATATGCACATATTAAAGTAGACACAAACCAAGTAGCATACTACCATTTTTAGCAATACTGTCAATACAACTGTGAATATCCTAAACTTTCATTAAGTAATATACAAACTAGTATGATACAGTAATGGCTTATAGGGCATAAACACTAACAAAGTTGTGGAGTTTTGGGTCCAGGTTGCTTCTGTAGCTCATATACCTCCTATACAACACCCAGTACTGTTTGTTTAGCCCAATTTTACCTGAAACAAAATATGGAACCTTTTTCTTGATGTGCTGTTTTGTTTTGTGACTTTAAACGACTTGAACTTTTGATATTTGTGTTTTGTATTGGTCACTTGACATTTGAACGTCGATATCAGGTGTTATTTGGCTCTTTTGCATGAGTAGACCATAGGTTTTAACCTATGTGTGATTCGCGGGTCGTTTTGGTTTTGAATTGGACGTTTTGATGCGATACGATATATATGATATGTAGGTACCCTCATGTGGACTTCGGACGATAAGGACTAGCATGGCGACATCGACTTTGGCAGGCAAGGATCAAGGTGAGTAGATATATATCTACGGGGGAAGTCGGATGGATGGCGTTTAGCACCCCCGCAGTTTCGTAGTGTAGCATGAGATACGTTTATATATATATATATATAATATGTGTATTGTGAGACGTGAAATATTAGCAAGATAGGCTCTAGGAAATCATTGGTTAGTGTAGCGTAATTGAAAGTTAGTGTTTTAGTTTAGTTTCTTACTTGTGAAACCCTAGTGTAAAGGTATACACACACACATGCACACACGTGTTATGTTTTGGTGTATTTGATATATGTATTTATATATATATATATGTGTGTGTGTTGCTATATATATATATATACATATACGTATACACGTATGATGAGGATATTATATGATACTCGGAGGAGAGTCGATATGATCGGGCAAGATGCCGTGAGATCGGTTATGTGACTTGGGTCGTATTATGAGATACGACATGATATTATAGCGGATCGTTGGGCGATGTGTTTTCATATACACGCGGATATATATGTGTGATGGTATCGGAATGTACTAGACTTTAGATCAGTACCCTGGTTTATGATATTATGAAAATGATACCAGATGAATAATGAGGTATATGTGATATTTGACCCGTACCCCGATTTTGGGATGCCGTACGATGGATTTTACCGTATGAAGTATAAATATGATGATTGATCCGCACTCTTGACTCGAGGATGTCGTATTATATATTTTTACCTTATGTGACGCTATTGAGGCGGGATCACCGACTACTAGATATATCGACTCGGACATAGGTGGATTTCCTTATCTTTCGACTAGTTTCTTAGCTTCGTCCTGTAGTTTACTTGGTAGATGTTAGACTGGGCTCAAGTCATACTTATTTTTTTAAACTAACGAATCGTGGTATTTTAAAGACAGGCCAAGGGATACTATGGATATTTCAAAGGACATACCTTAACTTAAAAACACCGTAGCCCCTATTTTCTAAACACCATGATTCGTGCTATTTCAAATGCCAAAACTGTATGACTTGTATATATATAATGTATATCCTTTATTGTTGCATTTACTATTCATTTTCTGTATATCCTTGCTGTTCGCATTGCATTGCATGCCTAATTGTGTTTTCATTAGTTATTATGAAAACATGTTGTCAGGACACCAGCACCATTACCGATGATGCGTATGCTCCACGCACACTTACTTGCCGGCTCACACACATCATCATCGGAAATCTTCATGTCACGTACACTTTAGGAAATACTACTTCATTAGTATAAATTGCTAGTTGGTAGTTTCGATATAGTACTAGTACACTTGCTTTTATATGCTAATTTAGATATTGCATTTATTACTGAAATACTTCATGCATGTATATTGTTCAGTCGAAAATAATGCAATCTGTAACACAACAATTTCCTCATTATTCTAATCATCTAAGGGTGCTTATTGTAAATATAACACGGATTACAAATGCATCTGGAAAATACCAATTACCATGTGTTATAGTTATAATCAACATTCTTTATAGGAAATTGTGTGTTTATTATTTCACGCATGATATTGTATATCTCAACACTTTTAATTGAGATTTTATGCAGAAAATTATTCAGGTCAAAGAACTGGAATCGCAAAATTGCCAATAAAATGCAGCAAATCAAAGAAATAAAATCTGGCAGAGATTCAGAAAGGATAATAAGATTCCAGATGATACATAAAGACCCAAATACCAACACCAGAAGACCCCATGAAAATTATGCAGAGATCTCATCATACGGCCGCGGAACCGCGGCCGATCTGTTGGAGATAGTGCCCTCAAAGTCAATTATTGGATCGCAGGTACGTGATTGCAATGATTGAGGCAGGACCTATACCGATATGACAGTCTTGCTCAAGATGATAGTATGTTATCTGGTTTGTCTTTATCATCGTATATATGCTTTAGTTCGCTATTGCATGTTGATAGAGCCCATAGGATTCTTGCTTGACTACCAGCAGTATGATGGCGATCATATACGTGGGAGCTGGGGTCTGTAAGCACATCCTTAAAGTGTCTCTAGTCGTGGGAGTTTCGAGACAGGGCATCGATACTCCAGAGTAGACTAGTGTATACAGTCGAGACCCCGACGAGGGGCAATGGCCGGTCTCACAAGCCATTGATGTCAGTTGGTTCACCTAAGATGTATACAGGTGCTCATTGAGTTATGAGTACACCGGACAGGACTCGCCGGGAACCTGCTAATTGGTATTATACATATAGTCAGATAGCAGTTCCCTGGTGACATGTGTACAGGTTAGTTCATCGACCTGAGATCGTCATTTGTCTCATGTGAGTTCCCACTGTGCTTAGATTACTACCCTACCACGCTCAAAGGAGTTGTGCAAACAGGTTTTAGTTGGGTACAGTCCCGAGCCACATTGGAGGCAAGTGAGCGGATCGACAGGGGATTCGTCTCTCCCGGTATTGGGGGTGAGATCGCGCTGTGTCTAGGAGAGCCATTACACAAAGCCCTCGGCCGAGGCAGGAGATTTACTGGTAGGTACTCCAGTAGTATCTCAGGGTGTTCTGGGCTGCTCTCTGACACGACTTATACTGCTATTGGGGATCTGACGTTACCAGCCCCCAGGCAGATATGCGATACTCATAGACGAACGGACCGGACTGTATGTATATTGTCGCTGTTAGGCTCAGTAGGGTTTATGATGAGTTCGCTCATCAGCTTCCCTTCCAATCAACACATAGGCAAACGTTACGTACAGCTCGTACCTCTGACGTGCTAATGGTTATACCCAGTGCCAGTGTGTTGATGAGTCATTAGAGTCCCCCACCGACAGTTTTCCAAGTTCGGGCGAAACGTTGTAGAGGCCGTATGGCTTTATGGCAAGGTTCGGAAAATGCACGTGCGTTTTCGTACGTGTCGTTTTTCGGGCAGATAATACTGATCGGCTTTGGTTTAAGCCGGATCCGAGTATTATGCTGTGTAGATATAATATCTTTGTCTCAGTTGCATTTGTATTCGGTCGTAATACAAATGCGGATATGTTTATACTGATACGGGGTTATCCTGAAATTCATTTCAGGATCATTTTTGGAAGTTGCCAGTTTCCAGTTTTCTATCAGCCGTATTTGACATTCGGTTAAAGACGGATTTATCTTTTCTTGGATGAGGGTGAGTCAAGCTTCTAGAAGGTTCTAGAAGTGGTGATAAGGCTTATGACTCATTTGTGCATTTAATGATTCATTAATGCAAGGATGACTAGGTTTTAATGACTCATGCTTTACCATTAATGATTCTTGTTAACCTTAGGATATTTGTTCATGATATTTATCCTTGTGGTCACCCTCCTTGCTCTTACCATCACCTCCCTCTTCATATATATTGGCCGGCCCCTCCCCTTGAAAAATGATTATGGTTGTTGTTTTTGAAAAGATTAAGGATTTTGGTTCATGGAAATTGATATACTCCATTTCTCATTTCGTATCGATCCAAAAGGCAACTTCATTAACCGTTCGTCCATAGCCTTGGACGTAATGAGACAAAGTGTTCTACTCATTCTCTACTTCATCTTGGTCCTCTCTTCTAGCAAATTTGACGATCGAGTTGCCTCGGTTCAGAGGCAGGAGCCCGTTTAAAGATCCGTCGACGTGGTGCCACCTGGACGAGAAGACTGGAGATTCAGGAGATCGGAGCAGCCGCAACAAAGCGTGGGATGATGGTTGAAGACCGAAGGACTCGGATCATTCGGTATAACGTTTCTACCCCTTTGTAATTTGTTAGTTTAGCTTTAATGGCAGATCCGGGTTACGGTACACGATAGCGCCAGTTCGTAAAAAGTTTTTGTTCCGCATTTGGCGTCTGTTAGACGGCCGGGGCGCTACCGTGGAGTTACACGATCCAGCCCGATCCGCCGCGGATCCGCGGCCGACTTGGCTCGTCAGCGGTCTATACTTCTCTAGAACCTTCTCTTCAACCTCCTAGCTTCCTCAAGACGCTCTGTACCTGCCTAGCTTCTTCGAGAAGGCTATGCATAACATCCAAGCTTATGAAAGAAGCTTGATTTGGGGGCTATAAAAGGGGATCTAGATCTTAATTTTTGGGGTTGTTAATTGTTACACAATTGATCCACAATTCAATTCAATTCAAGTTGAGTGACACAACTTGAGATCCAATCCAAATCCAATCAAATCAAGATCTATTGAGAGCAAAATTAAGCGAGCAAACGAAGATCCTTAATCGCAACGCCGATCATCATCAAGAGCAAGAGATCCGCATCCGATCCACGACTCACGACGATCGAGCCACGCAAAAATCGACGACAAATTCCCTTTCAAAAGAGCGATCGAGAGCTAGTCTTGTAATTTTAAATTGAGATGTGTAATTTGAAGAAGATTTAATAACGATGATAAATTGTTAATTCTTGTTTTCTTTACATTCTTGCATTATGAAATTTCTCATTCTTGATTCTTTAATTTTCATGATGTGTGAGTGAAATCTCCGCTTGTAAAGGATTCGAGAGAATCGGTAGATCAAATGATGATGAAATCCTAAAACTAATCTTAAGTCTTATGAGAATTGTGAACTTTAGGAAAAAGAATCGTCAATGACCTAATTTGGAGCGAGATCACCATTCTTGATAATTTCGTTGCAAATTAGGGATCAAATGATTGATGACTCACTTTGCTAGAGGCTAGATTTGAATGATGATCAATGAAAAGACAAGATATAGTGAAAGAGAAACCCTAGTTTCTTCAATAGATCCCTAATCTTTATTCATCATCATCGATCTAGCCACAATCTATCAATAGATAAGATTAGTCATTATTAGTATTCAGCATTGCTACTAATTCAATCGATTCCTATAAGCTATTCTTCTTATTCTTGATAACTAAATTGATTCGGACATCTTCTTGATTCTTGAAATTTTTCTTGATGTTTCTTGAAAATGATAAACTCAATTGAATCTTGAATCGTTTTCTTTTACATTTTTATTTCGACTCATCTAAAGCAAGATCGAAAAAGTACACGCATCTCAGTGGACGATCTGTTCTCATTAACGAAATTACATCGACACCGTTATTGATTGCGGTTATAAATTCTTTGATTGTGATTACTTTTCAAAACACAACATAGACGATCAATCAAATGGCGCCGTTGCCGGGGATAAGTGCTATTTTGTTCGTTCTTGTTATTTGAGTTGAAAATTTTATTATTCCATCAAAAAAATTTGAATCAAAATCGCACCAAGCGCTTAACGATTAGTTGTGAATTTTGCAACGGAATATGGAATTATTGGAGCAGTGCGATCAATATTCTGGAGCATTTAAGAAGGCCGGAGGATTAACAGGAGCATCAGGAAATAATTTCATGCAAAGATCAAGCATAATGACCGCGGAACCGCGACCATTAGCTTAAATTCACGGCGGAACCGCGGCGTTCTGGTCAATTCAGAGCTCTATTTTTCTTTAGTATATTTCTTTTCTTTCTTATCTCCTCTTTGCTCTTGTCCAGTAACCATTTTCTGCAGGAATTCTTTGCAAAAATTCGCAGTGCCGCTAAAAGGAAAATTTGTTGCGTGTTTTGATATTGGTTGTTTGCATATTTTAATACGGAAATTAAAGGGCAAAGACCAAATTCAGATTAGGTAGGGATTTCATTACCCTTCCTAAGCTCCAAAAATCACAAAACAAGCATCCGCATCACCCTCATTAACTAAAAAATATCTAGACAAGACTCTAAGGATCGTCGCACTCAATTAGGACAGAAGAAGGTCGTGGGTAATCTATTGCTTATCCGCATTTCTTTTGTGGTTTCTAAGGCAAGTGTGTTTAAGGAAAGTGGTTACTTAATTGGGCCCGCTACTTACGTAGCGGAAAACCTCCCACTTACCTGGCACCTACCTGGCCACAGAATGGATAAAGAGGCAGTAGAGGATCTATCTTGCGATTTGTCTTCTGGAAATCTAGGAGCGGTCTAGTGACTTTACCTAGGTGACCATTAGATCTAGGGTTGCTTGTGCATTTTTTGTGTGAATTTTCAAAATCCGTCTTTTTCAAAAAAAAACACCAAACCAACTTTTCTCTAATTATCACTTACGCTGCCACTTGTGCTAAACCATTTAGTGCATGCTTGGCTGGACACGGGATTCTAGTGCCCGTCTTGTCCGCGTTTCTTTTATCGACTCCGAAGTCGGTAATTCTACATCATCTTTTTCCTCACCACACATCACATCCACTTCGATGGACGGATCTCCATCGAACTTCTTTAACACAACTCTTCCACCGTCCGCAGGTGCGCAGAATCCACCCCGCATCTCTCTCCAAGAGAGATGCTACCCTATTCGAGGACCTCTTTCTACCTGTCTTTGCATTCCACCAGCCAATGAGGACAATTTCGAAATCAAATCTCAATACATCAATCTTTTACCCAAATTTCACGGTCTCGAGTCTAAAGACGCATACGTTTTTATTAACAAATTTGAAAACGTATGCGCTATGATGGGCACATCACAGCTTTCTGTGGATGCTATTAGATTACGTCTTCTCCCGTTCACGTTGTGTGATTTGACCAAGAAGTGGCTTTATAACACAGTTGCACATTCTATTTCAAACTGGGATGAATTCGGCGTAGCTTTCCTTAAGAAATTCTTTCCCAATGATAAGATTGCCCAAGTCCGTAGCGAAATAAATCAATTTACCCAGCTTCCCAATGAACAATTTTCGATGTTTTTTGAACACTTCAAGGATCTGTTAGTTCAATGTCCTCATCACGGAATCCATCGATGGGATCTGTGCAGAATCATATATGAGGGCATTAATCCTACAACAAAACAGGTGCTTGAATCCATGTGTCAAGGTAACTTCATGTCTAAAGACGATGGTGAAGCTTGGAGATTTTTAGAAGATTTCGCTGAAAAAACTTTACAATGGGAGAGTGTAAGTCGACCATCGTCTAGGGGTGGTATTCATCAACTTGATGTTTCCATAGGAGTTAAAGCTGAAATGGCAGCAATGCAAAAGAAACTTGACGCTATGGAACACAAATTTTTATTAGCCTCCTTAAATGAGATGACACTCCCCAAAACTGTCTGTGGATGCTGTTCTGATCCATTACATTTGATGGATGCATGTCCTTTGAATTCTCCGTTTCAAGGTCAAGAGCACACTAATGCTGCTTTCCAGCAAAGACCTAGAAACGATCCGTATTCTTCCACTTATAATCAGGGTTGGAGGAATCACCCTAATTTTTCTTGGAACCAACACCAAACTCAAAACACGGTTCCAAATCAAAACAATTTCCAAAGGGTCCCTCCTCAACAACAGCAACCACTACAACTGAGTCAGCATCCCTATCAATCACAAAATTTTCAAAATCCGGTCAACACTTCTGCACCATTTAATAATTCTTTGCAATTGACCGATACCGATAACTCTTTTTCACTCGAACGAACCTTGGAAATGTTTATGAAACAATCCATCCAAGTGTCGGTTGATATAAGTACTTCTATCGATGATATAAAGAAAAACTCCGCCTCGCAAGGCGAGAGTATTAAATCGATGGAAGTACAAATTGCACGATTGAATGCCGAAATGAGTGCTAGAGAGAAAGGGAAACTTCCGTCTCAACCCCTACCGAATTCTGGACATTCAAAACACTACAATGTGAATGCCATTACAACGTTGAGATCTGGAAAAGTGCTGAATAATCAAGACGGTGAAGAGGTTGATAATAATGATGAATTAATCAATAACACCCCGGCTTCTACTTTTCCTTCCACTTATACTTCCACATCCACTTCTACTTCTGATCCTACTTTGTCTACCCCCACCATTTCCCTCCGAGCCTATTCTTCTTTTTCCTCAAGGCTCGAACCCTCAGCACACTTCTTCTAGTCAACCAAAGACGATCCCCATTCCTATTCTGGGATCTGTTCCACACATACGACCTTCTCCAGTGTCGGATCCAGCTCTAATTGCTAAAGCTCCTTATCCGAATAGGTTAAGGTGAAACGAACCGAGTCCACATATGGAGATGATTATGGAACTGTTTAAACAGGTTAACATCAACATCCCTCTACTAGATGCTATACAACAATTCCCATCTTATGCGAAAATTTTAAAGGACTTGTGCACTAGGAAGATGAAGACTCAAGTGTCCAAAAATGTATTCATGACTAATAATGTTAGCACTGCTTTTACCCTACAGTTACCAAAGAAACGTAAGGACCCTGGATGTCCTACAATCTCGATTTCTATTGGGGGTAAAAACATTAACCGTGCTTTACTTGACCTTGGCGCTAGTGTTAACCTGCTTCCATATTCTGTCTACGAGCAGTTAGGGATTGGAGAGTTGAAACCAGCTCATTGCACTCTCCAAATGGCAGACCGATCAATCACCAAACTTAGGGCTGAACTAGAGGATGTGTTGATAAAAGTCGGGGAATTCATATTCCCTGTGGACTTTATTGTTCTAGATACACAGCCTGTAGCGAACCCACGGAACCAAATTCCGGTGATTCTGGGTCGACCCTTCCTTGCCACTTCCAATGCTGTCATTAATTGTCGAAACGGTTCTATGAACCTATCTTTTGGAAAAATGACAATTGAGCTTAACATCTACAAAATTGGAAGTCAGCAATCTGAACCCTCTGCTCACATACTTGATGTATGTTCTGTCCACGAGATAGCTCCCGAAAGCTGCGAGGTTGATGAACTTTTCTTTGATAATCTCAACGACATTAGCACATCAATGTTTGATCTTACACACAATAGTGAGGACACTTTTGATGAGTCCACTCCCGAGTCTGAAACTTTGGACTCATTACTTTCCGAGTCTGTATCCTTTGTAGGTTACGAGCTTCTTCGTGAATCCGAATGTCATTCACTTACACCACCTTCTATTGTTTCTCCGCCGACATTAGATCTCAAATTATTACCTTCTCATCTTAAATATGCATATTTATGTGAGAATATGTCTTTACCTGTGATCATATCAGCTTCTCTAGCCTTAGAGCAAAAGAATGCTCTTTTGATGGTCTTGAGATTTAATAGGCAGACATTTGGTTGGACAATGGCTCACATCAAAGGGATTAGTCCCTTAATTGTTGAACATCATATACATCTGATGGATGAAGCCAAGCCAACCCGAGAACCACAAAGACGGTTGAATCCCGTCATGAAGGAGGCGGTAAAGAAAGAAATCGTCAAATGCCTTGACAGTGGTATCATTTACCCAATCTCTGATAGCCAATGGGTAAGTCCTATTCATGTAGTCCCTAAAAAATCTGGCATCACGGTCATAACAAATGAGGCTAATGAGTTGATCCAGACACACACTCAAACTGGGTGGCGTGTATGTATTGATTATAGAAAACTCAATACCGCAAGGAGGAAAGACCACTTTCCTTTACCTTTTATTGACTAGATGTTAGAACGCTTAGCTGGACGTGAATATTATTGTTTCATGGACGGATACTCTGGCTATAACCAGGTCCCTATTGCTGAAAAGGATCAAGACAAAACCATATTTACTTGTCCTTTTGGTACTTTTTCTTATAGACGCATTCCTTTTGGGTTATGCAATGCTCCCGCTACATTTCAGCGGTGTATGATGGCGATATTCTCGGACATGGTCGAGAATTTTCTGGAGATTTTCATGGACGATTTCTCGATATTCGGAGATTTTTTTGATGACTGCCTATCTCATCTTGATGCTGTTCTTACTCGTTGTAAAGATAAGAACTTAACCTTGAATTGGTAAAAATGCCATTTCATGGTCCAAGAGGGAATTGTGCTTGAACATGTCATTTCATGGAAAGGCATTGAGGTTGACAGAGCTAAACTAGATGTCATTCATAACCTTCCTCATCCCAAATGCGTCAAAGATATACGATCTTTTCTTGGCCATGCAGGATTTTATCGGATATTCATTAAGGATTTTAGCAAAATTGCTAGACCCTTAACTCTTCTCTTGTCCAAGGACACAATCTTTCACTTTGACTCGGATTGGGAGGCTGCATTTGATTCACTTAAGAATTCACTCACTACAGCCCCTGTTCTATCATCTCTGGATTGGAACCACCCGTTTGAGCTTATGTGTGATGCATCAGATTTTGCTGTAGGTGCAGTCTTAGGATAGCACATTGAGAAGATGCAACATGTGATTTATTATGCAAGTAAGACCCTGAATGATGCTCAAATTAATTATACAACTACCGAAAAAGAACTTTTGGCAGTTGTATTTGCATTAGAAAAATTCAGGCCTTACTTGATTGGCTCACCAATTGTTGTGTACACTGACCACTCCGCCTTAAAACATCTTTTATCGAAGAAGGATTCTATAGGCAAGTAAATACGTTGGATCCTTCTATTACAAGAATTTGATCTCGTCATTCGAGATAAGAAAGGATGTGAAAACATAGTAGTCGACCATCTTTCGCGCATCTCTTCTTCACCTGTGACCCTGCCAATTAATGACTCTTTTTCGGACGAACAACTCTTGAATGTATCCACCAAACCTTGGTTCGGGGATATTGTGCATTATCTTGCAACATGACTTATTCCCCGCGAATGGTCAAAATAGGATAAACATCGATTTCTATCCCAAGTAAAACAGTTTTACTAGGATGAACCCTATTTGTTTATGTATTGTTGATTGAAAGATTTTTAGTTACCGCAATCAAGACGGTGTCTCTTTGCAGCTAGCCACGATGAGTACGGGTCGATCCACAGGGAGACAGAGCGTTTTAAGTTCTTGTCGTAATGAGTTAATACGCGTGGCGGAAATGTTCGTATATACCCTATGTGTATATATGCAAAAGAATAAGTTGTTAGGATTATATAGGATAATGTAAGTTAAGAAAATCCGTACTCAATCCTTTGAGCCGAGCTTGACCACTAAAGCTAGAGTAATCGACAACAACGTGGATTAGGGTGCTTAAGCACGGTATTATGAAATCCGGATTATTAACCCTTGTCCGTCCATTCTTGTCGCATTCTTTTGTTTCCGGCCAATCCGAACGCAACCGGTCATGGTTAGGAATCACCGATACCTTGGTAAGGTAGGGTGCCTAACGGAGCGGTTGCGTAAGGTTTGGGCGAAGTTTAATGGAAAAGATCGGGAAAAGAAAATGAGAAAGGAAATCTTAATTTACAATATCAGTTTCTTTCCTAACATCAACTAATCACAACAACAAACAAAAAGAGAAAAGAAAAGATAAACAAAGAAAAGAAAATAGCATTGCAAGAAAGTAAATGATATGGTAATAAAATTGCAAGTAAAGCACGGAAATAAATTGCAAGAAAGTAAAGCAAGAAGTAAAGATACTAGGAACTATAGAACACATTACAAACCATGGGTTCAATAGCCTAAACTTAAACTTGCAAGCTCAAAGAAGAGCTTGCAAGATCAAGAGAAGGCTAAGAAAACAAGGCAAATGAAGGCAAAAAGAAAGCTTTATTGATTCCAAATGAAGATACAACCCTTGAGATCAATAACCAAAACTTAATCTTGCAAGCTCAATGAAGAGATTGCAAGATCAAGAGAAGGCAATGAACTCAAGGGTTCAAAGGAAAACATGTTAAAAATTACAAGAGTTCTAAAACAAAACTACAGAGAAAGTATGTTCTCTCCTTGCCCGTGACTTGGTATTTATTGGCAACATGGGTTGCTTAGTAGCTTTAGGAGGGAAATCATGATGCTTTAAATCACATCACCTCTTTTAGCATTTAATGCATATCACGTCACCTCTTTTGCATTTAATGCGCATCACATCACCTCTTTAGCGTTTAATGCACATCACATCACCTCTTTTAGCATTTAATGCACATGTCCCTTACTTGCACCATTTCATCATGTCATGTAGCCTAGGCAGCCCCATCATGGTCCATGTGCACACTTGCATTGTATTGGACCAAAATTGTGTGCACACATCTATTTGCAAAAAGAACTCTTTGGACAATGATCGGCTTTATGTTATGTTTGCAGTATCGGCTCACAAACGATATATCCGTGATTTTAAGTGTATTTCCGGTATTTTGTCACGGATACCTGTAATCTGAATTACTGAGCAGACACTGGTTAATAGTACCGATATATAACAAAACAGATAATGAATGAGCGGTATTGAAATGCAATTTTCTATGACAAACATATGCCCCCAAACTTATCTTTTGCTCGTCCAGAGCAAAACAAAATCCTAGCCTCACTTTCGTAGGGAATTGTAACGCCTTGAAAAGTCGTTTTGGTGTTTTCCTGAAATATCGGTGAAAATTCGGTATTTTTCCGAAAACCGTCCTTTTTGTTATTTTGCAGTTTAGGACTAATTATACCTAATTTGGATAGGTAATTGTTATTTTTTGGTAGCAAATGAGTTATTTATGAAATTCTGGTCGTTTAAAAATTTTCCCTAATTTTTCAATTTTTAATATTATTTTAAGCCGGTAAGAAAATACATTAAATTAGCGATAAATACAAATTTAAATGGGCTAAATTTAAGCTTTAAAATCATGTTAATTAAAATCTAGTTGTAACATAAATTTTTAGCATTTTATTTTAAGTTTTAATTAATTTTTATTATGGAAAACGAAATTTATTGAATTTTAAGCTAAGACTTGCAATTTTGGACTTGTAGGGGGTCTTTTTGCATAAAATTTCTTTTGTAAAACCCCTCTCTCTTTCCCCTCAGCCCTAGGCCGGCCCATTTCCAGCAACCCAAGAAAAAAAAATGCTTGCCTCATTGACTTCATTCTTGTGTAGAAAAGAGGTGTTTTTTTAAAGGATTTTGGATTTTTTTATTGGGTATGGGTCTTTACTTGTTTGGTGTGGGTTGACCAAGACTTTTCCCACACCCCACACCATCCCCCTCTCCCTCATTCTGGCCGAGAATGCTGCAGCAGCCCCCTTCATCTTTGTTCTTTTCATTTTCTTCAAAAATTCATTAAGTTGCTCCAAAATTTCCAAATTTAAACCTCACAAAATAACCCCATCCTTCATCCCATTCTCCTTAGCCTCTCTTGCTTGGAATCATGGTGCTATGTGGCCATCATTGAGGCAAATTCTTCTTGCTAGATCTTTAAAATTTGAGGTATAATTTCTACTCATTTAAGTTCCTATGGTTAAAATTCTTAAATTGAGTTGTTTAGTGTTAATTTTAGTGCTAATTGCATACTAGTTTTTTTTAAAGTTTGTGGTTTGAAATTAATTTAGGGTTTAGAACACCATTAAGAGATTAATTAAGCTATTTTGTTATCTAGTTATTTTGTTAGCTTAATCTAAGTGGTTAACTTGCTAATTGGGCTAAAATTTAGTGTTAGTTTCTAATCTAGTTTTTTTAAGGTTATGGTTAGAGTTAAACTAGGGTTTTTAGAAACCATTATTTAGTTAATTAAATCTATTTAATTAATCTAGTTGTTTACTTAACCAATCTATAAGGTTACTTTGCTTAAGTGGCTTGATGTTATGCTAATCCAAGTTAATCTTGTGTGATATTTTCCTTGTTTTGCTATTTACCAAAAATCAAGAGAAGGGTTGGTTGTGGAAAATATGTTTTGAAGCATAGTTAATGGTTTAAAATTAGTGTAGTGGCTATCTAGTGGGTTAGTTTGGATTGTTGTGTTGGATTGTGTTAACTTTGTCGCTAATTGTCGATGTTTGCACCAAATTGCAAATTCTAGCTTACTAGTTGTGTTATGAAATATTGTGATGAATTAATTGCGATGTCTTGATGACATTTTTAGCGTATCCTATGACTGTTAGGATGTGTGAGTGCGGATTTTTGAGTGTTCGGGTTTTAGTTTTTCCGGGCGACCAAATCGACGATTCTAGTTAGTTTTGCGATTTTCGCGTGCGTTCCGCGCACCTGTGCACGTTGTACCTAGCTTGTGAACGTTAGTATCTTCGTTTGGGTTTTGCGTCGTTCTTGATATGTAACCTTATGTTTGGTATTGATGTAATTCCAGGTTCGGTCGCGGAGACGTCAGACACGGCTCGAAAGGGGAAAGCGGTGATTGGACGTGACTAGCTAGGGATTCCGGTGAGTAGATGTAACATCTACGGGGGACTATTGTTGGATGGCGCAAGTCGCCCGATAGTTTTATTAGCTTAAAAAGATTCTTAGTAATGTTAGTAATTAGGGGTGTAATACTTGTATGATTAATTGCTACATTCATGCCTTATATTGACATGCATATACGAACCCATTCTATAGGACACCTGCACCATTGCCAGGGTTTTTATATGCAGCACGAGTACTATTCATGCTTACACACACACCCTGGTAATTGCCATGGCACCACACTAGATAACCTTTAAATTGAAACCTTTTACTATAATTGATACTTAAACATGTGCTATTGCCTTTAATTCCTTAAAATGAAATCGTAGGATTACTATTCATGTGCATGTACCTCATCATATTATTTGTTCATGCCTAGTCTATTAATCATACATCGCAACTTGATTATTGATACCATATGCATTCATTATCATTGACATATGCACTTATGAGGACTTCTTGAGATTTTATGATATTTCTGGATTTTGGGGGAAAGCCGCAAAATTTCTAAACTTATTACTTTTTTTAAAATATGTAAATTGCGGTTTTATAGTGATGTAAGTGTCGTCCACCATGAGTTTGCTGTGGTTTTCGAGATCCGTGTCGAGGAGTGGAGGAACCGTCACGGGTACATGGTGGGCCCGGTAAGGTACCCCGGGGCAAGAGGAATGTGTTATTGACGTTGAGCCTGGCAGGGGATGGATTACCTACCGGTGACTGTTTTGGCACGGCGGATATCCAGAGGATACCGACCGTGGCCGCGAGATGATGAGATATTGATATTTGAGATGGGTCAGCCGGACGGCTGAGGCCAGAGATACCTTGATATGAGATTTGAGACAGTTTTGAGGTGTCGTTGCTGGACACGGATTCTGTTTGGTTTTATTGGTATTGTGCTGATATTTCAAAGGAGATTCCTAAAGGAAAAAGATGATTTCTTATACTTACATATGCGGATCACGAGTATATTTATATTGCATACATACTTGCTAGTATAGTCATATTGCATACATACCTGCTATTATATCCTGCCATACCTGTATTATAGATGCTAGGATGCTTGTGTGCATACTTGCGATAGCCTGTGTAGATGTTATTTATTACTCACGAGTTGGCAACTCACCCCCGTTGTGCCACAGCCTTTTGCAGGTCCGCTCCGTCAGTACAGTAGCGGCGGGCGCACTTGCTTCTTTTGCCTCCTTTGCCTGGACTCGAGGTTTTGCTCTTAGGTGGGTTATATCATTATTTTTGTACCACCTTGTGTATTCTTTGTATCTAGTGTACTCCATCTACTGTATCTACAAGTATTGTTGTATATTGACCTAGAGATGAGACTGTGAGGTTTGTGGACTTTTTATGCTGTATTTTGGGGTCGAGCTCACTTGAGTCGACATGCTGTTTTTCTCATGCTTCCTTATGATTATTTCGCATGTTGTTGCTTTACATTGCGTGGGATTTGTGACCGCCTTGTGGCGAAGAGCTAGCTCCCTCTTGGGGATGCCTTATTTGTTGGATTCATATATATTCTTGTTGTACCCATTTTGGGGGCCAGTATTTACAAAGGAGACTCTGCCGAAATTTTCGGAAAAATTGATATTGTTTTTAAAAAGGTTTTATATGACTTATTTGATAAACTCGTTTTCAATTGATTGGGTTCTCTTCACTCTTTTGCTTATTTGGTTTTGGTTTTCTGGGCTTTGGCTTACTTATTTTACGGACGTCTTGAGACGTTTCGTAAACTTAAGTGCCAGTCACGTTCTGTACCCTGCGGGTCGTGACAAAGTTGGTATCAGAGCGATAGGTTTTACCTTATTGAGTGTAGGATGACCCTTGGTAGATGGAGTAAGTGACTTAAGTAGGGTAACGTAGCGAGTGTATGTCCGCGGCATACTTGCGATACGGTACTCCGCCTAAGTGACTTTAGGATATACTTGCTTGAAATTCCTTCTTCAATTCCGTGTATCCTATGATCCTATTGCACTGTTCTTATTATTTGTTTTCCTGTATCAGCCACTATTCCGCCGAAGGCTACGAGGGCACAGAGGGCTGCCGCCCGAGACGAGATTCGAGCTGGCTCGTCCGAGACTAGGACTGAGCAGGGTGGTATGCCTACGCCGCAGGGACAGACCGATCCACCTTCCCCAGGCCGTATGGATAGGCTCGAGACTGGTATGGAGGAGTTGCGACAGATGATGGGGGGCATGCAGGAGCTACGTCAGATGGTAGGATCCCTAGTTGCAGCCAGTCGTACACCGAGGCCGGATGATGCACCTACTACATCCCAGACTGCTATGATACCTGCTCCTACTACTACCGCCGTGACCATCCCGGTTTCACTACAGGATTTCATGAGGCTGAGACCTCCAGTATTCACCGGCACCGAGGCAGCGGAAGACCCACAGACGTTCCTTGACAGTTTAGCCAGGATCAGCCGTTCGCTGAGATGTTCGGATGATCGATGGGTAGAGCTTACTAGAGGGTCTCGCGCAGACATGGTGGGAGTCAGTCTTGAGAGGTCGAGCTGCAGGTCTACCGCCTATGACGTGGGCCGAGTTTACAGCGGTCTTTCTAGCTCGTTTCCTCCCAGAGAGCGTTCGTGATGCCAGAGCTCGTAGCTTCGAGGATTTAGTCAAGACACCTGGGATGACGGTGTCTGAGTATGACATCCAGTTTACACAGTTATCCCGATATGCTCCTTATTTGGTGGATACCGAAGAGAAGATGATGAAGAGGTTCGTACAGGGACTTGATGCCCAGCTATATCTTGCCATTGGCGCCCAGCACTACGACACTTATTCAGCTGCTATGGATACGGCATTACGGATGGAGGCACGCATATCACAGACTTCGGCCATTTCTGGGCCGAAGAGGATTCGCACCGATGTACCGTCTCAGAGGCAGCGCGCCAGATTCTTTCCGAGAGATAGGCCTGGCAGAGGATTTGGACGGGGATAGTTATATGGTTCTTATCCCCAGGGACAACAGCCGTCGCCAGGGTGTTTTGGGTGCGGGAGTCCGCACCATCTTCTCAGAGACTGTCCGGCGAGACGACAGGGAGCAGCGACAGTTCCGCATGTGACCCTACCACCATCACCACCCCCTCCTCAGAGAGCCCTACTTCCTACCACCGGCAATGCTCCACGCCAGTTAGGTGCACCCAGAGGCCGTGGATGCGGCGGTCCTATTCAGAGAGGACGAGGAGGCAGAGGCCGAGGTCGAGGTCAGCCCGCTATCGGTGGAGGACAGGCCCGAGTTTTTGCTTTGACACCGCAGGATGCGCAGGCATCCAATGCCGTTGTGACAGGTACCTTGCCAGTTTGTTCTTTTGACGCACGGGTATTATTTGACCTAGGTTCCACACATTCGTACGTCTCTATACACTTTGCACCGATGTTGGGCCGTGAGTCGTCGTCGTTAGATCATCCGCTTGTTGTTGTTACTCCGGTAGGCGAGTCGTTTGTCGCTCGTTTTGTATTTCGTTTGTGTTCCGTTCGTATCGGGGAGAGGGATTCATCGGTTGATTTGATTCTCCTCGATATGTTGGACTTTGATGTGCTTTTGGGCATGGATTGGCTAGCCACTTGTTATGCTTCGGTGGACTGCCGTGAGAAGGCAGTCATATTTAGCTTTCCGGGAGAGCCAGTCCTTGTTATTCAGGGAGACCGCAGCGTCACCCTTCCCAGCTTGATTTCGTCTCTTCGCGCTGGTCAGCTCTTGCGGAAGGGATGTCAGGGATTCTTAGCGTATATTTGTGATACTCGAGCTGCAGAGGTTCCGTTGGACCGGGTCCCGGTTGTTTGTGAGTTCCCTGATGTGTTCCCTGATGAGCTACCTGGGCTACCACCTGAGCGCGACGTTGAGTTCTGCATCGATTTGATTCCCGGCTCGGGGCCTATTTCTATACCGCCTTATCGGATGGCCCCGGCAGAGCTTCGGGAGCTGAAGGATCCGTTGCAGGATTTGTTAGATAAGGGGCTTATTCGACCTAGTGTTTCTCCGTGGGGTGCTCCGGTCCTGTTTGTCAAGAAGAAGGATGGAAGTTTGCGCTTATGTATCGACTACCGCCAGCTGAACAAAGTTACCGTTCGGAACAGATATCCGTTGCCACGCATTGATGATTTGTTCGACCAGCTTCAGGGTGCGGGGTATTTTTCGAGGATCGACTTACGATCAGGATACCACCAGCTGCGAGTCCGACAGGAGGATATACCGAAGACAGCCTTCCGTACACGCTACGGCCACTACGAGTTTTTGGTGATGTCGTTCGGACTCACCAACGCCCCAGCAGCATTCATGGATTTGATGAACCGTACATTCAGGCCGTATCTTGACTTGTTCATCATCGTGTTTATCGACGATATCTTGGTGTACTCCCGGAGCAGAGAGGAGCACGAGCAGCACTTGCAGATTACGTTACAGACTCTGAGGGAGCACCAGCTGTTCGCAAAGTTCTCCAAGTGTGCATTCTGGATGGACAGCGTCGAATTCTTAGGTCACGTGGTTACGAGAGACGGCATATGTGGGGACCCGAAGAAGATTGAGGCTGTTCAGCAGTGGCCCCGACCTACATCGGTTACCGAGATCCGTAGTTTTCTAGGCCTGGCAGGCTACTACAGGCGTTTTGTTCAGGACTTCTCCCGTATAGCTGCACCTTTGACCGGTTTGACCCGGAAGGGAGTTCCTTTCGTTTGGACGGAGGAGTGCGAGCACAGTTTTCAGCAGCTACGGACTCGTTTGACTACGGCGCCGGTATTATCTTTGCCTTCGGGATCAGGCGGATTTGTGGTCTACTGTGATGCTTCGCGAGTGGGATTAGGATGCGTATTGAAGCAGCATGACAGGGTGATCGCGTATGCTTCGCGGCAATTGAAGAAGCATGAACAGAACTACCCCACTCATGATTTGGAGATGGCTGCAGTGGTCTTTGCATTGAAGATTTGGCGACATTACTTATATGGCGAGTCGTGCCAAATATTCACAGACCACAAGAGCTTAAAATACATATTTCAGCAGCGAGACCTGAACCTCAGACAACGTCGTTGGATGGAGTTGGTGAAAGACTATGACTGCGAGATCTTATATCACCCAGGCAAGGCGAATGTGGTTGCAGATGCGTTGAGTAGGAGGCCCGGGGGTAGTCTATCCTTTTTGCACGCAGTGCAGAGGCAGTCGTCAGCAGATTGGCAGATGTTATGCGACAGCCGAGTTGAGTTCGAGTTCACTCAGACAGGGGGACAGCTCGCGCATGTTCGTGCACGCCCACAGTTGCTTGACCGTATATATGAGGCACAGCGCAGTGACGACCGTTGCTCAGAGATCATGGCACAGATGGGACATGGCAAATTTTCCGAGTTTGTGATTGACGATCAGGGGATTTTACGCTATGGATCTAGACTGTGCGTACCAGATGCTGATGGATTGCGGCGCGACATTCTTGAGGAGGCATACCGATCAGTGTATAGTGTCCACCCCGGTTCCACCAAAATGTACCATGATATGAGAGAGACCTACTGGTGGGACGGGATGAAGAGGGACATTACAGAGTTTGTATCGAGATGCCTGACTTGTCAGCAAGTCAAGGCCGAGCACCAGAGGCCCGCAGGAGAGCTACAGCCATTACCCATTCCGGAGTGGAAATGGGAGCAGATTTCGATGGATTTCGTTATGGGTCTACAAAGGACCAGTCGAGGGTACGACTCCATCTGGGTGATCGTGGATAGATTGACGAAAGCGGCTCACTTCCTACCAGTGAAGACCACTTTCAGCTTCGCTCAGTATGCTCAGCTGTACATTGATGAGATCGTGCGGTTGCATGGCGTACCGACTTGTATCGTGTCAGATCGAGGCACCCAGTTCACCAGCCGACTTTGGCAGAGACTTCAGGAGGCTTTGGGCACTCGTTTGAGCTTCAGCACAGCGTTTCATCCGCAGACCGACGGACAGTCAGAGCGGACCATTCAGACTCTTGAGGACATGCTCCGAGCGTGCATTTTAGACTTCGGCGGTAGCTGGGATCGTCATTTACCTCTAGTGGAGTTCTCCTACAACAACAGCTTCCAGGATACTATTCAGATGGCACCTTTCGAGGCATTGTATGGGAGGAGATGCAGATCGCCCGTCTGTTGGACAGAGCTCAGCGAGAGCAGTATTTTGGGGCCGCAGCTTGTTGAGGAGACGACAGCGAAGATACAGTTGATCCGAGACCGGATGAGAGCGACTCAGAGCAGGCAGAAATCATATGCGGACAGGCGCCGTCGCAGATTAAAGTTCGCAGTTGGCAACCATGTTTTTCTGAGAGTCTCTCCGATGAAGGGCGTGATGCGTTTTGGGCGAAAGGGGAAGCTTAGCCCTAGATTCGTAGGTCCCTTCGAGATCCTCGAGCGTGTCGGCGCTGTTGCATATCGTTTGGCCCTTCCACCCAGCTTTCCCGATGTTCACCCCGTCTTCCATGTTTCGATGCTCCGCAAGTACCTTCACGACCCTTCGCATGCGATTCAGCACACGACGGTCCAGCTAGAGCGCGACCTTTCGTTTGCAGAGCAGCCGGTGGCCATCCAGGATCGGCAGGTGAAGAAGTTGAGATCGAAAATTATACCAACCGTCAAGGTCCTTTGGCGTAGCCCGAGCAGCGAGGAGGTTACCTGGGAGACCGAGGGCGAGATGAGGAAGAAATATCCCCATCTCTTTGAAGGTACGCGTAGTTATATTTTTAAATTCGGGGACCGAATTTCTTTAAGGGGGGAAGATTGTAACGCCTTGAAAAGTCGTTTTGGTGTTTTCCTGAAATATCGGTGAAAATTCGGTATTTTTCCGAAAACCGTCCTTTTTGTTATTTTGCAGTTTAGGACTAATTATACCTAATTTGGATAGGTAATTGCTAGTTTTTGGTAGCAAATGAGTTATTTATGAAATTCTGGTCGTTTAAAAATTTTCCCTAATTTTTCAATTTTTAATATTATTTTAAGCCGGTAAGAAAATACATTAAATTAGCGATAAATACAAATTTAAATGGGCTAAATTTAAGCTTTAAAATCATGTTAATTAAAATCTAGTTGTAACATAAATTTTTAGTATTTTATTTTAATTTTAACTAATTTTTATTATGGAAAACGAAATTTATTGAATTTTAAGCTAAAACTTGCAATTTTGGACTTGTAGAGGGTCTTTTTGCATAAAATTTCTTTTGTAAAACCCCTCTCTCTCTTCCCTCAGCCCTAGGCCGGCCCATTTCCAGCAACCCAAGAAAAAAAAATGCTTGCCTCATTGACTTCATTCTTGTGTAGAAAAGAGGTGTTTTTTTTAAGGATTTTGGATTTTTTTATTGGGTATGGGTCTTTACTTGTTTGGTGTGGGTTGACCAAGACTTTTCCCACACCCCACACCATCCCCCTCTCCCTCATTCTGGCCGAGAATGCTGCAGCAGCCCCCTTCATCTTTGTTCTTTTCATTTTCTTCAAAAATTCATTAAGTTGCTCCAAAATTTCCAAATTTAAACCTCACAAAATAACCCCATCCTTCATCCCATTCTCCTTAGCCTCTCTTGCTTGGAATCATGGTGCTATGGGGCCATCATTGAGGCAAATTCTTCTTGCTAGATCTATAAAATTTGAGGTATAATTTCTACTCATTTAAGTTCCTATGGTTAAAATTCTTTAATTGAGTTGTTTAGTGTTAATTTTAGTGCTAATTGCATACTAGTTTTTTTTTAAAGTTTGTGGTTTGAAATTAATTTAGGGTTTAGAACACCATTAAGAGATTAATTAAGCTATTTTGTTATCTAGTTATTTTGTTAGCTTAATCTAAGTGGTTAACTTGCTAATTGGGCTAAAATTTAGTGTTAGTTTCTAATCTAGTTTTTTTAAGGTTATGGTTAGAGTTAAACTAGGGTTTTTAGAAACCATTATTTAGTTAATTAAATCTATTTAATTAATCTAGTTGTTTACTTAACCAATCTATAAGGTTACTTTGCTTAAGTGGCTTGATGTTATGCTAATCCAAGTTAATCTTGTGTGATATTTTCCTTGTTTTGCTATTTAGCAAAAATCAAGAGAAGGGTTGGTTGTGGAAAATATGTTTCGAAGCATAGTTAATGGTTTAAAATTAGTGTAGTGGCTATCTAGTGGGTTAGTTTGGATTGTTGTGTTGGATTGTGTTAACTTTATCGCTAATTGTCGATGTTTGCACCAAATTGCAAATTCTAGCTTACTAGTTGTGTTATAAAATATTGTGATGAATTAATTGCGATGTCTTGATGACATTTTTAGCGTATCCTATGACTGTTAGAATGTGTGAGTGCGGATTTTTGAGTGTTCGGGTTTTAGTTTTTCCGGGCGACCAAATCGACGATTCTAGTTTGTTTTGCGATTTTCGCGTGCGTTCCGCGCACCTGTGCACGTTGTACCTAGCTTGTGAACGTTAGTATCTTCGTTTGGGTTTTGCGTCGTTCTTGATATGTAACCTTATGTTTGGTATTGATGTAATTCCAGGTTCGGTCGCGGAGACGTCAGAAGCGGCTCGAAAGGGGAAAGCGGTGATTGGACGTGACTAGCTAGGGATTCCGGTGAGTAGATGTAACATCTACGGGGGACTATTGTTGGATGGCGCAAGTCGCCCGATAGTTTTATTAGCTTAAAAAGATTCTTAGTAATGTTAGTAATTAGGGGTGTAATACTTGTATGATTAATTGCTACATTCATGCCTTATATTGACATGCATATACGAACCCATTCTATAGGACACCTGCACCATTGCCAGGGTTTTTATATGCAGCACGAGCACTATTCATGCTTACACACACACCCTGGTAATTGCCATGCCACCACACTAGATAACCTTTAAATTGAAACCTTTTACTATAATTGATACTTAAACATGTGCTATTGCTTTTAATTCCTTAAAATGAAATCGTAGGATTGCTATTCATGTGCATGTACCTCATCATATTATTTGTTCATGCCTAGTCTATTAATCATACATCGCAACTTGATTATTGATATCATATGCATTAATTATCATTGACATATGCACTTATGAGGACTTCTTGAGATTTTATGATATTTCTGGATTTTGGGGGAAAGCCTCAAAATTTCTAAACTTATTACTTTTTTTAAAATATGTAAATTGCGGTTTTCTAGTGATGTAAGTGTCGTCCACCATGAGTTTGCTGTGGTTTTCGAGATCCGTGTCGAGGAGTGGAGGAACCGTCACGGGTACATGGTGGGCCCGGTAAAGTACCCCGGGGTAAGAGGAATGTGTTGTTGACGTTGAGCCTGGCAGGGGATGGATTACCTACCGGTGACTGTTTTGGCACGGCGGATATCCAGAGGATACCGACCGTGGCCGCGAGATGATGAGATATTGATATTTGAGATGGGTCAGCCGGACGGCTGAGGCCAGAGATACCTTGATATGAGATTTTAGACAGTTTTGAGGTGTCGTTGCTGGACACGGATTCTGTTTGGTTCTATTGGTATTGTGCTGATATTTCAAAGGAGATTCCTAAAGGAAAAAGATGATTTCTTATACTTACATATGCGGATCACGAGTATATTTATATTGCATACATACTTGCTAGTATAATCATATTGCATACATACCTGCTATTATATCCTGCCATACCTGTATTATAGATGCTAGGATGCTTGTGTGCATACTTGCGATAGCCTGTGTAGATGTTATTTATTACTCACGAGTTGGCAACTCACCCCCGTTGTGCCACAGCCTTTTGCAGGTCCGCTCCGTCAGTACAGTAGCGGCGGGCGCACTTGCTTCTTTTGCCTCCTTTGCCTGGACTCGAGGTTTTGCTCTTAGGTGGGTTATATCATTATTTTTGTACCACCTTGTGTATTCTTTGTATCTAGTGTACTCCATCTACTGTATCTACTAGTATTGTTGTATATTGACCTAGAGATGAGACTGTGAGATTTGTGGACTTTTTATGCTGTATTTTGGGGTCGAGCTCACTTGAGTCGACATGCTGTTTTTCTCATGGTTCCTTATGATTATTTCGCATGTTGTTGATTTACATTGCGTTGGATTTGTGACCTCCTTGTGGCGAAGAGCTAGCTCCCGCTTGGGGATGCCTTATTTGTTGGATTCATATATATTCTTGTTGTACCCATTTTGGGGGCCAGTATTTACAAAGGAGACTCTGCCGAAATTTTCGGAAAAATTGATATTGTTTTTAAAAAGGTTTTATATGACTTATTTGATAAACTCGTTTTCAATTGATTGGGTTCTCTTCACTCTTTTGCTTATTTGGTTTTGGTTTTCTGGGCTTTCGCTTACTTATTTTACGGACGTCTTGAGACGTTTCGTAAACTTAAGTGCCAGTCACGTTCCGTACCCTGCGGGTCGTGACAGGAACGCGATTGCACTGAGCTCGTGCAACAAGTCGTTAAACCTTTAAGTGTCCCTAGTAGGAAGAGTGTTGTATTTTGAGGATTTTCTGCGGATTACACCCATAAAATCCCGTCAAGCTAGTTTCATAAATTTACGTTGATTCTACTCTTACAGCTTAGTATCAAGGTTAGAAATTACATTATCCTAAGTTAGAAATATTCAACCCTTATGTTTCACGCCTTCTATTTATTTAACCCTAGATCCTATACATTTTACAGTTTAAAAAGATCTCAGTATCACCTGAGTTTTCCTTCTAAAGTCCGGTCTTAAGTCAGGGATTTTTATCAGTTTTACGGAAAACATACGTCTTATTCCTCATTTCTATCTTTCCTCCAAACATCGATTGTATACCCCATGTGTGTGTAATTTTCACCCCTACACTCAAGAATTCAATTCAAGCTATAGTACCCTTGCCCTAATACCTAATACTACTTCTTTTCATTAAGTGATAGTCGGTGTTGCTCGCACATCTTTCATGCGACTATTAATGCTTCTTGAGGCACAAACAACCCATTACTGAAAGTGTGAGCTTAAAGCGTAAATACTGTTAGTTATATGTATGCCCTAGAGGTCATTACTGTACATTGGATGTATATTGTAGTGGATGCTGGGACATATATAGGTAGGACTTTCTTGCTCGACATGATAGTACGCTATCTGGTTTCTATTTATCTTAACATGTATACTTTCTGTCTCTCTGTTGCATGTTGATAAAGCCCTTAGGATGTGTGCTCGAATTCCAGGACTATGATGCAGATCGTACCGGTGGGGCCTGGGTAGTCAATGAGTACATCCTTCGTTGTTCCTAGTCGTGGGAATGTCGAGACGGGGCATCGATATTCCAGAGTAGACTAGCGTATATCTTCTCGATCCATGTGATGGGCGATGGATGATCCCATATCCATTGGTGTTTGACATCAAAGATGGTATGCGGGTGCTCAGTGGAGACTGGGTACACTGAACGGACTCGTCGAGAACTCCCAGATGGTATTATACCTCACGTCAGATGGCAGTTCTCTGGTGACACTGGTACAGCTTAGTCTGTTGACCCGAGATCGTCATAGAGTCTTGTGTGTCTCCCACTGTGCTTTGATTTCCACCCTACCACGGCTCTAAGGAGTCGTGCAAACAGGTGGTTTTTGGGTTCAGTCCCGATTCACATGGAGGCAATGAGCGATAGGAGGGGATTCGTCTCTCCCGGTATTGGGGGTTGATGTTGCGCTATGCTCGACTGGCCATAACTGGAAATCCCTGGCCAGGGTTGCTGTGATTTACTGGTAAGAGTTATCAGTAGTTTCATGCTTGTTATGGACCTTACATCGGCATGACTTATCAAGCTATTGGGGTCTGACGTTTACCACCCCTAGGCGAGATTTGCGACATATCAGACGATCAGACCGGACTGTACGGTAAGTGTTGCTGGTTGGATTCACAGGAGTGTGAGCGGGCTTGCTCGTTGATCTTCTGATCGCTCAATACCCGGGTGGCTGTTACGTTTAGCAGACCGCTTGCGGCTTATGGGTGTTTGATATGATCATCACCTGCTGCCGGCGTATTGACGAGTCTTTAGAGTCCTACACAGAGGTTTCCTGGCTCAAGCAAAACGAAATAGGAGCACATATGAGATATGTGCGGGACCGAGAATAATACCAGTATGTGATACTGTATTCCATTCTCGCGATTTGTATCATTGGACGGTTATATATGATATAGCCGGGTTACCGAATCAAATGTTGATTCGATACATTGATACACTTGATATTAGTCGGTTATATGCAGTATGACCGGATCATTAAATCAAGTGTTGATTTAATGATTTAATGTATAATTATATATTTGATATATTACTTTACATTAACTACTATTAGTTCACTTAAGATGGATTTTCTCACTTGATATGCACATTGTATATATGATATAGTTTTGTGCACTAGTTTGTATCATGTTTGATGATACATGCAAACTTGGGTGAGTGTATGCTATACACCATGTTTAGGTTAATGGTTAGGGTTTTAAATTATTCACTTATTCATTTTATTTATTTTCTTTATTCCTTTTGGCAAAAATGAAATGGTGGCTAACTTTGTTTCTTGCTTAAGCTTCATGAAGCTTCTTAGCTTTATCTACCATTTTGTTTTTTCCTTAACCTAACCATTCACTTAAACCCTAGTTTAGTCTCCACACTAGTTACACTAACCCATGGTTGCTATATGATAAGATCACTTGATTTATTATTATTAATCAATTGATTTTATTATGCTTATTATATTCTTTTCTTATTCTTCTTCTTCAAGAAGAAGAAACCTTGCTACCTCCAATGGTGCCATGATAAAAAGAGTGAGAAATCCAAATTTAAAGTGAACCCACTTCCTATTTCTTCATCCTCTACCACTTGCCACGTAGTAGAGTGTGTTATCTTCACAAGTTCTATGACCAAGTGAAGATGAAGCTTGATCTTGAGTTGCCTCGACGTAGATCATCTTCGGCATCGAAGTCGACGACCTAGCCCGATCATTTCTCCGACGAAACCATCGCTAGAGTCCGGGATCCGATGATCGCAGCGAAGGGACATCGTCACAGAGCTAAGAAAGTGGAGGACCGGATCCCCAAAGGTTGTAGTCCCTTTCACATTTTAGTTAAGTTGTTAACTTGCTTGTAGTTTCGCCTTTACCTCTAGTAACGATCTAGTTTAGGGTTCTTTAGCATATGAAATTTTTGAATTGGACATGATTGATCAGTTGTAGAACCTCATGGGTGTGCCTAGGAACCCTACAGTGGTATCAAAGCCTAGCTAGAGCCTTAGGCGATGAGTAGACGAATTTAGAAACCCAATCGAACCCGAAACCCTAATAAAAAACCCTTCTCTGTACATTTTTTCAAAACTGGGATTTTTGTGAATTAAAAATATGCAGAAAATTCAGCAGGGTTTTCTAGGAGTTAATGTGCAAAACGAAAGCCCAAGTCGATCAAACCGCCGCGGAACCGCGGCACGAGCATGGCTCGTGCGGCGGTTTCGCGGCCGTACGGCAGCATCCTTCATTTAATTTTGCACAGTAATTCCTATATTGTAGTGATGTTTTTTCTGGGAATTTTTAATCTGTACTCAAGAGTTGAGTTTTCTGGGTTCTATTGGGAGTTCGTAGATTCGATCGGATTGTCAAACTTTGTCTATGTGTTTTTCCGGGTAATTTTAGAATATGTTAAAAAGTTCGACCGGATATAAATACCCACTTTTTCCCCCTGCCGGGAAATTTCCAATTGTTGGATTTTTCCATAGTTTAATAACGTTCTAAGTAGTGCAAGTAACGCGATGGACCCTCTAGAAGACAACAAACCTTAAATCGATTATATGACCGTCTTGAACTGCCCTTTGAACCTTAGGGTTTGGGGCAGTACGGCGTGCCACATGTGAGGCGTTGGCTTGACCCTTCTACGGCTGGACAGTTGGTACTGTGGCATGAAATGGATGTTTTTGAACTTGTTTCATGCGTTGAGCTGTTTAGGAAAACTTGGGTGTTTGAATGTTCGATGGGAAAGTTTAACATTTTCTATTTATCCGGAATGTGATACAATATTTGGAATCCATAAGTAGTTATGAGATAACTGATTTGGATGTTATAAACATAGCACTTTAGTCTCACTTGATTGGTTGCCACGGGATTTTGATGTGATCAAAAGTCCGTCGCAATCACGTAGCGTACGCGGATACTCGCCGGTAAACATAATAGACGACTACACCTCTTAGCCTCGACCAAGTGACTGTAGGAGAACCCCGTCGCCGAAAGCATCCGTTCGGGTGCTCGCGGCAGCGGTGTTCAGCCTTGGTGCACTTCGTCGACGGCATCGGGGGTGCGGCCGTCTACTAAAGTTTGCGACGAGCGTTCGTTTTGGATGTCGGGAATCTTGTTGAATTGCCCGACTTGATATTGAAAAGAGTTTTCGATAATGAGACTAAAATGCGGGGTTTTTAATTGTTAGGCATGCGATGTCTAAGGAATTCATTTGTTTAGGCATGCGATGTCTAAAGCGTTTGCGGATTCCAACTGTTGTAGTTTTACACTTTCTTTTCTGTGACCGTAAGTGTAATATGTGATATCGCCGGTTTCGTTGCTATATGTCAACGACAATTGGGATGCACATATTTACTTACGTTGATGACATGTGATGTTATGTGTTGCTGGATATGTTATATTGGATCATCGTGTTTGAATAGCCGGGGGTTTTTATGTGAGATGAGTGTTTTTCCATTTTCATTCATGTAAAAACTTGTATGTAATATTCTTTTATTGGGGCACTTCCAGGTTGCGGATGTTGTCACCATTTGTATATTATTTACTTTTCCGCATTAGGATAGACCCAAGGAGGGGAGCACAAGTAACCGGGTTTTAGGGTCCAATGGGAGATCATCTCGAGGAGTCGAGTCCGGGTCTCCTAACCCTAGAATTGGTAGGGTTGCTTGCCGCTCTCGTAGGGGTCTAGGGGTGTGGGATTGGCTATTCATCACGACCGTGGAATCCGTGTTTTATACAGTCTCAATATAAAACACGGACGTCCTAGTATATCCAATATTTCATATGATATTTTCTGCTGCGTTATCTGTGATGTGATCATGTGATTTGTTCAGATAGATACTATATAAAGTATATATGATATATTATATAGACGTTGCTTATGTTTTACACCCGCGCTAGCCCTGCCTCGTTCTGGCGTTAGTTACCTAACCTAACGGTGCAGACGGGACATCGAGGCGAATGCGGATGGCATAAGCGTACGTTATATTTATCTGTGATGTTTAGGTGGACTTAATTGATGGGACATTCATTAATGAGATTAATGAAAGAAAATAAACCTAATTGATGTTGTGGAATCGAATTTCCAAATAAAACAGGTAGCTTCAGTTCTTGCTTTGCATCGCGGTGTTCATTTGAAGAACATCCTGCACCTTATTCGATGAGGAAAGGACGTATATCCCTTCACCGGGAGTGACTCCTTTAGCAATAACTGGCAGATGCTACACACTCGGTTTGTCTTTTGATCGCTTCTATAGTTTCCGCTTTGCACAGCGGTATATATGATATATCCTGCACCTCATTCGATGAGGAAAGGGCCGACGATCCCTTCACCGGGAGTGACCCCTTTAGCAAAACTAGAAAAGCCTAAAAAACACTCCATTTAAAAACCATTTGATTCCGTAACGAGATCAAGTTCAATGCGTTAAAGGTTTTATTAAAAACCATTCGCAGCCCTCCGTCATTTTAGGAAGTAGAGTACTTAGTATTCGTGCTGTGTTTGTTAACCAAAGTCAAGGCACAGTGTACGGTAGCTAAGTGATGTCTTCCTACACCGCATATGATGCGATTAGTTAGGACTGTCGCGTGACTTTGTTGACCTTAGTTAAGGGTCATGTGGGTGGGTCTAATTAATCACGAAATGACGGGTAGAACTTGACTAGTGCTTATGATTTATTGGTCATAAGTGCTAGGGATAAAAACCTTTATCGGGAGTTTCAAATGTTGAAATTTGCAATGAGATTGCATACCTTCTATATGATAGTTGGATCCCGATACCCACTGTGAGTAATTGTTACTCCTGGGAGAGTTTTGCACTTTGCAATTAGCCGATCAAGTAGGTGTCTAGAAAGGTATCAATGGGGTTACGCCTCTGGGAAAACGAGGTTTACTGTAATTAGGTCCGTGCGAAAGCACGGGGAACCTCCCTCAAAGTACCGACACTGGCCTGGCTGAAAGATTGGCGAACTTGTAGAGTGTAATTAATCCCGGCTAGTCTTTCCTTTTAAGGTTTGAAGAAAGATTTGATAAAAACAGTCGGAGCCATCCTGATTAGATAAAATAAATAACCAATCTAATCTTGCAAGAGCGCACGCAGAGTGTTTTCTTCTCTCTCTCTCTCCAGGTAGCGACCATATCACGCCTTAATCAAGATAATAATATGGATGTATTGACCGAACCCGCTTATTATACAGAGCTGGGGAACGTTGGTCCCGCTCCAACTTATAATTGTTATAAGACCGAGCAGGAAATAGGGGAATGCCAAGATTCCTATGCCGCCCAAACGAAGAAAGTGCATATGATGCATCTTCTTCGGGTGTGTTCGTTACACAGAACTGTTTCTCAATATCCTCTGCGTCCTGGGTATCTGATACCGGATCAGGATCCCAGATATGTAATTTGTTACATAGGGTACAGAAAGGCAGAGAACTGAGAACGGGTGATAAGTTTCATGAGACAGAAAACGGGGCAAGTGTTGCAGCCAAGTCTGTTGGTCACTGTCACCCTGTATTACCAGTACATTGATTCTGAACGAATGTTATTAGATACCGAACCTGATATACAAAATCATATCAGTCTCTTTACAAGTAAAGAAATGATAAAATTTTGTATTGTTGGATAATCTTTTGAACATTTCCTATTTCAAAAGTTGATCGGTTCAGGTACGTTATCTAAAAGCATTGACATTCTAAATCAAACTACAGTTCCTAGTATACAGAACACACACAAGAGGAAGAGTTCAGAAATGAACGGATCCTTCTTGAGGTATTATAGACTAGGTCATATCAATGTGACCCGACTAGCTTAAGTTACATTTAAAATGCATATTTAAATCAGTTTGAATTTACATCTTGTGAAACTTGCCAGTCATGCCACAGAGATAAGATGACCATAGCTCTATTTACTGGAAACAGAGAAAGAGTTAGTGAACTCTTGGGATGATACATGTTGATGTATGTAGATCCCCTGTCTACACATGCCAAGTCCGGTTCTTTGTATTTCATTACATTCTCTGATAATCTCTCAAGATTCAGACATATGTTCCTGTTCAAACATAAGTCCGAACCTTTTGAGATATTCACAGAATATAAGTTAGAAATAGAGAACCAAAAACCGGGTATAAGTATTATGTCCTATGATAAGATCAGGGAGGAGAATACTTGTGCATAGAATTCCTGGATTATTCTAACGGAGAATGAGATTCTCTCTCCGTATTACTCCTCTGAATATACCACAGCACAACGGTGTATCGGGGCAGAGCAATCACACCATATTAGATATGGTGTGCTCTATGATGAGTATTACTGAGTTACCTGTTTCTTTTAAGGGGTTGTGCACTTGAGAAGCTGCATACCTATTGAATTAGGTTCGAATCAAATCAGTGCCTATCACTCCATATAGGATATGGTATGGGAAGAGCCTATCTCTTAAGTAAGTTAAGATTTGGGATTGTCCGGCCTATGTCGAAAGCAAAATCCGGACAAGATCGAGGCAAGGTCAGTTCTGTAGAACTGGAAAAGTTCCAGCTATACAAACTACAGCTAATGATTTGACAGAACCAGAGGATTCAATAGTCCCCGACGAACCTCAGCCTCTCCGCCGATCTGGTAGGGTTCCTCATCCGCCAGAGAGATACTTCGGTTTCTCGATGACAGTGGGAGCGAGGAATGCATCATGAGATGATGACCCAACTAGTTTCGAGCGGGCCATTGAGAGTAGGGACTCTGTAAGAATGGATGGATGCTTAGCAATCTGAGATGGAATCCATGTACACCAACAAAGTATGGACTTTGGTTGCTATATCTGAAGGGTTAAATCCCCATCAGGAGCAAGTATGTCTTGAGAAGATTACTTGGTGTAGATGGAAAAGTTGAAACTTTCAAAGCTAGACTTGTTAAAGGTTTTAGTCATCAACCAGGCGTGGATAATGATGAAACTTTTTCCAGGGACTATGCTTAAGTCCATCCGGATCCTACTTAACATTGCTGCATACCATGACTACGATATCTGGTGGTTGGGTGCCATGACTGCTTTTCTAAATAATGATTTAGAAGAGAACGTCTATAAGTACACAGCCAGAGGGCTTCGTAAACAGTGGGAGCAGCGGAAACATGTGCAAGTTGCTTTACAGGATAAAGCAGGCATCGCGGAGTTGGAACATCTGTTTTGATGTGGTAGTCAAAGAGTTTGACTTCATAAAAATGGTAGATGAACCTTGTATGTACAAAAAGGTAGTATGGAGTATGGTGATGATCCTCGTAGAGTACGTGGATGACATACTCTTGATAGGGAAGGATTTTCCTATGCTACGCTCGGTCAATCTCCGCTTATCATAAGGATTCTCCAATAGGATAAAGGTTATACCTCCTAAATCCTGGGATTTGGGTCTATGAGATAGATCTAAATGGATGTTAGGATTCTCACTAGCTGTAGTAAGATAGTATCAATCGATCCTGGGGAGAATCACTGGAAAGGTTCCAGGGTGATAAGGACGACTGAATGTCAGTCACAGGCATTGTCTTTACCCTCAGTGAAGGGACGGTATATTGGAAGAGTTCCAAGCTAGATACCGTGGCAAACTAGACGATAAAGGCTGGTAACATCACTATTAAAGATACTACCAAAGAGGCAGTTTGAGTGTATATTGGTTCATAAGATGAACTAGGTTCCTACCATTGTATGACAATGGAAGTGTGGCTTTGGCCCAGGAACCCCGGTCCCATCAGCGACCCAGACATATTCTGAGGCAGCATCACCTGATCATGGAGATAGTTGATCTCCAGGGTGATCGAGGTTAGGAGAGTAGACTCAGAGGACAACACGGCGGATCCACTCACAAAGGCCTTTTCCCAGAGAGAGACTTATATGGGATGGTTGAGTATTAGATACTGCAACCACTGCTACAGATGGCCCTAGTGCAAGTGGGAGATTGTTAGTTATATGTATGCCCTAGAGGCCATTACTGTACATTGGATGTATATTGTAGTGGATGCTGGGACATATATAGGTAGGACTTTCTTGCTCGACATGATAGTACGCTATCTGGTTGCTCTTTATCTTAACATGTATACTTTCTGTCTCTCTGTTGCATATTGATAAAGCCCTTAGGATGTGTGCTCGACTTCCAGGACTATGATGCAGATCGTACTAGTGGGGCCTGGGTAGTCAATGAGTACATCCTTCATTGTTCCTAGTCGTGGGAATGTCGAGACGGGGCATCGATATTCCAGAGTAGACTAGCATATATCTTCTCGATCCATGTGATGGGCGATGGATGATCCCATATCCATTGGTGTTTGACATCAGAGATGGTATGAGGGTGCTCAGTGGAGACTGGGTACACTGAACGGACTCGCCGAGAACTCCCAGATGGTATTATACCTCACGTCAGATGGCAGTTCTCTGGTGACACTGGTACAGCTTAGTCTGTTGACCCGAGATCGTCATAGAGTCTTGTGTGTCTCCCACTGTGCTTTGATTTCCACCCTACCACGGCTCTACTGAGTCGTGCAAACGGGTGGTTTTTGGGTTCAGTCCCGATTCATATGGAGGCAATGAGCGATAGGAGGGGATTCGTCTCTCCCGGTATTGGGGGTTGATGCTGCGCTATGCTCGACTGGCCATAACTGGAAATCCCTGGCCAGGGTTGCTGTGATTTACTGGTAAGAGTTATCAGTAGTTTCATGATTGTTATGGACCTTACATCGGCATGACTTATCAAGCTATTGGGGTCTAACGTTTACCACCCCTAGGCGAGATATGCGACATATCAGACGATCAGACCGGACTGTGCGGTAAGTGTTGCTGGTTGGATTCACAGGAGTGTGAGCGGGCTTGCTCGTTGATCTTCTGATCGCTCAATACCCGGGTGGCCGTTACGTTTAGCAGACCGCTTGCGGCTTGTGTGTGTTTGATATGATCATCACCTGCTGCCGGCGTATTGACGAGTCTTTAGAGTCCTACACAGAGGTTTCCTGGCTCAAGCAAAACGAAATAGGAGCGCATATGAGATATGTGCGGGACCGAGAATAATACTAGTATGTGATACTGTATTCCATTCTCGTGATTTGTATCATTGGACCGTTATATATGATATAGCCGGGTTACCGAATCAAGTGTTGATTCGATACATTGATACACTTGATATTAGTCGGTTATATGCAGTATGACCGGATCATTAAATCAAGTGTTGATTTAATGATTTAATGTATAATTATATATTTGATATATTACTTTACATTAACTACTATTAGTTCACTTAAGATGGATTTTCTCACTTGATATGCACATTGTATATATGATATAGTTTTATGCACTAGTTTGTATCATATTTGATGATACATGCAAACTTGGGTGAGTGTATGCTATACACCATGTTTAGGTTAATGGTTAGGGTTTTAAATTATTCACTTATTCATTTTATTTATTTTCTTTATTCCTTTTGGCAAAAATGAAATGGTGGCTAACTTTGTTTCTTGCTTAAGCTTCATGAAGCTTCTTAGCTTCATCTACCATTTTGTTTTTTCCTTAACCTAACCATTCACTTAAACCCTAGTTTAGTCTCTACACTAGTTACACTAACCCATGGTTGCTATATGATAAGATCACTTGATTTATTATTATTAATCAATTGATTTTATTATGCTTATTATATTCTTTTCTTCTTCTTCTTCTTCAAGAAGAAGAAACCTTGCTACCTCCAATGGTGCCATAATAAAAAGAGTGAGAAATCCAAATCTAAAGTGAACCCACTTCCTATTTCTTCATCCTCTACCACTTGCCATGTAGTAGAGAGTGTTATCTTCACAAGTTCTATGACCAAGTGAAGATGAAGCTTGATCTTGAGTTGCCTCGACGTAGATCATCTTCGGCATCGAAGTCGACGACCTAGTGTTAGTTATATGTATGCCCTAGAGGCCATTACTGTACATTGGATGTATATTGTAGTGGATGCTGGGACATATATAGGTAGGACTTTCTTGCTCGACATGATAGTACGCTATCTGGTTGCTCTTTCTCTTAACATGTATACTTTCTGTCTCTCTGATTACATGTTGATAAAGCCCTTAGGATGTGTACTCGACTTCCAGGACTATGATGCAGATCATACTAGTGGGGCCTGGGTAGTCCATGAGTACATCCTTCAATGTTCCTAGTCGTGGGAATATCGAGACGGGGCATCGATATTCCAGAGTAGACTAGCGTATATCTTCTCGACCCATGTGATGGGCGATGGATGATCCCATATCCATTGGTGTTTGACATCGGAGATGGTATGCGGGTGCTCAGTGGAGACTGGGTACACTGAACGGACTCGCCGAGAACTCCCAGTTGGTATTATACCACACGTCAGAGGGCAGTTCTCTGGTGACACTGGTGCAGCTTAGTCTGTTGACCCGAGATCGTCATAGAGTCTTGTGTGTCTCCCACTGTGCTTTGATTTCCACCCTACCACGGCTCTACTTAGTCATGCAAACAGGTGGTTTTTGGGTACAGTCCCGATTCACATGGAGGCAATGAGCGATAGGAGGGGATTCGTCTCTCCCGGTATTGGGGGTTGATGTTGCGCTATGCACGACTGGCCATAACAGGAAATCCCTGGCCAGGGTTGCAGTGATCTACTGGTAAGTGTTATCAGTAGTTTCACGAATGTTATGGACCCTACGTCGGCATGACTTATCAAGCTACTGGGGTCTGACGTTTACCACCCCTAGGCGAGATATGCGACATATCAGACGAACATACCGGACTGTACGGTAAGTGTTACTGGTTGGATTCACAGGAGTGTGAGCGGGCTTGCTCGTCGATATTCTGATCGCTCAATACTCGGGTGGCCGTTACGTTTAGCAGACCGCTTGCGGCTTGTGGGTGCTTGATATGATCATCATCTGCTGCCGGCGTATTGACGAGTCTTTAGAGTCCTACACAGAGGTTTCCTGGCTCAAGCGAAACGAAATAGGATCGCATATGAGATATGTGCGGGACCGAGAATAATGCGTGTATGTGATACCGTATTCCATTCTCGCGATGAATGTATCGATTGGTTGTATGCGATATAACCTAGTTATCAAATCAAGGATTGATTCGATAAGCCGATACATTGGATATTAGTCGGTTATATGCGATATGACCGGATCGATAAATCAAGTGTTGATTTAATGATTTAATGCATAATTATATATTTGATATATTACTTTGCATTAACTAGTATCGGTTCACTTTAAATGGATTTTCTAACTTGAAATGCACAAGTTGTATATGTGATATACTTTTGTGCACTTGTTTGTATCATGTTTGATGATACATGCTCACTTGGGTTTGTGTAAAGAATTAAACCATGGTTAAGTTAGTGGTTAGGGTTTACATTTTTCTTATTCATTTATTTATTTTTCATTTTGGAAAGATAAATAAATCATGGTGGCTTTCTTTGTTTGTTTGTTGAAGCTTCATGAAGCTTTGAACAAGTCCACCATTCTTGTCTCATGCTTAACCCTAACCATTCAACCTAACCTTAGTCAATTCTCTACACCTAACTAAGGTTGAGATTATGATAAGTATCATATTGTTTTCTATTTTAAAATATACTTATCATATTCTTTTTCTTCTTCCTTTTCATCTTCAACAAGAAGAAAACCTTGCCTTCATCAATGGGAACTTGAGAAAAAGAGTGAGAAATCCAATTCTAAAGTGAACCCACCTCCTATTTCTTCATCCTCTACCACTTGCCAAGTAGTATAGGGTGTTTTCTTCACAAGTTTCATGACTTGGTGAAGTTGGAGTTTGATCTTGAGTTGCCTCGACGTAGATCATCTTCGGTATCGAAGTCGACGACCTAGCCCGCCCTTTTCTCCGATGAAGCCGATGCTAGAGTCCGGGATTCGATATGGACAGCGGAGGGACGTCATCACAGAGCCTAGGAGGTGGAGGACCAGATCTACAAAGGTTGTAGCCTCTTTCCTTTTAAGTTAAAGTTGTTTACTTGCATCGCATCGTCTATACATCTAGTTAACGATCCGTATTAGGGTTTGTAGGCACAAGGAAAAATTAGAATTGGGCATGTTTGATCTGTTGTGAGACTTCATTAGTGTGCCTAGAAACCCTACAGTGGTATCAGAGCCTAGCTAGAGCCTTAGGCGATGCGTAGACGGAGTTAGAAGTCCGATCGAACCGAAACCCTAATTCAAATTTGCTCTCTGGACATTTTTCAAAAACTGGGTTTTTCCAGATTAAAAATTCTTAAAAACTTCAGCAGGAAGATCTAAGAATTATGGTGCAAAACGAGATCCTGATTCATCTAAACCGCCGCGGTTCCGCGGCACGAGCATGGCTCGTGGGGCGGTTCCGCGGCCGTACGGTCGCCTCTCCCAATAATATTTGCACAATAATTCCTATATTTTGGTTCTGGATTTTCTGGGATTTTTTAAATCTTACTCCAGAGTTGAGTATTCTGGGTTGTATTGGGAGTTCGTAGATTCGATCGGATTGTCAAACTTTGTCTATGTGTTTTTCCGGATAGTTTTAGAATATGTTAAAAAGTTCGACCGGATATAAATACCCAATTTTTCCCCTGCCGGGAAATCTCCAATTGCTGGATTTTTCCGTAGTTTAACGACGTTCTAAGTAGTGCAAGTAACGCGATGGTCCCTCTAGAAGACAACAAACCTTAACTCGATTATGTGACCGTCTTGAACTGCCCTTTGAACCTTAGGGTTTGGGGCAGTACGGCGTGCCACATGTAAGGCGTTGGCTTGACCCTTCTACGGCTGGACCGTTGGTACTGAGGCATGAAGTGAATGTTTTTAAACTTATTTCATGTGTTGAGCTGTTTCGGGAAAACTTGGGTGTTCGAATGTTCGATCGGAAAGTTTAACATTTTCTATTTATCTGGAATGTGATACAATAATTGGAATTCACAAGCAGTTATGAGATAACTGAATGAATGTTATAAACATAGCAGTTTAGTCTCACTTGATCGGTTGCCACGGAATTTTGATGTGATCAAAAGTCCGTCGCAATCACGTAGCGTACGCGGATACTCGCCGGGTAAACTTAATAGACAGCCTCACTCCATAGCCCCGACCAAGTGACTGTAGGAGAACCCCGTCGCCGAAAGCATCCGTTTGGGTGCTCGCGGCAGCGGTGTTCCGCCTTGGTGCACTTCGTCGACGGTATCAGGGGTGCGGCCGCCTACTAAAGTTTGCGACGAGCATTCGATCAGAATGTCGGGAATCCTGTTGAATTGCCCGACATGATATTTAAAAGTGTTTTCGATAATGAGACTAAAATGCGGGGTTTATAATTGTTAGGCATGCTATGTCTAAGTATTTCATTTGATTAGGCATGCGATGTCTAAAGAGGTTGCGGATTCCAACTGTTGTAGTTTTACACTTTGTTTTTTGTGACCGTAAGTGTAATATGTGATATCGCCGGTTTCGTTGCTATATGTCAACGACAATTGGGATATGCATATTTACTTACGTTGATGATATATGATGTTATGTGTTGCTGGATATGTTATATTGGATCGTCGTGGTTGAATAGCCGGGGTTTTTTTTTATGTGAGATGAGTGTTTTTTTTTATTTTCATTCATGTAAAAAACTTGTATGTAATATTCTTTTATTGGGGCACTTCCAGGTTGCGGATGTTGTCACCATTTGTATATTATTTACTTTTCCGCATTAGGATAGACCCAAGGAGGGGAGCACAAGTAACCGGGTTCTGGGGTCCAGTGGGAGACCAACTCGAGGAGTCGAGTCCGGGTCTCCTAACCCTAGAATTGGTAGGGTTGCTTGCCGCTCTCGTAGGGGTCTAGGGGTGTGGGATTGGCTATTCATCACGACCGTGGAATCCGTGTTTTATACTGGCTCGTATTGAAAACACGGACGTCCTAGTATATCCAATATTTCATATGATATTTTCTGCTGCGTTATCTGTGATGTGATCATGTGATTTGTTCAGATAGATACTATATATAGTATATATGATATATTATATAGACGTTGCTTATGTTTTACACCCGCGCTAGCCCTGCCTCGTTCTGGCGTTAGTTACCTAACCTAACGGTGCAGACGGGACATCGAGGCGAATGCGGATGGCATAAGCGTATGTTATATTTATCTGTGATGTTTAGGTGGACTTAATTGATGGGACATTCATTAATGAGATTAATGAAAGAAAATAAACCTAATTGATGTTGTGGAATCGAATTTCAAAATAAAACAGGTAGCTTCAGTTCTTGCTTTGCATCGCGTTGTTCATTTAAAGAACATCCTGCACCTTATTCGATGAGGAAAGGACTGAGATCCCTTCACCGGGAGTGACTCCTTTAGCAATAACTGGCAGATGCTACACACTCGGTTTGTCTTTTGATCGCTTCTATAGTTTCCGCTTTGCACAGTGATATATATGATATATCCCGCACCTCATTCGACGAGGAAAGGGCCGACGATCCCTTCACCGGGAGTGACCCCTTTAGCAAAACTAGAAAAGCTTCAAAAACATTCCATTTAAAAACCATTTGATTCCGCAACGAGATCAAGTTCAAAGCGTTAAAGGTTTTCATAAAAACCATTCGCAACCCTCCATCATTTTAGGAAGTAGAGTACTTAGTATTCGTGTTGTGTTTGTTGACCATAGTCAAGGCACAGTGTACGGTAGCTAAGTGATGTCTTCCTACACCGCATATGATGCGATTAGTTAGGACAGTCGCGTGACTTTGTTGACCTTAGTTAAGGGTCATGTGGGTGGGTCTAATTAATCACGAAATGACGGGTAGAACTTGACTAGTGCTTATGATTTGTTGACCATAGTTAAGGTCATAAGTGTAGGGTTCCTAGGCACACACGAGAGGTCTCACAAGGCATCGACCATGCCAATTTCAAAAATATGGTGCCGAGAAACCCTAGACTACGGATCGTCGGCTAGATTTCTAGGCAAAAAAGCTAACTAGTTAACACTTAACTAAAAGAATGCGGAAATACAACCTTTGTAGATCCGGTGTTCCACCTCCACGGCTCCGCAATGAAGTCTCCTCGCTTTCCAAGACGGATCCCGGGCTCTAGCATCGGCTTCGTCGGAGAAATGGCGAGCTAGGTCGTCGATGTCCATGCCGAAGATGATCTACGTCGAGGCATCGCTAAATCAAGCTCCACCTTCACCAAGTCATGAAAACTTGTGAAGGAAACACACTCTACTACTTGGCAAGAGGTAGAGGATGAAGAAATAGGAAGTGGGTAGACATTAGAATTGGATTTCTCACTCATTTCCATCAATCACCATTGATGGAGCTTGCTTTCTTCAAGTGAAGAAAGGAAGAAGAAGAAGAATTATGTTATGATAAGAATTATTAGAATAGAATAGAAAATCAATTCTTATCATAATTCTAACTATGGTTATGTGTAGAGAATTGACCAAGGTTAAAATAATGGTTAGGGTTAAGGATGAGATAAGAATGGTGGATTAAGTCAAAGCTTCATGAAGCTTCAACTAAACAACAAATAAAGCCACCATTCTTTTCTCTTTTCCATTTATTTTCCAAAATGTATAAACAAATAAATAAATGAATAAATAAGTAATGGAAAAATAAAACCCTAATTATATGTTTAACCATGGTTTAATTCTTTACACTTAACCAAGTAAACATGTATCATCAAACATGATACAATCATGTGTACAAAAGTATATCACATATACAATGTGCACATCCCGAGTGAGAAAATCCATTTAAAGTGAACCAATACTAGTTAGTGCAAAGTAATATATCAAATATATAATTATGCATTAAATCATTAAATCAACACTTGATTCAATGATCCGGTCATGTCGCACACAACCGACTAGTATACAATGTATCGGCTTATCGAATCAACGCTTGAATCGATAACTAGGTTATATCGCATACAACCATTCGATACATTCATCGTGAGAATGAAATACGGTATTACATACACGCATTATTCTCGGTCCCACACATATCTCATATGCGCTCCTATTTCGTTTCGCTTGAGCCAGGAAACCTCTGTATAGGACTCTAAAGACTCGTCAATACACCGGCAGCAGATGATGATCATATCAAACACCCACAAGCCGCAAGCGGTCTGCTAAACGTAACGGCCACCCGGGTATTGAGCGATCAGAAGATCGACGAGCAAGCCCGCTCACACTCCAGTGAATCCAACCAGTAACACTACCGTACAGTCCGGTCTGTCCGTCTGATATGTCGCATATCTCGCCTAGGGGTGGTAAACGTCAGACCCCAATAGCTCGATAAGTCGTGTCGATATGAGGTCTATAACAGTTCGAGAAACTACTGGTAACACTTACCAGTAAATCTCAGCAACCCTGGCCAGGGATTTCCGGTTATAGCCAATCGAACACAGCGCAACATCAACTCCCTATACCGGGAGAGACTAATCCCCTCCTATCGCTCATTGCCTCCATGTGACTCGGGACTGTACCCAAAAACCACCGTTTTGCACGCCCTCTTGGACGCGGTAAGGTGGAAATCAAAGCACAGTGGGAACCACACAAGACTCTATGACGATCTCGATTCAACAGACTACTCTGTACCAGTGTCACCAGAGAACTGCCATCTGACGTGACGTATAATACCATCTGGGAGTTCTCGGCGAGTCCGTCCAGTGTACCCAGTCTCTACTGAGCACCCGTATATCATCTCTGATGTCAAACACCAATGGATATGGGATCATCCATCGCCCATCTGTATGGGTCGAGAAGGTGTACGCTAGTCTACTCTGGTATATCGATGCCCCATCTCGATACACCCACGACTAGGGACTTTCAAGGATGTACCTATGGACTACATGTCCCCACTAGTATGATCCGCATCATAGTCCAGGTAGTCAAGTACACATCCTAAGGGCTTTACCAACATGTAACAGAGAGACAATCAATGTACACGTTAAGGTAAAGAGTAACCAGATAGCATACTATCATGTCGAGCAAGAAAGTCCTCTCTATATATGTCCCAGCATCCACTACAATATACATCCTATGTACAGTAATGGCCTCTAGGGCATACATATAACTAACAATCTCCCACTTGCACTAGGGCCTTCTGTAGCAGTGGTCGTAGTATCTCATACTCAACCATCCCATGAAAGTCTCTCTCTGGGAATAGGCCTTCGTGAGTGGATCCGCTGCGTTATCCTCTAAGTCTGCTCTCCTTGCCTCGATCACCCTGGAGATCAACCATCTCCATGATCAGGTGATACTGCCTTAGAATATGTCTGGATCACTGATGGGACCAGCGTTCCTTGGCATAAGCCACAACTCCATTGTCTCACAATGGTAGGAACGTAGTTCATCTCATGAACTAATATACACCCAAACATCCTCTTTGGTAGCATCTTGAGTAGCGATGTATCCAGCCTTTATCGTCTAGTATGTCTCGGTATCTAGCTTGGAACTCTTCCAACATACCGTCCCTTTACTGAGGGTAAAGACAATGCCTGCGACTGACATTCAGTCGTCTTTATCACCCTGGAACCTTTCCAGTGATTCTCCCCAGGATCGATTGATACCATCTCACTACAGCTAGTGAGTATCCTAACATCCAATTAGATCTATCTCATAGATCCAAAATCCAGGATTTAGTAGGTATCACTTTGATCCTATACTGAGAATCTTTGTGATAAACGGAGATTGATCGAGCGTAGCATAAGAAACTCCTTTCTTATCAAGAGTATGTCATCCACGTACTCTACGAGGATCACCACCATACTCCCTACTACCTTTTTGTTTATACAAGGTTCATCTACCATTTTGATGAAGTCAAACTCTTTGACTGACACATCAAAACAGACGTTCCATCTCCGCGATGTCTGCTTTATCCTATAAAGCATCTTGCACTCGTTTCCGCTGCTCCCACTGTTTACGAGGCCCTCTGGCTGTGTACTTATAGACGCTCTCTTCTAAATCATCATTTTAGAAGAGCTGTCATGACACCCAACCACCAGATATCGTAGTCATGGTATGTAGCCGTGGCAAGTAGTATCTGGATGGACTTAAGCATAGGTACTGGAAAAGGTTTGATCATTATCCACGCCTGGTCAATGACGAAAACCTTTAACAAGTCTAGCTTTGAAAGTCTCAACTTTTCCATCTACACCAAGTAATCTTCTCAAGATATACTTGCTCCTGACGGGGATTTAACCCTTCAGATATAGCAGCCAAAGTCCATACTTTGCTGGTGTACATGGATTCCATCTCAGATCACTAAGCATCCAGCCATTCTTACAGAGTCACACTCCTGATGGCCAGCTCGAAACTAGTTGGGTCATCATCTCATGATGCAATCCTCGCTCCCACTGTCATAGAGAAACCGAAGTAACTCTCAGGTGGGTGAGGAACCCTACAGATCGGCGGAGAGGCCGAGGTTCGTTGGAATCTACTGAATCCTTTGGTTCTATCAAATCATCTGCTGCAGTTTGTATAGCTGGAACATTTCCAGTTCTACATAACAGTATTTGCCTCGAGCTTGTCCGGATTTTGCTTTTAGACATAGGCCGGACAACCCCAAATCTTAACTAACTTAAGATATGGGCTCTTCCCGTTCCATATCACATATGAAGTGGTAGGCAACTGATTTGATCGTGACCCTATTCAATAGGTATGCAGCTTCTCAAGCGCATAACTCCCAAAAGGAAATAGGTTACTCAGTAGTACTCATCATAGAGCACACCATATCATATAGGGTGTGATTGCTCCGCCCCGATATACCATTTTGCTATGGTGTATTCGGAGGAGTAATGCCGAGAGAGAATCTCATTCTCCTTTAGAATAGTCCAGTAATTTCCGTGCTCAAGTATTTACCTCCTCGATCTCATCATAGGACATAATACTTATACCCGTATTTTGGTTCTCTACTTCTAACTTATATTCCGCGAATATCTCAAAAGGTTCGGACTTGTGTTTCAACAGGAACATAGGTCTGAATCTCGAAAGATTATCAGAGAATGTAATGAAGTACAAAGAACCGGTCTTGGAATGTGTAGACAGGGGACCCACATACATCAACATGTATCATCCCAAGAGTTCACTAACTCTTTCTCTGTTTCCAATAAACATGGCTGAGGTCATCTTATCTTTGTGACATGACTGGCGAGTTTCACAAGATGTAAATTCAAACTGATTTGAATATGCATCTACATGTAACTCCAGCTAGTCGGGTCGCATTGATATGACCTAGTCTACAATACCTCAAGAAGAATTCGTTCATTTCTGAACTCTTCCTCTTGTGTGTGTTCAGTATACTAAGAACTGTATTTTGATTTAGAACATCAATGCTTTTAGATAACGTGCCTGAACCGATCAACTTTTGATATAGGAAATGTTCAAAACATTATCCAACAATACAAAATTTTATCATTTCTTTACTAATAAAGAGAGTGATATGATTTTGTATATCAGGTTCGGTATCTAATAACATACGTTCAGAATCAATGTATTCTGGTAATACAGGGTGACAGTGACCAACAGACTTGGCTGCAACTCTTGCCCCGTTTTCTGTCTCATGAAACTTATCACCCGTTCTCAGTTTTTCTACCTTTTTGTAGCCCTATGTAACAGATTACATATCTGGGATCCTGATCCAGTATCATATACCAAGGATGCGGAGGATACTGAGAAACAGTTCTGTATAATGAACATACCCGAAGATGATGCATCAGCATGCATTCTCTTCGTTTGGGCGGCACGGGAAATCTGGTATTCCCCAATTTCCTGCTCTGTCTTATAACATTTATAAGTGGGAGCGGGACCAACGTTCCCCATCTCAGTATAACAAGCGGGTTCGGTCAATAATCTGTATTATTATCTTGATTAAGGCGTGATATGGTCGCTACCAGGAGAGAGAGAGAGAAGAAAACACTCAGCGTGCGCTCTGTCAAGAATAGATTGGTTATTATTTTATCTAATCAGGATGGCTCCCACTGCTTTTTATCAAATCTTCCTTCAAACCCTAAAAGGAAAGACTAGCCGGGATTAATTACACACTACAAGTTCGCCAATCTTTCAGCCAGGCCAGTGTCGGTACTTTGAGGGAGGTGCCCCGTGCTTTCGCACGGACCTAATTAATGTAAACCTCGTTTTCCCAGAGGCGTAACCTCGTTAACACCTTTCTAGACACCTACTTGATCGGCTAATTGTAATGTGTAAAACTCTCCCAGGAGTAACAATTACTCGCAGCGGGTATCGGGATCCAACTATCTCATAGAAGGTATGCAATCTCATTGCAAATTTCAACACTTGAAATTCTCGATAATATTTTGCCCCTAGCGTCCTATGACCTTGACGGAGGCCAAACAACCCATAGTCCGCTAGTCAAGTTCAACCCGTCATTTCTTGATTGAATTAAACCCACCCGCACGACCCTTGACAGAGGCCAAACAACGCCGTACGAATACCCTAATCCAATCGCATCATATGCTAGTAGATAAGCACTAGTTAGCTACCATACACTACGCCTTGACGGAGGCCAAACAACCGCACAACGAATACTAACTAGTACTTATCTGAAATGACGGAGGGCTACGACAGGTTTTCTGAAAACCTATTGCGTAATGAACTTGATATCGTTGTAGAATCAAATGATTTTAAAATGGAGTGTTTTTTAGGCTTTTCTAGTTTTGCTAAAGGGGTCACTCACGGTGAAGGGATCGTCGGCCCTTTCCTCGTCGAATGAGGTGCGGGATATATCATATATATCACTGTGCAAAGCAGAAACTATAGAAGCAATCAAAAGACATACCGAGTGTGTAGCATCTGCCAGTTATTGCTAAAGGAGTCACTCCCGGTGAAGGGATCTCGGTCCTTTCCTCATCGAATAAGGTGCAGGATATATCACATATACCGCTGTGCAAAGCAAGAACTGTAGCTACCTGTTTTATTTTGAAATTCGATTCTACAACATCTTAGGTTTCTTTTCTTTCATTAATCACATTAATGAAGTCCCATCATTTAAATTACCTAAACATCACAGATAAATACGACGTACACTTATGCCATCCGCATTCGCCTCGATGTTCCCTCGTGCACCGTTAGGTTAGGTAACTAATGGCAGAGCGGGGCAGGGCTAGCACGGGTGTAAAACATAAGTAACGTCTATATAATATATCATATATACTATATACTGTATCTATCACAGAACATCACATGATCACATCACAGATATCGCAGCAGAAGAATCATATGAAATATTGGATATACTAGGACGTCCGTGTTTTCAATACGAGCCAGTATAAAACACGGATTCCACGGTCGCGATGAATAGCCAAACCCACACCCCTAGACCCCTACGAGAGCGGCAAGCAACCCTACCAATTCTAGATTTAGGAGACCCTGACTCGACTCCTCGAGTTGGTCTCCCACTGGACTCCAGAACGCGGTTACTTGTGCCCTCCTCCTTGGGTCTATCCTAGTGCGGAAAAGTAAATAATATACAAAGGTGACTAGTTCCGCAACCTGGAAGTGCTCCAATAAAAGAATATTACATACAAGTTTTTACATGAATGAAAATGAAAAACACTCATCTCACATAAAAACCCCCGGCTATTCAAACACGACGATCCAATATAACATATCCAGCAACACATAACATCACATGTCATCAACGTAAGTAAACATGCGCATCCCAATTGTCGTTGACATATAGCAACGAAACCGGCGATATCACATATTACACTTACGGTCACAGAAAAGAAAGTGTAAAACTACAACAGTTGGAATCCGCATCCTCCTTAGACATCACATGCCTAATCAAATGAATTACTTAGACATCGCATGCCTAACAATTATAAACCCCGCATTTTAGTCTCATTATCGAAAACTCTTTTCAATATCAAGTCGGGCAATTCAACAAGATTCCCGACACCCTGATCGAATGCTCGTCGCAAACTTCAGTAGACGGCCGCACCCCTGATACCGTCGACGAAGTGCACCAAGGCGGAACACCGCTACCGCGAGCACCCTTACGGATGCTTTCAGCGACGGGGTTCTCCTTCAGTCACTTGGTCGGGGCTATGGAGCGAGGCTGTCTATTAAGTTTATCCGACGAATATCCGCGTACGCTACGTGATTGCGACGGAGTTTTGATCACATCAAAATTCCGTGGCAACCCATCAAGTGAGACTAAAGTGCTATGTTTATAACATTCATTCAGTTATCACATAACTTTTGTGAATTCCAATTGTTGTATCACATTCCGAATAAACAGAAAATGTTAAACTTTCCGATCGAACATTCGAACACCCAAGTTTTCCCGATACAGCTCAACACATGAAATAAGTCTAACAACATTCAGTTCGTGCCTCAGTACCAACGGTCCAGCCGTAGAAGGGTCAAGCCAACGCCTCACATGTGGCACTCCGTACTGCCCCAAACCCGAAGGTTCAAAGGGCAGTTCAAGACGGTCACATAATCGAGTTAAGGTTTGTTGTCTTCTAGAGGGTCCATTGCGTTACTTGCACTACTTAGAACGCCGTTAAACTACGGAAAAATCCAACACTTGGAAATTTCCCGACAGGGGAAAAATTGGGTATTTATATCCGGTCGAACTTTTTAACATATTCTAAAATTTATCCGGAAAACCACACCGACAAAAATTAGACAGTCCGATCGAATACACCGAGTCCCCAATACAACCCAGAAAATACAACTCTGGAATAAATATTAAAAACATCCAGAACACACAAGAAACACCAACAGAAACAACTGAAGAAAACACACATCCTGATCATCACAGACGGCCGCGGAACCGCCGCAAAAGGGGGGTCAACGCCGCGGTTCCGCGGTCGTACTGTTGAATTAGGTTGTCGTTTTCTCCAGTTTTTCTTAGAATTTCCTGCACATTTCTCTGCATATTTTTAATTCCAAAAAATCCACATTTTACAGAAATGTCCAGAGAGCATTTTTCAAGTCGTGTTTTGGGTCGATCGGACTTCTAACTCCGTCGGGACTTCGCCTAAGGCTCTAGCTAGGCTCTGATACCACTGTGTAGGGTTCCTAGGCACACACGAGAGGTCTCACAAGGCATCGACCATGCCAATTTCAAAAATATGGTGCCGAGAAACCCTAGACTACGGATCGTCGGCTAGATTTCTAGGCAAAAAAGCTAACTAGTTAACACTTAACTAAAAGAATGCGGAAATACAACCTTTGTAGATCCGGTGTTCCACCTCCACGGCTCCGCAATGAAGTCTCCTCGGTGTCCAAGACGGATCCCGGGCTCTAGCGTCGGCTTCGTCGGAGAAATGGCGAGCTAGGTCGTCGATGTCCATGCCGAAGATGATCTACGTCGAGGCATCGCTAAATCAAGCTCCACCTTCACCAAGTCATGAAAACTTGCGAAGGAAACACACTCTACTACTTGGCAAGAGGTAGAGGATGAAGAAATAGAAAGTGGGTAGACATTAGAATTGGATTTCTCCCTCATTTCCATCAATCACCATTGATGGAGCTTGCTTTCTTCAAGTGAAGAAAGGAAGAAGAAGAAGAATTATGTTATGATAAGAATTATTAGAATAGAATAGAAAATCAATTCTTATCATAATTCTAACTATGGTTATGTGTAGAGAATTGACCAAGGTTAAAGTAATGGTTAGGGTTAAGGATGAGATAAGAATGGTGGACTAAGTCAAAGCTTCATGAAGCTTCAACTAAACAACAAATAAAGCCACCATTCTTTTCTCTCTTCCATTTATTTCCCAAAATGTATAAACAAATAAATAAATGAATAAATAAGTAATGGAAAAATAAAACCCTAATTATATGTTTAACCATGGTTTAATTCTTTACACTTAACCAAGTAAACATGTATCATCAAACATGATACAATCATGTGTACAAAAGTATATCACATATACAATGTGCACATCCCGAGTGAGAAAATCCATTTAAAGTGAACCAATACTAGTTAGTGCAAAGTAATATATCAAATATATAATTATTCATTAAATCATTAAATCAACACTTGATTCAATGATCCGGTCATGTCGCACACAACCGACTAGTATACAATGTATCGGCTTATCGAATCAACGCTTGAATCGATAACTAGGTTATATCGCATACAACCATTCGATACATTCATCGCGAGAATGAAATACGGTATTACATACACGCATTATTCTCGGTCCCGCACATATCTCATATGCGCTCCTATTTCGTTTCGCTTGAGCCAGGAAACCTCTGTGTAGGACTCTAAAGACTCGTCAATACGCCGGCAGCAGATGATGATCATATCAAACACCCACAAGCCGCAAGCGGTCTGCTCAACGTAACGGCCACCCGGGTATTGAGCGATAAGAAGATCGACGAGCAAGCCCGCTCACACTCCAGTGAATCCAACCAGTAACACTACCGTACAGTCCGGTCTGTCCGTTTGATATGTCGCATATCTCGCCTAGGGGTGGTAAACGTCAGACCCCAATAGCTCGATAAGTCATGTCGATATGAGGTCTATAACAGTTCGAGAAACTACTGGTAACACTTACCAGTAAATCTCAGCAACCATGGCCAGGGATTTCCGGTTATAGCCAATCGAACACAGCGCAACATCAACTCCCTATACCGGGAGAGACGAATCCCCTCCTATCGCTCATTGCCTCCATGTGACTCGGGACTGTACCCAAAAACCACGGTTTTGCACGCCCTCTTGGACGCGGTAAGGTGGAAATCAAAGAACAGTGGGAACCACACAAGACTCTATGACGATCTCGGGTCAACAGACTACTCTGTACCAGTGTCACCAGAGAATTGCCATCTGACATGAGGTATAATACCATCTGGGAGTTCTCGGCGAGTCCGTCCAGTGTACCCAGTCTCTACTGAGCATCCGTATATCATCTCTGATGTCAAACACCAATGGATATGGGATCATCCATCGCCCATCTGTATGGGTCGAGAAGGTATACGCTAGTCTACTCTGGTATATCGATGCCCCATCTCGATACACCCACGACTAGGGACTTTCAAGGATGTACCTATAGACTACATGTCCCCACTAGTATGATCCGCATCATAGTCCAGGTAGTCAAGTACACATCCTAAGGGCTTTACCAACATGTAACAGAGAGACAATCAATGTACACGTTAAGGTAAAGAGTAACCAGATAGCATACTATCATGTCGAGCAAGAAAGTCCTCCCTATATATGTCCCAGCATCCACTACAATATACATCCTATGTACAGTAATGGCCTCTAGGGCATACATATAACTAACAATAAGTGCTAGGGGTAAAAACCTTTATCGGGTGTTTCAAGTGTTGAAATTTGCAACGAGATTGCATACCTTCTATATGATAGTTGGATCCCGATACCCACTACGAGTAATTGTTACTCCTGGGAGAGTTTTGCACTTTGCAATTAGCCGATCAAGTAGGTGTCTAGAAAGGTGTCAACGGGGTTACGCCTCTGGGAAAACGAGGTTTACTGTAATTAGGTCCGTGCGAAAGCACGGGGAACCTCCCACAAAGTACCGACACTGGCCTGGCTGAAAGATTGGCGAACTTGTAGAGTGTAATTAATCCCGGCTAGTCTTTCCTTTTAAGGTTTGAAGGAAGATTTGACAAAAACAGTGGGAGCCATCCTGATTAGATAAAATATATAACCAGTCTGATCTTGCAATGGCGCACGCTGAGTGTTTTCTTCTCTCTCTCTCTCCAGGTAGCGACCATATCATGCCTTAATCAAGATAATAATATGGATGTATTGACCGAACCCGCTTGTTATACTGAGCTGTGGAACATTGGTCCCGCTCCAACATATAATTGTTATAAGACAGAGCAGGAAATAGGGGAATACCAGAATTCCTATGCCGCCCAAACGAAGAAAGTGCATATGATGCATCTTCTTCGGGTGTGTTCGTTACACAGAACTGTTTCTCAGTATCCTCTGCATCCTGGGTATTTGATACCGGATCAGGATCCCAGATATGTAATCTGTTACATAGGGCTACAAAAAGGTAGAAAATCTGAGAACGGGTGATAAGTTTCATGAGATAGAAAACGGGGCAAGTGTTGCAGCCAAGTCTGTTGGTCACTGTCACCCTGTATTACCTATACATTGATTCTGAACAAATGCTATTAGATACCGAACCTGATATACAAAATCATATCAGTCTCTTTATTAGTAAAGAAAGGATATAATTTTGTATTGTTGGATAATGTTTTGAACATTTCCTATATCAAAAGTTGATCGGTTCAGGCACGTTATCTAAAAGCATTGACGTTCTAAATCAAACTACAGTTCCTAGTATACAGAACACACACAAGAAGAGGAGTTCAGAAATGAACGAATCCTTCTTGAGGCATTGTAGACTAGGTCACATCAATGCGACCCGACTGGCTGAAGTTACATTTTAGATGCATACTTAAATCAGTTTGAATTTACATCTTGTGAAACTTGCCAGTCATGTCACAAAGATTAGATGACCATAGCTCCGTTTACAGGAAACAGAGAAAGAGTTAATGAACTCTTGGGACTGATACATGATGATGTATGTAAGGTCTCCTGTCTACACATGCCAGGACTGGTTCTTTATACTTCATTACGTTCTCTGATGATCTCTCAAGATTCAGTCATATGTTCCTGTTGAAACATGAGTCCGAACCTTTTGAGATATTCACAGAATATAAGCGAGAAGTAGAGAACCAAAATACGGGTATAAGTATTATGTCCTATGATAAGATCAGGGAGGAGAATACTTGTGCATGGAATCCTTGGACTATTCTAAAGGAAAATGAGATTCTCTCTCAGTATTACTCCTCTGAATACACCACAGCACAACGGTGTATCGGGGTGGAGCAATCGCACAATATTAAATATGGTGTGCTCTATGATGAGTATTACTGAGTTACCTATTTCCTTTTGGGGTTGTGCACTTGAGAGGCTGCATACCTATTGAATTGGGTTCGAATCAAATCAGTGCCTACCACTCCATATGAGATATGGTATGGGAAGAGCTTATCTCTTAAGTAAGTTAAGATTTGGGGTTGTCCGGCTTATGTCTAAAGCAAAATCCGGACAAAATCGAGGCAAGGTCAGTTCTGTAGAACTGGAAAGGTTCCAGCTATACAAAACTGCAGCTGATTTGATTGGACCAAAGGATTCTATAGTCCCCAACGAACCTCAAGCCTCTCCGCCGATCTAGTAAGGTTCCTCATCCGCCTGAGAGATACCTCGGTTTCTCGATGACAGTGGGAGCGAGGAATGCATCATGAGATGATGACCCAATTAGTTTCGAACAGGCCATCAAGAGTAGGGACTCTGTAAGAATAGCTGGATGCTTAGCGATCTGACCTGGAATCCATGTACACCAGCAAAGTATGGACTTTGGCTGCTATATCTGAAGGGTTAAATTCCCATCAGGAGCAAGTATATCTTGAGAAGATTACTTGGTGTAGATGGAAAAGTTGAGACTTTCAAAGCTAGACTTGTCAAAGGTTTTAGTCATCAACCAGGTGTGGATGATGATGAAACCTTTTCTAGGGACTATGCTTAAGTCCATCCAGATCCTACTTGCCATTGCTACATACCATGACTACGATATCTGGTGGTTGGGTGCCATGACTACTTTTCTAAATAATGATTTAGAAGAGAACGTCTATAAGAACACAGCCAGAGGGCTTCGTAAACAGTGGGAGCAGCGGAAACGTGTGCAGGTTGCTTTACAGGATAAAGCAGGCATCGCGGAGTTGGAACGTCTGTTTTGATGTGATAGTTAAAGTGTTTGACTTCATCAAAAATAATAGATGAACCTTGTATATACAAAACGGTAGTAGAGAGTAAGGTAGTCATCCTCGTATTGTACGTGGACAACATACTCTTAATAGGAAGAGAGTTTCCTATACTACGATCGGTCGATCTCCTCTTATCACATGGATTCTCCAATAGGATCAAAGTGATACCTCCTAAATCCAAATGGATGTTAGGATTCTCACTAGCTATAGTAAGATAGTATCAATCGATCCTAGAGAGAATCACTGGAAAGGTTCCAGGGTGATAAGGATGACCGAATGTCAGTCGTAGGCATTGTCTATACCCTTAGTAAAGGGACGGTATGTTGGAAGAGTTCCAAGCTAGATACCGTGGCAAACTAGACGATAAAGGCTGGTAACATCTCTATTAAAGATACTACCAAAGAGGCAGTTTGGGTGTATATTGGTTCATGAGATGAACTAGGTTCCTATCATTGTATGACAATGGAAGTGTGGCTTTGGCCCAGGAACCCCGGTCCCATCAGCGACCCAGACATATTCTGAGGCAGCATCACCTGATCATGGAGATAGTTGATCTCCAGGTTGATCGAGGTTAGGAGAGTAGACTCAGAGGACAACACGGCGGATCCACTCATGAAGGCCTTTTCCCAAAGAGAGACTTTTTGGGGATGGTTGAGTATTAGATACTACAACTACTGCTACAGATGGCCCTAGTGCAAGTGGGAGATTGTTAGTTATATGTATGCCCTAGAGGCCATTACTGTACATTGGATGTATATTGTAGTGGATGCTGGGACATATATAGGTAGGACTTTCTTGCTCGACATGATAGTACGCTGTCTGGTTGCTCTTTGTCTTAACATGTATACTTTCTGTCTCTCTGATTACATTTTGATAAAGCCCTTAGGATGTGTACTCGACTTCCAGGACTATGATGCAGATCATACTAGTGAGGCCTGGGTAGTCCATGAGTACATCCTTCAATGTTCCTAGTCGTGGGAATTTCGAGACGGGGCATCGATATTCCAGAGTAGACTAGCGTATATCTTCTCGACCCATGTGATGGGCGATGGATGATCCCATATCCATTGGTGTTTGACATCAGAGATGGTATGTGGGTGCTCAGTGGAGACTGGGTACACTGAACGGACTCGCCGAGAACTCCCAGTTGGTATTATACCTCACGGTAGATGGCAGTTCTCTGGTGACACTGGTGCAGCTTAGTCTGTTGACCCGAGATCGTCATAGAGTCTTGTGTGTCTCCCACTGTGCTTTGATTTCCACCCTACCACGGCTCTACTGAGTCATGCAAACAGGTGGTTTTTGGGTACAGTCCCGATTCACATGGATGCAATGAGCGATAGGAAGGGATTCGTCTCTCCCGGTATTGGGGGTTGATGTTGCGCTATGCACGACTGGCCATAACAGGAAATCCCTGGCCAGGGTTGCAATGATCTACTGGTAAGTGTTATCAGTAGTTTCACGAATGTTATGGACCCTACGTCGGCATAACTTATCAAGCTACTGGGGTCTGACATTTACCACCCCTAGGCGAGATATGCGACATATCAGACGAACATACCGGACTGTACGGTAAGTGTTACTGGTTGGATTCACAGGAGTGTGAGCGGGCTTGCTCGTCGATCTTCTGATCGCTCAATACCCGGGTGGCCGTTACGTTTAGCAGACCGCTTGCGGCTTGTGGGTTCTTGATATGATCATCATCTGCTGCCGGCGTATTGACGAGTCTTTAGAGTCCTACACAGAGGTTTCCTGGCTCAAGCGAAACGAAATAGGAGTGCATATGAGATGTGCGGGGCCGAGAATAATGCGTGTATGTGATACCGTATTCCATTCTCACGATGAATGTATCGATTGGTTGTATGCGATATAACCTAGTTATCGAATCAAGGATTGATTCGATAAGCCGATACATTGGATATTAGTCGGTTATATGCGATATGACCGGATCGATAAATCAAGTGTTGATTTAATGATTTAATGCATAATTATATATTTGATATATTACTTTGCATTAACTAGTATCGGTTCACTTTAAATGGATTTTCTCACTTGAAATGCACAAGTTGTATATGCGATATACTTTTGTGCACTTATTTGTATCATGTTTGATGATACATGCTCACTTGGGTTTGTGTAAAGAATTAAACCATGGTTAAGTTAGTGGTTAGGGTTTACATTTTTCTTATTCATTTATTTATTTTTCATTTTGGAAAGATAAATAAATCATGGTGGCTTTCTTTGTTTGTTTGTTGAAGCTTCATGAAGCTTTGAACAAGTCCACCATTCTTGTCTCATGCTTAACCCTAACCATTCAACCTAACCTTAGTCAATTCTCTACACCTAACTAAGGTTGAGATTATGATAAGTATCATATTGTTTTCTATTTTAAAATATACTTATCATATTCTTCTTCTTCTTCTTCTTCATCTTCAACAAGAAGAAAACCTTGCCTTCATCAATGGGAACTTGAGAAAAAGAGTGAGAAATCCAATTCTAAAGTGAACCCACCTCCTATTTCTTCATCCTCTACCACTTGCCAAGTAGTTTAGGGTGTTTTCTTCACAAGTTTCATGACTTGGTGAAGTTGGAGTTTGATCTTGAGTTGCCTCGACGTAGATCATCTTCGGCATCGAAGTCGACGACCTAGCCCGCCCTTTTCTCCGATGAAGCCGATGCTAGAGTCCGGGATTCGATATGGACAGCGGAGGGACGTCATCACGGAGCCTAGGAGGTGGAGGACCGGATCTACAAAGGTTGCAGCCTCTTTCCTTTTATGTTAAAGTTGTTTACTTGCATCGCATCGTCTATACATCTAGTTAACGATCCGTATTAGGGTTTGTAGGCACAAGGAAAAATTAGAATTGGGCATGTTTGATCTGTTGTGAGACTTCATTAGTGTGCCTAGGAACCCTACACCTAGCCCGATCATTTCTCTGACGAAACCATCGCTAGAGTCCGGGATCCGATGATCGCAGCGAAGGGACATCGTCACGGAGCTAAGGAAGCGGAGGACCGGATCTACAGAGGTTGTAGTCCCTTTCACTTTTTAGTTAAGTTGTTAACTTGCTTGTAGTTTCGCCTTTACCTATAGTAACGATCTAGTTTAGGGTTCTTTGGTTCATGAAATTTTTGAATTGGACATGATTGATCAGTTGTAGAACCTCATGGGTGTGCCTAGGAACCCTACAAATAGCAGTTTCCAGGTCTTGAATTTATTTCTTTTTTTTTTCTTTTTTAAGACCGGATATATTTTTCAATGATGCCCTTTTTGGTGTTTAGCTTTAAATACTGTTTTTTCTTTCAAACTAGGTTTTCAGGCAAGAGTATTTCTAGGTATCCTCTACTATCCCAAGTTTCAAGGTACGTGTATGTGCAGTTTGTAGGGTAATACTTTCTAAATTTGAACTCAAGAATAGAAACTATTTTTTAGAGTTATCCTTCAGTAAAGCATCAATACTTTCCCTTCATCTCGACTTAACTAAAGAACTGAACTCAAGATTACATATTTCTCAAAAAAAATGTAAGGAAGTATAATCACCAAGGATAAACAGAATGAGGGTTATTTTTAGGGTTTTCAATTCCTAAACCTAGGATTTAGTTATTTCTAATGTATCAACTAAACTTTCGGAATAAAATCTAAGTTACCCTAATAGCTAACTTGACGACAAAGTTTTTATATTTTTGTAAAAATTTTCTGATTTTTGTGGGTTTAAAAATAAGTATGCAATTGCAAAATATACAAATGAATGCGAAGGTAGAAAGCTTTCCGAGCACACCCCCAAACTTAAACTTGACAGTGCCCTCACTGTTAGGCTACACCAAGAGGGTCAAAATTTTCGGTGCTTCCTAAAAGAAAATATATACAAATAAAAAAGAAAAAGAAAAATATATAAACAAAAAGGTTCCCCCCAAACTTAAGTGAAACAGTATTTCCACTGCTTAAGCGGTGAAGTTTAGGATTAGGGGAGAAAAGAGAACAGTTTCAAACTACAGAAGGCCTTACACAGGCCAAAAGTGAGCACCAACCATTCAAAAATTCTATCTCTATAATGTGCAGGTTGGTGAAAGAATGCGGAGAGGAAAGAAATGGAGAATACGCAAGACCGTATGGGGATAGAAGCGGTATACGGTCTCGGTATATGAGGAGACGAATGGAGGAGGGGAGAAAGAAGTGGAATACGAACTTGAGGGTGAAAATAAATTAGCACAATTTGTAATGACCGATGTGTAAAAAGCGATTGCGTTAATCTATCAACCCGTCGAGAAATAGGGTCAAATCCTTCAAGATTCGTGAGAAAACATGGGTACGCCGAATTTGGTAAATCAGACACAAGATATGAAAGTGATAAGGTGTCTTGTAAGGTCGGAACGACGGAAATGATGGAGGGAAGTGATCGAGGAAGGGTTTCGGGTAAAGGTTCAAGAAGGTTTACACAGTCAGTGGAAGGAATATGATGAATTGGAAAATCCGACTCATCAAGCAAAACCGGTTCATCCTAAAAAATATCCTCAAAATTCTCCTCAATATTCAGCTCATCCATGAATTTATCATCAATATCAAGACGCATATGAAATTCAGGAAAAACAGTTAATGACTCGGGATGATGAATTGGAGAGAAAAACTCATCCAAATCTGCGGGTTCATCATCCAAAATATCCCCAGCGTCAATATCTCCAATCAAGTGAAATCCAATATTCTCAGACACCTCATCAAAAGCATGGATTTCAATCAATTCTGGTTCTAAGATAGTGGTGTAGAGGTCAAAAGGTTGGGAATTGGTTTCACTCGAAAGGGACCCTTCACAATCGGGCAAATCAAACACTACAAAGTCGCACAACTCATTAATCATTCTATCTTCAATTGATAAATCATTTGGGACACTCGATAGACTTTCAAAACCGGAGTTGTGGGTTTCAATTTGCAATGGGTAGGTTTGATTTGGACGGGTGTACAGTTCACTCTCTCCACTCAAATTCTCATCCTATCCTACCCCCACTTCATACATTGGAAAATGTGGAGCTAGTTGAAAACTAGCTACCGGGTCACTAGGTTGTATGAGGGGGGCCATGGACGCATTCAAATTCATCTTCTGTTGGTATGACGCTATCCTAAAGTCTTCCAACGACTGTTCCAGACTAGACATGGGTTGTGAAGGGGTTTGAGTAAAAGATTCAAAGTTGTTTTGATACTGGAAACTCCTAAATGGCTGTGTAGAAGCAATGTCTAGGGAAGGTGCAAAAGTTGGGTAGGATGGATAGGAATTGAATTGGTTGGACAGGAGTAGGATCAACATTTGGATAAAAAGGTGAATGGAATTTTTGATCCCAAGAATTTGCAGTGGTGATAGGAGTGAAAGATCGGCTACGAGATTGTTCAATACGTTCAGCAAGAGACATAGGTCTTGGAGTTACAACTGGACTCTCAAAAGGGGTATCAACGTAAGAAGGTGGTGAAGGTTGAAATGGTTGATACAAGGTGGATTGCAGGGTCCAGTTGTTCGTCCTAGACGCGTCTATCCGATCTTTCAAAGAAATTTTTGGCATGGATGGATCGTTCGACGTTCGGCCAAAGAAAGAACCGTAGGAAGTTATGTCTGGTTGTGGGTACCAAAGTTCGGCAAGAGTTTTTCGAGATGGGGTACCCATGATATGAAGAGAGGAAGAAGAATAAGAGAAAAAAGAATGTGTTTTTTTTATTTTTAGTTAGTTATTAACAAAAGAATGAAATATACACACAAAAAGAATCTGGACAAAAACAATCACGACACAAAAATACCACGCACCTAATCGGTCTAGGGTTCACCTAGGTCAACTAGACCTGCTCAAGAACTTGATTGTCGAAGTAAAACTGTGTCAAGAAACAGGCTTAAGATATATTGATCACGAGGCCAGGTAAGTGCAGAGATAAGGGGAGGTTTTCCTACGCTTTCGCGAAGGTCCTTAATTAAATAAACCTTTCTCTTTTGGCGGTTTCACCGTTAACACTTTCCTAGACACCCCGTAAACAATATACCGTTAAGCGGTGTTCTAAACAAAGTTAACTTCACCTAGTGAGCGCGAAGTCCTTAAGGCTTAAAGTCTAGTTTCTTTTAAAATTTGTGCGGGTGATCGTTATGCTTATGTTCGTTATTTGTGGGCTACAAAAAAGGTGATGAAATCCTTTACCGTATGTAGTGGGGTTCGCTTGCCCTTAAGTCCATATTAATGGATGCAATGCGCAATTCAATAAAAAAATATTCAAAGAATCAAAAAATCGTTTTTCGTTTTAGCTCGGCACTGCAACAAATACGAGTTAGTCAAGTTTTAGCGTTTTACAGCGAACTTGCAAAGAATCCTGCAAAGATAGAAAATTGGATGCGTCGGATTTGAGAAGGTGTTAGTAAAATGTGTACCGATAAGTTTTCGAGTTAAGAAACCCCCGTTGAATCAAATCCGGTAAGATTGAAAAGTTCGCTTGCGCGGGTCAAACTACCCGGATCTTTAGCATTGTACTTCGCAATCACCTTAGCTTGGAATGTACATTTTGCTCCCCACAATCGCAGTTCGCAAATCCGCAAAAATATGAAATGTCGGAAAAACGGATGTTGGTGCGAAAAAGCGATATGAATGCCCAAATACCTGCACACTAAAAATTATAAAAAAAACAAACAATAAAAATTGGACAAAAACAGAACATTTGAGCACAGAGGAGAATTTGGAGGCAAAAGGAGGTGGTAAGGCCGGTGACGTCGGACTTGGAGGTGATGTCGCCGGTCAACTTGTGGTAGATGGGCTCCAACTTTCTTCTGTGTTCACAGTGCTCCACTAGTGTCTCACTGATATTGTTTGATTTTTTAGTTCAGATCCAGAGTGCTAGCAGGTATGAAATCCATAGAACAAAAATGGTTAGATGTGTTAATTTTTGTTTTGGTTTTGGTTTTTTCGAAATTTTTAGTTTGTTTTGAAAATAAGGTTAGTTGTATAAATGAGATGTACAATGATTAACCCGAAATAACAAGAATAAAAACGTTACCGTCTTCCCGGCAACGGCGCCATTTTATTGAAAGATTTTTAGTTACCGCAATCAAGACGGTGTCGCTTTGCAGCTAGCCGTGATGAGTACGGGTCGATCCATAGGGAGACGGAGCATTTTAAGTTCTTGTCGTAACGAGTTAATGCGCGTGGCGGAAATGTTCGTATCTACCCTATGTGTATATATGCAAAAGAATAAGTTGTTAGGATTAGATAGGATAGTGTAAGTTAAGGAAATCCATACTCAATCCTTTGAGCCGAGCTTGACCACTAAAGCTAGAGTAATCGACAACAACGTGGATTAGGGTGCTTAAGCACGGTATTATGAAATCCGGCTTATTGATCCTTGTCCGTCCGTTCTTGTCGCTTGCTTTTGCCTCCGGCCAATTCGAACGCAACCGGTCACGGTTAGGAATCACCGATACCTTGGTAGGGTAGGGTGCCTAACGGAGTGCTTGCGTAAGGTTTGGGTGAAGTTTAATGGAAAAGATCGGGAAAAGAAAATGAGAAAAGAAATATTAATTTACAATATCGGTTTCTTTCCTAACATCAACATATTCACAACTAATCACAACAATAAACAAAAAGAGCAAAGAAAAGATAAACAAAGAAAAGAAAATAGCATTGTAAGAAAGTAAATGACATGGTAATAAAATTGCAAGTAAGTTGTAACATTTCAAAAAAATAAAATATTATTTTTTTGGGAATTTTTATAATTTAATATTAATTTTAAGGAATATTTTAATATCTCGGTATAATTAAATACCGATAAATGGGGAAAAATTTGGAAAAATTATAGAAATTTCTGAAAGAGGGTGTTTTATGTGAATTATGCAATTTTTAAGTTTTTATGATTAATTATATGCTAATTTAGTGCTAATCGCGATTAAAAATCGCTAATCACGCTTTAAGCGTATTTTGTGCAAAACATGCTGCCGTTTAATCCTAACAACTAATCCTTTTTAAGTTCTTCTCACATGTTGCATTTTCCTACATGTCTTGGGTGCATGGCTTGTTATTTTGGGGTTACTATTGATGTGAGAAGGGAATAAGAAAAGAAAAGAAAAGAAAAGGATTAGAATATGTAGGCATGGGTGAGAGAGAGAAAGAAAGGGGTTCACTTTGACCTTGGGCATTCTCTCCTTCATTTCTCCCTCTCATTTCTCTCCCCTCCTTTGTTGTTGTTGTTGTTGCTGCTGCACCCTCTCTCCCTCTTCATAAAATCCCCCAAAACACCATGAATATTACTCCGAAACCTCATTCCATTTCACGAAAAAGATGCACAAGCTGAAGGGAAACACATTGGACCAAGAAAGCAAGGATTTTGGCCACTTGGGGCAACTCAAGAATTTTCTTGAGTTGCCAAATAAGGTAATTTCTGAACCATAAGCTTAGTGTTTCCTTTACTTATACCCCTATGTTAGATTAGAACCGATATCGTGTGGTTTGGATGAAGTTTGAAAACTCTAGTTAGGGTTATTGGAAATTGAGAGTTGTGGTGAGCAATTAAGCTCAGTAGACGCCATACAAACCCCCTAGTGCTAGAATAAAGACCCAAAGCAGAGATTAGAAACCCGGAATACGGATTTAGAAACCGATATCGGAAGAATTCTGGAATCTGTGAGAGTTAATTGAAATCTGCTATCATTAGAAGACTCTGAAAATTATTTTGCTTGGACAGTGATACATGCAGGCACCCAGGAAACTACCACCAAAACCCTAGCCCATATTTCCCCAACTTGGCCGCAGCTTTATTCTGTCTGGCCGCAAATTGCGGCCAGACCTGGTCCTATTTCATTCGTGTTTGATCTGTGGTCCCCTAATCTGTAAAATAGACCCCTGGCATATGCAAAATTATCCAATTTGACCTAGGGTGAAATCTGGGACCCTTTTCTGTAGTTGCTGTTTTGGATTCGTGTTTCATTTCTCGTATTTTAAATTCTGGATTTGCGTATTGTATTTTACCTCGATCACTTGACGTTTGTACGACGAGATCGAGGGTCGTTTGATGGTTTTGAAAGCTTAGTCTATAGGTTCTAACCTATAGGCATTAGCGTGTCGTTTTGGGTATTCCCGATGTGATTTTAATACGCGTTCCGATTATGTTATCTATATAGGTACCATCATGTGGATTCCATACGATGATGAAGATGAAGGAGACATCGACACCGACACGCAGGATGCAAGGTGAGTAGATTATATCTACGGGGGAAGTCGGGTGGATGGCGTATAGCACCCCCGCAGTTCGAGGTTTAGTATACTATATTTATACTATATATGTGTTTGATAGCATTAGGTGCGATATGGATAATTGAGATGAGATTAGGTGTACTATGGTTAGAATAGGGTTTAGTTGTAAACTAGTATAGTTCCTAGTTGCGAACCCTAGAATAGGTTTACACCGACACGCACACACATGCTTATTTGTTACGGTTATACCGAGATGATGAGGATTGCGGACGATATTTGGAGATGAGTCGATGAGATTGGGCATAGTGCCATGATATCGGTGATATGATGTGATTCGTATTTGGGATACGACATGAGATTTTTAGCGGGCCTTTGGACGTGTGTTTCACACACGCATTCATATTTATATAGATGGTATCGATTGTACTAGACTCAGATCAGTACCTCAGATTATGTGATATGATGATAAGGATACCCGATAATTGATGAGATGAATGTGATATTGACCCATACCCAGCTATTGGGATGCCGTGCGATGATTTACCGTACGAGCTTTATCTTGATGATAGATCCGCACTCATGACTCGAGGACATCATATGATATACTGTATCGTACGTGATACTATTGAGGCGGGATCACCGACTATTATATATATATATATATATATATATATATATCGACTCAGATGTAGGTGGTTTCCATACCCCTCCCGATTAGCGTATTTGCTAGATCTGTAGTTGCTTGGTAGATGTTAGACTAGGCCGATGTTATACCTATTTCAAAACTAACGAATCGGGAGTATTTCAATGATAGGGAAAGGGATTCTACGGATATTTTCAAAAGACGCATCTTTTCTTAAAAACACCGTAGCCCTTATTTTACTAAAAACCCCGATTCGTCTTATTTCAAAATAGCAAAACAGCATGACATTTACATATTGTTGTAGATTCTTCACTGTTGCGTTGATTATTCGATTTCCGCATATTCATGCTATTCACATCGCATTGCATGTGTAAATGCGTTTATTGTATATTAACCCATGCTGTTAGGACACCGGCACCATTATCGATGATGCGTATGTTCCACGTACACTTGCTTGCCGGCTCACACACTTCATCATCGATAATTGCCATGTCACTACATTGTAGTACTGTTGCATTCAAGATATGATCCCTTGCATGGCATACTTGTGTACATACCTATTGTACACCCATACGAGCATACATACGTATTCGCACATACATAGACGATTCTCGCTGGATTTGGAGATTTGGGAACCGCAAGATACTCTTTAAAACTGATTCCTTTTAAAAGAGCGGTTTCCCTCAATATGTGCATATTACTATTTCATGTTGCATGATACACTGATATGCTTACATTCCTTTTATATGTCGCATACATCATGCTTTCTGATTATACGCATTGAGATATGTTGTTTCCATGATATTTCTGGATTTGGGAACCGTGGGTATTTCCAAAGAAAGTATATATTGTTTGAAAAACCCGGTTACCCTTGATATATTATTTCAGTGCGTCCACCATGTGTTTTCTCGGTTCTGAGAGTGGCATGTGAAACCCGATTCGAGGAGCGGTAGGCACCGTCTGCGGGTACATGGTAGACCCGGTGAGATACCCCAGGGCAAGAAGACTCGTATATGTTAGACGGTGAGCCCGGTAGCGGAGTACTACCTACCGGTGATTGTATTTGAGCTCGGCGGATATCTGGGGGATACCGACCGGAGTTGAGAGATGATATAGGCCGATCCGGACGGACGGGGCCCTATATATATGAGGATTTACGTGCCGATGCTAGGCACAGGTTTCATGATGTTTTCGAGTGTCGATGCTGGACACTCAGGTTCCATGATTTTGATATGTCGTGAACGACACATGTTGATTTACATTCTCATACTTCCATGCATACGTTATGATATTTACATGCATGATGCTTATTGTCATTGGGTGACACGTGGACGATTTCCACATACATATATTGACATTGATGACATTGATCACATAGTTGGATGATATCCACATATTCATAGACTTCATGATATAGTCGACATTGATCATACCTCATACTTATGATATGTTATTACCTGAGGCACTGGCACGAGCACTTGGCACTACACTCATGTATAGATGTTACATTGCCACCTTATCATGCTTCAAACTTATGCATTTAAGGTTTATATATATATTGATCGTATTGACCTAGGATTGTGTCATGTATACGATTTCTGCTCTGTGATGTTTTCTATTCACGAGTTGGCAACTCACCCTCGTTGTGCCACAGTTCTTGCAGGTTTTGCCGTACAGGTTTCTTTGCGGCTTTTCTGGCACACTACTTCCCTTTCGGGTGACTTGCTTTGTTAGGTGGATTCTTTTGCATCAGAACCACCATTGTATATGTATTATTCAGTTGTATCTAGAAATTCCATCAACCAAACTTGTATATTGTTTCAGACTTAGAAAACTAGTTATGTATTATTTCGACCTTGGAGTCGTGCGTTGTAGTATTATGGTTTTCAAGCTGATTTGAGTTTTCCTTTGAGTTTTGATCCTCGCCATTCAGCGTTGTATATTATACTGTTTGCGTGGTTGTGACCGTCGATTGACGAAGAGCTAGCTCCCGCTTGGGGATGCCTTTTATCATTAAGCATATATTATTCTGGTTGTACCCCGTTCGGGGCCATTATTTACAAAGGAAACTCTGCCGAAATTTTTAGAAAAGGATATAGATTTTAAAAATGCATATTCGGCTTACTTATTTAAAAACCTTGTTTCTAAAACATGTTTTCTTTACTTCTTAAAAACTAGTTTTCTTATTTACTCCTTAAAATGGTTTTAGATTTCTGGGCTTTTGGCTTACTTGAATTAGATAGGGTCCTATAGGCTTCATATGATTCAAGTACCAGTCACGGGCTATTTCGGGTCGTGACATAAGTAAAGCATGGAAATAAATTGCAAGAAAGTAAAGCAAGAAATAAAGATACTAGGAACCAGAGAACACATTACAAACCATGGGTTCAATAGCCTAAACTTAAACTTGCAAGCTCAATGAAGGGCTTGCAAGATCAAGCGAAGGCTAAGAACACAAGGCAAATGAAGGCAAAAAGAAAGCTTTATTGATTCCAAATGAAGATACAACCCTTGAGATCAATAACCAAAACTTAAACTTGCAAGCTCAATGAAGAGATTGCAAGATCAAGAGAAGGCAAAGAACTCAAGCGTTCAAAGAAAAACAAGTTACAAATTACAAGAGTTCTAAAAAAAACTAAAGAGAAAATATGTTCTCTCCTTGCCCATGACTTGGTATTTATAGGCAACATGGGTTTCTTAGTAGCTTTTGGAGGGAAATCATGATGTTTTAAATCACATCACCTCTTTTAGCATTTAATGCACATCACATCACCTCTTTAGCATTTAATGCACATCGCATCACCTCTTTAGCATTTAATGCACATCACATCACCTCTTTTAGCATTTAATGTACATGTCCCATACTTGCACCATTTCATCATGTCATGTAGCCTAGGCAGCCCCACCATGGTCCATGTGCACAATTGCATTGTGTTGGACCAAAATTGTGTGCACACATCTATTTCCAAAAAGAACTCTTTGGACAATGATCAGTTTTATGTTATGTTTGCAGTATCGGCTTGATTGTTAGAGATTCTGCGTGTTCAAGTTTAGTTAATTACCGCAATCAAGACGGTTTCGCTTGTAGCTAGCCGGTTGAGTACGGGTCGTCCGCAGGGAGATGGGAATCTTTTTCTATGTGTTTTAACGAGTTAAGTCCGAAGGTCCAGATTTGTTTGTGATTAACTAAGTGTTAAAATGAGTGTAAAGAGAGCTTGTTAGGGTTAGGATTAGGTTAGTTTGAGTTAGGAGTCGCTCACCTCTTTCGTTGCCACTCTTAATATCGGTGTTACGGTAATCGGCAACAACGGGGATTAGCACGACTAGGAAGAAACTTGCGAGTATAAGCTAGGCTTTCCAACGCATAAGTTCTTCCTTTTGGTGCTTGTCCGTCCGTTCTTGGCTCTTATCCATAACCTCCGGTTAATTCAACCACAACCGGTCTCACTACGGAATCACCGCTATCATGTAGGATAGGGTGCCGTAAGGAGCGGATTGTGGTTCAATTAACGGGAGTCGATTTTAAGATGTTGGGCAAGGAAAGAGTGAGAGAGATTTCCTTCTCTCAAACTTCCCTTATCCTACCCTAACAAGTATGAAACTATTCACACATCATAATGAAAAGAAAACAAAACAAAAGAGGAAGATAGAAAGAAGGAGATTAGAAGATAACAACTAGCTATTTGCGACCTCACCTTGGCAAGGATCAAGCGTAAGCATCATGGTTGTTTTAATGATAAAGGAAAAGAGAAAAGAAAGAAACAACAAGAAATAACAACAACTAAGTTAACAAATTAAAATTACAAGCAATTATAAAAGAACAAGACAAGCATGATAAGTAAAAGGATCTTCTTTATTCATCATTCTTCACTCACAAAAGCTCACTACAAGATTTTTAATGGAGAAGAGATGAGAAGAGGAAGAAGAAACAAGTATTCTAAACCTAGAAAAATACAAGATTATGCACCCATGGCTTCACAAGGTTCTGGGCTATTTATAGGAAGGGAGATGAAAATCTAGGGCAACATTCTGATTCCACATGAAATGTCCAAAGTACCCCTGAAGGTTGACAGCCTGAGGAGGCCGTACAGCCGCGGAACCGCCGCCTATACCCCCCTTTTGCCGTGGTTTCGCCGCCCTATGGGTGAGTTGGCATGTCGGCTTTTGTGTGCTGCCCTGGTCTGCTGTCCCCTTTTGTCTGGTACATGTATTTTCTGATAATCATTCCACATTTCTTCCAGAATTTTTGTTGATCAAAAAGATGATTTGATGTGGATCTTTTGCCATGATTGTCTCGAGCTCCGCGTAGATTTCTTGGATCTTGTGTTTCCTTTGAGCCTTGTGCATGAAAATGATATTGATTTGCCATTTTTTCTCTTAAACTGGTGTGTGGAAACAGACGGATAAAGAGCGGAGATCCGTGTTTTATCTGTGAATGGCAGGAACCCGGGTTTTGTCGTGTCTTTTCATGAATTTCACCGTTCACAGCCGAGAACCTGTATCCTGCAATTGACTAGCAAACACGGCTCAAGAGTACCTACCGATATGCAATGTGATAAAAATTGGGCGGTATGAAAATGCAAAAATCTGATATGAACAAATACCCCCAAACTTATCATTTGCTCGTCCCGAGCAAAGCCAATTTATTCACAAAAAATTTCATAACCTCACTTTCGCAGGGAACGCGATTGCACTGACCATGTGCAACAAGCCGTTAAACCTCTAGGTGTCCCTAGTAGGAGGAGTGTTGTCTCCTGAGGGTTTTCAGCGGATACTACCCACAAAATCCGGTCAAGCTAGTTTTGTAAAATAACTAAAATTCAAACCCTAAAGTTTTGTTTCAGAAAATAACAATTCTATTATCCTAAGTCTAGACTATCGAACCTTTATTTTTCACACCTCGCTTCTTATTTAACTACAGATTTTATATGTCTTTACGTGCAGTGCTAATAGTGTCGTTAAGTTCCAGAAGGATCGATTAAAGTCATCATGTCACACAATAAAGCCCAGATAACAATTTTAAAAGGATCACATAAGTTTTATAAAGAGTTAAGCATTTTTCAAGTTTCGTTTTCCAGTAAGGTTTCAACTTCAGAATTTCTATCTTCCGTAACAGGAAACTAGGTCTTATTTTTCACTCCAACTTTTTCTTGTTTTCATTTCATACACACCTCTGTGAACGTGCAATAGTCTTTATCATAGAATAAAACCTTCATATCTCCGCTAATTTTTTTTTATAAAAGCCTATCTTTTATCAAGATTATTCTCACACAAAGAACCGTTAGGAATTTTAACTCGGAGAGAACACTTGCTTGATTTTTTTTTAACCTGGACTTTCTAGGCTTCTTAGCGAGCTTTGGGCCAATGCTCCCAAACCAGTTGGTTTTAGGGCATTAGGTGTAGAAACACCCCAGCGGACTTAATTACTCAAGTTACCTAGGTCCAAAAACAAAAGACAGTTTGGCGTGAAAATCAGATGATTTAATACGAACGGAGATATAACCGGCAGTTCAGTTATTTTTTGGATAAAAGACGTGTTTAGTGGGTTTGGTGTGTAATCATTCCAATCAAGTTCCAGATGGGTTATTTTTCAGACTTAGTTCCAATTACGGCATCAATAACATTCCTTCATATTCGCTTTACTTCATAAACTATTCTTGACATTACTTATTTCAGAACAAACCTATTTGATCCTCAGAAAATCATTTATCTGTTTAAAAGTTTTTAAACATAAAAGACTTGTCATCTAATTTCCAAAAACTCACGACACGTGTAGTGTGATGTAAAGACGTATATCAGCTATAGTTAACTTCAAAGGAGAGTTATCTTTCAGGTTTTCAAAATCTAAACATAAGATTTAGTTATTCTTATTTTATCAAACAAAACCGTCGAAATGTTGAATAAGAGTTCTCCCACTAGCTAACTTGACAGAAAAGTTTTTATGTTTTTAGAAAATTTTTAGATTTTTATGGATTTTATGGATTTTAATATGCAGATGCAAAATATACATATGAATGCGAAGGTTAGAAATGCATACCGAGCGTACCCCCAAACTTAAACTGGACAGTGTCCTCACTGTCATTGCATGAAGAGATCATTTGAAGGGTCAAAATTGTCGGTTAGCGATACACAATTTTTTTTTGTTTTTAAAGAAAAGAAAAAGAAAAAGAATGGAAAAGAATATCCACAAATATATACATAAGGCTCTATACATACCCCCAAACTTATTTGGAACAGTGTCCACTGTTCTTAGCTGGATAACCGAAGTTTGGAGGTAGGCAGAGGAAGATCAGGCAGGGTAAACCGGCTCCTGTAAGAACAGGAGCTCCTCTGTTGGTTCGGCGCTATGGTACGGTTTGCATCGGTGTCCGTTTACTTTGAAAAATGAACCGTCCTTTGGATTTTCCAAATCCACGGCGCCCTGCGGATATACATTCCGCACAAAATACGGCCCTTTCCAGCGAGATCTGAGCTTTCCTGGATGGAAGTGAAGTCTGGTGTCGTAAAGCAGTACCTGTTGACCAGGTACGAAGGTTTTGCGCAAAAGGTGTTTATCGTGAAACACCTTCGTTCGATTCTTAACGACAACCGCGTTATCGTAAGCCTCATCCCTAAGCTCGCTCAATTCATTCAACTGCAGCTTCCGATGGCTGCCCGCATCTTCAAGAGACAGATTCAGTTCCTTTATCGCCCAAAATGCGCGATGCTCTATTTCGACAGGTAGGTGGCAGGCTTTTCCGTACACAAGACGATAGGGAGACATGCCAAGGTCGGTCTTATAAGCGGTTCGAAAGGCCCAAAGGGCATCAGTGAGTTTCAGCGACCAATCCTTACGGTTCTTGGAAACCGTCTTCTCCAGTATCTGCTTGATTTGCCGATTTGAAACTTCAGCCTGCCCGCAGGTTTGGGGGTGGTAGGGCGTGGATAGCTTATGATTAATAGAATATTTCCGCATCAAGGCCTCGAAAGTCTTATTGCAGAAATGACTTCCATTGTCGCTAATGATCGCTCGGGGGTGCCCAAACCGGGAGAAAATGTTTTCTTTAAGGAACCTAACGACAACCTTGTTGTCGTTAGTCCGGCTGGGCACAGCCTCGACCCATTTAGAGACGTAATCAACAGCGAGAAGGATGTACAAGTTCCCAAAAGAGCTGGGAAACGGCCCCATGAAATCTATCCCACAAACATCGAAAATCTCCATAACCAAGATTGGTTGGAGCGGCATCTCGTTCCTCCGGGATATCAGGCCCAAGTGTTGGCACCGGGAGCAAGTCTTACAATAGTCATGAGCGTCTTTGAAGAGTTGTGGCCAGTAGAAACCACATTGCAAGATCTTCTCAGCTGTCTTTCTGGGGCCAAAATGCCCGCCACACGCTTGATCGTGGCAAAATGACAGCACACTCTTGAATTCCTCGTTAGGGACACACCGACGAATAATCTGGTCGGGACAGTACTTGAACAGATAGGGTTCGTCCCAATAAATGTGTTTTACTTGGGATAAGAAGCGAAGTCTGTCCTGACTTGACCATTCAGTCGGTAGTAATCCCGTGGCCAAATAGTTTAGAATATCTGCGAACCAGGGTTTGCAAGATACTGTCAAGAGCTGTTCATCCGGGAAAACGTCGTTGATCGGAATTGGAAGCGAAGGCGAAGAAGGAAGTCGTGAGAGATGGTCGGCAACTACGTTTTCACATCCTCGTTTGTCCTTAATGACAAGGTCAAACTCTTGAAGCAAGAGGATCCAACGTATTAACCGAGATTTTGCATCTTTCTTTGCAAAAAGATGGCGCAGAGCAGAATGGTCTGTGTAGACAATGACTGGAGAGCCGATGAGGTAGGGCCTGAACTTTTCTAAAGCAAATACAACAGCCAAGAATTCCTTCTCAGTTGTTGTATAATTGAGTTGTGCGTCGTTCAGGGTTCGGCTCGCATAATAGATTACGTGCGGCATCTTGTTGATGTGTTGTCCAAAGACAGCACCAATGGCAAAGTCGGATGCATCGCACATAATCTCAAATGGGTGCGTCCAGTCAGGTGAAGAAAGAACGGGAGCAGAAGTGAGTGAGCGTTTTAATGACTCGAATGCAGTCACACAGCTCGAGTTGAAGTCGAATGGCATATCCTTAGCCAGCAAAAGAGTCAAGGGCCTAGCAATTTTGCTAAAGTCCTTGATAAACCGTCTATAGAAACCGGCATGGCCAAGGAAGGCTCGGATATCTCTGACGCATCGGGGAGGAGGGAGATTGGAAATGACCTCAATCTTTGCTTTGTCAACCTCTATGCCATTTTGCGAGATGATATGTCCTAAGACAATACCTTCGCGCACCATGAGGTGGCATTTTTCCCAATTCAAAGTGAGATTCTTGTCCTTACATCGGGTAAGGACAGCGTCAAGATGCAGCAAACACTCGTTGAAGGAATCGCCGAAGATGGAGAAATCATCCATGAAAATCTCCAGAAATTTTTCCACCATGTCTGAGAAGATTCCCATCATACACCGCTGGAAGGTAGCGGGCGCATTGCATAACCCAAAGGGCATGCGACGATATGCGAATGTGCCGAAAGGACAAGTGAATGTGGTCTTGTCCTGGTCTTTTTCGGCGATGGGAATCTGATTATAGACGGAGTAGCCATCGAGAAAGCAGTAGTACTCGTGTCCGGCCAATCGTTCAAGCATTTGGTCAATGAAAGGTAGCGGAAAGTGGTCTTTCCGCGTTGCGGCGTTGAGTTTTCTGTAATCAATGCACACTCGCCACCCAGTTTGGGTGCGAGTAGGGATTAACTCGTTCGCCTCGTTAGTGATGACCGTTATACCAGATTTCTTGGGGACAACGTGGATGGGGCTAACCCACTGGCTATCAGAGATAGGGTAAATGATACCACTTTCTAGACATTTTACGATCTCCTTCTTCACAGCCTTTTTCATGACTGGATTGAGACGTCTTTGTGGATCCCGGGCTGGTTTGGCATCATCCATCAGATGAATGTGATGCTCAACGATAAGGGGACTAATCCCCTTGATGTCCGCCATGGACCAGCCAAAAGCTTGCCTGTTGCTGTGCAAGACCGCGAGAAGGGCTTTCTCTTGCTCTGGAGCTAGAGAAGCCGAAATGATGACAGGGAGGGTCTCGTTCTCACCTAAGTAAGCGTACTTAAGGTGAGACGGCAAAGGCTTGAGTTCGAGCGCTGGAGGTGAAACGATTGAAGGCAAGATTGGTGCAGAGGTCTCGAACTCAAAGGACTCCAGCAAAGGTTCAAAGCGAGTGTAGGCGACCGAGTCGGATGGTTCAGGTAACTCATCCGAAAATTCGAAAGATTCAAACTCGGGTTGTGCGCGGTTAAGATCGTTCGAGAACGTAAAATACTCATAGTCATTGTCGGGCGCAGAAACAGCAGCAGGTTCGAGGAGGAACGCACTAGTGGCGTCAAGATTATCGTGTTCGAACAGAAACTCCTCGAATTCACATTCTTCTGGTGTGATCTCCTGGATCGAGCAGACGTCCAGTATATGAGCATTAGGTTCGGCGGGCTGATTCCCCAACCTAAAAATGTTGAGTTCAATCGTCATGTTTCCAAAAGAGAGGTTCATCGAACCATTGCGACAATTGATCACAGCATTTGAGGTTGCAAGAAATGGGCGACTGAGTATCACCGGAATTTGATTCCGGGGGTTAGCTACAGGCTATGTGTCTAATACAATGAAGTCAACGGGGAATATGAAGTCCCCGAATTTTATTAACACATCCTCTAGCTCACCCCTAGGATGGGTGATCGATCGGTCGGCCATTTGGAGAGTGCAGTGCGTGGGTTTCAGCTCGCCGACGCCTAATTGCTCGTATACTGAATACGGAAGCAGGTTAACACTGGCACCAAGATCTAATAGTGCGCGGTTGATGTTCTTATCCCCAATAGTAATAGAAATCGTAGGACAGCCAGGGTCCTTCCGTTTTTGTGGTAAAGATTGGGTAAGGGCATCACTCACAGCACTAGCCAAGAAAACTTTCTTGGGTACCTGAGACTTCCTCTTTTTCGTGCACAAGTCCTTTAAGATTTTCGCGTAGGACGGGACTTGTTGGACAGCATCTAAAAGAGGAATGTTAATGTTAACCTGCTTAAATAACTCCAGAATCTTCTCCATTTGAGGATTTTGTTTATTAGACCTCAACCGGTTTGGAAATGGAACATTTTTAAAATTGGTTGAGTCTAATGCTGGAGGAGGAGATTGTGGAATTAGAACGGATCCCAGAATAGGTGTTTTCGTGGAGTGAGAAGTGGGTCCATTCGGAGCAGAAGAAGAGGAAGGAGAGCCTGTTGAGGAGCGGAGAATAGGCTCAGAAGACGAAGAAGCAGGAGAAGAAGAAGAAGAAGTAGAAGAAGAAGCGGCCGGGGTGTCATCATTGATCCGTGTGCCAATGTTGTTTTGCAGCATCCTTCCCGATCTCAATGTGGTCACGGCACTCACATTATGGTTCTGTTGTTCAAGAGCAACATGTGCATTATGTGGGTGACCTGGATTTGGGAGTGGCTGGGACGGGAGCTTCCCCTTTTCTCGCTCGCTTAAGGCCGCATTCAGCTGTGCAATTTAGGCCTCGATGGTCTTGATGCTTTGCCCGTGGGCGGCAGTGTGTTGCACTAAGGACTGAATGGAAGAATGGATGTTGGCGGTGGACTCAGTCGATTGTTTAACGAACGCCTCCAGACTTCGTTCGAGCGAGAAAACCTTATCGTTGTGTGACGGAACAAAGTTGTTTGGTGGAAAAGAATTGTTGGGTGCAAAGTTGTTCGTCTGATTTTGGAAAGGTTGGGGTTGGAAGGGCTGCTGAAACTGAGTTTGTTGTTGCGCTTGTTGTTGCGGCGGAGGGGCCCTTTGGAAATTGTTGCCTTGGAATTGATTCTGATTCTGATTCCAGGCGAAATTGGGATGGTTCCTCCAACCGGGATTGTAGGTAGAAGAGTATGGATCATTACCCTGAAATGCAGCATTAACCTGATCCTGTCCTTGCGATGGTGGATTGTAAGGACACTCTTCGGTCAAGTGAGAAGGATCGGAACAACAAGCGCAAATGGTACGATGGGGGAGAACAGGGGCAGGAGCTGGAGAAGAAAATTTGCTCTCTATCGCTTCAAGCTTTCTTGTTATTGCAGCCATTTCAGCTTTCATCGCAATAGAGACATCAAGTTGGTGAATTCCTACCCTAGACTGACCGGTAGAAGTGGAGGTAGAAGAAGAAGAAGTCGGTCTGGTGCTCTCCCATTGTAGCGTTTGCTCCGCAAGGTCGTCAAAGAACTGCCACGCTTCCTCGTCAGATTTCGATAGGAAGTGGCCCTGACAGATGGTTTCCAACAACTGCTTCGTTGCTGGGTTCAGGCCCTCGTATAAGGTTTGGCAAAGTTGCCATTTCTCTATACCGTGGTGAGGACACTGAACAAGAAGGTCTTTGTACCGGTCAAAGCACTTCCAGAAGGGTTCAGAAGGAAGCTGAGAGAATTGGTTGATTTCATTTCGAATCCTTGCGGTTTTATGATTCGGATAGAATTTTTTTAGAAACGCTTTAACAAACTCGTCCAAGCTGGTTATTGAGTGGGAAGCGGTGCTATACAGCCATTTTTCAGCAAGATCGCATAAAGTGAACGGAATGATCCGTAAACGTATAGCATCGTCCGACAGCTGGGTGGTTTTCATCATGGCACAGACGTTTTGAAATTTATTGATGAAGATATAAGCATCTTCAGATTCAAGCCCATGAAATCGTGGAAGCATGTTGATGAAGTGGGGCTTAATTTCAAAGTTATCCCCATTGGCCGGTGGAAGAGAAAGGCGGGTGGGGAGTGCAGAACGGGTGGGATAGAAACGATCCTGGAGCGCGATTCGCTGCGGCGCTACAACAGGCGGTGGTGGTGGGTCATTGGTCTCCGTAGGAGGTGGAGCCAATCCAGGGGTAGTCAAAGAGATGTTCGGATTAAATCCCGACATCGCGGAAGAAGAGGTTGGTGAAGGTGAAGGTGAAGATGTATGAACAGAATTCCGGTCAACGTCGGAGTTGGCCAGCAAAGGAAGGGGTGAAAGAGAAGTGGACGGAGTTTCGACGTCTGAGTCGATCGCGTAGTCGGTAGCGACTAACGTAACACGGACTAGGCGGGCGCTAGTGTCCCGAGTCCAAGCGGACATACACTAAACGAGTTTAGTATAGTCAAAGCGGAGAAGGTGAGGGTAAGAAAACGTCAATGGAGAAAAACGATGGGTGGAGGGTGAAAAATGGATTTGGCGACAAAGGGCAAGTTTTTATAAAAGTTTTTGATTTTTTTCCTTTTTTTTTTAGAAAGAGCTTTACAGAAATATGTACGGACTTACGGCTTTAAGCAATCACAAATAAGATATGCACAATCTCACCTAGATCTAGGGTCACCTAGGTCTGCTAGACCTGCTCCTAACTGTTCCAGAGGGCTAGAAAAAGGACCTCAAACCGCCTCTTCTCCGTCTAATGCTGTCCGATAAGTGCCAGGTAAGTGGGAGGTTATCCAACGCTTTCGCGAAGTTCCTTAATTAAATAACCACTTGCCTTCGTCACACTTGCCTAGGCACCGCAAAAGTCAGATAGGATAAACGGCCGATGCCTGTAACTAGTCCTCTGTCCTATTGAGCGCGAAGTCCTTAGGGCTGAGTCTAGTATTTTTTAATTTTAACAATGGTCAATGCATATGCTTTTTGTGATTTTTGGGGTCCTGGGAAGGGTGATGAAATCCCCACCCAATCTGAATTGGTTTCAAGCCCCTTAAGTTCGTATTAATGAATCCAAAGCGATAACAAATCAACTGCAAACAATTTTTATTTTTAGCGCGGCGCAAAGAATCCTGCACAAGAACAGTTTATTGGAAGGGGGAAGAGAGTTTGCGCAAAGAATGCTGCAGAAAACACAGTTTATTGGAGTCCAGAGGAGTGGGAGAAAGAAGAGAAAGACTCACAGAGAAAATGGCACCCTGAAGAAGCCAAATGGCCGCGGTTCCGCGGCCTAAGCTTGCTTATGCCGCGGTTCCGCGGCGGAACAGAGAGGTTGGGCTTCAAATTTTTTCCTGTGTGCTGGTCTGGGAGTCTTCTGCTTGTCTGGATGTTTTGAATCTTGATTTGCTCACTGGAACTGCTCCAGATTTTTAAAGTAGACCGTTACTTCGTTTTGATCCGTCGCGGTGTAGCCGCGAAATGTGGGTCTATCTTCCCACGTCTTTGGCACTGAACTCGAACTCTGTATTATCCTGCACACTTGCACAAAAACTAATCAAAAATAACAAGATGATTTTTTTTTACAAAGTATATTTTTTTTTGTTATATTTATATTCACAAGTTAACCCGAAATTACACAAAGAAATAAACTACCGTCTTCCCGGCAACGGCACCATTTGATTGGTAGAGATTCTGCGTGTTCAAGTTTAGTTAATTACCGCAATCAAGACGGTTTCGCTTGTAGCTAGCCGGTTGAGTATGGGTCGTCCGCAGGGAGATGGGAATCTTTTTCTATGTGTTTTAACGAGTTAAGTCCGAAGGTCCAGATTTGTTTGTGATTAGCTAAGTGTTAAAATGAGTGTAAAGAGAGCTTGTTAGGGTTAGGATTAGGTTAGTTTGAGTTAGGAGTCGCTCACCTCTTTCGTTGCCACTCTTAATATCGGTGTTACGGTAATCGGCAACAACGGGGATTAGCACGACTAGGAAGAAACTTGCGAGTATAAGCTAGGCTTTCCAACGCATAAGTTCTTCCTTTTGGTGCTTTTCCGTCCGTTCTAGGCTCTTAGCCATAACCTCCGGTTAATTCAACCACAACCGGTCTCACTACAGAATCACCGCTATCATGTAGGATAGGGTGCCGTAAGGAGCGGATTGTGGTTCAATTAACGGGAGTCGATTTTAAGATGTTGGGCAAGGAAAGAGTGAGAGAGATTTCCTTCTTTCAAACTTCCCTTATCCTACCCTAACAAGTATGAAACTACTCACACATCATAATGAAAAGAAAACAAAACAAAAGAGGAAGATAGAAAGAAGGAGATTAGAAGATAACAACTAGCTATTTGCGACCTCACCTTGGCAAGGATCAAGCGTAAGCATCATGGTTGTTTTAATGATAAAGAAAAAGAGAAAATAAAGAAACAACAAGAAATAACAACAACTAAGTTAACAAATTAAAATTACAAGCAATTATAAAAGAACAAGACAAGCATGATAAGTAAAAGGATCTTCTTTATTCATCATTCTTCATTCACAAAAGCTCACTACAAGATTTTTAATGGAGAAGTGATGAGAAGAGGAAGAAGAAACAAGTATTCTAAACCTAGAAAAATACAAGATTATGCACCCCCTTGGCTTCACAAGTTCTGGACTATTTATAGGCAGGAAACTGAAAATATAGGGCAACCACCAGAACACAAATGAAAAGACCAAAGAGCCCCTAAAATCTTTTCTTCTGACAAGCCTAAACGGCCGCGGAACCGCGGCCTAGACCCCCTATTGGCCGCGGTTCCGCGGCCATATAGGAGAGTTAGGCCCTCCGGTTTTCTTTGCTTCCCTGGTCCTTTTTTGTCTGTAGTTTGGCATATGTCTTTTCTGATAATCTTTCCACATTTCTTCCAGAATTTTTGTTGATCAAAAAGATGATTTGATGTGGATCTTTTGCCATGATTGTCTCGAGCTCCGCGTAGATTTCTTAGATCTTGTGTTTCCTTTGAGCCTTGTGCATGAAAATGACATTGATTTGCCATTTTGTCTCTTAAACTGGTGTGTGGAAACAGACGGATAAAGAGCGGAGATCCGTGTTTTATCTGTGAATGGCAGGAACCCGGGTTTTGTCGTGTTTTTTTCATGAATTTCACCGTTCAGAGCCGAGAACCTGCAATATATCCATGATTTTAAGTGTATTTCCAGTATTTTGTTACGGATACCTGTAATATGTAATTACTGTGCAGACACTGCTTAATAGTACCGATATATAACAAATCAGATAATGAATGAGCGGTATTGAAATGCAATTTTCTATAACAAACAATTGTCCTGACCAGATCATTCGCAGATGTGTTCCCAATGATGAATTCAAGAGCGTTCTATCTTTCTATCATGATCAGGCATGTGGAGGTCACTTTGGTCCACGAAAGACGGCGGAGAAGGTTTTACAATACGGTTTTTACTGGTCGACATTATTCAAAGATGCATTTGATCATTGCAAAACCTGTCCACAGTGTCAACACACGGGTCAGATTTCCAAAAGAAATGAGATGCCTCTTCAACCGATCTTAGTTATAGAAATTTTCGACGTTTGGGGTATTGATTTTATGGGCCCTTTTCCTAACTATTTTGGGAATTTGTACATATTGTTAGCAGTTGATTATGTCTCGAAATGGGTGGAAGTTATTCCTTGTCGTACTAATGACAACAAGGTTGTCATTAAGTTCCTTAAAGAGAATATCTTTTCACGATTTGGACACCCTCGTGCTATCATTAGCGACAACGGGACGCATTTCTGTAATCGGTCTTTCGAGACTTTGATGCAGAAATATGCAATCAACCACAAACTTTCGACACCCTATCATCCCCAAACGAGTGGGAAGCTGAGGTTTCCAACCGACAAATCAAACAAATTTTGGAGAAAACAGTTTCTAAAAACCGAAAAGATTGGTCAACCAAATTGAAGGATGCTCTTTGTGCATTCCGTACTGCTTAGAAAACTGATCTCGTTATGTCTCCTTATCGTCTAGTGTTTGGTAAGGCTTGCCACCTTCCGGTCGAGATTGAGCACAAAGCAATGTGGGCCATTAAAGAACTGGACTTTGACTTAAATCAAGCCTGCAACTTTCGGAAGCTGCAATTAATCGAGCTAAGCGAACTCCGCGATGAAGCACACGATAATGCTGTAATTGTAAAGAATCGGACTAAGGTATTCCACGATAAAAACATTTTGAGAAAAACTTTTACCCCAGGTCAACAAGTCCTTCTTTATGATTCACGTCTCCATCTTCATGCGGGTAAGCTAAAATCTCGGTGGAAAGGACCATTTGTTGTGCGGTATATATACCCGTACGGGGTAGTTGAGGTTGAACATGTTGAAAATGGTACAATTTTCAAAGTGAATGGACATAGATTAAAACCGTATTTTTCCACTAACCCCACGGAGGAGTTCCTGTTTTTACAGGAGCCGCTTTATCTTGACTAAAATTCCTCCGTCTCACCTCCATGTCTTGAAAACTACTGTATCATCTTTAGAATGGATGTGAGTAATAAAAGAATAAGTTTGGGGGAGATTTTCATGATCACATTTCATGTCCCCATTAATAAATTTTTCCTCCCAAGTTTACAGGTTTCTGAGATTTAACAAATGGCAACAGTGAAGACACTGTTGTAAACATGTTTGGGGGAGGTTTGTGCTTATTTACGCATCACTTTGCATCATACTTTGCATAAGCACAAAACATATATATAAAAAAATATTTAATATTTAATTTTATAATAAAAGATTAGAAAGTGAAAAATTACATCTAAAAGATTGGAAAAGTTTAAGAAAACCAAGAAATTTAGATGTTTTCTTAAACGGAACTAGTAATAAGTGGTTATGAGCCGTTGTCCCAAGGGTTAGTAAGATGAAAGAAGTCACTAATCTGAGGATAAAAATAAGTATGAAAAATAGTTCTTATTCTGGAAGCCACACATTTGAATGTTGATACCCTACTATACGCACTTACACACGTCTTGAAACTCGGTATAGTAGAGGATACCTTGAAATGCTCTTGTCTAAAAGCCAAAGTATGAAGAAAATAAAATGAAGCATAAAAGTATAAAATTGTGTAGAAAAATGAACACTTTTTTTGTAATCACCAAGGAAGCATAAAAAAATATAGCGAGGGTGCTTCATCACCTAGTGCCTTAGACCAACTGGTTTGGGAGTCACTGCTAAGCCTTAGGTGTTGCAAGACGAGGAAAATACTATTTACGCCTAATCATCAAGCACACGAGTAATCGGTCGGTTAGTACCTCAAGAAGTATTAACGGTCGCATGAAAAAATGTGTGAGCAATTCCATCTAAATATTCACCGATTAACAAGTACTGAGGTAGATGGACAAGAGTATGATCGCTTGAATTGAATTCTCCGAGTGTATGGATGTCTTTTACACACACGTAGGGGTATATGATCGGTGTTTGGAAGAAAGGTAGGAATAAAGAATAAAGACGATGTTTTATTGAGGGATAATGTGATTTCTAACATTTTTTCATGACTATTAAGATAGGGCTCATAGCAACTGAAAAGCTCGTGTAGTTAAAAACTCTGATTTTCAAAGTCTTTCTCTTACAATTCTTATCTTTATATGTAACTTTCACAGTCTTTTTTTTATTATAGGATTTTGTGGGTGCAATCCGCTGAAAACCCTCAGGAGAAAACACTCCTCCTACTTGGGACACCTACAGGTTTAAAGGCTTGTTGCACGTACTCAGTGCAATCGTGTTGCCTACGAAAGTGTGCTAGTTAGTTTTTCTTTTTCTTATATTTTCTCCTTCTCTTGAATAAAAAAAGTTTGCTCGTAACGATCAAAATCAAGTTTGGGGGAATTTATTTAGTCGAAAATAATGCAATCTGTAACACAACAATTTCCTTATTATTCTAATCATCTAAGGGTGTTTATTGTAAATATAACACCGATTACAAATTCATCTGGAAAATACCAATTACCACGTGTTATAGTTATAATCAACATTCTTTATAGGAAATTGTGTGTTTATTACTTCACGCATGATATTGTATATCTCAACACTTTTTATTGAGATTTTATGCAGAAAATTATTCAGGTCAAAGAACTGGAATCGCAAAATTGCCGATAAAAGGAAGCAAGTCAAAAAATTAAATCTGGTAGAGATACAGAAAGGATAATAAGATTCCAGATGACACATGAAGACCCAAATACCAACACCAGAAGACCCTATGAAATTTATCCAGAGATCTCATCATACAGCAGCGGAACCGCGGCCGATCCAGCCCGATCCGCCGCGGATCCACGACCGACTTGGCTCGTCAGCGGTCTATACTTCTCCAGAACCTTCTCTTCAACCTCCTAGCTTCCTCAAGACGCTCTGTAACCGTCTAGCTTCTTCAAGAAGGCTCTGCATAACAACCAAGCTTATGAAAGAAGCTTGATTTGGGGGCTATAAAAGGGGATCTAGATCTTAATTTTTGGGGTTGTTAATTGTTACACAATTGAGCCACAATTCAATTCAATTCAAGTTGGGTGACACAACTTGAGAACCAATCCAAATCCAATCAAATCAAGATCCATTGAGAGCAAAATCAAGCGAGCAATCGAAAATCCTTTATCACAACGCCGATCGTCATCAAGAGCACGAGATCCGCATCAGATCCACGACTCACGGCGATCGAGCCACGCAAAGATCGACGACAAATCCCTTTCAAAAGAGAGATCGAGAGCTAGTATTGTAATCTCAAATTGAGAGGTGTAATTTGAAGAAGATTTAATAAAGGTGATAAATTGTTAATACTCGTTTTCTTTACATTCTTGCATTATGAAATTTCTCATTCTTGATTCTTTAATTTTCAAGATGCGTGAGTGAAATCTCCGCTTGTAAAGGATTCAAGAGAATCGGTAGATCAAATGCTGATGAAATCCTAAAACTAATCTTAAGTCTTATGAGAATTGTGAACATTAGGAAAAAGAATCGTCAATGACCTAATTTGGTGCGAGATCACCATTCTTGATAATTTCGTTGCAAATTAGGGATCAAATGATTGATGACACTCTTTGCTAGAGGCTAGATTTGAATGATGATCAATGAAAAGATAAGGGATAGTGAAGGAGAAACCCTGGTTTCTTCAATAGATCCTTAATCTTCATTCATCGTCATCGATCTAGACACAATCCATCAATAGATAAGATTAGTCATTTTTAGTATTCATCATTACTACTAATTTGATCGATTCCTACAAGGTATTCTTCTTATTCTTGATAACTAAATTGATTCGGACAACTTCTTGATTCTTGAAATTTTTCTTGATGTTTCTTGAAAATGATAAACTCAATTGAATCTTGAATCGTTTTCTTTTACATTTTTATTTCGACTCATTTAAAGCAAGATCAAATAAGTACACACATCTCAGTGGACGATCCGTTCTTATTAACGAAATTACATCGACACCGTTATTGATTGCGGTTATAAATTCTTTGATTATGATTACTTTTCAAAACACAACATAAACGATCAATCATATATGTATTCATTTATCATGCGATATTATGGGGCTTTATGCCGGTAATTTATTGTTTATTGACTCTCGATATTGGGATTTCGGATTTTCCATGAGATTTCTGGATTTGGAGAAACCGCAACAATTTTATAAACTCATTTTCATTTCAAAAGATAAAAGTTGCGGTTTTCTCGTGATATAATTTGAGAGGTGTCCACCATGAGTTTTCTCGACACTTGAGCGATATCATACACCCGATTCGAGGAGGAAGAGGAACCGTCTGCTGGTGCATGGTGGACCCGGTGCGGTACCCCGGGGCAAGATGGTCGCAGTTGATGGCGTTGAGCCTGACAGGGGAGCACTACCGACCGGTTATTTATGACATGACGGATATCCGGAGGATACCGACATAGTCGTGAGATATGATTTGGGCCAGTTTGAATTGCCAGAGCCCGGGGCCAGTCCGGATTGCCGGAGCCCGAGATATTGAGATATTGAGATTTTATGATATGGACCAGTCCGGATTGCTGGAGCCCGAGATATCGAGATATATGTTTTGTGTCGATGCCTGACACGGATTCTCTGTTGATTCATTGATGATACTTCGGTTTTTATAAAAAAAATCTCACTAAGATAAGAAAACAGTTTCTCATGCAAGATGTATTCTGTTTTCATTCTTAATGCATTCGTACATCATATTGTGATATGTTGTTACCTGAGGCACTGACTGTCACGACACACCCCTAAACACAGATGGTATTGTCCGCTTTGGCCGAAACCACACAGTTTTGTCCTTTTGAATGAACCAGACTCAAGAAAGGGGCTACATCCCAGTAGGTCACCAATCCCAGAATTTCCCTAGCTCAAGCACGCTTAACTACGGAGCTCTTCAAACTCCGGAGTTCCGATTCATCCAAAAGGCGCCTATGTGTTATAGGAGTGGTATCATTTCATTTATAGTTCAGATCGTGCCCTCTTTCGAAATGGAATTCGATACTCCCCATTGTTCTGGTGGGTCCCCGTATGCATCCGTATCGGTTACATCCCCACCTCGATACCGGATAACATCACACTTCTCACGGGGTAGGTGGTATTCAGCCCCAACACCACCTGGGGTACTACATTCCCCCCACTTAGAACAATGGTCCGTCCTCGAACCACAGACCTATTTTTGAGGGACCGGCTCTGATACCATATTTATCACGACACCCCCCAAACACAGATGGTATTGTCCGCTTTGGCCGAAACCACACAGTTTTGTCTATTTGAATGAACCAGACTCAAGAAAGCGGCTACTTCCCAGTAGGTCACCCATCCCAAAATTTCCCTAGCTCAAGCACGCTTAACTACGGAGTTCTTCAAACTCCGGAATTCCGATTGATACAAAATGCGCCTCTGTGTTATAGGAGTGGTATCATTTCATCTATAGTTCAGATCGTGCCCTTATTCGGAATAGAATTCGATACTCCCCATTGTTCTGGTGGGTCCCCGTGTGCATCCGTATCGGTTACATCCCCACCTAGATACCGGATAACATCACACTTCTCACAGGGTAGGTGGTATTCATCCCCAACTCCACCTGGGGTATTACACTGATACGAGCACTTGATATTACACTTATGTTTAGATGCTTCAGGTTATATATTGAGGATATATTATCGTATGACCTAAGATTGAGTCATACATGTGATTTCTTCTCGGTGATGTTTTCTACTCACGAGTTGGCAGCTCACCCCCGTTGTGGCACAGTTTCTTACAGGTTTTACCGTACAGGTTTCGTTGCGGCTTGCTGGCATACTGCTTCCTTCTGGGTGATTGTTTAGTAGGTGGGTTCACTCATATCGTGACCACTATTGTACTTGTATTATTTGAGCTGTATCTAGTAACTCCATCAACCAGACTTGTATATTTAAAGACTTAGAAGACCAGTATGTTTATTTTTTCGGCCTTAGAGTCGTGCGCTTTATTATGATAGTTTTCTCTGGTTTTCTTGATGATGATGGTTTTCATTCTGAGTTTTGATCCTAGCCCTTCAGCGTTGTATATTATATTGAATTGCGTGGTTGTCTCCGCCGATTGGCGAAGAGCTAGCTCCCGCTTGGGGATGCCTTTATTCATTATGTATATTATTCATGTTTGTACCCGTTTGGGGCCAGTATTTACAAAGGAAACTCTGCCGAAATTTTTAGAAAAGACTTGATGTTTTAAAAATGCTTACTGCGGCTTATTTTGATTAAACCACTTGCCTTAAAAATAAGTTTTCCTTCACTTCTTCTTTTAAACGGTTTATATTTCTGTGATTTTAGCTTACTTGAATTAGATGGGGTCCTATAGACTTCATATGATTCAGGTGGCAGTCACGTACCATTTCGGGGCGTGACAAAGTTGGTATCAGAGCGCTAGGTTTAAACTTGGTTCGAGTCTATGTTTGACTATGCGGAGTCTAGGGCGTATATATATATATATATATATATATATATATATATATATATATATATATATATATATTCGGAACCTAGGCTTGACCTTACGGAACATAGACTTGGTCGAGGGGGTATTAGACCCGAACTTTCGTCGCATAGGTTGACCTTGCTTGATAGAATAGGTGACTTAAGTAGAGTGACGTACCATGTGTATGTTCCGCGGCTTACTTACGATACGCTACTCCGCTTAAGAAGCCTTGGGATGTACATTACTTTGCACAGTATTCTATTCATTCCTATGATCTATCCTCATCGATATCTGTTTGTGGTTTGTGTTACCACGATTGCACGGGCAGAGAGAGCTGCGGCTAGAGTTGCGGTCAGCATGAGCTCGTCATGGACGAGGACTGACCAGGGCATGATTCCGGTGACACACGATTGCATAGATGTGTCGTTTTATTGTGTTTTTCGTGCCATGAGCGTTTTGATGGATTGCTTTTACTAAAATTTCTCGAACGTACAGATCAACACCAGAGGATTGGACCACTGCTAGAGGCCGGCTAGAATGTGATGACCGTTAATGTATCGTCTATTCTTGAGGATTGAGGTACTGTTCAGCTTGCAGACGAATGAGCCATTTGTTGAATGACAAGATATCACCCCAGATGTTTGAAGCTAATGAAGCACGAGTTGTACTTAGAGATAAGATAGAAGATCGCTAGTCACCCAAGGATGAATGACTAGGACATGTGGTTCGTTTGCATACTCCGATGTGAGGTCATCAGATTGATTGATTTTAGCTAGAGAAGACTTCACGCAGATACGTTGGGAGTCGATAGAAAACGAACGAATGTCAGAAACCCATTTTTCCATGTTTAAGGTATTCGGAAAAACATGCAAGTAATTTTGTGAACCCTCTAGAAGAATGAAACCCTAACTTGACATAATGACCACGGAAACGCTTTTGAACCATAGGGTTTGCGGCAGTTCCACGGTGCCATTAATGAGGCTTGGGTTTGCCTTTCTACGGCTGGTCCATAGGTACTGTGGTATGTACTGGATATTATTAAACCGTGCTTAAGAGTTGAGCTCTCGGGGAGTTATGGGACTTTGATGAATCGATCGAAAAGTTCGACGTCGTCCGGATATCTTGTGATGGGATACAATACTTGGGAGACTCTAGGTATGGGTATAGCCGTTGTAGCGCAGTCCATACAGCTACGAAGAGACGAGTCCGAATCAGTCGACATTAGAGAAAAGTGGAGTAAGAGGTTCGTACGAGATTTTGATGAGATGACGTTCCACTCCATTGAAATCAGAGATGCGATTCGCATGCAGAGGCGTTGAATGTGGATATATCTTCCAGAAGGAGTCGTGATGAGTATGCAGCCGTTCCGGAACAAGAAAAAGATTTAGTAAAGGGTGATAACTTCCGGGCAGTTCGGCAGGAATGACATTTAGGAGAAACCCCGACAGAATTTTTCTGGAATACTACACGAGGAGAATTGGACCCAGGATCGGTCGTATCATGCGCACCAGTAGGCCAGAGTTTGGCATCATCGACGACACATGTTATGAGTGACCATGATAGTTGGCCAAAGATTATTAGAGGATGTGCCAGAGCCGAACCGTTTTCGTCGCCATTTCAATATTGGGCCGTTGAGCCGAGGAGTTATGTAACTGGAAATTCGCAGTGAGAGATGAGAGCCTAAGGGCACAAGGTGCCAGACCATGGACAGGAGGCAAGTAGATATCTTGCTCTGCCAGCTTTGGATGCAATGGCACCTTCTCGACTTTGAAGGAAGGACATATCGAAGACATTGTTTATGATTTGTGATTTGGTGATTCGAATATGTAACGTTTCTGAAATCGTTTTGCAAATTTTTCCGTTTTAGGGTAACATAGCCGGTGTTTTCCATAAAAACCCGGAAGTGAACATTTTTTTCCAGTATAGACTTGACTACACCTAGTTTAACTAGAATAGTGCTAGTTTGCGGGTTTTAGTGGTCATTTGAATGTTTTGGTTCACTTTGATTTTTTCCCTAACTAAATTATTATTTTAAGTTGTTAATTAGTTGTAATTACAATTTAGGTTTGGGTTAATTACTTCTAATGTGAATCTATGCTAATCTAATCACTAGATTTAGCTTAATCCAACCATAGAAAAATATCTAGATATTTATGATTTAAATTGAATTATTAAAAGAAAAGAAATGAGGTGGATAAGATATTTTAGTTCATTAATGAAAATTTATTGCATTTTAGCTAGATTTTTCCATTCCTTTTTCACAAAACCCCCTCATTCTTGCCATGGCCAAACTCTTTTCCCTTGCTGCCCTCCTTGCTCCCTTGCTCAATTTCATCTTCTTCATGCTCAAATAAAAGATCAAAAATCATGAAATATTCACACAAACTCAAATAAAAATCCATACTTCTTAATCTTTAGCCTAAACTAGCTTAGTTCTTCATTAAAGTTAGCATTTTGGGAGGCTATTTTGGAATTCAATTTGCAAGTTTGATAGCATGTTTGTGAGGTATAAATCCTAACCCTAATCCTTTATTGTTGCTTAATTCTTTAAGCTAGCTATTTAAATGTTTAATATAGCTTCAATTTCATGTTTTGAATTTTCATGATAAGCTTTATGAATTTCAAGTTAGGGTTTTGATGTGTTTAAGTGGTTAATCTTGAAGTGTAGACTTAGATAACCTAATCATTTTGTGAGAATGATATTTGTTAAATTCCTATTTGTCTAATTGAGATAATTAGAAAACTAGGTTTTACTTAAACATGTTTTGGGTGTGATTAAAATGGCAGTAAAGGTTTGGATGACTTAATTAAGCCGCTTTGTGATGTTTGTGATCACTAGATTGTTTAAAACATCCAGCTTTGTGTTAAAATGAGCTAAAATGATATAAACTGCTTACTAGATTTTTGGTAAAAATTAGACTTGTGTTTTAATGGACATGGTGATGATGTTTATATTTTTATCTACGATAATTATATGTGTTGTGAATGAGTATTGGTGCGATTGGATTTTTGTCGTGGCAGTTTTCATGTATAGCGACCCTAGTGAGGGTTTTAGTTATGTTTTCCGGTATTTGGATTTCTTGGTTTTGCGACTGGATATTGTATTTGGGCGTTGGATGTTTTTACGTCAATGACGAGGGTTGTTTGGTTGTTTTGCATGCGTAGGCTATAGGTTCTAACCTATGAGCGCACCGCGTGCCCTATTTGGATTTCGGAATTTGATGTTAATAGCTTTGCGAATTCATATTGATTGTAGGTACCTTCGCGTGGATTTCAAGACGACGAAGCACATCGACTACGGCTAAGCGAGGAGTCTAGCAGGTGAGTAGATTTATATCAACGGGGGAAGTCGGGTGGATGGCGTATAGCACCCCCGCAGACATTGATATGGAATATCGTTTGATTATTTTATCCTGATAAATGATATGCGACGGACTTGATTGTAGGATTTACAAACGATAATATGATAGAAATTGATGCTAATGGACATATGGACATGTAAGATTATGGAATGATAAGTGAATCATGATGGCTACAAATTGAAAGAGATCAAGTGTGACGTTAATATAATGTGATGCGAGATATTAATGTGATGAACGAGTATAAGATGTGATGCGATGACTTAGTGTGATATGTCATTTTATGGATTCGAGTCGATATGAGATTGTTGATACCTTTGTAGGTCCCCCTGATACGAGATGGACATGGATGTGACCTGAGAGATAGGTATATTTATATGGATAATGTTTTGCATTTTGAGTGATAGGCCGTACGAGACTTAGATCCATACCCCGATGTTGTATAGGTTGATAGAATTCCTATTTGTTTAATGCCGCCGTACGTGGATTACCGTACGCCATGAGTTTTACCTGTTGATTTATCCATACCCTTGTTTAGAGGATGTCGTACGATAGTTTGTACCGTACGTGATGTTGTGAGGCTGGATGTCGATTGATGGATTCACCGACTCGAATATATTGTAGACACGTATACCTTATAGCTTTTAGCTGATAATGTACTTTATGCTACGATCATGTTATTCTCATTGCATTAAATATACCTGTGCTAGTACACCTACACCATTATCGATGATGCGTATGTTACACTTACACAGATTTGCCGGTTCACACACCTTCATCATTGATAACTGCCATGTCACTACACAATAGAATTTTTACATCATGCCATGATATATTTGCTATGTTCATATCACTGTTCCACGTTGCATGAGATATATGGACATGCTTACATCCTGTTATATGTTGCATACCTTGCTACAGCCATATGTACATCATGCATACATACTGACATGTACACCCACATATCTTGCTATAGCTGCATATACCCCTAAGTGGTATTGTTTTGACATGTGATATTGAGACGTTGCTTATTGTGCTATTGTGCTTATAAGATGCATCATTCATACCTGCTTAGATGTAGATACAATTTTATTTCTATCGTTACATGTACACCTCATATGATGCTGCACTTGATTTCGGAGGATTTGGGAACCGCATGATATATTTTAAACTGGATTCATTTAAAAGAGCGGGTTTCCCTTAATATACTCATATTGCTGTTTTATGTTGCATATATCAGTTTTTCATGGATTTTCGCATTGAGATATGGATTTCATATGATTTATGGATTTGAGAACCGTGGGAGTGTTTTCAAGAAATTTATGTATTGTTTGAAAACCCGGTTTCTCTTTATATGATATTTCAGTGCTTCCACCATGTGTTTTCTCGGTTCTGAAATTGGCATGTGAAACCCGATTCGAGAAGCGGGAGGCACCATCTGCGGGTACATGGTGGACCCGGTATGATACCCGGGGCGAGAGATGATTTCGTAGTGTAGACGATGAGCCTGGCAGAGGGACCACTACCTACCGGTGACAGTATTTGGACTCAGTGGATATCTTGGGGATAGCGACCAGAGTCATGTTCAGACATGCTACGTGGATTGCGGGTGTCGATGTGGACACTCGGGTTCCATGAGATGTACTGACATCAGGGCCGGTCATGGTGACGGTGCCTGACAGATGAGGATTTACGTGTCGATGCTAGACATGGGTTTCATGATGTTTCGAGTGTCGATGTGGACACTCCGGTTCCATGATTTTGTTGTGTCGCGAAGGACACACGTTGTTTCATATCCTCATATTTACCTGCATATGATTTTATGATATTTACATGCATGAGTTTTTGTGTCAGTGGTTGACACGTGGACAAGATCCACTGCATACATGCATTGATTATATTGTTGGACGAAATCCACCTGCGTACATGCATTGATTATATTTTTGGACGAGATCCACCTTCATACATGCATTGATTATATTGTTGGATGATATCCACTTGCTGTTAGGCAGTTATTTGTGTGTTGGCACATATGTAGATACGGTCACCCTAGATATCATAGTATTACCTTTATGATATAGTTGACCTAGGAATCGTTGTTTATTTCGATTTCTACCTGGTGATGTTTTCTATTTACGAGTTGGCAACTCACCCCCGTTGTGCCACAGTTCTTGCAGGTTGACCACTTGGATCAGTAGCGACATCGCGGGCACACAACTTGCTTTCGGGTGTTCTGCTTTGGTAGGTGGTACATGTTGGATCGTGCCCCTCTTGTATTCATTATTCATATTGTATCTAGTCACTCCATCAAATCAGAAACTAGTAGTTGTATTTGTTGCAGACTTAGAAGACTTGTAGTTGCGAGACTTGAGCGATGGGTTTTATGTTCGCTTTTAGGGTTGATGTCTTGCTTTACTTTTCCTTATGTGGATCTTCGCCGTTGGGTGTCGTATACTTGTTTTTACTTGTGGTGTTTGTTTCCGCTGTTGGGCGTGATTTGCTCCCGTTTGGGGATGCTTTATTATATTCTGTGTTGTACCCGTTTTCGGGGTTATTTTTTACAAAGGAGGTGCTGCCCAATTTTTTTTCAAAAGACAAAACATGATTTATTGTATCTTTATTTCTTAAAAAGGTTTAGATTTCTGGGTTTCAGCTTACTTGAATTACGTTACGCTTGTAGACGATGCGTGATTTAATTGCTGGTCGCGAGCTAATATTTTGGGTCGTGACAGAATATCACGTATCCGTCATTTTGGATTTCAGTATCTTAGGTGATTTATTTGCATGATTGAGTTTTCGTGCATCACAGTTGCACTCGATTTCGATTGGATGTCATTCGAGATGTTTGAATTGATTTCATGTCTACGGTATATATGTGATTTGACTTGTGCCTTCGGCGTATTTTTCATGCACCTTTAGTACTTGATTCGATTTTGTGCATACTGATGCACGTGGTTGTGATTATATACCACGGTATACCTGATTTGGATTTAGATATGTTGTATACCATCGATTTCGATTTTGATATTCGATATTTGTTTTCGTGCCCCTTGTGCATGTGATTTGGATTCTTGTGCATACTTGGCGCGCTTGATGCGATTTTTGTGCACACCAGATGCACTAAATTGGGATTCTTCGTGCATATCAGATGCACCTGATATTGTTGTCAGGCACACCGTTGCCCTTGATAGGTGTTTTCGTGCACACCGTTGCACATAGATTTTGTTTCTGTGCACATGCATGGCACATTCATGGATTTCGATTTCTGTGCGCACCAGACGCACGCGGCATTCTTATACACATTTTGGGATTGATTTCTTTTGGAGCCGTATGTTTTATGATATTTACTATTTGGTATAGTAGTTGAGCAGGACTAGTCAGAGGACAGTACTTGGACATATTTTTGCATGCATCGATATTTACCGAAGGGATTTCTAAAAAGGAGCTATAGTCTAAGTATTTACCTATGTGTCTGAGCTGACACGAAACATTTTTACAAAGGAAACCCTTCTAAATTATTTTCAAAACGGCGGGACGTGTAAGTTAAACAAAGGATATATATAGTTATTTTCTTACACTAAACGTCCGCTACTTGTGCTGTGATACACGCATCGCACAGAACTTGAAAAAGGTTTGGCATGCATTTCTTTCAGATATTTTGACGAGTTTACAACGATGCGTACTATGTACGTGTTATAGTTTTGATATATATCATGTTGGTTTTCGTATTGGACCTTGACATTGGTATCTTCACCATAACTCCGATGATTGTGTGATGCTTGACGGAGTTTTGATTTTGAGTTATATACTCGTTTTTCATGCGCATGCATTGCGCTACGATATGTTTTTATGTATATATGATTTCGGAGCCCCGACGACTTGATCATTTTACTGAAATGTTTTAGTATTTGAGGGATTTAAATTTAAATTCGGGGACCGAATTTATTTAAGGGGGAAAGACTGTAACATTTCAGAAAAATAAAATATTATTTTGGGGAATTTATATAATTGAATAATAAATATTATGAATATTTTAATCTGGGGAGATAAGTTTTAAATGATATGGTATAATTAAATACCGATTAATTGGGAAATATTAGAAAATACATTTGAATGTTAATTTTGAAAGAATATTATATGATTTAGACACTTTATAAAAATTTATACAATTAATTGTGTATGGGATATTACTAAACTCGATTAGTGTTTACTAATTTTTCATTAAGTGTGATATGCGCATGATATGCAACATGATATTTTGCATAATACTTGTTACATTTCTTTTTTTATCAAAGCCATGCTTCATTTCTTTCATAACTTGGTTTTATTGTGTTTAAATTGAGAAGGAAAAAGAAAAGAAAAAGAAAAGAATAAAGAAATGTGGCATAAGGAGACAAGGAAGCATGGGCGAGAGAGAGAGAGAGAGAGAGTGAGGGGTCAACTTGACCATGGCTCATTGTGTTTCACCTCATCATCTTCACCATTTTCTTCTTCTCTTCACACCATGGCTGCCCTCCTCCCTCCACCACTTACAGCACCTCATATCAACCCCAAAAACACCTCAAAACGCCTATTCCTTTCACAAAAAATGTGCACAAGCTCACTACAAGTATGGGGAACCAAGAAAGTTAGGATTTTTGTAACATTTCAGAAAAATAAAATATTATTTTTGGAAATTTATATAATTAAATAATAAATATTATGAATATTTTGATAATGCGGTATAATTAATTACCGATAAATTGGGAAATTTTTTGAAAATTATAGGAATTACTGAAATGAGGGTGTTTTTTATGATTTAAGCAAATTATAAATTCCTTATGATTAATTATATTTCATTTTAATGCTAATCGTGATTAAATATCACTAATCGTGCATTAAACTTGTTTTGTGCACATGACATGCACCACGTCATATTACACATTGTTACATTTTTCTACAATGGCTTTTCCTATATTTTTCATGCATGGTTTTTTTTAAAAATTATATGAGAAGGAAAAGGAAATAAAAGAATAAAAGGAAAAGAAAATGTTAAATAATGAGGCATGGGGAGACGAGAGAGGATGGGCTTAGGAGAAAGAGAGGGTGAGGGGTCAATTGGACCTTGGCTCATTGTTATCTCTTCGTCATCTTCATCATTTCTTTTCCCCTCATCTCCATGGATGCCGTCTTCCTCCCACCACCACTACCCTCTTACAACACCATCAAAAACACCTCAAAACACTTCATTCCTTTCATTAAAAACATGCACAAGCTCACTACAAGCACTTTGGACCAAGAAAGCGAGGATTTTGAGCACTTGTGGCAACTCAAGAAATTTCTTGAGTTGCCAAATGAGGTATTTCCTTCACCCCTAGCATTGTATTTCATTCACATTAGCATCTTTACATGTTTAGTAGTGTTTTACTGAAGTTTTGTGGTGTTTGAAAATTTCTAGAGGAAGTTTAGGGATCCTTGAGTTGTGATGGTGTAATTGAGTTGTATTAGTGACTACAAACCCCCATAGTGCTAAAAACCTGGACCAAACAGAACCTAGACCCATGCGTTGGGAATTAGATATCGATATGTCGGGTTGTGAATAATTAGTGGGTGCAGAGAATCTGGAGTGATCCGAGGCCATTACTAGAAAAACAAACAACGCCAGAGACCTAGATTGGATACGAGGAGACCACTCTGAGAGTACGGGCCCAAACAAAAGCAACTTGGCAGAGAAGGCCAGATTTTGCATGGATGTGGCCGGCCAAGTTTTGAAGGATAGGGTCTAGGTTTGGTCTATAGCTCATATACCTCCTCTATAACACCCCAGTATTGTTTGCTTACCCCAATTTCACCTAAACCACAATCTGGGACCATTTTCATGAGTTGTTGCCTTGTATTCCTCGATGTTTTTGAATTGGAGTTTTGATATTTGTGTTTTGTATCGGTCACTTGACGTTTGTACGTCGATATCGGGTGTTATTTGGTTCTTTTGCATGCGTAGGCAATAGGTTCTAACCTATAGGCACCTCGCGTGTCGTTTTGGATTTGGATGGGATTTTAATGCGACACGATATGTTATAATATGTAGGTACCTCCACGTGAACTTCGGGATGACAAGCAGGGGCATGGCGACATCGACTTCGGCTAGAAAAGATCAAGGTGAGTAGATATATATCTACGGGGGAAGTCAGGTGGATGGCATATAGCACCCCTGCAGTTTCGTAGTGTAGTATACGAATCTGTGTGTGTGCGGCTAGAAAAGATCAAGGTGAGTAGATATATATCTGCGGGGGAAGTCAGGTGGATGGCATATAGCACCCCTGCAGTTTCGTAGTGTAGTATACGAATTTGTGTGTGTGCGTGTGTGTGTGTGTGTGTGTGTGTGTGTGTGTGTGTGTGTGTATTATGTGTATTGTGAGACCATGATTATCAAGATAGGTTTTAGGTGTTCATTGGTTAGTTTTAGTGTAATTAGAAGTAACTTAGTTTAGCTTCTTAGTCGCGAAACCCTAGAGTAAAGTTTTTCACACACACACACGCATACTTTTGATTTACTTGTGCGTATATGGGTATATATATATGCACATATATGTATGTGAGTATATATATATATACATATATATATGTATATATATGTATACATATACATGGATATGAGGATAGTATATGGTACTTGGAGATGAGTCGATGTGATTGGGCATGATGCTACGAGATCGGTGATGTGACTTGGTTCGTATTATGAGATACGACATGATATTATAGCGGGTCTTTAGGCGATGTGTTTTCATACACAGGCATATATATATATATATGTTGATGGTATCGGAATGTACTAAACTTTAGATAAGTACACCTATTCAGGAAATGATGATAAGGATACCAGATGAATAATGAGATAAATTTGGTATTCGACCCGTACCCAGATTTGGGATGCCGTACAATGGATTTATCGTACGAGATAATGATGATGATAGATCCGCACTCTTGACTCGAGGATGTCATATTATATATTGTATCGTACGTCATACTATTGAGGCGAGATCACCGACTACTATATATACATATATCGACTCAGAATTAGGTGGTTTTTCCTTACCCTTTCGATTAGCCTATTAGTTTAGTCCTGTAGTTCACTTAGTAGATGTTAGACTGGGCTCGATTCATACCTATTTCTAAAACTAACGAATCGTGAGTATTTCAAAGACAGGCCAAGGGAAACTACAGATATTTCAAAAGATGTACCTCTTCTTAAAAACATCGTAGCCCTATTTTCTAAACACCACGATTCGTGTTATTTCAAATGCCAAATTTGTATGACTCGTATTTAGAAACGTATATTCTTATTTGCTGCGTTTACTATTCATTTTCTATAGATTCATGTTGTTATTATCTCATTGCATGTTTTTACTTGTGATTCTTGTTTATTATGAGCCCATGATATCAGGACACTAGCACCATTACCGATGATGCGTATGTTCACAATCACTTTCTTGCCGGCTCACACACATCATCATCGGTAATTGCCATGTCACGTACACTTTAGAGAATGTTATTTTATTGATATCGCTTGTTAGCTGATAGTTCTATATATCATTACTGTGCTAGTTTAGATATTGCATTCTTTATTAGATACCAATGCATGTTTATATATTCATTTGTCATGCAATATTTGTTGGAGATAGTGCCCTCATAGTCAATTATTGGATCGCAGGTACGTGATTGCAATGATTGCGGAGGACCTATACTGGTATGACAGTCTTACTCGAGATGATAGTATGCTATCTGGTTTGCCTTTATCAGTCGTGTGCATGTTCAGGTGACTGATTACATGTTACACTTTGATAGAGCCCTTAGGATCTTGCTTTACCACCAACAGTATGATGGCGATCATATACGTGAGAGTTGGGTGGTTTATACGCATATTCTTAATTGTGGTCCCTAGTCGTGGGAGTTTCGAGACAGGGCATCGATACTCCGGAGTAGACTAGTGTGTACAGTCGAGACCCCGACGAGGGGCGGTGGCCGGTCTCACAAGCCACTGGTGTCAGTTGGATCACCTAAGATGTATATAGGTGCTCATTGGGTTATGAGTACACCGGACAGGACTCGCCGGGAATCTGCTAGTTAGTACTATATCTATCGTCAGATAGCAGTTCCCTGGTGACATGTGTACAGGTTAGTTCATCGACCTGAGGTCGTCATTTGTCTCGTGTGAGTTCCCACTGTGCTTTGATTTCTACCCTACCACGGCTCAAAGGAGTCGTGCAAATAGGTAGTTTTTGGGTACAGTCCCGAGCCATATAGAGGCACGTGAGCGGATCGGCAGGGGATTCGTCTCTCCCGATATTGGGGGCGAGATCGTGCTGTGTCTAGGAGAGCCATTACACAAAGCCTACGGCCGTGGCAGGAGATTTACTGGTAGGTACTCCAGTAGTATCTCAGGGTGTTATTGGGCTTCACTCCGACACGACTTATACTGCTATTGGGGGTCTGACGTTGCTAGCCCCCTAGGCAGATATGCGATACTCATAGAAGAACGGACCGGACTGTATATACATTGTCACTGTTTGGCTCAGTAGGGTTTCTGGATGAGTTCGCTCATCAGCCTCCCTTGAGGTCAGTCCATGGGCAGCCGTTACGTATTGCTAGTGCCGCTGACGGTTTGTGGTTAAACCCACTGCCAGGGTACTGACGAGTCATTAGAGTCCCCCACAGACAGTTTCCCAAGTTCGGGCGAAACGTTGTAGAGGCCGTATGGTTTTATGGCAGGGTTCGGAAAATGCACGTGCGTTTACGCACGTGTTATTTTTCGGGCAGATGATACTGGTCGGCTTTGGTTTAAGCCGGATCCGAGTATTATATTGAGTAGATATAATATCTTTGTCTCAGTTGCATTTGTATTCGGTCGTAATACAAATGCGGGTATATTTATACAGTTTCGGGGTTGTCCTGAAAGTCGTTTCAGGATCACTTTTGGAAGTTGCCAGTTTCCAGTTTTCTATCAGCCGTCTTTTAACATTCAGTTAAAGACGGATTTATCTTTTCTTCAGTTGAGGTGAGTCAGTGTTCTAGAAGCATCTAGATGAGGTGATTAGGATTAATTGGTGTTGAGTTTTCATTGGATGCATTTAATGGTTCATTAATGCATGATGACTAGGTTTATGACTCATGCTTTAACATTAAAGCATTTTGTTTTGGTTAAGATCTTTTGTTCATGATATTATTTCTAATGGTCACCTCCCTCCTCCTACCATCACCTCCCTCCTCTATATGAGTGGCTGGCCTTCCCCTTCCCCTCTACACACTCTCTCACTTGATGTTTGCATATGGTTGTAAAAGATATGATAGTATTTGGGGTGCATGGAATTTTACAGTTCATTTCATTCCATCACCCAATTCCCTCGGCAACTTCATTAACCGATCGTCCACGGATTTGGACGAAGTGAGGCAAAGTCATCTACTCATTCTCTACATCATTCTTGGTCGTCTTTTTTAGAAAACTTGACGATCGAGTTGCCTCAAGTCAGAGGCGGGAGCCCGTTTAAAGAATCGTCGACGTGGTGCCACCTCGACGAGGATATCGGAGATCGACGAGATCGGAGCAGCCGCAACGGAGCTTGGGATGATGGTTGAAGAACGAAGGACTCGGATCGTTCGGTATAACCTTTCTACACTCTGTACAGTTTGTTAGTTTAGCAATAATGGAAGATCCGGGTTAAAGTATACGATAGCGCCAGATAAAAAGTTTTTATTCCGCATTTGGCATCTGTAGACGGCCGGGGCGCTAGCGTAGACTTACAGTGGTATTAGAGCCTCACCATTTTTCTATACTAACTTGTGCTAACGCGTTTAAAACATCGATCGAACCGGAAATCAAAAACCGCATTTTTCCAAGCTCACAGTTTCTGTCAATTTTAAATGGCTTCCTAAAATTTTTCTACATGTCTTAAAAATCTGTGCAGGCTTTTCTAAGAACCACGACCAAATTTGGGCACGTGACTCCACCAAACCGCCGCGGAAACGCGGCTAAACCATGGTTTGGCCGCGCAACCGCGGCCACTTGGTGAGCTCATGCTCCCAAATTTGTACAGTTGGTTCTCTGTTGGATTTTGGGGTTTTTGGTATATATCTTTTGGGCCCAGGTTTTGTTACTGTTCACCAGTAAGTCGTGGGGCCCACTTTGTGATATTTGGTCGATCGAAATTTAAACATGTTAGTTTACAGTGCTTACATTATATCTCCGACCGGGAATGTCATTTGATCGGTAAACCGCGTCTGATTGCTATAGTTCTTTTAGACGGGTTTGCGAACGTGACATTCGCGTTGATGTTCTGTGTTGTGCTGTGATGTTGCGGATTTGTCGTGGTGGATAGCAGTGTGCAATGGTAGTACAGTTTGTGTTTATTTGTACATTTGATATTGCGGGGCGAGCGTCCAACTTGTGGACTGCCGTCACTGCCTGTTGTATAATATTCTTTTGGGGCACGACCAGGTTGCGGTCGATGTACCTATTGTACTATTTTTCATTACTGTACTAGGTTTTGCCCCGAGACGGAGTGCACGGATAGCCCGGTTCTGAGAAGCAACGGGTCTGCATCTCATGGCTTTGAGAGGCAGAGGGGCCCCACTCTAGAATTGGCAGACTATTCGCCGCACTCGTAGGGGGTACAGGTTGACCCAAGGAGGGGTGCCCAAGATTACCGTATTCCATGGAGTGCTGGGTGGTCCATTCACTATGCTGTAGGGGGCTGCCTCGCTTCAGGTTTTGGCGGGTAACTTGCCGCACCCGTAGGGGTCTAGGTTTCATTGCACAGGCTATCCACACGACAGGGGAACGTCGAGTTTCAGCAGCGGCTCTGTGAAACTCGGGGATCCCAGATTATCTGTATTGTTCTGTGATGCTTATTACTTTTCTGTAATGTTGCATACTATCACGCCTGGAGCGATTATTGTATATTGGTTTATATACTATTAGATGTTGTATATGTTTTACACCCGCGCTAGTCCAGTCCCCGCTCTGTCGTTAGTTAAGTAACCTAACGAGTGATGACGGGACCCAGTGACGAATGCGGATGGCATATACGTACATTTTATTTTCGTTCTTTTCTGGTGTGATTAATTGATGGGACTGCGTTGATTCTGATCAATGCAAAGGATAACAAACCTGTTTACAGTTGTTGGAACAAATTTAAAAAGTGTTATTGTAAAGACGTTTTCTTTTGTTATGCATAGCGGTATTCAGTGGAATATCCTGCACCTCATTCGACGGGGCAAGGGCCGATATCCCTTCACCGGGACTGACCCCTTGGGCAGAAGTTTGCGTCAGTGTAATAACTTCACTATAGTCGATTACAAGTTGCTTTGTATAGCGGTATTCAGTGGAATATCCTGCACCTCATTCCACGAGGAAAGAGCCGAGATCCATTTACCGGGAGTGACCTCTTTAGCAAAAGGTTTTCGCCACTATATTTTAAAAAGCTATCAGGTTCCTTCAGCGATATCAAGTTCACTACGTTAAAGGTTTTTCGCCAAAAACCAGCCGTAGCCCTCCGTCACTTCTTTTGAGTATTCAGTAGTATTCAAGTTATGTATTTTAGCCAAAGTTAAGGCATAGTGTTTGGTAGCTGCTGGGTATTCAATTGTTGCATAGATAGATGAGTTAGTTTGGGACAGTCGTTCTGCCGATTGGCCAAAGTCAGGGGCATGTGCGGGTGGGTTCAAATTGACAAGATAGTGACGGGTAGAACTTGGCATGTGACTTATGACACTTTGACCAAAGCCAAGGTTATAAGAGCATGGGGCAAAAATCATATCGGGAGTTTCTAAAGAAACTGAAACTTGCCAAGTATGTGCATACCATCTGGAGTATGAGTAACGTGGATGCATTCCATCACGTTATCATGCGATGAGAGTTGGATCCCGATTCCCACTGATGAGTTGGTTTACTCTTCGGGTGATCCCGATTGATTCTTCTTTCTGGTTTGGAGGAGAATTTGACAGGACAGTGGGAGGTTTCCGGATTAGATAAAGTGATAACCATTCCGATCTAGGTTAGAGTGCACGCAGAGTGTTTCTTTTCTCTCTCTCTTTGGCAGTGACCTTTGACCGACCCTAGACTATGACTCAGTGACCAGGTTGACCGAACCTTCTTGAAATACTGGCTTTTGGATTGTCTATGTTGCATAAGTCATTGCCACTCCTTCTTTTACCCTTTGAATTTCTCAGAACACCCGTATTACTACGGATATCCACTTCCATTGGATAGATCCATCGTATGGTTATATACGAACTCGAAGGGACTTCTTCGAGGATGGATCCAGGTTCAGGAGAAATAGAATTGGTTTATTCAGTTGTCTTTTATTATCACCTTCTCTCAGGTTGCGAGGGCTCCTTGGTTTAGGAGAGTACACCTATTACGCTTATTGGATAGTCTTATTCCAAACCATAGGCTGGTGCCGAAAGGTAGGGAATGAAGAAAACCAATTAGCCTAAGTAGGGTGTGCAGAAGTTAATATGTAAAGACAAAATAAAGGGATTAGAAAGAGGGCAAAGTAAATTGCGACTGTTATCATTCACGACCAAACCGCGTACTTCATCGCCACTCCTATTTCACCTTTAAAAGAATAAGGTATTGTTCAGATGTCTTTTATCATCACCTTCTCTCAAGATACGAGTACTCCTTGGTTTAGGAGGGTACACCTATTATGCTTACTGGATAGTCTTCTTCCAAACCATAGGCTGGTGCCGAACGGTAGGGAAGGAAGAAAACAATTTAGCCTAACGATGGTGTACAGAAGGTAACGACTAAAGACAAATAAAAGGATTTGGAGAGATGGCAATAAAATATACGGTTGAAGTCATGAATTTGATTATGGAAGAGGCATTTCTATGAATACCAGGATACCCCTACGAAACATTTTCATGTTTCAGTGCATTGTTAAAGAAAAATTGTTTTCCCGATTAGACACTTACTCCCAGGGTATGTATTTACCAGGTTTCATTCTCATATCTGTATGGTTTTACAGATGATGAGTGTGAGTACGATATTGGGATTTAGGTGATCATCCTCATTATATCGGAATTCGTTGTAATTGGTGATATTTGAGGAAATCGCCAGGGTACAGTTTTCAACCTACGACGCACAGGTTTTGAGTTGACAACTCAGCGGACTTATACAGAGTATTGTATGTTGTCCATTGTCCTTCAGGACAAAGGGGTAGGTCCCCGTACTATGTTCTGTTTACTTATAACTTCTCTACTATTTAGACAAGTGTTTCATAGAAATACAAGGTCTAAGTTTTGAGAAGTTGTGGGTATAAGAATAAAGTAGAGAACCAGGTGTCACAAGTATCGGGATTCTTCAAAGAGATCGAAGATGTAGATTCTTGTGATTGGTATTCAGATGATAGTGATGGTTTTTGAGAAACGTGTTTCTTTTTCAGGTTACTCATAATTGGATGGATTCCTAAGTTGAGTAATGCTGATTAGCCTCTTTCCATTAAGTTGATATGCACTGGAGACAGCTGCATGGTTTGAATATGGTTCCAATTAAATAAGTGCCAAAGTTTCTATATTGGATATAGAATAGTTCGTACCTTAAAAGATGTTAAGGTACGGGGAGTTGTCCAGCTTATGCTTAAAACCAGACTCTGGATAACTCAGGGCACGTTTCTGTAATGGCTGTTTGTGGGTTGACCCTGGCTATGACGAGGGTTGATATTCTACCATTTGGAAGATCAATAGTGATATTGTTCTTGACTCGCCATAGTTTTAGTAAAATGGATCTTTTTCAGAAAACAGTAGTGGGAGTATGGTAGAACTGGAAGTGATTCCAGAACCGCGAACGATTACGGAAAATTTAATAGGAACTATATATTCAATCAGGTTTGACATTCCAATAGCCACTCCGCAGATATGGTAGGTAACCTCAGACACCCGAGAGGTACTTCGGTAGGCTCAAGGACGGTGACAGGGAGGTTCTTATCTACCAAGACTTGACATTACTGTTGTTCCAGGCTATGAGACCCGGTAGGAGGGTTGTCGTAGTCAGTGGGAGCAGCGGAAGCATAGTGGGCAAGATGCTTATGTCTATTTATAGACTAGAGCAGTTATAGCGGAGATAGATCATCTAATTTTGATGTGAAAGTCATGGGTTTGACTTCATCAGAATAGGGGATGGATCTGTTAAGAAGGTAGTAGGGTGTGATGTCATGGTATATGGATGACATACACAGAGTAGGAAGTAAAATTCCTATACTACGATCGGTTGTACTCTGATCGTCACACAGTTGTTTCTCCAGACAGGATATGGATATAATATTTGACATTCTGGTTTCTAGATCTATAGTTTTAGATTTGGATTTGGGTAGTTTCCCAATGTAGGTACTTTGACAGTATTCTAATGGTTTTTAGAATAGATGACTCCTAGCATGGTGGTGTACCTGCAGGTGATGGAGTCACCCTCTCTAAAGGTGTCGTATAGACTAAAGGGGAGAGGGATGTGCATGATTGACAGATTACTTGCTTAGGCAATTGAGTCAATCGTGAGATGTCAAGTACCACACCAGATGTTGTTTTTGCACTAGATGCAATAAGTTTGTATTAATCCAATCCTGGTGAAACATAAGGAAGCAGTTTTAGAACATAAGTACATGATGACGGCAGCCTCCTTCGGGAGACGATTATCATTCCAGGCTTCAAAGGTGACATGGATGACAGAGTGATTGTCAGAGTTATAGTTTTCCCTCTGACGAGGGACAGTATTATGGACAGATGATCCAAGAGAATACTGTGGGAGGTATGGTGCCGGATACTGATTAGGTTCAGTGATCGATACAGTCTAAGAAGTTTGGATTTGGAGTTCATTTATGAACTAGGTCCCATCAGATATCCAGACATATTCTAAGACATGTATTACTCAATTCGGGAGATGGCTTTCTCCGCGAACTTGAGATTTAGAGAGATATAGAAAGAAACAACTAGTCGGATCCACTCACTGAGGCTATTTCTCGAACACAATAGTTTTACAAACGGGCTTTGTGAAACTGATTAGTAGAGGAGTTGGATGTTCGGTTTCACACGGGCTGTGAGTAGTCGACATCGCAATAATTAGCCTTGAGTGCAAGCGGGAGATTGTTGGAGATAGTGCCCTCATAGTCAATTATTGGATCGCAGGTACGTGATTGCAATGATTGCGGAGGACCTATATGTAAGTCTACGCTAGCGCCCCGGCAGTCTACAGACGCCAAATGCGGAACAAAAAACTTTTAACTGGCGCTATCGTATACTTTAACCCGGATAACCCATTATTGCTAAACTAACAAACTGTAAAGAGTGTAGAAAGGTTATACCGAACGATCCGAGTCCTTCGTTCTTCAACCATCATCCCACGCTCCGTTGCGGCTGCTCCGATCTCGTCGATCTCCGATATCCTCGTCAAGGTGGCACCACATCGACGTTTCTTTAAACGGGCTCCCGCCTCTGACTTGAGGCAACTCGATCGTCAAGTTTGCTAAAAGAGACGACCAAGAATGATGTAGAGATTGAGTAGATGACTTTGTCTCACTTCGTCCAAATCCGTGGACGATCGGTAAATGAAGTTGCCGAGGGAATCGGGTGATGGAATGAAATGAGCTGTGAATTCCATACACCGAAAACTATCATAATCTTTTGCAAATGAAAACTCAAGTGTGCAAATGAGAGAGGGGAGGGGCCGGCCATATATATGATGGAGGGAGGTGAGTGTAGGAGAGGGGAGAGTGACCATAATAACAAATATCAACCACAAATATCCTTCATGCAAACAAAACATCATTAATGCAAATGGTGATTCATTAACCTAGTCACCATTGCATTAATGGCTCCATTGAAGCACTAATGACTCACTAGCCTCATCACCACTTCTAGAAGCTTCTAGAATGATGACTCACCCTTATCCAAGAAAAGATAAATCCGTCTTTAACCAAATGTTAAAATACGGCTGATAGAAAACTGGAAACTGGCAACTTCCAAAAGTGATCCTGAAACGACTTTCAGGATAACCCCGAAACTGTATAAATATACCCGCATTTGTATTACGACCGAATACAAATTCAACTGAGACAAAGATATTATATCCACTCAATATAATACTCGGATCCGGCTTAAACCAAAGCCGACCAGTATCATCTGCCCGAAAAATAACACGTGCGTAAACGCACGTGCATTTTCCGAACCCTGCCATAAAACCATACGGCCTCTACAACGTTTCGCCCGAACTTGGGAAACTGTCTGTGGGGGACTCTAATGACTCGTCAGTACCCTGGCAGTTGGTTTAACCTCAAACCGTCAGCGGCACTAGGAATGCGTAAGGGCTGCCCATGGACTGACCTCAAGGGATGCCGATGAGCGCACTCATCCGGAAAACCCTACTGAGCCTAACATTGACAATGTATATACAGTCCGGTCCGTTCGTCTATGAGTATCGCATATCTGCCTAGGGGGCTAGTAACGTCAGACCCCCAATAGCAGTATAAGTCGTGTCGGAGTGAAGCCCAATAACACCCTGAGATACTACTGGAGTACCTACCAGTAAATCTCCTGCCATGGCCATGGACTTTGTGTAATGGCTCTCCTAGACACAGCACGACCTCGCCCCCAATACCGGGAGAGACGAATCCCCTGCCGATCCGCTCACGTGCCTCCAAATGGCTCGGGACTGTACCCAAAAACTACCTGTTTGCACGACATCTTTAAGCCGTGGTAGGGTAGAAATCAAAGCACAGTGGGAACTCACACGAGACAAATGACGACCTCAGGTCGATGAACTAACCTGTACACATGTCACCAGGGAACTGCTATCTGACGGTAGATATAATACTAACTAGCAGATTCCCGGCGAGTCCTGTCCGGTGTACTCATAACCCAATGAGCACCTGTATACATCTTAGGTGATCCAACTGACACCAGTGGCTTGTGAGACCGGCCACCGCCCCTCGTCGGGGTCTCGACTGTACACACTAGTCTACTCCGGAGTATCGATGCCCTGTCTCGAAACTCCCACGACTAGGGACCACAATTAAGGATATGCATATAAACCACCCAACTCTCACGTATATGATCGCCATCATACTGTTGGTGGTAAAGAAAGATCCTAAGGGCTCTATCAAAGTGTAGCAGTGATCAGTCACCTGAACCTGTACACTACTGATAAAGGCAAACCAGATAGCATACTATCATCTTGAGTAAGACTGTCCTACCGGTATAGGTCCTCCGCAATCATTGCAATCACGTACCTGTGATCCAATAATTGACTATGAGGTCACTATCTCCAACAATCTCCCACTTGCACTCAAGGCTAATTATTGCGATGTCGACTACTCACAGCCCGTGTGAAACCGAACATCCAACTCCTCTACTAATCAGTATCACAAAGCCCGTTTGTAAAACTATTGTGTTCGAGAAATAGTCTTAGTGAGTGGATCCGCCTAGAAGTTTCTTTCTATATCTCTCTTAATCTCAAGTTCGCGGAGAAAGCCATCTCCCGAATTAAGTAATACCTGTCTTAGAATATGTCTGGATATCTGATGGGACCTGGTTCATAAATGAACTCCAAATCCAAACTTCTTAGACTGTATCGATCACTGAACCTAATCAGTATCCGGCACCATGCCACCCACAGTATCCTCTTGAACCACTTGTCCATAATACTGTCCCTCTACGTCAGAGGGAAAAACTATAACTCTGACAATCACTCTGTCATCCATGTCACCTTTGAAGCCTGGAATGATAACCGTCTCCCGAAGGAGGCTGCCGTCATCAAATCCGTAGAACATGTACCTATGTTCTAAAACTGCTTCCTTATGTTTCTCCAGGATTGGATTAATACAAACTTATTGCATCTAGTGCAAAAACGACATCTGGTGTGGTACTTGACATCTCATGATTGACTCAATTGCCTAAGCAAGTGATCTGCCAATCATGCACATCCCTCTCCCCTTTAGTCTATACGACACCTTTAGAGAGGGTGACTCCATCACCTGCAGGTACACCACCATGCTAGGAGTCAACTATTCTAAAAACCATTAGAATATCTGTCAAAGTACCCACATTGGGAAACTACCCAAATCCAGATCTAAAACCATAGATCTAGAAACCAGAATGTCAAATATTATATCCATATCCTGTCTGGAAAAACAACTGTGTGACGACCACAGTTCAACCGATCGTAGTATAGGAATTTTACTTCCTACTCTGTGTATGTCATCCAGATACCTTGACATCACACCCTACTACCTTCTTAACAGATCCATCACCTATTCTGATGAAGTCAAACCTATGACTGTCACATCAAAATTAGATGATCTATCTCCGCTATAACTGCTCAAGTCTATAAATAGATATAAGCTACTTGCCCACTATGCTTCCGCTGCTCCCACTGACTACGACAACCCTCCTACCGGGTCTCATATCCTGGAACAATAGTAGTGTCAAGTCTTGGTAGATAAGAACCTCCCTGTCACCGTCCTTGAGGCTACCGAAGTACCTCTCGGGTGTCTGAGAGTGGCTATTGGAATGTCAAACCTGATTGAATGTATAGGTCCTATTAAATTTTCCGTAATCGTTCGCGGTTCTGGAATCACTTCCAGTTCTACCATACTCCCACTACTGTTTTCTGAAAAAAATCCATTTTTACTAAAACTGTGGCAAGTCAAGAACAATATCACTATTGATCTTCCAAATGGTAGAATATCAACCCTCGTCATAGCCAGGGTCAACCCACAAACAGCCATTACAGAAACGTGCCCTGAGTTATCCAGAGTCTGGTTTTAAGCATAAGCTGGACAACTCCCCATACCTTAACAACTTTTAAGGTACGAACCATTCTATATCCAATATAGAAACTTTGGCACTAATTTAATTGGAACCAGATTCAAATCATGCAACTGTCTCCAGTGCATATCAACTTAATGGAAAGAGGCTAATCAGCATTACTCAACTTAGGAATCCATCCACTTATGAGTAACCTGAAAAAGAAACACGTTTCTCAAAATTATCACTATCATCTGAATACCAATCACAAGAATCTACATCTTCGATCTCTTTGAAGAATATCGATACTTGTGACACCTGGTTCTCTACTTTATTCTTATACCCACAACTTCTCAAAACTTAGACCTTGTATTTCTACGAAACACTCGTCTAAATACTAGAGAAGTTATAAGTAAACAGAACATAGTACGAGGACCTACCCCTTTGTCCTGATGGACACTTGGACAACATACAATACTCTGTATAAGTCCGCTGAGTTAAACAACTCAAAACCTGTGCATCGTAGGTTGAAAACTGTACCCTGGCGATTTCCTCAAATATCACCAATTACAACGAATTCCGATATAATGGGGATAATCACCTAATTCCCAATATCTTACTCCCAATCATCATCTGTAAAACCATACAGATATGAGAATGAAACCTGGTAAATACATACCGTTGGAGTAAGTGTCTAATCGGGAAAACAGTTTTTCTTTAACAATGCACTGAAACATGAAAATGTTTCGTAGGGGTATCCTGGTATTCATAGCAATGCCTCTTCCATAATCAAATTCATGACTTCAACCGTATATTTTATTGCCATCTCTCCAAATCCCTTTATTTGTCTTTAGTCGTTACCTTCTGTACACCATCGTTAGGCTAAATGGTTTTCTTCCTTCCCTACCGTTCGGCACCAGCCTATGGTTTGGAAGAAGACTATCCAGTAAGCATAATAGGTGTACCCTCCTAAACCAAGGAATACTCGCATCTCGAGAGGAGGTGATGATAAAAGACAACTGAATAATACCTTATTCTTTTAAAGGTGAAATAGGAGCGGCGATGAAGTACGCGGTTTTGGTCGTGAATGATATCAGTCGCAATTTACTTTGCCCTCTTTCTAATCCCTTTATTTTGTCTTTACATATTACCTTCTGCACACCCTACTTAGGCTAATTGGTTTTCTTCATTCCCTACCTTTCGGCACCAGCCTATGGTGTAGAATAAGACTATCCAATAAGCGTAATAGGTGTACTCTCCTAAACCAAGGAGCTCTCGCAACCTGAGAGAAGGTGATAATAAAAGACAACTGAATAAACCAATTCTATTTCTCCTGAACCTGGATCCATCCTCGAAGAAGTCCCTTCGAGTTCGTATATAACCATACGATGGATCTATCCAATGGAAGTGGATATCCGTAGTAATACGGGTGTTCTGAGAAATGCAAAGGGTAGAAGAAGGAGTGGCAATGACTTATGCAACTCAGACAATCCAAAAGCCAGTATTTTAAGAAGGTTCCGTCAACCTGGTCACTGAGTCATAGTCTAGGGTCGGTCAAAGGTCGCTGCCAAAGAGAGAGAGAAAAGAAACACTCTGTGTGCACTCTAACCTAGATCAGAATGGTCATCACATTATCTAATCCGGAAACCTCCCACTGTCCTGTCAAATTCTCCTCCAAACCTAAAGAAGAATCAATCGGGATCACCCGAAGAGTAAACCAACTCATCAGTGGGAATCGGGATCCAACTCTCATCGCATGATAACGTGATGGAATGCATCCACGTTACTCATACTCCAGATGGTATGCGCATACTTGGCAAGTTTCAGTTTCTTTAGAAACTCCCGATATAGTTTTTGCCCCATGCTCTTATGATCGTGACTAAGGGCCAGCCCATCATAAGTCACATGTCAAGTTCTTCCCATCATTATCTTGTTAATTTGAACCCACCCGTACTCGCCCTTGACTAAGGGCCAACAAGGCTGTACGACTGTCCCAAACCAACTCATCTATCTATGCAACATGTGAACACCCCAGCAGCTACCAATCACTATGTCCTAGCTAAGGGCTAGACCAACATAGCTTGAATACTACTGACCATTCATATGAAATGACGGAGGGCTACGGCTGGTTTTTGGCGAAAAAACTTTAACGTAGTGAACTTGATATCGCTGAAGGAACCTGATAGCTTTTTAAAATATAGTGGCGAAAACCTTTTGCTAAAGAGGTCACTCCCGGTAAAGGGATCTCGGCTTTTTCCTCGTGGAATGAGGTGCAGGATATTCCACTGAATACCTCTATGCAAAGCAACATGTAATCGACTATAGTGAAGTTATTACCCTGACGCAAACTTCTGCCCAAGGGGTCAGTCCCGGTGAAGGGATATCAGCCCTTGCCCCGTCGAATGAGGTGCAGGATATTCCACTGAATACCGCTATGCATAACAAAAGAAAACGTCTTTGCAATAACACTTTTTAAATTTGTTCCAACAACTGCAAACAGCTTTGTTTTACTTTGCAATGATCAAAATCAACGCAGTCCCATCAATTATCACACCAGAAAAGAACGAAAATAAAATGTCCGTATATGCCATCCGCATTAGTCACTGGGTCCCGTCATCACCCGTTAGGTTTCTTAACTAACGACAGAGCGGGGACTGGACTAGCGCGGGTGTAAAACATATACAACATCTAATAGTAGATAAACCAATATACAATAATCGCTCCAGACGTGATAGTATGCAACATTACAGAAAAGTAATAAGCATCATAGAACAATACAGATATCTGGGATCCCCGGGTTTCACAGAGCCGCTGCTGAAACCCGACGTTCCCCTGTCGTGTGGATAGCCTGTGCAATGAAACCTAGACCCCTACGGGCGCGGCAAGTTACCCGCCAAAACCTGAAGCGAGGCAGCCCCCTACAGCATAGTGAATGGACCACCCAGCACTTCACGGAATCCGGTAATCTTGGGCACCCCTCCTTGGGTCAACCTGTACCCCCTACGAGTGCGGCGAATAGTCTGTCAATTCTAGAGTGGGACCCCTCTACCTCTCAAAGCCATGAGATGCGGACCCGTTGCCCCCCAGAACCCGGCTATCCGTGCACTCCGTCGCGGGGCAAAACCTAGTACAGTAATGAAAAATAGTACAATAGGTACATCGACCGCAACCTGGTCGTGCCCCAAAAGAATATTATACAACAGGCAGTGATGGCACTCCACAAGTTGGACGCTCGCCCCGCAATATCAAATGTACAAATAAACTCAAACTGTACTACCATTGCACACTGCTATCCACCACGACAAATCCGCAACATCACAGCACAACACAGAACATCAACGCGAATGTCACGTTCGCAAACCCGTCTAAAAGAACTATAGCAATCAGACGCGGTTTACCGATCAAATGTCATTCCCGGTCGGAGATATAATGTAAGCACTGTAAACTAACGTGTTTAAATTTCGATCGACCAAATATCAAAAAGTGGGCCCCACGACTTACTGATGAACAGTAACAAAATCTGGGCCAAAACGATATTTACCAAAAACCACAAAATCCAACAGAGAACTCACTGTGAAAATTTGGGGCCACGATCTCACTGTACTGCCGCGGAAGCGCGGTCAAACCATAGGTTTGACCGCGTTTCCGCGGCGGTATTATCGAATTACGTGCCCAAATTTCTGCGTGGTTCTTAGAAAAGCTTGCACAGATTTTTAAGACATGCAGAATAATTTTAGGAGACCATTTAAAATCGACAGAAACCGTGAGGCTGAAAAATTGTGATTTTTGATTTCCGGTTCGATCGATGTTTTAAACGCGTTAGCACAAGTTAGTATAGCAAAATGGTGAGGCTCTGATACCACTGTAAGTCTACGCTAGCGCCCCGGCAGTCTACATACGCCAAATGCGGAACAAAAACCTTTTAACTGGCGCTATCGTATACTTTAACCCGGATCAACCATTATTGCTAAACTAACAAACTGTAAAGAGTGTAGAAAGGTTATACCGAACGATCCGAGTCCTTCGTTCTTCAACCATCATCCCACGCTCCGTTGCGGCTGCTCCGATCTCGTCGATCTCCGATATCCTCGTCGAGGTGGCACCATATCGACGATTCTTTAAACGGGCTCCCGCCTCTGACTTGAGGCAACTCGATCGTCAAGTTTGCTAAAAGAGACGACCAAGAATGATGTAGAGATTGAGTAGATGACTTTGTCTCACTTCGTCCAAATCCGTGGACGATCGGTTAATGAAGTTGCCGAGGGAATCGGGTGATGGAATGAAATGAGCTGTGAATTCCATACACCGAAAACTATCATAATCTTTTGCAAATGAAAACTCAAGTGTGCAAATGAGAGAGGGGAGGGGCCGGCCATATATATGATGGAGGGAGGTGAGTGTAGGAGAGGGGAGAGTGACCATAATAACAAATATCAACCACAAATATCCTTCATGCAAACAAAACATCATTAATGCAAATGGTGATTCATTAACCAAGTCACCATTGCATTAATGGCTCCATTAAAGCACTAATGACTCACTAGCCTCATCACCACTTCTAGAAGCTTCTAGAATGATGACTCACCCTTATCCAAGAAAAGATAAATCCGTCTTTAACCAAATGTTAAAAGACGACTGATAGAAAACTGGAAACTGGCAACTTCCAAAAGTGATCCTGAAACGACTTTCAGGATAACCCCGAAACTGTATAAATATACCCGCATTTGTATTACGACCGAATACAAATACAACTGAGACAAAGATATTATATCCACTCAATATAATACTCGGATCCGGCTTAAACCAAAGCCGACCAGTATCATCTGCCCGAAAAATAACACGTGCGTAAACGCACGTGAATTTTCCGAACCCTGCCATAAAACCATACGGCCTCTACAACGTTTCGCCCGAACTTGGGAAACTGTCTGTGGGGGACTCTAATGACTCGTCAGTACCCTGGCAGTGGGTTTAACCACAAACCGTCAGCGGCACTAGGAATGCGTAACGGCTGCCCATGGACTGACCTCAACGGATGCCGATGAGCGCACTCATCCGGAAAACCCTACTGAGCCTAACAGTGACAATGTATATACAGTCCGGTCCGTTCGTCTATGAGTATCGCATATCTTCCTAGGGGGCTAGTAACGTCAGACCCCCAATAGCAGTATAAGTCGTGTCGGAGTGAAGCCCAATAACACCCTGAGATACTACTGGAGTACCTACCAGTAAATCTCCTGCCATGGCCATGGACTTTGTGTAATGGCTCTCCTAGACACACCACGACCTCGCCCCCAATACCGGGAGAGACGAATCCCCTGCCGATCCGCTCACGTGCCTCCATATGGCTCGGGACTGTACCCAAAAACTACCTGTTTGCACGACTCCTTTGAGCCGTGGTAGGGTAGAAATCAAAGCACAGTGGGAACTCACACGAGACAAATGACGACCTCAGGTCGATGAACTAACCTGTACACATGTCACCAGGGAACTGCTATCTGACGGTAGATATAATACTAACTTGCAGATTCCCGGCGAGTCCTGTCCGGTGTACTCATAACCCAATGAGCACCTGTATACATCTTAGGTGATCCAACTGACACCAGTGGCTTGTGAGACCAGCCACCGCCCCTCGTCGGGGTCTCGACTGTACACACTAGTCTACTCCGGAGTATCGATGCACTGTCTCGAAACTCCCACGACTAGGGACCACAATTAAGGATATGCATATAAACCACCCAACTCTCACGTATATGATCGCCATCATACTGATGGTGGTAAAGCAAGATCCTAAGGGCTCTATCAAAGTGTAGCAGTGATCAGTCACCTGAACCTGTACACTACTGATAAAGGCAAACCAGATAGCATACTATCATCTTGAGTAAGACTGTCCTACTGGTATAGGTCCTCCGCAATCATTGCAATCACGTACCTGTGATCCAATAATTGAATATGAGGGCACTATCTCCAACACTATACCGGTATGACAGTCTTACTCGAGATGATAGTATGCTATCTGGTTTGCCTTTATCAGTCGTGTGCATGTTCAGGTGACTGATTACATGTTACACTTTGATAGAGCCCTTAGGATCTTGCTTTACCACCAACAGTATGATGGCGATCATATACGTGAGAGTTGGGTGGTTTATACGCATATTCTTAATTGTGGTCCCTAGTCGTGGGAGTTTCGAGACAGGGCATCGATACTCCGGAGTAGACTAGTGTGTACAGTCGAGACCCCGACGAGGGGCGGTGGCCGGTCTCACAAGCCACTGGTGTCAGTTGGATCACCTAAGATGTATACAGGTGCTCATTGGGTTATCAGTACACCGGACAGGACTCGCCGGGAATCTGCTAGTTAGTACTATATCTATCGTCAGATAGCAGTTCCCTGGTGACATGTGTACAGGTTAGTTCATCGACCTGAGGTCGTCATTTGTCTCGTGTGAGTTCCCACTGTGCTTTGATTTCTACCCTACCACGGCTCAAAGGAGTCGTGCAAACATGTAGTTTTTGGGTACAGTCCCGAGCCATATGGAGGCACGTGAGCGGATCGGCAGGGGATTCGTCTCTCCCGGTATTGGGGGCGAGATCGTGCTGTGTCTAGGAGAGCCATTACACAAAGCCCACGGCCGTGGCAGGAGATTTACTGGTAGGTACTCCAGTAGTATCTCAGGGTGTTATTGGGCTTCACTCCGACACGACTTATACTGCTATTGGGGGTCTGACGTTGCTAGCCCCCTAGGCAGATATGCGATACTCATAGACGAACAGACCGGACTGTATATACATTGTCACTGTTAGGCTCAGTAGGGTTTCTGGATGAGTTCGCTCATCAGCCTCCCTTGAGGTCAGTCCATGGGCAGCCGTTACGCATTGCTAGTGCCGCTGACGGTTTGTGGTTAAACCCACTGCCAGGGTACTGACGAGTCATTAGAGTCCCCCACAGACAGTTTCCCAAGTTCGGGCGAAACGTTGTAGAGGCCGTATGGTTTTATGGCAGGGTTCGGAAAATGCACGTGCGTTTACGCACGTGTTATTTTTCGGGCAGATGATACTGGTCGGCTTTGGTTTAAGCCGGATCCGAGTATTATATTGAGTAGATATAATATCTTTGTCTCAGTTGCATTTGTATTCGGTCGTAATACAAATGCGGGTATATTTATACAGTTTCGGGGTTGTCCTGAAAGTCGTTTCAGGATCACTTTTGGAAGTTGCCAGTTTTCAGTTTTCTATCAGTCGTCTTTTAACATTCAGTTAAAGACGGATTTATCTTTTCTTCAGTTGAGGTGAGTCAGTGTTCTAGAAGCATCTAGATGAGGTGATTAGGATTAATTGGTGTTGAGTTTTCATTGGATGCATTTAATGGTTCATTAATGCATGATGACTAGGTTTATGACTCATGCTTTAACATTAAAGCATTTTGTTTTGGTTAAGATCTTTTGTTCATGATATTATTTCTAATGGTCACCTCCCTCCTCCTACCATCACCTCCCTCCTCTATATGAGTGGCCGGCCTTCCCCTTCCCCTCTACACACTCTCTCACTTGATGTTTTCATATGGTTGTAAAAGATATGATAGTATTTGGGGTGCATGGAATTTTACAGTTCATTTCATTCCATCACCCAATTCCCTCGGCAACTTCATTAACCGATCGTCCACGGATTTGGACGAAGTGAGACAAAGTCATCTACTCATTCTCTACATCATTCTTGGTCATCTCTTTTAGCAAACTTGACGATCGAGTTGCCTCAAGTCAGAGGCGGGAGCCCGTTTAAAGAATCGTCGACGTGGTGCCACCTCGACGAGGATATCGGAGATCGACGAGATCGGAGCAGCCGCAACGGAGCGTGGGATGATGGTTGAAGAACGAAGGACTCGGATCGTTCGGTATAACATTTCTACACTCTTTACAGTTTGTTAGTTTAGCAATAATGGAAGATCCGGGTTAAAGTATACGATAGCGCCAGATAAAAAATTTTTATTCCGCATTTGGCGTCTGTAGACGGCCGGGGCGCTAGCGTAGACTTACAATATTATAGGGCAAGTCCGGATTGCCGGAGCCCGGTATTCACTATTATTGACTCTTTATTTTTGGATTTCGGACTTTCCATGAGATTTCTGGATTTGGAGAAACCGCAAGATTTTATAAACTCATTTATCATTTTCAAAAGATAAAAAGTGCGGTTTTCTCATGATATGATGTGAGATATGTCCACCATGAGTTTTCTCGTCTCTTGAGCGATATCATACACCCGATTCGAGGAGGAGGAAGAACCGTCTGTGGGTGCATGGTTGACCAAGTGCGGTATCCCGGGACAAGATGGTCGCAGATGATGGTGTTGAGCCTGGCAGGGGAGCACTGCCGACCGATGATTGTAATGTGACTCGACGGATATCCGGAGGATACCAATCGGAGTATAGGCCAGTCCAGATTGCCAGAGCCTGAGGTATTGAGATTTGATGAAATAGGCCAGTCCGGAGTGCCGGATCCTGAGATATTGAGACAACGAGATATATATTTTGTGTCGATGCTAGACACTGATTCCCTGTTGATTGATGATACTTCGATTTTTTTACAGATATCTCACTGAGATAAGAAAAACAGTTTTCTCATTAGATGTATTCTGTTTCCATGCATTCATACTGTTGGAGATAGTGCCCTCAAAGTCAATTATTGGATCGCATGTACGTGATTGCAATGATTGAGGCAGGACCTATACCGATATGACAGTCTTGCTCGAGATGATAGTATGCTATCTGGTTTGTCTTTATCATCGTTTACATGCTTTAGTTAACTATTGCATGTTGATAGAGCCCATAGGATTCTTGCTTGACTACCAGCAGTATGATGGCGATCATATACGTGGGAGCTGGGGTCTGTAAGCACATCCTTAAAGAGTCCCTAGTCGTAGGAGTTTCGAGACAGGGCATCGATACTCCAGAGTAGACTAGTGTATACAGTCGAGACCCTGACGAGGGGCGGTGGGCGTCTCACAAGCCACTGGTGTCAGTTGGATCACCTAAGATGTATACATGTGCTCATTGGGTTATGAGTACACCGGACATGACTCGCCGGGAACCTGCTAATTGGTATTATACATATCGTCAGATAGCAGTTCCCTGGTGACATGTGTACAGGTTTGTTCATCGACTTGTGATCGTCATTTGTCTCATGTGAGTTCCCACTGTGCTTAGATTACTACCCTACCACGCTCAAAGGAGTTGTGCAAACAGGTTTTAGTTGGGTACAGTCCCGAGCCACATTAGAGGCAAGTGAGCGGATCGGCAAGGGATTCGTCTCTCCCGGTATTGGGTGTGAGATCGCGCTGTGTCTAGGAGAGCCATTACACAAAGCCCTCGGCCGAGGCAGGAGATTTACTGGTAGATACTCCAGTAGTATCTCAGGGTGTTCTGGGCCACACTCTGACACGACTTATACTGCTATTGGGGGTCTGACGTTACCAGCCCCTAGGCCGATATGCGATACTCATAGACGAACGGACCGAAATGTATGTATATTGTCACTGTTAGGCTCAGTAGGGTTTATAGATGAGTTCGCTCGTCAGCTTCCCTTCCAATCAATACATAGGCAAAACGTTACGTACAGCTCCTACCTCTGACGTGCTAGTGGTTATACCCAGTGCCAATGTGTTGATGAGTCATTAGAGTCCCCCACAGACAGTTTCCCAAGTTCGGGCGAAACGTTGTAGAGGCCGTATGGGATTATGGCAGGGTTCGGAAAATACACGTGCGTTTTCGCACGTGTCGTTTTTCGGGCAGATAATACTGGTCGGCTTTGGTTTAAGCCGGATCCGAGTATTATGCTGTGTAGATATAATATCTTTGTCTCAGTTGCATTTGTATTCGGTCGTAATACAAATGCGGGTATGTTTATACTGATACGGGGTTATCCTGAAATCCGTTTCGGGATCGCTTTTGGAAGTTGCCAGTTTCCAGTTTTCTATCAGCCGTATTTAACATTCGGTTAAATGCGGATTTATCTTTTCTTCTTGAGATGAGTGTGGAAGTTTCTTATAGGTGACTAGGATGGTGAGGTGGATTTGTTCATTAATGGTGCATTAATTATATGATGACTAAGGGTTATGAATCATCACTCTCATTAATGTGTTCATACTAGTTGTATTAGTGACTCATTCTCTTCATTAATGGTTGTGGTTACCTTCCCCCTCTTACACTCACCTCTCCCTCACCTATAAGTGGCCGGCCCCTCTTCTTTGATGAGAGGATGGTTGTTGTTTTGAAAAGATTAAGGATTTTGGTTCATGGAAATTAGTATACTCCATTTCTCATTTCATATCGATCCAAAATGCAACTTCATTAACCGTTCGTCCATAGCCTTGGACGTAACGAGACAAAGTGTTCTACTCATTCTCTACTTCATCTTGGTCATCTCTTTTAGCAAACTTGACGACCGAGTTGCCTCGGTTCAGAGGCGGGAGCCCGTTTAAAGATCCGTCGACGTGGTGCCACCTAGACGAGAAGACTGGAGATTCAGGAGATCGGAACAGCCACAACAAAGCATGGGATGATGGTTGAAGACCGAAGGACTCAGATCGTTCGGTATAACTCTTCTACCCTCTTTTTAGTTTGTTAGTTTAGCTTTAATGGCAGATCCGGGTTGCGGTACACGATAGCGCCAGTTGTAAAAAGTTTTTGTTCCGCATTTGGCGTCTGTTAGACGGCCGTGGCGCTACCGTGGACTTACAGTGGTATCGGGGCCTCACCATTAAGCTATACTAACTTGTGCTAACGCGTTTAAAATATCGATCGAACGGATTTTCAAAAATCGCAATTTTCCATGTTCTGACTTTCTGTCGATTTTTAAATGGGCCTAAAAATAATTTTACATATCACAGAATATTCAGCAGGGTTTTATAAGCACGTGGTACAAATTTGGGCACGTGACCCTATAAGACCGCCGTGGAATCGCGGTCAAACCCTTGGTTTGACCGCGCATCCGCGGCCAGTCTGTGTGATCATTGCTCCAAATTTGCACAGTGGCTTCTTCTGTGGAAATTGTGGTTTTTGGTATATATCTTTTGGGCCCAGATTTTGTTACTGTATAGAAGATGTACGTGGGGCCCACTTCGGGAAATTTAGTCGATCGGAATTTTAAATTTGTTTGTATGCAGTATTTACATTATATCTCCGACCGGGAATGTCATTTGATCGGTAAACCGCGTCTGATTGCTATAGTTCTTTTAGACGGGTTTGTGAACGTGACATTCGCGTTGATGTTCTGTGTTGTGCTGTGTTGTTGCGGATATGTCGTGGTGGATAGAAGGATGCAATGATAGTGCAGTTTGGATTTATTTGTACATTTGATATTGCGGGGCGAGCGTCCAACATGTGGACTGCCGTCACTGCCTGTTTGTATAATATTCTTTCTGGGACACGACCGGGCTGAGGTCGATGTACCCGTTGTACATATTTTTTTATTTCTGTACTAGGTTTATCCCGTGAAGGAGTGCACGGATAGCCGGGTTCTGTAGGGCAACGGGTCCGTATCTTATGGCATTGAGAGGCAGAGGGACCTCACTCTAGAATTGGCAGACTATTCGCCGCACTCGTAGGGGGTACAGATTGACCCAAGGAGGGGTGCTCAATTTACCGGATTCCGTGAAGTGCCGGGTGTTCCATTCACTATGCTGTGGGGACTACCTCGCTTCAGGTTTTGGCGGGTAACTTGCCGCACCCGTAGGGTGTAGGGTTACTAGGCACACTAACAAGGCTCAACAAGGCATCGACCATGCCAAAATTAAATTTTCATGTGCCGAATAACACTAAGCAAGATCGTATACTAGAGTTTAGGCGAATCGAAAGGCAAGAAAACAACTTTACTGTAAAGGGAATACAAAATACAACCTTTGTAGATCGGTCCTTCACTTCTAAAGCTCCTTGATGAAGTCCCTTTGCTGCGATCAAGGTTCTCCCGGGCTCTTGCAAGGCTTCACGACGCGAGGGATGCGACCTTGATTGAAGTCTCCGAGGCCGAAGATGTCTACGTCGAGGGAATTCCGACTCAAGCTCCTACTTCACTAACTTGAGAATTAGTGAAGCAAACACCCTATACTAAAGGGCTGGTCTAGTAGAGGATGGAGAAATAGGAAGTGGGTTCTCTTTAGAATTTTGTTTCTCACTTTCTTTCTCACTTTAGATCAAACCCTAGCAAGCTTTTCTCTTGCTCAATGAAGAAGAAGATGATGAACAAAAGAAAAGAAATGAGGATCATGGTTAAGTGAGAATGCTAACCATGGTGAGTGAGTATCATATACTAAATCATGGTGGGACATAACCATGGCTAAGTCAAGTTGGTTAGGTTAATAAAAATCTAAAGAAAAACAAATTAAGTGGACTTTGTCAAAGCATCCAAAAGCTTCTACAAGCTTCATGCTTATGACATAAGCTTCACTAATTTGTAATTACTTTAAATAAATATTAACCACCATCCAAAATAGTATGGTGTATGTCTTGCACACCCATGTATAGTGTATCATCAACCATGATACAAAAGAAAACACTTTTAAAATATATATCACATATATATATATATTCAAGTGTTCACATGTGAGAAAAGCCCTAAAGTGAACAAGTGTTAGCAAGTGTAAATTAGTATATCTAATATACAATTATACACTTAATTATTAAATCAACACTTGACTTAAAAATCCGGTCATATCTCATATACCGGCTAACATCCCTTGTATCGTCTTATCGAATCAACACTCGATTCGATAACCCGACTATATCATATATAACCGACCGATACAAAAAGTGGCGAGAATAGAATACGGTATCACATACATGCATTTATTCTCGGTCTCGCACATATCACATATGCGCTCCTATTTCGTTTTGCCTGAGCCGGTAAAACCTCTGTGTAGGACTCTAAAGACTCGTCAATACGCCGGCAGTAGGTGATGATCACATCAAGCAACCACAAGCCGTCAGCGGTACTAGCTGGACGTAACGGCCACCCGGGTATTGAGCGATCAGAAGATCAGCAAGCAAGCCCGCTCCAACTCCCGTAAAAGCCTGCCGGTAACACTTCCCGTACAGTCCGGTCTCCTCGTCTGATATGTCGCATATCAAGTCTAGGGGTGGTAAACGTCAGACCCCAATAACTGATAAGTCGTGCCGATGTGAGGCTCATAACAGGCCGAGAAACTACTGGTAACACTTACCAGTAAATCTCTAATCAGCCCTGGCCAGGGACTTCCCTGTTACGGCCAATCGAGCACAGCGCAACATCAACCCCCAATACCGGGAGAGATGAAACCCCTCCTATCGCTCATTGCCTCCATGTGACTCGGGACTGTACCCAAAAACCACCGTTTTGCACGCCCTCATGGACGTGGTAAGGTGGAAATCAAAGCACAGTAGGAATCACACAAGACTCTATGACGATCTCGGGTCTACAGAATAACCTGCACAAGTGTCACCAGAGAACTGCCATCTGACGTAAGGTATAATACCATTTGGGAGTTCTCGGCGAGTCCGTCCAGTGTACCCAGTCTCCACCGAGCACCCGTATACCATCTCTGATGTCAAACACCAATGGATATGGGATCATCCATCGCCCATCTCATGGGTCGAGAAGCGTATACGCAAGTCTACACAGGTATATCGATGCCCCGTCTCGATACACCCACGACTAGGGACCTTGAAGGATGTACTTATGGACCACCATGTCCCCACTAGTATGATCTGCATCATAGTCCAGGTAGTCAAGTACACATCCTAAGGGCTTTACCAACATGTAACTATAAGACAGTTTAAAGAGACAAGTATACATGTTAAGATAAAGAGCAACCAGATAGCATACTATCATATCGAGCAAGAAAGTCCTCTCTATATATGTCCAAGCATACAATATAATATACATCATCTGTACAATACTGGCCTCTAGGGCATACATACAACCAACAATCTCCCACTTGCACTAGGGCCAGCTGCTGTAGTATCGCATACCGAGCATCCCGAAGAGTCTCTCAAACTATATCTGGGGAATGGCCTTTGTGAGTGGATCCGCTGTGTTGTTCTTTGTGTCAACCCTCCTGACCTCGATCTTCCAGCGATCAACTATCTCCCGGATCAGGTGATACCGCTTCAGAATATGCCTGGATCGCTGATGGGACCTGGGTTCCTTGGCTAAAGCCACCTCTCCATTGTTATCACAATACAAAGGTATTAGATGCCTAATGGATGGAACCACTCCAAGTTCAGTAATGAACTTCTTGATCCAGACAGCCTCTTTGGCAGCATCGTTGGCAGCGATGTATTCAGCCTCCATCGTCGAGTCTGCCACGGTTTCCTGCTTGGAACTCTTCCAGCTAACCGCCCCTCCGTAAAGGGTAAAGACAAATCCCGACTGCGACTTAGAGTCGTCCTTATCACTCTGGAAGCTCGAATCGGTAAAGGACTCCACTTGGAGTTCTCCGTTACCATACACCAAGAGCATCTCTTTAGTCCTTCGTAAGTACTTGAGAATGCTCTTCACAGCTGTCCAGTGACTCTCTCCAGGATCAGCTTGATACCTACTCACTACACTTAGTGAGTATGCTACATCGGGTCTGGTACATAGCATCGCGTACATGATAGAGCCTACAGCCGAAGCATAGGGTATCCCTTGCATGCGAGCTCTCTCCAAATCAGTCTTGGGAGACATCTCTTTGGAGAGAGTGAGCCCTGAGATCGTAGGTAAAAACCCACGTTTGGACTCTTCCATACTAAACCTCTTTAGTATGGTGTCAATGTACCTGGATTGGGACAATCCCAATATCCTTTTAGATCTATCTCTATAGATCCTAATTCCCAATATGCAGGAGGCATCACCAAGATCTTTCATTGAGAATCTTTGTGATAATTAGAGCTTCACCGATTGCAGCATAGGAATGTCATTTCCTATCAAGAGTATGTCGTCCATGTACAATACGAGGAAGACAACCTTACTCTCTACCACCTTCTTGTAGATACAAGGTTCATCTACGTTTTTGACGAAATCAAACTCTTTGATAACGACGTCAAAGCAGATGTTCCAGCTCCGCGATGCTTTCTTTAATCCATAAATGGATTTAAGCAGCTTGCACACCTTCCCGCTGCTCCCACTATCTGCGAAGCCTTCCGGCTGAGTCATGTACACGCACTCTTCTAAATCACCGTTTAGAAAGGCGGTCTTAACATCCATTTGCTAGATTTCGTAGTCATGATATGCAACGATGGCAAGCATGATCCGGATGGATTTAAGCATAGCCACTGGAGAAAAGATTTCGTCATAGTCCACACCTGGTATTTGACGAAAACCCTTTGCAACAAGTCTAGCTTTGAAAGTCTCCACTTTCCCATCTACACCAAGTTTTTTCTTGAAGATCCACTTGCTCCCAATGGGTTTTACCCCTTCAGGAGCATCTTCCAAAGTCCATACTTTGTTGGTGTACATGGATTCCATCTCGGACCGCATTGCATCCAGCCATTTCACTGAGTCCCCACTCGTGATGGCCTGCTCGAAGCTAGTTGGGTCATCATCAACCATGATGCAATCCTCGCTCCCACCATCTACGAGAAAACCGTAGTATCTCTCAGGTGGGTGAGGAACCCTACTAGATCGGCGGAGAGGCTGAGGTTCGTTGGGAACTACAGAATCCTCTGGTTCCACTAAATCTTCAGTTGTAGTTTGTGTATCTGGAACCTCTTCCAGCTCTACCACTTTGCCACTAATTTCTTTTACAAGAAATTCCTTTTCTAAAAAGGTGGCATGTTGAGCAACAAATTCTTTTTGTTCCTCACTGTGGTAGAAAAAATACCCATATGAGTTCTTTGGATATCCCACAAACTTGCAAAGAACTGACCGTGCCTCGAGTTTGTCCGGATTTTGTCTTTTGACATAGGCCGGACAACCCCATATCTTAACTCGTTTAAGATATGGTCTCTTCCCACTCCATATCTCATATGGTGTGGTAGTGATTGATAATAATTTAAGTTAACCGCAATCAAGACGGTGTCGCTATGCAGCTAGCCGGTTGAGCACGGGTCGATCCACAGGGAGATGGTTGTATGTCCTTTCTTGTTTTTAGACGAGTCAATAAAGAATGTTGTATATGTTTGTTCGATTCTAACCTATGTGTATTATTTGCAAGTATAAAGTTGTTAAGAAAAAGATACGAAATTGTAAGCTAAAGAAATCCGTGCTCAAAACCTTTGAGCCGAGTCTTGACCAATTGAAGCTAGAGCAATCGGCAACAACGTGGATTAGGGGATTTAAGCGCGGTATTCGTGGAATACGGCTTATTTACCCTTGTCCTTCCGTTCTTGTCTCTTGCTTTCGCCTCCGGCCAAACCGAACGCAACCGGTCGCGGTTAGGAATCACCGTTACCTTGTTAGGGTAGGGTGCCTAACGGAGCGCTTGCGTATCGTTTGGGCGGAGTTCAATGGAAAATACGGGAAAAGGAAATGGGCAAAGAAACGTTAACTTATAATATCGTATTTCTTCTTAACAATAATAATTACATTCATTCACAAAAAGAACCAAAAAGAGAGAACAAAAAGAACAAAGAAAAGAAAAGAAAAGATTACAAGCAAGTAATTAAAGTGCATGGTAATAAATTGCAAGTAATTAAAGACAAGAATGAAAAATGCAAGAAAGTAATTACAAGAACCATAGAACTCAAAACAAGCATGGGATCAATAGCCAACCCTTAAACTTGCAAGCTCAATCAAGAGATTGCAAGATCAAGAGAAGGGTATAGAACGCATGTGAAATGAAGCACTAAGGAGAGAACAAAAATGATACAACCCCTTGAGACCAATGACCAAAACTTAAACTTGCAAGCTCACTTAAGAGGTTGCAAGATCAAGTTAAGGTAGAGAGCTCAAGGGGGAAGCTAAACAAAAAGAATAATACAAAAACCTTCATCTTTATTCACATCCACTCAATGCTCTCACTACATTTGCATGGAGGAAGAATGAAGAAAAAGAAGAAGAACTACACTAAAAACTACAAAAGAGGAACAAAGAATGAACACAAAATTGGACCCTTGGCTTAGCTCAGTTCTGGAGTATTTATAGGCAGGGTGCTGGAAATCTAGGGCAAGAATATGGCTCTATATAAAAGTACAAAACTGCCCCAGAAAAACGACACAGAGAGGAGACCGTACGGCCGCGGTTCCGCGGCCTAAGCCTGCTTAGGCCGCGGTTCCGCGGCCGTATAAGGGAGTTAGGCAGTGGGTTTTGGTCGGAGTCCCTGGTTTGCTGTCCCCTGTTGTCTGGTACATGTATTTTCTGATAATCTTTCCAGAATATCTTCAGAATTCTTAGTCCAAGATTGCAATCTTTTCTTCACTTTTGACTTCTATCTCTCTCGAGCTCCGCGCACCCATTGATTCTTGTGCAGCCCCTCTCGTGCTCTGTGCATGTCCGAGACACGAATGACCACTGTCATATGTCTTGTGTCTGGAACTGGTACTCGGCACTGGACGGATATGGATGACCGGAACCCGACTTTTATCTGCTGTGACAGATGTTCTGTATTTGGTGTAACTGTGGAGATTTTGTCTTGATTTGCAATATTTGTACTGGAAACCTGTATTCTGTAAATATGTAACAAACACGGATTACAAGCACCTACCTATAAACACACGAGCATAAGAATGGGCGGTATAAAATGCAATATTCTGGTATGAACAAATACCCCCAAACTTAACTTTTGCTCGTCCCGAGCAAAGCCTATTATTCACAAAAATAAAGTCCTAACCGCACTTTCGCACGGAACGCGATTGCACTGAGCATGTGCAACAAGCCGTTAAACCTCTAGGTGTCCCTAGTAGGAGGAGTGTTGTCTCTTGAGGGTTTTCAGCGGATACTACCCACAAAATCCTGTCAAGCCAGTGTCATAAGTTAACATTGATTCTACTCCTACAGTTCAGTATTTACGTTAGAAATTCTATCATCCTAAGTTAGAATATCCAACCCTTATTTTTCACACCTCCTATCTATTTAACCTTAGGTCCTATACGTTCCAAAAAAGTTTAGAAAGATGTTGGTTCTCCTGAGTTTTCCTTCTAAAGTGCGGCCTCAAATCAGGGATTTTTATCAACTTTACAGAAAACACAAGTCTTATTATTTATTTCTATCTTTTATTCAAACATTGATTGTATACCCCTACGTGTGTGTATATTTGCACCCCTACACTCAAGAATTCAATTCAAGCTATAATACCCTTGCCCTAATACCTAATACTACTTCTTTTCATTAAGGATGGACGGATTTGCTCACACACCTTTCATGCGACTATTAATGCTTCTTGAGGCACTAACGACCGATTACTAAATGTGTGAACTTTAAAGCGTAAATAGCAGTTTCCAGGTCTTGACTTTATTCTATTTTTCTTTTTTTTCTTTTTCAAGACCGGATACATTTTTCAACATGCTCTTTTGGTGTTTAGCTTTAAATACCGTTTTTTCTTTCATACTAGGCTTTCAGGCAAGAGTATTTCTAGGTATCCTCTACTATCCCAAGTTTCAAGGTACGTGTAGGTGCAGTTGTAGGGTATATACTTTCTAAATTTGAACTCAAGAAAAGAAACTATTTTTCAGACTTATCCTCCAGTAAAGCATCAATACTTTCCCTTCATCTTGACTTAACAAAAGAACTGAACTCAAGATTACTTATTTCTCAAAAAAAACTGTAAGGACGTATACTTACCAAGTTTAAACAGAATGAGGGTTATTTTTAGGGTTTTCAATTCCTAAGCCTAGAATTTAGTTATTTCTATCATATCAACTAATCTTTCGGAATAAAGATCTAAGTTACCCTATTAGCTAACTTGACCACAAAGTTTTTATATTTTTGGAAAATTTTCGATTTTTGTGGGTTTTTAATATGGTATGCAAATGCAAAATATACAAATGAATGCGAAGGAAGAAAGCTTACCGAGCACACCCCCAAACATAAACTTGACAGTGCCTTCACTGTCAGGCTACACCAAGAGGGTCAAAATTGTCGGCGCTCCCTAAAAACAAATTATATACAAAACAAAAAAGAAAACAAAAAATATATACAAAAAAGGTGTCCCCCCCAAACTTAAGTAAAACAGTGTTTCCACTGTTAAGCGTTGAAGTTCAGGATTAGGGGGGAAAGAACAGTATCAAGCTATACAAGGCCTTACACAGGCCAAAAGTTAACACCAACCATTCAAAGATTTTATCTCTATAATGTGCTGGTTGGGGAAAGAAGGTGAAGAGGTAAGAAATGGAGAATACGCGAGACCGTATGGAGATAGAAGCAGGATACGGTCTCGGTATATCAGAAGAATGGCGGAAGGGAAAAAGAAGTGGAGTACGAACTTGAGGGTGCAAATTGAGTGAATAGATTAGCACAATTTGTGATGAGCGATGTGTAAACAGCGATTGTGCTAATCTATTAACCCGTCGAGAGATTGGGTCAAATTCCTCAAGATTCGTAAGAAACCATGGGTACGCCGAACTTGGTAAACCAGACATACGAAATGAAAGTGAGACGGTTTCTTGCAAGGTCAGAACGATGGAAAGGATGGAGGGAAGTGGTTGAGGAAGGTTATCGGTTAAAGGTTCAGGAGGGTGTACACAGTCAGTGGAAGGAACAGGATGAATTGAAAAATCCGATTCATCAAGAAAAACTGGTTCATCCTCAAAACTATCCTCAATATTCTCCTCAAAATTTAGCACATCCATGCATTTCTCTTCAAAGTCCGGACGCATATGGGGTTCGGGAAAAACATTTAATGACTCGGGATGATGATTTGAAGAGACAAACTCAGCCAAATCTACGGGTTCATCATCCAAAATATTCCCGGCGTCAATATCCTTAATCAAGTGAAAATCAAAATTCTCTGACACCTCAACAAAAGCATGGATATCAATCGATTCAGGTTCTAAGATGGAGGTGTAGAGGTTAAAAGGATTGGGTGTGGTTTCACTTGGCAAGGTCCCTTCACAATTTGGCAAATCAAATACTACAAAGTCGCACAACTCATTAAACATTCTATCTTCAACTGATAATTCATTTGGGACACTTGATAGACTTTCAACACAGGAGTTGTGGGATTCAATTTGAGACGGGTAGGTTTGATTTGGAAGGGTATACAGCTCACTTTCTCCACTCAAATTCTCAGCCTGTCCTACCGTCTCATCATACATTGGAAAATTTGGAGCTAGCTGGAAACTAGCTACCGGGCCAGTAGGTTGTATGAGAGCGGCCATGGACGCATTCAAATCCATCATCTGTTGGCTTGACGCTACCCTAAAGTCTTCCAACGACTGTTCCAGACTAGACATGGGTTGTGAAGGGGTTTCAGTAAAAGATTCAAAGTTGTTTGGATACTGAAAACTCCCAAATGGCGGTTCTGAAGCAATGTCTAGGGAAGGTGCAAAAGTAGGGTAGGACTGGTAGGAATTGAATGGTTGGACAGGGGTAGGATCAATAGTTGGATAAGAAAGTGAATGGAATTTTTGATCCCAAGAATCTGAAGTGGTGAAAGGAGTGAAAGATCGGCTACGAGATTGTTCAATACGTTCAGCAAGAGATATAGGTCTTGTGGCTACAACTGGACTTTCAAAAGGGGTATCAACGCAAGAAGGGGTGAATGTTTGAAACGGTTGATACGAAGTGGATTGCGGGGTCCAGTTGTTCGTCCTAGACGCATCTATCCGATCTTTCAAAGAAATTTTGGGCATGGAGGGGTCGTTCGAAGTTCGACCAAAACAAGAACCGTAGGATGTAATGTCTGGTTGTTGGTACCAAAGTTCGGCTAGAGTTTTGCGAGGTGGAGTACCCATGATATGAAGAGAGAAAGAGAGAAAGGCAGAGAAAAGGAAGGGAAAAAAGAATGTGATATATATATATATATATTTTTTAGTTAGCTATTAACAAAAGAATGAAATATACACACAAAAAGAATATGGAAAAAAACAATTACGACACAAAAATACCACACACCTAATCATTCTAGGTTTCACCTAGGTCAACTAGACCTGCTCCAGAACTTGATTGTCGAAGTAAAATTGTGTCGAGAAACAGGCTCAAGATACACTGATCACGAGGCCAGGTAAGTGCAGAGATAAGGGGAGGTTTTCCAACGCTTTCGCGAAGTTCCTTAATTAAATAACCCTTTCTCTTTTGGCGGTTTCGCCGTTAACACTTTCCTAGACACCCCGTAAACAATATACCGTTAAGCAAGGTTCTAAACACAGTTAACTTCTCCTAGTGAGCGTGAAGTCCTTAAGGCTTAAAGTCTAGTTTCTCTTAAATTTTGTGTGGGTAAACGTTATGCTCAAGTTCGTGATTTGTGGGCCACGGAAAAGGTGATGAAATCCTTTACCGTATGTTGTGGGGTTCGCTTGCCCTTAAGTCCGTATTAATGTATGCAATGCGCAATTCAATAAAAATTCTATAAAGAATCAAACAATCATTTTTTAGTTTAAGCGCGGCACTGCAACAAATACGGGTTAGTCAATTTTTAGCGTTTGCTAGCGAACTTGCAAAGAATCCTGCAAAGAATAGTATATTGGATGCGTCGGATTTGAGAAGAAGGTGTTAGTAAAATATGTACCGTTAAGTTTTGGGTTAGGAAACCCCCGTTGAATCAAATCCGGTAAGCTTGAAAAGTTCGCTTGCGCGGGTCAAACTACCCGGATCTTTGGCACTGTACTTCGTACTCACCTTAACTTTGAACGTACACTTTGCTCCCCACAATCGCAGTTTGCAAATCCGCAAAAATCTGCACTCTTGCCCACAAAAATGATCAAAAATAACAAAAAGATTTTTTTTTATATACAAAAAGAATATTAACCCGAATAACAAGAAAGAAAATACGCTACCGTCTCCCCGGCAACGGCGCCATTTGATTGATAAGAATTTAAGTTAACCGCAATCAAGACGGTGTCGCTATGCAGCTAGCCGGTTGAGCACGGGTCGATCCACAGGGAGATGGTTGTATGTCCTTTCTTTTTTTTAGACGAGTCAATAAAGAATGTTGTATATGTTTGTTCGATTCTAACCTATGTGTATTATTTGCAAGTATAAAGTTGTTAAGAAAAAGATACGAAATTGTAAGCTAAAGAAATCCGTACTCAAAACCTTTGAGCCGAGTCTTGACCAATTGAAGCTAGAGCAATCGGCAACAACGTGGATTAGGGGATTTAAGCGCGGTATTCGTGGAATACGGCTTATTTACCCTTGTCCTTCCGTTCTTGTCTCTTGCTTTCGCCTCCGGCCAAACCGAACGCAACCGGTCGCGGTTAGGAATCACCGTTACCTTGTTAGGGTAGGGTGCCTAACGGAGCGCTTGCGTATCGTTTGGGCGGAGTTCAATGGAAAATACGGGAAAAGGAAATGGGCAAAGAAACGTTAACTTATAATATCGTATTTCTTCTTAACAATAATAATTACATTCATTCACAAAAAGAACCAAAAAGAGAGAACAAAAAGAACAAAGAAAAGAAAAGAAAAGATTACAAGCATGTAATTAAAGTGCATGGTAATAAATTGCAAGTAATTAAAGACAAGAATGAAAAATGCAAGAAAGTAATTACAAGAACCATAGAACTCAAAACAAGCATGGGATCAATAGCCAACCCTTAAACTTGCAAGCTCAATCAAGAGGTTGCAAGATCAAGAGAAGGGTAGAGAACGCATGTGAAATGAAGCACTAAGGAGAGAACAAAAATGATACAACCCCTTGAGACCAATGACCAAAACTTAAACTTGCAAGCTCACTTAAGAGGTTGCAAGATCAAGTTAAGGTAGAGAGCTCAAGGGGGAAGCTAAACAAAAAGAATAATACAAAAACCTTCATCTTTATTCACATCCACTCAATGCTCTCACTACATTTCCATGGAGGAAGAATGAAGAAGAAGAAGAACTACACTAAAAACTACAAAAGAGGAACAAAGAATGAACACAAAATTGGACCCTTGGCTTAGCTCAGTTTTGGAGTATTTATAGGCAGGGAGCTGGAAATCTAGGGCAAGAATATGGCTCTATATAAAAGTACAAAACTGCCCCAGAAAAACGACACAGAGAGGAGACCGTACGGCCGCGGTTCCGCGGCCTAAGCCTGCTTAGGCCGCGGTTCCGCGGCCGTATAGGGGAGTTAGGCAGTGGGTTTTGGTCGGAGTCCCTGGTTTGCTGTCCCCTGTTGTCTGGTACATGTATTTTCTGATAATCTTTCCAGAATATCTTCAGAATTCTTAGTCCAAGATTGCAATCTTTTCTTCACTTTTGACTTCTATCTCTCTCGAGCTCCGCGCACCCATTGATTCTTGTGCAGCCCCTCTCGTGCTCTGTGCATGTCCGAGACACGAATGACCACTGTCATATATCTTGTCTCTGGAACTGGTACTCGGCACTGGACGGATATGGATGACCGGAACCCGGCTTTTATCTGCTGTGACAGATGTTCTGTATTTGGTGTAACTGTGGAGATTTTGTCTTGATTTGCAATATTTGTACTGGAAACCTGTATTCTGTAAATATGTAACAAACACGGATTACAAGCACCTACCTATAAACACACGAGCATAAGAATGGGCGGTATAAAATGCAATATTCTGGTATGAACAGGTAGGTACAGATTTAGATGGAACTTGATTCAATAGGTATGCTGCTGTCTCTAGCGCATACCCCTAGAAGGAAATAGGTAACTCAGCTGTGCTCATCATAGAGCGCACCATATCTAATAGGGTGCGGTTCCTCCATTCAATACACCGCTGTGCTGTGGTGTATATGGAGGAGTCAGCTGAGAGAGAATCCCATTCTCTTTTAGGAAGTCCAGGAATTCATTGCTCAAGTATTCACCTTCTCGATCAGATCGTAGGATTTTAATACTTTTTCCGGTTTGGTTCTCGACTTCTTGTTTATATTCTCTAAATTTTTCAAAAGCTTCTGATTTGTGTTTCATCAGGAACACATATCCGAATCTAGAGAGATCGTCAGTGAATATAATGAAGTACGAAGAACCATCCCTGGCATGTGTAGACATGGGACCGCATACATCACTATGTATCAGTCTCAAGAGTTCGGTAACTCTTTCTCCGTGTCCCGTAAACGGAGTTTTGGTCATCTTGCCTTTTAGACATGACTGGCAAGTGTCATAAGATGAAAATTCAAACGGATTCAAATATCCATCCTTATGCAACTTAGCTAGTCGTGTCGCATTGATGTGACCCAGTCTACAATGCCACAAGAAGGATTCGTTCATTTCTGAACTCTTCCTCTTGTGTGTGTTTGTTATACTTAGAACCGTTGATTGATTTAGAACATAAATGCCATTGCACAAACGTGTCTGATCCGACCAACTTTTGGTATAGGAAAATGTTCATAACATTATCCTGTAATACAAAATTATATCCCTCTTTACTCAACAAAGAAACCGATATAATGTTGCATATCAGGTTCGGCATGTAATAGCATTCGTTCAGAATCAATATATTACCAGTTGGCAATACAAGGTGATAATTCCCCGACGGTTTTTAGCTGCAACAATTGCACCATTTCCAACCCTTATGTCTTTATCACCTTCTCCAAGTTCTCTACCTCTCCTAAGCCCATGTAACTGATTACATATATGGGATCCTGACCCGATATCTAATACCCAGGACGTAGAGAAAATGGAGAAAACAGTTCTCTGTAACGAACACACCTGAAGAAAAATGCATCAACATGTACTTTCTTCATTCGGGCGGCATGAGAATCCTGGTATTCTCCTATATCCAGTTCAGTCTTATAACTCTTATAAGAAAGAACGGAACCAACGTTCCCCAGCACAGTATAACATGCGGGTTCGGTCAATACATCCATATTATTATCTTTTATTAAGGCATGATATGGTCGCTACTTGGAGAGAGAGAGAAGAAAAACACTTTAGCGTATGCTCTTGCAAGATCAGATTGGTTATTATTTTATCTAATCAGGATGGCTCCCACTGTTTTTATCAAATCTTCCTTCAAACCCTAAAAAGGATAGACTAGCCGGGATTAATTACACCCTACAACTTCGCCAATCTTTCAGCCAGGGCCAGTGTCGGTACTTTGAGGGAGGTTCCCCGTGCCTTTCACACGGACCTAATTAAAGTAAACCTCATTTTTCCCCAGAGGTGTAACCCCGTTGACACCTTTCTAGACACCTACTTGATCGGCTAATTGTCCTGTGTAAAACTCTCCCGGGGAGTAACAATTACTCGCAGTGGGTATCGGGATCCAACTATCTCATACAAGGTTATGCAATCTCATCGCAAATTTCAACACTTGAAATTCCCAATAATATTTTGCCCCAAACGATCTATGACCATGACAAGGTCAAACAAATCATAGACCGTAAGTCAAGTTCAACCCGTCATTTCTTGATTGAATTAAAACCCACTCGCACGGACCCTTGACAAGGTCAACAAGGCCGTACGACTACCCTAAAACAAACTGCAATCATATGCATAAACAGATAAATACCGGTCAGCTACCGCACACTACGCCTTGACAAGGTCAACAAACGCAGCACGAATACTTGCAGGACTTATCTGAAATGACGGGGGGCTACGACAAGTTTTTTCTGAAAACCTATTGCGTAATGAACTTGATATCGTCGTAGAATCACATGAATTTTGAAATGGAGTGAATTTGAGGCTTTCATTAGTTTTTCTAAAGAGGTCACTCCCGGTGAAGGGATCTCGGGCTCTTTTCTTATGGAATAAGGTGCAGGATATATCATATATACCGCTATGCAAAGCAAAACTGTAGCTACCCTTTTTTATTTGAAAATTTGATTCTACAACATCTTTTAGGTTTCTTTTTCTTTCATTAATCACATTAATGAAGTCCCCATCATTTAAGTCACCTAAACATCGCAGATAAATACGACGTACACTTATGCCATCCGCATTCGCCTCGATGTCCCCCTTTGTGCACCGTTAGGTTAGGTAACTAACGGCAGAGCAGGGCAGGGCTAGCGCGGGTGTAAAACATAAGTTTATATAATATATCATATATACTATATACAATATTTATCACAGAACATCAAATGATCACATCACAGATATCGCAGCAGAAGAAATATATGAAACATTGGATATACTAGGACGTCCGTGTTTTATTTTGAGCCTCTATAAAAACACGGATTCCACGGTCGCGACAAATAGCCAAACCCACACCCCTAGACCCCTACGAGAGCGGCAAGGAACCCTACCAATTCTAGAGTTAGGAGACCCGGACTCGACTCCTCGAGTTGGTCCTCCCACTGGACTCCAGAAACCCGGTTACTTGTGCTCTCCTCCTTGGGTCTATCCTAGTGCGGAAAAAGTAAATAATATACAAATGGTGACATCAAACCTCGACCCGGAAGTGCCCCAATAAAAAGAATATTACATACATTTTAATTTACATGAATGAAAATAAAAAACTCTCATCTCACATAAAAACCCCCCGGCTATTCAGAACGCGACGATCTAATATAACATATCCAGCAAACACATAACATCACATGTAATCAACGTAAGTAAATATGCGCATCCCAATTGTCGTTGACATATAGCAACGAAACCGGCGATCACATATTACACTTACGGTCGCAGAAAAGAAAGTGTAAAAACTACAACATTTGGAATCCACAATCTCTTTAGACATCGTAAAATCCGAAATATCACATATTTCGCATTTCATGCCTAACTTGTATGAATTCCACATATTATATCATATTCCAGATAAATAGACAGTATTAAAACTTTCCGATCGAATAATCAAAATACTCAAGATTTCCATAATAGCTCAACACTTGAGCGGAGTTTAAAGATTCCAGAATTACGTCACAGTAGCAACGGTCCAGCCGTAGAAGGGTCAAGCCAACGCCTCACATGTGGCACGCCGTTACTGCCCCAAACCCTAAGGTTGAAAGGGCAGTTCAAGACGGTCACATAATCGAGTTAAGGTTTGTTGTCTTATAGAGGGTCCGTCACATTTCTTGCACGTTTTTCCGAAAGATTTAAACCCGAGAAAAATTCAACACTTGAAACTTTTTCGTGCCGGGAAAAGTTGAGTTAGTGATATCCGTTCGAACATTTTAATACTTACTAAATTATCCGGAATAACAATAACGAATTTAAAATTCCCGATCGAATCGACGATTACAAAATAAACCCCAGATTACTCAACACTTGAGTTAAAATAAAAATACCCAGAAAATACAAATAACAGAAAATAGAAATAACAGTGCAAAAAACGAGCACATAAGTCCACTATACTACCGCGGTTCCGCGGCCCAAGCGCGGTACAGCCGCGGTTCCGCGGCGGTTTGGACGTATTATGTGTTCGTTTTTCACAACATTTCTTAAAAAACCATGCTGAATTTTTTAGGTATTTTTAATTCTGAAAAAAACCCAGTTTTTAAAATTTGACCAGAGAGGGGGTTATTTCATCGATTCCGGTTTCGATCGGGGTTTTAACTTCGTTAACACATCGCCTAATGCTCTAGCTAGGCTCTGATACAACTATAAGGTTACTAGGCACACTAACAAGGCTCAACAAGGCATCGACCATGCCAAAATTAAATTTTTATTTGCCGAATAACACTAAGCAAGATCGTATACTAGAGTTTAGGCGAATTGAAAGGCAACTAAACAACTTTAATCTAAAGGGAATACGAAATACAACCTTTGTAGATCGGTCCTTCACTTCTAAAGCTCCTTGATGAAGTCCCTTCGCTGCGATCAAGGTTCTCCCGGGTTCTTGCATGGATTCACGACGCGAGGGATGCGACCTTGCTTGAAGTCTCCGAGGCCGAAGATGATCTACGTCGAGGGAATTCCGACTCAAGCTCCTACTTCACTAACATGAGAATTAGTGAAGCAAACACCCTATACTAAAGAGCTAGTCTAGTAGAGGATGGAGAAATAGGAAGTGGGTTCTCTTTAGAATTTTGTTTCTCACTTTCTTTCTCACTTTAGATCAAACCCTTGCAAGCTTTTCTCTTGCTCAATGAAGAAGAAGATGATGAACAAAAGAAAAGAAATGAGGATCATGATTAAGTGAGAATGCTAACCATCGTGAGTGAGTATCATTTACTAACATGGTGGGACATAACCATGGCTAAGTCAAGTTGGTTAGGTTAATAAAAATCTAAAGAAAAACAAATTAAGTGGACTTTGTCAAAGCATCCAAAAGCTTCTACAAGCTTCATGCTTATGACATAAGCTTCACTATTTTGTAATTACTTTAAATAAATATTAACCACCATCCAAAATAGTATGGTGTATGTCTTGCACACCCATGTATAGTGTATCATCAACCATGATACAAAACAAAACACTTTTAATATATATATCACACACACACACACACACATATATATATATATATATATATTCAAGTGTTCACATGAGAGAAAAACCCTAAAGTGAACAAGTGTTAGCAAGTGTAAATTAGTATATCTAATATACAATTATACACTTAATTATTAAATCAACACTTGACTTAATAATCCGGTCATATCTCATATAACCGGCTAACATCCATTGTATCGTCTTATCGAATCAACACTCGATTCGATAACCCGGCTATATCATATATAACCGACCGATACAAAAAGTGGCGAGAATAGAATACGGTATCACATACACGCATTTATTCTCGGTCTCACACATATCACATATGCGCTCCTATTTCGTTTTGCCTGAGCCGGTAAAACCTCTGTGTAGGACTCTAAAGACTCGTCAATACGCCGGCAGTAGGTGATGATCACATCAAGCACCCACAAGCCGTCAGCGGTACTAGCTGGATGTAACGGCCACCCGGGTATTGAGAGATCAGAAGATCAGCAAGCAAGCCCGCTCCAACTCCCGTAAAAGCCTGCCGGTAACACTTCCCGTACAGTCCGGTCTCCTCGTCTGATATGTCGCATATCAAGTCTAGGGGTGGTAAACGTCAGACCCCAATAACTGATAAGTCGTGCCGATGTGAGGCTCATAACAGGTCGAGAAACTGCTGGTAACACTTACCAGTAAATCTCTAATCAGCCCTGGCCAGGGACTTCCCTGTTACGGCCAATCGAGCACAGCGCAACATCAACCCCCAATACCGGGAGAGATGAAACCCCTCCTATCGCTCATTGCCTCCATGTGACTCGGGACTGTACCCAAAAACCACCGTTTTGCACGCCCTCATGGACGTGGTAAGGTGGAAATCAAAGCACAGTAGGAATCACACAAGACTCTATGACGATCTCGGGTCTACAGACTAACCTGCACAAGTGTCACCAGAGAACTGCCATCTGACGTAAGGTATAATACCATCTGGGAGTTCTCGGCGAGTCCGTCCAGTGTACCCAGTCTCCACCGAGCACCCGTATACCATCTCTGATGTCAAACACCAATGGATATGGGATCATCCATCGCCCATCTCATGGGTCGAGAAGCGTATACGCAAGTCTACACTGGTATATCGATGCCCCGTCTCGATACACCCACGACTAGGGACATTGAAAGATGTACTTATGGACTACCATGTCCCCACTAGTATGATCCGCATCATAGTCCACGTAGTCAAGTACACATCCTAAGGGCTTTACCAACATGTAACTATAAGACAGTTTAAAGAGACAAGTATACATGTTAAGATAAAGAGCAACCAGATAGTATACTATCATATCGAGCAAGAAAGTCCTCTCTATATATGTCCAAGCATCCAATATAATATACATCATCTTTACAATACTGGCCTCTACGGCATACATACAACTAACATAGGGGTCTAGGTTTCATTGCACAGGCTATCCACACGACCAGGGGAACGTCAGGTTTCAGCAGCGGCTCTGTGAAACCCGGGGATCCTAGATATCTGTATTGTTCTGTGATGCTTATTACTTTTATGTAATGTTGCATATTATCATGCCTGGAGCGATTATTGTATATTGGTATACATACTATTAGATGTTGTATATGTTTTACACCCGCGCTAGTCCAGTCCCCGCTCTGTCGTTAGTTAAGTAACCTAACGGGTGATGACGGGACCCAGTGACGAATGCGGATGGCATATACGTACATTTTATTTTCGTTCTTTTCTGGTGTGATTGATTGATGGGATTGCGTTGATTCTTATCAATGCAAGATAAAACAAACCTATATTTGATGTTGTTGGAACAAATTTTAAAAAAGTGTTATTACAACGATGTTTCCTTTTTATATTGCATAGTGATATTCAGTTGGAATATCCTGCACCTCATTCCACGAGGCAAGGGCTGATATCCCTTCACCGGGAAAGACCCCTTGGGAAGAAGATTACGTCAGGGTAGTAACTTCAATATAGTCGATTACAAGTTGCTTTGCATCGCGGTATTCAGTGAGAATATTTTGCACCTCATTTCATGAGGAAAGAGCCGAGATCCCTTCACCGGGAGTGACCTCTTTAGCAAAAGGTTTTCGCCACTATATTTTTTATAAAAAGCTATCAGTTTCCTTCAACGAGATCAAGTTCATTACGTTAAAGGTTTTTTGCTAAAAACCAGCCATAGCCCTCCGTCATTTCTTTTGGGTATTCAGTAGTATTCAAGTTATGTATTTTGACCAACGCCAAGGCATAGTGTTTGGTAGCTGCTGGGTATTCATTTGTTGCATAGATAGATGAGTTGGTTTAGGACAGTCGTTCTGCCATTTTGGCCCTTAGTCAAGGGCATGTGCGGGTGGGTTCAAATCAACCTAGATAATGACGGGAAGAACTTGACATGTGACTTATGATATTTTGTCCCTTAGTCAAGGTCATAAGAGCATGGGGTAAAAATCACATCGGGAGTTTCAAACATAAAGCAAACTTGCCAGGCATGCGCATACCTTCTGGAGTGTGATAACTTGAGTGGCTTCCATCAAGTTATCATGCGATGATAGTTGGATCCCGATTCTCACTGAGGAGTTGGTTTACTCTTCGGGTGATCCCGACTAATTCTTCTTTTAGGTTTGGAGGAGAATTTGAGATTACAGTGGGAGCTTTCCTGATTAGATAAAGTGATAACCATTCTGATCTAGGTTAGAGTGCACGCATAGTGTTTCTTTTCTCTCTCTCTCTTTGGCAGCGACCTTTGACCGACCCTAGACTATGACTCAGTGACCAAGTTGACCGAACCTTTTTAAAATACTGGCTTTTGGATTGTCTATAGTTGCATAAGTCATTGCCGCTCTTTCTTTTACCCTTTGTATTTCTCAGAACACCCCGTATTACTACGGACATCCGCTTCCATTGGATAGATCCATCGTATGGTTATATACGAACTCGAAGGGACTTCTTCAAGGATGGATCCAGGTTCAGGAGAAATAGAATTGATTATTCATTTGTCTTTTATTATCACCTTCTCTCAGATTACGAGGGCTCCTTAGTTTAGGAGAGTACACCTATTACGCTTATTGGATAGTCTTATTCCAAACCCTAGGCAGGTGCCGAAAGGTAGGGAATGTAGAAAACCAATTAGCCTAAGTAGGGTGTGCAGAAGGTAATATGTAATGACAAAATAAAGGGATTAGAAAGAGGGCAAAGTAAATTGCGACTATTATCATTCATGACCAAACCGCGTACTTCATCACCACTCCTATTTCACCTTTAATAGAATAAGGTATTATTCAGTTTTCTTTTATCACCACCTTCTCTCAAGTTAAGAGTACTCCTAGGATTAGGAGGGTACACATATTATGCTTACTGGATAGTCTTCTTCCAAACCATAGGCTGGTGCCGAACGGTAGGGAAGGAAGAAAACCACTTAGCCTAAGGGGTGTACAGAAGGTAATGAATAAAGACAAATAAAGGGATTTGGAGAGATGACAAAGAAATATACAGTTATAGTCTTGAACTGATTTATGGAAGAGACATTACTAAGAATACCAGGGTACCCCTACAAAACATTTTCATGTTTCAGTTTCACTATGCATTGTTAATTGTAAAACTGATTTCCCAATTAGATATTTACTCCAGGGTATGTATTTACCAGGTTTCATTCTAACATCTGTATGGTTTTATAGATAATGAGAAGGAGTAAGTTATTGGGAATTAGGAGATCATCCTCATTATATCAGAATTCGTTGTAATTGGTGATATTTGAGGAAATCACCTGGGTACAGTTTTCAACCTACGATGCACAGATTTTGAGTTATTCAACTCAGCGGACTTATACAGAGTATTGTATGTTGTCCAGTGTCCATCAGGACAAAGGGGTAGGTCCTCGTACTACGTTATGTTCACTTATGACTTCTCTAGTTTTTTAGACAAGTGTTTCGTAGAAATACAATGTCTAAGTTTTGAGAAGTTATGGGTATAAGAATAAAGTAGAGAGCCAGGTATCGCAAGTATCAGGATTCTTCAAAGAGATTGAAGATGTAGATTCTTGTGACTGGTATTCAGTTGATAGTAACGGTTTTGAGAAACTTGTTTCTCTTTCGGGTTACTCACAATTGGATATATTCCTAAGTTGAGTAATACTGAGTAGCCTCACTCCATTAAGTTAATATGCACTGGAGACAACAGCATAATTTGAATATGTTTCTAATTAAATTAGTGCCTCTATTTCTATATTGTATATAGAATGGTTCATATATTAATGATGTTAAGATACGGGGAGTTGTCCAGCTTATGCTTAAAACCAGACACTGGATAACTCAAGGCACGTTTCTGTAATGGCAGTTTATGGGTTGACCCTGGCTTTGACGAAGGTTGACATTTCTACCATCTGGAAGATCAATAGTGATATTGTTCTTGACTCGCCACAGTTTTAAGTAAAATGGATTTTTTCAGAAAAAGTAGTGGGAGTATGGTAGAACTGGAAGTGATTCCAGAACCGCAAACGATCACGGAAAATTTAATAGGACCTATATATTCAATCAGGTTTTGACATTCCAATAGCCACTCCGCAGACATGGTGGGTAACCTCAGACACCCGAGGGGTACTACGGTAGCCTCAAGGACGGTGACAGGGAGGTTCTGGTTTACCCAGACTTGACACTACTGTTGTTCCACACTATGAGACCCAGCAAGAGGATAAGTATAGCGTCGTTCTAAACTAGCTTTAGAAGTGTACGTATATATTATTCTGCCAGAGGGTTGTCGTAGTCAGTGGGAGCAGCGGAAGTATAGTGGGCAAGTAACTTATGTCTATTTATAGGCTTGAGCAAATATGGCGGAGATAAGATCATCTAATTTTGATGTGACAGTCATGCCTTTGACTTCATCAGAATAAAGGATGGATCTGTTAAGAAGGTAGTAGAGTGTGATGTCCTGGTATTTGGATGACATACACAGAGTAAGAAGTAAAATTCCTATACTACGATCGGTTGTACTGTGGTCGTCACATAGTTGTTTCTCCAGACAGGATATGGATATAATATTGGACATTCTGGTTACTAGATTTATGGTTTTAGATCTGGATTTGGGTAGTTTCCCAATGTGGGTACTTTGACAATATTCTAATGGTATTTAGAATAGATGACTCCTGGCATGGTAGTGTACCTGCAGGTGATGGAGTCACCCTCTCTAAAGGTGTCTTACAGACTAAAGAAGAGAGGGAAGTGCGTGATTGGCAGATCACTTGATTAGGCAATTGAGTCAATCATGAGATGTCAAGTACCACACCAGATGTTGATTTTGCACTTGATGCGATAAGTTTATATTAATCCAAATCCTGAAGAAACATAAGGAAGCAGTGTTAGAACATAAGTGCTTGTTCTACGGATTTGATGACAGAAGCCTCCTTCGGGAGACGGTTATCATTCCAGACTTCCAAGGTGACCTGGATGACAGAGTGATTGTCAGAGTTATAGTTTTCCCTCTGACGAGGGACAGTATTATGGACAGGTGGTCCAAGAGGATACTGTGGGAGGCATGGTGCTGATACTGATTAGGTTCAGTTATCGATACAGTCTAAGAAGTTTGAATTTGAAGTTCATTTATGAACCAGGTCCCATCAGATATTCAGACATATTCTAAGACAGGTATTACTCGATTCGGGAGATGGCTTTCTCCGCGAATTTGAGATTTAGAGAGATATAGAAAGAAACATCAGGGCAGATCCACTCCATGAGGCTATTTCTCGAACACAAGAGTTTTACAAACTAGCTTTGTGAAACTGATTAGTAGAGAAGTTGGGTTTCGGTATCACATGGGCTGTGAGTATGCGACATCGTAATAATTAGCCTTGAGTGCAAGTCGGAGATTGTTGGAGATAGTGCCCTCAAAGTCAATTATTGGATCGTAGGTACGTGATTGCAATGATTGAGGCAGGACCTATACCGATATGACAGTCTTGCTCGAGATGATAGTATGCTATCTGGTTTGTCTTTATCATCGTTTACATGCTTTAGTTAACTATTGCATGTTGATAGAGCCCATAGGATTCTTGCTTGACTACCAGCAGTATGATGGCGATCATATACGTGGGAGCTGGGGTCTGTAAGCACATCCTTAAAGATTCCCTAGTCGTAGGAGTTTCGAGACAGGGCATCGATACTCCAGAGTAGACTAGTGTATACAGTCGAGACCCCGACGAGGGGCGGTGGCCGGTCTCACAAGCCACTGGTGTCAGTTGGATCACCTAAGCTGTATACAGGTGCTCATTGGGTTATGAGTACACCGGACAGGACTCGCCGGGAACCTGATAATTGGTATTATACATATCGTCAGATAGCAGTTCCCTGGTGACATGTGTACAGGTTAGTTCATCGACTTGTGATCGTCATTTGTCTCATGTGAGTTCCCACTGTGCTTAGATTACTACCCTACCACGCTCAAAGGAGTTGTGCAAACAGGTTTTAGTTGGGTACAGTCCCGAGCAACATTGGAGGCAAGTGAGCGGATCGGCAGGGGATTCGTCTCTCTCGGTATTGGGGGTAAGATCGCGCTGTGTCTAGGAGAGCCATTACACAAAGCCCTCGGCCGAGGCAGGAGATTTACTGGTAGATACTCCAGTAGTATCTCAGGGTGTTCTGGGCCACTCTCTGACACGACTTATACTGCTATTGGGGGTCTGACGTTACCAGCCCCTAGGACAATATGCGATACTCATAGACGAACGGACCGGAATGTATGTATATTGTCACTGTTAGGCTCAGTAGGGTTTATAGATGAGTTCGCTCGTCAGCTTCCCTTCCAATCAATACATAGGCAAAACGTTACGTACAGCTCGTACCTCTGACGTGCTAGTGGTTATACCCAGTGCCAGTGTGTTGATGAGTCATTAGAGTCCCCCACAGACAGTTTCCCAAGTTCGGGCGAAACGTTGTAGAGGCCGTATGGGATTATGGCAGGGTTCGGAAAATACACATGCGTTTTCGCACGTGTCGTTTTTCGGGCAGATAATACTGGTCGGCTTTGGTTTAAGCCGGATCCGAGTATTATGCTGTGTAGATATAATATCTTTGTCTCAGTTGCATTTGTATTCGGTCGTAATACAAATGTGGGTATGTTTATACTGATATGGGGTTATCCTGAAATCCATTTCGGGATCGCTTTTGGAAGTTGCCAGTTTCCAGTTTTCTATCAGCCGTATTTAACATTCGGTTAAATGCGGATTTATCTTTTCTTCTTGAGATGAGTGTGGAAGTTTCTTGTAGGTGACTAGGATGGTGAGGTGGCTTTGTTCATTAATGGTGCATTAATTAGATGATGACTAAGGGTTATGAATCATCACTCTCATTAATGTGTTCATACTAGGTGTATTAGTGACTCATTCTCTTCATTAATGGTTGTGGTTACCTTCCCCCTCCTACACTCACCTCTCCCTCACCTATAAGTGGCCGGCCCCTCTTCTTTGATGAGAGGATGGTTGTTGTTTTGAAAAGATTAAGGATTTTGGTTCATGGAAATTAGTATACTCCATTTCTCATTTCATATCGATCCATAAGGCAACTTCATTAACCGTTCGTCCATAGCCTTGGACGTAACGAGATAAAGTGTTCTACTCATTCTCTACTTCATCTTGGTCGTCTCTTTTAGCAAACTTGACGACCGAGTTGCCTTGGTTCAGAGGCGGGAGCCCGTTTAAAGATCCGTCGACGTGGTGCCACCTGGACGAGAAGACTGGAGATTCAGGAGATCGGAACAGCCGCAACAAAGCGTGTGATGATGGTTTAAGACCGAAGGACTCGGATCGTTCGGTATAACTCTTCTACCCTCTTTGTAGTTTGTTAGTTTAGCTTTAATGGCAGATCCGGGTTACGGTACACGATAGCGCCAGTTGTAAAAAGTTTTTGTTCCGCATTTGGCGTCTGTTAGACGGCCGGGGCGCTACCGTGGACTTACACATACATCATATATATATGATATGTTTCTACCTGAGGCACTGACACGAACACTTGGTATTACACTTATGTATAGATGTTTATCCTTGCCATTATATTATGCTTCAGGCCGTATTATTTTGAGGATATTATTACCGTATGACCTAGGATAGAGTCATACATGTGATTTCTTCTCTGTGATGTTTTCCACTCCTGAGTTGGCAACTCACCCCCATTGTGCCACAGTTTCTTGCAGGTTTGCCGTACAGGTTTATTGGCGGCTTTGCTGGCACACTACCTCTTTCCGGGTGATTGCTTTGGTAGGTGGGTTCACTCGTATCTTGACCACCATTGTACTTTTATTATTTCAGTTGTATCTAGTAACTCCATCAACCAGTCTTGTATATTTATTAGACTTAGAAGACTAGTTGTATATTCTTTCGACCTTAGAGTCGCGCGCTGTATTATTATGGTTTTCTTGATGATATTGGTTTCCTTTCAAGTTTTGATCCTCGCCCTTCGGCGTTGTATATCATATTGCTTGCGTGGTTGTGACCGCTAATTGGCGAAGAGCTAGCTCCAGCTTGGGTATGCCTTTATTCATATTATTCATGTTTGTACCCGTCTGGGGCTAGTATTTACAAAGGAGACTCTGCAGAAATTTTCGGAAAAGACTTGATGTTTTAAAAAGTTTTAATACGACTTTTCAAAGTGATTATATGCAAACTTTAAAACAAGTTTTCCTTCACTTCCTTCTTTCAAATGGTTTAGATTTCTGGGATTTTTGGCTTACTTGAATTAGATGGGGTCCTATAGATATCATATGATTCAAGTGTCAGTCACGTGTTATTTCGGGTCATGACAAAGTTGGTATCAGAACGCTAGGTTAACCTTGGTTCGAGTCTATGTTTGACTATGCGGAGTTTAAGGCGTATATATTTATTCGGAACCTAGGCTTGACCTTACGGAACTTAGACTTGGTTGAGGGGGTATTAGACCCGAACTTTCGTCGCATAGGTTGACCTTGGTTGATGGAGTAGGTGACTTAAGTAGAGTGATGTGCCGTGTGTATGTTCCGCGGCATACTTACGATACACTACTACGCTTAAGAAGCCTTAGGATGTACATTTCCTTGCACAGTATTATATTCATTCCTATGATCTATCCCCATCGGTATCGGTTTATGGTTTTTGGATGCCACGATTACACGGGCAGAGAGAGCTGCAGATAGAGTTGCGGTCAGCATGAACTCGTCACGGACGAGGACTGACTAGGGCGTGATTCTAGGAGCACACGATTGCATAGATACGTCGTTTTATTGTGTTTTCGCGCCATTAGCTTTTGGTGAATTGGTTTTACAAAATTTCTCGAACGTGCAGATCAGCAACAGAGGATTGGGCCACTGCTAGAGGCCAGCCAGAATGTGATGACCGTCAATTCACTGATTATTCTTGATGATTGAGGCACTGTTCAGCGTGCGGACGAATGAGCCAGTTGTTGTTGCGAATGACAAGGTATCGCTCCAGATGTTTGGAGCTATTGCAGCATGAGTTTATACTTAGAGATGTGATAGAAGATCGCTAGTCACCAAGGATGAATGACTAGGACATGTGGTTCGTTTGCCTACCCCGATGCGAGGTTATCAGATTGATTGATTCCAGCTAGAGAAGACTTCACGTAGGCACGTTGAGAGTCGATAGAAAACGATTGAATGTCAGAAACCCATTTTTCCAAGTTTAAAGTATTCGGAAAAACATGCAAGCTGTGGACCCACTAGAAGAATGAAACCCTAACTCGATATAATGACCATGGGAACGCCTTTGAACCTAAGGGTTTGCGGCAGTTCCGCGGTGCCATTAATGAGGCTTGGGTTTGCCCTTCTACGGCTGGTCCATAGGTACTGTGGCATGTACTGAATATTATTAAACTGTACTCAAGAGTTGAGCTCTTGGGGGATTATGAGACTTTGACGAATCGATCGAAAGGTTCGACGTCGTTCGGATATCATGTGATGGGATACATAGCTTGGAAGACTCCAGATACGAGTATAGCCGTTGGAACGCAGTCCATGCAGCCACGAAGAGAAGAGTCTGAATCAGTCGACATTAGAGAAAAGTGGAGTAAGAGGTTCGTATGAGATTTTGATGAGATGACGTTCCACTCCGCTGACATCAGAGATGTGATACGCATGCAGAGGCGTCAAATATAGATATATCTTCCAGAAGGAGTCGTGATGAGTATGCAGTCGTTCCGGAACAAGAAATAGATTTAGTAAAGGATGATGACTTCCGGGCAGTTCAGCAGAAACGAGATTTGGGAGAGACCTCGACAGAACCATTCTGGAATACTATACGAGAAGACTTGGACCCAGGATCGGTCATATTACGCACACCGAGCAGACCAGAGTTCGGCATTATCGACGAGACATGTTATAAGTGACCATGACAGTTGGCCAGGGATCTTTAGAGGATGTTCAAGAGCGGGACTGTTTCCGTCATCTTTTAATTTGGTATTTTGGGCGATTTATTTGCATGATTGTGATTTTGTGCACCACAGTTGCACTTGACTTCGATTTGATGTCATTCGAGATGTTGATTTTGATTTCATGCCTATGGTATGCATGTGATTTGACTTGTGCTTTCGGCATAGTTTTCATGCACTTTTAGTATTTTGATTCGATTTTGTACATGCTGATGCACATGGTTGTAAGATTATATACTACGGTGTACCTGATTTGGATTGAGATGTGTTGTATACCGTCGATTTTGATTGTGATACTCGACATTTGTTTTCGTGAACCTTGTGCACTTGATTTAGATTCTTGCGCATACTTGACGTGCTTGATGTGATTTTGTTGCACGCCAGATGGACTAAATTGGGATTCTTCGTGCATATCAAATGCACCTGTTATTGCTGTCAGGTACACCCATTGCCTTGATAAGTGTTTCGTGCACACTCGTTGCACTTAGATTTTGTTTCTGTGCACATGTATGGCGCATTCATGGATTTCGATTACCGTGCGCACCAGACGCTCGTGGCATTCTTATGCACATTTTTGGATTTGATTTCTTGTGGAGCACTACGTTTTTATGATATTTACTATTTGTTTAGTACTGAGCAAGATTAGTCCGAGGACAGTACCTGAGTATATTTTTGCATGCATTGATAGTTATCGAAGGGATTTCCAAAAAGGAGCTATAGTCTCAGTATTTACCTACGTGTCCGAGATGACACGAAACATTAACAGAGGAAACCCTTCTAAATTATTTTCAAAACGGCAGGACGTGTATGTTAAACAAAGGATATATATATATATATATATATATATATATATATATATATATATATATAGATATAGATATTGTCTTATGATAAACGTCCGCTACTGTGCCGTGATACGTGCATCGCACAGCAACTTGAAAATGTTTGGCATGCATTTCTTTTAGATGTTTTAACGATACGTACATGTTTAGTTTGATGTTTATCATGTTGGTTTTCGTATTGGACTTTGACATTGGTGTCTTCACCATAACTCTGATGATTGCGGGATGCTTGACGGAGTTTTGATTCTGGTTTATATACTCGTTTTTCATGCTCATGCATTGCGCTACGATGTGTTATGTATTTATGATTTCGGAGCCCCGACGACTTGAACTTTTTACTGAAATGTTTTAGTATTTGAGGGGTTTAAATTTAAATTCAGGGATCGAATTTATTTAAGGGGGGAAGACTGTAACATTTTAGAAAAATAAAATATTATTTTTGGGAATTTATATAATTAAATAATAAATATTATGAATATTTTGATAATGCGGTATAATTAATTACCGATAAATTAGGAAAAATTTGGAAAATTATAGGAATTGCTGAAATGAGGGTGTTTTATATGATTTAAGAAAATTATAAATTCTTTATGATTAATTATATTCCATTTTAATGCTAATCGCGATTAAATATCGCTAATCGTGCATTAAGCTTGTTTTGTGCACATGATATGCACCATGTCATATTACACATTGTTACATTTTTCTACCATGGTTTTTCCTTTATTTTTCATGCATGGTTTTGTTTTAAAATGATATGAGAAGGAAAAGGAAATAAAAGAATAGAAATGGAAAAGAAAATGTTAAACAATGGGGCATGGGGAGACAAGAGAGCATGGGCTTAGGAGAGAGAGGGTGAGGAGTCAATTGGACCTTGGCTCATTGTTATCTTTTCATCATCTTCATCATTTCTTTTCCCCTCATCTCCATGGCTGCCCTCTTCCTCACACCACCTCTACCCTCTCACAACACCATCAAAAACACCTCAAAACACTTTATTCCTTTCATTAAAAACATGCACATGCTCACTACAAGCACTTTGAACCAAGAAAGCTAGGATTTTGAGCACTTGTGGCAACTCAAGAAATTTCTTGAGTTGCCAAATGAGATATTTCCTTCACCCCTAGCATGGTATTTCATTCACTTTAGCATCTTTACATGTTTAGTAGTGTTTTAGTGAAGTTTTGTGGTGTTTGGAAATTTCTAGAAGAAGTTTAGGGATCCTTAAGTTGTGATGGTGTAATTGAGTTGTATTAGTGACTAGAAACCCCCATAGTGCTAAAAACCTGGACCAAAAAGAACCTAGACCTATGCGTTAGGAATTAGATATCGATATGTCGGGTTATGAATAATTAGTGGGTGGAGGGAATCTGGAGTGATCCGAGGCCATTACTAGAAAAACAAACAACGCCAGAGACCTAGATTGGACACAAGGAGACCAGCCTGAGAGTTCGAGCCCAAACAGAGGCAACTTGGCCGAGCAGGCCGCATTTTGCATGGATGTGGCCGGAAAAGTTGTGAGGGATGGGGACTAGGTTTGGTTTGTAGCTCATATACCTCCTATATAACACCCCAGTATTGTTTGCTTACCCCAATTTCACCTGAACCCAAATCTGGGACCATTTTCATGAGTTGCTGCCTTGTATTCCTCGATGTTTTTGAATTGGAGTTTTGATATTTGTGTTTTGTATCGGTCACTTGACGTTTGTACGTCGATATCGGGTGTTATTTGGTTCTTTTGCATGCGTAGGCTATAGGTTCTAACGTATAGGCACCTCGCGTTTCGTTTTGGATTTGGATATGATTTTAATGCGACACGATATGTTATGACATATAGGTACCTCCGCGTGAACTTCGGGATGAAAAGCAAGGGCGTGGCGACATTGACTTCGGCAAGCAAAGATCAAGATGAGTAGATATATATCTACGGGGAAGTCGGGTGGATGGCGTATAGCACCCCCGCAGTTTCGTAGTGTAGTATATGAATACGTGTATATATATATATATATATATATATATATTATGTGTATTGTGAGACTATGATTATCAAGATAGGTTTTAGGTGTTCATGGGTTAGTTTTAGTGTAATTGGAAGTAACTTAGTTTAGCTTCTTAGTCGCGAAACCATAGAGTAAAGTTTTACACACACACACACACGCATACTTTTGATTTACTTGTGCGTATATAGGGACATACACACACACACACACACATACATATATGTATGTGAGTATGTATATGTATATATATATATACATATACATGGATATGAGGATAGTATATGGTACTTGGAGATGAGTCGGTGTGATTGGGCATGATGCCACAAGATCGGTGATGTGACTTGGTTCGTGTTATGAGATACGACATGATATTATAGCGGCTCTGTCATGACCCGAAAAGTACGGAACATGACTGGCACTTAAATTACAAACATCTCGAGGCGTACGTAATCTAAGTAAGCCAAAACCCAGAAATCAAAACCAAAGAAGCAATAGAGTGAAGGAAAAACCAACTTAAAGCAAGTAGTTTTAATAGCATAAGCCGAATTATGCGTTTTTAAAACATCAAGTATTTCCTGAAAATTTCGGCAGAGTCTCCTTTGTAAATACTGGCCCCCAAACGGGATACAACATGAATAGTATACGAAATTAATAAAAAGGCATTCCCAAGCGGGAGCTAGCTCTTCGTCTATTGACGGTCACAACCACGCAAGCAATATAATATACAACGCCAAGGGTGAGGATCAAAACTCAAAAGAAACTCAAAACAACAAGAAAAAAACATAATAATACAACGCGCGACTCTAAGGTCGAAAGAATAACAGGTCTGGTTTCTATCTCTCTCAATTATACAATTTGGTTGATGGAGTTTCTAGATACAACTGAAATAATAATAAACAATGGTGGTCCTGATGCAAAGAACCCACCTGCCAAAGCAATCACCCGGAAAGAATAGTGTGCCAGCAAACCCGCAAAGAACCTGTACGGCAAAACCTGCAAGGAACTGTGGCACAACGGGGGTGAGTTGCCAACTCATGAATAGAAAACATCTACGAGCAGAAATCGCATGTATGACGCAATACTAGCTCATACGATCAGTAATATCCTCAAATGATAAAGTCTGATGCATAAAAAGGTGGCAAGGGTAACATCTAAACATAAGTGTAATCCCAGTGCTCGTGTCAGTGCCTCAGGTAGCAATGTATCATATGTAAGAGGTATAAATGTAATGTAATGCAATGAGTGAGACAACTGTTTTCTTTATTTTAATGGGATTTCTATATGTATATAAAACGAGTATCCTCAATGAAATCAACAGAGAAATCCGTGTCAAGCTCGGCACAAAACATAAATCCTAATATCTCAATATCTCAGGTTCCGGCTGCCCGGACTAACCTGTACCGTCAAATCTCAATGCCTCAGTGTCTCAAATCTTAAATATCAATATCTCAGGCTCAGCATAACGGATCGGCCTATAACCATCTCATGACTCCGGCCGGTATCCTTCGGATAGCCGACGAGTTCAAATAATGTCACCGGTAGGTAGTGCTCCCCTGCCAGGATCACCGAATACAACTCGGACTTCTCGCCCCGGGGTACCTTACCGGGCCCACCATGTACCCGAGAAGGTTCATCCAAGTTCTCGAATCGGGTCTCGAAATCCATCAGCAATCATGAAAACTCATGGTGGACGACTCATACATCATGGGAAAACCGCACTTTTCATTTAAAAAGAGTGAGACAGAGGTTTATAAATGTTCTTGCGGTTTTCCCCAAATCCAGGAAATCTCAGGAAAATCCGAAATCCAATCATCAATAGCATGTAAACAGTGAATATAGGTATAAAACTCCATAATACGGCATAACAGTGAATAATAATATGCATGAAGTAGCAAGTAATAACTGCAATGTCTAAACTGGCATATAAGGTAAGTACACTTATATTATGTCGAAACTACCAGCTAACAAGCTATGTCGATGAAATAGTATTATCTAAAGTGTACGCGACATGGCAATTACCGATGATGATGTGTGTGAGCCGGCAAGTAAGTGTACGTGGAACATACGCATCATCGGTAATCGTGCTGGTGTCCTAACAGTATGATATCAATAATGGTATATGAAATCACAATATAAGTATGCGATGCGGAGCGAACAACAATAATGTGCGGGAGCTGAATCTTAAACACAATGATAACTAATCTGCATTTAACATAATTATAAGTCATACAATAGTGCCTTTTGAAATAATACGAATCGTGGTGTTTTGAAAATAAGGGCTACAGTGTTTTTAAGACAAGATGCGTCCTTTGAAATATTCGTAGAATCCCTTGGCCTGCCTTTTCAAATACCCATGATTTGTTAGTTTGAAATAGGTAGGAATCGAATCTAGTCTAACAACTGTAGGGTTCCTAGGCACACCCATGAGGTTCCAAAACTGATCAAACATGGCCAATTCAAATTTTTCTATGTGCCGAGAAACCCTAATGCGATCGTTAACTTGAGATTAGGCGAAAAGTAAATGCAAGCAAACAACTTTGCTAAAAAGTAAAAAGGGCTACAACCTTTGTAGATCCAGTCCTCCATTTCCTTAGCTCCGTGATGACGTCCCTCCGCTGCGAGCATCGGATCCCGGACTCTAGCGATGGTTTCGTCGAAGAAATGATCGGGCTAGGTCGTCGACTTCGATGCCGAAGATGATCTACGTCGAGGCAACTCAAGATCAAGCTCCATCTTCACCTGGTCATAGAACTTGTGAAGATAACACACTCTACTACATGGCAAGTGGTAGAGGATGAAGAAATAGGAAGTGGGTTCACTTTGGAATTGGATTTCTCACTTGATTTCATCACTTAGAATTTTCTAGCAAGCTTTCCTTTTCTTCATGAAGAAGATGAAGAAGAAGAATGAAAAAGAATTATTACCAAAAAGGGAATTCAAGTGATATCTATCATATTGCAACCATGGGTGAGATAAACTCATGTAGAGAATGAACTAGGGTTTAGGTAAATGGTTAGGGTTAAGGCAAAAGACAAAATGGCTAGACTTTTCAAAGCTTCATGAAGCTTCAAGTATCAAACAAAGAAAGCAACCATCTTATATTTTGCCAAAAATAAATAAAAAGAATAAATAAGTAAACCAAACCCTAACCATTAACCTAATCAAGGTTTAAAGCATACACACACCCAAGTTTGCATGTATCATCAAATATGATACAAACTAGTGAAAAAAATATATCACATATATAACTTGTGCACATCAAGTGAGAAAGTTAATCTTAAGTGAACAAATACTAGTTAAAGTAAAGTAATATATCAAAGATATAATTATACATTAAATCATTAAATCAACACTTGATTTAATGATCCGGTCATACTGCATATAACCGACTAATATCAAGTGTATCAATATATCGAATCAACACTTGATTCGGTAACCCGGCTATATGTCATATAAACGTCCAATGATACAAATTGCGAGAATAGAATACAGTATCACATACTGGTATTATTCTCGGTCCCGCACATATCTCATATGTGCTCCTATTTCGTTTCGCTTGAGCCAGGAAACCCCTGTGTAGGACTCTAAAGACTCGTCAATACGCCGGCAGCAGGTGATGATCATATCAAACACCCACAAGCCGCAAGCGGTCTGCTAAACGTAACGGCCACCAGGGTATTGAGCGATCAGAAGATCAACGAGCAAGCCCGCTCACACTCCTGTGAATCCAACCAGTAACACTTACCGTACAGTCCGGTCTGATCGTCTGATATGTCGCATATCTCGCCTAGGGGTGGTAAACGTCAGACCCCAGTAGCTCGATAAGTCGTGTCGATATGAGGTCTATAACAGTTCGAGAAACTGCTGGTAACACTTACCAGTAAATCTCAGCAACCCTGGCCAGGGATTTCCGGTTATAGCCAATTGAACACAGCGCAACATCAACTCCCTATACCGGGAGAGACGAATCCCCTCCTATCGCTCATTGCCTCCATGTGATTCGGGACTGTACCCAAAAACCACCGTTTTGCACGCCCTCTTGGACGTGGTAAGGTGGAAATCAAAGCACAGTGGGAATCACACAAGACTCTATGACGATCTCGGGTGTACAGACTAACCTGTACCAGTGTCACCAGAGAACTGCCATCTGACGTAAGGTATAATACCATCTGGGAGTTCTCGGCGAGTCCGTCCAGTGTACCCAGTCTCCACTGAGCACCCGTATATCATCTCTGATGTCAAACACCATTGGATATGGGATCATCCATCGCCCATCTGTATGGGTCGAGAAGGTATACGCTAGTCTACTCTGGTATATCGATGCCCCGTCTCGATACACCCACGACTAGGGACCTTGAAGGATGTACTTATGGACTACCATGTCCCTACTAGTATGATCCGCATCATAGTCCAGGTAGTCAAGTACACATCCTAAGGGCTTTACCAACATGTAACAGAGAGACAAATAGTGTACACGTTAAGATAAAGATCAACCAGATAGCATACTATCATGTCGAGCAAGAAAATCCTCCCTATATATGTCCTAGCATCCACTACAATATACATCCTATGTACAGTAATGGCCTCTAGGGCATACATATAACTAACAATCTCCCACTTGCACTAGGGCCATCTGTAGCAGTGGTTGTAGTATCTCATACTCAACCATCCCATAAAAGTCTTTCTCTGGGAAAAGGCCTTTGTGAGTGGATCCGCCGTGTTGTCCTCTGAGTCTACTCTCCTGACCTCGATCCCCTGGAGATCAACCATCTCCATGATCAGGTGACACTGCCTTAGAATATGTCTGGGTCACTGATGGGACCAGGGTTCCTTGGCCAAGGCCACAACTCCATTGTCACACAATGGGAGGAACTAAGTTCATCTTATGAACAAATATACATCCAGACTACCTCTTTGGTAGCATCTTAAGTAGCGATGTATCCAACCTTTATCGTCTAGTTTGCCATGGTATCTAGTTTGGACCTCTTCCAACATACCGTCCCTTTACTGAGGGTAAAGACAATGCCTGTGACTGACTTTCGGTCGTCCTTATCACCCTGGAACCTTTCCAGTGATTCTCCCCAGGATCAACTGATACCATCTCACTACAACTAGTGAGTATCCTAACATCCAATTAGATCTATCTCATAGGTCCAAAACCCAGGATTTAGGAGGTATCACTTTGATCCTATATGGAGAATCATTGTGATAAGCGGAGATTGACCGAGCGTAGCATAGGAAACTCCTTTCTTATCAAGAGTATGTCATCCACGTACTCTACGAGGATCACTACCATACTCCCTACTACCCTTTTGTTTATACAAGGTTCATCTACCATTTTGATGATGTCAAACTCTTTGACTAACACATCAAAACAGACGTTCCAACTCTGCGATATCTGCTTTATCACATAAAACATCATGCTCGCGTTTCCGCTGCTCCCACTGTCTACGAGGCCCTCTGGCTGTGTACTTATAGACGCACTCTTCTTAAACATCACTTAGAAAAGCAGTCATGGCACCCAACCGCCAGATATCGTAGTCATGGTATGTAGCCGTGGCAAGTAGGATCTGGATGGACTTAAGCATAGCTACTTAGAAAAGGTTTCATCATAATCCATACCTGGTCAATGATGCAAACTTTTAACAAGTCTAGCCTTGAAAGTCTCAACTTTTCCATGTACACCTAAGTAATCTTCTCAAGATATACTTTCTCCTGATGGGGATTTAACCCTTCAGATAAAGCAACCAAAGTCCATACTTTGTTGGTGTAAAAGGATTCCATCTCAGATCGATTAACATCCAGCCATTCTTACAGAGTCCCACTCCTGATGGCCAGCTCGAAACTAGTTAGGTCATCATCTCATGATTCAATCCTCGCTCCCACTGTCATAGAGAAACAGAAGTATCTCTCAGGTGGGTGAGGAACCCTACTAGATCGGCGGAGAGGCTGAGGTTCGTTGGAATCAATTGAATCCTTTGGTTCTACCAAATCATCATCTGCAGTTTGTATAGCTAGAACATTTCCAGTTCTACATAACAGACCTTGCCTCGAGCTTGTCCGGATTTTGCTTTTTAGACATAGGCAGGACAACCCCAAATCTTAACAAACTTAAGATATGGACTCTGTCCTTTCCATATCACATATGAAGTGGTAGGCAACTGATTTGATTTGAACCCTATTCAATAGGTATGCAGCTTCTCAAGCGCATAACTCCTAAAAGGAAATAGGAAACTCAGTAGTACTCATCATAGAGCACACCATATCACATAGGGTGCTATTGCTCCGTCCCGATACACCGACGTGATGTGGGGTATACGGAGGAGTAATGCTGAGAGAGAATCTCATTCTCTTTTAGAATAATCCAGGAATTTCGTGCTCAAGTATTCTCCTCCTTGATCACATCAAAGGACATAATACTTATACCCGCGTTTTGGTTCTCTACTTCTAACTTTTATTCTGTGAATATCTCAAAAGGTTCGGCCATGTGTTTCAACAGGAACATATGTCTGAATCTAAAGAGATCATCAGAGAATGTAATGAAGTACAAAGGATCGGTCTTGGCATGTGTAGACAGGGGACCTTCATACATCAACATGTATCATCCCAAGAGTACACTAACTCTTTCTCTGCTTCCAATAAACAGAGCTGTGGTCATCTAATCTTTGTGACATGACTGGAAAGTTTCACAAGATGTAAATTCAAACTGATTTAAATATGCATCTAAATGTAACTTCAGCCAGTCGGGTCGCATTGATATGACCTAGTCTACAATACCTCAAGAAGGATTCGTTCATTTCTGAACTCTTCCTCTTGTGTGTGTTCCGTATACTAAGAACTGTAGTTTGATTTAGAACATCATTGCTTTTAGATAACGTGCCTGAACCGATCAACTTTTGATACAGGAAATGTTCAAAACATTATCAAACAATACAAAATTTTATCATTTCTTTACTAATAAAGAGACTGATATGATTTTGTATATCAGGTTCGGTATCTAATAACATTCGTTCAGAATCAATGTACTGGTCATACAGGGTGACAGTGACCAACAGACTTGGCTGCAACACTTGCACCGTTTTCTGTGTCATGTAACTTATCACCCGTTCTCAGTTCTTTACCTATCTGTAGCCCATGTAACAGATTACATATGCGGGATCCTGATCCGGTATCACATACTCAGGACGTAAAGGATACTGAGAAACAGTTCTATGTAACGAACACACCCGAAGATGATGCATCAACATGCACTTGCTTCGTTTGGGCTGCACGGGAAATCTGGTATTCCCCAATTTCCTGCTCTGTCTTATAACAATTATAAGTTGGAGCGGGACCAACGATCCCCATCTCAGTATAACAAGCGGGTTCGGTCAATACATCCGTATTATTATCTTGATTAAGGCGTGATATAGTCGCTACCTGGAGAAAGAGAGAAGAAAACTCTCTGCGTGCGCTCTTGCAAGATCATATTGGTTATTATTTTATCTAATCAGGATGGCTCCCACTGTTTTTATCAAATCTTCCTTCAAACCCTAAAAGGAAAGACTAGCCGGGATTAATTACACGCTACAAGTTCGCCAATCTTTCAGCCAGGCCAGTGTCGGTACTTTGAGGGAGGTTTCCCGTGCTTTCGCACGGACCTAATTAAAGTAAACGCCGTTTTCCCAGAGGCGTAACCCCGTTGACACCTTTCTAGACACCTACTTGATCGGCTAATTGTAATGTGTAAAACACTCCCAGGAGTAACAATTACTCGCAGCGGGTATCGGGATCCAACTATCTCATAGAAGGTATGCAATCTCATTGCAAATTTCAACACTTGAAATTCCCGATAATATTTTTCCCCTAACGTGCTATGACCTTGACGAAAGCCAACAAATCATAGCCCGCTAGTCAAGTTCAACCCGTCATTTCCTGATTGAATTAAACCCACCCACACGAACTTTGACGAAAGCCAACAAAGCCGCACGACTACCCTAATCCAATCGCATCGTATGCTGCAGATAAGCAGCATATAGCTACCGCACACTACACCTTGACGAAAGCCAACAAATGTAGCACGAATACTATATACAAATTATCTGAAATGAAGGAGGGCTACGACAGGTTTTTCTGAAAACCTATTGCGTAATGAACTTGATATCGTTGTAGAATCAAATGATTTTAAAATGGAGTGCTTTTGAGGCTTTTCTAGTTTTGCTAAAGGGGTCACTCCCGGTGAAGGGATCGTCGGCCCTTTCCTTATCGAATAAGGTGCAGGATATATCATATATACCGCTGTGCAAAGCAAAAACTATAGAAGCAATCAAAAGACAAACCGAAGGTTGTAGCATCTGCCAGTTATTGCTAAAGGGGTCACTCCCGGTGAAGGGATCTCGGCCCTTTCCTTATCGAATAAGGTGCAGGATGTTCTACAAGGAACACCGCGATGCAAAGCAAGAACTGTAGCTACCTGTTTTTGAAAATTCGATTCCACAACATCTTTTAGGTTTCTTTTCTTTCATTAGTCATATTAATGAAGTCCCATCATTTAAATCACCTAAACATCACAGATAAATACGACGTATACTTATGCCATCCGCAATCGCATCGATGTCCCCTCGTGCACCGTTAGGTTAGGTAACTAACGGCAGAGCGGGGCAGGGCTAGCGCGGGTGTAAAACATAAGTAATGCCTATATAATATATCATATATACTATATACAGTATTTATCACAGAACATCAAATGATCACATCACAGATATCGCAGCAGAAGAAACATATGAAACATTGGATATACTAGGACGTCCGTGTTTTCAATACGAGCCAGTATAAAACACGGATTCCACGGTCGCGATGAATAGCCAAACTCACACCCCAAGACCCCTACAAGAGCGGCAAGCAACCCTACCAATTCTAGAGTTAGGAGACCCGGACTCGACTCCTCGAGTTGGTCTCCCACTAGACTCCAGAACCCGGTTACTTGTGTTCTCCTCCTTGGGTCTATCCTAGTGCGGAAAAGTAAATAATATACAAATGGTGACAACTTTCGCAACCTGGAAGTGCCCCAATAAAAGAATATTACATACAAATTTTTTTTTACATGAATGAAAAAGAAAAACGCTCATCTCACATAAAAACCCCCGGCTATTCAAACACGACGATCCAATATAACATATCCAGCAACACATAACATCACATGTCATCAACGTAAGTAAACATACGTATCCCAATTGTCGTTGACATATAGCAACGAAACCGGCGATATAACATATTACACTTACGGTCGCAGAAAAGAAAGTGTAAAACTACAACAGTTGGAATCCGCAACCTCCTTAGACATCACATGCTTAATCAAATGAATTACTTAGACATCGCATGCCTAACAATTATAAACCCCGCATTTTAGTCTCATTATCGAAAACTCTTTTCAATATCAAGTCGGGCAATTCAACAGGATTCCTGACATTCTGATCGAATGCTCGTCGCAAACTTTAGTAGGCGGCCGCACCCCCGATACCGTCGACGAAGTGCACCAAGGCGGAACACCGCTACCGTGAGCACCCGAACGGATGCTTTCGGCGACGGGGTTCTCCTATAGTCACTTGGTCGGGGCTAAGGGGTGTAGCTGTCTATTAAGTTTATCGGCGAATATCCGCGTACACTACGTGATTGCGACGGACTTTTGATCGCATCAAAATTCCGTGGCAACCGATCATTTGAGACTAAAGTGCTATGTTTATAACATTCATATTAGTTATCACATAACTACTTGTGAATTCTAAATATTGTATCACATTCCAGATAAACAGAAAATGTTAAACTTTCCGATCGAACAGTCAAACACCCAAGTTTTCCCGAAACAGCTCAACACATGAAATAAGTTTAAAAACATTCACTTCATGCCACAGTACCAACGGTCCAGCCGTAGAAGGGTCAAGCCAACGCCTCACATGTGGCACGCCGTACTGCCCCAAACCCTAAGGTTCAAAGGGTAGTTCAAGAAGGTCACATAATCGAGTTAAGGTTTGTTGTCTTCTACAGGGTCCATCGCGTTACTTGCACTACTTAGAACGTCTTTAAACCACGGAAAAATCCTACATTTGGAAATTTCCCGACAGGGGAAAAATTGGATATTTATATCCGGTCGAACTTTTTAACATATTCTAAAATTACCCGGAAAAACACATAGACAAAGTTTGACAATCCGATCGAATCTACGAACTCCCAATACAACCCAGAATACTCAACTCTTGACTGCAGAATAAAAATTCCCAGAAAACACAGACATTACAGATGGGGATTACTGTGCAAAGCACGTGACCAAATGCTTCTATATGGTCACGGGACCGCCGCCAATGCCAGGATGGGGCCGCGGTTCCGTGGCGCTTTAGACGAGTTGCGCTCACGTGTTCCACAGTAACTCCTAGAAAACCCTGCTGTATTTTTTGTATATTTTTAAATTGGAAAAATCCACTTTTTCAGAAAAAGTCCAGAGAGTGGTTTTGAATTAGGGTTTCGGGTTCGATCGGGTTTCTAACATCGTCTACACATCGCTTAAGGCTCTAGATAGGCTTTGAAACCACTGTAGGGTTCCTAGGCACACCCATGAGGTTCTACAACTGATCAAACATGGCCAATTCAAATTTTTCTATGTGCCGAGAAACCCTAATGCGATCGTTAACTAGAGATTAGGCGAAAAGTAAATGCAAGCAAACAACTTTGCTAAAAAGTGAAAGGGGCTACAACCTTTGTAGATCCGGTCCTACACTTCCTTATCTCCGTGATGACGTCCCTACGCTGTGATCATCGGATCCCGGACTCTAGCGATGGTTTCGTCGAAGAAATGATCGGGCTAGGTCGTCGACTTCGATGCCGAAGTTGATCTACGTCGAGGCAACTCAAGATCAAGCTCCATCTTCACTTGGTCATAGAACTTGTGAAGATAACACACTCTACTATGTGGCAAGTGGTAGAGGATGAAGAAATAGGAAGTGGGTTCACTTTGGAATTGGATTTCTCACTTGATTTCATCACTTAGAATTTTCTAGCAAGCTTTCCCTTTCTTCATGAAGAAGATGAAGAAGAAGAATGAAAAAGAATTATTACCAAAAAGAGAATTCAAGTGATATCTATCATATTGCAACCATGGGTGAGATAAACTCATGTAGAGAATGAACTAGGGTTTAGGTAAATGGTTAGGGTTAAGGCAAAAGACAAAATGGCTAGACTTTTCAAAGCTTCATGAAGCTTCAAGTATCAAACAAAGAAAGCCACCATCTTATATTTTGCCAAAAATAAATAAAAAGAATAAATAAGTAAACCAAACCCTACCCATTAACCTAATCAAGGTTTAGAGCATACACACACCCAAGTTTGCATGTATCATCAAACATGATACAAACTAGTGAAAAAAATATATCACATATATAACTTGTGCATATCAAGTGAGAAAGTTAACCTTAAGTGAACAAATACTAGTTAATGTAAAGTAATATATCAAATATATAATTATACATTAAATCATTAAATCAACACTTGATTTAATGATCCGGTCATACTTCATATAACCGACTAATATCAAGTGTATCAATATATCGAATCAACACTTGATTCGGTAACCCGGCTATATCTCATATAAAAGTCCAATGATACAAATTGCGAGAATAGAATACAGTATCACATACTGGTATTATTCTCGGTCCCGCACATATCTCATATGTGCTCCTATTTCGTTTCGCTTGAGCCAGGAAACCTCTGTGTAGGACTCTAAAGACTCGTCAATACGCCGGCAGCAGGTGATGATCATATCAAACACCCACAAGCCGCAAGCGGTCTGCTAAACGTAACGGCCACTCGGGTATTGAGCGATCAGAAGATCAACGAGCAAGCCCGCTCACACTCCTGTGAATCCAACCAGTAACACTTACCGTACAGTCCGGTCTGATCGTCTGATATGTCGCATATCTCGCCTAGGGGTGGTAAACGTCAGACCCTAGTAGCTCGATAAGTCGTGTCGATATGAGCTGTATAACAGTTCGAGAAACTACTGGTAACACTTACCAGTAAATCTCAGCAACCCTGGCCAGGGATTTCCGGTTATAGCCAATCGAACACAGCGCAACATCAACTCCCTATACCGGGAGAGATGAATCCCCTCCTATCGCTCATTGCCTCCATGTGATTCGGAACTGTACCCAAAAACCACCATTTTGCACGCCCTCTTGGACGTGGTAAGGTGGAAATCAAAGCACAGTGGGAATCACACAAGACTCTATGACGATCTCGGGTCTACAGACTAACCTGTACCAGTGTCACCAGAGAACTGCCATCTGACGTAAGGTATAATACCATCTGGGAGTTCTCGGCGAGTCCGTCCAGTGTACCCAGTCTCCACTGAGCACCCGTATATCATCTCTGATGTCAAACACCAATGGATATGGGATCATCCATCGCCCATCTGTCTGGGTCGAGAAGGTATACGCTAGTCTACTCTGGTATATCGATGCCCCGTCTCGATACACCCACGACTAAGGACCTTGAAGGATGTACTTATGGACTACCATGTCCCCACTAGTATGATCCGCATCATAGTCCAGGTAGTCAAGTACACATCCTAAGGGCTTTACCAACATGTAACAGAGAGACAATCAGTGTACACGTTAAGATAAAGAGCAACCAGATAGCATACTATCATGTCGAGCAAAAAAGTCCTCCCTATATATGTCTTAGCATCAACTACAATATACATCCTATGTACAGTAATGGCCTCTAGGGCATACATATAACTAACAATCTCCCACTTGCACTAGGGCCATCTGTAGCAGTGGTTGTAGTTTCTCATACTCAACCATCCCATAAAAGTCTCTCTCTAGGAAAAGGCCTTTGTGAGTGGATCCGCCGTGTTGTCCTCTGAGTCTACTCTCCTGACCTCGATCCCCTGGAGATCAACCATCTCCATGATCAGGTGACACTGCCTTAGAATATGTCTGGGTCACTGATGGGACCAGGGTTTCTTGGCCAAGGCCACAACTCCATTGTCATACAATGGGAGGAACTAAGTTCATCTTATGAACAAATATACATCCAGACTGCCTCTTTGGTAGCATCTTAAGTAGCGATGTATCCAGCCTTTATCGTCTAGTTTGCCATGGTATCTAGCTTGGAACTTTTCCAACATACCGTCCCTTTACTGAGGGTAAAGACAATGCCTGTGACTGACTTTCAGTCGTCCTTATCACCCTGGAACCTTTCCAGTGATTCTCCCCAGGATCAACTGATACCATCTTACTACAACTAGTGAGTATCCTAACATCCAATTAGATCTATCTCATAGATCCAAAACCCAGGATTTAGGAGGTATCACTTTGATCCTATATGGAGAATCATTGTGATAAGCGGAGATTGACCGAGCGTAGCATAGAAAACTCCTTTCTTATCAAGAGTATGTCATCCACGTACTCTACGAGGATTACTACCATACTCCCTACTACCTTTTTGTTTATACAAGGTTCATCTACCATTTTGATGATGTCAAACTCTTTGACTAACACATCAAAACAGACGTTCCAACTCCGCGATGCCTGCTTTATCACATAAAACATCATGCTCGTGTTTCCGCTGCTCCCACTGTCTACGAGGCCCTCTGGCTGTGTACTTATAGATGCACTCTTCTAAAACATCACTTAGAAAAGCAGTCATGGCACCCAACCGCCAGATATCGTAGTCATGGTATGTAGCCGTGGCAAGTAGGATCTGGATGGACTTAAGCATAGCTACTTAGAAAAGTTTTCTTCATAATCCATACCTGGTCAATGATGCAAACTTTTATCAAGTCTAGCCTTGAAAGTCTCAACTTTTCCATGTACACCTAAGTAATCTTCTCAAGATATATTTGCTCCTGATAGGGATTTGACCCTTCAGATTAAGCAACCAAAGTCCATACTTTGTTGGTGTAAAAGGATTCCATCTTAGATCGATTAACATCCAGCCATTCTTACAGAGTCACACTCCTGATGGCCAGCTCGAAACTAGTTAGGTCATCATCTCATGATGCAATCCTCGCTCCCACTGTCATAGAGAAACAGAAGTATCTCTCAGGTGGGTGAGGAACCCTACTAGATCGGCGGAGAGGCTGAGGTTCGTTGGAAACAATTGAATCCTTTGGTTCTACCAAATCATCATCTACAGTTTGTATAGCTAGAACATTTCCAGTTCTACATAACAGACCTTGCCTCGAGCTTGTCCGGATTTTTCTTTTTAGACATAGGCTGGACAACCTCAAATCTTAACAAACTTAAAATATGGGCTCTGTCCTTTCCATATCACATATGAAGTGGTAGGCAACTGATTTGATTTGAACCCTATTCAATAGGTATGCAGCTTCTCAAGCGCATAACTCCTAAAAGGAAATAGGAAACTCAGTAGTACTCATCATAGAGCACACCATATCACATAGGGTGCTATTGCTCAGCCCCGATACACCGACGTGATGTGGTGTATACGGAGGAGTAATGCCGAAAGAGAATCTCATTCTCTTTTAGAATAATCCAGGAATTTCGTGCTCAAGTATTCTCCTCCTTGATCACATCAAAGGACATAATACTTATACCCGTTTTGGTTCTCTACTTCTAACTTTTATTCTGTGAATATCTTAAAAGGTTCGGACATGTGTTTCAACAGGAACATATTTCTGAATCTAAAGAGATCATCAGAGAATGTAATGAAGTACAAAGAACCGGTCTTGGCATGTGTAGACAGGGGACCTTCATACATCAACATGTATCATCCCAAGAGTACACTAACTCTTTCTCTGCTTCCAATAAACAGAGCTGTGGTCATCTAATCTTTGTGACATGACTGGAAAGTTTCACAAGATGTAAATTCAAACTGATTTAAATATGCATCTAAATGTAACTTCAGCCAGTCGGGTCGCATTGATATGACCTAGTCTACAATACCTCAAGAAGGATTCGTTCATTTCTGAACTCTTCCTCTTGTGTGTGTTCTGTATACTAAGAACTGTAGTTTGATTTAGAACATCAATACTTTTAGATAACGTGCCTGAACCGATCAACTTTTGATATAGGAAATGTTCAAAACATTATCCAACAATACAAAATTTTATCATTTCTTTACTAATAAAGAGACTGATATGATTTTGTATATCAGGTTCGGTATCTAATAACATTCGTTCAGAATCAATGTACTGGTCATACAGGGTGACAGTGACCAACAGACTTGGCTGCAACACTTGCACCGTTTTCTGTGTCATGAAACTTATCACCCGTTCTCAGTTCTTTACCTATCTGTAGCCCATGTAACAGATTACATATGCGGGATCCTGATCCGGTATCACATACTCAGGACGTAAAGGATACTGAGAAACAGTTCTATGTAACGAACACACCCGAAGATGATGCATCAACATGCACTTTCTTCGTTTGGGCGGCACGGGAAATCTGGTATTCCCCAATTTCCTGCTCTGTATTATAACAATTATAAGTTAGAGCGGGACCAACGATCCCCAGCTCAGTATAACAAGCGGGTTCGGTCAATACATCCGTATTATTATCTTGATTAAGGCGTGATATAGTCGCTACCTGGAGAGAGAGAGAAGAAAACTCTCTGCGTGCGCTCTTGTAAGATCAGATTGGTTATTATTTTATCTAATCAGGATAGCTCCCACTGTTTTTATCAAATCTTCCTTCAAACCCTAAAAGGAAAGACTAGCGGGGATTAATTACACGCTACAAGTTCGCCAATCTTTCAGCCAGGCCAGTGTCGGTTCTTTGAGGGAGGTTTCCCGTGCTTTCGCACGGACCTAATTAAAGTAAACGTCGTTTTCCCAGAAGCGTAACCCCGTTGACACCTTTCTAGACACCTACTTGATCGGCTAATTATAATGTGTAAAACTCTCCCAGGAGTAACAATTACTCGCAGCGGGTATCGGGATCCATCTATCTTATAGAAGGTATGCAATCTCATTGCAAATTTCAACACTTGAAATTCCCGATAATATTTTGCCCCTAACGTGCTATGACCTTGACGAAAGCCAACAAACCATAGCCCGCTAGTCAAGTTCAACCCGTCATTTCCTGATTGAATTAAACCCACCCACACGACCCTTGACGAAAGCCAACAAAGCCGCACGACTACCCTAATCCAATCGCATCGTATGCTGCAGATAAGCAGCATATAGCTACCGCACACTACACCTTGACGAAAGCCAACAAATGTAGCACGAATACTATATACAACTTATCTGAAATAAAGGAGGGCTACGACAGGTTTTTCTGAAAACCTATTGCGTAATGAACTTGATATCGTTGTAGAATCAAATGATTTTAAAATGGAGTGCTTTTGAGGCTTTTCTAGTTTTGCTAAAGGGGTCACTCCCGGTGAAGGGATCGTCGGCCCTTTCCTTATCGAATAAGGTGCAAGATATATCATATATAACGCTGTGCAAAGCAAAAACTATAGAAGCAATCAAAAGACAAACCGAAGGTTGTAACATCTGCCAGTTATTGCTAAAGGGGTCACTCCCGGTGAAGGGATCTCGGCCCTTTCCTTATCGAATAAGGTGCAGGACGTTCTACAAGGAACACCGCGATGCAAAGGAAGAACTGTAGCTACCTGTTTTTGAAAATTTGATTCCACAACATCTTTTAGGTTTCTTTTCTTTCATTAATCATATTAATGAAGTTCCATCATTTAAATCACCTAAACATCACAGATAAATACGACGTACACTTATGCCATCCGCATTCGCCTCGATGTCCTCTCGTGCACCGTTAGGTTAGGTAACTAACGGCAGAGCGGGGCAGGGCTAGCGCGGGTGTAAAACATAAGTAATGCCTATATAATATATCATATATACTATATACAGTATTTATTACAGAACATCAAATGATCACATCACAGATATCGCAGCAGAAGAAACATATGAAACATTGGATATACAAGGACGTCCGTGTTTTTAATACGAGCCAGTATAAAACACGGATTCCACGGTCGCGATGAATATCCAAACCCACACCCCAAGACCCCTACAAGAGCGACAAGCAACCCTACCAATTCTAGAGTTAGGAGACCCGGACTCGACTCCTCGAGTTGGTCTCCCACTAGACTCCAGAACCCGGTTACTTGTGTTCTCCTCCTTGGATCTATCCTAGTGCGGAAAAGTAAATAATATACAAATGGTGACAACTTTCGCAACCTGGAAGTGCCCCAATAAAGGAATATTACATACAAGTTTTTTTTTACATGAATGAAAAAGAAAAACACTCATCTCACATAAAACCCCCCGGCTATTCAAACACGACGATCCAATATAACATATCCAGCAACACATAACATCACATGTCATCAACGTAAGTAAACATGCGTATCCCAATTGTCGTTGACATATAGAAACGAAACAGGCGATATCACATATTACACTTACGGTCGCAGAAAAGAAAGTGTAAAACTACAACAGTTGGAATCCGCAACCTCCTTAGACATCACATGCTTAATCAAATGAATTACTTAGACATCGCATGCCTAACAATTATAAACCCCGCATTTTAGTCTCATTATCGAAAACTCTTTTCAATATCAAGTCGGGAAATTCAACAGGATTCCCGACATTCTGATCGAATGCTCGTCGCAAACTTTAGTAGGCGGCCGCACCCCCGATACCGTCGACGAAGTGCACCAAGGCGGAACACCGCTACCGCGAGCACCCGAACGGATGCTTTCGGCGACGGGGTTCTCCTACAGTCACTTGGTCGGGGCTAAGGGGTGTAGCTGTCTATTAAGTTTATCGGCGAATATCCGCGTACGCTACGTGATTGCGACGGACTTTTGATCGCATCAAAATTCCGTGGCAACCGATCATTTGAGACTAAAGTGCTATGTTTATAACATTCATATTAGTTATCACATAACTACTTGTGAATTCCAAATATTGTATCACATTCCAGATAAACAGAAAATGTTAAACTTTCCGATCGAACAGTCAAACACCCATGTTTTCCCGAAACAGCTCAACACATGTAATAAGTTTAAAAACATTCACTTCATGCCTCAGTACCAACGGTCCAGCCGTAGAAGGGTCAAGCCAACGCATCACATGTGGCACGCCGTACTGCCCCAAACCCTAAGGTTCAAAGGGCAGTTCAAGAAGGTCACATAATCGAGTTAAGGTTTGTTGTCTTCTAGCGGGTCCATCGCGTTACTTGCACTACTTAGAACGTCTTTAAACCACGGAAAAATCCAACATTTGGAAATTTCCCGACAGGGGAAAAATTGGGTATTTATATCCGATCGAACTTTTTAACATATTCTAAAATTACCCGGAAAAACACATAGACAAAGTTTGACAATCCGATCGAATCTATGAACTCCCAATACAACCCAGATTACTCAACTCTTGAGTGCAGAATAAAAATTCCCAGAAAACACAGACATTACAGACGGGGATTACTGTGCAAAACACGTGACCAAATGCTTCTATATGGCCACGGAACCGCTGCCAATGCCTGGGTGGGGCCGCGGTTCCACGGCGCTTTAGACGAGTTGCGCTCACGTGTTCCACAGTAACTCCTAGAAAACCCTGCTGTATTTTTTGTATATTTTTAATTTGGAAAAATCCACTTTTTCAGAAAAAGTCCAGAGAGTGGTTTTGAATTAGGGTTTCGGGTTCGATCGGGTTTCTAACATCGTCTACACATCGCCTAAGGTTCTAGCTAGTCTCTTATACCACTGTAGGGTTCCTAGGCACACCGATGAGGTTCCACAACTGATCAAACATGGCCAATTCAAATTTTTCTATGTGCCGAGAAACCCTAATGCGATCGTTAACTAGAGATTAGGCGAAAAGTAAATGCAAGCAAACAACTTTGCTAAAAAGTGAAAGGGGCTACAACCTTTATAGATCCGGTCCTCCACTTCCTTATCTTCGTGGTGACGTCCCTCCGCTGCGATCATCGGATCCCGGACTCTAGCGATGGTTTCGTCGAAGAAATGATCGGGCTAGGTCGTCGACTTCGATACCGAAGATTGTCTACGTCGAGGCAACTCAAGATCAAGCTCCATCTTCACTTGGTCATAGAACTTGTGAAAATAACATACTCTACTACATGGCAAGTGGTAGAGGATGAAGAAATAGGAAGTGGGTTCACTTTGGAATTGGATTTCTCAGTTGATTTCATCACTTAGAATTTTCTAGCAAGCTTTCCTTTTCTTCATGAAGAAGAAGAAGAAGAAGAATGAAAAAGAATTATTACCAAAAAGAGAATTCAAGTGATATCTAGCATATTGCAACCATGGGTGAGATAAACTCATGTAGAGAATGAACTAGGGTTTAGGTAAATGGTTAGGGTTAAGGCAAAAGACAAAATGGCTAGACTTTTCAAAGCTTCATGAAGCTTCAAGTATCAAACAAAGAAAGCCACCATCTTATATTTTGCCAAAAATAAATAAAAAGAATAAATAAGTAAACCAAACCCTAACCATTAACCTAATCAAGGTTTAAAGCATACACACACCCAAGTTTGCATGTATCATCAAACATGATACAAACTAGTGAAAAAAATATATCACATATATAACTTGTGCACATCATGTGAGAAAGTTAATCTTAAGTGAACAAATACTAGTTAATGTAAAGTAATATATCAAATATATAATTATACATTAATTCATTAAATCAACACTTGATTTAATGATCCGGTTATACTGCATATAACCGACTAATATCAAGTGTATCAATATATCGAATCAACACTTGATTCGGTAACCCGGCTATATCTCATATAACCGTCCAATGATACAAATTGCGAGAATAGAATACAGTATCACATACTGGTATTATTCTCGGTCCCGCACATATCTCATATGTGCTCCTATTTCGTTTCGCTTGAGCCAGGAAACCTCTGTGTAGGACTCTAAAGACCCGTCAATACGCCGGCAGCAGGTGATGATCATATCAAACACCCACAAGCCGCAAGCGGTCTGCTAAACGTAACGGCCACCCGAGTATTGAGCGATCAGAAGATCAACGAGCAAGCATGCTCACACTCCTGTGAATCCAACCAGTAACACTTACCGTACAGTCCGGTCTGATCGTCTGATATGTCGCATATCTCGCCTGGGGGTGGTAAACGTCAGACCCCAGTAGCTCGATAAGTCGTGTCGATATGAGCTCTATAACAGTTCGAGAAACTACTGGTAACACATACCCGTAAATCTCAGCAACCCTGGCCAGGGATTTCCGGTTATAGCCAATCAAACATAGCGCAACATCAACTCCCTATACCGGGAGAGACGAATCCCCTCCTATCGCTCATTGCCTCCATGTGAATCGGGACTGTACCCAAAAACCACCGTTTTGCACGCCCTCTTGGACGTGGTAAGGTGGAAATCAAAGCACAGTGGGAATCACACAAGAATCTATGACGATCTCGGGTCTACAGACTAACCTGTACCAGTGTCACCAGATAACTGCCATCTGACGTAAGGTATAATACCATCTGGGAGTTCTCGGTGAGTCCGTCCAGTGTACCCAGTCTCCACTGAGCACCCGTATATCATCTCTGATGTCAAACACCAATGGATATGGGATCATCCATCGCCCATCTGTATAGGTCGAGAAGGTATACGCTAGTCTACTCTGGTATATCGATGCCCCGTCTCGATACACCCACGACTAGGGACCTTGAAGGATGTACTTATGGACTACCATGTCCCTACTAGTATGATCCGCATCATAGTCCAGGTAGTCAAGTACACATCCTAAGGGCTTTACCAACATGTAACAGAGAGACAATCAGTGTACACGTTAAGATAAAGTGCAACTAGATAGCATACTATCATGTCCAGCAAGAAAGTCCTCCCTATATATGTCCTAGCATCCACTACAATATACATCCTATGTACAGTAATGGCCTCTAGGGCATACATATAACTAACAACAACTACACTAACTATAGGGCTGAGCTAACAGGCTAAACAAAAGGTAAGGAAACCGCCTAACATCTGAGTCGATATATATATATATATATATATATATATATATATATATATATATATATATATATATATATATAGCAGTCGGTGATCCCGCCTCAAAGTATTACAGTCGATACAATATCTATCATATGATCTCCTCAACTCAAGAGTGCAGATCTATCATCAATATATAGCTCGTACGTAAATCCGTCGTACGGAATCCTAAATCTGGGTACGGGTCAAAGTCACATCAATCACACTATTCATCTGGTATCATCTTATCAAATATCAGGATCCGGGATAATGACCTACGTCTAGTGCAATACTGATACCATCTATGTATGCATGCAGGTGTATGAAACACTACGCCAAATGACCCGCTCAAACATCATGTCATTTCTGAAATACGAACCCTGTCATATCATCGATCTCACGGCCTCAAATCGAATCTTATCGGCTCATCTCAAATCCCAAGTACTATCCTTAAATCCAGTATATGAACACATAGTCCCATACCCATGTGTAAATATACATATCCACATATACGGACAGGTAAAAGAAAGATTGTATGCAAGTATGTGTGTGCGTGTGTGTGGGTGCAACCTCTACTCTAGGGTCTCGCAACTAACACTTAAATCAATCCAAGAATACCTAGAATCCATCTTTATCATCAATAAACTCAATTCAACCTATAATAAATATATGTGTGTATACATATTCGTATACATCACCACGAATTGCGGGGGTGCTATACGCCATCCACCCGACTTCCCCCGTAGATATAATCTACTCACCTGATCTTCGCTCGCCGGTGCCGACGTCGCCACGCGCTTGCTTGTCGTCTCGAAGTCCACATGGGGTACCTACATATCATAACGCAACGTATCGCATTAAAATCCGACTCATGACCAAAACGACACACGAATCCCACATAGGTCAAAACCTATGGTTTGCTTTTACAAATCTACCCAAAAACCCTCGACATCGGCGTACAAACGTCGATTGATCAAGAAAAACACAAAACATACCAATCATGGGTTCAAAACTCACTAACTGTATAAGAAATAGGGTTTAATTCGTCAAAACCATAAAATTAAACCAATCATTTTATTTTCCAAAAACCTAGTTAGCACAAATTCCCATTTCGGTTCAAAACTTGATGTTTTAACCAATCTACAAATTTTAACGATTCAAATGGCCAAAATGCTCATTAAATAACATAATTAGGTCATACAAATCACTTTCATAAATTAAACTCATCAATTTATATATATTTTTAAAACCTAGTAAGCACAAAACTTGCAAATTTGGTGCAACATCGTCGCTTTGCGACAAAAAGACAACCATCAAGAAAAATCATCCAAGTTAAACCATAGATAGCCACTACACTAATTTCCAACACATAAATCCTATTTCCACCATCAAACCCTTTCTTGATTTCCAAAAACAACAATTTACAACCAATTTCACACCTTTAAAATTAACTAAATTAGCATAGTTTGAAGCCCACATAACAAAGTAGCCTCTTACATTAGGTTAGCACACAACTAGATAGCAAAATAAAATTAATTAACTTAATAATGGTTTCTAAAACCCTAATTTAACTCAAACCATTAACTTTAAAAACCTAGAATGAAAATAACACTAAAATTAACACTAAAACAACTAAATTAAAGGAATTTAACCATAAGAATTTAAATGGGTAGAAATTTTACCTCAATATCTAGAGATCTAGCATGAAGAATTTACCTCCAATGATGGCTTAATAGCACCATGATTCAAGTTATAAAAGCCAAGGAGAATGGGATGAAGAATGAGAATTAAATTGTGAGATTTTAAATGGAATTTTGATGGAATTTTGATGATGAAAAGAGATGGGGGAAATGGAGAGGGAGGGCAGCAGGATTCTCGGCCAGAAGATGATGGGAGGAATGGTGTGGGTGTTGGGGAAAAGTCGAAGTCAACCCCTCTTATCTCACATAAACCCATACCCAAATTAACATATTTTATTCCCCTTTTTAAAACAATTTCCTCACATGAATTAAAGCCAAAAGAGGGGGGGGAGTGTCTGTCCAGCAGAGGTGGGGCCGGCCAAAAGTGAGGGGTGAGGTTGTGAGAAAGCGAACAAAAAAATTCTATGCAAAAGACCCCCCACAAAAACATATTTGCAAGTTTTAGTTCAAATAATTAAAATTTTAGTTTCCTTCGATTATAACTAAATAGAACTTGAAATAAAATACTAAAAATTTATATTACTAACTAGATTTTAGTTGTCATGGTTCTATAGATTAAAATTAGCCCATTCAAATTTGTATTTATCGCTAATTAAATGTATTAGTGACGGCTTAAAATAATATTAAAATAATTAATTTCGGAAAAATTTTCAGAAATTTAGAAATTTTACCAGTGTCTCAATAAAAACCAAATACTAGCAATTACATAGCTAGAACATGTATATTTAATTTTATAATAAAGATATTTGTATTTTGACTTTTTACAGAAAATCACCTTATTTTACCGATTTTTCCGAAATTTCCCCGAAACGATTTTCAAAATGTTACAATCTTCCCCCTTAAAGAAATTCGGTCCCCGAATTTAAATTAAAACTCTCCCTAAATACTAAAATATCTAAGCAAAACCATCAAGTCATCGGGGCTCCGAAATCATAAATACATAAAACAAATCGTAGCGCAACGCATGCGCATGAAAAATGAGCATATAACTCAAAATCAAAACTCCGTCAAGCATCCCGCAATCATCGGAGTCATGGGGAAGACATCAATGTCAAGATCCAATACGAAAACCAACATGATATACATCATTAAAACATCTAGAAGCAATGCATGCCAAACCTTTTTCAAATCGCCGTGCGAAGTTCGCAACACTGCACAGTGGCGGACGTCTATTGTAAGAAAATAACTACATATATATATATATATATATATATATATATCCTTTGTTTAATATGCACGTCCCGCCGTTTTGAAAGCAATTTCAGAAGGGTTTCCTTTATAAAATGTTTCGTGTCATCTCGGACACGTAGGTAAATACTGAGACTATAGCTCCTCTTTGGAAATCCCTTCGATAACTATCAATGCATGTAAAAATATACTCAGGTACTGTCCTATGACTAGTCCTGCTCAGTACTAAACCAAATAGCAAACATCATAAAATATACTGCTCTAAAATAAATCAGTCCCAAATATATATATGAATGCCATGTACGTCCGGTGCGCACGTAAATCGAAATACATGAATGTGCCGTACATATGCACAGAAACAACATCTAAGTGCAACAGGTGTGCACGAAAACACCTGTCAAAGGCAACGTGTGTGCCTGACAGAAAAACCAGGTGCATCTGATATGCACGAAGAATCTCGATTTAGTGCATCTAGTGTGCACCTAAATCGCATCAAGCGTCTTAAGTATGCAAAATCCAAATCAAGTGCACAATGTGCATGAAAAAGAATATCGAATATCACACTCGAAATCGACGGTATATGATACATTTTAAATCAAATCCAAATCAGGTATACCGTGGTATAAAATCTCACTATCCTGTGCATCGGCGTGCACAAAAGCAAATCAAATAATAAAAGTGCATGAAAACTATGCCGAAAGCATAAGTCAAATCATATGCATGCTCTAGGCATGAAATCAAATATCATGAAACTCGGTCATCAAAACTCAATCATGAGATAAATCACCCACAAATACTAAAATCCAATATGACGGATACGTGATAGTCAATCACAAAATCATAAATCATAAATGTTGTCATCGATATGTCCGTCCTTTAAAGTCGAGAAGGTGTCGGTGCATCCAAAGCTACCAGAGCAAGATATCTACTTGCCTTCTGATCATGGCATGTCTCCTAGTGCCCTTAGGCTCTCGTCTCTCGCTGCAGATTGCTAAGTACATAGCTCCTCGGCTCAACGGTCTAATATAGAAACGATAACGGAAGCAGTCCGCTCTGACACATCCTCTAAAATCTCTGGTCAACTATCATGGTTACTCATAACATGTCTCGTCGACGATGTCGAACTCTGGCCTACTGGATGTGGGTCATATGACCGCTCCTGGGTCCAGGTCTTCTCGTTCAGTATTTCCAGAAAAGTCCTGTCGAAGTCTCTCCTAAGTCTCGTTTCTGCCGAACTGCCAGGAAGTTATAATCCTTTTACTATATCTATTTCTTGTTCCAGAACGGCTACATACTCATCATGACTCCTCCTGGAATATATATCCATAGTCAACGCTCCTGCTTGCGTATCACATCTCTGATGTCGGCGGAGTGGAACGTTACCTCATCAAGATCTCTTACAAACCTCTTACTCCACTTTTCTCTAATGTCGACTGCTTCGGACTCGCCTCGTCGTGGCTGCATGGATTGTGCTCCAACGGCTATACTCGTATCTGGAGTCTCCCAAGCAATGCATCCCATCGCATAGCATCCGAATGAAGTCGAACCATTCGACCGATTCGTCAAAACCTCATAATCCCCCAAGTGCTCAACATCTTGGGTATAGTTTAATAGTATCGAGTACATACCACAGCATCCGTGGACCAGTCGTAGAAGGGCAAACCCAAGCCTCACTAATGGCGCCGCAGAACTGCCGCAAACCCTAAGGTTCAAAGGCTTTCACACGGTCATTATGTCGAGTTAGGGTTTCATTCTTCTAGAGGGTCCATAGAATTGCCTGCATGTCTTTCCGAATACTTTAAACTTGGAATATGGGTTTCTGACATTCGATCGCCTCTGTCGACTCTCAACGTATCAGCGTGAAGTCGTCTCTAGCTGGAATCAATCTATCTGATGACCTCGCATCGGGTAAGCGAACGAACCACATGTCCTAGTCTTTCATCCTCGGGTGACTAGCGACCTTCTATCAAATCTCTAAGTACAACTCGTACTGCAATGGCTCCAACATCTGGGGCAATATCTCGTCGTTCGCCGCAACAACTGGCTCATTCGTCCGCACACTGAACAGTGCTTCAATCATCAAGAATAGTCGATGCATCGACGGTCAACACATTCTGGCTGGCCTATTGCAGTGGCCCTATCCTCTGGTGTTGATCTGCACATCCGAGAAATCTCATAAAAGCGATCCATCAAACGCTCGTAGCTCGAAAACGCAATAAAACGAAGCCTCCCTATCCAATCGTATGTCCCTGGAATCACGCCCTGGTCTGTCCTCGTTTCGTGACGAGCTCGTGCTGACTGCAACTTTAGTCGTAGCTCTCCACGCCCATGTAACCGTGGTAACAAAACCATAACTGGTACCGATGAGGCTAGATCATAGGAAGGAATATAATACTGTGCAAGTAAATGTACATCCTAAAGCTTCTTAAGCGGAGTAGCGTATCGTAAGTATGTCGTGGAACATACCCACGGTACGTCACTCTACTTTAGTCACCTACTCCATCAACCAAGGGTCATCCTACACTCAGAAGGTAAAACCTAACACTCTGATACCAACTTTGTCATGACCCGAAAAGTACGGAACATGACCGGCACTTAAATTACGAACGTCTCGAGGCGTACGTAATCTAAGTAAGCCAAAACCTAGAAATCAAAACCAAAGAAGCAATAGAGTGAAGGAAAAACCAACTTAAAGCAAGTAGTTTTAATAGCATAAGCCAAATTATGCGTTTTTAAAACATCAAGTATTTCCTAAAAATTTCTGCAGAGTCTCCTTTGTAAATTCTGGCCCCCAAACGGGATACAACATGAATAGTATACGAAATGAATAAAAAGGCATCCCCAAGCGGGAGCTAGCTCTTCGTCAATCGACGGTCACAACCACGCAAGCAATATAATATACAACGCCAAGGGCGAGGATCAAAACTCAAAAGAAACTCAAAACAACCAAAAAAAAACATAATAATACAACGCGCGACTCTAAGGTCGAAAGAATAACAGGTCTGGTTTCTATCTCTCTCAATTATACAATCTGGTTGATGGAGTTTCTAGATACAACTGAAATAATAATAAACAAATGTGGTCCTGATGCAAAGAACCCACCTGCCAAAGCAATCACCCAGAAAGAACAGTGTGCCAGCAAAGCCGCAAGAACCTGTACGGCAAAACCTGCAAGGAACTGTGGCATAACGGGGGTGAGTTGCCAACTCGTGAATAGAAAACATCTACAAGCAGAAATCGCATGTATGACGCAATCCTAGGTCATACGATCAGTAATATCCTCAAATGATAAAGTCTGAAGCATAAAAAGGTGGCAAGGGTAACATCTAAACATAAGTGTAATCCCAGTGCTCGTGTCAGTGCCTCAGGTAGCAATGTATCATATGTATGAGGTATAAATGTAATGTAATGCAATGAGTGAGACAACTGTTTTCTTTATTTTAATGGGATTTCTGTATGTATATAAAATGAGTATCCTCAATGAAATCAACAGAGAAATCCGTGTCAAGCATCGAAAAAAAACATAAATCCTAATATCTCAGGTTCCGGCTGCCCGGACTAACCTGTACCGTCAAATCTCAATGCCTCAGTGTCTCGAATCTCAAATATCAATATCTCAGGCTCCGCGGAATGGATCAGCCTATAACCATCTCATGAATCCGGCCGGTATCCTTCGGATAGCCGACGAGTCCAAATAATATCACCGGTAGGTAGTGCTCCCCTGCCAGGCTCACCGAATACAACTCGGACATCTCGCCCCGGGGTACCTTACCGGGCCCACCATGTACCCGAGACGGTTCATCCAACTCTTCGAATCGGGTCTCGAAATCCATCAGTAATCATGAAAACTCATGGTGGATGACTCATACATCATGGGAAAACCACACTTTTCATTTAAAAAGAAAGAGAAAGAAGTTTATAAATGTTCTTGTGGTTTTCCCCAAATCCAGGAAATCTCAGGAAAATCCGAAATCCAATCATCAATAGCATGTAAACAGTGAATATAGGTATAAAACTCCATAATACGGCATAACAGTGAATAATAATATGCATGAAGTAGCAAGTAATAACTGCAATGTCTAAACTGGCATATAAGGCAAGTACACTAATATTATGTCGAAACTACCGGCTAACAAGCTATGTCGATGAAATAGTATTGTCTAAAGTGTACGCGACATGACAATTACCGATGATGATGTGTGTGAGCCGGCAAGTAAGTGTACGTAGAACATACGCATCATCGGTAATGGTGCCGGTGTCCTAACAGCATGATATCAATAATGGTATATGAAATCACAATATAAGTATGCGATGCGGAGCGAACAGAAATAATGTGCGGGAGCTGAATCATAAACACAATGATAACTAATCTGCATTTAACAAAATTATAAGTCATACAGTAGTGCCTTTTGAAATAATACGAATCGTGTTGTTTTGAAAATAAGGGCTACGGTGTTTTTAAGAAAAGATGCGTCCTTTGAAATATTCGTAGAATCCCTTGGCCTGTCTTTTAAAATACCGACGATTCGTTAGTTTGAAATATGTAGGAATCGAATCTTGTCTAACAACTACACTAACTATAGGGCTGAGCTAACAGGCTAAACAAAAGGTAAGGAAACCGCCTAACATCTGAGTCGATACATACATACATATATATATATATATACATATATATATATATACATATATATATATATATATATATATATAGCAGTCGGTGATCCCGCCTCAAAGTATTACATCGATACAATATCTATAATATGATCTCCTTAAGTCAAGAGTGCAGATCTATTATCAATGTATAGCTCGTACGTAAATCCGTCGTACGACATCCCTAATCTGGGTACGGGTCAAAGTCACATCAATCACACTATTCATCTGGTATCATCTTATCAAATATCATGATCCGGGATAATGACATACGTCTAGTACAATACTGATACCATCTATGTATGCATGCAGGTGTATGAAACACTACGCCAAAGGACCCGCTAAAACATCATGTCGTATCTGAAATACGAACCCTGTCATATCACCGATCTCACGGCCTCAAATCGAATCTCATCGGCTCATCTCAAATCCCAAGTACTATCCTTAAATCCAGTATATGAACACATAGTCCCATACCTATGTGTAAATATACATATCCACATATACGTACAGGTAAAAGAAAGATTGTATGCAAGTATGTGTGTGCGTGTGTGTGGGTGCAACCTCTACTCTAGGGTCTCGCAACTAACACTTAAATCAATCCAAGAATACCTAGAATCCATCTTTATCATCAATAAACTCAATTCAACCTATAATAAATATATGTGTGTATACATATTCATATACATCACCACGAATTGCGGGGATGCTATATGCCATCCACCCAACTTCCCCCGTAGATATAATCTACTCACCTGATCTTCGCTCGCCGGTGCCGACGTCGCCACGCGCTTTCTTGTCGTCTCGAAGTCCACATGGGGTACCTACATATTATAATGGAACGTATCGTATTAAAATCCGACTCATGACCAAAACGACACACGAATCCCACATAGGTCAAAACCTATGGTTTGCTTTCACAAATCTACCCAAAAACCCTTGACATCGGCGTACAAACGTCGATTGATCAAGAAAAACACAAAACATACCAATCATGGGTTCAAAACTCACTAACTGTATAAGAAATAGGGTTTAATTCGTCAAAACCATAAAATTAAACCAATCGTTTTATTTTCCAAAAACCTAGTTAGCACAAATTCCCATTTCGGTTCAAAACTTGATGTTTTAACCAATCTACAAATTTTAACGATTCAAATGGCCAAAATGCTCATTAAATAACATAATTAGGTCATACAAATCACTTTCATAAATTAAACTCATCAATTTATATATATTTTTAAAACCTAGTAAGCACAAAACTTGCAAATTTGGTGCAACATCGTCGCTTTGCGACAAAAAGACAACCATCAAGAAAAATCACCCAAGTTAAACCATAGATAGCCACTACACTAATTTCCAAACACATTAGCAATGCTTCAAATTCTATTTCCAACATCAAACCCTTTCTTGATTTCCAAAAACAACAATTTACAACCAATTTCACTCCTTTAAAATTAACTAAATTAGCATAGTTTGAAGCCCACATAACAAAGTAACCTCTTACATTAGGTTAGCACACAACTAGATAGCAAAATAAAATTAATTAACTTAATAATGGTTTCTAAAACCCTAATTTAACTCAAACCGTTAACTTTAAAAACCTAGAATGAAAATAATACTAAAATTAACACTAAAACAACTAAATTAAAGGAATTTAACCATAAGAATTTAAATGGGTAGAAATTATACCTCAATATCTAGAGATCTAGCAAGAAGAATTTGCCTCCAATGATGGCTTCATAGCACCATGATTCAAGTTATAAAAGCCAAGGAGAATGGGATGAAGAATGGGAATTAAATTGTGAGATTTAAATGGAATTTTGATGGAATTTTGATGATGAAAAGAGATGGGGGAAATGGAGAGGGAGGGCAGTAGGATTCTTGGCCAGAAGATGATGGGAGGAATGGTGTGGGTGTTGGGGAAAAAGTCCAAGTCAACCCATCTCATCTCACATAAACCCATACCCAAATTAACATATTTTATTCCCCTTTTTAAAACAATTTCCTCACATGAATTAAAGCCAAAAGGGGGGGGGGGGGAAGTGGCTGTCCAGTAGAGGTGGGGCGACCAAAAGTGAGGGGTGAGGTTGTGACAGAGTGAACAAAAAAAATTCTATGCAAAAAGACCCCCCACAAAAACATATTTGCAAGTTTTAGTTAAAATAATTAAAATTTTAGTTTCCTTTGATTATAACTAAATAGAACTTGAAATAAAATACTAAAAATTTATATTACTAACTAGATTTTAGTTGTCATGGTTCTATAGATTAAAATTAGCCCATTCAAATTTTTATTTATCGCTAATTAAATGTATTAGTGACGGCTTAAAATAATATTAAAATAATTAATTTCGGAAATTTTTTCAGAAAATTAGAAATTTTACCAGTGGCTCAATAAACACCAAATACTAGAAATTACATAGCTAGAACATGTATGATTAATTTTATAATAAAGATATTTGTATTTTGACTTTTTACAGAAAACCCCCTTATTTTACCGATTTTTCCGAAATTTCACCGAAACGATTTTCAAAACGTTACAGGCTCTTTAAACGATGTGTTTTCATACACACGCATATATATATGTTGATGGTATCGGAATGTACTAAATTTTAGATCAGTACCCCTATTCAGGATATGATGATAAGGATACCAGATGAATAATAAGATAAATGTTGTATTCGACCCGTACCCAGATTTGGGATGCAGTACGATGGATTTACCGTACGAGATAATGATGATGATAGATCCGCACTCTTAACTCAAGGATGTCATATTATATATTGTATCGCACGTGATACTATTGAGGCGGGATCACCGACTACTATATATACATATATCGACTCAGACTTATGTGGTTTTTCCTTACCCTTTCAGTTAACCTGTTAGTTTTGTCCTGTAGTTCACTTAGTAGATGTTAGACTGGGATTGAGTCAGACCTATTTCTAAAACTAACGAATCGTGAGTATTTCAAAGACAGGCCAAGGGAAACTACGAATATTTCAAAGGACGTGCCACTTCTTAATAACACCATAGCCATATTTTCTAAACACCACGATTCGTGTTATTTCAAATGCCAAATTTGTATGACACGTATTTAGAAACGTATATTCTTATTTGCTGCGTTTACTATTCATTGTCCATAGATTCATGTTGTTATTATCGCATTGCATGTTTATTCTTGTGATTCTTGTTTATTATTAGCCTATGCTGTCAGGACACTAGCACCATTACCGATGATGTTTATGTTCACAATCACTTGCTTGTCGGCTCACAGACATCATCATTGGTAATTGCCATGTCACGTACACTTTACAGAATATTATTGTATTGATATCGCCTGTTAGCTGATAGTTCTATATATCATTACTGTGCTAGTTTAGATATTGCATTCTTTATTAGATACCCATGCATGTTTATATATTCATTTGTCATGCAATATTATAGGGCCAGTTCGGATTGCCGGAGCCCCGTATTCACTATTATTGACTCTTTATTTTTGGATTTCGGACTTTCCATGAGATTTCTGGATTTGGAGAAACCGCATGATTTTATAAACTCATTTATCATTTTCAAAAGATAAAAAGTGCGGTTTTCTCATGATATGATATGAGATATGTCCACCATGAGTTTTCTCAGCTCTTGAGCGATATCATACACCCGATTCGAGGAGGAGGAGGAACCGTCTGTGGGTTCAGGGTGGACCCGGTGCGGTACCCTGGGGTAATATAGTAGCAGATGATGGCGTTGAGCCTGACAGGGGAGCACTACCGACCTGTGATTGTATTGTGACTCGACGGATATCCGGAGGATACCGATCGAAGTATTGGCCAGTCCGGATTGCCGGAGCCTACGATATTGAGATTTGATGATATGGGCCAGTTCGGAGTGCCAGAGCCTGAGATATTGAAACAGCGAGATATATATTTTGTGTCGATGCTAGATACCGATTCCCTGCTGATTTCATTGATGATACTTAGAATTTATTACAGATATCTTACTGAAATAAGAAAAACATTTTTCTCATTAGATGTATTCTGTTTTCATGCATTCATATATCATATATATATATGATATGTTGCTACCTGTGGCACTGACACGAGCACTTGGTATTACACTTATGTATAGATGTTTACCCTTGCCATTATATTATGCTTCAGGCCGTATTATTTTGAGGATATTGTTACCGTATGACCTAGGATTGAGTCATACATACGATTTCTGCTCTGTGATGTTTTCTACTCACGAGTTGGCAACTCACCCCCATTGTGCCACAGTTTCTTGCAGGTTTGCTGTACAGGTTTCTTGGCGGCTTTGCTGGCACACTACCTCTTTCCGGGTGATTGCTTTGGTAGGTGGGTTCACTCGTATCGTGACCACCATTGTACTTTTATTATTTCAGTTGTATCTAGTAACTCCATCAACCAGTCTAGTATATTTATTAGACTTAGAAGACCAGTTGTATATTCTTTCGACCTTAGAGTCGCGCGCTGTATTATTATGGTTTTCTTGATGATATTGGTTTCCTTTCGAGTTTTGATCCTCGCCCTTCGGCGTTGTATATCATATTGCTTGCGTGGTTGTGACCGCTAATTGGCGAAGAGCTCGCTCCCGCTTGGGGATGCCTTTATTCATATTATTCATGTTTGTATCCGTTTGGGGCTAGTATTTACAAAGGAGACTCTGCCGAAATTTTCGGAAAAGACATGATGTTTTAAAAAGGTTTACTACGACTTTTCAAAGTGATTATATGCAAACTTTAAAGCAAGTTTTCCTTTACTTCCTTCTTTCAAATGGTTTAGATTTCTGGGATTTTTGGCTTACTTGAATTAGATGAGGTTCTATAGACTTCATATGATTCAAGTGCCAGTCACGTGCTATTTCGGGTCGTGAAAATTTTGATCATTTGGGGAAACTCAAGAAAATTCTTGAGTTTCCAAATGAGGTAATTTTTTCATCATTAGTGTAGTATTTCAATTCCTTTAGCATCTATGTTAGTTTAAAATTGTTTATGTGAGGTTTAGTGAACTTGGAAAATTCCAAGTTGAGGTTAGGGTTTGATTTGAATTGAGATGGTATAATTGAGCTTTAGTGGTGACCTTAAACCCCCTTTAGTGTCTAAAACCCAGACCAAATAGAACCTAGACCATGAAATGTGAATTAGATATCGAAATGTCGGTTTTGTGTATAATTAGTGCCTACAGGGAATCTGGGTTACCTGAGATCTTTACTAGAAAAACAAGCAACTCCATTAACCCAATTAAGACCCTAGGAGACCACCCAGAGAATTCGAAGCCGTTTCACCATAGGAAAACCAAGCAGGAAGAATTTCAAGGGCATGTGGCCGGCCAAGTTGTGGAGTTTGGGATCCAGGTTGCTTCTGTAGCTCATATACCTCTTATACAACACCCCAGTATTGTTTGTTTATGTAAGTCTACGGTAACGCCCCGGCCGTCTGTCCGGGGCCAAAATGCGGAAACAAAAACTTTTTCTGAACTTGAAACTGGCGCTATCGTATACTTTTTCCCGGATCGAACCATTAACCTACAACTAGCAATCTACAGAAGGGATAGAAAAGCTATACCGATCGATCCGTGTCCTTAGGTCTTTGGCCACCATCCGAAGCTCCTCGCGACAACTCCGGTCTCGATCTCCTCGTCGGAAAGGGCACCACATCTTCGATTCTTTTTACGGGCTCCCGCTTCATTCGAAGCAACTCGGGCACGAAGTGTGCTAGCCGACGTGTCCAAGGTGATGTAGAGAATGTTTGTGATCACTTTGTCTCTTGCATCCATTGATTTGGACGGAGGTTAGAGGTGTTTCCATTAATGGAGATAATGAGCTAGAGGAAGAAGAAGAAGAAGAGGTTTCTTTTTCTTTTGTTGTTGTATGATAAAATGAGAGCAAGAAGAGAATAACACAAGAGGCAACCTCACCCTTGGCTGCCCCTCTCTCTCATCTCATCAAATCAACTCACAAATCCATCACATTATGTGACACATGCACAAACAAAGAGACCATGAGTCATCACTTGTGCATGTGTCATAATTAATGCTCCAAATGATGATTTCTAGCTCATAATTTCCACCATCCAAACATTAATCCAAATGTTTGGTCCAACAAAAAAGATCCGGCAACATCTAAAGTAAACTCGTAACGGATCACAAGGATACCCCTCACCTGTATATACATACCTGCATCCGCATTCCGACCGAATGCGAATGCGATGAGACTAAAGTAATCCAACAAATCTAATACTAGGATTCGGCTTAAACCAAAGCCCACTAGTATGATCCGCCCGATCATGATCCGTGCACTACCGCACGTATATGATCGGACCCTGCCATATATCATACGGCCTCTACAACGTTTCGCCCGAAACTTGAGAAACTGTCTGTGGGGGACTCTAAAGACTCGTCAATACTTTGGCTGTGGATTTAACTACTAGCACGTCAGAGGTATTAGCCGTACGTAACGGGCTACCAGGTATTGACCAAAAGGGAGGTCGATGAGCGAACTCATCCTGACACCCTACTGAGCCTGTCAGTGACAATATCCGTACAGTCCAGTCCATCCGTCTATGAGCATCGCATGGCGGGCCTAGGGGGTTGGTAAAAGTCAGACCCCCAATAGCGGTACAAGTCATGTCGGAGTGTAGCCCAGAACACCCTGAGATACTACTGGAATACCTACCAGTTAATCTCCTGACTTGGCCAAGGACTTCGTGTAATGGCTCTCGTAGACACAGCGCGATCTCACCCCCAATACCGGGAGAGACGAAACCCCTGCCGATCCGCTCACTACCCAACTAAAACCTGTTTGCACGACTTCTTTGAGCCGTGGTAGGGTAGTAATCAAAGCACAGTGGGAACTCACACGAGACAAATGACGATATCAGGTCGATGAACTAACCTGTACACATGTCACCAGGGAACTGCTATCTGACGTCAGGGATAATACCAACTAGCATGTTCCCGGCGAGTCCTGTCCGGTGTACTCATAACCCAATGAGCACCTGTATACATCTTAGGTGATCCAACTGACACCAATGGCTTGTGAGACCGGCCACCGCCCCTCGTCGGGGTCTCGACTGTATGCACTAGTCTAATCTGGAGTATCGATGCCCTGTCTCGAAAACTCCCACGACTAGGGACCTTTTAAGGATGTGCTTATAGACTCCAGCTCCCACATATACGATCGCCATCATATTGCTGGCAGTCAAGCAAGAATCCTAAGGGCTCTATCAACGTGTAATAGCGACCTGTAAGGTCACCTAAAGCAGTACATGATGATAAAGATAAACCAGATAGCATACTATCATCTTGAGTAAGACTGTCCTATCGGTATAGGTCCTCCCTCAATCATTACAATCACGTGCCTGTAAACCAATAATTAACTCTGAGGGAACTATATCCAACAATCTCCCACTTGCACTCAAGGCTAATTATTGCGATGTCGCATACTCACAGCCCGTGTGATACCGAATACCCAACTCCTCTACTAATCAGTTTCACAAAGCCCGTTTACGAAACTATTGCGTTCGAGGAATAGCCTCAGTGAGTGGATCCGCCCTGATGTTTCTTTTTATGTCTTTCTTTATCTCAAGTTCGCGGAGAAAGCCATCTCCCGAAATGAGCAATACCTGTCTTAGAAAATGTATGGATATCTGATATGACCTAGTTCATAAATGAACTCCAAATCCAAACTTCTTAGACTGTATCGTCTACTAAATTTAATCATATCCTGCGCCATGCTTCCTTAGTATCCGCTTGGACCATCTGTCCAAATTACTGCCCCCGTCAGAGGGAAAACTATAACTCTGACAGTCACTCTGTCATCCAGGTCACCTTGGAAGCCTGGAATGATAACCATCTCCCAAAAGAGGCTGTTGTTATCATATCCCTAGAACATCCACTTATGTTCTAAAACTGCTTCCGAACGTTTCTACAAGATAGGATTAATATCAATGCATCTCATGTAAAAACAACATCTGGTGTGGTACTTGACATCTCATGATTGACTCAATTATCTAAGCAAGTGATCTGCCAATCATGCACATCCCTCTCCCCTTTAGTCTGTAAGACACTTTTAGAGAGGGTGACTCCATCACCTGCAGGTACACTACCGTGCCAGGAGTCGTCCATTCTAAAACACCTTTAGAATGCTGTCTAAGTACCCAGATTGGGAAACTACCCAAATCTAGATCTAAAATGATAGATATAGTAACCAGAATGCCTGATATTATACCTATATCCTATGTGGAGAAACCACTGTGTGACAACCAAAGTATAACCGATCGTAGTGTAGGAATTTCACTTCCCACTCTGTGTAAGTCATCCAAATACCAGGACATCACACCCTACTACCTTCTTAACAGATCTATCCCCTATTCTGATGAAGTCAAACCTATGACTGTCATATCAGAAATAGATGATCTATCTCCGCTATATCTGCTTTAGTCCATAAATAGACATAACCTACTTGTCCACTATGCTTCCGCTGCTCCCACTGACTACGACAACCCTTTGGCAGGGTCATATAGACGTGCACTTCTAAAGCTAGTTTAGAACGACGCTAGACTCATCCTCCTGCCATCTCACAGTCTGGAACAACAGCAATGGCAAGTCTGGGTAAACAAGAACCTCCCTGTCACCGTCTTTGAGCATACCGAAGTACCTCTCGAGTGCCTGAGGTTACCCACCATATCTGCGGAGTGGCTAATGGAATGTCAAACCAGATTGAATCTTAAGGTTCTTATCAAATTTTCAGTAATCGTTTGCGGTTCTGGAATCACTTCCAGTTCTACCATACTCCTACTACTGTTTTCTAAAAAAATCCATTTTACTAAAACTGTGGCGGGTCAAGAACAATATCACTATTGATCTTCCAGATAGTAGAAAGTCAACCCTCGTCATAGCCCGGGTCAACTCACGAACAACCATTATAGAAACGTGCCTTGAGTTATCCAGTGTCTGGTTTTAAGCATAAGCCGGAAAACTCCCCGTACCTTAACATCGTTAAGACATGAACCGTTTTATATCCAGTATAGAAACAGAGGCACTGATTTAATTGGAACCAGATTCAAATCATGCAGCTGTCTCCGGTGCATGTCAACTAAATGGAAAGAGGCCGATCAGCATTACTCAACTTAGGAATACATCCAGATATGAGTAACCTGAAAGAGAAGCAAGTTCTCATAATCATTACTATCAACTGAATACCATACACAAGTATCTACATCTTCGATCACCTTGAAGAATCCTGATACTTGCAATGCCTGGTTCTCTACTTTATTCTTATACCTATAACTTCTCAAAACTTAGACCTTGTATTTCTACGAAACACATGTCTAAGAACTAGAGAAGTCACAAGTAAATAGAATATAGTACGAGTACCAACCCCTCTGTCCTCATGGACACTAGACAACATACAATACTCTGTATAAGTCCCCTGAGTCTAATAACTCATTCCCTGTGTGTCGTAGGTTGAAAACTGTACTTATGGTTAAGAAGAATTACACCGCTGTTTAATGCTCCTTACCTAACCATCCACTGATATAGTTAAATGTCATAGACATAATTTCAAAAAGTTATATCTCACTTTATAAAAATAAACGTACAGATATATCAATTTGAAATTGGTGCATAACAACGGATATTCGAAACAAAATATTTGCCGTCCGGCAAACAACCCAGGTGATTTCCTCAAATATCACCAATTACAACAAATCCCGATATAATGAGGATGATCACCCAATTCCCAATCACTTACTCCCACTCATCATCTGTAAAACCATACAGATGTGAGAATCAAATCTGGTAAATACATACCCTGGAGCAAGGGCTAATTGGGAAATCAGTATTCTTTTAACAATACACAGCGAAACTGAAACATGTAAATGTTTCGAAAGGGTATCCGGGTATTCCTAGTAATGCCTCTTCCATTATCAGATTCACAACTGTAACCGTATATTTCTTTGCCATCTCTCCAAATCCCTTTTTATGTCTTTAGTCATTACTTTCTGCACACCCCTTTAGGCTAAATGGTTTTTTTCCCTCCCTACCACCGTTCGGCACCAGCCTATGGTTTGGAAGAAGACTATCCAATAAGCATAATGGTTGTACTCTTCTAATCATAGGAGTACTCGTAACCTGAGAGAAGGTGAAGATAAAAGACAACTAAATAAACCTTATTCCTATTTCTCCTGAACCAGAATCCATCCCCGAACTGGAACAAGTTCCTTCGAGTTCGTATATAACCATACGATGGAGTATCCAAATAACTATGGATCTTCGTAGTAATACGGAGTGTCCTGGAGAAGTACAAAGGTGATGTAGGAGTGGCGATGAAATACATGGTTTGGTCGTGAATAGCAGTCGCAGTTTACTTTGCCCTCTTACTAATCCCTTTATTTTTCTTTACTTAATACCTTCTGCACACCTTCGTTAGGCTAATTGGTTTTCTTCATTCCCCACCATTCGGCACTTGCCGATGGTTTGTAAGAAGACTATCCGATAAGCGTAATAAGTGTACTGTCCTAATCCAAGGAGCACTCGCAACCTGAGAGAAGGTAAAAGGAAAAGACAACTGAATAGTCCTATTCATTTTCTCCAGAACCGGAAACCATCCTCGAATCTGGAACAAGTTCCTTCGAGTTCGTATATAACCATACTATGGTTTTATCCAATGGAAGTGGATGTTCGTAGTAATACGGGGTGTTCTGGAGAAAAGGGTAAAAGTAGGGAAAAGTAGGAGTGGCAATGGGGTATGCAACTCAGACAATCCAAAAGCCAGTGTTTTAAGAAAGTTCGGTTAACTTGGTCACTGAGTCATAGTCAAGGGTCGGGTCATGGTCGCTGCGAAAGAGAGAAAGAAAAGAAACACTCAGCGTGCACTCTAACCTAGATCAGAATGGTTATCAATTTATCTAATCAGGAAACCTCCCACTGTATCGTCAAATTCTCCTACAAACCTGAAAGAAGAATTAGTCGGGATCACCCGAGGAGTAAACCAACTCATCAGTGGGAATCGGGATCCAACTATCATCGCATGATAATGTGATGGAATCCACTCACGTTATCACACTCCAGAAGGTATGCGCATATCTGGAAAGTTTCAGTTTCTTTAGAAACTCCCGATGTGATTTTTATCCCAAGCTCTTATGACCTTGACGAAGGTCAACAAATCATAAGTCACATGTCAAGTTCTACCCGTCATTGTCCAAGTTAATTTGAACCCACCCGTACAAGCCCTTGACGAAGGTCAACAAGGCTATACGACTGTCCTAAACCAACGCATCTATCTATGCAGTAGAAAGGTAATAAGCAGCTACCATTCACTATGCCTTGACGAAGGTCAACAAACATAACATGAATACTAAGTGCTACCCGTCTGAAATGACGGAAGGCTACGAATGGTTTTTGGCGAAAAACCTTTAACGTAATGAACTTGATATCGTTGAAGGAACCGGATAGCTTTTTATAAAAATATAATGGTGAAAACATTTGCTAAAGAGGTCACTCCCGGTGAAGGGATCTCGGCTCTTTCCCCGTAGAATGAGGTGCAGGATATTCCAACTGAATACCACGATGCAAAGAAAAAAGTAATCGACTATAGTGAAGTTATTACCCTGACGCAAACTTCTGTCTAAGGGGTCACTCCCGGTGAAGGGATCTCGGCCCTTGCCTCGTCGACTGAGGTGCTGGATATTCATAACTGAATACCACTATGCAAAACAAAAGAGAACGTCCTTGCAATAACAGCTTTTTTTGAAAAATGTTCCAACAACATCAGAATAGGTTTGTTTAACTTGCATTGATCCGAATCAATGAAGTCCCATCAATTAATCACACCACAAAAGAATGAAAATACGATGTACATATATTCCATCCGCATTCGCCACTAGGTCCCGTCATCACCCGTTAGGTTACTTAACTAACGATAGAGCGGGGACTGGACTAGCACGGGTGTAAAACATATACAACATCTACTAGTATATATATCAATATATAATATTCGCTCAAGGCGTGATAAAATGCAACATCACAGAAATGTAATAAGCATCACAGGACAATACAGATAATCTGGGATCCCCGGGTTTCATAGAGCCGCTACTGAATCCCGACGTTCCCATGGTCGTGTGGATAGCCTGTGCAATGAAATCCTAGACCCTTACGGGCGTGGCAAGTTACCCGCCAAAACCTGAAGTGAGGCAGCCCCCTTCAACAACATGAATGGACCACCCAGCACTTTACGGAATCCGGTAACTTGAGCACCCCTCCTTGGGTCAACCTGTACCCCCTACGAGTGTGGCGAATAGCCCGCCAATTCTAGAGTGAAGCCCCCTCCGTCTCAAAGCCATGAGATGCGGGCCCGTTGCCTTCTAGAACCCGGCTACCCGTGCACCCCTTCGCGCGGTAATCCTAGTACAGAAAGCAAAAATATATACAACGGGTACATCGACCTCAGCCCGGTCGTGCCCCAAAAGAATAATATACAAACAGGTAGTGACGGCAGTCCACAAGTCGGACGCTCGCCCCGCAATATCAAATATACAAATACAACCAAACCGTACTACCATTGCATCCAGGCTATCCACCACGACAAATCCGCAACATCACAGCACAACACAGAACATCAATGTGAAAGTCACGTTCGCAAATCCGTCTAAAAGAACTATAGCAATTAAACAGGATTTACCGATCAAATGACATTCACGGTCGCAGATATAATGTAAATACTGTGAACTAACATGTTTAAAATTTTCGATCGACAAAATTTCCCGAAGTGGGCCCCAAGCACAATTCCCTGTACTCAAACAAATCTGGGCCCAAACAAAAATTACCAGAAACCCCAATTCCAATACAGAGACCACTGTAGAAAATTTCATGAAGTGTTGCTACAGGGCGGCGGCGGAACCGCGGCCAAAACGTGGGTACGGCCGCGGTTCCTCCGTGCTACAGTGCAATCAATGTACCAAATTTTCTCAGAACTCTTAAAAAACCTTGCCTATTTTTCTGCAGCACAATAAATAATTTTTTGACCACAGGAAAAATTCGACAGAAACTGTGACTTGGAAATGCGGTTTTTAGAAAATTCGTTCGATCGATGTTTCAAATACGTTAGAGCAAGCTAGTATAGGTTAATGGCATGGCTCTGATACCATGTAAGTCTACGGTAGTGCCCCGGCCGTCTGTCAGCAGAAAGAAGCGAAGGAGAATTTCCAAAATGCAGAAATAAAAACTTTTTCTTAACAAGAAACTGGCGCTATCGTATTCTTTTTCCCGGACCGAACCATTAACCTACAACTAGTAATCTAGAGAAGGGATAGAAAGGCTATACCGATCGATCCATGTCCTTCGGTCTTTGGCCACCATCCCAAGCTCCTCACGGCAACTCCGGTCTCGATCTCCTCGTCGGAAAGGGCACCACATCTTCGATTCTTTTTACGGGCTCCAGCTTCATCCGAAGCAACTCGGGCACGAAGTGTGCTAGCCGACGTGTCCAAGGTGATGTAGAGAATGTTTGTGATCACTTTTTCTCTTGCATCCATTGATTTAGATGGAGGTTAGAGGTGTTGCCATTGATGGAGATAATGAGCTAGAGGAAGAAGAAGAGGAAGAAGAGATTTCTTTTTCTTTTGTTGTTGTATGATAAAATGAGAGCAAGAAGAGAATAACACAAGAGCCAACCTCACCCTTGGATGCCCCTCTTTCTCCTCTCATCAAATCAACTCACAAATCCATCACATTATGTGACACATGCACAAAGAAAGAGACCATGAGTCATCACTTGTGCATGTGTCATAATTAATGCTCCAAATGATGATTTCTAGCTCATAATTTCCACCATCCAAACATTAATCCAAATGTTTGGTTCAACAAAAAAGATCCGGCAACATCTAAAGTAAACTTGTGACGGATCACAAGGATACGCCTCACCTGTATATACATACCTGCATCCGCATTCCGACCGAATGCGAATGCGATAAGACTAAAGTAATCCAACAAATCTAATACTAGGATCCGGCTTAAACCAAAGCCCACTAGTATGATCCGCCCGATCATGATCCGTGCACTACTGCACGTATATGATCGGACCCTGCCATATATCATACGGCCTCTACAACGTTTCGCCCGAAATATGAGAAATTGTCTGTGGGGGACTCTAAAGACTCGTCAATACTTTGGCTGTGGATTTAACCACTAGCACGTCAGAGGTATTAGCCGTACGTAACGGTCTACCAGGTATTGACCAAAAGGGAGGTCGATGAGCGAACTCATCCTGACACCCTACTGATCCTGTCGGTGACAATATCCGTACAGTCCGGTCCATCTGTCTATGAGCATCGCATGGCGGGCCTAGGGGGTTGGTAAAAGTCAGACCCCCAAAAGCGGTACAAGTCGTGTCGGAGTGTAGCCCAGAACACCCTGAGATACTACTGGAATACCTACAAGTAAATCTCCTACCTTGGCCAAGAACTTCATGTAATGGCTCTCCTAGACACAACGCGATCTCACCCCCAATACCGGGAGAGACGAAACCCCTGCCTATCCGCTCACTGCCTCCATGTGGCTCGGGACTGTACCCAACTAAAACTTGTTTGCACGACTCCTTTGAGATGTGGTAGGGTAGTAATCAATGCACAGTGGGAACTCACACGAGACAAATGACAATCTCAGGTCGATGAACTAACATGTACACATGTCACCAGGGAACTGCTATCTGACGTCAGGTATAATACCAACTAGCATGTTCCCGGCGAGTCCTGTCCGGTGTACTCATAACCCAATGAGCACCTGTATACATCTTAGGTGATCCAACTGACAACAATGGCTTGTGAGATCGGCCACCACCCCTCGTCGGGGTCTCGACTGTATACACTAGTCTACTCTGGAGTATCGATGCCATGTCTCGAAAACTCCCACGACTAGGGACCTTTTAAGGATGTGCTTATAGACCCCAGCTCCCACATATATGATCGCCATCATATTGCTGGCAGTCAAGCAAGAATCCTAAGGGCTCTATCAACGTGTAATAGCGACCTGTAAGGTCACCTAAAGCAGTACACGATGATAAAGATAAACCGGATATCATACTATCATCTTGAGTAAGACCGTCCTACCGATATAGGTCCTCCCTCAATCATTGCAATCACGTGCCTGTGAACCAATAATTGACTCTGAGGGCACTATATCCAACAGTTTAGCCCAATTTTACCTGAACCATAATATGGAACCTTTTTCTTGATGTGTTGTTTTGTTTTGTGACTTTAAAGGACTTGAACTTTTGATATTGGTGTTTTGTATTGGTCACTTGACATTTGTACGTCGATATCGGGTGTTATTTGGCTCTTTTACATGAGTAGACCATATGTTTTAACCTATGTGTGATTCGCGGGTCGTTTTGGTTTTGAATTGGACGTTTTGAAGCGATACGATATATATAATATGTAGGTACCCTCACATGGACTTCGGACGATAAGGACGAGCATGGCGACATCGACTTCGGCAAGCAAGGATCAAGGTGAGTAGATAAATATCTACGGGGGAAGTAGGGTGGATGGCGTTTAGCACCCCTGCAGTTTCGTAGTGTAGCATGAGATACGTTTATATATATATATATATATATATATATATATATATAATATGTGTATTGTGAGACGTGAAATATGTTGGATATGTATGCCCTAGAGGCCATTATTGTATAGTACTAGTTTGTATATTACATTTTGGAAGCTTGGGATATATACATGGATTGACGACAGTCTTGCTCGATATTGTAGTATGCTATTTGGTTTGTATCTATCTTAATATGTGTATATGTTTCTTTTAACATATCGCTAATACATATTGATGGAGCCCATAGGATCTTTGCTTGACTACCGGCGTTGTGATGGCGATCTCTCTAGTGGGGGCTGAGTAGTCTTTAAGCACATCCTTATACATGTCCCTAGTCGTAGGATTATCGAGACAGGGTATCGATACTCTAGAGTAGACTGGTGCATCCACTTCTCATCCCAGCAGGGGAGATGGTCTATCCTACAGCCATCAGTATGTCGTATTGGAGATAGTATGCAGGTGCTCGTTAGGTTACGAGTACACTGGACAGGACTCGTTGGGAACTGCTGGTAGGTATTATACCTATCGTCAGGTAGCAGTTCCCAGGTGACATGAGTACAGCTTAGTCCGTTGACTTGACACTGCCACTTCGCTCCAAGTGTGTTCCCACTGTTCTTTGATTGCTACCCTACCACAGCTCTATTGAGTCGTGCATACAGATAGTAGTTGGGTGCAGTCCCGAAGCATTTGGAGGCAGTGGCGGTTACACAGGATTCGTCTCTCCCGGTATTGGGGGTTGATATCGTGCTGTGTTTAGGAGTTTCATTACACATAGTCCCTGGCCAGGGCAAGTGAGATTTACAGGTAGGTGTTCCAGTAGTTTCTCAGGGTGTTCTGGGCTATACTCCGACACGACTTATACCGCTATTAGGGGTCTGACGTTTACCACACCCCTAGGCCCGATATGCGATACTCTTAGACAAACAGATTGGACTGTACAGAGATAGGCTCAGTAGGATTTCGGATGGGTTTTACTCATCGGCCTTCTTATCGACAGATACCTGGGTAGACGTTACGCACAGCTAGTGCCGCTGACATGCTTATGGTTAAACCCACTTCCAGAGTACTGTCGAGTCTTTAGAGTCCCACATAGAGTGTTGTTCACCTTTGGGCAAAACGATGTAGAGGTCGTATGGTTTTATGACAGGGTTCGTTCACATACGCGTACTTGTGAGTGTTTGGTGTTCGGGTGGTTGATACTAGCGGTCTTTAGTTTAAGCCAGATCCTAGTATTTGATTTTGGGTTGGATCAGTCTCATTGTATTCTTGTTCTTCGGAACACGGATGCGGGTATATGTATACAGTTGACAGAGATAAAGAAGGAGACACCTTATTAGGGTTTTGACCATTGACTTGATTAAAACCATAATGAGATGAAGGAAATTGATTATTAATTTTAATTAGAGATAATTGTGTTATGGTTATTTAGTTTGACCATTTGACTTGTTGACCATTGTTGACTTAGATATTTTTGTTAAGCAAAAGATATTTTGCTTAGCATTAATGGTAACATGATAATGGTCAAATCAAATGAACTATCGCAATTTTGCTAATTAAAATTATTATTCTTTTATCCTAATATGAGAGCTATCTCTTCATTATTCACATACACACACTCTCTCATAGCTCTCTCTCCTTCATCCTCTCTCTCAAGCCCTCATCTCTTATGTGTTGAGAACCAAGGGCCATTGAGACAAAACAACTAAAATCCTTCTCTACTCACTCTAGGGTTCTTAGTCTAGCATACCAAGCACCCTAGTTACTTCATTGTTGAGGTTGGAGCTCAAGGTAGAGGCCTTCGGGTGGAACTTTTTTGACGTAGAGAAGCCGGTGAGGAGGAGCCATCTACAACTACTCCAAGGAGCTCACAACAAGGAGAAGCATCACAAGAAGAGAAGGAGTTCAAGCTTGAGATATAACTTTCTATCATAGTAGATAGAACTCTTTTTTGCTAACTATGTCTATTGTAAAGATCTGGGTTTTGTGTTATTCTAGCGCCAAGTTTATGTTCGTCATAAAATTTTTGTTCCGCATTTGGCTACGGAAATTGGCTGGGACGCTAGTGTAACCCTTCATGGTATCAGAGCCAACCCATAAACCCTACTAGCTAGTTTGCACAAGGTTAAAATCTCGATAGACTAAAATTTCTGAATCGTATTTCCAATTTTGTGTGCTTGTTGTCGAATTTTAAAGTTGTTCAAAAAAATTTCCAGGCATCTTAAAAATATGTGCAGAAAAAACTATAGCCGTGGAAAGAATTTAGGCACATAACTCCAAAATTCGGCGGCGGAACCGGAGTAAAATGGCACATTTTGCGGCGGTTCCGCGGCACTTTTTGGGATACAGTGCCCGAAATGTTTTCTGGGGCTTTAGTTCATGAAAATATGATTTTTGTGATATATAGTTTTGGCCCAGATTTGTTTGAGTGCTCTATTTGCCTTTGGGGCCAATTTGGGAAAGTTTAGTCCATCGAAATTTTAAATTATGTATTTCGTTATCAATACTTAGTTTAGCATCTGCGACCGTGAATGTCATTTGATCGGTAAACACGTCTATCTGCTATATGTTCTCTTAGACGGATTTGCGAACGTGACATTCTTGTTGATGTTTCTGTGATTGTATTGAGATTGTGGTTGGATTGTTGTAGTGGATAGCATGTGGTGCAATGTTAGAAGTACATTTTATATTCATTTGTACATTTGTTATTGCGGGGCGAGCGTCCGACAAGTGGGCTGCCGTCTTTGCCAGGTTGTATATTCTTTTGGGACACGACCGGGTTGAGGTCGATGTCACCGTTTGTACATATCATTTTCTTTTTATGTATTAGGATTACCCCGAGGAGGAGTGCACGAATAGCCGGGTTCTAGAAGGCAACAAGACCGCATCTCATGGCGTTGAGACGGAAGGGGCTTCATTCTAGAATTGGCGGGCTATTCGCCGCATTCGTAGGGGGTACAGGTTTTCATTGCACAGGCTATCCACACGACCGGGAACGTCGGGTTTTATTTGCAGCTCAAATGAAACCCGGGGCTTCAAGATTATCCACCATTCTGTATTGTTGGCTGAGTTTCTGTGATGTTGATTATTATCATGCCTGGGACGAATGTTGTATATACTTATATATATACTAGTAGATGTTGTATATGTTTTTCACCCGCGCTAGTCCAGCCCCCGCTATGTCGTTAGTTAAGTAACCTAACGGGTGATGACGGGGCCCAGTGGCGAATGCGGATGGCATATACGTACATCATATTTTCGTTCTTTTCTGGTGTGATAGGTTATATTGATGGGACCGCATTAATTTTGATTAATGCAAGAAATTAACCTAAAAGATGTTGTTGGAACCATGTTTTGAAAACTGACATTACAGACATTCTCTTTTGCTTCGCACAGTGGTATTCGGTTATGAATATCCAGCACCTCATTCGACAAGGCAAGGGCCGAGATCCCTTCATCGGGAGTGACCCCTTGAGTAAAAGTTTGCGTCAACATAATAACTTCACTATAGTCGATTATTTTTTGCTTTGCATCGTGGTATTCAGTTTGGAATATCCTGCACCTCATTCGACGAGGAAAGAGCCGAGATCCCTTCACAGGGAGTGACCTCTTTAGCAAATGTTTTCACCACTATATATTTAAAAACCACTCAGGTTCTTTCAACGATATCAAGTTCATTATGTTAACGGGTTTTTCGCCAAAAACCTAGCCGTAGCCCTCCATCATTTCGGATGAGTTGTACCTAGTATTCGTGATGCGTTTGTTGGCCTTTGTCAAGGCGTATTGTATGGTAGCATGATATTGCTTGTCTGTTGCATATTAAGATGTGATTATCTAGGACAGTCGTACAGCTTTGTTGGCCTTTGTCAAGGGTATGTACGGGTGGGTCTAGATTAATCCTGGATAATGACGGGTTGGACTTGACTAGTGGATTATGATTTGTTGGCCTTTGTCAAGGTCATAAACCGCTAGGGGAAAAAACCACATCGGGAGTTTCAAACATACAGGAAACATGCAAATTTAGCATACCTTCTGGAGTGTAGTGACTAGAGTAGATTCCATCTAGGTCATTACACAATGATAGTTGGATCCCGATCCCACTGATGAGTTGGATTACTCTCAGGAGATTATTACACTTAACAATTAATGCTATAAACCAAGTAGGTGTCTAGAACGGTGTTAGCGGGGCTACGTCTCCAGGGAAAAGAGGTTATGTAATTAAGAAACTTCGCGAAAGCGTTGGAAAACCTCCCTCGAAGTACCAATACTAGCCTGGCTGAAAGGTTAAGCAAGTATTGTGACGTGTGATTAAATCCCGACTAGTTCTTCTTTTAGGGTTTGAAGAAGAATTTGAGGAAACAGTGGGAGCCATCCTGGTTAGATAAATTAATAACCAATCTAATCTTGCAAAGGTGCACGCTGAGTGTTTCTTTTCTCTCTCTCTAGGTAGCAACCATTTCACTCCATAATCAAGATAATAAAATGTATCGCTTGACCGATCCAAATTCTTATTCGGGGCTGGGGAATGTCGATTTGGCTCTAAATTATGATGGTGATCGTAAGTATGAGCAAAGGAAAGAGAATTGTTTGAATTCCAAGGAGACCCCATTGAAGGAGAAGCATACTAATGCATCTACTTCAGGTATTCTTGTAATTGAGAACTGCTTTTCGGTCTGTCCTACCTCCTCGGTACTAGATACCGGATCAGGATATCATATCTGTAATTTGTTGCAGGTACTGAGAAAAAGTAGGATAGTTAGACCTGGTGATATGTCCCTCAGGGTAGGGAACGGAGCATAAGTCAATGCTGCAGCCATCGGTGAATATCACCTAGTGTTTCCAAATAGCAATACTATGATTTTGAACAATTGCTACTATGTACCTTCCATGGTTTGCAACATAATATCAGTTTCTTTACTTAATAAAGATGGATATAACTTTGTTCTTGATAGGAATATCATGAACATTTACCTTGATAAGGTACTGGTTGCAGAAGGTATACTGTGTAATGGTATCTATGTTCTAAATCAGAATACAGTTCTCAATGTACAAAACACAAGAAAGAGGAAGAGTTCAGATACGAACGAATCTTACTTGTGGCATTGTAGACTTGGTCATATCGGAGAGAAAAGACTAAGTAAGTTACATAAAGATGGACTCTTGAATACGTTCGAATTTTCATCTTATGAAACTTGTCAGTCTTGTCTCAAAGAAAAGATGACCAAATCTCCATTCACCGGACATGGAGAAAGAGCAGCAGAGCTCTTGGGACTCATACACAGCGATGTGTGTGGTCCGATGTCTATACATGTAAGGGGAGGGTTCTCATACTTCATCACATTCACTAACGATCTCTCTAGATTCGGATATGTATATCTTATGAAACACAAATCTGAAGCTTTTAAGAAATTCAAAGAATTCAGAAACGAAGTAGAGAACCAGGTTGGCAAAAGTATCAAGATCCTTCGATCGGATAGAGGAGGGGAGTACTTAAGAACGGAATTCCTAGAATACCTAAAAGAGAATGGAATTCTCTCTCAGCTTACTCCTCCATATACACCACAGCAGAACGGTGTATCGGAGCGGAGGAACCGTACCCTATTGGACATGGTTCGCTCCATGATGAGTAATGCCGAGTTGCCTATTTCATTTTGGGGACATACGCTTCAAACAGCAGCATATCTTTTGAATTAGGTTCCTTCCAAATCTGTGCCTAAAACTCCGTATGAAATATGGAAAGGAAAAGTACCATGTCTTAAAGGTAATAAGATATGGGGTTGTCCGGCCTATGCAAAAACACAGAAATCGGACAAACTAGAGGCATGGTCAGTCTTATGTAAGTTTGTTGGATATCCAATGCACTCGCATGGATACCTGTTCTACAACACTGAGGAACAGAAGGTGTTTATTGCTCGCCACGCCGTCCTTTTAGAAATGGAATTTCTTGCAAAATAAATTAGTGGGAGCACGGTAGAACTGGAAGAAATTCTAGGGGAATAAACTATAACTGATTGTTTGGAGGAACCAGAGGATTCAATAATCCCAGAAGAACCTCAGCTACTCCGCAGATCTGGTTGGATTTCTTATCCGCCCGAGAGATACTATGGTTTTCTCATAGACGGGGATCGAGAGGATTGCATCTTGGAAGAATATGATCCTACCAGTTACAGGCATGCCATTATTAGTAGGGACTCTGATAAGTGGCTGGATGCTATGCGATCCGAAATGGAGTCCATGTACACCAATAAAGTGTGGACCTTGGATATTGCTCCACCTGGGGTAAAACCCGTTGGATGCAAATGGATCTACAAAAGGAAACTTGGTGTAGATGGGCAGGTGGAAACCTATAAGGCTAGACTCATTGCAAAAGGTTTTCGTCAAAGACCTGGTGTGGACTATGACGAAACTTTTTCTCCAGTGGCTATGCTCAAATCCATTCGGATCCTACTTGCCATCGCTGCCTTCCATGACTATGAGATCTGTCAGATGGACGTAAAAACGGCTTTTCTAAACGGCGGATTGGAAGAGTGCGTTTATATGGATCAGCCAGAAGGTTTTATACACAGTAGGAGCAGCGGAAAGGTGTGCAAGTTTCTCAAATCCATTTATGGATTAAAGAAGGCATCGTGGAGCTGGAACATCTGTTTCGATGAAACGGTCAAGGATTTTGACTTCATCAAGAACGAAGATGAGCTATGTATATATAAGAAGGTTGTAGGACGAACTGTCGTATTCCTAGTCTTGTACGCGGACGACATTCTTTTCATAGGAAATGACATTCCTATGCTACAATCGGTCAAGCTATTCTTGTCACAACGGTTCTCTATGAAGGACCTGGGTGATGCCTCGTGCATTCTGGGGATCAAGATCTACAGAGATAGATCCAAGAGATTACTGGGACTTTCGCAGTCCAGGTACATAGAGACCGTACTAAAGAGATTTAGTATGGAAGATTCCAAGCGCGGTAATATACCCGCATTGCACGGAATTACCCTCTTGTTCATACCAGAATATTGCATTTTACACCGCCCATTCTTACGCTCGTTTGTTTATAGGCAGGTGCTTTTAATCAGAGTTTGCTACATATTTGCAGGATACTGGTTCTCAGCTCTAAACAGTGAAATTCATGGAAAAGTACGACAAATTCCGGATTACTGCCAACCACAAATAAAACACGGGTCTCCGCTCTCTATCCATATGTTGCCGCACACCAGTTTAAGGGACAAAATGGCAAATCGATGTCATTTTCATGCACAAAGCTCAATGTCAACACAATATCTAACATATCTACGCAGAGCTCGAAGAAATCATGGCAAAAGATCCACATCACATCAACTTTTGTTCTGCTGGAATTCTGGAAATATTGTGAAGAGATTTTGGGAAACAACATATACCATACTGAAGAGTACACAAAACCAAGGAAACCGACAAAAGATGAAGAGCCAATTCCTCTATAGGGCCGCGGTTCCGCGGCATAAGCGTATGGTCTCCTCAGTAGGAGATCTATTAGGGCTGTTTGGTAATTTTATAAGGAGGCAGATTGTTGCCCTAGGTTTCCAGTTCCCTGCCTATAAATTGCCTAGAACTTGCCAAGCCAAAGCTGTTCTTTTTCATGCCAACTTTTTGTTAGTTTTTAGTTTAACTTCTTCTTCTTCATCATCTTTCCTCCATTAAATTGTTGTGAGAGCTTTTGAGTGGATGTTAAATGAAGATGAGGGTTATTTTGTATCATTCTTTTACTTAGCTTCCCCCTTGAGCTCTCTACATTAACTTGATCTTGCAACCTCTTAAGTGAGCTTGCAAGTTTAAGCTTTGGTCATTGATCTCAAGGGGTTGTATCATTTTGTTCTCTCTTTCGTGCTTCATTGTCCATGGGTTCTTTGCCTTTTCTTGATCTTGCAACCTCTTAATTGAGCTTGCAAGTTTAAGATTTGGTTATTGAACCCATGTCTTGTTTTGGGTTCTATGGTTCCTAGTTTCATTTCTTGCTCATTTACTTTCATGCACTTAAATTCCATGCACTTTTAATTACTTGCTTGTAATCTTTTCTTTTCTTTGTTTATCTTTTCTTTTGCTCTTTTTGGTTAATTTTGTGAATGGTTGTAATATGTTGTTGTTAAGAATAAATACAATATTATAAGTTAAGGTTTCTTCCCTCATTTCCTTTTCCCGTTATTTTCCTTTGAACTCCGCCCAAACGTTACGCAAGCGCTCCGTTAGGCACCCTACCCTACCAAGATAACGGTGATTTCTAACCGCGACCGGTTGCGTTCGGTTTGGCCGGAGGCGAAAGAAAGAGACAAGAAAGGACGGACAAGGATCAATAAGCCGGATTCCACGAATACCGTGCTTAAATCCCCTAATCCACGTTGTTGCCGATTGCTCTAGCATCAATTGGTCAAGACTCGGCTCAAAGGTTTTGAGTGCGGATTTCTTTAGCTTACACTTTCGTATCTTTTTCTTAACAACTTTATACTTGCATATAAAACACATAGGTTAGATTTGAACAAACATATACACATTCTTTATTGACTCGTCTAAAACTCGAACGGACATACAACCATCTCCCTGTGGATCGACCCGTTCTCAACCGGCTAGCTGCATAGCGACACCGTCCTGATCGCGGTTATAACTTTAGAACTTTGAACATCCGACACGCTTTTGGCGTGTGATCAAATGGCGTTGTTGCCGGGGAGACGGTAGCGTATTTTCTTTCTTGTTATTCGGGTTTATATTCTTTTTGTATATATATATAATATAAAATCTTTTTTTTTATTTTTGATACTTTTTGTGTGCAAGTGTGCAGGCTAATCTGGAGCAAGTACAGTAATCCAAAAAGAAAACAGGGGTTTTTATTTTGGAGAAGAGAAGAAGTGGAGTTCGTTGACCAAAGACAAAACCCCAAGTCAACATTTTGACCGCGGAAACGCGGTCAAAAGGTGCCTTGCGTGGCGGTTCCGCGGTCCCGTTGAGGCCTCTGTGCCCAATTTTTTCTCCACCCCTTTTTCTTTTCTTTTATCTTCTATGTGAATTCCACTATACTGTATTTTCTGCTGGTTTCTTTGCACAGATTGCGCAGCCGCCGAATAAATTTTTGTTGTTTTAGATTTTGTTTGTTTACCGCTTTGCATATATTAATACGGACAATAAGGGGCTATAACACCAATTCAGATTGGGTGGGGATTTCATCACCCTTCCTAAGACCCCACAAATCACTAATTGCATACGCATTACCTTGAGCTAATAAAAAATACTAGACTCAGCCCTAAGGACGTCGCACTCAATTGGACAGAGGACTGGTTGTAGGCATCGTCCGTTTATCCTATCCTGACTTTGCGGTGTCTAGGAAAGTGTGTCCAAGGCAAGTGGTTACTTAATTACGACCACTACTTACGTAGTGGGGAGCCTCCCACTTACCTGGCACTTACCTGGCCGCAATTGGCGGAGAAGAGACGGTTTGAGGTCCTATTTCTAGCCCTTTGGAACAGTTAGGAGTTGTCTAGCTGACCTAGGTGACCCTAGCTTTAGGTGTGTTTGTGCATATTGTGATTGTGATTGTGCTTGTAAATTTTAGTCTCATAATTCCGTATTCTTTCAAACAAACAATTTCAAAAACTCCAAAGACAAACATTTTTTTTAATAAAAAAATAAAATAAAAAAATAAAAAAAATTTTAAAAAAAATCCACATTCTTTTTCCCCTCCTTTTCTCTTCCTTTCTTTCTTTCTTTTCTTCATATCATGGGTACTCCACCTAGAAAAACTCTTGCCGAACTTTGGTACCCACAACCATATATAACTTCCTACGGTTCTTGCTTTGGTCGAATTTCGAACGACCCGTCCATGCCCAAAATTTCACTGAAAGATCGCATAGAAGAGTCTAGGACAAACACTTGCACTCCGCATTCTACTTTGCATCAACCTTTTCACCCTCCCGCACCCGCTTATGTTGTTACCCCTTTTGCAAGTCGTCCTTTGTCCATCGCTGACCATATTGAACAATCTCATAGCCGATCTTTCACTCGTTTCACCACTTCAAATTCTTGGGATCAACAATTCCATTCACCTTCGTATCCAAATGTTGATCCTACCCCTGTCCAGCCATTCAATTCCTACCAGTCCTACCCGACTTTTACACCTTCCCTAGACATTGCTTCTGAACCATCATTTGGGAGTTTTCAGTACCAAAACAACTTTGAATCTTTTACTGAAACCCCTTCACAACCTATGTCTAGTCTGGAACAGTCATTGGAAGACTTTCGGGTAGAGTCGTACCAACAGATGATGGATTTGAATGCGTCCATGGCTGCCCTCATACAACCTAGTGACCCGGTAGCTAGTTTTCAACTAGCTCCAAATTTTCTAATGTATGATGAGGCGGTTGGACAGATGGAGAATTTGAGTAGTGAGAGTGATCTGTACACCCTTCCAAATCAAACATACTAGTCCCCAATTGAATCCCACAACTCCAATTCTGAATGTTTATCATATGTCCTAAATGATTTATCAATTGAAGCTAGAGTTTTCAATGAGTTGTGCGACTTTGTAGTATTTGATTTACCCGATTGTGAAGGTACCATTCTAAGTGAAACCAATCCTAAACCTTTAGACCTCTACACCTCCACTCTAGAACCTGAATTGATTGATATCCATGCTTTTGTTGAGGTGTCTGAGAATATAGATTTTCACTTGATTAAGGATATTGACGCTGGGAATATTTTGGATGATGAACCCATAGATTTGGCTGAGTTTTTCTCTTCAATTCATCATCCCGAGTCATTAAATGTTTTTCCCGAACCCCATATGCGTCTGGATTTTGAGGATAAATGCATGGATGTGCTTAACTTTGAGGAGAATTTTGAGGATATTTTTTAGGATGAACCAGTTTTAATTGATGAGTCGGATTTTCCAATTCATCCTGTTCCTTTCATTGACTGTGTACACCCTCCTGAACCTTTAACCGATAACCTTCCTCAATCACCTACCTCCATCCTTTCCATCATTCCGACCTTGCAAGAAACCGTCTCACTTTCATTTCATATGTCTGGTTTACCGAGTTCGGCGTACCCATAGTTTCTCACGAATCTTGAGGGATTTGACCCCATTTCTCGCCATATTGATAGATTAGTACAATCCATCTTTTCACATCGATCATTACAGATTGTACTAATTTATTCAATCCATTTCCACCCTCAAGTTCGTATTCCACTTCTTTCTCCTTTCCGCCATTCTTCTTCTTATATACCTAGACCGTATACCACTTCTATCTCCATACGGTCTCGCGTATTCTCCATCTCTTTTCTATACGCCTTCTTCCACCAACCAGCACACTATCACGATAGAATTTTTGAATGGTTGGTGCTCACGTTTGGCCTGTGTAAGGCCTTGTCTAGATTGATACTATTTTCTTTCCCCCCTAATCCCGCTTAACAGTGGAAACACTGTTTTACTTAAGTTTGGGGGGGACTCTTTTTTTTTTGTATATATTTTTGGTTTTCCTTTTTTTTGTATATAATTTATTTTTAGGGAGGCACCGACAATTTTGACCCTCTTGGTGTAGCCTGACAGTGAGGGCACTGTCAAGTTTAAGTTTGGGGGTGTGCTCGGTAAGCTTTCTTCCTTCGCATTCATTTGTATATTTTGCATTTGCATACCTTATTAAAAAACCCATAAAAATCGAAAAAATTTCCAAAAAAAATAAAAACTTTGTCGTCAAGATAGCTGATAGGGTAACTTAGATTTTTATTCTAAAAGTTTAGTTGATATGTTAGAAACAACTAAATCCTAGGCTTAGGAATTGAAAACCCTAAAAATAACCCTCATTCTGTTTAAACTTGGTGATTATACGTTCTTATAGTTTTTTCTGAGAAATAGGTAATCTTGAGTTCGGTTCTTGAGTTAAGTCAAGATGAGGGGAAAGTATTGAAGCTTTACTGAAGAATAAGTCTGAAAAATAGTTTCTTTTCTTGAGTTCAAATTTAGAAAGTATATACCCTACAAATTGCACTTACACGCACCTTGAAACTTGGGATAGTAGAGGATACCTAGAAATACTCTTGTCTGAAAACCTAGTATGAAAGAAAAAACGGTAATTAAAGCTAAACACCAAAAGAGCATCATTGAAAAATATATCCAATCTTGAAAAAGAAAAATAAAAGAAAAGAAAAATAAATAAATAAAGTCAAGACCCGGAAACTGCTATTTACGCTTTAAGCTCACACATTCAGTAATCGGCTGTTAGTGCCTCAAGAAGCATTAATAGTCGCATGAAAGGTGTATGAGCAACACCGTTCATCATAAATGAAAAGAAGTAGTATTAGGTATTAGGGAAAGGGTATTATAGCTTGAATTGAATTCTTGAGTGTAGGGGTGCAAATATATACACACGTAGGGGTATACAATCGATGTTTGGATAAAAGATAGAAATAAAAGATAAGACTTATGTTTTCTGTAAAGTTGATAAAAATTCCTGATTTACGACCACACTGTTAGAAGGAAAACTCAGGGGAACCAACATCTTTCTAAACTTTTTTGGAACGTATAGGATCTAAAGTTAAATAGATAGGAGGCATGAAAAATAAGGGTTGGATATTTCTAACTTAGGATGATAGAGTTTCTAACATAGATACTAAACTATAGGAGTAGAATCAATGTTAACTTATGAAACTAGCTTGACGGGATTTTGTGGGTGTAATCCGCTGAAAACCTTCAGGAGACAACACTCCTCCTGCAAGGGACACCTAGAGGTTTAACGGCTTGTTGCACACGCTCAGTGCAATCGCGTTCCCAGCGAAAGTGAGGTTAGGACCTTTTTGTGAATAATTGGTTTTGCTCGGGACGAGCAAAAGTTAAGTTTGGGGGTATCTGTTCATACCAGAATATTGCATTTTATACCGTCCATTCTTACGCTCGTTTGTTTATAGGCAGGTGCTTTTAATCAGTGTTTGCTACATATTTGCAGGATACTGGTTCTCAGCTCTAAACAGTGAAATTCATGGAAAAGTACGACAAATTCCGGATTACTGCCAACCACAGATAAAACACGGGTCTCCGCTTTCTATCCGTATGTTGCCGCACACCAGTTTAAGGGACAAAATGGAAAATCGATGCCATTTTCATGCACAAAGCTCAATGTCAACACAAGATCCAACATATCTACGCGGAGCTCGAGGAAATCATGGCAAAAGATCCACATCACACCACCTTTTGTTCTGCTGGAATTCTGGAAATATTATGAAGAGATTCTGGGAAACAACATATACCACACTAAAGAGTACACAAAACCAAGGAAACCGACAAAAGATGAAGAGCCAATTCCTCTATAGGGCCGCGGTTCAGCGGCGTAAGCACGCTTTGGCCGCGGATCCGCGGCCGTATGGTCTCCTCAGTAGGAGATCTTTTAGGGGCTGTTTGGTAATTTTATAAGGAGGCAGATTGTTGCCCTAGGTTTCCAGTTCCCTGCCTATAAATTGCCCAGAACTTGCCAAGCCAAAGGTGTTCTTTTTCATGCCCACTTTTTGTTAGTTTTTAGTTTAACATCTTCTTCTTCTTCATCTTTCCTCCATTAAATTGTTGTGAGAGCTTTTGAGTAGATGTTAAATGAAGATGAGGGTTATTTTGTATCATTCTTTTGCTTAGCTTCCTCCGTGAGCTCTCTACCTTAACTTGATCTTGCAACCTCTTAAGTGAGCTTGCAAGTTTAAGCTTTGGTCATTGATCTCAAGGGGTTGTATCATTTTGTTTTCTCTTTCGTGCTTCATTCTCCATGGGTTCTTTGCCTTTTCTTGATCTTGCAACCTCTTAATTGAGCTTGCAAGTTTAAGATTTGGTTATTGAACCCATGTCTTGTTTTGGGTTCTATGGTTCCTAGTTTCATTTCTTGCTCATTTACTTTCATGCACTTAAATTCCATGCACTTTTAATTACTTGCTTGTAATCTTTTCTTTTCTTTGTTTATCTTTTCTTTTGCTCTTTTTGGTTCGTTTTGTGAATGGTTGTAATATGTTGTTGTTAAGAATAAATACAATATTATAAGTTAAGGTTTCTTCCCTCATTTCCTTTTCCCGTTATTTTCCTTTGAACTCCGCCCAAACGTTACGCAAGCGCTCCGTTAGGCACCCTACCCTACCAAGGTAACGGTGATTCCTAACCGCGACCGGTTGCGTTCGGTTTGGCCGGAGGCAAAAGCAAGAGACAAGAACGGACAGACAAGGGTCAATAAGCCGGATTCCACGAATACCGTGCTTAAATCCCCTAATCCACGTTGTTGCCGATTGCTCTAGCATCAATTGGTCAAGACTCGGCTTAAAGGTTTTGAGTGCGGATTTCTTTAGCTTACACTTTCGTATCTTTTTCTTAACAACTTTATACTTGCATATAAAACACATTGGTTAGATTTGAACAAACATATACACATTCTTTATTGACTCGTCTAAAACTCGAACGGACATACAACCATCTCCCTGTGGATCGATCCGTGCTCAACCGGCTAGCTGTATAGCGACACCGTCCTGATCGCGGTTATAACTTTAGAACTTTGAACATCCGACACGCTTTTGGCGTGTGATCACCCCTCCAAGAAGATGTCTCCCAAGACTGACGAGGAGAGGGTTCGCATGAGCACTATACCTTACGCTTCGGCGGTAGGATCTGTAATGTATGTGATGCTATGTACAAGACCAGATGTAGCTTACGCGCTAAGCGTGGTGAGCCGGTATCAGTCAGACCCAGGTGAGAACCACTAGACAGCAGTGAAGAACATTCTCAAGTACCTGAGAAGGACTAAGGAGATGTTCCTGGTTTACGGTAATGGAGACCTCAAGGTCGAGTCCTTTATCGATTCAAGCTTCCAGAGTGACAAGGACGACAGTAAGTCTGTCTCGGGTTTTGTGTTTACCCTCAATGGAGGGGAGGTAAGTTGGAGGAGTTCCAAACAGGATACCGTCGCAGACTCGACGATGGAGGCTGAATACATTGCTGCAAGCGATGCCGCAAAAGAGGCGGTCTGGATGAAGAAGTTCATTAGTGAACTTCAGGTTGTTCCGTCCATTGTTGACCCAATACCTTTGTATTGCGATAACAATGGGGATATAGCTTTAGTGAAGGAACCACGGTCCCATCAGAAATCCAGACACATTTTAAGGCGGTATCACCTGATCAGTGAGATCATTGATCGCCAGGAGATCGAGGTACGGAGAGTGGACACTAAAGACAGCACGATGGATCCATTCACAAAGGCCCTCCCTCAAACACAGTTCGAGCGGCTTCTTGAGCTATTGGGTATGCGGTACGCCAGCAGCTGGCCTTAGTGCAGACGTTGGGTATGTGGTACACCAATTACCGACCTTTAGTGCAAGTGGGAGATTGTTGGATATGTATGCCCTAGAGGCCATTATTGTATAGTACTAGTTTGTATATTACATTTTGGAAGCTTGGGATATATACATGGATTGACGACAGTCTTGCTCGATATTGTAGTATGCTACTTAGTTTGTATCTATCTTAATATGTGTATATATTTCTTTTAACATATCGCTAATACATACCCTTAGGATATTTGCTTGACTACCGGGGTTATGATGGCGATCACACTAATGGGGGCTGAGTAGTCTATAAGCACATCCTTATACAGTTCCCTAGTCGTAGGATTATCGAGACAGGGCATCAATACTCCAGAGTAGACTGGTGCATACGCTTCTCATCCCAGCAGGGGAGATGGTCTGTCTTATAGCCATCAGTACGTTGTACTGGAGATAGTATGCAGGTGCTCGTTAGGTTACGAGTACACTGGACAGGATTCGTTGGGAACTGCTGGTTGGTACTATACCTATCATTAGGTAGCAGTTCCCAGGTGACATGAGTACAGCTTAGTCCGTTGACTTGACACTGCCACTTCGCCTCAAGTGTGTTCCCACTGTTCTTTGATTGCTACCTAACCACGGCTTTATTGAGTCGTGCAAACAGGTAGTGGTTGGGTGCAGTCCCGAAGCATTTGGAGGCAGTAGCGGTTAGACAGGATTCGTCTCTCCCGGTATTGGGGGTTGATATCGCGCTGTCTAGGAGAGCCATTACACAATGTCCCTGGCCTGGGCAAGTGAGATTTACTGGTAGTTGTTCCATTAGTTTCTCAGGGTGTTCTGGGATACACTCCGACACGACTTATACCGCTATTAGGGGTCTGACGTTTACCACTCCTAGGCCCGATATGCGATACTCTTAAACAACAGACCGAACTGTACGGAGATTGTCACAGATAGGCTCAGTAGGAGTTCAGATGGGTTTTACTCATCGGCCTTCTTATCGACAGATACCTGGGTAGCCGTTACGCACAGGTAGTGCCGCTGACGTGCTTGTGGTTAAACCCACTGCCAGAGTACTGTCGAGTCGTTAGAGTCCCATATAGAGCGTTGTTCACCTTTGGGCGAAACGATGTAGAGATCGTATGGTTTTACGACAGGGTTCATTCACATACGTGTACTTGTACGTGTTCTGTGTTCGGGCAGTTGATACTAGTAGGCTTTGGTTTAAGCCAGATCCTAGTATTTGATTTTGGGTTGGTTCAGTCTCATTGTATTCGTGTTCTTCGGAATACGGATGCGGGTATATGTATACAGTTGACAGAGACAAAGAAGGAGACACCTCATTAGGGTTTTGAACATTGACTTGATTAAAACCATAATGAGATGAAGGAAAATGATTACTAATTTTAATTAGAGATAATTGTGTCATGGTTATTTAGTTTGACCATTTGACTTGTTGACCATTGTTGACTTAGATATTTTTGTTAATCAAAAGATATTTTTCTTAGCATTAATAGTGACATGATAATGGTCAAATCAAATGAACCATCACAATTTTGCTAATTAAAATTATTATTCTTTTATCCTAATATGAGAGCTATCTCTTCATTATTCACATACACACACACACTCATAGCTCTCTCTCCTTCATCCTCTCTCTCAAGCCCTCATCTCTCATGTGTCGAGTGTAAGTGCACGACGGCGCCCCGGCCGTCAATCCGAGACCAAAATGCGGAAACGATAATTTAATTTAACTTTTGAACCGGCACCACCGCGCACTAAAATCCCAGATCGGGCCATTAATCTAATCCTAGCTAACGAGAGAAGGGGTAAAGAGATATACCCAGCGATCCGTGTCCTTCGGTCTTCTCGTCGTCGTCCCGATCTCCCCGCGGAATCTCCGGTCATCAACTCCTCGTCGGAAGGGCACCACATCGCCGGGTTCTTTTACGGGCTCCCACCTCTGGATCGAGGCAACTCGGGCACGAAGTTGGCGAGCCGACGTGCCCAAGAATTGCTCTAGAATAGTGTGGAACTCTATGTCTCATTGGGGTAACTCGAAGTTTCCTTTTGGTGGAGGAATGAGATGATAGCATTTTTGAGATGAACTTGGGGATTTTTGCAAGCATGAAGAGAACCAAAAATCCCTACCAAAAAAAATGGGTAGCCCTCATCTAGGCTTGGCCGGCCCCTCATGCTTGAGGAATGAGAGAATGGAGTGAATCCCAATAAAAATGGAGTGAGCCCCAACATCATCCAAGAGAGAGAAAAGGTAATGATAATAAGCAATGATCACAAAACAAATCCAACACTCCATCAACCATCATCACACCAAAAGTCAAGCAATCATGAAGTGAAGAAGTCAAATGATGGTGCAACCATCATGAAGCATCAATACGCAAAGACCACCCTCCACAATGCTAATTTACAAAATTGCAAATAAGCCCTCCTCCACCATTTTTCAGCCAAGGAAAGATACAAAGGAAAATGGCCGAAACGGAATGTAAACTGGCAACTTCAGAAAACCGATCCCGTAATAAATTACAGGAAAACCCCGCTACTTCATATACATAACCGCATTTGTATTCCGACCGAAATACAAATGCAATGAGACAAAATCTACACTGCACAATACTAGGATCCGGCTTAAACCAAAGCTCGCTAGTATTATCCGTCCGATCATGATCCGTGCAATACCGCACCTATCTGATCGAACCCTACCATATCTCCATACGGCCTCTACAGCGTTTCGCCCGAAACTTGAGAAAACGGTCTGTGGGGGACTCTAAAGACTCGTCAACACTTTGGCTGTGGATTTAACGACTAGCACGTCAGAGGTATTAGCCATACGTAACGGGCTACCAGGTATTGACCAAAAGGGACGTCGATGAACGAACTCATCCTGACACCCTACTGAGCCTGTTAGTGACAATATCCGTACAGTCCGTTCGTCTATGAGTATCGCAGGGCGGGCCTAGGGGGTTGGTAAAAGTCAGACCCCCAAAAGCGGTACCAGTCGTGTCGGAGTGTTGCCCAGAACACCCTGAGATACTACTGGAATACCTACCAGTAAATCTCCTGCCTTGACCAAGGACTTCGTGTAATGGCTCTCCTAGACACAGCGCGACCGCAACCCCAATACCGGGAGAGACGAACCCTTGCAGATCCGCTCACTGCCTCCATGTGGCTCGGGACTGTACCCAACTAAAACCTGTTAGCACGTCTCCTTTGAGCGTGGTAGGGTAGTAATCAAAGTACAGTGGGAACTCACACGAGACAAATGACGATCCTTAGGTCGATGAACTAACCTGTACACATGTCACCAGGGAACTGCTATCTGACGTCAGGTATAAGACCAACTAGCATGTTCCCGGCGAGTCCTGTCCGGTGTACTCATAACCCAATGAGCACCTGTATACATATTAGGTGAACCAACTGACACCAGTGGCTTGTGAGACCGGCCACCGCCCCTCGTCGGGGTCTTGACTGTATACACTAGTCTACTATGGAGTATTGATGCCCTGTCTCGAAACTCCCTCGATTAGGGACCTTTTAAAGATGTGCTTATAGACCCCAGCTCCCACGTATATGATCGCCTTCATACTGCTGGCAGTAAAGCAAGAATCCTAGGGGCTCTATCAACGCGCAATAGTGATCTGTAAGGTCACCTAAAGCAGTACACGATGATAAAGATAAACCAGATAGCATACTATCATCTTGAGTAAGACTGTCCTACCGGTATAGGTCCTCCCTCAATCATTGCTATCACATGCCTGTGATCCAATAATTGACTCTGAGGGCACTATCTCCAACAATCTCCCACTTGCACTCAAGGATAATTATTGCGATGTCGCATACTCACAGCCCGTGTGATACCGAACACCCAACTCCTCTACTAATCAGTCTCACAAAACCCGTTTGCGAAACTATTGCATTCGAGGAATAGCCTCAGTGAGTGGATCCGCTTTGATGTTTCTTTCTATGTCTCTCTGTATCTCAAGTTCGCGGAGAAGGCCATCTCCCGAAATGAGCAATACCTGTCTTAGAATGTATCTGGATGTCTGATGGAACCTAGCTCATAAATGAACTCCAAATCCAAACTTCTTAGACTGTATCGTCAACTGAACTTAATCAGTATCCTACGTCATGCCTCCCTCAGTATCTCCTTGGACCACCTGTCTAAAATACTGCCCCTCGTCAGAAGGAAAACTATAACTCTGACAACCTCTCTGTCATCCATGTCACCTTGGAAGCCTGGAATGATAACTGTCTCCTAAAAGAGGTTGTTGTTATCATATCCCTAGAACATCCACTTATGTTCTAAAACTGCTTCCGTTCGTTTCTCTAGGATTGGATCAATATTAATTTATTGCATCCACTGTAAAAACAACATCTGGTGTGGTACTTGACATCTCATGATTGACTCAATTGCCTAAGCAAGTGATCTGCCAATCATGCACATCCCTCTACCCTTTAGTCTGTAAGACTCCTTTAGAGAGGGTGACTCCATCACCTGCAGGTATACTATCGAGCCAGGAGTCGTCCATTCTAAAAACTCTTAGAATGCAGTCTAAGTACCCTGATTGGGAAACCACCCAAATCTAGATCTAAAACTATAGATCCAGTAACCAGAATGTCTTGATATTATATCCAAGTCCCATGTGGAGAAACCACTGTGTGACAACCAAAGTATAACCGATCGTAGTATAGGAACATCACTTCCTACTCTGTGTATGTCATCCAAATACCAGGACATCACACCCTACTACCTTCTTAACAGATCCATCCTCTATTCTGATGAAGTCAAACCTATGACTGTCATATCAGAAATAGATGATCTTTCTCCGCTACATCTGCTTTAGTTTATAAATGGACATAAGCCACTTGTCCACCAATGCTTCCGCTGCTCCCACTGACTACGACAACCCTCTGGCAGAGTCATATACACGTACACTTCTAAAACTAGTTTAGAGCGACGCTATACTCATCCTCCTGCCGGGTCTTGCAGCCTGGAACAACAGCAATGGCATGTCTGGGTAAACAAGAACCTCCCTGTCACCGTCCTTGAGGCTACCAGAGTACCCCTCGGGTGCCTGAGGTTACCCACCGTATCTGCGAAGTGGCCAATGGAATGTCAAGCCAGATTGAATCCTTAGGTTCCTATCAAACTTTCAGTAATCGTTTGCGGTTCTGGAATCACTTCCAGTTCTACCATACTCCCACTTTTGTTTTCTGAAAAAAAATCCATTTTTATTAAAACTGTGGCGAGTCAAGAACAATATCACTATTGATCTTCCAGATGGTAGAAAGTCAACCCTCGTCATAGTTTGGGTCAACCCACAAACAGCCATTACAGAAATGTGCCTTGAGTTATCCAGAGTTTGGTTTTAAGCATAAGCCGGACAACTCTCCGTACCTTAACATCGTTAAGATATGAACTGTTCTATATCCAATATAGAACCAGAGGCACTGATTTAATTGAACCAGATTCAAATCATGCAGCTGTCTCCAGTGCATGTTAACTAAATGGAAGGAGGCCGATCAGCGTTACTCAACTTAAGAATGCGTCCAGATATGAGTAACCTGAAAGAGAAGCAAGTTCTCTTAATCATTACTATCAACTGAATACCCTACACAAGTATCCACATCTTCGATCACCCTGAAGAATCCCGATACTTGCAACACCTGGTTCTCTACTTTATTCATATACCTATAACTTCTCAAAACTCAGACCTTGCATTTCTACAAAATACTTGTCTAAGAACTAGAGAAGTCACAAGTAAACAGAATACAGTCCGAGCACCAACCCCTCTGTCCTCATGGACACTGGAATATATACAATACTCTGTATAAGTCCCTTGAGTCTAATAACTCATTCCCTGTGTGTCGTAGGTTGAAAACTGTACTTATGGTTAAGAAGAATTACACCGCTGTTTTAATGCTCCTTACCTAACCATCCACTGATATAGGTAAATGTCATGGACATAATTTCAAAAAGTTATATCTCACTCTATAAAAATAGACGTACAGATATATCAATTTGAAATTGGTGCATAGCAACGGATATTCAAAACCAAATATTTGCCGACCGGCAAACAGCCCAGGAGATTTCCTCAAATATCACCAATTACAACGAATTTCGATATAATGAGGATGATCACCTAATTCCCAAAAACTTACTCCCACTCATCATCTGTAAAACCATACAGATGTGAGAATCATACCTGGTAAATACATACCCTGGAGCAAGATCTGATTAGGAAATCAGTTTTCTTTTAACAGTACACAGCGAAACTGAAACATTGAAATGTTTCGATGGGGTATCTCGGTGTTCCTAGTAATGCCTCTTCCATTATCCAGATTCACAACTGTAACCGTGTAATTCTTTGCCATCTTTCCAAATCCCTTTATATGTCTTTAGTCATTACCTTCTGCACACCTTCTTAGGCTAAATGGTTTTCTTCCTTCCCTACCGTTCGGCACTAGCCTATGGTTTGGAAGAAGACTATCCAAAAGCATAATGGGTGTACTGTCCTAATCCTAAGAGCACTCGCAATGCGAGAGAAGGTGAAGATAAAAGACAACCGAATAAACCTTATTCCTATTTCTCCTGAACCAGAATCCATCCCCGAACTGGAACAAGTTCCTTTCGAGTTCGTATATAACCATACGATGGAGTATCTAATAAATTGTGGATCTTCATAGTGATACAGAGTGTCCTGGAGAAATACAAAGGTGATTTAGGATTGGCGAAGAAATACTTGGTTTGGTCGTAAATAGCATTCGCAATTTACTTTGCCCTCTTACTAATCCCTTGATATGTCTTTACTTAATACCTTCTGTACACCATCGTTAGGCTAATTGGTTTTCTTCATTCCCTACTGGTCGGCACCTGCCTATGGTTTGGAAGAAGACTATCCAATTTGCGTAATAGGTGTACTATCTCCTAAACCAAGGAGTACTCGCAACCTGAGAGAAGGTAAAAGGAAAAGACAACTAAATAGTTCTATTCGTTTTCTCCAGAACCAGAAACCATCCTCGAATAAATTCCTTCGAGTTCGTATATAACCATACGATGGTTTTATCCATTGGAAGTGGATGTTCGTAGTAATACGGGGTGTCCTGGAGAAAAGGGTAAAAGTAGGAGTGGTAATGAGGTATGAAACTCTGACAATCCAAAATCCAGTGTATAAGAAAGTTCGGTTAATTTTGGTCACTGAGTCATAGTCTTAGGGTCGGGTCATGGTCGCTGCCGAAGAGAGAGAGAAAAGAAACACTCAGCGTGTACTCTAACCTAGATCAGAATGGTTACCAATTTATCTAATCAGGAAACCTCCTACTGTACCGTCAAACTCTCCTCCAAACCTGAAAGAAGAATTAGTCGGGATCACCCGAGGAGTAAACCAACTCATCAGTGGGAATCGGGATCCAACTATCATCGCATGATAAAGTGACGGAATCCTCTCACGTTATCACACTCCAGAAGGTATGCGCATATCTGGCAAGTTTCAGTTTCTTTAGAAACTCCCGATGTGGATTTTTGCCCCATGCTCTTATGACCTTGGCGTGAGGCAAAATGTCATAAGTCAAATGTCAAGTTCTACCCATCATTATCCAGGTTAATTTGAACCCACCCGTACCTACCCTTGACGTAGGCCAAAATGGCTTTACGACTGTCCCAAACTAACGTATCTATCTATGCAATAGATAAATATCCGGCAGCTACCAATCACTATGCCTTGGCGTGAGGTCAAAATACATAGGTTGAATACTACCGAATATTTAACTGAAATGATGGAGGGCTACGAATGGTTTCTGGGGAAAACCTTTAATGTAATGAACTTGATATCGTTGAAGGAACCGGATAGCTTTTTATAAAAATATAGTAACGAAAACCTTTGCTAAAGAGGTCACTCCCGGTGAAGGGATCTCGGCTCTTTCCCCATAGAATGAGGTGCAGGATATTCCAACTGAATACCACGATGCAAAGCAAAAGTAATCGACTATAGTGAAGTTATTGCTCTGACGCAAACTTCTGTCTAAGGGGCTACTCCCGGTGAAGGGATCTTGGCCCTTGCCTCGTCGACTGAGGTGCTGGATATTCATAACTGAATACCACTGTGCAAAACAAAAGAGAACGTCCTTACAATAACAGCTTTTTGAAAAATGTTCCAACAATATCAGAATAGGTTTGTTTAGCTTGCATTGATTCGAATCAACGCAGTCCCATCAATTGATCACACCAATAAAGAACGAAAATAATGATGTACGTATATGCCATCCGCATTCGCCACTGGGTCCCGTCATTACCCGTTAGGTTACTTAACTAACGACAGAGCGGGGACTGGACTAGCGCGGATGCAAAACATATACAACATCTACTAGTATATATATCAATATATAATATTCTCTCAAGGCGTGATAAAATGCAACATCACAGAAATTTAATAAGCTGAACAATACAGATATCTGGGATCCCCGGGTTTCATAGAGCCGCTACTGAAACCCGACGTTCCCCTGGTCGTGTGGATAGCCTGTGCAATAAAATCCTAGACCCCTACGGGCGCGGCAAGTTACCCTCCAAAACCTGAAGCGAGGCAACCCCCTTCAGCAACGTGAATGGACCACCCATCACTTCACGGAATCCGGTAACTTGGGCACCCCTCCTTGGGTCAACCTGTACCCCCTACGAGTGCGGCGAATAGCCCGCCAATTCTAGAGTGAGGCCCCCTCCGTCTCAACGCCATGAGATGCGGGCCCGTTGCCCTCTCGAACCCGGCTATCCGTGCACCCCACCTTGGGGTAATTCTAGTACAGAAAGTAAAATATACATACAACGGGTACATCGACCTCACCCCGGTCGTGCCCCAAAAGAATAATATACAAACAGGCAGTGACGGCAGTCCACATGTCGGACGCTCGCCCCACAATATAAAATGTACATATAAAACGAAACTGTACTACCATTGCATCCAGGCTATCCACCACGACAATCCGCAACAACACAGAACATCAAAGTGAATGTCACGTTCGCAAATCCGTCTAAAAGGGTTATAGCAGTCAGACAGGATTTACCGATCAAATGACATTCACGGTCGCAGATATAATGTAAATACTGTGAACTAACATGTTTAAAATTTTCGATCGACCAAATTTACCAAAGTGGGCCCCAAGCACAACTATAGCACTCAAAAACATTTGGGCCCAAAAAGAATATACTAGAAACCCTATTTCCATGTCAGAAGCCCACTGTAAAAATTTGGTGCTGTTTGGACACAAAACGGCGGCGGTTCCGCGGCCCAAACATAGTTTTGGGCGCTGATCCGCCGCGTTACAGTAATATCAGCCGACCAAATTTTCACAGAATTCTCAAAAATCCCTGCACGTAATTTTCCAATGTACCAAATAATTTTTTTGACGACTGGAAAAATTCGACAGAAACTGATGCATGGAAAATGTGGATTTTGGAAATTCGTTCGATCGAACTTGTAAACACGTTAGAGCAAGCTAGACTAGGTTAATGGTGTGACTCTGATACCATGTAAGTGCACGGTGGCGCCCCGGCCGTCAATCCGAGGCCAAAATGCGGAAACGATAATTTACTTTAACTTTTGAACCGGCACCACCGCGCACTAAAATCCCGGATCGGGCCATTAATTTAATCCTAGCTAACTAGAGAAGGGGTAGAGAGATATACCGAGCGATCCGTATCCTTCGGTCTTCTTATCGTCGTCCCGATCTCCCCGCGGAATCTCCGGTCTTCAACTCCTCGTCGGAAGGGCACCACATCGCCGGGTTCTTTTACGGGCTCCCACCTCTGGATCGAGGCAACTCGGGCACGAAGTTGGCGAGCCGACGTGCCCAAGAATTGCTGTAGAATAGTGCGGAACTCTATGTCTCATTAGGGTAACTCGAAGTTTCCTTTTGGTTGAGGAATGAGATGATAGCATTTTTGAGATGAACTTGAGGATTTTTGCAAGCATGAAGAGAACCAAAAATTCCCACCAAAAAAAATGGGCAGCCCTCATTTAAGCTTGGCCGGCCCCTCATGCTTGAGGAATGAGAGAATGGAGTGAATCCCAATCAAAATGGAGTGAGCCCCAACATCATCCAAGAGAGAGAAAATGTAATGATAATAAGCAATGATCACAAAACAAATCCAACACTCCATCAACCATCATCACACCAAAAGTCAAGCAATCATGAAGTGAAGAAGTCAAATGATGGTGCAACCATCATGAAGCATCAATATGCAAAGACCACCCTCCACAACACTAATTTGCACAATTGCAAATAAGCCCTCCTCCACCATTTTTCATCCAAGGAAATATACAAAGGAAAATGGCCGAAACGGAATGCAAACTGGCAACTTCAGAAAACTGATCCCGTAATAAATTACAGGAAAACCCCGCTACTGCATATACATACCCGCATTTGTATTCCGACCGAAATACAAATGCAATGAGACAAAATCTACACTGTACAATACTAGGATCCGGCTTAAACCAAAGCCCACTTGTATTATCCGTCCGATCATGATCCGTGCAATACCGCACCTATCTGATCGAACCCTGCCATCTTTCCATACGGCCTCTACAGCGTTTCGCCCGAAACTTGAGAAAACGGTCTGTGGGGGACTCTAAAGACTCGTCAACACTTTGGCTGTGGATTTAACCACTAGCACGTCAGAGGTATTAGCCATACGTAACGGGCTACCAGGTATTGACCAAAAGGGACGTCGATGAGCGAACTCATCCTGACACCCTACTGAGCCTGTCAGTGACAATATCCGTACAGTCCGGTCCGTTCGTCTATGAGTACCGCATGGCGGGCCTAGGGGTTGGTAAAAGTCAGACCCCCAAAAGCGGTACAAGTCGTGTCGGAGTGTAGCCCAGAACACCCTGAGATACTACTGGAATACCTACCAGTAAATCTCCTGCCTTAGCCAAGGACTTCATGTAATGGCTCTCCTAGACACATCGCGACCTCACCCCTAATACCGGGAGAGACGAACCCCTACAGATCCGCTCACTGCCTCCATGTGGCTCGGGACTGTACCCAACTAAAACCTGTTTGCACGTCTCCTTTGAGTGTGGTAGGGTAGTAATCAAAGTACAGTGGGAACTCACACGAGACAAATGACGATCTCAGGTCGATGAACTAACTTGTACACATGTCACCAGGGAACTGCTATCTGACGTCAGGTATAAGACCAACTAGCATGTTCCCGGCGAGTCCTGTCCGGTGTACTCATAACCCAATGAGCACCTGTATACATCTTAGGTGAACCAACTGACACCAGTGGCTTGTGAGACCGGCCACCGCCCCTCGTCGGGGTCTTGACCGTATACACTAGTCTACTCTGGAGTATCGATGCCCTGTCACGAAACTCCCTCGACTAGGGACCTTTTAAGGATGTGCTTATAGACCCCAGCTCCCACGTATATGATCGCCCTCATACTGCTGGCAGTCAAGCAAGAATCCTAGGGGCTCTATTAACGTGCAATAGTGATCTGTAAGGTCATCTAAAGCAGTACACGATGATAAAGATAAACCATATAGCATACTATCATCTTGAGTAAGACTGTCCTACCGGTATAGGTCCTCCGTCAATCATTGCAATCACGTGCCTGTGATCCAATAATTGACTCTGAGGGAACTATCTCGAACAATAAGAACCAAGGGCCATTGTGACAAAACCACTAAAATCCTTCTCTACTAACTCTAGGGTTCTTAGTCTAGCACACCAAGCACCCTAGTTACTTCATTGTTTAGGTTGGAGCTCAAGGTAGAGGCATTCGGGTGGATCTTCTTTGACGTAGAGAAGCCGGTGAGGAGGAGCCATCTATAACCACTCCAAGGATCTTACAACAAGGAGAAGCACCACAAGAATAGAAGGAGTTCAAGCTTGAGGTATAACTTTCTATCATAGTAGATAGAACTCATTTGTGCTGACTAGGTTTATGGTAAAGATCCGGGTTTTGTGTTATTCTAGCGCCAAGTTTATATTCGTCATAAAATTTTTGTTCCGAATTTGGCCACGGAAGTTGGCCGGGGCGCTAGTGTAACCCTTCAAAGTATTAGCAAGATAGGCTCTAGGAAATCATGGGTTAGTGTAGCGTAATTGAAAGTTTGTGTTTTAGTTTAATATCTTAGTTGCGAAACCCTAGTGTAAAGGTATACACACACACACATGCACACACGTGTTATGTTTTGGTGTATGTGATATATGTATTTATATATATGTGTGTGTGTTGCTATACACACACACACACACACACACACACACACACGTATACATGTATGATGAGGATAGTATATGATACTCGGAGGAGAGTCGATATGATCTGCCACGACCCACCCCCAGACACAGATGGTATTGTCCGCTTTGGCAGAAACCGCACGGTTTTGTCCTTTTGAATGAACCCGGGCTACTTCCCAGTAGGTCACCCATCCCAGAATATCTCTGGCTCAAGCATGCTTAACTACGAAGTTCTTAAAACTCCGGAGTTCCGATTCATTCAAAAGGCGTCTCTGTGTTATAAGAGGTATCATTCCATTTATAGTTCAGATCGTGCCCTCTTTCGGAATGGAATTCGATACTCCCCATTGTTCTGGTGGGTCCCCGTGTGCATCCATATTGGTTACATCCCCACCACGATACCGGATGACATCTCACGTCTCACGGGGTAGGTGGTATTCATCCCTAACTCCACCTGGGGTATTACATTCCCCCCAGTTAGAACAACGGTTCGTCCTCGAACCACAGACCTACTTTTGAGAGACCGGCTCTGATACCATATTTGCCATGACCCACCCCCAAACACAGATGGTATTGTCCGCTTTGGCCGAAACCACACGGTTTTGTCCCTTTGAATGAACCTGAGGCTACTTCCCAGTAGGTCACCCATCCCAGAATTTCTCTTGCTCAAGCACGCTTAACTACGGAGTTCTTCAAACTCCGGAGTTCCGATTCATCCAAAAGGCGCCTCTGTGTTATAAGAGTGGTATCATTCCATTTATAGTTCAGATCGTTCCCTCTTTCGGAATGGAATTTGATACTCCACATTGTTCTGGTGGGTCCCCGTGTGCATCCGTATTGGTTACATCCCCACTTCGATACCGGATAACATCTCACTTCTCACGGGGTAGGTCGTATTCAGCCCCAACTCCACCTGGGGTATTACAACTGGAAACATTAAACAATGTTAGAAATATCGACTTCGAAATAACCCCGAATAGCCCCCAAACAAGTAGATAAAACTATATTCAAACTGGGCTAAACAAACAATACCACTAAACCAACATTCCAGAGACCAAATCACACTAGAAAAACGAAGTCCCAATTCCACCAAGTGGCCTGACTGCTCGGATTTTAAGCCAATGTGGCCGGTCCAAAAGTAGAGTTAGGGTGTCATGTTTGGTGTGGTCTAATAGTCATGTCAGTAGTCTTCTACAGTTGTTTAAATATTTTTAGAATACCCAGAAAAATTCGACAGACAATGGAATGCAGTGGGTATTGTTTAGGGTTTGTTTCGGTTTCGATACTTTAACACTGTCTAAACCAACTAGTATGCGGTTAATGGTTTGGCTCTGATACCATGTAAGGCTACGGCAGCGCCGCCGCCGTCAATCCGAAGCCAAATGCGGAATAAAACTTTTTTATAAACTGGCGCTAATGTAACTCTAAAACCCGGATCGTGCCATTAACCGTAAACTAGTAAACTGTAAAAGAGTTTGGAGAGATTATACCGATAGATCCGTGTCCTTCAGTCTTCAATCTCTGCGCCAAGCTCCTCGCGGCTGCGCCGACGATGTTCGCTCTCCGATTTCGCTCGTCGAAGTGGCTCCACGTCGAGGATTCTTTATACGGGCTCCCGCTTCAAACCGTAGCAACTCGGACTTGAAGTTTTCTAGCCAACATGTCCAAGATGATGTAGAGATAGTGTATGAATACTTTGTCTCAAGGCACCCAGTGATTTGGGTGGAGGTAAATGAAGTTTCCATGGAAAGAATTTGTGAGCACAAGAATTTTGCCTTGGAGGAAAAAAATGCTCTCTGGAAAATGGGCTCGGCCATTATGAAGAAAAATTCTTCTATATGGATTTGCAAGTGGTGAGGTGAGTGTAAAAATTAAGCAACTAAAGAAATTAATCCTCACACAACAAGGCAGCCACCTCACACAAATAAAGAAAATATTTTTCACACAACAATAGCATTTAATGCAAGCATGACTCATGCCAATGACCCATGCTGCCCGTGCCCACACAATTCCCACGAATTGCCAGCAAGGAAATGGAAAAAATATTTGCTAACAAATTTCCATTAACTAAACAAATGTTTAATCAATTGGAAAAAAATTGGCAACTTCAAAATTATTCTTGTAACGGATCACAAGAAAACCCCTCATCCGTATATACATACCCGCATCAGTATTCTGACTGAATACGAATACTACGAGACTAAAACATTCCAACAATCTAATACTAGGATCCGGCTTAAACCAAAGCCTACTAGTATGATCCGTCCGATCATGATCCGTGCACAAGTGCACGTATATGATCGAACCCTGCCATAAAACCATACGGCCTCTACAACGTTTCGCCCGAACTTGGGAAACTTTCTGTTGGGGACTCTAAAGACTCGCCAATACACTGGTAGTGGATTTAACCACAAGTACGTCAGTGGCGCTAGATGTACGTAACGGCTTCCCATGAATTGAGCGAAAGGGAAGCTGACGAGCGAACTCATCCTGAAACCCTACTGATCCTGTCAGTGACAATATCCTTACAGTCCGGTCCGTTCGTCTATGAGTATCGCATATCGGGCCTAGGGGGCTGGTAAACGTCAGACTCCCAATAGCGGTATAATTCATGTCGGAGTGTAGCCCAGAACACCCTGAGAAACTACTGGAATACCTACCAGTAAATATCTCTTGCCCTGGCCAGGGACTTTGTGTAATGGCTCTCCAGACACAGCGCGATATCAACCCCAATACTGGGAGAGACGAATCCCCTGCCGATCCGCTCACTACCTCCATGTGGCTCGGGACTGTACCCAAGTAAAACCTGTTTGCACCACTCCTTTGAGCCGTGTTAAGGTACTAATCAAAGCACAGTGGGAACTCACACGAGACAAATGACGATCTCAGGTCGATAGACTAACCTGTATACATGTCACCAGGGAACTGCTATCTGACGATAGGTATAATACCAACTAGCATGTTCCCGGCGAGTCCGTCCGGTGTACTCATAACCCAATGAGCACCTGTATACATCTTTGGTGAAACAACTAATACCAATGGCTTATGAGACCGGCCACCACCCCTCGTCGGGGTCTCGACTGTATACACTTTTCTACTAATGGAGTGTCGATGCCCAGTCTCGAAACTCCTACGACTAGGGACACTTTAAGGATGTGCTTATAGAATACCCAACTCTCACGTATATGATCGCCATCATACTGCTGGTAGTCAAGCAAGAATCCTAAGGGCTTTATCAACATATAATAGTGATCTGTAATGTCACCTAAAGCATGTACTCGATGATAAAGACAAACTAGATAGCATACTATCATCTTGAGTAAGATTGTCCCACCGGTATAGGTCCTCCCTCAATCATTGCAATCACGTGCCTATGATCCAATAATTGACTTTGAGGGCACTATATCCAACAACTAGTCTACTCTAGAATATCGATGCTCTATTTCGATATTCCCTCGACTAGGAACAATTGAAGGATGTACTTGTGGACTACCCAGGTCCCAGTAGTATGATCCACATCATTGTCCTGGTAGTCAAGCCAACATCCTAAGGGCATTATCAACATGTATATGAGAGACAGTATAATAATACCAGTGAACATGTTAAGATAAAGGCAACCGGATAGCATACAATCATGTCGAGCAAGAAAGTCCTATATATATATATATATATATATATATATATATATATATATATATATATATATATGTATTGTAAGTGCACGGCGGCGCCCCGGTCTCCATCCCGAGGCCAAATGCGGAAGCGATGGCTAACTTTAAATTTTCTTGAACCGGCACCACCGCGCAGTAGAACCCGGATCGGGCCATTAACTAGTCCTAGCTAACTACTAGATGGGAAAGAGAGATATACCAAGTGATCCGTGTCCTCCGGTCTTCTCGTTGTCGTCCCGATCTCCCGCGGAGTCTCCGGTCTCCACCTCGTCACCGGAAGGGCACCACGTCGCCTGCTTCTTTTACGGGCTCCCATCTCTATACCGAGGCAACTCGGGCACGAAGCTGGCGAGTCGACGTGCCCAAGGTTTGCTGTAGAATGTGTAGTGCTCAAGTCTCATTTTTGGGGTTGTAGGAATTGCCATTGGTGGAGGATCATGAAGTATGGAATTTGGAGATGGAACTTATGGGAATTTTTCAAGAGCCAAATGAACAAAAAACCCACACATGAAAAATGGGCAGCCCCCTCTTAAAAAAGTGGCCGGCCATTGTCTTGGAGAGGAGAGAATGAGAGAGGTTTTGTCAAGTGAGGCAATCATGCAAGAGGGAAAAATATGTGATCATCAAAAGAAATTATTCTCAACAAAATCCAACACTCAACAACCATATCATAACCCATCATCAAGCATGATGACTTCAAAAAGTCAAGCCATCATGAAGAAGTCAAGAAGTCAAGGTCAATGGATGGTGCAACCATCATGACATAAGAATATGCAAAGACCCCCTTCCAAATTGCTTATTTGCACAAATGCAAATAAGCCCTCCTCCACCAATCTTCGGCCAATGAACGATACAAAGAAAATTGGCCGAAACGGAAAGCAAACTGGCAACTCCAGAAAACTGGTCCCGTAATAAATTACAGGAAAACCCCGATACTGTGTATACACACCCGCATCTGTATTCCGACCGAAATACAAATGCAATGAGACAAAATCTACACTGTACTATACTAAGATCCGGCTTAAACCAAAGCCGGCTAGTAATATCCGTTCGATCCTGATCCGTGCAATACCGCACGTATCTGATCGAACCCTGCCATATATCCATACGGCCTCTAGTACTAACTGTCCGATCCTGATCCGTGCAATACCGCACGTATATGATCGGACCTTGCCATATCTCCATACGGCCTCTAGTACTAACTGTCCGATCCTGATCGGTGCAATACCGCACGTATCTGATCGGACCTTGCCATATCTCCATACGGCCTCTACAGCTTTTCGCCCGAAACTTGAGTAACTGAATGTGGGGGACTCTAAAGACTCGTCAACACCTTGGTTGTGGATTTAACCACTAGCACGTCAGAGGTATAAGCCAATACGTAACGGGCCACCAGCTATTGACCAAAAGGGACGTCGATGAGTGAACTCATCCTGACACCCTACTGAGCCTGTCAGTGACAATATCCGTACAGTCCGGTCCGTTCGTCTAGGAGCATCGCATGGCGGGCCTAGGGGGTTGATAAAAGTCAGACCCCCAAAAGCGGTACAAGTCGTGTCGGAGTGTAGCCCAGAACACCCTGAGATACTACTGGAATACCTACCAGTAAATCTCCTGCCTCGGCCGAGGGCTTCGTGTAATGGCTCTCCTAGACACAGCGCGACCTCAACCCCAATACCGGGAGAGACGAACCCCTGAAGATCCGCTCACTGCCTCCTTGTGGCTCGGGACTGTACCCAACTAAAACCTGTTTGCACGTCTCCTTTGAGCGTGGTAGGGTAGTAATCAAAGTACAGTTGGAACTCACACGAGACAAATGACGATCCCCAGGTCGATGAACTAACCTGGACACATGTCACCAGGGAACTGCTATCTGACGTCAGGTATAAGACCAACTAGCATGTTCCCGGCGAGTCTTGTCCGGTGTACTCATAACCCAATGAGCACCTGTATACATCTTAGGTGAACCAACTGACACCAGTGGCTTGTGAGACCGGCCACCGCCCCTCGTCGGGGTCTCGACTGTATACACTAGTCTACTCTGGAGTATCGATGCCCTGTCTCGAAACTCCCACGACTAGGGACCATTTAAGGATGTGCTTATAGATTACCAGCTCCCACGTATTTGATCGCCCTCATACTGCTGGCATCAAGCAAGAATCCCAGGGGCTCTATCAACGTGCAATAGTGACCTGTCAAGTCACCTAAAGCAGTGCACGATGATAAAGATAAACCAGATAACATACTATCATCTTGAGTAAGACTGTCCTACCGGGATAGGTCCTCCATCAATCATTGCAATCACGTGCCTGTGATCCAATAATTGACTCTGAGGGCACTATCTCCAACATGTATGTCCAAGCATCCACTATATCATACAATAATGGCCTCTAGGGCATACATATTCCTAACAAAATCATCATCAAAGAAACCAGAATAAAGCATAAATACATGAGCGTGACTCTAAGTCCAAAAGAATATACAACAGTGGTTTCTAGTCTACAAATATACATGGTCCAGTTGATAAAGCTTTTAACTAGATTCAACTGAATAAATATACAAGTACAAATGGTGGTCACGATGCAAGTGAACCCCACCTACCAAAGCAATCGCCCGGAAGAAAGCGGTGTGCCAGCAAAGCCGCTACAGAACCTGTGCGGTCAAACCTGCAATAAAACTGTGGCACAACGGGGGTGAGTTGCCAACTCGTGAGTAGAAGACATCACCGAGTAGAAACCGAATGTATGACAATCTTCTAGGTCATACAGTAATATAATAATATAATGACATCGAGTAATAACACGGGTAACAGTATAAGCATAAGTATAATACCAATGTACTCGTGTCCGTGTCATAAAGTGGTAACAAGTCATATGTATTATATATAAATGCATCAGCCAACGTGTGTCCAGCAACACCACACAAAGTCATAATAAAACCTGAGTGCCCAGCATCGACATTCGAAAACATGATAAAAACCGTGTCCAGCAGTGACACATAATCCTCATATCTCGGGCTCCGTCTGTCCGGATCGGCCCTATATCCATCTTATCTCACGACTTTGATCGATATCCTCCGGATATCCGTCGAGCCAACTATTACCGGTCGGTAGTGCTCCCCTGCCGGGCTCAATGTCTTTTTATACGATCTTCTTGTCCCAGGGTACCGCACCAGGTCCATGTACTCACAGACGGTGCCTCCTCTCTCTTCGAATCGGGTATACATATAGCTCTGAACCGAGAAAACTCATGATGGATGCCACACATCATATCACGAGAAACCGCATTTTTCTTTTGAAATGATCATAAGTTTATAAAATTCACATGTGGTTTCCCAAATCCAGAAATCTCATGAAAACCGAAATCACATAATCATGAGTCAATAATGAAACAATGAATATCGGCATAGAGACAATCTACAGTGCATAACCTGAATGTATAAATAAATGCATGTGGCATCTAAGTAAGAAATGCAATATCTAAACTGGCATGTGAGATCAAGAATGCTAACAATACAATTAAACTACAAGTTATCAGGTTTTATGAGTGAAGTAACAGTTTCTAATGTGTACATGGCATGGCAATTATCGATGATGATGTGTGTGAGCCGGCAAGCAAGTGTACGTGCAACATACACATCATCGGTAATGGTGCATGTGTCCTAGCAGACGAGATCATAACAGCTAATGAAAGAACATGTATATATATAAAATGCAAAAAAAAAGAACAATCATAACAGGAAAGTAAACAGTTTACGCAACAATATAGAATATATATCTACATACGAGCCATACAGTTATCGTATTTAAAATAGCACAAATCGTTGTTTTTAGAAAAGTAAGGGCCACGGTGTTTTTGAGAAAAGAGATAACTTTTGAAAATCTATAGCGTCCCTCGGGTTGTCTTTCGAAAATACATACAATTCGTTAGTTTTAAAAATAGGTATGACTCTAATTATATTCTATCATCTACTTAAGTAAATAAAAGACTAAACTAAAAACTGAGTCGAAAGTGATTAGAAACCTATAACATTTCCGAGTCGATATATCCATCGGTCGGCGATCCAGCCTCATAGCATTACGTACGGTATAGTCCATCGTATGGTATCACTCGTCGTACGATATCATAATCGAGGGTACGGATCTAAGATTACGTACATTCTATTATCTCATCAAGTCACATGTTATCGCATGTTATGTATATATCGCCCAATGATCCTTTAATATTTCATATCGTAATCTCGTGACAACACGTCTGATCATATCGACTCATATCCTTTTAGCATATCACATCCTCATCTTACACGTATATGTATTATATATATATATATCAACATATCCATACACACACACACACATACACACACATATACGTATACAAATATATCATGCAATATAAAACCAACAGCTCACGACTAAGGAAATAAAACTAAGAGTAAACCTTCATACGAGTACGCTTATTCTAACCTAAAGTCTCCTATAACAATATTAGCTAATTATCCATATCCCACATTGAAATATATATAGATATATATAAGTATTCTAATCTACCCCCGTAGATATACATCTACTCACCTACAATCCTCACTTTAGCCGAAGTCGATGACTCTTTTCTCTCCTTTGTCGTCTCGAAGTCCATGCAAAGGTACCTGTTCATCCCGAGCAAAACAAAAAATCCTAACCTCACTTTCGCAGGGAACATGATTGCACCGAGCTCGTACAAGAAGCCGTTAAACCTCTAGGTGTCCCTAGTAGGAGGAGTGTTGTCTCCTAAGGGTTTTCAGCGGATACTACCCACAAAATCCCGTCAAGATAGTTTGATAAGTTAACGTTTATTCTACTCTTACAGTTTAGTATCTAGGTTAGAAATTCTATCATCCTAAGTTAGGATAATCCAACCCTTATGTTTCACGCCTCATATTTATTTAACCTCAAATCCTATACGTTTTTACAGTTTAGAAAGATCTCGGTTTCTCTTGAGTTTTCCTTCTAAAGTGCGGTCTCCCATCAGGGAATTTTATCATCTTTACGGAAAATAGAAGTCTTATTCTTTATTCCTATCTTTCCTCCAAACATCGATTGTATACCCCTACGTGTGATTATAATTTCACCCCTACACTTAAGAATTCAATTCAAGCTATAGAACCCTTTCCCTAATACCTAATAGTACTTCTTTTCATTAATGATGGACGGTTTTTCTTACACACATTTCATGCGACTATTAATGCTTCTTGAGGCACTAACGGCCGATTACTGAATGTGTGAGCTTAAAGCGTAAATAGCAGTTTCCAGGTCATGACTTTATTTATTTTTTTCTTCTTTATTTTTCTTTTTCAAGACCGGATATATTTTTCAATGATGCTCTTTTGGTGGTTAGCTTTAAATACCGTTTTTTCTTTCATACTAAGTTTTCAGGCAAGAGTATTTCTAGGTATTCTCTACTATTCCAAGTTTCAAGGTGCGTTTATATGCAGTTTGTAGGTTATATACTTCCTAAATTTGGACTCAAGAATAGAAACTATTTTTCAGACTTATCTTTCAGTAAAGCTTCAATACTTTCCCTTCATTTTGACTTAACTCAAGAACTGAACTCAAGATTACCTACTTCTAAAAAAACTGCAAGGACGTATACTTGCCAAGGTTAAATAGAATGAGGGTTATTTTTAGGGTTTTCAATTCCTAAACCTAGGATTTAGTTGTCTCTAATGTATCAACTAAACTTTCGGAATAAAAATCTAAGTTACCCTATTAGCTAACTTGACGACAAAGGTTTTATATTTTTTGGAAAAAATTTCGATTTTTGATGGGTTTTTAAATAAGTATGCAAATGCAGAATATACAAATGAATGCAAAGGTAGAAAGCTTACCGAGCACAGACCTAAACTTAAACTTGACAGTGCCCTCACTTCAGGCTACACCAAGAGGGTCAAAATTGTCGGTGCTCCCCATTTTTTATATTTTTTTTATTTATACAAAACAAAAAGAAAACCAAAAATATATACACAAAAAGATCCCCCCAAACTTATGTGAAACGGTGTTGCTACTATTTAAACGTTAAAGTTCATAGTTAGGAGGGAGAGAACAGTATCAATCTATACAAGGCCTTACACAGGCCAAAAGTTAGCACCAACCATTCAAAATTTTTATCGCAATAATGTGCAGGTTGGTGAAAGAATGTGAAGAGGAAAGAAATGGAGAATACACGAGGCCGTATGGGGATAGAAGTGGGATACAATCTCGGTATATGAGGAGATGAATGGCGGAAGGGAAAAAGAAGTGGAATACGAACTTGAGAGAGGAAATTGAGTGAATAAATTAGTACAATTTGTAATGACCGATGTGTAAAAAGCGATTATACTAATCTATCAACCCGACGAGAAATGGGGACAGAACTCTCAAGATTCGTGAGAAAACATGGGTAGGCCGAACTTTGTGAACCAGACATAAGAAATGAATGTGATACGGTGGCTTGCGAAGTTGGAACGATGGAAAGGATGGAGGGAAGTGATTGAGGACTGGTATAAATTAAAGATTCAGGAAGGTGTACACAGTCAATGAAAGGGACAGGATGAATTGGAAAATTTTACTCATCAAGTAAAACTGGTTCATCCTCAAAAATTTCCTCAATATTCTTTTCAAAAATTAACTCATCCATGCATTTATCATCAATATCTAGACGCATATGAAGTTCGAGAAAAACAGTTAATGACTCGAGATGATGAATTGGAGAGAAAAACTTATCCAAAGTTGCGGGTTCATCATCCAAAATATTCCCAGCGTCGATATCCTCAATCAAGTGAAAATCAAACTTCTCAGACGCCTCCTCAAAAGCATGGATTTCAATCAATTCTGGTTCTAAAGTGTAGGTGTAGAGATTAATAGGATTGGGTGTGGTTTCACTTGACAGGGTCCCTTCACAATCGGGTAAATCAAACACTACAATGTTGCACAACTCATCAAACGGTCTATCGTCAATTAGTGATTCCTTTGGGATACTTTATAGACATTCAACACTGGAGTTGTGGAATTCAATTTGAAATGGGTAGGTTTGATTTGGAAGGGTGTACCGCTCACTCTCACCACTCAAATTCTCACTCTGTCCTATCGCCTCATCATACGTTAGAAAATTTGGACCTAGTAGGAAACTAGCTGCCGGTTCATTAGGTTGTATGAGGGAGGCCATTGACGCATTCAAATCCATCATTTGTATGCATGATGCCACCCGAAAATCTTCTAATGACTGTTCCAGACTAGACATGGGTTGTGAAGGGGTTTCAGTAAAAGATTCAAACTCGTTTGTATACTGGAAACTCCCAAATTGTTGTTCAGAAGCAATGTCTAGGGAAGGTGTAAAAGTCGGGTAGGATTGATAGGAATTGAATGGTTGGATAGGATGAAGATCAACGTTATGATAAAGAGATGGTCGGAATTGTTGATCAAAAGAATTGGAAGTGGTGAAAGGAGTGAAAGATCGGTTACGAGATTGTTCGATACGTTCAGCAATGGACAAGGGACGAATCGCAAAAGGGGTATCAACGTAAGAGGGTGGGGAAGGTTGAAATGGTTGATACGAAGTGGATTGCGGAGTCCAATTGTTTGTCCTAGAGGCGTCTATCCGATCTTTCAAAGAAATTTTGGGCTTGGATGGATCGTTCGAAGTTCGACCAAAGAAAAAACCATTGGAAGTTATGTATGGTTATGGGTACCAAAGATCGGCAAGAGTTTTTCTAGGTGGGGTACCCATGATATGAAGAGAGAAAGAAAAGGAGAGGAGAGGAAAAAGAATGTGAATTTTTTATATGTTAGTTAACAACAAAAGAATGAAATATACACACAAAAAGAAAAAGACAAAAACAATCACGATATAATACCACACACCTAATCGGTATAAGGTTCACCTAGGTCAAGTAAACCTGCTCAAGAACTTGATTGTCGAAGTAAAAATGTGTTGAGAAACGGGCTCAAGATATACTGATCACGAGGCCAGGTAAGTGCACGAATAAGGGGAGGTTTTCCAACGCTTTCGCGATGGTCCTTAATTAGATAACCCTTTCCCTTTTGGCGGTTTCTCCGTAAACACTTTCCTAGACACCCCGTGAACGATATACCGTTAAGTGGTGTTCTATACACAGTTAACTTCTTCTAATGAGCGCGAACTCCTTAAAGGCTTAAAATCTAGTTTCTTTTAAATTTTGTGTGGGTAAACGTTATGCTCAATTCGTGATTTGTGGGCCACGGAAAATGTGATGAAATCCTTTACCCTATGTTGTGGGGTTCGCTTGTCCTTAAGTCCGTAATAATGGATGCAATGCGCAAATCAATAAAAAAAATTATTCAAAGAATCAAACAATAGTTTTTTTACGTTTATGCACAGCACTGCAACAAATACGGGTTATTCGTTTTCAGCGTTTGACAGCGAACTTGCAAAGAATCCAGCAAAGATTGAATATTGGATGCGTCGGATTTGAGAAGAAGGTGTTAGTAAGTACGTACCGATAAGTTTTCGGGTTAAGAAACCCTCGATGAATTGAATCTGGCTAGCTTGAAAAGTTCGCTTGCGTGGGTCAAACTACCTGGATCTTTGGCACTGTACTTCACAATCACCTTTGCTTTGAATGTGCACTTTGCTCCACACGATCGTAGTTCGCAAATCCGTCAAAATCTACAAATGTCGGAAAAACGGATTATTAGTGCGAAAAAGCGATATGAATGCCCAAACACCTGCACAAAAAAAATTATAAAAAATGAACAATAAAATAGTGAAAAATTAGAACACTGGAGCAGAGATAAAAATTTTGGAGCCAAAGGGGGTGCTTGGGCCGGCGGCGCCGGAATTTTGGTGGGTCTCTCCAGTTTTCTCTTGGAGTTGGAGCTCCAAATTTCTTCTGGTGTCTAAGTGTACTACTAGTGTCTCAATATTATTTTTTTATCTTTTCAGTTTAGTCCCAGAGTGTTAGCAGGTCAAAAATCCATAGAACAAAATGTTAGCAATGTCAATTTTTGTTGGTTTATGATTTTTTTCTATTTTTATTTTGTTTTGTTTTAAAAATTGTGTTATTGATATAAACAAGATTAACTCGAAATAACAAGAATAAAAACGTTACCGTCTCCCCAGCAACGACGCCATTTGATCGGCACGCTTTCTGTTAGTGTATATGCCCTAGGGGCCATTATTGTATCATACTAGCTCGTATATTACTTAATGGAAGCTTGGGATATTCACAGTTGTATTAACAGTCTTACTCAACATAGTAGTATGCTACTTGGTTTATATCTATTTTAATATGTGTATATATTTCTTTAAGCATATCACGAATACATATTGATAGAGCCCATAGGATCTTGCTTGACTACCAGCGTTGTGATGGCAGTCACATTAGTGGGGGCTGGGTAGTCTACAAGCACATCCTTTTTCAGGTCCCTAGTCGTAGGATTATCGAGACAGGGCATCGATACTCCAGAGTAGACTAGTGTGTAGGCTTCTCATCCCAGCAGGGGAAATGGTCTGTCCCACAGCCATTAGTACGTTGTACTGGAGATAGTATGCAGGTGCTCGTTGGGTTACGAGTACACCGGACAGGACTCGCAGGGAACTGTTGGTTGGTATTATACCCATCGTCCGTTAACAGTTCCCAGGTGACATGAGTACAGCATAGTCCGTAGACTTGACACTGCTGCTTCGCCTCGAGTGTGTTCCCACTGTTCTTAGATTGCTACCCTACCACGGCCCGACTGAGTCGTGCAAATAGGTAGCAGTTGGGTGCAGTCCCGAAGCATTTGGAGGCAGTGGCAGTTAGATAGGATTCGTCTCTCCCGGTTTTGGGGGTAGATATCGCGCTGTGATTGGAGAGCCATTACGCAAGGTCCCTGGCCAGGGCAAACGAGATTTACTGGTAGGTATTCCAGTAGTTTCTCAAAGTGTAATGGGCTTCACTCTGACACGACTTATACCGCTATTAAGGGACTTACGCTTGCCGCCCACTAGGCCCGATATGGGATAGTCCTAGATGAACAGACCGGAGTGTACGGAGATTGTCACATCAGGCTCAGTAGGAGTTCGGATGGGTTTCCTCATCGGCCTTCGTATCGACATCTGGGGACCGTTACGTACAGCTAGTACCGCTTGCGGCCTGTGGTTAAACCCAATGCCAGCGTAGTGTCGAGTCTTTAGAGTCCCACACAGAGAGTTTCCCTGCTTCGGCGGAAACGATATAGAGGTCGTATGGTTTTACGACAGGGTTCGGACATATACGTGTACTTGTGCACGTATGATGTTCGGACAGATTATACTAGCAGTCTTTGGTTTAAGCCAGATTCTAGTATTGGATTATTGGATTTTTACATTCTCAGTATATCCTTGTTTTTCGTAAATACGGATGGGAGGGGCATTCTCGTAATTAGTCGAGAAGCTTCTAGAAGAAAGGTGACTCATTTAGTTTTAATTCATTTATGGATTAAGCTTAATAAGGTGGAAGAGATGATGTGTTATTTGCATTAAATGAAATCATGACTCATGAGATGATTCATTCATTTGTATTAAATGAAGCATGGTTGTAATTATGATATATCATTTATTAGATAATTATCATGCTTCATGATATACAAAAATGAGTTATATTTCATTTCATAATAACAAACACATTCTCTCTACTCAAGCTCTCTCATCTTCTTCAACCTAGCCCTAAGTGTCTCATGAGTTGAGAATCATTGGGTTAGCAAGACTAATAGATCCTTAATCTATCTCTATATCCTCTAGGTCACTTGGATTAGCAATCCTAGCCACTTAGTTACCTCAAGTTAGAGGTTAAAGCTTGAAGAAGGAACTCTCGGGTGGATCTTCTATTACGTCGAGGAGGCCGACAACGAGACCAAGAAGGAATAGTATTTTGAGGTATAATCATCTATCATAGTAGTTTAGCACTTCTAGATAGTTTGTTAGTTAGGGTTTAGCAAAGATCCGTTTGATAGTTGATGTTACTTTGAACAAAATGATTGTTTTACCTATTCCGCCTTCCCGCATCTTGTGGGGTGTGTAACGTTGACATACAGTGGCATCAGAGCCTAGCTAAACCATAACTAACATGTTAGCAAAGTCTTTAGAAATTCGATCGCAATTTTATCCCGAAAAAACGACATTTTCACCAAGTTTCTGCCGATTTTAAATTGGGGTCTAAAATTTTTTTTAAGGACCTTAAAAATACAACCAGGGTTTTTTAAGAATTGTGAAGAAATTTGGGATCGTAACTCGGCTAAACCGCCGCGGAACCGCGGCCGATCCAAGCAATCCGCTGCGGATCCGCGGCCGAGTTGACACCGAGTCAGCCTAAATTTGCTCAGTTATTCTTCTGTGTTGATGTTGTGTTTTCTGGGATGTTTTGTTTCTGCTCAAGTTTTATGTGCACAGAGAATTATTTGGAGTATATTCATATGTGGTGCTTGATCGAAATTCTAAGAACTTTGGCTAACTGGATTATATCTGTGTTGTGTTTAATGTATTCGTAAACCTCCCCTAATTGCTAGTATGTCGGTTAACAGGGGGTTGCACATTTCCGTAATGGTTACTTTATGTTTGTGGATATGAACTTGTTGGATTGTCGTGAATGGATAGTCATGGATGTGAGACGAGTGTTTCTTTCATTCAAATGTAAATTGTAATTTGTTGTAATATTCTTTTGCGGGGCACATCCGGGTTGAGGTTGTAGCCACCGTTGTATTATTTCATTTACTGTTTTCTGCTCCTAGGATAGACCCAAGGTGGGGTCCACAACTACCGGGTACTTTGAAGTGCTTAGTGGCCTACTCACGTCGTTGAGGGAGACCGCTTCACTTCGGGTACTTGGCGGGTAGTTTACCATACCCGTAGGGGTATAGGGTGGGGTTGGCTATTCATCACGACTATGCAATACGTTTTTCATTGCAGACTTAAAGGAAATGCGGATTCCTAGAATATCCAATATGTTCATCTGTGATCTGGAATGCCTATTATTGCGTCTGACGAATGTAAAATATCTATATATGATATCTAGTAGGCGTTGCTTATGTTTTGTATCCGCGCTAGCCCGGCCCCCTGTAACATTTCAAAATAATAAAATATTATTTTTGGGAAATTTTATAATTTAATATTATTTTATTGAATATTTTAATATTTCGGTATAATTAAATACCGATAAATGGGAAAAATTTTGGAAAATTCTAAAATGGGGTATTTATTGGAATTATTCCATTTTTAAGTTTTTGTGATCATTTATATGCTAATTTAGTGCTAATCGCGATTAAAAATCGCTAATCGGTTTTTAGCAATTTTGTGCAAAACATACACATGTCTTTTTCTCTACACTTGTGCATTTCTACCATGGCTTTTCCTTTGGGTTTACTATTTAAGTGGGAAGAGATTTAGTTAAGAAAAGAAAATAAGAAAAAGAAAAGAAAATAGGTATGGTGAGAGAGAGGGTAGGTGAGAGTGTTGACCTAGCCATTTCCTCTCATTTTCTCCAACTCATTTCCTCTCACCCTCTCCTTCATTGCTGCTGCTGCTCCTGCTCCTCATTCTTCCCCTCTTCAAATAGCCCCAAATCATCTCTAAAACTACACCAAAACCCTATCTCCATTTCATTAAAAGTGTGCACAAGCTCAAGATCTACACATTGGACCAAGAAAGCAAGGACCTTGGCCACTAGGGGCAGCTCAAGAAAATTCTTGAGTTGCCAAAGGAGGTAATTTCTGCACCATAGAGTAGTATTTCAATTTTCTTATGCATCCATACTAGTTTCATGTCGATATGTGTAGTTTTGATGGATCTTGGGAATTTTCTAGTTAGGGTGAGGTTTTGAGTTGAGTTGTGAAGTGAAATTGAGACTTGTTGTGACCTTAGAATCCTGGTGTGATGTTTTATTGGACCTTAACCTGAAGCTTTAACCCAGAATACGGATTTATGAAAACGATATCGGAAAAATTATGAAATCTGTTACTGTTTTTAGGAATCTGCTATCACCCGAGACATCCTAAAATAAAATTGATTGGACAGTGAGATGTGCAGGCACCCTAGAACCACCACATAAAACCCTAGCCCCCACCTTCTATTCCAGGCCGCCAGTTTATTCCTTCTGGCCGCAAATTGCGGCCAGAGCAGGAGGGAATCGTCTCGTTTTTGTTATGTAGCCTTATACCCTGTAAACTTGACCCCTGGCATGTGCAATTTTGTCTGATTCCATTTAGGGTAAAATCTGGGTTGATTTTCATGAGTTGGCGCATGATTTACGACTTGTTTTAGCATGTATTTTTATGGTTGGTGATTCGTTTCTGTCGGGTGGCGTTTGGATGTCAACGACAAGTGGATATTGATTGTGTTTGCATGCGAGACGATAGGTTTTTACCTATGCGAGTAGCGTGTGCTGTTTTGGTTTTCCGATGTGATTTTCATGTGGTTTAGCATTTGTGATATACTTGTAGGTACCCTACGTGATGTTGAGGCGAAGAAGATGAAGATGGCGACATCGGCATCGGCACATGAGAAGCGAGGTGAGTAGATTATATCTACGGGGGAAGTCGGGTGGATGGCGTATAGCACCCCCGCCGTCCGTGGTGATGTATACGAATACGTATACACACATATATTTATTTTATGGTTTAAGATTATTGATGGTAAAAATGGGTTATTGATGATAAGGATGTTTGGTTTGGTATAGTGCGAAACCCTAGAGTAGTGGTTGCACCCACACATACACGCACACATATACTTGCATACATTCTTTCTTTTACCTGTGCGCACATGGAAGTGTGTATATCTACACATGGGTATGGGACTATGTGTTCATATACTTGATTTGAGGATGATACGTGGGATTGAGATGAGTCGATGAGATTTGATTTAAGGCCGTGAGATCGGCGATATGACATGGTTCGTATTTGAGATACGACATGATGATTTAGCGGGTCCTTTGATAAAGTGTTTCATACACGTGCATGCATACATAGATGGTGTCGATTGTACTAGACTTAGGTCAGTACCCCTGATCATGTGATGTGATGATAAGGATACCTGATAATTGATGAGATGAATATGATATTGACCCGTACCCAGCTATTGGGATTCCGTACGACGATTTACCGTACGAGCTTTATATTTATGATAGATCCGCACTCTACTCGAGGATGTTATATGATGTACTGTATCGTACGTGATACTATTGAGGCGGGATCATTGACTATTTTATATATGGACTCAGATTTAGGTAGTTTCCATACCCCTCCCGATTGACTTGATAGTTGGATCCGTAGTTCGCATAGTAGGCTTTAGACCAGACCCGAGTCATACCTATTTCAAAACTAACGAATCGGGGATATTTTAAAGATAGGAAAAAAGGGGCTTTACGGATATTTTTAAACGTAGCATCTGTTCTTGAAACACCGTAACCCTTATTTTACCAAAAACCCCGATTCGTCTTATTTCAAATGGCAAGGCTGCATGATATATTTATTGAAGTAGATTCTTTACTGTTGCGTTGATTATTCGATTCCACATATTCATGCTATTTGTATTGCATTGCTTGTGTTTATTGACATATTACAACCATGTTGTTAGGACACCAGCACCATTATCGATGATGCATATGTTCCACATACACTTGCTTGCCGGCTCACACACTTTATTATCGATAATTGCCATGTCACTACACTGTAGTACTGTTGCATGACATACTGATATGCTTACATTTCTCTTACATGTCGCATACATCATGCTTTCTGATTATACGCATCGAGATAAGTTGTTTCCATGGTATTTCCGGATTTGGGAACCGTGGGTATTTCAAAAGAGAATATGTAATTGTTTTAAAAACCCGGTTACCCTTGATATGATATTTCAGTGCGTCCACCATGTGTTTTCTCGGTGCTGAGAGCGACATGTGAGACCCGATTCGAGAAGTGGACGAGGCCGATTGCGGGTACATGGTGGACCCGGTTTGGTTCCCCGAGGCAAGAAATGTTTTTCGTAGAGTAGACGATGAGCCTGGCAGGGTGGCGAGTACCTATCGGTGATTGGTTGGACCTGGCATTTATCCGGAGGATACCGACCAGAGTCGATAGATGGATATGGGCGTACTGCAGGGGCCGAGGGCCGATTCCGCAGACGGAGCCCGATATATGAGGATTTACGTGCCGATGCTGGGCACAGCTTTCATGATGTTTTCGAGTGTCGATGCTGGGCACTCCGGTTCCATGATTTTGAAGTGTCGCGAAGGACACAGATGGTTTATATCCTCATATTTTCCATGCATATGCTTTATGATATTTACATGCATGATGCTTATTGTCATTGGATGACGAGTGGATTGTAAGTGCACGGCGGCGCCCCGGCCGTCAATCCGACGCCGGAATGCGGAAGCGATGATTTACTTTAACTTTTCAAACCGCCACCACCGCGCACTATAAACCCGGATCGTGCCATTAAACTAGTCCTAGCTATCAAGGGAAGGGGTAGAGAGATATACCGAGCGATCCGTGTCCTTCGGTCTTCTCGTCATCGTCCCGATCTCCCCGCGGAATCTCCGGTCTCCACCTCGTCGGTGGAAGGGCACCACGTCGCCGGCTTCTTTTACGGGCTCCCGCCTCTGGACCGAGGCAACTCGGGCACGAACTTGGCGAGCCGACATGTCCAAGGATTGCTGTAGAATACGTTGTTGGAGATAGTGCCCTCAGAGTCAATTATTGGATTACAGGCACGTGATTGCAATGATTGAGGGAGGACCTATCCCGATAGGACAGTCTTACTCAAGATGATAGTATGCTATCTGGTTTATCTTTATCATCGTGTACTGCTTTAGGTGACCTTACGAGTCACTATTACACGTTGATGGAGCCCCTAGGATTCTTGCTTGACTACCAGCAGTATGAGGGCGATCATATACGTGGGAGCTGGGGTCTATAAGCACATCCTTAAAAGGTCCCTAGTCGTGGGAGTTTCGAGACAGGGCATCGATTCTCCAGAGTGGACTAGTGTATATAGTCGAGACCCCGACGAGGGGCGGTGGCCGGTCTCACAAGCCACTGGTGTCAGTTGGTTCACCTAAGATGTATACAGGTGCTCATTGGGTTATGAGTAGACCGGACAGGACTCGCCGGGAACCTGCTAGTTGGTATTATACTTGACGTCAGATAGCAGTTCCCTGGTGACATGTGTACAGGTTAGTTCATCGACCTGAGATCGTCATTTTTCTCGTGTGAGTTCCCACTGTGCTTTGATTACTACCCTACCACGCTCAAAGGAGACGTGCAAACAGGTTTTAGTTGGGTACAGTCCCGAGCCACATGGAGGCAGTGAGCGGATCTGCAGGGGTTCGTCTCTCCCGGTATTGGGGGTGAGGTCGCGCTGTGTCTAGGAGAGCCAGAACATGAAAAGTCCTTGGCCAAGGCAGGAGATTTTCTGGTAGGTATTCCAGTAGTATCACAGGGTGTTCTGGGCTACACTCCGACACGACTTGTACCGCTATTGGGGGTCTGACTTTTACCAACCCCCTAGGCCCGCCATACGATGCTCATAGATGAACGGACCGGACTGTACGGATATTGTCACTGACAGGCTCAGTTGGGTGTCAGGATGGGTTCGCTCATCGACGTCCCTTTTGGTCAATAGCTGGTGGCCTGTCACGTATGGCTAATACCTCTGACGTGCTAGTGGTTAAATCCACAGCCATAGTATTGACGAGTCTTTAGAGTCCACCACACACACAGTTACTCAGGTTTCGGGCGAAACGCTGTAGAGACCGTATGGAGATATGGCAGGGTTCGATCAGATACGTGCGGTATTGCACGGATCGTGATTGGACGGATTTTACTAGCCGGCTTTGGTTTAAGCCGGATCCTTGTATTAGACAGTGTAGTTTTGTCTCTTTGCATTTGTGTTCAGTGGGAATACAAATGCGGGCATGTATATGCAGTAGCGTGGTTTTCCTGTAATTTATTACGGGATCAGTTTTCTGAAGTTGCTAGTTTGCGTTCCGTTCCGGCCAGTTTTCCATTGTTCCTTCCCGGCCGGACTTTTTCGTTGGAGGGTGTTATTTGCAGTTTGCAAATAACATTTTGTGGAGGGGGTTTATTGTGATTATGGCTTCATCATGATGAGATTCTTTATTGGTCTTTTCCTTTGCTTTTTGAGATTGGATTTGGATGTGATGAGATTAGAAATGGGTGTGACTTTGTTATCATTTTTTTGGGGTGTGGTCACCTTGATTCCTCTCCTACACTCACCTCCCTTATTTGATTCCCTTCTCATTTTTGGCCGGCCACACATTGGGGGGGTAGGGATTTTTTTTTTGGTGAGGAAAATGTTCATCTCATGTATTTTTGCTTGCTACCAAAAATCATTCATCTCCATTGTTCATATTTCCCTCCATCCAAAGGCAACTTGAAAACCCTCAAAGAGATAAAGTTTCTACACTAGTCTACAGCATCCCTTGGACGCGTCGGCTAGACAACTTCGCGCCCGAGTTGCCTCGGTCAAGAGGTGGGAGCCCGTAAAAGTATACGGCTACGTGGTGCCCTTTCCGACGAGGAGGTGACGGACGGAAATTCCGCGGGAGATCGGAGTGGAGACGAAGACTGAAGGACACGGATCGCTTGGTATAACTCTCTACCAGTATTTTAGTTTGCTAGTAGCTGGGTTAATTACCCGATCCGGGTTAAAAGTGCGCGGTGCTGCCGGTTTGCAAGTTCGCAAAGTTTTTCGTTTCCACGTTTCCGGCGTCGGATCGACGGCCGGGGCGCCGCCGCGGACTTACATAGGTATCAGAGCCACGCCATTAACCATGCCTAGCTTGCTCTAGTATGTTTAGAACTCGATCGAACAAAAATCCCCAAAAACCGTATTTTCCAATGCTTCATGTTTCTGTCGAAATTTTTTCTGCTCCAAAAATTTTTCAGGTCATTGCAGAAACACAAGCAGGAAATTCTAAGAATTCTGGTAAAATTTGATGTAGTGATCGCTTAGTACGGCCGCGGAAACGCGGCCAAACCCCTGGTTTGGCCGCGGATCCGCGGTGGGAAAGTGTCTTCATTGCACAAAATTTTTCCAGTGGGCTTTTGAATAGGAAATAGGGGTTTTGGGATATTCTGTTTGGGCCCAGATTTTCTGTGAGTGGTACAGTACTGCTTGGGGCCCACTTCGATAAATTTGTTCGATCGGATATTTTAAACATGCTAGTTCACAGTATTTACATTATATCTGCGACCGTGAATGTCACTTGATCGGTAAATCCTGTCTAACTGCTATAGCCCGGTTAGACGGATTTGCGAACGTGACATTCACGTTGATGTTCTGTGTTGTGCTGTGATGTTGCGGATTGGTCGTGGGGATAGCCTGGATGCAATCGTAGTACAGTTTTGTTTTATATGTACATTTGATATTGCGGGGTGAGCGTCCGACATGTGGACTGCCGTCACTGCCTGTTTGTATTATTCTTTTGGGGCACGACCGGGTCGAGGTCGATGTACCCGTTGTATGTATATTTTACTTTCTGTACTAGGATTACCCCAAGGAGGGGTGCACGGATAGACGGGTTCTAGAGTGCAACGAGCCCGCATCTCATGGCTTTGAGACGGAGGGGGCTTTACTCTAGAATTGGCGGGCTATTCGCCGCACTCGTAGGGGGTACAGGTTGACCCGTGCCAAAGTTACCGGATTCCGTGAAGTGCTGGGTGGTCCATTCACGTTGCTGAAGGGGGCTGCCTCGCTTCAAGTTTTGGCGGGTAACTTGCCGCGCCCGTAAGGGTCTAGGATTTCATTGCGTAGGCTATCCACACGACTAGGGTAACGTCGGGTTTCAGTAGCGGCTCTATGAAACCCGGGGATCCCAGATATCTGTATTATTCTGTGATGATGTACATTTCTGTGATGTTGCATTTTATCACGCCTTGAGCGAAAATTATATATTGATATATATATATATTAGTAGATGTTGTATATGTTTTGCATCCGCGCTAGTCCAGTCCCCGCTCTGTCGTTAGTTAAGTAACCTAACGGGTGATGACGGGACCCAGTGGCGAATGCGGATGGCATATACGTACATTATTATTTTCGTTCTTTTTGGTGTGATCAATTGATGGGACCGCGTTGATTCGGATCAATGCAAGCTAAACAAACCTATTCTGATGTTGTTGGAACACTTTTTCAAAAAGCTGTTATTGCAAGGACGTTCACTTTTGTTTTGCACAGTGGTATTCAGTTGGAATATCCTGCTCCTCAGTCGACGAGGCAAGGGCCAAGATCCCTTCACCGGGAGTGACCCCTTGGACAGAAGTTTTCATCAGGGCAATAACTTCACTATAGCCAATTACTTTTGCTATGCATCGTGGTATTCAGTTGGAATATCCTGCACCTCATTCTACGGGGAAAGAGTCGAGATCCCTTCACCGGGAGTGACCTCTTTAGCAAAGGTTTTCGTCACTATATTTTTAAAAGCTATCCGGTTCCTTCAACGATATCAAGTTCATTACGTTAAAGGTTTTAGCTAGAAACCATTCGTAGCCCTCCGTCGTTTCAGACGGGTAGCACGTAGTATTCATGCTATGTTTGTTGGCCTTCGTCAAGGCATAGTGTATGGTAGCTGCTTGTTACCTTTCTGCTGCATAGATAGATGCGTTGGTTTAGGACAGTCGTATAGCCTTGTTGGCCTTCGTCAAGGGCTTGTACGGGTGGGTTCAAATTAACCTAGACAATGACGGGTAGAACTTGACATGTGACTTATGATTTGTTGACCTTCGTCAAGGTCATAAGAGCATGGGGCAAAAATCCACATCGGGAGTTTCTAAAGAAACTGAAACTTGCCAGATATGCGCATACCTTCTGGAGTGTGATAACATGAGCGGATTCCGTTGCGTTATCATGCGATGATAGTTGGATCCCGATTCCCACTGATGAGTTGGTTTACTCCTCGGGTGATCCCGGCTAATTCTTCTTTCAGGTTTGGGGAAGAATTTGACGTTACAGTGGGAGGTTTCCAGATTAGATAAAGTGATAACCATTCTGATCTAGGTTAGAGTGCACGCTGAGTGTTTCTTTTCTCTCTCTCTTTGGCAGCGACCATTGACCCGACCCTAGACTATGACACAGTGACCAAGTTGACCGAGCCTTCTTAATACTGGCTTTTGGATTGTCAGAGTTGCAAACCTCATTGCCACTCCTACTTTTACCCTTTTCTCCGGGACACCCCGTATTACTACGAACGTCCACTTCCATTGGACAAAACCATCGTATGGTTATATACGAACTCGAAGGAATTCGAGGATGGTTTCCGGTTATGGAGAAAACGAATAGGACTATTCAGTTGTCTTTTCCTTTTACCTTCTCTCTCAGATTGCGAGTACTCCTTGGCTTAGGAGATAGTACACCTATTACGCAAATTGGATAGTCTTCTTCCAAACCTTAGGCTGGTGCTGAACGGTGGGGAATGAAGAAAACCAATTATCCTAAACGGTGTACAGAAGGTATTAAGTAAAGACAAAGAAAGGGATTAGTAAGAGGGCAAAGTAAATTGCGACTGCTATTCACGACCAAACCAAGTATTTCTTCGCCAATCCTAAATCACCTTTGTATTTCTCCAGGACACTCCGTATCACTACGAAGATCCCAAGTTTATTGGATAATCCATCGTATGGTTATATACGAACTCGAAAGGAACTTGTTCCAGTTCGGGGATGGATCCTGGTTCAGGAGAAATAAGAATAAAGTTCATTCAGGTGTCTTTTATCTTCACCTTCTCTTGCGTTGCGAGTGCTCCTAGGACTAGGACAGTACACCCATTATGCTTATTGGATAGTCTTCTTCCAAACCATAGGCTGGTGCCGAACGGTGGAGAAGGAAGAAAACCATTTGGCCTAAAGGGGTGTACAGAAGGTAATGACTAAAGACATATAAAGGGATTTGGAGAAATGGCAAAGAATTATACGGTTACAGTTGTGAATCTAGATAATGGAAGAGGCATTACTAGGAATACCAGGATACCCCATCGAAACATTTCAATGTTTCAGTTACACTGTGTACTGTTAAAAGAAAACTGATTTCCCAATTAGACACTTGCTCCAGGGTATGTATTTACCAGGTATGAATCTCTCATCTATATGGTTTTACAGATGATGAGTGGGAGTAAGTTATTGGGAATTAGGTGGTCATCCTCGTTATATCGGGATTCGTTGTAATTGGTGATATTTGAGGAAGTCACCTGGGCTGTTTGCCGGTCGGCAAATATTTGGTTTTGAATATCCGTTGTTATGCACCAACTTCAAATTGATATATCTGTACGTCTATTTAGATAGAGTGAGATATACCTTTTTGAAATTATGTCTATGACATTTACCAATATCAATGGATGGTTAGGTAAGGAGCATTGAACAGCGGTGTAATTCTTCTTAACCATAAGTACAGTTTTCAACCTACGACACACAGTGAATGAGTCAATAGACTCAGGGGACTTATACAGAGTATTGTATATTGTCCAGTGTCCATCAGGACAGAGGGGTTGGTCCTCGTACTATATTCAGTTTACTTATGACTTCTCTAGTTTTAGACAGGTGTTTCGTAGAAACATAGGGTCCAAGTTTTGAGAAGTTATAGGTATATGAATAAAGTAGAGAACCAGGTATTGCAAGTATCAGGATTCTTCAAGGTGATCGAAGATGTAGATACTTGTATATGGTATTCAGTTGATAGTAATGGTTAAGAGAACTTGCTTCTCTTTCAGGTTACTCATAATTGGAAGTATTCCTAAGTTGAGTAACGCTGATCGGCCTCCTTCCATTTAGTTGACATGCACTGGAGACAGCTGCATGATTTGAATCTGGCTCAATTAAATCAGTGCCTCTGTTTCTGTATTGGATATAGAACAGTTCATATCTTGACGTTGTTAAGATACGGGGAGTTGTCCGGCTTATGCTTAAAACCAGACTCCGGATAACTCAAGGCACGTTTCTGTAATGGCTGTTTGTGGGTTGACCCGGGCTATGACGAGGGTTGATATTCTACCATCTGGAAGATCAATAGTGATATTTTTCTTGACTCGCCACAGTTTTAATAAAAATGTTTTTTTTTCTTCAGAAAACAGTAATGGGAGTATGGTAGAACTGGAAGTGATTCCAGAACTGCAAACGATTACTGAAGATTTGATAAGAACCTAAAGATTCAATCTATTTTGACATTCCATTGGCCACTCCGCAGATAAAGTGTGTAACCTCAGGCGCTCGAGAGGTACTTAAGTAGCCTCAAGGACGATGGCAGGGAGGTTCTTGTTTACCCAAACTTGCCATTGCTGTTGTTCCAGACTGTGGGACCCGGCAGGAGGATGAGTATAGCGTCGTTCTAAACTAGCTTTAGAAGTGCACGTGTATATAACTCTGCTAGAGGGTTGTCGTAGTCAGTGGGAGCAGCGGAAGCATTGGTGGATAAGTGGCTTATGTCTATTTATAGACTAAAACAGATATTGCGGAGATAGATCATCTATTTCTGATGTGACAGTCATAGGTTTGACTTCATCAGAATAGGGGATGGATCTGTTAAGAAGGTAGTAGGGTGTGATGTCCTGGTATTTGATGACATACACAGAGTAGGAAGTGATATTTCTATACTACGATCGGTTATACTTTGGTTGTCACACAGTGGTTTCTCCACATGGGATTTGGATATTATATCAGACATTCTAGTTACTAGATTTATGGTTTTAGATCTAGATTTGTGTGGTTTCCCAATCAGGGTACTTAGACAGCATTCTAAGAGCATTTAGAATGGTCGACTCCTGGCACGGTAGTATACCTGCAGGTGATGGAGTCACCCTCTCTAAACGTGTCTTACAGACTAAAGGCGAGATGGATGTGCATGATTGGCAGATCATTTGCTTTGGCAATTGAGTCAATCATGAGATGTCAAGTACCACACCAGATGTTGTTCTTGCAGTAGGTGCAATAAGTTGATATTCATCCAATCCTAGAGAAACAATCGGAAGCAGTTTTAGAACATAAGTGGATGTTCTAAGGATATGATAACAGCATTCTCCTTCGGGAGACAGTTATCATTCCAGGTTTCCAAGGTGACATGGATGGCAGAGTGGCTGTCAGAGTTATAGTTTTCCCTCTGACGAGGGGCAATATTTTGGACAGGTGGTCCAGGTAGATACTGAGGGAAGGCATGGCGCAGGATACTGATTAAGTTCAGTTGACGATCTAGTCTAAAAAGTTTGGATTTGGAGTTCATTTATGAACTAGGTCCCATCAGATATCCAGACACATTCTAAGACAGGTATTGCTCATTTCGGGAGATGGCTTTCTCCGCGAACTTGAGATAGAGAGAGACATAGAAAGAAACATCAGAGCGGATCCACTCACTGAGGCTATTCCTCGAACGCAATAGTTTCGCAAACGAGCTTTGTGAGACTGACTAGTAGAGGAGTTGGGTGTTCGGTATCACACGGGCTGTGAGTATGCGACATCGCAATAATTAGCCTTGACTGCAAGTGGGAGATTGTTGGAGATAGTGTCCTCAGAGTCAATTATTGGATTACAGGCACGTGATTACAATGATTGAGGGAGGACCTATCCCGGTAGGACAGTCTTACTCAAGATGATAGTATGCTATCTGGTTTATCTTTATCATCGTGTACTGCTTTAGGTGACCTTACGAGTCGCTATTACACGTTGATGGAGCCCTTAGAATTCTTGCTTGACTACCAGCAGTATGAGGGCGATCATATATGGGGGAGCTGGGGTCTATAAGCACATCCTTAAAAGGTCCCTAGTCGTGGGAGTTTCGAGATAGGGCATCGATTCTCCAGAGTAGACTAGTGTATATAGTCGAGACCCCGACGAGGGGCGGTGGCCGGTCTCACAAGCCACTGGTGTCAGTTGGTTCACCTATGATGTATACAGGTGCTCATTGGAATATGAGTAGACCGGACAGGACTCGCCCGGAACCTGCTAGTTGGTATTATCCTGGCGTCAGATAGCAGTTCCCAGGTGACATGTGTACAGGTTAGTTCATTGACCTGAGATCGTCATTTGTCTCGTGTGAGTTCCCACTGTGCTTTGATTACTACCCTACCACGCTCAAAGGAGACGTGCAAACAGGTTTTAGTTGGGTACAGTCCCGAGCCACATGGAGGCAGTGAGCGGATCTGCAGGGGTTCGTCTCTCCCGATATTGGGGGTGAAGTCGTGCTGTGTCTAGGAGAGCCAGAACATGAAAAGTCCTTGGCCAAGTCAGGAGATTTACTGGTAGGTATTCCAGTAGTATCTCAGGGTGTTCTGGGCTACACTCCGACACGACTTGTACCGCTATTGGGGGTCTGACTTTTACCAACCCCCTAGGCCCGCCATGCGATGCTCATAGACGAACGGACCAGACTGTACGGATATTGTCACTGACAGGCTCAGTAGGGTGTCGGATGGGTTCGCTCATCGACGTCCCTTTTGGTCAATAGCTGGTGGCCCGTCACGTATGGCTAATACCTCTGACGTGCTAGTGGTTAAATCCACAGCCATAGTATTAACGATACTTTAGAGTCCACCACACACACAGTTACTCAGGTTTCGGGCGAAACGCTGTAGAGGCCGTATGGAGATATGGCAGGGTTCGATCAGATACGTGCGGTATTGCACGGATCGTGATTGGACGGATTTTACTAGCCGACTTTGGTTTAAGCCGGATCCTAGTATTAGACAGTGTAGTTTTGTCTCTTTGCATTTGTGTTCAGTGGGAATACAAATGCGGGCATGTATATGCAGTAGCGGGGTTTTCCTGTAATTTATTACGGGATCAGTTTTCTGAAGTTGCCAGTTTGCGTTCCGTTCCGGCCAGTTTTCCATTGTTCCTTCCCGGCCGGACTTTTTCGTTGGAGGGTGTTATTTGTAGTTTGCAAATAACATTTTGTGGAGGGGGTTTATTGTGATTATGGTTTCATCATGAAGAGATTCTTTATTGGTCATTTCCTTTGCTTTTTGAGATTGGATTTGGATGTGATGAGATTAGAAATGGGTGTGATTTTGTTATCATTTTTTTGGGGTGTGGTCACCTTGATTCCTCTCCAACACTCACCTCCCTTATTTGATTCCCTTCTCATTTTTGGCCGGCCACACATTGGGGGGGGGTGGGGATTTTTTTTTTGGTGAGGAAAATGTTCATCTTATGTATTTTTGCTTTCTACCAAAAATCATTCATCTCCATTGTTCATATTTCCTTCCATCCAAAGGCAACTTGAAAACCCACAAAGAGATAAAGTTTCTACACTAGTCTACAGCATCCCTTGGACGCGTCGGCTAGCCAACTTTGCGCCCGAGTTGCCTCGGTCAAGAGGTGGGAACCCGTAAAAGTATCCGGCTACGTGGTGCCCTTTCCGACGAGGAGGTGACGGACAGAGATTCCGCGGGAGATCGGAGTGGAGACGAAGACCGAAGGACACGGATCGCTTGGTATAACTCTGTACCCGTATTTTAGTTTGCTAGTAGCTGGGTTAATTACCCGATCTGAGTTAAAAGTGCGCGGTGGTGCCGGTTTGCAAGTTCGCAAAGTTTTTCGTTTCCACGTTTCCGGCGTCGGATCGACGGCCGGGGCGCCGCCGCGGACTTACATACGTGCAGTGTTCTATGTCTCATTTGGGGTTGTAGGGAGTTGCCTTTTGGTGGAGGAAATAGATCAAAGCTTTTTGTGGATGAACTTGGGATTTTTGTAGCATGGAAAGAGCAAAAAATCCCCACTACAATTTTTGGACAGCCCACCCATCATGTTGTGGCCGGCCATGGCAAGGAGAATGGGGAGAGAGTGTATCAAAATGAGGGGAGCCACACAAATAATGCAAGTGAGAGGAATATATGTGATCATGAGAAGAAGAATGATCACCAACAAATCCACACTCCATCAACAACCATGATTACTCCAAAAAGTCAAGCAATCATGAGAAGAAGAAGAGGTCAAATGGTGGTGCAACCATCATGAAGCAATAATATGAAAATAACACCCTCCACAAATGCTTATTTGCACAAATGCAAATAAGCCCTCCTCCACCAATCTTCAGCCAATGAAGGATACAAAGAAATATGGCTGAAACGGAAAACAAACTGGCAACTCCAAAAAACGGATCCGGTAATAAATTACAGGAAAACCCCGCTACTGTATATACATACCCGCATTTGTATTCCGACCGAATACAAATGCAATGAAACAAAATCTACACAGTACAATACTATGATCCGGCTAAAACCAAAGCCCGCTAGTATTATCCGTCCGATCATTATCCGTGCAATACCGCACGTACATGATCGAACCCTGCCATATCTCCATACGGCCTCTACAGCGTTTCGCCCGAAACTTGAGCAACTGTCTGTGGGGGACTCTAAAGACTCGTCAACACCTTGGTTGTGGATTTAAACACTAGCACGTCAGAGGTATTAGCCTATACGTAACGGGCTACCAGGTATTGACCAAAAGGGACATCTGTGAGCGAACTCAGCCTGACACCATACTGAGCCTGTCAGTGACAATATCCGTACAGTCCGGTCCGTTCGTCTATGAGCATCGCATGGCGGGCCTAGGGGGTTGGTAAAAGTCAGACCCCCAAAAGCGGTACAAGTCGTGTCGGAGTACAGCCCAGAACACCCTGAGATACTACTGGAATACCTCAGTAAATCTCCTTCCTTGGCCAAGGACTTTTCATGTACTGGCTCTCCTAGACACAGCGCGACCTCACCCCTAATACCGGGAGAGACGAACCCCTGAAGATCCGCTCACTGCCTGCATGTGGCTCGGGACTGTACCCAACTAAAACCTGTTGGCACGTCTCCTTTGAGTGTGGTAGGGTAGTAATCAAAGTACAATAGGAACTCACACGAGACAAATGACGATCCTTAGGTCGATGAACTAACCTGTACACATGTCACCAGGGAACTGCCATCTGACGTCGGGTATAAGACCAACTAGCATGTTCCCGGCGAGTCCTGTCCAGTGTACTCATAACCCAATGAGCACCTGTATACATCTTAGGTGAACCAACTGACACCAGTGGCTTGTGAGACCGTCCACCGCCCCTCGTCGGGGTCTCGACTGTATACACTAGTCTACTCTGGAGTATCGATGCCCTATCTCAAAACTCCCACGACTAGGGACCTTTTAAGGATGTGCTTATAGACTACCAGCTCCCACGTATATGATCGCCCTCATACTGCTGGCAGTCAAGCAAGAATCCTAGGGGCTCTATCAATCGTGTAATAGCGACCTCTCAGGTCACCTAGCAGTACACGATGATAAAGATAAACCAGATAGCATACTATCATCTTGAGTAAGACTGTCCTACCGGAATAGGTCCTCCCTCAATCATTGCAATCACGTGCTTGTGATCCAATAATTGACTCTGAGGGCACTATCTCCAACAATCTCCCACTTGCACTCAAGGCTAATTATTGTGATGTCGCATACTCACAGCCCGTGTGATACCGAACACCCAACTCCTCTACTAGTCAGTCTCACAAATCCCGTTTGCGAAACTATTGCGTTCGAGGAATAGCCTCAGTGAGTGGATCCTCCTTGATGTTTCTTTCTATGTCTCTCTATATCTCAAGTTCGCGGAGAATGCCATCTCCCGAAATGAGCAATACCTGTCTTAGAATGTGTCTGGATGTCTGATGGGACCTAGCTCATAAATGAACTCCAAATCCAAACTTCTTAGACTGTATCGTCAACTGAACTTAATCAGTATCCTGTGCCATGCCTCCCTCAGTATCCTCCTGGACCACCTGTCCATAATACCGCCCCTCGTCAGAGGGAAAATCTATAACTCTGACAACCTCCTTGTCGTCCATGTCACCTTGGAAGCCTGGAATGATAACTGTCTCCCGAATGAGGCTGTCGTTATCATATCCTTAGAACATCCACTTATGTTCTAAAACTGCTTCCGACTGTTTCTCTAGGATAGGATCAATGTCAACTTATTGCATCTAGTGCAAGAACAACATCTGGTGTGGTACTTGACATCTTATGATTGACTCAATTGCCTGAGCAAGTGATCTGCCAATCATGCACATCCCTCTCCCCTTTAGTCTGTAAGACACCTTTAGAGAGGGTGACTCCATCACCTACAGGTACACTACCGTGCCAGGCGTCGTCCATTCTAAATACTCTTAGAATGCTGTCTAAGTACCCTTAATTGGGAAACCACCCAAATCTAGATCTAAAACCATAGATCTAGTAACCAGTATGTCTGATATAATGTCCAAGTCCCATGTGGAGAAACCACTGTGTGACGACCAAAGCATAATAGATCGTAGTATAGGAATATCACTTCCTACTCTGTGTATGTCATCCAAATACCATGACATCACACCCTACTGCCTTCTTAACAGATCCATCCCCTATTCTGATGAAGTCAAACCCATGACAGTCACATCAGAAATAGATGATCTATCTCCGCTACATCTGCTTTAGTCTATAAATAGACATAAGCCACTTGTCCACCAATGCTTCCGCTGCTCCCACTGACTACGACAACCCTCTGGCAGAGTCATATACACGTACACTTCTGAAGCCAGTTCAGAACGACGCTATACTCATCCTCCTGCCGGGTCTCGCAGCCTGGAACAATAGCAATGGCAAGTCTGGGTGAACAAGAACCTCCCTGCCACCGTCCTTGAGGCTACCGGAGTACTCCTCGGGTGCCTGAGGTTACCTATCGTATCTGTGGAGTGGCCAATGGAATGTCAAACCAGATTGAATCTTTAGGTTCTTATCAAATCTTCAGTAATTGTTTGCGGTTCTGGAATCACTTCCAGTTCTACCATACTCCCACTACTGTTTTCTGAAAAAATCCATTTTTATTTAAAACTGTGGCGAGTCAAGAACAATATCACTATTGATCTTCCAGATGGTAGAAAATCAACCCTCGTCATAGCCTGGGTCAACCCACAAACAGCCATTACAGAAACGTGCCTTGGGTTATCCAGAGTCTGGTTTTAAGCATAGGCCGGACAACTCCCCGTACCTTAACATCGTTAAGATATGAACTGTTCTATATCTATACAGAAACAGAGGCACTGATTTAATTGAACCAGATTCAAATCATGCAGCTGTCTTCAGTGCATGTCAACTAAATGGAAAAAGGCCGATCAGCGTTACTCAACTTAGGAATGCTTCCAATTATGAGTAACCTGAAAGAGAAGCAAGTTCTCTTAATCATTACTATCTACTGAATACCATACACAAGTATCTACATCTTCGATCACCTTGAAGAATCCTGATACTTGCAATACCTGGTTCTCTACTTTATTCATATACCTATAACTTCTCAAAACTTGGGCCCTGTGTTTCTACGAAACACCTGTCTAAAAACTAGAGAAGTCATAAGTAAACCGAATATAGTACGAGGACCGACCCCTCTGTCCTAATGGACGCTGGACAACATACAATACTCTGTATAAGTCCTTTGAGTCTAATAACTCATTCCCTGTGTGTCGTAGGTTGAAAACTGTACTATGGTTATGAAGAATTACACTGCTCTTTAATGCTCCTCACCTAACCATCCACTGATATAGGTAAATGTCATAGACATAATTTCAAAAAGGTATATCTCACTCTATGAAAATAGACGTACAGATATATCAATTTGAAATTGGTGCACAACAGCGGATATTCAAAACCAAATATTTGTCGTCCGGCAAACAACCCAGGTGACTTCCTCAAATATCACTGATTACAACGAATCCCGATATAATGAGGATGATCACCTAATTCCCAATAACTTACTCCCACTCATCATCTGTAAAACCATACAGATGTGAGACTCATACCTGGTAAATACATACCCTGGAGTAAGTATCTAATCGGGAAATCAGTTTTCGTTTAACTGTACACAGTGAAACTGAAACATTGAAATGTTTCGATGGGGTATCCCGGTATTCCTAGTAATGACTCTTCCATTATCCAGATTCACAACTGTAACCGTATAATTCTTTGCCACCTCTCCAAATCCCTTTATATGTCTTTAGTCATTACCTTCTGCACACCCCTTTAGGCCAAATGGTTTTCTTCCTTTCCTACTGTTCGGCACCAGCCTATGGTTTGGAAGAAGACTATCCAATAAGCATAATGGGTGTACTGTCCTAATCCTAGGAGCACTCGCAATGCGAGAGAAGGTGAAGATAAAAGACAACCGAATAAACCTTATTCCTATTTCTCCTGAACCAGAATCCATCCCCGAACTGGAACAAGTTCCTTCCGAGTTCGTATATAACCATACGATGGAGTATCCAATAAACTGTGGATCTTCGTAGTGATACGGAGTGTCCTGGAGAAATACAAAGGTGATTTAGGATTGGCGAAGAAATACTTGGTTTGGTCGTGAATAGCAGTCGCAATTTACTTTGCCCTCTTACTAATCCCTTGATATGTCTTTACTTAATACCTTCTGTACACCATCGTTATGCTAATTGGTTTTCTTCATTCCCCACCGTTCGGCACCAGCCTAAGGTTTGGAAGAAGACTATCCAATTTGCGTAATAGGTGTACTATCTCCTAAACCAAAGAGTACTCGCAACCTGAGAGAAGGTAAAAGGAAAAGACAACTGAATAGTCCTATTCGTTTTCACCAGAACCGGAAACCATCCTCGAATAAATTCCTTCGAGTTCGTATATAACCATACGATGGTTTTGTCCAATGGAAGTGGACGTTCGTAGTAATACGGGGTGTCCTGGAGAAAAGGGTAAGAGTAGGAGTGGCAATGAGGTTTGCAACTCTGACAATCCAAAAGCCAGTGTTGTCACTGAGTCATTGTTAGTGTTTATGCCCTAGAAGGCCATTACTGTATCATACTAGCTTGTATATTACTTAATGGAAGCTTGGGATATTCACATGTATATAACAGTCTTGCTAAACATGGTAGTATGCTACTTGGTTTTTCTATCTTAATATGTGAGTGTACGTATTGATAGAGCTCTTAGGATCTTGCTTGTCTACCAGCGTTGTGATGGCAGTCACACTAGTGGGGGCTGGGTAGTCTACAAGCACATCCTCATTCAGGTCCCTGGTCGTTGGATTATCGAGACAGAGCATCGATACTCCGGAGTAGACTAGTGTGTACGCTTCTCATCCCAGTTGGGGAGATGGTCTGTCCCACAGCCGTCAGTACGTCGTACTGGAGATAGTATGCAGGTGCTCGTTAGGTTACGGGTACACCGGACATGACTCACAGGGAACTGTTGGTTGGTTTGATACCAGTCGTCAGTGAAAAGTTTCCAGGTGACATGAGTACAGCGTAGTCCGCAGACTTGACACTGCTACTTCGCCTCGAGTGTGTCCCACTGTTCTTAGATTGCTACCCTACCACGGCTCAAAGGAGTCGTGCAAACAGGTAGCAGTTGGGTGCAGTCCCGAGCACTTGGAGGCAGTGGCGGTTAGACAGGATTCGTCCCTCCCGGTATTGGGAGTAGATATCGTGCTGTGTCAGAGAGCCATTACGCAAAGTCCCTGGCCAGGGCAAGCGAGATTTGCTGGTAGGTTCCAGTAGTTTCTCAGGGTGTAATGGGCTTCCCTCCGACACGACTTATACCGCTATTAGGCGACTGACGCTTGCCGCCCCCCTAGGCCCGATATGCGATAGTCTTGGACGAACGGACCGGACTGTATGGAGATTGTCACATCAGACTCAGTAGGAGTTCGGATGGGTTTTCTCATCGGCCTTCTTATCGACAACTACCTGGGGACCGTTACGTACAGCCAGTGCCGCTTGCGGTCTGTGGTTAAACCCACTGCCAGCGTAGTAGTCGAGTCTCTAGAGTCCCACACAGAGAGTTTCCGACTCCAAGCGAAACGATATAGAGGTTGCATGGTTTTGCGACAAAGGGTTCGGACGCATACGTGCGTTTACGCACGTACGACTTTCGGACAGTTTTTTCCAGTCGGCTTTGGTTTAAGCCAGTTACTGGTATCCGGTTATTGGATTTTTCAGTCTAAAGTTTTTCCGTATTTTTGCGGATTGGAGGGGCGTTCTCGTAATTGTACGAGAAGCTTCTAGAAGATGTGACTAAGGAGGTTAAGGTGACATAAGCTTTGGATAAGATTAGTGAGTCATGAGGGTGATTCATCATGATCATTAATGTACCATAAATGCTTAATGACTCATGTTAATGAATCACCTCTTTTCATTTATGAAGCATGCTTATTCATTTCTATTATTCATTTATTCATTAATCAGAATGCTTCATAATATATTATGATACACTCTCTCTCATCTCATTATCTCATCTCACATTCTCTCTCCTCAAGCTCTCATCTTCAAGAGACTAATCCTTAATCCTCATGTGTTGAGATCAAAGGTTTAGTTAGACTTAAACATCCATTACCTTCACTCTATATCATCCTTTCTTCTTTGATTAGCAATCAAAGTAGATTAGTTACCTCAAGTTAGAGGTGTAGCTTGGTGTTTTGCTCTCGGGTGGATCGTCTACTACCTAGAGAAGGTCGAGGAGAACAAAGGAGGACACAAAGACGAAGGACCGGTTTCATTAGGTATAATCCCTAAACACAAGTGAAAAGAAACTCTTTGTGTACGGTTATTTATAGTTTAGCTTCGATTCAAGCGGTTAGTCGATGTTCGTTCTTTAAACTTGATCGTTTTTGAAAATTCCGCCTCCCTACAAGTACTGGGGTGTACTACATCGACTTACAGTGGTATCAGAGCCTCGCTAAACACTAAATAACTTAATTGCAAATTTGTACGAATTTCGAACGGAAAAACGAAGCCGGAAAACCCTAAAAAATGCAAGTTTCTGTCGAATTTAAAACGATGTCCAAAAATTTTTCAGGTGAGTTCAGAGAGCTTGACATGACACCAGTAGAACACCCAAGAAAAACAGTCGCCTGAATCGTCCAACTCGCCGCGGAACCGCGGCCTCAGCCTACTGAGTCGCCGCGCTTCCGCCGCCGAGTTGGCGAGTCAGGAGCCGAGTTTTCTTCTGTTACTTCTGTGTAATATTTGGGGTTTTCTGGAATATTTAATATTTGCTCAGGTTACTGTTTAACAGAGCAGATTTTGGAGCAATATTGATGTTGTTTAATCGATCGAAATTGTACAGTATTTGCATGTTGGATTATATCTGTGATTGATAAATGTGTTCGTAAACCTCCCCCAACTGCTAGTATGTCGGTTGGCAGGGAGTTGCACATTTCTGAAATGGTTATATCTGTTTGTGCATATAAACTGTATTGGACTGTTGTGGTGTATAGCCGGGGTTTGCAATGGGTTATTGTTTAATTCATTTGTTGTAAATGTAATTTGTTGTAATATTATTTTTGCGGGGCACTTCCAGGTTGCGGTCATAGCCACCGTTGTATTATTTCATTTTACTGTTTTTGCTCCTAGGACTGACCCAAGGTGGGGTACACAGACTGCCGGGTGGGTAGTTTTGCCGTACCCGTAGGGGTCGAGGGTGGGGTAACGGCTATTCATCACAACTGTGTAATCTGTCTTTTCTTGCAGGCTCAAAAGAAATACAGATTGCTTGCAAATCCAATATTGTTTATCTGTGTTCTGGAATGAATATCATTGCGTCAGACGAATGTAAAATATCTATATTTATTGTAGCTATTTAGACGTCACTTATGTTTTACACCCGCGCTAGCCCAGCCCCCGCTCTGTCGTTAGTTAAGTAACCTAACGGGTGATGACGGGACCCAGTGGCGAATGCGGATGGCATAAGAGGACGTTGTATTTTCGTTGTTTTCTGCAATGATAGGTTAATGATGGGACGCATTATCTATAATGCAAAGAAAATAAACCAAAGTTTTAATCGTTGGAACAATTTAAAAGAAACCACTCGGTTATTTTTAAAACAGATATTTTTAAATGCGGAGCTTTAACCACTCCTCTTAAAAGCTATCAGGTTCCTTCGGTTATATCAAGTTCAATACGTTCACGGTTTCGCCAAAACCAGTCGTAGCCCTCCGTCATTTCATTTGGGTATTCAGTAGTATTCAAGCTATGCATTTTGGCCAAAGTCAAGGCATAGTGTTTGGTAGCTGCTGGGTTTTCATTTGTTGCATAAGATAGATGAGTTGGTTTGGGACAGTCGTATTACCATTTGACCAAAGTCAGGGGTATATACGGGTGGGTTCAAATTGACAAGATAATGACGGGTAGAACTTGACATGTGACTTATGACACTTTGACCAAAGCCAAGGTTATAAGAGCATGGGGCAAAAACTTATATCGGGAATTTCTAAAGAAACTGAAATTTGCAAAGAGATGCATACCATTTTGAGTTTGATGAATGTTGGTAGCATTCCTACAACATTATCAGACGATGATTTTTGGATCCCGATCCTACTGTGAGTATATAATACTTATCAGGATATTCGTCACTTAACGATCAATGCTATAAACCTAGTAGGTGTCCAGAAAAGTGTCAGCGGGGTTACGCCCCCAGAGAAAAGAGGTTATTTAATTAAGGAACTTCGCGAAAGCGTTGGAAAATCTCCCTCGAAGTATCGACACCCGGCCTGGCTGAACGGTTAAGCAAGTATTGTACGGTGAGAATAGTCTTGGCTAATTCTTCTTTTATGGTTTGAGGAAGGATTCGAGAAACAGTGGGAGCCATCCAGTTTAGATAAACTAAAAACCACTCTAAACTTGCAAGAGCATCATGCTAAAGAGTTTTCTTCTCTCTCTCCTAATTGCAGCGACCCTGAAAATGACTGGACTTAAGTTACTTTTAGAGAAAAATATACCGACGGGGCCAAACTATAAAGATTGGCTGCGGAATGTCAAAATGGCTTTGACCTATGACAAACTGGGGTACGTCCTCACCGCTACGGCACCTGCTGTCCCTGGTCCCAAATCCAGCAATGCGGATAAGGAAATCCGCAAAACCTGGGATTTAGATTGTGCGAGAGCCAAGTGCATCGTGCTTGCCTCGATGGACAATGAACATCAGAGGAGGCACGAGGATATGTCCCTAGATGGCATATTTCTCCATACAAAGGAACTTTATGGAGAGCAATCTCGTATAGCAAGATACGAGACCTCTAAGAACTTGTTTCGAGCGAGGTTGGCTGTCGGGTCATCAGTAGGTGAACATGTCCTACAGATGATCAGCTATATAGAAGAGCTCGCAGACCTTGGGACGACTTTGGATAATGAGCTCTATACAGACCTTATTCTCCAGTCCCTTCCTCACACCTACGCCCAGTTTATCCTGAACTTCAACCTTCAAAGAAAAGAAGTTGAACTTCCGGAACTCCTGAACATGTTAAGGAGTGCAGAGGGCACCTTGAAGAAATCAAGGGAAACACCCGCTATGTTTGTTGGCGGTTCATCTTCTTCCGGGTCCAAGGCTAGGGCCAAAGGAAGGAAGAAGAAGGCCGCACCCAGACCTAGAGGAGGTGTTGGTAAGGTGGGAGGGAAGGGAAAGAAAAAGAAAGCAGTACCGATAGTTGGTCAGGATGAGTGCTTCCATTGTCACAGGAAAGGGCACTGGAAGAAGGATTGCAAGGCGTGGAACGCCAAGAACCAGGAACCGAAGCAAGCTGTGGCTTCGACTTCAGGTGTGTTTGTAATTGAGAATTGTCTGTCGATCAACTCTACTTCCTGGGTACTGGATACCGGATCAGGATCTCATATTTGCAATTCATTGCAGGCACTGAGAAACCGTAGAGTGCTGAAGGAAGATGATATGATCCTCAGGGTTGCTAACGGAGCTAGCGTGGGAGCTGCGTCCGTCGGGGATTATCACCTAGGATTGACGAGTGGACACATTTTAGTTTTACATAACTGTTATTTTGTACCCAGCTTAACGTGTAATATCATATCAGTTTCCTTGTTATCAAATAAAGGTTATGATTTCACGTTTGTAAGAGATGTTGTCAACATCCACCTTAATCATGGTTTGATTGGGTCCGGTACTCTAAATAACGGCATATATGTTTTAAACCAACTCCAAATTTTCAACGTCCAGAACACACTAAAAAGAAAGTCTCCAGATTTGAATAAAGCTTTCTTATGGCATTGTAGACTGGGTCACATCAATGAGAGAAGGTTGACTAAGTTGCATAGAGAAGGATATTTGGACACGTTCGAATATCAAACTTATGACACTTGTCAATCTTGTCTCAAAGGAAAGATGACAAAGACTCCATTCACTGGACAAGGAGTAAGAGCGAGCGAGCTCTTAGGACTCATACACAGCGATGTATGTGGTCCAATATCTACACATGCGCGAGGTGGTTATTCCTACTTCATTACTTTCACGGATGATTACTCAAGATACGGATTCATTTATCTGATGAAACATAAATCCGAGGCTTTTGAGAAATTCCAGGAGTATAAGAATGAAGTAGAAAACCAAACCGGCAAAAGTATCAAGACACTTAGATCTGATCGAGGTGGTGAATACTTGAGTGCCGAGTTCCTAGGTTACCTAAAAGAGAAAGGAATTCTCTCTCAGCTTACTCCTCCGTACACTCCACAGCATAACGGTGTATCGGAGAGACGGAATCGAACCCTATTGGATATGGTACGATCCATGATGAGTAATGCTGAGTTACCGCGATCTTTCTGGGGTTATGCGCTAGAATCAGCGGCATATCTTCTGAACAGGGCTCCAACCAAGACTGTGCCTACCACTCCATATCAGATGTGGACTGGGAAGAAACCCCATCTTCAGCATATGAAGATTTGGGGATGTCCAGCTTTTGTTAAAAAGCAGCATGTGGACAAGCTCGAGGCACGATCAGTAAAATGTTTGTTTGTGGGATATCCAAAGAACTCCAAGGGATATTAGTTCTATTACGCAGAGGAACAAAAGGTCTTTGTTTCTCGTAATGCCCATTTTCTGGAACATCTGTTTTTAGAAAAGGAATCAAGTGGGAGCGAAATAGAACTGGAAGAAATTCCAGAACCACAAACCAATACTGAAAGTTTGGTAGAACCGGAAGTTCAGGAAGAACAGGACATTCCCGCACCCCTCCGCAGGAGTAGTAGGCCGTCTCATCCGCCTGAGAGATACTACGGTTTTCTTATAGACGGGGATAGAGAGGATTGCATCATAGAAGATGATGAACCTACTGACTTCCAGCAGGCCATCCAGAACGGCGACTCGGTACGATGGCTAGATGCAATGCGAACCGAAATGGAGTCCATGTACACCAACAAAGTATGGACTTTGGACTTTGCTCCAGATGGGGTAAAACCCATAGGATGCAAATGGATCTTCAAGAAAAAGATTGGTGTAGATGGACAGGTGGAAACCTATAAGGCTAGACTTGTTGCAAAAGGTTTTCGTCAAAGACCTGGTTTGGACTATGACGAAACTTTTTCTCCAGTGGCTATGCTCAAATCCATTCGGGTCCTTCTTGCTATTGCTGCCTTCCATGATTATGAAATCTGGCAGATGGACGTAAAGACGGCTTTTCTGAATGGAAATTTAGAAGAGAGCGTCTATATGGATCAGCCAGAGGGTTTCAATCAGAGTGGGAGCAGCGGGAAAGTATGCAAGCTGCTTAAGTCTATTTATGGACTAAAGCAGGCATCGCGGAGTTGGAACATCTGTTTTGATGAGACAGTCAAAGAATATGACTTTATCAAAAATCCAGATGAGCCGTGCATATATAGTAAAGTTGTAGCCAGAAGTGTCGTATTCCTCGTCTTGTACGTGGATGACATTCTATTGATAGGAAATGACATTCCTATGCTACAATCTGTCAAAGGATTCTTGTCACACAGGTTCTCCATGAAAGACCTGGGTGATGCCTCTTACATTCTGGGGATCCGGATCTATCGTGATAGATCCAAGAGGATGTTGGGACTTTCGCAGTCCAGGTATATCGACACTATACTGAAAAGATTCAGTATGGAAGATTCTAAGCGCGGTAATCTACCGGCTTGTCACGGAATCACCCTCTCCAAAGAGATGTCTCCCAAGACTGATTTGGAAAGGGAACGCATGTCTATTATACCCTACGCTTCTGCGGTAGGCTCTATAATGTATGCGTTGTTGTGTACCAGACCAGATGTAGCTTACGCACTGAGCGTGGTAAGCCGGTATCAGTCAGACCCAGGGGAGAAACACTGGATAGCAGTAAAGAACATTCTCAAGTACCTGAGGGGGACTAAGGAGATGTTCTTGGTTTATGGCGGAAAAGACCTCAGGTTGGAGGCCTTTGCTGATTCCGGCTTCCAGAGTGATAAGGACGATTCCAAGTCCATGTCGGGTTATGTCTTTACCCTCAATGGAGGGGCGGTGTGCTGGAAGAGCTCCAAGCAGGACACCGTTGCTGACTCGACGATGGAAGCGGAGTATATAGCTGCTTGCGATGCCGCAAAAGTAGCAATCTGGATGAAGAAGTTCCTAACAGAACTTCAGGTTGTTCCTACCATAGTTGATCCAATACCTCTGTATTGCGACAACAACGGAGCTATAGCTTTAGCGAAGGAACCAAGGTCCCATCAGAAGTCCAGACACATCTTGAGGCGGTATCACCTGATCAGGGAGATCATTGATCGTCAGGAGATCGAGGTTCAGAGAGTTGCTTCAGAAGAGAACATTGCTGATCCATTCACAAAGGCCCTTCCTCAGATTCAGTTCGAGCGGCTACTCGAGATCATCGGTCTTCGATACGCCAGTACATGGCCCTAGTGCAAGTGGGAGATTGTTAGTGTTTATGCCCTAGAAGGCCATTACTGTATCATACTAGCTTGTATATTACTTGATGGAAGCTTGGGATATTCACATGTATATAACAGTCTTGCTAAACATGGTAGTATGCTACTTGGTTTTTCTATCTTAATATGTGAGTGTACGTATTGATAGAGCTCTTAGGATCTTGCTTGTCTACCAGCGTTGTGATGGCAGTCACACTAATGGGGGCTGGGTAGTCTACAAGCACATCCTCATTCAGGTCCCTGGTCGTTGGATTATCGAGACAGAGCATCGATACTCCGGAGTAGACTAGTGTGTACGCTTCTCATCCCAGTTGGAGAGATGGTCTGTCCCACAGCCGTCAGTACGTCGTACTGGAGATAGTATGCAGGTGCTCGTTAGGTTACGGGTACACCGGACAGGACTCACAGGGAACTGTTGGTTGGTTTGATACCAGTCGTCAGTGAACAGTTCCCAGGTGACATGAGTACAGCGTAGTCCGCAGACTTGACACTGCTACTTCGCCTCGAGTGTGTCCCACTGTTCTTAGATTGCTACCCTACCACGGCTCAAAGGAGTCGTGCAAACAGGTAGCAGTTGGGTGCAGTCCCGAGCACTTGGAGGCAGTGGCGGTTAGACAGGATTCGTCCCTCCCGGTATTGGGAGTAGATATCGTGCTGTGTCAGAGAGCCATTACGCAAAGTCCCTGGCCAGGGCAAGCGAGATTTGCTGGTAGGTTCCAGTAGTTTCTCAGGGTGTAATGGGCTTCCCTCCGACACGCCTTATACCGCTATTAGGGGACTGACGCTTGCCGCCCCCTAGGCCCGATATGCGATAGTCTTGGACGAACGGACCGGACTGTATGGAGATTGTCACATCAGACTCAGTAGGAGTTCGGATGGGTTTTCTCATCGGCCTTCTTATCGACAACTACCTGGGGACCGTTACGTACAGCTAGTGCCGCTTGCGGTCTGTGGTTAAACCCACTGCCAGCGTAGTAGTCGAGTCTCTAGAGTCCCACACAGAGAGTTTCCTACTCCAAGCGAAACGATATAGAGGTTGCATGGTTTTGCGACAAAGGGTTCGGACGCATACGTGCGTTTACGCACGTACGACTTTCGGACAGTTTTTTCCAGTCGGCTTTGGTTTAAGCCAGTTACTGGTATCCGGTTATTGGATTTTTTCAGTCTAAAGTTTTTCCGTATTTTTGCGGATTGGAGGGGCGTTCTCGTAATTGTACGAGAAGCTTCTAGAAGATGTGACTAAGGAGGTTAAGGTGACATAAGCTTTGGATAAGATTAGTGAGTCATGAGGGTGATTCATCATGATCATTAATGCACCATAAATGCTTAATGACTCATGTTAATGAATCACCTCTTTTCATTTATGAAGCATGCTTATTCATTTCTATTATTCATTTATTCATTAATAAGAATGCTTCATAATATATTATGATACACTCTCTCTCATCTCATTATCTCATCTCACATTCTCTCTCCTCAAGCTCTCATCTTCAAGAGACTAATCCTTAATCCTCATGTGTTGAGATCAAAGGTTTAGTTAGACTTAAACATCCATTACCTTCACTCTATATCATCCTTTCTTCTTTGATTAGCAATCAAAGTAGATTAGTTACCTCAAGTTAGAGGTGTAGCTTGGTGTTTTGCTCTCGGGTGGATCGTCTACTACCTAGAGAAGGTCGAGGAGAACAAAGGAGGACACAAAGACGAAGGACCGGTTTCATTAGGTATAATCCCTAAACACAAGTGAAAAGAAACTCTTTGTGTACGGTTATTTATAGTTTAGCTTCGATTCAAGCGGTTAGTCGATGTTCGTTCTTTAAACTTGATCGTTTTTGAAAATTCCGCCTCCCCACAAGTACTGGGGTGTACTACATCGACTTACAGTCATAGTCTAGGGTCGGGTCATGGTCGCTGCCAAAGAGAGAGAGAAAAGAAACACTCAGCGTGCACTCTAACCTAGATCAGAATGGTTACCAATTTATCTAATCTGGAAACCTCCCACTGTACCGTCAAATTCTCCTCCAAACCTGAAAGAAGAATTAGTCGGGATCACCCGAGGAGTTAACCAACTCATCAGTAGGAATCGGGATCCAACTATCATCGCATGATAACGTGACGGAATCCGCTCACGTTATCACACTCCAGAAGGTATGCGCATATCTGGCAAGTTTCAGTTTCTTTAGAAACTCCCGATGTGATTTTTGCCCCCATGCTCTTATGACCTTGGCGTGAGGTCAAAATATCATAAGTCATATGTCAAGTTCTACCCATCATTGTCCAGGTTAATTTGAACCCACCCGTACATACCCTTGACGAAGGCTAAAATAGTAGTACGACTATTCCAAACCAATGCATTTATCTTTGCAACAGATAAATATCCGGCAGCTACCAATCACTATGCCTTGGCGTGAGGTCAAAATACATAGCTTGAATACTACCGAATATTTAACTGAAATGATGGAGGGCTACGAATGGTTTCTGGCGAAAACCTTTAACGTAATGAACTTGATATCGTTGAAGGAACTGGATAGCTTTATAAAAATATAGTGACGAAAACCTTTGCTAAAGAGGTCACTCCCGGTGAAGGGATCTCGGCTCTTTCCCCGTAGAATGAGGTGCAGGATATTCCAACTGAATACCATGATGCAAAGCAAAAGTAATCGACTATAGTGAAGTTATTGCCCTGACGCAAACTTCTGTCCAAGGGGTCACTCCCGGTGAAGGGATCTCGGCCCTTGCCTCGTCGACTGAGGAGCAGGATATTCCAACTGAATACCACTGTGCAAAACAAAAGTGAACGTCCTTGCAATAACAGCTTTTTGAAAAAGTGTTCCAACAACATCAGAATAGGTTTGTTTTTAACTTGCATTGATCCGAATCAACGCAGTTCCATCAATTGATCACACTACAAAGAACGAAAATAACGACGTACGTATATGCCATCCGCATTCGCCACTGGGTCCCGTCATTACCCGTTAGGTTAGCTAACTAACGACAGAGCGGGGACTGGACTAGCGCGGATGCAAAACATATACAACATCTACTAGTATATATATCAATATATAATATTTCGATCAAGGCGTGATAAAATGCAACATCACAGAAATGTAATAAGCATCACAGAACAATACAGATATCTGGGATCCCCAGGTTTCACAGAGCCACTACTGAAACCCGACGTTCCCCTGGTCATGTGGATAGCCTGTGTAATGAAATCCTAGACCCCTACGGGCGCGGCAAGTTACCCGCCAAAACCTGAAGCGAGGCATCCCCCTTCAGCAACGTGAATGGACCACCCAGCACTTTACGGAATCCGGTAACTTGGGCACCCCTCCTGGGTCAACCTGTACCCTCTACGAAAGCGGCGAATAGCCCGCCAATTCTAGAGTGAAGCCCCCTCCGTCTCAACGCCATGAGATGCGGGCTCGTTGCCCTCTAGAATCCGGCTATCCGTGCACCCACCTTGGGGTAATCCTAGTACAGAAAGTAAAAATATACATACAATGGGTACATCGACCTCAACCTGGTCGTGCCCCAAAAGAATAATATACAAACGGGCAGTGACGGCAGTCCACATGTCGGACGCTCGCCCCGTAATATCAAATGTACATAATACAACAAAAACTGTACTAGAATTGCATCCAGGCTATCCCCACGACCAATCCGCAACATCACAGCACAATCACAAAACATCAACGTGAATGTCACGTTCGCAAATCCGTCTAACCGGGCTATAGCAGTTAGACAGGATTTACCGATCAAGTGATATTCACGGTCGCAGATATAATGTAAATACTGTGAACAATGTGTTTAAAAGTATTCGATCGATCAAATTTACCCAAGTGGGCCCCAAGCACTACTGTAGCACTTACAGAAAATCTGGGCCCAAAAATAATATTCCAAAACCCCTACTTTCAACACAGAGACTCTATGTAAAAAATTGATGCACTGAACATACAAGATGGCGGCGGAACCGCGGCCCAAACAGGGGTTTGGCCGCGGTTCCACGGTGGTATAATGGGTTCATGCAACCAAATTTTACCAGAGTTCTCCTACTTCCCTGCACATGTTTCTGAAACAACCTGAAAAATTTTTGGAGCCAAAAATATTTCGACAGAAACCTGAACCAGAAAACGGGGGTTTTGGAATTTTTCATTCGATCGAAAATGTAAACACATTAGACAAAGCTAGACAAGGTTAATGGCGAGGCTCTGATACCACTGTAAGTGCACGGCGGCGCCCCGGCGGTCAATCCGACGCCGGAATGCGGAAGCGATGATTTACTTTAACTTTTCAAACCGGCACCACCACGCACTATAAACCCGGATCGTGCCATTAAACTAGTCCTAGCTATCAAGGGAAGGGGTAGAGAGATATACCGAGCGATCCGTGTGCTTTGGTCTTCTCGTCGTCGTCCCGATCTCCCCACGGAATCTCCGGTCTCCACCTCGTCGCCGGAAGGGCACCACGTCGCCGGCTTCTTTTACGGGCTCCCGCCTCTGGACCGAGGCAACTCGGGCACGAAGTTGGCGAGCCGACGTGCCCAAGGATTGCTGTAGAATACGTGTAGTGTTCAATGTCTCATTTGGGGTTGTAGGGAGTTGCCTTTTGGTGGAGGAAATAGATCAAAGCTTTTTGTGGATGAACTTGGAAATTTTGTAGCATGGAAAGAGCAAAAAATCCCCACTACAATTTTTGGACAGCCCACCCATCATGTTGTGGCCGGCCATGGCAAGGAGAATGGGGAGAGAGTGTATCAAAATGAGGGGAGCCACACAAATAATGCAAGTGAGAGGAATGATATGTGATCATGAGAAGAAGAATGATCACCAACAAATCCACACTCCATCAACAACCATGATTACTCCAAAAAGTCAAGCAATCATGAGAAGAAGAAGAGGTCAAATGGTGGTGTAACCATCTTGAAGCAATAATATGCAAATAACACCCTCCACAAATGCTTATTTGCACAAATGCAAATAAGCCCTCCTCCACCAATTTTCAGCCAATGAAGGATACAAAGAAATATGGCTGAAACGGAAAACAAACTGGCAACTCTAAAAAACTGATCCCGTAATAAATTACAGGAAAACCCTGCTGCTGTATATACATACCCGCATTTGTATTCCAACCGAATACAAATGTAATGAGACAAAATCTACACAGTACAATACTATGATCCGGATTAAACCAAAGCCCGCTAGTATTATCCGTTCGATCATGATCCGTGCAATACCGCACGTACATGATCGAACCCTGCCATATCTCCATACGGCCTCTACAGCGTTTCGCCTGAAACTTGAGCAACTGTCTGTGGGGGACTCTAAAGACTCGTCAACACCTTGGTTGTGGATTTAACCACTAGCACGTCAGAGGTATTAGCCTATACGTAACGGGCTACCAGGTATTGACCAAAAGGGACGTCTGTGAGCAAAGTCAGCCGGACACCCTACTGAGCCTGTCAGTGACAATATCCGTGCAGTCCGGTCCGTTCGTCTATAAGCATCGCATGGCGGGCCTTGGGGGTTGGTAAAATTCGGACCCCCAAAAGCGGTACAAGTCGTGTCGGAGTACAGCCCAGAACACCCTGAGATACTACTGGAATACCTACCAGTAAATCTCCTGCCTTGGACACGGACTTTTCATGTACTGGCTCTCCTAGACACAGCGCGACCTCACCCCCAATACCGGGAGAGACGAACCCCTGAAGATCCGCTCACTGCCTCCATGTGGCTCGGGACTGTACCCAACTAAAACCTGTTTGCACGTCTCCTTTGAGCGTGGTAGGGTAGTAATCAAAGTACAGTGGGAACTCACACGAGACAAATGGCGATCCTTAGGTCGATGAACTAACCTGTACACATGTCACCAGGGAACTGCCATCTGACGTCACGTATAAGACCAACTAGCATGTTCCCGGCGAGTCCTGTCCGGTGTACTCATAACCCAATGAGCACCTGTATACATCTTAGGTGAACCAACTGACACCAGTGGCTTGTGAGACCGGCCACCGCCCCTAGTCGGGGTCTCGACTGTATACACTAGTCTACTCTGGAGTATCGATGCCCTATCTCGAAACTCCCACGACTAGGGACCTTTTAAGGATGTGCCTATAGACTACCGGCTCCCACGTATATGATCGCCCTCATACTGCTGGCAGTCAAGCAAGAATCCTAGGGGCTCTATCAATCGTGTAATAGCGACCTCTCAGGTCACCTAAAGAGGTACACGATGATAAAGATAAACCAGATAACATACTATCATCTTGAGTAAGACTGTCCTACCGGAATAGGTCCTCCCTCAATCATTGCAATCACGTGCCTGTGATCCAATAATTGACTCTGAGGGCACTATCTCCAACATGGATGGGATCCACGTACATGCAGATTGATTACATTGATCATCCCTCATATTTATGATATGCTATTACCTGAGGCACTGGTACCAGCACTTGGCACTACACTCATGTATAGAGATTACATTGCCACGTTAGCATGCTTAAGACTTATTCATGTTGAGGTTTATATATATCTGACAGTATTGACCTAGGATGGGTCATACATTCGATCTCTGCTTGTAGATATTTTCTATTCACGAGTTGGAAACTCACCCCCGTTGTGCTGCAGTTCTTGCAGGTTTTGCTGTACAGATTCCATAGCGGCTTTTCTGGCACACTGCTTCCATATGGGTGATTTGCTTGGGTAGGTGGGTTCTTTGTATCACGACCACCATTGTTGATGTATTATTCATTGTATCTAGAAATTCCATCAACCAAAACTTGTATATTGTTTCAGACTTAGAAAATCAGTTATGTATTAATTCGACCTTAGAGTCGCGCGTTTTAGTATTACGGTTTTCATGCTGTTTTAAGTTCTTTCTGAGTTTTGATCCTCGCCCTTCGGCGTTGTATATTATTATTGCTTGCGTGGTTGTGACTGTCGATTGACGAAGAGCTAGCTCCCGCTTGGAGATGCCTTTTATCATTTCATATACATTATTCTTGTTGTACCCCGTTCGGGGCCAGTCTTTACGAAGGAAACTCTGCCAATATTTTCAGAAAAGACGACACATTTTTAAAAATGCATTTTCGGCTTAGTTATTTAAAAACTTTGATTTCATACATGCTTTCTTTACTGATTAAAAACCAGATTCTTTATTTACTCCTTAAAATGGTTTTAGATTTCTAGGCTTTTGGCTTACTTGGATCAGATGGAGTCCTATAGACTTCATATGGTTCAAGGGCTAGTCACGTGCTCTTTCGGGTCGTGACACCCCCGCTCTGTCGTTAGTTAAGTAACCTAACGGGTGAATGACGGGGCCCAGTGGCGAATGCAGATGGCATAAGCGGACGTTGTATTTTCGTTGTTTTCTGCAATGATAGGTTAATTGATGGGACGCATTATATTAATGCAAAGAAAATAAACCAAAGTTGAATCGTTGGAAAAATTTAAAAGAAACCACTCGTTTATTTTTAAACAGCTGATTTTTAATTGCGGAGCTTAAACCACTCCATTTAAAATCTATCAGGTTCCTTCGATCATATCAAGTTCACTACGGTTACGGTTTCGCCAAAACCATTCGTAGCCCTCCGTCATTTCATTTGGGTATTCAGTAGTATTCAAGCTATGTATTTTGACCAATGCCAAGGCATAGTGTTTGGTAGCTGCTGGGTATTCATCTGTTGCATAGATAGATGAGTTGGTTTAGGACAGTCGTACTGCCATTTGGCCAACGTCAGGGGTATGTACGAGTGGGTTCAAATTAACAAAGATAATGATGGGTAGAACCTGACATGTGACTTATGACATTTTGGCCAACGTCAAGGTCATAAGAGCATGAGGAAAAAATCCATATCGGGAGTTTCTAAAGAAACTGAAACTTGCTAAAGTTGCATACCATTTGGAGTGTGATAATTTTGGTAGGATTCCTTCAGTTTTATCACACGATGATATTTGGATCCCGATCCTACTGTGAGTATATGCTACTCATCAGGAGATTCTTTCACTTAATGATCAATGCTGTAAACCAAGTAGGTGTCGAGAAAGGTGTCAGCGGGGCTATGCCCCCTGGGAAAAGAGGTTATTTAATTAAGGAACTTCGTGAAAGCGTTGTAAAACCTCCCTCGAAGTACCGACATCGGCTTGGCTGAACGGTTAAGCAAGTATTGTACGGTGAGAATAGTCCTGACTAGTTCTTTTTTTTGGTTTGAGGAAGGATTCGAGAAACAGTGGGAGCCATCCTGTTTAGACTAATTAAAAACCACTCTAAACTTGCAAGAGCATCATGCTAAAGTGTTTTTTCTCTCTCTCCTAATTGCAGCGACCCAGAACATGACGGGCCTTAAGTTATTATTAGATAAAAAATATTTTGACAGGGCCAAACTATAAAGATTGGTTCAGGAATGTCAAGATGGCAATCACCTATGACAAATAGGGGTATGTCCTTACTACTAAGGCCCCTACCGCCTCAGGTCCAGAATCCAGTGTCACGGATAAAGAAATCCGCAAGACCTAGGAGTTAGACTGCGCGAAGGCTAAATGCATCGTGCTTGCCTCTATGGATAATGTGTTAGTTGTATGTATGCCCTAGAGGCCAGTATTGTACAGATGATGTATATTATATTGGATGCTTGGACACATATAGAGATGACTTTCTTGCTCGATATGATAGTATGCTATCTGGTTGCTCTTTATCTTAACATGTATACTTGTCTCTTTATACTGTCTTAGAGTTACATGTTGGTAAAGCCCTTAGGATGTGTACTTGACTACCTGGACTATGATGCGGATCATACTAGTGGGGACATGGTAGTCCATAAGTACATCCTTCAAGGTCCCTAGTCGTGGGTGTATCGAGACGGGGCGTCGATATACCAGTGTAGACTAGCGTATACGCTTCTCGACCCATGAGATAGGCGATGGATGATCCCATATCCATTGGTGTTTGACATCAGAGATGGTATACGGGTGCTCAGTGGAGACGGGGTACACTAGACGGACTCGCCGAGAATTCCCAGATGGTATTATACCTCACGTCAGATGGCAGTTCTCAGGTGACACTTGTGCAGGTTAGTCTGTAGACCCGAGATCGTCATAGAGTCTTGTGCGATTCCCACTGTGCTTTGACTTCCACCTTACCACGTCCATGAGGGCGTGCAAAACGGTGGTTTTTGGGTACAGTCCCGAGTCACATGGAGGCAATGAGCGATAGGAGGGGTTTCGTCTCTCCCGGTATTGGGGGTTGATGTTGCACTGTGCTCGATTGGCCGTAACAGGGAAGTCCCTGGCCAGGGCTGATTGGAGATTTACTGGTAAGTGTTACCAGTAGTTTCTCGACCCGTTATGAGCCTCACATCGGCACGACTTATCAGTTATTGGGGTCTGACGTTTACCACCCCTAGACTTGATATGCGACATATCAGACGAGGAGACCGGACTGCACGGGTAGTGTTGCCGGTTGGCTCGACGGGAGTTGTAGCAGGTTCGCTTGTTCTCTTCTGATCGCTCAATACCCAGGTGGCCGTTACGTTTAGCTGACTGCTTGTGGCTTGGGGGTGCTTGATATGATCATCACCCACTACCGGCGTATTGACGAGTCTTAGAGTCCCACAAAGGAGTTACCTAGTCCAGGCGAAATGTTGTGGTGCGCGTATGCGATATGCGCATGGACCCGATTAAAATGCGTGTATAGGATACCGTATATTGATCGGGCGGCTTGCTTTTGGTGGGGTCATATATGATATGGCGGGATTGATAAATCAAGTGTTGATTTATCATTTAACCATTAGTTTCTCACTAGAAATCCTTTCTTGTGTTTAATGGATGTATGCATGCATGTATGCTTTCTTTATAGATTCATGCACATATGGATGTGCATACATACATACATACATACATCATCTATCATGGTTGTTTATACATAGAAAATGGTGGCAATATAAGACTCACACCATCGTTTATATTATGGATTATTATTTCTATTTATGCTAAAACAAAAGAAAAGAGATAAGATTAAATCATAGATTAGTTTCTACACTCTTGTTTTGACCTAACTATGTTCACCAACCTTTTGACCATGGTTTAATCTTTCTCTTGTGTTTTAACTAAAGTAAAATTAAATATCCATTAAAGATAACCATGGTTTGAGATGAAGAAGGAAAAATATATATACTTAAATTTTTCTTTTTCTCATAGGAGTTATTCTTCTCTTCTTCTAAAAATAGCCATCATCTTCTTCAACCTTGATATCTTGCTCTTTAGAATTTTCAAGTGAGAAAAATACTCAACAAGATAGGATTTTGAAGTGAGAAAGAGAACCACAACACCATTCTACACAAGTCTAGCCCACTTGTTTAGAGTGTAAGCTTCATTTCATTCTCTAGATAAAGTGAAGTTGCAAGCTTGGACAAAGCGGACTCCGGGTGGATTATCGTGGACCTAGAGGAGTTCAAGCGGACTTTTTCCAAACCCCAAGTAGCCGAGGAGTCTAGCGTAGGGAGCTACAAAGGTTGTACTCTCAAAACCCTAGCTTTTCATACTTGTGATGAAGTGTAGTTTATGAAACCCTAATTTTTCTAGGAACGATTCATTGTATGTTTACTTAGCACCCTAAAAATTCAATCTTTGGTACATGTGATGCTTCCAATCCCTTCATGAGGTGCTAGGTAAACCCAACATTGGTATCAGTGCCGACCTAGAACATTAGGCGACACTTTAGCGAAGTCAAAACTCCGATCGAACCAAAATACGACCTTTTCGGACCCCCTCTGGACATTTTTTAAAACCTGGTTATTTTCAGAACTAAAAATATGTAAAAAATTCAGCAGGTAAATATAAGAATTACTGTGAAAAACGATGCCATGAACAGTTAATTCCACCGCGGAACCGCGGCAATAGCCTGCTTAGGCCGCTGTTCCACGGCCGTTCTGTTGCTTCATCGTGTCGTTTTTGTACAGTAACTAATTTATCTGCTTGTATATTGTTTTGGAGTATTTTTAATCTGAATTTAGTACTGTAAATTCTGGAGATGATTTTGGACTCGTCGATTCGATCGGAATTTTGATTTCGTGACTTTTCCGGGTAAATTAGAAAGTATCGAAATGTTCGAACGAGTGTCATTTGCTCACTTTTCACGGGGTTTAAATCCTTCGGAGATACGTGCAAGTTTTGTGGTGGATCCTCTAGAAGACAACAAACCTTAACTCGATTATGTGACCGTCTTGAACTGCCCTTTGAACCTTAGGGTTTGAGGCAGTACGGCGTGCTACATGTGAGGCGTTGGCTTGACCCTTCTACGGCTGGACCGCTAGTACTGTGTCACACTCCGGGTTTTTGAACTCCGCTCAACTGTTGAGCTTTAGCGAATTTTGTGTATTTAATCGTTCGTTCGAAAACTTTAATACTGTCTATTTATCTGGAATGTGATGCAATGTGTGGAATTCATATTACTAGACATGAAATACGAAGTATGTGATATTTCGCATTTACGATGTCTAAAGAGAATGTGGATTCCAGATATTGCAGTTTTACACTTTCTTTTCTGTGACCGTAAGTGTAGTATGTAGTGGTATTGCCGATTGTCGTTGCTATACGTCGACGACAATCGGTGTATGCATACTTACTTACGTTGATGATATGAGATATTATGTGTTGCTGAGATATGATGTGCAGGATTGTCGCGATTGAATAGCCGGGTTTTTTTATGTGAGATGAGAGTTTTATATTTTCATTCATGTAAATTCAAATGTAATGTAATATTCTTTTATTTGGGGCACTTCCGGGTTGAGGTTGATGCTACCAGTGTTGTATATTATTTACTTTTCCGCATTAGGATGGACGCAAGGAGGGGAGCACGGGTGACCGGGTTCTGGGGTTCAGTGGGAGGCCATCTCGAGGAGTCGAGACCGGGTCTCCAAAACTCCAGAATTGGTAGGGTCACTTGCCGCTCTCGTAGGGGTCCAGGGTGTGGGCGTGGCTATTCATCGCGACTGTGGAATCCGTATTTTCTATTTTTGGCTAAATACTAAATACGGACGTCCTAGTATATCCCACATTGTATCTATGTTTCTGCTGCGATATCTATGATGTGATCATGTGATGTCCTGTGATAGATACAGTATATAGTATATATGATATATTATATAGACGTTACTTATGTTTTACACCCGCACTAGCCCTGCCCTGCTCTGTCGTTAGTTACCTAACCTAACGGTGCACGAGGGGATATCGACGCGAATGCAGATAGCATAAGTGTACGTCGTATTTATCTGTGATGTTTAGGTGACTTAAATGATGGGACTTCATTAATATGATTAATGAAAGAAAAGAAACCTAAAAGATGTTGTAGAATCAAATTTTAAATAAAAAGGGTAGTACAGTTTTGCTTTGCATAGCGGTATATATGATATACTCGGCACCTTATTCGATGGGGAAAGAGCCGAGATCCCTTCACCGGGAGTGACCTCTTTAGCAAAACTGGAAGATGCTACAACACCCGGTTTGACTTTTGATTGCTTTTGGAGTTTTGCTTTGCATAGTGATATATATGATATGTCCTGCACCTTATTCGATGAGGAAAGAGCCGAGATCCCTTCACCGGGAGTGACCTCTTTAGCAAAACTAATAAAAGCCTCAAATCACTCCATTTCAAAATTCATTCGATTCTACAACGATATCAAGTTCATTACGCTTATGGTTTTCTGAAAAACCTGCGTAGCCCTCCGTCATTTCAGATAGATATTATTTAGTATTCGTGCTATGTTTGTTGACTTAGTCAAGGCGTAGTGTACGGTAGCTAAATAGTGTTTATCTGTTAAAACATGAGATATGATTGGATTAGGGTATTCGCACGGCCTTGTTGACTCAGTCAAGGGTCGTACGGGTGGGTTTAATTCAATCGAGAAATGTACGGGTTGAACTTGACTTGCGATTTATGGTTTGTTGACTTAGTCAAGGTCATATATCGCTAGGGGAAAAATATTATCGGGAATTTCAAGTGTTGAAATTTGCAATGAGATTGCATACCTTCTATGAGATAGTTGGATCCCGATACCCACTGCGAGTAATTGTTACTCCTGGGAGAGTTTTACACAGGACAATTAGCCGATCAAGTAGGTGTCTAGAAAGGTGTCAACGGAGTTATGCCTCAGGGAAAACGAGGTTTACTTTAATTAGGTCTGTGCGACAGCACGGGGAACCTCCCTCAAAGTACCGACACTGGCCTGGCTGAAAGATCGGCGAAGTTGTAGGGTGTAATTAATCCCGGCTAGTCTTTCCTTTTAGGGTTTGAAGGAAGATTTGATAAAAACAGTGGGAGTCATCCTGATTAGATAAGATAATAACCAATCTGATCTTGCAAGAGCATATGCTAAAGTGTTTTCTTCTCTCTCTCTAGGTAGCGACCATGTCATGCCTTAATCAAGATAATAATATGGATGTATTGACCGAACCCGCATGTTATACTGTGGAGGGGAACGTTGGACCCGTTCTTTCTTATAAGAGTTATAAGACTGAACAGGGATTAGGAGAATATCTGGATTCTCACGCCGCCCAAAAGAACATGCATGTTGATGCATCTTCTTGAGGTGTGTTAGTTATTGAGAACTGTTTTTCAGTTCACCTTACGTCCTGGGTATTAGATACCGGATCAGGATCCCACATATGTAAAATGTTACATGGGCTACGTAAAGGTAGAGAACTGGGAAAAGGTGATCATTCCGTTCAAGTAGGGAATGGGGAAAATGTTGCAGCCAAAGCAGTTGGCAAATATCACCTGGTATTACCAAGTGGTGATACACTAATTCTGAATGAGTGCTATTATATACCGAACATGATGTGCAACATTATATCAGTTTCTTTATTAAGTAAAGAAGGATATAATTTTGTAGTAAAGGATAATGTTATGAACATATTCCTAGATCAAAAGTTGATTGCATCAGGCTCGTTACGTAATGGCATATTCATTCTCAATCAAAATACAGTCATCAATATACAAAACACACACAAGTGGAAAAGCTCAGAAATGAACGAATCCTTCTTATGGCACTGTAGACTTGGCCATATTAATGAGACACGGCTAGCTAAGTTACATAAGAATGGATATTTGAATTCATTCGAATTATCATCTTATGACACTTTCCATTCATGTCTCAAAGGAAAAATGACCAAAACTCCGTTTAGTGGACACGGAGAAAGAGTTACTGAACTCTTAGGACTGGTACATAGTGATGTATGCGGTCCTATGTCTACACATGCCAGGGATGGTTCTTCGTACTTCATTACATTCACTGACGATCTCTCTAGATACGGGCATGTGTTCCTGTTGAAACACAAGTCTGAAGGTTTTGAGAAATTCAGAGAATATAAGCACGAAGTAGAGAACCAAACGGGCAAAAGTATTAAGATTCTTCGATCGGATTGAGGAGGTGAATACTTAAGCATTGAATTCCTAGATTATCTAAAAGGGAATGAGATTCTCTCTCAGCTTACTCCTCCTTATACACCACAGCACAACGGTGTATCGGAACGAAGGAATCGCACCCTATTAGATATGGTGCGCTCAATGATGAGCGATGCTGAGTTACCTATTTCCTTTTAGGGGTATGCGCTTGAGACAGCCATATACCTATTGAATCTGGTTCCGTATAAATCTGTACCTACCACACCATATGAGATATGGAGTGGGAAGAGACCATATTTTAAAAGAATTAAGATATGGGGTTGTCCGGCCTATGTCAAAAAGCAAAATCCGGACAAACTCGAGGCACGATCAGTTCTTTGCAAGTTTGTGGGATATCCAAAGAATTCTCAAGGATATTTTTTCTACCAAGCTGAGGAACAAAAAGTGTTTGTTGCTCAACATGCCACCTTTTTGGAAAGGGAATTTCTTGCAAAAGAAATTAGTGGCAAAGAGGTAGAGCTGGAAGAGGTTCCAGCACCACAAACTACAACTGATGATTTAGTAGAACCAGAGGATTCAGTAGTACGCGACGAACCCCAGCCTCTCTGCCGATCTAGTAGGGTTTCTCGTCCACCTGAGAGATACTACGGTTTTCTCATTGACGGTGGGAGCGAGGATTGCATCATGGAGGATGATGACCCAACTAGTTTCGAGCAGGCCATCACGAGTAGAGACTCAGTGAAATGGCTGGATGCAATGCGGTCCGAGATGGAATCCATGTACACCAACAAAGTATGGACTTTGGAAGTTGCTCCTGAAGGGGTAAAACCCATTGGGAGCAAGTGGATCTTCAAGAAAAAACTTGGTGTAGATGGGAAAGTGGAGACTTTCAAAGCTAGACTTGTTGCAAAGGGTTTTCGTCGAAGACCAGGTGTGGACTATGACGAAACCTTTTCTCCAGTGGCTATGCTTAAATCCATCCGGATCATGCTTGCCATCGCTGCATATCATGATTACGAAATTTGGCAAATGGATGTTAAGACCGCCTTTCTAAACGGTGATTTAGAAGAGTGCGTGTACATGACTCAGCCAGAGGGCTTCGTAGATAGTGGGAGTAGCAGGAAGGTGTGCAAGCCGCTTAAATCCATTTATGGATTAAAGCAAGCATCGCGGAGTTGGAACATCTGCTTTGACGTCATTATCAAAGAGTTTGATTTCGTCAAAAACGTAGATGAACCTTGTATCTACAAGAAGGTGGCAGAGAGTAAGGTTGTCTTCCTCGTATTGTATGTGGACGACATACTCTTGATAGGAAATGACATTCCTATGGTGCAATCGGTCAAGCTCTTCTTATCACAAAGATTCTCAATGAAAGATCTTGGTGATGCCTCCTGCATATTAGGGATTAGGATCTATAGAGATAGATCCAAACGGATATTGGGATTGTCCCAATCCAGGTACATTGACACCATACTAAAGAGGTTTAGTATGGAAGAATCCAAGCGTGGGAACTTACCCACGATCTCTGGAGTCACTCTCTCCAAAGAAATGTCTCCCAAGACTGATTTGGAGAGAGCTCGCATGCAAGGGATACCCTATGCTTCGGCTGTAGGCTCTATTATGTACGCGATGCTATGTACCAGACCCGATGTAGCATACTCACTAAGTGTAGTGAGCAGGTATCAAGCTGATCCTGGAGAGAGTCACTGGACAGCTGTGAAGAGCATTCTCAAGTACTTGCGAAGGACTAAAGAGATGCTCTTGGTGTATGGTAACGGAGAACTCCAAGTGGAGTCCTTTACCGATTCGAGCTTCCAGAGTGATAAGGACGACTCTAAGTCGCAGTCGGGATTTGTCTTTACCCTTTACGGAAGGGCGGTTAGCTGGAAGAGTTCCAAGTAGGAAACCGTGGCAGACTCGACGATGGAGGCTGAATACATCACTGCCAACGATGCTGCCAAAGAGGCTGTCTGGATCAAGAAGTTCATTACTGAACTTGGAGTGGTTCCATCCATTGAGCATCCAATACCTTTGTATTGCGATAACAATGGAGCGGTGGCTTTGGCCAAGGAACCCAGGTCCCATCAACGATCCAGGCATATTCTGAGGCGGTATCACCTGATCCGGGAGATAGTTGATCGCCGGGAGATCGAGGTCAGGAGGGTTGACACGAAGAATAACACTGCGGATCCACTCACGAAGTCCATTCCCCAGATACAGTTTGAGAGACTCTTCGGGATGCTCGGTATTCGTTACTACAGCAGCTGGCCCCAGTGCAAGTGGGAGATTGTTAGTTGTATGTATGCCCTAGAGGCCAGTATTGTACAGATGATGTATATTATATTGGATGCTTGGACATATATAGAGATGACTTTCTTGCTCGATATGATAGTATGCTATCTGGTTGCTCTTTATCTTAACACGTATACTTGTCTCTTTATACTGTCTTAGAGTTACATGTTGGTAAAGCCCTTAGGATGTGTACTTGACTACCTGGACTATGATGCGGATCATACTAGTGGGGACATGGTAGTCCATAAGTACATCCTTCAAGGTCCCTAGTCGTGGGTGTATCGAGACGGGGCATCGATATACCAGTGTAGACTAGCGTATACGCTTCTCGACCCATGAGATGGGCGATGGATGATCCCATATCCATTGGTGTTTGACATCAGAGATGGTATACGGGTGCTCAGTGGAGACTGGGTACACTAGACGGACTCGCCGAGAACTCCCAGATGGTATTATACCTCACGTCAGATGGCAGTTCTCAGGTGACACTTGTGCAGGTTAGTCTGTAGACCCGAAATCGTCATAGAGTCTTGTGCGATTCCCACTGTGTTTTGACTTCCACCTTACCACGTCCATGAGGGCGTGCAAAACGGTGGTTTTTGGGTACAGTCCCAAGTCACATGGAGGCAATGAGCGATAGGAGGGGTTTTGTCTCTCCCGGTATTGGGGTTGATGTTGCACTGTGCTCGATTGGCCGTAACAGGGAAGTCCCTGGCCAGGGCTGATTGGAGATTTACTGGTAAGTGCTACCGGTAGTTTCTCGATCCGTTATGAGCCTCACATCGGCACGACTTATCGGTTATTGGGGTCTAACGTTTACCACCCCTAGACTTGATATGCGACATATCAGACGAGGAGACCGGATTGCACGGGTAGTGTTGCCGATTGGCTCGACGGGAGTTGTAGCAGTTTCGCTTGTTCTCTTCTGATCGCTCAATACCTGGGTAGCCGTTACGTTTAGCTGACCGCTTGCGGCTTGGGGGTGCTTGATATGATCATCACCCACTGCCGGCGTAATGACGAGTCTTAGAGTCCTACAAAGGAGTTACCTAGTCCAGGCGAAATGTTGTGGTGCGCGTATGCGATATGCGCATGGACCCGATTAAAATGCGCGTATAGGATACCGTATATTGATCGGGCGGCTTGCTTTTGGTGGGGTCGTATATGATATGGCCGGATTGATAAATCAAGTGTTGATTTATCATTTAACCATTAGTTTCTCACTAGAAATCCTTTCTTGTGTTTGATGGATGTATGCATGAATGTATGCTTTCTTATAGATTCATGCACATATGGATGTGCATACATACATACATACATACATACATACATCATCTATCATGGTTGTTTATATATAGAAAATGGTGGCAATATAAGACTCACACCATGGTTTATATTATGGATTATTATTTCTATTTATGCTAAAACAAAAGAAAAGAGATAAGATTAAATCATGGATTAGTTTCTACACTCTTCTTTTGACCTAACCATGTTCACCTACCTTTTGACCATGGTTTAATCTTTCTCTTGTGTTTTAACTAAAGTAAAATTAAATATCCATAAAAGATAACCATGGTTTGAGATGAAGAAGGAAAAATATATATACTTATATTTTTCTTTTTCTCATAAGAGTTATTCTTCTCTTCTTCTAAAAATAGCCATCATCTTCTTCAACCTTGATGTCTTGCTCTTTAGAATTTTCAAGTGAGCAAAATACTCAACAAGATAGGATTTTGAAGTGAGAAAGAGAACCACAACACCATTCTACACAAGTCTAGCCCACTTGTTTAGAGTGTAAGCTTCATTTCATTCTCTAGATAAAGTGAAGTTGCAAGCTTGGACAAAGCGGACTCCGGGTGGATCATCGTGGACCTAGAGGAGTTCAAGCGGACTTTTTCCAAACCCCAAGTAGCCGAGGAGTCTAGCGTAGGGAGCTACAAAGGTTGTACTCTCAAAACCCTAGCTTTTCATACTTGTGATGAAGTGTAGTTTATGAAACCCTAATTTTTCTAGGAACGATTCATTGTATGTTTACTTAGCACCCTAAAAATTCAATCTTTGGTACATGTGATGCTTCCAATCCCTTCATGAGGTGCTAGGTAAACCCAACATAATGAACATCAGAGGAGGCACGAGAATATGGACCTTGAAGACATATTTCTCCACACCAAGGAACTGTATGGAGAGCAATCTCGTATAGCTAGATAGGAGACCTCGAAGAACTCGTTTCAGTCGAGGCTGGCCGTCGGATCATCTGTAGGGGAACATGTCCTTAAGATGATTGGCTATATTGAGGAGCTCACGGACCTCGGGACAACATTAGAGAACGAGCTGTATAAAGACTTGGTTCTTTAGTCCCTTTCTTCCACCTACCCCCAGTTTATTTTGAATTTCAATATTCAAGGTAAAGAAGTTGAACTTCCAGAACTCCTTAACATGTTGAGGAGTGCAGTGGGCACCTTGCAGAAAGCAAGGGAAACACCCGCTATGTTTGTTCGTGGTGCTTCCTCTTCCAGGTCTAAGGAAAGGACCAAAGGAAGGAAGAAGAAGGCTGCTACCAAACCAAGAGGAGGTGTTGGTAAGGTGGGAGTCAAGGGAAAGGCAAAGGTTGCGGTGCCGGTAGTAGCAAAGGACGAATGCTTCCACCGTCATAGGAAATGCCATTGGAAGAAGGATTGCAAAGCTTGGATTCCCAAGAACCAGGACCCGAGGCAAGTGTGGCTTCGGCTTCAGGTGTGTTTGTAATTGAAAATTGTCTGTCAATCAACTCTACTTTCTGGGTATTGGATACCGGATCAGGATCTTATATATGCAATTCATTGCAGCCACTGAGAAGCCGTAGAGTACTTAAGGCTGGTGATATGACCCTCCAGGTTGCTAACGGAGCGAGCCTGGATACTGTATCCGAAGGGGATTATCACCTTGGATTGACGAGTGGACATATTTTGGTTTTGCGCAACTGCTTTTGTGTACCTAGTTTAACGTGTAATATCATATCAGTATCGTTGTTATCAAAAGAAGGTTATGATTTTACGTTTGTAAGCGATGTTGTTAACATCCACCTTAATCATGGTTTGATTGGGTCCGGTGCCTAGATAACGGTATATACGTGTTAAACCAATTACAGAATTTCAATGTCTAGAATACACTAAAAAGAAAGTCTCCAGATATAAATCAGGCATTCTTATGGCATTGCAGACTAGGTCACATCAATGAGATTAGGTTAACTAAGTTACATAAAGATGGATATTTGGATCCGTTCGAATATCAATCTTATGCCACTTGTCAATCATGCCTCAAAGGAAAGATGAAAAAGACTCCGTTCACTGGACACGGAGTAAGAGCGAGCGAGCTCTTAGGACTCATACACAGCGATGTATGTGGTCCAATGTCCACATATGCAAGAAGCGGTTTTTCATATTTCATTACTTTTACGGATGATTACTCTAGGTATGGGTTCATTTTCTTAATGAAACATAAATCCGAGGCCTTTGAGAAATTCCGAGAATATAAGAATGAAGTAGAAAACCAAACCGGCAAAAGTATCAAGACACTGAGATCTGATCGAGATGGTGAATACTTAAGTGCCGAGTTCCTGGGTTACCTAAAAGAGAATGGAATTCTCTCTCAGCTTACTCCTCCATACACTCCACAACATAACGGTGTATCGGAAAGACGGAACCGGACCATATTGGATATGGTACGTTCCATGATGAGTAATGCTGAGTTACCGCGATCTTTCTGTGGTTATGCACTAGAATCAGTTTCATATCTTTTGAACAGGGTTCCTACCAAGACTGTGTCTACCACACTATATCAGATGTAGAGTGGGAATAAACCTTATCTTCAGTATCTCAAGATAAGGGGATGTCCAGCTTTTGTTATAAAGCAGCATGCGGACAAACTCGAGGCACGCTCAGTACAGTGTAAGTTTGTGGGATATCCAAAGAACACCAAGGGGTATTTTTTCTATTAAGCTGAGGAACAAAAGGTTTTTGTATCTCGTAATGCCCATTTTCTAGAACAACAGTTTTAGAAAAGGAAACAAGTGGGAGCGCAATAGAACTGGAAGAAATTCCAGAACCACAAGCTACTACTGAAAGCCTGGTAGAACCAGAAGTTCCAGAAGAACAGGACATTTTTAACGTTTTGAAAATCGTTTCGGTGAAATTTCGAAAAAACGGTAAAATAATGGGGTTTTCTGTAAAAAGTCAAAATACAAATATCTTTATTATAAAATTAAATATACATATTCTAGCTATGAAATTGCTAGTATTTGGTGTTTATTGAGCCACTGGTGAAATTTCAAATTTTCTGAAATTTTTTCCGAAATTAATTATTTTAATATTATTTTAAGCCGTCAGTAATACATTTAATTAGGGAAAATTACAAATTAGAATGAGTTGAAACAATTTTTGTGCATCATAACACATTAAATAAAATTTTATCATGTGGTTTTTGAAATGAAATGGTTTGCCAAAACGGTTTAGAAAAATATCGAAGAAAAAGGCTTTTTTCGGTGAAATTAGTGTTAATGGGAATTGGGGTAATACATTTATCTTTTTCCCTAACCCACACACCCACACCTCACCCTCTCTTCCCCTTCCCATGTGGCCGGCCCCACCATGACAGCCCTCCCCCCCCTCTCTCTCCAATCACCAAGAAAAGAAAAGAAAACAAAGGAAAAGAAGAAAGAAATAGATAAGTGAGTGGGCTTGAATTTTGTGTGGACTTGACTCTATTTTCCCCACCTCCCTCTCTCTCCTCTCTTCCCCATTTTCTGGCCGAGCCCTCCCTCTACAACAGCCCCCAATTTCCCCTCTCAATTCCTCATCAAAAATCCTCACAAAATGCATCAAAAATCCACCAAAAAAATCCCACAAAATCAAAATCTAACTCCTACCCATTTTTCCTTAGCCTCTCAAGCATGGATTTTGGTGAAAAGTTTTCATTTTGGAGGCCAAGATTTTGGTGATAGATTCATGTTAGATCTCTTTAAATTGTGAGGTATAAATCTTTGCCCTATAGTTAAATTGTTGCTTTAATACTTTAATTCGACTAAATTAGATGCTTAATTAGGTTCAAAATTTAAAACTTGTGAATTCAAGAGAAGGGTTTCAAAAGTCAAGTTAGGTTTTTAGTGATGAGATTGTGGTTGTGTGATATAGTTAACATGTAGTGGGCATGCCATATCAAATATAGTTGCTAGTTTGCATTTTTGTTAATTTAAATTGTGATAATTATATAAATTGGAAACTAGGTTTTAAAAATATATATATATATTGGTGAGATAAAATTCTAATTAGGGTTTCATGGCATTATTAACATTATAAATCGTGGTTTAATATTTTAGTATATGCAAAACCAAGCTTAATTGTAAAATTGTGAATTTTACTTTAAAAAGAGTTAAAATCGGTATTTTTGCAAACTAGGAATTTGGAATATATACAAATTGATGAGTTTAATTTATGAAAGTGATTTGTATGACCTAATTATGTTATTTAATGAGCATTTTGGCCATTTGAATCGTTAAAATTTGTAGATTGGTTAAAACATCAAGTTTTGAACCGAAATGGGAATTTGTGATAACTAGATTTTGGAAAATAAAACGATTGGGTTAATTTTATGGATTTGATGAATTAATCCCAATTTCTTATACAGTTAGTGAGTTTTGAAACCATGATTGGTACGTTTGGTGTTTTTCTCGATTAATCGGCGTTTGTACGCCGACGTCGAGGGTTTTTGGGTTGATTTGTGAAAGCAAACCATAGGTTTTGACTTATGTGAGATTCGTGTGTCGTTTTGGTCATGAGTCGGATTTTAATGCGATACGGTGCGTTATGATATGTAGGTACCCCATGTGGACTTCGAGACGACAAGCAAGCACGTGGCGACGTCGGCACCGGCTAGCGAGGACCAGGTGAGTAGATTTATATCTACGGGGAGAAGTCGGGTGGATGGCGTATAGCACCCCCGCAGTTCGTGGTGATGTATACGAATACGTATACACATATATATTTAGTATATGTTGAATTGAGATTATTGATTTTAAAGATGGACTTTTGGTGTTCTGTGATTGGTTTAGTGTAGTTGCGAAACCCTAGAGTAGGGGTTGCACCTATACACACACACACGCACATACTTGCATACATCCTTTCTTTTGCATGTGCGTATATGAGATTATATATTTATGTGTTCACATGGGTATGGGACTATGTGTTCATATACTGGATTTGAGAATAGTACTTGGGTTTGAGATGAGTCGATGAGATTTGTATTGAGGTTGTGAATTCGGTGATATGGCAGGATTCGTATTTGAGATACGACATGACGTTGTAGCGGGTCCTTGACGTAGCGTTTCACACACGTCCATGCATACTTAGGCGGTATCAGTATTGTACTAGACGTAGATCAGTACCCCGATCATGATATTTGATAAAGAGGATACCAGGTGAATAGTATGATGAATGTGATATTGACCCGTACCCAGATTTGGGATGCCGTACGACGGATTTACGTACGAGCTATATTGATGATTGATCCGCACTCTTGACTTGGGATGCCTGATTATAGATATGGTATCGGATATGGTATTATTGAGGCGGGATCACCGACTATACATATACAGGTATGTATATGTATGGACTCAGATGCTAGGCGATTTCCGTACCTTTAGTTCAACCATATAGTTTAGTGTAGTTGTCAGACTATATTAGATTTCTACCTATTTCAAAACTAACGGATCGTGGGTATTTTAAAAGACAGGTCAAGGGATCTACGGATATTTCAAAAGACGTATCCTTTATTAAAACCACCGTAGCCCTTATTTTCAAAACCCCACGATTCGTGTTATTTCAAAGGGCACCATTGTTTAGTATTTAGCTCCCGCTCATTATTGTTGTTCGCTCCGCATCGCATGCTTATATTATGATTCATATCCTATTATTAATATCATGCTGTTAGGACACCAGCACCATTACCGATGACGCGTATGTACCACGTACACTTACTTGCCGGCTCACACACATCTTCATCGGTAATTGACATGTCATGAACACTTTAGAAAATACTATTTCATTTGACATAGGTTATTAGCTAATAGTTTAGACATGATATTAGTGTACTTGCCTTATATACTAGTTAGACATTGCAGTTATTGCCTACTACTTCATGCATGTTATTATTCACTGTTGTGTCGCATTCATGGATTCTCATACCTATATTCACTGTTTACATGCTATTGATGACTTGGATTCGGATTTCATGAGATTTCTTGGATTTGGAGGAAAACCGCAAAAACATAAATAAACCTTTTCTCTCTTTTAAAATAAAAAGTGCGGTTTTCCCATGATATATGAGTCGTCCACCATGAGTTTGCTGATGGATTTCGAGACCCGATTCGAGGAGTGGAGGAACCGTTTCGGGTACATGGTGGGCCCGGTGCGGTACCCCGGGGCAAGAGGATCGTGTTGTTGACGTTGAGCCTGGCAGGGGAGCACTACCGACCGGTGATATTACCCGACGCGTCGGATATCCGGAGGATACCGTCGTGGTCTTGAGATGGATGGTAGGGGCCGGTCTGGACTGACGGCGCCCTAGATATTGTGATTGAGACATTGAGATTTCGAGATATTGAGGTACAGAGACTGTGATACAGAGATATCGAGATATTGGGATTACGTTTTGTGCCGATGCTAGGCACTGTTTTATGCTGATTTCATTATGATACCTCATTTTAAAAATACAAATGAAATCTCACTAAATTATGAAAACAGTTTCTTCATTTACATGTATTCTGTTTTCATGCATTCATACCTCATTCATATGATATATTGCTACCTGAGGCACTGACACGGGCACATGAGATTACACTCGGGTTAGATATTTACCCTAGCCTTTGTTATAGGATGCATGTTATATACATATTTGAGGATATATATTGATCGTATGACCTAGGATTGCGTCATACATGCGATTCCTATTCGTAGATGTTTTTCTATTCACGAGTTGGCAACTCACCCCCGTTGTGCCCCAGTTTCTTGGAGGTTTGCCGTACAGGTTTCATTACGGCTTTGCGGGCATAGTTTCCTTCGGGTGATTTGCTAGTAGGTGGGTTTACTTGTATCGTACCCCCATTATATATCTTGTATATCATTATTCTGTTGTATCTAGAAGTTCCATCAACCAAACATGTACTTATTTGAGATAGAGACCAGTGATGTTTATTCTTTCGACCTTAGAGTCGCGCGTTGTATTTCTGTGGATTTCTTGTTGTTTTGAGTTTCTATTTGAGTTTTGATCCTCGCCCTTGGCGTTGTATATTATATTGCTTGTGTGGTTGTGACCGTCAATTGACGAAGAGCTAGCTCCCGCTTGGGGATGCCTTTTTTTGATTTCGTATACTATTCATGTTGTATCCCGTTTGGGGGCCAGTATTTACAAAGGAGACTCTGCCGAAATTTTCAGGAAATATTTGATGTTTTTAAAAAGGCATAATTCGGCTTATGCTATTAAAACTACTTGATTTAAATTGGTTTTCCTTCACTCTACTACTTTTCTTGGTTTGGATTTCTGGGTTTTTCGGCTTACTTAGATTACGTACGCCTCGAGACGTTCCGTAGTCTAAGTGCCGGTCATGTTCCGTACTTTCGGGTCGTGACAACATTCCCGCACCCCTCCGCAGGAGTAGTAGGCCGTCTCATCCGCCTGAGAGATACTACGGTTTTCTCATAGACGGGGATAGAGAGGATCGCATCATTGATAATGATGAACCTACTAGCTTCCAGCAGGCCATCCAGAGCGGCGACTCAGTAAGATGGCTGGATGCAATGCGGACCGAGATGGAGTCCATTTACACCAACAATGTATGGACTTTGGACTTTGGTCCAGATGGGGTAAAATCCATAGGATGCAAGTGGATCTTCAGAAAGAAGATTGGTGTAGATGGACAGGTGGAAACCTATAAGGCTAGACTTGTAGCAAAGGGTTTTCGTCAAAGGCCTGGTTTAGACTATGACGAAACTTTTTCTCCAGTGGCTATGCTCAAATCCATTCGGATCCTTCTTGCCATTGTTGCCTTCCACCATTATGAGATCTGGCAGATGGACGTAAAGACGGCTTTTCTAAATGGAAATTTGGACAAGTGCGTTTATATGGATCAGCCAGAAGGTTTCAATTAGAGTGGGAGCAGCGGGAAAGCGTGCAAGTTGCTTATGTCCATTTATAGACTAAAGCAGGCATCGCGGAGTTGGAACATCCGTTTTGACGAAACGGTCAAAGAATATGACTTTATCAAAAATCCAGATGAGCCATGTATATATAGTAAGATTGTAGCACGAACTGTCATATTCCTCGTCTTGTACATGTATGACATTCTCTTGATAGGAAATGACATTCTTATGCTACAATCTGTCAAAGGATTCTTGTTACACAGGTTCTCCATGAAAGACCTGGTTGATGCCTCTTACATTCTTAGGATCCAGATCTATCGTGATAGATCTAAGAGGATGTTGTGACTTTCACAGTCTAGGTATATCAACACTATACTGAAGAGATTCAGTATGGAAGATTCAAAGCGCGGTAATTTACCAGCTTGTCACGGAATCACCCTCTCCAAAGAGATGTCTCCCAAGACTGATTTGGAAAGGGATCGCATGTCAGTTATATCCTATGCTTCTACAGTAGGCTCTATAATGTATGCGATGTTGTGTACTTGACCAGATGTAGCTTACGCATTAAGCGTGGTAAGCCGGTATCAGTTGGACTAACGGGAGAAGCATTGGATAGCAGTAAAGAACATTCTCAAGTACCTGAGAAGGACTAAGGATATGTTCTTGGTTTACGGCGGAAAAGACCTCCAGATCGAGGCTTTTGCTAACTCCAGCTTCCAAAGTGACAAGGATGACTCTAAGTCCATGTCCGGTTATGTCTTTACCCTCAATGGAGGGGCGGTGTGCTGGAAGAGTTCCAAGCAGGACACCGTTGCTGAGTCAATGATTGAAACAGAGTATATCGCAGCTTCTGATGCCGCAAAAGAAGCAGTCTGGGTAAAGAAGTTTTTGACAGAACTTCAGGAGGTTCCATCCATTATTGATCCAATACCTCTGTATTGTGACAACAACGGGGCTATAGCTTTAGCGAAGGAACCCAGGTCCCATCAAAAGTCCAGACACATCTTGAGGCGGTATCACCTGATCAGGGAGATCATAGATAGCCGGGAGATCGAGGTCCGGAGAGTTTCTATAGAGGAGAACACCGCAGATCCATTCAAAAAGGCCTTACCTCAAATGCAATTCGAGAGGATATTCGAGATGATAGGTCTGCGATACGCCAGTACATAGCCCTAGTGCAAGTGGGAGATTGTTAGTGTATATGCCCTAGGGGCCATTATTGTATCATACTAGTTTGTATATTACTTAATGGAAGCCTGGAATACTCACAGTTGTATTAACAGTCTTGCTCAACATATTAGTATGCTACTTGGTTTATATCTATCTTAATATGTGTATATGTTTCTTTTAGCATATCGCGAATACATATTGATAGAGCCCATAGGATCTTGCTTGACTACCAGCGTTGTGATGGCAGTCACACTAGTGGGGCTGGGTGGTCTACAAGCACATCCTTTTTCAGGTCCCTAGTCGTAGGATTATCGAGACAGGGCATCGATACTCCGGAGTAGACTAGTGTGTACGCTTCTCATCCCAGCAGGGGAAATGGTCTATCCCACAGCCATTAGTACGTTGTACTGGAGATAGTATGCAGGTTCTCGTTGGGTTACAAGTACACCGGACAGGACTCGCAGGGAACTGTTTGTTTGTATTATACCCATCGTCAGTTAACAGTTCCCAGGTGACATGAGTACAGCATAGTCCGTAGACTTGACACTGCTGCTTCGCCTCGAATGCGTTCCCACTGTTCTTAGATTGCTACCCTACCACGGCTCTACTGAGTCGTGCAAACATGTAGCAGTTGGGTGCAGTCCCGAAGCACTTGGAGGCAGTGGCGGTTAGATAGGATTCGTCTCTCCCGGTGTTGGGGGTAGATATCGCGCTGTGTTTGGAAAGCCATTACGCAAGGTCCCTGGCCAGGGCAAACAAGATTTACTTGTAGGTATTCCAGTAGTTTCTCAAGGTGTAATGGGCTTCACTCCGACATGACTTATACCGCTATTAGGGGACTGACGCTTGCCGTCCCCCTAGGCCTGATATGCGATAGTCCTAGAGGAACAGACCGGACTGTACGTAGATTGTCACATCAGGCTCAGTAGGAGTTTGGATGGGTTTCCTCATCGGCCTTCTTATCGACACTACCTGGGGACCGTTACGTACAGCTAGTACCGCTTGCGGCCTGTGGTTAAACCCTCTGCCAGCATAGTGTCGAGTCTTTAGAGTCCCACACAGAGAGTTTCCCTGCTTCCGGCGAAATGATATAGAGGTCGTATTATTTTACGACCGGGTTTGGACATATACGTGTACTTGTGCACGTATGATGTTCAGACAGATTATACTAGCAGGCTTTGGTTTAAGATAGATTCTATTATTGTATTATTGGATTTATACAGTCTCAGTATATCCGTGTTTTTTGTAAATACGGAAGGGAGGGGCATTCTCGTAATTAGTCGAGAAGCTTCTAGAAGAAAGGTGACTCATTTAGTTTTAATTCATTTATGAATTAAGCTTAATGAGGTGAAGGAGATGATGTGTTATTTGCATTAAATGAAATCATGACTCATGAGATGATTCATTCATTTGTATTAAATGAAGCATGGTTGTAATTATGATATATTATTTATTAGATAATTATCATGCTTCATGATATACAAAATGAGTTATATTTCATTTCATAATAACAAACACATTCTCTCTCCTCAAGCTCTCTCATCTTCTTCAACCTAGCCCTAAGTGTCTCATGAGTTAAGAATCATTGGGTTAGCAAGACTATTAGATCCTTAATCTATCTCTATATTCTCTAGGTCACTTGGGATAGCAATCCTAGCCACTTAGTTACCTCAAGTTAGAGGTTAAATCTTACAGAAGAAACTCTCGGGTGGATCTTCTATTACATCGAAGAGGCCGACGAGGAGGTGAACAACAAAAACAAGAAGGACTAGTATCTTGAGGTATAATCATCTATCATAGTAGTTTAGCACTTCTAGATAGTTTGTTAGTTAGGGTTTAGCAAAGATCCGTTTGATAGTCGATGTTACTTTGAAAAAAATGATTGTTTTACCTATTCCGCCTCCCCGCATCTTGTGGGGTGTGTAACGTTGACTTACACTTTCGGCGTGTCATATTTTAAGTTCTATTAAGTTTAACCGCGATCAAGGACGGCATCGCGTGTAGATAGTCGCGGTGAGCACGGGTCGTTCGCAGGGAGACGGTGTAGGGTTCTTAGGCACTCTAACAAGGTTTTACAAGGCATCTACCATGCCCGATTCAAAAAATTAGCCGTGCCGAACAACCCTAACCAAGATCGTATACTAGAGATTATGCGAAAACTATAGCAAGCAAACAACTTTAACACTAAGTGAAAGGGATTACAACCTTTGTAGATCCGGTCCTTCACTTCTAAAGCTCCGTGTTGACGTCCCTTCGCTGCGATCATCGTAATCCCGGACTCTAGTGATGGTTTTCTCGGAGAAATGAACGGGCTAGCTCATTGACTTCGAGGCCGAAGATGATCTACGTCGAGGAGACTCAAACTCAAGCTCCATCTTCACTAGGTCATGAACTTTGTGAAGAGAACACCCTAAACTAAATGGCAAGTAGTAGAGGATGATGAAATAGGAAGTGGGTTCACTTTGTATTTGGACTTCTCACTCTATTTCTTCACTTGAAAATTTCTAGCAAGCTTCTCTTCTTCTTGAAGAAAGAAGAAGAAGAAGGAAAAGAATAAGAATAATAATAATGTAAAAAGAATAATCAAGTGAAGTCTATCATAATGCAACCATGGGTGAGTTTACCTTTGTAGAGACTAAACCATAGTTTGAGGTAATGGTTAGGTTAATGAAAATTTTATCCAAAACAAAATGAGTGGACTTTGTCAAAGATGCTTAAAAGCGTCATGAAGCTTCAAGCCAAGATAAAGAAAAGCACCATTTTGTTTTACCAAAATAAATAAAAACCCAAACCATTATCTTAAATATGGTGTAAGTTATACACACACCCAAGTTTGCATGTATCATCAATCATGATACAAACTAGTGCACAAACATATATCACATATACAACTTGTTGACATCAAGTGAGAAAATCAATCTTAAGTGAACCAATACTAGTTAATGTAAATTAATATATCACATATATAATTATACATTAAATCATTAAATCAACACTTGATTTAATGATCCGGTCATATCGCATATAACCGACTAATATCTAGTGTATCAATATATCGAATCAACACTTGATTCGGTAACCCGGCTATATTTCATATAACCGACTGATGATACAAATCGCGAGAATAGAATACAGTATCACATACTGGTATTATTCTCGGTCCCGCACATATCTTATATGCGCTCCTATTTCGTTTCGCTTGAGCCAGGAAACCTCTGTGTAGGACTCTAAAGACTCGTCAATACGCCGACAGGAGGTGGTGATCATATCCATCACCCACAAGCCGCAAGTGGTCTGCTAAACGTAACGGCCACCCGGGTATTGAGCGATCAGAAGATCAACGAGCAACCCTGCTCACACTCCTGCGAATCCAATCAGTAACACTTACCGCACAGTCCGGTCTGTTCGTCTGATATGTTGCATATCTCGCCTAGGGGTGGTAAACGTCAGACCCCAGCAGCTTGATAATTCATGCCGATGTAAGGTCCATAACAAGTGTGAAACTACTGATAACTCTTACCAGTAAATCACTGCAACCCTGGCCAGGGATTTCCAGTTATGGCCAGTCGAGCATAGCGCAACATCAACCCCCAATACCGGGAGAGACGAATCCCCTCCTATCGCTCATTGCCTCCAAGTGAATCGGGACTGTACCCAAAAACCACCTGTTTGCACGCCTCAGTAGAGCCGTGGTAGGGTGGAAAGCAAAGCACAGTGGGAGACACACAAGACTCTATGAAGATCTCGGGTCAACAGACTAAGCTGTACCAGTGTCACCAGAGAATTGCCATCTGACGTGAGGTATAATACCATGTGGGAGTTCTCGGCGAGTCCGTTCAGTGTACCCAGTCTCCACTGAGCACCCGCATACCATCTCTGATGTCAAACACCAATGGATATCGGATCATCCATCGCCCATCACATGGGTCGAGAAGATATACGCTAGTCTACTCTGGAATATCGATGCCCCGTCTCGATATTCCCACGACTAGGAACATTGAAGGATGTACTCATGGACTACCCAGGCCCTACTAGTATAATCTGCATCATAGTCCTGCAAGTCGAGTACACATCCTAAGGGCTTTATCAACATGTAACAGAGAGACAGAAAGTATACATGTTAAGATAAAGAGCAACCAGATAGCCTACTATCATGTTGAGCAAGAAAGTCCTACCTATATATGTCCCAGCATCCACTAAAATATACATCTCATGTACAGTAATAGCCTCTAGGGCATACATATAACTAACAATCTCCCACTTGCACTAGGGCCATCTGTAGCAGTGGTTGCAGTATCTCATATTCAACCATCCCATAAAATTCTCTCTCTGGGAAAAGGCCTTTGTGAGTGGATCCGCCGTGTTGTCCTCTGAGTCTACTCTCCTAACCTCGATCTCCCGGGATATCAACTATCTCCATGATCAGGTGATACTGCCTTAGAATATGTCTGGGTTACTGATGGGACTGTGGTTCCTGGGTCAAAACCACACTTCCATTGTCACACAATGGTAGGAACCTAGTTCATCTCATGAACTAATATACACCCAAACTGCCTCTTTGGTAGTATCTTTATAGCGATGTCACCAATCGTCTAGTTTACCACGGTATCTTAGCTTGGAACTCTTCCAACATACCGTCCCTCCACTGAGGGTAAAGACAATGCCAGGGACTGACATTCAGTCGTCCTTATCACCCTGGAACCTCTCCAGTGATTCTCCCTAGGATCCATTGATACCATCTTACTACACCTAGTGAGAATCCTAACATCCATTTAGATCTATCTCATAGATCCAAAACCCAGGATTTAGGAGGTATCACCTAGCTCCTATATGGAGAATCCTTGTGATAAGAGGAGATTGACCGTGCGTAGCATAGGAAACTCTTTTCCTATCAAGAGTGTGTCGTCCACGTTCAATACGAGGATGTGCACCTGACTCTCTACTACCTTTTTGTATATACATGGTTCATCTACCATTTTGATGAAGTCAAACACTTTGACTACCACATCAAAACAGACGTTCCAACTCCGCGATATCTTCTTTATCCTGTAAAGCAACTTGCACACGTTTTCGCTGCTCCCACTGTTTACGAAGCCATCTAGCTGTGTTCTTATAGACTCTCTCTTCTAAATCAATATTTAGAAAAGCAGTCATGACACCCAACCACCAGATATCGTAGTCATGGTATGTAGCAATGGCAAGTAGGATCCGGATCGACTTAAGCACAGCCACTGGAAAAAGGTTTCATCATTATCCACGCCTGGTCGATGACGAAAACCTTTAACAAGTATAGCTTCGAATTTCTCAACTTTTCCATCTACACCAAGTAATCTTCTCAAGATATACTTGCTCCTGATGGGGATTTAACCCTTCAGATATAGCAGCCAAAGTCCATACTTTGTTGGTGTACATGGATTCCATCTCAGATCGCTAAGCATCCAGCTATTCTTATAGAGTCCCTACTCTTGATGGCCTGCTCGAAACTAGTTGGGTCATCATCTCATGATGGAATCCTCGCTCCCACTGTCATCGAGAAACCAAAGTATCTGTCAGGCAGGTGAGGAACCCTGCTAGATTGGCGGAGAGGCTGAGGTTCGTCGGCGACTATTGAATCCTTTGGTTCCATCAAATCATCAGCTGTAGTTTGTATAGCCGGAACTTTTTCCAGTTCTACAGAACTGTCCTTGCCTCGATCTTGTCCGGATTTTGCTTTTGACATAGGTCGGACAATCCCAAATCTTAACTTACTTAAGAGATGGGCTCTTCCCACACCATATCTCATATGGAGTGGTAAGCACTGATCTGATTCGAACCCAATTCAATAGGTATGCAACTTCTCAAGTGCATAACCCCATAAAGGAAACATGTAACTCAGTGGTACTCATCATAGAGCGCACCATATCTAATACGGTGCGATTGTTCCGCCCTGATACACCTACGTGCTGTGGTGTATACAGAGGAGTAATGCTGAGAGAGAATCTCATTCTCATTTGGAATAGTCCAGGAATTTCATGCACAAGTATTCCACTCCCTGATCTCATCATAGGACATAATACTTCTACCAGTTTTGGTTCTCTACTTCTGAATTATATTCTTTGAATTTCTCAAAAGCTTCAGACATGTGTTTCAACAGGAACATGTGTCTGAATCTTGAGAGATCATCAGTGAATGTAAGGAAGTACAAAGAACCAGTCCTGGCATATGTAGACTGGGAACCTTCATACATCACTATGTATCAGTCCCAAGAGTTCACTAACTCTTTCTCTGTTTCCAGTAAACGGAGCTATGGTCATCTTATCTTTGTGACATGACTGAAAAATTTCACAAGATGTATATTTAAACTGATTTAAATATGCATCTAAATGTAACATAGCTAGTCGGGTTGCATTGATATGACCTAGTCTACAATGCCTTAATAAGAATTCGTTCATTTCTGAACTCTTTCTCTTGTGTGTGTTCTGTACGTTAAGAACTGTGGTTTGATTTAGAATGTATATGCTTTTAGATAGCGTGCCAGAACCGGTCAACTCTTGATATAGGAAATGTTCAAAACATTATCCAACAATACAAAATTATATCCATCTTTAATAAAAAGAGACTGATATGATGTTGTATATCACGTTCGGTATCTAATAACATTCGTTCAGAATCAATGTATTCTAGTAATACAAGGTGATAACTGCCAACACTTTGGCTGCAACAATTGTACTGTTTCCAACTCTTGAAATTTATCACCCGTTCTCAGTTCTCTACCTACCTATAACCCATGTAACAGATCACATATTTGGGATCCTGATCCGGTATCTCATACCCAAGACGTAAAGGATACTGAGAAACAGTTCTTTGTAATAAACATACCCGAAAAAGATGCATCATCATGCACTTTCTTCGTTTGGACGGCATGGGAATCCTGGTATTCCCCTATTTCCTGCTCGGTCTTATAACAATTATAAGTTGGAGCGGGACCAACGTTCCCCAGCTCAGTATAACAAGCGGGTTCGGTCAACACATCCATATTGTTATCTTGATTAAGGCGTGACATGGTCGCTACCTGGAGAGAGAGAGAAGAAAACACTCTGCGTGCGCTCTTACAAGATTAGATTGGTTATATATTTATCTAATCAGGATGGCTCCCAGTGTTTTTATTAAATCTTCCTTCAAACCCTAAAAGGAAAGACTAGCCGGGATTAATTACACTCTACAAGTTCGCCAATCTTTCAGCCAGGCCAGTGCCGGTACTTTGAGGGAGGTTCCCCGTGCTTTCGCACAGACCTAATTAAAATAAACCTCGTTTTCCCAGGGGCGTAACCCCGTTGACACCTTTTTAGACACCTACTTGATCGGCTAATTGTAAAGTGCAAAACTCTCCCAGGAGTAACAATTACTCGCAGTGGGTATCAAGATCCAACTATCATATAGAAGGTATGCAATCTCATTGCAAATTTCAACACTTGAAACTCCCGATAAAGGTTTTTACCCCTAGCACTTATGACCTTAACTATGGTCAACAAATCATAATCACTAGTCAAGTTCTACCCATCATTTCGTGATTAATTAGACCCACCCACATGACCCTTAACTAAGGCCAACAAAGTCATGCGACTGTCCTAACTAATCGCATCATATGCGGTGTAGAAAGACATCACTTAGCTACCGTACACTGTGCCTTAACTAAGGTCAATAAACACAACACGAATACTAAGTACTCTACTTCCTAAAATGATGGAGGGTTGCGGATGGTTTTTAAGAAAACCTTTAACGCTTTGAACTTGATCTCGTTGCGGAATCAAATGGTTTAAAATGGAGTGTTTTTTAGGCTTTTACTAGTTTCGCTAAAGAGGTCACTCCCGGTGAAGGGATCTCGGCTCTTTCCTCGTCGAATGAGGTGTAGAATATTCACAATACCACTATGCAAAGCAAGAACTAGAAAAGCAGTCAAAAGACAAACCGAAGGTTGTAGCATCTGCTAGTTATTGCTAAAGAGGTCACTCCCGGTGAAGGGATCTCGGCTCTTTCCTAATCGAATAAGGTGCTGGATGTTCTACAAGGAACACCGCTATGCAAAGCAACAACTAGAGCTACCTAATTTTTGAAATTCGATTCCACAACATCATTTAGGTTTATTTTCTTTCATTAATCTCATTAATGAATGTCCTACATTTAAGTCCACCTAAATATCACAGATAAATACAACGTACACTTATGCCATCCGCATTCGCCTCGATGTCCCGTCATGCACCGTTAGGTTAGGTAACTAACAGCATAACGGGGCAGGGCTAGTGCGGGTGTAAAACATAAGCAACGTCTATATAATATATCATATATACTATATACAGTATCTATCTGAATATATCACATGATCACATCATAGATGACGCAGCAGAAAGCAACATATGAAATATTGGATATACTAGGACGTCCACATTTTATTTTGAGCCTGTATAAAACACGGATTCCACGGTCATGATGAATAGCCAATCCCACACCCTAGACCCCTACGAGAGCGGCAAGCAACCCTGCCAATTCTAAAGTTAGGAGACCCGGTCTCGACTCCTCGAGATGGTCTCCCACTGGACCCTAGAACCCGGTTACTTGTGCTCCCCGTCTTGGGTCTATCCTAATGCGGAAAAGTAAATAATATACAATGGTGACATCATCCTCAGCCCGGAAGTGCCCCAATAAAAGAATATTACATACAATGAATTTTACATGAATGAAAATGAAAAACTCTCATCTCACATAAAAAAACCCAGGCTATTCAAACACGACGATCCAATATAACATATCCAGCAACACATATCATCAACGTAAGTAAATATGCGTATCCCAATTGTCGTTGATGTATAGCAACGAAACCGGCGATACACCACATATTACACTTACGGTCGCAGAAAAAAAGTGTAAAACTACAACAGTTGGAATCCGCAATCTCTTTAGACATCGCATACCTAATAAAATGAATTTCTTAGACATTGCATGCCTAACAATTATAAACCCCGCATTTTAGTCTCATTATCGAAAACACTTTTCAATATCTAGTAGGGGAATTCAACAAGATTCCCGACATCCTGATCGAATGCTCGTCGCAAACTTTAGTAGACGGCCGTACCCCCGGATGCCGTCGACGAAGTGCACTAAGGCGGAACACCGCTGCCGCGAGCACCCGAACGGATGCTTTTGGCGATGGGGTTCTCCTATAGTCACTTGGTCGGGGCTATGGGGCGTGGCTGTCTATTAAGTTTACCCGGCGAGTATCCGCGTACGCTATGTGATTGCGACGGACTTTTGATCACATCAAAATCCCGTGGCAACCGATCAAATGAGATTAAACTGCTATGTTTATAACATTCAAATTAGTTATCTCATAACTACTTGTGGATTCCAAATATTGTATCACATTCCAGATAAATAGACAATGTTAAACTTTCCGATCGAATAATCAAACACCCAAGTTTTCCCAAATAGTTCTCAACACTTGAGGGGAGTTTAAAAACATCCATCACATGCCACAGTACCAATGGTGCAGCCGTAGAAGGGTCAAGCCAACGCTTCACATGTGGCAACGCCGTACTGCCCCAAACCCTAAGGTTCAAAAGGCAGTTCAAGACGGTCACATAATCGAGTTAAGATTTGTTTTCTTCTAGAGGGTCCATCGCGTTACTTGCACGACTTAGAACGTTCTTAAACTACAGAAAAATCCAACACTTGGAAATTTTCCGACAGGGGAAAAAGTGAGTTATTGATATCCGGTCGAACTTTTTAACACTTTCTAAAATTACCCGGAAAAACTTAAACGAAGTTAAATTATCCGATCGAATCAATGAGTCCCCAATACAACCCAGAAAACTCAACACTTGAGTATAAATTAAAAACACCCAGAATCATCGGGAAGATAGTACGGACATTACTGTGGAAACAGAACACAACAAGCGCACTGTAGCGCCGCGGAACCGCCGCGCAAGACATGGTTCCGCCGCGGTTCCGCGGCGCTTTAAGTTTATCAGTGGATTGTTTTTCACAGAGGTCCATAGAATTCCCTGCTGATTTTTTAAGCATTTTTAATATGAAAAAATATCAACTTTTGAAAAATTTCCAAAGAAGGGTAGTATATTGGGTTTCGCGGTTCGGTCGGACTTCTAAATTCGTTTAGACTTCGCCTAAAGCTCTAGCTTGGCTCTGATACCACTGTAGGATTCCTAGGCACTCTGACAAGGTTCTACAAGGCATCTACCATGCCCGATTAAAAAATTAGCCGTGCCGAACAACCCTAACCAAGATCGTATACTAGAGATTATACGAAAACTACAGCAAGCAAACAACTTTAATACTAAGTGAAAGGGATTACAACCTTTGTAGATCCGGTCCTTCACTTCTAAAGCTCCGTGTTGACGTCCCTTCGCTGTGATCATCGTAATCCTGGACTCTAGTGATGGTTTCCTCGGAGAAATGAACGGGCTAGCTCGTTGACTTCGAGGCCGAAGATGATCTACGTCGAGGAGACTCAAACTCAAGCTCCATCTTCACTAGGTCATGAACTTTGTGAAGAGAACACCCTAAACTAAATGGCAAGTAGTAGAGGATGTTGAAATAGGAAGTGGGTTCACTTTGGATTTGGATTTCTCACTCTATTTCTTCACTTGAAAATTTCTAGCAAGTTTCTCTTCTTCTTGAAGAAGAAGAAGAAAAAGGAAAAGAATAATAATAATAATAATAATAATAATGTAAAAAGAATAATCAAGTGAAGTCTATCATAATGCAACTATGGGTGAGTTTACCTTTGTAGAGACTAAACCATAGTTTGAGGTAATGGTTTGGTTAATGAAAATCTTATGCAAAACAAAATGAGTGGACTTTGTCAAAGATGCTTAAAAGCTTCATGAAGCTTCAAGCCAAGACAAAGAAAACCACCATTTTGTTTTACCAAAATAAATAAAAACCCAAACCATTATCTTAAATATGGTGTAAGTCATACACACACCCAAGTTTGCATGTATCATCAATCATGATACAAACTAGTGCACAAACATATATCACATATACAACTTGTGCACATCAAGTGAGAAAATCAATCTTAAGTGAACCAATACTAGTTAATGTAAAGTAATATATCATATATATAATTATACATTAAATCAACACTTGATTTAATGATCCAGTCATATCGCATATAACCGACTAATATCTAGTGTATCAATATATCGAATCAACACTTGATTCGGTAACCCGGCTATATTTCATATAACCGACTGATGATACAAATCACATACTGGTATTATTCTCGGTCCCGCACATATCTCATATGCGCTCCTATTTCGTTTCGCTTGAGCCAGGAAACCTCTGTGTAGGACTCTAAAGACTCGTCAATACGCCGACAGGAGGTGTTGATCATATAAATCACCCATAAGCCGCAAGCGGTCTGCTAAACGTAACGGCCACCCGGGTATTGAGCGATCCGAATATCAACGAGCAAGCCTGCTCACACTCCTGCGAATCCAATCAGTAACACTTACCGCACAGTCCGGTCTGTTCGTCTGATATGTCGCATATCTCGCCTAGGGGTGGTAAACGTCAGACCCCAGCAGCTTGATAAGTCATGCCGATGTAAGGTCCAAAACAAGCGTGAAACTACTGATAACTCTTACCAGTAAATCACTGCAACCCTGGCCAGGGATTTCCAGTTATGGCCAGTCGAGCATAGCGCAACATCAACCCCCAATACCGGGAGAGACGAATCCCCTCCTATCGCTCATTGCCTCCATGTGAATCGGGACTGTACCCAAAAACCACCTGTTTGCACGACTCAGTAGAGCCGTGGTAGGGTGGAAATCAAAGCACAGTGGGAGACACACAAGACTCTATGACGATCTCGGGTCAACAGACTAAGGTGTACCAGTGTTACCAAAGAACTGCCATCTGACGTGAGGTATAATACCATCTGGGAGTTCTCGGTGAGTCCGTTCAGTGTACCAAGTCTCCACTAAGCACCCGCATACCATCTCTGTTGTCAAACACCAATGGATATAGGATCATCCATCGCCCATCACATGGGTCGAGAAGATATACGCTGGTCTACTTTGGAATATCGATGCCCCGTCTCGATATTCCCACGACTAAGAACATTGAAGGATGTACTCATGGACTACCCAGGCCCCACTAGTATGATCTGCATCATAGTCCTGCAAGTAGAGTACACATCCTAAACGCTTTATCAACATGTAACAGAGAGACAGAAAGTATACATGTTAAGATAAAGAGCAACCAGATAGCCTACTATCATGTTGAGCAAGAAAGTCCTACCTATATATGTCCCAGCATCCACTACAATATACATCTCATGTACAGTAATGGCCTCTAGGGCATACATATAACTAACAGACGGTGCATTTCACGTTCTTGTTATGACGAGTTAAAGCGAGTGGCGGAAGTGTTTGATTCTAACCTAAGTGTATATATGCACAATTCTAAGCTTGTTAGGAAAAGATAGGCTAGTGTAAGTTAGTGGATTCCGTACTCAATCCTTTGTACCAAACTTGACCAATTGAAGCTAGAGCATTCGGCAACTACGTGGATTAGGGTGCTTAAGCACGGTATTTATAAAATCCGGCTTTTTGACCCTTTTCCGTCCGTTCTTGTCGCTTGACTTTCGCCTCCGGCGAAACCGAACGCAACCGGTCGCGGTTAGAAATCACCGATACCTTGGTAAGGTAGGGTGCCTAACGGAGCGCTTACATAAGGTTTGGGCGGAGTTCAATGGAAAATATCGGGCAAAGGAATTGAGAAATGAAAATCTTAACTTACAATATCGTTTTCTTTCCTAACAACATCATATTCACAAACCATCAAAACAAACAAAAAGAAAGAGCAAATAAAGATAAAAGAAAAGAAAAGAAAAGAATACACAACAATGCATGAAAGTAAATGGCATGGAATTAAAATGCAAGTAAATGGCAAGAATGTAAAGAGCAAGTAAGTAAAAGAAAAGAAATACAAAGAACCCAAGAACACGTTACAAAGCATGAGTTCAATAACCTAAATTTAAACTTGCAAGCTCAATGAAGAGGTAGCAAGATCAAGAGAAGGCTAAGAATTCAAGGCAAAATGAAGGGAAAAAAGGAAAGCTTTATTAATCTTCAAGTAATGATACAAACCTTGAGATCAATAGCCAACACTTAAACTTGCAAGGTCAATGAAGAGGTTGCAAGATCAAGAGAAGGCAAGGAACTCAAGGCAACTAGCTATGTACAAGAACAAAAGAGAAAGAGAAACAAAATATCAAGTATGGTATAAAGTATTGGACCCCATTTTCCTTGCTCACTGATCTGCCTCATATAGGCACAAAATAAGAATAAACAAGTAATAATAATGAGTTGACGTGGCAGCAAGGTTGAGCCAGAAGAAAGATGGGGCTCATTGGGAAAGGTTGGGCTGGCGAGATCGGTTATTTTAGGGGTGTTGCCGGTTTTATAGAGGAGTTTTGGGCTTGTTTTGGTTCTGTGATGTTGTGTGCATTCCATAATCCCACTGGTATTGCTTGATTTCTTTGTAGAAGCCTATATTGTATTCAGTATATTGGAGGGAAACTTGATGCTTTTTAACTCACATCATATCTTTTAACATTTATTACACATCACTTCACTTGTGCTTTGGGCAGCCCCTACCTAGGTCCAAGCATCCAAGAGTTGTGTGCACACTTGTTATGTGTTGGACCAAAATGTGTGTACACAAGTTTATTTGCAAAAACTTTTTGGATATCAATCAGTTTGCAGTTCCGATTGCAGTGTTGGCTCACAAACGTTATATCCGTGATTTTGAGTGTGTTATCAGTATTTTGTCACGGATACCTGTAATCTGTAATTACTGAGCAGACACTGTTAATAGTACAGATATTATACAAAAAATAGATAATGAATGAGTGGTTTTAAAATGCAGTTTCCTGAGATGAACAGTACCTACAGTTCAAGCACATCGTATCGTAAATAAGAATCGAATATGAAAACCGATGCGGCACGCGAAGTGTACATATGTCAGAACCTATGGCCTACTCATGCAAGAATAACCAAACAACTCTCGACGTCGACGTACAAACGTAAATCGACCAAGATAAAACACAAATACCAAAACTCAATTTAATACAAAGTCGCAAAACGAAAAAGCAACTTAGGAAAACACTTCCAGATTTTACCCTAGGTTGAATTAGGCAATTTTGCATATAGGATAGCTATAATTAACAAATAAAGGAGCCATGGACCAAGCACGAGACCAATACATCATACCCAGGCCGCAATTTGCGGCCAGAATGCTTTAATTGGCGGCCAAGTGAGGGTGTGAGAGTCTCGGGTTTCAGGGGTAGCTTCCTATTCACCTGCACATCTCTCTGTGATCGCTAAATATTTTTCAGAGCTCGATATTTATAGAAGATCCCAAAATCACATCACATTTTACACAAAAATCCGATATCGGGAAACTAAACTATCAAGTTTGGAATTCTAAACTCAGTTTGGTCTGGAATTCTAGCACTAGAAGGGCTGTGGTCACTAACTAAACCACAATTACACCTTCACAACTCCAAATATTCCCTAAATCTCATCTTGGAAATTTCCAACATCACTAATCTACATTAGTTTAACTCTAAACTACTATAGGAGGTTAGGAAAACTAATAACTTAAGTAGGAGTGTAGGATTTACCTCTTCGAAACAACTCAAGAAAATTCTAAGGTTTCCAAAGTGCTCAAAGTCTCAATTTGATTCACCCAAGGTGTTTGTAGTGAGATTGTGGCCATTTTTAGTGAAGGGGATGTGAGGTTTTGATTGAGTTTTGGGGGTGGTGCATGTGTAGGGTTTCCTTAACACCTCTATTAGAGTTTTGAAGCATCACACATGCCATAACAATAAAATTATGAGGTGCTAAGTAAACTATACTATGAATCGAACTAGAACTTATGAAGTAACTATTAATAGTATCATATTTTTAAGACTTAAGTTAAACTAAGTGATGAGACTACAACCTTTGTAGACCTCTTTGGAAGACTCCTTTGCTTTGGAAGGGTTCGCTTGATCAACTCCTCGTCCACGACGATCCACCCGAAGCACTTTGCCCTAAGCTTGATGCTTCCTTCGATCTTTGAAAATCTTGAAGCACAACACCCTACACAAGATAACAAAGGTTGTGTAGGATGATGAAGTGGTTGCTATTCTTATTTAATACCTTTTCTTTTTAATTCTTTAACTCTATTTTAACAATTAAAAGAGAGCTAGAGTGAGGAGGAAGAAGATGGCTCTCTCTTTTTCTTTTGGAGTGAATAATGATAATAATTCAAAAAGAAAATGAGAGAGAGAGATATATCGTATCATAACCATAACTATAGTTAAATCATATCTAGATATTTTTATTTAGGGTTAAAGGCAAAAGGAAAAAGAACCATGGTTGAGTTAAATTCAACCATGGAAATGTGTAGAAAAGTGTAGAAGGAATGACTCATAAATCTTTTTCTTTTACCTTTAACTTTAATGAAAATATCCATATATGTATTTATCTACAATATGATTCTTATATTGCCATCCTCTTTGTATCATCAACCATGATACATTTCATGTATGTATATGTGTATGCACATCATCATGTACATATAAATGCATGTATCCATAAGAAGAAAAGGATTTAAATAAATAATATAAAAGTCAATATTAAATCAACACTTGATTTAATAAATTGTTCATATCTTATACGACCCGACTAATATTAAATGCCCGATTAAAATACAGTATCACATACTTGTATTTAATCGAGCCTCCGCACATATCTCATATGCACACCACTTCGTTTCGCCTAAGCCGAGAAACTTCTATGTAGGACTCTAAGACTCGTCAATACGCCAGCAGTAGGTGATGATCATATCAAACACCCACAAGCCGCAAGCGGTCAGCTAAACGTAACGGCTACCCGGGTATTGAGCGATCAGAATAAGAACAAGCAAACCTGTCAAAACTCCTGTCAATCCATCCGGCAACACTTACCGTACAGTCCGGTCTCTTCGTCAGATATGCTGCATATCGAGTCAAAGGATCGAATCGTCGACCCCAATAACTCAATAAGTCATGCCGGTATATGGTCTATAACAAATCGAGAAACTTACTGATAACACTTATCAGTAATATCTCAGCAGCCCTGGCCAGAGACTTCCCGTTATAGCCAATCGTGCACAGCACAACATCAACCCCCAATACCGGGAGAGACGAAACCCCACCTATCGCTCACTGCCTCTATATGCCTCGAGACTATACCCAAAATCCACCTGTTTGTACGACTCAGTAGAGCCGCAGTAGGGTGGAGACCAAAGTACAGTGGGAGGACACACAAGACTCTATGACGATCTCGGGTCTACAGACTAACCTGTACCAGTGTCACCTGAGAACTGCTATCCGACGTATGATATAATACCATATAGGAGTTCTCGGTGATTCCATTCAGTGTACCCAGTCTCACAGGGCACCCGTATACTATCTTCGGTGTCAACACACTAGACGGATATGGGATCATCCATCGCCCATCATATGGAACAAGAATGGTATACGCTAGTCTAAACTGGAATATCGATGCCCTATCTCGATATACCTACGACTAGGAACATTTCAAGGATATGCTTATAAACTACAGATGTCCCACTAGTATGATCCGCATCATAATCCCAGTAGTCAAGCCAATATCCTTAGGGCTTTATCAACATGCACTAAATGAATATAAACATGATCAAGTGAACATATGATAAAGTAAAACCAGATAGCATACTATCATGTCGAGCAAGACTGTCCTCTGAATATATATATACATATTAGTACATACACTATCTCATAATGGCCTCTAGGGCATACATATATCCAACAATCTCCCACTTGCACTAAGGCCAGTTATTGGCATATCTCATACCCAACATCTCAAAAAGTCGCTCATGCTGCGGCTGAGGGAGGGCCTTGGTGAATGGATCCACAGCGTTGTTCTTTGTGTCTACTCTCTTAATCTCGATCTCGCGGCGATCAACTATCTCCCGGATCACATGATATCTCCTCAGGATGTGTCTGGACTTCTGATGGGACCTGGGCTCTTTGGCCAACGCCATAGCCTTATTATTGTCACAATACAAAGGTATTAGATCAATAATGGTTGGAACTACTTCTAGCTCCGTGATGAATTTCCTCATCCAGACGGCTTCCTTAGCAGCATCATTTGCAGTAATATATTCAGTTTCCATCGTTGAGTCTGCAACAGTATCATGTTTGGAACTCTTCCAACTCACCGTCCCTCCATTGAGGGTAAATGCAAACCCTGAGATAGACTTGTTGTCATCCTTGTCACTCTGGAAGCTCGAATCGGTAAAGTCCTCCATTTGGAGATCCCCGTTACCATACACCAAGAACAATTCTTTAGTCCTTCGTAAGTACTTAAGAATGTTCTTCACAGCAATTCAGTGATTCTCCCCTGGGTTAGACTGATACCTGCTTACTACACTAAGTGCATAAGCAACATCAGGGCGTGTACATAACATCACATACATTATCGATCCTACTGCCGAAGCATAGGGGATAATGCTCATGCGAGCTCTCTCTATATCAGACTTTGAGCAATCGTCCTTTGAGAGAGTGACTCTGTGGCAAGCGGGTAAGGCACCTCGCTTGGAGTCTTCCATACTAAACCTCTTTAGGATGGTGTTAATGTACTTGGTTTGGGACAATCCCAATAACCGTTTGGATATATCCCTATAGATCCGTATACCTAATATGTATGTGGCATCGCCCAGGTCCTTCGAACCTTTGTGATAAGAATGATTTGACCGACTGTAGCATAGGAATGTCATTACCTATCAGAAGTATGTCATCCACGTACAATACGAGGAATGCGACATTTCTCCCTACAGTCTTCTTATAAACACAAGGTTCATCTGGATTTTTGATGAAATCAAACTCTTTGATAATATCATCAAAACAGATGTTCCAACTCCGTGATGCCTGTTTTAATCCATAAATGGATTTAAGCAACTTACATGCTTTACCGCTGCTCCCGCTGTCAATGAAGACTTCTGGCTGATCCATATAAACGCATTCATCTAAATCACCATTTAGGAATGCAGTTTTAACGTCCATCTGCCAGATTTCATAGTCATAGTGAGCAGCAATAGAAAGTAGGATCCGAATGGATTTAAGCATGGCTACCGGAGAGAAAGTCTCGTCATAGTCCAAACCTTGTCTTTGACGAAAACCTTTCGCTACCAACCTTGCCTTATAGGTCTCTACCTGTCCATCTACACCGATCTTTCTTTTAAAGATCCATTTGCAACCCACAGGTTTTATCCCAGAGGGCACATCGTCCAAAGTCCATACTTTGTTGGTATACATGGACTCCATTTCGGATCTCATGGCATCCAGCCATTTCACAGAGTCACCACTCGTGATAGCCTGATGAAAACTAGCAGGATCATCATCATCTATGATGCAATCTTCTCTATCACCATCAATGCGAAAACCGTAGTATCTCTCCGGTGGGCGAGAAGTCCTACCAGATCTACGGAGTGGCTGAGGTTCATTAAATTCTGTTATAACTTCAGGTTCAGCCAAGTTGTCATTTGTAACTTGTGTCTCTAGAACCTCTTCTAGATCTACCACATTGCCATTTGTATTATTTGAAAAAATCTCATCTTCTAAAAAGGTGGCATACTGAGAAACAAATACTTTTTGTTCCTCCTTGTGGTAGAAAAGATACCCAAACGAATGTTTAGGATATCCTACAAATATACATTTGACTGATCGTGTCTCGAGTTTGTCTGGATTCTGCTTTTTAACAAAAGTCGGACAACCCCAAATCTTAACTCTTTTAAGAGATGGTTTCTTCCTATGCCATATTGTTAGTTATATGTATGCCCTAGAGGCCATTACTGTACATAGGATGTATATTGTAGTGGATGCTGGGATATACATAGGTAGGACTTTCTTGCTCGACATGATAGTACGCTATCTGGTTGCTCTTTATCTTAACATGTATACTTTCTGTCTCTCTCTTACATGTTGATAAAACCCTTAGGATGTGTACTCGACTTCCAGGACTATGATGTAGATCATACTAGTGGGGCCTGGGTAGTCCATGAGTACATCCTTCAATGTTCCTAGTCGTGGGAATATCGAGACGGGGCATCGATATTCCAGAGTAGACTAGCGTATATCCTCTCGACCCATGTGATGGGCGATGGATGATCCCATATCCATTGGTGTTTGACATCAGAGATGGTATGCGGGTGCTCAGTGGTGATTGGGTACACTGAACGGACTCGCCGAGAACTCCCAGATGGTATTATACATCACGTCAGATAGCAGTTCTCTGGTGACTCTGGTACAACTTAGTCTGTTGACCCGAGATCGTCATAGAGTCTTGTGTGTCTCCCACTGTGCTTTGATTTCCACCCTACCACGGCTCTACTGAGTCATGCAAACAGGTGGTTTTTGGGTACAGTCCCGATTCACATGGAGACAATGAGCGATAGGAGGGGATTCGTCTCTCCCGGTAGTGGGGGTTGATGTTACGCTATGCTTGACTGGCCATAACTTGAAATCCCTGGCCAGGGTTGCTGTGATTTACTGGTAAGATTTATCAGTAGTTTCACGCTTGTTATGGACCTTACATCGGCATGACTTATCAAGCTACTGGGGTCTGACGTTTACCACCCCTAGGCGAGATATGCGACATATCCGATGAACAGACCGGACTGTACGGTAAGTGTTACTGGTTGGATTCACTGGAGTGTGAGAGGGCTTGCTCGTTGATCTTCTGATCGCTCAATACCCGGGTGGCCGTTACGTTTAGCAGACCGCTTGCGGCTTGTGGGTGTTTGATATGATCATCACCTGCTGCCGGCGTATTGACGAGTCTTTAGAGTCATACACAGAGGTTTCCTGGCTCAAGCGAAACGAAATAGGAGGGCATATGAGATATGTGCGGGACCGAGAATAATACTAGTATGTGATACTGAATTCTATTCTCGTGATTTGTATCATCGGACGGTTATATAAGATATAGCCGGGTTACCGAATCAAGTGTTGATTCGATACATTGATACACTTGATATTAATCGGTTATATACAGTATGACCGGATCATTAAATCAAGTGTTGATTTAATGATTTAATGTATAATTATATATTTGATATATTACTTTACATTAACTAGTATTTGTTCACTTAAGATGGATTTTCTCACTTGATGTGCACATTGTATATATGATATAGTTTTGTGCACTAGTTTGTATCATGTTTGATGGTACATGCAAACTTGGATGTGTGTATGTTTTAAACCATATTTAGGTTAATGGTTAGGATTTTATTTGGTTTATTTATTTTCTTTAATTCATTTTTGGGAAAAAATGAAATGGTGGCTTACTTTGTTTTATTGTTGAAGCTTCATGAAGCTTTGAATAAGTCTACCATTTTGTTTTATGCTTAACCTAACCATTCACCTAAACCCTAGTTTAGTCTCTGCACTAGTTAAACTCACCCATGGTTGCATTATGATAAGATCACTTGATTTATTATTATTTCATAATTCATTTTTCATTCCTCTTCTTCATCTTCTTCATGAGGTGAAGAAAGCTTACTAGAAAAATTTCAAGTGATGAAATCAAGTGAGAAATCCAATTCTAAAGTGAACCCACTTCCTATTTCTTCATCCTCTACCACTTGCCATGTAGTAGAGTGTGTTATCTTCATAAGTTTTATGACCAAGTGAAGATGGAGCTTGATCTTGCGTTGCCTCGACGTAGATCATCTTCGGTATCGAAGTCGACGACCTAGCCTGATCATTTCTTCGACGAAACCATCGCTAGAGTCCGGGATCCGATGATCGCAGCGGAGGGACGTCATCACGGAGCTAGAGACGTGGAGGACCGGATCTACAAAGGTTGTAGTCACTTTCACTTTATAACAAAGTAGTTTGCTTGCTTGTTTCGCCTTACCTCTAGTTAACGATCTTGCATAGGGTTTCTTTGGCACATGAAAAATTTGATTTTGGCATGGTTGATCAGTTGTAGAACCTCATGAGTATGCCCAGGAACCCTACACATATCTCATATGGAGTGGTAGACACGGTCTTGGTTGGAACTTTGTTTAACAGAAAAGCTGATGTTTCCAATGCATGCTCCCAAAACGAGAGAGGTAACTCAGAATCACTCATCATGGATCGTACCATATCTAATAGGGTACGGTTCCTTCATTCTGACACACCGTTGTGCTGTGGCGTGTAAGGTGGAGTGAGCTGAGAGAGAATCCCATTCTCTTTTAGAAAGTCTAAGAACTCAGTACTTAAGTACTCTCCACCTCGATCTGATCGAAGTATCTTGATACTCTTTCCTGTTTGGTTTTCTACTTCATGTTTATACTCCTTGAATTTCTCGAAAGCTTCAGACTTATGCTTTATCAAATACTCATGACCAAATCTTGAGAAATCATCAGTAAAAGTTATGAAGTAAGAAAAACCGTCTCTAGCATGTGTAGACATTGGTCCGCATACATCACTATGTATGAGGCATAGGAGCTCAGTAGCTCTTTCTCCGTGTCCTGTAAACGGGGTTTTGGTCATTTTACCTTTGATACAAGACTGGCAAGTTGCATAAGATTTATACTCAAATGAATTTAAATATCCATCTTTATGAAGCTTGTTTAGTCTTGTTTCATTAATATGACCAAGTCTACAATGCCAAAGAAAAGCTTCATTTATATCTGAAAATTTTCTTTTATTTTTGTGTTGTACGTTGAAAACTGTGTGTTGATTAAGGACGTATATCCCGTTATTTAATGTACCACAACCAATCAACTCTTGATTAAGTCTAATGTTCATAACATTGTGTTGCACAGCAAAATGATACCCTTCATTGTCTAACAAGGAAACAGATATAATATTACAAAGCATACTTGGTACAAAATAACACGGGTTCAAAACCAATATACAACCCGAAGGCAAACCTAGGTGATACTCTCCTACTGAAACTGCATTTACATTGGAACCATTTCCAACTTGGAGAGTATGATCACCTGTCTTCAAAACTCTGCTATTTCTCAACGCCTGCACAGAATTGCAAATATGAGAACCTGAACCGGTATCCAATACCCAGGAAGCAGAGTTAATAGAAAACAGTTTTCAATTACGAACACACCTGAAGCTGAAGCATCACCATGCTTCTTCTTGAGTGCTAGGTACTCAATATAGTTCCTCTTCCAGTGTCCCGTCTTCTTGCAATGGATACATTCACCTTTCCCCGATTCCCCAACCTTAGACTTGCCTTTTCCCTTCACCTTTTTAACTCCACCCTTATGTTTGGTGGGTTTCTTCTTCATCTTTCTTTTGGCCTTAGCCTTCGGGTAAGAGGAGGAGGATTGCCCAACACTCATAACGGGAGTCTTCACTGACTTCAGTGTGCTCTCTGCACTCCTTAACATATTAAGGAGTTCATGCAGTTCTTTCTCCATGTTGTGCATGTTGAAGTTAACGATGAACTGAGCAAAAGTGGAGGGGAGAGACTGCAGAATAATATCTGTATACTGTTAATTGTCCATTGTCCACCCAAGGTCCTCAAGCTCTTCTATGAGAGCTATCATTTTCAGAACATGGTCTCCTACTGTTGTGCCAGCGGTCATGCACATCTGAAACAGTTTCTTAGACGCTTCGTATCGTAATACGCGGGATTGCTCTCCATACAACTCTTTTGTATGGGGGAATATGGCTTTTACGTCCATATTCTCGTGCTGCTTCTGATGTGTGTTATCCATCGATGCAAGCGCGGGGCATTTTGCCGTGGCACTGTCAGCGTCCCATGTCTTGCGGATTTCCCTATCCGCAACTGAAGATTTAGGACCTAGGGGGGCAAGGCTGGAGCTGTAAGGACATATGATACTTTATCATAAGTCAAGGCTATGTTTAAATTCCTCAGCCAGTCTTTATAGTTGGTCCCATTCAGCTTGTTTTTATCTAATAAAAGCTTAAGTCCTGTCATGGGTATCTGCCATTAAGAGAGAGAAAAGAATACACTTAGCGAAAGCTCTTGCAAAGATCAGATTGGTTATTATCTAGTCTAACCGATGTCTCCCACTGTTTTTATCAAATTTTCTTTAAAACCTTTAAAAAGAAAACTAGCCGGGATTAATTACATTCTACAACTTCGCTAACCTCTCAGCCAGGCTAGTGCCGGTACCTGAGGGAGGTTCCCCATGCTTTCGCACGGACCTAATTAAAGTAAACCTCTTCTTCCCAGAGGCGTAGCCTCGTTTGGCACCTTTCTAGACACCTACCGAGTCAGCTAATTGTAAAGTGCAAAATTCTCCCGGGAGCAACATTTGCTCCCAGTGGGATCGGGATCCTACTATCTTATAGAAGGTATACAATCTCATTGTAATTTTCAACTCTTGAAATTCCCGATATTATTTTTACCCCTAGTACTTATGACCTTAACTAAAGTCAACATATCATAAGTACTAGTCAAGTTCTTCCCGTCATTTCGTGATTAACTAGACCCACCCATATGACCCTTAAATAAAGTCAACATAATCATATGAATGTCCTAACTAATCTGCATCATATACAGTTTAGGAAGACATCACTCAGCTACCGTACACTGCGCCTTAACTAAAATCAAAATACGCAGCACGAATACTAAGTACTCTACTTCCTAAAATGACGGAGGGTTGCGGATAGTTTTTAAGAAAACTTTTGACACTTTGAACTTGATATCGTTGTAGAATCTAATGGGTTTAAAAGGAGTGGCTTAAGCTCCGCATTTTGAAACTTGCTTTTTCATAAAAGGCCGAGCATGTTTAAAATCTGATTCCACAACATCTTTTTAGGTTCATTTATCTTTTACATTAATCTCATTAATGTAGTCCCATCATTTAAATCCAAAGCCATTACAGAAAGAAACGAAAATATAATGTACACTTATGCCACTCGAATTCGTCACAGTGTCCTGATATGCACCGTTAGGTTACTTAAGTAACGGCATACCGGGACGGGGCTAGTGCGGGTGCAAAACATAAGTAATGTCTAATATATCATATATATAAAATATTGCATTCATCTCAGATATCTATTAAATGATCACATCAGATAATAAAAGCAGTAGAAGCACATATAGGATATCTAGGAGGTCCGTATTTTGTATTTAGCCAGCAATAAAAATACGGATTCCACGGTCGCGATGAATAGCCAAGCCCACACCCCTAGACCCCTACGAAAGCGGCAAGCGACCCTACTAATTCTGGAGTTTAGGAAACCCGGTCTCGACTCCTCGAGATGGCTTCCCACTGAACCCTAGAACCCGGTCACTTGTGCCCTCCTCCTTGGGTCTATCCTAATGCGGAAAAGTAAATAATATACAACACTGGTGACAACAACCTCAACCCGGAAGTGCCCCAAATAAAAGAATATTACATACAATTTAATTTTACATGAATGAAAAGAAAACTCTCATCTCACATAAAACCCCCCGGCTATTCATTGCGACAATCCTGCACATCAAATCTCATCGACACATAATATCAAATATCATCAACGGAAGTAAATATGCATACACCGATCATCGTTGATGTATAGCAACGAAAACCGGTAATACATACTACACTTACGGTCACAGAGAAATAAAATGAAAAAAAATACAACAATTGGAATCTTTAACTGCCTTTAGACAACACAAAAACGGAATATCACTTATACAAGATTTCATGCCTAAATGATGTAAAGCTCGCATTTGGGTCTCATTCAAGAAAACACTTTTTCAAACCAAACCAGATAATTCAACATGATTCCCGTTTATCCCGAGACCGAACTGCTAGATTTACACGCAACAAACAAATTTGTAGATTTCAATTATTGTATCACATACTATTAAACTAGGGGCAGTTAAAACATTCGATCGAATGATTTAAAGAACCACAGACTGCTCTGAAAGCTCAACACTTGAGCAGCTTTGAAAAATTCCATAAACAACAGAAAACATATACGGGCCTGCACAAGAAACTACGGCCCAGGAATCACCTACGGCGCCGCGGAACCGCCGCAACAAGGCCACTCTGGCCGCGGTTCCGCGGTCGTACGGTCGATTTAGGGCATCGTATTTCTGGTGGGCCATTATATTTCCCTGCTTAATTTTTTACATATTTTTAATTTGAAAAAATCCAGGATTTTAAAAAATTTCCAGAGAGCACACCCCGGGTGTCGTTTTTCGTCCGTTCGATGTTTTCAACGTCGTCTAGGTTACTACAAAACGCTAGCTTGGCTCTGATACTCCTGTAAGGTTTCCTTAACACCTCTATTAGGGTTTTGAAGCATCACACATGCCATAACAATAAAACTATGAGGTGCTAAGTAAACTATACTATGAATCGAACTAGAATTTATGAAGTAACTATTAATAGTATCATATTTTTAAGACTTAAGTTATACTAAGTGATGAGACTATAACCATTGTAGACCTCTTTGGAAGACTCCTTTGCTTTGGAAAGGTTCGCTTGATCAACTCCTCGTCCACGACGATCCACCCGAAGCACTTTGCCCTAAGCTAGATGCTTCCTTCGATCTTTGAAAATCTTGAAGCACAACACCCTACACAAGATAGCAAAGGTTGTGTAGGATGATGAAGTGGTTGCTATTCTTATTTAATACCTTTTCTTTTTATTTCTGTAACTCTATTTTAACAATTAAAAGAGAGCTAGAGTGAGGAGGAAGAAGATGGCTCTCTCTTTTTCTTTTGGAGTGAATAATGATAATAATTAAAAAAGAAAATGAGAGAGAGAGATATATATCTTATCATAACCATAACTATAGTTAAATCATATCTAGATATTTTTATTTAGGGTTAAAGGCAAAAGGAAAAAGAACCATGGTTGAGTTAAATTCAACCATGGAAATGTGTAGAAAAGTGTAGAAGGAATGACTTATAAATCTTTTTCTTTTACCTTTAAATTTAATGAAAATATCCATATATGTATTTGTCTACAATATGATTCTTATATTGCCATCCTCTTTGTATCATCAACCATGATACATTTCATGTATGTATGTGTGTATGCACATCATCATGTACATATACATGCATGTATCCATAAGAAGAAAAGGATTTAAATAAATAATATAAAAGTCAATATTAAATCAACACTTGATTTAATAAATTGGTCATATCTTATACGACCCGACTAATATTAAATGCCCGATTAAAATACAGTATCACATACTTGTATTTAATCGAGCCTCGGCACATATCTCATATGCGCACCACTTCGTTTCGTCTAAGCCAAGAAACTTCTATGTGGGACTCTAAGACTCGTCAATACGCCAGCAGTAGGTGATGATCATATCAAACACCCACAAGCCGCAAGCGGTCAGCTAAACGTAACGGCTACCCGGGTATTGAGCGATCAGAATAAGAACAAGCGAACCTGTCAAAACTCCTGTCAATCCATCCGGCAATACTTACCGTACAGTCCGGTCTCTTCGTCAGATATGCTGCATATCGATTCTAAGGATGGAATCGTCGACCCCAATAACTCAATAAGTCATGCCGGTATATGGTCTATAACAGATCGAGAAACTTACTGATAACACTTATCCGTAATATCTCAGCAGCCCTGGCCAGGGACTTCCCGTTATAGCCAATCGTGCACAGCACAGCATCAACCCCTAATACCGGGAGAGACGAAACCCCTCCTATTTCTCACTGCCTCCATATGCCTCGAGACTATACCCAAAATCCACCTGTTTGTACGACTCAATAGAGCCGCAGTAGGGTGGAGATCAAAGTATAATGGGAGGACACACAAGACTCTATGACGATCTCGGGTCTACAGACTAACCTATACCAGTGTCACCTGAGAAATGCTATCCGACGTATGATATAATACCATCTAGGAGTTCTCGGTGAGTCTGTTCAGTGTACCCAGTCTCACTGAGCACCCGTATACTATCTTCGGTGTCAACACACCAGACGGATATGGGATCATCCATCGCCCATCATATGGAACAAGAATGGTATACGCTAGTCAAAATTGGAATATTGATGCCCTATCTCGATATACCTACGACTAGGAACATTTCAAGGATATGCTTATAAACTACAGATGTCCCACTAGTATGATCCGCATCATAATCCCAGTAGTCAAGCCAATATCCTTAGGGTTTTATCAACATGCACTAAATGAATATAAACATGATCAAGTGAACATATGATAAAGTAAAACCAGATAGCATACTATCATGTCGAGCAAGACTGTCCTATGAATATATATATACATATCAGTACATACACTATCTCATTATGGCCTCTAGGGCATACATATATCCAACAGCATGGTGGTAGAGGGGGTGGAGGAAGAGGAAGACGAAAGAATGAAGGATGAGGGGAGATGAAGAAATGAAGTGGAGAAACCATGGTCAAGGATAACCCCCCCTCTCTCTCATCCTCACTCAGGCCCATGCCCTCTTGTCCCCCCTCTCACAAATATCTTTTCATTTTCATTTATTTTTCTTTTTCTTCTCTCTTTTCATATTAAAACAAAATCATTAAAAAAAATAAAAGAAGCCATGGTTCATCAAAATGTAATAAGTGTTGCAACATGTTATGTTGCATGTCATAATATATAAATAAGATTGATGCATAATTAGTAAAATATTAATCAAGTTTAGCATTAACCTGTATACAATTAATTGTATAATAATTTATAAAATGTCCAAATCACATAAATTCATTCAAAATCAATATTTCTTATTAATTTTCCAATTATTTTCCAAACTATAAGTATATAATCATACTACTTCATTAAAACCAATTTCTATACCTTTATAATATTCATAAAATTTAATATTTTATTTATTTAATTTCCAAAAATAATATTTTATTTTTCTGAAATGTTACACTAACACTTGATTCGGGCTCGTGGTTCCTTATCCCTGGATTACAGCCTATTGAGTTCGAGAACACTCTTGAGATTGGTTGACATTCACCCTTGAACTTACGTTAAATTAGTTTACCCATGTAAAGACCATTTATGACACTTAAATTCACTTCATGTTCGCTATACCTACACTACACGGCAATGCTATACTATGCTCATGTTATTTTGCCATGATATAAATAGAATTGCATGTTAAATATAATTGCCATGCTTATATTAAATGACATGCTTAAACAACATCCTAGTCCATTGCTTCATGATATACATTTTATTTATCATTAAACTTTTATACTTCACACCCATTTCTTGGGGACTTACCGAGCAAAAGTTCGCTAACGGGCATTCCATCCATCTTTGTTTCTTGGAATGTTCATCAGATACTATGGAGACTGAGGAGGTGGACACCACCGAGAAGGAGCACAATCAGATCACGACTCAGGACTAGATTAGCTATCTTTTTCAGTTTTCGTATGCCACCTGTTTAGGCATTTCTCTTCTTGTATTGTATTTCTTTTCAGTTGAACTCATGTATTGTAACAGCTTAGATTATGATTAGTGTTAATTAAGTGATAAAACGGGTTTTTAGTAAAAGTTTACCAAAATAGTTTTCACAGATTTTATAAAAATTAATTAATATTTTATTATTATTTATTTCGGGTTTGCACACACTTGTGCATCTTAACCTAGGGTTAATTAGGGTTAACCATGCTTAAGTAGCCATGGCACCTTAACCCCATTTCAATTAAGTTTCATGTAATTATATAAATTATTTAGTTTTCAATATAAAAGGCTTGAATTTGGGGTTGACTTGAGAGAGAGAGGGGGGGGGGGGTTGACATGCATCATGAGGCATGGGGCAAGCATGGCTTGCATTTAATGAGGAGAGAGAAGGGGGCATGGCTCTCTCTAACCCCACGCCCTCATTTCACTTCACCACTCTCACACCCTCACTCTCTTCATCACTCGCACTCTCTCATTCTCATTATTTTCTTCATCTCATCATCCTCATCCCCTCAAACTGAAACCCTAACCCAAATCCTCACTAAACCAAACCAAATCACCACTAAACCCTACTAAAACCCATCACAAGTCAAGATTAAGCCACTAGGATGACTTGGAGCATGGAAAGATAGGATTTTTGAGCAAGTGTGGATAAGTAATGACCTCTAACTATTAATTAGGTTGTTATTGTGTTATGTTGCTCGGTAGTTATGGTTTAGAACACTAAAGATGTAGTTTTGAGCACACAACGTATTTTTAGTGTCATTTGAGAGTCACTGTGATCTGCTACGACCACGAATTGTTACTGGAAAATCTAGCAGTGTAGTAGTGTTGTACTATAAGCCCTGAGTGTTCACCTGAAACCCTGACCCAATCCGACCTAGGAAAACCGCCGACACATGGGGAAATTCCGGCGAGCTCGGTTTTTATGGGGACTGGGGAGTTGGGATTTTTAGGGCAGCTGTCTGTAGGTGTTTTGGGGTGTTTGGTACTGCTTGGATTTTTGGGTTCTGACTGCAGTCAAAATCTGGGATCAATTTGTATAGTGTTTCGGCAAAGTGCGATACGATTGATCCGACGTAGTTTTAGTGTTTCGGGTAGCTTGCGGTCGTGGGTTTGTTTTGATGACGTCGCTACACACGTTAGCCGCTAAGCGAACCCTTTTGTAGATTAAGGGAACCGATTCGTTAATTGGCGTTGTGTTCGTTTTTTATTGCGTAGTTTGATAAATCCACGCGTTATTGTGTTGTGTGTTAATAGTATCGCAGGTGGGGACTTCGGACGCTGCGAAGAAAGGAAAGCGGGTGGTTGGATTTACCTAGCTCGAGATCATCGGTGAGTTGATTTAACATCTATGGGGAAATCGCCCGTATGGAGTTAAGCGACAGGGCTCGATATGATATTATAGCCGTATGTTTATATGTACATATGTTGATTTTGCATGAACATCATTGCATACCATTACTAGTTGTGCCTTGACTTAGTATCTAGTGGACACTGCACCATTACTGATGGTTCATGTTGCACGAGCACTAAATGTTAGTGTATATGCCCTAGAGGCCATTACTGTATCATACTAGTATGTATATTACTTGATGGAAGCTTGGGATATTCACAGTTGTATATACAATCATGCTCGAAATGGTAGTATGCTACTTGGTTTGTCTCTACTTCAATATGTGCATATGTTTCTTTTAGCATATCGCTTATATATACATATTAGTAGAGCCCTTAGGATCTTTTCTTGATTACCAGCGTTGTGATGGCGCTCACACTCGTGGGGGCTGGGTAATCCATAAGCACATCCTTATACAGGTCCCTAGTCGTTGGACTATCGAGACAGGGCATCGATACTCCGGAGTAGACTAGCGTATGCGCTTCTCATCCCAGCGTGGAAGACGGTCTGTCCCACAACCGTCAGTACGTCGTACTTGAGATATTATGCGGGTGCTCGTTAGGTTACGAGTACACTGGACAGGACTCGTCGGGAACTGTTGGTTGGTATTATACCTATCGTCAGTTATCAGTTCCCAGGTGACATGAGTACAGCTTAGTCCGCTGACTTGACACTGTCACTTCGCCTCGAGTGTGTTCCCACTGCACTTTGATTACTACCCTACCACGGCTCAAAGGAGTCGTGCAAACAGGTAGTAGTTGGGTGCAGTCCCGAAGCACTTGGAGGAAGTGACGGTTAGACAGGATTCGTCTCTCCCGGTATTGGGGGTTGACATCGCGCTGTGTCCAGGAGAGCCATTACACAAGTAGTCCCTGGCCAGGGCAAGCGAGATATACTGGTAGGTTTCCAGTGTTATCTCAGGGTGTTCTGGGCTACACTCCGACACGACTTGTACCGCTATTAGGGGACTGACGTTCACCGCCCCCTTAGGCCCGCCATGCGATGTATCAGACGAACAAACCAGACTGTACGGAGACTGTCACATACAGGCTCAGTAGGAGTTCAGATGGGTTCACCTCGTCAGTCTTCTTATCGGCATCTACCTGGGGACCATTACGTACAGCTAGTGCCGCTTGCGGTCTGTGGTTAAACCCACTGCCAGCGTAGTGTCTAGTCTTTAGAGTCCCACACAGAGAGTTATTCGCCTTTTGGCAAAATGAGTAGAGGTCGCATGGTTTTGCGACAGGGTTCGTTCACATCCGCGCACTTGTGCACGTTTGCTGTCCGGACAGCTTATACTAGCGGGCTTTGGTTTAATCGAGATCCTAGTATATGATTTCGGATTGGTTTTATCTCTTTGTATTCGTGTTCCTCGGATCACGAATACGGGTGCGTATGCACAGTTGGTTGAGGCGGAGGAAGAAGTTTTTTTTTCATTAGGGTTTTGGAATAGGTGTGTATGCACAGTTGACAGTCGTCTTTTTCCAAACCCTAATGATATTGTGATTTATCAATTAATAATATTAATTAAGTGAAATTGTGTCATGGTTTGGCTTGTTGACTTGTTGACCAAGGTTGACTAGGTTTGAAACATTGACCATCATCATTACTTTTTTAGATACTCTTTGATCTTTGCAAAATCATTTATTGTGATATGATAATGGTCTCTTCAAACTAAACATCACCTTTTCATTTTTGATTAATATTATTATTTGAAAAATCACATATATTTTGTTATGGTTGTAAAAACCATTGATTCTATCATTTTGATTCTCTCTCCTCTTCTTCCTCTTCCTCAAGCTCTCCCCTCTCATGTGTTGAGAAACACTTGAGCTTGATAAAAACCACTCCAAAACAATCTCTACTCTCATCTAAGGTTCTAGGATTAGCACTTCTAGCATCTTAGTTACTTCTAGCTTGAAGTTGAAGCCAAAGGTTGAGGCTCTCGGGTGGTTCCTTCTTCGACGAGAGAAGACGACATGGAGATCACTTCCGTTCACTACAAGGAGCAAGGAGAGAAGGACATAAAGCCCTAGGTATAACCTCATTTCCGAGTAGCTAACTATCTTTAGCTTGGTAGCTAGTTTTGTTTAGAAAAGATCCCGCCTTTAGTTAGTCCATGTTGCCTTGAGTGCTAAAAATCCGATTTTTATACCGTTTCCGCCTCCCCGCAATAACTGGGGTGGGCAACGTGGACTTACAGTGGTATCAGAGCCTAACTAAACATAAACTAGCTAGTTAGTAAAGTGTATAGAAGTTCGATCGGTAAAAATCGCAAAACTAAAAACTCAAAACCCTAACTTTCTGTTGAAATTTTTTCTGCTCAAAAAATAAAAAATCATACTTCAAAAATAGTCTCAGGGATTTGTGAAGAAGCCCACCAAAAACGGTCAAGTGAACCCTTCAAAGCGCGGCGGTTCCGCGGCAAACGCATGCCTATTGCCGCGGAACCGCGGCCGTTTTGACTCGGTTCATGACCGAGTTTGGTGCAGTGTTCTTATGTTGTGGTTTTGGGATTTTTAAGATGGTTTATTTGTGCTCAGATTTTCCAGAAAAAAAATTTGTATTTGGGGGCCTATAAATCCGTATTTTTGATCGAACTTCACTATACTTTGACTATAGGGTTATATCTGTGATGTTTATATGTATTTAACGTCTGTTAATCGCTATACGTCGATTAGTGGGGGTTATACATATCTGTGATCTGTGTTTGTTGATGGTATGTGTATATGAATGCGTTGGATTGTCGCGGGTGAATAGCCGGGGGTTTTGTGAGACGAGAGTTTTCTTTTCTTTCAATTCATGTAATATATAAATTGATGTAATATTATTTGTATGGCCGCACAACCGGGTCGGGGTTGTAGCCGTCATTGTATAATTCTTTTTACTGTTTTTGCTCCTAGGATAGACCCATGGAGGGGGTGCAAAAACTACCGGGTATCTCGAAGTGCCGAGTGGCCTACTCACGGTGTTGAGGGAGGTTGCTTCGCTTTGGGTACTTGGCGGGTAGTTTGTCGCACCCGTAGGGGTCTTGGGTGGGGTATTTGGCTATTCACCGCGACCGTGTAATCCGCTTTTCGTTGCAGGCTCGAACGTATTCCGGATTCCTGGTATATCCAATGTATTCATCTGTGATCTGTAATGTCTATCATTGCTATATATTTATATATGATAACTATTTAGGCGTTGCTTATGTTTTACAGCCGCGCTAGCCCAGCCCCCGCTCTGTCGTTAGTTAAGTAACCTAACGGGTGATGACGGGGCCCCGTGGCGAATACGAATGGCATAAGCGTACGTCATATTTTGGTTGTTTTCTGCAATGGTAGGATTAAATGATGGGACGCATTAAAAGAACTAATGCAAGAAAATAAACCAAGTAAAAGTCGATTGGAACACATTGAAAACCACTCGGTTCTTTTCAAAACTAAACTTTTAAACGTGGAGCTTGAACCACTCCTTTTTAAAAGCTATCTCGTTCCATCGATTATATCATGTTCACTACGTTCACGGTTTCGCCAAAACCATTCGTAGCCCTCCGTCATTCCACATGAATGGTCAAAAAGTATTCAAGCTTTGTATTTTGGCCAAAGTCAAGGCATAGTGATTGGTAGCTATTTGGGTATTCATGTGCAGCATAGGTAGATGCGTTGGTTTGGGACAGTCGTGCTGCCATTTTGGCCAAAGTCAAGGGTAGGTACGGGTGGGTCCAAATTAACCAGTTGAATGACGGGTATAACTTGACATGTGACTTATGATATTTTGGCCAAAGTGAAGGTCATAAGAGCATGGGGCAAAAATCCACATCAGGAGTTTCATAAGTACTGAAACTTGCTAGCGCTGCATACCATTTGGAGTGTGATAATTCTGGTAGGATTCCTTTGGTTTTATCACGCGATGATATTTGGATCCCGATCCTACTGTGAGTATATGCTACTCCTCGGGAAAGTTCTCACTTAACAATCAATGCTATAAACCTAGTAGGTGTCTAGAAAGGTGTTAGCGGGGCTACGCCCACAGGGAAAAGAGGTTACTTAATTAAGGAACTTCGCGAAAGCGTTGGAAAACCTCCCTCGAAGTACCGATACTGGCCTGGCTGAACGGTTAAGCAAGTATTGTACGGTGAGATTGATCCCGACTAATTCTTTCTTTACGGTTTGAGAAGGGATTCGAGAGACAGTGGGAGCCATCCTGTTTAGACAAACTAAAAACCACTCTAAACTTGCAAGAGCATCATGCTAAAGTGTTTCTTTTCTCTCTCCTAATTGCAGCGACCATTCAACATGACCGGACTTAAGTTATTACTAGATAAAAACATACTGACAGGGCCAAACTACAAAGATTGGCTCAGGAATGTCAAGATGGCAATCACTTACGACAAGTTGGGGTATATCCTTACAACCAAAGCTCCCCCTGTCCCAGGTCCCACCTCCAGCGTCGTGGATGTAGAAATCCGTAAGACATGGGAGATAGATTGCGCGAAGGCCAAATGCCTCGTACTTGCCTCGATGGACAACGAACATCAGAGGAGGCACGAGAATATGGACCTAGAGTCCATATTTCTCCATACAAAAGAACTGTATGGAGAGCAGTCTCGTATCGCCAGATACGAAGTGTCGAAGAAGCTATTTTCGGCAAAATTGGCCGTCGGATCATCGGTAGCGGAACACGTGCTTAAGATGATTGGCTACATAGAGGAGCTCGCGGACCTTGGGACCATGTTGGAGAATGAACTCTACACTGATTTGATTCTCCAGTCCCTTCCTTCCACTTACGCCCAGTTTATCCTAAACTTCAACATGCAAGGAAAGGAGGTTGAACTTTCCGAACTTCTGAACATGTTGAGGAGTGCTGAGGGCCCCCTACAGAAGGGTAGGGAGACATCCACTTTGTTTGTAGGAGGATCTTCCTCTTCTAGGTCCAGGGCGAAAGCCAAGGGTAAGAAGAAGAAAGCCCCCGCCAAACCAAGAGGCGGTGTCAGTAAAGTGGATACGAAGGAAAAAGGAAAGGCAACAAAGGTAGCGGGAAAGCTAGTGGGGAAGGAAGAATGCTTCTACTGTCACAGAAGTGGACACTGGAAACAGGATTGCAAGTCTTGGAAGGCCAGAACCCAGGATCTGAAGCGAGTTGCGGCTTTAGCTTCAGGTGTGTATGTTATTGAAAACTGTCTATCGATAAACTCTACATCCTGGGTATTGGATACCGGATCAGGATCTCATATCTGTAATTCTTTGCAGGCGTTGAGAAAGCGTAGAGTTTTGAAGGCAGGTGACATGACCCTCAGAGTTGCAAATGGAGCTAGTATGGATGCTGAGGCCGTGGGGGACTATCACCTGGGATTGTCAGATGGACACTTTTTGGTTTTGCGTAGTTGTTATTTTGTACCAAATGCAACCTGTAATATCATTTCTGTATCTTTATTATCTAAAGAAGGTTATGAATTTGCATTTGTAAGTAATGTAGTGAACATTCACCTTAATCAAGTTTTGATTGGGCCAGGTACATTAAACAATGGTATATACGTATTGAACCAACCACAGATTTTCAATGTCCAGAATACACACAAAAGAAAGTCTCCAGAAATCAATAAAACTTTCTTATGGCATTGTAGACTGGGTCACATCAATGAGAGAAGGTTGACTAAGTTACATACAGAAGGATATTTGGATCCGTTCAAATATCAATCGTATGCAACTTGTCAATCCTGTCTCAGAGGAAAGATGACAAAGACTCCGTTCACTGGATACGGAGTAAGAGCGAGCGAGCTCTTGGGACTCGTACACAGCGACGTGTGCGGTCCAATGTCTACGCATGCACGAAGCGGTTATTCTTACTTCATTACTTTTACGGATGACTTTTCAAGGTACGGATATGTCTTCTTAATGAAACATAAATCTGAGGCTTTTGAAAAATTCCAGGAATATAAGAATGAAGTAGAAAAACAAACAGGCAAAAGTATCAAGACACTAAGATCTGATCGAGGTGGTGAATACTTGAGTGCCGAGTTCCTGGGTTACTTAAAAGAGAATGGAATTCTCTCTCAGCTTACTCCTCCATACACTCCGCAACATAACGGTGTATCGGAGAGACGGAACCGAACCATATTGGATATGGTACGGTCCATGATGAGTAACGCTGAGTTGCCGCGATCGTTCTGGGAATATGCGCTAGAATCAGCTGCATACCTTTTGAACCGAGTTCCAACTAAGACTGTGCCTACTACACCATATCAGATGTGGTGTGGGAAGAGACCCTATCTTAATCACATTAAGACATGGGGATGTCCAGCTTTTGTAAAAAAGCAGCATGCGGACAAGCTCGAGGCACGCTCAGTACAGTGCAAGTTTGTGGGATATCCAAAGAACTCCAAAGGATATTTCTTCTATTGCGAAGAGGAACAAAAGGTTTTTGTTTCTCGCCATGCCCACTTTCTAGAACACCAGTTCATAGAAAAAGAAATAAGTGGGAACGCAATAGAATTGGAAGAAATTCCAGAACCACGAGCTATTACTGAAAGCTTAGTAGAACCAGAGGGTTCGAAAGATCAGGACATTCCCACGCCACTCCGCAGGAGTAGTAGGCAGTCTCATCCGTCCGAGAGATACTACGGTTTTCTCATAGACGGGGATAGAGAGGATTGCATCATAGATTGTGATGAGCCTACTAGCTTCCAGCAAGCTATTCAGAGCGTCGACTCGGTAAAATGGCTGGATGCAATGCGGACCGAAATGGAGTCCATGTACACCAACAAAGTATGGACGTTGGACATTGCTCCAGATGGGGTAAAACCCGTAGGATGCAAGTGGATCTTCAAAAGGAAGATTGGTGTAGATGGACAGGTTGAGACCTATAAAGCTAGACTGGTTGCAAAAGGTTTTCTTCAGCGACCTGGTTTGGACTATGACGAAACCTTTTCTCCAGTAGCTATGCTGAAATCCATTCGGATCCTTCTTGCCATTGCTGCCTTCCACGATTATGAAATTTGGCAGATGGACGTAAAGACCGCTTTTCTAAATGGACATTTAGAGGAGTGTGTCTATATGGACCAGCCAGAGGGTTTCATTCAGAGTGGGAGCAGCGGAAAGGTGTGTAAGTTGCTTAAGTCCATTTATGGACTAAAGCAGGCATCGCGGAGTTGGAACATCTGTTTTGATGAGACGGTCAAGGAATTTGGCTTCATCAAAAATCCAGATGAACCATGCATCTATTGTAGATTTGTAGCGAGAACTGTAGTATTCCTCGTTTTATACGTGGATGACATTCTCTTAATAGGAAATGACATTCCTATGCTACAATCTGTCAAGGGGTTCTTGTCACACAGGTTCTCCATGAAAGACCTGGGTGATGCCTCATACATTCTGGGTATCCGGATCTACCGTGACAGATCCAAGAGGATATTAGGACTTTCACAGTCCAGGTACATCGACACCATACTGAAGAGATTCAGTATGGAAGATTCCAAGCGCGATAATCTACCGGCTTGTCACGGGATCACCCTCTCCAAAGAGATGTCTCCCAAGACTGATTTGGAGAGGGATCGCATGTCTATTATACCCTACGCTTCTGCGGTAGGCTCTATAATGTATGCGATGTTGTGTACCAGACCAGATGTTGCTTATGCACTGAGTGTGGTAAGCAGGTATCAGTCAAACCCTGGGGAGAAACATTGGATAGCGGTAAAGAACATTCTCAAGTACCTGAGAAGGACTAAGGAGATGTTCTTGGTGTATGGCGGAAAAGACCTCCAGATTGAGGCCTTTGCTGACTCCAGCTTCCAGAGTGACAAGGATGATTCCAAGTCCATGTCGGGTTTTGTCTTTACCCTCAATGGAGGGGCGGTGTGTTGGAAGAGCTCCAAACAGGAAACCGTTGCTGACTCGACTATGGAAGCGGAATACATCGCTGCATCTGATGCCGCAAAAGAAGCTGTCTGGATGAAGAAGTTCTTGAAAGAACTTCAGGTGGTTCCGTCCATTGTTGACCCAATACCTCTGTATTGCGACAACAATGGGGCTATAGCTTTAGCGAAGGAACCCAGGTCCCATCAGAAATCTAGACACATCTTGAGGCGGTATCACCTGATCAGGGAGATCGTGGATCGCCAGTCGATCGAGGTTCGGAGGGTTGCTTCAGAAGATAACACTGCAGATCCATTCACCAAGGCCTTGCCCCAGACTCAGTTCGAGCGGCTGACCGAGATGATAGGTCTTCGATACGCCAGTACATGGCCTTAGTGCAAGTGGGAGATTGTTAGTGTATATGCCCTAGAGGACATTACTGTATCATACTAGTATGTATATTACTTGATGGAAGCTTGGGATATTCACAGTTGTATATACAATCTTGCTCGAAATGGTAGTCTGCTACTTGGTTTGTCTCTACTTCAATATGTGCTTGTATTTCTTTTAGCATATCGCTTATATATACATATTAGTAGAGCCCTTAGGATCTTTGCTTGATTACCAGCGTTGTGATGGCGCTCACACTCGTGGGGGCTGGGTAATCCATAAGCACATCCTTATACAGGTCCCTAGTCGTTGGACTATCGAGACAGGGCATCGATACTCCGGAGTAGACAAGCGTATGCGCTTCTCATCCCAGCGTGGGAGACGGTCTGTCCCACAACCGTCAGTACGTCGTACTTGAGATAGTATGCGGGTGCTCGTTAAGTTACGAGTACACTGGACATGACTCGTCGGGAACTGTTGGTTGATATTATACCTATCGTCAGTTATCAGTTCCCAGGTGACATGAGTACAGCTTAGTCCGCTGACTTGACACTGTCACTTCGCCTCGAGTGTGTTCCCACTGCACTTTGATTAATACCCTACCACGGCTCAAAGGAGTCGTGCAAACAGGTAGTAGTTGGGTGCAGTCCCGAAGCACTTGGAGGCAGTGACGGTTAGACAGGATTCATCTCTCCCGGTATTGGGGGTTGACATCGCGTTGTGTCCAGGAGAGCCATTACACAAGTAGTCCCTGGCCAGGGCAAGCGAGATATACTAGTAGGTTTCCAGTATTATCTCAGGTGTTCTGGGCTACACTCCGACACGACTTGTACCGCTATTAGGGGACTGAAGTTCACCGCCCCTTAGGCCCGCCATGTGATGTATCAGACGAACAGACCAGACTGTACGGAGACTGTCACATACAGGCTCAGTAGGAGTTCAGATGGGTTCACCTCGTCAGTCTTCTTATCGGCATCTACCTGGGGACCGTTACGTATAGCTAGTGCCGCTTGCGGTCTGTGGTTAAACCCACTGCCAGCGTAGTGTCGAGTCTTTAGAGTCCCACACAGAGAGTTATTCGCCTTTTGGCAAAATGAGTAGAGGTCGCATGGTTTTGCGACAGGGTTCGTTCACATCCGCGCACTTGTGCACGTTTGCTGTCCGGACAGCTTATACTAGCGGGCTTTGGTTTAAGCCAGATCCTAGTATATGATTTGGGATTGGTTTTATCTCTTTGTATTCGTGTTCCTCGGATCACGAATACGGGTGCGTATGCACAGTTGGTTGAGGCGGAGGAAGAAGTTTTTTTTCATTAGGGTTTTGGAACAGGTGTGTATGCACAGTTGACAGTCGTCTTTTTCCAAACACTAATGATATTGTGATTTATCAATTAATAATATTAATTAAGTGAAATTGTGTCATGGTTGGGCTTGTTGACATGTTGACCAAGGTTGACTAGTTGACTTGGTTTGAAACATTGACCATCATCATTACTTTTTTAGATGCTCTTTGATCTTTGCAAAATCATTTATTGTGATATGATAATGGTCTCTTCAAACTAACCATCACCTTTTCATTTTTGATTAATATTATTATTTGAAAAATCACATATATTTTGTTATGGTTGTAAAAACCATTTGATTCTATCATTTTGATTCTCTCTCCTCTTATTCCTCTTCCTCAAGCTCTCCCCTCTCATGTGTTGAGAAACACTTGAGCATGATAAAAACCACTCCAAAACAATCATTACTCTCATCTAAGGTTCTAGGATTAGCACTTCTAGCATCTTAGTTACTTCTAGCTTGAAGTTGAAGCCAAAGGTTGAGGCTCTCGGGTGGATCCTTCTTCGACGAGAGAAGACGACAAGGAGATTACTTCCGTTCACTACAAGGAGCAAGGAGAGAAGGACATAAAGCCCTAGGTATAACCTCCTTTCCGAGTAGCTAACTATCTTTAGCTTGGTAGCTAGTTTTGTTTAGAACAGATCCCGCCTTTAGTTAGTCCATGTTGCCTTGAGTGCTAAAAATCCGATTTTTATACCGTTTCCGCCTCCCCGCAATAACCGGGGTGGGCAACTTGGACTTACACTAAATTGTATGCTACATCCACACCGTCAGTAATTGCCATGACACGTACAACCAATACACATATGTGGTATTGTATTTGTTCTTGACATTGAGACGTTGATTCTTGTTCTATTGCGCATATGAAATGCATCGTGAATACATAGCTACACGTATACCTTTATATGATGTTGCATTTGATTTTGGAGAAATTTGGAACCGCGTGATATATTTAAAAAACTGGATTCATTTAAAAGAGCGGTTTTTCCCTTGATATGCTCATATTACTGTTTTATGTTGCATATATCATATTTCATAGATTTACACATTGAGATACGGATTTCATGTGATTTATAGATTTGAGAACCATGGGGATATTTCAAGAAAGTATGCATTGTTTTAAAAACCCGGTTTCTCTTGATATGATATATCGATGCGTCCACGATGAGTTTTCTCGGTTCTGAGACTTGTGTTAGAAACCCGATTCGAGGAGCTGGATGATCCGTTTGTGGGTTCATGGTGGACCCGATATGGTACCCCGGGGCAAGAAAGGGATTTTGGACCTGGCAGAGGGACTACTACCTACCGGTGATTGGTTGGACCTGGCGGTTATCCGGAGGATACCGACCGGAGTCGTGAGATGGATATGGGCCGATCCGGACTGACGGAGCCCGTGGGCCGATCCGGACTGACGGAGCCCGAGTTATGTGGATTTTTGTGTCGATGTTAGACACGGGTTTTCATGATATTTCGAGTGCCGATGTTGGGCACTGTTCCATGAAATATGATGGCCGATCAGAGTGACGGTGCCTGAGGTATTGGGATTTGGGGTGTCGTTGATGGACACCGGTTTTTCCACTATGATGATTCATTGATGATGATATGTTTTATCCCATACTCATTAGTTATTTGATATGCATTGCTTCATGTATTTATTGTACCTGATAGAGTACCTTTCATGATTGTTGCTTATCCATATTGCCATATTGCCATACTTATGCTATCAGATTGCATGTGATAGATTATCGCTGTAGATGCATACCTGCGATTATCTGTATGATGTTACTTACTATTCACGGGTTGGTAACTCACCCCATTGTGCTACGGTGTTTTGCAGGATTGACCCTCAGAGTAGTCGCGGTAGGGCTTCTTATTGTATCTTTTTCTGCGGATAACGCTACGGTTAGCTGTGAGCCTTTTTGCTGTAGGTGCGTTTTTCGGTTATCCGATTGTATCCATTATATATATCTCATTGTATCTAGTACTCTCCATCTACCAATTTCATGTATTGACTTTGAGACGAGTTGTGAGGACGATATTGTATATTTTGTGACTCTGGGTGTCGACCTCGTGTGAGCCGGCCGTTATAATGTAGTTTTACCTCTTATGTTGTTGTTCATTTATATTGTCTATTTCTTCGCTACGGCGTCGTATATATGCTTGTGGTGGTTGTTTCCGCCTTTAGGCGTGATTTGCTCCTGTTTGGAGATGCTTTATTTATATTATGCGTTTGTACCCGTTTCGGGGCTAGTTTTTACAAAGGAGGTGCTGCCGAAATTTTTAAGAAAAAAAACTTATGTTTAAAGGTTTTTATTTGAGATTTCCAAATGTTTTTAACTATGTTTTTATCACTTACTTCTTATGATGGTTTAGATTTCTGGGTTTTCGGCTTACTTAAATTGCGTTACGCCTGTTGACGTCACGTGGTCTAAGTGTCGGTCACGTGCCTAAATTTGGGTCGTGACAAAGTTGGTATCAGAGCGCTAGGTTTTAACTTTCGGAGTGTAGGATTACCTTGGTATGATGGAGTAGGTAATTTAAGCAGAGTGACGTAGCGTGTGTATGTTCCGCGGCATACTTACGATACGATACTCTGCCTAAGTAACCTTAGGACTTGTTGGATGAAATTCTTTCCGTGATTATATACATCACTATGATTCGATTACTATGTTCTTATCGAATCCTGTTTTCATTTCCAGCTATTATGCCGCCGAAGACTACAAGGGCGCAGAGAGCGGCCGTGAGAGCCAAGGTCAGAGCTGGCTCGTCGGAGACGAGGACTGACCCAGGCGGTACGCCCGTTGTACAGGAGCAGGTTGATCCACCTTCGACAGACCGTATTACTAGGCTATAGGCCGGTATGCAGGATTTGCGCCAGATGATGGGATCGTTAGTTTAGGCCATTCGAGTGCAGAGACATGAGGTTTTCCCACCTGTTACGGGGACCGTGATGGTGCCTACTGTTCAGGAAGTCGTACCTGCAGCTACGGAGGTTATCACCGTATCATTATCTGAGTTCATGAGGCTGAAGCCTCCGGTTTTCATCGGCACCGATGCAGCTGAGGATCCCCAGTCATTTATAGATCGGATGGCCAGGATCTGTCGTTCGCTGAGTTGCTCCAACGTGAGATGGGTAGAGTTCGCGAGATTTCGTCTGGAGGGTCTTGCCTAGACCTGGTGCGAGTCTTTAGAGAGGGGCAGAGCCACAGGTCTTTCTCCTATGACCTTGGCCGAGTTTGTGACAGTTTTTCTTGCCCATTTTCTTCCATAGAGCGTCAGGCATGCTCGAGCTCGCATTTTTGAGTCGTTACACCAGACTCCGGGTATGACGGTGGCAGAGCACGATGTGCAGTTTACCCAGCTATTTATATACGCTCCATATTTAGTGGACACTGAGGAGATGTGGATCAAGAGCTTTGTACGAAGCCTGCTTACCTAGTTGTTCCTCGCTATCAGCACCCAGTATTGTGACACATATGCAGCCGCAGTGGACACAACCCTACTGGTTGAGGAGCGTCTTTCCGAGACTTCGGTCGTTCCGGAACCGAATAGGGTTCGTACTGGTGTATCATCCCGCAGACAGATGTTTAGATGTCGCGACATATTTCTTTCTGGTCATGGGAGTAGCAGAGGCTTGGGACGAGGCCAGTTGTTTAGCTCTTATCCTAGGAGGGTCAGCAGTCATCGTCTGGATGTTTCCGGTGCGGGAGTTTTTATCATCGCGTCAGGGATTGTACTGAGCCTCGTGAGGATGAGGCAGTCGTACCACATGATACCTCATTACCTTCTCCACCTCAGAGAGCGTTGCCTCTTACGCCTGTTGTTGCTCCACGTCAGACTTATGCTCAGAGAGGTCATGGTCGCGGAGGGTTTGTTCAGAGAAGGCGGGGTGGCAGGGATGGAGTACAGCCAGTAGCCGGTAGAGGGCAGGCGCGAGTATTTGCTTTGACTCATCAGGACGCGCAGGCGTCCAATGCAGTGGTTTCAGGTACTCTTTCAGTATGTTCCTTTGATGCACATGTTTTGTTTGATCCGGGATCTACGCATTCGTATGTTTCTACACACTTCGTGCCGAGGTTGGGCCAGAAGTCATGTTTGCTAGATCAGCCGCTTGTTGTGACTACTCCTGTAGGAGAGTCTTTTATTGCGTGACACGTGTTTCGGTCGTGTGTTGTTCGTATTGGAGAAAGTGATTCGTCCATGGACTTGATCCTTCTTAAGATGTTGGACTTCGACATTCTCCTTGGCATGGACTGGTTAGCTACTTGCTACGCGTCTGTGGACTACCGCGAGAAGACAGTCAGGTTTTGTTTTCCCGGCGAGTCAGTTCTTGTTGTGCAGGGGGGCCCTGGTGTCTCCCCTCACAGTTTGATTTCAGCCATTTGCGCTAGTCGGCTTTTTAGGAGGGGATGTCGGGGAATCTTAGCATTCATTCATGATACCGGAGCCACGATAGATTTGTTGGACCGGGTTCCCATTGTGAGAGAGTTTCCTGATGTTCTTCCCGATGAGTTACCTGGATTGCCGCCAGAGCATGAGATTGAGTTTTGCATTGATTTGATCCCCGGCACGGGGCCTATTTCTATACCGCCTTACCGGATGGCCCCGGCGGAGCTTAAAGATCAGTTGCAAGAGTTTCTTGATAGGGGACTTGTACGCCCGAGTGTTTCGCCATGGGGAGCTCATGTTCTGTTCGTCAAGAAGAAGGACGACAGTTTGAGGTTGTGCATTGATTATCGTCAATTGAACCGAGTTACGGTGCGGAATAGGTATCCTTTACCTCGCAATTGACGATTTGTTTAATCATCTCTAAGGTGCGGGACATTTTACCAAGATTGATTTGAGATCGGGTTATCATTAGTTGCGGGTTCGGAATGATGACATTCCGAAGACTGCTTTTCGTACGCGCTACGGGCATTATGAGTTTTGGTGATGTCATTCGGACTCACCAATTCCCCAGCAGCATTCAATGGTTTGATAAATCGGATTTTCAGGCCGTTCCTCGACCAGTTTATTATTGTGTTTATTGATAACATTCTGGTTTATTCCAAGAGTCGAGAGGAGCATGAGCAGCACTTGAGGATTGCTTTGTAGACATTGAGAGAGCACCAGCTGTTTGCTAAATTCTCGAAGTGTGACTTCCAGGGTCATGTGTTTATGGGTGACGGTATTCATGTGGACCCGAGGAAGATCGAGGCCGTACAGCTTTGGCCCAGACCCGTATCAGTGACAGAGGTCCGCAACTTTTTGAGCTTAGCCGGTTATTACCGCCATTTCGTGCAATACTTCTTGAGTATCGCTGCACCGCTGACCGGACTGACTAGGAAGGGAGTTCCTTTTCTTTGGAATGAGGCATGCGAGCAGAGTTTTCAGCAGTTGAAGACTCGGTTCACGACTGCACCAGTTTTATCTTTTCCTTATGGATCGGGCGGCTTTATCGTTTACTGTGTTGCTTCTCGAGTGAGGCTCGGTTGTGTATTGATGCAGCATGATAGAGTTATCGCTTATGCTTCCCGGCAGTTGAATCATATGAAGTCTATAGGACCCCATCTAATTCAAGTAAGCCAAAAGCCCAGAAATCTAAACCATTTAAAAAAAGAGTGAAGGAAAAATTCATTTAAAAGTTAACATATAAATTTACTTTGAAAGTCATAGTAAGCATTTTTAAAACGTCAATTCTTTTCCGAAAATTTCAGCAGAGTTTCCTTTGTAAATACTGACCCCAAACGGGTACAAACATGTATAATATAAAGGCATCCCCAAGCGGGAGCTAGCTTTTTGCCAATTGACGGACACAGCCACGCACTCAATATAGTATAACGCCGAAGGGCGAGGATCAACACTCAGAAGAAAACCAATATGCACCAGAAAACCATAATAATACAAGCGCGACTCTAAGGTCAAAAGAATAAACATATTGGTCTTCTAAGTCTAACAAATATACAACTCTGGTTGATGGAGTTACTAGATACAACTGAAATAAATAAAAGTACAATGGTGGTCACGATACGAGTGAAACCACCTACCATAGAAATCACCCGGAAGGAAGCAATGTGCCAGCAAAGCCGCCGAGAAAACCTGTACGGCAAAACCTGTAAGAAACTGTTGCACAACGGGGGTGAGTTGACAACTCGTGAGAAGAAAACATCACCAAGAAGAAATCGCATGTATGACTCAATCCTAGGTCATACTATAATATCCTAATAAAATATAACCCTGAAACATCTACACATAAGTGTAATATCAAGTGCTCGTGTCAGTGCCTCAGGTACCAACATATCACAACTATGATGTACAAATGCATTATGAATGAAAACAGAATACATCTTCCATGAGAAAAACTGTTTTCTTATCTCAGTGAGATTTCTGTGTAAAAATCGAAGCATCATCCATGAAATCAACATAGAATCCGTGTCAAGCATTGACACAAAACATATATATCAATATCTCGGGCCCCGGCAATCCAGACTGGCCCCTATCATAAAATCTCAATGTCTCAATATCTCGGGCTCCGGCAATCCGGACTGGCCCCCGGGCTCCGGCAATCCGGACTGTCCCAAAATCAAATCTCACGACAACGTCGGTATCCTCCGCATATCCTCCGCGTCACAAAAAACTGTTCGGTAGTGCTCCCCTGCCAGGCTCAACGCCATCATCTGTGACCATCTTGCCCTGAGGTACCACATCGGGTCCACCATGCACCCGCAGACGGTTCCTCCTCCTCCTCAAATTGGGTGTATGATACCGCTCAAGAGCCGAGAAAACTCATGGTGGACGCCTCTCAAATCATATCATGAGAAAACCGCAATTTCTATCTTTTGAAAATGATAATGAGTTTATAAATCCTTGCGGTTTCTCCAAATCCATAAATCTCATGGAAAATCCGAATCCCATAATCAAAAGTCAATAAACAGTGAATACCGGCATAAAGCCTTATAATATTGCATGACAAATGAAAATACTCAAGCATGAGATATCATAGTAATAAATGCAATGTCTAAGCTATCATATAAAAGCAAGCGCACTAGTACTATGTCGAAACTATCAGCTAACAATTTATACCAATGGAGTAATGTTTTCTAATGTGTACGTGACATGAAAATTACCAATGATGATGTGTGTGTGAGCCGGCAAGCAGGTGTACGTGGAGCATACGCATCATCGGTATTGGTGATGGTGTCCTGACAGCATGGGTTTCATGATAACTACGAAAACACATTTAGGCATGCAATGCGATGCGAATAGCAAGAACATACGGAAAATGAATAATAAATGAAACAATAAAGAATATACATTATATATACGAGTCATACAGTTTTGGCATTTGAAATAGCTCGAATCGTTGTGTTTAGAAAATAGGGGCTACGGTGTTTTTAAGAAAAGGTATGTCCTTTGAAATATCCGTAGTATCCCTTGGCCTGTCATTAAAATACTCACGATTCATTAGTTTTGGAAATAAGTATGACTCGAGCCCAAATCTAATATCTACTAAGTAAACTACAGGAAAAGCTAAGAGACTAACCAAAAGGGTAAGGAAAAACACCTAAGCTCGAGTCGATATATCTAGTAGTCGGTGATCCCGCCTCAATAGTGTCACGTACGATAAAACATGTAATACGAAATACTAGAGTCAAGAGTGCGGATCAATCATCATATTTATACATCTTACGGTAAAATCCATCGTACAGCATCCCAAATCGGGGGATGGGTCAATTATCAAATATAACACAATACTTATCTGGCATCATTATCATCATATCCTGAATTAGGGGTACTGATCTAAAGTCTAGTATATTCCGATACCATCAAACATAAATTTGCGTGTAAATAAAACACATCGCCTATCGATCAACTATACTATCATGTAGTATAACATAACATGACCCAAATCACATCATGGATCTCACGGCATCATGCCCAATCACATCGACTCATCTCCATGTATCATATATACTATCCTCATCATCCGTGTATATGTATACATATATACACACACACACACACACACACACACACACACACATATACATACTCACATACATATATATATATATATATATATACACATACTCACATACATATATATATATATACATACGCATATACATATATGTATATATATATATATCCCCATATACGCACAAGAAAATCAAATGTATACATGTGTGTGTGCGTGTGTACCAATCTTTACTCTAGGGTTTCTCGACTAAGAAACTAAACTAAGTTACTATCTTCCGAATACGCTAACACTAACCCAAAGTCACCTAAAGCATTACTTGCTAAGTATGCACATCTCATAATAACACGTATATATATATATATATATATATATATATATATATATATATATATATATATATATGTAGGGTTCCTAGGCACTCTCAAGAGGTCTCACAAGGCATCAACCATGCCAATTTCAAAAAATACGGTGCCGAGAAACCCTAGACTAGATCGTTGGCTAGATGTTTAGGCGACAAAAGAAAGTAGTTTACAACTAAACTAAAAGAACGGATATACAACCTTTGTAGATCCGGTCCTCCACCTCCATAGCTCCGCAATGAAGTCTCCTCTCTGTCCAAGTCGAACCCCGGGCTCTAGCGTCGGCTTCATCGGAGAATGGACGGGCTAGGTCGTCGACGTCGATGCCGAAGATGATCTACGTCGAGGCATCACTAAATCAAGCTCCAACTTCACCAAGTCATGAAACTTGTGAAGAAAACACACTCTACTACTTGGCAAGAGGTAGAGGATGAAGAAATAGGAAGTGGGTTCACTTTAGAATTGGATTTCTCACTCATTTGCTCAAGTTGCCATTGTTGAAGTAAGGTTTCTTCATGAAGAAGAAGAAGAGGAAGAAGATGATAAGTGTTCTATTATTTTTTCTAAAAAGAATATAATATGAATACTTATCATAATCCAACCATAGTTTGGTGTAGAGAATAAACTAAGGTTAAGTGAATGGTTCGGTTAGGTATGAAGACAAAAATGGTGACTAAGTCAAAGTTTCATGAAGCTTCAACATATATCCAAATAAAGCCACCATTTTTCTTTTCATTTTCCAAAAAGAAAATAAATAAATAAATGAATAAATAGATATGAAAATGAAAACCCTAACCATTACATAACCATGGTTTAAACTTTACACAAAACACAAGTTAGCATGCATCATCAAACATGATACATACAAGTGCACAAAAATATATCACATATACAATGTGCACAATCCAAGTGAGAAAATCCAATTAAAGTAAACCAATACTAGTTAATGCAAAGTAATATATCAAATATATAATTATACATTAAATCATTAAATCAACACTTGATTTAACGATCCGGTCATATCGCATATAACCGACTAGTATCCAATGTATCGGCTTATCGAATCAATCCTTGATTCGATAACTAGGTTATATCGCATACAACCATTCGATACATTCATCGCGAGAATAGAATACGGTATCACATACACGCTTTATTCTCGGTCCCGCACATATCTCATATGCGCTCCTATTTCGTTTCGCTTGAGCCAGGAAACCTCTGTGTAGGACTCTAAAGACTTGTCAATACGCCGGCAGCAGATGATGATCATATCAATCACCCACAAGCCGCAAGCGGTCTGCTAAACGTAACGGCCACCCGGGTATTGAGCGATCAGAAGATCGACGAGCAAGCCCGCTCACACTCCTGTGAATCCAACCAGTAACACTACCGTACAGTCCGGTCTCGTCGTCTGATATGTCGCATATCTTGCCTAGGGGTGGTAAACGTCAGACCCCAATAGCTCGATAAGTCGTGTCGATATGAGGTCTATAACAGTTCGAGAAACTACTGGTAACACTTACCAGTAAATCTCAGCAATTCTGGCCAGGGATTTCCGGTTATAGCCAATCGAACACAACGCAACATCAACCCCCTATACTGGGAGAGACGAATCCCCTCCTATCGCTCATTGCCTCCATGTGACTCGGGACTGTACCCAAAAACCACCATTTTGCACGTCCTCTTGGATGTGGTAAGATGGAAATCAAAGCACAGTGGGAACCACACAAGACTCTATGACGATCTCGGGTCAACAGACTACTCTGTACCAGTGTCACCAGAGAACTGCCATCTGACGTAAGGTATAATACCATCTGGGAGTTCTCGGCGAGTCCGTCCAGTGTACCCAGTCTCTACTGAGCACCCGTATATCATCTCTGATGTTAAACACCAATGGATATGGGATCATCCATCGCCCATCTGTATGTGTCGAGAAGGTACACGCTAGTCTACTCTGGTATATCGATGCCCCGTCTCGATACACCCACGACTAAGGACTTTGAAGGATGTACTTATGGACTACCATGTCCCCACTAGTATGATCCGCATCATAGTCCAGGTAGTCAAGCACACATCCTAAGGGCTTTACCAACATGTAATAGAGAGACAGTCAGTGTACACGTTAAGGTAAAGTACAACCAGATAGCATACTATCATGTCGAGCAAGAAAGTCCTCCCTATATATGTCCCAGCATCCACTACAATATACATCCAATGTACAGTAATGGCCTCTAGGGCATACATATAACTAACAATCTCCCACTTGCACTAGGGCCATCTGTAGCAGTGGTTGTAGTATCTCATACTCAACCATCCCATAAAAGTCTCTCTCTGGGAATAGGCCTTCGTGAGTGGATCCGCCGTATTGTTCTCTGAGTCTACTCTCCTGACCTCGATCCCCTGGAGATCAAACATCTCCATGATCAGGCGATACTGCTTTAGAATAAGTCTGGATCTCTGATGGGACCGGCGTTCCTTGGCTTAAGCCACAACTCCATTGTATCACAATGGCAGGAACGTAGTTCATCTTATGAACCAATATACACCCAAACTGCCTCTTTGGTAGCATCTTAAGCAGCGATGTATCCAGCCTTTATCGTCTAGTATGCCATGGTATCTAGCTTGGAACTCTTCTAACATACCGTCCCTCTACTGAGGATTAAGACAATGCCTGTGACTGACACTTAGTCGACTTTATCACCCTGGAACACTTCCAGTGATTCTCCCCAGGATCGATTGATACCATCACACTACTGCTAGTGAGTATCCTAACATCCAATTAGATCTATCTCATAGATCCGAAATCCAGGATTTAGTAGGTATCATTTTGATCCTATATGGAGAATCATTGTGATAAGCGGAGATTGACCGAGCGTAGCATAGGGAACTCCTTCCCTATCAAGAGTATGTCATCCGCGTACTCTACGAGGATCACCATCATACTCCCTACTACCTTTTCGTTTATACAAGGTTCATCTACCATTTTGATGATGTCAACTTCTTTGACTAACATATCAAAACAGACGTTCCAACTCCGCGATGCCTGCTTCATCACATAAAACATCTTGCACACGTTTCCGCTGCTCCCACTGTTTACGAAGCCCTCTGGCTGTGTTCTTATAGACGTTTTCTTCTAAATCATCATTTAGAAAAGCAGTCAAGACACCCAACCACCAGATATCGTAGTCATGGTATGTAGCCGTGGCAAGTAGGATCTAGATGGACTTAAGCATAGATATTTAGAAAAAGTTTCATCATGATCCACACCTGGTCAATGATGCAAAGCTTTACTAAGTCTAGCTTTGAAAGTCTCAACTTTTCCATGTACACCAAGTAATCTTCTCAAGATATACTTGCTCCTGATGGGGATTTAACCCTTCAGATATAGCAACCAAAGTCCATACTTTGTTGGTGTATAAGGATTCCATCTCAGATCGCTAAGCATCCAGCCATTCTTACAGAGTCTTACTCCTGATGGCCAGCTCGAAACTAGTTGGGTCATCATCTCATGATGCAATCCTCGCTCCCACTGTCATAGAGAAACCGAAATATCTCTCAGGTGGGTGAGGAGCCCTTCTAGATCGGCGGAGAGGCTGAGATTCGTTGGTTACTATTGAATCCTTTGGTTCTACCAAATCTTCTGCTGTAGTTTGTATAGCTGGAACGATTCCAGTTCTACATAACAGTATTTGCCTCGAGCTTGTCCGGATTATGCTTTTAGACATAGGCCAGACATCCCCAAATCTTAACTAACTTAAGATATGGGCTCTTCCCTTTCCATATCACATATGAAGTGGTAGACAACTCATTTGATTTGAACCCTAATTCAATAGGTATGCAACTTCTCAAGTGCATAACTCCCAAAAAAGGAAACAGGTAACTCAGTAGTACTCATCATAGAGCACACCATATCAAATAGGGTGTATCTGCTCCGCCCCGATATACCATCGTGCTATGGTGTATACGGAGGAGTAATGCTGAGGGAGAATCTCATTCTCCTTTAGAATAGTCCATGATTTCCGTGCCCAAGTATTCTCCTCCCTAATCTCATCATAGGACATAATACTTATACCCGTATTTTGGTTCTCTACTTCTAACTTATATTCTGTGAATATCTCAAAAGGTTCGGACTTGTGTTTCAACAGGAACATATGTCTGAATCTAAAGAGATCATCAGAGAACGTAATGAAGTATAAAGAACCAATCCTGGCATGTGTAGACAGGGGACCTACATACATCAACATGTATCATCCCAAGAGTTCAACTAACTCTTTCTCTGTTTCCAGTAAACGGAGCTATGGTCATCTTATCTTTGTGACATGACTGGCAAGTTTCAGAAGATGTAAATTCAAACTGATTTAAATATACATCTAAATGTAACTTTAGCTAGTCGGGTCACATTGATCTGACCTAGTCTACAATACCTCAAGAATGATCCGTTCATTTCTGAACTCTTCCTCTTGTGTGTGTTCTGTATACTAAGAACTGTAGTTTGATTTAGAACATCAATGTTTTAAGATAACGTGCCTGAACCGATCGACTTTTGATATAGGAAATGTTCAAAACATTATCCAACAATACAAAATTTTGCCATTTCTTTACTAATAAAGAGACTGATATGATTTTGTATATCAGGTTCGGTATCTAATAACATTCGTTCAGAATCAATGTATTTGGGATACAGGGTGACAGTGACCAACAGACTTGGCTGCAACACTTGCCCCGTTTTCTGCCTCATGAAACTTATCACCCGTTCTCAGTTTTTCTACCCTTTTGTAGCCCTATGTAACAGATTACATATCTGGGATCCTGATCCGGTATCATATACCAAGGATACGGAGGATACTGATAAACAGTTCTGTATAACGAACACACCCGAAGATGATGCATCATCATGCACTCTCTTCGTTTGGGCGGCACGGGAAATCTGGTATTCCCCAATTTCCTGCTCTGTCTTATAACAATTATAAGTTGGAGCGGGACCAACGTTCCCCAGCTCAGTATAACAAGCGGGTTCGGTCAATTATCCGTATTATTATCTTGATTAAGGCGTGATATGGTCGCTACCAGGAGAGAGAGAGAAGAAAACACTCAGCGTGCGCTCTTGCAAGAATAGATTGGTTATTATTTTATCTAATCAGGATGGCTCCCACTGCTTTTTATCAAATCTTCCTTCAAACCCTAAAAGGAAAGACTAGCCGGGATTAATTACACACTACAAGTTCGCCAATCTTTCAGCCAGGCCAGTGTCGGTACTTTGAGGGAGGTCCCCCGTGCTTTCGCACGAACCTAATTAATGTAAACCTCGTTTTCCCAGAGGCGTAACCTCGTTAACACCTTTCTAGACACCTACTTGATCGGCTAATTGTAATGTATAAAACTCTCCCAGGAGTAACAATTACTCGCAGCGGGTATCGGGATCCAACTATCTCATAGAAGGTATGCAATCTCATTGCAAATTTCAACACTTGAAATTCCCGATAATATTTTGCCCCTAGCGTCCTATGACCTTGACGCAGGCCAACAAACCATAGTGCGCTAGTCAAGTTCAACCCGTCATTTTCTGATTGAATTAAACCCACCCGCACGACCCTTGACGCAGGCCAACAAAGTCGCACGACTACCCTAATCCAATCTGCATCATATGCAGAAGCAGATAAATACTAGTTAGCTACCGCACACTACGCCTTGACGCAGGCCAACAAACGTAGCACGAATACTAACTACCACTTATCTGAAATGACGGAGGGCTACGACAGGTTTTTCTGAAAAACTATTGCGTAATGAACTTGATATCGTTGTAGGATCGAATAAATTTGAAATGGAGTGTCTTTGAGGCTTTTCTAGTTTTGCTAAAGGAGTCACTCCCGGTGAAGGGATCGTCGGTCCTTTCCTCGTCGAATGAGGTGCTGGATATATCATATATATCACCGTGCAAAGCAAAAACTCTTAAAAGCAATCAAAAGACAAACCGAATGTGTAGCATCTGCCAGTTATTGCTAAAGGAGTCACTCCCGGTGAAGGGATCTCGGTCCTTTCCTTATCGAATAAGGTGCAGGATATATCGTATATACCACTGTGCAAAGCAAGAACTGTAGCTACCTGTTTTATTTTGAAATTCGATTCTACAACATCTTAGGTTTCTTTTATTTCATTAATCATATTAATGAAGTCCCATCATTTAATGTACCTAAACATCACAGATAAATACGACGTACACTTATGCCATCCGCATTCGCCTCGATGTCCCCTCGTGCACCGTTAGGTTAGGTAACTAACGACAGAGAGGGGCAGGGCTAGCGCGGGTGTAAAACATAAGTAACGTCTATATAATATATCATATATACTATATACTGTATATATCACAGAACATCACATGATCACATCACAGATATCGCAGCAGAAGAATCATATGAAATATTGGATATACTAGGACGTCCGTGTTTTCAATACGAGCCAGTATAAAACACGGATTCCACGGTCGTGATGAATAGCCAAACCCACACCCCTAGACCCCTACGAGAGCGGCAAGCAACCCTACCAATTCTAGTGTTAGGAGACCCGGACTCGACTCCTCGAGTTGGTCTCCCACTGGACTCCAGAACCCGGTTACTTGTGCCCTCCTCCTTGGGTCTATCCTAGTGCGGAAAAGTAAATAATATATAAAGGGTGACATCTTCCGCTACCTGGAAGTGCCCCAATAAAAGAATATTACATACAAGTTTTTACATGAATGAAAATGAAAAACACTCATCTCACATAAAAACCCCCGGCTATTCAAACACGACGATCCAATATAACATATCCAGCAACACATAACATCACATGTCATCAACGTAAGTAAATATGCGCATCCCAATTGTCGTTGACATATAGCAACGAAACCGGCGATATCACATACACTTACGGTCACAGAAAAGAAAGTGTAAAACTACAACAGTTGGAATCCGCGACCACCTCAGACATCGCATGCCTGACCAAATGAATTACTTAGACATCGCATGCTTAACAATTATAAACCCCGCATTTTAGTCTCATTATCGAAAACACTTTTCAATATCACGTCGGGCAATTCAACAAGATTCCCGACATTTTGATCGAATGCTCGTCGCAAACTTTAGTAGACGGTCGCACCCCCGATACCGACGACGAAGTGCACCAAGGCGGAACACCGCTACCGCAAGCACCCGAACGGATGCTTTCGACGACGGGGTTCTCCTAAAGTCACTTGGTCGGGGCTATGGGGTGTTGCTGTCTATTAAGTTTACCCGGCGAGTATCCGCGTACACTACGTGATTGCGACGGACTTTTGATCACATCAAAATTCCGTGGCAACCGATCAAGTGAGACTAAACTGCTATGTTTATAACATTCATTCAGTTATCACATAACTTTTGTGAATTCCAATTATTGTATCCCATTCCGGATAAATAGAAAATGTCAAACTTTCCGATCGAACAATCGAACACCCAAGTTTTCCCGATACAGATCAACACATAAAACAAGTCTAAAAACATTCAGTTCGTGCCTCAGCACCAACGGTCCAGCCGTAGAAGGGTCAAGCCAACACCTCACATGTGGCACGCCGTACTGCCCCAAACCCGAAGGTTCAAAGGGCAGTTCAAGACGGTCACATAATCGAGTTAAGGTTTGTTGTCTTCTAGAGGGTCCATCGCGTTACTTGCACTACTTAGAACGTCGTTAAACTATGGAAAGATCCAACACTTGGAAATTTCCCGACAGGGGAAAAGGTGGGTATTTATATCCGGTCGAACTTTTTAACATATTCTAAAATTTATCCGGAAAGCCAGATAGACAAAATCTGATAAACCCGATCGAATCATCGAAGCTCCAAAACATCCCAGATTATTCAACTCTTGAATAAAATATAAAAATTTCCAGAAGACTCAGCATTTTGACACAAGAATTACTGTGCAAGACACGTGGTCTAATTCACCAACATGGCTGCGGAACCGCCGCGAAACCCAGGGTGGGGCCGCGGTTCCGCGGCTCTTTGGTCGATTTAGAGTCACGTGCTTCACAGTAACTCATAGGGTTCCCTGCTGAATTTTTTGGCAATTTTTAATTCACAAAAATCCCTGTTTTTGAAAAAAGTCCAGAGAGCATGGGAAAAATGGGGTTTCCGGTTCGATCGGGATTCAAACGTCGTCTAGACTTCGCCTAAGGCTCTAGCTAGGCTTTGATACCACTGTAGGGTTCCTAGGCACTCTCAAGAGGTCTCACAAGGCATCAACCATGCCAATTTCAAAAAATACGGTGCCGAGAAACCCTAGACTAGATCGTTGGCTAGATGTTTAGGCGACAAAAGAAAGTAGTTTACAACTTAACTAAAAGAACGGATATACAACCTTTGTAGATCCGGTCCTCCACCTCCATAGCTCCGCAATGAAGTCTCCTCTCTGTCCAAGTCGAACCCCGGGCTCTAGCGTCGGCTTCATCGGAGAATGGACGGGCTAGGTCGTCGACGTCGATGCCGAAGATGATCTACGTCGAGGCATCACTAAATCAAGCTCCAACTTCACCAAGTCATGAAACTTGTGAAGAAAACACACTCTACTACTTGGCAAGAGGTAGAAGATGAAGAAATAGGAAGTGGGTTCACTTTAGAATTGGATTTCTCACTCATTTGCTCTAGTTGCCATTGTTGAAGTAAGGTTTCTTCATGAAGAAGAAGAAGAGGAAGAAGATGATAAGTGTTCTATTATTTTTTCTAAAAAGAATATAATATGAATACTTATCATAATCCAACCATAGTTTGGTGTAGAGAATAAACTAAGGTTAAGTGAATGGTTAGGTTAGGTATGAAGACAAAAATGGTGACTAAGTCAAAGCTTCATGAAGCTTCAACATATATCCAAATAAAGCCACTATTTCTCTTTTCATTTTCCAAAAAGAAAATAAATAAATAAATAAATAAATAGATATGAAAATGAAAACCCTAACCATTACATAACCATGGTTTAAACTTTACACAAAACACAAGTTAGCATGCATCATCAAACATGATACATACAAGTGCACAAAAATATATCACATATACAATGTGCACAATCCAAGTGAGAAAATCCATTTAAAGTAAACCAATACTAGTTAATGCCAAGTAATATATCAAATATATAATTATACATTAAATCATTAAATCAACACTTGATTTAACGATCCGGTCATATCGCATATAACCGACTAGTATCCAATGTATCGGCTTATCGAATCAATCCTTGATTCGATAACTAGGTTATATCGCATACAACCATTCGATACATTCATCGCGAGAATAGAATACGGTATCACATACACGCATTATTCTCGGTCCCGCACATATCTCATATGCGCTCCTATTTCGTTTCGCTTGAGCCAGGAAACCTCTGTGTAGGACTCTAAAGACTCGTCAATATGCCGACAGCAGATGATGATCATATCAATCACCCAAAAGCCGCAAGCGGTCTGCTAAACGTAACGGCCACCCGGGTATTGAGCGATCAGAAGATCGACGAGCAAGCCCGCTCACACTCCTGTGAATCCAACCAGTAACACTACCGTACCGTCCGGTCTCGTCGTCTGATATGTCGCATATCTTGCCTAGGGGTGGTAAACGTCAGACCCCAATAGCTCGATAAGTCGTGTCGATATGAGGTCTATAACAGTTCGAGAAACTATTGGTAACACTTACCAGTAAATCTCAGCAACCCTGGCCAGGGATTTCCGGTTATAGCCAATCGAACACAGCGCAACATCAACCCCCTATACCGGGAGAGACGAATCCCCTCCTATCGCTCATTGCCTCCATGTGACTCGGGACTGTACCCAAAAACCACCGTTTTGCACGCCCTCTTGGACGTGGTAAGATGGAAATCAAAGCACAGTGGGAACCACACAAGACTCTATGACGATCTCGGGTCAACAGACTACTCTGTACCAGTGTCACCAGAGAACTGTCATCTGACGTAAGGTATAATACCATCTGGGAGTTCTCGGCGAGTCCGTCCAGTGTACCCAGTCTCTACTGAGCACCCGTATATCATCTCTGATGTCAAACACCAATGGATATGGGATCATCCATCGCCCATCTGTATGGGTCGAGAAGGTACACGCTAGTCTACTCTGGTATATCGATGCCCCGTCTCGATACACCCACGACTAGGGACTTTGAAGGATATACTTATGGACTACCATGTCCACACTAGTATGATCCGCATCATAGTCAAGGTAGTCAAGCACACATCCTAAGGGCTTTACCAACGTGTAATAGAGAGACAGTCTGTGTACACGTTAAGGTAAAGTACAACCAGATAGCATACTATCATGTCGAGCAAGAAAGTCCTCCCTATATATGTCCCAGCATCCACTACAATATACATCCAATGTACAGTAATGGCCTCTAGGGCATACATATAACTAACAATCTCCCACTTGCACTAGGGCCATCTGTAGCAGTGGTTGTAGTATCTCATACTCAACCATCCCATAAAAGTCTCTCTCTAGGAATAGGCCTTCGTGAGTGGATCCGCCGTGTTGTCCTCTGAATATATATATATCATAACACATCAAATGCTACGAAATTGCGGGGGTGCTATACGCCATCCACCCGACTTCCCCCGTAGATATATATCTACTCACATTGATACTTGCTTACCGATGTCGATGTCGCCACGCTCGTCTTTATCATCAGAAGTTCACGTGAGGGTGCCTACACATATAAACACAAGGTATCGTAAACCGAAATCGCGCACGAAAACCAAAACGGCACATGTATCACACATAGGTTAAAACCTATGGTTTACTCATTCAAATCAACCAAATAACACCCGATATCGACGTACAAACGTCAAGTGACCGATACAAAACACAAATATCAAAACTTCAATTCATAAACATCAAGGAATTCAAAGCAGCAACTCAAGAAAGTGGTCCCAAATTTTGGTTCAGGTGAAATAGGGATAAACAAACAGTACTGGGTGTTGTATAGGGGGCATATGAGCTACAGCACAAATTCCAACATCACTCCCCAAAGTTTGGCCGGCCACACCACCCGAGAATCTGGCCTGCTCGGCCAAGTGGGGGAGTTGGGGTCTCGTCTCTTCAGGGTGGTCTCCTAGTATCTTGATTAGGTTAATGAAGTTGCTTGTTTTTTTAGTAAATGTTCCAGGTCATCCCAGATTTCCTGTAGGCACTAATTATACACAAAACCGACACGGATGTTTCTAAATCCAGTTTTTGGTTTTGTTTCTGTTTTGGTCTAAAAGATTATCACTAAAGGAGTTTGTAGTCACCAAATACTCTCAATTGCACCCTCACAACTCAAGAAAATCCCTAACCTTCATCTTGGAATTTTCTAAGTTCACTAAACCTCACTAAATGGATTCTAAACTAGTTTAGAGGCTATAAAAATTCAAGTACTAACCTAAGGGTGAAAGAATTACCTCATTTGGAAACTCAAGAATTTTCTTGAGTTGCCCCAAGTGCTCAAATTCCAAACTTTCTTGGTTCCCCATGCTTGTAGTGAGCTTGTGCATGTATTTAATGAAGGGAATGAAGTGTTTTGATGTGTTTTTGGTGGTGTTGTGAGGAGGTTGAGGTGGTGGAGGGAGGAGGGAAGACAAGTGATGAGAAGGAGAGGAAAATGATGAAGAAAATGAGGGGAAAACAAATGGGAGCCTTGGTCAAATGACTTCTCACCTCTCTCTCTCCCATGCCCATACTTCATTCTTTAATATTTTCTTTTCTTTTCTTTTCTTTTATTTTTTCTTTTCTTCTCATTTAAAACAAATCCATGCTTGAAAAAAAAACAGAAGCCATGGTAGAAAAATGTAACAAATGTGTAATATGATATGGTGCATGTCACATGCAAAAATCATACTTAATGCACATTTAGTGAAAATTAATCGAGTTTAGCATTAATAAAGAATATAATTAATTATAAGAAATCTATGAATGCTCCATTCTTATAATCTCTTTCAAAATCAATAATTAACATAAATTTCCATATATTTTCCGATTAATCGGTATTTAATTATACCATAACCTTTAAAACTAATCTCCACATATTAAAATATTCATAATATTTATTATTCAATTATATAAATTCTAAAAAATAATATTTTATTTTTCTGAAATGTTACGGTCTTCCCTCCGTAAATAAATTCAGTCCCCGAATTTAAATTTAAACTCCTCAAATACTAAAATATTTCAGTAAAATGATCAAGTCGTCGTGGCTCTGAAATCATAATACATAAAACATAACGTAGCTCAAAGCATGAGCATGAAAAACGAGTATATAATCTCATAATCAAAACTCCGTCAAGCATCACGCAATCATCGGAGTCATGGGGAAGATACCAATGTCAAAGTCCAATACGAAAACCAACATGATATATATCAAAACCTTAACATGCACATAGCACGCATCGTTGTAAACTTATAAAAACATCTGAGAAGAAATGCATGCCAAATTTTTTTTCAAATCACCGTGCGATGCGCGTATCACGACATAAATAGCGGACGTTTATTGTAAGAAAATAACTATATATATATATATATATATCCTTTGTTTAACATAAACGTCCCACCGTTTTGAAAATAATTTAGTAGGGTTTCCCTTGTAAAATGTCTCGTGTCATCTCGGACACGTAGGTAAATACTGAGACTATAGCTCCCCTTTTGGAAATCCCTTCGGTAACTATCGATGCATGCAAAAACATATTCAGGTACTGTCCTCTGACTAGTCTTGCTCAGCTACTACACCAAATAGTAAATATCATCAAACATACGGCTCCAAGAATGCGACGCGCGTCTGGTGCGCACAGAAATCGAAATCAATGAATGTGCCATACATAAGCACAGAATAAAATCTAAGTGCAACGGGTGTGCACGAAAACGGCTGTCAAGGGCAGCGGGTGTGCCTGATAACAATATCAGGTGCATCTGATATGCACGAAGAATCCCGATTTAGTCCATCTGGTGTGCATCAAAATCGCATCAAGCGCGCTAAGTATGAGCAAGAATCCAACTCAAGTGCACAAAGTGCACAAAAACAAATATCGAATATCAAAATCGAAATCGATGTATACAACACATCTCAATCAAAATCAGGTATACCGTGGTATACAAAAATCTCACACTACGTGCATCAACGTGCACAAAATCGAATCAAAGTAATAAAAGTGCATGAAAACCACACTGTAAGCACAAGTCAAATCATATACATACCATAGGCATGAAATCAAAATCAACCATCTCAAATGACACAAAATCGAAGTCGAGTGCAACTGTGGTGCACAAAATCTCAATCATGCAAATAAATCGCCAAAAATGCTGAAATCCAAATTAACGGATACGTGATATTCGATTCACCAAATCGCAACTCGTAAACACTGTCTTCGATATGTCCTTCCTTCAAATTCGAGATGGTGTCGGTGCATCCAAAGCTAGCAGAGCGAGGTATCTACTTGCCTCTTGTTCATGGCCCGGCGCCTGGTGCCCTTATGCTCTCGTCTCTCACTGTGAATTGTCAGTTATATAGCTCTTCGGCTCAACGACCCAATATGGAAATGATGAAGGAAACAGTTCCACTCTGGCACATCCTATAAAGGTCTCTGGCCAACTATCATGGTCACTCGTAACATGTCTCGTCGACGATGCCGAACTCTGGCCTACTGGGTGTGCGTAATACGACCGATCCTGGGTCCAAGTCTTCTCGTTTAGTATTTCTAGAAAGATCTTGTCGGGTTCTCTCCCAATCTTGTTTCGGCCGAACTTCCCGGAAGTTATCACCATTTACTAAATCCATTTCTTGTTCCGGAAAGGCTGCATACTCATCACGACTCCTTCTGGAAGATATATCCACATTCAACGCCTCTGCATGCGTATTACATCTCTGATGTCAACGGAGTGAAACGTCATCTCGTCGAAATCTCGTACGAATCTCTTACTCCACTTTTCTCTAATGTCGACTGATTCGGACTCGTCTCTTCGTAGCTGTATGGACTGCGCTACAACGGCAATACTCATATCTAGAGTCTCCCAAGTAATGTATCCCATCACATGATATCCGGACAACGTCGAACTTTTCGATCGATTCATCAAAGTCCCATAATTCCCAGAGAGCTCAACGCTTGAGCACAGTTTAATAATATCCGGTACATACCACAGTACCTATGGACCATCCGTAGAAGGGCAAACCCAAGCCTCATTAATGGCACCGCAGAACTGCCGCAAACCCTAAGGTTCAAAAGAGTTTCTATGGTCATTATGTCGAGTTAGGGTTTCATTCTTCTAGAGGGTTCACAGAATTACTCGCATTTTTTTCCGAATACATTAAACTTGGAAAAATGGGTTTCTGACATTCGATTGTTTTCTATCGACTCTCAACGTATCTGCGTGAAGTCTTCTCTAGCTGGAATCAATCAATCTGATGACCTCGCATCGGGGTATGCAAACGAACCACATGTCCTATTCATTCATCCATAGGTGACTAGCGATCTTCTATCACATCTATAAGTACAACTCATGCTGCAATAGCTCCAAACATCTAGGACGATACCTTGTCAGTCGCAGCAACAGCTGGCTCATTCGTCTGCACGCTGAACAGTGCCTCAACCATCAAGAATAAATGATGCATTAACTGTCATCATATTCTAGCCGGACTCTAGCAGCGGCCCAATCCTCTGGTGCTGATATGCACGTTTGAGAAATTTTAGTAAAAGCAATCCATCAAACGCTCATGGCGTGAAAAACACAATAAAACGACACATCTATGCAATCGTGTGTCACCGAAATTATGCCCTGGTCAGTCCTCGTCCAAGACGAGCTCATGCTGACCGCAACTCTAGCCGCAACTCTCTCTGCCTATGCAATCGTGGTAACAAAACCACCAACCGATATCGATGAGAATAGATCATATGAACGAATAAAATGCGGTGCAAAGAAATATACATCCTAAGGCTTCTGAAGCGGAGTAGCATATCGTATGTATGCCGCGGAACATACACACGGTATGTCACTCTACTTAAGGCAGCAACTCCATCAACCAAGGTCAACCTACGCGATGAAAATTCGGGTCTAATAACCCCTCGACCAAGTCTATGTTCTGTAAGGTCAAGTCTAGGTTCCGAATATATATATACGCCCTAGACTCCGCATAGTCAAACATAGACTCGAACCAAGGTTAAACCTAGCGCTCTGATACCAACTTTGTCACGACCTGAAATGGCACGTGACTGGCACTTGAATCATATGAAATCATAAATAACCGGTCGGTAGTGCTGCTCTGCCAGGCTCAACGCCATCATCTGCGACCATCTTGCCCCGAGGTACCACACCGGGTCCACCATGCACCCGCATACGGTTCCTCCTCCTCCTTGAATCGGGTGTATGATACCGCTCAAAAGCCGAGAAAACTCATGGTGGACGCCTCTCAAATCATATCATGAGAAAACCGCAATTTCTATCTTTTGAAAATGATAACGAGTTTATAAAATCCTTGCGATTTCTCTAAATCCATAAATCTCATGGAAAATCCGAATCCCATAATCAAAAGTCAATAAACAGTGAATACCGGCATAAAGCCCCATAATATTGCATGACAAATGAAAATACACATGCATGAGATATCACGGTAATAAATGCAATGTCTAAGCTATCATATAAAAGCAAGCGCAGTAGTACTATGTCGAAAGAATCAGCTAACAATTTATAACAATGGAGGAGTGTTTTCTAATGTGTACGTGACATGAAAATTACCGATGATGATGTGTATATGAGACGTCAAGCATGTGTAGGTGGAGCATACGCATCATCGGTAATGGTGCTGGTGTCCTGACAGCATGGGTTTCATGATAACTACGAAAACACATTTAGGCATGCGATGCGATGCGAATAGCAAGAATATACGGAAAATGAGTAGTAAACACAACAATAAAGAATATACATTATATATACGAGTCATACAGTTTTGGCATTTGAAATAGCACAAATCGTGGTGTTTAGAAAATAGGGGCTACGGTGTTTTTAAGAAAAGATACGTCCTTTGAAATATCCGTAATATCCCTTGGCCTGTCTTTAAAATACTCAGATTCGTTAGTTTTGGAAATAAGTATGACTCGAGCCCAAATTTAATATCTACTAAGTAAACTACAGGACAAGCTAAGAGACTAACCAAAAGGGTAAGGAAAACCACCTAAGTCTGAGTCGATATATCTAGTAGTCAGTGATCCCGCCTCAATAGCGTCACGTGCGATAAAACATGTAATAAAACATCCTCGAGTCAAGAGTGCGGATCAATCATCATATTTATACATCGTATGGTAAAATCCATCGTACGACATCCCAAATCGGGGTATGGGACAATTATCAAATATAACACATTACTTATCTGGCATCATTATCATCATATCCTGAATTAGGGGTACTGATGTAAAGTCTAGTACATTCCGATACCATCAAACATAAATCCGCGTGTGAATAAAACACATCGCCTATCGATCCACTATACTATCATGTAGTATAACATAACATGCCACAAATCACATCACCTATCTCACGGCATCATGCCCAATCACATCGACTCATCTCCAAGTATCATATACTATCGTCATCATCCGTGTATATGTATACATATACATAAATAAATAAATATATATATATATATATATATATATATATACATACTCACATACATATATGTATATATATATCACCATATATGCACAACAAAATCAAATGTATGCGTGTGTGCGTGCGTGTGTGCCAATCTTTGTTCTAGGGTTTCGCGACTAAGAAACTAAACTAAGTTATTATCTTCCGAATACGCTAACACTAACCCAAAGTCACATAAAGCATTACTTGCTAAGTATGCACATCTCATAATAACACGTGTATATATATATATATATATATATATATATCATAACGCATCAAATGCTATAAAATTGCGGGTGTGCTATACACCATCCTCCCGACTTCCTCCGTAGATATATATCTACTCACATTGATCCTTGAATGCCGAAGTCGATGTCACCATGCTCGTCCTTATCATCCGAAGTCCACGTGAGGGTGCCTACACATATAAACTCAAGGTATCGTAAACTGAAATCGCGCACGAAAACCAAAACGGCACACGTATCACACATAGGTTACAACCAATAGTCTCCTCATGCAAATCAACCAAATAACACCCGATACCGACGTACAAACGTCAAGTGACCGATACAAAACACAAATATCAAAACTTCAATTCATAAACATTAAGGAATTCAAAGCAGCAACTCAAGAAAATGGTACCAGATTTTGGTTCAGATGAAATAGGGATAAACAAACAATACTAGGGTGTTGTATAGGGAGCATATGAGCTACAGAACAAATTCCAACATCACTCCCTAAAGTTTGGCCGGCCACACCACCCCAGAATCTGGCCTGCTCGGCCAAGTGGTGGAGTTGGGGTCTCGTCTCTTCAGGGTGGTCCCCTAGTGTCTTGATTAGGTTAATGGAGTTGCTTGTTTTCTAGTAAATGTTCCAGGTCATCCCAGATTTCCTTTAGGCACTAATTATACACAAAAACCGACACGGAAGTTTCTAAATCCAATTTTTGTTTTTGTTTCTGTTTTGGTCTAAAAGATTATCACTAAAGGAGTTTGTAGTCACCAAATACTCTCAATTGCACCCTCACAACTCAAGAAAAGCCCTAACCTTCATCTTGGAATTTCCAAGTTCACTAAACCTCACTAAATGAATTCTAAACTAGTTTAGAGGCTATAGAAATTCAAGTACTAACCTAAGGGTGAAAAAATTACCTCATTTAGCAACTCAAGAATTTTCTTGAGTTGCCCCAATTGCTCAAAATCCAAACTTTCTTGGTTCCCTATGCTTGTAGTGAGCTTTTGCATATATTTAATGAAGGGAATGAAGTGTTTTTATGTGTTTTTGGTGGTGTTGTGAGGAGGTTGAGATGGTGAAGGGAGGAGGGCAGCCAAGTGAGGAGAAGGAGAGGAAAATGATGAAGAAAATGAGGGGAAAACAAATAGTAGCCTTGGTCAAATGACCCCTCACCTCTCTCTCTCTCTCACATGCCCATACTTCATTCTTTAATATTTTCTTTTCTTTTATTTTTTCTGTTCATCTCATTTAAAACAAAGCCATGCTTGAAAAAAAAAAGAAGCCATGCTAGAAAAATGTAACAAATGTGTAATATAACATGGTGCATGTCACATGCAAAAATCATACTTAATGCAAAGTTAGTGAAAATTAATCGAGTTTAGCATTAATAAAATATATAATTAATTATAAGAAATCTATGAATGCTCCATTCTTATAATCTTTTTCAAAATCAATAATTAACATAAATTTCCAAATATTTCCCAATTTATCGGTATTTAATTATACCATAACATTTAAAACTAATCTCCACACATTAAAATATTCATAATATTTATTATTCAATTATATAAATTTCTAAAAATAATATTTTATTTTTTTGAAATGTTACACTTCCACTGGGGGAAGGTTGCTCATGTTCGCGCCCGTCCACTTCTACTAGATCGTATTCGTGAGGCACAGCCCGATGATGCCCGTTTGTCTGAGATTCTCGAGCATGTTCGGCAGGGTCGAGATTCGGAGTTCTTGATTGATTACCATTGTGCGCTACGTTTCGGGACTCGTTTATGTGTACCTAATACCGATGGGTTGAGACGTAAGATCCTAGAGCAGGCACATCAGTCAGCTTATAGTGTTCACCCAGGTTCTACCAAGATGTATCGTGACTTGAGAGATATCTACTGGTGGGCAGAGAAGAAGAGTGATGTTTCGGATTTCGTTTCGAGGTGCCTGACTTGTCAGCAAGTCAAGGCTGAATATCAGAGACCGGCAGGAGAGTTGCAGCCTTTACCCGTTCAAGAGTGGAAATAGGAACAGATCTCCATAGATTTCGTTGTGGGTCTACCCTGGTCCAGTCGAGGGTATGACTCCATTTGGGTGATTGTTGACCGGTTGACGAAAGCGGCTCACTTCCTTCCTGTGAAGACCGCTTTCGGTTATGCTCAGTATGCTCAGTTGTACATTGATGAGATTGTGCGTTTGCACGGCGTTCCCACATCCATCGTATCCAACAGGGGAACCCAGTTCACTAGCCGTCTTTGGCAGAAGCTTCAGGATGCTTTGGGTACCCGATTGAGTTTTAGAACCGCCTTCCATTCGCAGACCGATGATCAGTCAGAGCGGAATGTACCGACTCTGGAGGATATGCTTCGTCTGTACGTTCTTGATTTTGGTGACAGTTGTGATCGTCACTTGCCATTGATAGAGTTCTCCTACAATAACAGTCATCAGGAGACGATTAAGATGGAGCCTTTTGAGGCCTTGTATGGTAGAAAGTGTTGATCGCCATTCTGTTGGACCGAACTCAGCGAGAGCAGGATTTTGGGACCCAGGCTAGTTCAAGAGACTACGGAGAAGATCCAGTTGATTCAGGATAGGATGAGAGCAGCCCAGTGCAGAGAGAAGTCTTATGCCGACCATCAGTGTCGCAGGCTCGAGTTCGCAGTAGGGGATCATGTATTCCTACGGATTTCTCCGATGATGGGTGTGATGAGATTTAGGAAGAAAGGGAAGCTTAGTCCCAGATTTGGTGGTCCTTTTGAGATCCTTGAGCGAGTTGGTACCGTTGCCTATCGTTTGGCACTTCCGCCCAGTTTTCCGGATGTTCAACCCTTATTCCATGTATCGATGCTTCACAAGTGCCTTCATGACCTTTCTCACATAATTTAGCACCAGACCGTTCAGCTAGAGCGAGATCTTTCATTCACCGAGCAGCCGATAGTTATATTGGATCAGCAGGTGAAGAAACTTTGGTCAAATGTCTTGCTGTCTGTGAAGGTTCTTTGGCATAGCCCGAATAGTGAAGAGGTCACTTGGGCGAGATGCGGAAGAAATTCCCTCATCTCTTTAAAGGTACGCATAGTAAGATTTTTAAATTCGGGGACGAATTTATTTAAGGGGGGAAGATTGTAACACCTTAGATTGCGTTTAGTGTTAATTAAGCGATAAAGCGGGTTTTTAGTAAAAAGTTTACCAAAATAGTTTTCACAGATTTTATAAAAATTAATTAATATTTTATTATTTATTTCGGGCTTGCACACACTTATGCATGTTAACCTAGGGTTAATTAGGGTTAACCATGCTTAAGTAGCCATGGCACCTTAACCCCATTTCAATTAAGTTTCATGTAATTATATAAATTATTTAGTTTTTAATTTAAAAGGTTTGAATTTGGGGTTGACTTGAGAGAGAGAGAGAGGGTTGACATGCATCATGAGGCATGGGGCAAGCATGGCTTGCATTTAATGAAGAGAGAGAAGGGGGCATGGCTCTCTCTAACCTCACCCCATCATTTCACTTCACCACTCTCACACCCTCACTCTCTTCATCACTCACACTCTCTCATTCTCATTATTTTCTTCATCTCGTCATCCTCATCCCCTCAAACTGAAACCCTAACCCAAATCCTCACTAAACCAAACCAAATCACCACTAAACCCCACTAAAACCCTTCACAAGTCAAGATTAAGCAACTAAGATGACTTGGAGTATGGAAAGCTAGGATTTTTGAGCAAGTGTGGATAGGTAATGACCTATAACTCTTAATTAGGTTGTTATTATGTTATGTTGCTTGGTAGTTATGGTTTAGAACACTAAAGATGTAGTTTTGAGCACACAACGTATTTTTAGTGTCATTTGTGAGTCACTGTGATCTGCTATGACCACGAATTGTTAATGGAAAATCTAGCAGTGTAGTAGTGTTATACTATAGGCCCTGAGTGTTCACCTGAAATCCTGACCCAATCCGACCTAGGAAAACCGGTGACACATGGGGAAGTTCCGGCGAGCTCGGTTTTTATAGGGACTGGGGAGTTGGGATTTTTAGGGTAGCTGTCAGTAGGTGTTTTGGGGTATTTAGTACTGCTTGGTTTTTTGGGTTCTGACTGTATTCAAAATCTGGGATCAATTTGTTAGTGTATAGTGTTTCTGCAAAGTGTGATACGATTGATCCGACGTAGTTTTAGTGTTTCGGGTAGCTTGCTGTCGTGGGTTTATTTTGATGACGTCGCTACACACGTTAGCCGCTAAGCGAACCCTTTTGCAGCTTAAGGGAACCGATTCGTTAATTGGCGTTGTGTTCGTTTATTATCGCGTAGTTTGCTAAATCCACACGTTATTGTGTTGTGTGTTAATAGGATCGCAGGCGGGGACTTCGGTCGCTGCGAAGAAAGGAAAGTGGGTGGTTGGATTTACCTAGCTCGAGATCACCGGTGAGTAGATTTAACATCTACGGGGAAATCTCCCGTATAGCGTTAAGCGTCAGTGCTAGATATGTTATTGTAGCCGTATGTTTATATGCATATATGTTGATTTTTCATGAACATCATTGCATACCATTACTTGTTATGACTTGACTTAGTACTTAGTGGACAATGCACGATTACTGACGGTTCATGTTACATGAGCACTAAATTGTATGCTACACCCACACCGTCGGTAATTGCCATGACACGCACAACCTATACACATATGTGGTATTGTATTTGTTATTGACATTGAGACGTTGATTCATGTTCTATTGCGCATATGAAATGCATCGTGCATACATAGCTACATGTATACCTTTAAATGATGTTGCGTTTGATTTTGGAGAAATTTGGAACCGCATGATATATTTTAAAAACTGGATTCATTTAAAAGAGCGGTTTTACCTTGATATACTCATATTACTGTTTTATGTTGCATATATCATATTTCATGGATTTACGCATTGAGATACGGATTTCATGTGATTTATGGATTTGAGAACCGTGGGGGATATATCAAGATAATATGCATTTTTTGAAAACCCGGTTTTTCTTGATATGATATTTTGATGCATCCACCATGAGTTTTCTCGGTTCTGAGAGTTATGTTAGAAACCCGATTCGAGGAGCTGGATGATCCGTTTACGGGTTCATGGTGGACCCGGGCAAGAAAGGGATGTTGTGCAGTAGACGATGAGCCTGGAAGAGGGACTACTACCTACCGGTGATTGGTTGGACCTGGCGGTTATCCGGAGGATACCGACCTGAGTCGTGAGATGGATATGGGCCGATCCGGACTGACGGAGCCCGTGGGCCGATCCGGACTGACGGAGCCCGTGGGCCGATCCGGACCCGAGTTATGTGGATTTACGTGTCGATGTTAGACACGGGTTTTCATGATGCTTCGAGTGCCGATGTCGGGCACTCAGGTTCTATGAGATTTACAGATATGAGGGACGATCAGAGTGACGGCGCCTGAGGTATTCGGATTTAGGGTGTCGTTGATGGACACCGTTTTTTCCACAATGATGATTCATTGATGATGATATGTTTTATCCCATACTCAGTAGTTATTTGATATGCATTTCTTCATGTTTTTATAGTACCTGATACAGTACCTTTCATGATTGTTGTGTATCCATATTGCCATACTTATGCTATCAGATTGCATATGATAGATTATCGTTGTACGTGCATACCTGTGATTATCTGTATGATGTTACTTACTATTCACGAGTTGGCAACTCACCCCCGTTGTGCCACAGTGTTTTGCAGGCTTGACCCTCAGAGTAGTCGCGGCAGGGCTTCTTATTGTATCTTTTTCAGCGGATACCGCTACGGTTGGCTGTGAGCCTTTTTGTAGTAGGTAGGTTTTGCGGTTATCCGATTGTATCCATTATATATATATATATATATATATCTCATTGTATCTAGTACTCTCCATCTACCACTTTCATGTATTGACTTAGAGACGAGTTGTGAGGACGATATTGTATATTTTGTGACTCTGGGTGTCGAGCTCGTGTGAGCCGGCCTTTATTATATAGTTTTACCTCTTATGCCGTTTTTCATTTATATTGTCTATTTCTTCACTACGGCGTCGTATATATGCAAGTGGTTGTTGTTTCCACCTTTAGGCGTGATTTTCTCCCGTTTGGAGATGCTTTATTTATATTCTGCGTTTGTACCCGTTTCGGGGCTAGTTTTTACAAAGGAGGTGCTGCCGAAATTTTTAAGAAAATAAACTTAAATTTAAAGGTTTATACTTCAGATTTCCAAATGTTTTTAACTATGTTTTTATCACTTACTTCTTATGATGGTTTAGATTTTTGGGTTTTCGGCTTACTTAAATTGCGTTACGCCTGTTGACGTCATGTAGTCTATATGCCGGTCATATGCCTAAATTTGGGTCGTGACATGTATTGTAAATGCTTCAAGTTGAATGTAAATAAAATTGTTGAAGTTTAATTCTCATGTTTATTTCTTGTCATTTTATATTGCTTATTTTACGCGTAGCATATTTATTCCGGGAAATGACCGTCTCGAAATAAATACGTCGCGGGCTTGCCACGTCACTGTTTCCATCTATTGGGAAGCGGGGCATGACAGGTTTTGTTGGCGGCTCATGCAGGTCTGTTCTGCATGAAGTCTTAAACAATATATCACGAGAATTATAAGAATCAGCAACTATACATTCTTTATATTTCTGATTTATTGAATCTATCCTAACCATTCGTTTTCTATCAAGGTCATGGATTCTCCCAACAACACTAGTACCAATGTCAATGGCAACACTACACCGCCTACTCTACCACCACCACCTACCGTTGCATCTCCTATCAATAAGCAAAAGGTACTGCTTGAGGCTATCAAGAGCCTTCTGGAGGGTCAGCAGTAGCAGACTGCCATCCTCATACACCGCCCCAAAGCCGAGGCACCCGGAGTCAAACAATTTCGGGCACTGCATCCAAAACACTTCTCAGGGAAGGAGATCCCTCTGGAGGTGGAAGAATGGTCTCAATCGATCGAAAATGATCTGGCAGCAGCTCAAGTGCCAGATATTGCCTGGGTGAGAGTTACTAAGCTGCAACTGACAGACAAGGCCAGGTATGGTGGAAGGCTGAAGAAAGCCGTCTCACCCAACCTATCGAGTGGAAGACGTTTCGCGATTTGTTCGATGTGATGTACTTCCCTGAGACTGCTCGTTTTGAAATGGAGCAGCAGTTCATTCATCTACAATAAGGCTCAATGTGGGTCAAGTCTGTGGATGAATACGATGCTGAATTTACCATGCTCAGTAGGTAAGATATTGTCTCAAATTAAAATTCCTGATCTCACTCATTACACTGCTAACTCAAGGTCGTAACAGGTTCGCTACATACCTGATTCCTACTACTGAGATCCGGACACGACGATTTCAGCAAGGGTTGGACCCGGAAATCAAAGCTGCACTCACTACAGGTGATTTCCCAACCCATGAACTTGCTTTGAAGGATGCTCGACGCTATGAGGCAGTTGTGAAGAAGAAGGGCGAACCGTGGACTTCCGTTGTGAAACTCCCTACCACACAGATGTCAGGAGGAGCCTTTCCTAGGCCAACTTTTGTACCCAGGAGACCGGGAGGATCATTTAACCGGTCCAGTCCAGACTTTTGTTTCTACTACAAGAGAACAGGACACCTGGCGAAGGACCGCAGGCGTGCAAATGGCCTGTGTTTGGTTTGTGGCACATCCACTCACACTATAGGAGCATGTCCATAACGTTTCAACACAGCTCCAGCACCCAGACCAGCAATCACAGTTCCGCAGCGGCCAGCTATCCAAGCACCTGCACCCCGGTTAGCTCTCCCTACACCAGCTCCATGTGGACTTCCTGCACAGCCTCAACGTCAATTCCATCAGGCACAGAGAAACATGCCTCAAGGGCAGAGAAACGTGCCCCAAGGACAGAGGAATGTGCCTCCAGCAAGGAGGTATGTTGTAACACCTTAGAGTGTGTTTTGTGGTTAATTATATTTTAATGTATGGTTTTTAATAAAAAGTTTACCAAATTAGTTTTCAAATATTTTATCCTATTTAACGAGTATTTTATTAGATTTTTCCTAGGCTTGCACACACTTGTGCATGATAACTAGGGTTGTTTTGAGGGGTTTAACCATGATTAGCAACATGGTGAACTAACCATTCCCTAATCTAGTTTAATATTGTATTAGGTGCTTTTGGGTTTTTATTTGTATATGGTTCTTTTCAAAAATAAAATGAATTTAAAAAGGTTTTTTTTTTAAATGATTGCTTTGTGTTGACTTGGTGAGAGAGAGAGTGGGTGCATGATGAGGCATGATGGCTTGCCCATGCCTTCATTTAATGAAGAGAGAGAAAGAGGAGGGGGTTGTCTTGTTGGTGTTCTCTCATTCTCACTCATTTCTCTCATCCTCTCACTCTCAAACTCTCTCACACACACACCCACACAATCAGCACAGCAGCAGCCCCAGAAGCAGCCACAACAACAGCAAGCATCAGCACCATTAGCATCAGCACCAGAAGCAACAGCTGCAGTAGCAGCACCTGCATCAGCAGCAGCTCTGGCAGCAGCAGCAGAAGCCCAGCAGTTGTAGCAAGCTCTCTTCTTCCCCCATTCACTTCTTCACCTGCCTTCTAGGGTTCGTTAGGGTATATTTTCTGAACCCAATCTCTAGTTGCTTAGTTTATGTGTTAATTGGTGTCGATTAGTGTTAATTAGCTAGTTTAGTGCTAATTATGGTGATTTGTGAGATGTTGTGGCTAATTGATGATTGTGTTAGTTAACCCTACCTATTTAAGTGTTATTAGGGTCACTTGGACTGAGTTTAACCCTGGATTACACTAAAATACCATAGGGTTTGTGTTTTGTGCAAATTGGTGATTTTAAAGCGATGTATTGGCTTTCTGAGATCTGCTTTTGACCCGGGGCCTTCAGGACAAAATTGAGGAAACTGGGGCATGCACACAAGGTCTAGAACACACCACCAGAGCACGAGCCCCTAACTCTTACCTTGGGCCGCAGATTTATTGTGTTTGGCCGCAATTTGCGGCCAAGTAGGGGGAAGGGGTGTAGGGGTCTTGGCTAGGGTTGTCTGCAGTGTTGTCTAGTGCTTTGGCATGTCTAGTTTTGTAAGATTTGGCCTGTAGGAAAATCTGGGACAATATATCATTTTGCATGTACGTTGGGTTTGCGCGATACACGCGATACGTGAGTGGGTTCTGTGATCCAGCGTATCGCGGCGTGTCGCGATGGTTTTAGACGCGTATACACACGTTTTAGCGTATCGTGCACACGCGCGTTTAGTTCGCGACGCGAGTTTCTCGTTTTGGTTTGATATCGCGTTTTGCGGAATATTTGGCTTATATATGATTTCCATATCTTATTTGCAGGTTTGCAGGCAGGGACTACGGACACGGCTACAGGGGGAGCAGATGGTAGGATTCAACTAGCGTGGAGCGTAGGTGAGTAGATTTAACAACTACAGGGGAATCGCCCGCATGGCGTTATGCGTCTGGGCTAGGATTCAAATACCTATCGTATATTCTACGTCATTGTTAGAATTGCGCCTTTATCTTATTTTGTAACACCCGAGCCCAATGCTACTAATTTCAGTTACCGTTCGAACGTAGTGTGGCACTTATTTCATTTATCTTGCTTGATGGTTAATTATTGTAAATTCTACCCGGAAATTAATTTCTGCATATAACAATTTTTGGCATCTAAAATAAAATTAAAAATATTCATCTTGGCCTGCTTGACACCCTTAACCCTGTTGTAGCGTCCGTGCATCGTGTTCTCGTCCCGTTCAGTGAAACGGGCGATGTTGGACGGCTACGTGCACGTACGTGTGTCCGTTTTGGGGGTATGCTTTTTGATCATAAAACACTTCATTTTAAATTTTGGATCCCGCCTAAAATTCGATTATTTCAATTTCAAATTTTTGGACCCGACCCGGGTGCGATTTGAAAATGTTTTACTTTGCGCCAAAATCCTAGATTTTAATATATTTAAACCATCATATATAATTTAGTTAACCATATAATATTTTTTACAATCTTTTATATCCTTCTCAATTTATTCTCTCAGCCAATCGCAACCTCCCCTTTAACCCCGTGGGCCCCACTTCTCTCTCCTCTCTCTCCCGTCGCTCTCTATCCCTCTCTCTCTATCTCTCCACTTTCTTTCTCTCCCTCTTCTCTCTCTCTCTCCACCTTTTCTCTCTCTCTCATATATTCTCTCGTACTTCTCTTTATCATTCTTTCTCTTCTTGCTTCATGTCTCGTTTCTCATTTTTTTTAACTGTTATTTTGTTGCCGGAATTCCGTCGTGCCGGTGACGCTTCACGACTTTCCAGCGAGGTACCCCGACCCATGTGGTTCCTTTGTTCGTCGTTTGGGTTCATTCCGTGAACCGTGCGCCCGTCGCGAGTTTTCCCCGCCGACGGTTAACGTTCCGTTTTCCCGATTCGCGGCCCATCGAGGAAAGTTAATCTTGCTACATGCTATATAATTCATTTTATACCTATTTAAATAAATAACATACCTATAGTTTAAATCTAGTGCCCCATGTTTAATTTTATAACGTTTCGATGTTCCGTTTGCATCCGTTTATATCATATTAAATCTAGATCATGAAAACTTATCTTGTGACATACTAGATTACATTATACTGCATCCATATCAATTAAAATATATATCGTCGTAATATTTCTTATTATTATATTTAATTAGTTTATAATCTGCATTTTATAATATTATATATTTGAAAATATTATAGTTTACACATGAAACGTCGTTGAAAAAGCGGATACGACAAATCTGAAATTTACTGTACACCTTACCTTATAAAATTCATTATAAATCATAGAAAAATCATTAGTATACGTTCTTTAGTTCGTTACGAAGCTAACTCAGAATACTATAACTCTATGAAATATTTACTTGCAAAATAAATTGTTTAAATAACGTAAAATGTAAATGAAAATGTATCCAAACTGCTATCCAGGGAAATTCCAACAGCAAACTTTCAAGTTCGAATGTTCATAACTTTTTGTAGGGACAACCTGAGATGCTTATACTTATAAAACTGAAAACCCTATTGAATTATCTTTTTTTGGTATAACACACGTCCCTTTTGGAGAACGTTTGTTATTTTTAAGCTATTTTACAAATTAGGGCGACGCTGAATTTCTGAACGGAACTTTCTTGTGCATGGTTAATCAATACCACTTTTATAGTTATTAATCGCTTTGAATATGCTATCCATATTAATATTATTATATCAATATTTATATCACATATTTTCTTAGTTGTACATCCCATATTACCATTTTATAATTTTATAACTTTTCGGATACCCGTTTGCATCCATCGCATTTAAGATACATATAATTACTGTTAGTGTATATGCCCTAGAGGCCATTACTGTATCATACTAGTATGTATATTACTTAATGGAAGCTTGGGATATTCACCTTATATGTACAATCTTGCTCAAAATAGTAGTATGCTACTTGGTTTATTTCTACTTCAATGTGTACATGTGTTTATCTTTGTATATTGCTTATACACATTAGTGGAGCCCTTAGGATCTTTGCTTGATTACCAGCGATGTGATGGCCGTCACACTAGTGGGGCTGGGTAATCTAGAAGCACATCCTTATGCAGGTCCCTGGTCGCAGGACTATCGAGACAGGGCATCGATACTCCGGAGTAGACCAGCGCATGCGCTTCTCATCCCAGTGTGGGAGACGGTCTGTCCCACAGCCGTCAGTACGTCGTACTTGAGATAGTATGCGGGTGCCCGTTAGGTTACGGGTACACTGGACAGGACTCGTCGGGAACTGACCAGTTGGTATTATACCTATCGTCAGTTATCAGTTCCCAGGTGACATGAGTACAGCTTAGTCCGCTGACTTGACACTGTCACTTCGCCTCGGGTGTGTTCCCACTGTACTTTGATCACTACCCTACCACGGCTCAAAGGAGTCGTGCAAACAGGTGGTGGTTGGGTGCAGTCCCGAAGCACTTGGAGGCAGTGACGGTTAGACAGGATTCGTCTCTCCCGGTATTGGGGGTTGACATCGCGCTGTGTCTAGGAGAGCCATTACACGAGTAGTCCCTGGCCAGGGCAAACGAGATATACTGGTAGGTTTCCAGTGTTATCTCAGGGTGTTTTGGGCTTCGCTCCGGCACGACTTGTACTGCTATTGGGGGACTGACGTTTACCGCCCCCTAGGCCCGCCATGCGATGTATCAGACGAACAGACCGGACTGTACGGAGAATGTCACACTCAGGCTCAGTAGGAGTTCAGATGGGTTTCGCCTCGTCGGTCTTCTTGTCGGCATTACCTGGGGACCGTTACGCACAGCTAGTGCCGCTTGCGGTCTGTGGTTAAACCCACTGCCAGCGTAGTGTCGAGTCTTTAGAGTCCCACACAGAAAGCTTTTCGCCTTTAGGCAAAAGAGTAGAGGTCGCATGGTATTGCGACAGGTCGCATGGTTTTGCGACAGGGTTCGGTCACATCCGTGCACTTGTGCACGTACAGTGTCCGGACAGTTTACACTAGCGGGCTTTGGTTTAAGCCAGATCGTAGTGTACCTTATGGGATTGGATTTATCCAGTTTGCTTTCGTGTTCCTCGGAACGCGGATGAGGGTGTGTATGCACAGTTGACAGGGAGGCACAGACAGCGGATTCTCATTAGGGTTGTTGACAGTTGACCGTTGACTTTTTGACTTTTTGCTCAACCCTAATGAGAATTTGATATGTGATTAACTATTATATTAATTAAGTATTATGGTGACTTGGTTGTTGACTTTGTTGACTTGTTGACTTTTGTTGACTTGTTGACTTTGTTGACCGGTTGACTAGGCTTGACTAGTTGACCATCATGATAACCATGGCTATCATTTCATGCCAAAGACTTTTACTTGCTTGTTCATTTAAGTAAAATGAGTGCATGACATGATAAGCTTATGGTTGCTTCTACCATCACATAAGACTTTTGTTAATATGATGAGTTATGATTACTTTGGATTATGAGAGGGTGAGAGACAAAAGAGTTATTCATTCTTTCTTGCTCATTCTCTCTCTTGTTCTTGAGCTCTCCTCTTGCTCTCACCCTCAACCTCTTGCTCCCTCTCTTGATCTATGGTTCTCTTGTCTCATGAGTTGAGAATCAAGAACCATAGATAAAATCCCATTCTAAATCATCTCTACTCATTCTAGTTCACTAGGTTTAGCAAACCAAGTGAACTAGTTTCTTCAAAGAACGAAGAAGGAGCTAAAGGTTGGAGCTTTCAAGTGGATCTATCTTCGGCGTACGGAGACAACGAGAAGGAGCCATCGAACCACCATCGGAGCTTGAAGAGAAGGAGTTCAAGTTTAGGTATAACCATCTTCATCCGAGTAGCTAAATATCTTTAGCTTAGTATGCTAGTTTTAGTTTAGGTAAAGATCCCGACCTAGCTTAGTCCATGTTGCCTCTTGCGTTAAAACTTTGATTTTATACCGTTTCCGCCTCCCCGTAAGAACCGGGGGTCGCAACGTGGACTTACAGTGGTATCAGAGCCTAACTAAACTTAAACTAGCATGGTAGTGAAGTGTAACGAAGTTCGGAACCGGAAAAATCCAAAAACCAAACTTTTACAAAAACTGAGTTTCTGTTGAAATTTTTTCTGGTCAAAATGAAAAACTTTATACTCCTAAATTCGGCTCAGGGTTTTGTTAGAACACCCATGAAAAACGGCCCACTAATTCGTTCAAACCGCCGCGCTTCCGCCGCACGAGGTAGGCATGTGCCGCGGAAGCGCCGCGGTTTGTCGTCTTCTGTGCGTCATTTTTCGTGCAGTGTGTGTCTGTGTTGGTTTTGGGATTTTTGAGATATATTATATGTGCCCAGATTTTCCAGAAAAGAAATTTCCTTTTGGGGTCCTATAATTCCGTATTTTTCCGAACTTCACTGCACTTTGACTATGATGGTTATATCTGTGTTGTTTGCATGTATTGAACGTCGGCTAATCGCTATAAGTCGATTAGTCGGAGTTATACATGATCTGTAATGTGCTGGAATGTGTATATAAATATGTTGGATTGTCGCGGGTGAATAGCCGGGGGTTGTGAGACGAGAGTTTTCTTTTCCTGCAATTCATGTAAATTTGTAAATTGATGTAATAATTATTTGTATGGCCGCACAACCGGGTCGGGGTTGTTGCCGTCATTGTATAATTTCTTTTTACTGTTTTTGCTCCTAGGATAGACCCATGGAGGGGTGCACAAACTACCGGGTATGCCGAAGTGTCGAGTGGCCTACTCATGGTGATGAGGGAGGTTGCTACGCTTCGGGTACTTGGCGGGTAGTTTGCCGCACCCGTAGGGGTCTTGGGTGGGGTATTGGCTATTCACCGTGACCGTGTAATCTGTTTTTGTTACAGGCTCGTACAAATTACAGATTCCTAGTATATCCAATGTATTTATCTGTGATCTGAAATGTCTATCATTGCTTTCTATTTAGGCGTTGCTTATGTTTTACAGACGCGCTAGCCCAGCCCCCGCTCTGTCGTTAGTTAAGTAACCTAACGGGTAATGACGGGGCCCAGTGGCGAATGCGAATGGCATAAGCGTACGTCATATTTTGGTTGTTTTCTGCAATGGTAGGATTAAATGATGGGACGCATTAAAAGAACTAATGCAAGAATATCACGCATTAAAAGAACTAATGCAAGATAATAAACCAACTTTCAAAAACCACTCGGTTCTTTTCAAAACAAACTTTTAAAATACGGAGTTTGAGCCACTCCATTTAAAAGCTATCTCGTTCCATCGACTAAATCAAGTTCACTGCGTTCACGGTTTTGCCAAAACCATTCGTAGCCCTCCGTCGTTTCGTATGAATATTCAATAGTATTCAAGCTGTGTTTGTTGACCTTCGTCAAGGCATAGTGATTGGTAGCTGTTGGGTATTCATATGTAGCATAGATAGATGCGTTGGTTTGGGACATTCGCATTACCTTGTTGACCTTCGTCAAGGGTATATACGGGTGGATTCAAATTGACCTGGATAATGACGGGCAGAACTTGACATGTGACTTATGATTTGTTGACCTTCGTCAAGGTCATAAGAACATGGGGCAAAAATCCACATCGGGAGTTTTATAAGTACTGAAACTTGCTAGATTTGCATACCATTTGGAGTGTGATGATTCTGGTAGGATTCCTTCAGTTTCGTCACGCAATGATATTTGGATCCCGATCCTGCTGTGAGTATATGCTACTCCTCGGGAAATTTCTCACTTAACGATCAATGCTATAAACCTAGTAGGTGCCTAGAAAGGTGTTAGCGGGGCTATGCCCCCAGGGAAAAGAGGTTCTTTAATTAAGGAACTTCGCGAAAGCGTTGGAAAACCTCCCTCGAAGTACCGACACCAGCCTGGCCGAACGGTTAAGCAAGTATTGTACGGTGGGATTGATCCTGACTAATTCTTCCTTTATGGTTTGAGGAGGGATTCGAGAAACAGTGGGAGCCATCCTGTTTAGACAAACTAAAAACCACTCTAAACTTGCAAGAGCATCATGCTGAGTGTTTTCCTCTTCTCTCCAAATTGCAGCGACCAATCAACATGACTGGACTTAAGTTACTCCTAGATAAAAACAAACTGACAGGGCCAAACTACAAAGATTGGCTCAGGAATGTCAAGATAGCAATCACTTATGACAAGCTGGGGTATCTTCTTACCACCAAAGCTCCCCCTGTCCCTGGTCCAACTTCCAGTGTCGCGGATAAGGAAATCCGCAAGACTTGGGAGATTGATAGCGCAAAGGCCAAGTGCCTCCTGCTTGCCTCGATGGACAACGAACATCAGAGGAGGCATGAGAATATGGACATGGAATCCATATTGCTCCATACAAAAGAACTGTATGGAGAGCAATCTCGTATCGCAAGATACGAAGCGTCGAAAAAGTTATTTTCGACAAGAATGGCCGTCGGATCATCAGTAGCCGAGCACGTGCTAAAGATGATCGGCTTCATTGAGGAGCTCGCTGACCTAGGGATCACATTGGAGAGTGAGCTATATACGGATATAGTTCTCCAGTCCCTTCCTTCCACTTACGCCCAGTTTATACTGAACTTCAACCTACAAGAAAAAGAGGTTGAACTATCAGAGCTCCTCAACATGCTGAGGAGCGCAGAGGGCACCCTACAGAAAGGTAGGGATACATCCACTTTGTTTGTAGGAGGATCATCTTCTTCTAGGTCCAAGGCGAAAGCCAAGGGAAAGAAGAAGAAGGCCCCCGCCAAACCAAGGGGCGGTGTAAGTAAAGTGGATACGAAGGGAAAAGGTAAAGCAACAAAAATAGCGGGGAAGCTTGTGGATAAGGAAGAATGCTTCTATTGTCATAAGAAAGGACACTGGAAGAATGATTGCAGGGCCTGGAAGGCCAGAACACAGGAATTGAAGCAGGTTGCAGCTTCAGCTTCAGGTGTGTATGTTATTGAAAACTGTCTTTCAATAAACTCTACTTCCTGGGTATTGGATACCGGATCAGGATCTCATATCTGTAATTCTTTGCAGGCGTTGAGAAACCGTAGGGTTTTGAAGGCAGGTGACATGACCCTCAGAGTTGCGAACGGAGCTAGCATGGATGCTAAAGCCGTGGGGGACTATCACCTGGGAATGTCAGATGGACATGTTTTGGTTTTGCGTAATTGCTTTTTTGTACCCAACGCAACTTGTAATATCATTTCTGTATCTTTAGTTTCTAAAGAAGGTTATGAATTTGCGTTTGTAAGTAATGTTGTGAACATTCACCTTAATCAAGCTTTGATTGGGTCAGGTACTTTGAGTAATGGTATATACGTGTTAAACCAACCACAGATTTTTAATGTTCAGAATACACACAAAAGAAAGTCTCCAGAAATAAATCAGACTTTCTTATGGCATTGTAGACTGGGTCACATCAATGAGAGAAGATTGACTAAGTTACATACAGAAGGGTATTTGAATGCGTTCGAATATCAGTCGTATGCCACTTGTCAATCCTGTCTCAAAGGAAAGATGACAAAGACTCCGTTTACTGGACATGGAGTAAGAGCGAGCGAGCTCTTGGGACTCGTACACAGTGACGTGTGCGGTCCAATGTCTACACATGCCCGAAGCGGACATTCTTACTTCATTACTTTTACGGATGACTTCTCAAGGTACGGTTATGTCTTCTTAATGAAACATAAGTCCGAGGCCTTTGGAAAATTCCAGGAGTATAAGAATGAAGTAGAGAAACAGACCGGCAAAAGTATTAAGATTCTAAGATCGGATCGAGGTGGAGAATACTTAAGTGCCGAATTCCTGAATTACTTAAAAGAGAATGGTATTCTCTCTCAGCTTACTCCTCCATACACTCCACAACATAATGGTGTATCGGAGAGACGGAACCGAACCCTATTGGATATGGTTCGGTCCATGATGAGTAACGCTGAGTTACCGCGATCATTCTGGGATATGCAATAGAAGCAGCTGCGTATCTCTTGAACAAGGCTCCCACCAAGACTGTGCCTACCACCCCATATGAGATGTGGACTGGGAAGAAACCCTGTCTTAAGTATCTTAAGGTATGGGGATGTCCAGCTTTTGTAAAAAAGCAGCATGCGGACAAGCTTGAGGCACGTTCAGTACAGTGTAAGTTTGTGGGATACCCAAGGAACTCCAGGGGGTATCTTTTCTATTCCGCTGAGGAACAAAAGGTTTTTGTTTCTCAGCATGCCCGCTTCTTGGAAACTGAGTTTTTGGAAACCCAGATAAGTGGGAGCATAATAGAACTGGAAGAAGTTCCAGAACCTCAGACTGTTACTGAAAGCTTAGTGGAACCAGAGGGTTCAACAGGACAGGACATTCCTACGCCGCTCCGCAGGAGTAGTAGGCAGTCTCATCCGCCCGAGAGATACTACGGTTTTCTCATAGACGGGGATAGAGAGGATTGCATCATAGATTATGATGAGCCTACTAGCTTCCAGCAGGCCGTTCAGAGCGTTGACTCAGTGAAATGGCTGGATGCAATGCGGACCGAAATGGAGTCCATGTACACCAACAAGGTATGGACGTTGGACATTGCTCCAGACGGGGTAAAACCCGTAGGATGCAAGTGGATCTTCAAAAGGAAGATTGGTGTAGATGGACAGGTTGAGACCTATAAAGCTAGGCTGGTAGCAAAAGGTTTTCGTCAAAGACCTGGCTTGGACTATGACGAAACCTTCTCTCCAGTAGCCATGCTGAAATCCATTCGGATCCTTCTTGCCATTGCTGCCTTCCACGATTATGAGATTTGGCAAATGGACGTAAAGACAGCTTTTCTAAATGGAAATTTAGAGGAGTGTGTCTATATGGACCAGCCAGAGGGTTTCATTCAGAGTGGGAGCAGCGGAAAGGTGTGCAAGTTGCTTAAGTCTATCTATGGACTAAAGCAGGCATCGCGGAGTTGGAACATCTGCTTTGATGAGACGGTCAAAGAATTTGGCTTTATCAAAAATCCAGATGAACCATGCATCTATAGTAGATTTGTAGCGAGAACTGCAGTATTCCTCGTTTTATACGTGGATGACATTCTCTTAATAGGAAATGACATTCCTATGCTACAATCTGTCAAGGGGTTCTTGTCACACAGGTTCTCCATGAAAGACCTGGGTGATGCCTCGTACATTCTGGGTATCCGGATCTACCGTGACAGATCCAAGAGGATATTAGGACTTTCACAGTCCAGGTACATCGACACCATACTGAAGAGATTCAGTATGGAAGATTCCAAGCGCGGTAACCTACCGGCTTGTCACGGGATCACCCTCTCTAAAGAGATGTCTCCCAAGACTGATTTGGAGAGGGATCGCATGTCTATTATACCCTACGCTTCTGCGGTAGGCTCTATAATGTATGCGATGTTGTGTACCAGACCGGATGTAGCTTATGCACTGAGTGTGGTAAGCCGGTATCAGTCTAACCCTGGGGAGAAACACTGGCGAGCGGTAAAGAACATTCTCAAGTACCTGAGAAGGACTAAGGAGATGTTCTTGGTGTATGGCGGAAAAGACCTCCAGATCGAGGCCTTTGCTGACTCCAGCTTCCAGAGTGACAAGGATGATTCCAAGTCCATGTCGGGTTTTGTCTTTACCCTCAATGGAGGGGCGGTGTGTTGGAAGAGTTCCAAACAGGAAACCGTTGCAGACTCGACGATGGAAGCGGAATACATCGCTGCATCTGATGCCGCAAAAGAAGCTGTCTGGATAAGGAAGTTCTTGAAAGAACTTCAGGTGGTTCCGTCCATTGTTGATCCAATACCTCTGTATTGCGACAACAACGGGGCTATAGCTTTAGCGAAGGAACCCAGGTCCCATCAGAGATCCAGGCACATCTTGAGGCGGTATCACCTGATCAGGGAGATCGTGGATCGCCAGGAGATCGAGGTTCGGAGAGTCGCTTCAGAAGACAACACTGCAGATCCATTCACCAAGGCCCTACCCCAGACTCAGTTCGAGCGGCTGATCGAGATGATAGGTCTTCGATACGCCAGTACATGGCCTTAGTGCAAGTGGGAGATTGTTAGTGTATATGCCCTAGAGGCCATTACTGTATCATACTAGTATGTATATTACTTAATGGAAGCTTGGGATATTCACCTTGTATGTACAATCTTGCTCAAAATAGTAGTATGCTACTTGGTTTATTTCTACTTCAATGTGTACATGTGTTTATCTTTGTATATTGCTTATACACATTAGTGGAGCCCTTAGGATCTTTGCTTGATTACCAGCGATGTGATGGCCGTCACACTAGTGGGGCTGGGTAATCTAGAAGCACATCCTTATGCAGGTCCCTGGTCGCAGGACTATCGAGACAGGGCATCGATACTCCGGAGTAGACCAGCGCATGCGCTTCTCATCCCAGTGTGGGAGACGGTCTGTCCCACAGCCGTCAGTACGTCGTACTTGAGATAGTATGCGGGTGCCCGTTAGGTTACGGGTACACTGGACAGGACTCGTCGGGAACTGACCAGTTGGTATTATACCTATCGTCAGTTATCAGTTCCCAGGTGACATGAGTACAGCTTAGTCCGCTGACTTGACACTGTCACTTCGCCTCGGGTGTGTTCCCACTGTACTTTGATCACTACCCTACCACGGCTCAAAGGAGTCGTGCAAACAGGTGGTGGTTGGGTGCAGTCCCGAAGCACTTGGAGGCAGTGACGGTTAGACAGGATTCGTCTCTCCCGGTATTGGGGGTTGACATCGCGCTGTGTCTAGGAGAGCCATTACACGAGTAGTCCCTGGCCAGGGCAAACGAGATATACTGGTAGGTTTCCAGTGTTATCTCAGGGTGTTTTGGGCTTCGCTCCGGCACGACTTGTACCGCTATTGGGGGACTGACGTTTACCGCCCCCTAGGCCCGCCATGCGATGTATCAGACGAACAGACCGGACTGTACGGAGAATGTCACACTCAGGCTCAGTAGGAGTTCAGATGGGTTTCGCCTCGTCGGTATTCTTGTCGGCATTACCTGGGGACCGTTACGCACAGCTAGTGCCGCTTGCGGTCTGTGGTTAAACCCACTGCCAGCGTAGTGTCGAGTCTTTAGAGTCCCACACAGAAAGCTTTTCGCCTTTAGGAAAAAGAGTAGAGGTCGCATGGTATTGCGACAGGTCGCATGGTTTTGCGACAGGGTTCGGTCACATCCGTGCACTTGTGCACGTACAGTGTCCGGACAGTTTACACTAGCGGGCTTTGGTTTAAGCCAGATCGTAGTGTACCTTATGGGATTGGATTTATCCAGTTTGCTTTCGTGTTCCTCGGAACGCGGATGCGGGTGTGTATGCACAGTTGACAGGGAGGCATAGACAGCGGATTCTCATTAGGGTTGTTGACAGTTGACCGTTGACTTTTTGACTTTTTGCTCAACCCTAATGAGAATTTGATATGTGATTAACTATTATATTAATTAAGTATTATGGTGACTTGGTTGTTGACTTTGTTGACTTGTTGACTTTTGTTGACTTGTTGACTTTGTTGACCGGTTGACTAGGCTTGACTAGTTGACCATCATGATAACCATGGCTATCATTTCATGCCAAAGACTTTTACTTGCTTGTTCATTTAAGTAAAATGAGTGCATGACATGATAAGCTTATGGTTGCTTCTACCATCACATAAGACTTTTGTTAATATGATGAGTTATGATTACTTTGGATTATGAGAGGGTGAGAGACAAAAGAGTTATTCATTCTTTCTTGCTCATTCTCTCTCTTGTTCTTGAGCTCTCCTCTTGCTCTCACCCTCAACCTCTTGCTCCCTCTCTTGATCTATGGTTCTCTTGTCTCATGAGTTGAGAATCAAGAACCATAGATAAAATCCCATTCTAAATCATCTCTACTCATTCTAGTTCACTAGGTTTAGCAAACCAAGTGAACTAGTTTCTTCAAAGAACGAAGAAGGAGCTAAAGGTTGGAGCTTTCAAGTGGATCTATCTTCGGCGTACGGAGACAACGAGAAGGAGCCATCGAACCACCATCGGAGCTTGAAGAGAAGGAGTTCAAGTTTAGGTATAACCATCTTCATCCGAGTAGCTAAATATCTTTATCTTAGTATGCTAGTTTTAGTTTAGGTAAAGATCCCGACCTAGCTTAGTCCATGTTGCCTCTTGCGTTAAAACTTTGATTTTATACCGTTTCCGCCTCCCCGTAAGAACCGGGGGTCGCAACGTGGACTTACAATTACATCCATAGATCACATTACTACATAATAATGTGATATTGACACTCCATGTTTAATAAATTGCATCCTAATTAATATTGGAACAATAAATGTAACCCTAATCGTTAACTGTGCATCCATATCCTTGAAATTATATCTATTTGCATATCATATTACATGTTCCAGTTTATTGTTCTGATAGTACTCATGCTTGTTTATTTATACACATGCTTATGTTAGTTTGATTATGAGCACCCACATGACATCTTGTGCTTCCTGACATGACCTGTTACACTTCCTACTTGACATGACATGGTACCGTACACTCTTGACATGACATGACACCTTTATACATTACCTGGCTTGACCTGATGTACCATGGCTTTACCTGTTACCTGATCTTGTGTCTAATGCCAACAAACATAACATGTAGTCCTCATGGACCGTTCCTGTTGTCTATCCAGACAAACCTGTTTACCTGATCCTGTGTTGGCATTAGTTTCTTGATTACTGGATACCTGACTTGACATACACATATAACTTGGGGGTATGGGGAAATCAAAGGTGAAATCTGACTTGTAACTCGATAGTTCACTACCTGTATCGAGTGTACACATTCCTGTTTTGTGCCGAGCGGCATGTCTCGGTTTCAGCCGAGAATATTGTGGCCGTGGTCCCGGGTATGTACGGGATATTATCGAGTGTACACATTCCTGTTTTGTGCCTAGCGGCATGTCTCGGCTGCAGCCGAGAATATTGTGGCCGTGGTCCCGGGTATGTACGGGATACTATTGAGTTACATCGATAATTCATCAATTTGGTTTCAAAGACTTTAGAACAGAGAACCTGATAGAACAATCCAGTTTACCCACTGCACACTACCCTGTACTGCTCTGATTTATATTATTGTTACCCTTGCTTTATTCATGTTTATATTCGCATTGCCTGTTTACTATGTTATTACTTGATGACTTGACGCGCTGACGTCTGGGTTTTGCATGGCCCAGATTCTTCTACCTTGCTGCAGACTGATTAGGAGTTTTGCCGCTGTTAGATGAGCGGTGAGGTTCCTGTCGGTACGTAGTTTCACTCCAGGTGTTTCATTTATTGTATCTTTTGGCTTCCGCATATTGTTATCTCTTGATTCTTTTACTCTGGCTTATGGACATGTACTAGGTAGTTAGTTTACTTTCCTGTTCTTGATATCTCCACAGCCGTAATGTGACTGTGGAAGAATTTTTCCTATCCACAGGTAGCATGGTTGGCTATGTCACGTGCCCACTTTAGCGTACTTTGGGAAGCGGGGCGTGACATGGTTCTTTTGGTATCAGAGACATAGGATAGTCGGGTTGATTCTTTTGTAGTTGGGTGTTGTACCCAATACATGAATCAGAATAACCGTGTTTAGGAAACATGTCCTGCCACCTTACCGTTTACCATTCTTGAATCACATTCTTCCTGATTATATCTTTTACGATGTGCAAACTTCCTTTGCATATCGACTCGAAACCTGATTCTTTGTTATCTCTAGGACTTAGGCGACTTGGGTAAAGTTATGTAATTGTGGCTATGATACCGCGGCATAGTTACAATGCGGCACTCTATTTAAGTATCTTAGAGTTCTAGCCTTGATCTATATTCAGAATCTATCATCATGCTAATGTTGGGTGTTTTGAGTTCAGGAATATGGCTGGTAAGAATTTGAAGACGTACCAAGGCGTGTGGACGAAGCCGCCATGCTTGGAGTGATAAGGGGAATGCTGGAGAATCAAAAGAAACAGACCGAGCTGATCCAGCAGCAAGCGGACTCGTTTCAGGAAGGTTTGCAGATCGTTCAGCAGTCTGTGAACAATGTTGGAGTTAAGCCAGTTGACCGAGTAGGGACAGTAGCAGATTTCAGACGTTTGGGTCCGTATACATTTACTGGATTGGAGGAGCCGTTGCCAACAGAGCAGTGGCTAGTTGACACAGAGAATTTGCTTATTGCGGCACAGATTCCAGATGAGAAAGAGTTGATGTGGTACGCATTCAGTTAGTGGATTACGCCCGAGAATGGTGGCTTGTAGAAGAGAACCGTTTTCCTAAGCCGATCAAGTGGGCGGATTTTTTGAAGAGTTTCCTGGAGAAGTTCTTTCCGCGGACTGCACGGGAGGAAATGGAAGAGAAGTTCATCGGACTAAAGCAGAAGAGAGCACCCGTAGATGTGCATGCAGCAGAATGGACGAGACTCAGTAGTTTCGCTGGACCTTTAGTTGCCAACGATGCAGACATGGCACGGAGGTTCATGCGCAGCCTGGACGTGGACATCCAGAGGCAGATTGTCTCCCTGGGTTTGACCACTTTCTCACAAGTACTTGCGGCAGCCGAGAGCAGCAGAGTTTATCTGGGATGAAGGGGAGTTTTTCTGTCGGGCCAGTCGAGTTTAGGGCTAGGCCGACAAATAATATTCTTGCATCAATGGAAGTGATGAAAGTGAAGAGCCGGCTGTTGTTCGTGATTTTATGGACGTGTTTGAAGATATATCGGGTTTACCGCCAAAGTGAGACGTGGAGTTCGCAATTGATCTTATTCCTGGGGCAGCGCCAGTATCCGAAGCGTATTATCCAACGGCGCCAGTAGAATTGGAAGAAGTCAAGAAACAGGTTGCTGAATTGCTTGAGAAAGGTTGGATTCGAAGCAGTAACTCGTCTTGGGGAGCTCCAGTTCTTCTAGTAAAGAAGAAGGATGGCACAAGAAGGATGTGCATCGACTATCGAGAATTAAACCGGGTGACTATTAAGAACAAGTACCCGATCCCTCGCATTGGCGAACTTTTCGAGCAGCTTTGTGGAGCGAGGGTATTCTCGAAGCTGGATTTGCGATCCGGATATCATCAGGTCCGAGTGAAAACAGAAGATATTTGCAAGACGGCGTTCCGAACTCGGTATAGACATTATGAGTACTTAGTGATGCCCTTCGGAGTAACGAATGCGCCGGCAGTATTCAGGGACTTGATGAACCGAATCTTTTCACCGTTCTTGGACCAGTTTATCGTGGGTTTTTTTTATTGACGATATTCTGGTTTATTCGAAGAGTTTTGAGGAACATTCTGAGCATTTGAAGATTGCACTGCGGACGTTGAGACAGAAGAAGTTATATGCGAAGATGAGCAAGTGCGAGTTTTGGCTGGAGGAAGTAAATTTTTGGGGCATATTGTGTCTGGCGATGGAATTGCCGTCGATCCAGAAAAGATTGCAGCAGTTCGTGATTGGCCAATTCCAAAGAATGTTGCGGAGATAAGAAGCTTTCTTGGACTCCCCGGGTATTACAGAAGATTTGTGGAGAACTTTGCTCGTCTGGCGGAGCCGTTAACCAAGCTTACGCGCAAGGAGGTACCTTTTGTACGGACGGATAAGTGTGCGTTAGCTTTCGAGACGTTGAAGCAGAAGTTGATAACCGCCCTATTCTGACCGTGCCAGACAATTTCGGAGGATTGGTGATTCACAGCGACGCATCTGGGAAAGGATTGTGATGTGTTTTGATGCAGCATGGGAAGGTTGTAGCATACGCATCGAGACAGTTGAAGACCCATGAGAAGAATTACCCAACTCATGACTTGGAACTTGCGGCTGTGACTTTCGCTTTGAAGGTTTGGAGACACTACCTTCTGGGCGAAATGGTCGAAGTTTTCACTGATCATAAGAGCTTGAAGTATGTGTTCACACAGAAGGAGCTTAATATGAGGCAGCGTAGATGGTTGGAGCTAATGGCTGACTACGATCTTGATCTTAAGTACCATCCAGGGAAGGTTAACGTCGTGCCGGATGCGCTTAGTCGGTTACCAGCAATTCAGGTGTTAACTACGCAGAAGGAGATCGTTGAAAATTTTCGAAGATTTGACTTGGAGGTTGTGCTATCGCATTCTACGGGACAGTTGATGCAGCAGCAAGTACAGTCATCATTGATCGAGAATATTAAAGCAGCACAATCGCAGGACCCTAGACTGCAAAAGTTTCGAGGACAGGTTGAAGCCAGACTACGAACAGATTTATTAATCCCCGAAGATGGTTCGTTGAGGTTTGGTACCCGTTTGTGTGTGCCAAAGGGAGACATTCGTGAAGAGCTTATGAAGGAGGTATATAGTTCAGCTTATTCTGTACATCAAGGAGGCACAAAGATGTACCGAGATATTCGACAGCATTTCTGGTGGGAAGGCATGAAACGGGAGATTGCTCGCTTTGTGGCAAAGTGCTTGGTGTGTCAGCAAGTTAAGGCTGAACATCAAAAGGTTGGTGGTTTATTGCAACCACTTCCGATTCCTCAGTGGAAGTGGGAACATATAACCATGGATTTCGTGACGGCTTTACCGCGAAGTCTAAAAGGCAACAATGCTATATGGGTGATTGTTGACCGATTGACCAAGGCAGCTCATTTTATTCCTTTTCGGGTTGGTCAATCAACAGAGAATTTGGAAGAGCGGTACATGCAAGAGATTGTAAGATTGCATGGAGTACCGGTGAGCATCGTGTCCGATCGGGACACTCGGTTCTTATCACACTTTTGGCGGAGTCTAAAGGAAAGTTTGGGGACTCGATTGAAGTTTAGCACAGCTTATCATACTCAAACTGATGGCCAGTCGGAGAGAACGATCCAAACTCTTGAGGATACGTTGAGAGCATGCAGGTTGGACTTCAAGGGGTATTGGGAGGATCATCTACTTTTGGTGGAGTTGTCTTACAACAACAGTTTTTAGGCAACTATTCAGATGGCTCCATTTGAAGCTTTGTATGGTCGTAAATGCCGTTCACCTGTTTGTTGGGACGATGTCGGTGAACGAAGATTATTGGGACCAGATTTGGTTGTGCAGACAATTGATAAGGTTAACCCTATCAGAAATAATATGAAGGCAGCACAGGACCGACAGAAGAGTTGGGCAGATACGTCAAGAAGACCTCTAGAGTTTGCCGTGGGTGATTTGGTATTCTTGAAGATATCACCGACTAGAGGGGTAATTCGTTTTGGAAGTCGATGAAAGCTTAGTCCTCGATTCGTTGGACCCTTTGAGATCTTGGAGCGTGTTGGTGAGGTAGCGTATCGTTTGGCGTTACCGCAGTCCTTGGCGAATGTGCACGATGTGTTTCACGTATCTCAACTCCGTAGGTATGTTCGAGATGAAACACACGTATTTGGATCATTCGGTGCTAACAGTATGAGAACTGTAAGTCTACGTTAGCGCCCCGGCAGTCTACAGACGCCAAAATGCGGAACAAAACTTTTAAACTGGCGCTATCGTATACTTTAACCCGGATCTGCCATTATTGCTAAACTAACAAACTGTAAAGAGTGTAGAATGGTTATACCGAACGATCCGAGTCCTTCGTTCTTCAACCATCATCCCACGCTCCGTTGCGGCTGCTCCGATCTCGTCGATCTCCGATCTCCTCGTCGAGGTGGCACCACATGATCGGTTCTTTAAACGGGCTCCCGCCTTTGACTCGAGGCAACTCGATCGTCAAGTTTGCTAAAAGAGACGACCAAGATTGATGTAGAGAATGAGTAGATGACTTTGTCTCACTTCTTCCAAATCCGTGGACGATCGGTTAATGAAGTTGCCGTGGAAATCAGGTGATGGAATGAAATGGACTGTGAAATTCCATACACCGATAAAACCTATCATAATCTTTTCTCTCTAAAATGAAACCAACAAGTGAGAGAGGGAGTGAGGAGAGAGAGAGGGCAAGCCATATATAGCAAGAGGGAGGTGACCGTAGGAGAGGGGGGGTGACCACAAGAAAGCTTCTCACTTAAAAGATCAAGAAGAAAATATCTTAAGCAATCCAAAACCATTAATAACAAAGCATGAATCACTAAACACCTCATCATGCATTAATGAACCATTAAATGCATCCAATGAAAACTCAACATCATATAATCCTAGTCACCTCATCTAGAAACTTCTAGAAGCTTCCACACACATCTCAAGAAAAAGATAAATCCGTCTTTAACCGAATGTTAAAAGACGGCTGATAGAAAACTGGAAACTGGCAACTTCCAAAAGTGATCCTGAAACAACTTTCAGGATAACCCCGAAACTGTATAAATATACCCGCATTTGTATTACGACCGAATACAAATGCAACTGAGACAAAGATATTATACCTACTCAATATAATACTCGGATCCGGCTTAAACCAAAGCCGACCAGTATCATCAGCCCAAAAACTGACACGTGCGTAAACGCACGTGCATTTTCCGAACCCTGCCATAAAACCATACGGCCTCTACAACGTTTCGCCCGAACTTGGGAAACTGTCTGTGGGGGACTCTAATGACTCGTCAGCACCCTGGCAGTGGGTTTAACCACAAATCGTCAGCGACACTAGCAATGCATAACGGCTGCCCATGGACTGACCTCAAGGGTGGCCGATGAGCGCACTCATCCGGAAAAACCCTACTGAGCCTAACAGTGACAATGTATATACAGTCCGGTCCGTTCGTCAATGTGTATCGCATATCCGCCTAGGAGGCTAGCAACGTCAGACCCCCAATAGCAGTATAAGTCGTGTCGGAGTGAAACCCAATTACACCCTGAGATACTACTGGAGTACCTACCAGTAAATCTCCTGCCATGGCCATGGACTTTGTGTAATGGCTCTCCTAGACACTGCACGACCTCGCCCCCAATACCGGGAGAGACGAATCCCCTGCCGATCCGCTCACGTGCCTCCATATGGCTCGGGACTGTACCCAAAAGCTACCTGTTTGCACGACTCCTTTGAGCCGTGGTAGGGTAGAAATCAAAGCACAGTGGGAACTCACACGAGACAAATGACGACCTCAGGTCGATGAACTAACCTGTACACATGTCACCAGGGAACTGCTATCTGACGATAGGTATAGTACTAACTAGCAGATTCCCGGCGAGTCCTGTCCGGTGTACTCATAACCCAATGAGCACCTGTATACATCTTAGGTGATCCAACTGACACCAGTGGCTTGTGAGACCGGCCACCGCCCCTCGTCGGGGTCTCGACTGTACACACTAGTCTACTCCGGAGTATCAATGCCCTGTCTCGAAACTCCCACGACTAGGGACCACAATTAAGGATATGCATATAAACTACCCAACTCTCACGTATATGATCGCCATCATACTATTGGTAGTAAAGCAAGATCCTAAGGGCTCTATCAAAGTGTAACATGCAATCAGTCACCTGAACATGTACACGACTGACAAAGGCAAACCAGATAGCATACTATCATTTCGAGTAAGACTGTCCTACCGGGATAGGTCCTCCGCAATCATTGCAATCACGTACCTGCGATCCAATAATTGACTATGAGGGCACTATCTCCAACAATCTCCCACTTGCACTCAAGGCTAATATTGCGATGTCGACTACTCACAGCCCGTGTGAAACCGAACATCCAACTCCTCTACTAATCAGTTTCACAAAGCCCGTTTGTAAAACTATTGTGTTCGAGAAATAGCCTCGGTGAGTGGATCCGCCTAGAAGTTTCTTTCTGTATCTCTCTTAATCTCAAGTTCGCGGAGAAAACCATCTCCCGAATTGAGTAGTACCTGTCTTAGAATATGTCTGGATATCTGATGGGACCTTAGTTCATAAATGAGCTCCATATCCAAACTTCTTAGACTGAATGGATCACTGAACCTAATCAGTATCCGGCACCATGCCACCCACAGTATCCTCTGGAACCACCTGTCCATAATACTGTCCCTCGTCAGAGGGAAAACTAAAAACTCTGACAATCACTCTATCATGCATGTCACCTTTGAAGCCTGGAATGATAACCGTCTCCCGAAAGAGGCTGCCGTTATCAAATCCGTAGAACATGTACTAATGTTCTAAAACTGCTTCCTTATGTTTCTCCAGGATTGGATTAATACAAACTTATTGCATCTAGTGCAAAAACAACATTTGGTGGGGTACTTGACATCTCATGATTGACTCAATTGCCTAAGCAAGTGATCTGCCAATCATGCACATCCCTCTCCCCTTTAGTCTATACGACACCTTTAGAGAGGGTGACTCCATCACCTGCAGGTACACTACCATGCTAGGAGTCAACTATTCCAAAAACCATTAGAATATCTGTCAAAGTACCCACATTGGGAAACTACCCAAATCCAGATCTAAAACCATAGATCTAGAAACCAGAATGTCAAATATTATATCCATATCCTGTCTGGAGAAACAACTGTGTGACGACCACAGTACAACCGATCGTAGTATAGGAATTTTACTTCCCACTCTGTGTATGTCATCCAGATACCATGACATCACACCCTACTACCTTCTTAACTGATCCATCCCTTATTCTGATTGAAGTCAAACCCATGACAGTCACATCAAAATTAGATGATCTATCTCCGCTATAACTGCTCTAGTCTATAAATAGACATAAGCTACTTGCCCACCATGCTTCCGTTGCTCCCACTGACTATGACAACCCTCCTACCGGGTCTTATATCCGGGAACAACAGTAGTGTCAAGTCTGGGTAGATAAGAACCTCCCTGTCACCGTCTCTGAGGCTACCGAAGTACCTCTCGGGCGTCTGAGGTTACCTACCATACCTGCGGAGTGGCTATTGGAATGTCAAACCTGATTGAATGTATAGGTCCTATTAAATTTTCCGTAATCGTTCGCGGTTCTGGAATCACTTCCAGTTCTACCATACTCCCACTACTGTTTTCTGAAAAAGATCCATTTTTACTAAAACTGTGGCGAGTCAAGAACAATATCACTATTGATCTTCCAAATGGTAGAATATCAACCCTCGTCATAGCCAGGGTCAACCCACAAACAGCCACTACAGAAACGTGCCCTGAGTTATCCAGAGTCTGGTTTTAATCATAAGCTGGACAACTCCCCGTACCTTAGTTTCTTTTAAGGTACAATCCATTCTATATCCAATATAGAAACTTTGGCACTTATTTAATTGGAACCATATTCAAATCATGCAACTGTCTCCAGTGCATATCATCTTAATGGAAAGAGGCTAATCAGCATTACTCAACTTAGGAATCCATCCAATTATGAGTGACCTGAAAGAGAAACACGTTTCTCAAAACCATCACTATCATCTGAATACCAATCACAAGAATCTACATCTTCGATCTCTTTGAAGAATCCCGATACTTGTGACACCTGGTTCTCTACTTTATTCTTATACCCACAACTTCTCAAAACTTAGACCTTGTATTTCTACGAAACACTCGTCTAAATACTAGAGAAGTTATAAGTAAACATAACATAGTACGAGGACCTACCCCTTTGTCCTGATGGACACTTGGACAACATACAATACTCCGTATAAGTCCGCTGAGTTAAACAACTCAAAACCTGTGCGTTGTAGGTGGAAAACTGTACCCTGGCGATTTCCTCAAATATCACCAATTTCAACGAATTCCGATATAATGAGGATGATCACCTAATTCCCAATATCTTACTCCCACTCATCATCTGTAAAACCATACAGATATGAGAATGAAACCTGGTAAATACATACCCTTGGAGTAAGTGTTTAATCGGGAAAACAGTTTTTCCTTTAACAATGCACTGAAACATGAAAATGTTTCGTAGGGGTATCCTGGTATTCATAGCAATGCCTCTTCCATAATCCAATTCGTGACCTCAACCGTATATTTTATTGCCATCTCTCCAAATCCCTTTATTTGTCTTTAGTCGTTACCTTCTGTACACCATCGTTAGGCTAAATGGTTTTCTTCCTTCCCTACCGTTCGGCACCAGCCTATGGTTTGGAAGAAGACTATCCAGTAAGCATAATAGGTGTACCCTCCTAAACTAAGGAGTACTCGAATCTCGAGAGAAGGTGACGATAAAATACAACTGAATAAAACCTTATTCTTTTAAAGGTGAAATAGGAGCGGCGATGAAGTACGCGGTTTTGGTCGTGAATGATATCAGTCGCAATTTACTTTGCCCTCTTTCTAATCCCTTTATTTTGTCTTTACATATTACCTTCTGCATACCCTACTTAGGCTAATTGGTTTTCTTCATTCCCTACCTTTCGGCACCAGCCTATGGTTTGGAATAAGACTATCCAATAGGCGTAATAGGTGTACTCTCCTAAACCAAGGAGCTCTCGCAACCTGAGAGAAGGTGATAATAAAAGACAACTGAATAAACCAATTCTATTTCTCCTGAACCTTGATCCATCCTCGAAGAATTCCCTTCGAGTTCGTATATAACCATACGATGGCTCTATCCAATGGAAGTGGATATCCGTAGTAATACGGGTGTTCTGAGAAATTCAAAGGGTAGAAGAAGGAGTGGCAATGACTTATGCAACTCAGACAATCCAAAAGCCAGTATTTTAAGAAGGTTCGGTCAACTTGGTTACTGAGTCATAGTCTAGGGTCGGTCAAAGGTCGCTGCCAAAGAGAGAGAGAGAGAAAAGAAACACTCTGCGTGCACTCTAACCTAGATCAGAATGGTCATCATTTTATCTAATCCGGAAACCTCCCACTGTCCTGTCAAATTCTCCTCCAAACCTAAAGAAGAATCAATCGGGATCACCCGAAGAGTAAACCAACTCATCAGTGGGAATCGGGATCCAACTCTCATCGCATGTTAACGTGATGGAATGCATCCACGTTATTCATACTCCAGAAGGTATGCGCATACTTGGCAAGTTTCAGTTTCTTTAGAAACTCCCGATATCATTTTCTTGCCCCATGCTCTTATGACCTTAACGTATGCCAACAAATCATAAGTCACATGTCAAGTTCTGCCCGTCATTATCTTGTTAATTTGAACCCACCCGTACATACCCTTGACGTATGCCAACAAGGTAATACGACTGTCCCAAACCAACTCATCTATCTATGCAACAAATGAATACCCAGCAGCTACCAAACACTATGCCTTGACGTATGCCAACAAACATAGCTTGAATACTACTGACCATCCATAAGAAACGACGGAGGGCTACGGCTGGTTTTTGGCGAAAAACCTTTAACGTAGTGAACTTGATATCGCTGAAGGAACCTGATAGCTTTTTAAAATATAGTGGCGAAAACCTTTTGCTAAAGAGGTCACTCCCGGTAAAGGGATCTCGGCTCTTTCCTCGTGGAATGAGGTGCAGGATATTCCACTGAATACCGCTATGCAAAGCAACATGTAATCGACTATAGTGAAGTTATTACCCTGACGCAAACTTCTGCCCAAGGGGTCAGTCCCGGTGAAGGGATATCAACCCTTGCCCCGTCGAATGAGGTGCAGGATATTCCACTGAATACCACTATGCATAACAAAAGAAAACGTCTTTGCAATAACACTTTTTAAATTGTTCCAACAACTCAAACATGTTTGTTTTACTTTGCATTGATCAGAATCAACGCAATCCCATCATTCAATCACACCAGAAAAGAACGAAAATAAAATGTACGTATATGCCATCCGCATTCGTCACTGGGTCCCGTCATCACTCGTTAGGTTACTTAACTAACGACAGAGCGGGGACTGGACTAGCGCGGGTGTAAAACATATACAACATCTAATAGTATATAAACCAATATACATAATCGCTCCAGGCGTGATAATATGCAACATTACAGAAAAGTAATAAGCATCACAGAACAATACAGATATCTGGGATCCCCGAGTTTAACAGAGCCGCTGCTGAAACTCGACGTTCCCCTGTCGTGTGGATAGCCTGTGCAATGAAACCTAGACCCCTACGGGTGCGGCAAGTTACCCGCCAAAACCTGAAGCGAGGTAGTCCCCACAGCATAGTGAATGGAACACCCGGCACTTCACGGAATCCGGTAATCTTGGGCACCCCTCCTTGGGTCAACCTGTACCCCCTACGAGTGCGGCGAATAGTCTGCCAATTCTGAAGTGGGGCCCCTCTGCCTCTCAAAGCCATGAGATGCGGACCCGTTGCTTTCCCGAACCCGGCTATCCGTGCACTCCGTCTCGGGGCAAAACCTAGTACAGTAATGAAAAATAGTACAATAGGTACATCGACCGCAACCTGGTCGTGCCCCAAAAGAATATTATACAACAGGCAGTGACGGCAGTCCACAAGTTGGACGCTCGCCCCGCAATATCAAATGTACAAATAAACATAAACTGTACTACCATTGCACACTGCTATCCACCACGACAAATCCGCAACATCACAGCACAACACAGAACATCAACGCGAATGTCACGTTCGCAAACCCGTCTAAAAGAACTATAGCAATTAAACGCGGTTTACCGATCAAATGACATTCCCGGTCGGAGATATAATGTAAGCACTGTAAACTAACGTGTTTAAATTTCGATCGACCAAAGACCAAATTTCAAAAAGTGGGCCCCACTGCTTACTGGTGAACATTAACAAAACCTGGGCCAAAAATATATATACCAAAAATCACAAAACCCAACACATAACCCACTGAGAAAATTTGGGAGCACGTGCTCCCCACGTGGCCGCGGAAGCGCGGCCAAACCATGGGTTTGGCCGCCCTTCCGCGGCAACTTGGAGGAGTTACGACCCCAAATTTTGTCGTGGATCTTAGAATTCCCAGCACAGATTTTTAAGACATCCAGAAATAAATTTTGAGACCGTTTAAAATTAACAGAACTGTCGGGCATGGATTTTGTGTTTTTCGATTTTCGGTCGGATCGATGTTTTAAACGCATTAGCACAAGTTAGTATAGCAAAATGGTGAGGCTCTGATACCACTGTAAGTCTACGTTAGCGCCCCGGCAGTCTACAGACGCCAAAATGCGGAACAAAACTTTTAAACTGGCGCTATCGTATACTTTAACCCGGATCTGCCATTATTGCTAAACTAACAAACTGTAAAGAGTGTAGAATGGTTATACCGAACGATCCGAGTCCTTCGTTCTTCAACCATCATCCCACGCTCCGTTGCGGCTGCTCCGATCTCGTCGATCTCCGATCTCCTCGTCGAGGTGGCACCACATGATCGGTTCTTTAAACGGGCTCCCGCCTTTGACTCGAGGCAACTCGATCGTCAAGTTTGCTAAAAGAGACGACCAAGATTGATGTAGAGAATGAGTAGATGACTTTGTCTCACTTCGTCCAAATCCGTGGACGATCGGTTAATGAAGTTGCCGTGGAAATCAGGTGATGGAATGAAATGGACTGTGAAATTCCATACACCGATAAAACCTATCATAATCTTTTCTCTCTAAAATGAAACCAACAAGTGAGAGAGGGAGTGAGGAGAGAGAGAGGGCAAGCCATATATAGCAAGAGGGAGGTGACCGTAGGAGAGGGGGGTGACCACAAGAAAGCTTCTCACTTAAAAGATCAAGAAGAAAATATCTTAAGCAATCCAAAACCATTAATAACAAAGCATGAATCACTAAACACCTCATCATGCATTAATGAACCATTAAATGCATCCAATGAAAACTCAACATCATATAATCCTAGTCACCTCATCTAGAAACTTCTAGAAGCTTCCACACTCATCTCAAGAAAAAGATAAATCCGTCTTTAACCGAATGTTAAAAGACGGCTGATAGAAAACTGGAAACTGGCAACTTCCAAAAGTGATCCTGAAACAACTTTCAGGATAACCCCGAAACTGTATAAATATACCCGCATTTGTATTACGACCGAATACAAATGCAACTGAGACAAAGATATTATACCTACTCAATATAATACTCGGATCCGGCTTAAACCAAAGCCGACCAGTATCATCAGCCCAAAAACTGACACGTGCGTAAACGCACGTGCATTTTCCGAACCCTGCCATAAAACCATACGGCCTCTACAACGTTTCGCCCGAACTTGGGAAACTGTCTGTGGGGGACTCTAATGACTCGTCAGCACCCTGGCAGTGGGTTTAACCACAAATCGTCAGCGACACTAGCAATGCATAACGGCTGCCCATGGACTGACCTCAAGGGTGGCCGATGAGCGCACTCATCCGGAAAAACCCTACTGAGCCTAACAGTGACAATGTATATACAGTCCGGTCCGTTCGTCAATGAGTATCGCATATCCGCCTAGGGGGCTAGCAACGTCAGACCCCCAATAGCAGTATAAGTCGTGTCGGAGTGAAGCCCAATTACACCCTGAGATACTACTGGAGTACCTACCAGTAAATCTCCTGCCATGGCCATGGACTTTGTGTAATGGCTCTCCTAGACACTGCACGACCTCGCCCCCAATACCGGGAGAGACGAATCCCCTGCCGATCCGCTCACGTGCCTCCATATGGCTCGGGACTGTACCCAAAAGCTACCTGTTTGCACGACTCCTTTGAGCCGTGGTAGGGTAGAAATCAAAGCACAGTGGGAACTCACACGAGACAAATGACGACCTCAGGTCGATGAACTAACCTGTACACATGTCACCAGGGAACTGCTATCTGACGATAAGTATAGTACTAACTAGCAGATTCCCGGCGAGTCCTGTCCGGTGTACTCATAACCCAATGAGCACCTGTATACATCTTAGGTGATCCAACTGACACCAGTGGCTTGTGAGACCGGCCACCGCCCCTCGTCGGGGTCTCGACTGTACACACTAGTCTACTCCGGAGTATCAATGCCCTGTCTCGAAACTCCCACGACTAGGGACCACAATTAAGGATATGCATATAAACTACCCAACTCTCACGTATATGATCGCCATCATACTGTTGGTAGTAAAGCAAGATCCTAAGGGCTCTATCAAAGTGTAACATGCAATCAGTCACCTGAACATGTACACGACTGACAAAGGCAAACCAGATAGCATACTTTCATTTCGAGTAAGACTGTCCTACCGGGATAGGTCCTCCGCAATCATTGCAATCACGTACCTGCGATCCAATAATTGATTATGAGGGCACTATCTCCAACAGAGAAGACTTGACTTTTGAGGAGCGACCGATTGGAATCGTGGATCGAAGGGAAAAGGTTCTTAAGAACAAGGTAATCCCTCTTGTGCTTGTTTCTTGGGGTAATCACTCGCATGGAGAGTCCACTAGGGAACGAGAAGATGAAATCCGGCAGAAGTTTCCTCACCTTTTCTTGTAGTTACCTATCCTTGTATTCTTGGAATTTCGAGGACGAAATTCTTTTTGTAGTTGGGTATAATGTAACACCTGAGCCCAATGCTACTAATTTCAGTTACCGTTCGAACGTAGTGTGGCACTTATTTCATTTATCTTGCTTGATGGTTAATTATTGTAAATTCTACCCGGAAATTAATTTCTGCATATAACAATTTTTGGCATCTAAAATAAAATTAAAAATATTCATCTTGGCCTGCTTGACACCCTTTACCCTGTTGAAGCGTCCGTGCATCGTGTTCTCGTCCCGTTCAGTGAAACGGGCGAGTTTGGACGGCTACGTGCACGTACGTGTGTCCGTTTTGGGGGTATGCTTTTTGATCATAAAACACTTCATTTTAAATTTTCGATCTCGCCTAAAATTCTATTATTTCAATTTCAAATTTTTGGATCCGACCCGGGCGCGATTTGGAAATATTTTACTTTGCGCCAAAATCCCAGATTTTAATATATTTAAACCATCATATATAATTTAGTTAACCATATAATATTTTTTACAATCTTTTATATCCTTCTCAATTTATTCTCTCAGCCAATCGCAACCTCCCCTTTAACCCCGTGGGCCCCACTTCTCTCTCCTCTCTCTCCCGTCGCTCTCTATCCCTCTCTCTCTATCTCTCCACTTTCTCTCTCTCCCTCTTCTCTCTCTCTCTCCACTTTTTCTCTCTCTCTCATATATTCTCTCGTACTTCTCTTTATCATTCTTTCTCTTCTTGCTTCATGTCTCGTTTCTCATTTTTTTTAACTGTTCTTTTGTTGCCGGAATTCCGTCGTGCCGGTGATGCTTCACGACGTTCCAGCGAGGTACCCCAACCCATGTGGTTCCTTTGTTAGTCGTTTGGGTTCATTCCGTGAACCGTGCGCCCGTCGCGAGTTTTCCCTGCCGACGGTTAACGTTCCGTTTTCCCGATTCGCGACCCATCGAGGCAAGTTAATCTTGCTATATGCTATATAATTCATTTTATACCTATTTAAATAAATACCATACCTATAGTTTAAATCTAGTGCCCCATGTTTAATTTTATAACGTTTCGATGTTCCGTTTGCATCCATTTATATCATATTAAATCTAGATCATGAAAACTTATCTTGTGACATACTAGATTACATTATACTGCATCCATATCAATTAAAATATATATCGTCGTAATATTTCTTATTATTATCTTTAATTAGTTTATAATATGCATTTTATAATATTATATATTTGAAAATATTATAGTTTACACATGAAACGTCGTTGAAAAAGCGGATACGACAAATCTGAAATTTACTGTACACCTTACCTTATAAAATTCATTATAAATCATAGAAAAATTATTAGTATACGTTCTTTAGTTCGTTACGAAGCTAACTCAGAATACTATAACTCTATGAAATATTTACTTGCAAAATAAATTGTTTAAATAACGTAAAATGTAAATGAAAATGTCTCCAAACTGCTGTCCAGGGAAATTCCAGCAGCAAACTTTCAAGTTCGAATGTTCATAACTTTTTGTAGGGACAACCTGAGATGCTTATAATTATAAAACTGAAAACCCTATTGAATTATCTTTGTTTTGGTATAAGACACGTCCCTTTTGGAGAACGTTTGTTATTTTTAAGCTATTTTACAAATTAGGGTGACGCTGAATTTCTGAACGGAACTTTCTTGTGCATGGTTAATCAATACCACTTTTATAGTTATTAATCGCTTTGAATATGCTATCCATATTAATATTATTATATCAGTATTTATATCACATATTGCTTAGTTGTACATCCCACATTACCATTTTATAGTTTTATAACTTTTCGGATACCCGTTTGCATCCATTGCATTTTAGATACATATAATTGCATTCATAGATCACATTACTACATAATAATGTGATATTGACACTCCATGTTTAATAAATTGCATCCTAATTAATATTGGAACTATAAATGTAACCCTAATCGATAACTGTGCATCCATATCCTTGAAATTATATCTATTTGCATATCATATTACATGTTCCAGTTTATTGTTCTGATAGTACTCATGCTTGTTTATTTATACACATGCTTATGTTAGTTTGATTATGAGCACCCACATGACATCTTGTGCTTCCTGACATGACCTGTTACACTTCCTACTTGACATGACATGGTACCGTACACTCTTGACATGACATGACACCTTTATACATTACCTGGCTTGACCTGATGTACCATGGCTTTACCTGTTACCTGATCTTGTGTCTAATGCCAACAAACATAACATGTAGTCCTCATGGACCGTTCCTGTTGTCTATCCAGACAAACCTGTTTACCTGAACCTGTGTTGGCATTAGTTTCTTGATTACTGGATACCTGACTTGACATACACATATAACTTGGGGGTATGGGGAAATCAAAGGTGAAATCTGACTTGTAACTCGACAGTTCACTACCTGTATCGAGTGTACACATTCCTGTTTTGTGCCTAGCGGCATGTCTCGGTTTCAGCCGAGATTATTGTGGCCGTGGTCCCGGGTATGTATGGGATACTATCGAGTGTACACATTCCTGTTTTGTGCCTGGCGGCATGTCTCGGCTGCAGCCGAGAATTTTGTGGCCGTGGTCCCGGGTATGTACGGGATACTATTGGGTTACATCGATGATTCATCAATTTGGTTTGAAAGACTTTAGAACAGAGAACCTGATAGAACAATCCAGTTTACCCACTGCACACTAACCTGTACTGCTCTGATTTATATTATTGTTACCCTTGCTTTATTCATGTTTATATTCGCATTGCCTGTTTACTATGTTATTACTTGATGACTTGACGCGCTGACGTCTGGGTTTTGCATCGCCCAGATTCTTCTACCTTGCTGCAGACTGATTAGGAGTTTTTCCGCTGTTAGACGAGCGGTGAGGTTTCTGTCGGTACGTAGTTTCACTCCAGGTGTTTCATTTATTGTATCTTTTGGCTTCCGCATATTGTTATCTCTTGATTCTTTTACTCTGGCTTATGGACATGTACTAGGTATTTAGTTTACTTTCATGTTCTTGATATCTCCACAGCCGTAATGTGACTGTGGAAGGATTTTTCCTATCCACCGGTAGCATGGTTGGCTATGTCACGTGCCCACTTTAGCATACTTTTGGAAGCGGGGCGTGACATATTTGCTTGATATAGTTGTACTGTGACTAGCAGCCGTAGGACACTGCACATATTATTGACGGTTCATGTTGCACGAGCACGGATTGTATGCTACACACACACCGTCAATAATTGCCATGTCACACACAACCCCTTATAGATACTTTATTGCTTATCATACATGACATCTAGCTTATCGGTATACCTATAGTGTATCTTACCCTTAGTGATAGGTACATCTACACCTTGCGATACAGCTACAAGTATACCTTGCACATATTTTACTTATACCCAGGGGGGTATCCTTCATATTCTAATTATACCCAGGGGGTATACGCCATCTTTTACTTATAGGTAGACACCTATACTTAGCTGACCTTATTGATTTCGCATACATCTGGTTTCAGCTACATATTTTCATTTATATGCTCGCATTTCAGATATATCGCATATATGTATTCCTGGATTTGCGCATTGTTATTTTGATTTCACATGATGATTTCTGGATTTGGGAACCGCGGGAGTTCATGAAATTATGCATACATTGAAAAAACCGGTTTCCTTGATATGATATTCGCGCAGCCACCATGAGATTTATCGGTTATGATTGTATACTCCATACGGGGTGTGGTTGCCGTATGAGGGTACATGGTGGGGCCCGGTATGGTTCCCCTCGGCAAGAAGATCGATGGACTTTGCCGATTGAGCCTGGAGGCGGGCGAGTACCTACCGGTGACAGTACCCATGACTCGGCGGGGGATCACGGAGACACCGTTGGGAGTCATGTACGTATGCATACGTCGAAAGGCGAGGGTCAGAGCTAGGCACTCGTGCTTTCAGGATAGCGTATGATACGTGATCAGGATTTCTGTGTCGATGCTTGGCATATGGTTTTCATGATATTTCATTAATACCTTTGTATATATAACAGGGGATTTAGCCGTTGTTATATATACCCTTACACCAATATTAGTGGAATGGGACGCTAATATATGTGTATTGCCCCCATCATATTTATTTCTGTACATACTTACCTTTAGGATGTTAGATTCTTACTTGAGATTTGACTTGGGATATTAGGTGATTCATTGAGATTGGATATTGGACATACCTATGCTATTACTGATTTGTACATTCGGGATATAGGAGATTACTCGATATTGTACATTGAGGAGATGTGAGACTTATATGATGTGAGAGCCCAATGTGGGGGCTGATTTGAGGAATTGGGATTTGAGTGTCTTGATGGATTGTGATCCTACCACGATGACAGGATTCCGTGGATGACATATTTCACTCCATACCTCATACCTTTTCACTGATGCACTGTTCCATGTTTTAGGAGTACCTGTTAGTGTACCCTTCATGATAGCTGCATATTTGCCTTCTCATATTCCTATTGCATAGTTATTGCACACTATTGTCATGTTATTATTGCTTTACATATTGATTGTACCTGCTAGTGTACTTTCCATTATTCGGCATTTGCATGACATGTTATTACTGTAATCGCATATCTTAGATTCATGCTGTACGTACATTCCTGCGATTACGTGCATATGTTATCTACTATTCACGAGTTGGCAACTCACCCCCGTTGTGCCACAGGTGTTTCAGGTTGTTCCCCAGAGTAGTCGAGGCAGGCTATTCCGCTATTCAGTATCCATCTATCATATTTTGCTATAGATATCGCATCGGCTCACAGTTTACTGTTTTGCTTAGGTGGGTTAGATGATTATCTGTATTTCATATTGTACATTCGTTGTATCTCGTACTCTCCATCTACTATTATGTTGTTGACTTAGAGACTTGGTGAGGACGTTATTGTATATTAATTATAGATTTGTTGTCTTTTTATACAGCTTTCTCTCTACTGTCTTTATTTTTTCGCTACGGCGTCGTATATTCGTGTTGTATTCATCTTGGCTAGTTTTTACAAAAAGGGGGTGTTGCCAAAATTTTAAAGATTGAAAGTAGAACTTTTAAAGAATTTGGGTTGCGATTTCAAGTGTTTCAAAAACTTATATTATCTTTTCCGTATTTTCTTGGTTTAGATTTCTGGGTTTTGGCTTTCTTTTACTGCGTTACGTCTTTAGGCGTTGCGTAGTATTAGGGCCGTCACGGGCCAATTTTGGGTCATGACATATGTACCACGACGTCATGCTTTCACAATGACGGTCGAGGAGGCCGAAGCCACAAGCCAAGTCATCACTGGTAATCCCCCAATCCTTTCAATTTTCAATCTTTGTGTATCACTATAACTTTTCCTATACCTAAACCTATCCCACACAATTTAGGTACAATCTTAGTAGCCTCCCTTCCTGCTCTAGCACTCTTCGACATTGGAGCATCACATTACTTTATGTCGCAACGGTTTGTCCGAACTCATGCGATTCCAGTTAAACCGCTCGTATCCAGCTGGAATGCCAGTTCAAGGAACGGCGTTCTAAAAGCAACTCTGGGATATGATCTTTGTCTAGTGGTCGTCTGCAGTAGAGAACTTTATGCGGACTTCAATGTGCTGGACATACCGAACTTTGACGTAGTCTTAGGAATGGACTGGCTGGGAACTTTCTTCGCTACTATCGACTGTCTGTTAGTTATATGTATGCCCTAGAGACCATTACTATACATAGGATGTATATTGTAGTGGATGCTTGGACATATATAAGGATGACTTTCTTGCTCGATATGATAGTATGCTATCTGGTTACTCTTTACCTTAACGTGTACACTGATTGTCTCTCTGTTACATGTTGGTAAAGCCCTTAGGATGTGTACTTGACTACCTGGACTATGATGCGGATCATACTAGTGGGGACATGGTAGTCCATAAGTACATCCTTCAAAGTCCCTAGTCGTGGGTGTATCGAGACGGGGCATCGATATACCAGAGTACACTAGCGTATACCTTCTCCACCCATACAGATGGGCGATGGATGACCCCATATCCATTGGTGTTTGACATCAGAGATGATATACGGGTGCTCAGTGGAGACTGGGTACGCTGGACGGACTCGCCGAGAACTCCAAGATGGTATTATACCTCACGTCAGATGGCAGTTCTCTGGTGACACTGGTACAGAGTAGTCTGTTGACCCGAGATCGTCATAGAGTCTTGTGTGATTCCCACTGTGCTTTGATTTCCACCTTACCACGTCCAAGAGGGCGTGCAAAACGGTGGTTTTTGGGTACAGTCCCGAATCACATGGAGGCAATGAGCGATAGGAGGGGATTCGTCTCTCCCGGTATAGGGAGTTGATGTTGCGCTGTGTTTGATTGGCTATAACTGGAAATCCCTGGCCAGGGTTGCTGACATTTACTGGTAAGTGTTACCAGTAGTTTCTCAAACAATTATAGACCTCATATCGACACGACTTATCGAGCTTTTGGGGTCTGACGTTTACCACCCCTAGGCAAGATATGCGACATATCAGACGACGAGACCGGACTGTACGGTAAGTGTTACTGGTTGGATTCACATGATGTGAGCGGGCTTGCTCGTCGATCTTCTGATCGCTCAATACCCGGGTGGCCGTTACGTTTAGCAGACCGCTTGCGGCTTGTGGATGCTTGATATGATCATCATATGCTGTCGGCGTATTGACGAGTCTTTAGAGTCCTACACAGAGGTTTCCTGGCTCAAGCGAAACGAAATAGGAGCGCATATGAGATATGTGCGGGACCGAGAATAATACCAGTATGTGATACTGTATTCGATTCTTGTGATTTGTGACATTGATCGGTTATATGCGATATAGCCGGGTTATCGGATCAAGTGTTGATTCGATAAGTTGTTACTATTGATATTAGTCGGTTATATGCAGTATGACCGGATCGTTAAATCAAGTGTTGATTTAATGATTTAATGTATAATTATATATTTGATATATCACTTTACATTAACTAGTATTTGTTCACTTAAAGATGGATTTTCTCACTTGATGTGCACATTGTATATATGATATAGTATTGTGCACTAGTTTGTATCATGTTTGATGATACATGCAAACTTGGGTGTATGTTTGATTTAAACCATGTTTAGTAAATGGTTAGGGTTTCATTTCATTTGCTTTATTTACTTATTCATTTATTTATTTATACATTTTGGTAAGAAATAAAATGGTGACTTTATTTGGATTTCACTTGAAGCTTCATGAAGCTTTGAAAGTCAAAACCATTTTGTTTCTTTCCTTAACCCTAACCCTTTAACAAAACCCTAGTTCATTCTCTACATGAGTTAGCCTCACCCATGGTTGGATTATGATAACTCTTCACTTGATTTTTCATTTTAAAAATGGGATTGATATTCTTTTCTTCTTCTTCTTCTTCTTGAAAAAAAAAGAGAAAAGCTTGCTTCAAAAATGTCAAGTGATGATTCCAAGTGAGAAATCCAAATCAAAAGTGAACCCACTTCCTATTTCTTCATCCTATACAACTTGCCAAGTAGTATAGGGTGTTTTCTTCACAAGTTTCATGACTTGGTGATGTTGGAGCTTGATCTTGAGTTGCCTCGACGTAGATCATCTTCGGCATCGAAGTCGACGACCTAGCCCGATCATTTCTTCTACGAAACCATCGCTAGAGTCCAGGATCCGATGATCGCAGCGGAGGGACAACATCTCGGAGCTAAGGAAGTGGAGGACCGGATCTGCAAAGGTTGTAGTCTTTTTCACTTAACAGTAAAGTTGTTTACTACTTGCATGTTTCGCCTAATCTCTAGTTAACGATCTATATTAGGGTTTCTCGGCACTGGAAAAAATTTGAAATTGGCATGGTTGATGCCTTGTGAGACCTCATTAGTGTGCCTAGGAACCCTACATTGGTATCAGAGCCTAGCTAGAGCCTTAGGCGATGCGTAGACGAAGTTAGAAACCCGATCGAACCCGAAACCCTAGTTTAAAACCCTTCTCTGTACATTTTTTCAAAACTGGGTTTTTTCCGAATTAAAAATATGCAGAAAAATCAGCAGGGTTTTTTAGGGATTACTGTGTAGCACGTGCCCATGATTCATCTAAAGAGCGGCCGAACCGCGGCACGAGCATGGCTCGTGCGGCGGTTCCGCAGCCATGTAGTTACATTAGCTTTTCAATTTTGCACAGTAATTCCTATATTTTAGTGCTGTATTTTCTGGGATATTTTAACTTCTACTCAAGAGTTGAGTTTTCTGGGTTGTATTGGGGACTCGGTGTTTCGATCGGGAAGTTTAACTTCGTCTGTGTATTTCCGGATAATTTTAGAAAATCTTGAAAAGTTCGACCGGATATAAATACCCAATTTTTTCCATGTTGGGAAATTTCCATGTGTTGGATCTTTCCGTAGTTTAATGACGTTCTAAGTAGTGTAAGTAACGCGATGGTCCCTCTAGAAGACAACAAACCTTAACTCGATTATGTGACCGTCTTGAACTGCCCTTTGAACCTTAGGGTTTGGGGCAGTACGGCGTGCCACATGTGAGGCGTTGGCTTGACCCTTCTACGGCTGGACCGTTGGTACTGAGGCATGAAGTGAATGTTTTTAAACTTATATCATGTGATGATCTGTTTCGGGAAAACTTGGGTGTTTAAATGTTCGATCGGAAAGTTTAACATTTTCTATTTATCTGGAATGGGATACAATAATTGGAATTCACAAGTAGTTATGAGATAACTGAAATGAATGTTATAAACATAGCACTTTAGTCTCATTTGATCAGTTGCCACGGAATTTTGATGCGATCAAAAGTCCGTCGCAATCACGTAGCGTACGCGGATACTCGCCGGGTAAACTTAATAGACAGCTACACCCTATAGCCCCGACCAAGTGACTGTTGGAGAACCCCGTCGCCGAAAGTATCCGTTTGGGTGCTTGCGGCAGCGGTGTTCCGCCTTGGTGCACTTCGTCGACGGCATCAGGGGTGCGGCCGTCTACTGAAGTTTGCGACGAGCATTCGATCAGGATGTCGGGAATCTTGTTGAATTGCCCGACTTGATGTTGAAAAGAGTTTTCGATAATGAGACTAAAATGCGGCGTTTATAATTGTTAGGCATGCGATTTCTAAGGAATTCATTTGGTTAGGCATGTGATGTCTAAAGAGTTTGCGGATTCCAACTGTTGTAGTTTTACACTTTCTTTTCTATGACCGTAAGTGTAATATGTGATATCGCCGGTTTCGTTGCTATATGCCAACGACAATTGGGATACGCATGTTTACTTACGTTGATGACATGTGATGTTATGTGTTGCTGGATATGTTATATTGGATCGTCGTGTTTGAATAGCCGGAGTTTTTTTTATGTGAGATGAGTGTTTTTCATTTTCATTCATGTAAAAACTTGTATGTAATATTCTTTTATTGGGGCACTTCCAGGTTGCGGAAGATGTCACCATTGTATATTATTTACTTTTCCGCACTAGGATAGACCCAAGGAGGAGGGCACAAGTAATCGGGTTCTGGGGTCCAGTGGGAGACCAACTCGAGGAGTCGAGTCCGGGTCTCCTAACTCTAGAATTGATAGGGTTGCTTGCCGCTCTCGTAGGGGTCTTGGGGTGTGGGTTTGGCTATTCATCACGACCGTGGAATTCGTGTTTTATACTGGCTCGTATTAAAAACACGGACGTCCTAGTATATACAATATTTCATATGATTCTTCTGCTGCGATATCTGTGATGTGATCATTTGATGTTCTGTGATAAATACTGTATATACTACATATGATATATTATATTGGCGTTACTTATGTTTTACACCCGCGCTAGCCCTGCCCCGCTCTGTCGTTAGTTACCTAACCTAACGGTACACGAGGGGACATCAAGGCGAATGCGGATGGCATAAGTGTACGTCGTATTTATCTGTGATGTTTAGGTGTTTAAATGATGGGACTTCATTAATGTGATTAATGAAAGAAAAGAAACCTAAGATGTTGTGGAATCGAATTACAAAAATAAAACAGGTAGCTACAGTTCTTGCTTTGCATCGCGGTGTTCCTTGTAACACATCCTGCACCTTATTCGATGAGGAAAGGACCGAGATCCCTTCACCGGGAGTGACCCCTTTAGCAATAACTGGCAGATGCTACACATTCGGTTTGTCTTTTGATTGCTTCTATAGTTTCTGCTTTGCACAGTGATATATATGATATATCCCGCGCCTCATTCGACGAGGAAAGGGCCGACGATCCCTTCACCGGGAGTGACCCCTTTAGCAAAACTAGAAAAGCTTCAAAAACACTCCATTTTAAAATCATTTGATTCTACAACGATATCAAGTTCATTACGCAATAGGTTTTCAGAAAAACCTGCCGTAGCCCTCCGTCATTTCAGATAAGTACTAGTTAGTATTCGTGCTGCGGTTGTTTGGCCTCCGTCAAGGCGTAGTATACGGTAGCTAACTAGTGCTTATCTACTAGCATATGATGCGATTGGATTAGGGTATTCGTACGGCGTTGTTTGGCCTCCGTCAAGGGTCGTGCGGGTGGGTTTAATTCAATCAGGAAATGACGGGTTGAACTTGACTAGCGGACTATGGGTTGTTTGTCCTCCGTCAAGGTCATAGGACGCTAGGGGCAAAATATTATAGGGAATTTCAAGTGTTGAAATTTGCAATGAGATTGCATACCTTCTATATGATAGTTGCATCCCGATACCCACTGCGAGTAAAAGTTACTCCTGGGAGAGTTTTACACATTACAATTAGCCGATCTAGTAGGTTTCTAGAAAGGTGTCAACGGGGTTACGCCTCTGGGAAAAAAAGGTTTACTGTAATTAGGTCCGTGCGAAAGCACGGGGAACCTCTCACAAAGTACCGACACTGGCTTGGCTGAAAGATTGGCGAACTTGTAGAGTGTAATTAATCCCGGCTAGTCTTTCCTTTTAGGGTTTGAAGGAAGATTTGATAAAAACAGTGGGAGCCATCCTGATTAGATAAAATAATAACCAATCTGATCTTGCAAGAGCATACGCAGAGTGTTTTCTTCTCTCTCTCCTGGTAGCGACCATGTCACGCCTTAATCAAGATAAAAATACGGATGTATTGACCGAACCCGCTTGTTATACTGAGCTGGGGAACGTTGGTCCCGCTCCAACTTATAATTGTTATAAGACAGAGCAGAAAATAGGGGAATACCAGATTTCCCGTGCCGCCCAAACGAAGAAAGTGCATACTGATGCATCATCTTCGGGTGTGTTCATTACAGAGAACTGTTTCTCAGTATCCTTTACGTCCTGGGTATGTGATACCGGATCAGGATCCCGCATATGTAATTTTTTACATGGGCTACAGATAGGTAAAGAACTGAGAACGGGTGATAAGTTTCATGAGACAGAAAACGGGGCAAGTGTTGCAGCCAAGTCTGTTGGTCACTGTCACCCTGTATTACCAATACATTGATTCTGAACAAATGCTATTAGATACCGAACCTGATATACAAAATCATATCAGTCACTTTATTAGTAAAGAAAGGATATAATTTTGTATTGTTGGATAATGTTTTGAACATTTCCTATTTCAAAAGTTGATCGGTTCAGGCACGTTATCTAAAAGCATTAACGTTCTAAATCAAACTACAGTTCCTTGTATACAGAACACACACAAGAGGCAGAGTTCAGAAATGAACGATTCCTTCTTGAGGCACTGTAGACTAGGTCATATCAATGCGACCCGACTGGCTGAAGTTACATTTAGATGCATGTTTAAAAGAGTTTGAATTTACATCTTGTGAAAACTTGCCAGTCATGTCACAAAGACAAGATGACCATAGCTCTGTTTATTGGAAACAGAGAAAGAGTTGGTGAACTCTTGGGGTGATACATGTTGATGTATGTAAGGTCCCTTGTCTACATATGCCAAGACCGGTTTCTTGTACTTTGTTACATTCTCTGATAATCTCTCAAGATTCAGACATATGTTCCTGTTGAAACACAAGTCCGAACCTTTTGAGATATTCACAGAATATAAGCTAGAAGTAGAGAACCAGTACGTGTATAAGTATTATGTCCTTTGATGTGATCAGGGAGGAGAATACTTGTGCATGGCATTCCTGGACTATTCTAAAGGAGAATGAGATTCTCTCTCAGTGTTACTCCTCTGAATATACCACGGCACAACGGTGTATCGGGGTGGAGCAAACGCACCATATGAGATATGGTGCGCTCTATGATGAGTACTACTGAGTTACCTGTTTCCTTTTGGGATTGTGCACTTGAGAAGTTGCATACCTATTGAATAAGGGTTCCGATCAAATCAGTTGCCTACCACTTTATATGTGATATGGAAAGGGAAGAGCCCATATCTTAAGATTTGGGGTTGTCCGGCCTATGTCTAAAAGAAAAATCTGGACAAGCTCGAGGCAAGGTCTGTTATGTAGAACTGGAAATGTTCCAGCTATATAAACTGCAGCTGATGATCTAGAAGAACCAAAGGATTCAATAGTTACCAATGAACCTCAGCCTCTCCGCCGATCTAGTAGGGTTTCTCACCCACCTGAGAGATACTTCGGTTTCTCTATGTCAGTGGGAGCGAGGAATGCATCATGAGATGATGACCCAACTAGTTTCGAGCTGGCCATCAAGAGTGGGACTCTGTAAGAATGGCTGGATGCTTAGCGATCTGAGATGGAATCCTTATACACCAACAAAGTATGGACTTTAGTTGCTTTATCTGAAGGGTTAAATCCCCGTCAGGAGCAAGTATATCTTGAGAAGATTACTTGGTGTACATGGAAAGTTGAGACTTTCAAAGCTAGACTTGTTAAAAGTTTGCATCATTGACCAGGTATGGATTATAATGCAACCTCTTCTAAGTAGCTATGCTTAAGTCCATCCAGATCCTACTTGCCACGGCTACATACCATGACTACGATATCTGGCGGTTGGGTGTCATGACTGCTTTTCTAAAATGATGTTTTAGAAGAGAGCGTCTGTAAGTACACAGCCAGAGGGCATCATAGACAGTGGGAGCAGCGAAAACGTGTACAAGATGCTTTATAAGATTAAAGCAGGCATCGCGGAGTTGGAACATCTGTTTTGATGAGATAGTCAAAGAGTTTGACATCATCAAAATGGTAGATGAACCTTGTATATACAAAAAGGTAGTAGGGAGTATGGTGGTGATCCTCGTAGAGTACGTGGATGACATACTCTTGATAGGGAAGGAGTTTCCTATGCTACGCTCGGTCAATCTCCGCTTATCATAAGGATTCTCCATATAGGATCAAAGTGATACCTCCTATATCCTGAGTTTTCATATATGAGATAGATGTAACTGGATGTTAGGATACTCACTAGTTGTAGTGAGATGGTATCAGTTGATCCTGGGGAGAATCACTGGAAAGGTTCCAGGGTGATAAGGACGACTGAAAGTCAGTCACAGGCATTGTCTTTACCCTCGGTAAAGGGACGGTATGTTGGAAGAGTTCCAAGCTAGATGCCGTAGCAAACTAGATGATAAAGGCTGGATACATCGCTACATAAGATACTACCAAAGAGGCAGTTAGGGTGTATATTGGTTCATGAGATGAACTAGGTTCCTACCATTGTGTGACAATGGGAGTGTGGCTTTGGCCCGGGAACCCCGGTCCCATCAGTGACCCAGACGTATTCTGAGGCAGCATCACCTGATCATGGAGATAGTTGATCTCCAGGGTGATCGAGGTTAGGAGAGCAGACTCAGAGGACAACACGGCGGATCCACTCACAAAGGCCTTTTCCCTGATACAGACTTTTATGGGATGGTTGATTATGAGATACTACAACCACTGCTACAGATGGCCCTAGTGCAAGTGGGAGATTGTTAGTTATATGTATGCCCTAGAGGCCATTACTATACATAGGATGTATATTGTAGTGGATGCTTGGACATATATAGGGATGACTTTCTTGCTCGATATGATAGTAAGCTATCTGGTTACTCTTTACCTTAACGTGTACACTGATTGTCTCTCTGTTACATGTTGGTAAAGCCCTTAGGATGTGTACTTGACTACCTGGACTATGATGCGGATCATACTAGTGGGGACATGGTAGTCCATAAGTACATCCTTCAAAGTCCCTAGTCGTGGGTGTATCGAGACGGGGCATCGATATACGAGAGTAAACTAGCGTATACCTTCTCGACCCATACAGATGGGCGATGGATGACCTCATATCCATTGGTGTTTGAAATCAGTGATGATATACGGGTGCTCAGTGGAGACTGGGTACACTGGACGGACTCGCCGAGAACTCCCAGATGGTATTATACCTCACGTCAGATGGCAGTTCTCCGGTGACACTGGTACAGAGTAGTCTGTTGACCCGAGATCGTCATAGAGTCTTGTGTGATTCCCACTGTGCTTTGATTTCCACCTTACCACGTCCAAGAGGGCGTGCAAAACGGTGGTTTTTAGGTACAGTCCCGAATCACATGGAGGCAATGAGCGATAGGAGGGGATTCGTCTCTCCCGGTATAGGGAGTTGATGTTGCGCTGTGTTCGATTGGTTATAACCGGAAATCCCTAGCCTGGGTTGCTGAGATTTACTGGTAAGTGTTACCAGTAGTTTCTCAAACTGTTATAGACCTCATATCGACACGACTTATTGTTCATACCATAATATTGCATTTTATATTCCCCATTCTTATGCATTTTACAATGAAAACATGTTCTTTTGACCCATGTCTGCTACATGTTACAGGTTACAGGTTCTTGGAGCGAAAACAGTGAAAAAGACAAAAGACGCGGCAAAAAGGGACTTTTGACCAACAAATAGAAGGATCTTGATCAAGCCGTCATAAAAGATAAAGTTCACAAAGTACAAGGCAGCGCAAGGTCTAAGATGTCAGTGAACGGTTAAAAGTCTATTACCAGTATTCAATGGAATATCTGGAAGAAACCTGGAAGCCTATTTGAGAAAAGTACCAAAGAAACAAGAATCCCAAAAAGCCAGAGCCATATGCAGAAAACTCAAACAGTGATCTCACTATTGGGCCGCGGAACCGCGGCCCAAAGCCTACCCAGGCCGCGGTTCCGCGGCCGTATGGAGCCTGAAGGGAATAAATATTTTACCATAATTCTTTATGTCTTTGACCGGTCTTCCTAAGGGCTATTTTGGTAAATGTAGACATGCAAGTCATTGTAACCCTAGGGTTTCCTATCTTCTATAAATAGGAACTCTAATCATTGTAATTTCTTATGCCTCCTTTTAATAATAAATTCAGAATTCTTTATGGAGAGCATCGGTGTAACTTTTCAATTCATGAATTCAGATCTGACAACCCTGCGTTGATGATTGGAGAGATGCATCTGTAAGTAGATTTAATTCCTTGCTCTAGTTTAGATTTCAATTCTTGCCCTAGGTAATTTTTATTCTCTGCCCTAGATAAATGTATTTTAATTCCCTAATGAGTGAGTAGTTTCCTCGCTTGTTAGGGTTAGATCTGGGAAAGGTTTGAGAGACGAAGATCTCTCATCCCCTTTCTTGCCCGTCATATATTTTCATAGGATTTCATGCATACCTTCTTATTCCGCTCCCTACGGCACTCTACCCACGAGGTAGCGGTGATACCGTAGTCTAAAGGCCCGGATTTTAAGGTTTTCCATGGAGGTTAGGGTAAAGATTAAGAAAGGAAGGACAAAGATCTAGAGGAAGAACAATCTTCCCAATCATCAAAATCCCTTTTATTAATATTTACCATAACACCTAATTAGATCTTCATATGGGTATAGAAGCGGTGAGATTTATTGACTTTCCAAACTTAACCTAGACCTAACCCTAGCAAGATTTAGATCTAGATTAATTCAGTTTTTAGATTTAATAATCAATCCGAACACCCTTCGGAATTAACCCGTTAGCGCGATTAGGAAATTCACAACATCCCTGTGGACCGACCCGTACTCACCGGCTAGCTACATGCGACGCCGTTCTTGATTGCGGTAATAGATAGTTTTTTAGATCAATCAAATGGCGCCGTTGCCGGGGATGGCGTAGAACTTTCCTTTTCGCAATTTCGGGTTAATCATAAAATTTAAAAAATCATAAAAATCTGAAAAAAATCAAAAAAATATACATTTTGTTAGTTTTGGAAGAGATACTTTGTGTGAATTTTGCAGGATCTACGCACAAATTCGTATCTGGAAATCTACAGAAAGCGAAACAGCAAATAGACGATCCTATCAACAGAAGATTGCAACAACAGAGGAACAGAAAAAAAATTTAGAGGACCGAGTCTACAAGTCAACCGCGGTGATCTGTTCCAAAATAAAAAATAAAAAAAATTCTGAACCGCCGTGGAACCGTCGCCGGAACCGCCTTTTGGCCGCGGAACCGCCCCGGCCTGGTCGATTCAGGGCTTGAAAAAAAAAGGCAGAAGCGCGATTATAAAAATAAAAAAATAAAAAAACAGTTCCGCCACTGCAAATTTCTATGATTTTTCTCTCTCCTCCTCTGCAAATCTTGATATATCTTCTGTAAATTTGCCTGCAGGATTTCTTTGCGCTCAAAAATCTTATTCCTCTCCAAAATAACAATCTTGTGCAGGATTTTTGGGCCCCGCTTGAACTAAATTGATTGCAAGTAATATTTTGCTGTTGCATATCTTTTCTATAAAATATTTTGTTGTTGCATATCTTTTCTCTAAAATCTTTTTGCAACAAAATTTTTCCAAATAAAGAAAATCAATGAACAATGAAAATAAAAATGACAAATATTTTATAGAGCTTGCAAAATTTTTTAGCCCCAAATAAATCCTTGCACCAACCAACCTTCCTTCTTGTCACCTTTCTTCTTCTAACATGGGTACCCCACATAATAAATCATTAGCCGAACTTTGGTATCCCGAACCTAATTTTGCGTCGTACGTCAATTTGTTCGGTCAATTTAAAGACGATCCTTCCTTGCCTAAAAAATCTTTGAAAGATCACATAGAGGCGTCTAGGAGAAACAGTTTGACTTTTCAACTCACCTTGTGTCAACTAAGTCAACCTTCACCACCTCCATATGTTGACACCACTTTTCCAAGTCCTGCTGTAACTTCTAAGCCGATGTCCATTGCTGAGCATATTGCTCAATCTCGCAGTCGATATTTTACCCCTCTCCACTCATCTAGTTTTAGGGATCCGCACGATTATTCACCTTTTTATCCACATGTTGACCCTACCCCTGCCCAACCACCCATTTCCTACAAGTCATATCCGACCTTCCCACCTTCACTAGACACTGTTTCTACACAGCCTGTTGGGAGTTTTGCATATCCACACCATTTTGAATTTTTTACTGAAACCCTCTCACCACCCAAGTCTAGTTTGGAAGAGTCGTTGGAAGCGTACATTGCAGCAACGAATAAAATGACTAGGAATGTGGAAGCGTCTTTAGCCACCCTTATGCAACCTACCGAACCGGTAGCTAGTTTCCCGCTAGCTCAAAATTTTTTAATGTATAAAGAGGCGGTTGGACAAAGTGAGAATGAGAGAGGATTTGCAAATCAAACATACCCGTACCAAATTGAAGCCCACAACTCCTGTTTTCCATCGATTGTTTCAAATGATTCACCAGTTGAAAATAAAAACGAGTTGTGTGATTTTGTAGTGTTTGATTTGCCAGATTATGAGGAACCCCTTTCGAGTGAAACCGCACCTAATCCTTTTGATCTTTACACTTCCACTCTAGAACCTAAATCAATAGATATCCATGCTTTTGATGAGGTGTCTAAAGAAATTGATTTTCACTTGATTGAGGATATAGACGCCGGGAATATTTCGGATGATGAACCTGTCGATTTGCTTGAAATTTTATGTTCAAATCATCATCCTGAGTTATTAAATGTTTCTCCCGAATCTCATATGTGTCTAGATTTTGATGATAATGGTATGGATGAGTTGAATATTGAGGATAGTATCGAGGAGAGTTATGAGGATAATACTGAGGATAATATTGAGGTTGAACCATTTTCGTTTGATGTGTCGAATTTTCCAATACACCCTCCTAAATCCTTAACTGATACCCTTCCTCACTCACTCCATGTCGTCCTTCCTATTGTTCCGACCGTGCAAGTGACCGTTACGCTTTCATCTCAAATACCAAGTTCGGCGTACCCATGTTTTCTTGCGAATCTTGAGGGATTTGATCCCATTTCTCGACGGGTTGATAGGTTGGTGCAATCGCTTTTAACACATCGGTCATCACAAATTGCGCTAATTTATTCACTCGATTTACACCCTCAAGATCGTACTTTACTTCTTTCTCTTTTCCGCCATTCTTCTCCCCCACCGAGACCGTATCCCGTTTCTACCTCCACACGGTCTCGTGTGCTTCTCATCTCTTTTCTTTCCACTCCATTCTTTCACCAACTCGACCATTACCACGATAAGATTTTTGAATGGTTGGTGCTAACCTTTGGCTTGTGTAAGGCCAAGCTTAAGTTTGGGGGTGGGATCTTATTATATATATGTATATCTACTTTTTGTTTTCTTTCTCTATAAAAAAAATTTCAAAACAATAAAATAAAAAAAATTATAAATAAATAAATAGGGGAGTGCCGGCATTTTGACCCTCTTGGTTTAGCATGACAGTGAGGACACTGTCAAGTTTAAGTTTGGGGGTATGCTCGGTAAGTCTTCTTCCTTCGCATTCATATGTATATTCTTGCATTTGCATACTTATTTGAAAACCTATAAAAATTGAAAAATTTCAAAAATTATAAAAATCAATGTATTCAATTTTGGCTAATTGGCTTAAGTTTGAAAAATAGGTTAACTGGCTAGGAACAACTAGATCTTAGACTTAGTAAATTAAAAACCCTAAAAATAACCTTCCTTAAAGTTTAACGGTAGAAAGTATATGTCTTTGTAGTTTATTTAGAAATAGACAAATTTTGTGTTCAGTTCTTGGGCTAAGTCGAAACGAAGGAAAAGTATTGATGTTCTTATTAGAGTATAAGTTTGAAAAATAGTTCCTAGCTTAAGTCTAGATTCTGAAAATGTATACCCTACAATTTGCACAATCGCGCACCTTGAAACTTGGAATAGTAGAAGAGACCTTGAAATGCTCTTGTCTAAAGTCCTTAGTACAATGAAAATAAAAGATAAAAAAAGTAAAAAAAAATGGACACTGGTTTTTGTGATTACTTAAGGCTGCAAAAATAGAAAAACATTTAGCGAGGGTGCTTCATCACCTAGTGCCTTAGACCAACTGGTTTGGGAGTCACTGCTAAAAGCTTTGGGTGTTGCAAGACTAGGAATTAAGCTTTAATGTGCAAACACATCTTATAATCGGTTGTTGGTACCTCAAGAAGTATTAACGGTCGCATGAAGGATGTGTAAGCAAAATTCAATTAAAAATTCACCCACAAATAAGTACTTTGGACAACGGACAAGGGTATGATTGCTTGATTTGAATTTCCAAGTGTAAGGGTGACTTATACACACACGTAGGGGTATGTGATTAGGATTTAGATGAGAGAAAGGAGTGAAGAATAGAACTTGTATCTTTAGTAGAATTGATAAAAATTCTTAAGTGGAGATGGAACCCTAGAAGGAAAACTTAAGAGATGCCGAAAGCTAAGTAAGTCTATAGAACATATATAATCTTAAGTTAGATGATGAGGAAGTGTGAAGAATATGGGTGGATGATTTACGAGTTGAAGATAATAGAATTCCTTGTTAGAAACCCTCATTGGAGAACAAAAGTCGAAAAGCCAAATTGATAGGATTTTTTGGGTATAATCCGCTGAAAACCCTCAGGAGACAACACTCCTCCTACTAGGGACACCTAGAGGTTTAACGGCTTGTTGCACGTGCTCAGTGCAATCGCGTTTCCCTGCGAAAGTGCGGTTAGGTTATTTTAGAGAATAAAAAAATTAAGTTTGCTCGAGGACGAGCAAAAGATAAGTTTGGGGGTATTTGTTCATACCATAATATTGCATTTTATATTCCCCATTCTTATGCATTTTACAATGAAAACAGGTGCTTTTGACCCATGTCTGCTACATGTTACAGGTTACAGGTTCTTGGAGCGAAAACAGTGAAAAAGATAAAAGACGCGGCAAAAAGGGACTTTTGACCAACAAATAGAAGGATCTTGATCAAGCCGTCATAAAAGATAAAGTTCACAAAGTACAAGGCAGCGCAAGGTCTAAGATGTCAGTGAACGGTTAAAAGTCTAATACAAGTATTCAATGGAATATCTGGAAGAAACCTGGAAGCCTATTTGAGAAAAATACCAAAGAAACAAGAAGCCCAAAAAGCCAGAGCCATATGCAGAAAACTCAAACAGTGATCTCACTATTGGGCCGCGGAACCGCGGCCCAAAGCCTACCCAGGCCGCGGTTCCGCGGCCGTATGGAGCCTGAAGGGAAAAAATATTTTACCATAATTCTTTATGTCTTTGACCGGTCTTCCTAAGGGCTATTTTGGTAAATGTAGACATGCATGTCATTGTAACCCTAGGGTTTCCTATCTTCAATAAATAGGAACTCTAATCATTGTAATTTCTTATGCCTCCTTTTAATAATAAATTCAGAATTCTTTATGGAGAGCATCGGTGTTTCTTTTCAATTCATGAATTCAGATCTGACAACCCTGCGTTGATGATTGGAGAGATGCATCTGTAAGTAGATTTAATTCCTTGCTCTAGGTTAGATTTCAATTCTTGCCCTAGGTAATTTTTATTCTCTGCCCTAGATAAATGTATTTTAATTCCCTAATGAGTGAGTAGTTTCCTCGCTTGTTAGGGTTAGATCTGGGGAAGGTTTGAGAGACAAAGATCTCTCATCCCCTTTCTTGCCCGTCATATATTTTCATAGGACTTCATGCATACCTTCTTATTCCGCTCCCTACGGCACTCTATGTAAGTGCACGGCGGCGCCCCGGCCGTCAATCCGACGCCGGAATGCGGAAGCGGTGATAAACTTTAATTTTGCGGACTTAGCAAACCGGCACCCCCACGCACTGAACATCCGGATCGTAACCATTAACAAGTCTAAGCTACAAACAAGAATGGGAAGAGAAGTATACCGACAGATCCGAGTGCTCCGGTCTTCTCGTCGTCGTCCCGATCTCCTGCGGAATGTCCCGTCTCCTCCTCGTCGCCGGAAGTGCACCACATCGCCTACATCGTTTACGGGCTCCCACCTCAATGCCGAGGCAACTCGGGCACGAAGCCGGCTACTAGACGTGCCCAAGATATGTTGTAGAATATCTAGAGAAGAAGTCTCACTTTGGGGTTGTAGGAATTGCCTTTTGGTGGAGGGATGAACTATGGAGTTTGGAGATGGAACTTGTGGATATTTGGGAGCATGAAATGGACCAAATACCCACCACCAAAATTTTGGTCAGCCCCCTCTCATATTTGGGCCGGCCACTACAAGTGAGGGGAGGGTGAGGGAAAAAAATGAGAGAGTCACCAAAAATAATAGGAGCCAAACTCATATCATGTAAGAGAGAGAGAGGAAGCTATCATGCAAATAGAAATGATCACTAGGAAAGCCACACTCCATCAACAAATCATTAACAACCATGATGACTCAAAAAGTCATGCCATTATGAAGATAAAAGTCAAGCAAGGTCAATGGATGGGGCTTCATCATGAAAACCATCATGATACAAACATATGCAAAGACCCCCTCCACAAAATGCTTATTTGCAACAATGCAAATAAACCCTCCTCCACCAATCTTCGGCCAATGAACGGAACAATGGAAATCGGCCGAAACGGAAAGCAAACTGGCAACTCCAGAAAACTGGTCCCGTAATAAATTACAGGAAAACCCCGATACTGTGCATACACACCCGCATCTGTATTTCGACCGAAATACAAATGCCATGAGACAAAATCTCCACTGTACTATACTAGAATCCGGCTTATACCAAAACTGGGTAGTAATATCTGTTCGATCCTGATCCGTGCAATACCGCACGTATCTGATCGAACCATGCCATATACCCATACGGCCTATAGTACAAACTGTCCGATCCTGATCCGTGCAATACCGCACGTATCTGATCGGACCTTGCCATATCTCCATACGGCCTCTACAACCTTTCGCCCGAAAGCTGAGTAACTGAATGTGGGGGACTCTAAAGACTCGTCAACACCTTGGTTGTGGATTTAACCACTAGCACATCAGAGGTATAAGCCAATACGTAACGGGCTACCAGGTACTGAGAAAAAGGGACGTCTGTGAGCGAACTCAGCCCGACAACCCTACTGAGCCTGTCAGTGACAATATCCGTACAGTCCGGTCCGTTCGTCTATGAGCATCGCATGGCGGGCCTAGGGGGTTGGTAAAAGTCAGACCCCCAAAAGCGGTACAAGTCGTGTCGGAGTGTAGCCCAGAACACCCTGAGATACTACTGGAATACCTACCAGTAAATCTCCTTGCCTCGGCCGAGGGCTTCGTGTAATGGCTCTCCTAGACACAGCACGACCTCACCCCCAATACCGAGAGAGACGAACCCCTGAAGATACGCTCAGTGCCTCCATGTGGCTCGGGACTGTACCCAACTAAAACCTGTTTGCACGACTCCTTTGAGCCGTGGTAGGGTAGTAATCAAAGTACAGTGGGAACTCACACGAGACAAATTAAGATCCCCAGGTCGATGAACTAACCTGCACACATGTCACCAGGGAACTGCCATCTGACGTCTGGTATATGACCAACTAGCATGTTCCCGGCGAGTCCTGTCCGGTGTACTCATAACCCAATGAGCACCTGTATACATCTTAGGTGATCCAACTGACACCAGTGGCTTGTGAGACCGGCCACCGCCCCTCGTCGGGGTCTCGACTGTATACACTAGTCTACTATGGAGTATCGATGCCCTGTCTCGAAACTCACACGACTAGGGACCATTTAAGGATATGCTTATAGACTGCCAGCTCCCACGTATATGATCGCCCTCATACTGCTGGTGGTCAAGCAAGAATCCTAGGGGCTCTATCAACGTGTAATAGCGACTTGTCAGGTCACCTAAAGCAGTACACGATGATAAAGGTAAACCAGATAGCATACTATCATCTCGAGTAAGACTGTCCTACCGGGATAGGTCCTCCCTCAATCACCGCAATCACGTACCTGTGATCCAATAATTGACTCTGAGGGCATTATCTCCAACAATCTCCCACTTGCAATCAAGGCTAATTATTGCGATGTCGCATACTCATAGCCCGTGTGATACCGAACACCCAACTCCTCTACTAGTCAGTCTCACAAAGCTCGTTTGCGAAACTATTGCGTTCGAGGAATAGCCTCAGTGAGTGGATCCGCCTTGATGTCTCTTTCTATGTCTCTCTATATCTCAAGTTCGCGGAGAAACCCATCTCCCGAAATGAACAATACCTGTCTTAGAATGTGTCTGGATGTCTGATGGGACATAGCTCATAAATGAACTCCAAATCCAAACTTCTTAGACTGTATCGTCAACTGAACTAAATCAGTATCCTGCGCCATGCCTCCCTCAGTATTGCCTTGGACCACCTGTCCAAAATACTGCCCCTCGTCAGAGGGAAAACTATAACTCTGACAACCTCCTTGTCGTCCATGTCACCTTGGAAGCCTGGAATTATAACTGTCTCCTGAATAAGGCTGTCATTATCATATCCCTAGAACATTCACTTATGTTCTAAAACTGCTTCCGACTGTTTCTCCAGGATTGGATTAATGTCAACTTATTGCATCTAGTGCAAAAACAACATCTGGTGTGGTACTTGACATCTCATGATTGACTCAATTGCCTGAGCAAGTGATCTGCCAATCATGCACATCCCTCTCCCCTTCAGTCAGTAAGACACCTTTGGAGAGGGTGACTCCATCACCTGCAGGTACACTGCCGTGCCAGGAGTCGTCCATTCTAAATACTCTTAGAATGCTGTCTAAGTACCCTGATTGGGAAACCACCCAAATCTAGATCTAAAATCATAGATCTAGTAACCAGTATGTCTGATATAAAATCCATTTCCTTCGTGGAGAAACCACTGTGTGACGACCAAAGTATAACCGACTGTAGTATAGGAATTTCCTTTCCTACTCTGTGTATGTCATCCAAATACCAGGATATCACACCCTACTACCTTTTCAACAGATCCATCCCCTATTCTGATGAAGTCAAACCCACGACTGTCACGTCAGAAATAGATGATCTATCTCCGCTACATCTGCTTTATTCTATAAATAGACATAAGCTACTTGTCCACCAATGCTTCCGCTGCTCCCACTGTCTACGACAACCCTCTGGCAGAGTCATATACACGTACACTTCTGAAGCGAGTTCAGAACGACGCTATACTCATCCTCCCGCCGGGTCTCGCAGCCTGGAACAACAGCAATGGTAATTGTGGGTAAACAAGAACTTCCCTGTCACCGTCCTTGAGGCTACCGTAGTACCTCTCGGGTGCCTGAAGTTACCCACCAAAACTGCGGAGTGGCCAATGGAATGTCAATCCAGATTGAATCTTTAGGTTCCTTATCAAATCTTCAGTAATCGTTTGTGGTTCTGGAATCACTTCCAGTTCTACCATACTCCCACTACTGTTTTCTGAAAAAATCCATTTTTAATAAAACTGTGGCGAGTCTAGAACAATATTGCTATTGTTCATCCAGATGGTAGAAAATCAACCCTCGTCATAGCCTGGGTCAACCCACAAACAGCCATTACAGAAACGTGCCTTGAGTTATACAGAGTCTGGTTTTAATCATAAGCCAGACAACTCCCCGTACCTTAACATCGTTAAGATACGAACTGTTCTATATCCAATATAGAACCAGAGGCACTGATTTAATTGAACCAGATTCAAATCATGCAGCTGTCTCCAGTGCATGTCAACTAAATGGAAGGAGGCCGATCAGCGTTACTCAACTTAGGAACACTTCCAATTATGAGCAACCTGAAAAAGAAGCAAGTTCTCTTTATCATTACTATCAGCTGAATACCATACACAAGTATCTACATCTTCGATTGCTTTGAATAATCCCGATACTTGCTACACCTGGTTCTCTACTCTATTCAAATACCCATAACTTCTCAAAATTCGGACCCTGTGTTTCCGCGAAACACTTGTCTAAAAACTAGAGAAGTCATAAGTAAACCGAATATAGTACGAGGACCAACCCCTCTGTCCAAATGGACCCTGGAAAACATACAATACTCTGTATAAGTCCCTTGAGTCTGATAACTCATTCACTGTGTGTCGTAGGTTGAAAACTGTACTTATGGTCAAGAAGAATTACACCGCTGTTTAATGCTCCTTACCTAACCATCCACTGATATAGGTAAATGTCATCGACATAATTTCAAAAAGGTATATCTCACTCTATGAAAATAGACGTACAAATATATCAATTTGAAATTGGTGCATAAAAGCGGATATTCAAAACCAAATATTTGCCGACCGGCAAACAACCCAGGTGATTTCCTCAAATATCACCGATTACAACGAATCCCGATATAATGAGGATAATCACCCAATTCCCAATAACCTATTCCCACTCATCATCTGTAAAACCATACAGATGTGAGAATCATACTTGGTAAATACATACCCTGGAGTAAGTATCTAATCGGGAAATCAGTTTTCTTTTAACATTACAAAGTGAAACTGAAACATCGAAATGTTTCGATGGGGTATCCTGGTATTCCTAGTAATGCCTCTTCCAGATTCACGTCTGTAACCTTGTAATTCTTTGCCACCTATCCAAATCCCTTCATTTGTCTTTAGTCTTTACCTTCTGCACACCCCTTTAGGCCAAATGGTTTTCTTCCTTCCCTACCGTTCGGCACCAGCCTATGGTTTGGAAGAAGACTATCCAATAAGCATAATGGGTGTACTATCCCAATCCTAGGAACACTCGCAATGCGAGAGAAGGTGAAGATAAAAGACACCTGAATAAATCTTATTCCTATTTCTCCTGAACCAGAATCCATCCCCGAACTGAAACAAGTTCCTTTCGAGTTCGTATATAACCATACGATGGAGTATCCAATAAACTGTGGATCTTCGTAGTGATACGGAGTGTCCTGGAGAAATACAAAGGTGATTTAGGATTGGCGAAGGAATACTTGGTTTGGTCGTGAATATCTGTTGCAATTTACTTTGCCCTCTTACTAATACCTTGCTTTGTCTTAACTTAATACCTTCTGCACACCATCGTTATGCTAATTGGTTTTCTTCATTCCCTACCGGTCGGCACCAGCCTAAGGTTTGGAAGAAGACAATCCAATTTGCGTAATAGGTGTACTACCCCTAAACCAAGGAGTACTCGTAACCTGAGAGAGGGTAAAAGGAAAAGACAACTGAATAGTCCTATCCGTTTTCTCCAGAACCGGAAACCATCCTCGAATAAATCCCTTCGAGTTCGTATCTAACCATACGATGGTTTTGTCCAATGGAAGTGGACGTTCGTAGTAATACGGGGTGTCCTGGAGAAAAAGGGTAAAAGTAGGAGTGGAAATGAGGTTTGCAACTCTGACAATCCAAAAGCCAGTGTTTAAAAAGGTTCGGTCAACTTGGTCTCTGAGTCAAAGTCTTAGGGTCGGGTCAATGGTCGCTGCCAAAGAGAGAGAGAAAAGAAACACTCAGCGTGCACTCTAACCTAGATCAGAATGGTTACCAATTTATCTAATCTGGAAACCTCCCACTGTACCGTCAAATTCTCCTCCAAACCTGAAAGAAGAATTAGTCGGGGTCACCCGAGGAGTAAACTAACTCATCAGTTGGAATCGGGATCCAACTATCATCGCATGATAACGTGACGGAATCCTCTCACGGTATCACACTCCAGAAGGTATGCGCATATCTGGCAAGTTTCAGTTCTTTTGAAACTCCCGATGTGATTTCTGCCCCATGCTCTTATGACCTTGACGAAGGCCAACAAATCATAAGTCACATGTCAAGTTCTACCCGTCATTCTCCAGGTTAATTTGAATCCACCCGCACAAGCCCTTGACGAAGGCCAACAAGGCTATACGACTGTCCCAAACCAACGCATCTATCTATGCTGCAGAAAGGCAACAAGCAGCTACCATACACTATGCCTTGACGAAGGCCAACAAACATAGCATGAATACTACGTGCTACCCGTCTGAAACGACGGAGGGCTACGAATGGTTTCTGGCGAAAACCTTTAACGTAAAGAACTTGATATCGTCGAAGGAACGGATAGCTTATTAAAATATAGTGACAAAAACCTTCGCTAAAGAGGTCACTCCCGGTGAAGGGATCTCGGCTCTTTCCCCGTAGAATGGGGTGCAGGATATTCCAACTGAATACCTCGGTGCAAAGCAAAAGTAATCGGCTATAGTGAAGTTAATGCCCTGACGCAAACTTTATGTCCAAGGGGTCACTCCCGGTGAAGGGATCTCGGCCCTTGCCTCGTCGACTGAGGAGCAGGATATTCCAACTGAATATCTCGATGCAAAACAAAAGTGAACGTCCTTGCAATAACAGCTTTTTGAAAAAGTGTTCCAACAACATCAGATTAGGTTTGTTTTTAACTTGCATTGATCCGAATCAATGCAGTCCCATCAATTGATCACACCAAAAAGAACGAAAATATACTGATGTACGTATATGCCATCCGCATTCGCCACTAGGTCCCGTCATTACCCGTTAGGTTAGCTAACTAACGACAGAGCGGGGACTGGACTAGCGCGGATGTAAAACATATACAACATCTACTAATATATATACCAATATATTATATTTCGCTCAAGGCGTGAAAAGAAATGCAACATCACAGAAATGTACAGCATCACAGAACAATACAGATATCTGGGATCCCCGGGTTTCACAGAGCCATTGCTGAAACCCGACGTTCCCCTGGTCGTGTGGATAGCCTGTGCAATGAAATCCTAGACCCCTACGGGCGCGGCAAGTTACCCTCCAAAACCTGAAGCGAGGCAGCCCCCTTCAGCGCCGTGAATGGACCACCCAGCACTTCACGGAATCCGGTAACTTGGGCACCCCTCCTGGGTCAACCTGTACCCCCTACGAGTGCGGCGAATAGCCCGCCAATCCTAGAGTGAAGCCCCCTCCGTCTCAATGCCATGAGATGCGGGCTTGTTGCCCTCTAGAACCCGGCTATCCGTGCACCCCTCCGCGGGGTAATCCTAGTACAGAAAGTAAAATATACATACAACGGGTACAACGACCGCAACCTGGTCGTGCACCAAAAATAATAATACAAACAGGCAGTGACGACAGTCCACATGTCGGACGCTCGCCCCGCAATATCAAATGTACATAATACAACCACAACTGTACTAGCATTGCATCCAGGCTATCCCCCACGACCGATCCGCAACATCACAGCAAAAACAGAACATCAACGTGAAAGTCACGTTCGCAAATCCGTCTAACTGGGCTATAGTAGTTAGACCGGATTTACCGATCAAGTGACATTCACGGTCGCAGATATAATGTAAATACTGTGAAAAATGTGTTTAAAATATTCGATCCATCAAATTTTAACAAGTAGGCCCCCAAACAATACTGTAGTAGATCAAGAAATTCTGGGCCCAATGTTATTATTCCAAAACCCCACTTTTCACCCCAGAAAGCCTCTGTAAAAATTTGGTGCAGGGATCTCCACAGTGCGCGGCGGAACAGCGGCGGGAATGGGGTTTTCGCGGCGGTTCCGCGCTCCCACTGTGGAGTCACTTCATCGAATTTTTACAGAGCTCTTAGATTTTCCAGTACATCAATATTTTACAACCTGAAAATTTTTTCGAGACCAAAAATTTTCAACAGAAACTGATGCGAACTAAAATGCAGTTTTGGAACATTCGATCGATCGAAACAGAAAAACACATTACACCAAGCTAGACTAAGTTAATGGCGAGGCTCTGATACCACTGTAAGTGCACGGCGGCGCCCCGGCCGTCAATCCGATGCCGGAATGCGGAAGCGGTGATAAACTTTAATTTTGCGGACTTAGCAAACCGGCACCCCCGCGCACTAAACATCCGGATCGTAACCATTAACAAGTCTAAGCTACAAACAAGAATGGGAAGAGAAGTATACCGACAGATCCGAGTCCTCCGGTCTTCTCGTCGTCGTCCCGATCTCCTGCGGAATGTCCCGTCTCCTCCTCGTCGCCGGAAGTGCACCACATCGCCTACATCGTTTACGGGCTCCCACCTCAATGCCGAGGCAACTCGGGCACGAAGTCGGCTACTCGACGTGCCCAAGATATGTTGTAGAATATCTAGAGAAGAAGTCTCACTTTGGGGTTGTAGGAATTGCCTTTTGGTGGAGGGATGAACTATGGAGTTTGGAGATGGAACTTGTGGATATTTGGGAGCATGAAATGGACCAAATACCCACCCCCAAAATTTTGGACAGCCCCCTCTCATGCTTGGGCCGGCCACTACAAGTGAGGGGAGGGTGAGGGAAAAAAATGAGAGAGTCACCAAAAATAATAGGAGCTAAACTCATATCATGTAAGAGAGAGAGAGGAAGCTATCATGCAAATAGAAATGATCACTAGGAAAGCCACACTCCATCAACAAATCATTAACAACCATGATGACTCAAAAAGTCATGCCATCATGAAGATAAAAGTCAAGCAAGGTCAATGGATGGGGCTTCATCATGAAAACCATCATGATACAAACATATGCAAAGACCCCCTCCACAAAATGCTTATTTGCAACAATGCAAATAAACCCTCCTCCACCAATCTTCGGCCAATGAACGGAACAATGGAAATCGGCCGAAACGGAAAGCAAACTGGCAACTCCAGAAAACTGGTCCCGTAATAAATTACAGGAAAACCCCGATACTGTGCATACACACCCGCATCTGTATTTCGACCGAAATACAAATGCCATGAGACAAAATCTCCACTGTACTATACTAGAATCCGGCTTATACCAAAACCGGGTAGTAATATCTGTTCGATCCTGATCCGTGCAATACCGCACGTATCTGATCGAACCCTGCCATATACCCATACGGCCTATAGTACAAACTGTCCGATCCTGATCCGTGCAATACCGCACGTATCTGATCGGACCTTGCCATATCTCCATACGGCCTCTACAACCTTTCGCCCGAAAGCTGAGTAACTGAATGTGGGGGACTCTAAAGACTCGTCAACACCTTGGTTGTGGATTTAACCACTAGCACGTCAGAGGTATAAGCCAATACGTAACGGGCTACCAGGTACTGAGAAAAAGGGACGTCTGTGAGCGAACTCAGCCCGACAACCCTACTGAGCCTGTCAATGACAATATCCGTACAGTCCGGTCCGTTCGTTTATGAGCATCGCATGGCGGGCCTAGGGGGTTGGTAAAAGTCAGACCCCCAAAAGCGGTACAAGTCGTGTCGGAGTGTAGCCCAGAACACCCTGAGATACTACTGGAATACCTACCAGTAAATCTCCTTGCCTCGGCCGAGGGCTTCGTGTAATGGCTCTCCTAGACACAGCACGACCTCACCCCCAATACCGGGAGAGACGAACCCCTGAAGATACGCTCACTGCCTCCATGTGGCTCGGGACTGTACCCAACTAAAACCTGTTTGCACGACTCCTTTGAGCCGTGGTAGGGTAGTAATCAAAGTACAGTGGGAACTCACACGAGACAAATGACGATCCCCAGGTCGATGAACTAACCTGCACACATGTCACCAGGGAACTGCCATCTGACGTCTGGTATATGACCAACTAGCATGTTCCCGGCGAGTCCTGTCTGGTGTACTCATAACCCAATGAGCACCTGTATACATCTTAGGTGATCCAACTGACACCAGTGGCTTGTGAGACCGGCCACCGCCCCTCGTCGGGGTCTCGACTGTATACACTAGTCTACTATGGAGTATCGATGCCCTGTCTCGAAACTCACACGACTAGGGACCATTTAAGGATATGCTTATAGACTGCCAGCTCCCACGTATATGATCGCCCTCATACTGCTGGTGGTCAAGCAAGAATCCTAGGGGCTCTATCCACGTGTAATAGTGACTTGTCAGGTCACCTAAAGCAGTACACGATGATAAAGGTAAACCAGATAGCATACTATCATCTCGAGTAAGACTGTCCTACCGGGATAGGTCCTCCCTCAATCACCGCAATCACGTACCTGTGATCCAATAATTGACTCTGAGGGCATTATCTCCAACACTCTACCCACGAGGTAGCGGTGATACCGTAGTCTAAAGGCCCGGATTTTATGGTTTTCCATGGAGGTTTGGGTAAAAATTAAGAAAGGAAGGACAAAGATCTAGAGGAAGAACAATCTTCCCAATCATCAAAATCCCTTTTATTAATATTTACCATAACACCTAATTAGATCTTCATATGGGTATAGAAAGCGGTGAGATTTATTGACTTTCCAAACTTAACCTAGACCTAACCCTAGCAAGATTTAGATCTAGATTAATTCAGTTTTTAGATTTAATAATCAATCCGAACACCCTTCGGAATTAACCCGTTAGCGCGATTAGGAAATTCACAACATCCCTGTGGACCGACCCGTACTCACCGGCTAGCTACATGCTACGCCGTTCTTGATTGCGGTAATAGATAGTTTTTTAGATCAATCACTTATCGAGCTATTGGGGTCTGACGTTTACCACCCCTAGGCAAGATATACGACATATCAGACGACGAGACAGGACTGTACGGGAAGTGTTACTGGTTGGATTCACAGAAGTGTGAGCGGGCTTGCTCGTCGATCTTCTGATCGCTCAATACCCGGGTGTCCGTTACATTTAGCAGACCGCTTGCGGCTTGTGGATGCTTGATATGATCATCATCTGCTGCCGGCGTATTGACGAGTCTTTAGAGTCCTACACAGAGGTTTCCTGGCTCAAGCGAAACGAAATAGGAGCGCATATGAGATATGTGCGGGACCGAGAATAATACCAGTATGTGATACTGTATTCGATTCTCGTGATTTGTGACATTGATCGGTTATATGCGATATAGCCGGGTTATCGGATCAAGTGTTGATTCGATAAGTTGTTACTATTGATACTAGTCGGTTATATGCAGTATGACCGGATCGTTAAATCAAGTGTTGATTTAATGATTTAATGTATAATTATATATTTGATATATCAGTTTACATTAAATAGTATTTGTTCACTTAAAGATGGATTTTCTCACTTGATGTGCACATTGTATATATGATATAGTATTGTGCACTAGTTTGTATCATGTTTGATGATACATGCAAACTTGGGTGTATGTTTGATTTAAACCATGTTTAGTAAATGGTTAGGGTTTCATTTCATTTGCTTTATTTACTTATTCATTTATTTATTTATTCATTCATTTTGGTAAGAAATAAAATGGTGACTTTATTTGGATTTCACTTGAAGCTTCATGAAGCTTTGAAAGTCAAAACCATTTTGTTTCTTTCCTTAACCCTAACCCTTTAACTAAACCCTAGTTCATTCTCTACATGAGTTAGCCTCACCCATGGTTGGATTATGATAACTCTTCACTTGATTTTTCATTTTAAAAATGGGATTGATATTCTTTTCTTCTTCGTCTTCTTCTTGAAAATAAAAAAGAAAAGCTTGCTTCAAAAATGTCAAGTGATGATTCCAAGTGAGAAATCCAAATCCAAAGTGAACCCACTTCCTATTTCTTCATCCTCTACAACTTGCCAAGTAGTATAGGGTGTTTTCTTCACAAGTTTCATGACTTGGTGATGTTGGAGCTTGATCTTGAGTTGCCTCGACGTAGATCATCTTCGGCATCGAAGTCGACGACCTAGCCCGATCATTTCTTCGACGAAACCATCGCTAGAGTCCGGGATCCGATGATCGCAGTGGAGGGACATCATCTCGGAGCTAAGGAAGTGGAGGACCAGATCTACAAGGGTTGTAGTATTTTTCACTTAACAGTAAAGTTGTTTACTACTTGCATGTTTCGCCTAATCTCTAGTTAACGATCTATATTAGGGTTTCTCGGCACTGGAAAAATTTGAAATTGGCATGGTTGATACCTTGTGAGACCTCATTAGTGTGCCTAGGAACCCTAAAGTGGTATCAGTGCCTAGCTAGAGCCTTAGGCGATGCGTAGACGAAGTTAGAAACCCGATCGAACCCGAAACCCTAGTTTAAAACCCTTCTCTGTACATTTTTTCAAAACTGGGTTTTTTCCAAATTAAAAATATGCAGAAAAATCAGCAGGGTTTTTTAGGGATTACTGTGCAGCACGTGCCCATGATTCATCTAAAGAGCGGCGGAACCGCGGCACGAGCATGGCTCGTGCGGCGGTTCCGCGGCCATGTAGTTACATTAGCTTTTCAATTTTGCACAGTAATTCCTATATTTTAGTGCTGTATTTTCTGGGATATTTTAACTTCTACTCAAGAGTTGAGTTTTCTGGGTTGTATTAGGGACTCAGTGTTTCAATCGGGATGTTTAACTTCGTCTGTGTTTTTCCGGATAATTTTAGAAAATCTTGAAAAGTTCGACCGGATATAAATACCCAATTTTTCCCTTGCCGGGAAATTTCCAAGTGTTGGATTTTTCCATGGTTTAAGAACTTTCTAAGTAGTGCAAGTAACTCGATGGACCCTCTAGAAGACAACAAACCATAACTCGATTATGTGACCGTCTTGAACTGCCCTTTTGAACCTTAGGGTTTTGGGCAGTACGGCGTGCCACATGTGAGGCGTTGGCTTGACCCTTCTACGGCTGGACCGTTGGTACTGAGGCATGAAGTGAATGTTTTTAAACTTACATCATGTGTTGATCTGTTTCGAGAAAACTTGGGTGTTTAAATGTTCGATCGGAAAGTTTAACATTTTCTATTTATCTGGAATGGGATACAATAATTGGAATTCACAAGTAGTTATGAGATAACTGAAATGAATGTTATAAACATAGCACTTTAGTCTCACTTGATCGGTTGCCACGGAATTTTGATGCGATCAAAAGTCCGTCGCAATCACGTAGTGTACGCGGATACTCGCCGGGTAAACTTAATAGACAACTACACCCTATAGCCCCGACCAAGTGACTGTAGGAGAACCCCGTCGCCGAAAGTATCCGTTCGGGTGCTCGCGGCAGCGATGTTCTGCCTTGGTGCACTTCGTCGACGGCATCAGGGGTGCGGCCGTCTACTGAAGTTTGCGACGAGCATTCGATCAGGATGTCGGGAATTTTGTTGAATTGCCCGACTTGATGTTGAAAAGAGTTTTTGATAATGTGACTAAAATGCGGCGTTTATAATTGTTAGGCATGCGATGTCTAAGGAATTCATTTGGTTAGGCATGTGATGTCTAAAGAGTTTGCGGATTCCAACTGTTGTAGTTTTACACTTTCTTTTCTGTGACCGTAAGTGTAATATGTGATATCCCCGGTTTCGTTGCTATATGCCAACGACAATTGGGATACGCATGTTTACTTACGTTGATGACATGTGATGTTATGTGTTGCTGGATATGTTATATTGGATCGTCGTGTTTGAATAGCCGGGGTTTTTTTTAATGTGAGATGAGTGTTTTTCATTTTCATTCATGTAAAAACTTGTATGTAATATTCTTTTATTGGGGCACTTCCAGGTTGCGGAAGATGTCACCATTGTATATTATTTACTTTTCCGCACTAGGATAGACCCAAGGAGGAGGGCACAAGTAACAGGGTTCTGGGGTCCAGTGGAGACCAACTCGAGGAGTCGAGTCCGGGTCTCCTAACTCTAGAATTGGTAGGGTTGCTTGCCGCTCTCGTAGGGGTCTTGGGGTGTGGGTTTGGCTATTCATCACGACCGTGGAATCCGTGTTTCATACTGTCTCGTATTAAAAACACGGACGTCCTAGTATATCCAATATTTCATATGATTCTTCTGCTGCGATATCTGTGATGTGATCATTTGATGTTCTGTGATAAATACTGTATATAGTACATATGATATATTATATAGGCGTTACTTATGTTTTACACCCGCGCTAGCCCTGCCCTGCTCTGTCGTTAGTTACCTAACCTAACGGTGCACGAGGGGACATCGAGGCGAATGCGGATGGCATAAGTGTACGTCGTATTTATCTGTGATGTTTAGGTGTTTAAATGATGGGACTTCATTAATGTGATTAATGAAAGAAAAGAAACCTAAGATGTTGTGGAATCGAATTTCAAAAATAAAACAGGTAGCTACAGTTCTTGCTTTGCATCGCGGTGTTCCTTGTAAAACATCCTGCACCTTATTCGATGAGGAAAGGGCCGAGATCCCTTCACCGGGAGTGACCCCTTTAGCAATAACTGGCAGATGCTACACATTCGGTTTGTCTTTTGAATGCTTCTATAGTTTCTGCTTTGCACAGTGATATATATGATATATCCCGCACCTCATTCGACGAGGAAAGGAACGACGATCCCTTCACCGGGAGTGACCCCTTTAGCAAAACTAGAAAAGCCTAAAAACCCCTCCATTTTAAAATCATTTGATTCTACAACGATATCAAGTTCATTACGCAATAGGTTTCAGAAAAACCTGTCGTAGCCCTCCGTCATTTCAGATAAGTACTAGTTAGTATTCGTGCTGCGGTTGTTTGACCTCCGTCAAGGCGTAGTGTACGGTAGCTAACTAGTGCTTATCTTCTAGCATATGATGCGATTGGATTAGGGTATTCGTACGGCGTTGTTTGGCCTCCGTCAAGGATCGTGCGGGTGGGTTTAATTCAATCAGGAAATGACGGGTTGAACTTGACTAGCGGACTATGGGTTGTTTGGCCTCCGTCAAGGTCATAGGACGCTAGGGGCAAAATATTATCGGGAATTTCAAGTGTTGAAATTTGCAATGAGATTGCATACCTTCTATATAATAGTTGGATCCCGATACCCACTGCGAGTAAAAGTTACTCCTGGGAGAGTTTTATACTTTACAATTAGCCGATCTAGTAGGTGTCTAGAAAGGTGTCAACGGGGTTACGCCTCTGGGAAAACGAGGTTTACAGTAATTAGGTCCGTGCGAAAGCACGGGGAACCTCCCACAAAGTACCGACACTGGCCTGGCTGAAAGATTGGAGAACTTGTAGCGTGTAATTAATCCCGGCTAGTCTTTCCTTTTAGGGTTTGAAGGAAGATTTGATAAAAACAGTAGGAGCCATCCTGATTAGATAAAATAATAACCAATCTGATCTTGCAAGAGCATACGCAGAGTGTTTTCTTCTCTCTCTCTCCTGGTAGCGACCATGTCACGCCTTAATCAAGATAATAATACGGATGTATTGACCGAACCCGCTTGTTATACTGAGCTGTGGAACGTTGGTCCCGCTCCAACTTATAATTGTTATAAGACAGAGCAGGAAATATGGGAATACCAGATTTCCCGTGCCGTCCAAACGAAGAAAGTGCATATTGATGCATCATCTTCGGGTGTGTTCATTACAGAGAACTGTTTCTCAGTATTCTTTACGTCCTGGGTATGTGATACCGGATCAGGATCCCGCATATGTAATTTGTTACATGGGCTACAGATAGGTAAAGAACTGAGAACGGGTGATAAATTTCATGAGACAGAAAACGGGGCAAGTGTTGCAGCCAAGTCTGTTGGTCACTGTCACCCTGTATTACCAATACATTGATTCTGAACAAATGCTATTAGATACCGAACCTGATATACAAAATCATATCAGTCTCTTTTTTAGTAAAGAAAGGATATAATTTTGTATTGTTGGATAATGTTTTGAACATTTCCTATTTCAAAAGTTGATCGGTTCAGGCACGTTATCTAAAAGCATTAACGTTCTAAATCAAACTACAGTTCCTTGTATACAGAACACACACAAGAGGAAGAGTTCAGAAATGAACGATTCCTTCTTGAGGCACTGTAGATTAGGTCATATCAATGCGACCCGACTGGCTGAAATTACATTTAGATGCATGTTTAAAAGAGTTTGAATTTACATCTTGTGAAAACTTGCCAGTCATGTCACAAAGACAAGATGACCATAGCTCTGTTTATTGGAAACAGAGAAAGAGTTGGTGAACTCTTGGGGTGATACATGTTGATGTATGTAAGGTCCCTTGTCTACATATGCCAGGACCGGTTTCTTGTACTTTGTTACATTCTCTGATAATCTCTCAAGATTCAGACATATGTTCCTGTTGAAACACAAATCCGAACCTTTTGAGATATGCACAGAATATAAGCTAGAAGTAGAAAACCAGTACGTGTATAAGTATTATGTCCTTTGATGTGATCAGGGAGGAGAATACTTGTGCATGGCATTCCTGGACTATTCTAAAGGAGAATTAGATTCTCTCTCAGTGTTACTCCTCTGAATATACCATGGCACAACGGTGTATCGGGGTAGAGCAAACGCACCATATGAGATATGGTGCGCTCTATGATGAGTACTACTGAGTTACCTGTTTCCTTTTGGGATTGTGCACTTGAGAAGTTGCATACCTATTGAATAAGGGTTCCGATCAAATCAGTTGCCTACCACTTCATATGTGATATGGAAAGGGAAGAGCCCATATCTTAAGATTTGGGGTTGTCCGGCCTATGTCTAAAAGATAAATCTGGACAAGCTCGAGGCAAGGTCTGTTATGTAGAACTGGAAATGTTCCAGCTATACAAACTGCAGCTGATGATCTGGAAGAACCATAGGATTCAATAGTTACCAATGAACCTCAGCCTCTCCGCCGATCTAGTAGGGTTCCTCACCCACCTGAGAGATACTTCGGTTTCTCTATGTTAGTGGGAGCGAGGAATGCATCATGAGATGATGACCCAACTAGTTTCGAGCTGGCCATCAAGAGCGGGACTCTGTAAGAATGGCTGGATGCTTAGCGATCTGAGATGGAATCCTTATACACTAACAAAGTATGGACTTTAGTTGCTTTATCTGAAGGGTTAAATCCCCGTCAGGAGCAAGTATATCTTGAGAAGATTACTTGGTGTACATGGAAAAGTTGAGACTTTCAAAGCTAGACTTGTTAAAAGTTTGCATCATTGACCAGGTATGGATTATGATGCAACCTCTTCTAAGTAGCTATGCTTAAGTCCATCCAGATCCTACTTGCCACGGCTACATACCATGACTACGATATCTGGCGGTTGGGTGTCATGACTGCTTTTCTAAAATGATGTTTTAGAAGAGAGCGTCTGTAAGTACACAGCCAGAGGGCTTCATAGACAGTGGGAGCAGTGGAAACGTGTATAAGATGCTTTATAAGATTAAAGAAGGCATCGCGGATTTGGAACATCTGTTTTGATGAGATAGTCAAAGAGTTTGACATCATCAAAATAGTAGATGAACCTTGTATATACAAAAAGGTAGTAGGGAGTATGGTGGTGATCCTCGTGGAGTATGGTGGTGATCCTCTTAGAGTACGTGGATGACATACTCTTGATAGGGAAGGAGTTTCCTATGCTACGCTCGGTCAATCTACGCTTATCACAAAGATTCTCCATATAGGATCAAAGTGATACCTCCTATATCCCGAGTTTTCATCTATGAGATAGATGTAACTGGATGTTAGGATACTCACTAGTTGTAGTGAGATGGTATCAGTTGATCCTGGGGAGAATCACTGGAAAGGTTCCACGGTGATAAGGACGACTGAAAGTCAGTCACAGGCATTGTCTTTACCCTGGGTAAAGGGACGGTATGTTGGAAGAGTTTCAAGCTAGATACTGTGGCAAACTAGACGATAAAGGCTGGATACATTGCTACATAAGATACTACCAAAGAGGCAGTTTGGGTGTATATTGGTTCATGAGATGAACTAGGTTCCTACCATTGTGTGACAATGGAAGTGTGGCTTTGGCCCGGGAACCCCGGTCCCATCAGTGACCCAGACGTATTCTGAGGAAGTATCACCTGTTCATGGAGATAGTTGATCTCCAGGATGATCGAGGTTAGGAGAGTAGACTCAGAGGACAACACGGCGGATCCACTCACAAAGGCCTTTTCCCTGATAGAGACTTTTATGGGATGGTTGAGTATGTGATACTACAACCACTGCCACAGATGGCCCTAGTGCAAGTGGGAGATTGTTAGTTATATGTATGCCCTAGAGGCCATTACTATACATAGGATGTATATTGTAGTGGATGCTTGGACATATATAGGGATGACTTTCTTGCTCGATGTAAGTCTACGCTAGCGCCCCGGCAGTCTAGAGACGCCAAATGCGGAACAAAAAACTTTTAACTGGCGCTATCGTATACTTTAACCCGGATCTGCCATTATTGCTAAACTAACAAACTGTAAAGAGTGTAGAAAAGGTATACCGAACGATCCGAGTCCTTCGTTCTTCAACCATCATCCCACGCTCCGTTGCGGCTGCTCCGATCTCGTCGATCTCCGATCTCCTCGTCGAGGTGGCACCACATGATCGATTCTTTAAACAGGCTCCCGCCTCTGACTCGAGGCAACTCGATCGTCAAGTTTGCTAAAAGAGACGACCAAGAATGATGTAGAGAATGAGTAGATGACTTTGTCTCACTTCGTCCAAATCCGTGGACGATCGGTTAATGAAGTTGCCGAAGGAATCGGGTGATGGAATGAAATGGACTGTGAAATTCCATACACCGATAAAACCTATCATAATCTTTTCTAGCAAATGAAAACTCAAGTGAGAGAGTGAGGAAGGGGGCCGGCCACTTATAGGAAGAGGAGGGTGACCGTAGGAGAGGGGGTGACCACAAGCAAAAGATATTATGAACAAATATCCTAAGGAAAACAAAACCATTAATAACAAAGCATGAGTCATTAGGCTAGTCATCAAAAAACCATTAATGCACTAATGAGTCATATGCCTCATCATCACTTCTAGAAGCTTCTAGAATGATGACTCACTCATATCAGAAGAAAAGATAAATCCGTCTTTAACCGAATGTTAAAAGACGGCTGATAGAAAACTGGAAACTGGCAACTTCCAAAAGTGATCCTGAAACGAATTTCAGGACAACCCCGAAACTGTATAAATATACCCGCATTTGTATTACGACCGAATACAAATGCAAATGAGACAAAGATATTATACCTACTCAATATAATACTCGGATCCGGCTTAAACCAAAGCCGACCAGTATTATCTGCCCGAAAACTGACACGTGCGTAAACGCACGTGCATTTTCCGAACCCTGCCATAAAACCATACGGCCTCTACAACGTTTCGCCCGAACTTGGGAAACTGTCTGTGGGGGACTCTAATGACTCGTCAGTACCCTGGCAGTGGGTTTAACCACAAACCGTCAGCGGCACTAGCAATGCGTAACGGCTGCCCACGGACTGACCTCAAGGGAGGCCGATGAGCACACTCAAGGGAGGCCGATGAGCGAACTCATCCAGAAACCCTACTGAGCCTAACAGTGACAATGTATATACAGTCCGGTCCGTTCGTCAATGAGTATCGCATATCTGCCTAGGGGGCTAGCAACGTCAGACCCCCAATAGCAGTATAAGTCGTGTCGGAGTGAAGCCCAAATACACCCTGAGATACTACTGGAGTACCTACCAGTAAATCTCCTACCATGGCCATGGATTTGTGTAATGGCTCTCCTAGACACAGCACGACCTCGCCCCCAATACCGGGAGAGACGAATCCCCTGCCGATCCGCTCACGTGCCTCCATATGGCTCGGGACTGTACCCAAAAGCTACCTGTTTGCACGACTCCTTTGAGCCGTGGTAGGGTAGAAATCAAAGCACAGTGGGAACTCACACGAGACAAATGACGACCTCAGGTCGATGAACTAACCTGTACACATGTCTCCAGGGAACTGCTATCTGACGGTAGATATAATACTAACTAGCAGATTCCCGGCGAGTCCTGTCCGGTGTACTTATAACCCAATGAGCACCTGTATACATCTTAGGTGATCCAACTGACACCAGTGGCTTGTGAGACCGGCCACCGCCCCTCGTCGGGGTCTCGACTGTACACACTAGTCTACTCCGGAGTACCGATGCCCTGTCTCGAAACTCCCACGACTAGGGACCACAATTAAGGATATGCATATAAACTACCCAACTCTCACGTATATGATCGCCATCATACTGTTGGTAGTAAAGCAAGATCCTAAGGGCCCTATCAAAGTGTAACATGCAATCAGTCACCTGAACATGTACACGACTGATAAAGGCAAACCAGATAGCATACTATCATCTCGAGTAAGACTGTGCTACCGGGATAGGTCCTCCGCAATCATTGCAATCACGTACCTGCGATCCAATAATTGACTATGAGGGCACTATCTCCAACAATCTCCCACTTGCACTCAAGGCTAATATTGCGATGTCGACTACTCACAGCCCGTGTGAAACCTAACATCCAACTCCTCTACTAATCAGTTTCACAAAGCCCGTTTGTAAAACTATTGTGTTCGAGAAATAGCCTTGGTGAGTGGATCCGCCTAGAAGTTTCTTTCTGTATCTCTCTTAATCTCAAGTTCGCGGAGAAAGCCATCTCCCGAATTGAGTAGTACCTGTCTTAGAATATGTCTGGATATCTGATGGGACCTTAGTTCATAAATGAACTCCATATCCAAACTTCTTAGACTGAATCGATCACTGAACCTAATCAGTATCGGGCACCATGCCACCCACAGTATCCTCTGGAACCACCTGTCCATAATACTGTCCCTCGTCAGAGGGAAAACTAAAACTCTGACAATCACTCTGTCATCCATGTCACCTTTGAAGCCTGGAATGATAACCGTCTCCCGAAAGAGGCTGCCGTTATCAAATCCGTAGAACATGTACTAATGTTCTAAAACCGCTTCCTTATGTTTCTCCAGGATTGGATTAATACAAACTTATTGCATCTAGTGCAAAACCAACATTTGGTGTGGTACTTGACATCTCATGATTGACTCAATTGCCTAAGCAAGTGATCTGCCAATCATGCACATCCCTCTCCCCTTTAGTCTATACGACACCTTTAGAGAGGGTGACTCCATCACCTGCAGGTACACCACCTCGCTAGGAGTCAACTATTCTAAAAAACCATTAGAATATCTGTCAAAGTACCCACATTGGGAAACTACCCAAATCCAGATCTAAAACCATAGATTTAGAAACCAGAATGTCAAATATTATATCCATATCCTGTCTGGAGAAACAACTATGTGACGACCACAGTCCAACCGATCGTAGTATAGGAATTTTACTTCCCACTCTGTGTATGTCATCCAGATACCATGACATCACACCCTACTACCTTCTTAACTGATCCATCCCTTATTCTGATTGAAGTCAAACCCATGACTGTCACATCAAAATTAGATGATCTATCTCCGCTATAACTGCTCTAGTCTATAAATAGACATAAGCATCTTGCCCACTATTCTTCTGCTGCTCCCACTGACTACGACAACCCTCCTACCGGGTCTCATAGCCTGGAACAACAGTAGTGTCAAGTCTGGGTAGATAAGAACCTCCCTGTCACCGTCCTTGAGGCTACCGGAGTACCTCTCGGGTGTCTGAGGTTACCTACCAAATCTGCGGAGTGGCTATTGGAATGTCAAACTTGATTGAATGTATAGGTCCTATTAAATTTTTCCGTAATCGTTCGCGGTTCTGGAATCACTTCCAGTTCTACCATACTCCCACTACTGTTTTCTGAAAAAGATCCATTTTTACTAAAACTGTGGCGAGTCAAGAACAATATCACTATTGATCTTGCAAATGGTAGAATATCAACCCTCGTCATAACCAGGGTCAACCCACAAACAGCCATTACAGAAACGTGCCCTGAGTTATCCAGTGTCTGGTTTTAATCATAATCTGGACAACTCCCCGTACCTTAATTTCTTTTAAGGTACGATCCATTCTATATCCAATATAGAAACTTTGGCACTAATTTAATTGGAACCATGATTCAATCCATGCAGCTGTCTCCAGTGCATATCAACTTAATGGAAAGAGGCTAATCAGCATTACTCAACTTAGGAATCCATCCAATTATGAGTAACCTGAAAGAGAAACACGTTTCTCAAAACCATCACTATCATCTGAATACCAATCACAAGAATCTACATCTTCGATCTCTTTGAAGAATCCCGATACTTGTGATACCTGGTTCTCTACTTTATTCTTATACCCACAACTTCTCAAAACTTAGACCTTGTATTTCTACGAAACACTCGTCTAAATACTAGAGAAGTTATAAGTAAACAGAACATAGTACGAGGACCTACCCCTTTGTCCTGATGGACACTGGACAACATACAATACTCTGTATAAGTCCGCTGAGTTAAACAACTCATAACTTGTGCGTTGTCGGTGGAAAACTGTACCCTGGCGATTTCCTCAACTATCACCAATTACAACGAATTCCGATATAATGAGGACGATCACCTAATTCCCAATATCTTACTCCCACTCATCATCTGTAAAACCATACAGATATGAGAATGAAACCTGGTAAATACATACCCTTGGAGTAAGTGTCTAATCGGGAAAACAGTTTTTCTTTAACAATGCACTGAAACATGAAAATGTTTCGTAGGGGTATCCTGGTATTCCTAGCAATGCCTCTTCCATAATCCAATTCATGACTTTAACCGTATATTTTATTGCCATCTCTCCAAATCCCTTTATTTGTCTTTAGTCGTTACCTTCTGTACACCATCGTTAGGCTAAATGGTTTTCTTCCTTCCCTACCGTTCGGCACCAGCCTATGGTTTGGAAGAAGACTATCCAGTAAGCATAATAGGTGTACCCTCCTAAACCAAGGAGTACTCGCATCTCGAGAGAAGGTGATGATAAAAGACAACTGAATAATACCTTATTCTTTTAAAGGTGAAATAGGAGTGGCGATGAAGTACGCGGTTTTAGTCGTGAATGATATCAGTCGCAATTTACTTTGCCCTCTTTCTAATCCCTTTATTTTGTCTTTACATATTACCTTCTGCACACCCTACTTAGGCTAATTGGTTTTCTTTATTCCCTACCTTTCGGCACCAGCCTATGGTTTGGAATAAGACTATCCAATAGGCGTAATAGGTGTACTCTCCTAAACTAAGGAGCTCTCGCAACCTGAGAGAAGGTGATAATAAAAGACAACTGAATAAACCAATTCTATTTCTCCTGAACCTGGATCCATCCCCGAAGAAGTCCCTTCGAGTTCGTATATAACCATACGATGGATCTATCCAATGGAAGTGGATATCCGTAGTAATACGGGTGTTCTGAGAAATTCAAAGGGTAAAAGAAGGAGTGGCAATGACTTATGCAACTCAGACAATCCAAAAGCCAGTATTTTAAGAAGGTTCGGTCAACCTGGTCACTGAGTCATAGTCTAGGGTCGGTCAAAGGTCGCTGCCAAAGAGAGAGAGAAAAGAAACACTCTGCGTGCACTCTAACCTAGATCAGAAAGGTTATCACTTTATCTAATCCGGAAACCTCCCACTGTCCTGTCAAATTCTCCTCCAAACCTAAAGAAGAATCAATCGGAATCACCCGAAGAGTAAACCAACTCATCAGTGGGAATCGGGATCCAACTCTCATCGCATGATAACGTGATGGAATGCATCCACGTTACTCATACTCCAGAAGGTATGCGCATACTTGGCAAGTTTCAGTTTCTTTAGAAACTCCCGATATGATTTATGCCCCATGCTCTTATGACCTTGACGTATGCCAACAAATCATAAGTCACATGTCAAGTTCTGCCCGTCATTATCTTGTTAATTTGAACCCACCCGTACATACCCTTGACGTATGCCAACAAGGTAATACGACTGTCCCAAACCAACTCATCTATCTATGCAACAAATGAATACCCAGTAGCTACCAAACACTATGCCTTGACGTATGCCAACAAACATAGCTTGAATACTACTGACCATCCATAAGAAACGACGGAGGGCTACGGCTGGTTTTTGGCGAAAAACCTTTAACGTAGTGAACTTGATATCGCTGAAGGAACCTGATAGCTTTTTCAAATATAGTGGCGAAAACCTTTTGCTAAAGAGGTCACTCCCGGTAAAGGGATCTCGGCTCTTTCCTCGTGGAATGAGGTGCAGGATATTCCACTGAATACCGCTATGCAAAGCAACTTGTAATCGACTATAGTAAAGTTATTACTCTGACGCAAACTTCTGTCCAAGGGGTCAGTCCCGGTGAAGGGATATCGGCCCTTGCCCCGTCGAATGAGGTGCAGGATATTCCACTGAATACCGCTATGCATAACAAAACGAAACGTCTTTGCAATAACACTTTTTAAATTGTTCCAACAACTGTATACAGGTTTGTTTTACTTTGCGTTGATCAGAATCAACGCAGTCCCATCAATTATCACACCAAAAAAGAACGAAAATAAAAATGTACGTATATGCCATCCGCATTCGTCACTGGGTCCCGTCATCACTCGTTAGGTTACTTAACTAACGACAGAGCGGGGACTGGACTAGCGCGGGTGTAAAACATATACAACATCTAATAGTATATAAACCAATATACAATAATCGCTCCAGGCGTGATAGTATGCAACATTACAGAAAAGTAATAAGCATCACAGAACAATACAGATATCTGGGATCCCCGAGTTTCACAGAGCCGCTGCTGAAACTCGACGTTCCCCTGTCGTGTGGATAGCCTGTGCAATGAAACCTAGACCCCTACGGGTGCGGCAAGTTACCCGCCAAAACCTGAAGCGAGGCAGTCCCCCACAGCATAGTGAATGGAACACCCGGCACTTCACGGAATCCGGTAAATTGAGCACCCCTCCTTGGGTCAACCTGTACCCCTTACGAGTGCGGCGAATAGTCTGCCAATTCTGAAGTGGGACCCCTCTGCCTCTCAAAGCCATGAGATGCGGACCCGTTGCTTTCCCGAACCCGGCTATCCGTGCACTCCGTCGCGGGGTAAAACCTAGTACAGTAATGAAAAATAGTATAATAGGTACATCGACCGCAACCTGGTCGTGCCCCAAAAAGAATATTATACAACAGGCAGTGACGGCAGTCCACAAGTTGGACGCTCGCCCCGCAATATCAAATGTACAAATAAACACAAACTGTACTACCATTGCACACCGCTATCCACCACGACAAATCCGCAACATCACAGCACAACACAGAACATCAACGCGAATGTCACGTTCGCAAACCCGTCTAAAAGAACTATAGCAATTAAACGCGGTTTACCGATCAAATGACATTCCCGGTCGGAGATATAATGTAAGCACTGTAAACTAACGTGTTTAAATTTCGATCGACCAAAGACCAAATATCAAAAAGTGGGCCCCACGGCTTACTGGTGAACAGTAACAAAATCTGGGCTAAAACGATATTTACCAAAAACCCCAAAATCCAACACAGAACCCACTGACCAAATTTGGGAGCACATGCTCCCCACGTGGCCGCGGAAGCGCGGCCAAACCATGGGTTTGGCCGCCTTTCCGCGGCAGCTTGGAGGAATCACGACCCCAAATTTTGTCGTGGCTCTTAAAAACGCCTGCACAGATTTTTAAGATATACAGAATTAATTTTTGAGACCATTTAAAATCGACAGAAATTGTTGGCTTGGAAAAATGTGATTTTTGATTTCCGGTTCGATCGATGTTTTAAACGCGTTAGCACAAGTTAGTATAGCAAAATGGTGAGGCTCTGATACCACTGTAAGTCTACGCTAGCGCCCCGGCAGTCTAGAGACGCCAAATGCGGAACAAAAAACTTTTAACTGGCGCTATCGTATACTTTAACCCGGATCTGCCATTATTGCTAAACTAATAAACTGTAAAGAGTGTAGAAAAGGTATACCGAACGATCCGAGTCCTTCGTTCTTCAACCATCATCCCACGCTCCGTTGCGGCTGCTCCGATCTCGTCGATCTTCGATCTCCTCGTCGAGGTGGCACCACATGATCGATTCTTTAAACGGGCTCCCGCCTCTGACTCGAGGCAACTCGATCGTCAAGTTTGCTAAAAGAGACGACCAAGAATGATGTAGAGAATGAGTAGATGACTTTGTCTCACTTCGTCCAAATCCGTGGACGATCGGTTAATGAAGTTGCCGAAGGAATCGGGTGATGGAATGAAATGGACTGTGAAATTCCATACACCGATAAAACCTATCATAATCTTTTCTAGCAAATGAAAACTCAAGTGAGAGAGTGAGGAAGGGGGCCGGCCACTTATAGGAAGAGGGGGGTGACCGTAGGAGAGGCGGTGACCACAAGCAAAAGATATTATGAACAAATATCCTAAGGAAAACAAAACCATTAATAACAAAGCATGAGTCATTAGGCTAGTCATCAAAAAACCATTAATGCACTAATGAGTCATATGCCTCATCATCACTTCTAGAAGCTTCTAGAATGATGACTCACTCATATCAGAAGAAAAGATAAATCCGTCTTTAACCGAATGTTAAAAGACGGCTGATAGAAAACTGGAAACTGGCAACTTCCAAAAGTGATCCTGAAACGAATTTCAGGACAACCCCGAAACTGTATAAATATACCCGCATTTGTATTACGACCGAATACAAATGCAACTGAGACAAAGATATTATACCTACTCAATATAATACTCGGATCCGGCTTAAACCAAAGCCGACCAGTATTATCTGCCCGAAAACTGACACGTGCGTAAACGCACGTGCATTTTCCGAACCCTGCCATAAAACCATACGGCCTCTACAACGTTTCGCCCGAACTTGGGAAACTGTCTGTGGGGGACTCTAATTACTCGTCAGTACCCTGGCAGTGGGTTTAACCACAAACCGTCAGCGGCACTAGCAATGCGTAACGGCTGCCCACGGACTGACCTCAAGGGAGGCCGATGAGCACACTCAAGGGAGGCCGATGAGCGAACTCATCCAGAAACCCTACTGAGCCTAACAGTGACAATGTATATACAGTCCGGTCCGTTCGTCAATGAGTATCGCATATCTGCCTAGGGGGCTAGCAACGTCAGACCCCCAATAGCAGTATAAGTCGTGTCGGAGTGAAGCCCAAATACACCCTGAGATACTACTGGAGTACCTACCAGTAAATCTCTTACCATGGCCATGGATTTGTGTAATGGCTCTCCTAGACACAGCACGACCTCGCCCCCAATACCGGGAGAGACGAATCCCCTGCCGATCCGCTCACGTGCCTCCATATGGCTCGGGACTGTACCCAAAAGCTACCTGTTTGCACGACTCCTTTGAGCCGTGGTAGGGTAGAAATCAAAGCACAGTGGGAACTCACACGAGACAAATGACGACCTCAGGTCGATGAACTAACCTGTACACATGTCTCCAGGGAACTGCTATCTGACGGTAGATATAATACTAACTAGCAGATTCCCGGCGAGTCCTGTCCGGTGTACTCATAACCCAATGAGCACCTGTATACATCTTAGGTGATCCAACTGACACCAGTGGCTTGTGAGACCGGCCACCGCCCCTCGTCGGGGTCTCGACTGTACACACTAGTCTACTCCGGAGTATCGATGCCCTGTCTCGAAACTCCCACGACTAGGGACCACAATTAAGGATATGCATATAAACTACCCAACTCTCACGTATATGATCGCCATCATACTGTTGGTAGTAAAGCAAGATCCTAAGGGCCCTATCAAAGTGTAACATGCAATCAGTCACCTGAACATGTACACGACTGATAAAGGCAAACCAGATAGCATACTATCATCTCGAGTAAGACTGTGCTTCCGGGATAGGTCCTCCGCAATCATTGCAATCACGTACCTGCGATCCAATAATTGACTATGAGGGCACTATCTCCAACACTCGATATGATAGTATGCTATCTGGTTACTCTTTACCTTAACGTGTACACTGATTGTCTCTCTGTTACATGTTGGTAAAGCCCTTAGGATATGTACTTGACTACCTTGACTATGATGCGGATCATACTAGTAGGGACATGGTAGTCCATAAGTACATCCTTCAAAGTCCCTAGTCGTGGGTGTATCGAGACGGGGCATCGATATACCAGAGTAGACTAGCGTATACCTTATCGACCCATACAGATGGGCGATGGATGACCCCATATCCATTGGTGTTTAACATCAGAGATGATATACGGTTGCTCAGTGGAGACTGGGTACACTGGACGGACTCGCCGAGAACTCCAAGATGGTATTATACCTCACGTCAGATGGCAGTTCTCTGGTGACACTGGTACAGAGTAGTCTGTTGACCCGAGATCGTCATAGAGTCTTGTGTGATTCCCACTGTGCTTTGATTTCCACCTTACCACGTCCAAGAGAGCGTGCAAAACGGTGGTTTTTGGGTAAAGTCCCGAATCACATGGAGGCAATGGGCGATAGGAGGGGATTCGTCTCTCCCGGTATAGGGAGTTGATGTTGCGCTGTGGTCGATTGGCTATAACCGGAAATCCCTGGCCAGGGTTGCTGAGATTTACTGGTAAGTGTTACCAGTAGTTTCTCGAACTGTTATAGACCTCATATCGACACGACTTATCGAGCTATTGGGGTCTGACATTTACCACCCCTAGGCAAGATATACGACATATCAGACGACGAGACCGGACTGTATGGTAAGTGTTACTGGTTGGATTCACAGGAGTGTGAGCGGGCTTGCTCGTCGATCTTCTGATCGCTCAATACCTGGGTGGCCGTTACGTTTAGCAGACCGCTTGCGGCTTGTGGATGCTTGATATGATCATCATCTGCTGCCAGCGTATTGACGAGTCTTTAGAGTCCTATACAGAGGTTTCCTGGCTCAAGCGAAACGAAATAGGAGCGCATATGAGATATGTGTGGGACCGAGAATAATACCAGTATGTGATACTGTATTCGATTCTCGTAATTTGTGACATTAATCGGTTATATGCGATATAGCCGGGTTATCGGATTAAGTGTTGATTCGATAAGTTGTTACTATTGATATTAGTCGGTTATATGCAGTATGACCGGATCGTTAAATCAAGTGTTGATTTAATGATTTAATGTATAATTATATATTTGATATATCACTTTACATTAACTACTATTTGTTCACTTAAAGATGGATTTTCTCACTTAATGTGCACATTGTATATATGATATAGTATTGTGCACTAGTTTGTATCATGTTTGATGATACATGCAAACTTGGGTGTATGTTTGATTTAAACCATGTTTAGTAAATGGTTAGGGTTTCATTTCATTTTCTTTATTTACTTATTCAGTTATTTATTTATTCATTTTGGTAATAAATAAAATGGTGACTTTATTTGGATTTCACTTGAAGCTTCATGAAGCTTTGAAAGTCAAAACCATTTTGTTTCTTTCCTTAACCCTAACCCTTTAACTAAACCCTAGTTCATTCTCTACATGAGTTAGCCTCACCCATGGTTGGATTATGATAACTCTTCACTTGATTTTTCATTTTAAAAATGGGATTGATATTCTTTTCTTTTTCTTCTTCTTCTTGAAAAAAAAAAGAGAAAAGCTTGCTTCAAAAATGTCAAGTGATGATTCCAAGTGAGAAATCCAAATCCAAAGTGAACCCACTTCCTATTTCTTCATCCTCTACAACTTGCCAAGTAGTATAGGGTGTTTTCTTCACAAGTTTCATGACTTGGTGTAGTTGGAGGTTGATCTTGAGTTGCCTCGACGTAGATCATCTTCGGCATCGAAGTCGATGACCAAGCCCAATCATTTCTTCGACGAAACCATCGCTAGAGTCCGGGATCCGATGATCGCAGCGGAGGGACATCATCTCGGAGCTAAGGAAGTGGAGGACCGGATCTACAAAGGTTGTAGTCTTTTTCACTTAACAGTAAAGTTGTTTACTACTTGCATGTTTCGCCTAATCTCTAGTTAACGATCTATATTAGGGTTTCTCGGCACTGGAAAATTTTTAAATTGGCATGGTTGGTGCCTTGTGAGACCTCATTAGTGTGCCTAGGAACCCTACAGTGTCATCAAAGGAGGGTAGTGTTCGAAATACCATGTCATCCACTGTTTTATTTCAAGAATGGAGACCATAGTTTAGAACCTAGCGTCTACAAAGAAAAACCAAAGAAGGCAGTGGTTGTAGCATTACAAGCGGAAGAATCGAAGACAGAGGTAGTTTAAGAGTTCGAGGATGTATTCCCGGAAGATATATTAGGTTTGCCTCCCGATCGAGCTCTTGAATTCAGCATCGATTTACATCCTGGTTGTCACGACCCGAAATATTAGCTCGTGACCAACACTTAAATCACGCAACGTCTAAAGGCGTAACGTAATTCAAGTAAGCTGAAACTCAGAAATCTAAACCGTTTTAAGAAAATAAAAGAGGTGAAGTATTGAAATAAAGGTATAATGAAATCAAGTTTTCTTAAATACATAGAAAAGGAAAAAAATGCAAGTGAAATCTAATAGTTTGAAAACATGTTTCGTCTTTTAAAAATTTGGGCAGCACCTCCTTTGTATATTTTGATCCGAAACCAGATATACATAATAATGATAAAGGCATCCCCAAGCGGAAGCTAGCTCTTCGCCAATCGGCGGATCCACAAGCACGCAAAGCATAAATATAAGTATACGACGCCCAACGACGAAATTCACCACCAAAAAAATAAAGAATAAGCAAGACAACAAAACCTCAACTAGCGGAAAGCCCCTCGCTCTAAGTCTCGCAACCACAAGTCTCACTAAGTCTCTTTACTTATACAATTACTAGTTTTGATTGATGGAGTTAACTAGATACAATATGAAATATAAATACAAAAGGGGGCACGATAAAAATGTCCCACCTACCAAAGCAAAACACCCGAATGCAACTGTGTGCCAGCGATGCCACCACTGATCCATGCGGTCAACCTGTATGAACTATGGCATAACGGGGTTGATTTGCCAACTCGTGAGTAGAAAAACATTTACAAGTAGAAATCGAATAAACAACGACTCCTAGGTCAACTATATCATAAAGGTAATACTATGATATCTAGGGTGACCGTGTCATCATATGTGCCAATAATATACTCAAAGTCTATATGCATGTGGATATCATCCAACCATGTAATCAACGAATGTGTGCATATGGATCTCGTCCACGTGTCAATCAATGGCACAACAATATCATGCATGTAAATATCATAAAAGCATATGCATGTAAACATGAGGATATAAATCAACGTGTGTCCCTCGCGACACATCAAAATCATGGAACCTGAGTGTCCAACATCGACACTCGAAAACATCATGAAACCCGTGTCTAGCATCGACACGTAAATCCTCATATATCTCGGGCTCCGTATGTCCGGATCGGCCTTCGGGCTCCGTATGCGGGATCGGCCTGCAGGCTCTGGCAGACGGGTCAGCCCCCATCCATCTCTCGACTCCGGTCGGTATCCTCCGGATAACCGACAGGTCCAACCAATCACAGGTAGGTAGTAGTCCCTCTTCCAGGCTCACCGTCTACTGCACACCAATCCGTTCTCGCCCCGGGGGTACCATACCGAGTTCACCATGTACCCGTAAACGGCCTCATCCAGCTCCTCGAATCGGGTATCACATGCCACTCTCAGAACCGAGAAAACACGGTGGACGCACTGAAATATCATATCAAGAGAAACCGTGTTTTTTAAAAACAATACATGCTTTCTTTTGAAATCACCACGGTTCTCAAATCCAGAAATCTCATGAAAACAGCATATCTCAATGCGTAAAATCATAAAGCATGATGTATGCGACATATGATAGAAATGTAAGCATTTTCGTATCTCATGCAACATGGAACTGTAATATGCACATATCATGGGAAAAACGCTGTTTTAAATAAATCCAGTTTTTAAATATATCATGCGGTTCCCAAATCTCCAAAATCAAATGCAACATCGTATAAAGGTGCATATGTGTATGTACGCAAGTATGGATGTACAATATGTATGTACGCAAGTATGGGTGTACAATATGTATGTACGCAAGTATGGATGTACAATATGTATGTGTTGCGCCACGGCAGCGCCCCGGCCGTCTATCCGAGGCCATAATGCGGAATCAAAATTTTTCTTAACTTTAAACTGGCGCTACCGCGGACAATATACCCGGATCGTAACCATTAACCGATACTAGCTAACTAGAGATGGGGTGAGAGATATACCGAGCGATCCGTGTCCTTCGGTCTTCTCGTCGTCGTCCCGATCTCCCGCGGAATCACCATTCGTCGTCTTCTCGTCGGAAAGGGCACCACGTAGCCGGATTCTTTTACGGGCTCCCACCTCTGGACCGAGGCAACTCGGGCGCGAAGTTGGCTAGCCGACGCGTCCAAGATTTGCTGTAGATGTAGTGTAGAATCTATTGTCTCTTTTAGGATTTATGTTGCCATTGGTGATGGAGGAATGATGTTAAGAAAAAAATGGTGCTTTCATTTTTTTCAAAACAAGAAGAAGAATGAGATGAATAAATATGTGCCACACCCATAATGAAACTCTCTCATACTCTTTTTCAAATGGTGGAGGAAAAATCTCAAAAACAAGAAGGAAGGTGAGTGTAGGAAAAGCAAGAGGTGACCACATCCAAAGTAAACCTCACATCAACTCCTAATCAACTCCAATCCATTCTAATCACCATTAATGCAAAAGAAATGATGATAGAAAAGAATGGTATCAAAAGATGCTTTCATAATCAATCCATATGCAAGAAACCCCTCCACAATATGTTATTTGCAAACTTGCAAATAACACCCTCCATCGAAAAGTCCGCCCGTGAAGGAACAAAGGAAAACCGGCCGGAACGGAATGCAAACTGGCAACTTCAGAAAACTGATCCCGTAATAAATTACAGGAAAAACCCCGCTACAGCATATACATGCCCGCATTTGTATTCCCACTGAACACAAATGCAAAGAGACAAAATCTACACTATCTAATACTAGGATCCGGCTTAAGCCAAAGCCGGCTAGTAAAATCTGTCCGATCACGATCCGTGCAATACCGCACGTATCTGATCGAACCCTGCCATATCTCCATACGGCCTCTACAGCGTTTCGCCCGAAACTTGAGTAACTGTCTGTGTGGGGGACTCTAAAGACTCGTCAATACTATGGCTGTGGATTTAACCACTAGCACGTCAGAGGTATTAGCCATACGTGACGGGCTACCAGCTATTGACCAAAAGGGACGTCGATGAGCGAACTCATCCTGACACCCTACTGAGCCTGTCAGTGACAATATCCATACAGTCCGGTCCATTCGTCTATGAGTATCGCATGGCGGGCCTAGGGGGTTGGTAAAAGTCAGACCCCCAAAAGCGGTACAAGTCGTGTCGGAGTGTAGCCCAGAACACCCTGAGATACTACTGGAATACCTACCAGTAAATCTCCTGCCTCGGCCGAGGGCTTTGTGTAATGGCTCTCCTAGACACAGCGCGACCTCACCCCCAATACCGGGAGAGACGAACCCCTGCAGATCCGCTCACTGCCTCCATGTGGCTCGGGACTGTACCCAACTAAAACCTGTTTGCACGACTCCTTTGAGCCGTGGTAGGGTAGTAATCAAAGTACAGTGGGAAATCACACGAGACAAATGACGATCTCAGGTCGATGAACTAACCTGTACACATGTCACCAGGGAACTGCCATCTGACGTCTGATATTAGACCAACTAGCATGTTCCCGGCGAGTCCTGTCCGGTGTACTCATAACCCAATGAGCACCTGTATACATCTTAGGTGAACCAACTGACACCAGTGGCTTGTGAGACCGGCCACCGCCCCTCGTCGGGGTCTCGACTGTATACACTAGTCTACTAATGGAGTATCGATGCCCTGTCTCGAAACTCCCACGACTATGGACCTTTTAAGGATGTGCTTATAGACCCCAGCTCCCACGTATATGATCGCCATCATACTGCTGGTCGTCAAGCAAGAATCCTAGGGGCTCTATCAACGTGTAATAGCGACCTGTCAGGTCACCTAAAGCAGTACATGATGATAAAGATAAACCAGATAGCATACTATCATCTCGAGTAAGACTGTCCTACCGGGATAGGTCCTCCCTCAATCATTGCAATCACGTGCCTGTGATCCAATAATTGACTCTGAGGGCACTATCTCCAACAATCTCCCACTTGCACTCAAGGCTAATTATTGCGATGTCGCGTACTCACAGCCCGTGTGATACCGAACACCCAACTCCTCTACTAGTCAGTCTCACAAAGCTCGTTTGCGAAACTATTGCGTTCGAGGAATAGCCTCAGTAAGTGGATCCGCCTGGATGTTTCTTTCTATGTCTCTCTATATCTCAAGTTCGCGGAGAAAGCCATCTCCCGAAATGAGCAATACCTGTCTTGGAATGTCTGGATGTCTGATGGGACATAGTTCATAAATGAACTCCAAATCCAAACTTCTAAGACTGTATCGTCAACTGAACTTAATCAGTATCCTGCGCCATACCTTCCCTCAGTATCCGCCTGGACCACCTATCCAAAATACTGCCCCTCGTCAGAGGGAAAACTATAACTCTGACAGTCACTCTGTCATCCAGGTCACCTTGGAAGCCTGGAATGATAACTGTCTCCTAAAGGAGGCTGCTGTTATCATATCCCTAGAACATCAACTTATGTTCTAAAACTGCTTCCGACTGTTTCTCCAAGATTGGATCAATATCAACTTATTGCACCTACTGCAAGAACAACATCTGGTGTGGTACTTGACATCTCATGATTGACTCAATTGCCTGAGCAAGTGATCTGTCAATCATGCGTATCCCTCCCCCTTTAGTCTGTAAGACACCTTTAGAGAGGGTGACTCCATCACCTGCAGGTACACTACCGTGCCAGGAGTCGTCCATTCTAAATACTCTTAGAATGCTGTCTAAGTACCCTGATTGGGAAACCACCCAAATCTAGATCTAAAACCATAGATCTAGTAACCAGTATGTCAGATATAATGTCCAAGTCCCATGTGGAGGAACCACTGTGTGACGACCAAAGTATAACCGATCGTAGTATAGGAATATCACTTCCTACTCTGTGTATGTCATCCATATACCATGACATCACACCCTACTACCTTCTCAACAGATCCATCCCCTATTCTGACGAAGTCAAACCTATGACTGTCACGTCAGAAATAGATGATCTATCTCCGCTATATCTGCTGTAGTCTATAAATAGACATAAGCGACCTGTCCACCAATGCTTCCGCTGCTCCCACTGACTACGACAACCCTCTGGCAGAGTCATATACACGTACACTTCTAAAACTAGTTTAGAAATACGCTATAGTCATCCTCCTGCCGGGTCTCACAGTATGGAACAACAACAATGGCAATTGTGGGTAAACAAGAACCTCCCTGTCACCGTCCTTGAGGCTACCGGAGTACCTCTCGGGTGCCTGAGGTTACCCACCGTATCTGCGGAGTGGCCAATGGAATTTCAAACTAGATTGAATCTTTAGGTTCCTATCAAATCTTCAGTAATCGTTTGCGGTTCTGGAATCACTTCCAGTTCTACCGTACTCCCACTACTGTTTTCAGAAAAAATCCATTTTTAATAAAACTGTGGCGAGTCTAGAACAATATCGCTATTGATCTTCCAGATGGTAGAAAGTCAACCCTCGTCATAGCCTGGGTCAACCCACAAACAACCATTACAGAAACGTGCCTTGAGTTATCCGGAGTCTAGTTTTAAGCATAAGCCGGACAACTCCCCGTACCTTAACAATGTCAAGATATGAACTGTTCTATATCCAATACAGAAACAGAGGCACTGATTTAATTGAACCAAATTCAAATCATGCAGCTGTCTCCAGTGCATGTCAACTAAATGGAAGAGAGGCCGATCAGCGTTACTCAACTTAGGAGTACTTCCAATTATGAGTAACCTGAAAGAGAAGCTAGTTCTCTTAATCATTACTATCAACTGAATACCATTCATAATTATCTACATCTTCGATCACCTTGAAGAATCCCGATACTTGCAATACCTGGTTCTCTACTTTATTCATATACCTATAACTTCTTAAAACTTAGACCTGGTGTTTCTACGAAACACTTGTCTAAGAACTAGAGAAGTCATAAGTAAACCGAATATAGTACGATGACCAACCTCTCTGTCCTAATGGACATTGGACAATATACAATACTCTGTATAAGTCCCCTGAGACTAATAACTCATTCACTGTGTGTCGTAGGTTGAAAACTGTACTATGGTTATGAAGAATTACACCGCTGTTTAATGCTCCTTACCTAACCATCCACTGATATAGGTAAATGTCATAGACATAATTTCAAAAGGTACATCTCACTCTATAAAAATAGACGTACAGATATATCAATTTGAAATTGGTTCATAACAACGGATATTCAAAATCAAATATTTGCCGTCCGGCAAACAACCCAGGTGACTTCCTCAAATATCACTAATTACAATGAATCCCGATATAATGAGAATGACCACCTAATTCCCAATAACTTACTCCCACTCATCATCTATAAAACCATACAGATGTGAGAATCATACCTGGTAAATACATACCTGGAGCAAGTGTCTAATCGGGAAATCTGTTTTCTTTTAACAGTACACAGTGAAACTGAAACATTGAAATGTTTCGATGGGGTATCCTGGTATTCCTAGTAATGCCTCTTCCATTATCCATATTCACAACTGTAACCGTGTAATTCTTTGTCACTTCTCCAAATCCCTTTATATGTCTTTAGTCATTACCTTCTGTACACCCCTTTAGCCCAAATGGTTTTCTTCCTTCCCTACCGTTCGGCACCAGCCTATGGTTTGGAAGAAGACTATCCAATAAGCATAAAGGGTGTACTGTCCTAATCCTAGGAGCACTCGCAATGCGAGAGAAGGTGAAGATAAAAGACAACCGAATGAACCTTATTCCTATTTCTCCTGAACCAGAATCCATCCCCGAACTGGAACAAGTTCCTTTCGAGTTAGTATATAACCATACGATGGAGTATCCAATAAACTGTGGATCTTCGTAGTGATACGGAGTGTCCTGGAGAATTACAAAGGTGATTTAGGATAGGCGAAGAAGTACTTGGTTTGGTCGTGAATAGCAGTCGTAATTTACTTTGCCCACTTACTAGTCCCTTTCTTTGTCTTTACTTAATACCTTCCGTACACCGTTTAGGCTAAATGGTTTTCTTCCTTCCCTACCGTTCGGCACCAGCCTAAGGTTTGGATGAAGACTATCCAATTTGCGTAATAGGTGTACTACTCCTAAACCAAGGAGTACTCGCAATCTGAGAGGGAAGGTAAAAGGAAAAGACAACTGAATAGCCCTATTCGTTTTCTCCAGAACCAGAAACCATCCTCGAATTCCTTCGAGTTCGTATATAACCATACGATGGTTTTGTCCAATGGAAGTGGACGTTCGTAGTAATACGGGGTGTCCTGGAGAAAAGGGTAAAAGTAGGAGTGGCAATGAGGTTTGCAACTCTGACAATCCAAAAGCCAGTGTTAAGAAGGTTCGGTCAACTTGGTCACTGAGTCATAGTTTAGGGTCGGGTCAATGGTCGCTGCCAAAGAGAGAGAGAAAAGAAACACTCAGCGTGCACTCTAACCTAGATCAGAATGGTTATCACTTTATCTAATCAGGAAACCTCCCACTGTAACCTCAAATTCTTCTCCAAACCTGAAAGAAGAATTAGTCGGGATCACCCGAAGAGTAAACCAACTCATCAGTGGGAATCGGGATCCAACTATCATCGCATGATAACTTGACGGAATCCACTCAAGTCACCACACTCCAGAAGGTATGCACATGCCTGGCAAGTTTCAGTTTCTTTAGAAACTCCCGATGTGATTTTTACCCCTAGGACCCAAGTGACCTTGACGAATAATCAACAAATCAAAAGGTCCTAGTCAAGTTCAACCCGTCATTATCTTGATTGCGTTAAACCCACCCGCACGACCCTTGACGAATAATCAACAAAGTCGCACGACTGTCCTAACCAATCCACATATCCATGCGACAGAAAGCATTATAGAGCTACCGCACACTACGCCTCGGCGAATAGCAACGACAAACGTAGCGCGAATACTATGCAATACTAATCCGAAATGACGGAGGGCTACGAATGGTTTTTGGCGAAAAACCTTTTACCGTAATGAACTTGATATCGTTGAAGGAACTGGATAACTTTTTATAAAAATATAGTGACGAAAACCTTTACTAAAGAGGTCACTCCCGGTGAAGGGATCTCGGCTCTTTCCCCATAGAATGAGGTGCAGGATATTCCAACTGAATACCACGATGCAAAGCAAAAGTAATCGGCTATAGTGAAGCCATTGCCCTGACGCAAACTTTTTGTCCAAGGGGTCACTCCCGGTGAAGGGATCTCGGCCCTTGCCTCGTCGACTGAGGAGCAGGGTATTCCAACTGAATACCACTATGCAAAACAAAAGAGAACGCCCTTGCAATAACAGCTTTTTGAAAAATTGTTCCAACAACATCAGAATAGGTTTGTTTAGCTTGCATTGATCCGAATCAACGCAGTCCCATCAATTGATCACACCACAAAGAACGAAAATAATATGACGTACATATATGCCATCCACATTCGCCACTGGGTCCCGTCATTACCCGTTAGGTTAGCTAACTAACGACAGAGCGGGGACTGAACTAGCGCGGATGCAAAACATATACAACATCTACTAATATATATATACCAATATATAATATTTCGCTCAAGGCGTGATAAAATGCAACATCACAGAAAAGTACAGCATCACAGAACAATACAGATATCTGGAATCCCCGGGTTTCACAGAGCCGCTGCTGAAACCCGACGTTCCCCTGGTCGTGTGGATAGCCTGTGCAATGAAAATCCTAGACCCCTACGGGCGCGGCAAGTCACCCGCCAAAACCTGAAGCGAGGCAGCCCCCTTCAGCAACGTGAATGGACCACCCAGCACTTCACGGAATCCGGTAACTTGGGCACCCCTCCTGGGTCAACCTGTACCCCCTACGAGTGCGGCGAATAGCCCGCCAATCCTAGAGTGAAGCCCCCTCCGTCTCAATGCCATGAGATGCGGGCCCGTTGCCCTCTAGAACCCGGCTATCCGTGCACCCCACCTTGGGGTAATCCTAGTACAGAAAGTAAAATATACATACACCGGGTACATCGACCGCAACCTGGCCGTGCCCCAAAATAATAATACAAACAGGCAGTGACGGCAGTCCACATGTCGGACGCTCGCCCCGCAATATCAAATGTACATAATATAACAAAACTGTACTATCACTGCAACCAGGCTATCCCCCACGACCGATCCGCAACATCACAGCAAAACACAGAACATCAACGTGAATGTCACGTTCGCAAATCCGTCTAAAAGGGCTATAGCAGATAGACATGATTTACCGATCAAGTGACATTCACGGTCGCAGATATAATGTAAATACTGTGAACTAATGTGTTTAAACCTTTCGATCGATCAAATTTATCGAAGTGGGCCCCAAGCATTACTGTAGCACTTAAAGAGAGTCTAGGCCCAAAAAGAATATTCCAAAAACCCCATTTTCAACCCAGGAGCTCACTGCAAAAATTTGGTCCAATGAATAGTAAAAACGGCCGCGGAACCGCCGCAAATACGTGGTTTTGGCCGTGGTTCCACGGTGGAATAGTGAGATCACGCTACCAAATTTTCACAGAATGCTTAGAATTCCCTGCACATGTCACTGCAATGTACTGAAAAATTTTTGGAGCCAAAAAAATTTCGACAGAAAACTTTGCAAATGAAAATGGGTTTTCGGAAAATCCGTTCGATCGAACTTGTAAACACGTTAGAGCAAGCAAGACTAGGTTAATGGCGTGGCTTTGATACCATGTTGCGCCACGGCAGCGCCCCGGCCGTCTATCCGAGGCCATAATGCGGAATCAAAATTTTTCTTAACTTTAAACTGGCGCTACCGCGGACAATATACCCGGATCGTAACCATTAACCGATACTAGCTAACTAGAGATGGGGTGAGAGATATACCGAGCGATCCGTGTCCTTCGGTCTTCTCGTCGTCGTCCCGATCTCCCGCGGAATCACCATTCGTCGTCTTCTCGTCGGAAAGGGCACCACGTAGCCGGATTCTTTTACGGGCTCCCACCTCTGGACCGAGGCAACTCGGGCGCGAAGTTGGCTAGCCGACGCGTCCAAGATTTGCTGTAGATGTAGTGTAGAATCTATTGTCTCTTTTGGGATTTATGTTGCCATTGGTGATGGAGGAATGATGTTAAGAAAAAAATGGTGCTTTCATTTTTTTCAAAACAAGAAGAAGAATGAGATGAATAAATATGTGCCACACCCATAATGAAACTCTCTCATACTTTTTTTCAAATGGTGGAGGAAAAATCTCAAAATCAAGAAGGAAGGTGAGTGTAGGAAAAGCAAGAGGTGACCACATCCAAAGTAAACCTCACATCAACTCCTAATCAACTCCAATCCATTCTAATCACCATTAATGCAAAAGAAATGATGATAGAAAAGAATGGTATCAAAAGATGCTTTCATAATCAATCCATATGCAAGAAACCCCTCCACAATATGTTATTTGCAAACTTGCAAATAACACCCTCCATCGAAAAGTCCGCCCGTGAAGGAACAAAGGAAAACCGGCCGGAACGGAATGCAAACTAGCAACTTCAGAAAACTGATCCCGTAATAAATTACAGGAAAAACCCCGCTACTGCATATACATGCCCGCATTTGTATTCCCACTGAACACAAATGCAAAGAGACAAAATCTACACTATCTAATACTAGGATCCAGCTTAAGCCAAAGCCGGCTAGTAAAATCCGTCCGATCACGATCCGTGCAATACCGCACGTATCTGATCGAACCCTGCCATATCTCCATACGGCCTCTACAGCGTTTCGCCCGAAACTTGAGTAACTGTCTGTGTGGGGGACTCTAAAGACTCGTCAATACTATGGCTGTGGATTTAACCACTAGCACGTCAGAGGTATTAGCCATACGTGACGGGCTACCAGCTATTGACCAAAAGGGACGTCGATGAGCGAACTCATCCTGACACCCTACTGAGCCTGTCAGTGACAATATCCATACAGTCCGGTCCATTCGCCTATGAGTATCGCATGGCGGGCCTAGGGGGTTGGTAAAAGTCAGACCCCCAAAAGCGGTACAAGTCGTGTCGGAGTGTAGCCCAGAACACCCTGAGATACTACTGGAATACCTACCAGTAAATCTCCTGCCTCGGCCGAGGGCTTTGTGTAATGGCTCTCCTAGACACAGCACGACCTCACCCCCAATACCGGGAGAGACGAACCCCTGCAGATCCGCTCACTGCCTCCATGTGGCTCGGGACTATACCCAACTAAAACCTGTTTGCACGACTCCTTTGAGCCGTGGTAGGGTAGTAATCAAAGTACAGTGGGAACTCACACGAGAGAAATGACGATCTCAGGTCGATGAACTAACCTGTACACATGTCACCAGGGAACTGCCATCTGACGTCTGATATTAGACCAACTAGCATGTTCCCGGCGAGTCCTGTCCGGTGTACTCATAACCCAATGAGCACCTGTATACATCTTAGGTGAACCAACTGACACCAGTGGCTTGTGAGACCGGCCACCGCCCCTCGTCGGGGTCTCGACTGTATACACTAGTCTACTAATGGAGTATCGATGCCCTGTCTCGAAACTGCCACGACTATGGACCTTTTAACGATGTGCTTATAGACCCCAGCTCCTACGTATATGATCGCCATCATACTGCTGGTCGTCAAGCAAGAATCCTAGGGGCTCTATCAATGTGTAATAGCGACCTGTCAGGTCACCTAAAGCAGTACACGATGATAAAGATAAACCAGATAGCATACTATCATCTCGAGTAAGACTGTCCTATCGGGATAGGTCCTCCCTCAATCATTGCAATCACGTGCCTGTGATCCAATAATTGACTCTGAGGGCACTATCTCCAACAATCTCCCACTTGCACTCAAGGCTAATTATTGCGATGTCGCGTACTAACAGCCCGTGTGATACCAAACACCCAACTCCTCTACTAGTCAGTCTCACAAAGCTCGTTTGCGAAACTATTGCGTTCGAGGAATAGCCTCAGTAAGTGGATCCGCCTGGATGTTTCTTTCTATGTCTCTCTATATCTCAAGTTCGCGGAGAAAGCCATCTCCCGAAATGAGCAATACCTGTCTTGGAATGTCTGGATGTCTGATGGGACATAGTTCATAAATGAACTCCAAATCCAAACTTCTAAGACTGTATCGTCAACTGAACTTAATCAGTATCCTGCGCCATACCTTCCCTCAGTATCCGCCTGGACCACCTGTCCAAAATACTGCCCCTCGTCAGAGGGAAAACTATAACTCTGACAGTCACTCTGTCATCCAGGTCACCTTGGAAGCCTGGAATGATAACTGTCTCCTAAAGGAGGCTGCTGTTATCATATCCCTAGAACATCAACTTATGTTCTAAAACTGCTTCCGACTGTTTCTCCAAGATTGGATCAATATCAACTTATTGCACCTACTGCAAGAACAACATCTGGTGTGGTACTTGACATCTCATGATTGACTCAATTGCCTGAGCAAGTGATCTGTCAATCATGCGTATCCCTCCCCCTTTAGTCTGTAAGACACCTTTAGAGAGGGTGACTCCATCACCTGCAGGTACACTACCGTGCCAGGAGTCGTCCATTCTAAATACTCTTAGAATGCTGTCTAAGTACCCTGATTGGGAAACTACCCAAATCTAGATCTAAAACCATAGATCTAGTAACCAGTATGTCAGATATAATGTCCAAGTCCCATGTGGAGGAACCACTGTGTGACGACCAAAGTATAACCGATCGTAGTATAGGAATATCACTTCCTACTCTGTGTATGTCATCCATATACCATGACATCACACCCTACTACCTTCTCAACAGATCCATCCCCTATTCTGACGAAGTCAAACCTAAGACTGTCCGTCAGAAATAGATGATCTATCTCCGCTATATCTGCTGTAGTCTATAAATAGACATAAGCGACCTGTCTACCAATGCTTCCGCTGCTCCCACTGACTACGACAACCCTCTGGCAGAGTCATATACACGTACACTTCTAAAACTAGTTTAGAAAGACGCTATAGTCATCCTCCTGCCGGGTCTCACAGTATGGAACAACAGCAATGGCAATTGTGGGTAAACAAGAACCTCCCTGTATAATCCATCGTACGGCATCCTCTAGTCAAGGGTATAGATCAATCATCAAGTCAAATTCATCACGTACGGAAAATCATCGTACGGCGGCATTAAACCATTAGGGATCCTATCAGCCTATATGACAATGAGGGTACGAACCCAAGGTCTCGCACGACAATCACTCATGATTCACAACATACATAAATATATCTATATACCTATGTCCCAGGTCACATCCATAACAATCTCGTATCAGGGGACCGACAAGGTATCAACCATCTCAATCGACTTGCATCCGTATACCAACATATCATCAAATCATCATATCCCACATCAATGTCAATTTTACATATACATTCTACCTTTACTATAAGCATAAGTATCTAATCTAACATACACACCCGAACCATACAATCGGTTTTTAAAAGATGCGAATCGTAGTTTTGAAAGTAGGGGCTACGGTGTTTTTAAGGAAAATGATATCATTTGAAAATCCGTAACGTCCCTCAAGGTATCTGTTTTAAAAGATGCATACGATCCTTTAGTTTGGAAATAGGTATAGTTCGGATGACACATTACGTCGGCTATTTAGTCTTATAGTACCCTAAACGACAATATCATCGAACATCATCCTCAAATCCCGTCATCACATATTAGTCGTATCATGTCACTTCTAACTATCCTTTAGTTTCTAATACGGTTTCTCTAACTATCTTTTAACTCTATCTATAGTTTTCTATTAAAGGTTCCTTTAACCATATTCTATATATAAATCGGCTTCCATCAGAGTTTGCGGGGTTGCTATATGCCATCCACCCGACTTCCCCGTTGATATAGATCTACTCACCTGATCCATGCTTGCCGAAGTCGATGACGCCACGCTCCATCGTCTCGGAATCCACGCGAAGGTACCTACAATAATACTCAATCGAAATCGCTATTAAAATCGAATCCAGAAAACCGATACGGCACACGGCACGCTCATAGGTTAAAACATATGGCCTACGCGTGCAAAAACAATCAAACAACCCTTGTTGTTGATGTACAAACATCTAACAACCAAATACAAATCCAAATAGCAAAACTTAGCATTCAAAATAACGAAAACATAGCCAAAAACCACACCAAAGTGCTCCCAGATTTTGACTCAGGTGAAATTGGGATGAAAAAACAATACTGGGATGATGTATATAGAGTATTTGACCTACAGAAGCAACCTGGACCCAAAATTCCCCCATGTGGCCGGCCACAATGCCCCAAAATCCGGCCTCCTCAGCCCCCAATGATTAGATGGGGTTCGTAAGGTCAGGGTGGTCTCCTAGTACCCTAATTTGGTCCCTGGTATTGTCTGGTAAGCTCAGAAATTCCCCGGGTTGCTCCAGATTCACTGTAGGCACACCAAATGCAACAAAACCGACATGGAAAAAATTCTAAGTTTGTATTCTCTATTCTAGGTCCACCAATTGATCTCTAGGGTCTTTTACATCCTTACTTCTGATCACAAGTCCACAAGTCACCCAAACCCTCTCTAGAATTTTCTAACTTCATAAATCACCACTAAACCAATTCTAAACTAAAACTAGAATATAAAGAAACTTAAAACTAACTAAAGGGTAGAAATTATACCTCATTAATGCAACTAAGAAAAACTCTAAAAGTCCCAAGTCTTCAAAATCTAACTTTTCCTGGTCCAATGTGGTGAGGGTGAGGAGGTGATCATTTTTTGTGAAAGGGGCATAGGATTTTGAGGAGTATTTTGAGATGGTCATGAGGGTAGATGATGGAGCTTGAAGATGAAGAAGGAGATGAAAAAATGGTGAGGGGAAATGAATGGGGAAGCACTCTCTCTCTCTCTCTTTCTCACTCTCATTCTCTCTCCTAGCATGGCCTCAACATCATTATGTCCCCTCTCTCTCTCCTCAAGTCATCATGACATCTTTTCCCTTTTCTTTTCTTTTCTTTTGTCACCAATAAACACATAAACCCAATAAAACAACACAAATGAAATAACATGTAACATGTTATAGTGCACCAACCATGGAAAACTACAGAAACACGGATTTGGCTTAATCGCGATTAGCAGTGCACTAATTGGGTTTTTATCCAAACTGCATATAATAAATTTTAAAAATGCCAAATCCTTTAAATATATTTTTAAATGAATAAATCATTTTAATCTCCAATTTTTTCACAATTATTGGTATATATTTATACCTTTTTTCGAAAACCCAAATTTCGAAAATCGTCAGTTTTCGGGAAATATAATATTTTAATATTAAATTCCAAAAATAATATTTTATATTTTTCTGAAATGTTACACTGTTGCACAACTTGTAATAAGAGCTTAGTACCGGCTATGTACAGAAGGATTAAAGGAGATCCCCATTCAGTTGGACGAACTTCTGAAAAAATGATGGATTCGTCCTAGTACTGTTGGATATATGTATGCCCTAATGGCCATTATATGATAGTGGATGTATCGGTGTGTGTAAATATTTATTCAGAGGACATTCTTGCCCGACATGATAGTATGCTACTATAACATTTCAGAAAAATAAAATATTATTTTTGGGAAATTACATAACTAAAATAATAAATATTAGGAATATTTTAATGGTGTGGTATAATTAAATACCGATAATTTGGGAAATATTGGGAAGTTAAATTGAATGGTGAATTTTGGAAGAATTTATGTGATTTAAGAAAATTATAAATTCTTTATGATTAATTATATTCTATTTTAATGTTAATCTCGATTAAATATCACTAATCGTGTATTAAACTTGATTGGTGCACATGACATGCACCATATCATGTTACACACTTGTTTCATTTTTGAACCATGTCATCTTGTTTTCTTTTATAAGTATATGGGTTTTTAATTGTTTTTGGTTTTAAAAGGAAAAGAAAAGAAAAAGAATAAACAAAAGGAAATGGGCAAGAGAGAGAATAGAGAGAGAGGTGAGGGGTCATTGACCATGGCTCACATTGGTGTCTCCTTCATTATCTTCATCATTTTTTTCCCTCCCCTTCCTCTCATGGCTGCCCTCTTACCCCACCTCCTCTACCTCCTCACCATAACCTCAAATACACATCAAAACCCTTCATCCTCTTCACAAAAATCAAGCACAAGCTCATTACAAGCATGTAGAACCAAGAAAGTTTGGATATTGAAGACTTGGGGTAACTCAAGAAAATTCTTGAGTTGCCAAGTGAGGTAATTCTTTCATCATTAGTGTAGTATTTCAATTCCTTTAGCATCCATTATAGTTTAGAAGTGTTTAAGTGTAGTTTAGTGATCTTGGAAATTTCCAAGATGAGGTTTAGGGCATGATTTGGGTTGTGATTGTGTATTGAGGTGTAATTGGTTACTACAACCCCTTTAGTGTTAAAACTTGGACAAAACATGAGAGTAAAACCCCAATTCACAAACTTAGAAATCCCCGATATCGGATTTGTGTTGTATTTGTGAGGTTGTTTCGAGATCTGCTATAACCCGGGGGCTATATAAGTAAAGTCGCAATTACTATGAGTCGTGCAGGCAACCTAGGAGCTAAACCTAAGACCCGAGACCTCAACCATCATTCATGGCCGCAAATATATTCCCCATGGCCGAAATTTGCCGCCTGGGTACTTCAGAATTGATTCGTATTGGGTCCTTGGCTTTATCTTCAGTAAATTAGACCCTCCACATATGTAGAATTGGCTAGTTTCACCTGAAACAAAATCTGGAAGAGTTTTCATATGTTGCTGCTTTAGTTTTGCGACTATTTATTACTTGGATTTTAGTTTTTTGGTTTTAACTCGATGTCTTAACGTTTGTACGTCGATATCGGGTGTGGTTTGGTTGATTTGAATGAGTAGATCTTAGGTTTTAATCTATGTGTGATTCGTGTGCCGTTTTGGTTTTCGTGCGTGATTTCTGTTTACGATGCAATGTGTGTATGTATGTAGGTACCCTCATGTGGACATGGAGCAACAAGGATGAGCGTGGCGACATCGACTTCGACAAGCAAGGATCAATGAGAGTAGATATATATCTATGGGGGAAGTCGGGTGGATGGCGTATAGCACCCCCGCAGTTTCGTAGTGTAGCACGCGAATGCGTTATGATATATATTATATATGTTTTTGTGAAACATGGATATATAGTAAGAAGGGCCTTCGGAGATCATGGGATAGTGTTTGAATATTAGAATTTACTGTTTTAGTTTAATTCTTAGTTACGAAACCCTAGTGTATAGGTATACACGCACACACATGCACACACGTGATATGTATTTGTAGGGTTCCTAGGCACACCCATGAGGTTCTACAACTGATCAAATATGTCCAATTCAAATTTTTTCATGTGCCAAAGAACCCTATACTAGATCGTTAACTAGAGGTAAGGTGAAAACATGCAAGCAAACTACTTTGCTACTAAGTGAAAAGGATTACAACCTTTGTAGATCCGGTCCTCCACTGCTTTAGCTCCGTGTTGACGTCCCTCTGCTGCGATCATCGGAATCCCGGACTCTAGCGATGGTTTCGTCGGAGAAATGATCGGGCTAGGTCGTTGACTTCGATGCCGAAGATGATCTACGTCGAGGCGACTCAAACCAAAGCTCCATCTTCACTAGGTCATGAAACTTGTGAAGATAACACACTCTAATACATGGAAAGTGGTAGAGGATGAAGAAATAGGAAGTGGGTTCACTTTAGAATTGGATTTCTCACTTGATTTCATCACTTGGAAATTTTCAAGAATGGTTTTCTTCACTTGAAGAAGATGAAGATGAAGAAGAAGAAGAAGAAAAGAAAATGAATAATGAATTATCTCAAAAAGAAAATCAAGTGATGTCTATCATTTAGCAACCATGGGTGAGTAAACTCATGTAGAGAGTAAACTAGGGTTTAGGCTAATGGTTGGGTTAAGGAATAAAAACAAAATGGTTACTTTGTCAAAGATGCATGAAGCATCAAGAAGCTTCTTGCATAAAACAAAGCAACCATTTAGTTTTTTCTTTTTAACCAAAAATAAATAAAGTAAATAAAACCCTAACCATTTACTAAACATGGTGTATAACATACACACACCCAAGTTTGCATGTATCATCAAACATGATACAATCAAGTGCACAAAAATATATCACATATACTACTTGTGCACATCAAGTGAGAAAATCAATCTTAAGTGAACAAATACTAGTTAATGTAAAATAATATATCATATATATAATTATACATTAAATCATTAAATCAACACTTGATTTAATGATCCGGTCATGACGCATATAACCGACTAATATCAAGTGTATCAATGTGTCGAATCAACACTTGATTCGGTAACCCGGCTATATCTCATAAAACAATCCAATGATACAAATCGCGAGAATAGAATACAGTATCACATACTGGTATTATTCTCGGTCCTGCACATATCTCATATGCGCTCCTATTTCGTTTCGCTTGAGCCAGGAAACCTCTGTGTAGGACTTTAAAGACTCGTCAATACGCCGGCAGTAGGTGATGATCATATCAAACACCCACAAGCCGCAAGCGGTCTGCTAAACGTAACGGGCACCCGGGTATTGAGTGATCAGAAGATCAACGAGCAAGCCCGCTCACACTCCTGTGAATCCAACCAGCAACACTTACCGTACAGTCCGGTCTGTTCGTCTGATATGTCGTATATCTCGCCTAGGGGTGGTAAACGTCAGACCCCAGTAGCTTGATAAGTCATGCCGATGTAAGGTCCATAACATAGCATGAAACTACAGATAACTCTTACAAGTATATCACAGCAACCCTGGCCAGGGATTTCCAGTTATGGCCAGTCGAGTATAGCGCAACATCAACCCCCAATACCGGGAGAGACGAATCCCCTCCTATCGCTCATTGCCTCTATGTGAATCGGGACTGTACCCAAAAACCACCTGTTTGCACGACTCAGTAGAGCCATGGTAGGGTGGAAATCAAAGCACAGTGGGAGACACACAAGACTCTATGACGATCTCGGGTCAACAGACTAAGCTGTACCAGTGTCACCAGAGAACTGTCATCTGACGTGAGGTATAATACCATCTGGGAGTTCTCGGCGAGTCTGTTCAGTGTACCCAGTCTCCACTGAGCACCCGCAAACCATCTCTGATGTCAAACACCAATGGATATGGGATCATCCATCGCCCATCACATCGGTCGAGAAGATATACGCTAGTCTACTTTGGAATATCGATGCCCCGTCTCGATATTCCCATGACTAGGAACATTGAAGGATGTACTCATGGACTACCCAGGCCCCACTAGTATGATCTACATCATAGTCCTGGAAGTCGAGCACACATCCTAAGGGCTTTATCAACATGTAATAGAGAGACTGCAAGTATACATGTTAAGATAAAGAGCAACCAGATAGCGTACTATCATGTCGAGCAAGAAAGTCCTACCTATATATGTCCCAGCATCCACCACAATATACATCATATGTACAGTAATGGCCTCTAGGGCATACATATAACTAACAATCTCCCACTTGCTCTAGGTCCATCTGTAGCAGTGGTTGCAGTATCTAATACTCAACCATCCGATAAAAGTCTCTCTTTGGGAAAAGGCCTTTGTGAGTGGATCCGCCGTGTTGTCCTCTGAGTCTACTCTCCTAACCTCGATCACCCTGGAGATCAACTATCTCCATGATCAGGTGATGCTGCTTCAGAATATGTCTGGGTCACTGATGGGATCGGGGTTCCTGGGCCAAAGCCACACTTCTATTGTCACACAATGGAAGGAACCTAGTTCATCTCATGAACCAATATACACCCAAACAGCCTCTTTGGTAGTATCTTTAATAGCGATGTTACCAGCCTTTATCGTCTAGTTTTCCACGGTATCTAGCTTGGAACTCGTCCAACATACTATCCCTCCACTGAGGGTAAAGAAAATGCCTACGACGGACATTCAGTCGTCCTTATCACCCTGGAACCTTTCCAGTGATTCTCCCCAGGATCAACTGATATCATTTCACTACAAATAGTGAGAATCCTAACACCCATTTAGATCTATCTCATAGATCCAAAAGCCAGGATTTAAGAGGTATCACCTTTATCCTATTGGAGAATCCTTGTGATAAGAGGAGATCGACCGTGTGTAGTATAGGAAACTCTTTTCCTATCAAGAGTATGTTGTCCACGTACAATACGAGGATGACCACCTTACTCTCTACTACCGTTTTGTATATACAAGGTTCATTTACCATTTTGATGAAGTCAAACACTTTGACTACCACATCAAAACAGACGTTCCAACTCCGCGATGCCTGCTTTATTCTGCAAAGCAACTTGCACATGTTTCCGCTGCTCCCACTGTTTACGAAGCCCTCTGGCTGTGTTCTTATAGACGTTCTCTTCTAAATCATTATTTAGAAAAGTAGTCGTGGCACCCAACCACCAGATATCGTAGTCATGGTATGTAGCAATGGCAAGTAGGATCTGGATGGACTTAGGCATAGCCACTGGAAAAGGTTTCATCAGTATCCACGCCTGGTCGATGACGAAAACCTTTAACAACTCTAGCTTTGAAAGTTTTAACTTTTCCGTCTACACCAAGTAATCTTCTCAAGACATACTTGCTCCTGATGGGGATTTAACCCTTCAGATATAGCATCCAAAGTCCATACTTTGTTGGTGTACATGGATTCCATCTCAGATCGCTAAGCATCCAGCCATTCTTACAGAGTCCCCACTCTTGATGGCCTGCTCAAAACTAGTTGGGTCATCATCTCATGATGCAATCCTCGCTCCTACTGTCATCGAGAAACCGAAGTATCTCTCAGGCAGGCGAGGAACCCTGCTAGATTGGCGGAGAGGCTGAGGTTCGTTGGGGACTTATTGAATCCTTTGGTTCTGTCAAATCATCAGCTGCAGTTTTGTATAGCTGGAACCTTTCCAGTTGTACAGAACTGACCTTGCCTCGATCTTGTCCGGATTTTGCTTTTGACATAGGCCGGACAATCCCAAATCTTAACTTACTTAAGAGATAGACTCTTCCCATACCATATGTTATATGGAGTGGTAGGCAATGATTTGATTCGAACCCAATTCAATAGATATGCAGCTTCTCAAGTGCACAACCCCAAAATGAAATAGGTAACTCAGTAGTACTCATCATAGCGCACAACATATCTAATATGGTGCGATCGCTCTGCCCTGATACACCGATGTGCTGTGGTATATTCAGAGGAGTAATACGGAGAGAGAATCTCATTCTCCTTTAGAATAGTCCAGGAACTCTATGCACAAGTATTCTCCTCCCTGATTTTATCATAGGACATAATACTTATACCCGGTTTTTGGTTCTTTACTTCTAACTTATATTCTGTGAATATCTCAAAAAAGCTTCGGACTTATGTTTCAACAAGAACATATGACTGAATCTTGAGAGATCATCAGAGAATGTAATGAAGTACAAAGAACCGGTCCTGGCATGTGTAGACAGGGGACCTTACATACATCATCATGTATCAGTCCCAAGAGTTCACTAACTCTTTCTCTGTTGCCAGTAAACGGAGCTATGGTCATCTTATCTTTGTGACATGACTGGCAAGTTTCATAAGATTTAAATTCAAACTAATTTAAATATGCATCTAAAATGTAACTTAAGCTAGTCGGGTCACATTGATATGACCTAGTCTACAATGCCTCAAGAAGGATCCGTTCATTTCTGAACTCTTCCTCTTGTGTGTGTTCTGTATACTAGGAACTGTAGTTTGATTTAGAACGTTAATGCTTTTAGATAACGTGCCTGAACCGATCAACTTTTGAAATAGGAAATGTTCAAAACATTATCCATCAATACAAAATTATATCCTTCTTTACTAATAAAGCGATTGATATGATTTTGTACATCAAGTTCGGTATCTAATAGCATTTGTTCAGAATCAATGCATTGGTAATACAGGGTGACAGCGACCAACAGACTTGGCTGCAACACTTGCCCCGCTTTCTGTCTCATGAAACTTATTACTCATTCTCAGTTCTCTACCTTTCTGTAGCCTATGTAACGAATTACATTTGCGGGATCCTGATCCGGTATCTAATACCTAGGACGTAGAGGACACTGAGAAACAGTTCTTTGTAATGGACACACCCGAAGGAGATGCATCATATGCACTTTCTTCATTTGGGCGGCATAGGAATTCTGGTATTCCCCTATTTCCTGCTCTGTCTTATAACAATTATAAGTTGGAGCGGGACCAACATTCCCCAGCTCAGTATAACAAGCGAGTTCGGTCAATACATCCATATTATTATCTTGATTAAGGCATGATATGGTCGCTACCTGGAGAGAGAGAGAGAAGAAAACACTCTGCGTGCGCTCTTGCAAGATTAGATTGGTTATTTATTTTATCTAATCAGGATGGCTCCCACTGTTTTTATCAAATCTTCCTTCAAACCCTAAAAGGAAAGACTAGCCGGGATTAATTACACTCTACAAGTTCGCCAATCTTTCAGCCAGGCCAGTGTCGGTACTTTGAGGGAGGTTCCCCGTGCTTTCGCACGGACCTAATTACAACAAACCTCGTTTTCCCAGGGGCGTAACCCCGTTGACACCTTTCTAGACACCTACTTGATCGGCTAATTGCAAAGTGAAAAACTCTCCCAGGAGTAACAATTACTCACAGTGGGTATCGGGATCCAACTATCATATAGAAGGTATGCAATCTTATTGCAAATTTCAACACTTGAAACTCCCGATAATGGTTTTTACCCCTATCACTTATGACCTTAACTATGGTCAACAAATCATAAGCACTAGTCAAGTTCTACCCGTCATTTCGTGATTAATTAGACCCACCCACATGAACCTTAACTAAGGTCTACAAAGTCACCCGACTGTCCTAACTAATCGCATCATATGCGGTGTAGGAAGACATCACTTAGCTACCGTACACTATGCCTTGATTATGGTCAACAAACACAGCACGAATACTAAGTACTCTACTTTCTAAAATGACGGAGGGTTGCGGATTGTTTTTAAGAAAACCTTTAACGCTTTGAACTTGATCTCGTTGCGGAATCAAATGGTTTTTAAATAGAATGTTTTTGAGGCTTTTCTAGTTTTGCTAAAGGGGTAACTCCCGGTGAAGGGATCGTCGGCCCTTTCCTCAACGAATAAGGTGCAGGATATATCATATATACAGCTGTGCAAAGCAAAAACTATAGAAGCAATCAAAACACAAACCGAGGGTTATAGCATCTGCCAGTTATTGCTAAAGGGGTCACTCCCGGTGAAGGGATCGTCGGCCCTTTCCTCATCGAATAAGGTGCAGGATGTTCTACAAGGAACACCGCGATGCAAAGCAAGAACCGTAGCTACCTGTTTTTATTTTTGAAATTCGATTCCACAACATCTTTTAGGTTTATTTTCTTTCATTAATCTCATTAATGAATGTCCCATCATTTAAGTCTACCTAAACATCACAGATAAATATAACGTACGCTTATGCCATCCGCATTCGCCTCGATGTCCCGTCTGCACCGTTAGGTTAGGTAACTAACGCCAGAGCGTGGCAGGGCTAGCGCGGGTGTAAAACATAAGCAACATCTATATAATATATTATATATACTATATACAATATCTATCTGAACAAATCACATGATCACATCACAGATAACGCAGCAGAAAAAATCATATGAAACATTGGATATACTAGGACGTCTGTGTTTTATTTTGAGCCTGAATAAAACACGGATTCCACGATCGTGATGAATAGCCAATCACATACCCCTAGACCCCTACGAGAGAGGCAAGAAACCCTACTAATTCTAGGGTTAGGAGACCCGGACTCGACTCCTCGAGATGGTCTCCCACTGGACCCTAGAACCCGGTTACTTGTGCTCCCCTCCTTGGGTCTATCCTAACGTGGAAAAGTAAATAATATACATCAACGGTGACATCTTCCGCAACCTGGAAGTGCCCCAATAAAAGAATATTACATACAAGTTTTTACATGATTGAAAATGAAAAAACACTCATCTCACATAAAAAAAACTCCGGCTATTCAAACACGACGATCCAATATAACATATCCAGCAACACATAACATCACATGTCTTCAACGTATGTAAATATGCGCATCCCAATTGTCGTTGACATATAGCAACGAAACCGGCGATATCACATATTACACTTACGGTCGCGGAAAAGAAAGTGTAAAACTACAACAGTTGGAATCCGCAACCTTTTTAGACATCGCATGCCTAATCAAATGAATTCCTTAGACATCGCATGCCTAACAATTATAAACCCCGCATTTTAGTCTCATTATCGAAAACACTTTTCAATATCAAGTCGGGCAATTCAACAAGATTCCCGACATTTTGATCGAAAGCTCGTCGCAAACTTTAGTAGACGGCCGCACCCCTGATACCGTCGACGAAGTGCACCAAGGCGGAACACCGTTGCCACGAGCACCCGAACGGATGCTTTCGGCGACGGGGTTCTCCTACAGTCACTTGGTCCGGGTTATGGGGTGTGGCTGTCTATTAAGTTTACCCGGCGAGTATCCGCGTATGCTACGTGATTGCGACGGACTTTTGATCACATCAAAATTCCGTGGCAACCGATCAAGTGAGACTAAACTGCTATGTTTATAACATCCAAATCAGTTATCTCATAACTACATGTGGATTCCAAATATTGTATCACATTCCAGATAAATAGAAAATGTTAAACTTTCCGATCGAACAATCAAACACCCAATGTTTCCCGAAATAGCTCAACTCTTGAAATAAGTTTAAAAACATCCACTTCATGCCACAGTACCAACGGTCCAGCCATAGAAGGGTCAAGCCAACGCCTCACATGTGGCAAGCCGTACTGCCCAAAACCCTAAGGTTCAAAAGGGCAGTTCAAGACGGTCACATAATCGAGTTATGCTTTGTTGTCTTCTAGATGGTCCATCGAGTTACTTGCACTACTTAGAACGTTCTTAAACCATGGAAAAATCCAACACTTGGAAATTTCCCGGCAGGGGAAACATTGGGTATTTATATCCGGTCGAACTTTTTAACATGTTCTAAAATTACCCGGAAAAACACAGACAAAGCTAAACAATCCGATCGAAACAACGAACTCCCAATACAACCCAACAACTCAACTCTTGAGTGCAAATTAAAAATTCCCAGAAAACTCAGGAATAAAATAAAGAAATTACTGTGCAAAATTTGATGGAAGAAGCGACCGTACGGCCGTGGAACCGCCGCACGAGCCATGCTCGTGCCGCGGTTCCGCGGCGCCTTGGTCGATTTAAGCGCACATTTTGAACAGTAACTCCTAGAAAACACTGCTTAATTTTCTGGATATTTTTAATTCACAAAAATCCACGATTTCAAAAAATGTACAGAGAGGGGTATTCGATTAGGGTTTCGGGTTCGATCGGACTTCTAACTTCGTCTACACTTCGCCTAAAGATCTAGCTGGGCTCTAATACCACTGTAGGGTTCCTAGGCACACCCATGAGGTTCTATAAATGATCAAACATGTCCAATTCAAATTTTTCATGTGCCAAAGAACCCTATACTAGATCGTTAACTAGAGGTAAGGCGAAAACATGCAAGCAAACAACTTTGCTACCAAGTGAAAGGGATTACAACCTTTGTAGATCCGGTCCTCCACTGCTTTAGCTCCGTGTTGACGTCCCTCTGCTGCGATCATTGGAATCCCGGACTCTAGCGATGGTTTTGTCGGAGAAATGATCGGGCTAGGTCGTTGACTTCGATGCCGAAGATGATCTACGTCGAGGCGACTCAAACCCAAGCTCCATCTTCACTAGGTCATGAAACTTGTGAAGATAACACACTCTACTACATGGCAAGTGGTAGAGGATGAAGAAATAGGAAGTGGGTTCACTTTAGAATTGGATTTCTCACTTGATTTCATCACTTGGAAATTTTCAAGAATGGTTTTCTTCACTTGAATAAGATGAAGAAGAAGAAGAAAAGAAAATGAATAATGAATTATCTCAAAAAGAAAATCAAGTGATGTCTATCATTTAGCAACCATGGGTGAGTAAACTCATGTAGAGAGTAAACTAGGATTTAGGCTAATGGTTGGGTTAAGGAATAAAAACAAAATGGTTACTTTGTCAAAGATGCATGAAGCATCAAGAAGCTTCTTGCATAAAACAAAAGCAACCATTTAGTTTTTTCTTTTTACCAAAAATAAATAAGGTAAATAAAACCCTAACCGTTTACTAAACATGGTGTATAGCATACACACACCCAAGTTTGCATGTATCATCAAACATGATACAATCAAGTGCACAAAAATATATCACATATACTACTTGTGCACATCAAGTGATAAAATCAATCTTAAGTGAACAAATACTAGTTAATGTAAAGTAATATATCATATATATAATTATACATTAAATCATTAAATCAACACTTGATTTAATGATCCGGTCATGACACATATAATCGACTAATATCAAGTGTATCAATGTATCGAATCAACACTTGATTCGGTAACCCGGCTATATCTTATATAACCGTCCAATGATACAAATCGCGAGAATAGAATACAGTATCACATACTGGTATTATTCTCGATCCCGCACATATCTCATATGCGCTCCTATTTCGTTTCGCTTGAGCCAGGAAACCTCTGTGTAGGACTCTAAAGACTCGTCAATACGCCGGCAGCAGGTGATGATCATATCAAACACCCACAAGCCGCAAGCGGTCTGCTAAACGTAACGGCCACCCGGGTATTGAGCGATCAGAAGATCAACGAGCAAGCCTGCTCACACTCCTGTGAATCCAACCAGCAACACTTACCGTACAGTCCGGTCTGTTCGTCTGATATATCGCATATCTCTTCTAGGGGTGGTAAACGTCATACCCCAGTAGCTTGATAAGTCATGCCGATGTAAGGTCCATAACATAGCGTGAAACTACTGATAACTCTTACCAGTATATCACTGCAACCCTGGCCAGGGATTTCCAGTTATGGCCAGTCGAGCATAGCGCAACATCAACCCTCAATACCGGGAGAGACGAATCCCCTCCTATCGCTCATTGCCTCCATGTGAATCGGGACTGTACCCAAAAACCACCTGTTTGCACGTCAGTAGAGCCGTGGTAGGGTGGAAATCAAAGCACAGTGGGAGACACACAAGACTCTATGACAATCTCGGGTCAACAGACTAAGCTGTACCAGTATCACCAGAGAACTGCCATCTGACGTGAGGTATAATACCATCTGGGAGTTCTCGGCGAGTCCGTTCAGTGTACCTAGTCTCCACTGAGCACCCGCATACCATCTCTGATGTCAAACACCAATGGATATGGGATCATCCATCGCCCATCACATGGGTCGAGAAGATATACGCTAGTCTACTCTGGAATATCGATGCCCCGTCTCGATATTCCCACGACTAGGAACATTGAAGGATGTACTCATGGACTATCCAGGCCCCACTAGTATGATCTACATCATAGTCCTGGAAGTCGAGCACACATCCTAAGAGCTTTATCAACATGTAATAGAGAGACTGCAAGTATACATGTTAAGATAAAGAGCAACCAGATAGCGTACTATCATGTCGAGCAAGAAAGTCCTACCTATATATGTCCCAGCATCCACCACAATATACATCCTATGCACAGTAATGGCCTCTAGGGCATACATATATCTAACTGTATTGGTGTATGTGTTATATGTATGTATGTGTGTGTGTGTTGATATATACACACACACACACACACACACACACACACACACATATACGTATACACGTATGATGAGGAAAATATATGATACTTGGAGATGAGTCGATGTGATTGGGCATGATGCCGTGAGATCGGTGATGTGATTGGGTCGTGTTATGAGAAACGACATATTATATTAGCGGATTGATGGGCGATGTGTTTTCATACACACGCGGATATACGTTGATGGTATCGGTATGTACTAGACTTAGATCAGTACCCTGTAATGATATTATGATAATGATACCATATGGATATTGAGGTATATGTGATGGGCGACCCATACCCCGATTTTGGGATGCCGTACGATGGATTTATCGTACGAGATATAAATATGATGATTGATCCGCACTCATGATTCAAGGATGTCGCATTATATGTTTTATCCTATGTGACGCTATTGAGGCGGGATCACCGACTATATATATATATATATATCGACTCAGACTTAGGTGGTTTTCCTAACCCTTTGATTAGTCTCTTAGTTTTGTCCTATAGTTACTTAGTAGATGTTAGACTGGGCTCGAGTCATACGCATTTCCAAAACCAACGAACCGTGAGTATTTTAATGATAGGCCGAGCGATACTACGGATATTTCAAAGGACGTACCTTTTCATAAAAGCACCGTAGCCCCTATCTTCTAAAACCACGATTCATGCGATTTCAGACACGAAAAATTATATGACTCATATATAGGAATGTATACTTCCTTATTGTTGCGTTTACTATTCATTTTCCGTATATTTTTTCTGTTCGCATCGGATTGCATGCTTAAATGTGTTTTTATTATTATTATGAAACCATGCTGTCAGGATACCAGCACCATTATCGATGATGCGTATGCTACACGTACACCTGCTTGCCGGCTCACACACATCATCATCGGTAATTTTTATGTCACGTATACATTAGAAAATACTACTTCATTAGTATAAATTGCTAGCTGGTAGTTTCGATATAGTACTAGTGCGCATGCATTTATATGCTAATTTAGATATTGCATTTATTACTGTGATATTTCATGTATATTTATATATTCATTTGCCATGCGATATTATGGGCCAGTCCGGATTGCCGAAGCCCGGTATTCACTGTTATCGACCCTTCATTTTTGGGATTTCGGATTTTACATGAGATTTCTGGATTTGGAGAAACCGCAAGGATTTTATAAACTGATTATCATTTCTAAAAATAGAAATTGTAGTTTTCTCGTGATATGATATGAGATAAGTCCACCATGAGTTTTCTCGGCTCTTGAGCGGTATCATATACTCGATTCGAGGAGGAGGAGGAACCGTCTGTGGGTGCATGGTGGACCCGGTGAGGTACCCCGGGGTGAGAAGGTCGCAGATGATAACGTTGAGCCTGGCAGGGGAGCACTACTGACCGGTGATTTTATTGGTAACTCGACGGATATCTGGAGGATACCGATCGGAGTTTGGGCTAGTCCGGATTGCCGGAGCCCGAGATATTGAGACTTGAGGTATTGAGATTATATGATATGGGCCAATCCGGATTGCCGGAGCCCAAGATATTGGATATTAGGATATATGTTTTGTGTCGATGCTTGACACGGATTCTATGTTGATTTCATTGATGATACCTCGATTTTTATATACAGATATCTCACTAAATAAAGAAAACATTTTTCTCATTCATGATGTATTCTGTTTTCATTTTAATGCATTCATACATCATATATGTATTATGTTGCTACCTGAGACACTGACACGAGCACTTGATATTACACTTATGTGTAGATGTTTCAGGGTTATATTATTGAGGTGATTATTATCGTATGACCTAGGATTGAGTCATACATGCGATTTTAGCTCGGTAATGTTTTCTACTCACGAGTTGGCATCTCACCCCATTGTGCCACAGTTTCTTGCAGGTTTTTCCATACAGGTTGCCTTGGCGGCTTTGCCGGTACACTGCCTCTTTTCGGGTGATTGCTTTTGTAGGTGGGCTCACTTGCATCGTGACCACCATTATAGTTTATTTATTCAGTTGTATCTAGTAAACTCCATCAACCAGACTTGTATTATTTGATAGACTTAGAAGACTAGTGTTTATTCTTTCGACCTTAGAGTCGCGCTTGTATTATTATGGTTTTCTGGTGGGCTTTAGTTTTCTTCCGAGTTTTGATCCTCGCCCTTCGGCGTTGTATATTATATTGCGTGCATGGTTGTGACCACCAAATGGCGAAGTGCTAGCTCCCGTTTGGGGATGCCTTTTATCATTATGTATATTATTCATGTTTGAACACGTTTGGGGCCAGTATTTACTAAGGAAACTCTACCGAAATTTTTGGAAAAGACTTGATGTTTTAAAAATACATACTACGGCTTATTTTACAAAAACCACTCGCTTTAAAACAAGTTTTCCTTCACCTCTTCTTTAAAATGGTTTAGATTTCTGGGCTTTTGGCTTACTTGAATTAGGTGTGGTCCTATAGACTTCACATGATTCAAGTGCCAGTAACGTGCTATTTCGGGTCGTGACAAAGTTGGTATCAGAACGCTAGGTTTAAGCTTGGTTCGAGTCTATGTTTGACTATGCGGAGTCTAGGGCGTATATTTATATTCGGAACCTAGGCTTGACCTTACGGAACTTAGACTTGGTCGAGGGGGTATTAGACACGAACATTCGTCGCATAGGTTGACCTTGGTTGATGGAGTAGGTGACTTAAGTAGAGTGACGTACTGTGTGTATGTTCCGCGGCATACTTACGATACGCTACTCCGCTTAAGAAGCCTTAGGATGTACATTTCTTTGCACTGTATTATATTCATTCCTATGATCTATCCTCATCGATATCGGTTGGTGGTTTGTTACCACGATTGCACGGGCAGAGAGAGCTGTGGCTAGAGTTGCGGTCAACATGAGCTCGTCTTGGACGAGGACTGACCAGGGCATAATTCCGGTGACACACGATTGCATAGATGTATCGTTTTATTGTGTTTTTCACGCTATGAGCGTTTGATGGATTACTTTTACTAAAATTTCTCGAACGTGCGGATCAGCACCGGAGGATTGGGCCACTGCTAGAGGCTATCTAGAATGTGATGACCATCAATACACCGTTTATTCTTGATGATTGGGGCATTTTTTAGCGTGCGGAAGAATGATCGAGATGTTGCTGTGACCGATAAGATATCGCCCTAGATGTTTGAACCTAATGCAGCATGAGTTGTACATAGAGATATGATAGAAGATCGCTAGTCACCCATGGATGAATGAATAGGACATGCGATTCGTTTGCATACCCCGTTGCGAGGTCATCAGATTGATTGATTCCAGCTTGAGAAGACTTCACACAGGCACGTTGAGAGTCGATAGGAACGATCAAAGGTCAAAAACCCATTTTTCCAAGTTTAAGGTATTCGGAAAAACATGCAATTAATTCTGTGGACCCTCTAGAAGAATGAAACCCTAAATCGACATAATGACCATGGAAACGCCTTTGAACCTTAGGGTTTGCGGCAGTTCCGCGGTACCATTAATGAGGCTTGGGTTTGCCCTTCTACAGTTGGTCCATAGGTACTGTGGCATGTACTGGATATTTTTAAACTGTACTCAAGAGTTGATCTCTCGGGGAATTATGGGAATTTGACGAATCGATCGAAAAGTTCGACATCGTCCGGACATCATGTGATGGGATACATTACTTGGGAGACTCCAGATATGAGTATAGCCGTTGTAGCGCAGTCCATACAGCTACGAAGAGACGAGTCCGAATCGGTCGACATTAGAGAAAAGTGGAGTAAGAGGTTCGTACGAGATTTTGATGAGATGATGTTCCACTCCATTGACATCAGAGATGCGATTCGCATGCAGAGGCGTTGAATATGGATATATCTTCCAGAAGGAGTCACGATGAGTATGCAGCCGTTCCGGAACAAGAAATAGATTTAGTAAGTGATAACTTCCGGGCAGTTCTGCAGAAACGAGATCTGGGAGAGACCCCGACAAGATCTTCTGGAAATACTAAACAAGAAGACTTGGTCCCAGGATCGGTCGTATTGTGCACACCCAGTAGGCCAGAGTTCGGCATCGTCGATGAGACATGTTATGAGCGACCATGATAAATGGCCAGAGATCTTTAGAGGATGTGCCAGAGCGGGATGGTTTCCGTCATTTTGGATTTCGGTAATTTAGGCGATTTATTTGCATGATTTAGTTTTTCGTGCAACACAGTTGCACTCGGTTTTGATTTGATATCATTCGAGATGTCGATTTTGATTTCATGCCTATGGTATGTATGTAATTTGAATTGTGCCTTCGGTATATTTTTCATGCACTTTCAGTATTTGGATTTGATTTTGTGCACGCTGATGCACGTGGTTGTGAGATTATATACTACGGTATACCTGATTTGGATTGAGATATGTTGTATACCATCGATTTCGATTATGATACTCAATATTTGTTTTCGCGCACCTTGTGCACTTGATTTGGATTCTTGTGCATACTGACGCGCTCGATGCGATTTTGGTGAGATGCACTAAATCGGGATTCTTCGTGCATATCAGATGCACCTCATATTGTTGTCAGGCACACCGTTGCCTTTGACAGGTGTTTTTGTGCACACCTGTTGCACTTAGATTTTGTTTATGTGCACTTGTACATTCATTGGTTTCGATTTTTGTGCGCACCAGACGCACACGGCATTGTTACATGAACTATTGAGTACGATTTCTCTTGAACAGTATGTTTTTATGATATTTACTATTTGGTTTAGTAGCTGAGCAGGACTAGTCCCAGGACAGTACCTGAATATATTTTTGCATGCATCGATAGTTACCGAAGGGGTTTACAAAAAGGATCTATAGTTTCAGTATTTACCTACGTATCCGAAATGGCAAGAAACATTTACAAAGGAAACCCTTCTACATTATTTTCAAAACGGCGAGGCGTGTATGTTAAACAAAGAATATGTATATAAAATTATTTTCTTAAAATAAACGTCTGCTACTTGTGCCGTGATACGCGCATCGCACAGCGACTTGAAAAAGGTTTGGCATGCATTTCTTTCAGATGTTTTGACGAGTTTACAACGATGCGTACTATGTACATGTTATAGTTTTGATGTATATCATGTTGGTTTTCGTATTGGATTTTGACATTTGTATCTTCCCCATGACTCCCATGATTGCGTGATGCTTGACGGAGTTTCGACTTTGGGTTATATACTCGTTTTTCATGCGCATGCATTGCGCTACGATGTGTTTTATGTATTTATGATTTCGGAGCCCCGACGACTTTATCATTTTAGTGAAATGTTTTAGTATTTGAGGGGTTTAAATTTAAATTCGGGGACCGAATTTATTTAAGGGGGGAAGACTGTAACATTTCAGAAAAATAAAATATTATTTTTGGGAAATTATATAATTAAAATAATAAATATTAGGAATATTTTAATGGTGTGGTATAATTAAATACCGATAATTTAGGAAATATTGCGAAGTTAAATTGAATGGTGATTTTTGAAAGAATTTATGTGATTTAACCAAATTTTAAATTCTTTATGATTAATTATATTCTATTTTAATGCTAATCTCGATTAAATATCACTAATCGTGTATTAAGCTTGATTGGTGCACATGACATGTACCATGTCATGTTACACACTTGTTTCATTTTTGAACCATGGCATCTTGTTTTCTTTTATAAGTATATGGGGTTTTAATTGCTTTTGATTTTAAAAGCAAAAGAAAAGAAAAGAAAAGAAAAAGAATAAACAAAAGGGTATGGGCAAGAGAGAGAATAGAGAGAGAGGTGAGGGGTCATTGACCATGGCTCACATTGTGTCTCCTTCATTATCTTCATCATTTTTCCCCTCCCCTTCCTCTCATGGCTGCCCTTTTTCCCCACCTCCTCTACCTCCTCACCACAACCTCAAATACACATCAAAACCCTTCATCCTCTTCACAAAAATCAAGCACAAGCTCACTACAAGCATGGGGAACCAAGAAAGTTTGGATTTTGAAGACTTGGGGCAACTCAAGAAAATTCTTGAGTTTCTAAATAAGGCAATTCTTTCATCATTAGTGTATTATTTCAATTCCTTTAGCATCCATTATAGTTTAGAAGTGTTTAAGTGTGGTTTAGTGATCTTGGAAATTTCCAAGATGGGGTTTAGGGTATGATTTGGGTTGTGATTGTGTATCGGGTTGTGATTGTGTATCGAGGTGTAATTGGTAACTACAACCCCTTTAGTGTTAAAACTTGGACAAAACATGAGAGTAAAACCCCAATTCAAAAACTTAGAAATCCCCGATATCGGATTTATGTTGGATTTGTAAGGTTGTTTTGAGATCTGTTATCACCCGGGGGTTATATAAGTAATGTAGCAATTACTGAGAGTCGTGCAGGCAACCTAGGAGCTAACCCCAAGACCCGAGACCCCAACCATCATTCCTGGCCGTAAATATATTCCCCATGGCCGCAATTTGCGGCCTGGGTACTTCATAATTGATTCATATTGGGTCCTTGGCTTTATCTTCAATAAATTAAACCCTCCACTTGTGCATAATTGGCTAGTTTCACCTGAAACAAAATCTGGAAGTGTTTTCTTATGTTGCCGTTTTGGTTTTGCGACTATTTATGACATGGATTTTATTTTTTGGGTTTTAACTCGATGGCTTGACGTTTGTACGTCGATATCGGGTTTGTTTTGGTTGATTTGCAAGAGTAGATCCTAGGTTTTAACCTATGTGTGATCCATGTGCCGTTTTGGTTTTCTTGCGCGATTTCTGTTTACGATGCAATGTGTGTATGTATGTAGGTACCCTCATTTGGACTTGGAGCAACAAGGATGAGCGTGGCGACATCGACTTCGGCAACAACGATTAATGTGAGTAAATATATATCTACGGGGGAAGTCGGGTGGATGGCGTATAGCACCCCCGCAGTTTCGTAGTGTAGCACACGAATGACTTATGATATATATTATATGTGTTTTTGTGAAACATGGATATATAGTAAGAAGGGCCTTAGGAGATCATGGGATAGTGTTAGAATATTAGAAGTTTGTGTTTTAGTTTAATTCTTAGTTACGAAACCCTAGTGTAAAGTTATACACGCACACTCATCCACACACGTGATATGTATTGGTGTATGTGATATATGTATATATATGTGTGTGTGTGTGCTGATATATATATATATATATACACACACACACACACACACACACACACACATATACATATACGTATACACGTATGATGAGAATATTATATGATACTTGGAGATGAGTCGATGTGATTGGGCATGATGCCGTGAGATCGGTGATGTTATTGGGTCGTGTTATGAGATACGACATATTATATTAGCGGATTGATGGGCGATGTGTTTTCATACACACGTGGATATACGTTGATGGTATCGGTATGTACTAGACTTAGATCAGTATCATGTTCATGATATTATGATAATGATATCATATGGATATTGAGGTATATGTGATAGGTGACCCGCACCCCAATTTTGGGATGCTGTACGATGGATTTACCGTACGAGATATAAATATGATGATTGATCTGCACTCATGATTCGATGATGTCGTATTATATGTTTTATCGTATATGACGCTATTGAGGCGGGATCATCGAATACTATATATATATATATATATATATATATATATATATCGACTCAGACTTAGGTGGTTTTCTTAACCCTTTGATTAGTCTCTTAGCTTTCTCTAGTAGTTACTTAGTAGATGTTAGACTGGGCTCGAGTCATACGCATTTACAAAACTAATGAATCATGAGTATTTTAAAGACATGCTGAGGGATACTACGGATATTTCAAAGGACGTACCTTTTCTTAAAAGCACCGTAGCCCTTATTTTCTAAAACCACGATTCGTGCGATTTCAGACACCAAAAAATGTATGACTCGTATATAGGAATGTATACTTCCTTATTGTTGCGTTTACTATTCATTTTTCGTATATTCTTGCTGTTCGCATCGCATTGCATGCTTAAATATGTTTTTATTGTTATTATGAAACCATGTTGTCAGGACACCAGCGCCATTACCGATGATGCGTATGCTACACGTACACATGCTTGCCGGCTCACACACATCATCGTCGGTAATTTTTATGTCACGTACACATTAGAAAATACTACTTCATTAGTATAAATTGCTAGCTGATAGTTTCGATATAGTACTAGTGCGCATACCTTTATATGCTAATTTAGATATTGCATTTATTACTGTGATATTTCATGTATATGTATATATTCATTTGCCATGCCATATTTTGGGCCAGTCCGGATTGCCGGCGCTCGGTATTCACTATTATTGACCCTTCATTTTTGGGATTTCGGATTTTTCATGAGATTTCTGGATTTGGAGAAACCGCAAGGATTTTATAAACTGATTATCATTTCTAAAAATAGAAATTGCGGTTTTCTCGTGATATGATATGAGATATGTCCACCATGAGTTTTCTCGACTCTTGAGCGGTATCATTCACCCGATTGGAGGAGGAGGAGGAACCGTTTTTGGGTGCATGGTGGACCCCGTGCGGTATCCCGGGACGAGAAGGTCGCAGATGATGGCGTTGAGCCTGGCAGGGGAGCACTACCGACCGGTTATTTTATTGGTAACTCGACGGATATCCGGAGGATACCGATCGGAGTTTGGGTCAGTCCGGATTGCCGGAGCCCGAGATATTGAGACTTGAGGTATTGAGATTATATGATATGGGCCAGTCCGGATTGCCGGAGCCCGAGATATTAGATATTGGGATATATGTTTTGTGTCGATGCTTGACACAGATTCTATGTTGATTTTATTGATGATACCTCGATTTTTATATACAGAAATCTCACTAAATTAAGAAACCTGTTTTCTCATTCATGATGTATTCTGTTTTCATTTTAATGCATTCATACATCATATATGTATTATGTTGATACCTGAGACATTGACACCATCACTTGATATTACAGTTATGTGTAGATGTTTCAGGGTTATATTATTGAGGATATTATTATCGTATGACCTAGGATTGAGTCATACATGCTTTTTCATCTCGGTGATGTTTTCTACTCACGAGTTGGCAACTCACCCCCGTTGTGCCACAGTTTCTTGCAAGTTTTGCCGTACAGGTTGCCTTGGTGGCTTTGCTGGCACACTGCCTCTTTTCGGGTGATTTCTTTGGTAGGTGGGCTCACTTGCATCATGACCACCATTGTATTTTATTTATTCAGTTGTATCTAGTAAACTCCATCAACCAGACTTGTATTATTTGATAGACTTAGAAGACCAGTGTTTATTCTTTCGACCTTAGAGTCGCTCTTGTATTATTATGGTTTCCTGGTGGGCTTTGGTTTTCTTTTGAGTTTTCATCCTCGCCCTTCGGCGTTGTATATTATATTGGTTGCGTGGTTGTGACCGCCAATTGGCGAAGAGCTAGCTCCCGCATGGGGATGCCTTTTATCATTATGTATATTATTCATGTTTGTGCCCGTTTGGGGCCAATATTTACAAAGGAAACTCTGCCGAAATTTTTGGAAAAGACTTGATGTTTTAAAAATACATACTACGACTTATTTTACAAAAACCACTCGCTTTAAAACAAGTTTTCCTTCACCTCTTCTTTAAAATGGTTTAGATTTCTGGGCTTTTGGCTTACTTGAATTAGGTGTGGTCCTGTTGACTTCACATGATTCAAGTGCCAGTCACGTGCTATTTCGGGTTGTGACAGCTATCCGGTTGTTCTTTATCCTAACATGTTCACTTGATCATGCATATTACTCATTTGGTACATGGTGATAAAGCCCTTAGGATATTTGCTTAACTACTGGGATTATGATGCAGATCATACTAGTGGGACATGTGTATTTTATAAGCATATCCTTGAAATGTTCCCAGTCGTGGGTGTTTTTAGTTATATGTATGCCCTAGAGGCCATTACTTTACATGTGATGTATATTGTAGTGGATGCTTGGACATATATTGGGAGGACTTTTCTTGCTCGACATGATAGTATGCTATCTGGTTGCTCTTTATCTTAATGTACACTTATAGTCTCTCTATTACATGTTTATAAAGCCCTTAGGATGAGTACTTGACTACAAGGATTATGATGCGGATCATACTAGTGGGGCAATGGTAGTTTCTAAGTACATCCTTCAATTGTTCCTAGTCGTGGGAGTATCGAGATAGGGCATCGATACTCCAGAGTAGACTAGCGTATGCGCTTCTTGACCCATATGATGGGCGATGGATGATCCCACATCCATTGGTGTTTGACATCAGAGAAGGTATACGGGTGCTCAGTGGAGACTGAATACACTGGACGGACTCGCCGAGAACTCCTAGATGGTATTATACCTATCGTCAGATAGAAGTTCTCTGGTGACACTGGTACAGGTTAGTCTGTCGACCCGAGATCGTCATAGAGTCTTGTGTGATTCCCACTGTGCTTTGATTTCCACCTTACCACGTTCAAGAGATCGTGCAAAAAGGTGGTTTTTGGGTACAGTCCCGAGTCACATGGAGACAATGAGCGATAGGAGGGGATTCATCTCTCCCGGTATTGGGATTTGAAGTTGCGCTATGCTCGATTGGCCATAACTGGAAATCCCTGGCCAGGGTTGCTGAGATCTACTGATTAGTGTTATCAGTAGTTTCTCGAACCGTTATAGACCTTGTATCGGCATGACTTATCTGGCTATTGGGTTATGACGTTATACCACCCCCAGGATGAGATATGCGACATATCAGACGAAGAGACCAAACTGTATGGTAGTGTTACTGATTGGATTCGCAGGAGTATGAGCATGCTTTCTTGTTGATCTTCTGATCACTCAATACCCGGGTGGCAGTTACGTTTAGCAGACCGCTTGCGGCTTGTGGGTGACTGATATGATCACCACCTACTGCCGGCGTATTGACGAGTCTTTAGAGTCCTACGCAGAGGTTTCGTGGCTCAAGCGAAACGAAGTAGGAGCACATATGTGATATGTGCGGGACCGAGATTAATACGCGTATGTAATACCATATTCTATTCTTGCGATATGTGATATTGGTGTTAGTTATATGTATGCCCTAGAGGCCATTACTGTACATAGGATGTATATTGTAGTGGATGCTGGGACATATATAGGGAGGACTTTCTTGCTCGACATGATAGTATGCTATCTGGTTACTCTTTACCTTAACGTGTATACTGATTGTCTCTCTGTTACATGTTGGTAAAGCCCTTAGGATGTGTACTTGACTACCTGGACTATGATGCGGATCATACTAGTGGGGACATGGTAGTCCATAAGTACATCCTTCAAAGTCCCTAGTCGTGGGTATATCGAGACGGGGCATCGATATACCAGAGTAGACTTGCGTGTACCTTCTCGACCCATACAGATGGGCGATGGATGATCCCATATCCATTGGTGTTTGACATCAGAGGAGATATACGGGTGCTCAGTAGAGACTGGGTACACTGGACGGACTCGCCGAGAACTCCCAGATGGTATTATACCTCACGTCAGATGGCAGTTCTCTGGTGACACTGGTACAGAGTAGTCTGTTGACCCGAGATCGTCATAGAGTCTTGTGTGGTTCCCACTGTGCTTTGATTTCCATCTTACCACGTCCAAGAGGGCGTGCAAAACGGTGGTTTTTGGGTACAGTCCCGAGTCACATGGAGGCAATGAGCGATAGGAGGGGATTCGTCTCTCCCGGTATAGGGAGTTGATGTTGCACTGTGTTCGATTGGCTATAACAGGAAGTCCCTGTCCAGGGCTGATCAGAGAATTGCTGGTAAGTGTTACCAGTAGTTTCTCGACCCGTTATGAGCCTCATATCGACACGACTTATCGAGCTATTGGGGTGTGACGTTTACCACCCCTAGGCAAGATATGCGACATATCAGACGATCAGACCGGACTGTACGGTAGTGTTACTGGTTGGATTCACAGGAGTGTGAGTAGGCTTGCTCGTCGATCTTCTGATCGCTCAATACCCGGGTGGCCGTTACGTTTAGCAGACCGCTTGCGGCTTGTGGATGCTTGATATGATCATCATCTGCTGCCGGCGTATTGACGAGTCTTTAGAGTCCTACACAGAGGTTTCCTGGCTCAAGCGAAACGAAATAGGAGCGCATATGAGATATGTGCGGGACCGAGAATAATACGAGTATGTGATACTGTATTCGATTCTCGCGATGTGACATTGATCGGTTATATGCGATATAGCCGGGTTATCGGATCAAGTGTTGATTCGATAAGATGTTACTAATGATACCAGTCGGTTATGTGCGTCATGACCGGATCGTTAAATCAAGTGTTGATTTAATGATTTAATGCATAATTATATATTTGATATATTACTTTGCATTAACTAGTATCGGTTCACTTTAAATGGATTTTCTCGCTCGGATGTGCGCATTGCATATGCGATATGATTTTGTGCACTTGTTTGTATCATATTTGATGATGCATGCAAATTAGGGTTTGTGTAAAGAATTAATCCTTGGTTAAAGAAATGGTTAGGGTTTTAATTTGATTATTCATTTATTCATTTGTTTTTATTTTTGGAAAATAATTTGCATAAAGATTAAATGGTGGCTTTCTTTGGATGCATTATGAAGCTTCATGTTACTTTGACTAAGTCACCATTTTGTCTTGATGCTTAACCCTAACCCTTCAATCTAACCATGATTTATTCTCTACACTAAACTATGGTTGGTTAATGATAAGTATTCATATTTATTTCTTTTTACAAAATAACTTATCATAACTTTTCATCATCTTCTTCTTCTTCACTTCAAGAAGAAAGCTAACCTCATCAATGGTGATTGATGAATTAGAGTGAGAAATCCAAATCTAAAGTCTACCCACTTCCTATTTCTTCATCCTCTACCTCTTGCCAAGTAGTAGAGTGTGTTTACTTCACAAGTTTCTTGACTTGGTGAAGTCGGAGCTTGATTTAGCGATGCCTCGACGTAGATCATCTTCGGCACGTCGTCGATGACCTAGCCCGCTTCTTCTCCGATGAAGCCGACGCAAGAGCCCGGATTTCGGATTTGTACAGCGGAGATGACTTCTTCAAGGAGCTATGGAGGTGGACAAACGGATCTACAAAGGTTGTATATCTGTATCCCTTAGTTAAGTGTTAACTAGTTTGCTTTTTCACCTAAATATCTAGCAAACGATCTTGTTAGGGTTTGTAGGCACCGTTAGAATTTGAAATTGGCATGATCGATGCCTTGTGAGACCTCACTAGGGTTCCTAGGAACCTTTCACTGGTATCAGAGCCTAGCTAGAGCCTTAGGCGAAGTCCTGACGGAATTTGAAGTCCGAACGAACCCGAATCCCGATCACAATCATGCACTCTGTCCAGATTTTAAAAATGTGGATTTTTCAAGATTAAAAATATCCAGAAAATCAAGCAGGGTTTTCTAGGAATTACTGTAAATTTCGTGGACCTAATTCAACTTTCCCACCGCGTTTCCGCGGCACGAGCATGGCTCGTGCGGCGGAAGCGCGGCCGTTTTGTCTTTTGTGGCATCCAAATTTGTACAGTAATTCATAAAATACAGTGCTGGTTTTCCTGGGTATTTTTAATATTTTTTCAAGAGTTGAATTTTTCTGGGTTGTTTTGGGGATTCGAATGTTCGATCGGATTATCAAATTTTGTCTGTGTGGCTTTCCGGATAAATTTTAGAATATGTTAAAAAGTTCGACAGGATATAAATACCCAATTTTTCCCCTGTCGGGAAATTTCCAAGTGTTGGATTTTTCCGTAGTTTAACGACGTTCTAAGTAGTGCAAGTAACGCAATGGACCCTCTAGAAGACAACAAACCTTAACTCAATTATGTGACCGTCTTGAACTGCCCTTTGAACCTTCGGGTTTGGGGCAGTACGGCGTGCCACATGTGAGGCGTTGGCTTGACCCTTCTACGGCTGGACCGTTGGTACTGAGGCACGAACTGAATGTTGTTAGACTTATTTCATGTGTTGATCTGTATCGGGAAAACTTGGGTGTTCGATTGTTCGATCGAAAAGTTTAACATTTTCTGTTTATCCGGAATGGGATACAATGATTGGAATTCACAATAAGTTATGAGATAACTGAATGAATGTTATAAACGTAGCAGTTTAGTCTCACTTGATCGGTTGCCACGGAATTTTGATGTGATCAAAAGTCCGTCGCAATCACGTAGCGTACGCGGATACTCGCCGAGTAAACTTAATAGACAGCCTCGCTCCATAGCCCCGACCAAGTGACTGTAGGAGAACCCCGTCGCCGAAAGCATCCGTTCGGGTGCTCGCGGTAGCGGTGTTCCGCCTTAGTGCACTTCGTCGACGGTATCGGGGGTGCGGCCGCCTACTGAAGTTTGAGTCGAGCATTCGATGTCGGGAATCTTGTTGAATTCCCCGACTTGATATTGAAAAGAGTTTTCGATTTTGAGACTAAAATGCGGAGTTTATAATTGTTAGGCATGCGATGTCTAAGGAATTCATTTGGTCAGGCATGCGATGTCTGAGGTGGTTGCGGATTCCAACTGTTGTAGTTTTAGACTTTCTTTTCTGTGACCGTAAGTGTAATATGTGATATCGCCGGTTTCATTGCTATATGTCAACGACAATTGGGATGCGCATATTTACTTACGTTGATGACATGTGATGTTATGTGTTGCTGGATATGTTATATTGGATCGTCGTGTTTGAATAGCCGGGGGTTTTTATGTGAGATGAGTGTTTTTCATTTTCATTCATGTAAAAACTTGTATGTAATATTCTTTTATTGGGGCGCTTCCAGGTAGCGGAAGTTGTCACCGTTGATGTATATTATTTACTTTTCCGCACTAGGATAGACCCAAGGAGGGGAGCACAAGTAACCGGGTTTTGGAGTCCAGTGGGAGACCAACTCGAGGAGTCGAGTTCGGGTCTCCTAACTCCAGAATTGGTAGGGTTGCTTGCCGCTCTCGTAGGGGTCTAGGGGTGTGGGTTTGGCTATTCATCACGACCGTGGAATCCGTGTTTTATACTGGCTCGTATTGAAAACACGGACGTCCTAGTATATCCAATATTTCATATGATTCTTCTGCTGTGATATCTGTGATATGATCATGTGATGTTCTGTGATAGATATAGTATATAGTATATATGATATATTATATAGACGTTACTTATGTTTTGCACCCGCGCTAGCCCTGCCCCGCTCTGCCGTTAGTTACCTAACCTAACGGTGCACGAGGGGACATCGAGGCGAATGCGGATGGCATAAGTGTACGTCGTATTTATCTGTGATGATTAGGTAATTAAATGATGGGACTTCATTAATGAGATTAATGAAATAAAAGAAACCTAAGATGTTGTAGAATCGAATTTCAAAATAAAACAGGTAGCTACAGTTCTTGCTTTGCACAGCGGTATATACGATATATCCTGCACCTTATTCGATAAGGAAAGGACCGAGATCCCTTCACCGGGAGTGACTCCTTTAGCAATAACTGGCAGATGCTACACACTCGGTTTGTCTTTTGACAGCTTTTAAGTGTTTTTGCTTTGCACAGTGATATATATGATATATCTCGCACCTCATTCGACGAGGAAAGGACCGACGATCCCTTCACCGGGAGTGACTCCTTTAGCAAAACTAGAAAAGCCTCAAATACACTCCATTTCAAAATTCATTCGATCCTACAACGATATCAAGTTCATTACGCAATAGGTTTTCATAAAAACATGTCGTAGCCCTCCGTTATTTCAGATAAGTACTAGTTAGTATTCGTGCTGCGGTTGTTTGGCATGCGTCAAGGCGTAGTGTACGGTAGCTAACTAGTGCTTATCTGCTAGCATACGATGCGATTGGATTGGGGTATTCGTACGGAGTTGTTTGGCATGCGTCAAGGGTCGTGCGGGTGGGTCTAATTCAATCAAGATATGTACGGGTTGAACTTGACTAGCGGACTATGGGTTGTTTGGCATGCGTCAAGGTCATAGCACGCTAGGGGCAAAATATTGTCGGGAGTTTCAAGTGTTGAAATTTGCAATGAGATTGCATACCTTCTATGAGATAGTTGGATCCCGATACCCGCTGCGAGTAAGAGTTACTCCTGGGAGAGTTTTATACATTACAATTAGCCGATCAAGTAGGTGTCTAGAAAGGTGTTAACGAGGTTATGCCTCTGGGAAAATGAGGTTTACATTAATTAGGTTCGTGCGAAAGCACGGGGGACCTCCCTCAAAGTACCGACACTAACCTGGCTGAAAGATTGGCGAACCTGTAGTGTGTAATTAATCCCGGATAGTCTTTCCTTTTAGGGTTTGAAGGAAGATTTGATAAAAAGCAGTGGGAGCCATCCTGATTAGATAAAATAATAACCAATCTATTCTTGCAAGAGCGCACGCTGAGTGTTTTCTTCTCTCTCTCTCCTGATAGCGACCATGTCATGCCTTAATCAAGATAATAATACGGATTATTGACCGAACCCGCTTGTTATACTGAGCTGGGGAACGTTGGTCCCGCTCCAACTTATAATTGTTATAAGACAGAGCAGGAAATAGGGGAATACCAAGATTCCTGTGCCGCCCAAACGAAGAGAGTGCATACTGATGCATCATCTTCGGGTGTGTTCATTACAAAGAACTGTTTCTCAGTATCCTCCGTATCCTGGGTATTTGATACAAGATCAGGATCCCAGATATGTGAGATGTTACATAGGGCTACAAAAGGGTGGAAAAACTGAGAACGGGTGATAAGTTTCATGAGGCAGAAAACGGGGCAAGTGTTGCAGCCAAGTCTGTTGGTTACTGTCACCCTGTATTGTAATACATTGATTCTGAACGAATGTTATTAGATACCGAACCTGATATACAAAATCATATCAGTCTCTTTATTAGTAAAGAAATGATAAAATTTTGTATAGTTGGATGATGTTTTGAACATTTCCTATATCAAAAGTTGATCGGTTCATGCACGTTATCTAAAAGCATTGATGTTCTAAATCAAACTACAGTTCTTAGTATATGGAACACACACAAGAGGAAGAGTTCAGAAATGAACGGATCCTTCTTGAGGTATTGTAGACTAGGTCAGATCAATGTGACCCGACTAGCTAGAGTTACATAAAGATGCATATTTAAATTAGTTTGAATTTACATCTTGTGGAACTCGCCAGTCATGTCACAAAAATAAGATGACCATAGCTCCGTTTACTGGAAACAGAGAAAGAGTTAATAAACTCTTGGGATGATACATGTTGATGTATGTAGGTCCCCTGTCTACACATGCCAAGACCGGTTCTTAATACTTCATTACATTCTCTGATGATCTTTCGAGATTCAGACCTATGTTCCTGTTGAAACACAAGTCCGAACCTTTTAAGATATTCACAGAATATAAGTTAGAAGTAGAGAACCAATACGGGTGTAAGTATTATGTCCTATGATGAGATCAAGGAGGAGAATACTTGTGCATGGAATTCCTGGACTATTCTAAAGGAGAATGATATTCTCTCTCAGCATTACTCCTCTGTATACACCATAGCACGATGGTATATTGGGGCGGAGCAGATACACCCTATATGATAAGGTGTGCTCTATGATGAGTACTACTGAGTTACCTATTTCCTTTTGGGAGTTATGCGCTTGTGAAGTTGCATACCTATTGAATAGAGTTCGAATCAAATCAGTTGCCTATCACTCCATATGAGATATGGTATGGGAAGAGCCCATGTCTTAAGCTAGTTAAGATTTGGGGTTGTCCGGCCTATGTCTAAAAGCATAATCCGGACAAGCTCGAGGCAAGGTCTGTAATGTAGAACTCGAAAGGTTCCAGCTATACAAAATACAGCAGATAATTTGGTAGAACCAAAGGATTCAGTAGTAACCAACGAACCTCAGCCTCTCCGCCGATCTAGTAGGGTTCCTCACCTACCTGAGAGATACTTCGGTTTCTCGATGACAGTGGGAGCGAGGATTGCATCATGAGATGATGACCCAACTAGTTTCGAGCTGGCCATCAGGAGTGAGACTCTGTAAGAATGGCTGGATGCTTAGCGATCTGAGATGGAATCCTTATACACCAACAAAGTATGGACTTTAGTTGCTATATCTGAAGGGTTAAATCCCCATCAGGAGCAAGTATATCTTGAGAAGATTACTTGGTGTAGATGGAAAAGTTGAGACTTTCAAAGCTAGACTTGTTAAAGGTTTTCGTCATTGACCAGGCGTGGATAATGATGAAACCTTTTCCAGTACCTATGCTTAAGTCCATCCAGATACTACTTGCCACGGCTACATACCATGACTACGATATCTAGCGGTTGGGTGCCATGACTCCTTTTCTAAATGATGTTTTAGAAGAGAAGGTCTATAAGAACACAGCCAGAGGGCTTCGTAGACAGTGGGAGTAGCGGAAACGTGTGCAAGATGTTTTATGGGATAAAGCAGGCATCGCGGAGTTGAAACATCTGTTTTGATGTGGTAGTCAAACAATTTGACATCATCAAAATGGTAGATGAACCTTGTATAAACAAAAAGGTAGTAGGGAGTATGGTGACGATCCTCGTAGAGTACGTGGATGACATACTCAAGATAGGGAAGGAGTTTCCTATGCTACGCTCGATCAATCTTCGCTTATCACAATGATTCTCCATATAGGATCAAAGTGATACCTCCTAAATCCTGAGTTTTAGATCTATGAGATAGATTTAATTGGATGTTAGCATTCTCACTAGTTGTAGTGAAATGGTATCAATAGATCCTGGGGAGAATCACTGGAAGTGTTCCAGGGTGATAAAGACGACTGAATGTCAGTCGCAGGCATTGTCTTTACCCTCAGTAAAGGGACGGTATGTTGGAAGAGTTCCAAGCTAGATACCGTGGCATACTAGACGATAAAGGCAGGATACATCGCTACTTAAGATGCTACCAAAGAGGCTGTTTGGATGTATAATGGTTCATGAGATGAACTATGTTCCTACCATTGTGAGACAATGGAGTTGTGGCTATGCCAAGGAACGCCGGTCCCATCAGTGATCCAGACTTATTCTAAGGCAGTATCACCTGATCATGGAGATGGTTGATCTCCAAGGTGATCGAGGCTAGGAGAGCAGACTAAGAGGATAACACGGCGGATCCACTCACGAAGGCCTATTCCCAGATAGAGATTTTTATGGGATGGTTGAGTATGAGATACTTCGACCACTGCTACAGATGGCCCTAGTGCAAGTGGGAGATTGTTAGTTATATGTATGCCCTAGAGGCCATTACTGTACATAGGATGTATATTGTAGTGGATGCTGGGACATATATAGGGAGGACTTTCTTGCTCGACATGATAGTATGATATCTGGTTACTCTTTACCTTAACGTGTATACTGATTGTCTCTCTGTTACATGTTGGTAAAGCCCTTAGGATGTGTACTTGACTACCTGGACTATGATGCGGATCATACTAGTGGGGACAGGTAGTCCATAAGTACATCCTTCAAAGTCCCTAGTCGTGGGTATATCGAGACGGGGCATCGATATACCAGAATAGACTAGCGTGTACCTTCTCGACCCATACAGATGGGCGATGGATGATCCCATATCCATTGGTGTTTGACATCAGAGGAGATATACGGGTGCTCAGTAGAGACTGGGTACACTGGACGGACTCGCCGAGAACTCCCAGATGGTATTATACCTCACGTCAGATGGCAGTTCTCTGGTGACACTGGTACAGAGTAGTCTGTTGACCCGAGATCGTCATAGAGTCTTATGTGGTTCCCACTGTGCTTTGATTTCCATCTTACCACGTCCAAGAGGGCGTGCAAAACGGTGGTTTTTGGCTACAGTCCCGAGTCACATGGAGGCAATGAGCGATAGGAGGGGATTCGTCTCTCCCGGTATAGGGAGTTGATGTTGCACTGTGTTCGATTGGCTATAACAGGAAGTCCCTGGCCAGGGCTGATCAGAGAATTGCTGGTAAGTGTTACCAGTAGTTTCTCGACCCGTTATGAGCCTCATATCGACACGACTTATCGAGCTATTGGGGTCTGACGTTTACCACCCCTAGGCAAGATATGCGACATATCAGACGATCAGACCGGACTGTACGGTAGTGTTACTGGTTGGATTCACAGGAGTGTGAGCGGGCTTGCTCGTCGATCTTCTGATCGCTCAATACCCGGGTGGCCGTTACGTTTAGCAGACCGCTTGCGGCTTGTGGATGCTTGATATGATCATCATCTGCTGCCGGCGTATTGACGAGTCTTTAGAGTCCTACACAGAGGTTTCCTGGCTCAAGCGAAACGAAATAGGAGCGCATATGAGATATGTGCGGGACCGAGAATAATACGAGTATGTGATACTGTATTCGATTCTCGCGATGTGACATTGATCGGTTATATGCGATATAGCCGGGTTATCGGATCAAGTGTTGATTCGATAAGATGTTACTAATGATACCAGTCGGTTATGTGCGTCATGACCGGATCGTTAAATCAAGTGTTGATTTAATGATTTAATGCATAATTATATATTTGATATATTACTTTGCATTAACTAGTATCGGTTCACTTTAAATGGATTTTCTCGCTCGGATGTGCGCATTGCATATGCGATATGATTTTGTGCACTTGTTTGTATCATATTTGATGATGCATGCAAATTAGGGTTTGTGTAAAGAATTAATCCTTGGTTAGGGTTTTAATTTGATTATTCATTTATTCATTTGTTTTTATTTTTGGAAAATAATTTGCATAAAGATTAAATGGTGGCTTTCTTTGGATGCATTATGAAGCTTCATGATACTTTGACTAAGTTACCATTTTGTCTTGATGCTTAACCCTAACCCTTCAATCTAACCATGATTTATTCTCTACACTAAACTATGGTTGGTTAATGATAAGTATTCATATTTATTTCTTTTTACAAAATAACTTATCATAACTTTTCATCATCTTCTTCTTCTTCACTTCAAGAAGAAAGCTAACCCCATCAATGGTGATTGATGAATTAGAGTGAGAAATTCAAATCTAAAGTCTACCCACTTCCTATTTCTTCATCCTCTATCTCTTGCCAAGTAGTAGAGTGTGTTTACTTCACAAGTTTCTTGACTTGGTGAAGTCGGAGCTTGATTTAGCGATGCCTCGACGTAAATCATCTTCGGCACGTCGTCGATGACCTAGCCCGCTTCTTCTCCGATGAAGCCGACGCAAGAGCCCGGATTTCGGATTTGTACAGCGGAGATGACTTCTTCATGGAGCTATGGAGGTGGACAAACGGATCTACAAAGGTTGTATATCCGTATCCCTTAGTTAAGTGTTAACTAGTTTGCTTTTTCGCGTAAATATCTAGAAAACGATCTTGTTAGGGTTTGTAGGCACCGTTAGAATTTGAAATTGGCATGATCGATGCCTTGTGAGACCTGACTAGGGTGCCTAGGAACCTTTCAATTGGTCGGTTATATGAGATATAGCCGGGTTATCGGATCAAGTGTTGATTCGATAAGTTGATACATTTCCTATTAGTCGGTTGTATGTGATATAGCCGGATTATTAAATCAAGTGTTGATTTAATAATTTAATGTATAATTACATATGTGATATATTAATTTACATTAACTAGTATTTGCTCACTTAAACATTTCTTTTTCTCACTTGTGTGCTTATAGTATATATGTGATATATATTAATGTACATTTTTTTGTGTCATGTTTGATGCCACATGCTACATGGGTGTATGAGACTTACACCATGCTTATGTTAATGTTAGGTTTTATTTATTTAAAGTTAATCAAAATTTGTTGGAAATTAGTCACATGGTTCAAGCTTGTAGAAGCTTGTAGAACCATTGACCAAGTCCACTCATTTTGTTTTACTTATGGATATTTGTTAACCTAACCAATAATATTAGCCATGGTTTATTCTCTACATGAGTTAGTGTATGACACTAACTCACCCATGGTTGCATTCTCCCCTCATGAGTTTCATTCTCATTTCCACTTCATCTTCTTCCTCATCTCCAAAAGCTTTCTAGGGTTTGGAGAGATGAAGAAATATTGTGAGAAAAATAAATTTAAAGTCTGCAAAATTCCTACTTCATCATCCTATATTATATTAGCCATTTAGTTTAGGGTGTTTGCTTCACTAAACCCTAATTTAGTGAAGAGGTGGCTAGGGTTAGTGTCTCCTCGACGTAGATAATCTTCGGCCTCGAAGACTTCAAGCAAGCTTGTTCCGTTCATCTTGTTGAGCCTTTCTAGAGTCCGGGAGTTCACTACTTGGAGCAAAGGGACTACTATATGGAGCTATTGAAGTGATTGACCGGTTTACAAAGGTTGTATTTCTTGTTCACTTTGTATGCAAAGTTGTTTGCATGTTGATTCGTCTGAATCTCTAGTTAAGATTCTAGGTTAGGGTTCTTTAGTACGGCAAACTTTTGAAATTGGCATGGACGATGCCTCCCGAAACTTTGCTTCCACCCTAGGGAACCCTACAGGTGTATCGAGTTGGGGCGTCGATATTCCAGAGTAGACTAGCGTATACGTTACTTGACCCATATGATGGGCAATGGATGATCCCATATCCATTGGTGTGGTGAGTGAAGAATGGGTACACTGAACGGACTTGCCGAGAACTCCTATGTGGTATTATATCTATCGTCGGATAGCAGTTCTCAGGTGACACTGGTACAGGTTAGTCTGTAGACCCGAGATCGTCATAGAGGCTTGTGTGTCCTCCCACTGTACTTTGATCTCCACCCTACCACGGCTCTACTGAGTCGTACAAACATGTGTATTTTGGGTACAGTCCCGGGGCACATGGAGGCAATGAGCGATAGGAGGGGTTTCGTCTCTTCCGGTATTGGGGGTTGATGTTGCGCTATGCTCGATTGGCTATAACAGGAAGTCCCTGGCCAGGGCTGATGAGATTTTCTGATAAGTGTTATCAGTAGTTTCTCGATCTGTTATGAGCCATATACCGGCATGACTTATTGAGTTATTGGGGTCGACGATACCATCCCTAGACTCGATATGCAGCATATCTGACGAAGAGACCGGACTGTACAGTAAGTATTGCCAGTTGGCTCGACGAGAGTTTTGACAGGTTCGCTTGTGTTTCTTCTGATCGCTCAATACCTGGGAGCCGTTACGTACAGCTTGTTCCATTGACGATTTGTGGGTATGTGATATGATCACTGCCTACTGCTAGCGTATTGACGAGTTTTAGAGTCCCACAAAGGGGTTTCCTAGCTCAGGCGAAAAGATGTTGGGTGCATATGGGATATTCGCGGGAGCTCGATTAAATGTGTGTATTTGATACTGTATTTTAATCAGGCGTTTCCTATTGGACGGGTCGTTGTTCATATCAGATTTTTGCATTTTCATACCACCCAATTTTTATCACATTGCATATCCGTAGATACTCTTGAGCCGTGTTTGCTAGTCAATTGCAGGATACAGGTTCTCGGTTCTAAAACGGTGAAATTCATGGAAAACACGACAAAATCCGGGTTCCTGCCAACCACAGATAAAACACGGTCTCCGCTCTTCATCCGTATGCTGCCAGATACCAGTTTAGGAAGACAAAATGTCAAATCAATGTCGTTTTCAGGCACAAGGCTCAATGGTAGCACAAGATCCAAGAGATCTACGCGGAGCTCGAGGCAATCATGACAAAATCTTGACAAAAAGTCCACCTTTCCCTCAACAGAAATTCTGGAAAAATCGTGGAGCCAAATTGAGAAAATACATATGCCAGAATAATGTACACAGCAAACCAGGAAAGTGACAAAACGCAGAAGCCCCAACTCCTCCAAATGGCCGCGGAACCGCGGCCAAAGGGGGGTCTAGGCCGCGGTTCCGCGGCCGTACTGGCGCCTCTTGCGCATGGTTTTGGGGGGTAGTTTGGTCTTTTTATCAGGGTTCTGGTGGTTGCCCTAGGGTTTCATTTTATGGCCTATAAATAGCCCAGAACATTGTGAAGGAAAGGAGTCCATTCTTGTATTTTCTTTTTCTAGGTTTTAGTGTGTTTCTTCTTCCTCTTCTCACCTCTTCTCCATTAAACTTGTAGTGAGCTTTTGAGTGAAGAGTGATGAATAAAGAAGAACCATTTATTATCATGCTTGTCTCTTTACTTTGTTAATTGTTGCAATTTTAATTCGTTAAGTAGTTGTTGTTATTTCTTTGTTGTTTATTTCTTCTCTCTTTTTCTTTATCATTCATACGACAATGATACTTACGCTCGATCCTCGCCAAGGTGAGGTCGCAAATAGTTAGTTGTATTCTCCTAATCTCCTTCTTTCTATCTTCCTCTTTTGTTTTATTTTGTTTTTCCTTATCATGAAGTGTGAGTAGTTAATATTTGTTAGGGTAGGATAAGGGAAGTTTGAGAGAAGGAAATCTCTCTCACTCTTTCCTTGCCCAACAGCTTAAATCAACTCCCGTTAATTGAACCACAATCCACTCCTTACGGAACCCTATCCTACATGATAGCGGTGATTCCGTAGTGAGACCGGTTGTGGTTGAATTAACCGGAGGTTATGGCTAAGAGCCAAGAACGGACGGACAAGCACCAAAGGGAAGGACTTATGCATTGGAAAGCCTAGCTTATACTCGCAAGTTCCTTCCTAGTCGTGCTAATCCCCGTTGTTGCCGATTACCGTAACACCGATATTAAGAGGGGCAACGAAAGATGTGGAGAACTCCTAACTCAAACTAACCTAATCCTAACCCTAACAAGCGCTCTTTAAATATCAACTTAACACTTAGATAACCACAACAAAATCTGAAAAACCGGACTTAACTCGTTAAAACACATTGAAAAAGACTCCCATCTCCCTGCGGACGACCCGTACTCAACCGGCTAGCTACAAGCGAAACCGTCTTGATTGCGGTATTTAAACTAGAACTTGAACACGCACTTATCCTATCAATCAAATGGCGCCGTTGCCGGGGAGACGGTAGTTTATTTCTTTGTGTAATTTCGGGTTAATTTGTAAGTATAAAAAAAAAACGAAAAAAAAATATATACTTTGTAAAAAATCATCTTGTTATTTTTGATTAGCTTTTGTGCAAGTGTGCAGGAAAATACAAGGTTCGAGTTCAGTGGCCAAGACGTTGAAAATACAGGGTTCAAGTACAGTGCCAAAGACGTGGGAAGATAGACCAACATTTCGCGGCTACACCGCGACGGACAAAAAGAAGTTAACGGTCTACTGTCAAGATCTGGTGCAGGTACAGTGAGCAACTAAAGATTCAGTAGATCTAGACAAGAAGAGGACAGCTACAGAACATCACCCAATTTTTCCAGAAGCCCAAATCCACAGTACAGCCGCGGAAACGCGGCATAAGCAAGCTTAGGCCGCGGTTCCGCGGCCACTTGGTGCCTTTGGGCTGCCAACTTTTTTCTGGTGAGTCTCTTTCTTCTCCCCACTCCTCTGAACTCCAATAAATTGTGTTTTCTGCAGGCTTCTTTGCGCAAATTCTTCTCCCCCTTCCAATAAACTGTTCTTGTGCAGGATTCTTTGCACCGCAAAATAAAAATTGTTTGCTGTTGATTTGTTACTGCTTTGCATTTCTTTAATACGGACTTAAGAGGCTTGAAACCAATCCAGATTTGGTGGGGATTTCATCACCCTTCCCAGGACCCCAAAAATCACTAAAGCATATGCATTGTCCATTGTAAATTAAAAAATACTAGACTTCAGCTCTAAGGACATCGCGCTCATTAGGAGAAGATAAACCGTGTTTAGAACCTCGCTTAACCGTATATTGTTTACGGGGTGTCTAGGAAAGTGTTAAAGGCGCAACTGCCGAAAGAGAAAGGGTTATTTAATTAAGGAACTTCGCGAAAGCGTTGGACAACCTCCCCTTATCTCTGCACTTACCTGGCCTTGTGATCAGTGTATTTTTAAGCCTGTTTCTCGACACTGTTTAACTTCGACAATCAAGTTCAGGAGCAGGTCTAGTAGACCTAGGTTACCCTAGATCTAGGTGTGATTGTGCATATCTTGTTTGTGATTGCTTAAGCCGTATTTCCGTACATATTTCTGTAAAAATCTTTCTAAAAAAAATAAAAAATCAAAAAACTTTTATAAAAACTTGCCCTTTTGTCGCCAAATCCATTTTCACCCACCACCCATCGCCTTTCTCCATTGACGTTTTCTTACCCTCAGCTTCTTCGCTTTGACTATACTAAACTCGTTTAGTGTATGTCCGCTTGGACTCGGGACACTAGCGCCCGTCTAGTCCGCGTTACGTTAGTCGCGATCGACTCCGAAGTCGATACTCCGTCCACTCCTCTTTCACCCCTTCCTTTGCCGGCCAACTCCGACGTTGACCGGAATTCTGTTCATACATCTTCACCTTCACCTTCACCTTCACCAACCTCTTCTTCCGCGATGTCAGGATTTAATCCGAACATCTCTTTGACCACCGCTGGATTGGCTCCACCTCCTACGGAGACCAATATCCCACCACCTCCGCCTGTTGTAGCGCCCCAGCGAATCGCGCTCCAGGATCGTTTCTACCCCACCCGTTCTGCACTTCCCACCTGCCTTTCTCTTCCTCCGGCCAATGGGGACAACTTTGAAATTAAGCCCCATTTCATCAACATGCTTCCACGTTTTCATGGGCTTGAATCTGAAGATGCCTATATCTTCATCAACAAATTTCAAAACGTCTGTGCCATGATGAAAACCACCCAGCTGTCGGACGATGCTATACGTCTACGGGTCATTCCGTTCACTTTATGCGATCTCGCTGAAAAATGGCTGTATAGCACCGCTTCCCACTCCATCACCAGCTGGGACGAGTTTATTAAAGCGTTTCTAAAAAAATTCTATCCAAATCATAAGACCGCAAGAATTCGAAATGAAATCAACCAATTCTCCCAGCTTCCTTCTGAACCCTTCTGGAAGAGCATTGACCGGTACAAAGACCTTCTTGTTCAGTGTCCTCACCACGGTATAGAGAAATGGCAGCTCTGCCAAACCTTATACGAGGGTCTGAACCCAGCAACGAAGCAGTTGTTGGAAACCATCTGTCAGGGCCACTTCCTATCGAAATCTGACGAGGAGGCGTGGCAGTTCCTTGACGACCTTGCGGAGCAAACGCTACAGTGGGAGAGCACCAGAACGACTTCTTCTTCTTCCTCTACCTCCACTTCTACCAGTCAGTCTAGGGTAGGAATTCACCAGCTTGATGTCTCTATTGCGATGAGAGCTGAAATGGCTGCAATAACAAAAAAGCTTGAAGCAATAGAGAGCAAATTTTCTTCTCCTGCTCCTGCCCCTGTTCTCCCCCTTCGTACCATCTGCGCTTGTTGTTCCAATCCTTCTCACTTGACCGAAGAGTGTCCTTACAATCCACCCTCGCAAGGACAGGATCAGGTTAATGCTGCCTTCCAGCAAAGACCGAGGAATGATCCATACTCTTCCACCTACAATCCCGGTTGGAGGAACCACCCCAATTTCGCCTGGAATCAGAATCAGAATCAATTCCAGGGCAACAATTTCCAAAGGGCCCCTCCACCGCAACAACAAGCGCAACAACAAACTCAGTATCAGCAGCCCTTCCAACCCCAACCTTACCAAAACCAGACAAACAACTTTGCACCCAACAACTCTTTTCCACCAAACAACTTTGTTCCGTCAAACAATGATAAGGTTTCCTCGCTCGAGCGAAGTCTGGAGGCGTTTGTTAAACAATCGACTCAATCCACCGCCAACATCCAGTCTTCGATTCAATCTTTAGCGCAACACACTGCCGCACACGGGCAAAGCATCAAGACCATCGAGGCCCAGATTGCACAGCTGAACGCGGCCTTGAGCGAGCGAGAGAAGGGGAAGCTCCCGCCCAGCCACTTCCAAATCCCGGTCACCCACATAATGCACATGTTGCTCTTGAACAACAAAACCATAATGTGAGTGCCGTGACTACACTGAGATCGGGGAGGATGCTGCAAAACAACATTGGCAAACGGATCAACGATGACACCCCGGCCGCCGCTTCTTCTTCTTCTTCTTCTTCTTCCTCATCTTCTGAGCCTATTCTCCGTTCTTCACAAGGCTCTCCTTCCTCTTCTTCTGCTCTGAACGGACCCACTTCTCACTCCACGAAGACACCTATTCTGGGATCCGTTCCAACTCCACAATCTCCTCCTCCAGCATTAGACTCAACCAATTTTGAAAATGTTCCATTTCCAAACCGGTTGAGGTCTAACAAACAAAATCCACAAATGGAGAAGATTCTGGAGTTATTTAAGCAAGTTAACATTAACATTCCTCTTTTAGATGTTGTCCAACAAGTCTCGTCTTACGCAAAAATCTTAAAGGACTTGTGCACGAAAAAGAGGAAGTCTCAGGTACCCAAGAAAGTTTTCTTAGCTAGTGCTGTGAGTGATGCCCTGACCCAATCTTTACCACAAAAACGGAAGGACCCTGGCTGTCCTACGATTTCAATTACCATTGGGGATAAGAACATCAACCGCGCACTATTAGATCTTGGTGCCAGTGTTAACTTGCTTCCGTATTCAGTATACGAGCAATTAGGCGTCGGAGAGTTGAAACCCACACACTGCACTCTCCAAATGGCCGACCGATCGATCACCCATCCTAGGGATGAGCTAGAGGATGTGTTGATAAGAGTCGGGGACTTCATATTCCCCGTTGACTTCATTGTATTAGATACACAGCCTGTAGCTAACCCCCGGAATCAAATTCCGGTGATACTCGGTCGCCCATTTCTCGCAACCTCAAATGCTGTGATCAATTGTCGCAATGGTTCAATGAACCTCTCTTTTGGAAATATGACGATTGAACTCAACATTTTTAGGTTAGGGAATCAGCCCGCCGAACCTAATGCTCATATACTGGACGTCTGCTCGATCCAGGAGATCACACCAGAAGAGTGTGAATTCGAGGAGTTTCTATTTGATCACGATAATCTTGACGCCACTAGTGCGTTTCTCTTCGAACCTGCTGTTGTTTCTGCGCCCGACAACGACTACGAGTGTTTCACGTTCTCGAACGATCTTAGCCGTGCACAACCCGAGTTTGAATCTTTTGACTTTTCGGATGAGTTACCTGAACCATCCAACTCGGTTGCTTACACTCGCTTTGAACCTTTGCTGGAGTCCTTTGAGTTCGAGACCTTTGCACCAATCTTGCCTTCTATCGTTTCACCTCCGACGCTCGAACTCAAGCCTTTGCCGTCTCACCTTAAGTACGCTTACTTAGGTGAGAACGAGACCCTCCCTGTCATCATTTCGGCTTCTCTAGCTCCCGAGCAAGAGAAAGCCCTTCTCGCGGTCTTGCACAGCAACAGGCAAGCTTTTGGCTGGTCCATGGCGGACATCAAGGGGATTAGTCCCCTCATCGTTGAGCATCACATTCATCTGATGGATGATGCCAAACCAGCCCAGGATCTACAAAGACGTCTTAATCCAGTCATGAAGGAGGCTGTGAAGAAGGAGATCGTCAAATGTCTAGATAGTGGTATCATTTACCCTATCTCTGATAGCCAGTGGGTTAGCCCCATTCATGTTGTCCCCAAGAAGTCGGGCATCACGGTCATAACCAACGAGGCGAACGAGTTAATCCCTACTCGCACCCAAACTGGGTGGCGAGTTTGCATTGATTACAGAAAACTCAACGCCGCAACGCGGAAAGACCACTTTCCGCTACCCTTCATTGACCAGATGCTGGAACGATTGGCCGGACATGAGTACTATTGTTTTCTTGATGGCTACTCCGGCAATAATCAAATTCCCATCGCCGAAAAAGACCACTTTCACTTGTCCTTTCGGCACATTTGCATATCGCCGCATGCCCTTTGGGCACTGCAATGCGCCCGCTACCTTCCAGCGGTGTATGATGGGTATTTTCTCAGACATGGTGGAAAAATTTCTGGAGATTTTCATGGATGACTTCTCCATCTTCGGCGACTCCTTTAACGAGTGTTTGTTGCATCTCGACGCTGTCCTTACCCGATGTAAGGACAAGAATCTCACTTTGAACTGGGAGAAATGCCACTTCATGGTGCGCGAAGGTATTGTCTTAGGACATATCATCTCGCAAAATGGCATAGAGGTTGACAAAGCAAAGATTGAGGTCATTTCCAATCTGCCTCCTCCCCGATGCGTCAGAGATATCCGAGCCTTCCTTGGCCATGCCGGTTTCTATAGACGGTTTATCAAGGACTTTAGCAAGATTGCTAGGCCCTTGACGCTTTTGCTGGCCAAGGACAAGCCTTTCGACTTCAACTCGAGCTGTGTGACTGCATTCGAGTCACTGAAATGCTCACTCACTTCTGCTCCTGTTCTTTCTTCCCCTGAGTGGACGCACCCATTCGAGATTATGTGCGATGCATCCGACTTTGCCATTGGTGCTGTCCTTGGACAGCACATCAACAAGATGCCGCACGTAATCTATTACGCGAGCCGGACCCTGAACGACGCCCAACTTAACTATACAACAACTGAGAAGGAATTCTTAGCTGTTGTATTTGCTTTAGAAAAGTTCAGGCCCTACCTCATCGGCTCTCCAGTCATTGTCTACACGGACCATTCAGCTCTGCGCCATCTTTTTGCGAAGAAAGATGCGAAATCTCGGTTAATACGTTGGATCCTCTTGCTCCAATAGTTTGACCTTGTCATTAAGGACAAACGGGGATGTGAAAACATAGTTGCCGACCATCTCTCACGACTTCCTTCTTCGCCTTCGCTTCCAATTCCAATTAACGACGTTTTCCCGGATGAACAACTCTTGACAGTATCTTGCGAACCCTAGTTCGCAGATATTGTGAACTATTTGGCCACGGGATTACTACCGACCGAATGGTCGAGTCAGGACAGACTTCGCTTCTTATCCCAAGTAAAACACTTTTACTGGGACGAACCCTACTTGTTCAAGTACTGTCCCGACCAGATTATTCGTCGGTGTGTCCCTAACGAAGAATTCAAGAGTGTGCTGTCATTTTGCCACGATCAAGCGTGTGGCGGGCATTTTGGGCCCAGAAAGACAGCTGAGAAGATCTTGCAATGTGGTTTCTACTGGCCACAACTCTTCAAAGACGCTAATGACTATTGCAAGACTTGCTCCCGGTGCCAACACTTGGGCCGGATATCCCGGAGGAACGAGATGCCGCTCCAACCGATCTTGGTTGTGGAGATTTTCGATGTGTGGGGGATAGACTTCATGGGGCCGTTTCCCAGCTCTTTTGGGAACTTGTTCATTCTTCTAGCTGTTGATTACGTCTCTAAATGGGTCGAGGCTGTGCCCAGCCGAACTAACGACAACAAGGTTGTCGTTAGGTTCCTTAAAGAAAACATTTTCTCACGGTTTGGGCACCCCCGAGCGATCATTAGCGACAATGGAAGTCATTTCTGCAATAAATCTTTCGAAGCCTTGATGCGGAAATACTCCATTAATCATAAGCTTTCTACGCCCTACCACCCCCAAACCTGCGGGCAGGCCGAAGTTTCAAATCGGCAAATCAAGCAGATACTGGAGAAGACGGTTTCCAAGAACCGTAAGGATTGGTCTCTGAAACTCACTGATGCCCTTTGGGCATTTAGAACCGCTTATAAGACCGACATTGGCATGTCTCCCTATCAGCTTGTGTACGGAAAAGCCTGCCACCTACCTGTCGAAATCGAGCATCGCGCATTTTGGGCGATAAAGGAGCTGAATCTGTCTATCGAGGACGCGGGCAGCCATCGGAAGCTGCAGCTGAACGAACTATGCGAGCTTAGGGATGAGGCTTACGATAACGCGGTTGTCGTTAAGAATCGAACGAAGGTGTTTCACGATAAACACCTTTTGCGCAAAACCTTCGTACCTGGTCAGCAGGTACTGCTTTACGACACCCGACTTCATTTCCATCCAGGAAAGCTCCGATCTCGCTGGAAAGGGCCGTATTTTGTGCGGAATGTGTATCCGCATGGCGCTGTGGATTTGGAAAATCCAAAGGACTGTTCACTCTTCAAGGTAAATGGACACCGATGCAAACCGTACCTTAGCGCCGAACCAACAGAGGAGCTCCTGTTCTTACAGGAGCCGGTTTACCCTGCATGATCTTCCTCTGCCTACCTCCAAACTTCGGTTATCCAGCCAAGAACAGTGGACACTGTTCCAAATAAGTTTGGGGGTATGTACAAACCATTTTGTTTATATTGGTGTATATTCTTTTTCTTTTCTTTAAAAACAAAAACAAATAAAAATTTGTGTATCACTAACCGACAATTTTGAACCTTCCAACTGCTCTCTTCATGCTACGACAGTGAGGACACTGTCCAGTTTAAGTTTGGGGGTACGCTCGGTACGCATTTCTTACCTTCGCATTCATATGTAAATTTTGCATCTGCATATTAATATCCATAAAATCCATAAAAATTTGAAAATTTTCTAAAAAAAAATATAAAAACTTTTTTGTCAAGTTAGCTTGTGGAAGAACTCTGATTCAACATTCGACGGTCTTTGTTTGAAAAAATAGGAATAACTAAATCTTATGTTTGGATTTTGAAAACCTGAAAGATAACTCTCCTTTGAAGTTAACTATAGCTGATATACGTCTTTACATCACACTACACGTGTCGTAAGATTTTGGGAATTAGATGACAAGTCTTTCATGTTTAAACTTTTAAACAGATAAATGATTTTCTGAGGATCAAATAGGTTTGTTCTGAAATAAGTAATGTCAAGAATAGTTTATGAAGTAAAGCGAATATGAAGGAATGTTATTGATGCCGTAATTGGAGCTAAGTCTGAAAAATAACCCATCTAAAACTTGATTGGAATGATTACACACCAAACCCACTAAACACGTCTTTTATCCAAAAAAATATTTGAACTACCGGTTATATCTCCGTTCGTATTAAATCATCTGATTTTCATGACAAACTGTCTTTTGTTTTTGAACCTAGGTAACTTGAGTAATTAAGTCCGCTGGGGTGTTTCTACACCTAATACCCTAAAACCAACTGGTTTGGGTGCATTGGCCCAAAGCTCGCTAAGAAGCCTAGAAAGTCCAGTTTAAAAAAAAGTCAAGCAAGTGTTCTCTCCGAGTTAAAATTCCTAACGGTTCTTTGTGTGAGAATAATCTTGATAAAAGACAGGCTTTTAAAATTTTTTTTTTAACGGAGATATGAAGGTTTTACTCTTTGATAAAGACTATTGCACGTTCACAGAGGTGTGTATGAAATGAAAACAAGAAAAGGGTGGAGTGAAAAATACGATTTAGTTTCCTGTTAAGGAAGATAGAAATTCTGAAGTTGAAACCTTACTGGGAAACGAAACTTGAAAAATGCTTAACTCTTTATAAAACTTATGTGATCCTTTTAAAATTGTTATCTGGGCTTTATTGTGCGACATGATGACTTTAATCGATCCTTCTGGAACTTAACGACACTATTTGCACTGCACGTAAAGACATATAAAATCTGTAGTTAAATAAGATGCGAGGTGTGAAAAATAAAGGTTCGATGGTCTAGACTTATGATTATAGAATTGTTATTTTCTAAAACAAAACTTTAGGGTTTGAAGCTTAGTTATTTTACAAAACCAACTTGACCGGATTTTGTGGGTAGTATCCGCTGAAAACCCTCAGGAGACAACACTCCTCCTACTAGGGACACCTAGAGGTTTAACGGCTTGTTGCACATGCTCAGTGCAATCGCGTTCCCTGCGAAAGTGAGGTTAGGAAATTTTTTTTGAATAAATGGGCTTTGCTCTGGACGAGCAAATGATAAGTTTGGAGGTATTTGTTCATATCAGATTTTTGCATTTTCATACCACCCAATTTTTATCACATTGCATATCCGTAGATACTCTTGAGCCGTGTTTGCTAGTCAATTGCAGGATACAGGTTCTCGGTTCTAAAACGGTGAAATTCATGGAAAACACGACAAAATCCGGGTTCCTGCCAACCACAGATAAAACACGGTCTCCGCTCTTCATCCGTATGCTGCCAGATACCAGTTTAGGAAGACAAAATGTCAAATCAATGTCGTTTTCAGGCACAAGGCTCAATGGTAGCACAAGATCCAAGAGATCTACGCGGAGCTCGAAGCAATCATGACAAAATCTTGACAAAAAGTCCACCTTTCCCTCAACAGAAATTCTGGAAAAATCGTGGAGCCAAATTGAGAAAATACATATGCCAGAATAATGTACACAGCAAACCAGGAAAGTGACAAAACGCAGAAGCCCCAACTCCTCCAAATGGCCGCGGAACCGCGGCCAAAGGGGGGTCTAGGCCGCGGTTCCGCGGCAGTACTGGCGCCTCTTGCGCAGGGTTTTGGGGGGTAGTTTGGTCTTTTTATCAGGGTTCTGGTGGTTGCCCTAGGGTTTCATTTTATGGCCTATAAATAGCCCAGAACTTTGTGAAGGAAAGGAGTCCATTCTTGTATTTTCTTTTTCTAGGTTTTAGTGTGTTTCTTCTTCCTCTTCTCACCTCTTCTCCATTAAACTTGTAGTGAGCTTTTGAGTGAAGAGTGATGAATAAAGAAGAACCATTTATTATCTTGCTTGTCTCTTTACTTTGTTAATTGTTGCAATTTTAATTCGTTAAGTAGTTGTTGTTATTTCTTTGTTGTTTATTTCTTCTCTCTTTTTCTTTATCATTCATACGACAATGATACTTACGCTCGATCCTCGCCAAGGTGAGGTCGCAAATAGTTAGTCGTATTCTCCTAATCTCCTTCTTTCTATCTTCCTCTTTTGTTTTGTTTTGTTTTTCCTTATCATGAAGTGTGAGTAGTTAATACTTGTTAGGGTAGGATAAGGGAAGTTTGAGAGAAGGAAATCTCTCTCACTCTTTCCTTGCCCAACAGCTTAAATCAACTCCCGTTAATTGAACCACAATCCGCTCCTTACGGCACCCTATCCTACATGATAGCGGTGATTCCGTAGTGAGACCGGTTGTGGTTGAATTAACCGGAGGTTATAGCTAAGAGCCAAGAACGGACGGACAAGCACCAAAGGGAAGGACTTTTGCGTTGGAAAGCCTAGCTTATACTCGCAAGTTCCTTCCTAGTCGTGCTAATCCCCGTTGTTGCCGATTACCGTAACACCAATATTAAGAGGGGCAACGAAAGATGTGGAGAACTCCTAACTCAAACTAACCTAATCCTAACCCTAACAAGCGCTCTTTAAATATCAACTTAACACTTAGATAACCACAACAAAATCTGAAAAACCGGACTTAACTCGTTAAAACACATTGAAAAAGACTCCCATCTCCCTGCGGACGACCCGTACTCAACCGGCTAGCTACAAGCGAAACCGTCTTGATTGCGGTATTTAAACTAGAACTTGAACACGCACTTATCCTATCAATCAGTCGTATGTGATATGACCGGGTTATTAAATCAACTGTTGATTTAATATTAAGTCCATTAGCTCATTGATTAAAACCTATTTGATTATGATGCATGCATGAATGTATGTATATATTGATATGGATGCACACATGCATGCATACATGCGTCATAGTTGATGATACATTGGTGATGGAAATGCAAGACTCACATGGTAACATATTTATATATTTTGATTATTGAGAAAAGCGAAATGGGAATAAAATCATGGTTGAATTTCTACACACTTCTTTTGTGTTGACTAAAGTCAAAACCATGGTTTTTGTTGCCCATTGTTTTTCTTAAACTCAAGTATCAAAATATCTAGATATTTTGTAACCATGGTTTGGGATGAGATAACCATCTCTCTCTTGTTTATGTTGATTATTCTCACATGAGTTAAGTTTAGCCATTTTCCTTTTTCTTCCTCATTCAAGCTCTCTAGCTTTTTCAAGTGAGTGAAGAACATAAAAAGAAAAGGTTTTTAAGTGAGATCCAAACCCACATCACCAATCTATATTAGTCTAGCCCACTAGTGTAGGTTGTTTGCTCCACTTCCATTAAGTTCAAGTGAAGCTTGGAGCTTGTGTAAAGGAACTCCGTGGTGGATCGTCGTGGACTTCGAAGAACTCAAGTGGATCGGTCAAAACACCAAGTTGATCCAAGGAGTCACAAGAGGAGGTCTACAAAGGTTTTATTACTCACCTCTTAGTGTTAGACACTTGATAGTATGTGATACTAGTTCTTGTTACCCTAATTTTCTAGTTCGATTCATGGTTGGTTTTGTTTAGCACCCCCTAAATTTTTATTATAGCATGTGTGATGCAACCCGAACCCTAGGCATGGTGCTAGACAAACCCTACAGGTACCTCAAGCTGGGGATCTCCGGTATTACTGGTGAAGAAGAAAGAAGGTTCATACAGGATGTGTGTGGATTATCGAGCTCTGAACGAAGTGACGATTAAGAATAAGTATCCACTACCGTGCATCGATGATCTTTTCGATCAGTTAACCGAGTCTTGTATATTTCCGAAGTTAGATCTTCGTTCGGGTTATCATCAGGTGAAGGTCAAAGAGTTCGACATTCTGAAGACGGCGTTTAGGACTCGATATGACCATTATGAGTATCTCGTAATGCCATTTGGAGTGACCAATGCACCTGCCATCTTTACGAATCTGATGAACCAAGTTTTTCGAGAGTACTTAGACAGGTTCGTTGTCATCTTCATCAACGACATCTTGGTGTATTCAAAGAATCGGAAATAACACGCCGAGCACTTACGGATTGTCTTGGAGAAATTGTGACAACATCAACTCTACACCAAGTACAACAAGTGTGAATTTTGGCTAGATCAAGTCGGATTTCTCAGATATATCGTTTCAGGCGAAGGAATCTCAGTAGCTCCAGCTAAGGTGTCAGCTATCAGCGAGTGGCCGACACCAAAGACAGTGAAAGATATACGAAGTTTCTTGGGGTTAGCAGGATACTACCGATGATTCATTGAAGGCTTCTCAAAGATTGAAGCACGCCTGACCAAGTTCACACGTAATGATGAAGCATTCGTGTGGTCAGAAGCATGTGAAAAAGCTTTTGTAGAACTCAAGTCAAGATTAACCTCTGCTCCTATCCTCGTAATACCGGATCAATCTGGAGGATTCGTTGTGTATTGTGATGCGTCCGGTAAAGGATTAGGATGTGTTCTACGCCAGCATGGAAAAGTTGTGGCTTTTGCATCAAGACAGCTAAAGGTACATGAGCGCAACTATCCAACACATGATCTGGAGTTGGCAGCCGTCATCTTCGCACTTAAGATTTGGCTCACTACCTCTTGGGAGAACGAGTGGATATATACATCGACCATAAGAGTCTAAAGTATGTATTTACTCAGAAGGAACTAAACATTCGGCAGAGAAGATGGCTAGAACTTATGACGGACTTCGACATCAACCTACAATATCATCCTAGGAAGGTGAATGTAGTTCCTGATACACTTAGCCGACAGCCATTAGAAATGAACCTCACCGCTCAGTGGCCGCTACAGCAGGAATTGCACGGATTGGAGGTCGAAGTAGTTATGCCAGGTAATGCTTCGTATTTGATGAACTTACAAGTCCAGTCCACTCTTGTCAACTAGATCAAGGCAGCTCAAGCAAATGATGCCAAGATACAAAAGATCCGAGAACAAGTAGAAAATGGACATTGAATTGACTTCATCATCCACGAAGATGGATCCTTACGATATGGAAGTCAATTATGTATACCAAATGGCCCAGTTCGAGAAGTGTTGATGAAAGAAATTCACAGCTTTCCTTATTCTGTACACCCCGGTGGTACAAAGATGTATAAGGATCTACGACAACACTACTGGTGGCATGGAATGAAGCGCGAAGTAGCTAGAAGTGTAGCCAAGTATTTGGTGTGTCAGCAAGTGAAGGCTGAACATCACAGAACTGCTGGTCTACTTCAGCCGTTACCAATCCTAGAATGGAAATGGTAGCACATTACCATGGACTTTGTGACTGCCCTTCCTTGCAGCACGAAAGGTAACGACGCGATATAGGTTATTGTGGATCGACTTACCAAGTCGGATCATTTTATTCCATTTCGAGTTGGCCAATCTACTGAGACGCTAGCAAAGAAGTACATTGATGTAAGCATAAATCTAAAAGTAAGATTTAAACCTTCAAGATGTACCATATTTGATATCCATGAACTCATGCAGGAGATCGTGAGATTACATAGAGTACCTGTTTGCGTCGTCTCCGATCGTGATACCAGATTCCGATCACAGTTTTGGAAGAGTCTGCAAGCTAGCCTGGGAACGAGTCTGAACTTCAACCCGACTTATCATCCACAAAAGGAAGGACAGTTTGAGCGAACAATTCAGATTCTAGAAGTCATGCTAAGAGCTTGTATGTTAGACTTCGGAGGTTCGTAGGAAGATCACCTACATCTTGTGGAGTTTTCATGTAACAACAGCTATCAAGCAAGCATTGGAATGACACCATTCGCAACACTCTACGGATGGAAGTGTCGTTCACCACAAAGTTGGGACGACATTGGAGATCATGAACTCCTTCGACCATATATGATCGTGGCAACTGTGGATGTAGTTCGCACGATCGGGGAAAGAATGCGCATAGCCCAAGACCGACAGAAGCATTGGGCAGATGCAAAGCGTCGACAACTGGAGTTTCAACCTGGAGACCATGTTTTCCATAAGATCACTCCAAATAGAGGAGTGATCCGTTTTGGAAAGAGGGGTAAGCTAAGTCCAAGATATATAGGACCGTTCGACATACTCGAACGAGTTGGAGAAGTGGCATACCGTTTAGCACTACCACCCTCATTGGAAGGAATGCATAACGTGTTCCACATATCCCAGCTACGAAGATATGTGAGTGACCCCAATCAAATACTTGATCACTCATAGCTCAAAGTAGACTGATCTAACCTGCGAGTATCAACCCGTTAAGATCCTGGACCGAAAAGTGAAGACATTATGGAACAAGGAAGTAAACTTGGTCCGAGTGATGTAGAGAAAGGATTCGCCAGGAGAATCAATATGGGAATGAGAATAAGACATGCGTGCAAGATACCCTTATCTATTTGAAAATTAGTCCTTATGTAAAGGTAAATTTCGAGGATGAATAAGGAGGGTAGAATGTAACGACTCTGAAATCTTTGTACGGAAAATTCTTCTGTTGATATACAGAAAATAGTTTGGCAGCCTGTGTATGAGTTATAAGTTACTTTTATTAAATAAAAGCAAGAAGCAACTTGTAGCTCATTGGTAAAGCCCCTGCACTGCTGTGACGTAGCCCCTGTGTTCGATTCCCATCAACCACAATTATTTTTCGGATTTTTCTTTTTAACTTTTTAGAAGCCCAAAAGATTGCACGTACAATACACGTAGAAATAAAAAGTTTAGAAAAATCAAATATGTGGAAAATGGAGTAAACGCTGAATAATCCAAGTGGCACGAATCTCGAGACCTAAAACCCTAGATCGACCGGCGGAAATAGCCATGGGGCCGGAGGGGACGGTCGGATGGTGGCAATTGTACTCCTTGCTTTGCGCACACACCTCTTCAACTACCCTTAGCCCCTCTGCACTGTTTGATTTCCCTGCAATCAAATAGAGACATTTCATTTCACAATTTAACATCATTTTTTAATGCTTTTTAATCCAAATTTTAATTCACAAACCCTAATTCTCCAATATAAATACCACCCCACACTTCGGCTCAGTACCATTCTGAAAATTCTAGCCAAAACTCTCTAAAAAGTTCCTAGTGCAAGTGGAGTTAGCGATCAAATTGGTTCCGGCGAAAATTGAAGCCAATTCCGGAGCTCCCGCGACGCCACGAAGATCATCCTCTCTTCTTTAACCTTTCTTTGAAGTTTCTAAACCGTAAGTCCCTCCCAAACTCCCTTTCTCTTCATTGAATTTCTTTTTAAACAAAATCGGTAAATGTGGAGTTATTACAGATATCATCTTTTCTTAAACATATAACTCCATTTTCTTTTATCATTTGGTCAAACCAATTTTACCACTTCACTTGTAATCGTAATACCAATGCTTAGAATCAAGTTTAACCAAGATTCTTATGTAAAACAACCATAATCGAACTTTTACATTAAAATACCTTGAACTTTGTAATCACATCTTTTCGACAAAATTGCTCAACAATACCTTTAGGAAAACATCACGGGGTAATGACCTATCCCACACCCACACTTGGTTTTATAGTACGATGCCTAGTTGTATGTGTTTTTGGTTTGAAGATAGTATTTACAATAAAAAATACCACATAATTCTAAAACCGGATTTCTTTTAAAGCTGTATTTCATTTCCTTTGCGATTATGCATCTACAACCCTATTTAGGGGACCCGTTAATGGATGGTGCAGATTATCGCACATCTTTCGGCTAGTAGAGCAAGATGCAGACCTCCTCATGGAGCATTCGATCTCGAAAGGATTTAAATACGTTTTTAGGAAATACGAATTTTTCTAAATAAAATAAAATTAATTTTTTAGAAAAAATATATAAATTATAAATCCATATTTTCAAAATATAATAAACGTATATTTTTCTAAAAATGAAAGATTAACAAATGACAATAAAATACCATCAAGATACCAAAAGAACAAGTTTTTCAATAAAATATCATGAACTTTCCAAGCTAAGTAATTATCACTAAAATACTACAATACTTAAAATCCATGCTCATGAAAACCCTAAGTAATACTAATCACTCACGAGGTTTACTTTTTAACTATATTAAAATATTTTTAATAAAACCCTATCGAGTTATATAAAAACAATATTTTAAGGACTTTAGTAAATTTAGGTTTAAGCCGGATCAATTCTCTTGAGCCGCAGGGAGCCGGGGAAAGTGAGTGCTTGCCTATTTAAGGTAGACGACTTAACGGAGTTATCAATGGTAAATTTCTTGGAAAAATACACAAATATTGCCGTCCATGTGCAGCAGTTACTGATGACTCCCAAACTTAAGAATTCCAGAGTTTAAATCAGATTACAAGAGTTTGACTCGGTCAGAGTCCAATTCAACCCTGAATCCAAAATCAAACATGAGTACTGGAACATGAACATGAATACTTGAATTCACACATCAATATAAAACATGTATACTTTGACTTGAACTTAACATGAATACCAGAACACAGCGGTTGCTATTGAAACTGACTTGACTCGAACCATGGATACAACTTGACATGAATACATGAATACTTGATATTGACATGAACTCTATCTTGCCACTTGGTGTATTCATGAATTCGAGCAAGGCTAGTAATTTTAACTGTAATGTAGAATACCCAGGGTGTTGGGGTAGTTCATGTGTGAATCCAACGAAATCTTAGGAGTCCCCCTAGATCATTAATCCATGTCTACTAACATAAGCAAGCTATCATGAGGGCCCGTGTTTCCTTGCTCCTGGATTATACCCTGTTGAGTTTGGAATACTTCAACACTAGGTTGACGTCCCATTATGTAACACCTTAGAATGCGATTAAAGTTAATTAAGCGATATAATGCGGGGTTTTAATGAAATTTAACCAAAAATTGTTTTCACATATTTTATTTAATTAATTAATATTTTATTTAATTATTTTTTTGTACTTGCACACACATGTGCATGTTAATTAGGGTTAAGGATATGCTAACCATGTTTTGTTAGCAAGGGATCTTAACCATTATATTGTTATGTCATCTATATGTATTTATTTAGTTTATTAGTAAAAGGGTTTTGTTTTTTTTTAAAATTGGAAAGAGAAAGAGAAAAGTTGAATTTTGAGGAATGATTGAGGCATGGGCAAGCATGGAGGACATTTAATGAAGAGAGAGAGAGAGAGTGCATGGCTTACTCTCACCTCATACTCTCTCATTTCTTTACCTCTCTCTCTCTCTCTCTCTCATTTCCTCACAAACTCTCACCCTCTCATTTCTCCTTCTCCTCATTCACAAATTCTTCACTTGATATATTTTCATCACAAACCTTTAGCCTAAAACTTCAATAAACCTAACTAAACCCTTCACAAATCATGTGTAACCTCTTGTGCTGACTTGGAGCTTGGGAAGCTAGGGTTTACCCCATGTTTTGGTGAGGTATTGATCCTTAACTGCTAATTAGGCTTTAAGAAAGTTTGTTTTGTTAAATAGTTTCAGTTTATTGCCTTGTTGTTATAGTTTTGTGTTGATATCGTGTTTTGTTAAGTTTAGGGTTCTCTATTGAATCGGCTCTCGACCCATGTAATTGTTTAGAAAGTTGCCATTACTGAAAGATGTAATTGAGGCCTAGAACCCACCACGAGAACCTGAGACCACTCCCTCTTTTAGTGGCCGCAAATTTAATCCTTCTGGCCACAATTTGCGGCCAGACTTGGGATATAGGGTTTGTGTCTTTCTCGAGGGGTCTCTGGGGTTATTTGTAGGTTCATGGTATATGCAACTTTCACTAATTCTTTGTATAGAAAAATCTGGGACCGTTTAGCTAGAATTCAAGCATTTCGGCAACGTGCAATTCAGATTTTTCCGACTTTGGTTTAAGTGTTGCGTTCATGTAACAGCCGTAGGTTGGGTCTAGGGTGTCGCTGCACTCGTTTAGCCCACTAAGCTAACACTTGATAGCTTGTGGGAGTCGTTTCGTTGTTTCCGTTTATGTTCGTGTGTTATCGTTAGTTCACTAATTTCTTGAGTATTGGTTTTGTGTGATATTAGGATCGATTGCGGGGACTTCGGACGCTGCTTAGAAAGGGAAAGAGGTGATCGGATTCACCTAGCCCGAGATCGTCCGATGAGTAGATTTAACATCTATGGGGAAATCACTTGTATAGCGTTAAGCGCCGATGGCTAGATTTAGTGATATACATTGTGATATAACCTTATGCTTATAGATATACATTGTGATTGTGCGTGATTATCATATTGCACATCCCATTACCTACTGTACATGGACAGTATAAATTGGACACTGCACCATTACTAATGGTTCATATTGCACGAGCACTGAATTGTATGCCACACACACATCGTTAGTAATTGCACACGTACATTATAGAAATTACCATTGATAATATATTGTACCGCTTCCATTATTATTCACAGTAAGATATTAGTTCTTGTTCTATTGCGCATATGAATTGCATCATGCATACGTACATACATGCATACATACATACATTGCTATAGTCACATATTTACTCTCATATGATGTTGTATTTCAATTTCGTGGATTTGGGAAACCGCGAGATACTTTTGAAACTCGATATATTTAAAAAGAGCGGTTTTCCCTTTATATGCTCACATTACTGTTCTATGTTTCATACATCATACTTCATGGATATAGGCTTTGAGATACTATTTTCATGAGATTTCTGGATTTAAGAACCGCGGATATATTTTTCAAAGGAAATTATAAAGTGTTTTAAAAACGCGGTTTCTCGTGATGTGATTTCGAGGCGTCCTCCATGAGTTTTCTCGGTTCTAAGCTTGTTTTCGAGACCCGATTCAAGGAGTTAAACGATCCGTCTACGGGTACATGGTGGACCCGGTATGGTACCTTGGGGAAAGAAAGGATTGTTGTGCAGTAGACGATGAGTCTGGCAGAGGGAGTACTACCTAATGGTGATTGTATGGAAACTCGACGGATATCAGAAGGATACCGTTTTGGAGTTATGAGATGAGATAGATATAAGGGCCGATCTGAGTATGCGGCGCCTGAGATATTGGGATTTAGTGTGTCGTTGATGGACACCAGTTTTCCATGATGATGATTCATTGATGAGGTTTTATGTTTTAGCCTATACTCAGGATTTATTTGACATGCACTGTCTCATGTAGTTGTTGTACCCTGGTGGTGTACCTTGATCATGATTTGCTGCATATCTGTACTATTATACTTATGTCATCCGATTGCATATTTCAGATTATCGCTTTTCATGCATACTTGCGATTATCTATACGATGTTATTTACTATTCACAAGTTGGAAACTCACCCCCGTTGTGCCACAGTGTTTTGCAGGCTTGACCCTCAGTGTAGTCACGGCAGGGCTCTTTATTTCATATACTTTTGCGGATACCGCTACCGTTGGTCGTGATTTTGGTGTGGGTGGGTGGTTTTGCGGTTATCCGTATGATTTCATTGTATATCTTATTGTATCTATTACTCTCCATCTACCACATATATGTATTTGACTTAGAGACGATTTGTGAGGATCAATATTGTATTATATGTGACTCCGGGTGTCGAGCTCGTGTGAACCGGCTTTTTATTTATGTTGTGATGTTGTTTTACCTTTTATTATGCTGTTTTCACTTCTTATTTACTTATTCCTTCGCTACGGCATCGTATATACCTGTTGTTTTTGTGTTCCGCCTTTAGGCGTAAGTTGCTCCCGTTTGGGGATGCTTTATATATATATTCTATGTTTGTACCCGTTTGGGGTTAGTTTTTACAAAGAAATGCTGTCAAAATTTTTAAGAAAATAAATTTAAGTTTTGAGATTTTATAACTTGAGATTTTTAAATGGTTTCAACTACTGTTTTTATCACTTTACTACTTTTCTTGGTTTAGATTTCGTGGGTTTTCGGCTTACTTGAATTGCGTTACGCCTTTTGACGTCGCGTGATTTAGGTGCCGGTCGCGTTCCTAAATTAGGATGTGACAAAGTTGGTATCAGAGCGCTAGGTTTTATCTTTTGGAGTGCAGGATGACCCTTGGTATGATGGAGTATGTAGCCTAAGCAGAGTGACATAGCGTGTGTATGTTCCGCGGCATACTTCCGACACGGTACTCCGCCTAAGTGACCTTAGGACATATTTGCTTGTAATTCCTTCTTTGATTATATATATCCTTATGATTCGATTTCTATGTTCTTATTGAATCGTGTTTTCTTATTCCAGCCACTATGCCGCCAAAGACTATGAGGGCACAGAGAGCTGTCGCTAAAGCCGAGGTCAGGGCAGGCTCGTCTGAGACGAGGACTGACCTCGGTAGTACGCCTATTCTTCAGGAGCAGGTTGATCCACCTTCTCCAGGTCGTATTGCTAGGATAGAGGCCGGTATTTAGGATTTGCGTCAGATGGTGGGATCGTTGGTTGAGACCGGTCAAACAAAGAGATCGGAGGTTGTTCCTCCTATTACGGGGACCGTGATGGTACCTACTGCTCAGACAGTCGTACCTACCACTACCGAGATTATCGTCGTATCCTTATCAGAGTTTATGAGGCTGAAGCATCCGGTTTTCACCGACACCGACGCAGCTGAGGATCCAAAGTCGTTCCTTGATCGGATGGCCAGGATCTTTCATTCGTTAAGATGCTCCGATGCGAGATCGGTTGAGTTCGCTAGTTTTCATCTGTAGGGTCTTTCCTAGACTTGGTGCGAGTCTTTGGAGAGAGGTCGAGCCGCAGATCTTCTACCTATGACCTGGGATGAGTTCACGACGGTGTTTCATACTCGTTTTCTTCCACAGAGCTTCAGAGATGCTCGAGCTCGCAGCTTTGAGTCGTTGCGCCAGACTCCGGATATGACAATAGCGGAGTATGATATTCAGTTCACCCAACCATCCGTTTATGCTACTTATTTGGTGGATACTGAAGAGAAGAGGGTCAAGAGATTTGTACGAGACTTGGTCAGCCAGTTGTTCCTCTCTATTAGCGCACATCATTTTAATACGTATGCAGCCGCAGTGGACGCAGCCCTACTGGTAGTGGAGCGTATTTCCGAGACATCGGTCGTTCCGGGACCGAAGAGGATTCGTACTAATGTATCAGCCCATAGATAGATATATATACGCCGCGACAGATTACTTTCAGGTCGTGGGGGTAGCAGAGGCTTGAGACGAGGCCAGTTATATAGCTCTTACCCACAGGGTCAGCAGCCGTCATCTAGATGTTTCCTGTGTGGGAGTCAATATCATCACGTCAGAGATTGTACTGAGGTATGGCAGGGCGATGCAGCAGTTCCACATGTTACTTTACCACCTTCTCCACCTCAGAGAGCGTTGCTTCTTACGCCTGTTGTTGCTTTGCGCCAGACCTATGCTCAGAGAGGTCGTGGTCGCGGTGGTTTTGTTTAGAGGGGACATGGTGGCAGAGGCGAAGGACAGCCGGATGCCGGTAGAGGGTAGGACCGAGTTTTTGCATTGACTCCTCAGGATGCACAGGCATCGAATGCAGTAGTGACAGGTACTCTTCCAGTGTGTTCTTTCGATACGTGCATATTGTTCGACCCAGGATCTACACACTCGTATGTTTCCACACACTTTGTACCATGGTTGGGCCGAGAGTCGTCTTTTTTAGATCAGCCGCTTATCGTGATTACTCCTGTTGGAGAGTCTTTTATTGCGCGACATGTGTTCCGGTTTTGTGCCGTTCGTATTGGAGATATAGATTCGTCCAACGATTTGATCCTTCTTGATATCTTGGACTTTGACGTTCTCCTTGGCATGGACTGGTTAGCTACTTGCTATGCATTTGTGGACTGCCGTGAGAAGGCAGTCAGGTTTAGTTTTCCAGGCAAGCTAGTATTTGTTATGCAGGGGGACTGTAGTGCCGCCCCTCACAGTTTTACTTCTGCCCTTTGCGCTAATCGGCTTTTGAAGAAAGGATGTCGGGGATTCTTAGCCTTTATTCGAGATACTGGAGCCACAGCAGATCCGTTAGACCAGCTTCCTATTGTGAAAGAGTTTCCCAACGTATTTCCCGATGAGTTACCTGGATTGCCTCCAAAGCGTGATATCGAGTTTTGCATTGAATTGATTCCCGGCACGGGGCCTATTTCTATACCGCCTTATCGGATGGCCCCGGCGGAGCTTAAAGAGCTTAAGGATCAGTTGCAAGAGTTTCTTGACAGGGGGGTTGTTCATCCGAATGTTTCGCCTAGGGGAGCTCATGTTCTGTTCGTCAAGAAGACGGACGGCAGTATGAGGTTGTGCATTTATTATCGTCAATTGAACCGAGTTACGGTAAGGAATAGGTATCCTTTACCTCGCATTGATGATTTGTTTGATCAGCTCCAGGGTGCAGGACATTTTTCCAAGATTGATTTGAGGTCGGGTTATCATCAGTTACGGGTTCGGAATGATGGCATTCCGAAGACTGCTTTTCGTACGCGCTATGGGCATTTTGAGTTTTTGGTGATGTCGTTTCGGCTCACCAATGCCCCAGCAGCGTTCATGGATTTGATGAACCGGATTTTCAGGCCGTTCCACAACCAGTTCATTATCGTGTTTATTGATGACATTCTGGTCTATTCCAGGAGTCGAGAGGAGCATGAGCAGCACTTGAGGATTACCTTGCAGACATTGAGAGAGCACCAGTTGTTCACTAAATTCTCGAAGTGTGCATTCTGTCTTGATAGTGTTGACTTCTTAGGTCATGTGGTTACGGGAGATGGTATACAAGTAGACCCGAAGAAGATCGAGGCCGTACAACTTTGGCCCAGACCTGTATCAGTGACACAGAGGTCCACAGCATCTTTGGCTTAGCCGGTTATTACCGCCGTTTCGTGCAGGATTTCTCGAGTATCGCTGCACCGTTGACCGGACTGACTCAGAAGGAAGTTCCTTTTCTTTGGACTGAGGCATGTGAGCAGAGTTTTCAGCAGTTGAAGACTCGTTTGACGACTGTACCAGTTCTATCTTTGCTTTTTTGGATCAGGTGGCTATGTCATTTATTGTGATGCTTCTCGAGTGGGGCTCGGTTGTGTATTGATGCAGCATGATAGAGTTATCGCTTATGCTTCTCGGCAGTTGAAGAAGCACGAGCAGAACTATCCCACTGATGATCTTTAGATGGCCGCGGTGGTCTTTGCGCTCAAGATTTGGAGACAATACTTGTACGAAGAGTCGTGTCAGATCTTCACGGACCACAAGAGATTGAAGTACATCTTCCAGCAGGCAGCGCCGTTGGATGGAGCTTGTGAAGAATTATGATTGTGAAATCCTTTATCACCCGGGCAAGGCAAATGTGGTAGCTGATTCTTTGAATCGTAGGCTCGGAGGTAGCTTGTTACATTTGAGCGCAATTCAGAGACAGCCTTCTACAAAATGGCAGATCTTGTGTGATAGTAGAGTACAGTTCGAGTTCATTTCCACTGGAGGGAAGCTTTCTCATGTCCGCGCCCGTCCATTTCTATTTGATTGTATCCATAAGGCGCAGCCCGACGATGCTCATTTGTCGGCAGGGTAGAGATTCGGAGTTTCTGATTGATGTCCAAGGTGTGCTACGTTTTGGGACTCGTTTATGTGTACCAGATTTCGAGGGGCTGAGACGCGATATCCTAGAGCAGGCACTTCAGTTAGCTTACAGTGTTCATCCAGGTTCCGCCAAGATGTATCATGATTTCAGTAATATATACTGGTGTGAAGGGATGAAGGGAGATGTTTCGGTCTTCGTTTGGAGGTGCCTAACTTGCCAGTAGGTCAAGGCCGAGCATCAGAGACCGGCAGGAAAGTTGTAGCCATTGCTCGTTCCGTAGTGGAAATGGGAGCATATCTCCATAGATTTCGTTGTGGGTCTACCCAGGTCCATTCGAGGGTATGACTCTATTTGGGTGATTGTTGACCGGTTGACGAAAGTGACTCAATTCCTTCCAGTGAAGACCACTTTCGGATATACTCAGTATGCTCAGTTCTACATTGATGAGATTGTGCATTTGCACGGCGTTCCTACATGCATTGTATCTAACAGAGGCACCCAGTTTACCGGCCGTCTTTGGCAGAAACTTCAGGAAGCGTTGGGTACCCGATTGAGTTTCAGTACCGCTTTCCATCCGCAGACCGATGGTCAGTCAGAACGGACTATAAAGACTCTCGAGGATATGCTTCGTGCGTGCGTTCTTGATTTTGGTGGCAGTTGGGATCATCACTTACCATTGATAGAGTTCTCCTACAATAACAGTTTCCAGGAGACGATTCAGATGGCACCTTTTGAGGCCTAGTATGGGAGAAAGTGTCGATCGCTAGTCTGTTGGACCGAACTCAACGAGAGTAGAATTTTGGGACTACAACTAGTTCAAGAGACTACGGAGAAGATACTGTTGATTTAGGACAGAATGAGAGCAACCTAGTGCAGGCAGAAGTCTTATGCCGACCGTCGTCGTCATAGACTCGAGTTCGCAGGGGGTGATCATGTATTCCTACAGATTTCTCCGATGAAAAGTGTGATGAGATTTGGGAAGAAAGTGAAGCTTAGTCCCAGATTTTTTGGTCCTTTTGAGATCCTTGAGCGAGTTGGTACCGTTACATATCGTTTGGCACTTCTACCCAGTTTTCTGGATGTTCACCCCGTATTTCATGTATCGATGCTTCGCAAGTACATTCATGACCCATCTCACATGATTCAGGACCAGACCGTCCAGCTGGAGCGCGATCTTTCGTTCACCGAGCAGTCGGTAGTTATATTGGATCGGCAGGTGAATAAACATCAGTCAAGGGTCCTACCTTCAGTGAAAGTTCTTTGGCATGGCCCGAATAGCGAAGAGGTCACATGGGAAACCGAGAGCGAGATGAGGAAGAAATTCCCTCATCTCTTCGAAGGTACGCATAGTAAAAATTTTAAATTCGGTGACCAAATTTCTTTAAGGGCGGAAGATTGTAACACCTTAGAAGGCGATTAGAGTTAATTAAGCGATATAATTCGGGTTTTTAATGAAATTTAACCAAAAATGGTTTTCACGTATTTTATTTTATTATAATATTTTATTTAATTATTTTTTGTACTTGCACACACATGTGCATGTTAATTAGGGTTAAGGATGGGCTAATCATGTTTTGTTAGCATGGCACCTTAACCATTATATTGTTATGTCATCTATATGTATATATTTAGTTTATTAGTATAAGGGTTTTGTTTTTTTTTAAAAAATTGGGAAGAGAAAGAGGAGAGTTGAATTTTGAGGAATGATTGAGGTATGGGCAACCATGGAGGACATTTAATGAAGAGAGAGAGTGTGTGTGAGTGCATAGCTTACTCCCACCTCACACTCGCACTCTCTCATTTCATTACCACTCTCTCTCTCATTTCCTCACAAACTCTCTGTCGGGTTGCTAGGCACGCGCACAAGGTTCCACGAGGCATCAACCATGCCCGATTAAAAAATTAGCCGTGCCGAACAACCCGAAGCCGGATCTTTAAACTAGGGTTTAGGCGAAAACAAACATGTTAAACAGATTAACACTAAGTGAGAGGGATTACAACCTTTGTAGATCCGGTCCTTCACTTCTAAAGCTCCGTGTTGAAGTCCCTTCGCTGCGATCATCGTGTTCCGGACTCTCGAGAGGTTCCACGAAGAGAAAGATGCAGTCTTGCTTCCGATCTTCGATACAAAGATGATCTACCTTGAAGTTTCGTTAACACAAGCTAACACTCATAATATGAAGTGAACACCCTCATCTAAATGGCAATGATAGATGAGGATGATGAAGTAGGATTTTTTCTCTCTTTTATTATCTTTTTCTCACTCATTTATCATCACAAAATCAAATCAAGAAAGCTTTTCCATGAAAAGAGAAGGAAGAAGAAGATGGAATCCTTTTGTGATGAACAATGAATAACTCATATGTGAGGTTAGAAATGCAACCATAGTTAAGAATGAATCCTTAACCCTTGTAGAGAAACAACCATGGTCAAGGGTTTGGGTTTGGTTAAGCAAATATCTTCACAAAATATCTTACACAAAACAAAACAAAAACCTTCTAGAAATTTCTAGAAGAGCTTAACCCTAATCAAACCCTAACCATGTTTAATCTCCACTAATCATGTTGCATTAATAACCATATCATGTTACAATATTATATATCACATATATAATATTTATTGTAACAAAATAAAATAATACAATTAACATATATCGCATATATATCAATGTATTACCCGAGTGAGAAAAAGAATCTTTTTTGTGAGCAAATATTAGTTAATGTAATTTAATATATCATATATATTATTATATATTAAATTATCGAATCAACACTTGATCCGACAATCCGGCTATATCGCATATAACCGACTAATATTTATCCGTACCGATTCATCGAATCAACACTTAATCCGATGACCCGGCTGATATCAAATATCGCGAGAATAGAATACGGTATCTCATATCGCATTATCCTCGGTCCCGCACATATCACATACGTGCCCCTACTCCGTTTTTCCTGAGCCAAGAAACCTCTGTGTAGGACTATAAAGAATCGTCAATACGCCGGCAGTAGGTGATGATCATATCAAACACCCACAAGCTGCGAGCGGTCAGCTAAATGTAACAGCTACCCAGGTATTGAGCGCTCAGAAGATCAACAAGCAAGCCTGTACATTCTCCTGTGAATCCAAATAGTAACACTCCCGTACAGTCCGGTCACGTCGTCTGATATGTCGCATATCTCGCCTAGGGGTGGTAAACGTCAGACCCCAGTAGCTCGATAAGTCGTGTCGATATGAGGTCTATAATAGTTCGAGAAACTACTGATAACACTTACCAGTAAATCTCATCAACCCTGGCCAGGGATTTCCGGTTATAGCCAATCGAACACAGCACAACATCAACTCCCTATACCGGGAGAGACGAATCCCCTCCTATCGCTCATTGCCTCCATGTGATTCGGGACTGTACCCAAAAGCCACCTTTTTGCACGCCCTCTTGGACGTGGTATGATGGAAATCAAAGCACAGTGGGAATCACACAAGACTCTATGACGATCTCGGGTCAACAGACTACTCTGTACCAGTGTCACCAGAGAACTGCCATCTGACGTGAGGTATAATACCATCTGGGAGTTCTCGGCGAGTCCGTCCAGTGTACCCAGTCTCCACTGAGCACCCATACAACATCCTTGATGTTAAACACCGATGGATATGGGATCATCCATCGCCCATCATATGGGTCAAGATGCGTATACGCTAGTCTACTCTGGTGTATCGATGCCCTGTCTCGATACACCCTCGACTAGGAACAGTTATAGGATGTACTCCTCGACTACCGTGGCCCCACTACTATGATCTCATCATAGTCCCTGTAGTCGAGTACATATCCTAAGGGCTTTATCAACATGTAACATAGAGACAATCAGAGTACATGTTAAGATAAAGTACAACCAGATAGCATACTATCATGTCGAGCAAGAAAGTCCTCCCCATATATGTCCAAGCATCCATTACAATATACATCATATGTACAGTAATGGCCTCTAGGGCATACATATAACTAACAATCTCCCTCTTGTACTAGGGCCATCTGTTGTGGTATCACATACCCAACAATTAGCTGCGGTTGAAGTATCTCATACTCAACCATCCCATAAAAGTCTCTTCTAGGAAAAAGGCCTTTGTGAGTGGATCCGCACTGTTGTCCTCTGTGTCTACTCTCCTAACCTCGATCTCCCTGGAGATCAACCATCTCCATGATCAGGTGATACTGCCTAAGAATTATATCTGGATTTCTGATGGGACGGAAGTTCCTAAGCTAAAGCCACAACTCCATTGTCACACAATGGTAGGAACGAAGTTCATCTTATGAACTTATATCTATCCAGACTGCCTCTTTGGTAGCATCTTTGGTAACGATGTATCTTGCCTTTAATCGTCTAGTAAGTCACGGTATCTAGCTTGGAACTCTTCCAACATACCGTCCCTCCACTGAGGGTAAAGACAATGCCTGCGACTGACATTCAGTCGTCCTTATCACCCTGGAACCATTCCAGTGATTCTCCCCAGGATCGATTGATACCATCTCACTACAACTAGTGAGTATCCTAACATCCAATTAGAACTATCTCATAGATCCAAAACACAGGATTTAGGAGGTATCACCTTGATCCTATATGGAGAATCCTTGTGATAAGCGGAGATTGACCGAGCATAGCGTAGGAAACTCCTTCCCTATCAAGAGTATGTCATCCACGTACTCTATGAGGATCACCACCATACTCCCTACTACCTTTTTTGTATATACATGGTTCATCTACCATTTTGATGAAGTCAAACTCTTCGACTACTACATCAAAACAGATGTTCCAACTCCGCGATGCCTGTTTTATCATATAAAACATCTTGCACACGTTTCCGCTGCTCCCACTGTCTACGAAGCCCTCTGGCTGTGTACTTATAGACGCTCTCTTCTAAAACATCATTTAGAAAAGCTGTCATGACACCCAACCGCCAGATATTGTAGTCATGGTATGTAGCAGTGGCACGTAGGATCTGGATGGACTTAAGTATAGCTTTGAAAGTCTCAACTTTTCCATGTACACCAAGTAATCTTATCAAGATATACTTGCTCCTGATGGGGATTTAACCCTTCAGAGAGAGCAACCAAAGTCCATACTTTGTTGGTGTATAAGGATTCCATCTCAGATCGATAAGCATCCAACCATTCTTACAGAGTCCCACTCCTGATGGCCAGGTCGAAACTAGTTTGGTCATCATCTCATGATGCAATCCTCGCTCCCACTGTCATAGAAAAACCGAAGTATCTCTCATGTGGGCGAGGAACCCTACTAGATCGGCGGAGAGGCTGAGGTTCGTTGGAAACTATTGAATCCTTTGGTTCTACCAAATCATCAGCTACAGTTTTTATAGCTGGAACCTTTCCAGTTCTACATAACAGACCTTGCCTCGAGCTTGTCCAGATTTTGCTTTTAGACATAGGCCGGGCAACCCCAAATCTTAATAAGCTTAAGATATGAGCTCTTCCCTTTCCATATCACATATGAAGTGGTAGGCAACTGATTTGATTTTGAACCCTATTCAATAGGTATGCAGCTTCTCAAGTGAATAACTCCCAAAAAGAAATAGGAAACTCAGTAGTACTCATCATAGAGCACACCATATCACATAGGGTGCTTCTGCTCCGCCCCGATATACCATCGTGCTATGGTGTACACGGAGGAGTAATGCTAAGAGAGAATCTCATTCTCCTTTAGAATAGTCCAGGAATTCCGTGCTCAAGTATTCTCCTCCTTGATCTCATCAAAGGACATAATACTTATACCCGTATTTTGGTTCTCTACTTCTAACTTATATTCTTTGAATATCTTAAAAGGTTCGGACTTATGTTTCAACAGGAACACTTGTCTGAATCTTGAGAGATTATCAGAGAATGTAATGAAGTACAAAGAACCGGTCTTGGCATGTGTAGACAGGGGACTTTCATACATCAGCATGTATCAATCCGAAGAGTTCACTAACTCTTTCTCTGTTTCCAATAAACAGAGCTATGGTCATCTTATCTTTGTGACATGACCAGCAAGTTTCACAAGATGTAAATTCAAACATATTTAAATATGCATCTAAATGTAACTTAGCTAGTCGGGTCGCATTGATATAACCTAGTCTACAATGCCTCAAGAAGGATTCGTTCATTTCTGAACTCTTCCTCTTGTGTGTGTTCCGTATACTAAGAACTGTAGTTTGATTTAGAACGTCAATGCTTTTAGATAACGTGCCTGAAACGATCAACTCTTGATATAGGAAATGTTCAAAACATTATCCAACAATACAAAATTATATCCTTTCTTTACTAATAAAGAGACTGATATGATGTTGTACATCAGGTTCGATATCTAATAACATTCGTTCAGAATCAATGTATTCTGGTAATACAGGGTGATAGTGACTGTTCATATCAGATTTTTGTACTTTTATACCGCCCAATTTTTATCACATTGCTTATCGGTAGGTACTCTTGAGCCGTGTTTGCTAGTCAATTGCAGGATACAGGTTCTCGGCTCTAAACGGTGAAATTCATGGAAAAACACGACAAAACCCGGGTTCCTGCCAACCACAGATAAAACACGGGTCTCCGCTCTCTATCCGTATGTTGCCACACACACCAGTTTAAGAGACAAAATGGCAAATCAATGTCATTTTCATGCACAAGGCTCAATGGCAACACAAGATCCAAGAAATCTACACGGAGCTCGAGGAAATCATGACAAAAAGATCCACATCAAATCACCTTTTGATCAACAGAAATTCTGGAAAAATCGTGAAGAAAATTTGAGAAACAACATATACCAGATTGAAGGGCACTACAAACCAGGGCAACTCACCAATTTTGGTGGCCTAATTCCCCCATAGGGCCGTGGAACCGCGGCCTAAGCATGCTTAGGCTGTGGAACCGCGGCCGTACGGCCTCCGCAGAGCATAAAAATTCAGGGGTATTGGGTCTTTTTATGAAGGTTCTGAATGTTGCCCTAGATTTCCAGCTTCCTGCCTATAAATAGTCCAGAACTTTGTGAAGCCAAGGGTGCATAATCTTGTATTTATTTTTTAGGTTTTAGATGTTGTTCTTCTTCCTCCTTTCATCTCTTCTCCATTAAAAATCTTGTAGTGAGCTTTTGTGAGTGAAGAATGAATAAAAGAGTTCTTTTTACTTATCATGCTTGTCTTGTTCTTTAGTTAAATTATTATTGTTTGTAATTTTCATTTGTTAACTTAGTTGTTGTTATTTGTTGTTGTTTCTTTATTTTCTCTTTTCCTTTATCCTTAAACAACCATGACGCTTACGCTTGATCCTTGCCAAGGTGAGGTCGCAAATAGCTAGTTGTTATCTTCTAATCTCCTTCTTTCTATCTTCCTCTTTTGTTTTGTTTTCTTTTCATTATGATGTGTGAGTAGTTTCATACTTGTTAGGGTAGGATAAGGGAAGTTTGAGAGAAGGAAATCTCTCTCACTCTTTCCTTGCCCAACATCTTAAATCGACTCCCGTTAATTGAACCACAATCCGCTCCTTACGGCACCCTATCCTACATGATAGCGGTTATTCCGTAGTGAGACCAGTTGTGGTTGAATTAACCGGAGGTTATGGCTAAGAGCCAAGAACGGACGGACAAGCACCAAAAGGAAGAACTTATGCGTTGGAAAGCCTAGCTTATACTCGCAAGTTCCTTCCTAGTCGTGCTAATCCCCGTTGTTGCCGATTACCGTAACACCGATATTAAGAGTGGCAACGAAAGAGGTGAGCGACTCCTAACTCAAACTAACCTAATCCTAACCCTAACAAGCTCTCTTTACATATCATTTTAACACTTAATTAATCAAAACAAAATCTGGAAAACTGGACTTAACTCGTTAAAACACTTAGAAAAAGATTCCCATCTCCCTGCGGGCGACCCGTACTCAACCGGCTAGCTACAAGCGAAACCGTCTTTATTGTGGTAATTAACTAAACTTGAACACGCAGAATCTCTACCAATCAAATGGCGCCGCTGCCGGGGAGACGGTAGTTTATTTCTTTGTGTAATTTCGGGTTAACTTGTGAATATAAATATAACCGAAAAACAAAACAAAAAAAAATATACTTTGTAAACAAATCATTTTGTTATTTTTGATTAGTTTTTGTGCAAGTGTGCAGGATAATACGAAGTTCAAGTTCAGTGCCAAAGACGTGGGAAGATAGACCCATATTTAGCGGCTACACCGCGACGGATCAAAACGAAGCAAACGGTCTACTGTAAAAATCTGGAGCAGATACAGTGAGCAAGTCAAAATTCAGTAAATCCAGACAAGCAGAAGACTCTCAGACCAGCACACACAAAAAAATTGAAGCCCCAATCTCTCCAACTAGCCGCGGAACCGCGGCCTGAGCACGTGTTTGGCCGCGGAACCGCGGCCAGTTAGTGCCTTCAGTGTGCCATTTTTTTTTTCTGTGAGTATCTCTGATCTCTCCCACTCCTCTGGACTCCAATAAACTGTGTTTTCTGCTGCATTCTTTGCGCAAACTCTCTTCCCCCTTCCAATAAACTGTTCTTGTGCAGGATTCTTTGCGCCGCGCTAACAATAAAAATTGTTTGCAGTTGATTTGTTATCGCTTTCCATTCATTAATACGGACTTAAGGGGCTTGAAACCAATTCAGATTGGGTGGGGATTTCATCACCCTTCCCAGGACCCCAAAAATCACAAAAAGCATATGCATTGACCATTGTTAAATTAAAAAATACTAGACTCAGCCCTAAGGACTTCGCGCTCAATAGGACAGAGGACTAGTTACAGGCATCGGCCGTTTATCCTATCTGACTTTTGCGGTGCCTAGGAAAGTGTGACGAAGGAAAGTGGTTATTTAATTAAGGAACTACGCGAAAGCGTTGGACAACCTCCCACTTACCTGGCACTTATCTGGCCGCATTAGACGGAGAAGAGGCGGTTTGAGGTCCTATTTCTAGCCCTCTGGAACAGTTAGGAGCTGTCTAGCAGACCTAGGTGACCCTAGATCTAGGTGAGATTGTGCATATCTTATTTGTGATTGCTTAAAGCCGTAAGTCCGTACATATTTCTGTAAAGATCTTTCTAAAAAAAACAAAAAAGGAAAAATCAAAAACTTTTATAAAAACTTGCCCTTTGTCGCCAAATCCATTTTTCACCCACCACGCATCGTTTTTCTCCATTGACGTTTTCTTACCCTCACCTTCTCCGCTTTGACTATACTAAACTCGTTTAGTGTATGTCCGCTTGGGCTCGGGACACTAGTGCCCGCCTAGTTCGCGTTACGTTAGTCGCTACCGACTACGCGATCGACTCAGACGTCGAAACTCCGTCCACGCCTCTTTCACCCCTTCCTTTGCCGGCCAACTCCGACGTTGACCGGAATTCTGTTCATACATCTTCACCTTCACCTTCACCAACCTCTTCTTCCGCGATGTCAGGATTTAATCCGAACATCTCTTTGACTACCCCTGGATTGGCTCCACCTCTTACGGAGACCAATAACCCACCACCACCGCCTGTTGTAGCGCCGCATCGAATCGCGCTCCAGGATCGTTTCTATCCCACCCGTTCTGCACTTCCCACCTGCCTTTCTCTTCCACTGGCCAATGGGGACGACTTTGAAATTAAGCCCCACTTCATCAACATGCTTCCACGATTTCATGGGGTTGAATCTGAAGATGCCTATATCTTCATCAATAAATTTCAAAACGTTTGTGCCATGATGAAAACTACCCAACTGTCGGACGATGCTATACGTCTACGGGTCATTCCGTTCACTTTATGTGATCTTGCTGAAAAATGGCTGTATAGCACCGCTTCCCACTCCATAACCAGTTGGGACGAGTTTGTAAAAGCGTTTCTAAAGAAATTTTATCCGAATCATAAAACCGCAAGGATCCGCAATGAAATCAACCAATTCTCTCAGCTTCCTTCTGAACCCTTCTGGAAGTGCTTTGACCGGTACAAAGACCTTCTTGTTCAGTGTCCTCACCACGGTATAGAGAAATGGCAACTTTGCCAAACCTTATACGAGGGCCTGAACCCAGCAACGAAGCAGTTGTTGGAAACCATCTGTCAGGGCCACTTCCTATCGAAATCTGACGAGGAAGCGTGGCAATTCCTATCGAAACCAGCTGAAATGGCTGCAATAACGAGAAAGCTTGAAGCAATAGAGAGCAAATTTTCTTCTCCTGCTCCTGCCCCTGTTCTTCCCCTTCGCACCATCTGCGGTTGTTGTTCCTATCCTTCTCACTTAACCGAAGAGTGTCCTTACAATCCACCATCGCAAGGACAGGATCAGGTTAACGCTGCATTTCAGCAAAGACCGAGGAATGATCCATACTCTTCCACTTACAATCCCGGTTGGAGGAACCACCCCAATTTCGCCTGGAATCAGAATCAGAATCAATTCCAAGGCAACAATTTCTAGAGGGCCCCCCCTCCGCAACAACAAGCGCAACAACAAACTCAGTTTCAGCAGCCCTTCCAACCCCAACCTTTTCAAAATCAGACGAACAACTTTGCACCCAACAATTCTTTTCCACCAAACAACTTTGTTCCGTCAAACAACGATAAGGTTTCCTCGCTCGAACGAAGTCTGGAGGCGTTCGTTAAACAATCGACCCAATCCACCGCAAACATCCAGTCTTCCATTCAGTCCTTAGTGCAACACACTACCGCTCACGGGCAAAGCATCAAGACCATCGAGGCCCAGATTGCACAGCTGAATGCGGCCTTAAACGAGCGAGAGAAGGGGAAGCTCCCGTCCCAGCCACTCCCAAATCCCGGTCACCCACACAATGTACATGTTGCTCTTGAACAACAGAACCATAATGTGAGTGCCGTGACCACACTGAGATCGGGAAGGATGCTGCAAAACAACATTGGCACACGGATCGACGATGACACCCCGGCCGCTTCTTCTTCTACTTCTTCTTCTTCTTCTTCTCCTGCTTCTTCGTCTTCTGAGCCTATTCTCCATTCTTCAAAAGTCTCTCCTTCTTCTTCTACTCTGAACGGACCCGCTTCTCACTCCACGAAAACACCTGTTCTGGGATCCGTTCCAACTCCACAATCTCCTCCTCCAACATTAGACTCAACCAATTTTAAAAATGTTCCATTTCCAAACCGGTTGAGGTCTAATAAACAAAATCCTCGGATGGAGAAGATTCTGGAGTTATTTAAGCAAGTTAGCATTAACATTCCTCTTTTAGATGTTGTCCAACAAGTCCCGTCCTACGCGAAATCTTAAAGGACTTGTGCACGAAAAAGTGGAAGTCTCGGGTACCCAAGAAAGTTTTCTTAGCTAGTGCTGTGAGTGATGCCCTTACCCAATCTTTACCACAAAAACAGAAGGACCCTGGCTGTCCTACGATTTCTATTACTATTGGGGATAAGAACATCAACCGCGCATTATTAGATCTTGGTGCCAGTGTTAACCTGCTTCCGTACTCAGTATACGAGCAATTAGGCGTCGGAGAGCTGAAACCCACGCACTGCACTCTCCAAATGGCCGACCGATCAATCACCCATCCTAGGGGTGAGCTAGAGGATGTGTTAATAAAAGTCGGGGACTTCATATTCCCCGTTGACTTCATTGTATTAGACACACAGCCTGTAGCTAACCCCCGGAATCAAATTCCGGTGATACTCGGTCACCCATTTCTTGCAACCTCAAATGCTGTGATCAATTGTCGCAATGGTTCGATGAACCTCTCTTTTGGAAACATGACGATTGAACTCAACATTTTTAGGTTGGGGAATCAGCCCGCCGAACCTAATGCTCATATACTGGACGTCTGCTCGATCCAGGAGATCACCCCAGAAGAATGTGAATTCGAGGAGTTTCTGTTTGATCACGATAATCTTAACGCCACTAGTGCGTTCCACCTCGAACCTGCTGCTGTTTCTGCGCCCAACAACGACTACGAGTGTTTCACGTTCTCGAACGATCTTAGCCGCGCACAACCCGAGTTTGAATCTTTTGAATTTCCGGATGAGTTACCTGAACCATCCAACTCGGTCGCCTACACTCGTTTTGAACCTTTGCAGGAGTCCTTTGAGTTCGAGACCTCTGCACCAATCTTGCCTTCAATCGTTTCACCTCCAGCGCTCGAACTCAAGCTTTTGCCGTCTCACCTTAAGTACGCTTACGTAGGTGAGAATGAGACCCTCCCTGTCATCATTTCGGCTTCTCTAGCTCCAGAGCAAGAGAAAGCCCTTCTTGCGGTCTTGCACAGCAACAGGCAAGCTTTTGGCTGGTCCATGGCGGACATCAAGGGGATTAGTCCCCTGATCGTTGAGCATCACATTCATCTGATGGATGATGCCAAACCAGCCCGGGATCCACAAAGACGTCTCAATCCAGTCATGAAAGAGGCTGTGAAGAAGGAGATCGTAAAATGTCTAGATAGTGGTATCATTTACCCTATCTCTGATAGCCAGTGGGTTAGCCTCATCCACGTTGTCCCCAAGAAATCAGGTATAACGGTCATCACTAACGAGGCGAATGAGTTAATCCCTACTCGCACCCAAACTGGGTGGCGAGTATGCATTGATTACAGAAAACTCAACGCCGTAACGCGGAAAGACCACTTCCCTCTACCTTTCATTGACCAAATGCTTGAACGATTGGCCGGACACGAGTACTACTGCTTTCTTGATGGCTATTCCGGCTATAATCAAATTCCCATCGCCGAAAAAGACCAGGACAAGACCACTTTCACTTGTCCTTTCGGCACATTCGCATATCGTCGCATGCCCTTTGGGTTATGCAATGCGCCCGCTACCTTCCAGCGGTGTATGATGGGAATCTTCTCAGACATGGTGGAAAAATTTCTGGAGATTTTCATGGATGATTTCTCCATCTTCGGCGATTCCTTCAACGAGTGTTTGCTGCATCTTGACGCTGTCCTTACCCAATGTAAGGACAAGAATCTCACTTTAAATTGGGAGAAGTGCCACTTCATGGTGCGCGAAGGTATTGTCTTAGGACATATCATCTCGCAAAATGGCATAGAGGTTGACAAAGCGAAGATTGAGGTCATTTCCAATCTCCCTCCTCCCCGATGCGTCAGAGATATCCGAGCCTTCCTTGGCCATGCCGGTTTCTATAGACGGTTCATCAAGGACTTTAGCAAGATTGCTAGGCCCTTGACTCTTTTGCTGGCCAAGGACACGCCATTCGACTTCAACTCGAGCTGTGTCACTGCATTCGAGTCATTGAAACGCTCACTCACTTCTGCTCGCGTTCTTTCTTCACCTGACTGGACGAACCCATTTGAGATTATGTGCGATGCATCCGACTTTGCCATCGGTGCTGTCCTTGGACAACACATCAACAAGATGCCGCACGTAATCTATTATGCGAGCCTGAACGACGCCCAACTCAATTATACAACAACTGAGAAGGAATTCTTGGCTGTTGTATTTGCTTTAGAAAAGTTCAGGCCCTACCTCATCGGCTCTCCAGTCATTGTCTACACAGACCATTTTGCTCTGCGCCATCTTTTTGCGAAGAAAGATGCAAAATCTCGGTTAATCCGTTGGATTCTCTTGCTTCAAGAGTTTGACCTTGTCATTAAGGACAAACGAGGATGTGAAAACGTAGTTGCCGACCATCTCTCACGACTTCCTTCTTCGCCTTCGCTTCCAATTCCGATCAACGACGTTTTCCCGGATGAACAGCTCTTGACAGTATCTTGCGAACCCTGGTTCGCAAATATTATGAACTATTTGGCCACGGGATTACTACCAACTGAATGGTCAAGTCAGGACAGACTTCGCTTCTTATCCCAAGTAAAACACTTTTACTGGGACGAACCCTATTTGTTCAAGTACTGTCCCGACCAGATTATTCGTCGGTGTGTCCCTGACGAGGAATTCAAGAGTGTGCTGTCATTTTGCCACGATCAAGCATGTGGCGGGCATTTTAGCCCCAGAAAGACAGCTGAGAAGATCTTGCAATATGGTTTCTACTGGCCATAACTCTTCAAAGACGCTCATGACTATTGCAAGACTTGCTCCTGGTGCCAACACTTGGGCCGGATATCCCGGAGGAACGAGATGCCGCTCCAACCGATCTTGGTTGTGGAGATTTTCGATGTTTGGGGGATAGATTTCATGGGGCCGTTTCCCAGCTCTTTTGGGAACTTGTACATCCTTCTCGCCATTGATTACGTCTCTAAATGGGTCGAGGCTGTGCCCAGCCGGACTAACGACAACAAGGTTGTCGTTAGGTTCCTTAAAGAAAACATTTTCTACCGGTTTGGGCACCCCCGAGCGATCATTAGCGACAATGGAAGTCATTTCCGCAACAAGACTTTCGAGGCCTTGATGCAGAAATACTCCATTAATCATAAGCTATCCACGCCCTACAACCCCCAAACCTGCGGGCAGGCCAAAGTTTCAAATCGGCAAATCAAGCAGATACTGGAGAAGACGGTTTCCAAGAACCGTAAGGATTGGTCGCTGAAACTCACTGATGCCCTTTGGGCATTTCGAACCGCTTATAAGACCGACCTTGGCATGTGTCCCTATCGGCTTGTGTACGGAAAAGCCTGCCACCTACCTGTCGAAATAGAGCATCGCGCATTTTGGGCGATAAAAGAGCTGAATCTGTCTCTCGAAGATGCGGGCAGAAATCGGAAGCTGCAGTTGAACGAATTAAGCGAGCTTAGGGATGAGGCTTACGATAACGCTGTTGTCGTTAAGAATCGAACGAAGGTGTTTCACGATAAACACCATTTGCGCAAAACCTTCGTACCTGGTCAGCAGGTACTGCTTTACGACACCCGATTTCACTTCCATCCAGGAAAGCTCAGATCTCGCTGGAAAGGGCCATATTTTGTGCGGAATGTATATCCGCAGGGCGCTGTGGATTTGGAAAATCCAAAGGACGGTTCATTTTTCAAAGTGAACGGACACCGACTAAAACCGTACCTTAGCGCCGACCCTACAGAGGAGCTCCTGGTCTTACAGGAGCCGGTTTACCCTGCATAATCTTCCTCTGCCTACCTCCAAACTTCGGTTATCCAGCCAAGAACAGTGGACACTGTTCCAAATAAGTTTGGGGGTATGTATAAACCATTTTGTATATATTTGTGGATATTCTTTTTCTTTTTTCTTTAAAAACAAAAACAAAAAAAAATTTGTATCGCTAACCGACAATTTTGACCCTTCAAATGATCTCTTCATGCAATGACAGTGAGGACACTGTCCAGTTTAAGTTTGGGGGTACGCTCGGTACGCATTTCTTACCTTCGCATTCATATGTATATTTTGCATCTGCATATTAAAATCCATAAAATCCATAAAAATCTGAAAATTTTCTAAAAATATAAAAACTTTTCTGTCAAGTTAGCTTGTGGAAGAACTCTGATTCAACATTTCGACGGTTTTGTTTGAGAAAATAAGAATAACTAAATCTTATTTTTAGATTTTGAACACCTGAAAAATAACTCTCCTTTGAAGTTAACTATAGCCGATATACGTCTTTACATCACAGTACACGTGTCGTGAGTTTTTTTTGGAAATTAGATGACAAGTCTTTTATGTTTAAAAACTTTTAATAGATAAATGATTTTCTGAGGATCAAATAGGTTTGTTCTGAAATAAGTAATATCAAGAATAGTTTATGAAGTGAGTGAATATGAAGGAATGTTATTGATGCCTTAATTGGAACTAAGTCTGAAAAATAACCCATCTGGTTGGAATGATTACACACCAAAACCCACTAAACACGTCTTTTATCCAAAAAAATAATTGAACTGCCGGTTATGTCTCCGTTCGTATTAAATCATCTGATTTTCACGCCAAACTGTCTTTTGTTTTTGGACCTAGGTAACTTGAGTAATTAAGTCCGCTGGGGTGTTTCTACACCTAATGCCCTAAAACCAACTGGTTTGGGTACATTGGCCCAAAGCTCGCTAAGAAGCCTAGAAAGTCCAGATTAAAACAAAGTCAAGCAAGTGTTCTCTCCGAGTTAAAATTCCTAACGGTTCTTTGTGTGAGAATAATCTTGATAAAAGACAGGCTTTTATAAAAAAAATTAGCGGAGATATGAAGGTTTTACTCTTTGATAAAGACTATTGCACGTTCACAGAGGTGTGTATGAAATGAAAACAAGAAAAAGGTGGAGTGAAGAATAAGACCTAGTTTCCTGTTAAGGAAGATAGAAATTCTGAAGTTGAAACTTTACTGGAAAACGAAACTTGAAAAATGCTTAACTCTTTATAAAACTTATGTGATCCTTTCAAAAATTTTATCTGGGCTTTATTATGTGACATGATGACGTAAATCGATCCTTCTGGAAACTTAACGACACTATTTGCACTGCACGTAAAGATATATAAAATCTGTAGTTAAATAAGAAGCGAGGTGTGAAAAATAAAGGTTCGATAGTCTAGAGTTAGGATAATAGAATTGTTATTTTCTGAAACAAAACTTTAGGGTTTGGACGTTAGTTATTTTACAAAATTAGCTTGACCGGAATTTATGGGTAGTATCCGCTGAAAACCCTCAGGAGACAACACTCCTCCTACTAGGGACACCTAGAGGTTTAACGGCTTGTTGCACATGCTCAGTGCAATTGCGTTCCCTGCGAAAGTGAGGTTAGGAAATTTTTTGTGAATAAATTGGCTTTGCTCGGGACGAGCAAATGATAAGTTTGGGGGTATTTGTTCATATCAGATTTTTGTATTTTTATACCGTCTAATTTTTATCACATTGCTTATCGGTAGGTACTCTTGAGCCGTGTTTGCTAGTCAATTGCAGGATACAGGTTCTCGGCTCTAAACGATGAAATTCATGGAAAAACACGACAAAACCCGGGTTCCTGCCAACCACAGATAAAACACGGGTCTCCGCTCTCTATCCGTATGTTGCCACACACCAGTTTAAGAGACAAAATGGCAAATCAATGTCATTTTCATGCACAAGGCTCAATGGCAACACAAGATCCAAGAAATCTACGCGGAGCACGAGGAAATCATGACAAAAAGATCCACATCAAATCACCTTTTGATCAACAGAAATTCTGGAAAAACCGTGAAGAAAATTTGAGAAACAACATATACCAGATTGAAGGGCACTACAAACCAAGGCAACTCACCAATTTTGGTGGCCTAATTCCCCCATAGGGCCGCGGAACCGCGGTCTAAGCATGCTTAGGTCGTGGAACCGTGGCCGTACGGCCTCCGCAGAGCATAAAAATTCAGGGGTATTTGGGTCTTTTTATGAAGGTTCTGAATGTTGCCCTAGATTTCCAGCTTCCTGCCTATAAATAGTCCAGAACTTTGTGAAGCCAATGGTGCATAATCTTGTATTTATTTTTTAGGTTTTAGTTGTTGTTCTTCTTCCTCCTTTCATCTCTTCTCCATTAAAAATCTTGTAGTGAGCTTTTGTGAGTGAAGAATTAATAAAGGAGTTCTTTTTACTTATCATGCTTGTCTTGTTCTTTAGTTAAATTATTATTGCTTGTAATTTTCATTTGTTAACTTAGCTATTGTTATTTGTTGTTGTTTCTTTCTTTTCTCTTTTCCTTTATCCTTAAACAACCATGACGCTTACGCTTGATCCTTGCCAAGGTGAGGTCGCAAATAGCTATTTGTTATCTTCTAATCTCCTTTTTTCTATCTTCCTCTTTTGTTTTGTTTTCTTTTAATTATGATGTGTGAGTAGTTTCATACTTGTTAGGGTAGGATAAGGGAAGTTTGAGAGAAGGAAATCTCTCTCACTCTTTCCTTGCCCAACATCTTAAATCGACTCCCGTTAATTGAACCACAATTCGCTCCTTACGGCACCCTATCCTACAAGATAGCGGTGATTCCGTAGTGAGACCGGTTGTGGTTGAATTAACCGGAGGTTATGGCTAAGAGCCAAGAACGGACGGACAAGCACCAAAAGGAAGAACTTATGCGTTGGAAAGCCTAGCTTATGCTCGCAAGTTCCTTCCTAGTCGTGCTAATCCTCGTTGTTGCCGATTACCGTAACACCGATATTAAGAGTGGAAACGAAAGAGGTGAGCGACTCCTAACTTAAACTAACCTAATCCTAACCCTAACAAGCTCTCTTTACATATCATTTTAACACTTAATTAATCACAACAAAATCTGGAAAACTGGACTTAACTCGTTAAAACACTTAGAAAAAGATTCCCATCTCCCTGCGGACGACCCGTACTCAACCGGCTAGCTACAAGCGAAACCATCTTGATTGCGGTAATTAACTAAACTTGAACACGCAGAATCTCTACCAATCAGTGACCAACGGACTTGGCTGCAACACTTGCACCGTTTCTATCTCATGAAACTTATCACCCGTTCTCAGTTCTCTACCTATCTGTAGCCCATGTAACAGATTACATATGCGGGATCCTGATCCGGTATCTCATACCCAGGACGTAAAGGATACTGAGAAACAGTTCTCTGTAATGAACACACCCGAAGAAGATGCATCAGCATGCACTTTCTTCGTTTGGGCGGTACGAAAAATCTGGTATTCCCCAATTTCCTGCTCTGTCTTATAACAATTATAAGTTGGAGTGGGACCAACGTTCCCCAGCTCATTATAACAAGCGGGTTCGGTCAAAATATCCGTATTATTTTCTTGATTAAGGCGTGATATGGTCGCTTCCTGGAGAGAGAGAAGAAAACACTCAGCGTATGCTCTTGCAAGATTAAATTGGTTATCTAATATATCTAATCAGGATGTCTCCCACTGTTTTAATCAAATCTTCCTTCAAACCCTAAAAGGAAAGACTAGCCGGGATTAATTACACGCTACAAGTTTGCCAATCTTTCAGCCAGGCCAGTGCCAGTACTTTGAGGGAGGTCCCCCGTGCTTTCGCACGAACCTAATTAAAGTAAACCTCGTTTTCCCAGGGGCGTAACCCCGTTAACACCTTTCTAGACACCTACTTGATCGGCTAATTGTAATGTGTAAAACTCTCCCAGGAGTAACTCTTACTCGCAGCGGGTATCGGGATCCAACTATCTCATAGAAGGTATGCAATCTCATTGCAAATTTCAACACTTGAAATTCCCAATAATATTTTACCCCTAGCGTCCTATGACCTTGACGAAGGCCAAACTACCCATAGTCCGCTAGTCAAGTTTAACCCGTCATTTCCTAATTGAATTAAACCCACCCGCACGACCCTTGACGGAGGCCAAACAACGCCGTACGAATAACCTAATCCAATCGCATCGTATGCTAGCAGAAAAGCATTAGTTAGCTACCGTACACTACGCCTTGACGGAGGCCAAACTACCGCAGCACGAATACTAACTAGTACTTATCTGAAATGATGGAGGGCTACGACAGGTTTTTAAGAAAACCCATTGCGTAATGAACTTGATATCGTTGTAGAATCGAGTGATTTTAAATGGAGAGTTTTTGAGGCTTTTCTAGTTTTGCTAAAGGGGTCACTCCCGGTGAAGGGATCGTCGGCCCTTTTCTCATCGAATAAGGTGCAGGATATTTCACAAATACCGCTGTGCAAAGCAAAAACTATAGAAACAATCAAAAGAAAAACCGAGTTTGTAGCATCTGCTAGTTTCGCTAAAGAGGTCACTCCCGGTGAAGGGATCTCGGCTCTTTACTTATCGAATAAGGTTCTGGATGTTCTACAAGGAACACCGCTATGCAAAGCAAGAACTAGAGCTACCAGTTTTTAAACAAGTTTCTACAACATCTTAGGTTTCTTTTAGTTTCATTAATCTCATTAATGAAGTCCCATTTTATTATGCATCGCAAGCATATCTTTTGAAACGAAATCTGCAATATAACATATATCTCATATATATAATATAAACATTCATCTCAGACAATAATATGATCTCATCATAGAACATTACAGCAGAAGAACATATATGAAATATTGGATATACTAGGACGTCCGTGTTTTTAATACGAGCCTGTATAAAACATGGATTCCACGGTCGCGATGAATAGCCAAACCCACATTCCTGGACCCCTACGAGAGCGGCAAGCAACACAGCCAATTCTAGAGTTAGGAGACCCGGTCCCGACTCCTCGAGATGGTCTCCCACTGGACCCTAGAACCCGGTTACTTGTGCTCCCCTCCTTGGGTCTACCTAATGCGGAAAAGTAAATAATATACAACGGTGACATCTTCCGCAACCTGGAAGTGCCCCAATAAAAGAATATTACATACAAGTTTTTACATGAATGAAAAAGAAAAAACTCTCAACTCACATAAAACCCCCGGCTATTCAAACACGACGATCCAATATAACATATCACAGCAACACATAATATCTCATATCATCAACGTAAGCAAGTATGCGTATCCCGATTGTCGTTGATGTATAGCAACGAAGTCGGCGATACACCACATACTACGCTTACGGTCACAGAAAAGAAAGTGTAAAACTACAACAGTTGGAATCCGCAACCTCCTTAGACATCGCATGCCTAACTAAATGAATTCCTTAGACATCGCATGCCTAACAATTATAAACCCCGCATTTTAGTCTCATTATCGAAAACTCTTTTCAATATCAAGTCGGGCAATTCAACAAGATTCCCGATATCCTGATCGAATGCTCGTCGCAAACTTTAGTAGACGGCCGCACCCCCGATGCCTTCGACGAAGTGCACTAAGGCGGAACACCGCTGCCGCGAGCACCCGAACGGATGCTTTTGGCGACGGGGTTCTCCTACAGTCACTTAGTCGGGGGCTATGGGGCGTGGCTGTCTGTTAAGTTTACCCGGCAAGTATCCGCGTACGATACGTGATTGCGACGGACTTTTGATCACATCAAAATTCCGTGGCAACCGATCATCTGAGACTGAACTGCTAGATTTATAACATTCAAATTAGTTATCTCATAACTACCTGTGGATTCCAAATATTGTATCACATTCCAGATAAATAGACAATGTTAAACTTTCCGATCGAATAATCAAACACCTAAGATTTCCCTAATATATCTCAACACTTGAAATCAGTTTAAAAACATCCATCACATGCCACAGTACTAATAGTCCAGCCGTAGAAGGGTCAAGCCAACGCCTCACATGTGGCACGCCGTACTGCCACAAACCCTATGGTTCAGAGGCAGTTCAAGACGGTCACATAATCGAGTTAAGGTTTGTTGTCTTCTAGAGGGTCCACCGCGTTACTTGCACGACTTAGAACGTTCTTAAACACGAGAAAAAATCCAACTTTTGAAAAAATTTCCGACAGGGGAAAAAGTGAGTTATTGATATCCGTTCGAACTTTTTAACAGTTTATAAAAATTATCCGGACAAAACTAAACAAAGTTAAATTATCTGATCGAATCAACGATTCCCCAATACAACCCTAGAAAACTCAACACTTGAGTGGAATTAAAATATTCCCAGAAAAAAATAACAAGAAAGGACCTAAGAATAATTAAGTGAAATTCCAGGGACTAAGTCAAAATTTGGCCGCGGAACCACCGCAAAACCTATGGTTTGGCCGCCGTTCCGCTGTCAAATGTTTGAGTTAGAGGTCCGTACTTCACAGTAATTCTTAGTTTTTCCTGCTTAAATTTCTGAGCATTTTTAATTCAGAAAAAACCACATTTTTGAAAAATGTACAAAGAAGGGTTCGTGTCGGGGTTTTCGGGTTCGATCGGACTTTCAACTTCGTGTAGACTTCACCTAAAGCTCTAGCTACGCTTTGATACCACTGTAGGGTTGCTAGGCATGCGCACAAGGTTCCTCGAGGCATCAACCATGCCCGATAAAAAATTAGTCGTGCCGAACAACCCGAAGCCGAATTTTTAAACTAGGGTTTAGGCGAAAACTAACATGTTAAACAGATTAACACTAAGTGAGAGAGATTACAACCTTTGTAGATCCGGTCCTTCACTTCTAAAGCTCCGTGTTGAAGTCCCTTCGCTGCGATCATCGTGTTCCGGACTCTCGAGAGGTTCCACGAAGAGAAAGATGTAGTCTTGCTTCCGATCTTCGATACAAAGATGATCATACTTGAAGTTTCGTTAACACAAGCTAACACTCATAATATGAAGTGAACACCCTCATCAAAATGGCAAGGATAGATGAGGATGATGAAGTAGGATTTTTGCTCTCTTTTATTATCTTTTTCTCACTCATTTATCATCACAAAATCAAATCAAGAAAGCTTTTCCATGAAAAGAGAAGGAAGAAGAAGATGGAATCCTTTTGTGATGAACAATGAATAACTCATATGTGAGGTTAGAAATGCAACCATAGTTAAGAATGAATCCTTAACCCTTGTAGAGAAACAACCATGGTCAAGGGTTTGGGTTTGGTTAAGCAAATATCTTCACAAAATATCTTACACAAAACGAAACAAAAACCTTCTAGAAACTTCTAGAAGAGCTTAACCCTAATCAAACCCTAACCATGTTTAATATCCACTAATCATGTTGCATTAATAACCATATCATGTTACAATATTATATATCACATATATAATATTTATTGTAACAAAATAAAATAATACAATTAACATATATCGCATATATATCAATGTATTACCCGAGTGAGAAAAAGAATCTTTTTGGTGAGAAAATATTAGTTAATGTAATTTAATATATCATATATATTATTATACATTAAATTATCGAATCAACACTTGATCCGACAATCCGGCTATATCGCATATAACCGACTAATATTTATCCGTACCGATTCATCGAATCAACACTTGATCCGATGACCCGGCTGATATCAAATATCACGAGAATAGAATACGGTATCTCATATCGCATTATCCTCGGTTCCGCACATATCACATACGTGCCCCTACTCCATTTTTCCTGAGCCAAGAAACTGTAAGTCCACGTTGCCCACCCCGGTGCTTACGGGGAGGCGGAAAACATAATAAAAATCGGATTTTTAATGACTTAGGCAACATGGACCTTGACTTGGAGGATCTTTGCTAAACTAAAACTAGCTAAAGAAAACTAACAACTAGTTAAGTTGTAGAAAGGTTATACCTTGAGCTCGAACTCCTTCTCTCCTTGCTCGTCGGAATGGTAGAAAGGCCTCACCTTGCTTGTCTTCTTCCGTCAAAGAACGATCCACCCGAAAGCCTCGACCTTTAGCTTCAACTCCAAGCTAGGAGTAACTAGAGTGCAAGAAATGCTAAGACTTGAACCCTAGAAGTGAGTAGAGAAGATCAAGTGAGGGTTTTTCTCAAGCTATTTTGTTTCTCAACACATGAGAGGGAGAGAGCTTGAGGGAGAGGATGAGCAAGAGAGAGAAAGGATATGATTGAATGAAATATTAGTGAGCCATTCTCACTAATATGTGTGTGTTATTTTAATTAATTAATTAGCAAGAAAATTGTCATGGTTTAATCAAGAGGTGACCATTATCATTTCATTATTAATGCAAATTGCAAGAATCAAAGAGCATCTTCCAAATGAAATGATCATGGTCAAATTGTCAACTTGGTCAACAAGTCAACAAAGTCAAAGTGTCAACAACAACAACCATGCACAATAATTAAGCTAATTATTAATTAACAATAAAACACACAAAAACAATAGGGTTAATAAAATGACAATAGTCATTAACCCTAAACAAGGTCCTCTCCCTCAATCTCAAGCAACCGTGCATACGCACCCGCATTCGTGATCCGAGGAACACGAACACAATGAGAAAAACCAATCTCAAATCATATACTAGGATCCGGCTGAAACCAAAGCCCGCTAGTATAAACTGTCCGGACAGCAACCGTGCACAAGTGCGCGGATGCGAACGAACCCTGTCGCAAAAACCATGCGACCTCTACTCGTTTTGCCTAAAGGCGAATAGCTCTCTGTGTGGGACTCTAAAGACTCGACACTACGCTGGCAGTGGGTTTAACCACAGACCGCAAGCGGCACTAGCTGTACGTAACGGTCCCCAGGTAGATGTCGATAAGAAGACTGACGAGGTGAACCCCATCTGCACTCCTACTGAGCCTGTATGTGACAGTCTCCGTACAGTCCGGTCTGTTCGTCTGATACATCGCATGGCGGGCCTAGGGGGGCGGTGAACGTCAGTCCCCTAATAGCGGTACAAGTCGTGTCGGAGTGTAGCCCAGAACACCCTGAGATAACACTGGAAACCTACCAGTATATCTCGCTTGCCCTGGCCAGGGACTACTCGTGTAATGGCTCTCCTGGACACAGCGCGATGTCAACCCCCAATACCGGGAGAGACGAATCCTGTCTAACCGTCACTGCCTCCAAGTGCTTCGGGACTGCACCCAAAAACTACCTGTTTGCACGACTCCTCTGAGCCGTGGTAGGGTAGTAATCAAAGTGCAGTGGGAACACACTCGAGGCGAAGTGACAGTGTCAAGTCAGCGGACTAAGCTGTACTCATGTCACCTGGGAACTGATAACTGACGATAGGTATATTACCAACCAACAGTTCCCTTCGAGTCCTGTCCAGTGTACTCGTAACCTAACGAGCACCCGCATACTATCTTAAGTACGACGTACTAACGGCTGTGGGACAGACCGTCTCCCACACTGGGATGAGAAGCGCATACGCTAGTCTACTCCGGAGTATCGATGCCCTGTCTCGATAGTCCAACGACCAGGGACCTGTATGAGGATGTGCTTATAGATTACCCAGCTCCCACGAGTGCGAGCGCCATCACAACGCTGGTAATCAAGCAAAGATCCTAAGGGCTCTACTAATATGTATACCTGCAATATGCTAAAAGAAACACATGCACATATTAAAGCAGAGAAAAACCAAGTAGCATACTACCATTTCGAGCAAGATTGTATATACAACTGTGAATATCCCAAGCTTCCATTAAGTAATATACAAACTAGTATGATACAGTAATGGCCTCTAGGGCATATACACTAACAATCTCCCACTTGCACTAAGGCCATGTACTGGCGTATCGAAGACCTATCATCTCGATCAGCCGCTCGAACTGAGTCTGGGGCAAGGCCTTGGTGAATGGATCTGCTGTGTTATCCTCTGATGCAACTCTCCGGACCTCGATCTCCTGGCGATCCACAATCTCCCTGATCAGGTGATACCGCCTTAAGATGTGTCTGGATTTCTGATGGGACCTGGGTTCCTTCGCTAAAGCTATAGCCCCGTTGTTGTCGCAATACAGAGGTATTGGGTCAACAATGGACGGAACCACCTGAAGTTCTTTCAAGAACTTCCTCATCCAGACAGCTTCTTTTGCGGCATCAGATGCAGCGATGTATTCCGCTTCCATAGTCGAGTCAGCAACGGTTTCCTGTTTGGAGCTCTTCCAACACACCGCCCCTCCATTGAGGGTAAAGACAAAACCCGACATGGACTTGGAATCATCCTTGTCACTCTGGAAGCTGGAGTCAGCAAAGGCCTCAATCTGCAGGTCTTTTCCGCCATACACCAAGAACATCTCCTTAGTCCTTCTCAGGTACTTGAGAATGTTCTTTACTGCTATCCAATGTTTCTCCCCAGGGTTTGACTGATACCTGCTTACCACACTCAGTGCATAAGCCACATCCGGTCTGGTACACAACATCGCATACATTATAGAGCCTACCGCAGAAGCGTAGGGTATAATAGACATGCGATCCCTCTCCAAATCAGTCTTGGGAGACATCTCTTTGGAGAGGGTGATCCCGTGACAAGCCGGTAGATTACCGCGCTTGGAATCTTCCATACTGAATCTCTTCAGTATGGTGTCGATGTACCTGGACTGTGAGAGTCCTAATATCCTCTTGGATCTGTCACGGTAGATCCGGATACCCAGAATGTATGAGGCATCACCCAGGTCTTTCATGGAGAACCTGTGTGACAAGAACCCCTTGACAGATTGTAGCATAGGAATGTCATTTCCTATTAAGAGAATGTCATCCACGTATAAAACGAGGAATACTACAGTTCTCGCTACAAATCTACAATAGATGCATGGTTCATCTGGATTTTTGATAAAGCCAAATTCTTTGACCGTCTCATCAAAGCAGATGTTCCAACTCCGCGATGCCTGCTTTAGTCCATAGATGGACTTGAGCAACTTGCACACCTTTCCGCTGCTCCCACCCTGAATGAAACCCTCTGGCTGGTCCATATAGACACACTCCTCTAAATGACCATTTAGAAAAGCTGTCTTTACGTCCATCTGCCAAATCTCATAATCGTGGAAAGCAGCGATGGCAAGAAGGATCCGAATGGATTTCAGCATAGCTACTGGGGAAAAGGTTTCGTCATAGTCCAAACCAGGTCGCTGACGAAAACCCTTTGCTACCAGTCTAGCTTTATAGGTCTCAACCTGTCCATCTACACCAATCTTCCTTTTGAAGATCCACTTGCATCCTACGGGTTTTACCCCGTCTGGAGCAATGTCCAACGTCCATACTTTGTTGGTGTACATGGACTCCATCTCGGTCCGCATTGCATCCAGCCATTTTACCGAGTCGACGCTCTGAATGGCTTGCTGGAAGCTAGTAGGCTCATCACAATCTAGGATGCAGTCCTCTCTATCCCCGTCAATGAGAAAACCGTAGTATCTCTCGGGCGGATGAGACTGCCTACTACTCCTGCGGAGTGGCATAGGAATGTCCTGTTCTTTCGAACCCTCTGGTTCCTCTAAGCTTTCAGTAATGGTTTGTGGTTCTGGAATTTCTTCCAGTTCTACTGCGCTCCCGCTTATCTTATTTTCTAAAAACTCAGTTTCCAAGAAGCGGGCATGACGAGAAACAAGGACTTTTTGCTCCTCTGCGTAATAGAAGAGATACCCCTTGGAGTTCTTTGGGTATCCCACAAACTTGCACTGCACTGAGCGTGCCTCGAGCTTGTCCGCATGCTGCTTTTTTACAAAAGCTGGACATCCCCATGTCTTAAAGGATTTAAGACAGGGTTTCTTCCCACTCCACATTTGATATGGTGTGGTAGGCACTGTTTTAGTAGGAACTTGGTTCAAGAGATGTGCAGCTGTTTCCAGTGCATAACCCCAGAAAGATCGCGGTAACTCAGCCTTACTCATCATGGACCGTACCAAATCCAATAGGGTTCGGTTCCGTCTCTCCGATACACCGTTGTGTTGCGGAGTGTATGGAGGAGTAAGCTGAGAGAGAATTCCATTCTCTTTTAAATAATTCAGGAACTCGGCACTTAAGTATTCTCCACCTCGATCCGATCTTAGAATCTTGATACTTTTGCCGGTCTGTTTCTCCACTTCATTCTTATATTCCTGGAACTTTTCAAAGGCCTCGGACTTATGTTTCATTAAGAAGACATAACCGTACCTTGAAAAATCATCCGTAAAAGTAATGAAGTAAGAGTAACCGCTTCGCGCATGTGTAGACATTGGACCGCACACGTCGCTGTGTACGAGTCCCAAGAGCTCGCTCGCCCTTTCTCCGTGTCCAGTGAACGGAGCCTTTGTCATCTTTCCCATGAGACAAGATTCACAAGTGGCATAAGACTGATACTCGAACGGATCCAAGTATCCTTCTTTATGTAACTTAGTCAACCGTGTTTCATTGATGTGACCCAGTCTACAATGCCATAAGAAAGCCTGATTAATATCTGGAGACTTTCTTTTGTGTGTATTCTGGATATTGAAAACCTGTGGTTGGTTTAAAACGTAAATACCGTTGTTCAATGCACCTGACCCAATCAAAACTTGATTAAGGTGAATGTTCACTACATTACTTACAAATGCAAATTCATAACCTTCTTTAGATAATAAAGATACAGATATGATATTACAGGTTGCATTTGGTACATAATAACAACTACGCAAAACCAAAAAGTGTCCATCAGATAATCCCAGGTGATAGTCCCCCACGGCCTCTGCATCCATGCTAGCACCGTTTGCAACTCTGAGGGTCATGTCACCTGCCTTCAAAACTCTACGCTTTCTCAACGCCTGCAAAGAATTACAGATATGAGATCCTGATCCGGTATCCAATACCCAGGATGTAGAGTTTATTGATAGACAGTTTTCAATAACATACACACCTGAAGCTGAAGCTGCAACTCACTTCAAATCCTGTGTTCTGGCTTTCCAAGCCTTGCAATCTTGTTTCCAGTGACCACTTTTGTGACAATAGAAGCATTCTTCCTTCCCCACCATCTTCCCCGCTACTTTTGTTGCTTTACCCTTTCCCTTCGTATCCACTTTACCGACACCGCCTCTTGGTTTGGCGGGGGCTTTCTTCTTCTTGCCCTTGGCTTTCGCCCTGGACCTAGAAGAGGAAGATCCTCCTACAAACAAAGTGGATGTCTCCCTACCCTTCTGTAGGGTGCCCTCAGCAGTCCTCAACATGTTCAGAAGTTCGGCAAGTTCAACCTCCTTTCCTTGCATGTTGAAGTTAAGAACGAACTGGGCGTAAGTGGAAGGAAGGGACTGGAGAATCAAATCGGTATAGAGTTCATTCTCCAACGTGGTCCCTAGGTCCGCGAGCTCCTCTATGTAGCCGATCATCTTAAGCACGTGGTCCGCTACCGATGATCCGACGGCCAACCTTGCCGAAAAAAGCTTCTTCGACACTTCGTATCTAGCGATACGAGACTGCTCCCCATACAGTTCTTTTGTATGGAGAAATATGGACTCCAGGTCCATATTCTCGTGCCTCCTCTGATGTTCGTTGTCCATCGAGGCTAGTACGAGGCATCTGGCCCTCGCGCAATCTATCTCCCATGTCTTACGGATTTCTACATCCGCGACGCTGGAGGTGGGACCTGGGACAGGGGGAGCTTTGGTGGTAAGTATATACCCCAGCTTGTCATAAGTGATAGCCATCTTGACATTCCTGAGCCAATCTTTGTAGTTTGGCCCTGTCAATATATTTTTATCTAACAGTAACTTATGTCCGGTCATGTTGAATGGTCGCTGCAATTAGGAGAGAGAAAAGAAACACTTTAGCATGATGCTCTTGCAAGTTTAGAGTGGTTTTTAGTTTGTCTAAACTGGATGGCTCCCACTGTTTCTCGAATCCCTTCTCAAACCATAAAGAAAAGGATTAGCCGGGATCATTCCCACCGTACAATACTTGCTTAACCGTTCAGCCAGGCCAGTGTCGGTACTTCGAGGGAGGTTTTCCAACGCTTTCGCGAAGTTCCTTAATTAAATAACCTCTTTTCCCTGTGGGCGTAGCCCCGCTAACACCTTTCTAGGCACCTACTAGGTTTATAGCATTGATCGTTAAGTGAGAGTTTTCCCGAGGAGTAGCATATACTCACAGCAGGATCGGGATCCAAATATCATTGCGTGACGAAACTGAAGGAATCCTACCAGAATCACCACACTCCAAATGGTATGCAAATCTAGCAAGTTTCAGTACTTATGAAACTCCCGATGTGGATTTTTGCCCCATGCTCTTATGACCTTGACTAAGGCCAACAAATCATAAGTCACATGTCAAGTTCTACCCGTCGTTATCCAGGTTAATTTGAACCCACCCGTATCCACCCTTGACTATGGCCAACAAGGCAATACGACTGTCTCAAACCAACGCATTCTATCTATGCAACATATGAATACCCACCAGCTACCAAACACTGTGCCTTGACTAAGGCCAACAAACACAGCTTGAATACCGTTGAATATTCATATGAAACGACGGAGGGCTACGGATGGTTTTGGCGAAACCGTGAACGTAGAGAACTTGATATAATCGATGGAACGAGATAGCTTTTAAAAGGAGTGGTTCATGCTCCGCGTTTAAAAGTTTAGTTTTGAAAAGAACCGAGTGGTTTTCAAAGTGTTCCATTCGACTTTTACTTGGTTTATTTCTTGCATTAGTTCTTTTAATGCGTCCCATCATTTAATCCCACCATTGCAGAAAACAACCAAAATATGACGTACGCTTATGCCATTCGCATTCGCCACGGGGCCCCGTCATCACCCGTTAGGTTACTTAACTAACGACAGAGCGGGGGCTGGGCTAGCGCGGCTGTAAAACATAAGCAACGCCTAAATAGTTATTATATATAAATATATAGCAATGATAGACATTACAGATCACAGATGAATACATTGGATATACTAGGAATCCGCAATGCGTTCGAGCCTGCAACGCAAAGCGGATTACACGGTCGCGGTGAATAGCCAATACCCCACCCAAGACCCCTACGGGTGCGGCAAACTACCCGCCAAGCACCCGAAGCGAAGCAACCTCCCTCACCACCGTGAGTAGGCCACTCGGCACTTCAAGTACCCGGTAGTTTGTGCACCCCCTCCATGGGTCTATCCTAGGAGCAAAAACAGTAAAAAGAATTATAAAATGACGGCTACAACCCCGACCCGGTTGTGCGGCCATACAAAGAATATTATTACATCAATTTACATGTTACAAATGAATGAAAGAAAAACAACGCTCATCTCACATCCACCCCGGCCATTCACCCGCGATAATCCAATCCATTCATATCCACAAACCAATAACAATCACAGATCATGTATAACCCCGACTAATCGTCTTATAGCGATTAGCCGACGTTCAATACATGCAAGCATTACAGATATAACCGATGTAGTTAAAGTGTAGTGAAGTTCCGAAAAATACGGATTTATAGGCCCCCAAAAGTAAATTTTAGTTCTGGAAAATCTGGGCATATATTATATATCCTAAAAATCCCAAAATCAACACAGACAGACACTGCACGAAAAACGATGCAGAGAAGACATCGAACCGCGGCGCTTCCGCGGCACGAGCCTACCTCGTGCGGCGGAAGGGTGGCGGTTTGAATGAATCTCTGTGTCGTTTTTCATGGGTGTTCATAAAAAACCCTGAGATGAATTTACAAGTATAAAGTTTTCTATTTTGAGCAGAAAAAATTTCAACAGAAACTAGGGTTTTTCAAAAGTTCGGTTTTTGGATTTTCGGTTTCGAAACTTCGTTACACTTCACTACATAGCTAGTTTGAGTTTAGTTAGGCTCTGATACCACTGTAAGTCCACGTTGCCCACCCCGGTGCTTACGGGGAGGCGGAAAACATAATAAAAATCGGATTTTTAATGACTTAGGCAACATGGACCTTGACTTGGAGGATCTTTGCTAAACTAAAACTAGCTAAAGAAAACTAACAACTAGTTAAGTTGTAGAAAGGTTATACCTTGAGCTCGAACTCCTTCTCTCCTTGCTCGTCGGAATGGTAGAAAGGCCTCACCTTGCTTGTCTTCTTCCGTCAAAGAACGATCCACCCGAAAGCCTCGACCTTTAGCTTCAACTCCAAGCTAGGAGTAACTAGAGTGCAAGAAATGCTAAGACTTGAACCCTAGAAGTGAGTAGAGAAGATCAAGTGAGGGTTTTTCTCAAGCTATTTTGTTTCTCAACACATGAGAGAGAGAGAGCTTGAGGGAGAGGATGAGCAAGAGAGAGAAAGGATATGATAGAATGAAATATTAGTGAGCCATTCTCACTAATATGTGTGTGTTATTTTAATTAATTAATTAGCAAGAAAATTGTCATGGTTTAATCAAGAGGTGACCATTATCATTTCATTATTAATGCAAATTGCAAGAATCAAAGAGCATCTTCCAAATGAAATGATCATGGTCAAATTGTCAACTTGGTCAACAAGTCAACAAAGTCAAAGTGTCAACAACAACAACCATGCACAATAATTAAGCTAATTATTAATTAACAATAAAACACACAAAAACAATAGGGTTAATAAAATGACAATAGTCATTAACCTTAAACAAGGTCCTCTCCCTCAATCTCAAGCAACCGTGCATACGCACCCGCATTCGTGATCCGAGGAACACGAACACAATGAGAAAAACCAATCTCAAATCATATACTAGGATCCGGCTTAAACCAAAGCCCGCTAGTATAAACTGTCCGGACAGCAACCGTGCACAAGTGCGCGGATGCGAACGAACCCTGTCGCAAAAACCATGCGACCTCTACTCGTTTTGCCTAAAGGCGAATAGCTCTCTGTGTGGGACTCTAAAGACTCGACACTACGCTGGCAGTGGGTTTAACCACAGACCGCAAGCGGCACTAGCTGTACGTAACGGTCCCCAGGTAGATGTCGATAAGAAGACTGACGAGGTGAACCCCATCTGCACTCCTACTGAGCCTGTATGTGACAGTCTCCGTACAGTCCGGTCTGTTCGTCTGATACATCGCATGGCGGGCCTAGGGGGGCGGTGAACGTCAGTCCCCTAATAGCGGTACAAGTCGTGTCGGAGTGTAGCCCAGAACACCCTGAGATAACACTGGAAACCTACCAGTATATCTCGCTTGCCCTGGCCAGGGACTACTCGTGTAATGGCTCTCCTGGACACAGCGCGATGTCAACCCCCAATACCGGGAGAGACGAATCCTGTCTAACCGTCACTGCCTCCAAGTGCTTCGGGACTGCACCCAAAAACTACCTGTTTGCACGACTCCTCTGAGCCGTGGTAGGGTAGTAATCAAAGTGCAGTGGGAACACACTCGAGGCGAAGTGACAGTGTCAAGTCAGCGGACTAAGCTGTACTCATGTCACCTGGGAACTGATAACTGACGATAGGTATATTACCAACCAACAGTTCCCTTCGAGTCCTGTCCAGTGTACTCGTAACCTAACGAGCACCCGCATACTATCTCAAGTACGACGTACTAACGGCTGTGGGACAGACCGTCTCCCACACTGGGATGAGAAGCGCATACGCTAGTCTACTCCGGAGTATCGATGCCCTGTCTCGATAGTCCAACGACCAGGGACCTGTATAAGGATGTACTTATAGATTACCCAGCTCCCACGAGTGCGAGCGCCATCACAACGCTGGTAATCAAGCAAAGATCCTAAGGGCTCTACTAATATGTATACCTGCAATATGCTAAAAGAAACACATGCACATATTAAAGCAGAGACAAACCAAGTAGCATACTACCATTTCGAGCAAGATTGTATATACAACTGTGAATATCCCAAGCTTCCATTAAGTAATATACAAACTAGTATGATACAGTAATGGCCTCTAGGGCATATACACTAACAGAAACCACTGTGTAGGACTCTAAAGAATCGTCAATACGCCGGCAGTAGGTGATGATCATATCAAACACCCACAAGCTGCAAGCGGTCAACTAAACGTAACAGCTACCCAATATTGAGCGCTCAGAAGATCAACAAGAAATCCTGTACATTCTCCTGTGAATCCAAACAGTAACACTCCCGTACAGTCCGGTCTCGTCGTCTGATATGTCGCATATCTCGCCTAGGGGTGGTAAACGTCAGACCCCAGTAGCTCGATAAGTCGTGTCGATATGAGGTCTATAACAGTTCGAGAAACTACTGATAACACTTACCAGTAAATCTCATCAACCCTGGCCAGGGATTTCCGGTTATAGCCAATCGAACACAGCACAACATCAACTCCCTATATCGGGAGAGACGAATCCCTTCCTATCGCTCATTGCCTCCATGTGATTCGGGACTGTACCCAAAAGCCACCTTTTTGCACGCTCTCTTGGACGTGGTATGATGGAAATCATAGCACAGTGGGAATCACACAAGACTCTATGACGATCTCGGGTCAACAGACTACTCTGTACCAGTGTCACCGGAGAACTGCCATCTGACGTAAGGTATAATACCATCTGGGAGTTCTCGGCGAGTCCGTCCAGTGTACCCAGTCTCCACTGAGCACCCGTACACCATCCTTGATGTCAAACACCGATGGATATGGGATCATCCATCGTCCATCATATGGGTCAAGATGCGTATACGCTAGTCTACTCTGGTGTATCGATGCCCTGTCTTGATACACCCTCGACTAGGAACAGTTATAGGATGTACTCGTCGACTACCGTGGCTCCACTAGTATGATCTCATCATAGTCCCAGTAGTCGAGTACATATCCTAAGGGCTTTATCAACATGTAACATAGAGACAATCAGAGTACATGTTAAGATAAAGTACAACCAGATAGCATACTATCATGTCGAGCAAGAAAGACCTCCCTATATATGTCCAAGCATCCATTACAATATACATCATATGTACAGTAATGGCCTCTAGGGCATACATATAACTAACACTCTCACCCTCTCATTTCTCCTTCTCATCATCCACAAATTCTTCACTTGATATATTTTCATCACAAACCTTTAGCCTAAAACATCAATCAACCTCACTAATTCCTTAACAAAACATGTGTAACCTCTTGTGGTGACTTGGAGCTTGGAAAGCTAGGGTTTTCCCCAAGTTTTGGTGAGGTATTGATCCTTAACTGTTAATTCGGCTCTAAGGAAGTTTTTTTGTTAATTAGTTTCAGTTTATTGCCTTGCTGTTATAGTTTTGTGTCGATATCGTGTTTTGTTAAGTTTAAGGTTCTTTGTTGAGTCTGCTATTGACCTAGGTAATTGTTTAGAAAGTTTCCATCACTGAAAGATGTAATTGAGGCCTAGAACCCACCACGAGAACCTGAGACCATTCCATCTTTTAGTGGCCGCAAATTTAATCCTTCTTGCCGAAATTTGTGGCCAGACTTAGGAGCTAGGGCTTGTGTCTTTGTCGAGAGGACTCTGGGGTTATTTGTAGGCTCATGGTATATGCAACTTTCACTAATTCTTTGTGTAGCAAAATCTGGGACCGTTTAGAGAGAATTCAAGCATTTCGGCAACGTACAATCCGGATTTATCCGACTTTGGTTTAAGTGTTGCGCGCGTGTAACATTCGTAGGTTGGGTCTAGGGTGTTGCTGCATTCGTTTAGCCCGCTAAGCTAACACTTAATAGCTTGTGGGAGTCTTTTCGTTGTTCCCTTTTGTGTTCGTGTGTTATCGTTAGTTTACTAATTTCTTGAGTAATTTTTTTTTGTGATATTAGGATCGATTGCGGGGACTTCCGACGCTGCTAGGAAACTGAAAGAGGTGATCGGATTCACCTAGCCCGAGATCGTCCGGTGAGTAGATTAAACATCTACGGGGAAATCGCCTGTATGGCGTTAAGCGCCGATGACTAGATTTAGTGATATACATTGTGATATAACCTTATGCTTATAGATATACATTGTTATTGTGCGTGATTATCATATTGCACATCCCATTACCTACTGTACATGGACATAGTATAAATTGGACACTGCACCATTACTAATGGTTCATATCTCACGAGCACTGAATTGTATGCCACACACACACCATTAGTAATTGCCATGACACACACACACTATAGAAATTACCATGGATAATATATTGTACCGCTTCCATTATTATTAATAGTTAGATATTGGTTCTTGTTCTATTGCACATATGAATTGCATCATGGGTACATACATACATGCATGCATACATACATTGCTATAGTCATATATTTACTCTCATATGATATTGTATTTAAATTTCGTGGATTTGGGAAGCCGCAAGATACTTTTTAAACTTGATATATTTAAAAAGAGCGGTTTTCCCTTGATATGCTCATATTACTGTTCTATGTTGCATACATCGTACTTCATAGATATATGCATTGAGATACTGTTTTCATGAGATTTTTGGATTTAAGAACCGCGGATATATTTTTCAAAGGAAATTATAACTGTTTTAAAAACGTTGTTTCTCGTGATGTGATTTCGAAGCATCCACCATGAGTTTTCTCGGTTCTGAGCTTGTTTTCGAGACCCGATTTGAGGAGTTGGACGATCCATCTATGGGTACATGGTGGACCCGGTATGGTATCCCGGGGCAAGAAAAGATTGTTGTGCAGTACACGATGAGCTTAGTGTTAGTGATATATGTCCTATAAGCCATTATTGTATCATACTGGATTTTATATTACTTAATGGAAGCTTGGGATATACATGGATATAGTAACAGTCTTGCTCGAAATGGTAGTATGCTACCTGGTTTGTTTCTTCCTCAATATGTGCATATGTTTATTTTAGCATATCGCTTATATATATTGGTAGAGCCCTTAGGATCTTTGCTTGATTACCAGCATTGTGATGGCAGTCACACTAGTGGGGGCTGGGTAGTCTATAAACACATCCTATACAGGTCCCTAGTCGTAGGATTATTAAGACGGGGCATCGATACTCCACTGTAGACTAGTGTATATGTTTCTCGTCCCAGCTGGGGACATGGTCTATCCCACAGCCATTAGTACGTCGTACTGGAGAAAGTATGCAGGTGTTCATTAGGTTATGAGTACACTGGACAGGACTCGCCGGGAACTGCTGGTGGGTAGTATACCTATCGTCGGGTAGCATTTCCCAGGTGACATGAGTACAGCTTAGTCCGTCGACTTGACACTGCTACTTTACCTCGAGTGTGTTCCCACTGTACTTTGATTACTACCCTACCACGGATCAAAGGAGTCGTGCAAAAAGGTAGTGGTTGGGTGCAGTCCCGAAGCACTTGGAGGCAAGTGGCGGTTAGATAGGATTCGTCTCTCCCTGTATTGGGGTTTGATATCACGCTGTGTTTGGAAGGCCATTACACAAAGTCCATGGCCAGGGAAAGCGAGATTTACTAATAGGTACTCCAGTAGTTTCTCAGGGTGTTTTGAGCTACTCTCCTATATGACTTATTGCTCTATTAAGGGTGTGACGATTACCACCCCCAGGACCGATATGCGATACACGTAGACGAACAGAACAGACTATCCAGAGATTGTCACATTCAGGCAAAGTAGGAGTTCGGATGGGTTTGCTCATCGGTCTTCCTATCGACTGATACTTGGGTAGCCATTGCGTGCAGCTAGTACCGCTTGTGCCTTATGGTTAAACCCACTGCCAGTGTATTGTCGAGTCTTTAGAGTCCCACAAAGAGAGTTTCCCTGCATTGGGCGAAAGATGTAGAGACCGTATGGTTTTACGGCAGTGCTTCGATCACGTACGTACACTTGTGCGCGTATGATATTCCGGCAGATAATACTGGTGGGCTTTGGTTTAAGCCGGATCCTTGTATTATATTGATGGATCAGTTTCGTCTCATTGTATTCGTGTTTCTCGAAACACGGATACGGGTATGTATATACGGATGAGAGGGGCATTCTTGTAATTACTCAAGATTGTTTTAGAAGGAGACACCTTATTAGGGTTTTGACCATTGACTTGATTAAAACAATTATGAGGTGGAGGAAATTATTTGTTATTTTTTATAAATGATAATTGTGCCATGGGTACTTGGTTTGACTATTTGACTTAGATATTTTGTGGCACTGGATATTTTGGGTGAGATATTTTTCTTGCCATGCTTGTAGTCATATCATGAAAGCTATCTCAATTATCATTAGGAAAAACATTTTCTCTTTCCTCAAGCCATATCCTTCTTCTTCCTCTCAACCCTTAAGTCTCATGAGTTGAGAAACCTATGGTTCCAAGAGACAAACCACTCCATATTCTTTCTCTACATGACCTAGGCCATCTAGTTTAGAAAGCTAGTTGCCCTAGTTACCTCGGATTTGAGGTTGGAGCTCGGACTATAGACTCTCGGGTGGATCGTCTTTGACTCGAGGAAGCCGACGAGGAAGCATCGATCTGTTTCGATCCTTGGAGCCTACGATGATGAGGAGGAAAACGAGAAGACCCGAAGGACATGATATTATGAGGTATAACATTCATCCGAGTAGTTAAACCTCAAGTAGTTTGCTAGTTAGGGTTTATGATCGATCCTTGGTTCTAGTCGGTGTTGCGAAGCCCGTAAATATCATTTTTTGCAATTTCCGCCTCCCCGCGAACACGTGGGGTGCGTGACATCGACTTACAGTGGTATCAGAGCCTCTCAAAAACCTTAGATAGCTTGTAGCGACGTTAGAAATCCGATGTTTTTGTCGCGCAAAAACTGCCGACAAAAACAGTTCCAAAAACTGAAAGTTTGAGATGTTTGCACACCCCGCGGGCTCACGGTTTGAACCGAGAAGCCGCGGGGTGGTGTATGGTCACCCCGGGGAATCCCCGGGGGGGACCGAACTTCTGGGCCCACTCCCTAACACCACCACAAGGTGGTCTTGGCGGTGGGGACCCGAAACTGCCCCCACTTTAGGCAGTTTCGGGTCTGCCTCACCCCTTGGCCACCTCGTGGTAGCCTCGGGGGTAGGGTACCCCCTATAGTCCCCCCAATTCAAAGTTAATTTCGTGCTCTAACTCTCCGCGAAGGTTGTGACGCATTTCGTTTTGATCCGGACTTCGGAATTGGCTTAAAACGATCGTTTTTGGAACTTTAGCTCACTGGATTTTCATGTTTTGGAAAATTGGTTAAGTTTGCTAATTGTGTGCGGAATTCTAATGTTGCAATTACTTTACAAGCTTTGTGATGTGTATATGTGTTTGGAAACGTCGACTAATTGCTATACGTCGATTAGTCGGGGTTGCACATATCTGTGATGTTGTTATGTTGGTTTGTGTATATGAATTTTATTGGATCGTCATGAATAGATGGCCAGGGATGTGAGATGAGGGTTTTCTGTCATGACCCGAAATGGCACGTAACTGGCACTTGAATCATATGAAATCTATAGGACCCCATCTAATTTAAGTAAGCCAAAAAATCCAAGAAATCTAAACCATTTTATGGAAGAAGTGAAGAAAACTTATTTTAAAGCAAGTGGTTTTAATAAAATAAGCCGAAGTATGCATTTTTAAAATCTCAAGTATTTTCTAAAAATTTTGGTAGAGTTTCCTTTGTAAATACTGTCCCCAAAAGGGTACAACATGCATAATATATAAAGGCATCCCCAAGCGGGAGCTAGCTCTTCGCCAATTGACGGTCACAACTACGCAAGCAATATAATATACAACGCCGAAGGGCGAGGATCAAAGCTCAAAAGGAAACTCAAAATCAACAAGAACACCATAATATTACAAGCGCGACTCTAAAGTCGAAATAATATACAACTGGTATTCTAAGTCTAAACAATATACATGTTTGGTTGGTGGAGTTTGCTAGATACAAATGAAATAAATGAATGTACAATGGTGGTCACGATGCAAGTGAACCCACCTACCAAAGCAATCACTCGGAATGAAGAAGTCTGCCAGCAAAGCCGCCAAGGAAACCTGTACGGCAAAACCTGCAAGAAACTGTGGCACAACGGGGGTGAGTTGCCAACTCGTGAGTAGAAAACATCACCGAGCAGAAATCGTATGTATGACTCAATCCTAGGTCATACAATCAGTAATATCCTCAAATAATATGGCCTGAAGCATGGTAAAATGGCAAGTATAAACATCTATACATAAGTGTAATACCAAGTGCTCGTGTCAGTGCCTGAGGTAGCAACATACCATGTATATGATGTATGAATTCATGAAAATAGAATACATCGAAATGGGAAAACTGTTTTCTTATCTCAGTGAGATTTATGTATAAAAATCGCAGTATCATCAATGAAATCAACAGAAATCAGTATCTAGTATCGACACAAAATATATATATCTCACTGTCTCAATGGCCCGTGTCCTCAAATAATATATCTTGGGCTCCGGCTATCCGGAATGGCCCGTGTCCTCAAATAATATATCTTGGGCTCCGGCTATCCGGAATGGCCCATATCATCAAATCACAAAACCACATGCTCCGGCAATCCGGACTGGCCTAAACTCCGATCGGAATCCTCCGGATATCCGTCGAGTCATAATAAAATCACCGGTCGGTAGTGCTCCCCTGCCTGGCTCAACGCCATCATCAGCGACCATCTTGCCCCGGGGTACCGCACCGGGTCTACCATGCACCCACAGACGGTTCCTCCTCCTCCTCGAATCGGGTGTATGATATCGCTCAAGAGCCGAGAAAACTCATGGTGGACATATCCCATATCATATCATGAGAAAACCGCATTTTTTCTATCTTTTAAAAAGATGACAAGTTTATAAAATCTTTGCGGTTTCTCTAAATCTAGAAATCTCATGGAAATCCAAAATCATAAATCACGATGTAAATGAATAATGAATACTGGGCTCCGGCAATCCGGACTGGCCCATACTATCGCATGGCAATTGAATATATGAATATACATGCATGAGATAACACAGTAAATAAATGCAATATCTAATCTAGCACCATAATAATATATCGAAACTATCATCTAACAAGCGATATCAATGAATTAATATTCTCTAAAGTGTACGTGACATGGAAATTACCGATGATGATGTATGTGAGCAGGCAAGTAAGTGTTCGTAGACGTACGCATCATCGGTAATGGTGCCGGTGTCCTGATCACATTGGTTTAATATAACAATACACAAATAAGCATGCAATGTGATGCGAATAATAAGAATATGCGGAAAATGAATGGTAAACGCAGCAAAAAAGAATATACATTTATGTGATCGAGTCATACTTCTTGCCATTTGAAATAACACGAGTCGTGTTGTTTAGAAAATAAGGGCTACGGTGTTTTTAAGAAAATGTACATTCTTTGAAATATCCGTAGAATCCCTTGGCCTGTCTTTAAAATACTCACGATTCGTTAGTTTTGAAATAGGTATGACTCGAGTCTAGTCTAACATCTACAAGTAAACTACAGGACTAAACAAGCAGGCTAATCGAAAAGGTAAGGAAACCACCTAAATCTGAGTCAATATATATAAATAAAATAGCCGGTGATCCCACCTCAATAGTATCACATAGGATACAATATATATAATATGACATCCTCGAGTCAAGAGTGCGGATCTGTCATCAATTTATAGCTCGTATGGTAAATCAATCGTACGGCATCCCAATCTGGGTACGGGTCAATATCACATTATCTCATTATTCATCATATCCTGTATTAGGGTACTGATCTAAAATCTAGTACAATCTGATACCATCAACATATATATGCGTGTGTATGATACACATCGCCTAAAGACCCGCTATAATATCATGTTGTATCTTATAATACGAACCAAAACATATCACCGATCTCATGGCATTATGCCCAATCACATCGACTCATCTCCAAGTACCATGTATTATCCTCATCATCCATGTATATGTATACATATATATATATATATATATATATATATGTATACATATATATATACATAGTCCCATACCTATGTGTGTGTGTGTATATATATACATATCCCTGTTAGTTATGTGTATGCCCTAGAGGCCATTACTGTACATAGGATGTATATTGTAGTGGATGCTTGGACATATATAGGGAGGACTTTCTTGCTCGACATGAAAGTATGCTATCTGGTTACTCTTTACCTTAACGTGTACACTAATTGTCTGTCTGTTACATGTTGGTAAAGCCCTTAGGATATGTACTTGACTACCTGGACTATGATGCGGATCATACTAGTGGGGACATGGTAGTCCATAAGTACATCCTTCAAGGTCCCTAGTCGTGGGTGTATCGAGACGGGGCATCGATATACCAGAGTAGACTAGCGTATACCATCTCGACCCATACAGATGGGCGATGGATGATCCCATATCCATTGGTGTTTGACATCAGAGATGATATACGGGTGCTCAGTAGAGACTGGGTACACTGGACGGACTCGCCGAGAACTCCCAGATGGTATTATACCTTACGTCAGATGGCAGTTCTCTGGTGACACTGGTACAGGTTAGTCTGTAGACCCGAGATCGTCATAGAGTCTTGTGTGATTCCCACTGTGCTTTGATTTCCACCTTACCACGTCCAAGATGGCGTGCAAAACGGTGGCTTTTGGGTACAGTCCTGAATCGCATGGAGGCAATGAGCGATAGGAGGGGATTCGTCTCTCCCGGTATAGGGAGTTGATGATGCGCTGTGTTCGATTGGCTATAACCGGAAATCCCTGGCCACGGTTGCTGAGATTTACTGGTAAGTGTTACCAGTATTTTCTCGAACTGTTATAGACCTCATATCGACACGACTTATCGAGCTACTGGGGTCTGACGTTCACCACCCCTAAGCGAGATATGCGACATATCAGACGAACATACCGGACTGTACGGAAAGTGTTACTGGTTGGATTCATAGGAGTGTGAGCGGGCTTGCTCGTCGATCTTCTGATCGCTCAATACCCGGGTGGCCGTTACGTTTAGCAGACCGCTTGCGGCTTGTGGGTTTTTGATATGATCATCACTTGCTGCCGGCGTATTGACGAGTCTTTAGAGTCCTACACAAAGGTTTCCTGGCTCAAGCGAAAAGAAATAGGAGCGCATATGAGATATGTGCGGGACCGAGAATAATGCGTGTATGTGATACCGTATTCTATTCTCGCGATGAATGTATCGATTGGTTGTATGCGATATAACCTAGTTATCGAATCAAGGATTGATTTGCTAAGCCGATACATTGGATATTAGTCGGTCATATGCGATATGACCGGATCGTTAAATCAACTGTTGATTTAATGATTTAATGTATAATTATATATTTGATATATTACTTTACATTAACTAATATTGGTTCACTTAAGATTACTTTCTCACTTGAATGTGCACATTGTATATATGATATAGTTTTGTGCACTAGTTTGTATCATGTTTGATGATACATGCAAACATGGGTGTATGTTTGATTAAACCATGGTTAGTTAATGGTTAGGGTTTTATTTGCTTTATTTACTTATTTATTTATTTATTTATTTCATTTTGGATTAAAATAAAATGGTAGATTTCTTTGGATTTTGTTGAAGCTTCATGAAGCTTTGATAAAGCTTTGACCATTTTGTTTTATTCCTTAACCCAAACCATTTCCCTTAACCCTAGTTTATTCTCTACATGAGTTAGCCTCACCCATGGTTGCATTATGATAACCATCACTTCATTTTTCTTTTGAGGATTAATTCATTATTCTTTTCTTCTTCTTCTTCCTTTTGAGAAAGAAAAGAAAAGCTTGCTTCAAAAATGTCAAGTGATGATTCCAAGTGAGAAATCCAAATCCAAAGTGAACCCACATCCTATTTCTTCATCCTCTACCACTTTCCATGTAGTATAGGGTGTTTTCTTCACAAGTTTCATGACTTGGTGAAGTGGGAGCTTGATCTTGAGTTGCCTCGATGTAGATCATCTTCGGTATCGAAGTCGACGACCTAGCCCGATCATTTCTTCGATGAAACCACCGCGAGAGTCCGGGATCCGATGGGTACAGCGGAGGGACTTCATCACAGAGCCGAGGAGGTGGAGGACCGGATCTACAAAGGTTGCATTTCTGTTCACTTAGTGCTAAAACAGTTTAGTAGCTTGTAGTTTCGCCTAATCTCTAGTCAACGATCGCATTAGGGTTTCTCGGCACCGAAAATTTTTGAATTTGGCATGGTTGATGCCTTGTGGGACCTCATGAGTGTGCCTAGGAACCCTACAGTGGTATCAGAGACTAGCTAGAGCCTTAGGCGATGTGTAGACGATGTTAGAAACCCGATCGAACCCCGAAACCCTAATTCTAAGCCTTCTCTGTACATTTTTCCAAAACTGGGAATTTTCCATATTAAAAATATGCAGAAAAATAAGCAGGGTTATTTATGAATTACTGTACAAAACGGGGTCCTAACTCCGTCAAACTGCCGCGGAACCGCGGCCGGACCCCACGTGGCGCGGCGGTTCCGTGGCCATACTGTTGAATCTTTGACCCCACTTTGCACAGTAATGTTTATTATTAACTCCTGTGTTTTCTGGGTAATTTTAATGTATACTCAACAGTTGAGTTTTCTGGGTTGAATTGGGGACTCCGTGTTTCGATCGGGAAGTTTAACTTCGTCTGTGTTTTTCCGGATAATTTTAGAATATGTTAAAAAGTTCGACCGGATATAAATACCCAATTTTTCCCCTGTCAGGAAATTTCCAAGTGTTGGATCTTTCTGTAGTTTAATGACGTTCTAAGTAGTGCAAGTAACGCGATGGTCCCTCTAGAAGACAACAAACCTTAACTCGATTATGTGACCGTCTTGAACTGCCCTTTGAACCTTCGGGTTTGGGGCAGTACGGCGTGCCGCATGTGAGGCGTTGGCTTGACCCTTCTACGGCTGGACCGTTGGTACTGAGGCATGAACTGGATGTTTTTAAACTTGTTTCATATGTTGAGCTGTTTCGGGAAAACTTGGGTGTTTGAATGTTCGATCGGAAAGTTTAACATTTTCTATTTATCTGGAATGTGATACAATATTTGGAATCCACAAGTAGTTATGACATAACTGATTTGAATGTTATAAACATAGCACTTTAGTCTCACTTGATCGGTTGCCACGGAATTTTGATGCGATCAAAAGTCCGTCGCAATCACGTAGCGTATGCGGATACTCGCTGGATAAACTTAATAGACAGCTACACCCCTTAGCCCCGACCAAGTGACTGTAGGAGAACCCCGTCGCTGAAAGCATCCGTCCGGGTGCTCGCGGTAGCAGTGTTCCGCCTTGGTGCACTTAGTCGACGGTATCGGGGGTGCGGCCGTCTACTAAAGTTTGCGATGAGCATTCGATCAGTTTTTCGGGAATCTTGTTGAATTTCCCGACTTGATATTGAAAAGTGTTTTCGATAACGAGACTAAAATGCGGGGTTTATAATTGTTAGGCATGCGATGTCTAAGTAATTCATTTGATTAGGCATGCGATGTCTATGGAGGTTGCGGATTCCAACTTTTGTAGTTTTACACTTTCTTTTCTGTGACCGTAAGTGTAATATATGATATCGCCGGTTTCGTTGCCATATGTCAACGACAATTGGGATACGCATATTTACTTACGTTGATGACATGTAATGTTATGTGTTGCTGGATATGTTATATTGGATCATCGTGTTTGAATAGCCGAGGGGTTTTTTTTATGTGAGATGAGTGTTTTTCATTTTCATTCATGTAAAAACTTGTATGTAATATTCTTTTGTTGGGGCACTTCCAGGTTGCGGAAGATGTCACCATTTGTATATTATTTACTTTTCCGCACTAGGATAGACCCAAGGAGGAGGGCACAAGTAACCGGGTTTTGGAGTCCAGTGGGAGACCAACTCGAGGAGTCGAGTCCGGGTCTCCTAACTCTAGAATTGGTAGGGTTGCTTACCGCTCTCGTAGGGGTCTAGGGGTGTGGGTTTGGCTATTCATCACGACCGTGGAATCCGTGTTTTATACTGGCTCGTATTTAAAACACGGACGTCCTAGTATATCCAATGTTTCATATGTTTCTTCTGCTGCGATATCTGTGATGTGATCATGTGATGTTCTATGATAGATACAGTATATAGTATATACGATATATTATATAGGAGTTACTTATGTTTTACACCCGCGCTAGCCCTGCCCTGCTCTGCCGTTAGTTACCTAACCTAACGGTGCATGAGGGGACATCGAGGTAAATGCGGATGGCATAAGTGTACGTCGTATTTATCTGTGATGTTTAGGTAAACTAAATGATGGGACTTCATTATTATGATTAATGAAATAAAAGAAACCTAAGATGTTGTGGAATCGAATTTTCAAAAACAGGTAGCTACAGTTCTTGCTTTGCATCGCGGTGTTCCTTGTAGAACATCCTGCACCTTATTCGATAAGGAAAGGACCGAGATCCCTTTACCGGGAGTGACTCCTTTAGCAATAACTGGCAGATGCTACAACTCTCGGTTTGTCTTTTGATTGCTTCTATAGTTTCTGCTTTGCACAGTGATATATATGATATATCCCGCACCTCATTCGACGAGGAAAGGGCCGACGATCCCTTTACCGGGAGTGACCCGTTTAGCAAAACTAGAAAAGCCTCAGAAACACACCATTTTAAATTCATTTGATTCTACAACGATATCAAGTTCATTACGCAATAGGTTTTCAGAAAAACCTATCGTAGCCCTCCGTCATTTCAGATAAGTAGTAGTTAGTATTCGTGCTGCGTTTGTTGGCCTTTGTCAAGGCGTAGTGTGCGGTAGCTGACTGGTGCTTATCTGCTTATGCATATGATATAGATTGGGTTAGGGTAGTCGTGCGACCTTGTTGGCCTTTGTCAAGGGTCGTGCGGGTAGGTTTAATTCAATCAGGAAATGACGGGTTGAACTTGACTAGCATACTATGGTTTGTGGGCCTTTGTCAAGGCCATAGGAGGTTAGGGGCAAAATATTATCGGTAATTTCAAGTGTTGAAATTTGCAATGAGATTGCATACCTTCTATGAGATAGTTGGATCCCGATACCCACTGCGAGTAAGAGTTACTCCTGGGAAATTTTTACACATTACAATTAGCCGATCAAGTAGGTGTCTAGAAAGGTGTCAACGGGGTTACGCCTCTGGGAAAACGAGGTTTACATTAATTAGGCTCGTGCGAAAGCACGGGGGACCTCCCTCAAAGTACCGACACTAGCCTGGCTGAAAGATTGGCGAACTTGTAGCGTGTAATTAATCCCGGCTAGTCTTTCCTTTTAGGGTTTGAAAGAAGATTTGATAAAAAAAACAGTGGGAGCCATCCTGATTAGATAAAATAATAACCAATCTATTCTTGCTAGAGCGCACGCAGAGTGTTTTCTTCTCTCTCTCTCCAGGTAGCGACCATATCACGCCTTAATCAAGATAATAAAACGGATAATTGACCGAACCCGCTTGTTATACTGAGCTGGGGAACGTTGGTCCCGCTCCAACTTATAATTGTTATAAGACAGAGCAGAAAAATTGGGGAATACCAGATTTCCCGTGCCGCCCAAACGATGAAAGTGCATAATGATGCATCTTCTTCGGGTGTGTTCATTACAAAGAACTGTTTCTCAGTATCCTCTGCGTCCTGGGTATTTGATACCGGATCAGGATCCCAGATATGTAATCTGTTACATAGGGCTACAGAAAGGTGGAGAACTGAGAACGGGTGATAAGTTTCATGAGGCAGAAAACGGTGCAAGTGTTGCAGCCAGGTCTGTTGGTCACTGTCACCCTGTATTACCTGAATACATTGATTCTGAACAAATGTTATTAGATACCGAACCTGATATACAAAATCATATCTGTCTCTTTATTAGTAAAGAAACGATAAAATTTTGTATTGCTGGATAATGTTTTGAACATTTCCTATTTCAAAAGTTGATCGGTTCAGGCACGTTATCTAAAAGCATTGATGTTCTAAATCAAACTACAGTTCTTAGTATACGGAACACACATAAGAGGAAGAGTTCAGAAATGAACGGATCCTTCTTGAGGTATTATAGACTAGGTCATATCAATACGACCCGACTAGCTAAGTTACATTTAGATGCATTTTTAAATCAGTTTGAATTTACATCTTGTGAAACTTGCCAGTCAAGTCACAGAGATAAGATGACCATAGATCTGTTTACTGGAAACAGAGAAAGAGTTAGTGAACTCTTGGGATGATACATGTTGATGTATGTAGGTCCCCTGTCTACACATGCCAAGACCGGTTCTTTATACTTCATTACATTCTCTGATAATCTCTCAAGATTCAGATATATGTTCCTGTTGAAACACAAGTCCGAACCTTTTGAGATATTCACAGAATATAAGTTAGAAGTAGAGAACCAAAATACGGGTATAAGTATTATGTCCTATGATGAGATCAGGGAGGAGAATACTTGTGCATGGAATTCCTGGACTATTCTAAAGGAGAATGAGATTCTCTCTCAGCATTACTCCTCTGAATACACCACAGCACAACGTTGTATCGGGGTGGAGCAATCACACCCTATATGATAAGGTGTGCTCTATGATGAGTAGTACTGAGTTACCTATTTCCTTTTGGGAGTTATGCGCTTGAGAAGCTGCATACCTATTGAATAGGGTTCCAATCAAATCAGTTGCCTAACACTCCATATGAGATATGGTAATGGAAGAGCCCATCTCTTAAGTCAGTTAAGATTTGGGGTTGTCCGGCCTATGTCTAAAAGCAAAATCCGGACAAGCTCGAGGCAAGGTCTGTTATGTAGAACTGGAAATGTTCCAGCTATACAAATTGCAGCTGATGATTTGGTAGAACCGAAAGATTCAATAGTAACCAACGAACCTCAGCCTCTCCGCCGATCTAGTAGGGTTCCTCACCCACCTGAGAGATACTTCTGTTTCTCTATGACAGTGGGAGCGAGGATTGCATCATGAGATGATGACCCAACTAGTTTTGAGCTGGCCATCAGGAGTGAGACTCTGTAAGAATGGCTGGATGTTTATCGATCTGAGATGGAATCCTTATACACCAACAAAGTATGGACTTTGGTTGCTTTATCTGAAGGGTGAAATCCCCATCAGGAGCAAGTATATCTTGAGAAGATTACTTGGTGTACATGGAAAAGTTGAGACTTTCAAAGCTAGACTTGTTAAAGGTTTTCGTCATCAACCAGGCGTGTAGAATGATGAAACCTTTTCCAGTAGCTATGCTTAAGTCCATCCAGATCCTACTTGCCACGGCTACATACCATGACTACGATATCTGGCGGTTGGGTGCCATGACTGCTTTTCTAATTGATTTTTTAGAAGAGTGCGTCTATAAGTACACGGCCAGAGGGCCTCGTAGAAAGTGGGAGCAGTGGAAACGCGAGCAAGATGTTTTATATGATAAAGCAGGCATCGCGGAGTTGGAACGTCTGTTTTGATGTGTTAGTCAGAAAGTTTGACATCATCAAAATGGTAGATGAATCTTGTATATACAAAAAGGTAGTAGGGAGTATGGTAGTGATCCTCGTAGAGTACGTGGATGACATACTCTTGATAGGGAAGGAGTTTCCTATGCTACGCTCGGTCAATCTCCGCTTATCACAATGATTCTCCAAAAAGGATCAAAGTGATACCTACTAAATCCTGGGTTTTGGATCTATGAGATGGATCTAATTGGATATTAGGATACTCACTAGTTGTAGTGAGATGGTATCAATTGGTCCTGGGGAGAATCACTGGAAGGGTTCTAGGGTGATAAGGATGACTGAAAGTCAGTCACAGGCATTGTCTTTACCCTCAGAAAAAGGGACAGTATGTTGGAAGAGTTCCAAGCTAGATACCGCGGCATACTAGACGATAAAGGCTGGATACATCGCTACTTAAGATGCTACCAAAGAGGAAGTCTGGGTGTATATTTGTTCATGAGATGAACTTAGTTCCTCCCATTGTGTGACAATGGAGTCGTGGCTTATGCCAAGGAACGTCCGTCCCATCAGTGATCCAGACATATTCTAAGGCAGTATCACCTGATCATGGAGATGGTTGATCTCCAAGGTGATCGAGGTTAGGAGAGTAGACTCAGAGGACAACACGGCGGATCCACTCACGAAGGCCTATTCCCAGATAGAGACTTTTATGGGATGGTTGAGTATGAGATACTACAACCACTGCTACAGATGGCCCTAGTGCAAGTGGGAGATTGTTAGTTATGTGTATGCCCTAGATGCCATTACTGTACATATGATGTATATTGTAGTGGATGCTTGGACATATATAGGGAGGACTTTCTTGCTCGACATGATAGTTTGCTATCTAGTTACTCTTTACCTTAACGTGTACACTAATTGTCTCTATGTTACATGTTGGTAAAGTCCTTAGGATGTGTACTTGACTACCTGGACTATGATGCGGATCATACTAGTGGGGACATGGTAGTCCATAAGTACATCCTTCAAGGTCCCTAGTCGTGGGTGTATCGAGACGGGGCATCGATATACCAGAGTAGACTAGCGTATACCTTCTCGACCCATACAGATAGGCGATGGATGATCCCATATACATTGGTGTTTGACATCAGAGATGATATACGGGTGCTCAGTAGAGACTGGGTACACTGGACGGACTCGCCGAGAACTCCCAGATGGTATTATACCTTACGTCAGATGGCAGTTCTCTGGTGACACTGGTACAGGCTAGTCTGTAGACCCGAGATCGTCATAGAGTCTTGTGTGATTCCCACTGTGCTTTGATTTCCACCTTACCACGTCAAAGAGGGCGTGCAAAACGGTGGCTTTTGGGTACAGTCCCGAATCGCATGGAGGCAATGAGCGATAGGAGGGGATTCGTCTCTCTCAGTATAGGGAGTTGATGTTGCGCTGTGTTCGATTGGCTATAACCGGAAATCCCTGGCCAGGGTTGCTCAGATTTACTGGTAAGTGTTACCAGTAGTTTCTCGAACTGTTATAGACCTCATATCGACACGACTTATCGAGCTACTGGGGTCTGACGTTCTCCACCCCTAGGCGAGATATGCGACATATCAGACGAACAGACCGGACTGTACGGCAAGTGTTACTGGTTGGATTCACAGGAGTGTGAGCAGGCTTGCTCGTCGATCTTCTGATCGCTCAATACCCGGGTGGCCGTTACGTTTAGCAGACCGCTTGCGGCTTGTGGGTGTTTGATATGATCATCACCTGCTGCTGGCGTATTGACGAGTCTTTAGAGTCCTATACAGAGGTTTCCTGGCTCAAGCGAAATGAAATAGGAGCGCATATGAGATATGTGCGAGTAAGTCCATGCTACCTCTCCCGGTACTTTCGGGCATGCGGAATTTGATAAAAAAACGATTTTCTTAGTGGTGGTAACATGGACTAAAAACCCGGATCTTTGTTAAACATCTAACTAACAACCTAACTACGAGTTGCTAACTACTCGGTTAAGGGGTTATACCTTTCTTTTTCTCGAACTCCTTCGTCTTCAAGCTTCGATGGTCGTCCGAATCGGCTTCTCCCCGTCGTCTCCTTGCGCCGAAGATAGATCCACCTGAAAGCTTCAACCTTTGTCTCCTTCTTCGATCTTTGAAGAAACTAGTTCACTCGGTTTGCCAAACCATGTGAACTAGAGTGAGTAGAGAAGAGTTTGTATGGGATTTTATCTATGGTTCTTGGTTCTCAACTCATGAGACAAGTGAACCATAGAGTCAAGAGAGGGAGAGCAAGAGGAGGAAGATGAGAGCTCAAGAACAAGAGAGAGAATGAGCATGAAAGAATGAGAGAAGACTTTTCTCATTTGGCTCTCATAATCCAAAACAATCATAACACATCATATCAATCAAGTATTATGTGATGGTTTAAGCAACCATAGCCATATCATTTCATGCACTCATTTTGCACAAAAGAGCAAGCAAGCAAAAGTCTTTGCCATGAAATGATAGTTATGGTTATCATGATGGTCAACTAGTCAAGCCTAGTCAACCGGTCAACAAAGTCAACAAGTCAACAAGTCAACAAAGTCAACAACTCAACAATCATGTCACCAGAATACCTAATTAATATAATTTTTAATCACATATCATATTCTCATTAGGGTTGAGCAAAAAGTCAATAGTCAACTGTCAACGGTCAACAACCCTAATGAGAATCCTCCGCCTCTGTCTCTCCGTCAACTGTGCATACACACCCGTATCCGCGTTCCGAGGAACACGAATACAAACTGGATAAATCCAATCCCAATACATACACTAGGATCTGGCTTAAACCAAAGCCCGCTAGTGTCTACTGTCCGGACACTGTACGTGCACAAGTGCACGGATGTGACCGAACCCTGTCGCAAAACCATGCGACCTGCCGCAAAACCATGCAACCTCTACTCTTTTGCCTAAAGGCGAATAGCTTTCTTTGTGGGACTCTAAAGACTCGACACTACGCTGGCAGTGGGTTTAAACACAGACCGCAAGCGGCACTAGCTGTGCGTAACGGTCCCCAGGTAGATGCCGACAAGAAGACTGACGAGGTGAAACCCATCTGAACTCCTACTGAGCCTGAATGTGACATTCTCCATACAGTCCGGTCTGTTCGTCTGATACATCGCATGGCGGGCCTAGGGGGGCGGTAAACGTCAGTCCCCTAATAGCGGTACAAGTCGTGTCGGAGTGAAGCCCAAAACACCCTGAGATAACACTGGAAGCCTACCAGTATATCTCGATTGCCCTAGCCAGGGACTACTCGTGTAATGGCTCTCCTAGACACAGCGCGATGTCAACCCCCAATACCGGGAGAGACGAATCCTGTCTAACCGTCACTGCCTCCAAGTGCTTCGGGACTGCACCCAACTACCACCTGTTTGCACGACTCCTTTGAGCCGTGGTAGGGTAGTAATCAAAGTACAGTGGGAACACACTCGAGGCGAAGTGACAGTGTCAAGTCAGCGGACAAAGCTGTACTCATGTCACCTGGGAACTGATAACTGACGATAGGTATAATACCAACCGGTCAGTTCCCGACGAGTCCTGTCCAGTGTACTCGTAACCTAACGAGCACCCGTATACTATCTCCAGTACGACGTACTGATGGCTGTGGGACAGACCATCTCCCACACTGGGATGAGAAGCGCATACGCTAGTCTACTCCAGAGTATCGATGCCCTGTCTCGATAGTCCTGCGACTAGGGACCTGTATAAGGATGTGCTTATAGATTACCCAGCCCCCACTAGTGTGACTGCCATCACAACGCTGGTAATCAAGCAAAGATCCTAAGGGCTCCACTAATGTGTATAGGTGATATACTAAAATAAACACATGTACACATTGAAGTAGAAACAAACCAAGTAGCATACTACTATATTGAGCAAGATTGTTTATACAAGGTGAATATCCCAAGCTTCCATTAAGTAATATACAAACTAGTATGATACAGTAATGGCCTCTAGGGCATATACACTAACAATCTCCCACTTGCACTAAGGCCATGTACTGGCGTATCGAAGACCTATCATCTCTATCAGCCGCTCGAACTGAGTCTGGGGCAAGGCCTTGGTGAATGGATCTGCAGTGTTATCTTCTGAAGCGACTCTCCGAACCTCGATCTCCTGGCGATCCACGATCTCCCTGATCAGGTGATACCGCCTCAAGATGTGTCTGGATCTCTAATGGGACCTGGGTTCTTTCGCTAAAGCTATAGCCCCATTGTTGTCGCAATACAGAGGTATTGGATCAACAATGGACGGAACCACCTGAAGTTCTTTCAAGAACTTCCTTATCCAGACAGCTTCTTTTGCGGCATCAGATGCAGCGATGTATTCCGCTTCCATCGTCGAGTCTGCAACGGTTTCCTGTTTGGAACTCTTCCAACACACCGCCCCTCCATTGAGGGTAAAGACTAAACCCGACATGGACTTGGAATCATCCTTGTCACTCTGGAAGTTGGAGTCAGCAAAGGCCTCGATCTGGAGGTCTTTTCCGCCATACACCAAGAACAGCTCCTTAGTCCTTCTCAGGTACTTGAGAATGTTCTTTACCGCTATCCAGTGTTTCTCCCCAGGGTTTGACTGATACCGGCTTACCACACTAAGTGCATAAGCTACATCCGGTCTGGTACACAACATCGCATACATTATAGAGCCTACCGCAGAAGCGTAGGGTATAATAGACATGCGATCCCTCTCCAAATCAGTCTTGGGAGACATCTCTTTAGAGAGGGTGATCCCGTGACAAGCCGGTAGGTTACCGTGCTTGGAATCTTCCATACCGAATCTTTTCAGTACGGTGTCGATGTACCTGGACTGTGAAAGTCCTAATATCCTCTTGGATCTATCACGATGGATCCGGATCCCCAGGATTTATGAGGCATCACCCAGGTCTTTAATGGAGAACCTTTGTGACAAGAACCCCTTGACAGATTGTAGCATAGGAATGTCATTTCCTATTAAGAGAATGTCATCCACGTATAAAACGAGGAATACTACAGTTCTCGCTACAAATCTACTATAGATGCATGGTTCATCTGGATTTTTGATAAAGCCAAATTCCTTGACCGTCTCATCAAAACAGATGTTCCAACTCCGCGATGCCTGCTTTAGTCCGTAAATGGACTTAAGCAACTTGCACACCTTTCCGCTGCTCCCACTCTAAATGAAACCCTCTGGCTGGTCCATATAGACACACTCCTCTAAATTTCCATTTAGAAAAGCTGTCTTTACGTCCATCTGCCAAATCTCATAATCGTGAAAGGCAGCAATGGCAAGAAGGATCCGAATGGATTTCAACATAGCTACTGGAGAAAAGGTCTCGTCATAGTCCAAGCCAGGTCTTTGACGGAAACCCTTTGCAACAAGTCTAGCTTTATAGGTCTCAACCTGTCCATCTATACCAATCATCCTTTTGAAGATCCACTTGCATCCTACGGGTTTTACCCCGTCTGGAGCAATGTCCAACGTCCATACTTTGTTGGTGTACATGGACTCCATTTCGGTCCGCATTGCATCCAGCCATTTTACTGAGTCAACGCTCTGAACGGCCTGCTGGAAACTAGTAGGCTCATCATAATCTATGATGCAATCCTCTCTATCCCCGTCTATGAGAAAACCGTAGTATCTCTCGGGCGGATGAGACAGCTTACTACTTCTGCGGAGCGGCGTAGGAATGTCCTGTTCTTTTGAACCCTCTGGTTCTACTAAGCTTTCAGTAATAGTCTGTGGTTCTGGAATTTCTTCCAGTTCTACTGCGCTCCCACTTATTTCCTTTTCTAAGAACTGGTGTTCTAGAAAGTGGGCATGACGAGAAACAAGAACTTTTTGTTCCTCCTCGCAGTAGAAGAAATATCCCTTGGAATTCTTTGGATATCCCACAAAATTGCACTGTACTGAGCGTGCCTCGAGCTTGTCCGCATGCTGCTTTTTAACAAAAGCTGAACTTCCCCATGTCTTAATGTGTTTAAGATAGGGTCTCTTCCCACACCACATTTCATATGGTGTATTAGGCACACTCTTAGTTGGAACTCGGTTCAAAAGGTATGCAGCTGATTCTAGCGCATACCCCCAGAATGATCGCGGTAACTCAGCGTTACTCATCATGGACCGTACCATATCCAATAGGGTTCGGTTCCGTCTCTCCGATACACCGTTATGTTGCGGAGTGTATGGAGGAGTAAGCTGAGAGAGAATTCCGTTCTCTTTTAAATAATCCAGGAACTCGGCACTTAAGTATTCTCCACCTCGATCCGATCTTAGAATCTTGATACTTTTGCCGGTTTGTTTTTCTACTTCATTCTTATATTCCTGGAACTTTCCAAAGGCTTCGGACTTATGTTTCATTAAGAAGACATAACCGTACGTTGAAAAGTCCTCCGTAAAAGTAATGAAGTAAGAATAACCGCTTCGCGCATGTGTACACATTGGACCGCACACGTCGCTGTGTACGAGTCCTAAGAGCTCGCTCGCTCTTACTCCGTTTCAAGTGAACGGAGTCTTTTTCATCTTTCCTTTGAGACAGGATTGACAAGTGGTATACGATTGATATTCGAACGGATTCAAATATCCTTCTGTATGTAACTTCGTCAACCTTCTCTCATTGATGTGACCCAGTCTACAATGCCATAAGAAAGTCTGATTTATTTCCGGAGACTTTCTTTTGTGTGTATTCTGGACATTGAAAATCTGTGGTTGGTTTAATACGTATATACCATTGCTCAATGTACCTGACCCAATCAAAACTTGATTAAGGTGAATGTTTACAACATTACTTACAAACGCAAATTCATAACCTTCTTTAGAAACTAAAGATACAGAAATGATATTACATGTTGCATTGGGTACAAAAAAGCAATTACGCAAAACCAAAACATGTCCATCTGACATTCCCAGGTGATAGTCCCCCACGGCATTAGCATCCATGCTAGCTCCGTTCGCAACTCTGAGGGTCATGTCACCTGCTTTCAAAACACTACGGTTTCTCAACGCCTACAAAGAATTACAGATATGAGATCCTGATCCGGTATCCAATACCCAGGAAGCAGAGTTTATTGAAAGACAGTTTTCAATAACATACACACCTGAAGCTGAAGCTGCAACCTGCTTCAATTCCTGTGTCCTGGCTTTCCAAGCCCTGCAATCATTCTTCCAGTGACCTTTCTTATGACAATAGAAGCATTCTTCCTTATCCACAAGCTTCCCCGCTATCTTTGTTGCTTTAGCTTTTCCCTCCGTATCCACTTTACTAACACCGCCTCTTGGTTTGGCGGGGGCTTTCTTCTTCTTTCCCTTGGCTTTCGCTTTGGACCTAGTAGAAGATGATCCTCCTACAAACAAAGTGGATGTTTCCCTACCTTTCTGTAGGGTGCCCTCTGCGCTCTTCAGCTTGTTGAGGAGCTCTGAAAGTTCAACTTCTTTTTCTTGTAAGTTGAAGTTCAGTATGAACTGGGCGTAAGTGGAAGGAAGGGACTGGAGAATCAAGTCCGTATAGAGCTCATTCTCCAACGTGGTTCCAAGTTCCGCGAGCTCCTCAATGAAGCCAATCATCTTAAGCACGTGTTCCGCTACCGATGATCCAATGGCCAACCTTGCCGAAAATAACTTCTTCGACACTTCGTATCTTGCGATACGAGATTGCTCTCCATACAGTTCTTTTGTATGGAGAAATATGGATTCAAGGTCCATATTCTCGTGCCTCCTCTGATGTTCGTTGTCCATTGAGGCAAGTACGAGGCACTTGGCCTTCGCGCTATCAATCTCCCAGGTCTTACGGATTTCCTTATCCGCGACGCTGGAGGTGGGACTTGGGACAGGGGGAGCTTTGGTGGTAAGAAGATACCCCAGCTTGTCGTAAGTGATTGCCATTTTGACATTCCTGAGCCAATCTTTGTAGTTTGGCCCTGTCAGTATGTTTTTATCTAGAAGTAACTTAAGTCCAGTCATGTCGATTGGTCGCTGCAATTAGGAGAGAGAAGAAGAAACACCCATCATGATGCTCTTGCAAGTTTAGAGTGGTTTTTAGTTTGTCTAAACAGGATGGCTCCCACTGTTTCTCGAATCCCTCCTCAAACCAAAAAGGAAGAATTAGTCAGGATCAATCTCACCGTACAATACTTGCTTAACCGTTCGGCCAGGCTGGTGTTGGTATTTCGAGGGAGGTTTTCCAACGCTTTCGCGAAGTTCCTTAATTTAAGAACCTCTTTTCCCTGGGTGCGTAGCCCCGCTAACACCTTTCTAGACACCTACTTGGTTTATAGCATTGATCGTTAAGTGAGAAATTTCCCGAGGAGTAGTATATACTCACAGTAGGATCGGGATCCAAATATCATCGCGTGACGAAACTGAAGGAATCCTACCAGAATCATCACACTCCAAATGGTATGCAACACTAGCAAGTTTCAGTTCTTTTGAAACTCCCGATGTGGATTTTTGCCCCATGCTCTTATGACCTTGACCTTGACTTTGGCCAAAATATCATAAGTCACATGTCAAGTTCTGCCCGTCATTATCCAGGTTAATTTGGATCCACCCGTACCCACCCTTGACTTTGGCCAAAATGGCAGTACGACTGTCCCAAACCAACGCATCTATCTATGCTACACATGAATACCCAATAGCTACCAATCACTATGCCTTGACTTTGGCCAACATACATAGCTTGAATACTATTGATCATTTATGCGAAACGACGGAGGGCTACGATGGTTTTGGCGAAACCATGAACGTAGTGAACTTGATTTAGTCGATGGAACGAGATAGCTTTTAAATGGAGTGGCTCAAACTCCGCATTTTAAAAGTTTGTTTTGAAAAGAACCGAATGGTTTTTCGAAAGTGTTCCAACGACTTTTACTTGGTTTATTTTCTTGCATTAGTTCTTTGAAAGCGTGATATTCTTGCATTAGTTATTTTAATGCGTCCCATCATTTAATCCTACCATTGCAGAAAACAACCAAAATATGACGTACGCTTATGCCATTCGCATTCGCCATGGGGCCCCGTCATTACCCGTTAGGTTACTTAACTAACGACAGAGCAGGGGCTGGGCTAGCGCGGATGTAAAACATAAGCAACGCCTAAATAATATCATATATAGATATATTCCAATAATAGACATTTCAGATCACAGATTAACACATTGGATATACTAGGAAGCTGCAATTCGTACGATCCTGCAACGAAAAGCAGATTACACGGTCGCGGTGAATAGCCAATACCCCACCCAAGACCCCTACGGGTGCGGCAAACTACCCGCCAAGTACCCGAAGCGAAGCAAGCTCCCTCAACCCCGTGAGTAGGCCACTCGGCACTTCGGCATACCCGGTAGTTTGTGCACCCCCTCCATGGGTCTATCCTAGGAGCAAAAACAGTAAAAAGAAATTATATAATGACGGCTACAACCCTGACCCGGTTGTGCGGCCATACAAATAATTATTACATCAATTTACAAATTTACATGAATTGAAAGAAAAGAAAACTCTCGTCTCACAACCCCCGGCTATTCACCCGCGACAATCCAATGAATTCATATACACATTCCAGCAACATTACAGATCAGAGATTTGTATAACCCCCACTAATCGACATATAGGGATTAGTAGACGTTCAATACAAATATCACATTACAGAAAAACCCGTCAGCTAAAGTCTTTTAGAAGTTCGATCAAAAATACGGATTTTTAGGCCCCAAACACAAAATTTTCGTTCTGGAAAATCTGGGCTAAAAAGACATATTCCAAAAATCCCAAAATACCCCTATGAGCAAACTGCAAAGAAGAAAACCAATGACCGAGTCAACTCGGCCGCGGTTCCGCGACGGGAGCAAGCTCCCGCCGCGGAACCGCGGCGCTTTGATCGAGTTAGGGGGTCAAATTTTTGCAATTTCTTCAGAAAACCCTGAGTCGATTTTTGGTGTATTTCAAAAAAGTTTTCCAGCACTTTTAAAATCGACAGAAAGTTTAAAAACGGGGTTCGTTTTGCGACTTTTTCTTTGATCGATCTTCTAGCTACTTTGCTAACATGTTAGATAGAGTTTAACTAGGCTTTGATACCACTGTAAGTCCATGCTACCTCTCCCTGTACTTTCGGGCATGCGGAATTTGATAAAAAACGATTTTCTTAGTGGTGGTAACATGGACTAAAAACCCGGATCTTTGTTAAACATCTAACTAACAACCTAACTACGAGTTGCTAACTACTCGGTTAGGGGGTTATACCTTTCTTTTTCTCGAACTCCTTCGTCTTCAAGCTTCGATGGTCGTCCGAATCGGCTTCTCCCCGTCGTCTCCTTGCGCCGAAGATAGATCCACCTGAAAGCTTCAACCTTTGGCTCCTTCTTCGATCTTTGAATAAACTAGTTCACTCGGTTTGCCAAACCTTGTGAACTAGAGTGAGTAGAGAAGAGTTTGTATGGGATTTTATCTATGGTTCTTGGTTCTCAACTCATGAGACAAGTGAACCATAGAGTCAAGAGAGGGAGAGCAAGAGGAGGAAGATGAGAGCTCAAGAACAAGAGAGAGAATGAGCATGAAAGAATGAGAGAAGACTTTTCTCATTTGGCTCTCATAATCCAAAACAATCATAACACATCATATCAATCAAGTATTATGTGATGGTTTAAGCAACCATAGCCATATTATTTCATGCACTCATTTTGCACAAAAGAGCAAGCAAGCAAAAGTCTTTGCCATGAAATGATAGCTATGGTTATCATGATGGTCAACTAGTCAATCCTAGTCAACCGGTCAACAAAGTCAACAAGTCAACAAGTCAACAAAGTCAACAACTCAACAACCATGTCAACATAATACCTAATTAATATAATTGTTAATCACATATCATATTCTCATTAGGGTTGAGCAAAAAATCAATAGTCAACTGTCAACGGTCAACAACCCTAATGAGAATCCTCCGCCTCTGTCTCTCCGTCAACTGTGCATACACACCCGCATCCGTGTTCCGAGGAACACGAATACAAACTGGATAAATCCAATCCCAATACATACACTAGGATCTGGCTTAAACCAAAGCCCGCTAGTGTCTACTTTCCGGACACTGTACGTGCACAAGTGCACGGATGTGACCGAATCCTGTCGCAAAACCATGCGACCTCTACTCTTTTGCCTAAAGGCGAATAGCTTTCTTTGTGGGACTCTAAAGACTCGACACTACGCTGGCAGTGGGTTTAACCACAGACCGCAAGTGGCAATAGCTGTGCGTAACGGTCCCCAGGTAGATGCCGACAAGAAGACTGACGAGGTGAAACCCATCTGAACTCCTACTGAGCCTGAATGTGACATTCTCCGTACAGTCCGGTCTGTTCGTCTGATACATCGCATGGCGGGCCTAGGGGGGCGGTAAATGTCAGTCCCCTAATAGCGGTACAAGTCGTGTCGGAGTGAAGCCCAAAACACCCTGAGATAACACTGGAAGCCTACCAGTATATCTCGATTGCCCTGGCCAGGGACTACTCGTGTAATGGCTCTCCTAGACACAGCGTGATGTCAACCCCCAATACCGGGAGAGACGAATCCTGTCTAACCATCACTGCCTCCAAGTGCTTCGGGACTGCACCCAACTTCCACCTGTTTGCACGACTCCTTTGAGCCGTGGTAGGGTAGTAATCAAAGTACAGTGGGAACACACTCGAGGCGAAGTGACAGTATCAAGTCAGCGGACTAAGATGTACTCTTGTCACCTGGGAACTGATAACTGACGATAGGTATAATACCAACCGGTCAGTTCCCGACGAGTCCTGTCCAGTGTACTCGTAACCTAACGAGCACCCGTATATTATCTCCAGTACGACGTACTGATTGCTGTGGGACAGACCATCTCCCACACTGGGATGAGAAGCGCATACGCTAGTCTACTCTGGAGTATCGATGCCCTGTCTCGATAGTCCTGCGACTAGGGACCTGTATAAGGATGTGCTTATAGATTACCCAGCCCCCACTAGTGTGAGTGCCATCACAACGCTGGTAATCAAGCAAAGATCCTAAGGGCTCCACTAATGTGTATAGGTGATATACTAAAATAAACACATGTACACATTGAAGTAGAAACAAACCAAGTAGCATACAACTATATTGAGCAAGATTGTTTATACAAGGTGAATATCCCAAGCTTCCATTAAGTAATATACAAACTAGTATGATACAGTAATGGCCTCTAGGGCATATACACTAAGAGTGCGGGACCGAGAATAATGCGTGTATGTGATACCGTATTCTATTCTCGCGATGAATGTATCGATTGGTTGTATGCGATATAACCTAGTTATCGAATCAAGGATTGATTTGATAAGCCGATACATTGGATATTAGTCGGTCATATGCGATTTGAACGGATCGTTAAATCAACTGTTGATTTAATGATATGATGTATAATTATATATTTGATATATTACTTTACATTAACTAATATTGGTTCACTTAAGATTACTTTCTCACTTGAATGTGCACATTGTATATATGATATAGTTTTGTGCACTAGTTTGTATCATGTTTGATGATACATGCAAACTTGGGTATATGTTTGATTAAACCATGGTTAGTTAATGGTTAGGGTTTTATTTGCTTTATTTACTTATTTATTTATTTATTTATTACATTTTGGATTAAAATAAAATGGTGGCTTTCTTTGGATTTTGTTGAAGCTTTGATAATGCTTCGACCATTTTGTTTTATTCCTTAACCCTAACCATTTCTCTTAACCCTAGTTTATTCTCTACATGAGTTAGCCTCACCCATGGTTGCATTATGATAACCATCACTTCATTTTTCTTTTGAGGATTAATTCATTATTCTTTTCTTCTTCTTCTTCTTCTTCCTCTTGAGAAAGAAAAGAAAAGCTTGCTTCAAAAATGTCAAGTGATGATTCCAAGTGAGAAATCCAAATCCAAAGTGAACCCACTTCCTATTTCTTCATCCTCTACCACTTGCCATGTAGTATAGGGTGTTTTCTTCACAAGTTTCACGACTTGGTGAAGTGGGAGCTTGATCTTGTGTTGCCTCGACGTAGATCATCTTCGGCATCGAAGTCGACGACCTAGCCCGATCATTTCTTCGATGAAACCACCGCGAGAGTCCGGGATCCGATGGGTACATCGGAGGGACTTCATCACGGAGCTGAGGAGGTGGAGGACCGGATCTACAAAGGTTGTATTTCCGTTCACTTAGTGCTAAAATAGTTTAGTAGCTTGTAGTTTCGCCTAATCTCTAGTCAACGATCGCATTAGGGTTTCTCGGCACCGGAAATTTTTGAATTTGGCATGGTTGATGCCTTGTGGGACCTCATGAGTGTGCCTAGGAACCCTACAATCCCCATATACGCATAAGAAAATAAAATGCATGCAAGTGTGTGCGTGTGAGTGTAAACCTTATTCTAGGGTTCGCGACTACAACTAACTAACAACGCTATCAATCAATTACACTAAAATTTAACCCATGAACTCCTAAATATTACTTGATAATTATCCATGTTTCACATAACACATAATCATATATATATATATATATATATCATATACTGTACTTCGAACTGTGGGGGTGCTATACGCTATCCACCCGACTTCCCCCGTAGATATATATCTACCCACCTTGATCCTCGCTTGCCGAAGTCGATATCGCCACACCCTTTCTTGTCGTCCCGGAGTTCACTTAGAGGTACTACATGTCAAAGCGCATCTTATCGCATTAAAATCCGATTCAAATCCAAAACGACACACAAGGTGCCTATAGGTTAGAACCTATAGCCTACTCATGCAAATCTACCAAATAACATTCGATATAGACGTACAAACGTCAAGTGATCGATATAAAACTAAATTACGTAAACTTAAGTCATGAAAAGTTACAAAAACCATGCAGCAACCTATGAAAACTTGCTCCAGATTTTGGTTCAGGCAAAATTGGGATAAACAAACAATACTAGGGTGATGTATAGGGGACATATGAACTACATAACCAACCTGGGCACCAAATTCCTTATTGTGGCCGGCCACATACATGTAAAATCCGGCCTTCTCGGTTCTATTAGCTCCGTTTGGGTTCGTACTTGCAGAGTGGTCTCCTAGTGGTCCATCTAGGTTAGTGGCGTTATTTTCTTTTCTTGTAAAAGTCCCAGGTTATACCAGATTCTCTATAGGCGGCACATTATCACAAAACCGATACGAAAAGTCTCAGATTTCAATCTTGGGTTCTGTTTTAAGTTTGATCTGGGTGTTAGGCACTAAGGGGTGTCTAAGGTCACCACCAAAGCTCAATTGCACCATCACAACTCAAAAATTCCTCACAACCTCATCTTGGAATTTTCTAACCTAACTAAACATCACTATATCACTTCTAAACATTCATGGACACTAATGTGAATGAAAAACTATACTAATGGTGAAGAAAGTACCTCATTTGGAAACTCAAGAATTTTCTTGAAATGCCCTAAGTGCTCAAAATCCTTCCTTTCTTGGTCCAAAGTGCTTGTAGTGAGCTTGTGCATGTTTTTAATGAAGTGGGGATGAAGTTTTAATGTTGTTTTGGGGTTGTAGTGAGGAGTTTAGAAGAGGTGAAGAAGAGGGTTGCCATGGATGAAGGAGAGGGAGAGAAGATGAATGAAATGAGTGAAGAAAGAATGAGCCAAGACCAAGTTTGACCCCTCACCCTCTCTCTCTCATGCCCATACCTCCATTGTTTATTCAGATTCATTTTCTTTTGTTTTGTTTTGTTTTCTTCTCTCTTCTCATTTAAAACCAAACCAAATGAAAAATAAAGAGAAGCCATGGTAGAAAAATGTAGAAATGTGAAATAGGACATGGTGCATGTCATGTGCACAAATAAAGCTTAATGCATGATTAGTGATATTTAATCGCGATTAGCATAAAAATGCAATATAATTAATTATATAAAATCTATGAATGCTCCATTCTTATAATTTCTTTCAAATTCAATAATTAACATAATTTCCAAATATTTCCCATTTTATCGGTATATTAATATACTGCATTATTAAAATATTAATAATATTTATTATTTAATTATAAAAATTCCCAAAAATAAATTTTTTTTCCTGAAATTTACAATCTTCCCCCCTTAAATAAATTCGGTCCACGAATTTAAATTTAAACCCCTTAAATAATAAAACATTTCAGTAAAAAGATCAAGTCGCCGGGACTCCGAAATCATAAATACATAAAACATATCGTAGTGCAATTGTAACAACCCTAATTTTCTTATACACTTTTTCCTATACAAATTTTTTACAAATATTTTTTTTAAATCCATAAAGGGGTATTTATTGCCTGAGCACAAAACTTAAGTAATTGATTAGCAATTTAATTACAAGAAGGAGCTTGTAGCTCATTGGTAATATCTTGCACTGTTGAACCAATCTACCAGAGTTCAAATCCCATACCCCACATTTTTTTAATATTGTTTTGTTTTAAATCCTTTGGAAGCCCAACAGTCCACACACCATAACTCCCAAAACTTGAACTAAACCTAAAAATCTAAAAATACCAGAGGACACACTAGACGACCCCCCACCTCCCCAAGCCCTGACTCGGCCCGACTCGGCCGGCGGACCGGCCGACTCGGGCCGGCGCCGCCGGCCGGACTCGTCCGGACGGCCGAGTTCCCTTCTTCAATATTGTGTCTCTTCATCTTCTAAACCCCCCTGTACACTTCAAATTCCTAGATCGGTTTCAGAGACCTTTGAAATCGCCATTTACTCCATTTTTATGATTTTTAATATATTTTTACATTAAAACCTTTCATATACCCTATTTACTCCAATTTTTAATGATTTTATACATTTTTACATTTTTTTTATTTAAAACCCTTCACCTACCATACCCCTAGCATACCATATAAATACACCCCTCCCCTCTACCCTCTCATCCCAAAATCCTAAGCTCACTCTCTCAAAATTTTCAAATAGTTGTGTACTTTGAAAACTAGCTCGCGGCGAAGCTCCGACGAAATTCCGGTGGAAATTCCGGCGACGTTTTAGGAACTACCGGCGACGACGCAACGCATCATCAATGTTAGTGTATATGCCCTAGAGGCCATTACTGTATCATACTGGATTGTATATTACTTGATGGAAGCTTGGGATATTCACCTTGTATTGACATTCTTGCTCAAAATGGTAGTATGCTACTTGGTTTGTTTCTGCTTTAATGTATGCATGTGTTTCTTTTTGCATATCGCCTTTACACATTAGTGGAGCCCTTAGGATCTTTGCTTGATTACCAGCGTTGTGATGGCAGTCACACTCGTGGGGGCTGGGTAATCTACAAGCACATCCTTATGCAGGTCCCTAGTCGCAGGACTATCGAGACAGGGCATCGATACTCCGGAGTAGACTAGCGTATGTGCTTCTTATCCCAGCTTGGGAGACGGTCTGTCACACAGCCGTCAGTACCTCGTACTCGAGATAGTATGCTGGTGCTCGTTAGGTTACGAGTACACTGGACATGACTCGTCGGGAACTGTTGGTTGATATTATACCTATCATCAGTTATCAGTTCTCAGGTGACATGAGTACAGCTTAATCCGTTGACTTGACACAGTCACTTCAACTCGAGTGTGTTCCCACTGTACTTTGATTGCTACCCTACCACGGCTCAAAGGAGTCGTGCAAACAGGTAGTTTTTTGGTGCAGTCCCGAAGCACTTGGAGGCAGTGGCGGTTAGACAGGATTCGTTTCTCCCGGTATTGGGGGTTGATATCGCGCTGTGTCTAGGAGAGCCATTACACAAAGTCCCTGGCCAGGGCAAGCGAGATAGACTGGTAAGTTTCCAGTGTTATCTCAGGTGTTCTGGGCTACACTCCGGCACGACTTGTACCGCTAGTAGGGGACTGACCTTTACCGCCCCCCCAGGCCAGCCATGCATTGTTCTTAGACGAACAGACCGGACTGTACGAAGACTGTCACATTCAGGCTCAGTAGGAGTTCAGATGGGGTTTACCCCGTCAGTCTTCTTATCGGCATCTACCTGGGGACCGTTACGTACAGCTAGTGCCGCTTGCGGTCTGTGGTTAAACCCACTGCCAGCGTAGTGTCGAGTCTTTAGAGTCCCATACAGAGGGTTATTCGCCTTTAGGCAAAATGAGTAGAGGTCGCATGGTTTTGTGACAGGGTTCGTTCACATCCGCACACTTGTGCACGTTTGGTGTCCGGACAGCTTATTCTAGCGGACTTTGGTTTAAGCCGGATCCTAGTATATGATTTGGGATTGGTTTTATCTCATTGTATTCGTGTTCCTCGGAACACGGATACGGGTGTGTATGCACAGTTGACTGAGACAGAGGCAAAGGACTTTGATTAGGGTTGATGACCATTGTCATTTTCTTAACCCTAATGTTTATGTGTGAATTATGATTTATTAATAATTAGTTAATTATAATTGTGCATGGTTAGAGTTGTTGACCATTTGACTATACTTGACTTGTTGACCTAGGTTGACAAGTTGACCATCATCATTCCATATGAAAGATGCTCTTTGATCCTTGCAAAAGCATTTAATGTGAAATGATAATGGTCATTTCTTGATTAACCATGACAATTATCTTTATCTAATTATATAATTTTCATAAATCACATATATGTGAGAAGGTTGCATTATTTCTTCTCACTTGATCATTTCCATTCTCTCTCCTCCTCTTCCTTTATCTCTAGCTCTCCCCTCTCATGAGTTGAGAACCATTTGAGCTTGAGATAATTCCTTCAAAAACACTCTCTACTCATTCTAAGGTCCTAGGTCTAGCACACCAAGCACCTTAGTTACTTCTAGTTTGAGGTTGGAGCCAAAGGTTGAAGCCCTCGGGTAGATCTTTCTTCGGCAAGAGAAGCGACAAGGAGAACCCATTCTTTCACTCCAAGGAGTAAGAAGAGAAGGACTTGAAGACCTAGGTATAACCCCTTTCCGAGTAGCTAAACTCTTTTAGCTTTGGTAGTTAGTTTTGTTTAGCAAAGATCCCTCTTTTGGTTAGTCCATGTTGCCTAGTGTTGTAAAAATCAGATTTTTCATAAAGTTTCCACTTCCCCGCAAGCACCGGGGTAGGCAACGTGGACTTACAGTGGTATCAGAGCCTAGATAAACACAAACTAACTAGTTAGCAAAGTATCTAGAACTTCGATCGGAAAAATTCGCAAAACAATTTTTCAAAACCCTAAGTTTCTGCCGATTTTTAAATCTGCTCTAAAAATAATAAATCATACTTTAAAAATTGGCTCAGGGTTTTTACAGAACACAGAAGAAAAATGAGCCAGCGAGTCGACCAACTCACCGCGGAACCGCGGCAAGAGCATGCTCTTGCCGCGGATCCGCGGCCGAGTTGACTCGGCCGTGGGTCGTTTTTCCTGCAGTGTTCTTCTGCTACTATTTTGTGATTTTTGATGTAGTTTGTTTCCACCCAGATTTTCCAGAGAACAAGTTGGTTTTTAGGGTGGTCACAAATCCGTATTTTTGATCGAACTTCTTTACACTTTGGCTAATGGGTTATATCTGTGATGTGATATATGTATTGAACGTCCGCTAATCTCTATACGTCGATTAGTGGGGGTTATACATATATGTGATCTGTAATGTTGATGGTTTGTGTATATGAATTCGTTGGATTATCGCGGATGAATAGCCGGGGGGATTGTGAGATGAGAGTTTTCTTATTCTTTCAATTCTTGTAATATGTAAATTGATGTAATATTATTTGTATGGCAGCACAACCGGGCCGTCATTGTATAATTTCTTTTTACTATTTTTGCTCCTAGGATAGACCCAAGATGGGGTGCACAAACTATCGGGTACCTCGAAGTGCCGAGTGGCCTACTCATGGTGTTGAGGGAGGTAGCTTCGCTTCGGGTACTTGGCGGGTAGTTTGCCGCACCCGTAGGGGTCTAGGGTAGGGTTTAGCTATTCATCGCGACCGTGTAATTCGTGTTGGAGATAGTGCCCTCAGATTCAATTATTCGATCACAGGCACGTGATTACAATGATTGATGGAGGACCTATCCCGATAGGACAGTCTTACTCATGATGATAGTATGCTATCTGGTTTACCTTTATCATCGTGTACTGCTTTAGGTGACCTGACAAGTCGCTATTACACGTTGATAGAGCCCTTAGGATTCTTGCTTGACCACCAGCAGTATGAGGGCGATCATATACGTGGGAGCTGGTAGTCTATAAGCACATCCTTAAATGGTCCCTAGTCGTGGGAGTTTCGAGATAGGGCATCGATACTCCAGAGTAGACTAGTGTGTACATTCGAGACCCCGACGAGGGGAGGTGGCCGGTCTCACAAGCCACTGGTGTCAGTTCGTTCACCTAAGATGTATACAGGTGCTCATTGGGTTATGAGTACACCGGACAGGACTCGCCGGGAACATGCTAGTTGGTCATATACCAGACGTCAGATGGCAGTTCCCTGGTGACATGTGTACAGGTTAGTTCATCGACCTGGGGATCGTCATTTGTCTCGTGTGAGTTCCCACTGTACTTTGATTACTACCCTACCACGGCTCAAAGGAGTCGTGCAAACAGGTTTTAGTTGGGTACAGTCCCGAGCCACATGGAGGCAGTGAGCGCATCTTCAGGGGTTCGTCTCTCCCGGTATTGGGGGTGAGGTCGCGCTGTGTCTAGGAGAGCCATTACACGAAGCCCTCGGCCGAGGCAAGGAGATTTACTGGTAGGTATTCCAGTAGTATCTCAGGGTGTTCTGGGCTACACTCCGACACGACTTGTACCGCTTTTGGGGGTCTGACTTTTACCACCCCCTAGGCCCGCCATGTGATGCTCCTAGACGAACGTACCAGACTGTACGGATATTGTCACTGACAGGCTCAGTAGGGTTGTCAGGCTGAGTTCGCTCACAGACGTCCCTTTTAGTCAATACCAGGTAGCCCGTTATGTATTGGCTTATACCTCTGACGTGCTAGTGGTTAAATCCATAACCAAGGTGTTGACGAGTCTTTAGAGTCCCCCACATCCAGTTACTCAGCTTTCGGGCGAAACGTTGTAGAGGCCGTATGGAGATATGGCAAGGTCCGATCAGATACGTGCGGTATTGCACAGATTAGGATCGGACAGTTTGTTGTAGAGGCCGTATGGAGATATGGCAAGGTCCGATCAGATACGTGCGGTATTGCACAGATTAGGATCGGACAGTTTGTACTAGAGGCCGTATGGGTATATGGCTGGGTTCGATCAGATACGTTCGGTATTGCACGGATCAGGATCGAACGGTTATTGCTAGCCGGCTTTGGTTTAAGCCGGGTCCTAGTATAGTATAGTGTAGATTTTGTCTCATTGCATTTGTATTTCGGTCGGAATACAAATGCGGGCGTGTATGCACAGTATCGGGGTTTTCCTGTAATTTATTACGGGACCAGTTTTCTGGAGTTGCCAGTTTGCTTTCCGTTTCGGCCAATTTCCTTTGTATCGTTCATTGGCCGAAGATTGGTGGAGGAGGGCTTATTTGCATTTGTGCAAATAAGCAATTGTGGAGGGGGTCTTTGCATTTTTGTTGTATCATGATGGTGCACCATCCTTTGACCTTGCTTGACTTCTTGCTTCATGATGGCTTGACCTTTGTTGTGATGATGAGGTTGGTGGAGTATGGCTTTGTTGATAATCATTTCCTTTCATGATATCATTTGACCTCTCTCACTTGTATTATTGTGTGAGAACCTCCCTCATTTTCTTTTTTACACTATACACTCTCTCTCCCTCTTCATGTCATGGCCGGCCATTCATTTGAGAGGGGGCTGTCCCAATTTTGATGGGGGGATTTTGGTTGATATCATATCATTCTCTTCACCAAAATTCCCAAGAAAAACTCCAAGTATCATTCCTCCACCAAAGGCAACTCCATAGCCCCAAATGAGACATGGTTCTTCACTACATTCTACAGCAAACCTTGGGCACGTCGACTAGCCAGCTTCGTGCCCGAGTTGCCTTGGTATTGAGGTGGGAGCCCGTAAAAGATGCAGACGATGTGGTGCCCTTCCGGCAAGGAGGCGACGACCGGAGTTTCCGCAGGAGATCGGGACGACGACGAGAAGACCGGAGGACTTGGATCAGTCGGTATATCTCTCTTTCCCATCTTGTAGTTAGCTAGGACTAGTTAATGGTTCGATCCGGGTTTTAGTGCGCGGTGGTGCCGGTTTGCTAAGTTCGCAAAATTAAAGTATATCACCGCTTCCGCATTTTGGCCTCGTGATGGAGGCCGGGGCGCCGCCGTGCACTTACAATTCGTTCTTCGTTACAGTCTCGTACGAATTGCGGATTCCTAGTATATCCAATGTATTCATCTGTGATCTGGAATGGATATCATTGCATGTGACGAATGTTTATATATATCTATATGATATTTATTTAGGCGTTGCTTATGTTTTGCATCCGCGCTAGTCCAGCCCCCGCTCTTTCGTTTGTTAAGTAACCTAACGGGTGATGACGGGACCCCGTGGCGAATGCGGATGGCATAAGCGTACGTCATATTTTTGTTGTTTTCTGCAATGGTAGGATTAAATGATGGGACGCATTCGAATTAATGCAAGAAATAAAATAAACCAAGTAAAAGTCGTTGGAACACTTTGAAAACCACTCGGTTCTTTTCAAAACCAAACTTTTAAATGTGGAGCTTGAACCACTCCTTTTGAAAGCTATCTCGTTCCTTCGACTATATCAAGTTCACTACGTTCACGGTTTCGCCAAAACCATTCGTAGCCCTCCGTCGTTTCACATGAATGGTCAATAAGTATTCAAGCTATGTATGTTGGCCAAAGTCAAGGCATAGTGATTGGTAGCTATTGGGTATTCATGTGCAGCATAGATAGATGTGTTGGTTTGGGGCAGTCGTTCTACCATTTTGGCCAAAGTCAAGGGTATGTGCGGGTGGGCTCAAATTAACCTGGAGAATGACGGGTAGAACTTGACATGCGACTTATGATATTTTGGCCAAAGTCAAGGTCATAAGAGCATGGAGCAAAAAATCCACATCGGGAGTTTCAAAAGAACTGAAACTTGCTAGTGCTGCATACCATTTGGAATGTGATGATTCTGGTAGGATTCCTTCAGTTTTGCCACGCGATGATATTTGGATCCCGATCCTACTGTGAATATATGCTACTCCTCCAGAACTTTCTCACTTAACAATCAATGCTATAAACCAAGTAGGTGTCTAGAAAGGTGTTAGAGGGGCTACGCCCATAGGGAAAAGAGGTTACTTAATTAAGGAACTTCGCGAAAGCGTTGGAAAACCTCCCTCGAAGTACCGACACTGGCCTGGCTGAACGGTTAAGCAAGTATTGTACGGTGAGATTGATCCCGACTAGTTCTTCCTTTATGGTTTGAGGAGGGATTCGAGAGACAGTGGGAGCCATCCTGTTTAGACAAATTAAAAACCACTCTAAACTTGCAAGAGCATCATGCTAAAGTGTTTCTTCTCTCTCTCCTAATTGCAGCGACCATTTATCATGACTGGACTTAAGTTACTTCTAGATAAAAACATACTGACAGGGCCAAACTACAAAGATTGGCTCAGGAATGTCAAAATGGCAATCACTTATGTCAAGTTGGGGTATCTTCTTACCACCAAAGCTCCCCCTGTCCCAGGTCCTACCTCCAGCGTCGCGGATAAGGAAATCCGTAAGACTTGGGAGATCGATTGTGCGAAGGTTAAGTGCCTCGTGCTTGCCTCTATGGACAATGAACATCATAGGAGGCACGAGAATATGGACCTCGAATCCATATTTCTCTATACAAAAGAACTGTATGGAAAGCAATCTCGTATCACCAGATACGAAGTGTCGAAGAAGTTGTTTTCAGCGAGATTGGCCGTCGGATCATCGGTAGAGGAACACGTGCTTAAGATGATTGGCTACATAGAGGAGCTCGCGGACCTTGGGACCACGTTGGAGAATGAGCTCTATACGGACTTGATTCTTCAGTCCCTTCCTTCCACTTACGCCCAGTTCATCCTGAACTTCAACTTGCAAGAAAAGGAAGTTGAACTTTTATAGCTCCTCAACATGCTGAGGAGTGCGGAGGGCACCCTACAGAAAGGTAGGGAAACATGCACTTTGTTTGTAGGAGGATCTTCCTCTTCTAGGTCCAGGGCGAAAGCCAAGGGAAAGAAGAAGAATACCCCCGCCAGACCAAGGGGCGGTGTTAGTAAAGTGGATACGAAGGGAAAGACAAAAGCAACAAAGGTAGCAGGGAAGCTTGTGGATAAGGAAGAATGCTTTTACTGTCACAAGAGTGGACACTGGAAGAAAGATTGCAGGGCTTGGAAGGCTAGAACACAGGATCTGAAGCAGGTTGCAGCTTCAGCTTCAGGTGTGTATGTTATTGAAAATTGTCTATCAATAAACTCTACGACCTGGGTATTGGATACCGGATCAGGATCTCATATCTATAATTCTTTGCAAGCGTTGAGAAAGCATAGGTTTTTGAAGGCAGGTGACATGACCCTCAAAGTTGCAAACGGAGCTAGCATGGATGCTGAGGCCGTGGGGGACTATCACCTGGGAATGTCAGATTGACATGTTTTGGTTTTACGTAATTGCTTTTTTGTACCAAATGCAACTTGTAATATCATTTCTGTATCTTTGATTTCTAAAGAAGGTTATCAATTTGCGTTTGTAAGTAATGTTGTAAACATTCACCTTAATCAAGTTCTGATTGGGTCAGGTACATTAAGCAATGGTATATACGTATTAAACCAACCACAGATTTTCAATGTCCAGAATACACACAAAAGAAAGTCTCCGGAAACAAATCAGACTTTCTTAAGGCATTGTAGACTGGGTCACATTAATGAGAGATGGTTGACGAAGTTACATACAGAAGGATATTTGGATCCGTTCGAATATCAATCATATGCAACTTGTCAATCCTGTCTCAAAGGAAAGATGACAAAGACTCCGTTCACTGGACACGGAGTAAGAGCGAGCGAGCTCTTGGGACTCGTACACAGCGACGTGTGCGGTCCAATGTCTACGCATGCACGAAGCGGTTATTCTTACTTCATTACTTTTACGGATGACTTTTCAAGGTACGGTTATGTCTTCTTAATGAAACATAAATTCGAAGCCTTCGGAAAATTCCAGGAATATAAGAATGAAGTAGAAAAACAAACAGGCAAAAGTATCAAGACACTGAGATCTGATCGAGGTGGTGAATACTTGAGTGCCGAATTCCTGGATTACTTAAAAGAGAATGGAATTCTCTCTCAGCTTACTCCTCCATACACTCCGCAACATAACGGTGTATCGGAGAGACGGAACCGAACCCTATTGGATATAGTACGGTCCATAATGAGTAACGCTGAGTTACCGCGATCATTCTGGGGATATGCACTAGAATCAGCTGCATACCTTTTGAACCGAATTCCAACTAAGACTGTGCCTTCTACACCATATCAGATGTGGTGTGGGAAGAGACCCTATTTTAATCACATTAAGATATGGGGATGTCCAGCTTTTGTCAAAAAGCAGCATGCGGACAACTCGAGGCACGCTCAGTACAGTGCAAGTTTGTGGGATATCCAAAGAACTCCAAGGGATATTTCTTCTATTGCGAAGAGGAACAAAAGGTTTTTGTTTCTCGTCATGCCCACTTCTTGGAAACTCAGTTTTTGGAAAAACAGATAAGTGGGAGCGCAATAGAACTGGAAGAAATTCCAGGACCACGATCTATTACTGAAAGCTTAGTAGAACCAGAGGGTTCGAAAGATCATGACATTCCTACGCCGCTCCGTAGAAGTAGTAAGCAGTCTCATCCGCCCGAGAGATACTACGGTTTTCTCATAGACGGGTATAGAGAGGATTGCATCATTGATAGTGATTAGCCGACTAGCTTCCAGCAGGCCATTCAGAGCGTTGACTCGGTAAAATGGTTGGATGCAATGCGGGCCGAAATGGAGTCCATGTACACCAACAAAGTATGGACGTTGGACATTGCCCCAGATGGGGTAAAACCCGTAAGATGCAAGTGGATCTTCAAAAAGAAGATTGGTGTAGATGGACAGGTTGAGACCTATAAAGCTAGACTTGTTGCAATGGGTTTCCGTCAAAGACCTGGCTTGGACTATGACGAAACCTTTTCTCCAGTGGCTATGCTCAAATACATTCAGATCCTTCTTGCCATTACTGCCTTCCACGATTATGAGATCTGGCAGATGGACGTAAAGACCGCTTTTCTAAATGGAAATTTAGAGGAGTGTGTCTATATGGACCAGCCAGAGGGTTTCATTCAGAGTGGGAGCAGCGGAAAGGTGTGCAAGTTGCTTAAGTCCATCTATGGACTAAAGCAGGCATCGCGGAGTTGGAACATCTTTTTTGATGAGACGGTCAAAAAATTTGGCTTTATCAAAAATCCAGATGAACCATGCATCTATAGTAGATTTGTAGCGAGAACTGTAGTATTCCTCGTTTTAAACGTGGAGGACATTCTCTTGATAGGAAATGACATTCCTATGCTACAATCTGTCAAAGGGTTCTTGTCACACAGGTTCTCCATGAAAGACCTGGGTGATGCCTCATACATTCTGGGGATCCGGATCTATCGTGACAGATCTAAAAGGATATTAGGACTCTCACAGTCCAGGTACATTGACACCATACTGAAAAGATTCAGTATAGAAGTTTCCAAGCGCGGTAATCTACCGGCTTGTCACGGGATCACCCTCTCCAAAGAGATGTTTCCCAAGACTGATTTGGAAAGGGATCGCATGTCTATAATACCCTACGCTTCTGCGGTAGGCTCTATAATGTATGCGATATTGCGTACCAGACCAGATGTAGCTTATGCATTGAGTGTGGTAAGCCGGTATCAGTCAAACCCTGGGGAGAAACACTGGATAGCGGTAAAGAACATTCCCAAGTACCTGAGAAGGACTAAGGAGATGTTCTTAGTGTATGGCGGAAAAGACCTCCAGATCGAGGCCTTTGCTGACTCCAGCTTCCAGAGTGATAAGGATGATTCCAAGTCCATGTCGGGTTATGTCTTTACCCTCTATGGAGGGGCGGTGTGTTGGAAGAGTTCCAAACAGGAAACCGTTGCTGACTCGACGATGGAAGTGGAATATATCGCTGCTGCAGATGCCGCAAAAGAAGCCGTCTGGATAAGGAAGTTCCTGACAGAACTTCAGGTGGTTCCGTCCATTGTTGATCCAGTACCTCTGTATTACGACAACAATGGGGCTATAGCTTTAGCGAAGGAACCCAGGTCCCATCAGAAGTCCAGGCACATCTTGAGTCGGTATCACCTGATCAGGGAGATCGTGGGTCGCCAGGAGATCGAGGTTCGGAGAGTTGCTACAGAAGATAACACTGCTGATCCATTCACCAAGGCCTTACCCCAGACTCAGTTCGAGCGGCTGATCGAGATGATAGGTCTTTGATACGCCAGTATATGGCCTTAGTGCAAGTGGGAGATTGTTAGTGTATATGCCCTACAGGCCATTACTGTATCATACTGGATTATATATTACTTGATGGAAGCTTGGGATATTCACCTTGTATTGACATTCTTGCTCAAAATGGTAGTATGCTACTTGGTTTGTTTCTGCTTTAATGTGTGCATGTGTTTCTTTTAGCATATCGCTTTTACACATTAGTGGAGCCCTTAGGATCTTTGCTTGATTACCAGCGTTGTGATGGCAGTCACACTCGTGGGGCTGGGTAATCTACAAGCACATCCTTATACAGGTCCCTAGTCGCAGGACTATCGAAACAGGGAATCGATACTCCGGAGTAGACTAGCGTATGCGCTTCTTATCCCAGCTTGGGAGACGGTCTATCCCACAGCCGTCAGTACGTCGTACTCGAGATAGTATGCGGGTGCTCGTTAGGTTACGAGTACATTGGACAGGACTCGTCGGGAACTGTTGGTTGGTATTATACCTATCGTCAGTTATCAGTTCCCAGGTGACATGAGTACAGCTTAGTCCTTTGACTTGACACTGTCACTTCGCCTCGAGTGTGTTCCTACTGTACTTTGATTACTACCCTACCACGGCTCAAAGGAGTCGTGCAAACAGGTAGTTTTTGGGTGCAGTCCCGAAGCACTTGGAGGCAGTGACGGTTGGACAGGATCCGTCTCTCCCGGTATTGGGGGTTGATATCGCGCTGTGTCTAGGAGAGCCATTACACAAAGTCCCTGGCCAGGGAAAACGAGATAGACTGGTAGGTTTCCAGTGTTATCTTAGGTGTTCTGGGATACACTCCGGCACGACTTGTACCGCTGGTAGGGGACTGACATTTACCGCCCCTAGGCCCGCCATGCGGTGTTCTTAGACGAACAGACCGGACTGTACGGAGACTGTCACATTCAGGCTCAGTAGGAGTTCAGATGGGGTTTACCTCGTCAGTCTTCTTATCGGCATCTACCTGGGGACCGTTACGTACAGCTAGTGCCGCTTGCGGTCTGTGGTTAAACCCACTGCCAGCGTAGTGTCGAGTCTTTAGAGTCCCACACAGAGGGTTATTCGCCGTTAGGCAAAATGAGTAGAGGTCGCATGGTTTTGTGACAGGGTTCGTTCACATCCGCGCACTTATGCACGTTTGGTGTCCGGACAGCTTATACTAGCGGGCTTTGGTTTAAGCCGGATCCTAGTATATGATTTAGGATTGGTTTTATCTCATTGCATTCGTGTTCCTCGGAACACGGATACGGGTGTGTATGCACAGTTGACTGAGACAGAGGCAGAGGACTTTGATTAGGGTTGATGACCATTGTCATTTTCTTAACCCTAATGTTTATGTGTGAATTATGATTTATTAATAATTAGTTAATTATAATTTTGCATGGTTAGGGTTGTTGACCATTTGACTATACTTGACTTGTTGACCGAGGTGGACAAGTTGACCATCATCATTCCATATGAAAGATGCTCTTTGATCCTTGCAAAAGCATTTAATGTGAAATGATAATGGTCATTTCTTGATTAACCATGACAATTATCTTTAGCTAATTATATAATTTTCATAAATCACATATATGTGAGAAGGTTGTATTATTTCTTTTCACTTGATCATTTCCATTCTCTCTCCTCCTCTTCCTCTCTCTCTCTCTAGCTCTCCCTTCTCATGAGTTGAGAACCATTTGAGCTTGAGATAATTCCTTCAAAAACACTCTCTACTCTTTCTAAGGTCCTAGGTCTAGCACACCAAGCACCTTAGATACTTCTAGTTTGAGGTTGGAGCCAAAGGTTGAAGCCCTCGGGTGGATCTTTCTTCGGCAAGAGAAGCGAGAAGGAGAACCCATTCTTTCACTCCAAGGAGCAAGAAGAGAAAGACTTGAAGACCTGGTATAACCCCTTTCCGAGTAGCTAAACTCTTTTAGCTTTGGTAGTTAGTTTTGTTTAGCAAAGATCCCTCTTTTGGTTAGTCCATGTCGCCTAGTGTTGTAAAAATCAGATTTTTCATAACGTTTCCGCCTCCCCACAAGCACCGGGGTGGGCAACGTGGACTTACCGTCAATCCCTTTAGTTCTCCCTCACTCTAGTGCAATCGAAAACCCGTAAGTCCCTTTCTATCTCTCTCTTCTCTATTCAAGAAAATACGAAATTACAAAACCCGACGGAATCGGAACAAATCCGATTTCCGATTCGGTTTTCTATAAAATTTCACTTCTCACCAATTCAATCATGCTTAAACATCTTATTGTTGACTATTAAACATTTAACAAATAATTTGAACAAGTTTCATCACATGAAATTATAGCCTTTTCAATTTATCGTATTTTTCATTTAAATACCACAATGTTTCGATTTCACATTTAACCCCCATAACCTTGCTATACATTTAAAGTAGAACACGAGGTAATGACCTACCTCCACACACACACGCATATACAACCTAAAACGATATCATCAAAAACTCAGAATACGATAAAACAATACCTTCTTTTAAATACCATATTCTTAATAAAACCATTCCTAAAAGTTTTAGCTTTGATACACTTTTAAATAAATACCTCTTATTAGAATAATACGATAAGTTGTGGACATCGGTCGTTTATCTAAACCTGACTTTGTGGTGTCTAGGCTAGGCAAGTGAGAAAGGTAACTTTAAAAGGCCCGACTCACGGTGATTCGTGAGCGGATCCCTCCTTTCCTCATTTGTACTTACCTGGCCACAATTGGCGGTGAATAGGCGATTTGAGGTATCTAACAACTTGTCGTTTAGACCATTTAGAAATAGGCAAGTTGACTTAGGAAACCATAGAATCTAAAATACAGAAAATTTACACTTTTGCAAGTAAATACCTTTTACTTTATAAAACCGTTTTCTAAAGGATTTAGTATTTTTCAATCTTTGCAAAGCGTCGCTACAACCCATTTTTGGGGAACCCATTCGGGATGGTGCGGATTATCGCACATCCTCGGACTTAGTAGTGCGAGATTCAGACCTCCGCAAGGAGCATTCGGTCTCGAAATATTTAAAATACGACATCTTAAGAAAGTGAGATTTTTAGAATATAAAATATTTATTAAAATTATTTTTGTATAAATATATGTTTATTTATCCTTAAAATACCTATTTTAATATAATATAAATATTCCACCTTTTCCTAAAAATCACAAGAATAAATTCTACACTAAAATACCATGAACTTCAAATAAATCCATATTATAGATAAATACCTTTATTTACAAAACTAGGATATTTTCTCTAGAAATGGCACAATATAAAATTCACATTCACTACAACTCAAAAGACGAATAACGAATACTTGAGGTGTATTTTGAAAAGTATATAAAAATATTTTTACATAAAACCCCCTCAAGTTTTATAAATTACCCTAAGGACCATAGCAATTATAGGACTTCGATTTACACTTCTAACTGTCTGTCTCGGGTTTGAGTCTGATTATTCTGACTTAAATATGATTCAAGTCAATCTACAATATACAATATTCCAATTCAATATGAACACATGAATCCATGAATTCAATTATCAATTTATACAGCTTGACTGAACCGAACCATGGATATACATATTCCTTTTACATGATTCTCGGTTATTGCATTTACATGACTCCATGGTCACAACCGTTTCCTGATATCATAGTTTCGGTCAGTCGATCAATCTTACAATCAATACAATTTACAAGATAACAATACAAACATGACATCGTGGGGTTTAAGGGGTAGACTGGTACGGAATATGTTAAAGGTGGCACGAGATGGTCACTTAAGACGTAATTACATCCATGCCGTTGTTCCGTGGTGTAGGGTTCCTAGGCACTCTTGTGAAGGTTCATAAGGCATCAAACATGCCCGGATAAAATTTTAGACGTGCCGAACAACCCAAAGCCGGGATCTTTGCTAGATTATTAGGGTTTAGCATGCAAGATAATATCTTTTTATCTAAGTGTGAGGGATTACAACCTTTGTAGTCCGCTCCTTCGCTTCATAAGCTCCGAGTAGAAGTCCCTTCGCCGCGATCCTCAATCTCCCGGACTCAAGAGAGGCTCCACGACTCGAACGATCCATGCTAGCTTGAAGTGTTCCGAATCTCCGATGATCTACGTCGAAGTTGCAATAAACCAAGCTTTCTCACTCTAAAGAGATGAACACCCTAATCTCATGGGCTAGATGAGATGAGGATGAGGGAGTAGTATTTATGCTTTCCTTTTAATTCACTTTCTCACAATTTATCATCATAAATGGAATTTCTAGTGATCTCAAAATAAAGAGAGAAGAAGATGATAATGGAAATGATGATTCCTTTTGTGATGAATAGAAAAGAAATGTATATGATTGATTATTGAACCATGGTCAAGGATGATAGGCTAAGAGTTTGTAGAGAATAAACTAGAGTTAGGGTTTGGTTAGGTTAGAAATGAGTCATCAAGAAATATCAACCATAATATCTTAACCAAGACAAAAGGAAAAGCTTCTAGAATGTCCAAGAAGAAGCTAACCCTAATCAAACCCTAATCCCATTTAATCATCCTTAAACATGTTTAATAATAAATCATATCATGTCACAATAATATATATATCACATATATATTATATATTTGCAACAAAAGAAAATAATACAATTAACATATATCGCATATATATCAATGTATCATCTCGTGAGAAAATGAAATAATAAAGCGAGCCAATATTAGATAATGTAATACAATATATCATATATATTATTATACATTAAATCATCAAATCAACACTTGATCCGACGATCCGGCTATATCGAATATTACCGACTAATATATCATGTACCGATTCATCGAATCAACACTTGATCCGATGTCCCGGTTCATATCTAAATATCGCGAGAATATAATACGGTATCTCATATCGCATTATTCTCGGTCCTGCACATATCACATATGTGCCTCTACTCCATTTCGCCTGAGCCAAGAAACCTCTGTGCAGGACTCTAAAGAATCGTCAATACGCCGGTAGCAGGTGATGATCATATCAAACACCCACAAGCTGCAAGCGGTCAGCTAAACGTAACAGCCACCCAGGTATTGAGCGATCAGAAGATCAACAAGCTAGCCTGTGCATTCTCCTGTGAATCCAATCAGTAACACTCCCGTACAGTCCGGTCTGTTCGTCTGATATGTCGCATATCAAGTCTAGGGGTGGTAAACGTCAGACCCCAGTAACCGATAAGTCATGTCGATGTGTGGCTCATAACGGGTCGAGAAACTACTAGTAACACTTACCAGTAAATCTCTATATCAGCCCTGGCCAGGGACTTCTAGTTATAGCCAATCGAACACAGCACAACATCAACTCCCTATACCGGGAGAGACGAATCCCCTCCTATCGCTCATTGCCTCCATGTGATTCGGGACTGTACCCAATAGCCACCGTTTTGCACGCCCTCTTGGACGTGGTAAGGTGGAAATCAAAGCACAGTGGGAATCACACAAGACTCTATGACGATCTCTGGTCTACAGACTACCTTGTACCAGTGTCACCGGAGAACTGCCATCTGACGTGTGGTATATCACCATCTGGGAGTTCTCGGCCTGTCCGTCCAGTGTACCCAGTCTCCACTGAGCACCCGTACACCATCTCTCATGTCAAACACCGATGGATATGGGATCATCCATCGCCCATCATATGGGTCAAGATGCGTATACGCTAGTCTACTCTGGTGTATCGATGCCCTGTCTCGATATACCCTCGACTAGGAACAGTTATAGGATGTACTCATCGACTACTATGGCCCCACTAGTATGATCTCATCATAATCCCAGTAGTCGAGTACAGATCCTAAGGGCTTTATCAACATGTGAGAGAAAAACAGTAAACCAATACAAGTCAACATGTTAAGATAAAGTGAAACTAAATAGCATACTATCATGACGAGCAAGAAAGTCCTCTCTGTATATATCTAAGCATCCATCATAATATACATCATATGTACAACAATGGCCTCTAGGGCATATACATAACTAACAATCTCTCACTTGCACTAAGGCCAGCTGCTGTAGTATCTCATACCTAGCATCTCGAATAATCTCTCAAACTGTATCTGGGGAATAGCCTTCGTGAGTGGATCCGCAGTGTTGTTCTTCGTATCTACTCTCCTGACCTCGATCTCCCGGCGATCAACTATCTCACTGATCAGGTGATACCGCCTCAGAATATGTCTGGACTTCTGATGGGATCTGGGTTCCTTGGCCAAAGCCACAGCTCCATTGTTATCGCAATACAGAGGTATTGGATGCTCAATGGATGGAACCACACCAAGTTCACTAATGAACTTCTTTATCCAGACAGCCTCCTTGGCAGCATCGTTGGCAGCGATGTATTCAGCCTCCATCGTCGAGTCTGCAACGGTATCCTGTTTGGAACTCTTCCAACATACCGTCCCTCCATTGAGGGTAAAGACAAATCCTGAGTGCGACTTAGAGTCATCCTTATCACTTTGGAAGCTGGAATCGGTAAAGGACTCCACCTGGAGTTCTCCGTTACCATACACTAAGAACATCTCCTTAGTCCTTCGTAAGTACTTGAGAATGTTCTTTACAGCTGTCCAGTGACTCTCTCCAAGATCTGCTTGATACCGACTCACTACACTTAGTGAGTATGCTACATCGGGTCTGGTACATAGCATCGCATACATGATAGAGCCTACTGCCGAAGCATAGGGTATCCCTTGCATGCGATCTCTCTCCAAATCAGTCTTGGGAGACATCTCTTTGGAGAGAGTGAGTCCAAAGATCGTGGGTTGGTTCCCACGCTTGGATTCTTCCATACTAAACCTCTTTAGTATGGTGTCAATGTACCTGGATTGGGACAATCCCAGTATCCGTTTAGATCTATCTCTATAGATCATGATTCCCAATATGCAGGAGGCATCACCTAGATCTTTCATTGAGAATCTCTGTGATAAGAAGAGCTTGACTGATTGCAGCATAAGAATATCATTTCCTATCAAGAGTATGTCATCCACGTATAATACGAGGAAAACAACCTTACCCTCTTCTACCTTCTTATAGATACAAGGTTCATCTATATTTTTGATGAAGTCAAACTCTTTGACTACAACATCAAAACAGATGTTCCAACTCCACGATGCTTGCTTTAACCCATAAATGGATTTAAGAAGCTTGCACACCTTTCCGCTGCTCCCACTATCTACGAAGCCCTCTGGATGAGTCATGTACACGCTCTCTTCTAAATCACCGTTTAGAAAGGCGGTCTTAACATCCATTTGCCAGATTTCGTAGTCATGGTATGCAGCAATGGCAAGTAAGATCCGGATGGACTTAAGCATAGCCACTGGAGAAAAAGTTTCGTCATAATCCACACCTGGTCGTTGACGAAAACCCTTTGCTACAAGCCTACCTTTGAAAGTCTCAACTTTTCCATCTACACCAAATTTCTTTTTAAAAATCCACTTTCTCCCAATGGGTTTTACCCCTTCAGGAGCATTTTCCAAAATCCATACTTTATTGGTGTACATGGATTCCATCTCAGATCGCATTGCATCCAGCCATTTCACAGAGTCACCACTCGTGATGGCCTGCTCGAAACTAGTCGGGTCATCATCTTCCATGATGCAATCCTCGCTTCCACCATCAATGAGAAAACCGTAGTATCTCTCAGGTGGACGAGAAACCCTACTAGATCGGCGGAGAGGCTGGGGTTCGTCGGGTACTACTGAATCCTCTGGTTCTACTAAATCTTCAGTTGTAATTTGTGTTTCTGGAACCTCTTCCAGCTCTACCTCTTTGCCACTAATTTCTTTTGCAAGAAATTCCTTTTCCAAAAAGGTGGCATATTGAGAAACAAACACTTTTTGTTCTTCAGCGTGGTAGAAAAAATATCGTTGAGAATTCTTAGGATATCCCACAAATTTGCAAAGAACTGATCGTTCCTCGAGCTTGTCTGGATTTTGTCTTTTGACATAGGCCGGACAACCCTATATTTTAACTCGTTTAAAATATGGTTTCTTCCCACTCCATATCTCATATGGTGTGGTAGGCACAGATTTAGACGGAACTTGATTCAATAGGTATGCTGCTGTTTCAAGCGCATAACCCCAGAAGGAAATAGGCAACTCAGCCTCGCTCATCATAGAGCGCACCATATCTAATTGGGTGCGATTCCTCCGCTCAGATACACCGTTGTGCTGTGGTGTATAAGGAGGAGTAAGCTGAGAGAGAATCCTATTCTCTTTTAGATAATCTAGGAACTCATTGCTTAAGTATTCACTTCCTCGATCAGATCGAAGAATCTTAATACTTTTGCCCGTTTGATTCTCTACTTCGTGCTTATATTCTCTGAATTTCTCAAAAGCTTCAGACTTGTGTTTCATCAGGAACACATGTCCGAATCTAGAGAGATCGTCAGTGAATGTAATGAAGCAGGAAGAACCGTTCCTGGCATGCGTAGACATGGGACCGCATACATCACTATGTACCAGTCCTAAGAGTTCGGTAACTCTTTCTCCGTGTCCACTAAACGGAGCTTTGGTCATTTTTCCTTTGAGACATGAATGACAAGTATTATAAGATGATAATTGGAACGGATTCAAATATCCAACTTTATGTAACTTAGCCAGTCGTGTCGCATTGATATGACCAAGTCTACAATGCCACAAGTAGGATTCGTTCATATCTGAACTTTTCCTCTTGTGTGTGTTTTGTATATTGAGGACTGTATTTTGATTGAGAATGAATATGCCATTATGTAACGAGCCTGATGCAATCAACTTTTGATTTAGGAAGATGTTCATAACATTATCTTGTACTACAAAATTATATCCTTCTTTACTTAATAAAGAAACTGATATAATGTTGCACATCATGTTCGGTATATAATAACACTCATTCAGAATCAGTGTATTACGACTTGGTAATACAAGGTGATATTCGCCAACTTCTTTGGATACAATACTTGCACCGTTCCCTACTTGAACGGAATGATCACCTTTTCCCACTTCTCTACCTTTTCGTAGCCCATGTAACAATTTACATATGTGGGATCCTGATCCGGTAACTAATACCCAGGACGTAGGGTGAACTGAGAAACAGTTCTTAATAACTAACACACCCGAAGAAGATGCATCAACATGCATGTTCTTTTGGGAGGCTTGAGAATCCAGATATTCTCCTGTTTCCTGTTCAGTCTTATAACTCTTATAAGAAAGAACGGGTCCAACGTTCCCTTGCTCAGTACAATAATCGGGTTCAGTCCATACATCCATATTATTATCTTGATTATGGCCTGACATGGTCGCTACCTGGAGAGAGAGAGAGAAGAAAACACTTTAGCGTATGCTTTTGCAAGATTAGATTGGTTATTATCTTATCTAAGCAGGATGTTTCCCACTGTTTTTATCAAATCTACCTTCAAACCCTAAAAGGTAAGATTAGCCGGGATTAATTACACCCTACAATTTCGTCAATCTTTCAGCTAGATCAGTGTCGGTACTTTGAGGGAGGTTCCCCGTGCTTTCGTACGGACCTAATTAAAGTAAACCTCGTTTTCCCAAAGGCGTAACCCCGTTAAAACTTTTCTAGACACCTACTTGAATGACTAATTGTCCTGTGTAAAACTCTCCCAGGAGTAACACTTACTCGCAGTGGGTATCGGGATCCAACTATCTCATAGGAGGTATGCAATCTCATTGCAAATTTCAACACTTGAAATTCCCGATAATATTTTTCCCCTAGCAATTTATGACCTTAACATAGTCAACAAATCATAATTGCTAGCCAAGTTCAACCCGTCATTTCCCGATTGAATTAAATCCACCTGCACGACCCTTAACATAGTCAACAAAGTCGTACAACTACCCTAATCCAATCACATCTCATGTTTTAGCAGATAAGTACTAATTAGCTACCGCACACTACGCCTTAACATAGTCAACAAACGTAGCACGAATACTAACTAGTCTTTATCTGAAATGACGGAGGGCTACGCAGGTTTTTCAGAAAACCATGAGCTTAATGAACTTGATATCGTCGTAGAATCAAGTGTTTTTGAAAAGGAGTGTTTTTGAGGCTTTTCTTAGTTTCGCTAAAGGGGTCACTCCCGGTGAAGGGATCGTCGACCCTTTCCTCATCGAATAAGGTGCAGGATATATCATATATACCGCTGTGCAAAGCAAAACTCTAAAAGCAATCAAAAGACAAACCGAGTTTTGTAGCATCTTCCAGTTTCGCTAAAGAGGTCACTCCCGGTGAAGGGATCTCGGCTCTTTCCTCATCGAATAAGGTGCAGGACATATCATATATATCACTGTGCAAAGCAAAACTGTAGCTACCCTTTTTATAAAATTTTGATTCTACAACATCTTTAGGTTTCTTTTCTTTTTATTAATCTCATTAATAAAATCCCATCAGCTTATGCTTCCTAAGCATCATAGAAGAAACGAAAGCAGTAATATTTATATATCAGCATATATAAATGGTATAAGCATTCGTCTCAGGCAGTAATATGATCTCATCACAGAACATTGCAGCAGAAGAACATATATGAAACATTGGATATACTAGGACGTCCATGTTTTCAATACGAGCCTGTATAAAACACGGATTCCACGGTCGCGACGAATAGCCAAACCCACATCCCAAGACCCCTACGAGAGCGGCAAGTAACACTGCCAATTCTAGGGTTAGGAGACCCGGTCTCGACTCCTCGAGATGGCCTCCCACTGGACCCTAGAACCCGGTTACTTGTGCTCCCCTCCTTGGGTCTACCTAATGCGGAAAAGTAAATAATATACACTGGTGACATCAACCTCAACCTGGAAGTGCCCCAAATAAAAGAATATTACATTACAAATGAATTTTACATGAATGAAAATAAAAACCCTCATCTCACATAAAACCCCCGGCTATTCTGAACGCGACGATCCAATATAGCATATCACAGCAACACATAATATCACATATCATCAACGTAAGTAAATATGCGCATCCCAATTTTCGTTGACATATAGCAACGAAACCGACGATATCACATATTACACTTACGGTCACAGAAAAGAAAGTGTAAAACTACAACATTTGGAATCCACAATCACTTTAGACATCGTAAATCCGAAATATCACATACTTCGCATTTCATGCCTAACCCTATGAATTCCACATATTGTATCACATTCCAGATAAATAGATAGTATTAAACTTTTTGAACAGATAATCAAATACCCAAAATTTCCTAAAGTGCTCAACACTTGAGCGGAGTTCAAATAATCCCAGAATATGTCACAGTACCAGTGATCCATCCGTAGATAGGTCAAGCCAACGCCTCACATGTGGCACGCCGTACTGCCCCAAACCCGAAGGTTCAAAAGGCAGTTCAAGACGGTCACATAATCGAGTTAAGGTTTGTTCTCTTCTAGAGGGTCCACCGCTTAACTTGTACAATTTTTCCGAAAGATTTAAACCCGATAAAAATTCAACACTTGAAAGTTTGCCGTGCCGGGAAAAAGTGAGTTAATGATATCCGTTCAAATAGTTTAACAGTTTCTAAATATCCGGAAATAACAACGAATTTAAATTTTCCGATCGAATCTACGATTACAAAATAAACCCCAAATTATACAACACTTGAGTCACTTTAAAAATACCCAGAAGCATCAACAAGCACCTACAGATATTACCATGAAGCCACGTGTCACAATCCCATAAATTGGCCGCGGAACCGCCGCGGGAAGCAGGTTCCTGCCGCGGTTCCGCCGCGGTTTAGTGGAGTTGTGGGCCCGTGTTTCATGGTAATTCTTAGAATTCCCTGCTAATTTTTAGGTATTTTTAATTCAGAAAAATCCAAGATTTTGAAAAATTTCCAGAGAGGGGGTTATTTTCGTCGGTTCGGGTTCGATCGGAGTTTTAACTTCGTAAACACGTCGCCTAATGCTCTAGCTAGGCTTTGATACCACTGTTGGTCAGGCAGCCACCCTATCTAATGGGGTCGCCGTGGCACCAACGGGTCCCTCAGCCGCTACTTTTTACGCATGCCCCCTCGCGAGGACTACAACCCGCCGGAACACCTTCCGGTCTCGGGACACCCTGGGGGTAAGAGCCTATGCTTCGCCACACTGTCACACAGTGAGAACCCCCCAAAGGTCGACATCCAATTCCTAGTAGCTCTGATACCACTGTAGGGTTCCTAGGCACTCTTGTGAAGGTTCATAAGGCATCAAACATGCCCGGATAAAATTTTAGACGTGCCGAACAACCCAAAGCCGGGATCTTTGCTAGATTATTAGGGTTTAGCATGCAAGATAATATCTTTTTATCTAAGTGTGAGGGATTACAACCTTTGTAGTCCGCTCCTTCGCTTCACAAGCTCCGAGTAGAAGTCCCTTCGCCGCGATCCTCGATCTCCCGGACTCAAGAGAGGCTCTACGACTCGAACGATCCATGCTAGCTTGAAGTGTTCCGAATCTCCGATGATTTACGTCGAAGTTGAAATAACCCAAGCTTTCTCACTCTAAAGAGATGAACACCCTAATCTCATGGGCTAGATGAGATGAGGATGAGGGAGTAGTATTTATGCTTTCCTTTTAATTCACTTTCTCACAATTTATCATCACAAATGGAATTTCTAGTGAGCTCAAAATCAAGAGAGAAGAAGATGATAATGGAAATGATGATTCCTTTTGTGATGAATAGAAAAGAAATGTATATGATTGATTATTGAACCATGGTCAAGGATGATAGGCTAAGAGTTTGTAGAGAATAAACTAGAGTTAGGGTTTGGTTAGGTTAGAAATGAGTCATCAAGAAATATCAACCATAATATCTTAACCAAGACAAAAGGAAAAGCTTCTAGAATGTGCAAGAAGAAGCTAACCCTAATCAAACCCTAATCCCATTTAATCATCCTTAAACATGTTTAATAATAAATCATATCATGTCACAATAATATATATATCACATATATATTATATATTTGCAACAAAAGAAAATAATGCAATTAACATATATCGCATATATATCAATGTATCATCCAGTGAGAAAATGAAATAATAAAGCGAGCCAATATTAGATAATGTAATACAATATATCATATATATTATTATACATTAAATCATCGAATCAACACTTGATCCGACGATCCGGCTATATCGAATATTACCGACTAATATATCATGTACCCATTCATCGAATCAACACTTGATCCGATGTCCCGGTTCATATCTAAATATCGCGAGAATATAATACGGTATCTCATATCGCATTATTCTCGGTCCTGCACATATCACATATGTACCTCTACTCCGTTTCGCCTGAGCCAAGAAACCTCTGTGTAGGACTCTAAAGAATCGTCAATATGCCGGTAGCAGGTGATGATCATATCAAACACCCACAAGCTGTAAGCGGTCAGCTAAACGTAACAGCCACCCAGGTATTGAGCGATCAGAAGATCAACAAGCTAGCCTGTGCGTTCTCCTGTGAATCCAATCAGTAACACTCCCGTACAGTCCGGTCTGTTCGTCTGATATGTCGCATATCAAGTCTAGGGGTGGTAAACGTCAGACCCCAGTAACCGATAAGTCGTGTCGATGTGTGGCTCATAACGGGTCGAGAAACTACTAGTAACACTTACCAGTAAATCTCTATATCAGCCCTGGTCAGGGACTTCAAGTTATAGCCAATCGAACATAGCACAACATCAACTCCCTGTACCGGGAGAGACAAATCCCCTCCTATCGCTCATTGCCTCCATGTGATTCGGGATTGTACCCAAAAGCAACCGTTTTGCACGCCCTCTTGGACGTGGTAAGGTGGAAATCAAAGCACAGTGGGAATCATACAAGACTCTATGACGATCTCGGGTCTACAGACTACCCTGTACTAGTGTCACCGGAGAACTGCCATCTGACGTGTGGTATATCACCATCTGGGAGTTCTCGGCGAGTCCGTCCAGTGTACCCAGTCTCCACTGAGCACCCGTACACCATCTCTGATGTCAAACACCGATGGATATGGGATCATCCATCGCCCATCATATGGGTCAAGATGCGTATACGCTAGTCTACTCTGGTGTATCGATGCCCTGTCTCGATATACCCTCGACTAGGAACAGTTATAGGATATCCTCATCGACTACTATGTCCCCACTAGTATGATCTCATCATAATCCCAGTAGTCGAGTACAGATCCTAAGGGCTTTATCAACATGTGAGAGAAAAACAGTAAACCAATACAAGTCAACATGTTAAGATAAAGTGAAACCAAATAGCATACTATCATGACGAGCAAGAAAGTCCTCTCTGTATATATCTAAGCATCCATCATAACATACATCATATGTACAACAATGGCCTCTAGGGCATATACATAACTAACACGTGGTATTATCGACGGAGCCTTATGCTACAGGTTACCATGGTTCCCAGTGTAAGTGGGACTCCCCTCGTATATACTGGCATCTTCTGTACCAGGTTACAAACAACAGCGTTAATACAACATTACATTATTATAATACAACATTAAAAGCTATTCACTCTCTCTCTCTATCTCTCTTACTCTCTGTCTATTCTACTTTCCTCTTATCTTTGGGACTTACCGAGCGACTTGTTCGCTGACGACATTCTATTTCTTTGTTCTTTGAATGTCGTCAGGTGATTCGGACCCGGCAGAGACGAGCCATCTGTAGAAGACTTGGAGCAGTTTGCCGAAGATCCAGCACTTTAGTTTCATTGTACACTTTTCTTTTTAGTACTTTTCATTTCCAGTTATGCCACTGTTTAGGCATCTTTTATTTCAGTTATATTTCATTTTCATGCATTGTACAAAAGAATGTTAATAAATAAAAGTTGCTGTTTTATTATATCTTGTCTCTTGTGTATTTTATTTTATATTGCTTAGATACGCTTAGCGTATGTACTTCTGAGTATATACGTAGCGGACCTCATCACTTCCCTTTCTCCGTACACTGGGAAGCGGGGCGTGACAGGTTTTGTTGGCGGCCCATACAGGTCAGAGCTGTATGGAACCCTAAGCAATATAAAACACAAGAACCGGCAACTAAAACATTCTTTACAATTCATGTTCATTGAATCTTACAATTTCATATTCCTTGAATCTTATCATTTCATGTACTTGAATCTGTCCTAACCCAAAATTCCCCCACCTCTTTTACAATTTTACCAAAACCTCCGCATTCTTTCATTCCTTCACACATTCTTCATATTTTTAAAACCCTTGCACCACCTTCTTATTTTTCACATACTGTTAGCTCACCAGCACCAAACTTTCCTTGGATTTGTTACACTTTCCTTTTACAAATTTCGAGGAAGAAATTTTTATAAGGAGGGTAGAATGTTACAACCCTAATTTTCTTATACACTTTTTCCTATACAAGTTTTTTTCAAATATTTTTTTTAAAAATCCATAAAGGGGTATTATTTGCCTAAGCACAAGTCTTAAGTAATTGATTAGTAATTTAATTACAAGAAGGAGCTTGTAGCTCATTGGTAATATCTTGCACTGCTGAACCAATCCACCAGAGTTCAAATCCCATACCCCACATTATTTTTAATATTATTTTTTTTTAAATCCTTTGGAAGCCCAACAGTCCACACACCATAACTCCCAAAACTTGAACTAAACCTAAAAATCTAAAAATACCAGAGGACACACTAGACGACCCCCCACCTTCCCATGCCTTGACTCGGCCCGAGTCGGCCGGCGGACCGGCCGACTCGGGCCGGCGCCGCCGGCCGGACTCGTCCGTACGGCCGAGTTCCCTTCTTCAATATTGTGTCTCTTCATCTTCTAAACCCCCCTGTACACTTCAAATTCCTAGATCGGTTTTAGAGACCTTTGAAATCCCCATTTACTCCATTTTAATGATTTTTAATACATTTTTACATTAAAACCTTTCATATACCCTATTTACTCCAATTTTTAATGATTTTATACATTTTTACATTTTTTATTTAAAAACCCTTCACCTACCCTACCCCTAGCATACCCTATAAATACACCCCCTCCCCTCTACCCTCTCATCCCAAAATTCTAAGCTCACTCTCTCAAAATTTTCAAAGAGTTGTGTACTTTGAAAACAAGCTCGCGGCGAAGCTCCAACGAAATTCCGGTGGAAATTACGGCGACGTTTTTAGGAACTACCGGCGACGACGCAACGCATCGTCAATCCCTTTAGTTCTCCCACTCTCTAGTGTAATCGAAAACCCGTAAATCCCTTTCTATCTCTCTCTTCCCTATTCAAGAAAATACGAAATTACAAAACCCGACGGAATCGGAACAAATCCGATTTCCGATTCGGTTTTCTATAAAATTTCACTTCTCACCAATTCAATCATGCTTAAACATCTTATTGTTGACTATTAAACATTTAACAAATAATTTGAACAAGTTTCATCACATGAAATGATAACCTTTTCAATTTATCGTATTTTTCACTTAAATACCATAATGTTTCGATTTCACATTTAACCCTCTTAACCTTGCTATACATTTAAAGTAGAACACGAGGTAAAGACCTACCTCCACACACAAAAGCATATACAACCTAAAATGATATCATCAAAAACTCAGAATACGATAAAACAATACCTTCATTTAAATACCATATTCTTAATAAAACCATTCCTAAAAATTTTAGCTTTGATACACTTTTAAATAAATACCTCTTATTAGAATAATACGATAAGTTGTGGACATCGGTCGTTTATCTAAACCTGATTTTGTGGTGTCTAGGCTAGGCAAGTGAGAAAGGTAACTTTAAAAGGCCCGACTCATGGTGATTCGTGAGCGGATCCCTCCTTTCCTCATTTGTACTTACCTGGCCACAATTGGCGGTGAAGAGGCGATTTGAGGCATCTAACAACTTGTCGTTTAGACCATTTAGAAATAGGCTAGTTGACTTAGGAAACCATAGAATCTAAAATACGGAAAATTTACACTTTTGCAAATAAATACCTTTTACTTTATAAAACCGTTTTCTAAAGGATTTAGTATTTTTCAATCTTTGCAAAGCGTCGCTACAACCCATTTTGAAATATAACAATACAAAAATAAGCATGCAATGCGATGCGAATAATAAGAATATACGGAAAATGAATAGTAAATGCAGCAAAAAAGAATATACATTTATGTGATCGAGTCATACTGTCTTGCCATTTGAAATAACACGAGTCGTAGTGTTCAGAAAATAAGGGCTACGGTGTTTTTAAGAAAAGGTACATCCTTTGAAATATACGTAGAATTCCTTGGCCTGTCTTTAAAATAATCACAATTCGTTAGTTTTGAAATATGTATGACTCGAGTCTAGTCTAACATCTACAAGTAAACTACAACACTAAACTAACGGGCTAATCGAAAAGGTAAGGAAACCACCTAAATCTGAGTCGATATATATAAATATAATAGTCGGTGATCCCGCCTCAATAGTATCACATATGATACAATATATATAATATGATATCCTCGAGTCAAGAGTGCGGATCTATCATCAATAAATAGCTCGTACGGTAAATCAATAGTACGGCATCCTAATCTGGGTATGGGTCAATATCACATTATCTCATTATTCATCCCGCATCCTTATCATCAAATCCTGTATTAGGGTACTGATCTGAAATCTAATGTTTCTGAAATCGTTATTTGAATTTTTCCGTTTTAGGGTAAAATAGTCGGTGTTTTCTATTTTAACCCGATTGTGATCAAACCTCTATACAGACTTGACTGCGCCTAGTTTAACTAGAATAGTGCTAGTGCGTGGGCTTTGGCGGTCAATGGGAAGTTTTGGTTCACATAGAATCTTTCCCTAATTAAATATTATTTTAATTTGTTATTTACGCACTTAATAAGTGGTATTTACATATTGGGTTTGGTTAATTACTTCTAATTTGAGTCTTTGCTAAACTAATCAAGCTTAAGATAAACAAAACCCTTCATGCCTATCTAGATATTTTTTATGACAAAAGGATTTAATTTTTTTAAAGAACAGAAAAGAAAGAAAAGGTGGCATTTAGCATTTATTAGCATTTATTGCTATTTCTTACTAGATTTTTTACACAATTTTCACATAACCCCCCTCAATCTTCCTATGGCCAAACTCCATTTCCTTGCTGCCCCCTCATAGTTCTTGCCCCATTTGCACTTCTTCTTGCTCAATTAAATTCTCAAAAATCCTAAATTAATCCCACAAACTCATATACAAATCATTACCCATTAATCCTTAAACCTAAACTTGCTTTGATCTTCAAGAAAAACATCATTTTGGAGGGTTAAAATTTGGAGATGTTGCTAAAATTGTGATCTAGTTTGTGAGGTATAATCCTAACCCTAATCTTTAATTGTTGTATTTAAATCTTTAAGCTAGCTAATTAATTGCTTAATATAGCTTTAAATTCTTGTTTAAATTCATTCGTGATAATTGTTTGAAATTCAAGTTAGGGTTTAAACTTGATGAAGTGTTAAATGTTAATTGAAGAGTAGGAAAACTTATTCTAATGGTGGAATATGTTAATTGTTGTTAATTCCTACTTTGTCTTATTAAAAGTTTTAGCTTACTAGATTTTTACTAAAGATTAATTAAGCAAGTTTAAAAATATGGAGGTGGTTTCGATAACTCAGTTAAGCTATTTTAAGATGTTTGAAATGGTTAGAATTGTTAATTTCTAGACTTGTGCTAAATTGCGGTAAATGCTGCTTACTAGGTTTTCGGTAAAACTTAGGCGTGAGTTTTAATGGACGTGTGAATGACGTGAATATTATCATCTACGATAATTATTGTGTTGTAAATGCGTATTGGTACTATTGGGTTTTTAATGTGGCAGTTTTTATGTATAGCGACCTTATTTAGGGTTTCGGCTATGTTTTCCGGTATTTAGATTCTTAGTTTTGAGTTTTTGATGTTGTATTTGGCTGTTGGATGTTTGTATATCAACGACATGGGTAGTTGATTGTTTTGCATGTGTAGGCTATAGGTTCTAACCTAAGAGCGCACCGCGTGCCGTTTTGGTTTTCGGAACTAGATGTTAATTGCTTTATCAATTCATATTGATTGTTGGTATATTCGCGTGGATTCCGAGACGACGAAACGCATCGACTACGGCTAAGCAAGGAGTTTAGCAGGTGGGTAGATTTATATCTACGGGGGAAGTCGGGTGGATGGCGTATAGCACCCCCGCAACCATTGATATGGGATATCGTTTGATTATGTTACCCTGATAATGATATGCGACAGACCTAATTGTAGGATTTACAAACGATAATATGATTGAAGTTGATGCTAATGAACATTTGACTTAGGAGAATATGAAATGATAAGTGAGTCATGATGTCTACAAATTTAAAGAGAATCAAGTGTGATGTTTATTTAATGTGATGAACGAGTATACGATGTGATTATGATGACTTAGTGTGATATGTCGTTATATAGATTCGAGTCGAGATGTGTTTGTTGATAACTTTGTAGGTCCCCTGATACGAGTTTGATATGGATGTGACCTGAGAGATAGGTATATATATTTATATGGATAATGATTGCAAAATGAGTGATATGCCATACGAGACTTAGATCCGTACCCCCTATGTTGTATAGGTTGATAGAATCCCTTTTTTGGTTAATGCCGCCGTACGTTATATTACCGTACGCGATGAGTTTTACTTGTTGATTTATCCATACCCCTGATTAGAGGATTCCGTACGATGGATTGTACCGTACGTGATGTTGTGAGGCTGTATGCCGAATGATAGATTCACCGACTCATTTTTGTTGATATGTATACCATATAGCATTTGATTCACTATATGCATTGTGCTGCATTCATGCTATTCTCATTGCATTTCTTATGCCTGTGCTAGTACACCTACACCATTATCGATGATGCGTATGTTACACTTACACATATTGCCAGCTCACACACTTCATCATCGATAATTGCTATGTCACTTACACAGTAGAATTGCTACATCATGCTATGATATACTGCCATGTTCACATCACTATGCTAGGTTGCATGATATACTGACATGTACACCCACATACTCTGCTACAACTACGTGTACATCATGCTTACATACTGACATGTACACCCATATATCTTGCTATAGTTGCATATACCCCTAAGTGGTATTGTATTGACATGTGATATTGGGACGTTGATTATTGTGCTATTGCGCTTATGAAATGCATCATACATACTTGCTTACATGTAGATACTTATACCTTGCTACAATTACATGTACACCTCATATGATGCTGCATATATTTTTCGGAGAATTTGGGACCGCATTATATATTTTAAAGACGGATTCATTTAAAAGAGTGGTTTTCCCTTAATATGCTCATATTGTTGTTTTATGTTTCATATATCAGTTTTCATGGATTTACGCATTGAGATATGGATTTCATGTGATTTATGGATTTGAGAACCGTGGGGGTATTTCAAGAAATTATGTGTTGTTTGAAAACCCGGTTTCTCTTGATATGATATTTCAGTGCGTCCACCATGTGATTTCTCGGTTCTGAGATTGGCATGTAAAACCCGATTCGAGGAGCGGGAGGCACCGTCTCTGGGTACATGGTGGACCCGGTATGGTACCCCAGGGCGAGAGATGATTTCGTGGTGTAGGCGATGAGCCTGGCAGAGGGACCACTACCTACCGATGATATTATTTGGACTCAGCAGATATCTTGGGATACCGACCGGAGTCATGTTCAGACATGTTACGTGGATTTCGGGTGTCGATGTGGACACTCAGGTTCCATGAGATGTACTGACATCAGGGCCGGTCATGGTGACGGCGCATGGTAGATGAGGATTTACGTTTCGATGCTAGACACGGGTTTCATGATGTTTTCGAGTGTCGATGTGGACACTCCGGTTCCATGATTTTGTTGTGTCGCGAGGGACACACGTTGTTTCATATCCTCATATTTACGTGCGTATGCTTTTATGATATTTACATGTAGGAGTTGTTGTGTCAGTGGTTGACATGTGGACGAGATCCACTTGCATACATGCATTGGTTATATGGTTGGACGGGATCCACTTGCATACATGCATTGATTATATTGTTGGATGATTATTCACTTGGTGATAGGTATTTACCTTGTGTCGGCACATATGCGGATACAGTCACCCTAGATATCATAGTATTACCTTTATGATATAGTTGACCTAGGAATCGTTGTTTATTTCGATTTCTACCTGGTGATGTTTTTCTATTCACGAGTTGGCAACTCACCCCCGTTGTGCCACAGTTCTTGCAGGTTGACCGCATGGATCAGTTGCGGCATCGCTGGCACACAGCTGTTTTCTGGTGACTTGCTTGTGGCAGGTGGAACTTGTTGGATCGTGCCCCTCTTGTATTCATTATTCTTATTGTATCTAGTCACTCCATCAATTCATAAACTAGTAAGTGTATATGTTGCAGACTTAGAAGACTTGTAGTTGCGAGACTTGAGCGATGGGTTTTTTGTTCGCTTTTGGGGTTGATGTCTTGCTTTTCTTTATTTCCTTGCGTGGATCTTCGCCGTTGGGCGTCGTATACTTGTTATTTATACTTGCGGTGGTTGTTTCCGCCGTTGGGCGTGATTTGCTTCCGTTTGGGGATGCTTTATTTTATTCTGTGTTGTACCCGTTTTCGGGGTTAGTTTTTACAAAGGAGGTGCTGCACAATTTTTTTTAAAAGAAAAAACATGCTTTACTATATCTTTATTTCTTAAAAAGCTTTAGATTTCTGGGTTTCAGCTTACTTGAATTACGTTATGCCTGTTGACGTCGCGTGATTTAAGTGCTGGTCGCGAGCTAATATTTTGGGTCGTGACAAAGTTGGTATCAGAGCGCTAGGTTTAACCTTGGTTCGAGTTTAGGTTTGACTATGTGGAGTCTAGGGCGTATATATTTTGGGACCTAGGCTTCACCTTACGGAACTTAGACTTGAACAAGGGGGTGTTCGACCCGAACTTTCGTTTCATAGGCTGACCCTGATTAATATAGTAGGTAGCTTAAGTAGAGTGACGTACCGTACGTATGTTCCGCGACATATTTACGATACGACACTCCACTTAAGAAACCTTAGGATTTACATATCTTGAGACTGGTGATTCTCTTTGTATTCCTTGATTATACATCCATTTGAGATCCTTGATTCTATTCGTTTACATGATCATACTATCACTGATTCCGTTCCTCCATATGATCATATATTGATTCTGGATCTGTTGTTTCATTTCATCACTTTGATCTTTTTCGTCGATACTTGATTGAGGTTCCTATCATCATGGTTTGAGCGCAGATTGAGCTGCTGCTGGTGTTGCGGTCAGGGCAAGCTCGTCGTGGACGAGGACTGGCCATCGTGTTTTCTGGTGACATGGGAACGTATCGATGCCGTGTTGTGTTGTGACCTCTCGTTTGAGACGAGTGTGCGGTTTTGTACCGGATGATCGGGCCCTTGTTAGAGGCTGCCTGTTGGGAGAGGACTGTTGATGTACAACATACCTCAGAGATTGTGATGTCATCGACCGTGCAGACAGATGACCCAGCTGTTGCTGACAGTGATGCGATGTCGCTTCCAGAGCTTACGAGCTGAGATCGCTGGAGCTTCCAAGCAGAGATGCGACAGGTGATAGCTAGTCTATCTTGAATTAAGAGACGGAGGTGATTCGTCAGATTTGATGTGTCGACGCAGGCCCAGTTGAGTTGAAGGTTTCCAGTGTGGAGAGTCTTACTTAGATCTAGAGTAGATCGATCAAGAGATGACGTTGTTCGTCGGACGTTCCGATTTAAGATCGGTAAGCTGACCAGTTTCAGATAGAGGACCTCACCCAGATGTGTTGTGAGTTTATCGAGAAACGGATGAGTTTTGAGTTTTCCTTCGATGGTTGGGATGAGTTCTAGAGGACGTGTTCGGCTAAAGATCTTCTACAGAGTGATGAAGATATCGAGTTTGTGATTTCGAGTCCGTGCGAGAAATTCCGGATTAATTGTTGCCGAGAACAGTTGCAGTACGCAGATAGCATGACATGATGTCAAGTGGATGATAATAAGGACGAGAAGAACAAGAGGTTCGTGCCTGATGCTGACGAGCTGTTGTTACTCCCCGTCGAGATTAGAGATCTGATATGTATGCTGAGGCGTTGGGAAATGGCCAGTTCCCGAGGAAAAGTTGTGCTGAGAACGCAGATGTCCAGAAGTGAGAAAAGATTTGTAAGTGTACCAGTCTCCATATAGTTCGGTATAGGCGAGATTGGGAGAGACCTTGAGCCAGTTCCTTCCAGGACACTGCTGCGATGAGATTGCACCGAGGATTCAGTTGTGTCACGTGTATTCAGAGGGCCATAGGCCGACGCCAGTGACGTGCTGCTTTATGAGTGATCATACTAATTGGCCGAGAGTTGACCTGAAGAGTGCCACAGCGAAATCGTTTCCGTTAGCACACCTGACCGGGCAGGTGAGCTGATAGAGTACGAGATTTGTGATCCACAGAGAAATGAGGACCTAGAGACAGAAGACGCCAGACTGTGAGCAGGAGGCATGTGGATGTTCTTACTCTGCCAGTTTGGGCGCACCGACTTTTTCCGACATTGTAGGTGTTAGTTATATGTATGCCCTAGAGGCCATTACTATACATTGGATGTATATTGTAGTGGATGCTAGGACATATATAGGTAGGACTTTTTTGCTCGACATGATAGAACGCTATCTGGTTGCTCTTTATCGTAACATGTATACTTTCTGTCTCTCTGTTACATGTTGATAAAGCCCTTAGGATGTGTACTCGACTTCCAGGACTATGATGCGGATCATACTAGTGGGGACATGGTAGTCTATAAGTACATCCTTCAATGTTCCTAGTCGTGGGAATATCGAGACGGGGCATCGATATTCCAGAGTAGACTAGCGTATATCTTCTCGATCCATGTGATGGGCGATGGATGATCCCATATCCATTAGTGTTTGACATCAGAGATGGTATGTGGGTGCTCAGTGGAGACTGGGTACACTGAACGGACTCACCGAGAACTCCCAGATGGTATTATACCTCACGTCAGATGGCAGTTCTCTGGTGACACTGGTACAGCTTAGTCTGTTGACCCGAGATCGTCATAGAGTCTAATGTGTCTCCCTCTGTGCTTTGATTTCCACCCTACCACGGCTCTACTGAGTTGTGCAAACAGGTGATTTTTGGGTACAGACCCGATTCACATGGAGGCAATGAGCGATAGAAGGGGATTCGTCTCTCCCGGTATTGGGGGTTGATGTTGCGCTATGCTCGACTGGCCATAACTGGAAATCCCTGGCCAGGGTTGCTGTGATTTACTGGTAAGTGTTATCAGTAGTTTCACACTTGTTATGGACCTTACGTCGGCATGACTTATCAAGCTACTGGGGTCTGACGTTTACCACCCCTAGGCGAGATATGCGACATATCAGACGAACAGACCGGACTGTACAGTAAGTGTTACTGGTTGGATTCACAGGAGTGTGAGCGGGCTTGCTCGTTGATCTTCTGATCGCTCAATACCCGGGTGGCCGTTACGTTTAGCAGACCGCTTGCGGCTTATGGGTGTTTGATATGATCATCACCTGCTGCCGGCGTATTGACGAGTCTTTAGAGTCCTACACAGAAGTTTCCTGGCTCAAGCGAAACGAAATAGGAGCGCATATGAGATATGTGCGGGACCGAGAATAATACCAGTATGTGATACTGTATTCTATTCTCGCGATTTGTATCATTGGACGGTTATATATGATATAGCCGGGTTACCGAATCAACTGTTGATTCGATACATTGATACACTTGATATTAGTCGGTTATATGCAGTATGACCGGATCATTAAATCAAGTGTTGATTTAATGATTTAATGTATAATTATATATTTGATATATTACTTTACATTAACTAGTATTAGTTCACTTAAGATGGTTTTTCTCACTTGATTTGCACAAGTTGTATATGTGATATATTTTAGTGCACTTGTTTGTATCATGTTTGATGATACATGCAAACTTGGGTGTGTGTATGCTTTGAACCATGTTTAGGTAAATGGTTAGGGTTTTAATTTATTTATTTATTCATTTATTTATTTATTCTTTTTGGCAAGAAATAAAATGGTGGCTTTCTTTGGATTTTATTTGAAGCTTCATGAAGCTTTGAAAAGTTCAACCATTTTGTTTTTTGCTTAACCTAACCATTTGCCTAAACCCTAGTTTAGTCTCTACACTAGTTACACTCACCCATGGTTGCTAAATGATAAGGATAACTTGATTTTCTATTATTGATAATTCACTTTCTTTTCTTTCTTCTTATTCTTCTTCAAGAAGAGAAGAAACCATTGCTAGATTTTTCCAAGTGATGATTCCAAGTGAGAAATACAAATCCAAAGTGAACTCACTTCCTATTTCTTCATCCTCTACCACTTTCCATGTAGTAGAGTGTGTTATCTTCACAATTTCCATGACCTAGTGAAGGTGGAGCTTGAGTTTGAGTCGCCTCGACGTAGATCATCTTCGGCATCGAAGTCAACGACCTAGCCCGCCCATTTTTCCGATAAAACCGACGCTAGAGTCCGGGATTCCAATGATCGCAGTGGAGGGACATCAACACGGAGCTAGAGAAGTGGAGGACCAGATCTACAAAGGTTGTAGTCTCTTTCATTTAGCAATAAAGTTGTTTACTTGCTTGTTTCGCCTTACCTCTAGTTAACGATCTAGCATTAGGGTTTCTCGGCACATAGAAAATTTTTATTTTGGCATGGTTGATCAGTTGTGGAACCTCTTGAGTGTTCCTAGGAACCCTACAGTGGCATCAGAGCCTAGCTAGAGCTTTAGGCGAAGTGTAGACGATGTTAGAAGTCCTATCGAACCCGAAACCCTAATTCCAAACCCTTCTCTGTACATTTTTTCAAAACTGGGATTTTTGTGAATTAAAAATATGTAGAAAAATAAGCAGGGTTTTCTTAGAATTACTGTGCTGCACGTGGGCATAATTCGATTAAAGCGCCACGGAACCGCGGCACGAGCATGGCTCGTGCGGCGGTTCCGCGGCCATGTAGTCACTTCTTTCTTTTCAGTTTGCACAGTAATGCTCTGCTATCATTCCTGATTCTTCTGGATATATTTAATTTATACTCAAGAGTTGAGTTTTCTGGGTTGTATTGGGAGTTCGTTGTTTCGATCGAAAGTTTAACTTCGTCTATATGTTTTTCCGGGTATTTTAGAATATGTTAAAAAGTTCGACCGGATATAAATACCCAATTTTTCCCCTGCCGGGAAATTTCCAATTGTTGGATTTTTCCGTAGTTTAATGACGTTCTAAGTAGTGCAAGTAACGCGATGGTCTCTCTAGAAGACAACAAACCTTAACTCGATTATGTGACCGTCTTGAACTGCCCTTTGAACCTTAGGGTTTGGGGCAGTACGGCGTGCCACATGTGAGGCGTTGGCTTGACCCTTCTACGGCTGGACCGTTGGTACTGAGGAATGAAGTGAATGTTTTTAAACTTATTTCATGTGTTGAGCTGTTTCGGGGAAACTTGGGTGTTTGAATGTCGATCGGAAAGTTTAACATTTTCTATTTATCCGGAATGTGATACAATATTTGGAATCCACATGTAGTTATGAGATAGCTAATTTGAATGTTATAAACATAGCAGTTTAATCTCAGTTGATCGGTTGCCACGGGATTTTGATGTGATCAAAAGTCCGTCGTAGTCACGTTGAGTACGCGGATACTCGCCGGTAAACTTAATAGACAGCTCCACCCCATAGCCCCGACCAAGTGACTGTAGGAGAACCCCGTCGCCAAAAAGCATCCGTTCGGGTGCTCGCGGCAGCGGTGTCCGCCTTAGTGCACTTCGTCGACGGTATCGGGGGGTGCGGCCGTCTACTAAAGTTTGCGACGAGCATTCGTTCTGGATATCGGGAATCTTGTTGAATTGCCCGACTTCATATTGAAAAGTTTTTTCGATAATGAGACTAAAATGCGGGGTTTATAATTGTTAGGCATGCGATGTCTAAGGAATTCATTTGGTTAGGCATGCGATGTCTAAAGAGTTTGCGGATTCCAACTGTTGTAGTTTTACACTTTCTTTTCTGCGACCGTAAGTGTAATATGTGATATCGCCGGTTTCGTTGCTATATGTCAACGACAATTGGGATGCGCATATTTACTTACGTTGATGACATGTGATGTTATGTGTTGCTGGATATGTTAGCCGGGGGGTTTTATGTGAGATGAGAGTTTTTCATTTTCATTCATGTAAAAACTTGTATGTAATATTCTTTTATTGGGGCACTTCCAGGTTGCGGATGATGTCACCATTTGTATATTATTTACTTTTCCGCATTAGGATAGACCCAAGGAGGGGAGCACAAATAACCGGGTTCTAGGGTCCAGTGGGAGACCATCTCGAGGAGTCGAGTCCGGGTCTCCTAACCCTAGAATTGGTAGGGTTGCTTGCCGCTCTCGTAGGGGTCTAGGGGTGTGGGATTGGCTATTCATCACGACCGTGGAATCCGTGTTTTATACAGGCTCAAAATAAAACACGGACGTCCTAGTATATCCAATCTTTCATATGATATTTTCTGCTGCGTTATCTGTGATGTGATCATGTGATTTGTTCAGATAGATATTGTATATAGTATATATGATATATTATATAGACGTTGCTTATGTTTTACACCCGCGCTAGCCCTGCCTCGCTCTGGCGTTAGTTACCTAACCTAACGGTGCAGACGGGACATCGAGGCGAATGTGGATGGCATAAGCGTACGTTATATTTATCTGTGATGTTTAGGTGGACTTAAATGATGGGACATTCATTAATGAGATTAATGAAAGAAAATATACCTAAAAGATGTTGTGGAATCGAATTTCAAAAATAAAACCAGGTAGCTACAGTTCTTGCTTTGCATCGCGGTGTTCCTTGTAGAACCTCCTGCACCTTATTCGATAAGGAAAGGACCGAGATCCCTTCACCGGGAGTGACTCCTTTACCAATAACTGGCAGATGTTACAACCCTCGGTTTGTCTTTTGATTGCTTCTATAGTTTCTGCTTTGCACAGCGATATATATGATATATCCTGCACCTTATTCGGTGAGGAAAGGGCCGACGATCCCTTCACCGGGAGTGACCCCTTTAGCAAAACTAGAAAAACCTAAAAAACACTCCATTTAAAAACCATTTGATTCCGCAACGAGATCAAGTTCAAAGCGTTAAAGGTTTTCTTAAAAACCATCCGCAACCCTCCGTCATTTTAGGAAGTAGAGTACTTAGTATTCGTGCTACGTTTGTCGACCATAGCCGAGGCGTAGTGTACGGTAGCTAAGTGATATCTTCCTACACCGCATATGATGCGATTAGTTAGGACAGTCATGTGGCTTTGTTGACCTTAGCCAAGGGTCATGTGGGTGGGTCTAATTAATCATGAAATGATGGGTAGAACTTGACTAGTGCTTATGATTTGTTGACCTTAGCCAAGGTCATTGGTGCTAGGGGTAAAAACCATTATCGGGAGTTTCAAGTGTTGAAATTTGCAATGAGATTGCATACCTTCTATATGATAGTTGGATCCCGATACCCACTGCGAGTAATTGTTACTCCTGGGAGAGTTTTGCACTTTGCAATTAGCCGATCAAGTAGGTGTCTAGAAAGGTGTCAACGGGGTTACGCCCCTGGGAAAATGAGGTTTACTTTAATTAGGTCCGTGCGAAAGCATGGGGAACCTCCCTCAAAGTACCGGCACTGGCCTGGCTGAAATATTGGCGAACTTGAAGAGTGTAATTAATCCCCGCTAGTCTTTCCTTTTAGGGTTTGAAGGAAGATTTGATAAAAACAGTGGGATCCATCCTGATTAGATAAAATATATAACTAATCTAATCATGCAAGAGCGCACGCAGAGTGTTTTCTTCTCTCTCTCTCCAGGTAGCGACCATATCACGCCTTAATCAAGATAATAAAATGGATGTATTGACCGAACCCGCTTGTTTTACTGAGCTGGGGAACGTTGGTCCCGCTCCAACTTATAATCATTATAAGACTGAGCAGGAAATAGGGGAATACCAGAATTCCTATGCCGCCCAAACGAAGAAAGTGCATATGATGCATCTCCTTCGGGTGTGTTCATTATAAAGAACTGTTTCTTAGTGTCCTCTACGTCCTAGGTATTAGATACCAGATCAGGATCCCGTAAATGTAATCCGTTACATGGGCTACAGAAATGTAGAGAACTGAGAACGGGTGATAAGTTTCATGAGACAGAAAATGGTGCAAGTGTTGCAGCCAAGTCCGTTGGTCACTGTCTCCCTGTATTCCAAATACATTGATTCTGAACGAATGTTATTAGATACCGAACCTGATATACAAAATCATATCAGTTTATTTATTAGTAAAGAAATGATAAAATTTTGTATTGTTGGATAATGATTTGAACATTTCCTATATCAAGAGTTGATCGGTTCAGGCCTGTTATCTAAAAGCATTGATGTTCTAAATCAAACTACAGTTCTTAGTATACGGAACACACACAAGAGGAAGAGTTCAGAAATGAACGAATCCTTTTTGAGGCATTGTAGACTAGGTCATATCAATGCGACCTGACTGGCTGAAGTTACATTTAGATGCATATTTAAATTATTTTGAATTTACATCTTGTGAAACTTGCCAGTCATGTCACAGAGATAAGATGACCATAGCTCTGTTTACTGGAAACAGAGAAAGAGTTAGTGAACTCTTCGGATGATACATGTTGATGTATGTAGATCCCCTGTCTACACATGCCAAGACCGGTTCTTTATACTTCATTACATTCTCTGATAATCTCTCACGATTCAGTCATATGTTCCTGTTGAAACATAAGTCCGAAGCTTTTGAGATATTCACAGAATATAAGTTAGAAGTAGAGAACCAAATTACGGGTATAAGTATTATGTCCTATGATAAAGATCAGGGAGGAGAATACTTGTGCATAGAATTCCTGGACTATTTTAAAAGAGAATGAGATTCTCTCTCCGTATTACTCCTCTGAATATACCACAGCACAACGGTGTATCGGGGCGGAGCAATCACACCATATTAGATATGGTGTGCTCTATGATGAGTACTACTGAGTTACCTGTTTCTTTTAAAGGGTTATGCACTTGAGAAGCTGCATGCCTATTGAACTGGATTCAAATCAAATCAGTGCCTACCACTCCATATAAGATATGGTATGGGAAGAGCCCATCTCTTAAGTAAGTTAAGATTTGGGATTGTCCGGCCTATGTTGAAAGCAAAATCCGGACAAGATCGAGGCAAGGTCAGTTTTGTAGAACTGGAAAGGTTCCAGCTATACAAACTACAGCTGATGATTTGATAGAACCAAAGGATTCAATAGTCCCCAACGAACCTCGGCCTCTCCGCCGATCTAACAGGGTTCCTCACCTGCCTGAGAGATACTTCGGTTTCTCGATGACAGTGGGAGCGAGGATTGCATGATGAGATGATGACCCAACTAGTTTTGAGCTGGCCATCGAGAGTAGGGACTCTGTAAGAATGGTTGGATGCTTAGCGATCTGAGATGGAATCCATATACACCAACAAAGTATGGACTTTGGTTGCTATATCTGAAGGGTTAAATCCCCATCAGGAGCAAGTATATCTTGAGAAGATTACTTGGTGTAGATGGAAAAGTTGAGACTTTCAAAGCTAGACTTGCTAAAGGTTTTCGTCATCGACCAGGCGTAGATAATGATGAAACCTTTTCCAGTGGCTATGCTTAAGTCCATCCGGATCCTACTTAAACATTGCTACATACCATGACTATGATATCTGGTGGTTGGGTGCCATGACTACTTTTCTAAATAATGATTTAGAAGAGAACGTCTTTAAGAACACAGCCAGAGGGCTTCGTAAACAGTGGGAGCAGCGGAAACGTGTGTGAGTTGCTTTACAGAATAAAGCAGGCATCGCGGAGTTGGAACATCTGTTTTGATGTGGTAGTCAAAGAGTTTTACTTCATCAAAATGGTAGATGAACCTTGTACATACAAAACGGTAGTAGAGAGTAAGGTGGTCATCCTCGTATTATACGTGGACAACATGCTCTTGATAGGAAAAGAGTTTCCTATACTACGCACGGTCAATCTCCTCTTATCATAAGAATTCTCCATATAGGATCTATGTGATACCTCCTAAATCCTGGGATTTGGATCTATGAGATAGATCTAAATAGATGTTAGGCTTCTCACTAGGTTTAGTGAGATGGTATCAATCGATCATGGGGAGAATCACTGGAAAGGTTTCAGGCTGATAAGCACGACTGAATGTCAGTCGCTGGCATTGTCTTTACCCTCAGTAAAGGGATGGTATGTTGGAAGAGTTCCAAGCTAGATACCGTGGCAGACTAGACGATAAAGGATGATAACATCGCTATTAATGATACTACCAAAGAGGCAGTTTGGGTCTATAATGGTTCATAAGATGAACTAGGTTCCTACCATTGTGTGACAATGGAAGTGTGGCTTTGGCCCAGGAACCCTGGTCCCGTCAGTGATCCGGACATATTCTGAGCCAGCATCACCTGATCATGGAGATAGTTGATCTCCAGGGTGATCGAGGTTAGGAGAGTAGACTCAGAGGACAACACGGCGGATCCACTCACAAAGGCTTTTTCCCAGAGAGAGACCTATATGGGATGGTTGAGTATTAGATACTACAACCACTGCTACAGATGGCCCTAGTGCAAGTGGGAGATTGTTAGTTATATGTATGCCGTAGAGGCCATTACTGTACATTGGATGTATATTGTAGTGGATGCTGGGACATATATAGGTAGGACTTTCTTGCTCGACATGATAGTACGCTATCTGGTTGCTCTTTATCTTAACATGTATACTTTCTGTCTCTCTGTTACATGTTGATAAAGCCCTTAGGATATGTACTCGACTTCCAGGACTATGATGCGGATCATACTAGTGGGGACATGGTAGTCTATAAGTACATCCTTCAATGTTCCTAGTCGTGGGAATATCGAGACGGGGCATCGATATTCCAGAGTAGACTAGCGTATATCTTCTCGATCCATGTGATGGGCGATGGATGATCCCATATCCATTGGTGTTTGACATCAGAGATGGTATGCGGGTGCTCAGTGGAGACTGGGTACACTGAACGGACTCGCCGAGAACTCCCAGATGGTATTATACCTCACGTCAGATGGCAGTTCTCTGGTGATACTGGTACAGCTTAGTCTGTTGACCCGAGATCGTCATAGAGTCTTGTGTGTCTCCCACTGTGCTTTGATTTCCACCCTACCACGGCTCTACTGAGTTGTGCAAACAGGTGGTTTTTGGGTACAGTCCCGATTCACATGGAGGAAATGAGCGATAGAAGGGGATTCGTCTCTCCCGGTATTGGGGGTTGATGTTGCGCTATGCTCGACTGGCCATAACTGGAAATCCCTGGCCAGGGTTACTGTGATTTACTGGTAAGTGTTATCAGTAGTTTCACACTTGTTATGGACCTTACGTCGGCATGACTTATCAAGCTACTGGGGTCTGACGTTTACCACCCCTAGGCGAGATATGCGGCATATCAGACGAACATACCGGACTGTACGGTAAGTGTTACTGGTTGGATTCACAGGAGTGTGAGCGGGCTTGCTCGTTGATCTTCTTATCGCTCAATACCCGGGTGGCCGTTACGTTTAGTAGACCGCTTGCGGCTTGTGGGTGTTTGATATGATCATCACCTGCTGCCGGCGTATTGACGCGTCTTTACAGTCCTACACAAAGGTTTCCTGGCTCAAGCGAAACGAAATAGGAGCGCATATGAGATATGTGCGGGACCGGGAATAATACCATTATGTGATACTGTATTCTATTCTCCCTATTTGTATCATTGGACGGTTATATATGATATAGCCGGGTTACCGAATCAAGTGTTGATTCGATACATTGATACACTTGATATTAGTCGGTTATATGCAGTATGACCGGATCATTAAATCAAGTGTTGATTTAATAATTTAATGTATAATTATATATTTGATATATTACTTTACATTAACTAGTATTAGTTCACTTAAGATGGTTTTTCTCACTTGATTTGCACAAGTTGTATATGTGATATATTTTAGTGCACTTGTTTGTATCATGTTTGATGATACATGCAAACTTGGGTGTGCGTATGCTTTGAACCATGTTTAGCTAAATGGTTAGGGTTTTAATTTATTTATTCATTTATTTATTTATTCTTTTTGGCAAGAAATAAAATGGTGGCTTTCTTTGGATTTTATTTGAAGCTTCATGAAGCTTTGAAAAGTTCAACCATTTTGTTTTTTGCTTAACCTAACCATATGCCTAAACCCTAGTTTAGTCTCTACACTAGTTACGCTCACCCATGGTTGCTAAATGATAAGGATCACTTGATTTTCTATTATTGATAATTCACTTTCTTTTATTTCTTCTTCTTCTTCTTCATGAAGAGAAGAAACCATTGCTAGATTTTTCTAAGTGATTATTCCAAGTGAGAAATCAAAATCCAAAGCGAACCCACTTCCTATTTCTTCATCCTCTACCACCTACCATGTAGTAGAGTGTGTTATCTTCACAAGTTCCATGACCTAGTGAAGGTGGAGCTTGAGTTTGAGTCGCCTCGACGTAGATCATCTTCGGCATCGAAGTCAACGACCTAGCCCGCCCATTTTTCCGATGAAACCGACGCTAGAGTCCGGGATTCCGATGATCGCAGCGGAGGGACGTCAACACGGAGCTAGAGAAGTGGAGGACCGGATCTACAAAGGTTGTAGTCTCTTTCATTTAGCAATAAAATTGTTTACTTGCTTGTTTCGCCTTACCTCTAGTTAACGATCTAGCATTAGGGTTTCTCGGCACATAGAAAATTTTGATTTTGGCATGGTTGATCAGTTGTGGAACCTCTTGAGTATGCCGAGGAACCCTACAGTAGGAAGTGTACCTCAATGTCATTTGTTGTGATTTGCGTTTGTGATCCAAGTATCACGCTTATATCGCTTGGATTTTAGTTTTGATGACCGAGTTTCAGGATTTAGTTTTCGTACACCATGGCTGCACCTACTAGGTATTTACATTTTTGTGCATAGTTATTGCACTTGATATATCTTATACACCGTGGTGTTGGTGTCGATTTTGTGCCTTAGCTGCACATGTTTTTTATTTCCTGGATTTCCTACACAGGATTTGATATTTTGTGCAGTGGATGCACTGGGTTTGATATTTCGTGCAGTGGATGCATAGGATTTAATAATTCGTGCACTAGATTCACAGGATTTGATATTTCATGCACTAGATGCTTTTTACGAACCCGACGTGCTTGGGTTGGATTTTTGCGCATATTAGGTACTTGGTATTGGATTTTGTGCGCATCAAATGCACTTGAGTGAGATTTTACTCGTGCATGTTGGATGCCCTTGATTTAGATTTTTATCTGTGCATATTAGATGCGATTTTATTCGTGCATATGGGATGCACTTGATTTCAATGTTTATTCGTGCATATGGGATGCACTTGATTTCGAATTTTTTATTCGTTCATGTGTGATGCACTTGATTTTGATTTCATTTGTGCATGATGGATGCACTTGATTTGGACTTTTGTGCATGTTGGGCGCGTGATATGATTTTTGTGCACACCTGATGCACCCGATTTTGGGTTTTCGTTCGTGCATGTTAGTTGCGCTGGTTTGAGATTTTCGGACACTTTTGATGCACTAGTTGTTATTGTTGTGCACGCCAGTTGCATTGGACAGATATTTTCGTGCACACCCGTAGCACTTAGTCTTACTTTTGTGCATATTGTGGCACCTGTACTTGGATTTGATTTCCGTGCGTACCAGACGCACGTGATGGTTGGACACGCTTTTTGAGGCTGATTTTTCTTTTGAGCATATTGTTTTCATGATGAGGCTCTATACTTTGTACTACCCTAGCAGGACTAATCCGAGGACAGTACCTGTGTATTTTGCATGCATAAAAAGTTACCAAGAGGTCTTTCAAAAAGGAGCTATAGTCTCGTTATTTTTTACGTGTCTGTGAGTGACACGAATGTTTACAAAAGAAAACCTTTTGGGATATTTTTAAAAGGGCGGAACGCATATTTTGGCAAAATGTATATGCTAGTATATTATTACTTTACAAATGAGCGTCCGTCATTTTTGCCGTGAGTTACACATCACACGGCGATTCAGAAAAAGATTATGCATATGTTATTTTAGTTTTTGGAGATTTCTCAAAAAGGATGTGTACTATATACATTTTGTAGCTTTTGCTTAGTGTATATTGGATTTCGGTAATGGATTTAAGATCAGTATCTCCTTTGGGACTCCGATGATATGCGTGCAAGTCTAATGATTTGCGTGACGCTTGACGGAGATCGGTTTTGAGTTTCGTACCCATTTTTCCGGCGCACAGGGTGCGCTGTGGTTTTCTGTTTCTTCCGTGATTTCGGAGCCCCGTTAATTTAGCTGTTTATTGCATTGTTTTAGCATTTATGGGTTTAAATTTAAATTCGGGGACCGAATTTCTTTAAGGGGGAAGATTGTAACGTTTCTGAAATCTTTATTTGAATTTTTCCGTTTTTGGGTAAAATAGTCGGTGTTATCCGTTTTAACCCGATTGTGATTAAACCTCTGTACAGACTTGACTGTGCCTAGTTTAAATAGAATAGTGCTAGTGCCCGGGCTTTGTGGGTCAATGGGAAGTTTTGGTTCACATAGAATTTTTCCCTAATTAAATATTATTTTAATGTGTTATTTACGCACTTAATAAGTGGTATTTACATATTGGATTTGGTTAATTACTTCTAATTTGAGTCTTTGTAAAACTAATCAAGCTTAAGATAAACAAAACCATCCATGCATATCTAGATATTTGTTATGACAAAAGGATTTAATTTTTTTAAAGAAAAGAAAAGAAAGAAAAGGTGGCATTTAGCATTTATTAGCATTTATTGCTATTTCTTACTAGATTTTTCTACAAAATTTTCACAAAACCCCCATCATTCTTCCTATGGCCATACTCAATTTCCTTGCTGCCCTCTCATAGTTCTTCCCCATTTGCACTTCTTCTTGCTCAATTAAATCCTCAAAAATCCTAAATTAATCCCACAAACTCATATACAAATCATTACCCATTAATCCTTAAGCCTAAACTTGCTTTGATCTACAAGAAAAGCATCATTTTAGAGGGTTAAAATTTGGAGATATTGCTAAAATTGTGATCTAGTTTGTGAGGTATAATCCTAACCCTAATCTTTAATTGTTGTATTTAAATCATTAAGCTAGCTAATTAATTGCTTAATATAGCTTTAAATTCCTGTTTAAATTCATTCATGATAATTGTTTGAAATTCAAGTTTGGGTTTAAACTTGATGAAGTGTTAAATGTCAATTGAAGAGTAGGAAAACTTATTCTAATGGTGGAATATGTTAATTGTTGTTAATTCCTACTTTGTCTAATTAAAAGGTTTAGCTTACAAGATTTTTACTAAAGCATAATTATGCAAGTATAAAAATATCGAGGTGGTTTCGATAACTTAGTTAAGCTATTTTAAGATATTTGAAATGGTTAGAATTGTTAATTTCTAGACTTGTGCTAAATTGCGGTAAATGCTGCTTACTAGGTTTTCGGTAAAACTTAGGCGTGGGTTTTAATGGACGTGTGAATGACGTAAATATTATCATCTACGATAATTATTATGTTGTAAATGCGTATTGGTACTATTGGGTTTTTAATGTGGCAGTTTTTATGTATAGTATTTAGGGTTCCGGCTATGTTTTCCGGTATTTGGATTCTTGGTTTTGAGTTTTTGATGTTGTATTTGGTCGTTGGATGTTTGTAAGTCAACGAGAAGGGTAGTTGATTGTTTTGCATGTGTAGGCTATAGGTTCTAACCTATGACAGCACCGCGTGCCGTTTTGGTTTTCGGAACTTGATTTTAATTGCTTTGCGAATTCATATTGATTGTAAGTACATTCGCGTGGATTTCGAGACGACGAAGCGCATCGATTACGGCTAAGCAAGAAGTTTAGCCGGTGAGTAGATTTATATCTACGGGGGAAGTCGGGAGGATGGCGTATAGCACCCCCGCAACCATTGATATGGGATATCGTTTGATTATGTTACCCTGATAATGATATGCGACAGACCTAATTGTAGGATTTATAAATGATAATATGATTGAAGTTGATGTTAATGAACATTTTGTTCGAGATAGTGCCCTCAGAATCAATTGTTGGATCACAGGCACGTGATTGCAATGATTGAGGGAGGACCTATCCCGGTAGGACAGTCTTACTCAAGATGATAGTATGCTATCTGGTTTATCTTTATCATCATGTACTGCTTTAGGTGACCTGACAGGTCGCTATTACACGTTGGTAGAGCCCCTAGGATTCTTGCATGACTGCCAGTAGTATGAGGGCGATCATATACGTGAGAGCTGGCAGTCTATAAGCACATCCTTAAAAGGTCCCTAGTCGTGGGAGTTTCGAGACAGGTGATTAGTAGAAAATATTGCATATTTTAGCCGGCAATTTCCTCATCATTTGCATTCACATAAAAGTGTTCGGCATTCATATTTCACATATTAGCAAAACTGTTGCAAAATATCAGATTACATGTGTTAGACCCTAAAACCGGCACTATACAGGAAATTGACTGCATTTCATGACATCGCATCATCCCTATATTGCGCAACACTTGTTTTGAGATCTGTGCAGGAAAACCCAGAAGAAAGGCCAAAATTTACAGGGTACCGCTAAAACATGACGCCAACTCAATGATTTCAGTTCTGGTATCAATCCAAAGGGACAAACAAAAATCAACATATCAGATAAAGCCCCAAATGGCATCCCAAGACCACACCAAAAAGACCAAGGCCCAATCCCCATAAAGAGCCGCGGATCCGCGGCAGGAGACTGCTTGAGCCGCAGATCCGCGGTGGGTCCAAGGAGTTAGCGTCTCAATTTTTGTGCAAAACTTCTCTCTCTATGGCTAAAGCTCAAAATGACATGTCAATTTCCAGAAGACTCCAGAGACTTCTGCCAGATCAGCAAGCTTTTGGATCAACACTAAACTAGCCTATCATTCTAGAAACTTCTCCCTAAACCCTAGCTTAAACCCTAAGCTAAGCCTAACAAACTCTTTCTAGAAGTTTCTCAACAAACTTTTGGAGGGAACTTCACAAAGTCTTAGGGTTTGGGTGTTCTATAAATAAGACCCTAGGCACACTTGTAAATCATCATGGAAAAATCCCTCCATTAGTTCATTTTAGAGCCATTCTATCTCTTTCTTCATCTTCTTCTTCCACAAGTCTAGTGAGAGGACTTGTGTGAAACCCTAACCCTAATTCCAATCCAAAGCCAAGATCCCGAGTACCCCATCAAGCAAAAAGCCTTGCAATCTTTTATGAGCCGAGCCGTTCTTCAACAGAGCAAGTGGTCCAAGCCGATCCGCGACTCACGAAGCCGAGCGAAGCCAAGTCGACAATTTAGTTCTTCCTCTTGTAGTTCTTGAGCGACTGTAATCAAATTGTTGATATAAATAAAAGGTGATATTCTTTTATCTTGTTTTCTTTAAATTCTTGCATCATGATTCAATCTAAATTTCTCGTTGTAATTCTTGTTGTGATGTTTGAGTAATACTCCGCTCGTCGAGGAGTCGAGACGATCAGTAGAATGATGATGTAATATATCTTAAATCGATTCTTGAATCCTACGAGTTTTGTAAACCCTAGCAAGATCAAGAATCGACGACCCAATTCGTTGCGATGCTTTCTTGATTGATATCGCTCGAGATTGGGGAGTACGATCGTTTCTTGAAATTGCTAGAGGCTAGAATGTGAATGATATCTACGAAAGAACAAGGGTTAAATGATGAAACCCTAGTTTCATCAAGAAAGCCCTAACTATCGTCGATCATCATCGATCTAGTATCAATCCTTCGAAGGACAAGAACACGAAATCTTGAAATTACATCACGTCTATAGATCCGATCGATTCCTACGAGCCTCATTTAGATTCTTGATATTTGGTTGGAAATATCATCGAAACCCTGATTCTCGATTGTTTATCATTTTCTTGATTCTTGATTAAACTCGTGACACCTGAATCAATCGATAAATTCTTGAATCATGTTTTCTTTTCATTTCTATTAACTTTTCAATTCAAACACAGCAAATATAAAAACGAATCGCACAATCCTTGTGGACGATCCGCACTCGCTTACGATCTACAACTGACACCGTAGTTGATTGCGGTCAAATATAATTTTTTGATTGTGAACTTTATTCAATTTTCTAATTACCGACACAAAGAGACTCTTATCGATTTGACTTACTTACAGAGTCTCGAATTTTACGATCAATCAAATGGCACCGAAATCGGGGACTATTTGAATTGATACTTTTACATACACAATCCGGAAATTTCATTCAATCAAAATGGCGCCGTTGCCGGGGATCGCGCGCTAATTCGTTACATATTATAGTTTGAATTGAAAGATTTATTTCATTGTGATTTTTGAGATCAAAATTCGTGCAAACCCTAAACAAGTTGTTGTGTTTCATTGCAAGGAGATCTGGAGCTTGCTGGAAATTGTAAATTTTTTTTGGAAAATACCAGAGAGCTGAGGGAGTCTACAGAAGCTCCCTGAAAAATTTTGGTGCAGTGTTCTCACAATTCAACCTCGGAAGCGCGGCATTAGAGGGCATTTGCGGCGGAACCGCGGCATGCTGGAGGGATCTCTGTGCAATTTTTCTTCAGGTGACTTCTTACCTTCTCCTCTCTCCTCTTTTTAGCTCCAACTGACAATTTTCTGCAGGATTCTTTGCAAAGAATAGCAGCTCGCAAATTGCAAAAATTAAATTTGTGCGTGATTTTGTTTCTTGGTTGTTTGCATTATAAATACGGATATTAAGGGGCACGGCCAAATCCAAATTAGGTGGGGATTTCATTACCCTTCCTAGGCCCCGAAAATCGCAAAACTTACATCCGCATTGACCCACATTAACTAAAAGAAATCTAGAGATGACTCTAAGGACTGTCGCGCTCACTTAGGATAGAAGAAGGCCGTGGGTAATTCATTGCTTATCCGCGTTTTCTTGTGGTGCCTAGGAAAGTGTGTCGAAGGCTAGTGGTTATTAATAGGCCCACTACTTACGTAGTGGAGTACCTTCCCACTTACCTGGCACTTACCTGGCCACAGGGGAACAAAGAGGCAGTGGAGAATTCTATCCTGCGACTTGTCTTTTGGCAGTTAGGAGCGGTCTAGAGCCGGACCTAGGTGACCACTAGATTCTAGGGTTTGTGTGTTGCATTTGTTGTGTCGCATCATTTTTTCCAAAATCCGACCTTTTTCAAAGCAAACACCGCATTCATTTACCCCTAATTATAAGCCAACGCTGCCACTTGTACTAACCCTTTTTAGTACAAGATAGGATAGACACGGGATTCTAGTGCCCGTTTAGTCCGCGTACCCTTTATCGACTCCGAAGTCGATATTTCTCCATTTACTTCTTCTTTACCCACTACCACACCCACACCGATGGATCCACCTCCATCAAACTTCTTTAACCCTAATCTGCCGCCGTCCGTTGGTGTGCAGAATCCACCCCGCATCTCTCTCCAGGAGAGGTGCTATCCACTGCGAGGTCCTCTTTCGACCTGCTTATCCACACCACCAGCCAATGGGGATAACTTTGATATTAAACCCCAGTACATCAACCTTTTACCCAAATTCCACGGACTCGAGACTGAGGACGCTTACGTTTTCATCACAAAATTTGAAAACGTATGCGCAATGATGGGTACGTCACAACTTTCAGTGGATGCGATGCGTCTATGACTTCTTACATTTACATTGTGCGATATAGCCGAGAAGTGGCTATATAACACTACCGCACACTCTATTACGAATTGGGAAGAATTCGTCGCTGCATTCCTTAAGAAATTTTACCCAATCCAAAAGACAGCTCGAATCCGTAGCGAACTGAATCAATTTGCCCAGCTCCCTACCGAACCATTTTCAAAATGCTTTGAACGTTTCAAGGATCTATTGGTTCAGTGTCCTCATCACGGCATCCCGAGATGAGAGCTTTGCCGAATCATTTATGAGGGCATTAACTCAAACACTAAACAGAGCCTTGAAAACATGTGTCAAGGTACTTTTATGACCAAGGATGATGGGGAAGCTTGGAACTATTTAGAAGAGTTCGCTGAAAAATCACTACAGTGGGAGAGTGGAACCCAACCATTGAATAGGGGTGGCGTACACAAAATAGATGTGTCCATAGGTGTTCGAGCTGAGATGGCAGCAATGCAAAAGAAGCTCGACGCTATGGAACACAAATTTTCTGCAGCCTCCCTAAACCCAATGTCGCTCCCCAAAACTGTTTGTGGGTGCTGTTCTGATCCGTCTCATTTAACGGAAGAATGTCCATTAAACTCTACGTTTCAAGGTCACGAGCATTCTAATGCCGCATTTCAAAGACTTAAAAACGATCCATATTCTTCCACATACAATCAGGGTTGGAGGAATCACCCGAATTTCGCTTGGAACCAAAACCAATCTCAAAACACGGTTTCAAACACGAATAATTTTCAAAGGGCTCTTCCTCCACCACAACAGCAACCCCTTCAACTCACTCAACACCCGTACCAGTCACAAAATTTCCAAAACCAGGGCAACACTCCTGCACAGTCTAATCCTATGCAGTCGTCCTGTTCTGACGAATTCTCTCAATTCACTCAAACCATGAAATCACTTTTATCAAATTTCATAGAGGTTTCGACTGAGGTTAGATCTTCCGTCAGTGAGATAAAGAAAAACTCAGCGTCCCAAGCTAAGAGTATCAGATCGATGGAAGCTGAAATCGCACGCCTAAAAGCCGAAATGAGTGCGAGAGAAAAAGGGAAACTTCCCTCTCAACCCCTACAGAATCCTGGGCATTACAATGTAAATGCCATCACAACGTTGAGATCGGGAAGAGTTCTGAACAATCATGTCGAGGAAGGTATTGATGATACTGAAAATCATATCAACACCCCGGCTGAGACCTTTCCACACACACACACTTCTCCTTCTGATCCTTTTTCTTCTACCACACCACCTTCTCAAGAGCCTATTCTCCATTTCCTATTAGGCTCAAAACCTTCTCCCAACCCTTATAGTTCTCAACAGACGGTCCCCACACCTCTTTTGGGACCTCGTCTACCCCCTCTTCCTTCTCCTATGATGGACCCAGCGCTTATTGCGAAAGCTCCTTACCCGAATCGGTTAAGGGGTAATAGAACGAGTCCTCATATGGAGAAAATTATGGAAATGTTCAAACAGGTTAACATCAATATCCCTCTCCTAAATGCAATTCAACAAGTCCCCGCTTATGCGAAAATTCTTAAGGACTTGTGCACTAGGAAGAGGAAGACCCAAGTGCCGAAGAAGGTCTTCATGGCCAATAATATCAGCACTGCTTTTATTCCCCAGCTACCAAAGAAACGAAAGGACCCAGGATGTCCTACAATATCGATTTCTATTGGGGGTAAAAACATAAATCGTGCTTTTTTAGACCTTGGCGCAAGTGTTAACCTACTCCCTTATTCTGTCTATGAGCAATTAGGGATTGGAGAGCTGAAACCTGCTCACTGTACTCTCCAAATGGCAGACCGATCTATCACCAAACCAAGGGGTGAATTAGAGGATGTGTTGATAAAGGTCGGGGAATTTGTTTTCCCTGTAGACTTCATTGTGCTCGACACACATCCTGTAGCAAACCCCCGGGGCCAAATTCCGGTGATTCTAGGTCGTCCATTCCTTGACACTTCTAACGCTGTTATAAACTGTAGAAACGGTTCAATGAACTTATCATTTGGAAATATGACCATTGAACTAAACATCTACAAAGTTGAAAGTCAGCCATCAGAACCCTTTACTCATATTTTAGATGTGTGCTATGTCCATGAGATCGCTCCCGATAATTGTGGAGCTGAGGAACTTTGCTTTACTGATTTCGATGACATTACCATATCTCTGTTTGACTTTACACAAGATCTTAGTGAGGACACTTTACCTACACTTGAGTCCTGCACTTCTGACTTTTCTCCACCCGAGTCTGTATCTTTCACAGGCTCTGAGCTTCTTTGTAAATCTAAAAATCATTCAATGATCCCTCCTTCTATCATTTCTCCGCCCGAATTAGATCTCAAAATTTTACCGTCTCATCTGAAATATGCTTATTTAGGTGAGAAGGAGTCTTTACCGGTTATAATTTCTGCTTCTCTAGAATTAGAGCAAGTGAATACACTTTTATCGGTATTGAGATCTAACAAAGAGGCATTTGGTTGGAGTATGGCGGACATCAAAGGGATTAGTCCCTTGATAGTTGAACATCATATACATGTGATGGATGATGCCAGACCAACCCGAGAACCACAGAGATGGTTGAACCCCGTCATGAAAGAAGCGGTAATGAAAGAGATCGTCAAATGCCTAGATAATGGTATTATATACCCCATCTCCGATAGCCAATGGGTGAGTCCTATACATGTCGTTCCTAAGAAATCCGGCATCACTGTTATAACCAATGAGGCAAATGAGTTGATTCAGACACGCACCCAAACTGGGTGGCGTGTATGTATCGATTATAGAAAACTCAATGCTGCCACGAGGAAAGACCACTTTCCTCTTCCATTCATTGATCAAATGCTGGAACGCTTAGCGGGACGAGAGTATTATTGTTTTATGGACGTATACTCAGGCTATAATCAGGTCCCCATCGCCAAAAAGGATCAAGATAAAACCACTTTTACTTGTCCTTTTGGTACCTTTGCTTACAGTCGCATGCCCTTTGGGTTATGCAATGCTCCCGCTACCTTTCAGCGGTGTATGATGGGGATATTCTCTAATATGGTAGAGAATTTTCTGGAGATCTTTATGGACGACTTCTCGATTTTTGGAGACTCTTTTTCTGATTGCCTAGCGAATCTTGACGCTGTTCTTACTCGTTGCAAAGAGAAGAACTTGACTTTGAACTGGGAAAAATGCCATTTTATGGTCCAAGAAGGAATTGTTCTTGGACATGTCATTTCACAGAAAGGCATTGAGGTTGACAAAGCTAAGATAGATGTCATTCAAAACCTCCCTCATCCCAAAAGAATCAAAGATATTCGCTCTTTCCTTGGCCATGCGGGCCTTTATAGGAGATTCATTAAGGACTTTAGAAAAATTGCTAGACCTTTAACTCTTCTCTAGGCCAAGGATACGGCCTTCCATTTTGACTCGGACTACGAGACAGCTTTCGACTCACTTAAACACTCACTCACTTCAGCCCCCGTTTTATCATCACCAAACTGGGACTACCCTTTTGAGCTAATGTGTGACGCGTCCGACTTTGCAGTAGGTGCAGTCTTAGGACAACACATCGAAAAGATGCCACACGTAATATACTATGCAAGTAAGACCGTGAATGATGCGCAAATCAATTATACAACCACCGAAAAATAACTTTTAGCGGTTGTATTTGCATTAGAAAAATTCAGGCCTTACTTAATTGGCTCACCTATAGTTGTGTATACTGACCATTCCGCTTTAAAACATCTTCTGGAGAAGAAAGATGCAAAAGGTCGACTAATACGTTGGATCCTTCTGTTACAAGAATTCGATCTTGTTATCAAAGATAAGAAAGGATGTGAAAACGTAGTAGCTGACCACCTTTCACGCATCATTTCTTCCCCTGTGACCCTGCCGATCAATGACTCGTTTCCTGACGAGCAACTCTTGAGCGTATCCAATGAACCATGGTTCAGGGATATTGTGAACTATCATGCCACAGGACTAATACCAGCGATTGGTCAAAACAGGACAAATAACGTTTTCTATCCTAAGTAAAACACTTTTACTGGGACGAGCCCTATTTGTTTAAATATTGTCCTGATCAGATCATTCGCCGGTGTGTCCCGAATGAAGAGTTCAAGAGTGTTCTTTCTTTTTGTCATGATCAGGCCTGTGGGGGTCACTTTGGTCCTAAAAAGACAGCGGAAAAGGTTTTGCAATGTGGATTTTATTGGCCGACCTTATTCAAGGACGCATTTGACTATTGAAAAACCTGTACATAATGTCAGTATACGGGTAGAATCTCCTAGAGGAATGAAATGCCTCAGCAACCCATTCTGGTTGTTGAAATATTCAATGTTTGGGGCATTGATTTTATGGGTCCTTTTCCCAACTCCTTTGGGAATTTGTACATACTGCTGGCGGTTGATTATGTCTCAAAGTGGGTAGAAGCCATTCCATGTCGCACTAATGACAAGAAAGTTGTCATTAAGTTCTTGAAAGAGAATATCTTCTCGCGATTTGGACCCACCCACGCGCTATTATTAGCGATAATGGGACACACTTCTACAACAGGTCTTTCGAGACTTTGATGCGGAAATACTCAATCAACCACCGACTTTCTACACCCTATCATCCCCAAACAAGCGGGCAGGCTGAAATCTCAAACAGACAAATCAAACTTATCCTGGAGAAAACTGTTGCTAAAAATAGAAAAGACTGGTCGACCAAACTGACGGATGCTCTTTGGGCATTCCGAACTGCATATAAGACCGACCTAGGGATGTCTCCATATAGGATAGTGTTTGGAAAAGCATGTCATTTACCAGTTGAGATAGAACATAAAGCATTATGGGCTATTAAGGAAATAAATTTTGATCTAAACCTTGCTTGCAAATTTCGGAAGCTGCAACTTAATAAGCTAAGCGAACTCCGCGATGAAGCTTATGATAACGCTGTGATCACAAAGAATAGGACTAAGGTTTTTCACGATAAAAACATTTTGAGGAAAACATTTTCACCTGGTCAACAAGTCCTTTTCTATGATTCACGATTACACCTTCACGCGGGTAAGCTCCGATCTCGATGGAAGGGACCTTTTGTTGTGCGGTCTGTATACCCGCACGGGGCAGTAGAAGTAGAAAATATTAAAAACGGCACCGTTTTCAAAGTGAATGGACATAGACTAAAGCCGTATTTTTCCACTGACCCCACGGAGGAGCTCTTGTTCTTACAAGAGAAAGTTTATTTGGATTAAAATTCCTCCGTCTCACCTTCATGTACAGTATATCATTGCATCATCTTTTGAATGAAGGTGAGTGAAAAGAGTAAGTTTGGGGGAAGTTCTTCACTTTTATATTTTGCCCCCACTAATAAATTCCTCCCAGATTTACAGGTTTTTCAGATATAGCTGTTGGCAACAGTGAGGACACTGTTGAAAACAAGTTTGGGGGAGGTTTGTGCTTATTTTTGCATCATTTGCATATCATTTGCATAAGCACAAAACATTTCTTTTAAAAATCTATAAAAATTGAAAATTTGTCAAAACCCATAAAAATTTTAAAATTTTTAAAGTATAAAAATAATTTTAATATTTACACTTTTTTGTATATAAATAAGATAATGAAAGTTTAGATAGTGAACAATTGCATCTATGAGATTAGAAAAATTTACGAAAACTAAGAAAATTAGAAGTTTTCTTATACGAACTAGTAATAAGTAGTTATGAGCCGTTGTCCCAAGGGTTAGTAAGATGAAGGACGTCACTAATCTGAGGATAAAAATAAGTCTGAAAAATAGTTTCTATTCTGGAAGCCAAACATTTTGAACGTTGCTACCCTGCTATTCGCACTTACACACGTCTTAAAGCCTGGGATAGTAGAGGATACCTTGAAATGCTCTTGTCTTAAAGCCGATGTATGAAGGAAATAAAAAGAAAAAAATGATGAAAAAAATATAAAGTGGTGAGAAAAATGGACACTGGTTTTGCTATCACCAAGGGCAATAAAAAAATGTATAGCGAGGGTGCCTCTTCACCTAGTGCCCTAAGGCCAACTGGTCTGGGAGTCACTGCTATGCCTGAGGTGGTGCAAGATGAGGAAAATACACCAAGTAAGCAAGCACAGGAGTAATCGGTCGGTTAATACCTCAAGAAGTATTAACGGTCGCATGAAAGTGTGTGAGCAATCTCATCTAAATATTCATTAATTAAAAAGTATTGAGGCTGATGGGCAAGAGTATGATAGCTTGAATTGAATTCTCCGGGTATAGGGATGTCCTTTACACAAACGCAGGGTTATATGATCGATGTTTGGAAGAAAGATAAGAATGAAGAATAAGACGATGTTTTATTGAGGGAGGACGTGATTTCTGACATTTTTTCCCACTAAGATAGGGCTCATGACAACCGAAAAGCTAGCTTAGTTGGAAACCCTAATTTTCAAGGCTTTCCTTTTACAATTCTTGTCTTTAAATGTAATATTCATGATCTTTCTTTTATTATTGGATTTTGTGGGTGTAATCCGCTGAAAACCCACAGGAGACAACACTCCTCCTACTAGGGACACCTAGAGGTTTAAAGGCTTGTTGCACGTGCTCAGTGCAATCGTGTTGCCTACGAAAGTGTGCTAGTTAGTTTTTTCTTTCTTTATTTTCTCCTTCTCTTTTTAATAAAACAGTTCGCTCGAGACGATCGAAATTAAGTTTGGGGGAATTTGATTAGTCGAAAATATTGCATATTTTAGCCGGCAATTTCCTCATCATTTGCATTCACATAAAAGTGTTCAGCATTCATATTTCACATATTAGCAAAACTGTTGCAAAATATCAGATTACATGTGTTAGACCCTAAAACCGGCACTATACAGGAAATTGACTGCATTTCATGACATCGCATCATCCCTATATTGCGCAACACTTGTTTTGAGATCTGTGCAGGAAAACCCAGAAGAAAGGCCAAAATTTAGAGGGTACCGCTAAAACATGACGCCAACTCAATGATTTCAGTTCTGGTATCAATCCAAAGGGACAAACAAAAATCAACATATCAGATAAAGACCCAAATGGCATCCCAAGACCACACCAAAAAGACCAAGGCCCAATCCCCATAAAGAGTCGCGGATCCGCGGCAGCGTCCAAGGAGTTAGCGTCTCAATTTTTGTGCAAAACTTCTCTCTCTGTGGCTAAAGCTCAAAATGACATGTCAATTTCCAGAAGACTCCAGAGACTTCTGCCAGATCAGCAAGCTTTGGGATCAACACTAAACTAGCCTATCATTCTAGAAATTCTCCCTAAACCCTAGCTTAAACCCTAAGCTAAGCCTAACAAACTCTTTCTAGAAGTTTCTCAACAAACTTTTGGAGGGAACTTCACAAAGGCTTAGGGTTTGGGTGTTCTATAAATAATACCCTAGGCTCACTTGTAAATCATTATGAAAAAATCCCTCCATTAGTTCATTTTAGAGCCATTCTATCTCTTTCATCATCTTCTTCTTCCACAAGTCTAGTGAGAGGACTTGTGTGAAACCCTAACCCTAATTCCAATCCAAAGCCAAGATCCCGAGTACCCCATCAAGCAAGAAGCCTTGCAACCTTTTATGAGCCGAGCCGTTCTTCAACAGAGCAAGTGGTCCAAGCCGATCCGCGACTCACGAAGCCGAGCGAAGCCAAGTCGACAATTTAGTTCTTCCTCTTGTAGTTCTTGAGCGACTGTAATCAAATTGTTGATATAAATAAAAGGTGATATTCTTTTATCTTGTTTTCTTTAAATTCTTGCATCATGATTCAATCTAAATTTCTCGTTGTAATTCTTGTTGTGATGTTTGAGTAATACTCCGCTCGTCGAGGAGTCGAGATGATCAGTAGAATGATGATGTAATATATCTTAAATCGATTCTTGAATCCTACGAGTTTTGTAAACCCTATCAAGATCAAGAATCGACGACCCAATTCGTTGCGATGCTTTCTTGATTCATATCGTTCGAGATTGGGGAGTACGATCGTTTCTTGAAATTGCTAGAGGCTAGAATGTGAATGATATCTACGAAAGAACAAGGGTTATATGATGAAACCCTAGTTTCATCAAGAAAGCCCTAACTCTCGTCGATCATCATCGATCTAGTATCAATCCTTCGAAGGACAAGAACACGAAATCTTGAAATTACATCACGTCTATAGATCCGATCGATTCCTACGAGCCTCATTTAGATTCTTGACATTTGGTTGGAAATATCATCGAAACCCTGATTCTCGATTGTTTATCATTTTCTTGATTCTTGATTAAACTCGTAACACCTGAATCAATCGATAAATTTTTGAATCATGTTTTCTTTTCTTTTCTATTAACTTTTCAATTCAAACACAGTAAATATAAAAACGAATCGCACAATCCCTGTGGACGATCCGCACTCGCTTACGATCTACAGCTGACACCGTAGTTGATTGCGGTCAAATATAATTTTTTGATTGTGAACTTTATTCAATTTTCTAATTACCGACACAAAGAGACTCTTATCGATTTGACTTACTTACACAGTCTCGAATTTTACGATCAATCAAATGGCACCGAAATCGGGGACTATTTGAATTGATACTTTTACATACACAATCCGGAAATTTCATTCAATCAACAGGGCATCGATTCTCCAGAGTAGACTAGTGTATACAGTCGAGACCCCGACGAGGGGCGGTGGCCGGTCTCACAAGCCACTGGTGTCAGTTGATTCACCTAAGATGTATACAGGTGCTCATTGGGTTATGAGTACACCGGACATGACTCGCCGGGAACCTGCAAGTTGGTCTTATACCTGACGTCAGATAGCAGTTCCCTGGTTACATGTGTACAGGTTAGTTCATCGACCTGAGGATCGTCATTTGTCTCGTGTGAGATCCCACTGTACTTTGATTACTACCCTACCATGCTCAAAGGAGACGTGCAAACAGGTTTTAGTTGGGTACAGTCCCGAGCCACATGGAGGAAGTGAGCGGATCTGCAGGGGTTCGTCTCTCCCAGTATTGGGGGTGAAGTCGCGCTGTGTCTAGGAGAGCCAGTACATGAAAAGTCCTTGGCCAAGGCAGGAGATTTACTGGTAGGTATTCCAGTAGTATCTCAGGGTGTTCTGGGCTACACTCCGACACGACTTGTACCGCTTTTGGGGGTCTGACTTTTACCAACCTCCTAGGCCCGCCATGCAATGCTCATAGACGAACGGACCGGACTGTACGGATATTGTCACTGACAGGCTCAGTAGGGTGTCAGGATGAGTTCGCTCATCGACGTCCCTTTTGGTCAATAGCTGGTAGCCCGTCACGTATGGATAATACCTCTGACGTGCTAGTGGTTAAATCCACAGCCACAGTATTGACGAGTCTTTAGAGTCCCCCACAGACAGTTGCTCAAGTTTCGGGCGAAACGCTGTAGAGGCCGTATGGAGATATGGCAGGGTTCGATCAGATACGTGCGGCATTGCACGGATCAGGATCGGACGGTTAATACTAGCGGGCTTTGGTTTAAGCCGCATCCTAGTATTGTACAGTGTAGATTTTGTCTCATTGTATTTGTATTCGGTCGGAATACAAATGCGGGTATGTATATACAGTAGCGGGGTTTTCTTGTAATTTATTACGGGATCAGTTTTCCGAAGTTGCCAGTTTGCTTTCCGTTTCAGCCATATTTCTTTGTATCTTTCATTGGCTGAAGTTTGGTGGAGGTGGGCTTATTTGCATTTGCGCAAATAAGTATTTTAGAGGGTTGTTTTTGCACATTGTAGTGTCATGATGGTTGCACCATCCCTTGACTTCTTGACTTCTTCATGATTGCTTGACTTTGGAGTAATGATGATGGTTGGTGGAGTGTGGGTTTGAGTGTGTGATCATTTCTTTTCATGATAACATTTTGATCTCTCTCTTGCATTATTTTGGTGAGGCTCTCTCTCATTCTCTCAACCTCTTCTCTTCCTCATGCCATGGTCGGCCAAGGAGAGAGGGGCTGCCCATTTTTGTGTAGGGGATTTTGGTTCTCTTCATGTATGCAAAATCCCCAAGTTCATCCACAAAAAATCCACACTTCATTACCTCCACTAAAAGCGCAACTTCCAATACCCTAAATAAGACATAGCTTTCTACACTATATTCTACAGCAAATCTTGGGCACGTTGACTCGCCAACTTCGTGCCCGAGTTGCCTCGGTCCAGAGGTGGGAGCCCGTAAAAGAAGCCGGCGATGTGGTGCCCTTCCGGCGACGTGAGGAAGACCGGAGATTCCGCGGGGAGATCGGGACGACGACGAGAAAACCGAAGGAAACGGATCGCTCGGTATATCTCTCTACCCTTTCTCTTATTAGCTAGGACTAGATTAATGGCTTGATCTGGGTTTATAGTCCGCGGTGGTGCCGGTTTTAAAAGTTAAAGTAAATCATCGCTTCCGCATTCCGGCGTCGGATTGACGGCCGGGGCGCCGCCGTGCACTTACAGTGGTATCAGAGCCACGCCATTAACCTAGTCTAGCTTGCACTAGTTTGTTTAAAGCTTCGATCGAACAAAAATCCCAAAACCGCGTTTTCATGTATATCAGTTCTCTGTCGAAATTTTTTTGGCACCAAAATTTTTTCAGGTTGTTGCAGAATGATGTGCAGGGTTTTGTAAGATCACTGTAAAATTTTGGTGACATGATCCTTCAATACGGCCGCGGAACCGCGGCCATAACACCACTTTGGCCGCGGTTCCGCCGCAGGAATTGAGCTTCAGTTCACCATATTTTTCCAGTGGGCTTCTAGGTTGAAAATAGGGTTCTTGGGATATTCTTTTTGGGCCCAGAATTTCTGTGAGTGCTACAATAGTGCTTGGGGCCCACTTCGATAAATTTGATCGATCAAAAATTTTAAACACATTAGTTCACAGTATTTACATTTTATCTGCGACCGTGAATGTCACTTGATCGGTAAATCCTGTCTAACTGCTATAGCCCGGTTAGACGGATTTGCGAACGTGACATTCACGTTGATGTTCTGTGCTGTGCTGTGATGTTGCGGATTGGTCATGGGTGATAGCCTGGATGCAATGCTAGTACAGTTTTTGTTGTATTATGTACATTTGATATTGCGGGGCGAGCGTCCGACATGTGGACTGTCGTCACTGCCCGTTTGTATATTATTCTTTTGGGGCACGACCAGGTCGAGGTCGATGTACCCGTTGAATGTATATTTTACTTTCTGTACTAGGATTACCCCGCGGAGGGGTGCACGGATAGCCGGGTTCTAGAGGGAAACGGGCCCGCATCTCATTGCATTGAGACGGAGGGGGCTTTACTCTAGAATTGGCGGGCTATTCGCCGCACTCGTAGGGGGTACAGGTTGACCTAGGAGGGGTGCTTAAGTTACTGGATTTCGTGAAGTGCTGGGTGGTCCATTCACGTTGCTGAAGGGGGCTGCCTCGCTTCAGGTTTTGGCGGGTAACTTGCCCCGCCCGTAGGGGTCTAGGATTTCTTTGCACAGGCTATCCACATGACCAGGGGAACGTCGGGTTTCAGTAGCGGCTCTGTGAAACCCGGGGATCCCAGATATCTGTATTGTTCTGTGATGCTGTACATTTATGTGATGTTGCATTTTATCACGCCTTGAGCGAAATATTATATATTGATATATATACTAGTAGATGTTGTATATGTTTTGCATCCGCGCTAGTCTAGTCCCCGCTCTGTCGTTAGTTAACTAACCTAACGGGTAATGACGGGACCCAGTGGCGAATGCAGATGGCATATACGTACGTCATTATTTTCGTTCTTTTTGGTTTGATCAATTGATGGGACTGCATTGATTCAGATCAATGCAAGTTAAAAACAAACCTATTCTGATGTTGTTGGAACACTTTTTCAAAAAGCTGTTATTGCAAGGACGTTCACTTTTGTTTTGCACAGTGGTATTCGGTTATGAATATCCAGCACCTCAGTCGACGAGGCAAGGGCCGAGATCCCTTCACCGGGAGTGACCCCTTGGACAGAAGTTTGCGTCAGGGCAATAACATCACTATAGCCGATTACTTTTGCTTTGCATCGTAGTATTCAGTTGGAATATCCTGCACCTCATTCTACGGGGAAAGAGCCGAGATCCCTTCACCGGGAGTGACCTCTTTAGCAAAGGTTTTCGCCACTATATTTTTAAAATCTATCCGTTCCTTCAACGATATCAAGTTCATTAAGTTAAAGGTTTTCGCCAGAAACCATTCGTAGCCCTCCGTCGTTTCATATGGATAGTCAATAGTATTCAAGCTGTGTATGTTGGCCAAAGTCAAGGCACAGTGATTGGTAGCTATTGGGTACTCATATGCAGCATAGATAGATGCGTTGGTTTGGGGCAGTCGTACTACTATTTTGGCCAAAGTCAAGGGTATGTACGGGTGGGCTCAAATTAACCTGGAGAATGACGGGTAGAACTTGACATGTGACTTATGATATGTTGGCTAAAGTCAAGGTCATAAGAGTATGGGGCAAAAAAAAATCACATCGGGAGTTTCTAAAGAAACTGAAACTTGCCAGATATGCGCATACCTTCTAGAGTGTGATAACGTGAGCGGAATCCGTCACGTTATCATGCGATGATAGTTGGATCCCGATTCCCACTGATGAGTTGGTTTACTCCTCGGGTGATCCCGGCTAATTCTTCTTTCAGGTTTGGAGGAGAATTTGAAGGTACAGTGGGAGGTTTCCAGATTAGATAAATTGGTAACCATTCTGATCTAGGTTAGAGTGCACGCTGAGTGTTTCTTTTCTCTCTCTCTTTGGCAGTGACCATGACCCGACCCTAGACTATGACTCAGAGACCAAAATTAACCGAACCTTCTTAAACACTGGATTTTGGATTGTCTGAGTTGCAAACCTCATTGCCACTCCTACTTTTACCCTTTTCTCCAGGACACCCCGTATTACTACGAACGTCCACTTCCATTGGACAAAACCATCGTATGGTTAGATACGAACTCGAAGGATTTCGAGGATGGTTTCCGGTTCTGGAGAAAACGAATAGGACTATTCAGTTGTCTTTTCCTTTTACCTTCTATCAGGTTGCGAGTACTCCTTGGTTTAGGAGATAGTACACCTATTATGCAAATTAGATAGTCTTCTTCCAAACCATAGGCAGGTGCCGAACGGTGGGGAATGAAGAAAACCAATTAGCATAACGATGGTGTACAGAAGATATTAAGTAAAGACATATCAAGGGATTAGTAAGAGGGCAAAGTAAATTGCGACTGATATTCACGACCAAACCAAGTATTTCTTCACCAATCCTAAAATCACCTTTGTATTTCTCCAGAACACTCCGTATCACTACGAAGATCCACAGTTTATTGGATACTCCATCGTATGGTTATATACGAACTCGAAAGAAACTTGTTCCAGTTCGGGGATGGATTCTGGTTCAGGAGAAATAGGAATAAGGTTTATTCGGTTGTCTTTTTCTTCACCTTCTCTCGCATTGCGAGTGCTCCTAGGATTAGGACAGTACACCCATTATGCTTATTGGATAGTCTTCTTCCAAACCATAGGCTGGTGCCGAACGGTAGGGAAGGAAGAAAACCATTTGGCCTGAAGGGGTGTGTAGAAGGTAATGACTAAAGACATATAAAGGGATTTGGAGAGGTGGCAAAGAATTATACGGTTACAGTCGTGAATCTGGATAATGGAAGAGGCATTACTAGGAATACCCGGATACCCCATCGAAACATTTCAATATTTCAGTTTCACTGTGTACTGTTAAAAGAAAACTGATTTCCCAATTAGTCCTTACTCCAGGGTATGTATTTACCAGGTATGATTCTCACATCTGTATGGTTTTACAGATGATGAGTGGGAGTAAGTTATTGGGAATTGGGTGATTGTCCTCAAGATATCGGAATTCGTTGTAATTGGTGATATTTGAGGAAATCACCTGGGCTGTTTGCCGGTCGGCAAATATTTGGTTTTGAATATCCGCTATTATGCACCAATTCCAAATTGATATATCTGTACGTCTATTTTTATAGAGTGAGATATACCTTTTTGAAATTATGTCTATGACATTTACCTACATCAGTGGATGGTTAGGTAAGGAGAATTAAACAGCGGTGTAATTCTTCATAACCATAGTACAGTTTTCAACTTACGACACACAAGGAGTGAGTTATTAGACTCAAGGGACTTATACAGAGTATTGTATGTTGTCCAGCGTCCATGAGGACAGAGGGGTTGGTTCTCATACTATATTCGGTTTACTTATGACTTCACTAGTTATTAGATAGGTGTTTCATAGAAACACAGGGTCCAAGTTTTGAGAAGTTATAGGTATATGGATAAAGTAGAGAACCAGCTGTTGCAAGTATCGGGATTCTTCAAGTTGATCGAAGATGTAGATACTTGAGTATGGTATTCAGTTGATAGTAGTGATTAAGAGAACTTGCTTCTCTTTCACGTTACTCATAATTGGAAGTATTCCTAAGTTGAGTAACGCTGATCGGCCTCCTTCCATTTAATAGACATGCACTGGAGAAAGATGCATGATTTGAATCTGGTTCAATTAAATCAGTGCCTCTGGTTCTATATTGGATATAGAACAGTTCATATCTTAACGATGTTAAGGTACGGGGAGTTGTCTAGCTTATGCTTAAAACCAGACTCTGGATAACTCAAGGCACGTTTCTGTAATTGCTGTTTGTGGGTTGACCCAGGCTATAATGAGGGTTGACTTTCTACCATCTGGAAGATCAATAGTGATATTGTTCTAGACTCGCCACAGTTTTAACAAAAATGGATTTTTTCAGAAAACAGTAGTGGGAGTATGGTAGAACTGGAAGTGATTCCAGAACCGCAAACGATTACTGAAGATTTGATAGGAACCTAAAGATTCAATCTGGTTTGACATTCCATTAGCCACTCCGCAGATATGGTAGGTAACCTCAGGCACTCGAGAGGTACTTCGGTATGCTCAAGGATGGTGACAGACAGGTTCTTGTTTACCCAGACTTGCCATTGCTGTTGTTCCAGACTGTGAGACCCGGCAGGAGGATGAGTATAGCGTCGTTCTAAACTGGCTTTAGAAGTGTACGTCTATATGACTCTGCCAGAGGGTTGTCGTAGTCAGTGGGAGCAGCGGAAGCATTGGTGGACAGGTGGCTTATGTCTATTTACAGACTAAAGCAGATGTAGCGGAGATAGATCATCTATTTCTGATGTGACAGTCATAGGTTTGACTTCATCAGAATAGGGGATGGATCTGTTAAGAAGGTAGTAGCGTGTGATGTCCTGGTATTTGGATGACATACACAGAGGAGGAAGTGAAGTTCCTATACTACGATCGGTTATACTTTGGTCGTCACACAGTGGTTTCTCCACATAGGAATTGGGTATTATATTATACATTCTGGTTACTTGATCTATGGTTTTAGATCTAGATTTGGGAAGTGTCCCAATCAGGGTACTTAGACAGCATTCTAAGAGTATTTAGAATGGACGACTCCTGGTACGGTAGTATACCTGCAGGTGATGGAGTCACCCTCTCTAAAGCTGTCTTACTGACTAAAGGGGAGAGGGATGTGCATGATTGGCAGATCACTTGCTTAGACAATTGAGTCAATCATGAGATGTCAAGTACCACACCAGATGTTGTTTTTGCGGTAGATGCAATAAATTGATATTAATTCAATCCTGGAGAAATGATCGGAAGCAGTTTTTAGAACATAAGTGGATGTTCTAGGGATATGATAACAACAGACTCTTTTAGGAGACAGTTATCATTCCAGGCTTCCAAGGTGACCTAGACGGCAGAGTGGCTGTCAGAGTTGTAGTTTTCCCTCTGACGAGGGGCAGTATTTTGGACAGGTGATACAGGCAGATACTGAGGGAGGGATGGCGCAGGATACTGATTAAGTTCAGTTGACGATACAGTCTAAGAAGTTTGGATTTGGAGTTCATTTATGAGCTAGGTCCCATCAGACATCCAAACACATTCTAAGACAGGTATTGCTCATTTCGGAAGATGGCTTTCTCTGCGAACTTAAGATATAGAGAGACATAGAAAGAAACATTAGAGCGGATCCATTCACTGAGGCTATTCCTCGAACGCAATAGTTTCGCAAATGGGTTTTGTGAAACTTATTAGTAGAGTAGTTGGGTGTTCGGTATCATACGGGCTGTGAGTATGCGACATCGCAATAATTAGCCTTGAGTGCAAATGGGAGATTGTTGGAGATAATGCCCTCAGAGTCAATTATTGGATCACAGGCACGTGATTGCAATGATTGAGGGAAGACCTATCCCGGTAGGACAGTCTTACTCAAGATGATAGTATGCTATCTGGTTTATCTTTATCATCGTGTACTGCTTTAGGTGACCTGACAGGTCGCTATTACATGTTGGTTGAGCCCCTAGGATTCTTGCTTGACTTCCAGCAGTATGAGGGCGATCATATACGTGAGAGCTGGTAGTCTATAAGCACATCCTTAAAAGGTTCCTAGTCGTGGGAGTTTCGAGACATGGCATCAATTCTCCAGAGTAGACTAGTGTATACAGTCGAGACCCCGACGAGGGGCGGTGGCCGGTCTCACAAGCTACTGGTGTCAGTTGGTTCACCTAAGATGTATACAGGTGCTCATTGGGTTATGAGTACACCGGACAGGACTCGCCGGGAACCTGCTAGTTGTTCTTATACCTGACGTCAGATAGCAGTTCCCTGGTGACATGTGTACAGGTTAGTTCATCGACCTGAGGATCGTCATTTGTCTCGTTTGAGATCCCACTGTACTTTGATTACTACCCTACCACGCTCAAAGGAGACGTGCAAACAGGTTTTAGTTGGGTACAGTCCCGAGCCACATGGAGGCAGTGAGCGGATCTGCAGGGGTTCATCTCTCCCGGTATTGGGGGTGAGGTCGCGCTGTGTCTAGGAGAGCCAGTACATGAAAAGTCCTTGGCCAAGGCAGGAGATTTACTGGTAGGTATTCCAGTAGTATCTCAGGGTGTTCTGGGCTACACTCCGACACGACTTGTACCGCTTTTGGGGGTCTGACTTTTACCAACCCCCTAGGCCCGCCATGCGATGCTCATAGACGAACGGACCGGACTGTACGGATATTGTCACTGACAGGCTCAGTAGGGTGTCAGGATGAGTTCGCTCATCGACGTCCCATTTGGTCAATAGCTGGTTTCCCGTCACGTATGGCTAATACCTCTGACGTGCTAGTGGTTAAATCCACAGCCACAGTATTGACGAGTCTTTAGAGCCCCCACAGACAGTTGCTCAAGTTTCGGGCGAAACGCTGTAGAGGCCGTAAGGAGATATGGCAGGGTTCGATTAGATTCGTGCGGCATTTCACGGATCAGGATCGGACGGTTAATACTAGCGGGCTTTGGTTTAAGACGGATCCTAGTATTGTACAGTGTAGATTTTGTCTCATTGCATTTGTATTCGATCGGAATACAAATGCGGGTATGTATATACAGTAGCGGGGTTTTCCTGTAATTTATTACGGGATCAGTTTTCCGAAGTTGCCAGTTTGCTTTCCGTTTCAGCCATATTTCTTTGTATTATTCATTGGCTGAAGTTTGGTGGAGGGCTTATTTGCATTTGTGCAAATAAGTATTTTGGAGGGTTGTCTTTGCACATTGTAGTGTCATGATGGTTGCACCATCCCTTGACTTCTTGACTTCTTCATGATTGCTTTACTTTGGAGTAATGATGATGGTTGGTGGAGTGTGGGTTTGAGTGTGTGATCATTTCTTTTCATGATAACATTTTGATCTCTCTCTTGCATTATTTTGGTGAGGCTCTCTCTCATTCTCTCAACCTCTTCTCTTCCTCATGCCATGGCCGGCCAAGGAGAGAGGGGCTGCCCATTTTTGTGTAGGGGATTTTGGTTCTCTTCATGTATGCAAAATCCCCAAGTTCATCCACAAAAATTCCACACTTCATTACCTGCACTAAAAGGGCAACTTCCAATACCCCAAATGAGACATAGCTTTCTACACTATATTCTACAACAAATCTTGGGCACGTCGACTCGCCAACTTCGTGCCCGAGTTGCCTCTGTCCAGAGGTGGGAGCTCGTAAAAGAAGCCGGCGATGTGGTGCCCTTCCGGCGACGTGGTGAAGACCGGAGATTCCGCGGGGAGATCGGGACGACGACGAGAAGACCGAAGGACACGGATCGCTCGGTATATCTCTCTACCCTTTCTCTTGTTAGCTAGGACTAGATTAATGGCCCGATCCGGGTTTATAGTGCGCGGTGGTGGCGGTTTTAAAAGTTAAAGTAAATCATCGCTTCCGCATTCCGGCGTTGGATTGACGGCCGGGGCGCCGCCGTGCACTTACACATTTGACTTAGGAGAATATGAAATGATAAGTGAGTCATGATGGCTACAAATTTAAAGAGAATCAAGTGTGGTGTTTATTTAATGTGATGAATGAGTATACGATGTGATTATGATGACTTAGTGTGATATGTGTTAGTTATATGTATGCCCTAGAGGCCATTACTGTACATTGGATGTATATTGTAGTGGATGCTGGGACATATATAGGTAGGACTTTCTTGCTCGACATGATAGTACGCTATCTGGTTGCTCTTTATCTTAACATGTATACTTTCTGTCTCTCTGTTACATGTTGATAAAGCCCTTAGGATGTGTACTCGACTTCCAGGACTATGATGCAGATCATACTAGTGGGGCCCGGGTAGTCCATGAGTACATCCTTCAATGTTCCTAGTCGTGGGAATATCGAGACGGAGCATCGATATTCCAGAGTAGACTAGCGCATATCTTCTCGACCCATGTGATGGGCGATGGATGATCCCATATCCATTGGTGTTTGACATCAGAGATGGTATGCGGGTGCTCAGTGGAGACTGGGTACACTGAACGGACTCGCCGAGAACTCCCAGATGGTATTATACCTTACGTCAGATGGCAGTTCTCTAGTGACACTGGTACAGCTTAGTCTGTTGACCCGAGATCATCATAGAGTCTTGTGTGTCTCCCACTGTGCTTTGATTTCCACCCTACCACGGCTCTACTGAGTCGTGCAAACAGGTGGTTTTTGGGTACAGTCCCGATTCACATGGAGGCAATGAGCGATTGGAGGGGATTCGTCTCTCCCGGTATTGGGGGTTGATGTTGCGCTATGCACGACTGGCCATAACAGGAAATCCCTGGCCAGGGTTGCAGTGATATACTGGTAAGAGTTATCAGTAGTTTCACGATTGTTATGGACCTCACGTCGGCATGACTTATCGAGCTATTGAGGTCTGACGTTTACCACCCCTAGGCGAGATATCCGACATATCAGATGAACAGACCGGACTGTACGGTAATTGTTATTGGTTGGATTCACAGGAGTGTGAGCGGGCTTGCTCGTCGATCTTCTGATCGCTCAATACCCGGGTGGCCGTTACGTTTAGCAGACCGCTTGCGGCTTGTGGGTGTTTGATATGACCATCACCTGCTGCCGGCGTATTGATGAGTCTTTAGAGTCCTACATAGAGGTTTCCTGGCTCAAGCGAAACGAAATAGGAGCGCATATGAGATATGTGCGGGACCGAGAATAATGCGTGTATGTGATACCGTATTCTATTCTCGCGATGAATGTATCGATTGGTTTTATGCGATATAATCTAGTTATCGAATCGAAGATTGATTCGATAAGTCGATACATTGGATACTAGTCGGTTATATGCGACATGATCGGATCATTGAATCAAGTGTTGATTTAATGATTTAATGTATAATTATATATTTGATATATTACTTTACATTAACTAGTATTGGTTCACTCAAGATTGACTTTCTCACTTGAAATGCACAAGTTGTATATGTGATATATTTTTGTGCACTTGTTTGTATCATGTTTGATGATACATGAAAACTTGGGTTTGTGTAAGACTTAAACCATGTTTAGTGATTGGTTAGGGTTTCATTTCACTTATTTATTTATCTATTTATTTTGGTTGAAAGAAATAGGAAAAACAAAATGGTTGCTTTCATACAAGAAGCTTCTTGATGCTTCATGCATCTTTGACTAAGTGACCATTTTTATCTTCATCTCCTAACCCTAACCATTCAACTAAACCCTAGTTAATTGTTTACACTAAACCATGGTTGCAAATATGATAAGTATCATTTTATTTTCTATTTTCAAAATACTTATCATATTCTTCTTCTTCTTCTTCTTCTTCTTAAACAAGAAGAAAGCTTGCTACCATTAATGGCAACATGAGAAAAAGAGTGAGAAATCCAATTCTAAAGTGAACCCACTTCCTATTTCTTTATCCTCTACCACTTGCCAAGTAGTATAGGGTGTTTTCTTCATAAGTTTCATGACTTGGTAAAGTTGGAGCTTGATCTTGAGTTGCCTCGACGTAGATCATCTTCGGCATCGAAGTCGACGACCTAGCCCGATCATTTCTCCAACCAAACCTTCGCCAGAGTCCAGATTCTGATAGGTACAGCGGAGGGACGTCATCACGGAGCCTAGGAAGTGGAGGACCGGATCTACAAAGGTTGTAGTCACTTTCCTTTAGCAATAAAGTTGTTTACTTGCTTGCATCGCCTTATCATCTAGTTAACGATCCGTATTAGGGTTTGTAGGCACATGAAAAATTTTGAATTGGGCATGTTTGATCTGTTGTGAGACCTCATTAGTGTGCCTAGGAACCCTACAGTGGTATCAGAGCTACTAGGCATTGGATGTCGACCTATGGGGGGTTCTCACTGTGTGACAGTGTGGCGAAGCATAGGCTCTTACCCCCAGGGTGTCCCGAGACCGGAAGGTGTTCCGGCGGGTTGTAGTCCTCGCGAGGGGGCATGCGTAAAAAGTAGCTGCTGAGGGACCCGTTGGTGCCACGGCGACCCCATTGGATGGGGTGGCTGCCTGACCTACAGTGGTATCAGAGCCTAGCTAGAGCCTTAGGCGATGCGTAGACGGAGTTAGAAGTCCGATCGAACCGAAACCCTAATCTCAAATTGCTCTCTGAACATTTTTTGAAATCGGGGATTTTTGAGAATTAAAAATATGCAGAAAAATCAGCAGGAGTTTCTAAGAATTACTGTGAAGCACGTGCGCCTGATTCAATCAAAGCGCATCGGAACCGCGGCATTAGCATGGCTAATGCGGCGGTTCCGCGGCCACATAGTCGCTTCTTCCATTTATTTTTGCACAGTAATTCCTATATTTTGGTGCTGTATTTTCTGGGAATTTTTAAATCTTACTCAATAGTTGAGTTTTCTAGGTTGTATTGGGAGTTCGGAGATTCGATCGGATTGTCTAATTTGGCTGTGTTTTTTCTGGGTATTTTTAGAGCATGTTAAAAAGTTCGACCGGATATAAATACCCAGTTTTTCCCCTGCCGGGAAATTTCCAATTGTTGGATTTTTCCGTAGTTTAATAACGTTCTAAGTAGTGCAAGTAACGCGATGGACCCTCTAGAAGACAACAAACATTAACTCGATTATGTGACCGTCTTGAACTGCCCTTTGAACCTTCGGGTTTGGGGCAGTACGGCGTGCCACATGTGAGGCGTTGGCTTGACCCTTCTACGGCTGGACCGTTGGTACTGAGGCATGAAGTGAATGTTTTTAAACTTATTTCATGTGTTGAGAAGTTTCGGGAAAACTTGGGTGTTCGATTGTTCGATCGGAAAGTTTAATATTTTCTATTTATCCGAAATGTGATACAATATTTGGAATCCACAAGTAGTTATGAGATAACTGAATGAATGTTATAAATATAGCAGTTTAGTCTCACTTGATCGGTTGCCACGGAATTTTGATGTGATCAAAAGTCCGTCGCAATCACGTAGCGTACGCGGATACTCGCCGGGTAAACTTAATAGACAGCCTCACCCTATAGCCCCGACCAAGTGACTGTAGGAGAACCCCGTCGCCGAAAGCATCCGTTCGGGTGCTCGCGGTAGCTGTGTTCCGCCTTAGTGCACTTCGTCGACGGTATCGGGGGTGCGGCCGTCCACTAAAGTTTGCGACGAGCATTCGATCAGGATGTCGGGAATCTTGTTGAATTACCCGACCTGATATTGAAAAGAGTTTTCGATAATGAGACTAAAATGCGGGGTTTATAATTGTTAGGCATGCGATGTCTAAGGGATTCATTTGGTTAGGCATGCGATGTCTAAAGAGTTTGCGGATTCCAACTGTTGTAGTTTTACATTTTCTTTTCTGTGACCGTAAGTGTAATATGTGATATCGTCGGTTTCGTTGCTATATGTCAACAACAATTGGGATGCGCATATTTACTTACGTTGATGACATGTGATGTTATGTGTTGCTGGATATGTTATATTGGATCGTCGTGTTCGAATAGCCGGGGGTTTTTTATGTGAGATGAGTGTTTTTCATTTTCATTCATGTAAAAAACTTGTATGTAATATTCTTTTATTGGGGCACTTCCAAGTTGCGGAAGATGTCACCGTTGATGTATATTATTTACTTTTCCGCATTAGGATAGACCCAAGGAGGGGAGCACAAGTAACCGGGTTCTAGGGTCCAGTGGGAGGCCATCTCGAGGAGTCGAGTTCGGGTCTCCTAACCCTAGAATTGGTAGGGTTGCTTGCCGCTCTCGTATGGGTCTAGGGGTGTGGGATTGGCTATTCATCACGACCGTGGAATCCGTGTTTTATACTGGCTCGTATTAAAAACCCGGACGTCCTAGTATATCCAATATTTCATATGATATTTTCTGCTGCGATATCTGTGATGTGATCATGTGATTTTTTCAGATAGATATGGTATATAGTATATATGATATATTTTATAGACGTTGCTTATGTTTTACACCCGCGCTAGCCGTGCCTCGTTCTGGCGTTAGTTACCTAACCTAACGGTGCAGACGGGACATCGAGGCGAATGCGGATGGCATAAGCGTACGTTATATTTATCTGTGGTGTTTAGGTGGACTTAAATGATGGGATATTCATTAATGAGATTAATGAAAGAAAATAAACCTAATTGATGTTGTGGAATCGAATTTCAAAATAAAACAGGTAGCTATAGTTCTTGCTTTGCATCGCGGTGTTCATTGTAGAACATCCTGCACCTTATTCGATGAGGAAAGGACCGAGATCCCTTCACCGGGAGTGACTCCTTTAGCAATAACTGGCAGATGCTACACACTCGGTTTGTCTTTTGATTGCTTCTATAGTTTCTGCTTTGCACAGTGATATATATGATATATCCCGCACCTCATTCGACAAGGAAAGGGCCGACGATCCCTTCACCGGGAGTGACCCCTTTAGCAAAACTAGAAAAGCTTCAAAAACATTCCATTTAAAAACCATTTGATTCTGCAACGAGATCAAGTTCAAAGCGTTAAAGGTTTTCATAAAAACCATTCGCAACCCTCCGTCATTTTAGGAAGTAGAGTACTTAGTATTCGTGCTGTGTTTGTTGATCTTAGTTAAGGCACAGTGTACGGTAGCTAAGTGATGTCTTCCTATACCGCATATGATGCGATTAGTTAGGACAGTCGCATGACTTTGTTGACCTTAGTTAAGGGTCATGTGGGTGGGTCTAATTAATCACGAAATGACGGGTAGAACTTGACTAGTACTTATGATTTGTTGACCATAGTTAAGGTCATAAGTGCTAGGGGTAAAAATCTTTATCAAGAGTTTCAAGTGTTGAAATTTGCAATGAGATTGCATACCTTCTATGTGATAGTTGGATCCCGATACCCACTGCGAGTAATTGTTACTCCTGGGAGAGTTTTGCACTTTGCAATTAGCCGATCAAGTAGGTGTCTAGAAAGGTGTCAACGGGGTTACGCCTCTGGGAAAACGAGGTTTATTGTAATTAGGTCCGTGCGAAAGCACGGGGAACCTCCCTCAAAGTACCGACACTGGCCTGGCCGAAAGATTGGAGAACTTGTAGAGTGTAATTAATCCCGGCTAGTCTTTCTTTTTAAGGTTTGAAGGAAGATTTGATAAAAACAGTGGGAGCCATCCTGATTAGATAAAATATATAACCAATCTAATCTTGCAAAAGCGCACGCAGAATGTTTTCTTCTCTCTCTCTCCTGGTAGCGACCATATCATGCCTTAATCAAGATAATAATATGGATGTATTGACCAAACCCGCTTGTTATACTGAGCTGGGAAACGTTGGTCCCGTTCCAACTTATAATTGTTATAAGACAGAGCAGGAAATAGGGAAATACCAGAATTCCTATGCCGCCCAAACGAAGAAAGTGCATATGATGCATCTCCTTCGGGTGTGTTCATTACAAAGAACTGTTTCTCAGTATCCTCTGCATCCAGGGTATTTGATACCGGATCAGGATCCCAGATATGTAATCTGTTACATAGGGCTACAAAAAGGTAGAAAAACTCAGAACGGGTGATAAGTTTCATGAGACAGAAAACGTTGCAAGTGTTGCAGCCAAGTCTGCTGGTCACTGTCACCCTGTATTACCAATACATTGATTCTGAACAAATGCTATTAGATACCGAACCTGATATACAAAATCATATCAGTCTCTTTATTAGTAAAGAAATAATAAAATTTTGTATTGATGGATAATGTTTTGAACATTTCCTATATCAAAAGTTGATCGGTTCAGGCACGTTATCTAAAAGTATTGACGTTCTAAATCAAACTACAGTTCCTAGTATACAGAACACACACAAGAGGAAGAGTTCAGAAATGAACGAATCCTTCTTGAGGCATTGTAGACTAGGTCATATCAATGCGACCCGACTGGCTGAAGTTACATTTTAGATGCATATTTAAATCAGTTTGAATTTACATCTTGTGAAACTTGCCAGTCATGTCACAAAGATTAGATGACCATATCTCCGTTTACTGGAAACAGAGAAAGAGTTAGTAAACTCTTGGGACTGATACATGATGATGTATGTAAGGTCTCTTGTCTACACATGCCAGGACTGGTTCTTTATAATTCATTACGTTCTCTGATAATCTCTCAAGATTCAGTCATATGTTCCTGTTGAAACATGAGTCCGAACCTTTTGAGATATTCACAGAATATAAGCTAGAAGTAGGGAATCAATATAGGTATAAGTATTATGTCCTATGATAAGATCAAGGAGGAGAATACTTGTGCATGGCAATCCTGGACTATTCTAAAAGAAAATGAGATTCTCTCTCAGTATTACTCCTCTGAATACACCACAGTACAACGGTGTATCGGGGCGGAGCAATCGCACAATATTAGATACGGTGTGCTCTATGATGAGTATTACTGAGTTACCTATTTCCTTTTGGGGTTGTGCACTTGAGAAGCTGCATACCTATTGAATTAGGTTCGAATCAAATCTGTGCCTACCACTCCATATAAGATATGGTATGGGAAGAGCCTATCTCTTAAGTAAGTTAAGATTTAGGATTGTCCGGCCTATGTCTAAAGCAAAATCCGGAAAAGATCGAGGCAAGGTCAGTTCTGTAGAATTGGAAAGGTTCCAGCTATACAAAACTGCAGCTGATGATTTGACAGAACCAAAGGATTTAATAGTTCCCGACGAACCTCAGCCTCTCCGCCGATCTAGAAGGGTTCCTCATCCGCCTGAGAGATACCTCGGTTTCTCGATGACAGTGGGAGCGAGGAATGCATCATGAGATGATGACCCAGCTAGTTTCGAGCAGGCCATCGAGAGTAAAGGACTCTGTAAGAATGGCTGGATGCTTAGCGATATGAGATGGAATCCATGTACACCAACAAAGTATGGACTTTGGTTGCTATATCTGAAGGGTTAAATCCCCATCAGGAGCAAGTATATCTTGAGAAGATTACTTGGGGTAGATGGAAAGGTTGAGACTTTCAAAGCTAGACTTGTTAAAGGTTTTCGTCATCGACCAGGCGTGGATAATGATGAATTTTTTTTCCAGGGACTATGCTTAAGTCCATCCAGATCCTACTTGCCATTGCTACATACCATGACTACGATATCTGGTGGTTGGGTGCCATGACTACTTTTCTACATAATGATTTAGAAGAGAACGTCTATAAGAACACAGCCAGAGGGCTTCGTAAACAGTGGGGTCAGCGGAAACGTGTGCAAGTTGCTTTACATAATAAAGCAGGCATCGCGGAGTTGGAATGTCTGTTTTGATGTGATAGTCAAAGTGTTTGACTTCATCAAAATGGTAGATGAACCTTGTATATACAAAAAGGTAGTAGGGAGTATGGTGGTGATCCTTGTAGAGTACGTAGATGACATACTCTTGATAGGGAAGGAGTTTCCTATGCTACGCTCGGTCAATCTCTGCTTATCACAAGGATTCTCCAAATAGGATAAAGGTGAATCACTGGAAAGGTTCCAGGGTGATAAGAGTAAGTCCATGCTACCTCTCCCGGTACTTTCGGGCATGCGGAATTTGATAAAAAAAACGATTTTCTTAGAGGTGGTAACATGGACTTAAAACCCGGATCTTTGTTAAACATCTAACTAACAACCTAACTACGAGTTTCTAACTACTCGGTTAGGGGGTTATACCTTTCTTTATCTCGAACTACTTCGTCTTCAAGCCTCGATGGATGTCCGGATCGCCTTCACTCCGTCGTCTCCTTGCGCCGAAGATAGATCCACCTCGAAAGCTTCTACCTTTGGCTTCTTCTTCGGTCTTTGAAGAAACTAGTTCACTTGGTTTGGTAAACCTTGTGAACTAGAGTGAGTAGAGAAGAGTTTGTATGGGATTTATCTATGGTTCTTGGTTCTCAACTCATGAGACAAGTGAACCATAGAGTCAAGAGAGGGAGAGCAAGAGGAGGAAGATGAGAGCTCAAGAACAAGAGAGAGAATGAGCATGAAAGAATGAGAGAAGACTTTTCTCATTTGGCTCTCATAATCCAAAACAATCATAACACATCATATCAATCAAGTATTATGTGATGGTTTAAGCAACCATAGCCATATCATTTCATGCACAAAAGAGCAAGCAAGCAAAAGTCTTTGCCATGAAATGATAGCTATAGTTATCATGATGGTCAACTAGTCAAGCCTAGTCAACCGGTCAACAAAGTCAACAAGTAAACAAAAGTCAACAAAGTCAACAACTCAACAACCATGTCACCATAATACCTAATTAATATAATTGTTAATCACATATCATATTCTCATTAGGGTTGAGCAAAAAGTCAATAGTCAACTGTCAACGGTCAACAACCCTAATGAGAATCCTCCGCCTCTGTCTCTCCGTCAACTGTGCATACACACCCGCATCCGCGTTCCGAGGAACACGAATACAAACTGGATAAATCCAATCCCAATACATACACTAGGATCTGGCTTAAACCAAAGCCCGCTAGTGTTTACTGTCCGGACACTGTACGTGCACAAGTGCACGGATGTGACCGAACCCTATCGCAAAACCATGCGACCTGCCGCAAAACCATGCGACCTCTACTCTTTTGCCTAAAGGCGAATAGCTTTCTGTGTGGGACTCTAAAGACTCGACACTACGCTGGCAGTGGGTTTAACCACAGACCGCAAGTGGCACTAGCTGTGCGTAACGGTCCCCAGGTAGAAGCCGACAAGAAGACTGACGAGGTGAAACCCATCTGAACTCCTACTGAGCCTGAATGTGACATTCTCCGTACAGTCCGGTCTGTTCGTCTGATACATCGCATGGCGGGCCTAGGGGGGCGGCAAACGTCAGTCCCATAATAGCGGTACAACTCGTGTCGGAGTGAAGCCCAAAACACCCTGAGATAACACTGGAAGCCTACCAGTATATCTCGATTGCCCTGGCCAGGGACTACTCGTGTAATGGCTCTCCTAGACACAGCGCGATGTCAACCCCCAATACGGGGAGAGACGAATCCTGTCTAACCGTCACTGCCTCCAAGTGCTTCGGGACTGCACCCAACTACCACCTGTTTGCACGACTCCTTTGAGCCGTGGTAGGGTAGTAATCAAAGTATAGTGGGAACACACTCGAGACGAAGTGACAGTGACAAGTCAGCGGACTAAGCTGTACTCATGTCACCTGGGAACTGATAACTGACGATAGGTATAATACCAACCGGTCAGTTCCCGACGAGTCCTGTCCAGTGTACTCGTAACCCAACGAGCACCCGCATACTATCTCCAGTACGACGTACTGACGGCTGTGGGACAGACCGTCTCCCACTCTGGGATGAGAAGCGCATGCGCTAGTGTACTCCGGAGTATCGATGCCCTGTCTCGATAGTCCTGCGACTAGGGACCTGCATAAGGATGTGCTTATAGATTACCCAGCCCCCACTAGTGTGACTGCCATCACAACGCTGGTAATCAAGCAAAGATCCTAAGGGCTCCACTAATGTGTATAGGTGATATACTAAAATAAACACAAGTACACATTGAAGTAGAAACAAACCAAGTAGCATACTACAATTTTGAGCAAGATTGTATATACAAGGTGAATATCCCAAGCTTCCATTAAGTAATATACAAACTAGTATGATACAGTAATGGCCTCTAGGGCATATACACTAACAATCTCCCACTTGCACTAAGGCCATGTACTGGCGTATCGAAGACCTATCATCTCGATCAGCCGCTCGAACCGAGTCTGGGGCAAGGCCTTGGTGAATAGATCTGCACTGTTATCTTCTGATTTTACTCTCTTTACCTCGATCTCCCGGCGATCAATGATCTCCCTGATCAGGTGGAACCGCCTCAAAATGTGCCTGGACTTCTGATGGGACCTGGGTTCCTTCGCTAAAGCTATAGCGCCGTTGTTGTCACAATACAGCGGTATTGGATCAACACTGGTAGGAACCACCTGAAGTTCCGTGAGGAACTTCTTCATCCAGACAGCTTCCTTTGCGGCATCGCAAGCAGCTATGTACTCCGCTTCCATGGTTGAGTCAGCAACGGTTTCCTGCTTGGAACTCTTCCAGCAAACCGCCCCTCCATTGAGGGTAAAGACATAACCCGACATGGACTTGGAGTCATCCTTGTCACTCTGGAAGCTGGAGTCAGCAAAGGCCTCAATCTGGAGGTCTTTTCCGCCATACACCAAGAACATCTCCTTAGTCCTTCTCAGGTACTTGAGAATGTTCTTTACTGCTATCCAGTGTTTCTCCCCTGGGTCCGACTGATACCGGCTTACAACGCTCAATGCGTATGCTACATCTGGTCTGGTACATAACATCGCATACATAATAGAGCCTACCGCAGATGCGTAGGGTATTGATAACATGCGAGCCCTTTCCAAATCAGTCTTGGGAGACATCTCTTTGGAGAGGGTGATTCCGTGACAAGCCGGTAGATTACCGCGCTTGGAATCTTCCATACTGAATCGTTTCAGTATGGTGTCAATGTACCTTGACTGTGAAAGTCCCAACATTCTCTTAGATCTATCACGATAGATCTGGATCCCCAGAATGTAGTTGGCATCGCCCAGGTCCTTCATGGAGAACCTCTGTGACAAGAATCCTTTGACTGACTGTAGCATAGGAATATCATTTCCTATTAGGAGAATGTCATCGACGTACAAGACGAGGAATACCACATTTCTCCCTACAATCTTACTGTAAATGCATGGTTCATCTGGGTTTTTGACAAAGTCGAATTCTTTGACAGTATCATCAAAGCAGATGTTCCAACTCCGCGATGCCTACTTAAGTCCATAGATGGACTTGAGCAACTTGCACACTTTACCGCTGCTCCCACTCTGAATGAATCCCTCTGGCTGATCCATATAGACGCACTCTTCCAAATTTCCATTTAGGAAAGCCGTCTTTACGTCCATCTGCCAGATCTCATAATCGTGGAAGGCAGCAATGGCAAGAAGGTTCCGAATGGATTTAAGCATGGCTACCGGAGAAAAGGTCTCGTCATAGTCCAAACCAGGTCTTTGACGAAAACCCTTTGCAACGAGCCTAGCTTTAAAAGTTTCAACCTGCCCATCTATACCAATCTTCTTTCTGAAGATCCATTTGCAGCCTACGAGTTTTACCCCTTCTGGAGCAAAGTCCAAAGTCCAAACTTTGTTGGTGTACATGGACTCCATCTCGGTCCGCATTGCATCAAGCCATTTTACCGAGTCACCGCTCTGAATGGCTTGCTGGAAGCTAGTAGGCTCATCATAATCTATGATGCAATCCTCTCTATCCCCGTCTATGAGAAAACCGTAGTATCTCTCGGGCGGATGAGACTGCCTACTACTTCTGCGGAGCGGCGTAGGAATGTCCGGTTCCCCTGAACCTTCTGGTTCTACTAAGGTTTCAGTAATAGCTTGTGGTTCTGGAATTTCTTCCAGTTCTATTGCGCTCCCACTTATCTGATTTTCTAAAAACTCAGTTTCCAAGAAGCGGGCATGACGAGAAACAAGGACTTTTTGCTCCTCTGCGTAATAGAAAAGATACCCCTTGGAGTTCTTTGGGTATCCCACAAACTTGCACTGTACTGAGCGTGCCTCGAGCTTCTCTGCATGCTGCTTTTTTACAAAAGCCGGACATCCCTATGTCTTAAAGGATTTAAGACAGGGTTTCTTCCCACTCCACATCTGATATGGTGTGGTAGGCACTGTCTTAGTAGGAACTTGGTTCAAGAGATGTGCAGCTGTTTCTAGTGCATAACCCCAGAAAGATCGCGGTAACTCAGCCTTACTCATCATGGAACGAACCATATCTAATAGGGTTCGATTCCTCCTTTCCGATACACCGTTGTGTTGTGGAGTGTATGGAGGAGTACGCTGAGAGAGAATTCCATTCTCTTTTATGTAGTCCAGAAACTCGGCACTCAAGAATTCACCACCTCGATCCGATCTTAGGATCTTGATACTTTTGCCTGTTTGTTTTTCTACTTCATTCTTATATTCCCGAAATTTCTCAAAGGCCTCGGATTTGTGTTTCATTAAGAAGACATGTCCATACCTAGAGAAATCATCTATGAAAGTAATGAAGTATGAATAACCGCTTCGCGCATGTGTAGACATTGGACCACACACGTCACTGTGTATAAGTCCCAAGAGCTCGCTCGCTCTTAATCCGTGTCCAGTGAACGGAGTCTTTGTCATCTTTCTCATGAGACAAGATTCACAAGTGGCATAAGACTGGTACTCGAACGGATCCAAGTATCCTTCTTTATGTAACTTAGTCAACTGTGTCTCATTGATGTGACCCAGTCTACAATGCCATAAGAAAGCCTGATTTAATTCTGGAGACTTTCTTTTAAGTGTGTTCTGGACACTGAATATCTGAGCTTGATTCAATACGTATATACCGTTATTTAATGTACCTGACCCAATCAATGCTTGATTTAGGTGGATGTTTACTACATCGCTTACAAAAGCAAAATCATATCCTTCCTTAGAAAGCAAGGATACAGATATGATATTACAAGTCGCACCTGGTACATACAAACAGTCACGCAGAATCAATATCTGCCTAGTTGTCAGTCCTAGGTGATATTCCCCTACGGATACAGCATCTATGCTCATTCCGTTAGCAACCCTGAGAGTCATATCACCTTTCCTGATAACCCTACGGTTTCTCAGACCCTGCAACAAATTACAGATATGAGATCCTGATCCGGTATCCAATACCCAGGAAGTAGGGTTAACTGACAAACAGTTCTCAATTACAAACACACTCGAAGCCGAAGCCACAACATGCTTCGAATTCTGGCTACTGGCTTTACAAGCCCTGCAATCTCTCTGCCATAGTTCATTCCCGTTACAATAGGAACGTCCCTCTTTTACTATATCCAGTCCTGAAACTTTTGCCCTTGCTTTTCGTTTTTCTTCCCTGGTTTCTTTCAGGGTATAAGCAGAGGGCAGGGACTGTAGAATTAGGTCAGTACTTGACCCATTCTCCAACGTGGTCTCCAGGTCCGTGAGCTCAAAATAGCTGGTCTCTGTAAGGACGTTGCCCCCTACAGATGACCCGTCAGCCAACCTCGCTTGAAGCAATTCGTTCGAGGTCTCATATCTTGCGATACGAGATTGCTCTCCATATAAAACTTTGTTATGGAGGAAGATAGAAACTGAGTCCATCTTCTCGTGCTGCCTCTGGTTTGCACCATCAACTGAGGCTAACACTAGGCACTTGGCTTTCGCACAATCCTTTTCCGATGTCCTGCGGATGTAAACATCCGTGACAGGGGAAACTGGACCTGAGACAGCAGGGATTTGATTAGTTAAGAGGTGTCCCAGCTTTTCATGGGAAATGGACATCTGGACAGACCTTTGCCAGTCATAACAGTCAGGTTCAGTCATCTTTTTATCTAGATGTAACCTAGGTGTGGTCACAGGGTCACTGCAATTAAGAGAGAGAGAAGAAAACACTCAGCATGATGCTCTTGCAAGTTTAGAGTGGTTTTTAATTTGTCTAAACAGGATGGCTCCCACTGTCTCTCGAATCCCTCCTCAAAACCAAAAAGGAAGAATTAGTCAGGATCAATCCCACCGTACAATACTTGCTTAACCGTTCGGCCAGGCTGGTGTCGGTACTTTGAGGGAGGTTTTCCAACGCTTTCGCGAAGTTCCTTGATTAAATAACCTCTTTTCCCTATGGGCGTAGCCCCGCTAACACCTTTCTAGACACCTACTTGGTTTATAGCATTGATCGTTAAGTGAGAAATTTTCCAAGGAGTAGCATATACTCATAGTAGGATCAGGATCCAAATATCATCGCGTGACAAAACTGAAGGAATACTACCAGAATCATCACACTCCAAATGGTATGCAACGCTAGCAAGTTTCAGTTCTTTTGAAACTCCCGATGTGGATTTTTGCCCCATGCTCTTATGACCTTGACTAAGGCCAACAAATCATAAGTCAAATGTCAAGTTCTACCCGTCGTTGTCCAGGTTAATTTGAACCCATCCGTATATACCCTTGACTATGGCCAACAAAGTAATACGACTGTCCCAAACCAACGCATCTATCTATGCAACATATGTATATCCACCAGCTACCAATCACTGTGCCTTGACTAAGGCCAACAAACACAGCTTGAATACTGTTGAATATTCATATGAAACGACGGAGGGCTACGAATGGTTTTGGCGAAACCGTGAACGTAGTGAACTTGATTTAGTCGATGGAACAAGATAGCTTTTAAATGGAGTGGCTCAAACTCCGCATTTTTAAAAGTTTGTTTTGAAAAGAACCGAGTGGCTTTTCGAAAGTGTTCCAACGACTTATACTTGGTTTATTTTCTTGCATTAGTTCTTTTAATGCGTGTTTCACTTGCATTAGTTCTTTTAATGCGTGTTATACTTGCATTAGTTCTTTTAATGCGTCCCATCATTTAAACCTACCATTGCAGAAAACAACCAAAATATGACGTACGCTTATGTCATTCGCATTCGCCACGGGGCCCCGTCATTACCCGTTAGGTTACTTAACTAACGACAGAGCGGGGGCTGGGCTAGCACGGCTGTAAAACATAAGCAACGCCTAAATAATATCATATATAGATATATTGCAATGATAGCCATTTCAGATCACAGATGAATACATTGGATATACTAGGAATCCGCAATTCGTACGAGCCTGTAACGAAAAGCAGATTACACGGTCGCGGTGCCCGCGGTGAATAGCCAATAACCCACCCAAGACCTCTACGGGTGCGGCAAACTACCCGCCAAGTACCCGAAGCGAAGCAACCTCCCTCATCCCCGTGAGTAGGCCACTCGGCACTTCGGCATACCCGGTAGTTTGTGCACCCCTCCATGGGTCTATCCTAGGAGCAGAAACAGTAAAAAGAAATTATACAATGACAGCTACAACCCCGACCCGGTTGTGCGGCCATACAAATAATTATTACATCAATTTACAAATTTACATGAATTGAAAGAAAAGAAAACTCTCGTCTCACAACCCCCGGCTATTCACCCGCGACAATCCAATGAATTCATATACACATTCCAGCAACATTACAGATCACAGATTTGTATAACCCCCACTAATCGACATATAGCGATTAGTAGACGTTCAATACAAATATCACATTACAGAAAAACCCGTCAGCTTAAGTCTTTTAGAAGTTCGATCAAAAATACGGATTTTCAGGACCCCAAAAATAAAATTTTCGTTCTGGAAAATCTGGGCAGAAAATATATATTCCAAAAATCCCAAAACAACCCCATAAAAACACTGCACCAAACTTGGACCTCGGCCGAGTCAACTCGGCCGCGGATCCGCGACTGGAGCGTGCTCCCGCCGCGTTTCCACGGCGCTTTGACTCGATCGTTGGACCAAATTTGGTGGGTGTTTACACAAAAGCCTGAGCCGATTTTTAAGATAAAATTTATCAACTTTTGAACAGAATAAAAATCGGCAGAAACTTGAAATTCTCGGGTTCGTTTTCGTGACTTTTTCTTTGATCGATCTTCTAGTTACTTGCTAACATGTTAGATAGAGTTTAACTAGGCTCTAATACCACTGTAAGTCCATGCTACCTCTCCCGGTACTTTCGGGCATGCGGAATTTGATAAAAAAACGATTTTCTTAGAGGTGGTAACATGGACTTAAAACCCAGATCTTTGATAAACATCTAACTAACAACCTAACTACGAGTTGCTAACTACTCGGTTAGGGGGTTATACCTTTCTTTATCTCGAACTCCTTCGTCTTCAAGCCTCGATGGATGTCCGGATCGCCTTCACTCCATCGTCTCCTTGCGCCGAAGATAGATCCACCTCGAAAGCTTCTACTTTTGGCTTCTTCTTCGGTCTTTGAAGAAACTAGTTCACTTGGTTTGCTAAATCTTGTGAACTAGAGTGAGTAGAGAAGAGTTTGTATGGGATTTATCTATGGTTCTTGGTTCTCAACTCATGAGACAAGTGAACCATAGAGTCAAGAGAGGGAGAGCAAGAGGAGGAAGATGAGAGCTTAAGAACAAGAGAGAGAATGAGCATGAAAGAATGAGAGAAGACTTTTCTCATTTGGCTCTCATAATCCAAAACAATCATAAAAAATCATATCAATCAAGTATTATGATATGGTTTAAGCAACCATAGCCATATCATTTCATGCACTCATTTTGCACAAAAGAGCAAGCAAGCAAAAGTCTTTGCCATGAAATGATAGCTATAGTTATCATGATGGTCAACTAGTCAAGCCTAGTCAACCGGTCAACAAAGTCAACAAGTCAACAAAAGTCAACAAGTCAACAAAGTCAACAACTCAACAACCATGTCACCATTATACCTAATTAATATAATTGTTAATCACATATCATATTCTCATTAAGGTTGAGCAAAAAGTCAATAGTCAACTATCAACGGTCAACAACCCTAATGAGAATCCTCCGCCTCTGTCTCTCCGCCAACTGTGCATACACACCCGTATCCGCGTTCCGAAGAACACGAATACAAAATGGATAAATCCAATCCCAATACATACACTAGGATCTGGCTTAAACCAAAGCCCGCTAGTGTTTACTGTCCGGACACTGTACGTGCACAAGTGCACGGATGTGACCGAACCCTGTCGCAAAACCATGCGACCTGCCGCAAAACCATGCGACCTCTACTCTTTTGCCTAAAGGCGAATAGCTTTCTGTGTGGGACTCTAAAGACTCGACACTACGCTAGCAGTGGGTTTAACCACAGACCGCAAGCGGCACTAGCTGTGCGTAACGGTCCCCAGGTAGATGCCGATAAGAAGACTGACGAGGTGAAACCTATCTGGACTCCTTCTGAGCCTGAATGTGACATTCTCCGTACAGTCCGGTCTGTTCGTCTGATACATCGCATGGCGGGCCTAGGGGGTAGCAAACGTCAGTCCCCTAATAGCGGTACAAGTCGTGTCGGAGTGAAGCCCAAAACACCCTGAGATAACACTGGAAGCCTACCAGTATATCTCGATTGCCCTGGCCAGGGAATACTCGTATAAAGGCTCTCCTAGACACAGCGCGATGTCAACCCCCAATACCGGGAGTGACGAATCCTGTCTAACCGTCACTGCCTCCAAGTGCTTCGGGACTGCACCCAACTACCACCTGTTTGCACGACTCCTTTGAGCCGTGGTAGGGTAGTAATCAAAGTACAGTGGGAACACACTCGAGACGAAGTGACAGTGTAAAGTCAGCGGACTAAGCTGTACTCATGTCACCTGGGAACTGATAACTGACGATAGGTATAATACCAACCGGTCAGTTCCCGACGAGTCCTGTCCAGTGTACTCGTAACCCAACGAGCACCCGCATACTATCTCCAGTACGACGTACTGACGGCTGTGGGACAAACCGTCTCCCACTCTGGGATGAGAAGCGCATGCGTTAGTCTACTCCGGAGTATCGATGCCCTGTCTCGATAGTCCTGCGACTAGGGACCTGCATAAGGATGTGCTTATAGATTACCCAGCCCCAACTAGTGTGACTGCCATCACAACGCTGGTAATCAAGCAAAGATCCTAAGGGCTCCACTAATGTGTATAGGTGATATACTAAAATAAACACAAGTACACATTGAAGTAGAAACAAACCAAGTAGCATACTACTATTTTGAGCAAGATTGTATATACAAGGTGAATATCCCAAGCTTCCATTAAGTAATATACAAACTAGTATGATACAGTAATGGCCTCTAGGGCATATACACTAACAATAAGGACGACTGAATGTCTGTCGCAGGCATTGTCTTTACCCTCAGTAGAGGGACGGTATGTTGGAAGAGTTCCAAGCTAGATACCGTGGCAAACTAGACGATAAAGGCTGGTAACATCGCTATTAAAGATACTATCAAAGTGGAAGTTTGGGTGTATATTGGTTCATAAGATGAAATAGGTTCCTACCATTGCATGACAATGGAAATGTGGATTTGGCCAAGGAACCATGGTCCCATCAGTGACCCAGACATATTCTGAGGCAGCATCACCTGATCATGGAGATAGTTGATCTCCAGGGTGATCGAGGTTTGGAGAGTAGACTTAGAGGACAACACGGCGGATCCACTCACAAAGGCTTTTTCCCAGAGAGAGACTTATATGGGATGGTTGAGTATGTGATACTGCAACTACTGCTACAGATGGCCCTAGTGCAAGTGGGAGATTGTTAGTTATATGTATGCCCTAGAGGCCATTACTGTACATTGGATGTATATTGTAGTGGATGCTAGGACATATATAGGTAGGACTTTCTTGCTCGACATGATAGTACGCTATCTGGTTGCTCTTTATCTTAACATGTATACTTTCTGTCTCTCTGTTACATGTTGATAAAGCCCTTAGGATGTGTACTCGACTTCCAGGACTATGATGCAGATCATACTAGTGGGGCCTGGGTAGTCCATAAGTACATCCTTCAATGTTCCTAGTCGTGGGAATATCGAGACGGGGCATCGATATTCCAGAGTAGACTAGCGCATATCTTCTCGACCCATGTGATGGGCGATGGATGATCCCATATCCATTGGTGTTTAACATCAGAGATGGTATGCGGGTGCTCAGTGGAGACTGGGTACACTGAACGGACTCGCCGAGAACTCCCAGATGGTATTATACCTTACGTCAGATGGCAGTTCTCTGGTGACACTGGTACAGCTTAGTCTGTTGACCCGAGATCGTCATAGAGTATTGTGTGTCTCCCACTGTGCTTTGATTTCCACCCTACCACGGATCTACTGAGTCGTGCAAACAGGTGGTTTTTGGGTACAGTCCCGATTCACATAGAGGCAATGAGCGATAGGAGGGGATTCGTCTCTCCCGGTATTGGGGGTTGATGTTGCGCTATGCACGACTGGCCATAACAGGAAATCCCTGGCCAGGGTTGCAGTGATATACTGGTAAGAGTTATCAGTAGTTTCACGATTGTTATGGACCTCACGTCGGCATGACTTATCGAGCTATTGGGGTCTGACGTTTACCACCCCTAGGCGAGATATGCGACATATCAAACAAACAGACCGGACTGTACGGTAAGTGTTACTGGTTGGATTCACAGGAGTGTGAGCGGGCTTGCTCGTCGATCTTCTGATCGCTCAATACCCGGGTGGCCGTTACGTTTAGCAGACCGCTTTGGGCTTGTGAGTGTTTGATATGATCATCACCTGCTACCGGCGTATTGACGAGTCTTTAGAGTCCTACACAGAGGTTTCCTGGCTCAAGAGAAACGAAATAGGAGCGCATATGAGATATGTGCGGGACCGAGAATAATGCGTGTATGCGATACCGTATTCTATTCTCGCGATGAATGTATCGATTGGTTGTATGCGATATAATCTAGTTATCGAATCGAAGATTGATTCGATAAGTCGATACATTGGATACTAGTCGGTTATATGCGACATGACCGGATCATTGAATCAAGTGTTGATTTAATGATTTAATGTATAATTATATATTTGATATATTACTTTACATTAACTAGTATTGGTTCACTCAAGATTGACTTTCTCACTTGAAATGCACAAGTTGTATATGTGATATAATTTTGTGCACTTGTTTGTATCATGTTTGATGATACATGCAAACTTGGGTTTGTGTAAGACTTAACCCATGTTTAGTGAATGGTTAGGGTTTCATTTCACTTATTTATTTATCTATTTATTTTGGTTGAAAGAAAAAGGAAAAACAAAATGGTTGCTTTCATACAAGAAGCTTCTTGATGCTTCATGCATCTTTGACTAAGTGACCATTTTTGTCTTCATCTCCTAGCCCTAACCATTCAACTAAACCCTAGTTAATTCTCTACACTAAACCATGGTTGAAAATATGATAAGTATCATTTTATTTTCTATTTTCAAAATACTTATCATATTCTTCTTCTTCTTCTTCTTCTTCTTCTTCTTAAACAAGAAGAAAGCTTGCTACCATTAATGGCAACATGAGAAAAAGAGTGAGAAATCCAATTCTAAAGTGAACCCACTTCCTATTTCTTCATCCTCTACCACTTCCCAAGTAGTATAGGGTGTTTTCTTCACAAGTTTCATGACTTGGTGAAGTTGGAGCTTGATCTTGAGTTGCCTCGACGTAGATCATCTTTGGCATCGAAGTCGACGACCTAGCCCGATCATTTCTCCGACGAAACCTTCGCCAGAGTCCGGATTCCGATAGGTACAGCGGAGGGACGTCTTCACGGAGCCTAGGAAGTGGAGGACCGGATCTACAAAGGTTGTAGTCACTTTCCTTTAGCAATAAAGTTGTTTGCTTGCTTGCATCGCCTTATCATCTAGTTAACGATCCATATTAGGGTTTGTAGGCACATGAAAAAATTTGAATTGGGCATGTTTGATCTGTTGTGAGACTTCATTAGTGTGCCTAGGAACCCTACAATACGTCGTTATATAGATTCGAGTCGAGATGTGTTTGTTGATACCTTTGTAGGTCTCCAGATACGAGTTTGACATGGATGTGACCTGAGAGATAGGTATATATATTTATATGGATAATGATTGCATAATGAGTGATATGTCGTACGAGACATAGATCCGTACCCCCGATGTTGTATAGGCTGATAGAATCCCTTTTTGGTTAATTCCGCCGTACGTTATATTACCGTACGCGATGAGTTTTACTTGTTGATTTATCCATACCCCTGATTAGAGGATGCCGTACGATGGATTGTACCGTACGTGATGTTGTGAGACTGGATGCCGATTGATAGATTCACCGACTCGGTCTTGTTGATATGTACACCTTATAGCATTTGATTCACTATATGCATTGTGCTACATTCATGCTATTCTCATTGCATTTCTTATGCCTATGCTAGTACACTACACCATTATCGATGATGCGTATGTTACACTTACACAGGTTGTCGAATCACACTTCATCATCGATAATTGCTATGTCACTTACACAGTAGAATTGCTAAATCATGCTATGATATACTGCCATGTTCACATCACTGTGCTAAGTTACATGATATACTGACATGTACACCCACATACTCTGCTACAGCTACATGTACATCATGCCTACATACTGACATGTACACCCACATATCTTGCTATAGTTGCGTATACCCCTCAGTGGTATTGTATTGACATGTGATATTTGGACGTTGATTATTGTGCTATTGCGCTTATGAAATGCATCATACATACTTGCTTACATGTAGATACTTAAACCTTGCTATAGTTACATGTACACCTCATATGATGTTGCACTTATTTTTCGGAGAATTTGGGAACCGCATGATATATTATAAAGCTGGATTCATTTAAAAGAGCGGTTTTCCCTTAATATGCTCATATTGTTGTTTTATGTTGCATATATCAGTTTTCATGGATTTACGCATTGAGATATGGATTTCATGTGATTTATGGATTTGAGAACCGTGGGGGTATTTCAAGAAATTATGTGTTGTTTGAAAACACGGTTTCTCTTGATATGATATTTCAGTGCGTTTACCATGTGATTTCTCGGTTCTGAGATTGGCATGTGAAACCCGATTCGAGGAGCGGGAGGCACCGTCTGCGGGTACATGGTGGACCCGGTATGGTACCCCGGGGCGAAAGATGATTTCGTGGTGTAGGCGATGAGCCTGGCAGAGGGACCACTACCTACCGGTGATATTATTTGGACTCGGTGGATATATTGGGGATACCGACCGGAGTCATGTTCAGACATGCTACGTGGATTTCGGGTGTCGATGTGGACACTCAGGTTCCATGAGATGTACTGACATCAGGGCCGTTCATGGTGACGGCGCCTGGCAGATGGGGATTTACGTGTCGATTCTAGAAACGGGTTTCATGATGTTTTCGAGTGTCGATGTGGACATTCCGGTTCCATGATTTTGTTGTGTCGCGAGGGACCCACGTTGTTTCATATCCTCATATTTACGTGCATATTCTTGTATGATATTTACATGTAGGAGTTGTTGTGTCAGTGGTTGACATGTGGACGAGATCCACTTGCATACATGCATTAATTATATTGTTGGACGGGATCCACTTGTATACATGCATTGATTATATTGTTGGATGATTATCCACTTGCTGATAGGCATTTACCTTGTGTCGGCACATATGCAGATACGGTCACCCTAGATATCATTGTATTACCTTTATGATTTAGTTGACCTAAGAATCATTGTTTATTTCAATTTCTACCTTGTGATGTTTTTCTATTCACGAGTTGGCAACTCACCCCTGCCACAGTTCTTCCAGGTTGACCGCATGGATCAGTTGAGGCATCGCTGGCACACAGCTATTTTCGGGTGACTTGCTTGTGGTAGGTGGTACATGTTGGATCGTTGTAACATTTCAGAAAAATAAAATATTATTTTTTGGAATTTTTATAATTAAATAATAAAATATTGAATATTTTAATAAGGCGGTATAATTGAATACTGATAAATTAGGAAATTTTTTGAAAATTATGGAAATTAGTAAAAAGAGGATGCTTTATGTGATTCATGCGAATTATGAAAGTTTATGATTTATTTCACACTATTTTAGTGCTAATCGCGATTAAAAATCGCTAATCGGGCTTTAAGCGTGTTTTGTGCACATGACATGCACATGTCATTTTTAGCACATGTTACATTTTAAAATGGTTTTCTATTCATTTTCATATCATGGTTATTGTTTAGGGTTTACTATTGCAAAGAGAAGGAAATAAAAGAAAAGAAAAGATAAAAATTAGTATAATGAGGTTTGGGCAAGTGAGAGAAAGTGAGGGGTCAAGAGAGAGCCATGCCCACTTGTTCCCTTCTTCTTCCTTCATCAATTTCTCCCCCCATTTCCTCATGTGATGCTGCCCCTCTCTTCCTCCTCAGCAAAACCCCCCAAAAGTTCATCAAAAACTACTCAAAAATCCTTCTCCATTTTCATAAAATTTGTGCATAAGCTCTCAAGCAACCCTTTGGACCAAGAAAGCTTGAGTTTTGGTGCTGTAGGAGGATTCATGAGTGTCAAATGTGGTAACCGCTTCACTTTAAGTATAGTATTTCAATTGCTTAAGCCTCTTTTCAAGTTTGAAATCATTTTAGTGGTGTTTAGTGCACTTTGGAAATTACTAGAAAAGGGTTAGGGTTTAAATTGAGTAGTGTGGTGAACTTGAGTGTGTTTGGTGACCTTAAACCCCCTTACAATGTTTTAAACCCAGAACTTACACTAATATTAAACCTGAAAAATAAAATACGGAAAAAATGGAACTTTCATGTCGGTTTGTGAGAACTTAGAATGTGCAGGGGAATCTGGAGTGACCCGAGACCAAAACTTGAAAAGCAAACAACTTCAGAGACCTATTTAGAGCACTACGAGACCACCCAACCAAAACGAAAATCGAGGAGGCCAGAATTTCCATGAGTGTAGCCGGCCACTTGGTTGATTCAGGTGCCCAGGTTGCTTCCATAGCTCACATGCCCCCTATACATCACCCCAGAGTTGTTTGTGCACCATAGTTTTACATTAAACAAAATCTGGAGCATGTTTTCAATGTTGCTGCCTTATTTTTTGTGTTGTTTTCGAATCTAAGTTTTGATATTTGTGGTTGTACTCGGTCACTTAACATTTGTACGTCTATCCTGAGTGTTGTTTGGTTATTTTACGAGATGCAAACCATAGGTTCTAACCTATAGGCTGTTAAGCGTATCGTTTTGGTTTTCGTGTGTCGTTTCATTTTCGAAATTGATTTTAACGCGATACGATACGTTATGATGTGTAGGCACCCCCCACGATGATTAGAGACGATGAAGAAGATGATGGCGGCATCGACATCGGCAAGCAAATCAGGTGAGTAGATATATATCTACGGGGGAAGTAAGGTGGATGGCGTATAGCACCCCCGCAGTTCGTAGAGATGTATACGAATACGTATACACACACACACACACACACACACACACACACACATATATATATATATTATGTTGATATGAATTTATTGATGATAAAGATAGATTCAAGGTGTTCTTGGATAGGTTTAGTGTTAGTTGTGAAACCCTATAGTAGTTGTGGCACCCACAAACGCACACACATACTTGCATACATTCATTCATTTACCTGTACATATATGGGGATATGTATATATACGCACACATGGATATGGGACTATGCATACACATACACACACACGGATTATGAGGATAGTATTTGGGATTTGTGATGAGTCGATGAGATTAGGCTTGAGGCCGTGAGAGCGGTGATGTGACATAGATCGTATTTGAGATACGACATGATGTTTAGCGGGTCCTTTTGGCGTGGTGTTTTCATACACACACAAGCATATACTTAGATTGGTACCAGTATTATACTAGACGTAGATTAGTACCCCGGATCATGATATTTGATAAAGAGGATACCGGTTGAATAATGAGATGATGTGATAGACGTGACTTTTGACCCGTACCCAGATTTGGGAGGCCGTACGGAGAATTTACCGTACGACCTATATATTGATGATAGATCTGCACTCTTAACTCGAGGATGTCATATTATATTAGGGTATCGTATGTGATACTATTGAGGCTGGATCACCGACTATTATAGATTATAAATGTATCGACTCGGATGTTAGGCAGTTTCCTTACCTTTCGTTTAGCCTGTTATCTCAGTCCTGTAGTTCATTTGTAGATGTTAGACTAGATTTGACTCATACCTATTTCAAAACCAACGAATCGTGTGTATTTTAAAGACGGTTCAAGGGATTCTACGGGTATTTCAAAGGATGTATATTTTCTTAAAAACATCGTAGCTCTTATTTTCAAAACACCACGATTCGTATTATTTCAAATGGCAAACCAGTTTTGACACTTGTATAGTATTGTAAACTGATTATTGTTGCGTTATTAATCAGCACCCGCATATTTTTGTTGTTCGCATGCTTATATTGTGTTTTCATATGTTAATATTGAGATCATGCTGTCAGGACACCGGCACCATTACCGATGATGCGTATGTTCTACATACACTTACTTGCCGGCTCACACACATCATCATCGGTAATTGCCATGTGACGTACACTTTAGAGAATATCATTTCATTGATATAGCTTATTAACTGATAGTTTCGACATGATATAGTGTACTTGCTTTATATGCCAGTTTAGACATTGCAGTTATTACTTGCTACTTCATGCATATTATTATTCACTGTTATCCAGTATTATTGAGTTTTATGCCGATATTCATTGTTTACTTGCTATTGATGATTGGATTTCGAATTTTCATGAGATTTTCTGGATTTGGGAGAAAACCGCAAGAATATATATAAATTTCTCTCTCTCTCTCTCTCTCTCTTTAAAATGAAAAGTGCGGTTTTCTCGTGATGTATGAGTCGTCCACCATGAGTTTTCAGGATTGCTGTTGGAGTTCGAGACCCGATTCGAGGTGTTGGATGAACCGTCTCGGGTACATGGTGGGGCCGGTATGGTACCCCGGAGCAAGAAGCTCGAGTTGTATTCGATGAGCCTAGCAGGGGAGCACTACCTACCGGTGATATTATTTGGACTCGTCGGTGATCTGGAGGATACCGGACGGAGTCATGAGATGGATACAGGCTAATCCATTCTGCCGGAGCCCGCGGGATGATCCCGCAGATGATACGGATGCCTGAGATATTGATATTTGAGATTTGAGATTTGAGATATTGAGATTTGATGATACAGGTCAGTCCGGACAGCCGGAGCCAGAGATATTGAGATATTTGGATTTATGTTTTGTGTCGATACTTGACACGGACTTCTCAGTTGATTTCATTGATGTTACTGGATTTATATACATACAAATATCTCATTAAAAATAGAAAACAGTTTTCTCACTCATTTCATTACATTACATTCATACCTCATACATATGATACATTGCTACCTGAGGAACTGACATGAGCACATTGGATTACACTTATGTATTGATGTTTATGTTAGTTATATGTATGCCCTAGAGGCCATTACTGTACATAGGATGTATATTGTAGTGGATGCTGGGACATATATAGGGATGACTTTCTTGCTCGACATGATAGTATGCTATCTGGTTACTCTTTACCTTAACGTGTATACTGATTGTCTCTCTGTTACATGTTGGTAAAGCCCTTAGGATGTGTACTTGACTACCTGGACTATGATGCGGATCATACTAGTCGAGACATGGTAGTCCATAAGTGCATCCTTCAAGGTCCCTAGTCATGGGTGTATCGAGACGGGGCATAGATATACCAGAGTAGACTAGCGTATACCTTCTCGACCCATACAGATGGGCGATGGATGATCCCATATCCATTGGTGTTTGACATCATTGATGATATACGGGTGCTCAGTAGAGACTGGGTACACTGGACGGACTCGCCGAGAACTCCCAGATGGTATTATACCTTACGTCAGATGGCAGTTCTCTGGTGACACTGGTACAGAGTAGTCTGTTGACCCGAGATCGTCATAGAGTCTTGTGTGATTCCCACTGTGCTTTGATTTCCACCTTACCACGTCCAAGAGGGCGTGCAAAACGCTGGCTTTTGGGTACAGTCCCGAATTACATGGAGGCAATGAGCGATAGGAGGGGATTCGTCTCTCCCGGTATAGGGAGTTGATGTTGCGCTGTGTTCGATTGGCTATAACCGGAAATCCCTTGCCAGGGTTGCTGAGATTTACTGGTAAGTGTTACCAGTAGTTTCTCGAACTGTTATAGACCTCATATCGACACGACTTATCGAGCTACTGGGGTCTGACGTTTACCACCCCTAGGCGAGATATGCGATATATCAGACGAACAAACCGGACTGTACGGTAAGTGTTACTGGTTGGATTCACAGGAGTGTGAGCGGGCTTGCTCGTCGATCTTCTGATCGTTCAATACCCGGGTGGCCGTTATGTTTAGCAGACCGCTTGCGGCTTGTGGGTGTTTGATATGATCATCACTTGCTGCCGGCGTATTGACGAGTCTTTAGAGTCCTACACAGAGGTTTCCTGGCTCAAGCGAAACGAAATAGGAGCGCATATGAGATATGTGCGGGACCGAGAATAATGCGTGTATGTGATACCGTATTCTATTCTCGCGATTTGTATCATCGGTAGGTTATATGTGATATAGCCGAGTTACCGAATCAAGTGTTGATTCGATACATTGATACTGGTCGGTTATATGCAATATGACCGGATCATTAAATCAAGTGTTGATTTAATGATTTAATGTTTAATTATATATATTTGATATATTACTTAGCATTAACTAGTATTGGTTCACATTAAATGGATTTTCTCACTCGAATGTGCACATTGTATATATGATATAGTTTTGTGCACTTGTTTGTATCATGTTTGATGATACATGCAAACTTGGTTTTGTGTAAAGACTTAAACCATGTTTAGTGAAAGGTTAGGGTTTTATTTCAATTATTTATTTATCAATTCTTTTTGAGAAAAAGAGAAAAGAAAACAAAATGGTTGCTATCTTACATGAAGCTTCTTGGTGCTTCATGTAACTTTGACTAAGTGACCATTCTTGTCTTCTTCTCCTAACCCTAACCATTCATCTAACCTTAGTTAATTCTCTACATCTAACCATGGTTGATATTATGATAAGTATCATTTTGTTTTCTATTTTTAAAAAAAAACTTATTATATTATCTTCATCATCTTCTTCTTCTTCAAGAAGAAAAAGCTTGCTACCAACAATGGCAACTTGAGAAAAAGAGTGAGAAATCCAATTCTAAAGTGAACCCACTTCCTATTTCTTCATCCTCTACCACTTTCCAAGTAGTATAGGGTGTTTTCTTCACAAGTTTCTTGACTTGGTGAAGTTGGAGCTTGATCTTGTGTTGCCTCGACGTAGATCATCTTCGGCATCGAAGTCGATGACCTAGCCCGCCCATTTCTCCGATGAAGCCGACGCTAGAGCCCGGGATCCGATGATCGCAGCGAGGAGACATCATCACGGAGCTATGGAGGTGGAGGACCGGATCTACAAAGGTTTTATTTTCCGTTCACTCTTAGTTAAGTTGTTAACTAGTTATTGTTTTCGCTTAAACTCTAGTCAACGATCCGTATTAGGATTTCTCGGCACTTGTAATTTTTGAAATTGGTATGGTTGATGCCTTATGAGACCTCATTAGTGTGCCTTGGAACAATACAGTGGTATCCGAGCCTAGCTAGAGCCTTAGGCGATGCGTAGACGATGTTAGAAATCCGTTCGAATCCGAAACCCAAAAAGAATTACACTCTCTGGAAATTTTCTGAAAATTTGGATTTTTGTGAATTAAAAATTGCCAAAAAATTCAGCAGGGAATTCTATGAGTTACTGTGAAGCACGTGATTCTAACTCGACCAAAGATCCGCGGAACCGCGGCCCCACCCTGGGTTTCGCGGCGGTTTCGCGGCGGTTCCGCGGCCATTTTGGTGATTTAGACCACGTGTCTTACACAGTAATTCCTGTCTGGAAGTGCCGAGTCTTCTGGAAATTTTTATATTTTACTCAACAGTTGAGTTTTTGTGGGGTTGTTTTGGGGATTCGATTATTCGATCGGATTGTCTAATTTTGTCTATGTGTTTTCCGGATAATTTTTGAATATGTTAAAAAGTTCGACCGGATACAAATACCCAATTTTTCCTCTGTCGGGAAATTTCCAAGTGTTGGATCTATCCGTGGTTTAACAACTTTCTAAGTAGTGCAAGTAACGCGATGGACCCTCTAGAAGACAACAAACCTTAACTCGATTATGTGACCGTCTTGAACTGCCCTTTGAACCTTCGGGTTTGGGGCAGTACGGCGTGCCACATGTGAGGCGTTGGCTTGACCCTTCTACGGCTGGACCGTTGGTACTGAGGCATGAACTGGATGTTTTTAAACCTATTTCATGTGTTGATTTGTTTCGGGAAAACTTGGGCGTTTGACTGTTCGATCGGAAATTTTAACATTTTCTATTTATCTGGAATGTGATACAATATTTGGAATTCACAAGTAGTTATGTGATAACTGAATGAATGTTATAAACATAGCAATTTAGTCTCACTTGATCGGTTTCCACGGAATTTTGATGCGATCAAAAGTCCGTCGCAATCACGTAGCGTACGCGGATACACGCCGGATAAACTTAATAGACAGCTACACCCCTTAGCCCTGACCAAGTGACTGTAGGAGAACCCCGTCGCCGAAAGCATCCGTCCGGGTGCTCGCGGTAGCGGTATTTCGCCTTGGTACACTTCGTCGACGGTATCGGGGGTGCGTCGCCTACTAAAGTTTGCGACGAGCATTCGATCAGGTTATTGGGAATCTTGTTGAATTGCCCGACTTGATATTGAAAAGTGTTTTCGATTTTGAGACTAAAATGCGGGGTTTATAATTGTTAGGCATGTTATGTCTAAGGAATTCATTTGGTCAGGCATGCGATGTCTGAGGAGGTTGCAGATTCCAACTGTTGTAGTTTTACACTTTCTTTTCTATGACCGTAAGTGTAATATGTGATATCGCCGGTTTCGTTCCTATATGTCAACGACAATTGGGATACGCATGTTTACTTACGTTGATGACATGTGATGTTATGTGTTGCTGGATATGTTATATTGGATCGTCGTGTTTGAATAGCCGGGGTTTTTTTTATGTGAGATGAGTGTTTTTCATTTTCCTTCATGTAAAAACTTGTATGTAATATTCTTTTATTGGGGCACTTCCAGGTTGCGGAAGATGTCACCTTTTGTATATTATTTACTTTTCCGCACTAGGATAGACCCAAAGAGGAGGACACAAGTAACCGGGTTATGGAGTCCAGTGGGAGACCAACTCGAGGAGTCGAGTCCGGGTCTCCTAACTCTAGAACTGGTAGGGTTGCTTGCCGCTCTCGTAGGGGTCTAGGGGTATGGGTTTGGCTATTCATCACGACCGTGGAATCCGTGTTTTATACTGGCTCGTATTGAAAACACGGACGTCCTAGTATATCCAATATTTCATATGTTTCTTCTGCTGCGATATCTGTGATGTGATCATGTGATGTTCTGTGATAGATACAGTATATAGTATATATGATATATTATATAGGCGTTACTTATGTTTTACACCCGCGCTAGCCCTGCCCTGCTCTGCCGTTAGTTACCTAACCTAACGGTGCACGAGGGGACATCGAGGCGAATGCGGATGTCATAAGTGTACGTCGTATTTATCTGTGATGTTTAGGTAAACTTAAATGATGGGACTTCATTAATGTGATTAATGAAAGAAAAAGAAACCTAAGATGTTGTGGAATCGAATTTCAAAATAAAAACAGGTAGCTACAGTTCTTGCTTTGCATCGCGGTGTTCCTTGTAGAACATCCTGCACCTTATTCGATAAGGAAAGGACCGAGATCCCTTCACCGGGAGTGACTCATTTAGCAATAACTGGCAGATGCTACAACTCTCGGTTTGGTTTTTGGTTACTTCTATAGTTTCTGCTTTGCACAGTGATATATATGATATATCCCGCACCTTATTCGATGAGGAAAGGACCGACGATCCCTTCACCGGGAGTGACTCCTTTAGCAAAACTAGAAAAGCCTCAAAAACACTCCATTTCAAAATTCATTCGATCCTACAACGATATCAAGTTCATTACGCAATAGGTTTTCAGAAAAACCTGTCGTAGCCCTCCGTCATTTCAGATAAGTAGTAGTTAGTATTCGTGCTGCGTTTGTTGGCCTTTGTCAAGGCGTAGTGTGCGGTAGCTAACTGGTGCTTATCTGCTTATGCATATGATGCAGATTGGGTTAGGGTAGTCGTGCGACCTTGTTGGCCTTTGTCAAGGGTCGTGCGGGTGGGTTTAATTCAATCAGGAAATGACGGGTTGAACTTGACTAGCATCCTATGGTTTGTTGGCCTTTTGTAAGTCTACGCTAGCGCCCCGGCCGTCTACAGACGCCAAATGCGGAACAAAAACTTTTTAACTGGCGCTATCGTATACTTTAACCCGGATCTGCCATTATAGCTAAAATAACAAACTGTAAAGAGTGTAGAAAGGTTATACCGAACGACCCGAGTCCTTCGTTCTTTAACCATCATCCCACGCTCCGTTGCAGCTGCTCCGATCTCGTCGATCTCCGATCTGCTCGTCCAGGTGGCACCACGTCACTGATTCTTTAAACGGGCTCCCGCCTCTGACTCGAGGCAACTCGGTCGTCAAGTTTGCCAAAAGAGACGACCAAGAATGATGTAGAGAATGAGTAGATGACTTTGTCTCACTTCGTCCAAGTCTGTGGACGATCGGTTAATGAAGTTGCCGAGGGAATCGGGTGATGGAATGAAATGAGCTGTGAATTCCATACACCGAAAACAATCATAATCTTTTGCAAATGAAAACTCAAGTGAGAGTGAGAGAGAGGAGGGGCCGGCCATATATAGGGAGGAGGAGGGTGAGTGTAGGAGAGAAGAGGGTGACCATAAGGATAAATATCAACAACAAATATCCTTAAGCAAAACAAAACTCATTAATGAAATGAATGACTCACTAAACCTAGTCATCCATTCATTAATGCAACCAATGAAAACACAACACCATTTAACCTAGTCACCACCTTCTAGAACCTTCTAGAAGCATGACTCACCCTCATCCAAGAAAAGATAAATCCGTCTTTAACCGAATGTTAAAAGACGGCTGATAGAAAACTGGAAACTGGCAACTTCAAAAAGTGATCCTGAAACGACTTTCAGGATAACCCCGTAACTGTATAAATATACCCGCATTTGTATTACGACCGAATACAAATGCAACTGAGACAAAGATATTATACCTACTCAATATAATACTCGGATTCGGCTTAAACCAAAGCCGACCAGTATCATCTGCCCGAAAAATAACACGTGCGTAAACGCACGTGCATTTTCCAAACCCTGCCATAAAACCATACGGCCTCTACAACGTTTCGCCTGAACTTGGGAAACTGTCTGTGGGGGACTCTAATGACTCGTCAGTACCCTGGCAGTGGGTTTAACCACAAACCGTCAGCGGCACTAGCAATGCGTAACGGCTGCCCATGGACAGACCTCAAGGGAGGCCGATGAGCGAACTCATCCGGAAACCCTACTGAGCCTAACAGTGACAATGTATATACAGTCCGGTCCGTTCGTCTATGAGTATCGCATATCTGCCTAGGGGGATAGTAACGTCAGACCCCCAAGAGCAGTATAAGTCGTGTCGGAGTGTAGCCCAATAACACCCTGAGATACTACTGGAGTACCTACCAGTAAATCTCCTGCCACGGCCGTGGGCTTTGTGTAATGTCTCTCCTAGACACAGCACGATCTCGCCCCCAATACCGGGAGAGACGAATCCCCTGCCGATCCGCTCAGGTGCCTCCATATGGCTCGGGACTGTACCCAAAAGCTACCTGTTTGCACGACTCCTTTGAGCCGTGGTAGGGTAGAAATCAAAGCACGATGGGAACTCACACGAGACAAATGACGACCTCAGGTCGATGAACTAACCTGTACACATGTCACCAGGGAACTGCTATCTGACGATAGATATAGTACTAACTAGCAGATTCCCGGCGAGTCCTGTCCGGTGTACTCATAACCCAATGAGCACCTGTATACATCTTAGGTGATCCAACTGACACCAGAGGCTTGTGAGACCGGCCATCGCCCCTCGTCGGGGTCTCGACAGTACACACTAGTCTACTCCGGAGTATCGATGCCCTGTCTCGAACCTTCCACGACTAGGGACCACAATTAAGGATATGCATATAAACTACCCAACTCTCACGTATATGATCGCCATCATACTGTTGGTAGTAAAGCAAGATCCTAAGGGCTCTATCAAAGTGTAACATGTAATCAGTCACCTGAACATGTACACGACTGATAAAGGCAAACCAGATAGCATACTATCATCTTGAGTAAGACTGTCCTACCGGTATAGGTCCTCCGCAATCATTGCAATCACGTACCTGCGATCCAATAATTGACTCTGAGGGCGCTATCTCCAACAATCTCCCACTTGCACTGAAGGCTAATTATTGCGATGTCGACTACTTACAGCCCGTGTGAAACCGAACATCCAACTCCTCTACTAATCAGTTTTACAAAGCCCGTTTGTAAAACTATTGTGTTCGAGAAATAGCCTCAGTGAGTGGATCCGCCTAGATGTTTCTTTCTATATCTCTCTTAATCTCAAATTCACGGAGAAAGCCATCTCCCGAATCGAGTAATACCTATCTTAGAATATGTCTGGATATCTGATGGGACCTAGTTCATAAATGAACTCCAAATCCAAACTTCTTAGACTGTATCGATCACTGAACCTAATCAGTATCGGGCACCATGCCACCCACAGTATCCTCTTGGACCACCTGTCCATAATACTGTCCTTCTTCGTCAGAGGGAAAAACTATAACTCTGACAATCACTCTGTCAACCATGTCACCTTTGAAGCCTGGAATGATAATCGTCTCCCGAAGGAGGCTGCCGTCATCAAATCCGTAGAACAAGTACTTATGTTCTAAAACTGCTTCCTTATGTTTCTCCAGGATTGGATTAATACAAACTTATTGCATCTAGTGCAAAAACAACATTTGGTGTGGTACTTGACATTTCATGATTGACTCAATTGCCTAAGCAAGTGATCTGCCAATCATGCACATCCCTCTCTCCTTCAGTCTGTAAGAAACCTTTAGAGAGGGTGACTCCATCACCTGCAGGTACACCACCATGCTAGGAGTCATCTATTCTAAAAACCATTAGAATACTGTCAAAGTACCCACATTGGGAAACTACCCAAATCCAGATCTAAAAAACCATAGATCTAGAAACCAGAATGTCAAATATTATATCCATATCCTGTCTGGAGAAACAACTGTGTGATGACCACAGTACAACCGATCGTAGTATAGGAATTTTACTTCCTACTCTGTGTATGTCATCCAAATACTATGACATCACACCCTACTACCTTCTTAACAGATCCATCCCCTATTCTGATGAAGTCAAACCCATGACTGTCACATCAAAATTAGATGATCTATCTCCGCTATAACTGCTCAGGTCTATAAATAGACATAAGCTACTTGCCCACTAAACTTCCGCTGCTCCCACTGACTACGACAACTCTCCTACCGGGTCTCATATCCTGGAACAACAGTAGTGTCAAGTCTGGGTAGATAATAACCTCCCTGTCACCGTCCTTGAGGCTACCGAAGTACCTCTCGGGTGTCTGAGGTTACCCATCATATCTGCGGAGTGGCTATTAGAATGTCAAACCTGATTGAATATATATAGGTCCTATTAAATTTTCCGTAATCGTTCGCGGTTCTGGAATCACTTCCAGTTCTACCATACTCCCACTACTGTTTTCTAAAAAAGATCCATTTTACTAAAACTGTGGCGAGTCAAGAACAATATCCCTATTGATCTTCCAAATGGTAGAATATCAACCCTCGTCATAGCCAGGGTCAACCCACAAACAGCCATTACAGAAACGTGCCCTGAGTTATCCAGAGTCTGGGTTTAAGCATAAGCTGGACAACTCCCCGTACCTTAATATCTTTTAAGGTACGAACTATTCTATATCCAATATAGAAACTTTGGCACTTATTTTATTGGAACCATATTCAAACCATGCAGCTGTCTGCAGTGCATATCATCTTAATGGAAAGAGGCTAATCAGCATTACTCAACTTAGGAATCCATCCAATTATGAGTAACCTGAAAGAGAAACACGTTTCTCAAAAGCATCACTATCATCTGAATACCAATCACAAGAATCTACATCTTCGATCTCTTTGAAGAATCCCGATACTTGTGATACCTGGTTCTCTACTTTATTCTTATACCCACAACTTCTCAAAACTTAGACCATGTATTTCTACGAAACACTTGTCTAAAAACTAGAGAAGTTATAAGTAAACAGAACATAGTACGAGGACCTACCCCTTTGTCCTGAAGGACACTTGGACAACATACAATACTCTGTATAAGTCCGCTGAGTTTAAGCAACTCAAAACCTGTGCGTCGTAGGTTAAAACCTGTACCCTGGCGATTTCCTCAAATATCACCAATTACAACGAATTCCGATATAATGAGGATAATCACCTAATTCCCAATAACTTACTTCCACTCATCATCTGTAAAACCATACAGATATGAGAATGAAACCTGGTAAATACATACCCTTGGAGTAAGTATCCAATCGGGAAAACAGTTTTCCTTTAACAATGCACTGAAACATGAAAATATTTCGTAGGGGTATCCTGGTATTCATAGTAATGCCTCTTCCATAATCCAATTCATGACTTCAACCGTATATTTCACTGCCATCTCTCCAAGTCCCTTTATTTGTCTTTAGTCGTTACCTTCTGTACACCATCGTTAGGCTAAATGGTTTTCTTCCTTCCCTACCATTCGGCACCAGCCTATGGTTTGGAAGAAGACTATCCAGTAAGCATAATAGGTGTACCCTCCTAAACCAAGGAGTACTCGCATCATGAGAGAAGGTGATGATAAAAGACAACTGAATAATACCTTATTCCTTTAAAGGTGAAATAGGAGTGGCGATGAAGTACGCGGTTTTGGTCGTGAATGATATCAGTCGCAATTTACTTTGCCCTCTATCTAATCCCTTTATTTTGTCTTTACATATTACCTTCTGCACACCCTACTTAGGCTAATTGGTTTTCTTCATTCCCTACCTTTCGGCACCTGCCTATGGTTTGGAATAAGACTATCCAATAAGCGTAATAGGTGTACTCTCCTAAACCAAGGAGCCCTCGCAACCTGAGTGAAGGTGATAATAAAAGACAACTGAATAAACCAATTCTATTTCTCCTGAACCTGGATCCATCCTCGAAGAAGTCCCTTCAAGTTCGTATATAACCATACGATGGATCTATCCAATGGAAGTGGATGTCCGTAGTAATACGGGTGTTCTGAGAAATACAAAGGGTAAAAGAAGGAGTGGCAATGACTTATGCAACTCAGACAATCCAAAAGCCAGTATTTTAAGAAGGTTCGGTCAACTTGGTCTCTGAGTCATAGTCTAGGGTCGGTCAAAGGTCGCTGCCAAAGAGAGAGAGAAAAGAAACACTCTGCGTGCACTCTAACCTAGATCAGAATGGTTATCACTTTATCTAATCCGGAAACCTCCCACTGTCCTGTCAAATTCTCCTCCAAACCAGAAAGAAGAATCAATCGGGATCACCCGAAGAGTAAACCAACTCATCAGTGGGAATCGGGATCCAACTCTCATCGCATGATAACGTGACGGAATGCATCCACGTTACTCATACTCCAGAAGGTATGCGCATACTTGGCAAGTTTCAGTTTCTTTAGAAACTCCCGATATGATTTTTGCCCCATGCTCTTATAACCTTGGCTTTGGTCAAAATTTCATAAGTCACATGCCAAGTTCTACCCGTCACTATCTTGTCAATTTGAACCCACCCGCACATGCCCCTGACTTTGGCCAATCGGCAGAACGACTGTCCCAAACTAAGTCATCTATCTATGCAACAAATGAATACCCAGCAGCTACCAAACACTATGCCTTAACTTTGGCTAAAATGCATAGCTTGAATACTACTGAATACCCAAAAGAAGTGACGGAGGGCTACGGCTGGTTTTTGGCGAAAAACCTTTAACGTAACAAACTTGATATCGCTGAAGGAACCTGATAGCTTTTTAAAATATAGTGGCGAAAACCTTTTGCTAAAGAGGTTACTCCCGGTAAAGGGATCTCGGCTCTTTCCTCGTGGAATGAGGTGCAGGATATTCCACTGAATACCGCGGTGCAATGCAACTTGTAATCGACTATAGTGAAGTTATTATCCTGACGCAAACTTCTGCCCAAGGGATCAGTCCCGGTGAAGGGATATCAGCCCTTGCCCCGTCGAATGAGGTGCATGATATTCCACTGAATACCGCTATGCAAAACAAAAGAAAACGTCTTTGCAATAACACTTTTTAAATTTGTTCCAACAACTGTAAACAGGTTTGCTTTACTTTGCATTGATCAGAATCAACGCAGTTCCATCAATCGATCACACCAGAAAAGAACGAAAATAAAATGTACGTATATGCCATCCGCATTCGTCACTGGGTCCCGTCATCACCCGTTAGGTTACTTAACTAACGACAGAGCGGGGACTGGACTAGCGCGGGTGTAAAACATATACAACATCTAATAGTATATAAACCAATATACAATAATCGCTCCAAGCGTGATAATATGCAACATTATAGAAAAGTAATAAGCATCACAGAACAATACAGATAATCTGGGATCCCCGAGTTTCACAGAGCCGCTGCTGAAACTCGACGTTCCCCTGTCGTGTGGATAGCCTGTGCAATGAAACCTAGACCCCTACGGGTGCGGCAAGTTACCCGCTAAAACCTGAAGCGAGGCAGCCCCCTACAGCATAGTGAATGGACCACCCAGCACTTCACGGAATCCGGTAATCTCGGGCACCCCTCCTTGGGTCAACCTGTACCCCTTACGAGTGCGGCGAATAGTCTGCCAATTCTAGAGTGGGGCCCCTCTGCCTCTTAAAGCCATGAGATGTGGACCCGTTGCCCCTCCAGAACCCGGCTATCCGTGCACTCCGTCGCGGGGCAAAACCTAGTACAGTAATGAAAAATAGTACAACAGGTACATCGACCGCAACCTGGTCGTGCCCCAAAAGAATATTATACAACAGGCAGTGACGGCAGTCCACATGTTGGACGCTCGCCCCGCAATATCAAATGTACAAATAAACTCAAACTGTACTACCATTGCACACTGCTATCCACCACGACAAATCCGCAACATCACAGCACAACACAGAACATCAACGCGAATGTCACGTTCGCAAACCCGTCTAAAAGAACTATAGCAATCATACGCGGTTTACCGATCAAATGACATTCCCGGTCGGAGATATAATGTGAGCACTGTAAACTAACATGTTTAAATTTCGATCGACTAAATATCACAAAGTGGGCCCCACGAACAACTGGTGAACAGTAACAAAATCTGGGCCCAAAAGATATATACCAAAACCCCCAAATTCCAACAGAGAAGACACAGACAAAATTTGGTGCACTGATCCCATAGAATGGCCGCGAATGCGCGGCCAAACCATGGGTTTGGCCGCGACTCCGCGGCGCTTTGGTGGGATCACGTGCTCAAATTTGGTCGGTGTACTTCTGAAACCCTGCACAACTTTCTGTGATATGTGGAATATTTTTAGGACATCATTTAAAATCGACAGAAACTGTGAAATTGTAAAAATGCGGTTTTTGATTTCCGGTTCGATCGACGTTTTAAACATGTTAGCACAAGTTAGTAAAGCAAAATGGTGAGGCTCTGATACCACTGTAAGTCTACGCTAGCGCCCCGGCCGTCTGCAGACGCCAAATGCGGAACAAAAACTTTTTAACTGGCGCTATCGTATACTTTAACCCGGATCTGCCATTATTGCTAAACTAACAAACTGTAAAGAGTGTAGAAAGGTTATACCGAACGATCCGAGTCCTTCGTTCTTTAACCATCATCCCACGCTCCGTTGCAGCTGCTCCGATCTCGTCGATCTCCGATCTGCTCGTCCAGGTGGCACCACGTCACAGATTCTTTAAACGGGCTCCCGCCTCTGACTCGAGGCAACTCGGTCGTCAAGTTTGCCAAAAGAGACGACCAAGAATGATGTAGAGAATGAGTAGATGACTTTGTCTCACTTCGTCCAAGTCCGTGGACGATCGGTTAATGAAGTTGCCGAGGGAATCGGGTGATGGAATTAAATGAGCTGTGAATTCCATACACCGAAAACTATCATAATCTTTTGCAAATGAAAACTCAAGTGAGTGTGAGAGAGAGGAGGGGCCGGCCATATATAGGGAGGAGGAGGGTGAGTGTAGGAGAGAAGAGGGTGACCATAAGGATAAATATCAACAACAAATATCCTTAAGCAAAACAAAACACATTAATGAAATGAATGACTCACTAAACCTAGTCATCCATTCATTAATGCAACCAATGAAAACACAACACCATTTAACCTAGTCACCACCTTCTAGAACCTTCTAGAAGCATGACTCACCTTCATCCAAGAAAAGATAAATCCGTCTTTAACCGAATGTTAAAAGACGGCTCATAGAAAACTGGAAACTGGCAACTTCAAAAAGTGATCCTGAAACGACTTTCAGGATAACCCCGTAACTGTATAAATATACCCACATCTGTATTTCGACCGAATACAAATGCAACTGAGACAAAGATATTATACCTACTCAATATAATACTCGGATCCGGCTTAAACCAAAGCCGACCAGTATCATCTGCCCGAAAAATAACACGTGCGTAAACGCACGTGCATTTTCCGAACCCTGCCATAAAACCATACGGCCTCTACAACGTTTCGCCCGAACTTGGGAAACTGCCTGTGGGGGACTCTAATGACTCGTCAGTACCCTGGCAGTGGGTTTAACCATAAACCGTCAGCGGCACTAGCAATGCGTAACGGCTGCCCATGGACTGACCTCAAGGGAGGCCGATGAGCGAACTCATCCGGAAACCCTACTGAGCCTAACAGTGACAATGTATATACAGTCCGGTCCGTTCGTCTATGAGTATCGCATATCTTCCTAGGGGCTAGTAACGTCAGACCCCCAAGAGCAGTATAAGTCGTGTCGGAGTGTAGCCCAATAACACCCTGAGATACTACTGGAGTACCTACCAGTAAATCTCCTGCCACGGCCGTGGGCTTTGTGTAATGGCTATCCTAGATACAGCACGATCTCGCCCCCAATACCGGGAGAGACGAATCCCCTACCGATCCGCTCAGGTGCCTCCATATGGCTCGGGACTGTACCCAAAAGCTACCTGTTTGCACGACTCCTTTGAGCCGTGGTAGGGTAGAAATCAAAGCACAGTGGGAACTCACACGAGACAAATGACGACCTCAGGTCGATGAACTAACCTGTACACATGTCACCAGGGAACTGCTATCTGACGATAGATATAGTACTAAGTAGCAGATTCCCGGCGAGTCCTGTCCGGTGTACTCATAACCCAATGAGCACCTGTATACATCTTAGGTGATCCAACTGACACCAGTGGCTTGTGAGACCGGCCACCGCCCCTCGTCGGGGTCTCGACTGTACACACTAGTCTACTCCGGAGTATCGATGCCCTGTATCGAACCTCCCACGACTAGGGACCACAATTAAGGATATGCATATAAACTACCCAACTCTCACGTATATGATCTCCATCATACTGTTGGTAGTAAAGCAAGATCCTAAGGGCTCTATCAAAGTGTAACATGTAATCAGTCAGATGAACATGTACACGACTGATAAAGGCAAACCAAATAGCATACTATCATCTTGAGTAAGACTGTCCTACCGGTATAGGTCCTCCGCAATCATTGCAATCACGTACCTGCGATCCAATAATTGACTCTGAGGGCACTATCTCCAACACCTTTGTCAAGGTCATAGGAGGTTAGGGGCAAAATATTATCGGGAATTTCAAGTGTTGAAATTTGCAATGAGATTGCATACCTTCTATGAGATAGTTGGATCCCGATACCCGCTGCGAGTAAGAGTTACTCCTGGGAGAGTTTTACACATTGCAACTAGCCGATCAAGTAGGTGTCTAGAAAGGTGTCAACGGGGTTACGCATCTGGGAAAACGAGGTTTACATTAATTAGGTTCGTGCGAAAGCACGGGGGACCTCCCTCAAAGTACCGACACTGGACTGGCTGAATGATTGGCGAACTTATAGCGTGTAATTAATCCCGGCTAGTCTTTCCTTTTAGGGTTTGAAGGAAGATTTGATAAAAACAGTGGGAGCCATCCTGATTATATAAAATAATAACCAATCTGATCTTGCAAGAGCATACGCTGAGTGTTTTCTTCTCTCTCTCTCCAGGTAGCGACCATGTCACGCCTTAATCAAGATAATAAAACGGATATATTGACCAAACCCGCTTGTTATACTGAGCTGTGGAACGTTGGTCCCGCTCCAACTTATAATTGTTATAAGACAGAGCAGGAAATAGGGGAATACCAAGATTCCCATGCCGCCCAAACGAAGAAAGTGCATATGATGCATCATCTTCGGGTGTGTTCGTTACAAAGAACTGTTTCTCTGTATTCTCTACGTCCTGGGTATTTGATACCGGATCAGGATCCCAGATAAGTAATCTGTTACATAGGGCTACAAATAGGTAGAGAACTGAGAACGGGTGATAAGTTTCATGAGACAGAAAACGGGGCAAGTGTTGCAGCCAAGTCTGTTGGTCACCGTCACCCTGTATTACTAATACATTGATTCTGAACGAATGTTATTAGATACCGAACCTGATATACAAAATCATATCACTCTCTTTATAAGTAAAGAAATGATAAAATTTTGTATTGTTGGATAATGTTTTGAACATTTCCTATATCAAAAGTTGATCGGTTCAGGCACGTTATCTAAAAGCATTAACGTTCTAAATCAAACTACAGTTCCGAGTATACAGAACACACACAAGAGGAAGAGTTCAGAAATGAACGATTCCTTCTTAAGGCATTGTAGACTAGGTCATATCAATTCGACCCGACTGGCTGAAGTTACATTTAGATGCATATTTAAATCAGTTTGAATTTACAACTTGTGAAACTTGCCATTCATGTCACAAAGATAAGATGACCATAACTCTGTTTACTGGAAACAGAGAAAGAGTTAGTAAACTCTTGGGATTGATACATGTTGATGTATGTAAGGTCCCCGGTCTACATATGCCAAGACCGGTTCTTTGTACTTCATTACATTCTCTGATGATCTCTCAAGATTCATTCATATGTTCCTGTTGAAACACAAGTCCGAACCTTTTGAGATATTCACAGAATATAAGTTAGAAGTAGAGAACCAATACGGGTATAAGTATTATGTCCTTTGATGAGATCAAGGAGGAGAATACTTGTGCATAGAATTCCTGAACTATTCTAAAGGAGAATGAGATTCTCTCTCAGCATTACTCCTCCGTATACACCATAGCACGATGGTATATCGGGGCGGAGCAATAACACCCTATGTGATATGGCGTGCTCTATGATGAGTACTACTGAGTTTCCTATTTTCCTTTTTGGGAGTTATGCACTTGAGAAGCTGCATACCTATTGAATAGGGTTCAAATCAAATCAGTTGCCTACCACTTCATATTTGATATTATAAAGGAAGAGCCCATTTTTTAAGTTAGTTAAGATTTAGGGTTGTCCGGCCTATGTCTAAAAACAAAATCCGGACAAGCTCGAGGCAAGGTCTGTTATGTAGAACTGGAAATGTTCCAACTATACAAACTGCAGCTGATGATTTGAAAGAACCAAAGGATTCAATAGTTACCAACGAACCTCAGCCTCTCCGCCGATCTAGTAAGGTTCCTCACCCACCTAAGAGATACTTCGGTTTCTCTATGACAGTGGGAGCGAGGATTGCATCATGAGATGATGACCCAACTAGTTTCGAGCTGGCCATCAGGAGTGGGACTCTGTAAGAATGGCTGGATGCTTAGCGATCTGAGATGGAATCCTTATACACCAACAAAGTATGGACTTTAGTTGCTATATCTGAAGGGTTAAATCCCCATCAGGAGCAAGTATATCTTGAGAAGATTACTTGGTGTCCATGGAAAGGTTGAGACTTTCAAAGCTAGACTTGTTAAAGGTTTTCGTCATCAACCAGGCGTGGATAATGGTGAAACCTTTTCAAGTAGCTATTCTTAAGTCCATCCAGATCCTACTTGCCATGGCTACATACCATAACTACGATATCTGGCGGTTGGGTGTCATGACCGGTTTTCTAAATGATGTTTTAGAAGAGAGAGTCTGTAAGTACACAGTCAGAGGGCTTCGTAGACAGTGGGAGCAGCGGAAACGTGTGTAAGATGTTTTATATGATAAAGCAGGCATCGCGGAGTTGGAACATCTGTTTTGAAGAGTTATTTAAACAGTTTGACATCATCAAAATGGTAGATGAACCTTGTATATACAAAAAGGTAGTAGGGAGTATGGTAGTGATCCTCGTAGAGTACGTGGATGACATACTCTTGATAGGGAAGGAGTTTCCTATGCTACGCTCGGTCAATCTCCGCTTATCACATGGATTCTCCATATAGGATCAAAATGATACCTCCTAAATCCTGAGTTTTCATCTATGAGATAGATGTTATTTGGGTGTTAGAATACTCACTAGCTGTAGTGAGATGGTATCAATTGATCCTGAGGAGAATCACTGGAAAGGTTCCAGAGTGATAAGGATGACTGAATGTCAGTCACAGGCATTGTCTTTACCCTCAGTAAAGGGACGGTATGTTGGAAGAGTTCCAAGCTAGATATCGTGGCATACTAGATGATAAAGGCTGGATACATCGCTACTTAAGATGCTACCAATGAGGCAGTCTGGATATATATTTGTTCATGAGATGGACTTAGTTCCTCCCATTGTGTGACAATGGAGATGTGGCTTATGCCAAGGAACGTCCGTCCCATCAGTGATCCAGAAATATTCTAAGGCAGTATCACCTGATCATAGAGATGGCTGATCTCCAAGGAGATCGAGGTTAGGAGAGCAGACTCAGAGGATAACACAGCGAATCCACTCACGAAGGCCTATTCCCAGAGAGAGACTTTTATGGGATGGTTGAGTATGAAATACTGCAACCACTGCTACAGATGGCCCTAGTGCAAGTGGGAGATTGTTAGTTATATGTATGCCCTAGAGGCCATTACTGTACATAGGATGTATATTGTAGTGGATGCTGGGACATATATAGGGATGACTTTCTTACTCGATATGATAGTATGCTATCTGGTTACTCTTTACCTTAACGTGTATACTGATTGTCTCTCTGTTACATGTTGGTAAAGCTCTTAGGATGTGTACTTGACTACCTGGACTATGATGCGGATCATACTAGTGAGGACATGGTAGTCCATAAGTGCATCCTTCAAGGTCCCTAGTCATGGGTGTATCGAGACGGGGCATCGATATACCAGAGTAGACTAGCGTATACCTTCTCGACCCATATAGATGGGCGATGGATGATCCCATATCCATTGGTGTTTGACATCAGAGATGATATATGGGTGCTCAGTAGAGACTGGGTACACTGGACGGACTCGCCGAGAACTCCCAGATGGTATTATACCTTACGTCAGATGGCAGTTCTCTGGTGACACTGGTACAGAGTAGTCTGTTGACCCGAGATCGTCATAGAGTCTTGTGTGATTCCCACTGTGCTTTGATTTCCACCTTACCACGTCCAAGAGGGCGTGCAAAACAGTGGCTTTTAGGTACAGTCCCGAATCACATGGAGGCAATGAGCGATAGGAGGGGATTAGTCTCTCCCGGTATAGGGAGTTGATGTTGCGCTGTGTTCGATTGGCTATAACCGGAAATCCCTGGCCAGGGTTGCTGAGATTTACTGGTAAGTGTTACCAGTAGTTTCTCGAACTGTTATAGACCTCATATCGACACGACTTATCGAGCTACTGGGGTCTGACGTTTACCACCCCTAGGCGAGATATGCGATATATCAGACGAACAGACCGGACTGTACGGTAAGTGTTACTGGTTGAATTCACAGGAGTGTGAGCGGGATTGCTCGTCGATCTTCTGATCATTCAATACCCGGGTGGCCGTTACGTTTAGCAGACCGCTTGCGGCTTGTGGGTGTTTGATATGATCATCACCTGCTGCCGGCGTATTGACGAGTCTTTAGAGTCCTACACAGAGGTTTCCTGGCTCAAGCGAAACGAAATAGGAGCGCATATGAGATATGTGCGGGACCGAGAATAATGCGTGTATGTGATACCGTATTCTATTCTCGCAATTTGTATCATCGGTAGGTTATATGTGATATAGCCGAGTTATCGAATCAAGTGTTGATTCGATACATTGATACACTTGATACTAGTCGGTTATATGCAATATGACCGGATCATTAAATCAAGTGTTGATTTAATGATTTAATGATTTAATGTTTAATTATATATATTTGATATATTACTTAGCATTAACTAGTATTGGTTCACATTAAATGGATTTTCTCACTCGAATGTGCACATTGTATATATGATATAGTTTTGTGCACTTGTTTGTATCATGTTTGATGATACATGCAAACTTGGTTTTGTGTAAAGAATTAAACCATGTTTAGTGAATGGTTAGGGTTTCATTTCAATTATTTATTTATCTATTCTTTTTGAGAAAAAAAGAAAAGAAAACAAAATGGTTGCTTTCTTACATGAAGCTTCTTGATGCTTCATGTAACTTTGACTAAGTGACCATTCTTGTCTTCTTCTCCTAACCCTAACCATTCATCTAACCTTAGTTAATTCTCTACACCTAACCATGGTTGATATTATGATAAGTATCATTTTGTTTTCTATTTTTAAAAAAAACTTATTATATTATTTTCATCTTCTTCTTCTTCTTCAAGAAGAAAAAGCTTGCTACCAACAATGGCAACTTGAGAAAAAGAGTGAGAAATCCAATTCTAAAGTGAACCCACTTCCTATTTCTTCATCCTCTACCACTTGCCAAGTAGTATAGGGTGTTTTCTTCACAAGTTTCTTGACTTGGTGAAGTTGGAGCTTGATCTTGTGTTGCCTCGACGTAGATCATCTTCGGCATCGAAGTCGATGACCTAGCCCGCCCATTTCTCCGATGAAGCTGACGCTAGAGCCCGGGATCCGATGATCGCAGCGAGGAGACATCATCACGGAGCTATGGAGGTGGAGGACCGGATCTACAAAGGTTGTATTTTCCGTTCACTCTTAGTTAAGTTGTTAACTAGTTATTGTTTTCGCTTAAACTCTAGTCAACGATCCGTATTAGGGTTTCTCGCCGCTTGTAATTTTTGAAATTGGCATGGTTGATGCCTTGTGAGACCTCATTAGTGTGCCTAGGAACAATAGTTTACCCTTGCCATCCTTTCCATGCTTCAGACTTATCATTTGAGGTTATATATTACTGATCGTATGACCTAGGATTGCGTCATACATACGATTTCTGCTCTTTGATGTTTTCTACTCATGAGTTGGCATCTCACCCCCGTTGTGCCACAGTTTCTTGCAGGTTTTGTCCTACTGGTTTCGCTACGGCTTTGCTGGCACACTACTTCCATTTCAGGTGATTTGCATTGGTAGGTGGGTTCACTTTCATCGTGACCACCCTTATACCTTGTATATATATATATATATATATATATATATATATATTTTGTTGTATCTAGAAACTTCATCAACCAGACTTGTATTAATTATTCTGACTTGAAGACCAGTTGTATATTCTTTCGACCTTAGAGTCGCGCGTTGTATTATTATGGATTTCTTGCTGTTTTGAGTTTCCTTTTGAGTTTTGAACCTCGCCCTTCGGCGTTGTATATTATATTGCTTGCGTGGTTGTGACCGTCGATTGACGAAGAGCTAGCTCCCGCTTGGGGATGCCTTTTATTCTTTCGTATACTATTCATGTTGTACCCCGTTCGGAGCCAGTTTTTACAAAGGAAACTCTGCCGAAATTTTCAGAAAGGATTTGTGACTTTAAAAATGCATATTCGGCTTATGCTATTAAAACCACTCGTTTTAAAATAAGTTTCTTCTTACCTAAAATGGTTTTAGATTTCTGGGCTTTTGGCTTACTTGAATTAGATGGGGTCCTATAGACTTCATATGATTCAAGGGCCAGTCACGTGCTATTTCGGGTCGTGACAAAGTTGGTATCAGAGCACTAGGTTAACCTTGGTTTGAGTTTATGTTTGACTATGCGGAGCCTAAGGCGTTTGTATATATACAGAATCTAGGCTTGACCTTACAGAACTTAGACTTAGTCGAGGGGGTATTAGACCCGAACTTTCGTCGCGTAGGTTGACCTTGATTGATGGTGTATGTGACTTAAGGAGAGTGATGTACCGTGTGTATGTTCCGCGGCATACTTAAAATACGCTACTCCGCTTAAGGAGCCTTAGGATGTCCATTTCCTTGCACAGCATTATATTCATTCATGATCTATCCTCATCGATATCGGTTGATGATTTTGCTGCCATGATTACACGGGCAGAGAGAGCTACGGCTAGAGTTGCAGTCAGCACGAGCTCGTCACGGACGAGGACTGACCAGGGCGTGATTCCATGGATACGATTGCATAGAGAGGCGTCGCTTTAGTGTTTTTTTGCGCCATAAGCGTTTGATGGATCACTTTTACGAGATTAATCGGGCAAGAAGATCGGCACCAGAGGATTGAGCCACTGTTAGAGGCCAGCCAGAATGTGATGACCATTGATGTATCGCTTGTTCATGATGATTGAGGCACTGTTCAGCGTGCAAACGAATGAGCCAGTAGTTGCTGCGAATGACGAGATATCACCCCAGATGTGGAGATATTGCAGTACGAGTTATACTCAAAGATATGATAGATGATCGCTAGTCATCCGAGGATGAATAACTAGGAAAGGTGGTTCGTTTGCTTACCCCGATGCGAGGTCATCAGATTGATCGATTCCAGCTTGTGGAGACTTCACACGGATACTTTGGGAGTCGATAGAGACGATCGAATGTCAGAAACCCATTTTCCAAGTTTAAATTATTTGAAGAAAACATGCAAGTAACTCTACAGACCCTCTAGAAGAATGAAACCCTAACTCGACATAATGACCATGTGAAAGCCTTTGAACCTTCGGGTTTGCGGCAGTTCCGCGGTGCCATTTGTCACGACCCGCAGGGTACGGAACGTGACTGGCACTTAAGTTTACGAAACGTCTAAAGGCGTCCGTAAAATAAGTAAGCCAAAAGCCCAGAAAACAAAACCAATTAAGCAAAAGAGTGAAGAAAATCCAAACATTTGAAAGCAAGCTTATCAAATAAGTCATATAAAACCCCTTTTAAAAACAATACTAATTTTTCCGAAAATTTCGGCAGAGTCTCCTTTGTAAATACTGGCCCCCAAAAATGGGTACAACAAAATATATACATGAATCCAACAAAATAGGGCATCCCCAAGCGGGAGCTAGCTCTTCGCCATAAGGCGGTCACAAATCCCACGCAATGTAAATGACAACAAGCATAATAATCATAAGGAAGCATAATAAAAGTAGCATGTCGGCTCAAGTGAGCTCGACCCCAAAATACAGCATAAAATCCACAAACCTCACAGTCTCATCTCTAGGTCAATATACAATAATCTGGTGGAAACAGTAGATGGAGTACACTAGATACAAAGAATATACAAGGTGGTACAAAATAATAACATAACCCACCTATGAGCAAATCTCGAGCTCAGGCAAAAGAGGCAAAAGAACAAGTGCGCCCGCCGCTACTGAACTGACGGAGCGGACCTGCAAAAGACTGTGGCACAACGGGGGTGAGTTGCCAACTCGTGAGTAATAAATAACATCTACAAAGGCTATCGTATGCATGCACACAAGCATCCTAGCATCTATAATACAGGTATGATTGGATGCACTAGCAGGTGTGTATACAACATCAGTGTACGAATATGTATGCAACATGAATATCTGAGGTCTCAATATGTATATATAAGAAATATTTTATCTCTTTTTTTGTTTTTGAAACTCTTTTAGAATGCCAGCATAATGTCAATGAATCGACGAAAATCGGTGTCCAGCAACGACACCCAAAAGCTGTCTCAAATCTCATAAATCCATGTCATAGTGTCTCTGGCCTCAGCCATCCGGCTGACCCATCTCAATATCAATATATCATCCTCTCGCGGCCCCGGTCGGTATCCTCTGGATATCCGCCGTGCCCAATGAAGTCACCGGTAGGTAATCCGTCCCCTGCCAGGCTCATCGTCAACACCACGAGCTTCTTGCCCCGGGGTACCCTTCCGGGCCCACCATGTACCCGAAACGGTTCATCCAACTCCTCGAAACGGGTCTCCAAAAACCACAGCAAACTCATGGTGGACGACACTTACATCACTAGAAAACCGCAATTTACATGTTTTAAAAATATCATAAGTTTGGAAATTTTGCGGCTTTCCCCCGAAATCCAGCAATATCATAAAATCTCAAGAAATCCTCATAAGTGCATATATCAGTGATAATGAATGCATATGGTATCAATAATCAAGTTGCGATGTGTGATTAATGGATTAAGCATGAACAATTAATATGATGAAGTACATGCACATGAATAGCAATTTTACGGTTTCATTTTAAGGAATTAAAGGCAATAGCATCAGTTTAATTATCAATTAGTAAAAGATTTAAATTTAAATGTTATCTAGTGTGGTGGCATGGCAATTACCAGGGTGTGTGTGTAAGCATGAATAGTGCTCGTGCTGCATATAAAAACCTGGTAATGGTGCATGTGTCCTACAATTGAGTTTGCGTATATGGGTATAACATATTGATCTAATTGCAGCAATTATCATGCCAGTAATATTATTCTACTGTCACAAGTGGTTATCCAGTTTACTATTTTTCAGTTTACTAAATCTATCGGGCGACTTGCGCCATCCAAACGATCGTCCCCCGTAGATGTTAAATCTACTCACCGGAATCCCTGGCTAGCTGTGTCCAATCACCGCCTTTCCCTTTCGCGCCGCGTCTGACGTCTCCGCGACCGAACCTGGAATTTACATCAATACCAGACATAAGGTTACACATTCAAGAACGACGCAAAATCCCAACGAAACTACTAAAGTTCGCTAGCTAGTTACAACGTGCACAAAGTGCGCGGAACACACGCGAAAATCGCAAAACTGCCGAAAAACGCCGATTTGGTCGCCCGGCAAAACTAAAATCCGACTACCCAAAAATCCGCACTCACGCATCCTAAAAGTCGTAGGACAAGCCATTACAATCATCAAGATGTCGAAAATAATCCATCACATAATTTATATAAAAATCTAGTAAGCATATACATTCCAAAAATCGGTGCAACAATCGCCGATTTGCGACAAAACGACTACAATAAAGCATAATTACCCAAGCACACTACAAGAAATCTACAAACACTAATTACAATACAATAGCAATGATTCCAATCCTATTTTCCATAACCACCAATTCTTGAATTTATAACCTAGCAAAATCCAATCAAATTCCACACTTGAAACTTTAAATTAACACAACAAAGCTCACTTAAGAAAATTAACCTCTTAGGTTAGGTTAGCAAAATACTAGATAGCAATTTAGGTTTAATCAACTAAATAATGTTTTCTAAAACTTAATCAACTCACTAATCATGTTTCACAAACCAATTCCATACAAAAACCCTCTCTTGAAAATCCTAAAAAAGCAATTTCACACTTCTAAATTTAATCAAATTAGCATAATTGAAAACTACATCAACAAGATAACTATATGGATTAGTTAATTAACCACTAGATTAACTATAAAACAATCTAATTAAGTATTATGGCTTCAAAACCCTAGCTAAAATTTTCAAGCAAAACCTAAGAAACTAGATTAAACTACACTAAATTAACACTAAACCATCTAACATAAGAACTTAAACAAAAGAATTTAACATGATAGAAATTATACCTATTGATCTATGGATCAAGCAAGAAAATTTTGCTCCAATTGATGGCCTCGAGCACCAAGATCCAAGCAAGAATGGCTAAGGAAAGGATAGCATAAGGATTTTTGTTTGGATTTTGAATAAAGTGTGGATTTTGATGTGTTTTTTTAAAGAAATTTGAAGAAAAATGAAAAGAAAAGAGTTGAAGAAGAGAGGGTGCAGGTTTTTCGGCCAGAGGAGGAATGGGGGAGGGTGTGGGCAAGTGGGGAAAGTCATGGTCAAGTCCACAAAAGTCAATGTATCATACTTTATCCATTTTAATTAAAATAAATCCAAAAAACCCCTTAAATCAACTCAAGAAAGCAACTAAAGAAAAGAGATCAGAATTTTCTGGACTTGGTCAGGGTTGGGCTGTTCTAGGGCTGAGGGAAAAGAGAGAGGGGTTTTACAAAAGAAATTTTATGCAAAAAGGCCCCCTACAACTCAAAAATTGCAAGTTTTAGCTCAAAATTCAATAAATTCGTTTCATAACATAAAAATTTGCTAAAAATCAAAATAAATTACTAAAAATTCATGTTATCACTAGATTATAATTATCATAATTTTAGAGATTAAAATTAGCCCGGAAAAATTTGTATTTATCGCTTATTTAATGTATTTTCTTACCGGCTTAAAATAATATTAAAAAATTGAAAAATAGGGAAAAAATTTTAAATGACCAAAATTTCATAATTAACTCATTAGTCACTAAAAAAAAGTAATTACCTATCCATTTAAGGTATAATTAGCCCTAAACTGCAAAATATCGAGAAAGACGGATTTCGGAAAAATACCGAATTTTCACCGAATTTCAGGAAAACACCAAAACGACTTTTCAAGACGCTACACCATTAATGAGGCTTGGGTTTGCCCTTCTACGGTTGGTCCATAGGTGCTCTGGCATGTACTCGATATTATTAAATTGTACTCAAGATGTTGATCACTTGGGGGATTATGAGGTTTTGACGAATCGATCGAATGGTTCGACATCTTTCGGATATCATGTGATGGGATGCATTGCTTGGGAGACTCTAGATACGAGTATAGCCATTGGAGCACAGTCCATGCAGCCATGAGGAGACGAGTCCGAAGCACTCGACATTTGAGAAAAGTAGAGTAAGAGGTTCGTACGAGATCTTGATGAGACGACGTTCCACTCCGCCGACCTCAGAGATGTGACAAGCATACAGAGGCGTTATATATGGATATATCTTCCAGAAGGAGTCGCGATGAGTATGCAGCCGTTCCGGAATAAGAAACAGATATAGAAAAAGATGATAACCTCCGGGCAGTTCGGCAGAAACGAGATTTGGGAGAGACTTCGACAGTAACTTTCTAGAATATTTTACGAGAAGACTTGGACCCAGGAGTGGTCATTTTACGCACACCGAGCAGGACAGAGTTCGGCATCGTCGACGAGACATGTCATGAGAGACCACGACAATTGGCCAAAGATTCTTAGAGGATGTGCTTGAGCGGGTCTATTCCTCCATACTTGATTTCGGTATTTTTGGCGATTTATTCGCATGATTGAGTTTTGATGAACGAGTTTCTTGATATTTGTTTTCGTGCACCATAGTTGCACCTACTGGGTCTTTATGATTTGTGCACAGTTATTACACTTGATATCAATTTGTGCCTTGGCTGCACATGTTTATGACTTCATGGATTTCATACAGATAGGTTGATTTTGTGCTTATGGTACGCACACGATTTGGTTTTTGCACTCGGTATAGTTCACATATGCTTGCAGTGCAGTGATACGTATTTTGTACACTACAGTTGCACATGACTTCGATTTGATGTTATTTGAGGTATTGATTTTGACTTCATGCCTAGGGCATGTATATGATTTGACTTATGCTTACGGCATAGTTTTCATGCACTTTTAGTGTTTTGATTAGATTTTGTGCACGCTGATGCACATGGTTGTGAGATTTGATACCACGGTATATCTGATTTGGATTTGAGATCTGTTGTATACCGTCGATTTCGATTGTGATACTCGACATTTGTTTTTTGCACCCTGTGCACCCGATTGGATTCTTATACATATTTGACGCGCTTGGATTGGATTTGGCGCATGTTCGGCACTTGATATTATAAGTGCACGGCGGCGCCTCGGCCGTCAATCCGACACCGGAATGCGGAAACGAAACTTTTACAAAACTTGTAAACCGGCACCACCACGCACTTTAAACCTGGATCGGGCCATTAACCTACTCCTAGCAAACTAGAGAAGGGGTAGAGAGATATACCGAGCGATCCGTGTCCTTCGATCTTCTCGTCGTCGTCCAGATCTCCCCGCGGAATCTCCGGTCTTCATCTCCTCGTCGGAAGGGCACCACATCGCCGGGTTCTTTTACGGGCTCCTACCTCTGGACCGAGGCAACTCGGGCCTGAAGTTGGCGAGTCGACGTGCCCAAGGATGCTGTAGGCAAAGTGTAGAATCCATTTGTCTCTATTGGGGTTGAAGTTGCCATGAGGAAGTGGAGTTAAAATGAGCAAGAGGAATGAACTTAAGGACTTTTCTTTTGCAATGAAATGAACCAAAAATCCTCACACAAAAAAATGAATCACCCTCTCCTCACAATAGTGGCCGGCCCTCTCATTAGAATGAGATGATAGAGTAAAAGTCAAGGAGGGGAGAAAGCCATCATGCAAGAGAGAGAAAAGAATGGGTGATGATGAGGAGTCATGATCACACCAAAAAGTCTCAACCTACTCCCATCATGAAGCAAGCAATCATGAACTAAAGAAGTCAAAGGAAGTAAGAACCATCATGAACCAACCATTAACAAGAAACACCCTCCATAATACTAATTTGCATGCTTGCAAATAACCCCCTCTCCACCAATTTTCAGCCAAAGAAAGATACAACGGAAAATGGACGAAACGGAAAGCAAACTAGCAACTTCAAAAAACTGATCCCGTAATGAATTACAGGAAAATCCCGCGACTGTATATACATACCCGCATTTGTATTGCGACCGAATACAAATGCAATGAGACAAATCTACACTGTACAATACTAGGATCCGGTTTAAACCAAAGCCCGCTAGTATTATCCGTCCGATCATGATCCGTGCAATACCGCACGTACATGATCGAACCCTGCCATATCTCCATACGGCCTCTACAGCGTTTCGCCCGAAACTTGAGAAAACGGTCTGTGGTGGACTCTAAAGACTCGTCAATATTTTGGTTGTGGATTTTACCACTAGCACGTCAGAGGTATTAGCCATACGTAACGGGCTACCAGGTATTAACCAAAAGGGACGTCGATGAGCGAACTAATCCTGACACCCTACTGAGCCTGTCAGTGACAATATCCGTACAGTCCGGTCCGTTCGTCTATGAGCATCGCATGGCGGGCCTAGGGGGTTGGTAAAAGTCAGACCCCCAAAAGCAGTACAGTCGTGTCGGAGTGTAGCCCAGAACACCCTGAGATACTACTGGAATACCTACCAGTAAATCTCCTGCCTTTTCCAAGGACTTCGTGTAATGGCTCTCCTAGACACAGCGCGACCTCACCCCCAATACCGGGAGAGACAAACCCCTGCAGATCCGCTCACTGCCTCCATGTGGCTCGGGACTGTACCCAACTAAAACCTGTTTGCACGTCTCCTTTGATCGTGGTAGGGGAGTAATCAAAGTATAGTGGGAACTCACACGAGACAAATGACATTCTCAGGTCGATGAACTAACCTGTACACATGTCACCAGGGAACTGCTATCTGACGTCAGGTATAAGACCAACTAGCATGTTCCCGGCGAGTCCTGTCCGGTGTACTCATAACCCAATAAGCACCTGTATACATCTTAGGTGAACCAACTGACACCAGTGGCTTGTGAGACCGGTCACCGCACCTCGTCGGGGTCTCGACTGTATACACTAGTTTACTCTAGAGTATCGATGCCCTGTCTCGAAACTCCCACGACTAGGGACCTTTTAAGGATGTGCTTATTGACCCCAGCTCCCACGTATATGATCGCCCTTATACTGCTGGCAGTCAAGCAAGAATCCTAAGGGTTCTATCAACGTGCAATAGTAACTTGTAAGGTCATCTAAAGCAGTACACGATGATAAAGATAAACCATATAGCATACTATCATCTTGAGTAAGACTGTCCTACCGGGATAGGTCCTCCCTCAATCATTGCAATCACGTGCATGTGATCCAAAAATTAACTCTGAGGGCACTATCTCCAACAATCTCCCACTTGCACTCAAGGCTAATTATTGCGATGTCGCATACTCACAGCCAGTGTGATACCGAACACCCAACTCCACTACTAATCAGTCTCACAAAACCTGTTTGCGAAACTAATACGTTTGAGGAATATCCTCAGCGAGTGGATCCGCTCAGATGTTTCTTTCTATTTCTCTCTTTATCTCAAGTTCGCGGAGAAACCCATCTCCCAAAATGAGCAATACCTGTCTTAGAATATGTCTGGATATCTGATGGGACCTAGCTCATAAGTGAACTCCAAATCCAAACTTCTTAGACTGTATCGTCAACTGAAACCAATCAGTATCCTGCGTCATGCCTTCGTCAGTATCCCCTTGGACCACCTTTCCAAAACACTGTCCCTCGTCAGAGGGAAAACTATAACTCTGACAACCACTCTATCATCCATGTCACCTTGGAAGCCTGGAATGATAACTGTCTCCCGAAAGAGGATGTCGTTATCAAATTCCTAGAACATCCACTTATGTTCTAAAACTGCTTCCGACCGTTTCTCCAGGATTGGATCAATATCAACTTATTGCATCTACTGCAAAAACAACATCTGGTGTGGTACTCATGATCGACTCAATTGCCTAAGCAAGTGATCTGCCAATCATGTACATCCCTCTCCCCTTTAGTCTATAAGAGACCTTTAGAGATGGTGACTCCATCACCTGCAGGTACACTACCATGCCAGGAGTCGTCCATTCTAAATACCTTTAGAATGTTGTCTAAGTACCCAGACTGGAAAACTACCCAAATCTAGATCTAAAACCATAGATCCAGTAACCAGAATGTCTGATATAATATCCAAGTCCTTTGTAGAGAAACCACTGTGTGACAACCAAAGTATAACCGATCGTAGTATAGGAACTTCGCTTCCTACTATGTGTATGTCATCCAAATACAAGGGCATCACACCCTACTACCTTCTTAACAGATCCATCCCTTATTCTGATGAAGTCAAACCTATGACTGTCACATCAGAAATAGATGATCTATCTCCGCTTTATCTGCTTTAGTCCATATATAGACATAAGCCTCTTGTCCACCAATGCTTCCTCTGCTCCCACTGACTACGACAACCCTCTGGCAGAGTCATATACACGTGCACTTCTAAATCCAGTTCAGAACGACGCTATACTCATCCTCCTGCCGGGTCTCATAGTCTAGAACAACAGCAATGGAAAGTCTGGGTAAACAAGAACCTCCCTGCCACCGTCCTTGAGGCTACCGAGTACCTCTCGGGTGCCTGAGGTTACCCACCTTATATGCGGAGTGGCCAATGGAATGTCAAACCAGATTGAATCTTTAAGTTCTTATCAAATCTTCAGTAATCGTTTGCGGTTCTGGAATCACTTCCAGTTCTACCATACTCCCACTACCATTTTCTGTAAAAACAAATCCATTTTTATTCAAACTGTGGCGAGTCAAGAACAATATCACTATCGATCTTCCAGATGGTAGAAAGTCAACCCTCATCATAGCCTGGGTTAACCCACAAACAGCCATTACAGAAACGTGCCTTGAGTTATCCAGAGTCTGGTTTTAAGCATAAGCTGGACAACTCCCCGTACCTTAACATCGTTAAGATACAAACTGTTTCTATATCCAATACAGAAACAAAGGCACTGATTTAATTGAACCAGATTCAAATCATGGAGCTGTCTCCAGTGCATGTCAACTAAATGGAAGGAGGCTGATCAACGTTACTCAGCTTAGGAATGCTTCCAATTATGAGTGACCTGAAAGAGAAACAAGTTTCTCAAAATCATTACTATCAACTGAATACCATACACAAGTATCTACATCTTCGATCACCTTGAAGAATCCTGATACTTGCAATACCTGGTTCTCTACTTTATTCATATACCTATAACTTCTCAAAACTTGGACCTTGCATTTCTACGAAACACATGTCTAAGAACTAGAGAAGTCACAAGTAAACAGAATACAGTACGAGTACCATCCCCTCTGTCCTCATGGACACTGGACAACATACAATACTCTGTATAAGTCCCCTGAGTCTAATAACTCATTCCCTGTGTGTCGTAGGTTGAAAACTGTACTTATGGTTAAGAAGAATTACACCGCTGTTTAATGCTCCTTACCTAACCATCCACTGATATAGGTAAATGTCATGGACATAATTTCAAAAAGGTATATCTCACTTTATAAAACAGACGTACAGATATATCAATTTGAAATTGGTGCATAACAGCGGATATTCAAAACCAAATATTTGCCGTCTGGCAAACAACCCTGGTAGTTTCCTCAAATATCACCAATTACAACGAATTCCGATATAATGAGGACAATCACCCAATTCCCAATAACTTACTCCCACCCATCATCTGTAAAACCATACAGATGTGAGAATCAAACCTGGTAAATACATACCCTGGAGCAAGGACTAATTGGGAAATCAGTTTTCTTTTAATAGTACACAGTAAAACTGAAACATGTAAATGTTTCGGAGGGGTATCCGGGTATTCCTAGTAATGCCTCTTCCATTATCCAGATTCACAACTATAACCGTATATTTCTATGCTATCTCTCCACATCCCTTCATATGTCTTTAGTCATTACCTTCTGTACAACCTCTTAGGCTAAATGGTTTTCTTCCTTCCCTACCTTTTGGCACCAGCCTATGATTTGGAAGAAGACTATCCAATAAGCATAATGGGTATACTGTCCTAATCCTAGGAGCACTCGCAACGCGAGAGAAGGTGAAGATAAAAGACAACCGAATAAACCTTATTCCTATTTCTCCCGAACCAGAATCCATCCCCGAACTGGAACAAGTTCCTTTCGAGTTCGTATATAACCATACGATGGAGTATCCAATAAACTGTGGATCTTCGTAGTGATACGGAGTGTTCTGGAGAAATACAAAGGTGATGTGGGATTGGCGATGAAATACTTGGTTTTGGTCGTGAATATCAGTGGCAATCTACTTTACCCTCCTTCTAATCCCTTTATTTGTCTTAACTTAATACCTTCTGTACACCACACTTAGGCTAATCGGCTTTCTTCATTCCCTACCGTTCGGCACCAGCCTATGATTTGGAAGAAGACTATCCGATGGGCGTAACGGGTGTACTATCTCCTAAACCAAGGAGTACTCGCAACCTGAGAGAAGGTAAAAGGAAAAGACAACTGAATAGTCCTATCCGTTTTCTCCAGAACCGGAAACCATCCTCGAATAAATTCCTTCTAGTTCGTATATAACCATACGATGATTTTATCCAATGGAAGTGGACGTTCGTAGTAATACGGGGTGTCCAGGAGAAAAGGGTAAAAGTAGGAGTAGCAATGAGGTTTGCAACTCTGACAATCCAAAAGCCAGTGTTTAAGAAGGTTCGGTTAATTTTGGTCACTGAGTCATAGTCTTAGGGTCGGGTCATGGTCGCTGCCAAAGAGAGAGAGAAAAGAAACACTCAGCGTGCACTCTAACCTAGATCAGAATGTTTATCACTTTATCTAGTCAGGAAACCTCCCACTGTAACGTCAAATTCTTCTCCAAACCTGAAAGAAGAATTAGTCGGGATCACCCGAGGAGTAAACCAACTCATCAGTAGGAATCGGGATCCAACTATCATCGCATGATAACGTGACGGAATCCGCACAAGTTATCACACTCCAGAAGGTATGCGCATATCTGGCAAGTTTCGGTTTCTTTAGAAACTCCCGATGTGATTTTTGCCCCATGCTCTTATGACCTTGGCGTCGGTCAAAATATCATAAGTCACATGTCAAGTTCTACCCGTCATTGTCCAGGTTAATTTGAACCCACCCGTACATACACTTGACGTAGGCCAAAATAGTAGTACGACTGTCCCAAGCTAACGCATCTATCTATGCAACAGATAAATATCTGGTAGCTACCAATCACTATGCCTTGGCGTAGGTCAAAATACATAGCTTGAATACTACCGACCATTTAACTGAAATGACGGAGGGCTACGAATGGTTTCGGGCGAAAAACCTTTAACGTAATGAACTTGATATCGTTGAAGGAACCAGATATCTTTTATAAAAATATAGTAACGAAAATCTTTGCTAAAGAGGTCACTCCCGGTGAAAGGATCTCGGCTCTTTCCCCGTAGAATGAGGTGCAGGATATTCCAACTGAATACCACGATGCAAAGCAAAAGTAAACGACTATAGTGAAGTTATTGCCCTGACGCAAACTTCTGTCCAAGGGGTCACTCCCGGTGAAGGGATCTCGGCCCTTGCCTCGTCGACTGAGGTGCTGGATATTCATAACCGAATACCACTGTGCAAAACAAAAAAGAACGCCCTTGCAATAACAACTTTTTTTAAAACTGTTCCAACAACATCAGAATAGGTTTGTTTAGCTTGCATTGATCCGAATCAATGCAGTCCCATCTATTAATCACACCAATAAAGAACGAAAATAATGATGTACGTATATGCCATCCGCATTCGCCACTGGGTCCCGTCATTACCCGTTAGGTTACTTTACTAACGACAGTGCAGGGACTGGACTAGCGCGGATGCAAAACATATACAACATCTACTAGTATATATATCAATATATAATATTCGCTCAAGGCGTGATAAAATGCAACATCACAGAAATGTAATAAGCATCATAGAACAATACAGATATCTTGGATCCCCGGGTTTCATAGAGCCGCTACCGAAACCCGACGTTCCCCTGGTCGTGTGGATAGCCTGTGCAATGAAATCCTAGACCCCTACGGGCGCGAAAAGTTACCCGCCAAAACCTGAAGCGAGGCAGCCCTTTCAACAACGTGAATGGACCACCCAGCACTTCACGGAATCCGGTAACTTGTGCACCCCTCCTTGGGTCAACCTGTACCCCCTACGAGTGCGGCGGATAGCCCGCCAATTCTAGAGTGAAGCCCCCTCCGTCTCAACGCCATGAGATGCGGGCCCATTGCCCTCAAGAACCCGGCTATCCGTGCACCCCACCTTGGGGTAATCCTAGTACAGAAAGTAAAATATACATACAACGGGTACAACGACCTCAGCCCGGTCATGCCCCAAAAGAATAATATACAAACAGGCAGTGACGGCAGTCCACATGTCGGACGCTCTCCCCGCAATATCAAATGTACATAAATAACCAAACTGTACTACCATTGCATCCAGGCTACCCTCCACGACCAATCTGCAACATCAAAGCACAACACAGAACATCAACGTGAATGTCACGTTCGCAAATCCGTCTAAAAGAGCTATAGCAATTAGACAGGATTTACCGATCAAATGACATTCACGGTCGCAGATATAATGTAAATACTGTGAACTAACATGTTTAAAATTTTCGGTCGACTGAATTTTCCGAAGTGGGCCCCAAGCACAACTGTAGCACTCAAAAACATCTGGGCCCAAAAAGAATATACAAGAAACCCTATTTCCATGTCAGAGAGCCACTGTAAAATTTGATGCAGTGAAACCAAAATTCGGCGGTGGATCCGCGGCTAAAACGTGGTTTTGGCCGCTGATCGGCCGCGCTACAGTAACTTCAGCTTACCAAATTTTCACAGAATGCATTAAACATTCTGCACGTATTTTTACAATGTACCAAATAATTTTTAAAGCACTGTAAAAATTCGACAGAAACTTGACATGGAAACGCGGTTTTTTGAAAATCCGTTCGATCGAACTTGTAAACACGTTAGAGCAAGTTAGACTAGGTTAATGGCGTGGCTCTGATACCAGTGTAAGTGCACGGCGGCGCCCCGGCTGTCAATCCGAGGCCAAAATGCGGAAACGATACTTTTACGAAACTTGTAAACCGGCACCACCGCGCACTATAAAACCCGGATGGGGCCATTAACCTAATCCTAGCTAACTAGAGAAGGGGTAGAGAGATATACCGAGCGATCCGTGTCCTTCGGTCTTCTCGTCGTCTCCCGATCTCCCCGCGGAATCTCCGGTCTTCATCTCCTCGTCGGAAGGGCACCTCATCGCCGGGTTCTTTTACGGGCTCCCACCTCTGGGCCGAGGCAACTCGGGCACGATGTTGGCGAGTCGACGTGCCCAAGGATGCTATAGGCAAAGTGTAGAATCCATTTGTCTCTATTGGGGTTGAAGTTGCCATGAGGAAGTGGAGTTAAAATGAGCAAGAGGAATGAACTTGAGGACTTTTCTTTTGCAATGAAATGAACCAAAAATCCTCACACAAAAAAATGAATCACCCTCTCCTCACAATAGTGGCCGGCCCTCTCATTAGAATGAGATGATAGAGTAAAAGTCAAGGAGGGGAGAAATCCATCATGCAAGAGAGAGAAAAGAATGGGTGATGATGAGGAGTCATGATCACACCAAAAAGTCTCAACCTACTCCCATCATGAAGCAAGCAATCATGAACTAAAGAAGTCAAAGGAAGTAAGAACCATCATGAACCAACCATTAACAAGAAACACCCTCCATAATACTAATTTTCATGCTTGCAAATAACCCCCTTTCCACCAATTTTCAGCCAAAGAAAGATACAAAAGAAAATGGCCGAAACGGAAAGCAAACTGGCAACTTCAAAAAACTGATCCCGTAATAAATTACAGAAAAACCCCGCGACTGTATATACATACCCGCATTTGTATTGCGACCGAATACAAATGCAATGAGACAAATCTACACTGTACAATACTAGGATCCGGCTTAAACCAAAGCCCGCTAGTATTATCCGTCCGATCATGATCCGTGCAATACCGCACGTACATGATCGAACCCTGCCATATCTCCATACGGCCTCTACAGCGTTTCGCCCGAAACTTAAGAAAACGGTCTGTGGGGGACTCTAAAGACTCGTCAATACTTTGGCTGTGGATTTAACCACCAGCACGTCAGAGGTATTAGTCATACGTAACGGGCTACCAGGTATTGACCAAAAGGGACGTCGATGAGCGAACTCATCCTGACACCCTACTGAGCCTGTCAGTGACAATATCCGTACAGTCCGTTCCGTTCTTCTATGAGCATCGCGAGGCAGGCCTAGGGGGTTGGTAAAAGTCAGACCCCCAAAAGCGGTACAAGTCGTGTCGGAGTGTAGCCCAGAACACCCTGAGATACTACTGGAATACCTACCAGTAAATCTCCTTCCTTGGCCAAGGACTTCGTGTAATGGCTCTCCTAGACACAGCGCGACCTCACCCCCAATACCGGGAGAGACAAACCCCTGCAGATCCGCTCACTGCCTCCATGTGGCTCGGGACTGTACCCAACTAAAACCTGTTTGTACGTCTCCTTTGAGCATGGTAGGGTAGTAATCAAAGTACAGTGGGAACTCACACGAGACAAATGACGATCTCAGGTCGATGAACTAACCTGTACACATGTCACCAGGGAACTGCTATCTGAGGTCAGGTATAAGAACAACTAGCATGTTCCCGGCGAGTCCTGTCCGGTGTACTCATAACCCAATGAGCACCTGTATACATCTTAGGTGAACCAACTGACACCAGTGGCTTGTGAGACCGGCCACCGCCCTTCGTCGGGGTCTCGAATGTATACACTAGTCTACTCTGGAGTATCGATGCCCTGTCTCGAAACTCCCACGACTAGGGACCTTTTAAGGATGTGCTTATAGACCCCAGCTCCCACGTATATGATTGCCCACATACTGCTGGCAGTCAAGCAAGAATCCTAAGGGCTCTATCAACGTGCAATAGTGACTTGTAAAGTCACCTAAATCATTACACGATGATAAAGATAAACCAGATAGCATACTATCATCTTGAGTAAGATTGTCCTACCGGGATAGGTCATCCCTCAATCATTGCAATCACGTGCCTATGATCCAATAATTGACTCTGAAGGCACTATCTCCAGCAGATATTGGATTTCTTGATTTCTTGCATGATGGATGCTCCTGATTTGGATTTTCGCGCATGTTGGGCGCATGTTATGAGATGCGATTTTGGTGCACACCAGATGCACTAAATCGAGATTCTTCGTGCATACCAGATGCACCTGATATTGCTGCCAGGCACACCGTTTCCTCTGACAGGTGTTTCGTGCACACCCGTTGCACATAGATGTTGTTTCTGTGCACATGTATGGCACATTCATGGATTTTGATTTCCGTGCGCACCGGATGCACGCAGCATTCATATGAACATATGGGATTGATTTCTTATGGAGCATTACATTTTTATGATATTACTATTTGCTTTCGTACTGAGCAGGACTAGTCAGAGGACAGTACCTAGATATATTTTGCATGCATCGATAGATATCGAAGGGATTTCCTAAGAAAGAGCTATAGCCTCAGCATTTACCTACGTGTCTGATATGACACGAGACGTTTAAAACAAGAAAACCCTTCTAAAATTGTTTTCAAAATGGCAGGACGTGCATATGAAACAAAAGATATATACATATATGTTTATTTTCTTACAATAGACGTCCTCCACTGTGCAGTGTTATGCGCATCGCACAGCAACATGAAAGGTTTGGCATGCATTTCCTTCAGATGTTTACATGTATAGTTTTGATGTGTATCATATTGATTTCGTTTTGGATTTGACATTTGTGTCTTCACCATGAATTCGATGATTGCGGGATGCTTGACGGAGTTCTGTTTTTTTTTTGAGCTATCAGCTCATTGTTCATGTGCATGCATTGCGCTACGATGCGTTTTATGTATTGATGATTTCGGAGCCCCGACGACTTCGATTTTTACTCAAATGTTTTAGTATTTGAGGGGTTTAAATTTAAATTCAGGGACCGAATTTCTTTAAGGGGGGAAGACTGTAACATTTAAGAAAAATAAAATATTATTTTTCGGAATTTTTATAATTAAATAATAAAATATTGAATATTTTAATAAGGCGGTATAATTAAATACCGATAAATTAGGAAATTTTTTGAAAATTATGGAAATTAATAACAAGAGGATGCTTTATGTGATTCATGTGAATTATGAAAGTTTATGATTTATTTGACACTATTTTAGTGCTAATCGTGATTAAATATCGCTAATCGGGCTTTAAGCGTGTTTTGTGCACATGATATGCACATGTCATTTTTAGCACTTGTTACATTTTTAAATGGATTTCTCTTTATTTTCATGTCATGGTTATTGTTTTGGGTTTACTATTGCAAAGAGAAGGAAATAAAAGAAAAGAAAAGATAAAGGATAGTATAATAAGGTATGAGCAAGTGAGAGAAAGTGATGGGTCAAGAGAGAGCCATGCCCACTTGTTCCCTTCTTCTTCCTTCATCATTTTCTCCCCCGATTTCCTCATGTACTGCTGCCCCTCTCTTCCTCCTCAACAAAACCCCCCAAAACTTCATCAAAAACTACTCAAAAATCCTTCTCCATTTCACAAAATTTGTGCACAAGCTCTCAAGCAACCCTTTGGAAAAAGAAAGTTTGAGTTTTGGTACTGTAGGAGGATTCATGAGTTTCAAATGAGGTAATCCCTTCACTTTAAGTGTAGTATTTCAATTGATTAAGCCTCTTTTCAAGTTTAAAATAGTTTTAATGGTGTTTAGTGCACTTTGGAGATTACTAGAAAAGGGTTAAGGTTTAAATTGAGTAGTGTGGTGGACTTAAGTGTGTTTGGTGACCTTAAACCCCCTACAATGTTTTAAGCCCAGAACTTACACTAATATTAAACCTGAAAACTAAAATAAGGAAAAAAAAACAGAACTTTCATGTCGATTTGTGAGAACTTAGAGTGTGCAGGCGAATCTGGAGTGACCCGAGACCAAAACTTGAAAAGCAAACAACTTCAGAGACCTATTTAGAGCACTACGAGACCACCCAACCAAATGAACCAATTCCATCACACTAAAATCGAGGAGGCCGGAATTTCCATGAGTGTGGCCGGCCACTTGGTTGATTCAGGTGCCCAGGTTGCTTCCATAGCTCACATGCCCCCTATACATCACCCTAGAGTTGTTTGTGCACCATAGTTTCACATTAAACAAAATCTGGAGCGTGTTTTCAATGTTGTTGCCTTATGTTTTGTGTTGTTTTCGAATCTATGTTTTGATAATTGTGGTTGTACTCTGTCACTTGACGTTTGTACGCCTATCCCGAGTGTTGTTTGGTTGTTTTACGAGATGCAAACCATAGGTTCTAACCTATAGGCTGTTAAGCGTATCGTTTTGGTTTTCGTGTGTCGTTTCGTCTTCGAATTAGATTTTAACGCGATACGTTACGTTATGATGTGTAGGCACCCCCCCCACGATGATTAGTGACGATGAAGAAAATGATGGCGGCATCGACATCGGCAAGCAAGATCAGGTGAGTAGATATATATCTACGGGGGAAGTCGGGTGGATGGCGTATAGCACCCCCGCAGTTCGTAGTGATGTATACGAATACGTATACACACATATATATATTATAAGTTGATATGAGTTTATTGATGATAAAGATAGATTCTAGGTGTTCTTGGATTGGTTTAGTGTTAGTTGCGAAACCCTAGAGTAGTTGTTGCACCCACACACGCACACACATACTTGCATACATTCATTCTTTTACCTGTGCGTATATAGGGATATGTATACACACACACACACACACACACACACACACACACACTGTTAGTTGTAGAGGCCAGTATTGTACATATGATGCATATTATATTTGATGCTTGGACATATATAGAGAGGACTTTCTTGCTCGATATGATAGTATGCTATCTGGTTGCTCTTTATCTTAACATGTATACTTGTCTCTTGATACTGTCTTATAGTTACATGTTGGTAAAGCCCTTAGGATGTGTACTTGACAACCAGGACTATGATGCAGATCATACTAGTGGGGCCATGGTAGTCTATAAGTACATCCTTTAATGTTCCTAGTCATAGGTGTATCGAGACAGGGCATCGATATACCAGAGTAGACTAGCGTCTACGCTTCTCGACCCATGAGATGGGCGATGGATGATCCCATATCCATTGGTGTTTGACATCAGAGATGGTATATGGGTGCTCAGTGGAGACTGGGTATACTGGACGGACTCGCCGAGAACTCCCAGATGGTATTATACCTCACGTCAGATGGCGGTTCTGTGGTGACACTTGTGCAGGTTAGTCTGTAGACCCGATATCGTCATAGAGTCTTGTGTGATTCCTACTGTGCTTTGATTTCCACCTTACCACGTCCAAGAAGGCGTGCAAAACGGTGGTTTTTGGGTACAGTCCCGAATCACATAGAGGCAATGAGCGATAGGAGGGGTTTCGTCTCTCCCGGTATTGGGGGTTGATGTTGTGCTGTGCTCGATTGGCCATAACAGGGAAGTCCCTGGCCAGGGCTGATTAAAAGATTTACTGGTAAGTGTTACCAGTAGTTTCTCGACCCGTTATGAGCCTCACATTGGCACGACTTATCGGTTATTGGGGTCTGACGTTTACCACCCGTAGACTTGATATGCGACATATCAGACGAGGAGACCGGACTGTACGGGAAGTGTTACCGTTAGGCTTTTACAGGAGTTGGAGCGGGCTTGCTTGCTGATCTTATGATCACTCAATACTCGGGTAGCCGTTACGTCCACCTAGTACCTCTGACGGCTTATGGGTGCTTGATGTGATCATCACTTACTGCCGGCGTATTGACGAGTCTTTAGAGTCCTACATAGAGGTTTTACTGGCTCAGGCAAAACGAAATAGGAGCGCATATGTGATATGTGCGGGACCGAGAATAATGCATGTATGTGATACCGTATTCTATTCTCGTGACTTTTTGTATCGGTCGGTTATATGTGATATAGCCGGGTTATCGAATCAAGTGTTGATTCGATAAGTCGATACATTGGATGTTAGTCGGTTATATGTGATATAACCGGATTATTAAGTCAAGTGTTGATTTAATAATTTAGTGTATAATTGTATATATGATATACTAATTTACATTAACTAACATTAGTTCACTTAAGATTTTGTCTCACATATGCACAACTTTAATATACATGTGATATATATTAAAATGTGTTTTCTTTTTGTATCATGGTTGTTGATACATCATTCATGGGTGTGTAAGACATACACCATTCTATTTGTTATGGTTATAATTATTTAAGGTAATTACAAAATTAGTGGAGATTTGGAAAGAGCATGAAGCTTGTAGAAGCTTGCTTTGCTTTGACAAAGTCCACTAACTTTGTCTTTACTTTAGATTTTTTTTAACCCAACCATTAGGATTAGCCAATGTTATGTCTCTACATGAGTTAGTATATGATACTCACGCACCCATGGTTATATCTCTTAACTTGATCATTATCCTCATCTTTTCTTTTGTTCATCTTCTTCTTTTTATTTGAGCAAAAGAAAAGCTTGCTATGGTTTTAATAAGAGAGTGAAAGATTGTGAGAAATCAAATTCTAAAGAGAACTCGCTTCCTATTTCTCCATCCTCTACTAGACTAGCACTTTAGTTTAGGGTGTTTGCTTCACTAATTCTCTAGGTTAGTGAAGTAGTAGCTTGAGTTGGTATTCTCTCGACGTAGATCATCTTCGGCCTCGAAGACTTCAAGCATGAACGCTTCTTTCGCCTCGTGAAGCCATGCAAGAGCCCAGGAGAACCATGATCGCAGTGAAGGGACTACAACAAGGAACTTTAGAAGCGAAGGACCGATCTACAAAGGTTGTATTTCGTATTCACTTAGTAATAAATGTTATTTACTTGCATGTGTAACCCTAATTATCTAGCAAAGATCTTGTTTAGGGTTGTTCGGCACGGCTAAAATTTTAATCGGGCATGGTTGATGCCTCGTAGAACCTTGTTAGAGTGCCTAGTAACCCTACACACACATGGGTATGGGACTATGCATATATATATATATATATATATATATATATATACGTATACATATACACGGATTATGAGGATAGTATTTGGAATTTGTGATGAGTCGATGAGATTGGGCTTGAGGCCGTGAGAGCGGTGATGTGACATGGATCCTATTTGAGATACGACATGATGTTTAGTGGGTCCTTTTGGCGTGGTGTTTTCATACAAATGCATGCATATACTTAGATTGGTACCAGTATTGTACTAGACGTAGATTAGTACCCCGGATCATGATATTTGATAAAGAGGATACCGGTTGAATAATGAGATCATGTGATAGATGTGACTTTTGACCCGTACCCAGATTTGGGAGGCCGTACGATGGATTTACCGTACGAGCTATATATTGATAATAGATCCGCACTCTTTACTCGAGTATGTCATATTATATTAGGGTATCGTATGGGATACTATTGAGGCGGGATCACCGACTATTATAGATTATAAATGTATCGACTCAGATGTTAAGCGGTTTCCTTACCTTTCGTTTAGCCTGTTAGCTCAGTCCTGTAGGGTTCCTAGGCACTCTAGTGAGGTCTCACAAGGCATCAACCATGCCAATTTCAAAAATTACCGGTGCCGAGAAACCCTAGAACGGATCGTCGGCTAGATTTCTAGGCGAAAAAGCTAACTAGTTAACACTTATCTAAAAGAATGCGGAAATACAACCTTTGTAGATCCGGTGCTCCACCTCCATAGCTCCGTAAAGAAGTCCCTTCGTTGTCCAAATGAATTCCCGGGCTCTAGCGTCGGCTTCGTCGGAGAAATGGCGAGCTAGGTCGTCGATGTCCATGCCGAAGATGATCTACGTCGAAGCATCACTAGATCAAGCTCCACCTTCACCAAGCCATGAAAACTTGTGAAGGAAACACACTCTACTACTTGGCAAGAGGTAGAGGATGAAGAAATAGGAAGTGGGTTGACTTTAGAATTGGATTTCTCACTCTTTTTCATCACTAGCCATTGATGGAGGCAAGCTTTCTTCACTTGAAGAAATGAAGAAGAAGAAGATAAAGTTATGATAAGTTAATTAAAAATCAAAAGAAAATGAAAACTTATCATAATGTAAACCATGGTCAAGTGTAGAGATTAAACCAAGGTTAGTTGGAATGGTTAGGGTTAAGGATGAGATAAGAATGGTTGACTTGATCAAAGCTTCAAGAAGCTTCAACATAAAAAAAAAATAAGCCACCATCCTTAAATAATTTCCAAAATGAATATGTAAATAAATGAATGAATAAATAATCATAACCCTAGCCATTCATATAACCATGGTTCAATCTTCACACAATCACAAGTAAACATGTATCATCAAACATGATACAATCTAGTGTACAAAAAGTATATCACATATACAATGTGCACATCCGAGTGAGAAAATCCATCTTAAGTAAACCGATACTAGTTGATGCAAAGTAATATATCAAATATATAAATATGCATTAAATCATTAAATCAACACTTGATTCAATGATCCGGTCATATCACATATAACCGTCTAGTATCCTATGTATCGGCTTATCGAATCAATACTTGATTCGATAACTAGGTTATATCGCATACAACCAAACGACACATTCATCGCGAGAATAGAATACGGTATCACATACACGCATTATTCTCGGTCCCGCACATATCTCATATGCGCTCCTATTTCTTTTCGCTTGAACCAGGAAACCTCTGTGTATGACTCTAAAGACTCGTCAATACGCCGGCAGCAGATGATGATCATATCAAACACCCACAAGCCGCAAGCGGTCTGCTAAACGTAACGGCCACCCGGGTATTGAGCGATCAGAAGATCGACGAGCAAGCCCGCTCACACTCCAGTGAATCCAACCAGTAACACTACCGTACAGTCCGGTCTGATCGTCTGATATGTCGCATATCTTGCCTAGGGGTGGTAAACGTCAGACCCCAATAGCTCGATAAGTCATGTCGATATGAGGTCTATAACAATTCGAGAAACTACTGGTAACACTTACTAGTAAATCTCAGCAACCCTGGCCAGGGATTTCCTGTTATAGCCAATCGAACACAGCGCAACATCAACCCCCTATACCGGGAGAGACGAATCCCCTCCTATCGCTCATTGCCTCCATGTGACTCGGGACTGTACCCAAAAACCACCGTTTTGCACGCCCTCTTGGACGTGGTAAGATGGAAATCAAAGCACAGTGGGAACCACACAAGACTCTATGACGATCTCGGGTCAACAGACTACTCTGTACCAGTGTCACCAGAGAACTGCCATCTGACGTGAGGTATAATACCATCTGGGAGTTCTCGGCGAGGCCGTCCAGTGTACCCAGTCTCTACTGAGCACCCGTATATCATCTCTGATGTCAAACACCAATGGATATGGGATCATCCATCGCCCATCTGTATGGGTCGAGAAGCTACACGCTAGTCTACTCTGGTATATCGATGCCCCGTCTCGATATACCCACGACTAGGGACTTTGAAGGATGTACTTATGGACTACCATGTCCCCACTAGTATGATCCGCATCATAGTCCAGGTAGTCAAGTACACATCCTAAGGGCTTTACCAACAGGTAACAGAGAGACAATCAGTGCATACGTTAAGGTAAAGAGTAACCAGATTGCATACTATCATGTCGAGCAAGAAAGTCCTCCCTATATATGTCCCAGCATCCACTACAATATACATCCTATGTACAGTAATGGCCTCTAGGGCATACATATAACTAACAATCTCCCATTTGCACTAGGGCCATCTGTAGCAGTGGTCGTAGTATCTCATACTCAACCATCCCATGAAAGTCTCTCTCTGGGAATAGGCCTTCGTGAGTGGATCCGCTGCGTTATCCTCTAAGTCTGCTCTCCTTGCCTCGATCACCCTGGAGATCAACCATCTCCATGATCAGGTGATACTGCCTTAGAATAAGTCTGGATCACTGATGGGACCGGCGTTCCTTGGCATAAGCCACAACTCCATTGTCTCACAATGGTAGGAACGTAGTTCATCTCATGAACCAGTATACATCCAAACATCCTCTTTGGTAGCATCATAAGTAGCGATGTATCCAGCCTTTATCGTCTAGTATGTCACGGTATCTAGCTTGGAACTCTTCCAACATACCGTCCCTTTACTGAGGGTAAAGACAATGCCTGCGACTGACATTCAGTCGTCTTTATCACCCTGGAACACTTCCAGTGATTCTCCCCAGGATCGATTGATACCATCTCACTACTACTAGTGAGATTCCTAACATCCAATTAGATCTATCTCATAGATCCAAAATCCAGGATTTAGTAGGTATCATTTTGATCCTATATGGAGAATCATTGTGATAAGCGGAGATTGATCGAGCGTAGCATAGGAAACTCCTTCCCTATCAAGAGTATGTCATCCACGTACTCTACGAGGATCACTACCATACTCCCTACCACCTTTTTGTTTATACAAGGTTCATCTACCATTTTGATGATGTCAAACTCTTTGACTAACACATCAAAACAGACGTTCCAACTCCGCGATGCCTGCTTTATCAGATAAAGCATATTGCTCACGTTTCCGCTGCTCCCACTGTCTACGAGACCCTCTGGCTGTGTACTTATAGACACACTCTTCTAAAACATCATTTAGAAAAGGAGTCATGGCACCCAACCGCCAGATATCGTAGTCATGGTATGTAGCCGTGGCAAGTAGTATCTGGATGGACTTAAGCATAGGTACTGGAAAAGGTTTCATCATTATCCACGCCTGGTCAATGACGAAAACCTTTAACTAGTCTAGCTTTGAAAGTCTCAACTTTTCCATCTACACCAAGTAATCTTCTCAAGATATAGTTGCTCCTGATGGAGATTTAACCCTTCAGATATAGCAGCCAAAGTCCATACTTTGCTGGTGTACATGGATTCCATCTCAGATTACTAAGCATTCAGTCATTCTTATAGAGTCTCACTCCTGATGGCCAGCTCGAAGCTAGTTGGGTCATCATCTCATGATGCAGTCCTCGCTCCCACTGTCATAGAGAAACCGAAGTATCTCTCAGGTGGGTGAGGAACCCTACTAGATCAGCGGAGAGGCTGAGGTTCGTTAGCATCTACTGAATTCTTTGGTTGTACCAAATCATCTTCTGTAATTTGTATGGCTGGAACATTTCCAGTTCTACATATCAGACCTTGCCTCGAGCTTGTCCGGATTTTGCTTTTAGACAAAGGCCGGACAACCCCAAATCTTAACTAGCTTAAGACATGGGCTCTTCCCTTTCCATATCACATATGAAGTGGTAGGCATCTGATTTGATTCGAACCCTATTCAACAGGTATGCAACTTCTCAAGTGCATAACACCCAATAGGAAAAAGATAACTCAGTAGTACTCATCATAGAGCACACCATATCATATAGGGTGTGATTGCTCCGCCCCGACATACCATCGTGCAATGGTGTATACGGAGGAGTAATGCTGAGAGAGAATCTCATTCTCCTTTAGAATAGTCCAGAAATTCTATGCACAAGTATTCTCCTCCTTGATCTCATCAAAGGACATAATACTTTTACCCGTATTTTGGTTCTCTACTTCTAAATCATATTCTGTGAATATCTCAAAAGATTCGGACTCATGTTTCAACAGGAACATATGATTGAATCTTGAGAGATTATCAGAGAATATAATGAAGTATAAAGAATCAGTCCTGGCATGTGTAGACTGGAGACCTTACATACATCATCATGTATCAGTCCCAAGAGTTCATTAACTCTTTCTCTGTTTCCAGTAAACGGAGCTATGGTCATCTTATCTCTGTGATATGACTGGCAAGTTTCACAAGATGTAAATTCAAACTGATTTAAATATGCATCTACATGTAACTTCAGCTAGTCGGGTCGCATTGATATGACCTAGTCTACAATATCTCAAGAAGGATCCGTTCATTTCTGAACTCTTCCTCTTGTGTGTGTTCCGTATACTAAGAACTGTAGTTTGATTTAGAACGTCAATGCTTTTAGATAACGTGCCTGAACCGATCAACTTTTGATATAGGAAATGTTCAAAACATTATCCAGCAATACAAAATTTTATCGTTTCTTTGTTAATAAAGAGACAGATATGATTTTGTATATCAGGTTCGGTATCTAATAACATTCGTTCAGAATCAATGTATTACAATACAGGGTGACAGTGACCAACAGACTTGGCTGCAACACTTGCCCCGTTTTCTGCCTCATGAAACTTATCACCCGTTCTCAGTTTTTCTACCCTTTTGTAGCCCTATGTAACAGATTACATATCTGGGATCCTGATCTGGTATCATATACTCATGATGCAGAGGATACTGAGAAACAGTTCTTTGTAATGAACATACCCGAAGATGATGCATCAGCATGCACTCTCTTCGTTTGGGCGGCACGGGAAATCTGGTATTCCCCAATTTCCTGCTCTGTCTTATAACAATTATAAGTTGGAGCGGGACAAACGTTCCCCAGCTCAGTATAACAAGCGGGTTCGGTCAAATATCCGTATTATTATCTTGATTAAGGCGTGATATGGTCGCTACCAGGAGAGAGAGAGAGAAGAAAACACTCAGCGTGCGCTCTTGCAAGAATAGATTGGTTTTATTTTATCTAATCATGATGGCTCCCACTGCTTTTTATCAAATCTTCCTTCAAACCCTAAAAGGAAAGACTAGCCGGGATTAATTACACGCTATAAGTTCGCCAATCTTTCAGCCAGGCCAGTGTCGGTACTTTGAGGGAGGTCCCCCGTGCTTTCGTACGAACCTAATTAATATAAACCTCGTTTTCCCAGAGGCGTAACCCCGTTGACACCTTTCTAGACACCTACTTGATCGGATAATTGTAATGTATAAAACTCTCCCAGGAGTAACTCTTACTCGCAGCGGGTATCGGGATCCAACTATCTCATAGAAGGTATGCAATCTCATTGCAAATTTCAACACTTAAAATTCCCGATAATATTTTGCCCCTAGCACCTATGACCTTGGCTAAGGTCAACAAATCATAAGCACTAGTCAAGTTCTACCCGTCATTTCGTGATTAATTAGACCCACCCACATGACCCTTGGCTAAGGTCAACAAAGCCACATGACTGTCCTAACTAATCGCATCATATGCGGTGTAGGAAGACATCACTTAGCTACCGTACACTACGCCTCGGCTAAGGTCGAAAAACGTAGAGTACTCTACTTCCTAAAATGACGGAGGGCTACGACAGGTTTTTCTGAAAACCTATTGCGTAATGAACTTGATATCGTTGTAGGATCGAATGAAGTTTAAAAATGGAGTGCTTCTGAGGCTTTTCTAGTTTTGCTAAAGGAGTCACTCCCGGTGAAGGGATCGTCGGTCCTTTCCTCGTCGAATGAGGTGCGGGATATATCATATATATCACTGTGCAAAGCAAAAACTCTTAAAAGCAATCAAAAGACAAACCGAGTGTGTAGCATCTGCCAGTTATTGCTAAAGGAGTCACTCCCGGTGAAGGGATCTCGGTCCTTTCCTCATCGGATAAGGTGCAGGATATATCACATATACCGCTGTGCAAAGCAAGAACTGCAGCTACCTGTTTTATTTTGAAATTCGATTCAACAACATCTTAGGTTTCTTTTATTTCATTAATCTCATTAATGAAGTCCTATCATTTAAGTACCTAAACATCACAGATAAATACGACGTACGCTTATGCCATCCGCATTTGCCTCGATGTCCCCTCGTGCACCGTTAGGTTAGGTAACTAACGGCAGAGCAGGGCAGGGCTAGCACGGGTGTAAAACATAAGTAACGTCTATATAATATATCATATATACTATATACTATATCTATCACAGAACATCACATGATCACATCACAGATATCGCAGCAGAAGAAACATATGAAATATTGGATATACTAGGACGTCCGTGTTTTCAATACGAGCCAGTATAAAACACGGATTCCATGGTCGCGATGAATAGCCAAACCCACACCCCTAGACCCCTACGAGAGCGGCAAGCAACCCTACCAATTCTGGAGTTAGAAGACCCGGACTCGACTCCTCGAGTTGGTCTCCCACTGGACTCCAGAACCCGGTTACTTGTGCCCTCCTCCTTGGGTCTATCCTAGTGTGGAAAAGTAAATAATATACAACGGGTGACAACTTCCGCTACCTGGAAGTGCCCTAATAAAAGAATATTACATACAAGTTTTTTATATGAATGAAAATGAAAAACACCCATCTCACATAAAAACCCCCGGCTATTCAAACACGACGATCCAATATAACATATCCAGCAACACATAACATCACATGTCATCAACGTAAGTAAATATGCGCATCCCAATTGTCGTTGACATATAGCAACGAAACCGGCGATATTACATATTACACTTACGGTCACAGAAAAGAAAGTGTAAAACCACAACAGTTGGAATCCGCAACCTCCTCAGACATCGCATGCCTGACCAAATGAATAACTTAGACATCGCATGCCTAACAATTATAAACCCCGCATTTTAGTCTCTATATCGAAAACTCTTTTCAATATCAAGTCGGGCAATTCAACAGGATTCCCGAAAAACTGATCGAATGCTCGTCGCAAACTTTAGTAGGCGGCCGCACCCCCGATACCGTCGACGAAGTGCACCAAGGCGGAACACCGCTGCCGCGAGCACCCAGACGGATGCTTTCGGCGACGGGGTTCTCCTACAGTCACTTGGTCGGGGCTATGGAGTGAGGCTGTCTATCAAGTTTACCTGGCGAGTATCCGCGTACGCTACGTGATTGCGACGGACTTTTGATCACATCAAAATTCCGTGGCAACCGATCAAGTGAGACTAAAGTGCTATGTTTATAACATTCATTCAGTTATCACATAACTATTTGTGAATTCCAATTATTGTATCACATTCCAGATAATTAGAAAATGTTAAACTTTCCGATCGAACAATCGAACACCCAAGTTTTCCCGATACAGATCAACACATGAAACAAGTCTAAAGACATTCAGTTCGTGCCTCAGTACCAACGGTCCAGCCGTAGAAGGTCAAGCCAACGCCTCACATGTGGCACGCCGTACTGCCCCAAACCCGAAGGTTCAAAGGGCAGTTCAAGACGGTCACATAATCGAGTTAAGGTTTGTTGTCTTCTAGAGGGTCCATCGCGTTACTTGCACTACTTAGAACGTCGTTAAACTACAGAAAAATCCAACACTTGGAAATTTCCCGACAGGGGAAAATTGGGTATTTATATCCGGTCGAACTTTTTAACATATTGTAAAATTATCCGGAAAGCCAAAAAGACAAAATTTGATACCCCGATCGAAACACCGAATCCCCAAAACAACTACATAAAATTCAACTCTTGAATAAATTTTAAAAATACCCTGAAACTCCAGCATAATATAATAGAAGTTACTGTGCAATCAATTGAGGATGACGTCATCAAAGTGCGGCGGAACCGCCGCAGAAGCCAGGCTTCTGCCGCGCTTCCGCCGCGGTTTGTACTGTTCATGGAAAACAAATTGCACCGTAATTCTTAAAATTCCCTGCTGAATTTTTTAAGCATTTTTAATCTGGAAAAATCCACGTTTTCAGAAAAAGTACAGAGAGCAAGTTTGTGATCGGGTTTCGGGTTCGTTCGGACTTCAAACTCCGTCTAGACTTCGCCTAAGGCTCTAGCTAGGCTCTGATACCACTGTAGGGTTCCTAGGCACTCTAGTGAGGTCTCACAAGGCATCAACCATGCCAATTTCAAAAATTACCGGTGCCGAGAAACCCTAGAACAGATCGTCGGCAAGATTTCTAGGCGAAAAAGCTAACTAGTTAACACTTAACTAAAAGAATGCGGAAATACAACCTTTGTAGATCCGGTGCTCCACCTCCATAGCTCCACAACGAAGTCCCTTCACTGTCCAAATGAATTCCCGGGCTTTAGCGTTGGCTTCGTCGGAGAAATGGCGAGCTAGGTCGTCAATGTCCATGCCGAAGATGATCAACGTCGAAGCATCACTAGATCAAGCTCCACCTTCACCAAGCCATGAAAACTTGTGAAAGAAACACACTCTACTACTTAGCAAGAGGTAGAGGATGAAGAAATAGGAAGTGGGTTGACTTTAGAATTGGATTTCTCACTCTTTTTCATCACTAGCCATTGATGGAGGCAAGCTTTCTTCACTTGAAGAAATGAAGAAGAAGAAGATAAAGTTATGATAAGTTAATTAAAAATCAAAAGAAAATGAAAACTTATCATAATGTAAACCATGGTCAAGTGTAGAGATTAAACCAAGGTTAGTTGGAATGGTTAGGGTTAAGGATGAGATAAGAATGGTTGACTTGATCAAAGCTTCAAGAAGCTTCAACATAAAACAAAATAAGCCACCATCCTTAAATAATTTCCAAAATGAATATGTAAATAAATGAATGAATAAATAATCATAACCCTAGCCATTCATATAACCATGGTTCAATCTTCACACAATCACAAGTAAACATGTATCATCAAACATGATACAATCTAGTGTACAAAAAGTATATCACATATACAATGTGCACATCCGAGTGAGAAAATCTATCTTAAGTAAACCGATACTAGTTGATGCAAAGTAATATATCAAATATATAAATATGCATTAAATCATTAAATCAACACTTGATTCAATGATCCGGTCATATCACATATAACCGTCTAGTATCCTATGTATCGGCTTATCGAATCAATACTTGATTCGATAACTAGGTTATATCGCATACAACCAAACGACACATTCATCGCGAGAATAGAATACGGTATCACATACACGCATTATTCTCGGTCCCACACATATCTCATATGCGCTCCTATTTCGTTTCGCTTGAACCAGGAAACCTCTGTGTAGGACTTTAAAGACTCGTCAATACGCCGGCAGCAGATGATGATCATATCAAACACCCACAAGCCGCAAGCGGTCTGCTAAACGTAACGACCACCCGGGTATTGAGCGATCAGAAGATCAACGAGCAAGCCCGCTCACACTCCAGTGAATCCAACCAGTAACACTACCGTACAGTCCGGTCTGATCGTCTGATATGTCACATATCTTGCCTAGGGGTGGTAAACGTCAGACCCCAATAGCTCGATAAGTCGTGTCGATATGAGGTCTATAACAATTCGAGAAACTACTGGTAACACTTACCAGTAAATCTCAGCAACCCTGGCCAGGGATTTCCTGTTATAGCCAATCGAACACAGCGCAACCTCAACCCCCTATACCGGGAGAGACGAATCCCCTCCTATCGCTCATTGCCTCTATGTGACTCGGGACTGTACCCAAAAACCACCGTTTTGCACGCCCTCTTGGACGTGGTAAGATGGAAATCAAAGCACAGTGGGAACCACACAAGACTCTATGACGATCTCGGGTCAACAGACTACTCTGTACCAGTGTCACCAGAGAACTGCCATCTGACGTGAGGTATAATACCATCTGGGAGTTCTCGGCGAGTCCGTCCAGTGTACCCAGTCTCTACTGAGCACCCGTATATCATCTCTGATGTCAAACACCAATGGATATGGGATCATCCATCGCCCATCTGTATGGGTCGAGAAGCTACACGCTAGTCTACTCTGGTATATCGATGCCCCGTCTCGATATACCCACGACTAGGGACTTTGAAGGATGTACTTATGGACTACCATGTCCCCACTAGTATGATCCGCATCATAGTCCAAGTAGTCAAGTACACATCCTAAGGGCTTTACCAACATGTAACAGAGAGACAATCAGTACACACGTTAAGGTAAAGAGTAACCAGATAGCATACTATCATGTCGAGCAAGAAAGTCCTCCCTATATATGTCCCAGCATCCACTACAATATACATCCTATGTACAGCAATGGCCTCTAGGGCATACATATAACTAACAAGTCCTGTAGTTCATTTGTAGATGTTAGACTAGATTTGACTCATACCTATTTCAAAACCAACGAATCATGTGTATTTTAAAGACGGTTCAAGGGATTCTACAGGTATTTCAAAGGACGTATATTTTCTTAAAAATACCGTAGCTCTTATTTTCAAAACACCACGATTCGTATTATTTCAAATGGCAAACCAGTTTTGACACTTGTATAGTAGTGTAAACTCCTTATTGTTGCGTTATTAATCAGCTCCATCATATTATTGCTGTTCGCATGCTTATATTGTGTTTTCATATGTTAATAATGAGATCATGCTGTCAGGACACCAGCACCATTACCGATGATGCGTATGTTCTAGATACACTTACTTTCCGGCTCACACATCATCATCGGTAATTGCCACGTCACATACACTTTAGAGAATATCATTTCATTGACATAGCTTATTAACTAATAGTTTCGACATGATATAGTGTACTTGCTTTATATGCCAGTTTAGACATTACAGTTATTACTTGCTACTTCATGCATATTATTATTCACTGTTATGCGGTATTATGGAGTTTTATGCCGATATTCATTGTTTACTTTCTATTGATGATTGGATTTCGGATTTTAATGAGATTTTCTGGATTTGGGAGAAAACCGCAAGAATATATATATAAATTTCTCTCTCTCTCTCTCTCTCTCATTTTAAAATGAAAAGTGCGGTTTTCTCGTGATGTATGAGTCGTCCACCATGAGTTTTCAGGATTGCTGTTGGAATTTGAACCCGATTCGAGGAGTTGGATGAACCGTCTCGGGTACATGGTGGGCCCGGTATGGTACCCCGGGGCAAGAAGCTCAAGTTGTATTCGATGAGCCTGGCAGGGGAGCACTACCTTCCGGTGATATTATTTGGACTCGTTGGTTATCCGGAGGATACCGGACGAAGTCATGAGATGGATACAGGATGATCCATTTTGCCGGAGCCCGCGGTCCGATCCCGCAGATGATACGGATGCATGAGATATTGATATTTGAGATTTGAGATTTGGGATATTGAGATTTGATGATACAGGTCAGTCCGGGCAGCCAGAGCCTGAGATATTGAGATATTTGGATTTATGTTTTGTGTCGATGCTTGTCACGGACTTCTCAGTTGATTTCATTGATGTTACCCGATTTATATACATACAGATATCTCATTAAACATAGAAAACAGTTGTCTCACTCATTTCATTACATTACATTCATACCTCATACATATGATACATTGCTACCTGAGGCACTGACACGAGCACATGGGATTACACTTATGTATTGATATTTACCCTTGCCACCCTTTCCATGCTTCAGACTTATCATTTGAGGTTATATATTACTAATCGTATGACCTAGGATTGCGTCATACATAAGATTTATGCTCTGTGATGTTTTCTACTCACGATTTTGCAACTGACCCCCGTTGTGCCACAGTTTCTTGCAGGTTTTGCCGTACTGGTTTCGCTACGGCTTTGCTGGCACACTACTTCCATTTCGGGTGATTTGCTTTGCTAGGTGGGTTCACTTGCATCGTGACCACCCTTATACCTTGTATATATTTATATTCTATTGTATTTAGAAACTCTATCAACCAGACTTGTATTAATTATTCTGACTTAGAGACCAGTTGCATATTCTTTCGACCTTAGAATCGCGTGTTGTATTATTATGGATTTCTTGCTGTTTTGAGTTTCCTTTTGAGTTTTGAACCTTGTCCTTCAGCGTTGTATATTATATTGCTTGCATGGTTGTGACCGTCGATTGACGAATAGCTAGCTCCCGCTTGGAGATGCCTTTTATTATTTCGTATACTATTCATGTTGTACCCTGTTCGGGGCCAGTTTTTACAAAGGAAACTCTGCCGAAATTTTCAGAAAGGATTTGTGACTTTAAAAATGCATATTCGGCTTATGCTATTAAAACCACTCGTTTTAAAATAAGTTTCTTCTTACCTAAAATGGTTTTAGATTTCTGGGCTTTTGGCTTACTTGAATTAGATGGGGTCCTATAGCCTTCATATGATTCAAGGGCCAGTCACGTGCTATTTCGGGTCGTGACAATCATGCCCCTCTTGTATTCATTATTCATATTGTATCTAGTCACTCGATCAATTCTGAAACTAGTAAGTGTATATGTTGCAGACTTAAAAGACTTGTTGTTGCGAGACTTGAGCGATGGGTTTTTTGTTCGCTTTTGGGGTTGATGTCTTGCTTTACTTTATTTCCTTGTGTGGATCTTCGCCGTTGGGCGTCGAATACTTGTTATTTATACTTGTGGTGGTTGTTTCCGCCGTTGGGCGTGATTTGCTCCCGTTTGGGGATGCTTTATTTTATTCTGTGTTGTACCCGTTTTCGGGGTTAGTTTTTACAAAGGTGGTGCTGCCCAATTTTTTTCAACAGACAAAACATGCTGTACTATATCTTTATTTTTCAAAAAGGTTTAGATTTCTGGGTTTCAGCTTACTTGAATTACATTACGCCTGTAGACGTCGCGTGATTTAAGTACTGGCCGCGAGCTAATATTTTTAGTCGTGACATAAAATCTAGTACAATCTCTTACCATCAACATATATTTATGTGTGTGTATGATACACATCTCCTAAAGACCCGCTATAATATCATGTCGTATCTCATAATACGAACCAAAACATATCACCGATCTCATGGCATCATGCCCAATCACATCGACTCATCTCCTAGTACTATGTACTATCATCATCATCCATGTATATGTATACGTATATATATATACATAGTCCCATACCTATGTGTGTGTATATATGTACATATCGCCATATAAGCATAAGAAAATAAAATGCATGCAAGTGTGTGTTTGTGAGTGTAAACCTTATTCTAGGGTTCGCGACTACAACTAACTAACGACGCTATCAATCAATTACACTAAAATTTAACCCATGAACTCCTAAATCTTACTTGCTAACTATCCATGGTTCACATAACACATAATCATATATATATATATATATATATATATATATATATATATATCACATATATCGTATACTATACTTTGAATTGAGGGGGTGCTATACGCCATCCACCCGACTTTCCCCGTAGATATATATCTATTCACCTTGATCCTCGCTTTCCGAAGTCGATGTCGCCACGCCCTTGCTTGTCGTCCCGGAGTTCATGCGGAGGTACCTACATGTAAAAGCGCATCGTATCGTATTAAAATCTGATTCAAATCCAAAACGACACGCAAGGTGCCTATAGGTTAGAACCTATAGCCTACTCATGCAAATCAACCAAATAACATTCGATATAGATGTACAAACGTCAAGTGACCGATATAAAACCAAATTACCAAAACATTCGATATAGATGTACTCATGCAAAGCTTTTCTAGTAAAAGTCCCAGGTTATACCAGATTCCCTATAGGCGTCACATCATCACAAAACCGATATGAAAAGTTTCAGATTTCAATCTTGGGTTCTGTTTTATGTTTTATCTGGGTGTTGGGCACTAGGGGGGTCTAAGGTCACCACCAAAGCTCAATTGCACCATCACAACAAAAAAATTCCTCACAACCTCATCTTGGAATTTTCTAACCTCACTAAACATCACTATATCTCTTCTAAACATGCATGGACACTAATGTGAATGAAAAACTATACTAATTATGAAGAAAGTACCACATTTGGCAACTCAAGAATTTTCTTGAGTTACCCCAAGTGCTCAAAATCCATCATTTCTTGGTCCAAAGTGCTTGTAGTGAGCTTGTGCATGTTTTTAATGAAGTGGGGATGAAGTTTTAATGTTGTTTTGGGGTTGTAGTGAGGAGTTTAGAGGAGGTGAAGAAGAGGGCTGCCATGGATGAAGGAGAGGGAGAGAAGATGAATGAAATGAGTGAAGAAAGAATGAGCCAAGACCAAGGTTGACCCCTCACCCTCTTTCTCTCATGCCCATACCTACTTTGTTTATTCAAATTCATTTTCATTTGTTTTGTTTTGTTTTCTTCCCTCTTCTCATTTAAAACCAAAACAAATGAAAAATAAAGAGAATCCATGGTAGAAAAATGTAGAAATGTGAAATAGGACATGGTACATGTCATGTGCACAAATCAAGATTAATGCACGATTAGTGATATTTAATCGCGATTAGCATAAAAATGGAATATAATTAATTATATAAAATCTATGAATGCTCCATTCTTATAATTTCTTTCAAATTCAATAATTAACATAATTTCCAAATATTTCCTAATTTATCGGTTTATAAATATACCGCATTATTAAAATATTCATAATATTTATCATTTAATTATAAAAATTCCCAAAAATAATATTTTATCTTTCTGAAATGTTACATTTTCATTCTTTCATTCGATGTAAAATTTGTAAAGTGATGTAATATTATTTTGCGGGGCATATCGGGATTGAGGTTGTAGCCACCGTTATATTATTTCTTTTACTGTTTTTGATCCTAGGATAGACCCAAGGTGGGGTACACAAACTACCAGGTACTTTGAAGTTCTGAGTGGCCTACTCACTTTGCCGAGGGAGGTTGCTTCACTTTGGGTATTTGGTGGGTAGTTTGCCACACCCGTAGAGGTCTAGGGTAGAGTTTGGCTATTCATCACGACCGTGGAATCCGTCTTTCATTACAGGCTCAAACGAAATGCAGAATTCCTAGTATATCCAATATGTTCATCTGTGATCTGGAATTCCTATTATTGCGTGAGACGAATGTATATATCTATATATGATATCTAGTAGGTGTTGCTTATGTTTTGCATCCGCGCTAGTCCAACCCCACTCTGTCGTTAGTTAAGTAACCTAACGGGTGATGACGGGGCCCAGTGGCGAATGCGGATGGCATAAGTGGACGTGGTATTTTCGTCTTTTTCTGTGATGATAGGTGTAAATGATGGGACTGCATTACATTAATGCAAAGCAAACAAACCAAAGCTGAATCGTTGAAACAAATTTTAAAACTACTCGGTTATTTTAAAACAGGAGACTTTTAAATGCGGAGCTTAAACCACTCTTTTTAAAAGCTATCAGGTTCCTTCGATTATATCAAGTTCTTTACATTCACGGTTTCGCCAAAACTATTCGTAGACCTCCATCATTTCAGTTGAATATTCAGTAGTATTCAAGCTATGTATTTTGACCTTCGCCAAGGCATAGTGTTTGGTAGCTGCTAGATATTCATTTGTAGCATAGCTAGATGCGTTAGTTTGGGATAGTCGTACTACTATTTTGGCCTTCATCATGGGTATGTACGGGTGGGTTCAAATTAACCTGGACAATGACGGGTAGAACTTAACATGTGACTTATGATATGTTGGCTTTCATCAAGGTCATAAGAGCATGGGGCAAAAATCCACGTCGGGAGTTTGTAAGGGAACTGAAACTTGCTAGTGCTGCATACCATTTGGTGTGTGATAATGTTGGTAGGATTCCATCAGGATTATTACACAATGATATTTGGATCCCGATCCTACTGTGAGTATCCGCTACTCCTCGGGAGATTCTCCACTTAACGATAATGCTATAAACCATGTAGGTGTCTAGAACAGTGTTAGCGGGGCTATGCCTCCAGGGAAAAGAGGTTTTTTAATTAAGGAACTTCGTGAAAGCGTCGTAAAACCTCCCTTGAAGTACCGACACTAGCCTGGCTGAAAGGTTAAGCAAGTATTGTACGGTGAGATTAATCCTGACTAATTCTTCTTTTATGGTTTGAGGAAGGATTCGAGAAACAGTGGGAGCCATCCTGTTTAGATAAATTAAAAACCAATCTAAACTTACAAGAGCATCATGCTGAGTGTTTTCTTCTCTCTCTCTCTCTCTTAATTACGGAGACCAGGTGACCAGATTAGTTTATAGATAGATAATAAAATGACTAAGTTATACTATAGTGACTGGCAAACGTTTCTCCAGATGTTCGTTACCTATGACAAGCTGGACCACCTCATTACTACTCAAAGCCCCCGCCGTCCCATGCCCCGTTTCCACCGTCGCGGATGTTGATATCCGTAAGACAAGGGAAAAAGACTGTGTGAATGCAAAGTTCCTCGTGTTGGCCTCAGTATACCAGAGGCAGTACGAGAAGATGGACTTAATTTCTATCATCCTCCATAACAAAGTTTTATATGGAGAGTAATCTGGTATCGCAAGATATGAGACTTCGAAGGAATTGCTTCAAGCGAGGTTGGCTATCGGGTCATCTGTAGGGGACCATGTCCCTACAATGATTAGCTATATTAAAAAGCTCACGAACCTGGAGACTACGTTGGAGAACGAGTCATGTACTGACTTAATTCTACAATCCATAACTTCTACTTATGTCCAGGGGAAGAAAGTTACACTTCCAGTTGAGGGCACCCTAAAGGAAACTAGGGTGTTACCCGCTCTGCTTATTGGCGAATCTTCCTCTTCTGGATCCAAGGCGAAAGCCAAGGGTGAGAAGAAGAATACCTCCACAAATTCGATAGGCGGTGTTAGTAAGATAGATGGAAAAGGTAGGGTAAAAGTTTAGGGGTTAACAGTAGGGAAGGAGGGATATGTAAGTCCATGATACCCACCCCAGTACTTACGGGGAGGCAGAAAGAGTAAAAAGGGAATTTTTATCACAAGGTAACATAGACTATGCATTAGGATCTTTGCAAAACAATAACTAACAAACTAACTTAGAGTTTTAACTACTAGGTTATATGATTATACCTTGGTCTTGAACTCCTTCTTCTCCTTGTTAGAGCTCCTTAGAATGATGTAGATGGCTCCTCCTCACCGGCTTTTCTATATCGAAGAAGATCCACCCGAAGGCCTCTATCTTGAGCTCCTACCTCAACAAAGAAGTAACTATAGTGCTTGGCTTGCTAGACTAAGAACCCTAGAGTGAGCAGAGAAGTATTTTGGTGGTTTTGTCTCAAAGCTTTTGATTTTCAACCCATGAAAGATTAAAGCTTTGAGAGAGGAAGAGGAGAGAGCAAACCATGAGAAAGAAAGATAATATGAGAATGAGAGGATCAAGCTCTCATATGAGGAAATATGATAATAATAATATTAATTATGATAATTTTGATGGTGCATTGATTTGACCATTATCATGTCACATTTAATGCTAAGCATGCTCAAAGAAAATATCGCATGCTTAACAAAATTATCTAAGTCAATGATCAGTCGAAAATAGTGCATTCTCAACACGTTAATTTCCCTATATTTATCATTCATATATAAGTGCTTATTGTAATTATAACACGGATTACGAATTCATACGGAAAATACCAAATAACCTGTGTTATAGTTATAATCAACATTCTAGAGGGAAATTATGTGTTTATTACAAATTGCATTGATCTGTATATATCAATCCTTGTCTTGAGATTTTGTAGAGGAAATTCTCCAGATTAAAGAGCCGGAATCATAAAAGTAATGATAAAAATACACCAAGTCCAAGACTTGTGATTTGGAAGTAAACAAGAAAGTCTAAAAATATTCCAGACATTAGGAAAGTAGCCTACGGCCAACATAAAACAGCACAGAGGATTTCATGCACTTAGCCCATCAAACGGCCGTGGATCCGCGGCCGAGTCAGGCCGATCCGCTGCGGATCCGCGGCTGAGTCAGGCGGATCCGATGCGGATCCGCGATCGAGTCGACTCGTCGGCGGTTGGATTTTTTCCCGAGGCTTCTCTTTTAACGGCCAAACTTCTTCAAGGCGTTTCAGTTCTTCAAATCTCCAGAAGCTTCCCTCCAACAGTAAGCCTTCTCATGTAATCTAGCTAAATACCTTGATCTAGAAACTTCTCTCTAACTACCTAGCTTCCAGGGGAAGCTTGAAGGAATACTATAAAAAGGCATCTAAGGCTTCATTACAAAGGTTGTTGAATATTGAGCCAAATTTCCACAAGTTGAGGGACACAACTTGCAATTCAAAACCCTAGCCATAAATCCATTTCAAAAAAAAAACCAAATCAAGATTCATCGAGTACCAAATCGAGCAAGCATCCAATGAGCCTTTTGAAGCAACGCCGATCTTCATCCGAGCAAGAGGTCTAAGACGATCCGTGACTCAAGAAGACGATGCGAAGCTAGTTCGATGATTTAGTTCTTCCTTAAATCTTGTATTCTTTGAGTGTATTGTAACGAAATATCGAATAATAAAAGGACAAGATCTTTATTCTTGCTTTCTATTCATTCTTGTATTATGATATTCTTCGTTCTTGATTGTTTTATGATGATGCGTGAGTAAATTCTCCGCTTGTGGAGGATCCGAGAGAATTGATAGATCTAGTGATGATAAATCTTTATACTAATTCTTAATTCTTATGAGATTTGTTTACCTTAGCAAAATGAATCGTTGATGGCCTAATTTGGAGCGAAATAACTTCTTGACTGTTTCGTTGCAAATTAGGGATCAAACTATCGGTGATTTTCTTTACTAGAGGCTAGATCCGAATGATTATGATTGAAAAGACAAGGGATAGTGAAGGAGAAACCCTAGTTTCTTCAATTAATCCCTAATCTTCAATCATCATCACCAATCTAGCTACAAATATTCAATAGATAAGATTAGGAATTATTAGATTCATCATTATCTATTAACTCGATCGGATCCTACAAGCTATTTTTCAAATCTTGATAATTCAATTGGTTTGGGACATTTCTTGATTCTTGATTCTAGATCATTATTTTCTTTATGTTTCTTGAAATTCAAACTCAGAAATCTTGAATCAATTTTCTTGCAAATTTCTTTTATCTTTTCATTTCGACTCATCTAAAACAAAATCGATCAAAACATACATCTCAGTGGACGATCCGTATTCATTACGCGCTACACTGACACCGTTAATTGATTGCGGTATAAATTTTTTTGGTTGTGAAACATTTTACATACACACGAAAATTGATCAATCAAATGGCACCGTTGCCGGGGATAGTGTGCTAATTTGTTCGTTTTTGAAATTTGAGTTGGAAAATTTATTATTCCATCAGTTTTTTAGATCAAAATTCGTAACAAGTGCTTAACGCTTTGTTGTGATTTGTTGCAAGAAGATCTGGACTCTGTGGAGCGAGAGGAAAAATTTTCAGGACATCTCAAAAAGTCCAGAGAGTGAACATGAACATTTGCTGAAATTTTTGTGCAGGGATCTTGACATACTACGGCGGAACCGCGGCATTAGGAGCATCTTGCGGCGGAACCGCGGCGAAGTTAGGGTTTCAGTGCACAAAATTTTTTAGGTGAATATCTGTCTTTCTTATCTCCTCCCTGCTCTGTCCATTAACCAATTTCTGTAGGTTTCTTTGCAAAAATTCGTAGCGCCGCACAAAGAAAAATTGTTGCGTGTTTGAACTTGGTTGTTTGCATTTTTAACACGGAAAATTAAGGGGCAAAGACCAAATTCAGATTAGGTCGGGATTTCATTACCCGTCCTAAGCCCCAAAAATCATAAACTTGCATCCGCATCACCCTCATTAATTAAAAGAAATCGAGACAAGACTTTAAGGACCGTCGCGCTCACTTAGGACAGAAGGAGGTCATGGGTAATCTATTGCTTATCCGCGTTTCATTTGTGGTGTCTAAGGAAAGTGTGTCTAAGGCAAGTGGTTATTTAATCAGGCCCACTACTTACGTAGTGGAGAACCTCTCACTTACCTGGCCACAGAAGGGGCAAAGAGGCGGTAGAGGATCTATCTTGCGACTTGTCTTCTGGAAGTCTAGGAGTGGTTTAGAGCCTTGACCTAAGAGACCATTAGATTTAGGGTTGCTTGTACATTGTTTGTGTGAATTTTTTAAAAATCCATATTTTTCAAACCAAACACCAATCTCATATTTTCCTTAATTATCACAACTCTGCCACTTGTGCTATACCATTTAGTGCATGCTCGGCTGGACACGGGATTCTAGTGCACGTCTTGTCCGCGTTCCTCCTATCGACTCCGAAGTCGGTATTTCTACGTCTACTTTTTCTTCACCCACTACCACACCCACTTCGATGGATGGATCTCCATCGAACTTCTTTAACACTACTCTGCCACCGTCCGCAGGTGCACAAAATCCGCCATGCATCTCTCTCCAAGACAGATGTTACCCTATGCGAGGTCCTCTTTCGACCTGTCTCACCATTCCACCAGCCAATGGGGACAATTTTGAAATAAAACCCCATTACATCAATCTTCTACCAAAATATCACGGTCTCAAGTCTGAAGACGCATATGTCGTTATTACCAAATTTAAGAATGTATGCGCAATGATGGGTACTTCACAGCTTTCTGTTGATGCTATGCGTTTACATCTTCTCCCATTTACCTTGTGCGATATAACCGAGAAATGGCTTTATAACACAGCCGCACATTCCATTTCGATCTGGGGATAATTCGTAACAGATTCCTTAAGAAATTCTACCCTATCCATAAGACAGCTCGAGTCCGTAGCGAAATAAATCAATTTACCCAGCTTCCAAATGAACCATTCTCGAAGTGTTTTGAACGCTTCAAGGATCTACTGGTTCAATGTCCACATCACGGAATCCCTAGATGGGATCTGTGCAGAATCATATATGAGGGCATTAATCCTACTACTAAACAGAACCTTGAATCCATGTGTCAAGGCACCTTCATGAATAAAGATGATGGTGAAGCCTGGAGATTTTTAGAAGATTTCGCCGAAAAATCTTTTACAGTGGGAGAGTGTAAACCAGTCATCGTCTAGGGGTGGCATTCACCAAATTGATGTTTCCATAGGAGTTAGAGCTGAAATGGCAGCAATCCAAAAGAAACTCGAAACTATGGAACATAAATTTTTAGCAGCCTCCCTAAATCAGATGTCACTTTCCAAAACTGTCTGTGGATGCTGTTCTGATCCATCTCATCTTACGGAAGAATGTCCATTAAATTCTCCGTTTCAAGGTCAAGAGCATACCAATGCTGCTTTCCAACAAAGACGTAGAAACGATCCGTATTCTTCCACTAACAATCAGGGTTGGAGGAATCACCCTAACATTGCTTGGAACCAACAACAAAATCAAAACACGGTTCCTGATCAAAATAATTTTCAAAGGGCTCCTCCACTACAACAGCAACCACTTCAACTGACTCAGCCCCCCTATCAATCACAAAACTTTCAAAATCCGGTCAACACTTCTGCACCGTCTAGTTCTTTGCAGTTAACCAGTACTGATGAATCCTCTTCACTCGCACAAACCATGAATTTGCTTCTGACAAATTTCATGCAAGTTTCGGCTGAAATAAAGACTTCTGTCGATAAAATCCAGAAAAACTCTAACTCCCATAGTGAGAGTATTAAATCGATGGAAGCACAAATTGCACGAATAAATGCCGAAATGAGTGATAGAGAGAAAGGGAAACTTCCGTCTCAACCCCTACCGAATCCTGGGCATTCACAACACTACAATGTGAAAACCATTACAACGTTGAGATCAGGAAGAGTGCTAAACAATCACGTTGGGGAAGAGATTGATAATCATGAAGAATTAATCAATAACACCCCGGCTGAGATTTTTCCTTCCACACACACTTCTACTTCTACACCTACTTTATCTACCCCACCACCTTCTAGCGAGCCTATTCTCCGTTTTCCTCAAGGCTCGACACCTAAGCATATTTCTTCTAGTCCACCAAAGACGATCCCCACTTCTATTCTGGGATCAGTTCCACACACACCGCCTTCTCCAATGATGGACCCAGCTATTATTGCTAAAGCTCCTTATCCGAATCGGTTAAGGGGTAATAAATCGAGTCCACATATAGAGAAGATTATGGAAATGTTCAAACAGGTTAACATCAATATCCCTCTTCTAGATGTGATTCAACAAGCCCCCGCTTATGCGAAAATTCTCAAAGACTTGTGCACTACGAAGAGGAAGACTCAAGTGCCTAAAAAGGTCTTCATGACTAATAATGTTAGCACTGCTTTTACCCCACAATTACCAAAGAAACGTAAGGACCCAGGATGTCCTACAATATCGATTTCTATTGGGGGTAAAAACATTAACCGTGCATTACTTGACGTGGGCGCAAGTGTTAATCTGCTTCCATATTCTGTTTACGAGCAGTTAGGGATTGGAGAGTTGAAACCAGCTCATTGCACTTTCCAAATGGCAGACCATTCAATCACCAAACCTAGGGGTGAACTGGAGGATGTGTTGATAAAAGTCGGGGAATTCATATTCACAGTGGACTTTATTGTTCTCGATACACAACCTGTAGTAAAACCACAGAACCAAATTCCGGTGATTTTGGGTCGACCATTCCTTGCCACTTCCAATGCTGTCATTAATTTTCGAAACGGTTCAATGAACCTATCTTTTGGAAAAATGACAATTGAACTGAACATTTACAAAATTGGAAGTCAGCCATCTGAACCCTCTGTAAGTCAATGTGCAACACCCCACGACTTGCGGGGAGGCGGAAAAATGAAAAACGATCTTGTTCTTTGCGTAAACATCGACTAACCGAGAATCTTTCCTAAACTATAACTAACAAGAAACATAGAAGTTGTTAACTACTATGAGAAGTGATTATACCTAATGAACCGTGTCCTTCGTCTTTTCGTTCGCCACCTCCTCTCCCGGCCTTCTCTATGTAGTAGATGATCCACCCGAGAGCTTTAGTCCAAGCTTCACCTCTAAACTTGAGGTAACTAGGTTTCTTTAATTGCTAATCAAAGTACCTAGATGATATAGAGAAGGGTTATGGATGCAATTTTCTATTCTAATCCTTGGTCTCAACACATGAGAGAGGAGGATTAAGGTTTGAAGAGAGAGAGCTTGAGGAGAGAGAAGCTGAGCAAGAGAATGAGAAGAGATAATGAACTCATTTGAATATATGAAGCATAATGTTTTATGAAATAAATAAATTAAATCATTTAACAACCATGCTTCATTCATTCATATGAGTGATTCATCTCATGAGTCATTAGATCAATAAATGATGCATTAACTCCATGGATGAATCACACAAATGAGTCATTAACACAATAAATGCAAATGCCACCTAAACCCTCAAGTCACCATCCTTCTAGAAGCTTCTCGCGAAATTACGAGAACGCCCCTCCTATCCGTGAAAACACAGAAAAACTTTAGACTGTATAAATCCAATAACCCGATACTAGAATCAGGCTTAAACGAAAGCCGGCTAGTAAAAACTGTCCGAATGTCATACGTACGTAAACACACGTATGCGTCCGAACCCTTGTCGTAAAACCATACGATCTCTATATCGTTTCGCCTGGAGTAGGTAAACTCTCTGTATGGGTCTCTAAAGACTCGACTACTACGTTGGCAGTGGGTTTAACCACAGACCGCAAGCGGCACTAGCTGTACGTAACGGTCCCCAGGTAGATGTCGATAAGAAGGCCGATGAGGAAACCCATCCGAACTCCTACTGAGCCTGATGTGACAATCTCCGTACAGTCCGGTCTGTTCGTCTAAGACTATCACATATCGGGCCTAGGGGGGCGGCAAGCGTCTATGCCCTAATAGAGGTATAAGTCGTGTCGGAGCGTAGCCCATTACACCCTGAGAAACAACTGGAACCTACTAGTAAATCTCGCTTGCCCTGGCCACGGACTTTGCGTAATGGCTCTCTGACACAGCGCGATATCAACTCCCAATACCGGGAGAGACGAATCCTGTCTAACCGCCACTGCCTCCATGTGCTCGGGACTGCACCCAACTGCTACCTGTTTGCACGACTCCTTTGAGCCGTGGTAGGGTAGCAATCTATGAACAGTGGGACACACTCGAGGCGAAGTAGCAGTGTCAAGTCTGTGGACTATGATGTACTCATGTCACCTGGGAACTGTTAACTGACGACGGGTATAATACCAACCAACAGTTCCCCGTGAGTCCTGTCCGGTGTACCCGTAACCCAACGAGCACCTGTATACTATCTCCAGTACGACGTACTGACGGCTGTGGGGCAGACCATCTCCCAAACTGGGATGAGAAGCGTACACACTAGTCTACTCCGGAGTATCGATGCCCTGTCTCGATAATTCTACGACTAGGGACCTGAAAAGGATGTGCTTGTAGACTACCCAGCCCCCACTAGTGTGACTGCCATCACAACGCTGGTAGTCAAGCAAGATCCTAAGAGCTCTATCAATACGTATACTCACATATTATGATAGATAAAACCAAGTAGCAAACTACCATGTTTAGCAGGACTGTTAGATAACTATGAATATCCCAAGCTTCCATTAAGTAATATACAAGCTAGTATGATATAATAATGGCCCCTAGGGAATACACACCAACAATCTCCCAGCTGCACTAGGGCCATGTACTGGCATATCGAAGTCCGATGATCTCGAGTAGCCTCTCGAACTGAATCTGAGGTAGGGCCTTCATGATTGGATCAGCAATGTTCTCTTCAGTAGCAACTCTCCGGACCTCGATCTCCCGACGATCAATGATCTCCCTGATCAGGTGATACCGCCTTAAGATGTGTCTAGACTTCTGATGGGACCTTGGTTCCTTCGCTAAAGCTATAGCTCTATTATTGTCGTAATACAGAGGTATTGGATCAACAATGGTAGGAACCACCTGAAGTTCTGTTAGGAACTTCTTCATCCAGACCGCTTCTTTTGCGGCATCGCAAGCAGCAATATACTCCGCTTCCATCGCCGAGTCAGCAACGGTGTCCTGCTTAGAACTCTTCCAGCACACCGCCCCTCCATTGAGGGTAAAGACATAACCTGACATGGACTTGGAATCGTCCTTATCACTCTAGAAGCCGGAATCAGCAAAAGCCTCCATTTTGAGGTCTTTTCCGCCGTAAACCAAGAACATCTCCTTAGTCCTCCTCAGGTACTTGAGAATGTTCTTTACTGCTATCCAGTGCTTCTCCCCTGGGTCTGACTGATACCGGCTTACCACGCTCAGTGCGTAAGCTACATCTGCTCTGGTGCACAACATCGCATACATTATAGAGCCTACCGCAGAAGCGTAGGGTATAATAGACATTCGTTCCCTTTCCAAATCATTCTTGGGAGACATCTCTTTAGATAGGGTGATTCCGTGACAAGCTGGTAGATTACCGCGCTTAGAATCTTCCATACTGAATCTTTTCAGTATAGTGTTGATATACCTGGACTGCGAAAGTCCCAACATCCTTTTAGATCTATCATGATAGATCCGGATCCCCAGAATGTAAGAGGCATCTCCCAGGTCTTTCATGGAGAACCTGTGTGACAAGAATCCTTTGACAGATTGTAGCATTGGAATATCATTTCCTATTAATAGAATGTCATCCACGTATAAGACGAGGAATACGACATTTCGTGCTACAACTTTACTATATATACATGGTTCATCTGGATTTTTGATAAAGTCATATTCTTTGACCGTTTCATCAAAACAGATGTTCCAACTCCGCGATGCCAGCTTCAGTCCATAAATGGACTTAAGCAACTTGCATACTTTCCCGCTGCTCCCACTCTGATTGAAACCTTCTGGCTGATCCATATAGACGCACTCTTCTAAATTTCCATTCAGAAAAGCCGTCTTTACGTCCATCTGCCAGATTTCATAATCATGGAAGGCAGCAATAGCAAGAAGGACCCGAATGGATTTGAGCATAGCCATTGGATAAAAAGTTTCATCATAGTCCAAACCAGGTCTTTGATGAAACCCTTTGCAACAAGTCTAGCCTTATAGGTTTCCACCTGTCCATCTACACCAATCTTTTTCTTGAAGATCCATTTGCATCCTATGGGTTTTACCCCATCTGGAGCAAAGTCCAAAGTCCATACTTTGTTGGTGCACATGGACTCCATTTCGGTCCGCATTGCATCTAGCCATCGTACCGAGTCGCCGCTCTGGATGGCTTACTGGAAGCTAGTAGGTTCATCATCATCTATGACGCAATCCTCTCTATCCCCATCTATGAGAAAACCGTAGTATCTCTCAGGCGGATGAGACGGTCTACTACTCCTGCGAAGGGGTGCGGGAATGTCCTGTTCTTCTTGAACTATTGGTTCTACCAAACTTTCAGTAGTAGTTTGTGGTTCTGGAATTTCTTCCAGTTCTATTTCGCTCCCACTTATTTCCTTTTCTAAAAACTGATATTCTAGAAAATGGGCATTACGAGAAACAAAAACCTTTTGTTCCTTTGCGTAATAAAATAGATACCCCTTAGAGTTCTTTGGATATCCCACAAACTTACACTGTACTGATCGTGCCTCGAGCTTGTCCACATGCTGCTTTTTAACAAAAGCTGGACATCCCCATATCTTCAGATACTGAAGATAGGGTTTCTTCCCACTCCACGTCTGATATGGCGTGGTAGGCACAATCTTGGTAGGAACCATGTTCAAAAGATATGCCGCTGATTCTAGCGCATAACCCCAGAAAGATCGCGGTAACTCAGCATTACTCATCATGGAACATACCATATCCAATAGGGTTCGATTCCGTCTCTCCGATACACCGTTATGCTGTGGAGTGTATGGAGGAGTAAGCTGAGAGAGAATTCCTTTCTCTTTTAGGTAACCTAGGAACTCGGCACTTAAGTATTCACCACCTCGATCAGATCTTAGTGTCTTGATACTTTTGCCGGTTTGGTTTTCTACTTCATTCTTATACTCTTAGAATTTCTCTAAAGCCTCGGATTTATGTTTCATCAGATAAATGAATCCGTACCTTGAATAATCATCCGTAAAAGTAATGAATAGAAAAAATCACCTCTTGCATGTGTAGACATTGGACCACATACATCGCTGTGTATGAGTCCTAAGATCTCGCTCGCTCTTACTCCATATCCAGTGAATGGAGTCTTTGTCATCTTTCCTTTGAGACATGATTGACAAGTGGCATAAGTTTGATATTCGAACGAGTCCAAATATCCTTCTCTATGTAACTTAGTCAACCTTGTCTCATTGATGTGACCTAGTCTACAATGCCATAAGAAAGCTTTATTTAAATCTGGAGACTTTCTTTTTATTGTGTTCTGGACATTGAAAATTTGGAGTTGGTTTAAGACATATATACCGTTATCCAGTGTACCAGACCCAATCAAACTATGATTAAGGTGGATGTTAACAACATCACTTACAAACGTGAAATGATAACCTTTATTTGATAATAAGGAAACAGATATGATATTACACGTTAAGCTAGGTACACAAAAACAGTTATGTAAAACCAAAATGTGTCTACTCGTCAATCCCAGGTGATAATCCCCTACGGACATAGCTCTCACGCTAGCTCCTTTAGCAACCATCAGGGTCATATCACCATCCTTCAGCACCCTACGGTTTCTCAGTGCCTGCAATGAATTGCATATATGAGATCCTGATCCGGTATCCAATACCCAGGAAGTAGAGTTGATTGACAGACAATTCTCAATTACAAACACACCTGAAGTTAAAGCCACAGCTTGCTTCGGTTCCTGGTTCTTGGCGTTCCACGCCTTGCAATCTTTCTTCCAGTGCCCTTTCCTATGACAATGGAAGCACTCATCCTGGGCCACTACTGGTACCGCAAACTTTTTCTTTCCCTTCGCTCCCACCTTACTAACATCTCCTCTAGGTTTGGTGGCGGCCTTCTTTTTCCTTCCTTTGGCCCTAGCCTTGGACCCGGAAGAAGAAGCACCGCTAACAAACATAGCGGTTGTTTCCCTTGCCTTCTGCAAGGTGCCCTCTTCATCCTCAACATGTTAAGGAGTTCTGGAAGTTCAACTTCTTTTCTTTTAATGTTGAAATTCAGAATAAACTGGGCGTAGGTGGAAGGAAGGGACTGGAGAATCAGGTCTGTATAGAGCTCTTTATCCAAAGTCATCCCAAGGTCTGCGAGCTCTTCTATATAGCCAATCATCTTTAGGACATATTCTCCTACCGATGATCCGACGGCCAACCTCGCTCGAAACAAGTTTTTAGAGGTTTCGTATCTTGCTATACGAGATTGCTCTCCATAAAGTTCCTTTGTATGGAGAAATATGGCATCAAGATCCATATCCTCGTGCCTCCTCTGATGTTCATTGTTCATCGAGGCAAGTACGATGCACTTGGCCTTCGCGCAATCATACTCCCAGGTTTTGCGGATTTCCTTATCCGCATTACTGGATTTGGGACCTGGGACTGCAGGTGCCTTAGCGGTGAGGACGTACCCCAATTTGTCATAGGTCAAAGCCATTTTGACATTCCGCAGCAAATCTTTATAGTTTTGCCCTGTCAGTATATTTTTCTCTAAATGTAACTTAAGTCCAGTAATTTTCAGGGTCGCTGCAAGTAGGAGAGAGAGAAGAAACACTTTAGCATGATGCTCTTGCAAGTTTAGAGTGGTTTTTAATTTATCTAAACTGTATGGCTCCCACTGTTTCTCGAATCCTTCCTCAAACCATAAAAGAAGAATTAGCCAGGACTATTCTCACTGTACAATACTTGCTTAACCGTTCAGCCAGGCCGGTGTCGGTACTTCGAGGGAGGTTTTCCAACGCTTTCGCGAAGTTCCTTAATTGAATAACCTCTTTTCTCTGGGGGCGTAACCCCGCTGATACCTTTCTTGACACCTACTTGGTTTATAGCATTGATCGTTAAGAGACGAATCTCCTGATGAGTAGCATATACTCACAGTAGGATCGGGAACCAAATATCATCGTATGACAATGTTGAAGGAATCCTACCAACATTCATCAAACTCCAAATGGTATGCATCTCTTTGCAAATTTCAGTTTCTTTAGAAATTCCTGATATAAATTTTTGCCCCATGCTCTTATGACCTTGGCGTTGGTCAAAATGTCATAAGTCACATGTCAAGTTCTACCCATCATTATCTTGTTAATTTGAACCCATCCGTACATATCCTTGACGTTGGCCAAAATGATAATACGACTGTCCCAAACTAACTCATCTATTTATGCAACAAATGAATACCCAGCAGCTACCAAACACTATGCCTTAGCGTTGGTCAAAATACATAGCTTGAATACTACTGAATACCCAAATGAAATGACGGAGGGCTACGAATGGTTTTGGCGAAACCGTGAACGTAGTGAACTTGGTATGACCGAAGGAACCTGATAGCTTTTAAAACGAGTGGTTAAAGCTCCGCAATTAAAAATATCATCTGTTTTAAAATAACCGAGTGGTTTCTTTTAAATTGTTCCAACGATTCAACTTTTGGTTTATTTTCTTTGCATTAATAATAATGCGTCCCATCATTAACCTATCATTGCAGAAAACAACGAAAATACAACGTTCTCTTATGCCATCCGCATTCGCCACTGGGTCCCGTCATCACCCGTTAGGTTACTTAACTAACGGCAGAGCGGGGGCTGGGCTATCGCGGGTGTAAAACATAAGTGACTTCTAAATAGCTATCATATATAGATATTGTACATTCGTCAGACGCAATAATAGGCATTCCAGATCACAGATGAACATTATTGGATATGCAAGCAATCCGCGTTTGTTTTGAGCCTGCAACAAAAGACAGATTACACAGTTGTGATGAATAGCCATTACCCCACCTTAGACCCCCTACGGGTACGACAAACTACCCGCCGAGTACCCGAAGTGAAGCGGTCTCCCTCCACAACGTGAGTAGGACACTAAACACTTCAAAGTACCCGGTAGTTTGTGCACCCCACCTTGGGTCTATCCTAGGAGCAAAAACAGTAAAATGAAATAATACAACGGTGGTTACAACCGCAACCTGGATGTGCCCGACAAAATAATATTACCAAATATTACAATTACTTTGAATGAATGAATATAACAACCCATCACAAACCCCGGCTAATCATCACAACAGTCCAATACAGTTCATAACCACAAACAGTAAAATCCATTACAGAAATGTGCAACCCACTGCCAACCGACATACTAGCAGTTAGGGGAGGTTTACGAACACATTATACAATCACAGATATAATCAAATTCGCAAACATCGTAAGATTTCGATCGAGCAAACACTTTAGATTCTACTCCAAAACTTCTCTGTGCACCTGAGACTTGAGCAGAAAAATAAACATTCCAGAAAACACCAAAATATAACAGAAGAGTTACTGGAGCAAACTGGGTTGAATCGGCTTCAACTCGGCCGCGGATCCGCGGCGGATCGGTGGGATCGGCCGCGGTTCCGTGGCTGTTTGGCCGATTCAGGAACCAATTTTTCTCCAGTAACCTTATAATTCCTTTCTTGTTATTTTAGAGGTCCCTGAAAAAAAAATTGGGCCTGTTTTAAAAACGACAGAAACTTAGTGATATCGATGTTTTTTCAGGTTCATTTTGCGTTCGAAATTCATACTGTAAGTGCACGGCGGCGCCCCGGCCGTCCATCTGACGCCGGAATGCGGAAGCGGTGATTTACTTTAAAACTTTTCAAACCGGCACCACCGCGCACTATATGTTAGTGTATATGCCCTAGAGGCCATTACTGTATCATACTAGTTTGTATATTACTTAATGGAAGCTTGGGATATTCACAGTTGTATATACAATCTTGCTCGAAATGGTAGTATGCTACTTGGTTTGTCTCTGCTTTAATATGTGCATGTGTTTCTTTTAGCATATTGCAGGTATACATATTAGTAGAGCCCTTAGGATCTTTGCTTGATTACCAGCGTTGTGATGGCGCTCGCACTCGTGGGAGCTGGGTAATCTATAAGCACATCCTTATACAGGTCCCTGGTCGTTGGACTATCGAGACAGGGCATCGATACTCCGGAGTAGACTAGCGTATGCGCTTCTCATCCCAGTGTGGGAGACGGTCTGTCCCCCAGCCGTTAGTACGTCGTACTTGAGATAGTATGCGGGTGCTCGTTAGGTTACGAGTACACTGGACAGGACTTGACGGGAACTGTTGGTTGGTAATATACCTATCGTCAGTTATCAGTTCCCAGGTGACATGAGTACAGCTTAGTCCGCTGACTTGACACTGTCACTTCGCCTCGAGTGTGTTCCCACTGCACTTTGATTACTACCCTACCACGGCTCAGAGGAGTCGTGCAAACAGGTAGTTTTTGGGTGCAGTCCCGAAGCACTTGGAGGCAGTGACGGTTAGACAGGATTCGTCTCTCCCGGTATTGGGGGTTGACATCGCGCTGTGTCCAGGAGAGCCATTACACGAGTAGTCCCTGGCCAGGGCAAGCGAGATATACTGGTAGGCTTCCAGTGTTATCTCAGGGTGTTCTGGGCTACACTCCGACACGACTTGTACCGCTATTAGGGGACTGACGTTCGCCGCCCCCTAGGCCCGCCATGCGATGTATCAGACGAACAGACCGGACTGTACGGAGACTGTCACATACAGGCTCAGTAGGAGTGCAGATGGGGTTCACCTCGTCAGTCTTCTTATCGACATCTACCTGGGGACCGTTACGTACAGCTAGTGCCGCTTGCGGTCTGTGGTTAAACCCACTGCCAGCGTAGTGTCGAGTCTTTAGAGTCCCACACAGAGAGCTATTCGCCTTTAGGCAAAACGAGTAGAGGTCGCATGGTTTTGCGACAGGGTTCGTTCGCATCCGCGCACTTGTGCACGGTTGCTGTCCGGACAGTTTATACTAGCGGGCTTTGGTTTAAGCCAGATCCTAGTATATGATTTGAGATTGGTTTTTCTCAGTGTGTTCGTGTTCCTCGGATCACGAATGCGGGTGCGTATGCACAGTTGCTTGAGATTGAGGGAGAGGACCTTGTTTAGGGTTAATGACTATTGTCATTTTATTAACCCTATTGTTTTTGGTGTATATTATTGTTAATTAATAATTAGCTTAATTATTGTGCATGGTTGTTGTTGTTGACATTTTGACTTCATTGACTTGTTGACCAAGTTGACCATTTGACCATGATCATTTCATTTGGAAGATGCTCTTTGATCCTTGCAATTTGCATTAATAAGTGAAATGATAATGGTCACCTCTTGATTAAACCATGACAATTTTCTAGCTAATTAGTTAATTAAAATATTACACACATATTAGTGAGAATGGCTCACTAATAATTCATTCTATCATATCTTTTCTCTCTCTTGCTCATCCTCTCCCTCAAGCTCTCTCCCTCTCATGTGTTGAGAAACAAAATAGCTTGAGAAAAACCTTCACTTGATCTTCTCTACTCATTTCTAGGGTTCAAGTCTTAGCATTTCTTGCACTCTAGTTACTCCTAGCTTGGAGTTGAAGCTAAAGGTCGAGGCTTTCGGGTGGATCGTTCTTTGACGGAAGAAGACAAGCAAGGTGAGGCCTTTCTACCATTCCGACGAGCAAGGAGAGAAGGAGTTCGAGCTCAAGGTATAACCTTTCTACAACTTAACTAGTTGTTAGTTTACTTTAGTTAGTTCTAGTTTAGTAAAGATCCTCACAAGCAAGGTCCATGTTGCCTAAGTCATTAAAAATTCGATTTTTATTATGTTTTCCGCCTCCCCGCAAGCACCGGGGTGGGCAACGTGGACTTACAGTGGTATCAGAGCCTAACTAAACTCAAACTAGCTAAGTAGTGAAGTGTAACGAAGTTTCGAAACCGAAAATCCAAAAACCGAACTTTTGAAAAACCCTAGTTTCTGTTGAAATTTTTTCTGCTCAAAATAGAAAACTTTATATTTGTAAATTCATCTCAGGGTTTTTTATGAACACCCATGAAAAACGACACAGAGATTCATCCAAACCGCCGCCCTTCCGCCGCACGAGGTAGGCTCGTGCCGCGGAAGCGCCGCGGTTTGATGTCCTCTCTGCATCGTTTTTCGTGCAGTGTCTGTCTGTATTGATTTTGGGATTTTTAGGATATATAATATATGCCCAGATTTTCCAGAACTAAAATTTACTTTTGGGGGCCTATAAATCCGTATTTTTCGGAACTTCACTACACTTTAACTGCATCGGTTATATCTGTAATGCTTGCATGTATTGAACGTCGACTAATCGCTATAAGACGATTAGTCGGGGTTATACATGATCTGTGTTTGTTGTTGGTTTGTGGATATGAATGGATTGGATTGTCGTGGGTGAATGGCCGGGGTGGATGTGAGATGAGCGTTGTTTTTCTTTCATTCATTTGTAACATGTAAATTGATGTAATAATATTATTTGTATGGCCGCACAACCGGGTCGGGGTTGTAGCCGTCATTGTATAATTCTTTTTACTGTTTTTGCTCCTAGGATAGACCCATGGAGGGGGTGCACAAACTACCGGGTACTCGAAGTGCCGAGTGGCCTACTCACGGTGGTGAGGGAGGTTGCTTCGCTTCGGGTGCTTGGCGGGTAGTTTGCCGCACCCGTAGGGGTCTTGGGTGGGGTATTGGCTATTCACCGCGACCGTGTAATCCGCTTTGCGTTGCAGGCTCGAACGCATTGCGGATTCCTAGTATATCCAATGTATTCATCTGTGATCTGTAATGTCTATCATTGCTATATATTTATATATAATAACTATTTAGGCGTTGCTTATGTTTTACAGCCGCGCTAGCCCAGCCCCCGCTCTGTCGTTAGTTAAGTAACCTAACGGGTGATGACGGGGCCCCGTGGCGAATGCGAGTGGCATAAGCGTACGTCATATTTTGGTTGTTTTCTGCAATGGTAGGATTAATTGATGGGACGCATTAAAAGAACTAATGCAAGAAATAAACCAAGTAAAAGTCGAATGGAACACTTTGAAAACCACTCGGTTCTTTTCAAAACTAAACTTTTAAACGCGGAGCATGAACCACTCCTTTTAAAAGCTATCTCGTTCCATCGATTATATCAAGTTCACTACGTTCACGGTTTCGCCAAAACCATCCGTAGCCCTCCGTCGTTTCATATGAATATTCAACGGTATTCAAGCTGTGTTTGTTGGCCTTAGTCAAGGCACAGTGTTTGGTAGCTGGTGGGTATTCATATGTTGCATAGATAGAATGCGTTGGTTTGAGACAGTCGTATTGCCTTGTTGGCCATAGTCAAGGGTGGATACGGGTGGGTTCAAATTAACCTGAATAACGACGGGTAGAACTTGACATGTGACTTATGATTTGTTGGCCTTAGTCAAGGTCATAAGAGCATGGGGCAAAAATCCACATCGGGAGTTTCATAAGTACTGAAACTTGCTAGATTTGCATACCATTTGGAGTGTGGTGATTCTGGTAGGATTCCTTCAGTTTCGTCACGCAATGATATTTGGATCCCGATCCTACTGTGAGTATATGCTACTCCTCGGGAAAACTCTCACTTAACGATCAATGCTATAAACCTAGTAGGTGCCTAGAAAGGTGTTAGCGGGGCTACGCCCACAGGGAAAAGAGGTTACTTAATTAAGGAACTTCGCGAAAGCGTTGGAAAACCTCCCTCGAAGTACCGACACTGGCCTGGCTGAATGGTTAAGCAAGTATTGTACGGTGGGAATGATCCCGGCTAATCCTTTTCTTTATGGTTTGAGAAGGGATTCGAGAAACAGTGGGAGCCATCCAGTTTAGACAAACTAAAAACCACTCTAAACTTGCAAGAGCATCATGCTAAAGTGTTTCTTTTCTCTCTCCTAATTGCAGCGACCATTCAACATGACCGGACTTAAGTTACTGTTAGATAAAAATATATTGACAGGGCCAAACTACAAAGATTGGCTCAGGAATGTCAAGATGGCGATCACTTATGACAAGCTGGGGTATATACTTACCACCAAAGCTCCCCCTGTCCCAGGTCCCACCTCCAGCGTCGCGGATGTAGAAATCCGTAAGACATGGGAGATAGATTGCGCGAGGGCCAGATGCCTCGTACTAGCCTCGATGGACAACGAACATCAGAGGAGGCACGAGAATATGGACCTAGAGTCCATATTTCTCCATACAAAAGAACTGTATGGAGAGCAGTCTCGTATCGCTAGATACGAAGTGTCGAAGAAGCTTTTTTCGGCAAGGTTGGCCGTCGGATCATCGGTAGCGGACCACGTGCTTAAGATGATCGGCTACATAGAGGAGCTCGCGGACCTAGGGACCACGTTGGAGAATGAACTCTATACCGATTTGATTCTCCAGTCCCTTCCTTCCACTTACGCCCAGTTCGTTCTTAACTTCAACATGCAAGGAAAGGAGGTTGAACTTGCCGAGCTTCTGAACATGTTGAGGACTGCTGAGGGCACCCTACAGAAGGGTAGGGAGACATCCACTTTGTTTGTAGGAGGATCTTCCTCTTCTAGGTCCAGGGCGAAAGCCAAGGGCAAGAAGAAGAAAGCCCCCGCCAAACCAAGAGGCGGTGTCGGTAAAGTGGATACGAAGGGAAAGGGTAAAGCAACAAAAGTAGCGGGGAAGATGGTGGGGAAGGAAGAATGCTTCTATTGTCACAAAAGTGGTCACTGGAAACAAGATTGCAAGGCTTGGAAAGCCAGAACACAGGATTTGAAGCGAGTTGCAGCTTCAGCTTCAGGTGTGTATGTTATTGAAAACTGTCTATCAATAAACTCTACATCCTGGGTATTGGATACCGGATCAGGATCTCATATCTGTAATTCTTTGCAGGCGTTGAGAAAGCGTAGAGTTTTGAAGGCAGGTGACATGACCCTCAGAGTTGCAAACGGTGCTAGCATGGATGCAGAGGCCGTGGGGGACTATCACCTGGGATTATCTGATGGACACTTTTTGGTTTTGCGTAGTTGTTATTATGTACCAAATGCAACCTGTAATATCATATCTGTATCTTTATTATCTAAAGAAGGTTATGAATTTGCATTTGTAAGTAATGTAGTGAACATTCACCTTAATCAAGTTTTGATTGGGTCAGGTGCATTAAACAACGGTATTTACGTTTTAAACCAACCACAGGTTTTCAATATCCAGAATACACACAAAAGAAAGTCTCCAGATATTAATCAGACTTTCTTATGGCATTGTAGACTGGGTCACATCAATGAAACACGGTTGACTAAGTTACATAAAGAAGGATACTTGGATCCGTTCGAGTATCAGTCTTATGCCACTTGTGAATCTTGTCTCATGGGAAAGATGACAAAGGCTCCGTTCACTGGACACGGAGAAAGGGCGAGCGAGCTCTTGGGACTCGTACACAGCGACGTGTGCGGTCCAATGTCTACACATGCGCGAAGCGGTTACTCTTACTTCATTACTTTTACGGATGATTTTTCAAGGTACGGTTATGTCTTCTTAATGAAACATAAGTCCGAGGCCTTTGAAAAGTTCCAGGAATATAAGAATGAAGTGGAGAAACAGACCGGCAAAAGTATCAAGATTCTAAGATCGGATCGAGGAGGAGAATACTTAAGTGCCGAGTTCCTGAATTATTTAAAAGAGAATGGAATTCTCTCTCAGCTTACTCCTCCATACACTCCGCAACACAACGGTGTATCGGAGAGACGGAACCGAACCCTATTGGATATGGTACGGTCCATGATGAGTAAGGCTGAGTTACCGCGATCTTTCTGGGGTTATGCACTGGAAACAGCTGCACATCTCTTGAACCAAGTTCCTACTAAAACAGTGCCTACCACACCATATCAAATGTGGAGTGGGAAGAAACCCTGTCTTAAATCCTTTAAGACATGGGGATGTCCAGCTTTTGTAAAAAAGCAGCATGCGGACAAGCTCGAGGCACGCTCAGTGCAGTGCAAGTTTGTGGGATACCCAAAGAACTCCAAGGGGTATCTCTTCTATTACGCAGAGGAGCAAAAAGTCCTTGTTTCTCGTCATGCCCGCTTCTTGGAAACTGAGTTTTTAGAAAATCAGATAAGCGGGAGCGCAGTAGAACTGGAAGAAATTCCAGAACCACAAACCATTACTGAAAGCTTAGAGGAACCAGAGGGTTCGAAAGAACAGGACATTCCTATGCCACTCCGCAGGAGTAGTAGGCAGTCTCATCCGCCCGAGAGATACTACGGTTTTCTCATTGACGGGGATAGAGAGGACTGCATCCTAGATTGTGATGAGCCTACTAGCTTCCAGCAAGCCATTCAGAGCGTCGACTCGGTAAAATGGCTGGATGCAATGCGGACCGAGATGGAGTCCATGTACACCAACAAAGTATGGACGTTGGACATTGCTCCAGACGGGGTAAAACCCGTAGGATGCAAGTGGATCTTCAAAAGGAAGATTGGTGTAGATGGACAGGTTGAGACCTATAAAGCTAGACTGGTAGCAAAGGGTTTTCGTCAGCGACCTGGTTTGGACTATGACGAAACCTTTTCCCCAGTAGCTATGCTGAAATCCATTCGGATCCTTCTTGCCATCGCTGCTTTCCACGATTATGAGATTTGGCAGATGGACGTAAAGACAGCTTTTCTAAATGGTCATTTAGAGGAGTGTGTCTATATGGACCAGCCAGAGGGTTTCATTCAGGGTGGGAGCAGCGGAAAGGTGTGCAAGTTGCTCAAGTCCATCTATGGACTAAAGCAGGCATCGCGGAGTTGGAACATCTGCTTTGATGAGACGGTCAAAGAATTTGGCTTTATCAAAAATCCAGATGAACCATGCATCTATTGTAGATTTGTAGCGAGAACTGTAGTATTCCTCGTTTTATACGTGGATGACATTCTCTTAATAGGAAATGACATTCCTATGCTACAATCTGTCAAGGGGTTCTTGTCACACAGGTTCTCCATGAAAGACCTGGGTGATGCCTCATACATTCTGGGTATCCGGATCTACCGTGACAGATCCAAGAGGATATTAGGACTCTCACAGTCCAGGTACATCGACACCATACTGAAGAGATTCAGTATGGAAGATTCCAAGCGCGGTAATCTACCGGCTTGTCACGGGATCACCCTCTCCAAAGAGATGTCTCCCAAGACTGATTTGGAGAGGGATCGCATGTCTATTATACCCTACGCTTCTGCGGTAGGCTCTATAATGTATGCGATGTTGTGTACCAGACCGGATGTGGCTTATGCACTGAGTGTGGTAAGCAGGTATCAGTCAAACCCTGGGGAGAAACATTGGATAGCAGTAAAGAACATTCTCAAGTACCTGAGAAGGACTAAGGAGATGTTCTTGGTGTATGGCGGAAAAGACCTGCAGATTGAGGCCTTTGCTGACTCCAGCTTCCAGAGTGACAAGGATGATTCCAAGTCCATGTCGGGTTTTGTCTTTACCCTCAATGGAGGGGCGGTGTGTTGGAAGAGCTCCAAACAGGAAACCGTTGCTGACTCGACTATGGAAGCGGAATACATCGCTGCATCTGATGCCGCAAAAGAAGCTGTCTGGATGAGGAAGTTCTTGAAAGAACTTCAGGTGGTTCCGTCCATTGTTGACCCAATACCTCTGTATTGTGACAACAACGGGGCTATAGCTTTAGCGAAGGAACCCAGGTCCCATCAGAAATCCAGACACATCTTAAGGCGGTATCACCTGATCAGGGAGATTGTGGATCGCCAGGAGATCGAGGTCCGGAGAGTTGCATCAGAGGATAACACAGCAGATCCATTCACCAAGGCCTTGCCCCAGACTCAGTTCGAGCGGCTGATCGAGATGATAGGTCTTCGATACGCCAGTACATGGCCTTAGTGCAAGTGGGAGATTGTTAGTGTATATGCCCTAGAGGCCATTACTGTATCATACTAGTTTGTATATTACTTAATGGAAGCTTGGGATATTCACAGTTGTATATACAATCTTGCTCGAAATAGTAGTATGCTACTTGGTTTGTCTCTGCTTTAATATGTGCATGTGTTTCTTTTAGCATATTGCAGGTATACATATTAGTAGAGCCCTTAGGATCTTTGCTTGATTACCTGCGTTGTGATGGCGCTCGCACTCGTGGGAGCTGGGTAATCTATAAGCACATCCTTATACAGGTCCCTGATCGTTGGACTATCGAGACAGGGCATCGATACTCCGGAGTAGACTAGCGTATGCGCTTCTCATCCCAGTGTGGGAGACGGTCTGTCTCCCAGCCGTTAGTACGTCGTACTTGAGATAGTATGCGGGTGCTCGTTAGGTTACGAGTACACTGGACAGGACTCGACGGGAACTGTTGGTTGGTAATATACCTATCGTCAGTTATCAGTTCCCAGGTGACATGAGTACAGCTTAGTCCGCTGACTTGACACTGTCACTTCGCCTCGAGTGTGTTCCCACTGCACTTTGATTACTACCCTACCACGGCTCAGAGGAGTCGTGCAAACAGGTAGTTTTTGGGTGCAGTCCCGAAGCACTTGGAGGCAGTGACGGTTAGACAGGATTCGTCTCTCCCGGTATTGGGGGTTGACATCGCGCTGTGTCCAGGAGAGCCATTACACGAGTAGTCCCTGGCCAGGGCAAGCGAGATATACTGGTAGGCTTCCAGTGTTATCTCAAGGTGTTCTGGGCTACACTCCGACACGACTTGTACCGCTATTAGGGGACTGACGTTCGCCGCCCCCTAGGCCCGCCATGCGATGTATCAGACGAACAGACCGGACTGTACGGAGACTGTCACATACAGGCTCAGTAGGAGTGCAGATGGGGTTCACCTCGTCAGTCTTCTTATCGACATCTACCTGGGGACCGTTACGTACAGCTAGTGCCGCTTGCGGTCTGTGGTTAAACCCACTGCCAGCGTAGTGTCGAGTCTTTAGAGTCCCACACAGAGAGCTATTCGCCTTTAGGCAAAACGAGTAGAGGTCGCATGGTTTTGCGACAGGGTTCGTTCGCATCCGCGCACTTGTGCACGGTTGCTGTCCGGACAGTTTATACTAGCGGGCTTTGGTTTAAGCCAGATCCTAGTATATGATTTGAGATTGGTTTTTCTCAGTGTGTTCGTGTTCCTCGGATCACGAATGCGGGTGCGTATGCACAGTTGCTTGAGATTGAGGGAGAGGACCTTGTTTAGGGTTAATGACTATTGTCATTTTATTAACCCTATTGTTTTTGGTGTATATTATTGTTAATTAATAATTAGCTTAATTATTGTGCATGGTTGTTGTTGTTGACATTTTGACTTCATTGACTTGTTGACCAAGTTGACCATTTGACCATGATCATTTCATTTGGAAGATGCTCTTTGATCCTTGCAATTTGCATTAATAAGTGAAATGATAATGGTCACCTCTTGATTAAACCATGACAATTTTCTAGCTAATTAGTTAATTAAAATATTACACACATATTAGTGAGAATGGCTCACTAATAATTCATTCTATCATATCTTTTCTCTCTCTTGCTCATCCTCTCCCTCAAGCTCTCTCCCTCTCATGTGTTGAGAAACAAAATAGCTTGAGAAAAACCTTCACTTGATCTTCTCTACTCACTTCTAGGGTTCAAGTCTTAGCATTTCTTGCACTCTAGTTACTCCTAGCTTGGAGTTGAAGCTAAAGGTCGAGGCTTTCGGGTGGATCGTTCTTTGACGGAAGAAGACAAGCAAGGTGAGGCCTTTCTACCATTCCGACGAGCAAGGAGAGAAGGAGTTCGAGCTCAAGGTATAACCTTTCTACAACTTAACTAGTTGTTAGTTTACTTTAGTTAGTTCTAGTTTAGTAAAGATCCTCACAAGCAAGGTCCATGTTGCCTAAGTCATTAAAAATTCGATTTTTATTATGTTTTCCGCCTCCCCGCAAGCACCGGAGTGGGCAACGTGGACTTACACTATAAACCCGGATCGGGACATTAATCTAGTCCTAGCTATTTAGAGAGGGGGTAGAGAGATATACCGAGCGATCCGTGTCTTTCGGTCTTCTCGTCGTCGTCCCGATCTCCCCGCGGAATCTCCGGTCTCCACCAACTCGCCGGAAGGGCACCACGTCGCCTGCTTCTTTTACGGGCTCCCACCTCTGGTCCGAGGTAACTCGGGCACGAAGTTGGCGAGTCGACGTGCCCAAGATTTGCTGTAGAATGTAGTGTGGAACTTGTGTCTCATTTGGGGTTGTGGAAGTTGCCTTTGGTGGAGGAAAAGAACTAAGACTTTTTGGAGATGAAACTTTGGGATTTTTGTGAAGCCAAAAGACCAAAAATCCCCTCACCAAATATTGGGACAGCCCCTCCTTGGCTTGGCCGGCCATGCACCTTGGTGAAGAGAGGAGAGTGAGAGGATGAGGGCGTGAGTGAGTGAGTGAGCCAACCAATCAAGCAAGAGAGAGAAAGGGTGATGATAACAAACAATGATCACAAACTAAAACCCACACTCAACCAACCTCATCATCTCATCACAAAGTCAAGCTATCATGAAAGAAGAAGTCAAATGGTCAAGGGATGGTGCAACCATCATGACACTACAATGTGCAAAGACAACCCTCCAAAATGCTTATTTGCACAAATGCAAATAAGCCCTCCTCCACCAATCTTCAGCCAATGAAAGATACAAAGAAATATGGATGAAACGAAAAAACAAACAGGCAACTCCAAAAACTGATCCCGTAATAAATTACAGGAAAACCCCGCTACTGTATATACATACTCGCATTTGTATTCCGACCGAAATACAAATGCAATGAGACAAAATCTACACTGTACTATACTAGGATCCGGCTTAAACCAAAGCCGGCTAGTATTATCCGTCCGATCCTGATCCGTACAATACCGCACGTATCTGATCGAACCCTGTCATATATCCATACGTCCTCTAGTACTAACCGTCCGATCCTGATCCGTGCAATACCGCACGTATCTGATCGAACCCTGCCATATCTCCATACGGCCGCTACAGCGTTTCGCCCGAAACTTGAGTAACTGAATGTGGGGTACTCTAAAGACCCGTCAATACTATGGCTGTGGATTTAACCAATAGCACGTCAGAGGTATTAGCCATACGTGACGGGCTACCAGCTATTGACCAATAGGAAAGTCGATGAGCGAACTCATCCTGACACCCTACCGAGCCTGTCAGTGACAATATCCGTACAGTCCGGTCCGTTCGTCTATGAGCATCGCATGGCGGGCCTAGGGGGTTGGTAAAAGTTAGACCCCCAAAAGCGGTACAAGTCGTGTCGGAGTGTAGCCCAGAACACCCTGAGATACTACTGGAATACCTACCAGTAAATCTCCTGCCTTGGCCGGACTTCGTGTAATGGCTCTCCTAGACACAGCGCGACCTCACCCCCAATACAGGGAGAGATGAACCCCTGAAGATCCGCTCACTGCCTCTATGTGGCTCGGGACTGTACCCAACTAAAACCTGTTTGCACGTCTCCTTTGAGAGTGGTAGGGTAGTAATCAAAGTACAGTGGGAACTCACACGAGACAAATGACGATCCCCAGGTCGAGAACTAACATGTACACATGTCACCAGGAAACTGCTATCTGACGTCAGGTATAAGACCAACTAGCATGTTCCCGGTGAGTCCTGTCCGGTATACTCATAACCCAATGAGCACCTGTATACATCTTAGGTGAACCAACTGACACCAGTGGCTTGTGAGACCGGCCACCGCCCCTCGTCGGGGTCTCGACTGTATACACTAGTCTACTCTGGACAATCGATGCCCTGTCTCGAAACTCCCACGACTAGGGGCCTTTTAAGGATGTGCTTATAGACCCCAGCTCCTACGAATATGATCGCCCTCATACTGCTGGTAGTCAAGCAAGAATCCTAGGGGCTTTATCAACGTGCAATAGTGATATGTCAGGTCACCTAAAGCAGTACACGATGATAAAGATAAATCAGATAGCATACTATCATCTCGAGTAAGACTGTCCTACCGGGATAGGTCCTCCCTCAATCATTGCAATCACGTGCCTGTGATCCAATAATTGACTCTGAGGGCACTATCTCCAACAATCTCCCACTTGCACTCAAGGCTAATTATTGCGATGTCGCATACTCAAAGCCTGTGTGATACCGAACACCCAACTCCTCTACTAGTCAGTCTCACAAAGCACGTTTGCGAAACTATAGGGTTCGAGGAATGGCCTCAGTGAGTGGATTCGCTTTGATGTTTCTTTCTAAGTCTCTCTATATCTCAAGTTTGTGGAGAAACCCATCTCCCGAGATGAGCAATACCTGTCTTAGAATGTGTCTGGATGTCTGATGGGACCTAGCTCATAAATGAACTCCAAATCCAAACTTCCTAGACTGTATCTGTAAGTCGATGTACAACACCCCAGTACTTGTGGGGAGGCGGAATTTTCAAAAACGAACTTGTTTAGTGAACAAACATCGACTAACCGCTTGAATCGAAGCTAAACGATAACTAACCACAAACATATAGTTTCTATGCTACTATGTTCAAGGATTATACCTAACGAATCGTGTCCTTCGTCTTTGTGAACTCCTCCTCCTCCTCGGCCTTCTCGAAGTAGTAGACGATCCACCCGAGAGCTTTACTCCAAGCTTAGCCTCTAAACTTGAGGCAACTAAACTTCTTTAAGTGCTAATCAAAGAAGCTAGGTGTAATATAGAGAGGGTTATGGATTAATTAGTCTTACTAATCCTTGTACTCAACTCATGAAAGGGGAGGATTAGTCATTGAAGAGGGAGAGCTTGAGGAGAGAGAAGATGATAAAGATAATGATATGAGAATAGTGAGAGAAGATGATATATATCAAGCATATTGTTTTTATCAAGAAAAGAATAAATCACAATTTAACAACCATGCTTGATAATATCTTGTGATGATTCATTATAATGACAAAAGACATGTATGAATCATCTAGGTGACTCACTAATCACAATCATTCTATATGCCACCTTAACCTCCTTAGTTACCACCTTCTAGAAGCTTCTCTCACAATTACGAGAACGCCCCTCCTTTCCGCAAAAATACGGAAAAACTTTAGACTGTGTAAATCCAATAACTGGATACCAGTAACTGGCTTAAACCAAAGCCGACTGGTAAAAACTGTTCGAAAGTCGTACGTGCGTAAACACACGTATGCGTCCGAACCCTTGTCGTAAAACCATACGACCTCTATATCGTTTGGCCTGGAGTAGGGAAACTCTCTGTCTGGGACTCTAGAGACTCGACTACTACGCTGGCAGTGGGTTTAACCACAGACTGCAAGCGGCACTAGCTGTACGTAACGGTCCCCAGGTAGATGTCGATAAGAAGGCCGATGAGGGAACCCATCCGAACTCCTACTGAGTCTGATGTGACAATCTCCATACAGTCCGGTCCGTTCGTCCAAGACTATCGCATATCGTGCCTAGGGGGCGGCAAGAGTCAGTCCCCTAATAGCGGTATAAGTCGTGTCGGAGGGAAGCCCATTACACCCTGAGAAACTACTGGAACCTACCAGCAAATCTCGCTTGCCCTGGCCAGGGACTTTGCGTAATGGCTCTCTGACACAGCGCGATATCAACTCCCAATACCGGGAGAGACGAATCCTATCTAACCGCTACTGCCTCCAAGTGCTCGGGACTGCACCCAACTGCTACCTGTTTGCACGACTCCTTTGAGCCGTGGTAGGGTAGTAATCTAAGAACAGTGGGACACACTCGAGGCGAAGTAGCAGTGTCAAGTCTGTGGACTATGCTGTACTCATGTCACCTGGGAACTGTTCACTGACGACTGGTATAAAACCAACCAACAGTTTCCTGTGAGTCCTGTCCGGTGTACCCGTAACCTAACGAGCACCTGCATACTATCTCCAGTACGACGTACTGACGGCTGTGGGACAGACCATCTCCCCAACTGGGATGAGAAGCGTACACACTAGTCTACTCCGGAGTATCGATGCCCTGTCTCGATAATCCAATGACTAGGGACCTGAATAAGGATGTGATTGTAGACTACCCAGCCCCCACTAGTGTGATTGCCATCACAACGCTGGTAGTCAAGCATGATCCTAAGAGCTCTATCAATACGTATACTCACATATTAAGATAGAAAAACCAAGTAGCATACTACTATGTTTAGCAAGACTGTTATATACATGTGAATATCCCAAGCTTCCATTAAGTAATATACAAACTAGTATGATACAGTAATGGCCTTCTAGGGCATAAAAACTAACAATCTCCCACTTGCACTAGGGCCATGTACTGGCTTATCGAAGACCGATGATCTCGAGTAGCCTCTCGAACTGAATCTGAGGTAGGGCCTTAGTGAATGGATCAGCAATGTTATCCTCTGTATTTGCTCTCTTTACCTCGACCTCCCGGCGATCTACGATCTCCCTGATCAGGTGATACCGCCTTAAGATGTGTCTGGACTTCTGATGGGACCTGGGTTCCTTCGCTAAAGCTATAGCGCCGTTGTTGTCGCAATACAGAGGTATTGGACCAACACTGGTAGGAACCACCTGAAGTTCTGTGAGGAACTTCTTCATCCAGACAGCTTCTTTTGCGGCATCGCAAGAAGCTATGTACTCCGCTTCCATCGTTGAGTCAGCAACGGTGTCCTGCTTGGAACTCTTCCAACAGACCGCCCCTCCATTGAGGGTAAAGACATAACCCGACATGGACTTGGAGTCATCCTTGTCACTCTGGAAGACGGAATCAGCATAGGCCTCCATCTTGAGGTCCTTTCCGCCGTAAACCAAGAACATCTCCTTAGTCCTTCTTAGGTACTTGAGAATGTTCTTTACTGCTATCCAGTGATTCTCCCCTGGGTTTGCCTGATACCGGCTTACAACGCTCAATGCGTATGCTACATCTGGTCTGGTACATAACATCGCATACATTATAGAGCCTACCGAAGAAGCGTAGGGTATAATCGACATGCGTTCCCTTTCCAAATCAGTCTTGGGAGACATCTCTTTGGAGAGGTTGATTCCGTGACAATCCGGTAGGTTACCGCGCTTTGAATCTTCCATACTGAATCTTTTCAATATGGTGTCTATGTACCTGGACTGTGAAAGTCCCAACATCCTCTTTGATCTATCACGATAGATCTGGATCCCCAGAATGTAGGTGGCATCACCCAGGTCCTTCATGGAGAATTTCTGTGACAAGAATCTTTTGACTGACTGTAGCCTAGGAATATCATTTCCTATTAGGAGAATGTCATCCACGTACAAGACGAGGAATACAACAACTCTCCCTACAATCTTACTGTATATGCATGGTTCATCTGGATTTTTGATAAAGTCGAATTCTTTGACAGTATCATCAAAACAGATGTTCCAACTCCGCGATGCCTGCTTTAGTCCATAAATGGACTTAAGCAGCTTGCATACTTTACCGCTGCTCCCACTCTGAATGAATCCCTCTGGCTGATCCATATAGACACACTCTTCTAAATTTCCATTCAGAAAAGCCGTCTTTACGTCCATCTGCCAGATTTCATAATCATGGAAGGCAGCAATAGCAAGAAGGACCCGAATGGATTTCAGCATAGCCACTGGAGAAATGGTTTCGTCATAGTCCAAACCAGGTCTTTGACGGAAACCCTTTGCAACAAGTCTAGCCTTATAGGTTTCAACCTGTCCATCTACACCAATCTTCTTTCTGAAGATCCACTTGCATCCTACGGGTTTCACCCCATCTGGAGCAGTGTCCAAAGTCCATACTTTGTTAGTGTACATGGACTCCATTTCGGTCCGCATTGCATCCAGCCATTTTACCGAGTCACCGCTCTGAATGGCTTGCTGGAAGCTAGTAGGGTCGTCATTATCAATGACGCAATCTTCTCTATCCCCGTCTATGAGAAAACCGTAGTATCTTTCGGGCGGATGAGACTGCCTACTACTTCTGCGGATAGGCGCTGGTATGTCCCTTTCTTCTGAAACTTCCTGTTCCACCAAACTTTCAGTAACAGCTTGTGGTTCTGGAATTTCTTCGAGTTCTATTGCGCTCCCACTCTTCTAATTTTCTAAAAATTCAGTTTCTAAGAAGCGGGCATGACGAGAAACAAAAACCTTTTGTTCCTCTGCGTAGTAGAAGCAATATCCCATTGAATTCTTTGGATATCCCACAAACTTACACTCTACTGAGCGTGCCTCGAGCTTGTCCGGATGCTGCTTTTTTACAAAAGCTGAACATCCCCATGTCTTCAGGTACTGAAGATAGGGTTTCTTCCCACTCCATATCTGATATGGCGTGGTAGGCACGGTCTTGGTTGGAACCTTGTTCAAAAGATATGCCGCTGATTCTAGCGCATAACCCCAGAATGATCGCGGTAACTCAGCCTTACTCATCATGGAACGAACCATATCTAATAGGGTTCGATTCCTCCTTTCCGATACACTGTTGTGTTGTGGTGTGTATGGAGGAGTAAGCTGAGAGAGAATTCCTTTCTCTTTTAAGTAACCCAGGAACTCGGCACTTATGTATTCACCATCTCGATCAGATCTCAGTGTTTTAATACTTTTGCCTGTTTGGTTTTCCACTTCATTCTTGTATTCTTGGAATTTCTCAAAGGCCTCGGATTTATGCTTCATCAAGAAGATATGTCCATACCTAGAGAAATCGTCCGTAAAAGTAATGAAGTAGGAATAACCACCTCGCGCATGTGTAGACATCGGACCACACACGTCACTGTGTACGAGTCCTAAGAGCTCGCTCGCTCTTACTCCGTGTCCAGAAAACGGAGTCTTTGTCATCTTTCCCATGAGACAAGATTCACAAGTGGCATAAGATTGATATTCGAACGGATTCAAATATCCTTCTCTATGTAACTTGGTTAATCGTGTTTCATTGATGTGACCTAGTCTACAATGCCATAAGAAAGCCTGATTCACTTCTGGAGACTTTCTTTTAAGTGTGTTCTGGACATTGAAAACCTGAGCTTGATTTAATACGTATATACCGTCATCTAATGTACCGGACCCAATCAGAACTTGATTTAGGTGGATGTGAACTACATCGCTTACGAATGTAAAGTCATATCCCTCTCTTGAAAGTGAGGACACTGATATGATATTACAAGTCAAACTAGGTACATACAGACAGTTACGTAGAATCAATATCTGCCCACTTGTCAAACCTAGGCGATATTCTCCCACGGATTCAGCATCCACGCTCATTCCGTTTGCAACTCTGAGAGACAAATCACCTATCCTTATAACTTTACGGTTTCTCAAAGCATGTAACGAATTACAGATATGAGATCCTGCTCCGGTATCTAGTACCCAGGAAGTAGAGTTAATTGACAAACAGTTCTCAATTACAAACACACTTGAGGCTGAAGCCACAACATGCTTCGTATCCTGGCTACTGGCTTCCAAAGCCCTGCAATCCTTCTGCCAATGTCCATTCCCATAACAATAGGAATATCCTTCTTTACCTATACCAAGTCCCGAAACTTTTTCTCTTCCCTTTCCTCCTACTTTGCTGACACCGTATATCGGCTTTGTAGAGGTCTTCTTCTTTTCACCCTTTGCTTTCGCTTTGGATGAAGAAGAAGAAGGTCCCCTATTAAGCAGAGCTTGTGTCTCCCTGGTTTCTTTCAGGGTGAAAGTAGAGGGTAGGGACTGTGGAAATAAGTCAGTATATGACCTGTTTCCCAACGTGGTCTCCAGGTCCTTGAGCTCATCAATACAGCTAGTCATCGTAAGGACGTCGTTCCTTACAGATGACCCGTCAGCCGACCTCGCTTGAATAAATTCGTTCGAGGCCTCATATCCTGCGATATGAGATTGTTCTCCATATAAATCTTTGTTATGGAGAAAGATGGAAACATAGTCCATCTTCTCGTGCTGCTTCTGGTATATATCATCAACTGAAGCCAACACGAGGCACTTGGCTTTCTCTTTATTCTTTTCCTTTGTCTGACGGATATCTATATCCGCGACGGTGGAAACTGGACCTGGGACGGTGGGATCTTGAGTAGTAATAGGGTGGTCCAGCTTGTCATAGGTAATGGTCATCTGGACAGACCTTTGCCAGTCATATAAGTTAGATTCAGTCAACTTGTTATCTAGATGTAACCTAGTCATGGTCACAAGGTCACTGCAATGAGAGAGAGAGAAGAAAACACTTTAGCATGATGCTCTTGCAAGTTTAGATTGGTTTTTAATTTATCTAAACTGGATGGCTCCCACTGTTTTTCGAATCCTTCCTCAAACCATAAAAGAAGAATTAGCCAGGACTATTCTCACTGTACAATACTTGCTTAACCGTTCAGCCAGGCCAGTGTCGATACTTCGAGGGAGGTTTTCCAACGCTTTCGCGAAGTTCCTTAATTAAATAACCTCTTTTCTCTGGGGGCGTAACCCCGCTGACACCTTTCTGGACACCTACTAGGTTTATAGCATTGATCGTTAAGTGACGAATATCCTGATAAGTAACATATACTCACAGTAGGATCGGGATCCAAATATCATCGTATGATAATGTTGAAGGAATCCTACCAACATTCATCAAACTCCAAATGGTATGCATCTCTTTGCAAATTTCAGTTTCTTTAGAAATTCCCGATATATATTTTTGCCCCATGTTCTTATGACCTTGACGAAAGCCAACAAATCATAAAACACATGTCAAGTTCTGCCCATCATTATCTTGTTAATTTGAACCCACCCGTATATACCCTTGACGAAAGCCAACAAGGTTATACGACTGTCCCAAACCAACTCATCTATCTATGCAACAAATGAATATCCCAGCAGCTACCAAACACTATGCCTTGACGAAAGCCAACAAGCATAGCTTGAATACTACTGACCATCCATAAGAAATGACGGAGGGCTACGACTGGTTTTGGCGAAACCGTGAACGTAGTGAACTTGATATAACCGAAGGAACCTGATAGCTTTTAAAAAGAGTGGTTAAAGCTCCGCATTTAAAAATATCTGTTTTTTAAAATTAACCGAGTGGTTTCTTTTAAAATGTTCAAACGATTAAAACTTTGGTTTATTTTCTTTGCATTATAGATAATGCGTCCCATCATTAACCTATCATTGCAGAAAACAACGAAAATACAACGTCCTCTTATGCCATCTACATTCGCCACGGGGTCCCGTCATTACCCGTTAGGTTACTTAACTAACGACAGAGCAGGGGCTGGGCTAGCGCGGGTGTAAAACATAAGTGACGTCTAAATAGCTATCATATATATGATATTTTACATTCGTCTGACGCAATGATATTCATTCCAGATCACAGATGAACTTAATCGGATTTGCAAGCAATCCGTGTTTGTTTTGAGCCTGCAAAAAAATACGGATTACACAGTTGTGATGAATAGCCATTACCCCTCCCACGACCCCTAAGGGTGCGGCAAACTACCCGCCCGGCAGTTTGTGCACCCCACCTTGGGTCTGTCCTAGGAGCAAAAACAGTAAAATGAAATAATACAACGGTGGCTACAACCGCAACCTGGAAGTGCCCCGCAAAATAATATTACAACAAATTACATTTACATCAAATGAACTAAATGATAACCCCGGCTATACATCACAACAGTCCAACACAGTTCATATGCACAAACAGATAAAATCCATTTCAGAAATGTGCAACCCCCTGCCAACTGACATACTAGCAGTTAGGGGAGGTTTACGAACACATTATACAAACACAGATATAATCCAACAAGCAAATACTATATAATTTCGATCGATTAAACACTTTTAATTTTGCTCCAATATTTCTCTGTAAAACTGAAACCTGAGCAAAAATAAAATATTCCGGAAAATCCCAAATCACACAGAGAAGCAACACAGGGAATTTGGGTTCCTGACTCGGCAACTCGGCGGCGGAAGCGCGGCGGATCGGTGGGATCCGCCGCGGTTCCGCGGCTCGGTAGACGATTCAGGACCCCAAATTTCTTGGGTGTTCTTCTGGTGTCCTTTTAAGCTTTCTGAACTTCCCTGAAAAATTTTAGGACTTCATTTAAAATTCGATAGAAACTGAAGTTTTCGGGCTTTTCCGGTTTCGTTTTTTCCGTTCGAAATTCATACAAATTTGCAAGTAAGTTAATTATTGTTTAGCGAGGCTCTGATACCACTGTAAGTCGATGTACAACACCCCAGTACTTGTGGGGAGGCGGAATTTTCAAAAACGAACTTGTTTAGTGAACAAACATCGACTAACCGCTTGAATCGAAGCTAAACGATAACTAACCACAAACATATAGTTTCTATGCTACTATGTTCAAGGATTATACCTAACGAATCGTGTCCTTCCTCTTTGTGAACTCCTCCTCCTCCTCGGCCTTCTCGAAGTAGTAGACGATCCACCCGAGAGCTTTACTCCAAGCTTAGCCTCTAAACTTGAGGCAACTAAACTTCTTTAAGTGCTAATCAAAGAAGCTAGGTGTAATATAGAGAGGGTTATGGATTAATTAGTCTTACTAATCCTTGTACTCAACTCATGAGAGGGGAGGATTAGTCTTTGAAGAGGGAGAGCTTGAGGAGAGAGAAGATGATAAAGATAATGATATGAGAATAGTGAGAGAAGATGATATATATCAAGCATATTGTTTTTATCAAGAAAAGAATAAATCACAATTTAACAACCATGCTTGATAATATCTTGTGATGATTCATTATAATGACAAAAGACATGTATGAATCATCTAGGTGACTCACTAATCACAATCATTCTATATGCCACCTTAACCTCCTTAGTCACCACCTTCTAGAAGCTTCTCGCACAATTACGAGAACGCCCCTCCTTTCCGCAAAAATACGGAAAAACTTTAGACTGTGTAAATCCAATAACCGGATACCAGTAACTGGCTTAAACCAAAGCCGACTGGTAAAAACTGTCCGAAAGTCGTACGTGCGTAAACACACGTATGCGTCCGAACCCTTGTCGTAAAACCATACGACCTCTATATCGTTTCTCCTGGAGTAGGGAAACTCTCTGTGTGGGACTCTAGAGACTCGACTACTACACTGGCAGTGGGTTTAACCACAGACCGCAAGCGGCACTAGCTGTACGTAACGGTCCCCAGGTAGATGTCGATAAGAAGGCCGATGAGGGAACCCATCCGAACTCCTACTGAGTCTGATGTGACAATCTCCATACAGTCCGGTCCGTTCGTCCAAGACTATCGCATATCGTGCCTAGGGGGCGGCAAGCGTCAGTCCCCTAATAGCGGTATAAGTCGTGTCGGAGGGAAGCCCATTACACCCTGAGAAACTACTGGAACCTACCAGCAAATCTCGCTTGCCCTGGCCAGGGACTTTGCGTAATGGCTCTCTGACACAGCGATATCAACTCCCAATACCGGGAGAGACGAATCCTGTCTAATCGCTACTGCCTCCAAGTGCTCGGGACTGCACCCAACTGCTACCTGTTTGCACGACTCCTTTGAGCCGTGGTAGGGTAGTAATCTAAGAACAGTGGGACACACTCGAGGCGAAGTAGCAGTGTCAAGTCTGCGGACTATGCTGTACTCATGTCACCTGGGAACTGTTCACTGACGACTGGTATAAAACCAACCAACAGTTCCCTGTGAGTCCTGTCCGGTGTACCCGTAACCTAACGAGCACCTGCATACTATCTCCAGTACGATGTACTGACGGCTGTGGGACAGACCATCTCCCCAACTGGGATGAGAAGCGTACACACTAGTCTACTCCGAAGTATCGATGCCCTGTCTCGATAATCCAATGACTAGGGACCTGAATAAGGATGTGCTTGTAGACTACCCAGCCCCCACTAGTGTGATTGCCATCACAACGCTGGTAGTCAAGCAAGATCCTAAGAGCTCTATCAATACGTATACTCACATATTAAGATAGAAAAACCAAGTAGCTTACTACTATGTTTATCAAGACTGTTATATACATGTGAATATCCCAAGCTTCCATTAAGTAATATACAAACTAGTATGATACAGTAATGGCCTTCTAGGGCATAAACACTAACAGTATCGTCAACTGAATTTAATCAGTATCTTGCGCCATGCCTCCCTCAGTATTGCCTTGGACCACCTGTCCAAAATACTGCCCTCGTCAGAAGGAAAACTATAACTCTGACAACCTCCTTGTCGTCCAGGTCACCTTGGAAGACTGGAATGATAACTGTCTCCCGTATGAGGCTGTCGTTATCATATCCCTAGAACATCCACTTATGTTCTAAAACTGCTTCCGACTGATTCTCCAGGATTGGATCAATGTCAACTTATTGCATCTAGTGCAAGAACAACATCTGGTGTGGTACTTGACATCTCATGATTGACTCAATTGCCTGAGCAAGTGATCTGCCAATCATGCACATCCCTCTCCCCTTTAGTCTGTAAGACACCTTTAGAGAGGGTGACTCCATCACCTGCAGGTACACTACCGTGCCAGGAGTCGTCCATTTTAAATACCTCTAGAATGCTGTCTAAGTACCCTTAATTGGGAAACCACCCAAATCTAGATCTAAAACCATAGATCTAGTAACCAGTATGTTTGATATAATGTCCAAGTCCCATGTGGAGAAACCACTGTGTGACGAACAAAGTATAACCGATCGTAGTATAGGAATATCACTTCCTACTCTGTGTATGTCATCCAAATACCATGACATCACACCTTACTACCTTTTTAACAGATCCATCCCCTATTCTGATGAAGTCAAACCTATGACTGTCACATCAGAAATAGATGATATATCTCCGCTATATCTTCTTTAGTCTATAAATAGACATAAGCCACCTGTCCACCAATGCTTCCGCTGCTCCCACTGACTATGACAATCCTCTGGCAGAGTCATATACACGTACACTTCTAAAGAAAGTTTAGAATGACGCTATACTCATCCTCCTGCCGGGTCTCACGGTCTGGAACAACAGCAATGACAAGTCTGGGTAAACAAGAACTTCCCTGTCACCGTCCTTGAGGCTACCGGAGCACCTCTCGGGTGCCTGAAGTTACCCACCTTATCTGCGGAGTGGCCAATGGAATGTCAAACCAGATTGAATCTTTAGGTTCCTATCAAATCTTCAGTAATCGTTTGTGGTTCTGGAATCACTTCCAGTTCTACCATACTCCCACTACTGTTTTCTGAAAAAATCCATTTTTAATAAAACTGTGGCGAGTCTAGAACAATATCACTATTGATCTTCCAGATGGTAGAAAGTCAACCCTCGTCATAGCCTGGGTCAACCCACAAACAGCCATTACAGAAACGTGCCTTGAGTTATCCAGAGTCTGGTTTTAAGCATAAGCCGGACAACTCCCCGTACCTTAACATCGTTAAGATACGAACTGTTCTATATCCAATACAGAAACAGAGGCTCTGATTTAATTGAACCAGATTCAAATCATGCAGTTGTCTCCAGTGCATGTCAACTAAATGGAAAGAGGCCGATCATCGTTACTCAACTTAGGAATGCTTCCAATTATGAGCAACCTGAAAGAGAAGCAAGTTCTCATAGTCATTACTATCAACTGAATACCATACACAAGTATCTACATCTTCGATCACTTTGAAGAATCCCGATACTTGCAATACCTGGTTCTCTACTTTATTCAAATACCTATAACTTCTCAAAATTCGGACCCTGTGTTTCCATGAAAACACCTGTCTAAAAACTAGAGAAGTCATAAGTAAACCGAATATAGTACGAGGACCAACCCCGCTGTCCTGATGGACCCTGGACAACATACAATACTCTTTATAAGTCCCTTGAGTCTGATAACTCATTCACTGTATGTCGTAGGTTGAAAACTGTACTTATGGTTAAGAAGAATTACACCGCTGTTTATTGCTCCTTACCTAACCATCCACTGATATAGGTAAATGTCACAGACATAATTTCAAAAAGATATATCTCACTCTATAAAAATAGACGTACAGATATATCAATTTGAAATTGGTGCATAACAGCGGATATTCAAAACCAAATATTTGCCGACCGACAAACAACCCAGGTGATTTCCTCAAATATCACCGATTACAACGAATCCCGATATAATGAGGATGATCACCTAATTCCTAATAACTTACTCCCACTCATTATCTGTAAAACCATACAGATGTGAGAATCATACCTGGTAAATAAATACCCTGGAGTAAGTATCTAATCGGGAAATCAGTTTTCCTTTAACAGTACACAGTGAAACTGAAACATTGAAATGTTTCGATGGGGTATCCCGGTATTCCTAGTAATGCCTCTTCCATTATCCATATTCACAACTGTAACCGTACAATTCTTTGCCGCCTCTCGAAATCCCTTTATATGTCTTTAGTCATTATCTTCTGTACACCCCTTTAGGCCAATTGGTTTTCTTCCTTCCCTACCGTTCGACACCTGCCTATGGTTTGGAAGAAGACTATCCAATAAGCTTAATGGGTGTACTGTCCTAATCCTAGGAGCACTCGCAATGCGAGAGAAGGTGAAGATAAAAGACAACCGAATAAACCTTATTCCTATTTCTCCTGAACCAAAATCCATCCCCGAACTGGAACAAGTTCCTTTCGAGTTCGTATATAACCATACGATGGAGTATCCAATAAAATGTGGATCTTCGTAGTGATATGGAGTGTCCTGGAGAAATACAAAGGTGATTTAGGATTGGCGAAGAAATACTTGGTTTGGTCGTGAATAGCAGTCGCAATTTACTTTGCCCTCTTACTAATCCCTTATTACGTCTTTACTTAATACCTTCTGTACACCATCGTTAGGCTAATTGGTTTTCTTCATTCCCCACCGGTCGGCACCAGCCTAAGGTTTGGAAGAAGACTATCCAATTTGCGTAATAGGTGTACTATCTCCTAAACCAAGGAGTACTCGCAACCTGAGAGAAGGTAAAAGGAAAAGACAACTGAATAGTCCTATCCGTTTTCTCCAGAACCGGAAACCATCCTCGAATAAATTCCATCGAGTTCGTATATAACCATACGATGGTTTTGTCCAATGGAAGTGGACGTTCGTAGTAATACGGGGTGTCCTGGAGAAAAGGGTAAAAGTAGGAGTGGCAATGAGGTTAGCAACTCTGAAAATCCAAAAGCCAGTGTTTAAGAAAGTTCAGTCAACTTGGTCACTGAGTCATAGTCTTAGGGTCGGGTCAATGGTCGCTGCCGAAGAGATAGAGAAAAGAAACACTCAGCGTGCACTCTAACCTAGATCAGAATGGTTACCAATTTATCTAATCTGGAAACCTCCCACTGTAACATCAAATTCTCCTCCATACCTGAAAGAAGAATTAGTCGGGGTCACCCGAGGAGTAAACTAACTCATCAGTGGGAATTGGGATCCAACTATCATCGCATGATAACGTGACGGAATCCGCTCACGTCATCACACTCTAGAAGGTATGCGCATATCTGGCAAGTTTCAGTTTCTTTGGAAACTCCCGATGTGGATTTTTGCCCCATGCTCTTATGACCTTGGCGTGAGGTCAAAATATCATAAGTCACATGTCAAGTTCTACCCGTCATTGTCCAGGTTAATTTGAACCCACCCGTACATACCCTTGACGTAGGACAAAATAGTAGTACGACTATCCCAAACCAACGCATCTATCTATGCAACAGATAAATACCCGGCAGCTACCAATCATTATGCCTTGGCGTGAGGTCAAAATACATAGCTTGAATACTACCGAATATTTAACTGAAATGACGGAGGGCTACGAATGGTTTCTGGCGAAAACCTTTAACGTAATAAACTTGATATCGTTGAAAGAACTGGATAGCTTTTATAAAAATATAGTGACGAAAACCTTTGCTAAAGAGGTCACTCCCGGTGAAGGGATCTCGGCTCTTTCCCCATAGAATGAGGTGCAGGATATTCCAACTAAATACCACGATGCAAAGCAAAAGTAGACGACTATAGTGAAGTTATTGCCCTGACGCAAACTTCTGTCCAAGGGGTCACTCCCGGTGAAGGGATCTCGGCCCTTGCCTCGTCGACTGAGGAGCAGGATATTCCAACTGAATACCACGATGCAAAACAAAAGAGAACGTCCTTGCAAAAACAGCTTTTTGAAAAGTGTTCCAACAACATCAGAATATGTTTGTTTTTAACTTGCATTGATCCGAATCAACGCAGTCCCATCAATTGATCACACCAATAAAGAACGAAAATAATGACGTACGTATATGCCATCCGCATTCGCCACTGGGTCCCGTCATTACCCGTTAGGTTAGCCAACTAACGACAGAGCGGGGATTAGACTAGCGCGGATGCAAAACATATACAACATCTACTAGTATATATATCAATATATAATATTTCGCTCAAGGCGTGATAAAATGCAACATCACAGAAATGTACAGCATCACAGAACAATACAGATATCTGGGATCCCCGGGTTTCACAGAGCCGCTACTGAAACCCGACGTTCCCCTGATCGTGTGGATAGCCTGTTCAATGAAATCCTAGACCCCTACGGGCGCGGCAAGTTACCCGCCAAAACCTGAAGCGAGGCAGCCCCCTTCAGCAACGTGAATGGACCACCCGGCACTTCACGGAATCCGGTAACTTGGGCACCCCTCCTGGGTCAACCTGTACCCCCTACGAGTGCGGCGAATAGCCTTCCAATTCTAGAGTGAAGCCCCCTCCATCTCAATGCCATGAGATGCGGGCTCGTTGCCCTCTAGAACCCGGCTATCCGTGCACCCCTCCGCGGGGTAATCCTAGTACAGAAAGTAAAATATACATACAATGGGTACATCGACCTCGACCTGGTCGTGCCCCAAAAGAATAATATACAATCAGGAAGTGACGGCAGTCCACATGTCGGACGCTCGCCCCGGCACTTGATCACCTCTGGGGGAAATTAAGATATCAAATGTACATAATACAATAAAAACTGTACTAGCATTGCATCCAGGCTATCCCCACGACCAATCCGCAACATCACAGCAATACACAGAACATCAATGTGAATGTCACGTTCGCAAATCCGTCTAACCGGGCTATAGCAGTTAGACGGGATTTACCGATCAAGTGACATTCACGGTCGCAGATATAATGTAAATACTGTGAACCAATGTGTTTAAAATATCCGATCGATCAAATTTATCCAAGTTGGCCCCAAGCACTACAGTAGCACATAGAGAAATTCTGGGCCCAAAAAGAATATACCAAAACCCCTATTTTCAGCCCAAAAGCCCACTGCAAAAAATTGGTGGAATGAAACTAAATTCCTGCGGCGGAACCGTGGCCAAAGAGGGGTTATGGCCGTGGTTCAGCGGTCGTATGGAAGGATCAGGTCACCAAAATTTTACAGTGTTCTTAGGATTCCCTGCACATCATTCTGCAATAACCTGAAAAATTTTTGGAGCCAAAAAAATTTCCACAGAAAACTGATATGCATGAAAACGCGGTTTTGGGATTTTTGTTCGATCGGAAATGTAAACACGTTAGACAAAGCTAGACTAGGTTAATGGCGAGGCTCTGATACCACTGTAAGTGCACGGCAGCGCCCCGGCCGTCCTTCCGACGCCGGAATGCGGAAGCGGTGATTTACTTTAAAACTTTTCAAACGGGCACCACCGCTCACTATAAACCCGGATCGGGCCATTAATTTAGTCCTAGCTATCTAAAGAAGGGGTAGAGAGATATACCGAGCGATCCGTGTCCTTCGGTCTTCTCGTCGTCGTCCCGATCTCCCCGCGGAATCTCCGGTCTCCACCAACTCGCCGGAAGGGCACCACGTCGCCTGCTTCTTTTACGGGCTCCCACCTCTGGTCCGAGGTAACTCGGGCACGAAGTTGGTGAGTCGACGTGCCCAAGATTTGCTGTAGAATGTAGTGTGGAACTTGTGTCTCATTTGGGGTTGTGGAAGTTGCCTTTGGTGGAGGAAAGGAACTAAGACTTTTTGGAGATGAAACTTTGGGATTTTTGTGAAGCCAAAAGACAAAAAATCCCCTCACCAAATATTGGGACAGCCCCTCCTTGGCTTGGCCGGCCATGCACCATGGTGAAGAGAGGAGAGTGAGAGGATGAGGGAGTGAGTGAGTGAGTGAGCCAACCAATCAAGCAAGAGAGAGAAAGGGTGATGATAACAAACAATGATCACAAACTAAAACCCACACTCAACCAACCTCATCATCTCATCACAAAGTCAAGCTATCATGAAAGAAGAAGTCAAATGGTCAAGGGATGGTGCAACCATCATGACACTACAATGTGCAAAGACAACCCTCCAAAATGCTTATTTGCACAAATGCAAATAAGCCCTCCTCCACCAATCTTCAGCCAATGAAAGATACAAAGAAATATGGCTGAAACGGAAAAACAAACAGGCAACTCCAAAAACTGATCCCGTAATAAATTACAGGAAAACCCCGCTACTGTATATACATACCCGCATTTGTATTCCGACCGAAATACAAATGCAATGAGACAAAATCTACACTGTACTATACTAGGATCCGGCTTAAACTAAAGCCGGCTAGTATTATCCGTCCAATCCTGATCCGTGCAATACCGCACGTATCTGATCGAACCCTGCCATATATCCTTACGGCCTCTAGTACTAACCGTCCGATCCTGATCCGTGCAATACCGCACGTATCTGATCGAACCCTGCTATATATCCATACGGCCTCTACAGCATTTCGCCCGAAACTTGAGTAACTAAATGTGGGGGACTCTAAAGACTCGTCAATACTATGGCTGTGGATTTAACCACTAGCACGTCAGAGGTATTAGCCATACGTGACGGGCTACCAGCTATTGACCAAAAGGGACGTCGATGAGCGAACTCATCCTGACACCCTACCGAGCCTGTCAGTGACAATATCCGTACAGTCCGGTCCATTCGTCTATGAGCATCGCATGGCGGGCCTAGGGGGTTGGTAAAAGTCAGACCCCCAAAAGCGGTACAAGTCGTGTCGGAGTGTAGCCCAGAACACCCTGAGATACTACTGGAATACCTACCAGTAAATCTCCTGCCTTGGCCAAGAACTTCGTGTAATGGCTCTCCTAGACACAGCGCGACCTGTTCATATCAGATTTTTGCATTTTCATACCGCCCAATTTTTATCACATTGCATATCGGTAGGTACTCTTGAGCCGTGTTTGCTAGTCAATTGTAGGATGCAGGTTCTCGGTTCTAAACGGTGAAATTCATGGAAAAACACGACAAAACCCGGGTTCCTGCCAACCATAGATAAAACACGGATCTCCGCTCTTTATCCGTCTGTTGCCACACTCCAGTTTAAGAGACAAAATGACAAATCAATGTCGTTTTCATGCACAAGGCTCAATGGCAGCACAAGATCCAAGAAATCTACACGGAGCTCGAGGAAATCATGACAAAAAGATACACATCAAATCACCTTTTGCTCAACAGAAATTCTGGAAAAATCGTGATGAAAATCTGAGAAAAATCATATGCCAGAATAAAGTACATGAAAAACCAGGGAAGCCCAAAAAAGCAGACAGCCCAACTCCTTCATACGGCCGCGGAACCGCGGCCAAAGGGGGATCTAGGCCGCGGTTCCGCGGCCATATAGGCGCCGCATGTGCAGAGTTTTTGGGGGCAGAATGGTCATTCCATGTTAGTTCTGATTGTTGCCCTAGGTTTTCATTTTCCAGCCTATAAATAGCCCAGAACCTTGTGAAGCCAAAGAGGTGCATAATCTTGTATTTTTCTAGGTTTAGAATACTTGTTTCTTCTTCCACCTCTCATCTCTTCTCCATTAAAAATCTTGTAGTGAGCTTTTGTGAGTGAAGAATGATGAATAAAGAAGATCCTTTTACTTATCATGCTTGTCTTGTTCTTTTATAATTGCTTGTAATTTTAATTTGTTAACTTAGTTGTTGATATTTCTTGTTGTTCTTTCTTTTCTCTTTTCCTTTATCATTAAAACAACCATGATGCTTACGCTTGATCCTTGCCAAGGTGAGGTCGCAAATAGCTAGTTGTTATCTTCTAATCTCCTTCTTTCTATCTTCCTCTTTTGTTTTGTTTTCTTTTCATTATGATGTGTGAGTAGTTTCATACTTGTTAGGGTAGGATAAGGGAAGTTTGAGAGAAGGAAATCTCTCACACTCTTTCCTTGCCCAACATCTCAAAATCGACTCCCGTTAATTGAACCACAATCCGCTCCTTACGGCACCCTATCCTACATGATAGCGGTGATTCCGTAGTGAGACCGGTTGTGGTTGAATTAACCGGAGGTTATGGCTAAGAGCCAAGAACGGACGGACAAGCACCAAAAGGAAGAACTTATGCGTTGGAAAGCCTAGCTTATACTCGCAAGTTCCTTCCTAGTCGTGCTAATCCCCGTTGTTGCCGATTACCGTAACACCGATATTAAGAGTGGCAACGAAAGAGGTGAGCGACTCCTAACTCAAACTAACCTAATCCTAACCCTAACAAGATCTCTTTACATATCACTTTAACACTTAGATAATCACAAACAAAATCTGGACTTTCGGACTTAACTCGTTAAAACACATAGAAAAAGATTCCCATCTCCCTGCGGACGACCCGTACTCAACCGGCTAGCTACAAGCGAAACCGTCTTGATTGCGGTAATTAACTAAACTTGAACACGCAGAATCCCTACCAATCAAATGGCGCAATACCCCCAAACTTATCATTTGCTCGTCCCGAGCAAAGCCAATTTATTCACAAAAAATTTCCTAACCTCACTTTCGCAGGGAACGCGATTACACTGAGCATATGCAACAAGCCGTTAAACCTCTAGGTGTCCCTAGTAGGAGGAGTGTTGTCTCCTGAGGGTTTTCAGCGGATACTACCCACAAAAAATCCGGTCAAGTTGGTTTTGTAAAATAACAAAGACTCAATCCCTAAAGTTTTGTTTTAGAAAATAACAATTCTATTATCCTAAGTCTAGACTATCGAACCTTTATTTTTCACACCTCGCTTCTTATTTAACTACAGATTTTATATGTCTTTACGTGCAGTGAAAATAGTGTCGTTAAGTTCCAGAAAGGTCGAATAAAGTCCTCATGTCACACAATAAAGCCCGGATAAGAATTTTGAAAGGATCACATAAGTTTTATAAAGAGTTAAGCATTTTTCAAGTTTCGTTTTCCAGTAAGGTTTCAATTTCAGAATTTCTATCTTCCTTAACAGGAAACTAGGTTTTATTTTTCACTCCACCTTTTTCTTGTTTTCATTTCATACACACCTCTGTGAACGTGCAATAGTCTTTATCATAGAATAAAACCTTCATATTTCCGCTAAATTTTTTATAAAAGCCTGTCTTTTATCAATATTATTCTCACACAAAGAACCGTTATAAATTTTAACTCGGAGAGAACACTTGCTTGACTTTGTTTTAATCTGGACTTTCTAGGCTTCTTAGCGAGCTTTGGGCCAATGCACCCAAACCAGTTGGTTTTAGGGCATTAGGTGTAGAAACACCCCAGCAGACTTAATTACTCAAGTTACCTAGGTCCAAAAACAAAAGACAGTTTGGCGTGAAAATCATGATGATTTAATACGAACGGAGATATAACCGGTAGTTCAATTATTTTTTGGATAAAAAACGTGTTTAGTGGGTTCGGTGTGTAATCATTCCAATCAAGTTTCAGATGGGTTATTTTTCAGACTTATTTCCAATTAAGGCATCAATAACATTCCTTCATATTCACTCACTTCATAAACTATTCTTGATATTACTTATTTCAGAACAAACCTATTTGATCCTCAGAAAATCATTGATCCATTTAAAAGTTTTTAGACATAAAAGACTTGTCATCTAATTTCCAAAACTCACGACACGTGGAGTGTGATGTAAAGACGTATATCAGCTATAGTTAACTTCAAAGGAGAGTTATCTTTTAGGTTTTCAAAATCTAAACATAAGATTTAGTTATTCTTATTTTATCAAACAAAACTGTCGAAATGTTGAATCAAAGTCCTCAAACTATCTAACTTGACAGAAAAGTTTTTATGTTTTTAGAAAATTTTCAGATTTTTATGGATTTTATGGATTTTAATATGCAGATGCAAAATATACATATGAATGCGAAGGTTAGAAATGCGTACCGAGCGTACCCCCAAACTTAAACTGGACTGTGTCCTCACTGTCATTGCATGAAGAGATCATTTGAAGGGTCAAAATTGTCGGTTAGCGATACACAATTTTTTTTTGTTTTTAAAGAAAAGAAAAAGAAAAAGAATGGAAAAGAATATCTACAAATATATACAAAAGGCTTTATACATACCCCCAAACTTATTTGGAACAGTGTTCACTGTTCTTGGCTGGACAACCGAAGTTTGGAGGTAGGCAGAGGAAGATTATGTAGGGTAAACCGGCTCCTGTAAGAACAGGAGCTCCTCTGTTGGTTTGGCGCTAAGGTACGGTTTTAGTCAGTGTCCGTTCACTTTGAAAAATGAACCGTCCTTTGGATTTTCCAAATCCACGGCGCCCTGCGGATACACATTCCTCACAAAATACGGCCCTTTCCAGCGAGATCTGAGCTTTCATGGATGGAAGTGAAGTCGGGTGTCGTAAAGCAGTACCTGTTGACCAGGTACGAAGGTTTTGCGCAAAAGGTGTTTATCGTGAAACACCTTCGTTCGATTCTTAACGACAACCGCGTTATCGTAAGCCTCATCCCTAAGCTCGCTCAGTTCGTTCAACTGCAGCTTCCGATGGCTGCCCGCATCTTCGAGAGACAGATTCAGCTCCTTTATCGCCCAAAATGCGCGATGCTCTATTTCGACAGGTAGGTGGCAGGCTTTTCCGTACACAAGCCAATAGGGAGACATGCCAAGGTCGGTCTTATAGGCGGTTCGAAATGCCCAAAGGGCATCAGTGAGTTTCAGCGACCAATCCTTACGGTTCTTGGAAACCGTCTTCTCCAGTATCTGCTTGATTTGCCGATTTGAAACTTCGGCCTGCCCGCAGGTTTGGGGGTGGTAGGGCGTGGATAGCTTATGATTAATGGAGTATTTCCGCATCAAGGCCTCGAATGTCTTGTTGCAGAAATGACTTCCATTGTCGCTAATGATCGCTCGGGGGTGCCCAAACCGTGAGAAAATGTTTTCTTTAAGGAACCTAACGACAACCTTGTTGTCGTTAGTCCGGCTGGGCACAGCCTCGACCCATTTAGAGACGTAATCAACAGCGAGAAGGATGTATAAGTTCTCGAAAGAGCTGGGAAACGGCCCCATGAAATCTATCCCCCAAACATCGAAAACCTCCACAACCAAGATTGGTTGGAGCGGCATCTCGTTCCTCCGGGATATCCGGCCCATGTGTTGGCACCGGGAGCAAGTCTTGCAATAGTCATGAGCGTCTTTGAAGAGTTGTGGCCAGTAGAAACCACATTGCAAGATCTTCTCAGCTGTCTTTCTGGGGCCAAAATGCCCGCCACACGCTTGATCGTGGCAAAATGACAACACACTCTTGAATTCCTCGTCAGGGACACACCGACGAATAATCTGGTCGGAACAGTACTTGAACAGATAGGGTTCGTCCCAGTAAAAGTGTTTTACTTGGGATAAGAAGCGAAGTCTGTCATGACTTGACCATTCAGTCGGTAGTAATCCTGTGGCCAAATAGTTCACAATATCTGCGAACCAGGGTTCGCAAGATACTGTCAAGAGCTGTTCATCCGGGAAAACGTCGTTGATCGGAATTGGAAGCGAGGGCGAAGAAGGAAGTCGTGAGAGATGGTCGGCAACTACGTTTTCACATCCTCGTTTGTCCTTAATGACAAGGTCAAACTCTTGAAGCAAGAGGATCCAACGTATTAACCGAGATTTTGCATCTTTCTTCGCAAAAAGATGGCGCAGAGCAGAATGGTCTGTGTAGACAATGACTGAAGAGCCGATGAGGTAGGGCCTGAACTTTTCTAAAGCAAATACAACAGCCAAGAATTCCTTCTCAGTTGTTGTATCATTGAGTTGGGCATCGTTCAGGGTTCGGCTCGCATAATAGATTACGTGCGGCATCTTATTGATGTGTTGTCCAAGGACAGCACCAATGGCAAAGTCGGATGCATCGCACATAATCTCGAATGGGTGCGTCCAGTCAGGTGAAGAAAGAACGGGAGCAGAAGTGGGTGAGCGTTTCAATGACTCGAATGCAGTCACACAGCTCGAGTTGAAGTCAAATGGCGTGTCCTTGGCCAGCAAAAGAGTTAAGGGCCTAGCAATCTTGCTAAAGTCCTTGATGAACCGTCTATAGAAACCGGCATGGCCAAGGAAGGCTCGGATATCTCTGACGCATCGGGGAGGAGGTAGATTGGAAATGACCTCAATCTTTGCTTTGTCAATCTCTATGCCATTTTGCGAGATGATATGTCCTAAGAAAATACCTTCGCGCACCATGAAGTGGCATTTCTCCCAATTCAAAGTGAGATTCTTGTCCTTACATCGGGTAAGGACAGCGTCAAGATGCAGCAAACACTCGTTGAAGGAATCGCCGAAAATGGAGAAATCATCCATGAAAATCTCCAGAAATTTTTCCACCATGTCTGAGAAGATTCCCATCATACACCGCTGGAAGGTAGCGGGCGCATTGCATAACCCAAAGGGCATGCGACGATATGCAAACATGCCGAAAGGACAAGTGAATGTGGTCTTATCCTGGTCTTTTTCGGCGATGGGAATCTGATTATAGCCGGAGTAGCCATCAAGAAAGCAGTAGTACTCGTGTCCGGCCAATCGTTCAAGCATTTGGTCAATGAAAGGTAGCGGAAAGTGGTCTTTCCGCGTTGCGGCGTTGAGTTTTCTGTAATCAATGCATACTCGCTACCCAGTTTGGGTGCGAGTAGGGATTAACTCGTTCGCCTCGTTGGTTATGACCGTTATACCTGATTTCTTGGGGACAACGTGGATGGGGCTAACCCACTGGCTATCAGAGATAGAGTAAATGATACCACTATCTAGACATTTTACGATCTCCTTCTTCACAGCCTCTTTCATGACTGGATTGAGACGTCTTTGTGGATCCCGGGCTGGTTTGGCATCATCCATCAGATGAATGTGATGCTCAACGATCAGTGGACTAATCCTGTTGATGTCCGCCATGGGCCAGCCAAAAGCTTGCCTGTTGCTGTGCAAGACCGCGAGAAGGGCTTTCTCTTGCTCGGGAGCTAGAGAAGCCGAAATGATGACAGGGAGGGTCTCGTTCTCACCTAAGTAAGCGTACTTAAGGTGAGACGGCAAAGGCTTGAGTTCGAGCGCTGGAGGTGAAACGATTGAAGGCAAGATTGGTGCAGAGGTCTCGAACTCAAAGGACTCCAGCAAAGGTTCAAAACGAGTGTAGGCGACCGAGTCGGATGGTTCAGGTAACTCATCCAGAAATTCGAAAGATTGAAAATCGGGTTGTGCGCGGCTAAGATCGTTCGAGAACGTGAAACATTCGTAGTCGTTGTCGGGCGCAGAAATAGCAGCAGGTTCGAGGAGGAACGCACTAGTGGCGTCAAGATTATTGTGTTCGAATAGAAACTCCTCGAATTCACACTCTTCAGGGGTGATCTCCTGGATCGAGCAAACGTCCAGTATATGAGCATTAGGTTCGGCGGGCTGATTCCCCAACCTAAAAATGTTGAGTTCAATCGTTATGTTTCCAAAAGAGAGGTTCATCGAACCATTGCGACAATTGATCACGACATTTGAGGTTGCAAGGAATGGGCGACCGAGTATCACCGGAATTTGATTCCGGGGGTTAGCTACAGGCTGTGTATCTAATACAATGAAGTCAACGGGGAATATGAAGTCCCCGAATTTTATTAACACATCCTCTAGCTCACCTCTAGGATGGGTGATCGATTGGTCAGCCATTTGGAGAGTGCAGTGCGTGGGTTTCAGCTCTCCGACGCCTAATTGCTCGTATACTGAATACGGAAGCAGGTTAACACTGGCACCAAGATCTAATAGTGCGTGGTTGATGTTCTTATCCCCAATAGTAATAGAAATCGTAAGACAGCCAGGGTCCTTCCGTTTTTGTGGTAAAGATTGGGTAAGGGCATCACTCATAGCACTAGTCAAGAAAACTTTCTTAGGTACCTGAGACTTCCTCTTTTTCGTGCACAAGTCCTTTAAGATTTTCGCGTAGGACGGGACTTGTTGGACAGCATCTAAAAGCGGAATGTTAATGTTAACCTGCTTAAATAACTCCAGAATCTTCTCCATTTGAGGATTTTGTTTATTAGACCTCAACCGGTTTGGAAATGGAACATTTTTAAAATTGGTTGAGTCTAATGCTGGAGGAGGAGATTGTGGAGTTAGAACGGATCCCAGAATAGGTGTTTTCGTGGAGTGAGAAGTGGGTCCATTCGGAGCAGAAGAAGAGGAAGGACAGCCTGTTGAGGAGCGGAGAATAGGCTCAGAAGACGAAGAAGCAGGAGAAGAAGAAGAAGAAGAAGAAGTAGAAGAAGAAGCGGCCGGGGTGTCATCGTTGATCCGTGTGCCAATGTTGTTTTGCAGCATCCTTCCCGATCTCAATGTGGTCACGGTACTCACATTATGATTTTGTTGTTCAAGAGCAACATGTACATTATGTGGGTGACCGGGATTTGGGATTGGTTGGGACGGGAGCTTCCCCTTCTCTCGCTCGCTTAAGGCCGCATTCAGCTGTGCAATCTGGGCTTCAATGGTCTTGATGCTTTGCCCGTGAGCGGCAGTGTGTTGCACTAAGGACTGAATGGAAGACTGGATGTTGGCGGTGGACTGAGTCGATTGTTTAACGAACGCCTCCAGACTTCGTTCGAGCGAGGAAACCTTATCGTTGTTTGACGGAACAAAGTTGTTTGGTGGAAAAGAATTGTTGGGTGCAAAGTTGTTCGTCTGATTTTGGAAAGGTTGGGGTTGGAAGGGCTGCTGAAACTGAGTTTGTTGTTGCGCTTGTTGTTGCGGCGGAGGGGCCCTTTGGAAATTGTTGCCTTGGAATTGATTCTGATTCTGATTCCAGGCGAAATTGGGGTGGTTCCTCCAACCGGGATTGTAAGTGGAAGAGTATGGATCATTCCTCGGTCTTTGCTGAAATGCAGCGTTAACCTGATCCTGTCCTTGCGATGGTGGATTGTAAGGACACTCTTCGGTCAAGTTAGAAGGATCGGAACAACAAGCGCAAATGGTACGAAGGGGGAGAACAGGGGCAGGAGCAGGAGAAGAAAATTTGCTCTCTATCGCTTCAAGCTTTCTTGTTATTGCAGCCATTTCAGCTTTCATCGCAATAGAGACATCAAGTTGGTGAATTCCTACCCTAGACTGACCGGTAGAAGTGGAGGTAGAGGAAGAAGAAGTCGGTCTGGTGCTCTCCCATTGTAGCGTTTGCTCCGCAAGGTCGTCAAAGAATTGCCACGCTTCCTCGTCAGATTTCGATAGGAAGTGGCCCTGACAGATGGTTTCCAACAACTGCTTCGTTGCTGGGTTCAGGCCCTCGTATAAGGTTTGGCAAAGTTGCCATTTCTCTATACCGTGGTGAGGACACTGAACAAGAAGGTCTTTGTACCGGTCAAAGCACTTCCAGAAGGGTTCAGAAGGAAGCTGAGAGAATTGGTTGATTTCATTTCGAATCCTTGCGGTTTTATGATTCGGATAAAATTTCTTTAGAAACGCTTTTACAAACTCGTCCCAACTGGTTATGGAGTGGGAAGCGGTGCTATACAGCCATTTTTCAGCAAGATCGCATAAAGTGAACGGAATGACCCGTAGACGTATAGCATCGTCCGACAGTTGGGTGGTTTTCATCATGGCACAAACGTTTTGAAATTTATTGATGAAGATATAGGCATCTTCAGATTCAAGCTCATGAAATCGTGGGAGCATGTTGATGAAGTGGGGCTTAATTTCAAAGTTATCCCCATTGGCCGGTGGAAGAGAAAGGCAAGTGGGAAGTGCAGAACGGGTAGGATAGAAATGATCCTGGAGCGGGATTCGCTGCGGCGCTACAACAGGCGGTGGTGGTGGGTCATTGGTCTCCGTAGGAGGTGGAGCCAATCCAGGGGTAGTCAAAGAGATGTTCGGATTAAATCCCGACATCGCGGAAGAAGAGGTTGGTGAAGGTGAAGATGTATGAACAGAATTCCGGTCAACGTCGGAGTTGGCCGGCAAAGGAAGGGGTGAAAGAGGAGTGGACGAAGTTTCGACGTCTGAGTCGATCGCGTAGTCGTTAGCGACTAACGTAACACGGACTAGGCGGGCGCTAGTGTCCCGAGTCCAAGCGGACATACACTAAACGAGTTTAGTATAGTCAAAGCGGAGAAGGTGAGGGTAAGAAAACGTCAATGGAGAAAACGATGGGTGGTGGATAGAGAAAAATGGATTTGGCGACGAAGGGCAAATTTTTATAAAAGTTTTTGATTTTTTCCTTTTTTTTTTAGAAAGAGCTTTACAGAAATATGTACAGACCTACAGCTTTAAGCAATCACAAATAAGATATGCACAATCTCACCTAGATCTAGGGTCACCTAGGTCAACTAGACCTGCTCCTAACTGTTCCAGAGGGCTAGAAAAAGGACCTCAAACCGCCTCTTCTCGGTCTAATGGGGCCAGATAAGTGCCAGGTAAGTGGGAGGTTATCCAACGCTTTCGTGAAGTTCCTTAATTAAATAACCACTTGCCTTCGTCACACTTGCCTAGGCACCGCAAAAGTCAGATAGGATAAACGGCCGATGCCTGTAACTAGTCCTCTGTCCTATTGAGCGCGAAGTCCTTAGGGCTGAGTCTAGTATTTTTTAATTTTAACAATGGTCAATGCATATGCTTTTTTTGATTTTTGGGGTCCTGGGAAGGGTGATGAAATCCCTACCCAATCTGAATTGGTTTCAAGCCCCTTAAGTCCGTATTAATTAATGCAAAGCGATAACAAATCAACTGCAAACAATTTTTATTTTTAGCGCGGCGCAAAGAATCCTGCACAAGAACAGTTTATTGGAAGGGGGAAGAGAGTTTGCGCAAAGAATGCTGCAGAAAACACAGTTTATTGGAGTCCAGAGGAGTGGGAGAGAGATGAAAAATACTTACAGAGATTTTGGCAGCCCGAAGGCACCAAACGGCCGCGGTTCCGCGGCCTTAGACTCCTTATGCCGCGGTTCCGCGGCGGTTTGTTGGCGTTGGGCTGTGGAAATTTTTGAGTGTGCTCGGTTGGGTGTCCTCTGCTTGTCTGGATGTGCTAAATTTTCAGTTGCTTACTGTATCTGCTCCAGATTTTTACAGTAGATCGGTTGCTTCGTTTTGTCCGTCGCGGTGTAGCCGCGTAATGTGGGTCTATCTTCCTACGTCTTTGGCACTGAACTCGAACTCCGTATTATCCTGCACACTTGCACAAAAACTAATCAAAAAATAACAAGACTATTTTTTTACAAAGTATATTTTTTTGTTTTGTTTTTCGGTTGTTTTTATATTCACAAGTTAACCTGAAATTACACAAAGAAATAAACTACCGTCTCCCCGGCAACGGCGCCATTTGATTGGTAGGGATTCTGCGTGTTCAAGTTTAGTTAATTACCGCAATCAAGACGGTTTCGCTTGTAGCTAGCCGGTTTAGTACGGGTCGTCCGCAGGGAGATGGGAATCTTTTTCTATGTGTTTTAACGAGTTAAGTCCGAAAGTCCAGATTTTGTTTGTGATTATCTAAGTGTTAAAGTGATATGTAAAGAGAGCTTGTTAGGGTTAGGAATAGGTTAGTTTGAGTTAGGAGTCGCTCACCACTTTCGTTGCCACTCTTAATATCGGTGTTACGGTAATCGGCAACAACGCGGATTAGCATGACTAGGAAGGAACTTGCGAGTATAAGCTAGGCTTTCCAACGCATATGTTCTTCCTTTTGGTGCTTGTCCGTCCGTTCTTGGCTCTTAGCCATAACCACCGGTTAATTCAACCACAACCGGTCTGACTACGGAATCACCGCTATCATGTAGGATAGGGTGCCGTAAGGAGCGGATTGTGGTTCAATTAACGGGAGTCGATTTTAAGATGTTGGGCAAGGAAAGAGTGAGAGAGAATTCCTTCTCTCAAACTTCCCTTATCCTACCCTAACAAGTATGAAACTACTCACACATCATAATGAAAAGAAAACAAAACAAAAGAGGAAGATAGAAAGAAGGAAATTAGAAGATAACAAGTAGCTATTTGCGACCTCACCTTGGCCAGGATCAAGCGTAAGCATCATGGTTGTTTTAATGATAAAGGAAAAGAGAAAAGAAAGAACAACAAGAAATATCAACAACTAAGTTAACAAATTAAAATTACAAGCAATTATAAATGAACAAGACAAGCATGATAAGTAAAAGGATCTTCTTTATTCATCATTCTTCACTCACAAAAGCTCACTACAAGATTTTTAATGGAGAAGAGATGAGAAGAGGAAGAAGAAACAAGTATTCTAAACCTAGAAAAATACAAGATTATGCACCCCTTTGGCTTCACAAGGTTCTGGGCTATTTATAGGCTGGAAAATGACCTCACCCCCAATACCGGGAGAGACGAACCCCTGAAGATCCGCTCACTGCCTCCGTGTGGCTCGGGACTGTACCCAACTAAAACCTGTTTGCACGTCTCCTTTGAGCGTGGTAGGGTAGTAATCAAAGTACAGTGGGAACTCACACGAGACAAATGACGATCCCCAGGTCGATGAACTAACCTGTACACATGTCACCAGGAAACTGCTATCTGACGTCAGGTATAAGACCAACTAGCATGTTCCCGGCGAGTCCTGTCCGGTGTACTCATAACCCAATGAGCACCTGTATACATCTTAGGTGAACCAACTGACACCAGTGGCTTGTGAGACCGGCCACCGCCCCTCGTCGGGGTCTCGACTGTATACACTAGTCTACTCTGGAGAATCGATGCCCTGTCTCGAAACTCCCACGACTAGGGACCTTTTAAGGATGTGCTTATAGACCCCAGCTCCCACGTATATGATCGCCCTCATACTGCTGGTAGTCAAGCAAGAATCCTATGGGCTTTATCAACGTGCAATAGTGACATGTCAGGTCACCTAAAGTAGTTCACGATGATAAAGATAAATCAGATAGCATACTATCATCTCGAGTAAGACTGTCCTACCGGGATAGGTCCTCCCTCAATCATTGCAATCACGTGCCTGTGATCCAATAATTGACTCTGAGGGCACTATCTCCAACACATACGACTTTGCTAATAAGTTAATTATTGTTTAGCGAGGCTATGATACCACTGTAAGTCGATGTGCAACACCCCACGACTTGCGGGGAGGCGGAAAAATGAAAAACGATCTTGTTCATTGCGTAAACATCGACTAACCGAGAATCTTTACTAAACTATAACTAACAAGAAACATAGAAGTTGTTAACTACTATGAGAAGTGATTATACCTAATGAAACGTGTCCTTCGTCTTTTCGTTCTCCACCTCCTCTCCGGCCTTCTCTATGTAGTAGATGATCCACCCGAGAGCTTTACTCCAAGCTTCACCTCTAAACTTGAGGTAACTAGGTTTCTTTAATTGCTAATCAAAGTACCTAGATGATATAGAGAAGGGTTATGATTAAATAGCCTATTCTAATCCTTGGTCTCAACACATGAGAGGGGAGGATTAGGGTTTGAAGAGAGAGAGCTTGAGGAGAGAGAAGGTGAGAAAGAGAATGAGAAAAGATAATGAACTCATTTGAATATATGAAGCATAATGTTTTATGAAATAAATAAATTAAATCATTTAACAACCATGCTTCATTCATTCATATGAGTGATTCATCTCATGAGTCATTAGATCAATAAATGATGCATTAACTCCATGGATGAATCACACAAATGAGTCATTAATACAATAAATGCAAATGCCACCTAAACCCTCAAGTCACCATCCTTCTAGAAGCTTCTCGCGAAATTACGAGAACGCCCCTCCTATCTGTGAAAACACTGAAAAAATTTAGACTGTATAAATCCAATAACCCGATACTAGAATCTGGCTTAAAACAAAGCCGGCTAGTAAAAACTGTTCGAATGTCGTACATGCGTAAACACACGTATGCGTCCGAACCCTTGTCGTAAAACCATACGACCTCTATATCGTTTCGTCTGGAGTAGGGAAACTCTCTGTGTGGGACTCTAAAGACTCGACTACTACGGTGGCAGTGGGTTTAACCACAGACCGTAAGCGGCACTAGCTGTACGTAACGGTCCCCAGGTAGATGTCGATAAGAAGGCCGATGAGGAAACCCATCCGAACTCCTACTGAGCCTGATGTGACAATCTCCGTACAGTCCGGTCTGTTCGTCTAAGGCTATCGCATATCGGGCCTAGGGGCGGCAAGCGTCAGTCCACTAATAGCGGTATAACTCGTATCGAAGCGTAGCCCATTACACCCTGAGAAACAACTGGACCCTACCAGTAAATCTCGCTTGCCCTGGCCAGGGACTTTGCGTAATGGCTCTATGACACAGCGCGATATCAACTCCCAATACCGGGAGAGACGAATTCTGTCTAACCGCCACTGCCTCCAAGTGCTCGGGACTGCACCCAACTGCTACCTGTTTGCACGACTCCTTTGAGCCGTGGTAGGGTAGCAATCTAAGAACAGTGGGACACACTCGAGGCGAAGTAGCAGTGTCAAGTCTGCGGACTATGCTGTACTCATGTCACCTGGGAACTGTTAACTGACGACGGGTATAATACCAACCAACAGTTCCCCGTGAGTCCTATCCGGTGTACCCGTAAGCCAACGAGCTCCTGTATACTATCTCCAGTACGACGTACTGACAGCTGTGGGACAGACCATCTCCCCAACTGGGATGAGAAGCGTACACACTAGTCTACTCCGGAGTATCGATGCCCTGTCTCGATAATCCTATGACTAGGGACCTGAAAAGGATGTGCTTGTAGACTACCCAGCCCCCACTAGTGTGACTGCCGTCACAATGCTGGTAGTCATGCAAGATCCTAAGAGCTCTATCAATACGTATACTCACATATTAAGATAGATAAAACCAAGTAGCATACTACCATGTTTAGCAGGACTGTTATATAACTGTGAATATCCCAAGCTTCCATTAAGTAATATACAAGCTAGTATGAGACAATAATGGCCCCTAGGGCATATACACTAACACCCTCTGCTCATATACTTGATGTCTGTTCTGTCCACGAGATTGCTCCCGAAAGTTGCGAAGTTGATGAATTTTGCTTTGAAGATCTCGATGACACTAACACATCAATGTTTGATCTGTCACATCTTAGTGAGGACACATTTTCCACGTTTGAGTATGAAACTCTTGACTCTTCACCTTCCGAGTCTGTATCTTATGCAGGCTACAAGCTTCTTTGTGACTCCGAAGGTCATTCTTTGACCCCACCTTCTATAGTTTCTCCACCGACATTAGATCTCAAACTTTAACCTTCTCACCTTAAATATGCATATTTAGGTGAGAATGAGTCTTTACCTATAATCATATCAGCTTCTCTAGCCTCAGAGCAAGAGAATGCGCTTTTGACGGTATTGAGATCTAATAAGCAGGCGTTTGGTTGACTATGTCTGACATCAAAGGGATTAGTCCCTTGATTGTAGAACATCATATACATCTGATGGATGACGCCAAGCTAACCTGAGAACCATAGAGACAGTTGAACCCCGTCATGAAGGATGCGGTGAAGAAAGAAATCGTCAAATGCCTTGACAATGGTATCATTTACCCAATCTCCGATAGCCAATGGGTAAGTCCAATTCATGTCGTTCCAAAGAAATCTGGCATCACGGTCATAACAAATGAGGAAAATGAGTTAATCCAGACACGCACTCAAACTGGGTGGCGTGTATGTATTGATTATAGAAAACTCAATGCCACAACGAGGAAAGACCACTTTCCACTACGTTTCATTGACCAGATGCTAGAGCGCTTAGCTGGACGTGAATACTATTGCTTCAAGGACGGATACTCTGGATATAATCAGGTCCCTATTGCCAAAAAGGATCAAGACAAAACCACATTTACTTGTCCTTTTGGTACTTTTGCTTATAGACGCATGCCCTTTGGGTTGTGCAATGCTCCCGCTACATTTCAGCGGTGTATGATGGGGATATTCTGGGACATGGTCGAGAATTTTCTGGAGATTTTCATGGACGATTTCTCGATATTCGGAGATTCTTTTGCTGACTGCCTATCACATCTTGACGCAGTTCTTACTCGTTGTAATGAGAAGAACCTAACCTTGAATTGGGAAAAATGCCATTTCATGGTCCAAGAGGGAATTGTTCTTGGATATGTTATTTCACGTAAAGGCATTGAGGTTAACAGAGCTAAAATAGATGTCATTCAAAACCTCCCTCATCCCAAATGCGTCAAAGATATACGTTCTTTTCTTGGCCATGCAGGCTTTTACAGGAGATTCATTAAGGATTTTAGCAAAATTGCTAGACCTTTAAATCTTCTCTTGGCCAAGGACACAACCTTTCACTTTGACTCGGATTGTGAGGCAGTCTTTGACTCACTTAAACACTCTCTCACTACAACCCCCGTTTTATCATCTCCAGATTGGAACCAGCCGTTTGAGCTTATGTGTGATGCATCAGATTTTGCAGTTGGTGCAGTCTTAGGACAACACGTTGAAAAGATGCCACACGTGATCTATTATGCAAGTAAGACTCTGAATGATGCTCAAATTAACTATACAACTACCGAAAAGGAACTTTTGGCGGTTGTATTTTCATTAAAAAAATTCAGGCCTTACTTGACTGGCTCACCAATTGTTGTGTACACTGACCACTCCACCTTGAAACATCTTTTGGCGAAGAAGGATGCTAAAGCTAGGCTAATACGTTGGATCCTTCTATTACAAGAATTTGATCTTGTTATTAAAGATAAAAAAAATGTCAAAACGTTGTAGCCGACCATCTTTCGCGCATTTCTTCTTCACCTGTGACCCTGCCGATCAATGATTCTTTTCCAGACGAACAACTCTTGAATGTATCCACTGAACCTTGGTTCGGGGATATTGTGAATTATCTTGCTACGGGACTTATTCCCTGTGAAAGGTCGAAACATGACAAACATCGATTTCTATCCCATGTAAAACATTTTTACTGGGATGAACCGTATCTATTTATGTATTGTCCTGACCAGATCATTCGCAGGTGTGTCCCCAATGATGAATTCAAGAGTGTTCTATCTTTTTGTCATGATCAGGCATGTGGGGGTCACTTTGGTCCTCGAAAGACGGCGGAGAAGGTTTTGCAATGTGGTTTTATTCAGCCAACTTTGTTCAAAGACTCATTTGATCATTGCAAAACCTGTGCACAGTGTCAACACATGGGTAGGATTTCCCGGAGAAATGAGATGTCACTTCAACCCATCTTGGTGGTTGAAATTTTCGACGTTTGGAGTATTGACTTTATAGGTCCTTTTCCCAACTCTTTCGAGAATCTGTACATATTGCTTACGGTTGATTACGTCTCGAAATGGGTGGAAGTTATTCCTTGTCGCACAAATGAAAAAAAAGGTTTCATTAAGTTCTTAAAAGAAAACATCTTTTCGCGATTTGGACACCCACGCACTATCATTAGCGATAACGGGACACATTTCTGCAATCGGTCATTCGAGACATTAATGCGGAAATATGCAATCAACCACAAACTTCTACACCCTATCATCCCCAAACGAGTGGGCAAGCTGAGATTTCAAACAGACAAATCAAACAAATTCTGGAGAAAATAGTTTCTAAAAATCGAAAAGATTGGTCAACCAAATTTACGGATGCTCTTTGGGTATTCCGTAATGCATATAAAACCGATCTAGGTATGTCTCCTTACAGACTAGTGTTTGGTAAGGCTTGTTACCTCCCGATCGAAATTGAGCACAAAGCAATGTGGGCCATTAGAGAACTTAACTTTGACTTACATCAAGCCTTCAATTTTCGGAAGCTACAAATAAACGAGCTAAGCAAACTCCGCGATGATGCTTATGATAATGCTGTAATTATAAAGAATCGGACTAAGGTATTTCACGATAAAAACATTTTGAGAAAAACTTTTACACCTGGTCAACAAGTCCTTCTTTATGATTCATGACTCCATCTTCATGCGGGTAAGCTAAAATCACGGTGGAAAGGACCTTTTGTTGTGCGGTATGTATACCCGCACGGGGCAGTTGAAGTAGAAAATGTTGAAAACGGTACAATTTTTAAAGTGAATGGACATAGACTAAAACCGTATTTTTCCACTGACCTCTCGGAGGAGCTCCTGTTTTTACAGGAGCCGCTTTATATTGACTAATTTTTCTCCACCTCACCTCTATGACTTGGTAATTTTGTCACATCTTCAGAATGGAGGTGAGTCAATTTGTAAATAAATTTTAGAAAAATATAAAAAATATAAAACAAAATCATAAAAAGTTTTTGTACATGAATAAAAGAATAAGTTTGGGGGAGATTTTCCACAATCATATTTCATGTCCACTTTAACAAATTTTTGCCTCCCAAGTTTACCGGTTTCTGAGCTATTAACAGATGACAACAGTGAGGACACTGTTGGAAACAAGTTTGGGGGAGGTTTGTGCTTATCTGCGCATCATTTTGCATAAGCACAAAATATTTAAAACATATAAAAAAAATTTAAAAATTTAAAGATAAAAATATTTAATATTTAATAAGATAATAAAAGATTAGATAGTGAATAATTACATCCAAAAGATTGGAAAAATTTAAGAAAACCAAGAAAGTTAGAAGTTATCTTAAACGAAACTAGTAATAAGTAGTTATGGGCCGTTGTCCCAAGGGTTAGTAAGATGAAAGAAGTCATTAATCTGCGGATAAAAATAAGTCTGAAAAATAGTTCCTATTTTGGAAGCCAAACATTTGAATGTTGATACCCTACTATACGCACTTACACACGTCTTGAAACACGGGATAGTAGAGGATACCTTGAAATGCTCTTGTCTAAAAGACAAAGTATGAAGGAAATAATAAATGGAAAATAAAAGATAAAATGGTGAAAAAATTGAACACTGGTTTTGTTATCACCAAGGCAACAATAAAAAAATATAGTGAGGGTGCTTCATCACTTAGTGCCTTAGACCAACTGGTTTGGGAGTCACTGCTAAGCCTTAAATGTTGCAAGGCGAGGAAAATATTAAATAAACCTAATCAGCAAGCACATGAGTAATCGGTCGGTTAGCACCTCAAGAAGTATTAACGGTCGCATGAAAAGTGTGTGAGCAAATCCATCTAAATATTCACCAATTAAAAAGTACTGAGGTTGATGGACAAGAGTATGATAGCTTGAATTGAATTCTCCGAGTGTAGGGATGTCTTTTACACACACGTAGGGGTATATGATCGGTGTTTGGAAGATAGGTAGGAATGAAGAATAAAAACGATGTTTTATTGAGGGATAATGTGATTTCCAACATTTTTTCATGACTATTAAGATAGAGCTCATGACAACCGAAAAGCTAGTATTAGTTGGAAACTCTAATTTTCAAAGTCTTTCTTTTACAATTCTTATCTTTATATGTAACTTTCACAGTCTTCCTTTTATTATAGGATTTTGTAGGTGCAATCCGCTGAAAACTCTCAGGAGACAACACTCCTCCTACTAGGGACACCTAGAGGTTTAAAGGCTAGTTGCACATGCTCAGTGCAATCGTGTTGCCTACGAAGTGTGCTAGTTAGTTTTTCTTTTTCTTTATTTTCTCCTTCTCTTAAACAAAATAAATGACGTTTTCTCGAGACGACCAAAATTAAGTTTGGGGGAATTTGATCAGTCGACAATAGTGCATTCTCAACACGTTAATTTCCCTACGTTTATCATTCATATATAGGTGCTTATTGTAATTATAACATGGATTACGAATTCATATGAAAAATACCAAATAACATGTGTTATAGTTATAATCAACATTCTAAAGAGAAATTAAGTGTTTATTACTAATTGCATTGATCTGTATATATCAATCCTTGTCTCGAGATTTTGTGCAGGAAATTCTCCAAGTTAAAGAGCCGGAATCATAAAAGTGCTGATAAAAATACACCAAGTACAAGACTTGTGATCTGGCAGTAAAAAAGAAAGTCTAAAAATATTCCAGACATCAGGAAGTACCCTGCGGCCAACATAAAACAACACAGAGGATTTCATGCACTTAGCCCATCAAACGGCCGCGGATCCGCGGCCGAGTCAGGCCGATCCGCCGCGGATCCGCGGCCGAGTCGACTCGTCGGCGGTTGGATTTTTTCCCGAGGTTTCTCTTTTAATGGCCAAACTTCTTCAAGACGTTTCAGTTCTTCAAATCTCCAGAAGCTTCCCTCCAACAGTAAGGCTTCTCATGTAAGCTAGCTAACTACCTTGATCTAGAAACTTCTCTCTAACTACCTAGCTTCTAGGGGAAGCTTGAGGGAATACTTTAAAAAGGCATCTAAGGCTTCATTACAAAGGTTGTTGAATATTGAGCAAAATTTGCACAAGTTAAGTGACACAACTTGCAATTCAAAACCCTAGCCCCAAATCCATTTCAAAAAAAAGCCAAATCAAGATTCATCGAGTACCAAATCGAGCAAGCATCCAACGAGCCTTTTGAAGCAACGCCGATCTTCATCCGAGCAAGAGGTCCAAGACGATCCGCGACTCAAAAAGACGATGTGAAGCTAGTTCGATGATTTAGCTCTTCCTCAAATCTTGTAATCTTTCAGTGTATTGTAACGAAACATCGAATAATAAAAGGTGAAGATCATTATTCTTGCTTTCTATTCATTCTCGCATTATGATATTCTTCGTTCTTGATTGTTTTATGATGATGCGTGAGTAAATTCTCCGCTTGTGGAGGATCCGAGAGAATTGATAGATCTAGTGATGATAAATCTTTATACTAATTCTTAATTCTTATGAGATTTGTGAACCCTAGCAAAATGAATCGTTGATGGCCTAATTTGGAGCGAAATAACTTCTTGATTATTTCGTTGCAAATTAAGGATCAAACTATCGATGATTTTCTTTGCTAGAGGCTAGATCCGAATGATTATGATTGAAAAGACAAGGGATAGTGAAGGAGAAACCCTAGCTTCTTCAATTAATCCCTAATCTTCAATCATCATCATCAATCTAGCTACAAATATTCAATAGATAAGATTAGAAATTATTAGATTCAACATTAGCTATTAACTCGATCGGATCCTACAAGCTATTTTTCAAATCTTGATAATTCAATTGGTTTGGGACATTTCTTGATTCTTGATTCTAGATCATTATTTTCTTTATGTTTCTTGAAATTCAAACTCACAAATCTTGAATCAATTTTCTTGCAAATTTCTTTTATCTTTTCATTTCGACTCATCTAAAACAAAATCGATCAAAACACACATCTCAGTGGACCTATCCGTATTCATTAACGCGCTACACCGACACCGTTAATTGATTGCGGTATAAATTTGTTTGGTTGTGAAACATTTTACATACACACGAAAAATGATCAATCAGTCAACATGGGTCAACAAGTCAAATGGTCAAACCAACATTAGCCATGATACAATTATCTCTAATTAAAACTATTAATCAATTTCCTCCTTCTCATTATGGTTTTTATCAAGTCAATGGTCAAAACCCTGATGAGGTGTCTCCTTCTCTGCCTCTGTCAACTGTATGTAAATACTCGTATCCGAGTTCCGAGAAACACGAATACAATGAGACTAAACCAATCCAAAATCCAATACTAGGATCCAGCTTAAACCAAAGCCCAATAGTATCTACTGTCCGAACGCCGAACACGCAAAAGTGCGCGTATGTGAACGAAACCTGTTGTAAAACCATATGACATTTACTCATATCGCCTAAAGGTGAACAACCCTCTGTGTGGGACTCTAAAGACTCGACACTACGCTGGATGTGGGTTTAACCACATGCCGCAAGCGGTACTAGCGGTACGTAACGGTCCCCGGGTAGATGTCGATAAGAAGGCCGATGAGGAAAACCCATCCGAACTCCTACTGAGCCTGAATGTGACAATCTCCGTACAGTCCGGTCTGTTCGTCTAAGAGTATCGCATATCAGGCCTAGGGAGCGGTAAACGTCAGTCCCCTAATAGCGGTATATGTCATTTCGGAGTACGGTCCAAAACACCCTGAGAAACTACTGGAGTACCTACCAGTAAGTCTCACTTGCCCTGGCCAAGGAATTTGTGTAATGGCGTTCCGAACACAGCGTGATATCAACCCCCAATACCGGGAGAGAAGAATCCTATCTAACCGCCACTTCCTCCAAGTGCTTCAGGACAGCACCAACTACTACCTGTTTACACGACTCAATAGAGCCGTGGTAGGGTAGTAATCTTAGAACAGTAGGAACAAACTTGAGGCGAAGCAGCAGTATCAAGTCGACGGACTAAGCTGTACTCATGTCACCTGGGAACTGTTAACTGACGATAGGTATATTACCAAGCAACAGTTCCCAGCGAGTCCTATCCAGTGTACTCGTAACCTAACGAGCACCTGCATATTATCTCCAGTACGACATACTGATAGCTGTGGGACAGACCATCTCCCTTCCTGGGATGAGAAGCGTACACACCAGTCTACTCTGGAGTATCGATGCCCTGTCTCGATAATCCTACGACCAGGAACCTGTATAAGGATGTGCTTGTAGACTACCCAGCCCCCACTAGTGTGACTGCCATCACGACGCTGGTAGTCAAGCAAAGATCCAAAGGGCTCTATCAATATGTTTCAGCGATATGTTAAAAGAAACACTATCACGACCCAAAGTTTGGATGTGACCGGCACTTAGATTGTATAATATCTAAAGATATCTACACAACCCGAGTAACCCAAAAACCAAGATCAAAAACCCTTTTTGCGGAACTTTAGTAAAAATTTAGTTTTTTAAGTAAAAATCGCAGTTTTAGGTATTTAAGATTTTAACCGTAACCTCCCATTGAAATAATGATAAAAGCAAGTATAAAGTGTTTAATTTGGTTGCATCCTAAGTTGGGATCAACAATGTCAACAACGGAAATAAATACACAACTTTATATGACATCAATAAGAATCTCAGACAAAAGTAAAAGAAGCACCATTTAACATAACTAAAAGGTCTCATCTGTCCAATAATATACATACAACCACCTCTCGTTCTAAGTCATAATACAGGGTCTGATGGAGATTTTCTAGATTAAATATACAATACCAAAAGGGGAGGTTTCTATATATATAACCCACCTAGCAAAAGACGCGATAAAATCTGATAAGTAGATCTGCACTGCAACTAACCGTCCACTCAACTCCTAAAAGGAACTGTGGCACAACGGGGATGAGTTGCCAACTCAGAGAATATGACTAACATATAACGGCTGATAATGTAAATATGACGAACTATAAATAATAGCAATAAGGATGAGTATGATGCATGATAACATGTAAAATCGTGAATTTGTACCACCAACTATATAACTCAAAAACTGAAATCTCATCATTTTAGTTTCAAATAGTGTTCATCTTTCCGTGTCCAACACTGACATAAATATTCTGTTTCCCTCAGGCATCGTACCTCGAACGATCTTGAAATCAATAACACCGGTCGGTATCATCTAGATATCCGCCTTGTTTTACAACTATCTCCGGTATCGAGTATCCTCGCTAGGCTCCCCGCCTCTATTGCGGCATTCCTGCCCCTCGGTCTCGACCGGGTCCACCATGTATCCAACTATATAGCTCCCCCACTCAGTCTGGATTACTTAAAAATCCGCGGCCATATATCTCCCCCACTCGGCCCGGAATAAAACCAAATCATAAAAACGACATCTCATGGTGGACGTGACATATAATCATGGAAATCACTTATTTTTCGCAATAGTATATGAAAACTCAAACCATAAATCCTCAATAATACAAATGCCTCTTATATTAGCTACTAATACTTGAATACGAAATATGATGTCATATATACTAATACTACGACCATTGATACTTAAGTATGATAAGAATCATTTTTAACAGAATAATTTCTAAGTGTGAAGTGATATGTTAATATTGACGAGGTGTAGTGTAACATGTAGATATGTGCATGTGTGGCATAACTCATTGATAATGGTGCAGTGTTATAACAAATATTAATCATGGAGGTATATATAGATTTAAGAATGCATATGGTAATTTTAACATACAAAAGCACAACTTGTATTTAAACCTAACTACGGGCGCATCACGCCATCTTTACAAGATCCCCCGGTAGATGTTTAGTCTACTCACCGGAATACGTAGTAATCTACTCAGAAATTGCCAATCCGTTTCCTTTCCTTGCGGCATCCGAAGTTCTCGTATTTGAATCTAACATCGAAATTAACTTGTATAAAGAAACGGCTAAGTTCGATACGGCGAATATGAAAATACAAGTTCTAACCTACTAATATATTACATACTACTATTTTAAACTATCTAACACTTATCTTAACTGGATTTTAACCCCTTGTTGTTTGCAACAGAAAACCTAAACGCGTTACGAATCTACCGAGTCGTATTTTAGAATTTTGATTTCCTTTTCCGATATTAGTTCCCATATTTTATATACTGTTAATTTGACTTAAATAAACAATACCAAAATACCCCAATGCTTACACAGAGACCTACCCAAAAACCCCCAGAAGCCAACTCTCCTAAAAATCCGGCGACGCCGGAAATTGTCTATGTCTCGCCGGCCATTTTCCGAGCCCCCTTGCTCGTTTTCTCATGGTTGATTCTAAGTCTACTCTATAAGATTTAGGCAAGGTTTGGTTAATTAGATTTTTCTCTGAATCATAGCAGATTACAACAGAGCTAAGTTTTACCAAAAAATACTATATTTCGATATTTGATTTCTTATTTTCTTACAACTACAGAGCTAAAATCTACTAAGTTTAAGCATTTTACCTACTGAGGAAAGTTGAAAGGCTTCCTTCAAGACACCCAATTCCTTAGCTCATAGCTTGTTGTTGGAACTCCTTAGCCATTTTCTCCTTCTCACTTCTCTTTTCTTTTCTTTTTTCTTTTCTTGTTCTTAGTTTTCTTTAACCTTTGAAATTTTCTGAATGATTAACTTGTTAAAATGATCTGAACACACTATATAAATGGAAAAGGGAAGGGTGAGGTGTAGGAGGAGGTGTCGCCAACAAGGGTGTGACACTCTCATGCAAGGAGGAGGTGTTGTGCATGAAGAGTGTATGCAAGAAGGAGGTGGCCTTGTATTATCTCATCAATTGTGTTAATTTGTGATAAAATTCTGATCTAAATTATTACCTAACCCCTTTTCCACTTACACCCTTACAATTTCAAGTTTGCATAATTTTCCTAAATTTTACAAAAAGACCCTTCACTACCTAGTTTATTATATAAACACCATTTTTATTAAAATGAAGCTAAATTTATCATTAAAACCCTTGTAATTGATTTATGTTACATGCTAAAATTTCAATTTAATTTGTTTCACATACTACTTATGAAAATGTCCTATTTTGTCTTAATAAATTTTTAAATTGGCATATTATTATTTAATTGATTAATTTTATTTATCTTCTAAATTTTCAAAATGTTACAATATTCCCCCCTTAAGAAAATTCGGTCCCCGAATTTAAAACTTAACTAGACGTACCTTCAAAAAGATGGGGAAATTTCTTTCGCATCGCATCCTCGGTCTCCCAAGGTATCTCCTCATGATTCGTTCCTCGCCAAAGGACCTTTACAGATGGAAGTACCCTTGATCTTAGTTTCTTTGCCTGTCGGTCTAGAATAGCCACTAGCTGTACTGTGTAGGATAAATCCGGCTCAAGCTGCAAGGTCTGATGCTGGATCGCGTGAGAAGGATCGTGAAGATACTTGCGAAGCATAAACACGTGAAACACCGGATGCACATCGGGAAAACTCGGTGGATGTACTAAACGATAAGCTACATCACCCACTCTTTCTAGAATCTCGTAAGGCCCGACATATCTAGGGCTGAGCTTCCCCTTTTTTCCCGAAATGCATCACACCTTTCATCGGAGAAACATGATGGAACACATGATCTCCCACCTGAAACTCGAGTCTACGACGTCATCGATCTGCATATGATTTCTGTCTCCACTGGGCCACTCTCATTCTTTCCCGTATCAACTGAATCTTTTCCGTAGTCTCATGTACTATCTGCGGTCCCAAAATACTACACTCGCTCGGTTCCATCCAGCAACCGGGTTATCGACACTTTCTCCCATACAAATCTTCAAAGGGTGCCATATGGATCATCTCCTGAAAACTGTTGTTATAAGATAATTCTATCAAAGGTAGGTATTGATCCCAACTGCCACCGAAATCAAGGCTGCACGCTCGAAGCATATCCTCTAGAGTCTGAATGGTCCGCTACGACTGACCATCTGTCTGTTGGTGAAAAGCTGTACTAAAACTCAATCGTGTACCAAGAGCTTCTTGAAGTTTCTGCCATAGCCGGCTGGTAAACTGGGTACCCTTAACGGATACTATGCACATCGGAACTCCATGCAGTCGTACAATCTCGTCGATATAAATCTAAGCAGACTGTGCAAACCCACGTGTCGTCTTCACCGGAAGAAAATGAGCTGCCTTTGTCAATCTATCTATAATCACCCAGATGGAATCATACCCTCTGCTAGTCCTGGGTAGACCCACAACGAAATTCATGGAAACCTGTTCCCATTTCCACTCCGGAATGGGCAAGGGCTGCAACTCTCCTGCCGGCCTCTGGTGCTCGGCCTTGACTTGCTGACAAGTCAAGCATCTCGAAACAAACTTCGCAACATCCCTCTTCGTTCCTTCCCACCAATAAACATCCTTCAAGTCATGATATATCTTTGTGGAACCAGGATGAATACTGTATGCTGATCGATGAGCCTCCTCTAAGATCTCACGTCTCAGTCCATCCGACTCTAGCTCACACAGACGGGTCCCAAAACGTAATACTCCATAGTCATCTATCACGAACTCCGACTCTCTGCCCTGCCTAACCTGATCCATAATCTCTGATACACGAGCATCTGCGGGCTGTGTCTCTCGAATGCGATCCAATAATTGAGGACGGTTGCGAACATGTGCTAATTGTCCTCCTGTCGATGTGAACTAAAACTGTACACGGCTATCACATAGAATTTTCCAGTCTGTAGAAGACTATCTCTGCAAGGTGCGTACATGAGATAAGCTACCTCCAGGCCTCCAACTCAAAGCATCTGCTACAACATTCGCTTTGCCTGGATGATACAAAATCTCGCCTTCACGAGTTCCATCCATCGAAGCTGTCTTAGATTCAGTTCCCTTTGCGGAAAAATATACTTCAAGCTCTTATGATCTGTAAAAATTTGGCACGACTCTCCATAAAAGTAATGCCTCTAAAAGCATCAGTGCGAAAACTATAGCAGCCATCACCAAATCATGAGTGGGGTAGTTCTGCTCATGCCTCTTCAGCTGTCGAGAAGCATAAGCTACAACCCTGTCGTGCTGCATCAACACACAACCTAAACCCACTCGAGAGGAGTCATAATACACAACAAAACCACCAGACCCAGAAGGTAAAGATAAGCTTTGTGCAGTCGTCAAGCGAGTCTTCAACTGCTGGAAACTCTGCTCACATGCATCGGTCCAAAGAAAAGGAACTTCCTTCCTAGTCAATCCGGTCAACAGTGCAGCGATCCGAGAAAAATCCTGCACAAAGTGTCGGTAATAACCTGCCAGCCCCAAGAAACTTCGAACCTCTGTAATCGACATAGGTCTTGGCCAGTGTTGTACCGCTTCGATCTTCTTTGGGTCCATACGTATCCCATCTATCATGACTACGTGACCCAAGAAATCAACACTATCCAGGCAGAAAGCACACTTGGAGAATTTACCGAACAGCTGATGTGTTAGGTTTACCTAGCACCTTATGAAGGGTTTGGAAGCATCACATGTACCAAAGATTAAATTTTTAGGGTGCTAAGTGAACACACAAAGAATCATTCCTAGAAAATTAGGGTTTCAAAAACAACACACCATCACAAGTAAGAAAATCTAGGGTTTTGAGAGTACAACCTTTGTAGCTCCCTACGCTAGACTCCTCGGCTACTTGGGGTTTGGAAAAGGTACGCTTGAACTCCTCTAGGTCTACGATGATCCACCCGGAGTCCGCTTTGTCCAAGCTTGCAACTTCACTTGATCAAGAGAAAGAAATGAAGCTAACACTCTAAACAAGTGGGCAAGACTTGTATAGAATGATGTTGTGGTGGCTTTTCTCACTTCAAAATCCTAACTTGGTGAGTAATTTGCTCACTAGAGAAATCTAGAGAGCAAAAGAAGAAGGAGGAAGAAGATGATGGCCTTTTTAGAACAAGAGAAAAGATAAACTCTAATGAGAAAATATAAAATATATCTATATATATTTTCCCTCTTCATCTCAAACCATGGTTATATATTATGGATATTTATTTCACATGAGTTAAAACACAAGAGGAAGATTAAATCATGGTTAATAAGTAGGTGAACATGGTCAATTCAAGAAAGAGTGTAGAATATAACCATTTATTAACCTTTTCTCTTTTCTTTTGTTTTAACATAAATAGAAATAATAATCCTTACATATAAACCATGGTGTGAGTCTTATATTGCCACCATTTTCTATGTATAAACAACCATGAAGGATGATGTATGTATGTATGTGTGCATGCACATCCATATGTGCATGAATCAAGAAAGAATGCATACATGCATGCATACATAAAAAATACAAGAAATGATTTCTAGTGAGAAACTAATGGTTAAATGATAAATCAACACTTGATTTATCAATCCGGCCATATCACATACGACCTAACCAAAAGCAAGCCGCCCGATTAATATACGGTATCTTATACGCGCATTTTAACAGGGTCCATGTGCATATCGCATACGCGCACCACAACGTTTCGCCTGGACTAGGTAACTCCTTTGTGGGACTCTAAGATTCGTCAATACGCCGGCAGTGGGTGATGATCATATTAAGCACCCCCAAGCCGCAAGCGGTCAGCTAAAAGTAACGGCCACCAGGGTATTGAGCGATCAGAAGAGAACAAGCGAACCTGCTACAACTCCCGTCGAGCCAACCGGCAACACTAGCGTGCAGTCTGGTCTCTTCGTCAGATATGCTGCATATCGGGCCTAGGGATGGTAAACGTCAGATCCTAATAACCGATAAGTCGTGCCGATGTGAGGCCCATAACGGATCGAGAAACTACTGGTAACACTTACCAGTAAATCTCTAAAACAGCCCTGGCCAGGGACTTCCCTGTTACGGCCAATCGAGCACAGCGCAACATCAACCCCCAATACCGGGAGAGACGAAACCCCTCCTATCGCTCATTGCCTTCATGTGACTCGGGACTGTACCCAAAAACCACCGTTATGCACGCCCTCATGGACGTGGTAAGGTGGAAATCAAAGCACAGTGGGAATCACACAAGACTCTATGACGATCTCGGGTCTACAGACTAACCTGCACAAGTGTCACCAGAGAACTGCCATCTGACGTGAGGTATACTACCATCTGGGAGTTCTCGGAGAGTCCGTCCAGTGTACCCAGTCTCCACTGAGCACCCGTATACCATCTCTGATGTCAAACATCAATGGATATGGGATCATCCATCGCCCATTTCATGGGTCGAGAAGCATATACGCTAGTCTACACTGGTATATCGATGCCCCGTCTCGATAAACCCATGACTAGGGACCTTGAAGGATGTACTTATGGACTACCATGTCCCCACTAGTATGATCCGCATCATAGTCCAGGTAGTCAAGTACACATCCTAAGGGCTTTACCAACATGTAACTATAAAACATTATAAAGAGACAAGTATACATGTTAAGATAAAGAGCAACCAGATAGAATACTATCATATCGAGCAAGAAAGTCATCTCTATATATGTCCAAGCATCCAATATAATATACATCAACTGTACAATACTGGCCTCTAGGGCATACATACAACTAACTATCTCCCACTTGCACTAGGGCCAGCTGCTGTAGTATCGCATACCGAGCATCCTGAAGAGTCTCTGAAACTGTATCTAGGGAATGGCCATCGTGAGTGGATCCGCTGTGTTATTCTTCGTGTCAACCCTCCTGACCTCGATCTCCCGGCGATCAACTATCTCCCGGATCAGGTGATACCGCCTCAGAATATGCCTGGACCGCTGATGGGACCTGGGTTCCTTGGCCAAAGCCACCGCTCTATTGTTATCACAATACAAAGGTATTGGATGCTCAATGGATGGAACCACTCCAAGTTCACTAATGAACTTCTTTATCCAGACAGCCTCTTTGGCAGCATCGTTGGCAGCGATGTATTCAGCCTCCCTTGTCGAGTCTGCCACGGTTTCCTGCTTGGAACTCTTCCAGCTAACCGCCCCTCCGTAAAGGGTAAATACAAATCCCGACTGCGACTTAGAGTCCTCCTTATCACTCCGGAAGCTCGAATCAGTAAAGGACTCCACTTGGAGTTCTCCGTTACCATACACCAAGAGCATCTCTTTAGTCATTCGTAAGTACTTGAGAATGCTCTTCACAGCTTTCCAGTGATTCTTTCCAGGATCAGCTTGATACCTGCTCACTACACTTAGTGAGTATGCTATATCGGGTCTGGTACATAGCATCGCGTACATGATAGAGCCTACAACCGAAGCATAGGGTATCCCTTGTATGCGAGCTATCTCCAAATCAGTCTTGGGAGACATCTCTTTGGAGAGAGTGACTCCAGAGATCATGGGTAAGTTCCCATGCTTGGATTATTCCATACTAAACCTCTTTTGTATGGTGTCAATGTACCTGGATTGGGACAATCCCAATATCCTTTTAGATCTATCTTTATAGATCATGATTCCCAATATGCAAGAGGCATCACCTAAATCTTTCATTGAGAATCTTTGTGATAAGAAGAGCTTGACCGATTGCAGCATAGGAATGTCATTTCCTATCAAGAGTATGTCATCCACGTACAATACAAGGAAGACAACCTTACTCTCTGCTACCTTCTTGTAGATACAAGGTTCATCTACGTTTTTGACGAAATCAAACTCTTTGATAACGACGTCAAAGCAGATGTTCTAACTCCGCGATGCTTGCTTTAATCCATAAATGGATTTAAGCAGTTTGCACACCTTCCCGCTGCTCCCACTATCTACGAAGCCCTCTGGCTGAGTCATGTATACGCACTCTTCTAAATCAACGTTTAGAAAGGCGGTCTTAACATCCATTTGCCAGATTTCGTAATCATGATATGCAGCGATGGCAAGCATGATCCGGATGGATTTTAGCATAGCCACTGGAGAAAAGGTTTCGTCATAGTCCACTCCTGGTCTTTGACGAAAACCCTTTGCAACAAGTCTAGCTTTGAAAGTCTCCACTTTCCCATCTACACCAAGTTTTTTCTTAAAGATCTACTTGCTCCCAATGGGTTTTACCCCTTCAGGAGCAACATCCAAAGTCCGTACTTTGTTGGTGTACATGGATTCCATCTCGGACCGCATTGCATCCAGCCATTTCACTGAGTCCCTACTCGTGATGGCCTGCTCGAAGCTAGTTGGGTGATCATCCTCCATGATGCAGTCCTCGCTCCCACCATCCATGAGAAAACCGTAGTATCTCTCAGGTAGGTGAGGAACCCTACTAGATCTGCGGAGTGGCTGGGGTTCATCGAGAACTACGGAATCCTCTGGTTCCACCAGATCTTCTGTTGTAGCTTTTGTAGCTGGAACCTCTTCCAGTTCTACCTCATGACCACTAATCTCTTTTGCAAGAAATTCATTTTCTAAAAAGGTGGCATGCCAAGAAACAAACACTCTTTGTTCCTCAGTGTGGTAGAAGATATACCCTTGTGAATTCTTGGGATATCCTATAAATTTGCATAGAACAGACCGTGCCTCGAGTTTGTCCGGATTTTGTCGTTTGACATAGGCTGGTGATTTAGAGAGGTTTTATCGATCAAAAAATATTTACCGCAATCAAGAACGGCGTCGCATGAAGCTAGCCGGTGAATACGGGTCGGTCCATAGGGATGTTATGAATCTCCTTTAAGTTCTTACGAGTTAATTCCAAATGATGTTTGGTCGTATAATTAAACCTAAAAATTGAAGTTGTATGATACTAGGACTAGAAACTTGCTAGGATTAGGTTTAGGGAAAATTTGGTAAACAAAGATCTACATCTCTTTCCATTGCCTTTAATTAAATATATATCATATTAGTGTTATGGTAAATATTTATAAAGGGGATTAGGATGATTGGGAAGATTGATTCTTCTTCTAGATCCTTGTCCTTCCTTTATTAATCTTTACCCTAACCTCCATGGAAAACCTTAAAATCCGGGCCTTTAGACTACAGATCATCGTTACCTCGAGGGTAGAGTGCCGTAGGGAGCAGAACAAGAAGGTATGCATGGAGTTCTAATGTTCATAAAAGATTGGCAAAAGAAAAGAGATGAGAGATCTTCATCTCTCAAATCCTTCCCTATTCCTAACCCTAACAAGCGAGGAAACTACTCGCTCATTGAGGAAATAGAGAGAGACATAATTTTTGTTTTGTTTTTATTAAAGAGAAGAAACATCTATTGCAAGTTAATAAAATTCTAAAAAAAAATTAAAACTAAAGCAAGGAAATAATTTACCTAGGGCAGATATAAAAAAACTATAACTAGGGCAAGAAAAATAACCTACTTACGATTGATGCGCTCTAACTTCAAGAAAACAGAATTTTATTCATGAATAGAGGCATAAGAAAATACAAGGGTTTGGGTTCTATTTATAGGACATAGAAACCCTAGGTTTACAATTACAAATATACCCCCAGAAAATCTTTTCAAAGCCGCCAATGCATTATGGTAAAATTTTCTTTGAATGAGGGCTTTATACGGCCGCAGAACCGCGACAATGGTGCGCTTTGGCCGCGGTTCCGCGGCCCTTTAGTGAGATCTCCCGACACTTTTTCTGGTCTTCTTTAAGTTTCTTTGGGCTCTTTATTTCTTTAGTCTTTTATCTATTTGGGTTTCTACAGTGATTCCAGATCTTCAGTAAACACTTCGCAATGGATTTTTAACCGTTTGCCTTAACAATTTGGACCATGCGTTGCCTTGTAGACTGTGAACTGTTCTTCGTCTCGGCTTGACTAAGATCCTCTTATTTGTTGGTGAAAAATCCTTCTTTTGTGCCGTCTTTTGTGTTTTTCACTGTTTTTGCTCTAAGAACCTGTAACCTGTAACTTATAGCAGACATGGGTCAAAAGCACCTGTTTTTATTGTAAAATGCATAAGAATGGGGAATACAAAATGCAATATTATGTTATAACAAATACCCCCAAACTTATCTTTTGCTCGTCCTCGAGCAAACTTATTTTTTTATTCTCGATAAAAATCTAACCTAGCTGCACTTTCGCAGGGAAACGCGATTGCACTGAGTACGTGCAACAAGCCGTTAAACCTCTAGGTGTCCCTAGTAGGAAGAATGTTGTCTCCTGAGGGTTTTCAGCGGATTACACCCACAAAATCCTATCAATTTGGTTTTTCGACTTTTGTTTTCCAATTAGGTTTTCTAACAAGGAATTCTATTATCGTCGACCCGCAAATTATCCACCCATATTCTTCACACTTCCTCATCATTTAACTTAAGATTATATATGTTATATAGAATTACTTAGCTTTCGGCATTTCTTAAGTTTTTCTCCTTGGGTTCCATCTCCACTTAGGAATTTCTATCAACTTTACTAAAGATACAAGTTCTATTATTCATTCCTTTCTCTTATCTAAACTCTAATCACATATCCCCACGTATGTGTAAATATCACCCATACACTTGGAAATTCAAATCAAGCAATCGTACTCTCGTCCATTGTCCAAAGCACTTATTAATTGGTGAATTTTCGCTTACACATCCTTCATGCGACCGTTAATACTTCTTGAGGTACCAACAACCGATTACAAGATGCGTTAGCATTTTAAAGCATACTTCCTAGTCTTGTAACACCCAAGGCTTTAGCAGTGACTCCCAAACCAGTTGGTCTAAGGCACTAGGTGATGAAGCACCCTCGCTAAATATTTTTCTATTTTTTTTAGCCTTAAGTAATCACAAAAACCAGTGTCCATTTTTTTTCCTTTATTCACTTTTTTTCTTTTCATTTTAATTGTACTAAGGAATTTGGACAAGAGCATTTCAAGGTCTCCTCTACTATTCCAAGTTTCAAGGTGCGTGATTGTGCAAATTGTAGGGTATACGTTTTCAGAATCTAGACTTTAGCTAGGAATTATTTTTCAAACTTATACTCTAATAAAAGTTTTAATATTTTTCCTTCGTTTCGACTTAGCCCAAGAACTGAACCCAAAATTTGCCTATTTCTAAATAAACTATAAAGACATATACTTTCTACCGTTAAACTTTAAAGAAGGTTATTTTGGGGTTTTTAATTTACTAAGTCTAAGATCTAGTTGTTCCTAGCTAGTTGACCTATTTATCAAACTAAAGTCAATTAACCAAAATTGAATACATTAATTTTTATAATTTTTGAAATTTTTCAATTTTTATGGGTTTTTCATTTTCTAATTTTTTTTTATTTTTCAAATTTTTATGAATTTTATATAAAGGTGCAATGCAAAAATATACATATGAATGCAAAGAAAGAAAACTTACCGAGCATACCCCCAAACTTAAACTGGACAGTGTCCTCACTGTCATGCTGCACCACGTGGGTCGATAATGTCGGCAATTATATTTACATATTATACACACCCCCAAACTTATTTGAAATAATGTTTTGGAAAAAATGGAAATTCGGGGGTGAAAGTGGAGGAAAATTAATCAGTGTAGATCGGCTCCTGCAAAAACAGGAGCTCCTCCGATGGGTCCGCCGTGAAGAACGGTTTTAATCGATGTCCATTCACTTTGAATAGCGTACCGTCCTCCGGATTTTCAAGATCAACCGCACCGTGCGGATAAACGGTGCGGACTACAAAAGGTCCTCTCCATCTAGAACGAAGCTTGCCGGGGTGATAATGTAACCGAGTATCATAGAGTAAAACCTGTTGACCAGGTTTAAATGTCTTACGCAAAAGGTGTTTATCGTGGAACACATTAGATCGGTTTTTAGCAATTATGGCATTATCATATGCCTCATCCCGCAGCTCTTCTAGTTCATTCAACTGCAGCTTTCGGTTGCTGCCCGCATCTCCTAAAGATAAATTCATTTGATAGCCCAAAATACCTTGTGCTCAATTTCTACTGGGAGGTGGCAAGCCTTCCCGTAAACAAGCCGGAATGGAGACATGCCAAGATCGGTCTTGTATGCAGTACGGAAAGCCCATAGTGCATCGATCAATTTGAGTGACCAATCTTTACGGTTTTTAAAAACCATTTTCTCCAAGATTTGCTTAATTTGCCGATTAGAGACTTCGGCTTGCCCACATGTTTGGGGATGGTATGGCGTTGACAACTTATGGGTGATAGAATATTTGCGCATTAAGGACTCAAAAGTCCTATTGCAAAAGTGAGAACCATTATCACTTATTATCACGCGAGGGTGCCCAAATCGAGAAAAGATTTGTTCTTTAAGAAATCCAACAACAACCTTGTTGTCGTTCGTTCGACTAGGCACAGCCTCGACCCATTTTGAAACGTAGTCAACAGCCAAAAGAATATACACATTTCCAAAAGAATTAGGAAATGGTCCCATGAAGTCTATACCCCAAACATCAAAAATATCCACAACCAAAATCTGTTGGAGCGGCATTTCGTTTCTCCGCGAAATTTGGCCTAAGTGTTGGCACCGGGAGCAAGTCTTGCAGTATTCATATGCATCCTTGAAGAGTCGTGACAAATAGAAACCACAATGCAAGACTTTCTCGGCTGTCTTCTTTGGGACAAAGTGCCCGCCACAAGCTTGATCGTGGCAAAAAGACAGCACACTCTTAACCTCATTTTCTGGTACAAACCGACAAATGATTTGGTCAGAACAGTATTTAAGAAGATAAGGTTCATCCCAGTAAAAATGCTTTACTTGGGACAAGAATCGAAGTTTATCCTGTTTCGACCAATCTTTAGGTATCAAGCTGGTGGCTAAGTAGTTTACAATATCGGCGAACTATGGTTCGCAAGAAACGGTCAAGAGTTGCTCATCGGGGAAAGCATCAGTGATTGGAAGTTCAAGTGTAGGCGAAGAAGGAAGTCGTGAAAGGTGATCAGCCACTACATTTTCACATCCTTTTTTGTCCCTTATAACAAGGTCAAACTCTTGTAGCAAAAGGATCCAACGTATTAGCCTCGATTTAGCATCCTTCTTCGCAAAAAGGTGGCGAAGAGCTGAGTGATCCGTGTACACTATAACTGGAGAGCCGATTAAATAAGGCCGAAATTTTTCAAGTGCAAACACAACTGCTTAAAACTCTTTTTCTGTTGTTGTGTAGTTTAGTTGGGCCTCATTTAATGTTCGGCTAGCGTAGTAAATTACGTGCGGCATCTTGTTAATGTGTTGTCGAAGAACAGCACCAATGGCAAAATCTGATGCGTCGCACATAATTTCGAAAGGGTGCGTCCAGTTTAGAGATGAAAGAATGGGCGCAGAAATGAGAAAGTGTTTCAAAGACTCGAACGCTTCCATGCAAGTTGAGTCGAAATCAAATGTTGTATCCTTGGCCAATAAGAGAGTCAAAGGTCTAGCAATCTTGCTAAAATCCTTAATAAACCGTCTATAAAAACCGGCATGGCCAAGGAAAGCTCGGATATCTTTGACGCATTTAGGAGGAGGAAGATTAGAAATGACTTCAATTTTGGCTCTATCAACCTCTATGCCGTTTTGCGAGATGACATGTCCTAAGACAATGCCTTCTCGTACCATAAAATGGCACTTCTCCCAATTCAAAGTTAGGTTCTTATCCTTACAGCGGGTAAGAACTGCATCAAGATGCCGTAAACACTCATCGAAGGAGTCACCGAAAATGGAGAAATCATCCATAAAGATTTTCAAAAACTTCTCCACCATGTCCGAAAAGATCCCCATCATACACCGCTGAAATGTAACGGGAGCATTGCATAACCCAAAGGGCATGCGACGATAAGCAAAAGTGCCAAAAGGACAAGTAAATGTGGTCTTGTCTTGATCCTCTTTGGCTATGGGGACTTGGTTATAACCGGAATAGCCATCTAAAAAGCAGTAGAACTCGTGCCTCGCCAATCGTTCTAGCATTTGGTCAATGAAAGGCAAAGGAAAGTGGTCCTTCCTTGTCGCGGCATTGAGTTTTAGGTAGTCGATGCAAACTCGCCACCCAGTTTGGGTGCGAGTAGAAATTAACTCATTTGCCTCATTGGTAATGACCGTGATGCCCGATTTCTTTGGCACGACATGAATAGGGCTAACCCATTGGCTATCCGAGATAGGGTAAATGATACCGCTATCAAGACACTTAACAATCTCCTTCTTGACCGCCTCTTTCATAATGCGGTTGAGGCGTCTTTGTGGATCCCTTACCGGCTTGGCATCATCCATCAAGTGTATATGATGTTCAACTATGTGGGGACTAATCCCCTTGATGTCCGCCATAGACCAGCCGAAAGCTTGCCGATTATTGTGTAAGACCATTAAAAGAGCCTTCTCTTGCTCGAGAGCTAGAGAGGCAGATATGATAACGGGTAAGGTCTCATTCTCACCTAGATAAGCATATTTTAGGTGCGACGGCAAAAGCTTTAGTTCGAGTTTAGGCGGTGAAACAATAGATGGTAACAATGGAGTAACTGTTTCAAACTCGAAGGATTCCATCAAAGGTTCAAATCGAGTGTACGCTACTGAGTCGGATGGTTCAACTAACTCATCCGAAAAAGCAAAAGACTCAAACTCGGGTGGAGAGTCTTCAAGATCGTCAACAAAGGTGAAACACTCATAATCCTTGTCCGTCATGAAGCTGTGTCGGATTCTAGGAGGAACGCGCTAGTGGCGTCATCATTGCTGTGATCAAACATAAAATTTTCGAACTCACAGTCCTCCTCCGCGATCTCATTAATCGAGCAAACATCAAGTACGCTAGAATTAGGCTCGCAAGGCTGACTTCCTAACTTGAAAATGTTGAGTTCAACTGTCATCTTGCCAAAAGATAGATTCATTGAACCGTTACGATAGTTGATTACCGCGTTAGAAGTCGCGAGGAATGGTCGACCAAGTATCACCGGAATTTGATTATGGGAGTTAGCGACTGGTTGTGTATCCATAACAATAAAGTCAACGGGAAAAATGAAATCCCCTACTCTAATTAACACATCCTCCAACTCTCCCCTAGGATGGGTGATTGATCGGTCGGCCATTTGGAGACTACAATGAGTGGGCTTAAGCTCTCCAACGCCTAATTGTTCGTACACCGAATAAGGTAGCAAATTGACACTAGCACCAAGATCTAATAGTGCTCTATTGATGTTCTTGTCCCCAATTGTTATCGAAATAGTAGGACAACCGGGGTCCTTGTGCTTTGGGGGTAAAGAATTGACAAGAGCATCACTAACAGCACTCGCCACAAAAACTTTCTTTGGTACTTGTGACTTTCTCTTTTTGGTGCATAAGTCCTTTAAGATTTTTGCATATGAAGGAACTTGTTAGATTGCATCCAAAAGAGGGATATTTATGCTAACCTGTTTGAACAACTCTACAATCTTCTCCATCTGTGGAGTTGGTTTATTAGATCTCAACCGATTTGGAAAAGGAACATTTTGAAAAGTCGTTGAGTCTAATTTTTGCTGATCAGATTGTTGAGTTGGAACGGAACCCCGTGTAGATGTGTTTGTGTTGTGAGAAAAGGGTCTGTTCGAGCTAGAAGAAGTAAAGCCGTGTGAAGGATGGAGAATAGGCTCTAACAACGAAGAAGAAGAAGAAGAAGAAGAAGAAGAAGAAGGTGAAGAAGATGAAGAAGGACCACCGGCAGGGGTGTCATGGTTAATACCCACATTGTTTTGCAACACTTTTCCGGATCTCAACGTGGTCACAGCATTTACGTTATGATTCTGCTGTTCATATGCAACATGTGCATGACCGGGATTTGGCAGTGGTTGAGACGGAAGCTTTCCTTTCTCTCTCTCTTTCAACGCAGCTTTGAGCTGTGCAATTTGTGCCTCAATAGATTTGATGCTTTGATCGTGTGAGGCACTGTTTTGCACCAAAGATTGAATAGAAGTCTCTAATCTTGTTGTAGATTGTGTAGATTGCTTTAGGAAAGCCTCTAGACTTCTTTCGAGCGAGCTAACCTTGTCATTATTAGGTTGAACAAAATTGTTTGGTGGGTAAGAAGTGTTAGGCACAAAATTGTTCACTTGATTAGGGTAAGGTTGCTGTTGGAAAGGTTGTTGAAATTGAGTTTGTGGAGGTGCTTGTTGTTGTGGAGGAGGAGGCCTTTGAAAATTGTTATTTCCTTGGAATTGTTGATTTTTGTTCCAAGCGAAATTTGGGTGGCTCTTCCATCCCGGATTGTATGTTGAAGAGTATGTATCGTTTCTTTGTCGTTGCTGATAGGCAGCATTGACTTGATCCTGTCCTTGAGTAAATGCAGTGTAAGGACACTCTTCTGTGAGATGTGATGGATCCGAACAACAAGCACAAACAGTTCGTGGAGGCACAACAGGGGCAGGAGAAGGCGCTGAGATTTTGGTCTCTAGTGCTTCTAGCTTTTTCGTAAGAGCGACCACCTCGGCCTTCATAGCAATCGACATCTCTACTTGATGTATGCATGCCCTAGGTTGACCAATAGAAGAAGATGATGATGTGGTCTTGGTGCTCTCCCACTGAATTGTTTGTTCACTAAGATCCTCAAGAAACTGCCACGCTTCCTCACTAGACTTGGATAGAAAGTGACCTTGACAAATGGTTTCTAGCAACTGCTTCGTTGCCGGGTTCAATCCCTCGTATAATGTTTGGTAAAGTTGCCAACTTTCGATCCCATGGTGAGGGAATTGAACGAGTAGGTCTTTGAATCTTTCAAAACACTTCCAAAATGGTTCGGAAGGAAGTTGTGACAATTGTATAATCTCATTACGGATTTTAGCAGTTTTGTGATGAGGATAGAACTTTTTAAGAAAAGCTTTCACAAACTCGTCCCAATTTCTAATTTAATGTGATGCGGTGCTGTATAGCCACTTCTCGGTTAGGTCACATAAGGTGAAAGGAATGACCCTTATCCTTATAGCGTCATCACTTAATTAGGTCGTTTTCATCATAGCGCAAACGTTTTGGAATTTATTGATAAAGATATATGCATCTTCGGATTCCAAACCATGAAACTTTGGCAGCATATTGATGAAGTGGGGTTTGATCTCAAACTTGTCCCCATTTGCCGGTGGGAGGGAAAGACAAGTAGGAAGGGCGGTGCAGACGGGGTAGAAGAGATCCTGGAGAGCGACTCGTGCGGGCGCTTCAACAGGCGGGTGATTCGGGTTATTCGCACCTAACGGAGGTGGAATCATTCCCGTCGGTAATGTGTTGTTAGGATCGTATCCCGACATACCTTCGGATGAAGAATGTGATGGTGAAAGTGAAGAAGTGGACAAGATTTCGACTTCGGAGTCAAAAGGTTCGTCGGTCGGTACCAACGAAACACGGACTAATCGGGCGCTAGGGTCCCTAGTCCAACCGGACATACACTAAAAGGGTTAGTGTAGTCGAGAGATGAAAGACAGAATGTGGAGGTAAGAAAACGTCAATGAGAAGAAGTGGTGTAGGTGAGTGCAAAGATTTCTTTAGCGACAAGTTGCAAGTTTTGAAAAGATTTTTTTTTTCTTTTTAAGTGAGCTTTTGCAAAAAGATTTTTAAAAGACTTTTGACACAAATGCAATTAACCACAAATGCACAATCAGGCCTAGGTCTAGGGTCACCTAGGTCAGCTAGACAGCTCCTAACTGTTCCAAAGGGCTAGAGATAGGACCTCAAACCGTCTCTTCACCGTCAGTTGTGGCCAGGTAAGTGCCAGGTAAGTGGGAAGGAACCACGCTATGGGCCTAATTAAAAACCACTAACCTTGACACACTTGCCTAGGAACCGCAAAGACAGGTTAGAATATACGGCCGATGCCTATACTAGTCCTCTGTCCTATTGAGCTCGAAGTCCTTATGGCTGAGTCTAATATTTTTTAATTACGAGTGGTCAATGCAAATGCTTTAAGTGATTTCTGGGGTCCTGGGAAGGGTGATGAAATCCCCACCCAATCTGAATTGGTCAATAGCCCCTTAAATTCAGATTAAAATATGCAAAGTAGTAAATCACTGGCAATCAATTTGCTATTTAGCGCGGCGCAAAGAATCCTGCAGAAAATCAATTATTGGAAGGGGGAAGAAGATTTTTAGCGCGAAGAATCCTGCAGAAGATTTAGCAAATGATATATGGGGATTTGTAGAGGGGAGAATGAGGAAACAAACAGTGCAAATTTCGTGCAGAGAGCTCCACAGATGACCGCTGAATCGCGGTTTTGACAGGGGTAATGCGGCGGAAACGCGGCGCAGTGGAGGCTTCAGGTGTCAAAAAAATTTCTACTGTTCTGTACTTGCAATCCCTCTCTGTTTTGATGTACCCTTTCCTGATTCTCCTTCTGTGTTGTTCCAGATCCGTCAATCCTGCAAAGATCCACAAAGAAAACCCTTCAAACAATAAAAGATGATAGAATTTTTATATTTCCGATTTTTCAAATTTTTTTGTTTTTTTTATATTTTATATTAACCCGAAATTACAAAAAGGAAATTTTACGCCATCCCCGGCAACGGCGCCATTTGATTTAGAGAGGTTTTATCGATCAAAAAATATTTACCGCAATCAAGAACGGCGTCGCATGAAGCTAGCCTGTGAATACGGGTCGGTCCACAGGGATGTTGTGAATCTCCTTTAAGTTCTTACGAGTTAATTCCAAATAATGTTTGGTCATATAATTAAACCTAAAAATTGAAGTTGTATGATACTAGGACTAGAAACTTGCTAGGATTAGGTTTAGGGAAAATTTGGTAAACAAAGATCTACATCTCTTTCCATTGCCTTTAATTAAATATATATCATATTAGTGTTATGGTAAATATTTATAAAAGGGATTAGGATGATTGGGAAGATTGATTCTTCCTCTAGATCCTTGTCCTTCCTTTATTAATCTTTAGCCTAACCTCCATGGAAAACCTTAAAATCCGGGCCTTTAGACTACAGATCACCGTTACCTCGAGGGTAGAGTGCCGTAGGGAGCGGAATAAGAAGGTATGCATGGAGTTCTAATGTTCATAAAAGATTGGAAAAAGAAAAGAGATGAGAGATCTTCATCTCTCAAATCCTTCCCTATTCCTAACCCTAACAAGTGAGGAAACTACTCGCTTACTGAGAAAATAGAGAGAGACATAATTTTTGTTTTTTTTTTATTAAAGAGTAGAAACATCTATTGCAAGTTAATAAAATTCTAAAACTAAATTAAAACTAAAGCAAGGAAATAATTTACCTAGGGAAGATATAAAAAAACTATAACTAGGGCAAGAAAAATAACCTACTTACGATTGATGCGCTCTAACTTCAAGAAAACAGAATTTTATTCATGAATAGAGGCATAAGAAAATACAAGGGTTTGGGTTCTATTTATAGGACATAGAAACCCTAGGTTTACAATTGCTCCGCATGTCTACAATTACAAATATACCCCCAGGAAATCTTTTCAAAGCCGCCAATGCTTTATGGTAAAATTTTCTTTGAATAAGGGCTTTATACGGCCGCGGAACCGCGGCAATGGCGCGCTTGGGTTGCGGTTCCGCGGCCCTTTAGTGAGATCTCCTGACACTTTTTTCTGGGCTTCTTTAGGTTTCTTTGGGCTCTTTATTTCTTTAGTCTTTTCTCCATTTGGGCTTCTAAAGTGATTCCAGATCTTTAGTAAACACTTCGCAATGGATTTTTAACCGTTTGCCTTAACAATTTGGACCTTGCGTTGCCTTGTTGACTGTGAACTGTTCTTCGTCTCGGCTTGACTAAGATCCTCTTATTTGTTGGTGAAAAATCCTTCTTTTCTGCCGTCTTTTGTGTTTTTCACTGTTTTTTCTCTAAGAACCTGTAACCTGTAACTTGTAGCAGACATGGGTCAAAAGCACATGTTTTTATTGTAAAATGCATAAGAATGGGGAATACAAAATGCAATATTATGTTATGAACCCATATCTTAACATAGTTAAGACATGGTCTCTTCCCTTTCCATATCTCATATGGAGTGGTAGGCACAGATTTGGTGGGGACCATATTCAATAGATGTATGGCTGTCTCTAGCGCATACCCCAGAAGGAAATAGGTAACTCAGCTATGCTCATCATAGAGCGCACCATATCTAATAGGGTGCGGTTCCTCCGTTCTGATACACTGTTATGCTGTGGTGTATATGGAGGAGTCAGCTGAGAGAGAATCCCATTCTCTTTTAGGAAGTCCAGGAATTCATTGCTCAAGTATTCACCTCCTCGATCAGATCGAAGGATTTTAATACTTTTTCCGGTTTGGTTCTCGACTTCTTGTTTATATTCTCTAAATTTCTCAAAAGCTTCAGACTTGTGTCTTATCAAGAACACATGTCCGTATTTTGAGAGATCGTCAGTGAATGTAATGAAGTACGAAGAACCATCCCTGGCATATGTAGACATGGGACCGCATACGTCACTATGTATCAGTCCCAAGATTTCGGTAAATCTTTTTCCGTGTCCCGTAAACGGAGTATTGGTCATCTTGCCTTTGAGACATGACAGGCAAGTGTCATAAGATGAAAATTCGAACGGTTTCAAATATCCATCCTTATGCAACTTAGCTAGTCGTGTCGAATTGATGTGACCCAGTCTACAATGCCACAAGAAGGATTCGTTCATTTCTGAACTCTTCCTCTTGTGTGTGTTTGTTATGCTCAGAACTGTTGATTGATTTAGAACATAAATGCCATTGCACAACGTAACTGATCCAACCAACTTTTGGTTACGGAAAATGTAGGGTTCCTAGGCACTCTTGTAAAGGTTCATAAAGCATCAAACATGCCCGAATAAAATTTTAGATGTGCCGAACAATCCAAAGATGGGATCTTTGCTAGATTATTAGGGTTTAACATGCAAGATAACATCTTTAAACCTAAGTGTGAGGGATTACAACCTTTGTAGTCCGCTCCTTCGCTTCACAAGCTCCGAGTAGAAGTCCCTTCGCCGCGATCCATGATCTCCCGGACTCAAGAGAGACTCCACGACTCGAACGATCCATGCTAGCTTGAAGTGTTCCGCTTCTCCGATGATCTACGTCGAAGTTGCAATAGCTCAAGCTTTCTCTCATTCTAATGAGGTGAACACCCTAATCTAATGGGCTAGATTGGATGAGGATGATGGAGTAGTATTTATGCTTTCTTTTTATATCATTTTCTCACAATAACTCATCACAAAAGAAAACTCAAGTGAACTCTCTCTCAAACTCAAGAGAGAAGAAGATGAAGAATGAAAAGAATAATCCTTTTGTGATGAATAGCAGATTAAAGTATATGATTGATTATGGAACCATGGTCAAGGATGAGAGGTTAAAACTTTGTAGAGAATAAACTAGAGTTAGGGTTTGGTTAGGTTAAGGATAAGGATCAACCATAATATTTTAACCAAGACAAAAGAGAATCCTTCTAGAATGAACAAGAAGGAGCTAACCCTAATCAAACCCTAATCCCTTTTTATCATCCTTAAACATGTTTCATAATAAATCATATTATGTCACAATAATATATATCACATATATATTATATATTTGCAACAAAAGAAAATAATACAATTAACATATATCGCATATATATCAATGTATTAATCCGGTGAGAAAATGAAATAATAAAATGAGCCAATATTAGATAATGTAATACAATATATCATATATATCATTATACATTAAATCATCGAATCAACACTTGATCCGACGATCCGGCTATATCGAATATAACCGACTAATATATCATGTACCGATTCATCGAATCAACACTTGATTCGATGTCCCCGTTCATATCTAAATATCGCGAGAATATAATACGGTATCTCATATTGTATTATCCTCGGTCCTGCACATATCACATATGTGCCTCTACTCCGTTTTGCCTGAGCCAAGAAACCTCTGTGTAGGACTCTAAAGAATCGTCAATACGCCGGTAGCAGGTGATGATCATATCAAACACCCACAAGCTGCAAGCGGTCCACTAAACGTGACAACCACCCAGGTATTGAGCGATCAGAAGATCAACAAGTTAGCCTGTCCGTTCTCCTGTGAATCCAATTAGTAACACTCCCGTACAGTCCGGTCTGTTCGTCTGATATGTCGCATATCAAGTCTAGGGGTGGTATACATCAGACCCTAGTAACCGATAAGTCATGTCGATGTGAGGCTCATAACAGGTCGAGAAACTACTGGTAACACTTACCAGTAAATCTCTATATCAGCCCTGGCCAGGGACTTCCAGTTATAGCCAATCGAACACAGCACAACATCAACTCCCTATACCGGGAGAGACGAATCCCCTCCTATCGCTCATTGCCTCCATATGATTCGGGACTGTACCCAAAAGCCACCGTTTTGAATGCCCTCTTGGACGTGGTAAGGTGGAAATCAAAGCACAGTAGGAATCACACAAGACTCTATGACGATCTCGGGTTTACAGACTATCCTGTACCAGTGTCACCGTAGAATGCCATCTGACGTGTGGTATATCACCATCTGGGAGTTCTCGGTGAGTCCGTCCAGTGTACCCAGTCTCTACTGAGCACCCGCACACCATCCTTGATGTCAAACATCGATGGATATGGGATCATCCATCGCCCATCATATAGGTCAAGATGCGTATACGCTAGTCTACTCGGTGTATCGATGCCCTGTCTCGATATACCCTCGACTAGAAACAGTTATAGGATGTACTCATCGACTACTATGGCCCCACTAGTATGATCTCATCATAGTCCCAGTAGTCGAGTACAGATCCTAAGGGCTTTATCAACATGTGAGAGTAAGACAGTAAACCAATACAAGTCAACATGTTAAGATAAAGTGAAACCAAATAGCATACTATCATGACGAGCAAGAAAGTCCTCTCTGTATATATCCAAGCATCCATCATAATATACATCATATGTACAACAATGGCCTCTAGGGCATATACATAACTAACAATCTCCCACTTGCACTAAGGCCAGCTGCTGTAGTATCTCATACCTAGCATCCCGAATAATCTCTCAAACTGTATCTGGGGAATGGCCTTCGTTATTTGATCCGCAGTGTTATCCTTCGTATCTACTCTCCTGACCTCGATCTCCCGACGATCAACTATCTCCCTGATCAGGTGATACCGCCTCAGAATATGTCTAGACTTCTGATGGGACCTGGGTTCCTTGGCCAAAGCCACTGCTCCATTGTTATCGCAATACAGAGGTATTGGATGTTCAATGGATGGAACCACACCAAGTTCAGTGATGAACTTCTTCATCCAGACAGCCTCTTTGGCAGCATCGTTGGCAGCGATGTATTCAGCCTCCATCGCTGAGTCTGCAACGCTATCCTGTTTGGAACTCTTCCAACATACCGCCCCTCCATTGAGGGTAAAGACAAATCCCGAGTGCGACTTAGAGTCGTCCTTATCACTTTGGAAGCTGGAATCGGTAAAGGACTTCACCCGGAGTTCTCCGTTACCATACACCAAGAACATGTCTCTAGTCCTTCGTAAGTACTTGAGAATGTTCTTCACAGCTGTCCAGTGACTCTCTCCAGGATCTGCTTGATACCGACTCACTACACTTAGTGAGTATGCTACATCGGGTCTGGTACATAGCATCGCATACATGATAGAGCCTACTGCCGAAGCATAGGGTATCCCTTGCATGCGAGCTCTCTCCAAATCAGTCTTGGGAGACATCTCTTTGGAGAGAGTGAGTCCAGAGATCATGGGTTGGTTCCCACGCTTGGATTCTTCCATACTAAACCTCTTTAGTATGGTGTCAACGTACCTGGATTGGGACAATCCCAGTATCCTTTTGGATCTATCTCTATAGATCCTAATCCCCAATATGCAGGAGGCATCACCTAGATCTTTCATTGAGAATCTTTGTGTTAAGAAGAGCTTGACTGATTGCAGCATAGGAATATCATTTCCTATCAAGAGTATGTCATCCACGTACAATACAAGGAAGACAACCTTACTCTCTGCTACCTTTTTATAGATAAAAGGTTCATCTATATTTTTGATGAAGTCAAACTCTTTGACTACAACATCAAAACAGATGTTCCGACTCCGAGATGCTTGCTTCAACCCATAAATGGATTTAAGCAGCTTGCACACCTTTCCGCTGCTCCCACTATCTACGAAGCCCTCTGGCTGAGTCATGTACACGCACTCTTCTAAATCACCGTTTAGAAAGACGGTCTTAACATCCATTTGCCAGATTTCGTAGTCATGGTATGCAGCAATGGCAAGTAAGATCCGGATGGACTTAAGCATAGCCACTGGAGAAAAGGTTTCGTCATAATCCACAGCTGGTCGTTGACGAAAACCTTTTGCTACAAGTCTAGCTTTGAATGTCTCAACTTTTCCATCTACACCCAATTTCTTTTTAAAAATCCACTTGCTCCCAATGGGTTTTACCCCTTCAGGAGCATTTTCCAAAGTCCATACTTTATTGGTGTACATGGATTCCATCTCAGATCGCATTGCATCCAGCCATTTCACAGTGTCACCACTCGTGATGGCCTGCTCGAAACTAGTCGGGTCATCATCTTCCATGATGCAATCCTCGCTTCCACCATCAATGAGAAAACTGTAGTATCTCTCAGGTGGATGAGAAACCCTACTAGATCGGCGGAGAGGCTGGGGTTCGTCGGGTACTACAGAATCTTCTGGTTCCAACAAATCATCAGTTGTAGTTTGTGGTGCTGGAACCTCTTCCAGCTCTACCTCTTTGCCACTAATTTCTTTTGCAAGAAATTCCTTTTCCAAAAAGGTGACATGTTGAGCAACAAACACTTTTTGTTCCTCAGCGTGGTAGAAAAAATATCCTTGAGAATTCTTTGGATATCCCACAAATTTGCAAAGAACTGATCGTGCCTCGAGTTTGTCCGGATTTTGCCTTTTGACATAGGCCGGACAACCCCATATCTTAACTCGTTTAAAATATGGTCTATTCCCACTCCATATCTCATATGGTGTGGTAGGTACAGATTTAGATGGAACTAGATTCAATATGTAAATGGCTGTCTCAAGCGCATACCCCAAGAAGGAAATAGGTAACTCAGCTTCGCTCATCATAGAGCGCACCATATCTAATAGGGTCCAATTCCTCCGTTCCGATACACCGTTGTGCTGTGGTGTATAAGGAGGAGTAAGCTGAGAGAGAATCCCATTCTCTTTTAGATAATCCAGAAAATCATTGCTCAAGTATTCTCCACCTCGATCAGATCGAAGGATCTTAATACTTTTGCCCGTTTGGTTCTCTACTTCGTGCTTATATTCTCTGAATTTCTCAAAAGCTTCAGACTTGTGTTTCAACAAGAACACATGCCCGTATCTAGAGAGATCGTCAGTGAATGTAATGAAGTAGGAAGAACCGTTCCTGGCATGCGTAGACATGGGACCGCATACATCACTATGTACCAGTCCTAAGAGTTCAGTAACTCTTTCTCCGTGTCCACTAAACGGAGATTTGGTCATTTTTCCTTTGAGACATGAATGACAAGTATCATAAGATGAAAATTCGAATGAATTCAAATATCCATTTTTATGTAACTTAGCTAGCCGTGTCTCATTGATATGGCCAAGTCTACAATGCCACAAGAAGGATTCGTTCATTTCTGAACTTTTCCTCTTGTGTGTGTTTTGTATACTGAGGATTGTATTCTGATTTAGAATGAATATGCCATTATGTAACGAGCCTGATGCAATCAACTTTTGATCTAGGAATATGTTCATAACATTATCCTTTACTACAAAATTATATCCTTGTTTATATAATAAAGAAACTGATATAATGTTGCACATCATGTTCGGTATATAATAGCACTCATTTAGAATCAGTGTATTACGACTAGGCAATACAAGGTGATATTCGCCAACTGCTTTGGCTGCAATACTTGCACCGTTCCCTACTTGAACGGAATGATCACCTTTTCCCAGTTTTCTACCTTTACGTAGCCCATGTAACAATTTACATATGTTGGATCCTGATCCGGTATCTAATACCCAGGACGTAGGGTGAACTGAGAAACAGTTCTCAATAACTAACACACCTGAAGAAGATGCATCAACATGCATGTTCTTTTTGGCGCCGTGAGAATCCAGATATTCTCCTGTTTCCTGTTCAGTCTTATAACTCTTATAAGAAAGAACGGGTCCAACGTTCCCCTGCTCAGTATAATAAGCGGGTTCAGTCAATACATCCATATTATTATCTTGATTATGGCCTGACATGGTCGCTACCTGGAGAGAGAGAGAAGAAAACACTTTAGCGTATGCTCTTGCAAGATTAGATTGGTTATTATTTTATCTAATCAGGATGTGTCCCACTTTTTTTATCAAATCTACCTTCAAACCCTAAAAGGTAAGATTAGCCGGGATTAATTACATCCTACAATTTTGTCAATCTTTCAGCCAGATTATTGTCGGTACTTGAGGGAGGTTACCCGTGCTTTCGCACGGACCTAATTAAAGTAAACCTCATTTTCCCAGAGGCGTAACCCCGTTAACACTTTTCTAGACACCTACTTGATTGGCTAATTGTCCTGTGTAAAACTCTCCCAGGAGTAACACTTACTCGCAGTGGGTATCGGGATCCAACTATCTCATAGGAGGTATGCAATCTCATTGCAAATTTCAACACTTGAAATTCCTGATAATATTTTGCCCCTAGCGATCTATGACCTTGACTAAGTCAACAAACCATAAATCGCAAGTCAAGTTCAACCCGTACTTTTCCCGATTGAATTAAACCCACCCGTACGACCCATGACTGAGTCAACAAGGCCGTGCGAATACCCTAATCCAATCACATCTCATGTTTTAGCAGATAAACACTACTTAGCTACCGTACACTACGCCTTGACTAAGTCAACAAACATAGTACGAATACTAAATAATATCTATCTGAAATGACGGAGGGCTACGCAGGTTTTTTTCAGAAAAACCATGAGCGTAATGAACTTGATATCGTCATAGAATCATGTGAAATTTTGAAATGGAGTGCTTTTGAGGCTTTCATTAGTTTTGCTAATGTGGCCACTCCCGGTGAAGGGATCTCGGCTCTTTCCTTAACGAATAAGGTGCAGGACATATCATATATATCACTGTGCAAAGTAAAACTCTTAAAAGCAATCAAAAGACAAACCGAGTTTTGTAGCATCTGCCAGTTTCTCTAAAGAGGTCACTCCCGGTGAAGGGATCTCGGCTCTTTCCTCATCGAATAAGGTGCAGGGTATATCATATATACCACTATGCAAAGTAAAACTGTAGCTACCCTTTTTATAAAGTTTTGATTCTACAACATCTTTTAGGTTTCTTTTCTTTTTATTAATCTCATTAATAAAAAATCCCATCAGCTTATGCTTCCTAAGCATCACAGATAAATACGACGTACACTTATGCCATCCGCATTCGCCTCGATGTCCCCTCGTACACCGTTAGGTTAGGTAACTAACGACAGAGCAGGGCAGGGCTAGTGCGGGTATAAAACATAAGTAACGTCTATATAATATATCATATATACTATATACTGTATCCATCACAACATATCAAATGATCACATCACAGATATCGCAGCAGAAACATAGATATAATGTGGGATGTACTAGGACGTCCGTATTTAGTATTTATCCAACAATAGAAAATACGGATTCCACAGTCGCGATGAATAGCCAAGCCCACACCCTGGACCCCTACGAGAGGGGCAAGCGACCCTACCAATTCTGGAGTTTAGGAGACCCGGTCTCGACTCCTCGAGATGGCTTCCTACTGAACCCCAGAACCCGGTCACCTGTGCTCCCCTCCTTGGGTCCATCATAATGCGGAAAAGTAAATAATATACAACACTGGTGGTATCAACCTCAACCCGGAAGTGCCCCAAATAGAAGAATATTACATTACATTTGAATTTACATGAATGAAAATATAAAACTCTCATCTCACATAAAACCCCCGGCTATTCAATCGCGACAATCCTGCACATCATATCTCAGCAACACATAATATCTCATATCATCAATGTAAGTAAGTATGCATACACCGATCGTCGTCGATGTATAGCAACGACAATCGTCAATACAACTACATACTACACTTACGGTCACAGAAAAGAAATTGTAAAACTACAATATTTGGAATCCACAATCACTTTAGACATCGTAAATCCAAAATATCACATACTTCGCATTTCGTGCCTAACACAATGAATTCCACATATTGTATCACATTCCAGATAAATAGACAGTATTAAACTTTTCGAACAGATAATCAAATACCCAAAATTTCCTAAAGTGCTCAACACTTGAGCGGAGTTCAAATAATCCCAGAATATGTCACAGTACCAGTTATCCAGCCGTAGAAGGGTCAAGCCAACGCCTCACATGTGGCACGCCGTACTGCCCCAAACCCGAAGGTTCAAAAGGCAGTTCAAGACGGTCACATAATCGAGTTAAGGTTTGTTGTCTTCTAGAGGGTCCACCGTGTTACTTGCACATTTTTCCGAATGATTTAAACCCGATAAAAAATTCAACACTTGAAAGTTTTTCATACCAGGAAAAAGTGACTTAATGATATCCGTTCGAACATTTTAACAGTTTCTAAATATCCGGAAATAAAAACGAATTGAAATATTCCGATCGAATCTACGATTACAAAATAAACCCCAAAATACTCAACACTTGAGTCAGAATAAAAATACCCATAAAATAAATGCCACGACCCAAGTTTGGCCCGTGACCGGCACTCAACCACGTAACGTCTACAGGCGTAACGCGGCTAAGTAAGCCGAAAACCCAGAAATCAAACCAATGAAAGTTTAGATTGATTTAAGCATTTAATAGAAAAATTTACTAAAATAGCAATATCTGACGCCGTAGCGAAGAAAATGAGCAACAAATGGGAAACATCACAGATAGAATAAACTGCATAAGAAATGTCGGCTCACAACGAGCTCGACGCCAGAATCCCAAAATAATATACATCGTCCTCACAACTGGTCTCTAAGTCAATACATAAGTGGTAGATGGAGAGTACTAGATACAACAATGTACATAACTGAAAGATAACCAGATACCGTACAAACCCACCTATCAGCAAAAGAGCTAGTACACCAACTGAATGGGTATCTGTGTCAAAGGATGTAAGAACGCAGCCTGCCGCGACTACTCCGAAGGGCAACCTGCAAACACTGTGGCACAACGGGGGTGAGTTGCCAACTCGTGAATAGAAGATAACATATAAAGGTAATCGCGAGTATGCACGTGCTACTATACTCTAACCTATATCAACAAATAACATCTATATGATGAACTGGATGCTCAAGCATGCAACAAGTGCGACCTAATAACATCTCCGTGTAATGAGCAAGAAATGTGATGATCATGTCTAGCAATGCAATCTAACAACCCTATATAGAATGAACAGGGTATGCAATGATCAGGTATAGCAATGCAATCTAACAACCCTATATAGAATGAGCAGGGTATGCAATGATCAAGTATAGCAATGCAATCTAACAACCCTATATAGAATGAACGGGGTATGCAATGATCAGGTATGGCAATGCAATCTAACAACCCTATATAGAATGAGCAGGATATGCAATGATCAAGTATAGCAATGCAATCTAACAACCCTATATAGAATGAGCAGGGTATGCAATGATCAGGTATAGGAATGCAATCTATCAACCCTATATAGAATGAACAGGGTATGCAATGATCAAGTATAGCAATGCAATCTAACAACCCTATATAGAATGAACGGGGTATGCAATGATCAGGTATGGCAATGCAATCTAACAACCCTATATAGAATGAGCAGGATATGCAATGATCAAGTATAGCAATGCAATCTAACAACCCTATATAGAATGAGCAGGGTATGCAATGATCAGGTATAGCAATGCAATCTATCAACCCTATATAGAATGAACAGGGTATGCAATGATCAGGTATAGCAATGCAATTTATCAACCCTATATAGAATGAACAGGGTATGCAATGATCAAGTATAGCAATGCAAATAATCAACCCTATATAGAATGAACAGGGTATGCAATGATGCATACTATATCAGGTATAACAGATACAGGATGAGATATCAACAACTACATACTGAGCGTGGGAAATATAACATCTACACGGAATGTCATCGTGGAAAGTATAATCGATACCCATCTATGTACCCAAATCCCAATACTACTCAGGCGTCGTCATCCTCCTCAGTCCTCCAATCCTGTAAATCTCATAACCGTGAGTGCCCAACATCGGCACCCAAAATATCAAGAAATACTCGTGCCAAGCATCGACACGAAAATCCTCCTGTATGGGGCATCCGTCAGTCCGGATATGCCCACGGGCTCTGTCTGCGGTATTGGCCCTCGGCCCCGGCAGTACGAGTCGTCCCGTATCCCTCCATAGACTCTGGTCGGTATCCTCCGGATAACCGCCAGGTCCAACCAATCACTGGTAGGTAGTAGTCCCTCCGCCGGGCTCACCGTCTAACCAATACGAGTCTTCTCGCCCCGGGGTACCGTACCGGGTCCACCATGTATCCGAAATCGGTGCCTACCTCTCCTCGAATTGGGTATACTCACACAAGCTCTCTAGAACCGAGAAAACTCATGGTGGACGCACTAAAATATCATATCAAGGAAAACCGGGTTTTTTAATAATTAACAATACTCTTTGAAATATCCACGGTTTCCCAAATCCAGAAATTTACATGAAAACAACATATCTCAAGGCGTAATCTAAGCAGGTATGAAGATATCAATATATGTGTGCACTGGTATGAATATATAGTGTGCATGTGCGCAGGTATGAAGATATCAATATATGTGTGCACTGGTATGAATATATAGTGTGCATATGCGCAGGTATGATGATATCAATATATGTGTGCACTGGTATGAATATACAGTGTGCATGTGTGCAGGTATGAAGATATCAATATAAGTGTGCACTGGTATGAATATACAGTGTGCATGTGCGCAGGTATGATGATATCAATATATGTGTGCACTGGTATGAATATACAGTGTGCATGTGCGCAGGTATGATGATATCAATATATGTGTGCACCGGTATGAATATACAGTGTGCATGTGCGCAGGTATGAAGATGTCAATATATGTGTTATGCGGCAAATCATGACAACATCAATAGGGTAGGAACCGGTACGGTATATGATTTATAACAATCCTATGATGTGAGTGTCATGGCAATCACTAACGGTGTGAGTGTAGCATATCAAACGTGCTCGTGCGACTTGAACCGTTAGTGACAGTGCAGTGTCCTAGGCTATCATTTCTATATGCAACAATAAGGTATGCTACTACAATTCATATGAACATCTACAATTTAATATCCTGACTCGCCCTGACGCTTAACGCCATACGGGCGATTTCCCCGTAGATGTTAAATCTACTCACCTGGTCGTGCGCTACTCGTAGACGACCACCTGCTTCCCTTACTTAGCTTCGTCCGACGTACCCGCCTGCGAACCTGGAATTACACAAGAATCTATATATAAGCTCGAAATCACACAAACGCGACATTAAAGCCGAACTAGTAACTCGTGTGGTGAACCAAACTCGCGTGTGCGCGATACGCTAAAACGTGTGGTTACGCGCCTGAACGCACCCCGACGCGTCGCGATACGCAGAAACCTAAAACCCACACACACGTATCACGCGTGTCGCGAAAGGTTGAAAATACGGGAAAATAGGTATTCTACCCCAGATTTTGATACAGGAATTATATTGCAAAACTATATATACCAAAATAACTCACATACAAGCAGAGACCCACACCCCAAACCCCAACCCAAACCTCCCCTATCTGGCCGCAATTTGCGGCCAGAATGCCCATTTCGGCGGCCAGACTTGGGAATTGGGTCCCCAAGTTTGGTTGGTGCACTCTATACTCCCCATACATGCTTCAGTGATGCCTAGTTTTGTTCTAAAAAGTCTCGGGCAGTAGCAGATTTCCTACAGTGCCTAATATCAGTTCAAATCACACATTTTGCACAAAAATGGAACTTTATGGTATTTTTCTGAAATCTGAAACAAACCCTAGTTAAAATAGCTCTAATACCACTTAAAGGAGCTAACTAAACTATGAGAACACCAATCTAATTTATACATCACAAATATCCTATAAATTCACTAAAAATGCACAAAAAGGGATTTTTGCTAAACCATACTACAAGTCTAAGGAAAAGAGGTGCTAATATGAGTTAATACCTTCTAAGAACCTTGCAAAACCCCAAAAGTTCCAGCTTCTCCCTTAAGTGTGCAGAATTGCCTTAGAACACCTCAAAAACCCCACTTTTCTTAAGGTTTTGTGATGAAAAGGTGTGGTTTTTGTGTAGGATTTGTTTAGGATTCAAAGGGAAGTGAAAAGGAGAAGAAAGGATGAAGAAAATGGGAGGGAATTTCTGCTGGAGCTGCAGAAATTCAGAAGTGGGGAGAGGAGAGAGAGGGAAGCAATGAAATGGGTCAAAAAGTCAAAATCTCTACCTAACACCATGCTCATTTGTTTTATTGGGTTTCTTTTCTTTTGTTGTTTCTCTTAGAAATTGTAAAAAGGGTTTTGTAAAAGGATTAAATGGTGGGGGAAAAATAAGTTTGCAACCATACACAAGGAATGGTTAACAAGTCACAAGAAAAGTCTAAGCATGCAAGTGTGCACAACACAAGAAATTCAAATAATAAAACACACAAATAATAAACCCCAATTAAATCCTAAAGCACTTAATACAAATAGGTTAACCCTTCATGGCTGTTAATCATGGTTTAAACCCCAAATCTAAACCCTAGTTTACATGCACAAGTGTGCGTGTGTCTAGAAAAATCCTAATAAAATATTCATTAATTAGAATAAAATATCAGAAACTTAATTTGGTAGACATTTTACCAAAAACTATCTATTAAAATATAAACTATCCCCTAAACACGACCTAAGGTGTTACAATAAAGATCAGAGAAATATGAATTACCGTGTAAAAATAAATACCAATCTCCCCTGTACGGCCGCGGATCTGCGGCCCAAGCATGGTACGGCCGCGGTTCCGCGGTGGTTTGAAAGCATTGAGTTCTCATTTTTCACCACAATTCTTATATTTCCCTGCTGATTTTTTTAGGTATTTTAATTCAGAAAAATCACAGTTTTTGAAAAATATTCAGAGAGGGGGTTAACTTTGTCGGTTCGGGTTCGATCGGAGTTTTAACATCGTAAACAAGTCGCCTAATGCTCTAGCTAGGCTCTGATACCACTGTAGGGTTCCTAGGCACTCTTGTGAAGGTTCATAAAGCATCAAACATGCCCGAATAAAATTTTAGATGTGCCGAACAACCCAAAAACGGGATCTTTGCTAGATTATTAGGGTTTAGCATGCAAGATAACATCTTTAAACCTAAGTGTGATGGATTACAACCTTTGTAGTCCGCTCCTTCGCTTCACAAGCTCCGAGTAAAAGTCCGTTCGCCGCGATCCACGATCTCCCGGACTCAAGAGAGACTCCACGACTCGAACGATCCATGCTAGCTTGAAGTGTTCCGCTTCTCCGATGATCTACGTCGAAGTTGCAATAGCTCAAGCTTTCTCTCACTCTAATGAGGTGAACACCCTAATCTAATGGGCTAGATTGGATGAGGATGATGGAGTAGTATTTATGCTTTCTTTTTATATCATTTTCTCACAATAACTCGTCACAAAAGAAAACTCAAGTGAACTCTCTCTCAAACTCAAGAGAGAAGAAGATGAAGAATGAAAAGAATAATCCTTTTGTGATGAATAGTAGATTAAAGTATATGATTGATTATGGAACCATGGTCAAGGATGAGAGGTTAAAACTTTGTAGAGAATAAACTAGAGTTAGGGTTTGGTTAGGTTAAGGATAAGGATCAACCATAATATCTTAACCAAGACAAAAGAGAATCCTTCTAGAATGAACAAGAAGGAGCTAACCCTAATCAAACCCTAATCCCTTTTTATCATCCTTAAACATGTTTCATAATAAATCATATTAAGTCACAATAATATATATCACATATATATTATATATTTGCAACAAAAGAAAATAATACAATTAACATATATCGCATATATATCAATGTATTAATCCGGTAAGAAAATGAAATAATAAAGCGAGCCAATATTAGATAATGTAATACAATATATCATATATATCATTATATATTAAATCATCGAATCAACACTTGATCCGACGATCCGGCTATATCGAATATAACCAACTAATATATCATGTACCGATTCATCGAATCAACACTTGATTCGATGTCCCGGTTCATATCTAAATATCGCAAGAATATAATACGGTATCTCATATCGCATTATCCTCAGTCCTGCACATATCACATATGTGCCTCTACTCCGTTTTTCCTGAGCCAAGAAACCTCTGTGTAGGACTCTAAAGAATCGTCAATACCCGGTAGTAGGTGTTGATCATATCAAACACCCACAAGCTGCAAGCGGTCAGCTAAACGTAACAGCCACCCAGGTATTGAGCGATCAGAAGATCAACAAGCTAGCCTGTCCGTTCTCCTGTGAATCCAATTAGTAACACTCCCGGAAAGTCTGGTCTGTTCATCTGATATGTCGCATATCAAGTCTAGGGGTGGTATACGTCAGACCACAGTAACCGATAAGTCGTGTCGATGTGAGGCTCATAACAGGTCGAGAAACTACTGGTAACACTTACCAGTAAATCTCTATATCAGCCCTGGCCAGGGACTTCCAGTTATAGCCAATCGAACACAGCACAACATGAACTCCCTATACCGGGAGAGACGAATCCCCTCCTATCGCTCATTGCCTCCATGTGATTCGGGACTGTACCCAAAAGCCACCGTTTTGCATGCCCTCTTGGACGTGGTAAGGTGAAAATCAAAGCACAGTGGGAATCACACAAGACTCTATGACGATCTCGGGTCTACAGACTACCCTGTACCAGTGTCACCGGAGAACTGCCATCTGACGTGTGGTATATCACCATCTGGGAGTTCTCGGCGAGTCCGTCCAGTGTACCCAGTCTCCACTGAGCACCCGATCTCATCATAGTCCCAGTAGTCGAGTACAGATCCTAAGGGCTTTATCAACATGTGAGAGTAAGACAGTAAACCAATACAAGTCAACATGTTAAGATAAAGTGAAACCAAATAGCATACTATCATGACGAGCAAGAAAGTCCTCTCTGTATATATCCAAGCATCCATCATAATATACATCATATGTACAACAATGGCCTCTAGGGCATATACATAACTAATAGAAAATGTTCATAACATTATCCTGTAATACAAAATTATATCCCTCTTTACTCAACAAAGAAACCGATATAACGTTGCATATCAGGTTTGGCATGTAATAGCATTCGTTCAGAATCAATGTATTACCAGTTGGTAATACAAGGTGATATTCCCCGACGGTTTTAGCTGCAACAATTGCACAATTTCCAACTCTTATGTCTTTATCTCCTTCTCCAAGTTCTCTACCTTTCTTAAGCCTATGTAATTGATTACATATATGGGATCCTGACCCGGTATCCAATACCCAGGACGTAGAGGAAATGGAGAAACAGTTCTCTGTAATGAACACACCCGAAGAAAATGCATCATCATGTACTTTCTTCATTCGGGTGGCATGGGAATCCTGGTATTCCCCTATGTCTTGTTCAGTCCTATAACTCTTATAAGAAAGAACGGAACCAAGGTTCCCCAGCACAGTATAACATGCGGGTTCGGTCAATACATCCATATTATGATCTTGATTAAGGCATGACATGGTCGCTACCTGGAGAGAGAGAGAAGAAAACACTTTAGCGTATGCTCTTGCAAGATCCGATTGGTTATTATCTTATCTAATCAGGATGGCTCCCACTGTTTTTATCAAATCTTCCTTCAAACCCTAAATGGAAGGACTAGCCGGGATTAATTACACCCTACAACTTCGCCGATTTTTCAGCCAGGCCAGTGTCGGTACTTTAAGGGAGGTTCCCCGTGCTTTCGCACGGACCTAATTAAAGTAAACCTCGTTTTCCCAAAAGCGTAACCCCATTGACACCTTTTTAGACACCTACTTGATCGGTTAATTGTCCTGTTTAAAACTCTCCCGGGAGTAACAATTACTCGCAGTGGGTATCGGGATCCAAATATCTCATAGAAGGTATGCAATCTCATTGCAAATTTCAACACTTGAAATTCCCGATAATATTTTTCCCCTAACGTGCTATGACCTTGACGAAAGCCAACAAACCATAGCCCGCTAGTCAAGTTCAACCCGCACATTTCTTGACTGAATTAAACCCACCCGCACGACCCTTGACGAAAGCCAACAAAGCCGTACGACTGCCCTAATCCAGTCGCATCATATGCAGCAGATAAGCAGCATATAGCTACCGCACACTACACCTTGATGAAAGCCAACAAATGTAGCATGAATACTATATACAACTTATCTGAAATGACGGAGGGCCACGACAGGTTTTTCTGAAAACCTATTGCGTAATGAACTTGATATCGTTGTAGAATCGAGTGAATTTTGAAATGGAGTGATTTTGAGGCTTTCATTAGTTTTGCTAAAGAGGTCACTCCCGGTGAAGGGATCTCGGCTCTTTCCTCATCGAATAAGGTGCTGGACATATCATATATATCACTATGCAAAGCAAAACACCAAAAGCAGTCAAAAGCAAACCGAGTGTTGTAGCATCTGCCAGTTTCGCTAAAGAGGTCACTCCCGGTGAAGGGATCTCGGCTCTTTCCTCATCGAATAAGGTGCGGGATATATCATATATATCACTATGCAAAGCAAAACTGTAGCTACCCTTTTTGAAAAAAATTGATTCTACAACATCTTTTAGGTTTCTTTTCTTTCATTAATCACATTAATGAAGTCCCATCATTTAAGTCACCTAAACATCACAGATAAATACGACGTACACTTATGCCATCCGCATTCGCCTGGATGTCCCCTCGTGCACCGTTAGGTTAGGTAACTAACGACAGAGCAGGGTAGGGCTAGTGCGGGTGTAAAATATAAGTAACGTCTATATAATATATCATATATACTATATACTGTATCCATCACAACATATCAAATGATCACATCACAGATATCGCAGCAGAAACATAGATATAATGTGGGATATACTAGAACGTCTGTATTTAGTATTTAGCCAGCAATAGAAAATACGGATTCCACAGTCGCGATGAATAGCCAAGCCCACACCCTGGACCCCTACGAGAGCGGCAAGCGACCCTACAAATTCTGGAGTTTAGGAGACTCGGTCTCGACTCCTCGAGATGGCCTCCCACTGAACCCCAGAACCCGGTCACCTGTGCTCCCCTCTTTGGGTCCATCCTAATGCGGAAAAGTAAATAATATACAACACTGGTGGCATCAACCTCAACCCGGAAGTGCCCCAAATAAAAGAATATTACAATACATATGAATTTACATGAATGAAAATATAAAACCCTCGTCTCACATAAAAAACCCCGGCTATTCAATCGCGACAGTCCTGCACATCATATCTCTGCAACACATAATATCTCATATCATCAACATAAGTAAGTATGCTTACACCGATCGTCGTCGACGTATAGCAACGACAATCGGCAATACCACTACATACTACACTTACGGTCACAGAAAAGAAAGTGTAAAACTGCAATATCTGGAATCCACAATCTCTTTAGACATCGTAAATGTGAAATATCACATACTTCGTATTTCATGTCTAGCTATATGAATTCCACACATTGCATCACATTCCAGATAAATAGACAGTTTTAAAGTTTTCGAACGAATGATCAAATAACCAAAATTCCCTAAAGCTCAACACTTGAGTAGAGTTCAAAAACCCGGAATGTGTCACAGTAGTAGCGGTCCAGCCGTAGAAGGGTCAAGACAACGCCTCACATGTGGCACGCCGTACTGCCCCAAAACCTAAGGTTCAAAAGGCAGTTCAAGACGGTCACATAATCGAGTTAAGGTTTGTTGTTTTCTAGAGGGTCCACCACAAAACTTGCACGTATTTCCGCAAGATTTAAACCCCGTGAAAAGTGAGCAAATGATACTCGTTCGAACAATTCAATACTTTCTAATTTACCCGGAAAAGACACGAAATCAAAATTCCGATCGAATCACCGACTCCAAAACAATCTCCAGAACAAACAGCACTAAATTCAGATTAAAAATACCCCAAAATATATACAAGCAGACATAAGTATTACTGTATAAAAACCATGCACTGATTCATGTGTACGGCCGCGGAACCGCAGCCAAAGCAAGCTTTGGCCGCGGCAAGAATGACTGTTCACTGCATCGTTTTTAACAGTGGTTCTTATATTTACCTGCTGAATTTTTTACATATTTTTAATTCTGAAAATAACCAGGTTTTAAAAATTGTCCAGAGAGTGTCCGAAAAGATCGTATTTTGGTTCGATCGGAGTTTTAACTTCGCTAAAGTGTCGCCTAATGTTCTAGGTCGGCTCTGATACCAATGATAGGTTTACCTAGCACCTTATGAAGGTTTTGGAAGTATCACATGTACCAAAGATTAAATTTTTAGGGTGCTAAGTGAACACACAAAGAATCATTCCTAGAAAATTAGGGTTTCAAAAACAACACACCATCACAAGTAAGAAAAGCTAGGGTTTTGAAAGTACAACCTTTGTAGCTCCCTACGCTAGACTCCTCGGCTACTTGAGGTTTGGAAAAGGTCCGCTTGAACTCCTCTAGGTCCACGATGATGCACCCGGAGTCCGCTTTGTCCAAGCTTGCAACTTCACTTGATCAAGAGAAAGAAATGAAGCCAACACTGTAAACAAGTGGGCAAGACTTGTATAGAATGATGTTGTGGCGGCTTTTCTCACTTCAAAATCCTAACTTGGTCAGTAATTTGCTCACTAGAGAAATCTAGAGAGCAAAAGAAGAAGGAGGAAGAAGATGATGGCCTTTTTAGAACAAGAGAAAAGATAAACTCTAATGAGAAAATAGAAAATATATCTATATATATTTTCCCTCTTCATCTCAAACCATGGTTATGTATTATGGATATTTATTTCACATGAGTTAAAACACAAGAGGAAGATTAAATCATGGTTAATAAGTAGGTGAACATGGTCAATTCAAGGAAGAGTGTAGAATATAACCATTTATTAACCTTTTCTCTTTTCTTTTGTTTTAACATAAATAGAAATAATAATCCATACATATAAACCATGGTGTGAGTCTTATATTGCCATCATTTTCTATTTATAAACAACCATGAAGGATGATGTATGTATGTATGTGTGCATGCACGTCCATAAGTGCATGAATAAAGAAAGAATGCATACATGCATGCATACATCAAAAATACAAGAAAGGATTTCTAGTGAGAAACTAATGGTTAAATGATAAATCAATACTTGATTTATCAATCCGGCCATATCACATACGACCTAACCAAAAGCAAGCCGCCCAATTAATATACGGTATCTTATACGCGCATTTTAACCGGGTCCATGCGCATATCGCATACGCGCACCCCAACGTTTCGCCTGGACTAGGTAACTCCTTTGTGGGACTCTAAGACTCGTCAATACGCCGGCAGTGAGTGATGATCATATCAAGCACCCCCAAGCCGCAAGCGGTCAGCTAAACGTAACGGCCACCCGGGTTTTGAGCGATCAGAAGAGAACAAGCGAACCTGCTACAACAACCGTCGAGCCAATCGGCAACACTACCGTGCAGTCCGGTGTCTTCGTCAGATATGCTGCATATCGGGCCTAGGGATGGTAAACGTCAGACCCTAATAACCGATAAGTCGTGCCTATGTGAGGCCCATAACGGATCGAGAAACTACTGGTAACACTTACTAGTAAATCTCTAAAACAGCCTTGGCCAGGGACTTCCCTGTTACGGCCAATCGAGCACAGCGCAACATCAACCCCCAATACCGGGAGAGACGAAACCCCTCCTATCGCTCATTGCCTCCATGTGACTCGGGACTGTACCCAAAAACCACCATTTTGCACGCCTTCATGGACGTGGTAAGGTGGAAATCAAAGCACAGTGGGAATCACACAAGACTCTATGACGATCTCGGGTCTACAGAATAACCTGCACAAGTGTCACCAGAGAACTGCCATCTGACGTGATGTATAATACCATCTGGGAGTTCTCGGCTAGTCCGTCCAGTGTACCCAGTCTCCACTGAGCACCCGTATACCATCTCTGATGTCAAACATCAATGGATATGTGATCATCCATCGCCCATCTCATGGGTCGAGAAGCGTATACGCTAGTCTACACTGGTATATCGATGCCCCGTCTCGATACACCCACGACTAGGGACCTTGAAGGATGTACTTATGGACTACCATGTCCCCACTAGTATGATCCGCATCATAGTCCAGGTAGTCAAGTACACATCCTAAAGGCTTTACCAACATGTAACTATAAGACAGTATAAAGAGACAAGTATACATGTTAAGATAAAGAGCAACCAGATAGCATACTATCATATCGAGCAAGAAAGTCATCTCTATATATGTCCAAGCATCCAATATAATATACATCAACTGTACAATACTGGCCTCTAGGGCATACATACAACTAACATGATGCTCCTTCAAGGTTTGTAATGTGATGCACAAATGCTGCTCGTGCTCCTCTCGGCTCCGGGAATAAACAAGAATATCATCAATGAATACTATAATGAACTGATCAAGGAATGGCCTGAAAATACGGTTCAGCATATCAATGAAAGCTGCTGGGGAGTCGGTGAGTCCGAACGACATCCCCAGAAACTCGTAATGCCCATTTCCTATGCGAAAAGCAGTCTTCGGAATGTCATCCTTCCGAACACTTAACTAGTGATACCCTGACCGCAAATCAATCTTTGAGAAGTAGCCAGCTCCCTGCAGCTGATCGAACAAGTCATCGATACGAGGTAGTGGATACCTATTCCGCACAGTAACTCGATTCAGATTTCTATAGTCTATGCACAGCCTCATGCTACTATCCTTCTTCTTAAAAAACAAGACAGAAGCTCCCCACGACGATACATTTGGACGAACAAGTCCTCTATCAAACAACCCTTGTAACTGGATTTTGAGTTCCTTAAACTCCGCCGGGGCCATACGGTAAGGAGGTATAGAAATAGGCTCCGCACCCGGAATCAAGTTAATGCAAAATTCGATATCGCGATCGGGCGGTAATCCTGGTAATTCAGCAGGAAACACACCCGGAAATTCTCATGCGATCGGAACCTGGTCCAACGGGACTTCAGCGGCTCCTAAGTCCTGAACAATGCTAAGAACCCATGACAACCCTTCTTCAAGAGTCGTCCCGCACAAAGAGCAGAAATTTTGTTGGCAGGAGTTATATTACACTCTACCTGCACAACAAAAATCGGTTCACCTGGACAACAAAATCCGACCGTTTTCCCCCGACAATCTACATAAGCATGACAAGCGGCCAACCAACCCATACCAAGAAGTATATCAAAATCTAATATATCCAGGAGAAACGGATCAACTAAACATCCCTATCACCAATACGTACTGAACATGACCTGAATACATGTCGAGCTACAAAAAAAATCTCCTACAGGAGTAATTACAACTAGCGGTAATTCTAACAATGACATCCCACTTCCCAGAAAAAGTGCAACGTGTGCAAATACGTATGAAGGCGTAGAAATGGAATCAATTAGAATATGCATGTTTAAAGAACGTACCGAAAGAATACCTGTTACGACTACATTGGATGCCTGGGCATCCTGTGGAGTCAAAGTAAAGACCCGAGCCTGGCCCATACCAACATCCTGACGTCCTCCCTTAGAGTCTACAATTCCTAGCGAAATGCCCTGGACGTCCACAACTAAAACAGGTCGATGGGGGCCTCTGCTCAACGGGGTACGAACTGAACATCCGGCCCTGAGCCCTATCTCGACCAAAACTACGGCCTAGATTAAATCTGCCTCGACCTCCTCGTCCACTCAAATTATGACCGTCACGACCACGGCCTCTATGGGTGTTGATCTAGCATGGAATGACAACAGGTGTAGGAGGTAATGTACTCGGAGGAGTTGGTGAAATCACTTGTGAGACCGATGCCTCGCCCTGTCGCCTCATGGGACAATTTCTAATAAAGTGATACGGACAACCACACCTGAAACATCTTTGCACGGGCTGCTGAACATATGGGTATAAGTGATAGAACTGATCCATACAAAATCTACCACGGCCTCTGCGAACACGTCTTGGTGCTGATGTATTATTTCGAATTTGCCTTGGTCTCTAAACAACCGTACGTGGAGTAGTGGTCGATCTCCGTGCTCGACTAATCACTAACAAGGATCCGATCATTCGGCGCATATCTTGAACACTTGCCTCCATTCTAGCTATACGATCAATATATGGTGGATAAATCGGTTCATGAAAAATAGGCGTATTGCCCGGGTCTGTCCCCGTTTCAGACGAGCCCGCTCCAATCTCATCTCAAACAGCGGTACTCCGAGTCCCCGTAGTCATTAATGACATAGTCACTGGAGTAAGAAACAGGATTAATAAGGACATTGCAATTGAATCACAAGATACATGGAATCAAGGAAAGAGGTACGAACAAACATCTCCTAAGGTTACTTAGGCTGAGGATTGTAATGTAAATATGCCGCGGAACATACGTACGGTACTGCACTCATCCTAATTCACCTACTCCATCAAACTAAATGTAATCCTACGTAACGAACTCCAGTCGACCTACCTTAACTCACTACTCGATTCCGTAAGGTTAATCCTAAGCTCTGATACCAACTTTGTCACGATCCAATGTTTGGATGTGACCGGCACTTAGATTGTATAATAACTGAAGATATCTACATAGCTCGAGTAGGCCAAAAACCAAGATCAAAAACCCTTTTTGCGGAACTTTAGGAAAAATTTAGTTTTTTAAGTAAAAATCAAAGTTTTAGGTATTTATGATTTTAACCGTAACATCCCATCGAAATAATGATAAAAGCAAGTATAAAGTGTTTAATTTGGTTGCATCCCTAGTTGGGATCAACAATGTCAACAGCGGAAATAAATATACAACTTTATATGACATCAATAAGAATCTCAGATATAAGTAAAAGAAACACCATTTAACATAACTAAAAGATCTCATCTGTCCAATAATATACATACAACCACCTCTCATTCTAAGTCATAATACAGGGTCTGATGGAAATTTTCTAGATTAAATATACAATACCAAAATGGGAGGTTACTATATATGTAACCCACCTAGCAAAAGACACGATAAAATCTGATAAGTGGATCTGCACTGCAACTAACCGTCCACTCAACTCCTGCAAGGAACTGTGGCACAACGGGGGTGAGTTGCCAACTCAGTGAATAGGACTAACATATAACGGCTGATAATGTAAATATGATGAACTATAAATAATAGTAATAAGGATGAGTATGATGCAGGATAACATGTAAAATCATGAATTTGTACAACCAACTATATAACTCAAAAACTGAAATCTCATCATTTTAGTTTCAAATAGTGTTCATCTTTCCGTGTCCAACATCGACACGAATCTTCTGTTTCCCTCAGGCATCGTTCCTCGAACGATCCTGAAATCAATAACACCGGTCGGTATCATCTAGATATCCTCCGTGCTTTACAACTATCTCCGGTATCGAGTATCCTCGCTACGCTCCCCGCCTCTAATGCGGCTTTCCTGCCCCTCGGTCTCGACTGGGTCCACCATGTATCCAACTGTATAGCTCCCCAACTCAGTCTGGATAACTTAAAAATCCACGACCGTATAGCTTCCCCACTCGGCCCGGAATAAAACCAAATCATAAAAACGACATTTCATGGTGGATGTGACAAATAATCATGGAAATCACTGATTTTTCGCAATGGTGTATGAAAACTCAAAGCGTAAATCCTCAATAATACAAATGCCTCTTATATTAGCTACTAATACTTGAATACGAAATATGATGTCATATATACTAATACTACGACCATTGATACTTAAGGTATGATAAGAATCATTTTTAACAGAATAATTTGTAAGTGTGAAGTGACATGCTAATATCGACGAGGTGTAGTGTAACATGTAGATATGTGCATGTGCGGCATAACTCGTCGATAATGGTGCAGTGTTCTAACAAGTATTAATCATGGAGGTATATATAGATTTAAGAATGCATATGATAATTTTAACATACAAAAGCACAACTTCTATTTAAACCTAACTACGGGCATATCACGCCATCTTTACAAGATCCCCCGGTAGATGTTTAGTCTACTCACCGGAATACGTCGTAATCTACTCAGAAATCGCCAGTCCGTTTCCTTTCCTTGCGGCCTCCGAAGTTCCCGTATTTGAATCTAACATCGAAATTAACTTGTATAAAGAAACGGCTAACTTCGATACGGCGAATATGAAAATACAAGTTCTAACGTACTAATATATTACATACTACTATTTTAAACTATCTAACACTTATCTTAACTGGATTTTAACCCCTTGCTGTTTCCAACAGAAAACCTAAACGCGTTACGAATCTACCGTGTCGTATTTTAGAATTTTGATTTCCTTTTCCGATATTAGTTCCCATATTTTATATACTGTTAATTTGACTTACATAAACAATACCAAAATACCCCAATCCTTACACAGAGACCTACCCTAAAACCCCCAGAACCCAACTCTCCTAAAAATCCGGCGACACCGGAAATTGGCTATGTCTCGCCAGCCAATTTCCGAGCCCCCTTGCTCGTTTTCTCATGGTCTATTCTAAGTCTAGTCTATAAGATTTAGGTATGGTTTGGTTAATATGAATTTTCTCTGAATCATAGCAGATTACAACAGAGCTAAGTTTTACTAAAAATTACTATATTTCGATATTCGATTTCTAATTTTCTTACAACTACAGAGCTAAAATCTACTGAGTTTAAGCATTTTACCTACTGAGGATACTTGAAAGGCTTCCTTCAAGACACCCAACTCCTTAGCTCCTAGCTTGTTGTTGGAACTCCTTAGCCATTTTCTTCTTCTCACTTCTCTTTTCTTTTATTTTTTCTTTTCTTGTTCTTAGTTTTCTTTAACCTTTGAAATTTTTTGAATGATTAACTTGTTGAAATGATCTGAACACACTATATAAATGGAAAAGGGAAGGGTGAGGTGTAGGAGGAGGTGTCACCAACAAGGTTGTGCCACTCTCATGCAAGGAGGAGGTGTTGTGCATGAAGGGTGCATGCAAGAAGGAGGTGGCCTTGTATTATCTCATCAATTGTGTTAATTTGTGATAAAATTCTGATCTAAATTATTACCTAACCCCTTTTCCACTTACACCCTTACAATTTCTATTTTGCATAATTTTCCTAAAATTTATAAAAAGACCCTTCACTACCTAGTTTATTATATAAACATCATTTTATTAAAATGAAGCTAAATTTATCATTAAAACCCTTGTAATTGATTTAAGTCACATGCTAAAATTTCAATTTAATTTGTTTCACATACTAATGAAAATGTCCTATTTTGTCTTAATAACTTTTTAAATTAGCATATTATTATTTAATTGATTAATTTTATTTATTTTCTAAATTTTCAAAATGTTACAAACACATACACATATTAAGATAGATACCGAGTTGCATACTACCATATTGAGCAAGAATGTTAATCCGTGTATATATCCCAAGCTTCCAAAATGTAATATACAAACTAGTACTATACAATAATAGCTTCTATGGCATATCACACTAACAGGATGTTCCTATTATCACGGGAAAGGGCATTGGCAAAAGGGGTGCAAGGCTTGGAAAGCCAGAATCCAGGATCTGAATCATGTTGTGGCTTCTACTTCGGGTGTGTTTGTGATTGAAAACGGTCTGTCAATTAACTCTACTTCCTGGGTACAAGATACCGGATCAGGATCTCATATCTATAATTCATTACAGGCTTTGAGAAACCGTAGAGTTATCTGGTAGGTGATATGACTCTCAGGGTTACTAACGGAATGAGCGTGGACGCTGTATCCGTAGGGTATATCATCTAAAATTGACAAGTGGGCAGATATTGATTCTACGTAACTGTTTGTGTGTACCAAGTCTAGTTTGTAAGCGATGTAGTTCACATCCACCTAAATCAAAGTTTGATTGGGTTAGGTACACTAGATGACAGTATATATTGAATCAAGCTCAGGTTTTCAACGTCCAGAACACACTTAAAAGAATGTCTCCAGAATTAAATAAGAATCTCTTAAGGCATTGTACACTGGGTCACATCAATGAAACTCAGTTGACGAAGTTACATAGAGAGGGATATTTGGATCCGTTCGAATATCAGTCTTATGCAACTTGTCAATCTTGTCTCATAGGAAAGATGACAAAGACTCCGTTCACTGGACACGGAGTAAGAGCGAGCGAGCTCATAGGACTCATACACAGCGACTGTTGTAGTCCAATATCTATATATGCACTAAGTGGCTATTCCTATTTCATTACTTTTACGGATAATTTCTCTAGGTTAGGACATGTCTTCTTGATGAAGCATAAATCCGAGACCCTTTGAAAAATTCCGAAAATATAAGAATGATGTGGAAAAACAAACAGGCAAAAGTATCAAAACACTGAGATCTGATCGATGTGGTGAATACTTAATTGCCGAGTTCCTGGATTACTCAAAAGAGAATGGAATTCTCTCTCAGCTTACTCCTCCATACACACCACAACACAACGGTGTATAGGAAAGGCGGAACAGAACCCAATTGGATAATGTTCGTTCCATGATGAGTAACGCTGAGTTGCCGCGATCCTTCTGAAATTATGTACTAGAATCAGCTGCATATCTTTTGAATAAGGTTCCTACCAAGACTGTGCCTACCACACCATATTAGATGTGGAGTGGGAAGAAACCCTATTTTCAGTATATGAAAATATAGGTGTTGGATATAGTGCCCTCAAATCAATTATTAGATCGCAGGCACGTGATTGCAATTATTGAGTGAGGACCTATACCGGTAGGACAGTCATACTCGAGTTGATAGTATGCTATCTGGTTTATCTTTATCATCGTGTACTTGCTTCAGGTGACATCACAGATCACTATTACATGTTGATAGAGCTCATAGGATTCTTGCTTGACTACCAGCAGTATTATGGCGATCATATACGTGAGAGTTGGGTGGTCTATAAGCACATCCTTAAAGTGTTCCTAGTCGTGGGAGTTTCGAGACGGGGCATCGATACTCTATGAGTAGGCTAGTGTATACGGATCGAGACCCCGACGAGGGGCGGTGGCCGGTCTCACAAACCAATGGTGTCAGTTGGTTCACCTAAGACGTATACAGGTGCTCATTGGGTTATGAGCACACCGGACGGACTCGCCGGGAACATGCTAATTGGTCTCATACCTATTGTCAGATAGCAGTTCCCTGGTGTCATGTGTACAGCTTAGTCTATCGACATGAGATCGTCATTTGTGTCGTATGAGTTCCCACTGTGCTTTGATTACTACCCTACCAAGGCTCAAAGGAGTCGTGCAAACACGTTTTAGTTGGGTACAGTCCCAAGCCATATGGAGGCAGTGAGCGGATCGTCAGGGGGTTCGTCTATCCCGGTATTGGGGGTTGATATCGCGCTGTGTTTGGAGAGCCATTACATAAAGTCCCTGGCCAGGGCAAGTGAGATTTACTGGTAGGTATTCCAGTAGTTTCTCAGGATGTTCTGGGATACACTCCGACACGATTTATACCGCTATTAGGGGTCCGACATTTACCACCCCCTAGGCCCGATATGCGATACTCATAGACGAACGTACTGGACTGTACGGATATTGTCACTATCAGGCTCAGTAGGGTTTCAGGATGAGTTTGTTCGTCGGCCTCCCTTTCGCTCAATACCTGGGCAGCCGTTACGTACAGCTAGTGCCACTGACGTGCTTGTGGTTAAACCCACTGCCAGCGTATTGACGAGTCTTTTGAGTCCTACACAGAGAGTTTCCCAAGTTCGGGCGAAATGTTGTAGATGCCGTATGGTTTTATGGCAGGGTTCGATCATATACATGCACTTGTGCACGGATCATGATCGGACGGATAATACTAGTGGGCTTTGGTTTAAGCCGGATCTTAATATTATATTGTAGGATTATTTTCGTCTCGTTGTATTCGTATTTAGTCGGAATACGGATACATGTATGTATATACAGTTGAGGGGTATTCTTGTAATTCGTTATGAGTTTACTTTATAAGATGCCATTATCTTTTTTGTTTAAACATTTGGTTTAATGTTTAATTTGGTGGAAATTGTGAGCACAAGTTTTGACCTAGGGCATTCATGGTGCATGTGCTCACTTGGTGCCTCATGGTCTTGGGTCCAGTGTGCATTGATGAGCCCATGTGCCATGCTTGATTCATTTAATGAGTTGTGGGATATTTGTGTAGGAGATAGAGATATTTTTGTGTGGGATTTTTCCTTTGTTGCTACACACAAATACCTCCTTTTTCCAACAAAAGAAAATGGGGGCAGCCAAACCTTTTTCTTTGCTTGCTCATTTCTTGTGCTCACAACTTCATCTCAGGGCAACATCTTCACCTCCACCCATACCCTCTCATGTGTTGAGAATCAATTGGTGTATTGAGACAAGATGATCACACACTCTCTCTACTTCATCTTGGTCATCTTGACTAACAAACTTGATGTCCGAGTTGCTCGGTTTAGAAGCGGGAGCCCGTATAAAGAATGCTCGACGTCGATCCTCTTCTGTTGGGTTACGGCAGGGCCCCGGCCGTCAATCCGAGGCCAAATGAGGAACAAAAACTTTTCAAAACTCAGCGCTACCGCAACCAAATACCCGGATCGTACTGTTAACCATTATCTAGCATTCTACAAAGTGAGTTTAGAGATTATACCGATCGATCCGTGTCCTTCGGTCTTCAATCTCTTTCCTAGCTCATCGCCACTGTCCCGATCAAGTCCGCTCTCCGGTCTCGCTCATCGGAATGGCACCACATCGAGGAATCTTTATATGGGCTCCCGCTTCAAACCGAAGCAACTCGGAAATGAAGTTTGCTAGCCGACATGTCCAAGAATGAAGTAGAGAGAATGTGGAATATTTTGTCTCAAGACACCCAAGTACTTGGGTGGAGGTAAATTGAAGTTTCCATTGGAGTGTAATGAAGTGAACAAAGGAGTTTAGAAAATGAGAACAAATTTCCTCACCCACACTAATTTTGGGCTCGGCCAAAATCAGCACATCATATGCTCGGCTACAAGAAGAAGATGGCTCTCTGTGAATTTTTCTTCAAGTGGTGATGGCCAAAAAAAATTGGCAGTGAATGAAGTGGTGGAAAATTAAAAAGGAAGTCACATAATAAATTAAACCCTCACCCACTCACCCATATGTCAACAGCCCATCCCTGCCCATGAATTTGCCATGCCACCTCACTAAAAAAACCATGCCCATTCAATGCAAAGAAACATTGAATCACCAAATTTCCTTTGCCAAAATAATGGTTCGGCCACAACATACAAAGAAAGAATGATTTGCACAAGTAATGGAATTTTGGCTAAGAAAGAATGAAAGAATTTGGCCAAAAACAAAGCTCACAAATATTCGTTAATTAAACATTAAACCAAATGTTTAATCAAGGGAAAGAAAATAGACAACTTCAAAAGTAATCCCGTAACAAATTACAGGATTACCCCATAACTGTATATACATACCTGCATTTGCATTCCGACCGAATACGAATGCAACGAGACAAAAATATTCCTACACATTATAATACTAGGATCCGGTTTAAACCAAAGCCCACTAGTATTATCTGTCCGAACCATGACACATGCACAAGTGCACATGTATGTTCGAACCCTGCCATAAAACCATACGGCCTCTACAACGTTTCGCTCGAACTTGGGAAACTGTCTGTGGGGGACTCTAATGACTCATCAATACACTGGCTGTAGATTTAACCACTAGCACGTCAGTGGTACTAGCTGTACGTAACGGTTGCCCGTGTATTGATCGGAAGGGAAGCTGACGAGCGAACTCATCCAGAAACCCTAATGATCCTGACAGTGACAATATCCGTACAGTCCGGTCTGTTCGTCTAAGAGTATCGCAAATCGAGTCTAGGGGGGTGGATAAAGTCAGAACCCTAACAACGCGATAATTCGTGTCGGTATGAAAGCCTATGACCACCTGAGAAACTACTGATCCGAATCAGTAATTCTCGATTACCTTGGCTAAGGATTTCTGGTGATGGCCACTGATCGCACGCTTTTGGCGTGTCGGATGTTCAAAGTTCTAAAGTTATAACCGCGATCAGGACGGTGTCGCTATGCAGCTAGCCGGTTGAGCACGGGTCGATCCACAAGGAGATGGTTGTATGTCCGTTCGAGTTTTAGACAAGTCAATAAAGAATGTGTATATGTTTGTTCAAATCTAACCTATGTGTTTTATATGCAAGTATAAAGTTGTTAAGAAAAAGATACGAAACTGTAAGCTAAAGAAATCCGCACTCAAAACCTTTGAGCCGAGTCTTGACCAATTGAAGCTAGAGCAATCGACAACAACGTGGATTAGTGGATTTAAGCACGGTATTCGTGGAATCCGGCTTATTTACCCTTGTCCTTCCGTTCTTGTCTCTTGCATCCGCCTTCGGCCAAACCGAACGCAACCGGTCGCGGTTAGGAATCGCCGTTACCTTGGTAGGGTAGGGTGCCTAACGGAGCGCTTGCGTAACGTTTGGGCGGAGTTCAAAGGAAAATAACGGGAAAAGGAAATGAGGAATGAAACCTTAACTTACAATATTGTATTTATTCTTAACAACAACAAATTATAACCATTCACAAAACGAACCAAAAAGAGCAAAAGAAAAGATAAACAAAGAAAAGAAAAGGTTACAAGAAAGTAATTAAAAGTGCATGGAATTTAAGTGCATGAAAGTAAAGCAAGAAATGAAACTAGGAACCATAGAACCCAAAACAAGACATGGGTTCAATAACCAAATCTTAAACTTGCAAGCTCAATTAAGAGCGTGCAAGATCAAGAAAAGGCAAAAGAACTCATGAAAAATGAAGCACAAAAGAGAGAACAAAATGATACAACCCCTTGAGATCAATGACCAAAGCTTAAACTTGCAAGCTCAATTAAGAGGTTGCAAGATCAAGTTAAGGTAGAGAGCTCAAGGGGGAAGCTAAGCAAAAGAATGATACAAAATAACCCTCATTTTCATTTAACATCCACTCAAAAGCTCTCACAACAATTTAATGGAGGAAAGAATGAAGTAGAAGAAGAAGTAAACTAAAAACTAACAAAAAGTGGGCATGAAAAGAACATCCTTGGCTTGGCAAGTTCTGGGCTATTTATAGGCAGGAAACAGAGAATATAGGGCAACATTCAAGACCAAAATGAATGTACAAATCTGCCCCTGAAAATGCTTCAGTTGACGAGCCCACATGGCCGCGGTTCCGCGTCCTAAGCGCGCTTATGCCGCGGAACCGCGGCCATAAAGAGGTGTTAGGCCTTCAGGTTTTGTCGGTATCCCTGGTTTTCTGTACTCTTCAGTGTGGTATATGTTATTTCTCAGAATCTCTTCACATTTCTTCCAGAATTTCAGTAGATCAAAAGGTGATGTGATGTGGATCTTTTGCCATGATTTCCTTGAGCTCCGCGTAGATATGTTGGATCTTGTGTTGACATTCAGCTTTGTGCATGAAAATGACATCGATTTGCCATTTTGTCCCTTAAACTGGTGTGCGGCAACATACGGATAGAGAGCGGAGACCCGTGTTTTATCTATGGTTGGCAGTAATCCAGAATTTGTCGTACTTTTCTATGAAATTCACTGTTTAGAGCTGAGAACCTGTATCCTGCAATTAACTAGCAAACACGGCTCAAGAGTACCTACCGACAAGCAAACGAGCATAAGAATGGGCGGTAGTAAAAGCAATATTCTGGTGTGAACAGCCACCCGTGAACTGTGCGACATCAACCCCCAATACTGGGAGAGACGAATCCCCGACAATCCGCTCACTGCCTCCATGTGGCTCGGGACTGTACCGAACTAAAACCTGTTTGCATGACTCCTTTGAGCCGTGGTAAGGTAGTAATCAAAGCACAGTGGGAACTCACACGAGACAAATGACGATCTCTGGTCGACGGACTAACCTGTTCACATGTCACCTGAGAACTGCTATCTGACAATAGGTATAATACTAACTAGAAGGTTCCCGGCGAGTCCTGTCCGGTGTATTCATAACCGAATGAGCACCTGTATACATCTTAGATGAACTAACTGACACCAGTGGCTTATGATACCGGCCACCGCCTCTCGTCGGGGTCTCGAACTGTATACACTAGTCTACTCTAGAGTATCGATGCCCAGTCTCGAAACTCCCACGACTAGGGACATATTGAGGATGTGCTTATAGACCCCAGCTCTCACGTATATGATCGCCATCATATTGCTGGCTGTCAAGCAAGAATCCTATGGGTTCTATCAACATGTACATGATGATAAAGACAAACCAGATAGCATACTATCATCTCGAGTAAGACTGTCCTACCGGTATAGGTCCTCCCTCAATCATTGGAATCATGTACCCGGGATACAATAATTGACTTCGAGGACATTACGTCCAATATCTTCGACGAGCGAGACCGGAGAGCGAACTAGTTCGGGGCAGCCGCGAGGAGCTTGGGAAAAGGTTGAAGACCGAGGGATATGGATCGATCGGTATAACCTCTCCAAACTCCTCTTTGCATGTTTGATAGTATAGGGTTTTTGGTTCGAACTTGTGCGGGTTTTGTTTGCGCCAAAGTTTTGAAAGTTTTTGTTCCGCATTTGGCCACGGATTGAAGCCCGGGGCGCCGGCAAAACCTAACATGGTATCAGATCCACCCAAACACCTTAAACTAGCTAGTTGCGATATTAGAATTCATGGTTTTTCGGGCATCGAAAACTGTTGAAAAAACAGTCCCGAATTTATGAGTTTTGAGATGTTTGCACACCCCGTGGGCTCTCGGCTTGAACCGAGAAGCCGCGGGTGCTGCGTGGGCACCCCGGATAGACCCCGAAGGGACCGAACGGCTGGGCCTACTTCCCAAGGCCACCACAAGGTTGTCTTAGTGGTGGGGACTTGGAACTGCCCCTGAATGGGCAGTTTCAGGTCTGCCTCACCCTCTGGCCACCTCGTGGTGGCCTCGGGGGTGGGGTACCCTCTTTAGGCCCCCCGACTCGAAGTTTTTTTTGTGCTCTAACTCCCCGTGAAGGTTTGGACGTGTTTCGTTTTGATTCGGACCTCCGAATTGGCTCAAAACTCGACTTTTTTGGATGTTTAGTGCACTTGGTTTTGATCTTTAGTATATTTGGGATGTGCGCTAATTGTGTTTTGGAATTCTAATGTTGTGACTTCATTTGCATGCGTGGATGTGTTGGTAATGTTTTCAAATTTCTATATGCTCAATTAGACGGGGTTACACAAATGATTCGGTTACTTCTTTCTGTGGATAAATCTGGTTATGGTTTGTTGCGGATTGTCGTGGTGGATAGCTTGGGTGCAATGGTAGTGCAGTTTAGTTTCATTTATACATTTGATATTGCGGGGCGAGCGTCCGACATATGGAATGGAGTCACTGGCTGTTTGTATATTATTTGTTTGGGGCACGACCGGGTTGAGGTCGATGTCACCGTTGTACATATTTACTTTTTTGTACTAGGATTACCCCGCTGCGGAGTGCACGGATAGCCGGGTTCTAGAGGGAAACGGGCCCGCATCTCATGGCGTTGAGATAGAGGGGGCCTCACTCTAGAATTGGCGGTCTATTTGACCCAAGGTGGGGTGCTCAAGTTACCGGATTCCGTGAAGTGCCGGGTGGCCCATTCACTTTGATGAATGGGGGCTACCTCACTTTTAGTTTTGGCGGGTAACTTGTCGCGCTCGTAGGGGTCTAGGTTTTCATTGCATAGGCTATCCACACGACCAGGGGAACGTCGGGTTTCACTTGCGGCTCAAAGGAAATCCGGGGCTCCTAGATTATCTGTATTGTTCTGTAATGCTTTTTACTTATTTGTTATGTTGCATTTATCACGCCTGGAGCGATTATTATATATTGATATATATACTAGTAGATGTTGTATATGTTTTACACCCGCGCTAGTACAGTCCCCGCTCTGTCGTTAGTTAAGTAACCTAACGGGTGATGACGGGACCTAGTGGCGAATGCAGATGGTATATACGTACATCATATTTTCATTCTTTTCTGGTGTGATTAATTGATGGGACTGCATTGATTCAGATCAATGCAAGGAAAACAAACCTATTCGATGTTGTTGGAACAATTTTCAAAAAGCTATTTTTTCAAGGACGTTTTCTTTTGTTTTGCACAGTGGTATTCGGTTATGAATATCCAACACCTCATTCGACGAGGCAAGGGTCGAGATCCCTTCACCGGGAGTGACCCCTGCGGCAGAAGTTTGCGTCAGGGTAATAACTTCACAATAGTCGATTACTTTTTTGCTTTGCATCATGGTATTCAGTTGGAATATCCTGCACCTCATTCTACGGGGAAAGAGCCGAGATCCCTTCACCGGGAGTGACCTCTTTAGCAAAGGTTTTCGCCACTATATATTTGTAAAAAGATATCTGGTTCCTTCAACGATATCAAGTTCATTACGTTAAATATTTTTCGCAAAAAACCATTCGTAGCCCTCCGTCATTTCAGACGGGTAGCATTTAGTATTCATGCTATGTTTGTTGGCCTTCGTCAAGGCATAGTGTATGGTAGCTGTTTGTTACCTTTCTGTTGCATAAATAGATGCGTTGGTTTGGGACAGTCGTACAGCCTTGTTGACCTTCGTCAAGGGAGAGTACGGATGAGTTCAAATTAACCTGGACAATGACGGGTAGAACTTGACATGTGACTTAGGATTTGTTGACCTTCGTCAAGGTCATAAGAGCATGGCGTAAAAATCAATATCGGGAGTTTCAAACATACAGGAAACTTGCCAGAAATGCGCATACCTTCTGGAGTGTAATAACGTGAGTGGATTCCATCACGTTATCATGCGATGATAGTTGGATCCCGATACCCACTGTTGAGTTGGTTTACTCCTCGGGTGATTTTAGATGATCCCGACTAATTTTTCTTTCAGGTTTGGAGGAGAATTTGAGGATACAGTGAAGGACATCCTGATTAAATAAAGTGATTAACCATTCTGATCTAGGTTAGAGTGCACGTAGAGTGTTTCTTTTCTCTCTCTCTTTGGCAGCGACCATGGCCAGACCCTAGACTAGAACTCATGAATCAAGTTAACCGGACCTTCTTAAAACACTGGCTTTTGGATTGTCAGAGTTCCATACTTCATTGCCACTCCTAATTTTACCCTTTGATTTTCTCCGGAACATTCCGTGTCACTATGATGATCCACAGTTATTGGATATGACCATCGTATAGTTACATACGAACTCGAAGAAACTTGTTTCGGATTCGAGGATGGTTTCCGGTTCTGGAGAAATTGAATAGGACTATTCAGTTGTCTGTTCCATTTACCTTCTATCAGGTTGTGAGGGCTCCTAGGATTAGGAGAGGGTACACCTATTGCGCTTATTGGATAGTCTTCTTCCAAACCATAGGTGGGTGCCGAAAGGTAGGGAAAGAAGAAAACCAATTAGCCTAAGTGTGGTGTACATGAAGTAATAAGTAAAGACAGATAAAGGGATTAGAAGGAGGGCAAAGTAAATTGCGACTGCTATGATTCATGACCAAACCGCGTATATCATCGCCTCTCTTATTTCACCTTTGTATTTCTCCAGAACACCCCGTATCACTACAAAGATCCACAGTTATTGGATAATCCATCGTATAGTTATATACGAACTCGAAGGAACTTTTTCCAGTTCGAGGATGGATTCTGGATCAGGAGAAATAGAATAAGGTTTATTTAGTTGTCTTTTATCTTTACTTTTTCTCAAGTTGCGAGTACTCCTAGGATTAGGAGGGTACACTTATTACGCTTATTGGATAGTCTTCTTCCAAACCATAGGCTGGTGCCGAACGGTAGGGAAGGAAGAAATCCAGTTAGCCTAAGAGAGAGGTGTACATAAGGTAATGAGTAAAGACAAATAAAGGGATTTGGAGAGATGACGAGGAAATATACAGTTACAGTCATGAATCTGGATAATGGAAGAGGCATTACTAGGAACACCCGGATATCCCTTCGAAAAATTTTCATGTTTCAGTTTCACTATGCGTTGTTAATTAAAAACCGATTTCCCAATTAGATCCTTACTCCAGGGTCTGTATTTACCAGGTTTGATTCTCACATCTGTAAGGTTTTACAGATGATGAGTGGGAGTAAGTTATTGGGAATTAGGTGATTATACTCATTATATCGGAATTCGTTGTAATTTGTGATATTTGAGAAAATCACCTGGGTTTTTGCCTGATGGCAGATATTTGGTTTTGAATATCCGTTGTTATGCACCAATTTCAAATTGATATATTTGTACGTTTATATTATAAAGTGAGATATAACTTTTTGAAATTATGTCCATGACATTTACCTATATCAGTTGATGATTAGGTAAGGAGCATTAAACAGCGGTGTAATTCTTCTTAACCATAAATACAGTTTTCAACCTATAACGCACAGGGTTTGAGTTATTGAACTCAGGGGACTTATACAAAGTATTGTATGTTGTCCAGTGACCATTAGGACAAAAGGGTTGGTACTCGTAATATATTCTGTTTACTTGTGACTTCTCCAATTCTAGACAAGTGTTTCGTAGAAATACAAGGTCCAAGTTTTGAGAAGTTATAGGTACAAGAATAAAGTAGAGAACCATGTGTCGCAAGTATTAGGATTCTTAAAGGTGATCGAAGATGTAGATACCTGTGTTTGGTATTCAGCTGATAGTAATGATTTTGAGAACTTTCTTCTCTTTCAGGTTACTCATATTTGGATGCACTCCTAGTTGAGTAATGCTGATCGGCCTCCTTCCATTTAGTTGACATGCACTGGAGACAGCTGCATGATTTGAATCTATTTCCAATTAAATCAGTACCTCTATTTCTATATTGTATATAGAATGGTTCATATCTTAACGATGTTAAGCTATATGGAGTTGTCTGGCTTATGCTTAAAACCAGACTCTCGAAAACTCAAGGCACGTTTCTGTAATGGCGGTGTGTGGGTTAACTCGGGCTATGATGAAGGTTAACTTTCTACCATCTGGAAGATCAATAGTAATATTGTTCATGACTCGCCACGGTTTTAGTAAAATGGACTTTTTCAGAAAACAGTAGTGGGAGTATGGTATAACTGGATGTGATTCCAGAACCGCAAACGATTACTGAAAATTTAATAGGAACTAAAGATTCAATCAGGATTGACATTCTATTAGCCACTCCGCAGATATGGTGGGTAACCTCAGGCGCCCGAGAGGTACTTCGGTATCCTCAAAGACGATGACAGGGAGGTTCTTGTTTACCCAGACTTGACACTACTGTTGTTCCAGGCTATGAGACCTGGCAGGAGGATGAGTATAGAGTCGTTCTAAACTAGCTTTAGAAGTGCACGTGTATATGACTCTTCCAGAGCGTTGTTATAGTCAGTGGGAGCAGCGGAAGCATAGTGGACAAGTAGCTTATGTCTATTTATAGATTAAAGCGGATATAGCGGAGATAGATCATCTATTTTTTTATGTGAAAGTCATAGGCTTCGACGTCATCAGAATAGGAGATGGATCTGTTGAGAAGGTAGTAGGGTGTGATGTCCTGGTATTTGGATAACATGCACAGTGTAGGAAATGAAATTCCTATACTATAATCGGTTATATTGTGGTTCTCACACAGTGGTTTCTCCACATAGGATTTGGATATTATATCAGGCATTCTGGTTACTAGATCTATTGTTTTAGATCTAGAATTGGGTAGTTTCCCGATCTGGGTACTTAGACAGTATTCTAAAGGTGTTTTAGAATGGACGACTCCTAGCATGGTGGTGAACCTGCAGGTGACGAAGTCACCCTCTCTAAAGGTGTCTTACAGACTAAAGGGGAGAGGGATGTGAATGATTGGCATATCGCTTGCTTACGCAATTGAGTCAATCATGAGATGTCAAGTACCACACCAGATATTGTTTTTGTACTAGCTGCAATAAGTTTTTATATTAATCCAATCCTGGAGAAACATTCGGAAGCATTTTATGAACATAAGTGGATATTGTAGGGATTTAATAACGACAGCTTCCTTCGGGAGACGGTTATCATTCCAGGCTTCCAAGGTGACCTGGATGACAGAATGACTGTCAGAGTTATAGTTTTCCCTCTTGACGAGGGGCAGTAGTTTGGACAGGTGGTCCAAGCGGATACTGAGGGAGGCATGGGGCAGGATAATGATTAAATTCAGTTGACAATACAGTCTAAGAAGTTTACTGGATCTGGAGTTGATTTGTGAACTGGGTCCCATCAGATATCCAGACATATTCTAAGACAGGTATTGCTCATTTCGGGAGATGACTTTCTCCGCGAACTTGAGATAAAGAGAGACATAGAAAGAAACATCAGAGCGGATCCACTCACTGAGGCTATTTCTCGAACGTAATAGTTTTACAAACGAGCTTTGTTGAACTGATTAGTAGAGGAGTTGGGTGTTCGGTATCACACGGGCTATGAGTATGCGACATCGCAATAATTAGCCTTAAGTGCAAGTGGGAGATTGTTGGATATGTGCCCTCAAATCAATTATTGGATCGCAGGAACGTGATTGCAATGATTGAGGGAGGACCTATACCGGTAGGACAGTCTTACTCGAGATGATAGTATGCTATCTGGTTTATCTTTATCATCGTGTACTTGCTTCAGGTGACATTACAGATCACTATTATATGTTGATAGAGCCCATAGGATTCTTGGTTGACTACCAGCAGTATGATGGAGATAATATACGTGAGAGTTGGGTGGTCTATAAGCCACATCCTTAAAGTGTCCCTAGTCGTGGGAGTTTCGAGATGGGGCATCGATACTCCATGAGTAGACTAGTGTATACGGATCGAGACCCCGACGAAGGGCGGTGGCCGGTCTCACAAGCCATTAGTGTCAGTTGGTTCACCTAAGACGTATACAGGTGCTCATTGGGTTATGAGTACACCGGACGGACTCGCCGGGAACATGCTAGTTGGTATTATACCTATTGTCAGATAGCAGTTCCCTGGTGACATGTGTACAGGTTAGTCTATCGACCTGAGATCGTCATTTTTCTCATGTGAGTTCCTACTATGCTTTGATTACTACCCTACCATGGTTCAAAGGAGTCGTGCAAACAGGTTTTAGTTGGGTACAGTCTCGAGCCACATGGACGCAGTGAGCGGATCGTCAAGGGATTCGTCTCTCCCGGTATTGGGGGTTGATATCGCGCTGTGTTTGGAGAGCCATTACACAAAGTCCCTAGCCAGGGCAAGTGAGATTTACTGATAGGTATTCCAGTAGTTTCTCAGGATATTCTGGGATACACTACGACACGAATTATACACCGCTATTAGGGGTCCGACATTTACCACCCCCTAGGCCCGATATGCAATACTCATAGACGAACGGATTGGACTGTACGGATATTGTCACTGTCAGGCTCAGTAGGGTTTTAGGATGAGTTCGTTCTTCGGCCTCCCTTTCGCTCAATACCTAGGCAGCCGTTACGTACAGCTAGTGCCACTGACGTGCTTGTGGTTAAACCCGCTGCCAGCATATTGACGAGTCTTTAGAGTCCTACACAGAGAGTTTCTCAAGTTCGGGCGAAACGTTGTAGAGGCCGTATGGTTTTATGGCAGGGTTCGATCATATACGTGCACTTGTGAATGGATCATGATCGGACGGATAATACTAGTAGGCTTTGGTTTAAGCCGGATCCTAGTATTATATTGTTGGATTATTTTCGGCTCGTTGTATTCGTATTTAGTCGGAATACGGATACAGGTATGTATATACAGTTGAGGGGTATTCTTGTAATTCGTTATGAGTTTACTTTAGAAGATGCCATTAACTTTTTTGTTTAAACATTTGGTTTAATGTTTAATTTGGTGGAAATTGTGAGCAAAAGTTTTGACTTAGGGCATTCATGGTGCATGTGCTCACTTGGTGACTCATGGTCTTGGGTCCAGTGTACATTGATGAGCCCATGTGCCATGATTGATTTATTTAATGAGTTGTAGGATATTTGTGTGGCAGATAGAGATATTTTAGGGTGGGATTTTTCCTTTGTTGCTACACACAAATACCTAATTTTTCCAACAAAAGAAAATGGGGGCAGCCGAACCTTTTTTCTTTGCTTGCTCATTTATTGTTCTCACAACTTCATCTCATGGCAACTTCTTCACCTCCACCCATACCCTCTCATGTGTTGAGAATCAATGGGTGTATTGAGACAAGATGATCACACACTCTCTACTTCATCTTGGTCATCTCGGCTAGCAAACTTGATGTCCGAGTTGCTTCGGTTTAGAAGCGGGATCCCGTATAAAGAATCATCGACGTGGATCCTCTTCGACGAGCGAGACCGGAGAGCGAACTAGTTCGGGGAGCCGCGAGGAGCTTTTGAAGTGGTTGAAGACCGATGGACACGGATCGATCGGTATAAACTCTCCAAACTCCTCTCTGCATGTTTGCTAGTATGGGGTTTTTTGTTCGATCTTGTGCGGGTTTTGTTTGCGCCAATGTTTTGAAAGTTTTTGTTCCGCGTTTGGCCACAAATTGATGGCCGGGGAGCCGACAAAACCCAGCAATAGGGATGTCCAGCTTTGTTTGAAAAGCAATATGCTGATAAGCTCGAGGCACGCTCAGTACTGTATAAGTTTGTGGGATACCCAGAGAACTCCAAGGGGTATCTTTCCTATTACGCAGAGGAGCAAAAGGTTTTTGGTCCTTGTCATGGCCATGTTTTTTAGAAAATCAATTTTTTGTAATAGGAAATAGTGGGAGCGCAATAGAACTGGAAGAAATTCCAAAACCATAAACTATTACTGAAAGTATGGTAGAACGAGAGGTTTCAAAAGAACCGGACATCCCTATGCCAATCCGTAGGACTAGTAGGCAGTCTCATCCGCCCGAGAGATACTACGGTTTTCTCATAGACGGGGATCGAGAGGATTGCATCATTGACAATGATGAGCCAACTAGCTTCCAATAAGCCATTTTGAGCAGCGATTCGGTTAAATGGCTGGATGCAATGCGGACCGAAATGGAGTCCACGTACACCAAAAAAAGTATGCACTTTGAACATTGCTCCAAAAGGGGTAAAAACCGTAGGCTGCAAATGGATCTTCAGAAAGATGATTGGTGTAAATGGATGGGTTGAAACCTAAGGCTAGACTTGTTGCAAAAGGTTTTCGTCATAGACTTGGTTTGGACCATGAAGAAACCTTTTCTCCAGTGCATATGCTCAAATCCATTCGGATCCTTCTTGCCATTGCTTCCTTCCAATATTATGTGATCCGGCTGATGGCCATAAAGACGGCTTTTCTAAATGGTTATTTGGAAGAGTGCATCTATATAGATCAGCCAGAGGGTTTCAGTCAGAGTGGGGGCAGCGGGAGAGTGTGCAAGTCGCTTAAGTTCATTTATGAACTAAAGCAGGTATAGCGGAGTTGGAACATCTGTTTTATTGAGACGGTCAAAAGAATTCGACTTTATCAAAAATCCAGATGAACCGTGCATTTATAGTAAGATTGTAGCGAGAACTGTGGGATTCCTCGTTGAGTACGTGGATGACATTCTCTTGATAGGAAATGACATTCATATGCTAGAATTATTCAAATGATTCTTGTCACAGAGGTTCTCCATGAAAGACCTGAGTGATACCAACTACATTATGGGGATCTAGATCTATTGTGATAGATCAAAGAGGATGGTGGGACTTTTTGCAGTCAAGGTACAACAACACCATACTGAAAATATTTAATGTGGATGATTCTATGCACGGTAGTCTACCGGTTTGTCACGGAATCATCCTCTCCAAAGAGATGTCTCCAAAGACTGATTTGAAAAGGGCTCGCATCATATCTATACCCTACGCTTCTGCGGTAGGCTCTATAATGTATGCGATGTTGTGTATCAGACCAGATGTTGCTTACGTACTTAGCGTGGTAAGCCGGTATCAGTCAAACCCAGGGGAGAAGCACTGGATAGCAGTAAAGAACATTCTCAAGTACCTGAGAAGGACTAAGGAGATGTTTTTGGTATATGGCGGAAAAGATCTCCAGATCGAGGCCCTTGGTGACTCCAGCTTACAGAGTGATAAGGATGACTCCAAGTCCATGTCGGGTAATGTCTTTACCCTCAATGGAGGGGCGGTCTATTGGAAGAGCTCCAAGCAGGACACCGTTTGCAGACTTGACAATGGAAATGGAGTAGTTCGCTGCATGAGATACCGCAAAAGAGGCAGTCTGGATAAGGAAGTTCTTAACTGAACTTCAGGTGGTTCCTACCATTATTGGTCAAATACTTTAGTATTTTGACAACAAACGGCGCTATAACTTTAGGGAAGGAACCCATGTTCAGAGATCCAGACATATCTTGAAGCGGTACCACCTAATCGGGGAGATCGTTGATCCTTAGGAGATCGAGGTGAGGAGAGTAGATACGGAGAACAACACTGCAGATCCACTCACAGAGGCCATCCCTCAGACAGTGTTCGAGAGGCTATTCAAGATCTTCGGTCTTCGATATGGCAGTATATGGCCTTAGTGCAAGTGGGAGATTGTTAGTGATATATGTCTTAGAAGCCATTATTGTATCATACTGGATTGTATATTACTTAATGGAAGCTTGGGATATACATGGATACAGTAACAGTCTTGCTCGAAATGGTAGTATGCTACCTAGTTTGTTTCTACCTCAATATGTGCATGTGTTTATTTTAGCATATCGCTTATACATATTGGTAGAGCCCTTAGGATCTTTGCTTGATTACCAGCATTATGATGACAGTCACACTAGTAGGGGCTGGGTAGTCTATAAGCACATCCTATACAGGTCCCTAGTCATAGGATTATCGAGACGGGGCATCGATACTCCACAGTAGACTAGTGTATACGCTTCTCATCCCAGCAGGGGAGATGGTCTGTCCCACAGCCATTAGTACGTCGTACTGAAGATAGTATGCAGGTTCTCATTAGGTTATGAGTACACTGGACAAGACTCGTCAGGAACTGCTGGTGGGTATTATACCTATCGTCGGGTAGCAGTTCCCAGGTGACATGAGTACAGCTTAGTCCGTCGACTTGACACTGCTACTTCTCCTCGAGTGTGTTCCCAATGTACTTTGATTACTACTCTACCATGGCTTAAAGGAGTCGTGCAAAAAGGTAGTAGTTGGGTGCAGTCCCGAAGTGCTTGGAGGTAGTGGCGGTTAGATAGGATTCGTCTCTCCCGGTATTGGGGTTTGATATCGCGATGTGTTTGGAATGCCATTACACAAAGTCCTTGGCCAAGGCAAGAGAGATTTACCGGTAGGTACTCCAGTAGTTTCTTAGGGTGTTTTGGGCTACTCTCCGACATGACTTATTGTGCTATTACGGGTCTGACGATTACCGGCCCTTGGCCCGATATGCGATACTCTTAGACGAATAGACCGGACTGTACAGAGATTGTCATATTCAGGCTCAGTAGGAGTTCGGATGGGTTTGCTCATCGGCCTTCTTATCAATAGATACCTGGGTAGCCGTTATGTGCAGCTAGTACCGCTTGCGGCTTGTGGTTAAACCCACTGCCAGCGTACTGTCGAGTCTTTAGAGTCCCACACAGAGAGTTTCCCTGCATCAGGCGAAAGATGTAGAGGCCGTATGGTTTTACGGCAGGGCTTCGATCACGTACGTACACTTGTGCGCGTATGATGTTCGGGCGGGTAATACTAGTGGGCTTTGGTTTAAGCCGGATCCTAGTATTATACTGATGGATCAGTTTCGTCTCATTGTATTCGTGTTTCATGAAACACGGATACGAGTATGTATATACGGATGAGAGGGACATTCTTGTAATTACTCAAGATTGTTTTAGAAGGAGACACCTGATTAGGGTTTTGACCATTGACTTGATTAAAACAATTATGAGGTGGAGGAAATTATTTGTTATTTTTTATAAATGATAATTGTGCCATGGCTACTTAGTTTGACTATTTGACTTAGATATTTTATGGCACTAGATATTTTGGGTGAGATATTTTTCTTGCCATGCTAGTAGTCATATCATGGGAGCCATCTCAATTATCATTAGGAAAAACATTTTCTCTTTCCTCAAGCCATCTCCTTCTTTTTCCTCTCAACCCTTAAGTCTCATGAGTTGAGAAACCTAGGGTTCCAAGAGACAAACCACTCTATTTTCTTTCTCTACATCACCTAGGCCATCTAGTTTAGCAAACTAGTTTCCCTGGTTATCTCGGATTTGAGGTTGGATCTCGGACTATAGACTCTCGGGTGGATCGTCTTTGACTCGAGGAAGACGACGAGAAAGCATCGATTCGTTTCGATCCTCGGAGCCTACGATGACGAGGAGGATAGCAAGAAGACCCGAAGGACATGATACTACAAGGTATAACATTCATCCGAGTAGTTAAACCTCAAGTAGTTTTCTAGCTAGGGTTTATGATCGATCCTTGGTTCTAGTCGGTGTTGCGAAGCCCGTAAAAATCATTTTTTTGCAATTTCCGCCTCCCCGCGAACACTTGGGGTGCGCGACATCAACTTACACCTGGCAGAGGGAGTACTACCTATCGGTGATTGTATGGAAACTCGACGGATATCCGGAGGATACCGTTTTGGAGTTATAAGATGAGATAGATATGAGGGCCGATCTGAGTATGCGGCGCCTGAGATATTGAGATTTGGGGTGTTGTTGATAGACACCGGATTTTCACGATGATGATTCATTGATGAGGTTTTATGTTTTATCCTATACTCAGGATTTATTTGACATACACTGTTTCATGTAGTTGTTGTACCCTAGTGGTGTATCTTGATCATGATTTGCTGCATATTTGTATTGTTATACTTATGCCATCAGATTGTATATTTCAGATTATCGCTTTTTGTGCATACTTGCGATTTTCTGTACGATGTTATTTACTATTCACGAGTTAGCAACTCTCCCTTGTTGTGCCACAGTGTTTTGCAGGCTTGACCCTCAGTGTAGTTGCAACAGGGCTCCTTATTGCATCTACTTCTGTGGATACCGCTACTGTTGGTCGTGATTTTCGTGTAGGTGGGTGGTTTTGCGGTTTTCCGTATGATTTTATTGTATATCTTATTGTATCTAGTACTCTCCATTTACAACTTATATGTATTAGACTTAGAGACGATTTGTGAGGATTGATATTGTATTATATGTGACTCTGGGTGTCGAGCTCATATGAGCCGGCTTTTTATTTATGTTGTGATGTTATTTTACCTTTTATTATGATGTTCTCACTTCTTATTTGCTTATTCCTTCGCTACGGAGTCGTATTGTCACGACCCGCAGGGTACGGAACGTGACTGATACTTAAATTACGAACGTCTCAAGGCGGACGTAATCTAAGTATGCCAAAGCCTAGAAATCAAAACCAAATAAGCAGTAGAGTGAAGGAAAAACCAATCAATTGAAAACGAATTTATCAAATAAGTCATATCAAGCCTTTTTAAAAGCAATGTCCATTTTTCCGAAAATTTCGGCAGAGTCTCCTTTGTAAATACTGGCCCCCAAAATGGGTACAACAAGAATATATATGAATACAAAAATTAAGGCATCCCCAAGAGGGAGCTAGCTCTTCGCCACAAGGCGGTCAAAAATCCCACGCAATGTAAATCAGCAATGTGCATAAATAAACATAAGAAGCACAAGTAAAATATCATGTCGACTCAAGTGAGCTCGACCCCAAAATACAGCATAAAAAGTCCACAAATCTCACAGTCTCGTCTCTAGGTCAATATACAACAATATAAATAACAGGTACAGCTGATTCAGTAGATGGAGTACTCTAGATACCATAAATATACAAGGTGGTACAAAATGATAACACAACCCACCTACGAGAAAAAGCCTTGAGTCCAGGCAAAGGAGGCAAAAGAAGCTAGTGCGCCCGCCGCTACTGTGCTGACGGAGCGGACCTGCAAAAAGGCTGTGGCACAACGGGGGTGAGTTGCCAACTCGTGAGTAAAAAATAAAATCTATAGAGGCTATCGCAAGCATGCACACAAGAATCCTAGCGTCTACAATACAGGTATGGCAGGATATACTAGCAGGTATGTATGCAACATGAATGTACTAGAAGGTATGAATGCACTATGAATCAACTCGTGATCTGAATATATAGGTACAAGAAGTCATATTTTTCTTTTAGGAATCTCTTTTTTTTTTAAATATCAGCACAACACCAATAGAATCAACAAGAATCTGTGTCCAGCATCGACAACTCAAAACTTTCTCAATCTCATGTATCCATATCATATTATCTCTGGCCTCAGCCGTCCGGCTGACCCATCTTAAATGTCAATATCTCATCATCTCGCGGCCACGGTCGGTATCTTCTGGATATCCGCCGTGCCAAAAAAAAGTCACCGGTGGGTAGTCCATCCCCTGCCGGCTCATCGTCTACTACTCGAACTTCTTGCCCCGGGGTACCTTACCGGGCCCACCATGTACCCGAGACGGTTCATCCAACTACTCGAAACTGTCACGACCCGAAAGAGCACGTGACTGGCCTTTGAACCATATGAAGTCTATAGGACTCCATCTGATCCAAGTAAGCCAAAAGCTCAGAAATCTAAAACCATTTTAAGAGTAAATAAGGAAATCTGGTTTAAAAAAGTGAAGAAAAACATGTTTGAAGTCAAGGTTTTTAAATAACTAAGACGAATATGCATTTTAAAAATGTAAAGTCTTTTCTAAAAATTTCGGCAGAGTTTCTTTTGTAATTACTGGCCCCGAACGGGGTACAACAAGAACTGTTAGTGTATATACCCTAGAGGCCATTACTGTATCATACTTGTTTGTATATTACATAATGGAAGCTTGGGATATTCACAGTTGTATAGACAATCTTGCTCGAAATGGTAGTATGCTACTTGGTTTGTCTCTACTTTAATGTGTACATGTGTTTCTTTTAGTGTATCACCTATACACATTAGTGGAGCCCTTAGGATCTTTGCTTGATTACCAGCGTTGTGATGGCAGTCACACTAGTGGGGGCTGGGTAATCTACAAGCACATCCTTATGTACACGTCCCTGGTCATGGGATTATCGAGACAGGGCATCGATACTCCGGAGTAGACTAGCATATGCGCTTCTCATCCCAGTACGGGAGACGGTCTGTCCCACAGCCGTCAGTACGTCGTACTTGAGAGAGTATGCGGGTGCTCGTTAGGTTACGAGTACACTGGACAGGACTCGTTGGGAACTGTTGGTTGGCACTATACCTATCGTCAGTTATCAGTTCCTAGGTGACATGAGTACATCTTAGTCTGCTGACTTGACACTGTCACTTCGCCTCGAGTGTGTTCCCACTGTACTTTGATTACTTGGAGGCAGTGACGGTTAGACATGATTCGTCTCTCCCGGTATTGGGGGTTGACATCGCACTGTGTCTAGGAGAGCCATTATACAAGTAGTCCCTGGCCAGGGCAAGCGAGATATACTGGTAGGTTTCCAGTGTTATCTCAGGGTGTTCTGGGCTACACTCCGACAAGACTTGTACCGCTATTAAGGGACTGACGTTTACCACCCCCTAGGCCCGCCATGCGATGTTATCAGACGAACAGACCGGACTGTACGGAGATTGTCACATACAGGCTCAGTAGGAGTTCAGGTGGGTTTCACCTCGTCAGTCTTCTTATCGGCATCTACCTGGGGGCCGTTACGCACAGCTAGTGCCGCTTGCGGTCTGTGGTTAAACCCACTACCAGCGTAGTGTCGAGTCTTTAGAGTCCCATACAGAGGGTTATTCACCTTTGGGCAAAACAGAGTAGAGGTCGCATGGTTTTGCGACAGGGTTCGTTCACATCCGCGCACTTGTGAACGTTTGCCGTCCGGACATTCATTACTAGCGGGCTCTGGTTTGAGCCGGATCCTAATATATGTTTTGGGGTTAATTTTATCTCATAGTATTCATGTTCCTCGGAACACGAATCTGGGTGTGTATGCACGGTTGATTGAGGCGGAGGAAGAGGATTTTCATTAGGGTTTCGGAACGGGTATGTATGCACAGTTGACAGTTGTCTTTTTCCAAACCCTAATGGATATGTGAAATATCAATTAATAATATTAATTAAATAAAATTGTGTCATGGTTAGGGTTGTTGACTTATTGACCAAGGTTGACTAGTTGACCATGTTTGAAACATTGACCATCATCCTTACTTTTCAAGGTGCTTTTTGATCTTTGCAAAAAACATTTAATGTGATATGATAATGGTCTCATCAAACCAACCATCACCTTTTTCATTTTGGATTAATATTATTAATTAGATAATTCGCATATATTGTTATGGTTGTAAAAACCATTCTCATTCTCTCATAACCATTCTCTCTCTTTTTTCATCTTCCTCTTCCTCTAGTTCAAGGAAAAACATTCTCATGAGTTGAGAAACCTTTCCTTGGAGATAAAACACCCAAAACCACTCTCTACTCATCCTAAGGTTGAAGGTCTAGCAAGCAAGTTCGAGAAAGGAGCTCAAGGTAGAAATTGGATCAATCTTCGGCAAGAGAAGGCGACGAGGAGAGAACCATCCGACCACTACAAAGAGTCCAAGAAGAAGGAGTTCAAGTGAGGTATAACCCCTAACCGAGTAGATAAATCTCTAGTTAGGTTGCTAGTGTAAGTCCATGCTACCTCTCCCGGTACTTTCGGGCATGCGGAATTTGGTGAAAAACAATTTTTCTAGAGGTGGTAACATGGACTCAAAACCGGATCTTTGTTAAACATCTAACTAACAACCTAACTAGGAGTTGTTAACTACTCGGTTAGTGGGTTATACCTTTCTTTCTTGATCTCCTTCGTCTTCAAGCCTCGATGGTTGTCCGGATCGGCTTCACTCCGTCGTCTCCTTGCGCCGAAGATAGATCCACCTCGAAAGCTTCTACCTTTGGCTTCTTCTTCGATCTTTGAAGAAACTAGTTCACTTGGTTTGCTAAACCTTGTGAACTAGAGTGAGTAGAGAAGAGTGTGTTGCGATTTTCTCTATGGTTCTTGGTTCTCAACACATGAGACAAGTGAACCATAGACTAAGAGAGGGAGAGCAAGAGGAAGGAGATGAGAGCTCAAGAACTCATGAGAGAGAAGGAGAATGATAGAATGAGAAAGACTTTTCTCTCTTGGCTCTCATAATCCAAAACCATCATCACAAAAATAGTAATCATGTATTGTGTAAATGGTTTAAGCTACAATAGCCATATTATTTCATGCACTCATTTCTCACAAGAGAAACAAGCAAGTAAAAAGTCTTTGCCATGAAATGATAGCCATTGTCATCATGATGGTCAACTAGTCAAACCTAGTCAACCGGTCAACAAAGTCAACAAGTCAACAAAGTCAACCCCTCAACAACCATGTCACCATAATACTTAATTAATATTATTGTTAATCATATATCATATTCTCATTAGGGTTGAGCAAAAAGTCAATAGTCAACAGTCAACGGTCAACAACCCTAATGAGAATCCTCTGCCTCTGTCTCTCCATCAACTGTGCATACATACCCGCATCCGCGTTCCGAGGAACACGAATACAAACTGGATAAATCCGATCCCAATACGTACACTAGGATCTGGCTTAAACCAAAGCCCGCTAGTGTAAACTGTCCGGACATTGTACGTGCATAAGTGCACGGATGTGACCGAACACTGTCGCAAAACCATGCGACCTGTCCCAAAACCATGCGACCTCTACTCTTTTGCCTAAAGGCGAATAGCTTTCTGTGTGGGACTCTAAAGACTCGACACTACGCTGGCAGTGGGTTTAACCACAGACCGCAAGCGGCACTGGCTGTGCGTAACGGTCCCCAGGTAGAAGCTGACAAGAAGACTGACGAGGTGAAACCCATCTGAACTCCTACTGAGCCTGAATGTGACAATCTCCATACAATCCGGTCTGTTCGTCTGATACATCGCATGACGGGCCTAGGGGGCGGTAAACGTCAGTCCCCTAATAGCGGTACAAGTCGTGTCGGAGTGAAGCCCAAAACACCCTGAGATAACACTGGAAGCCTACCAGTATATCTCGATTGCCATGGCCAGGGACTACTCGTGTAATGGCTCTCCTAGACACAGCGCGATGTCAACCCCCAATACCGGGAGAGACGAATCCTGTCTAACCGTCACTGCCTCCAAGTGCTTCGGGACTGTACCCAACTACTACCTGTTTGCACGACTCCTTTGAGCCGTGGTAGGGTAGTAATCAAAGTACAGTGGGAACACACTCGAGGCGAAGTGACAGTGTCAAGTCAGCGGACTAAGCTGTACTCATGTCACCTGGGAACTGATAACTGACGATAGGTATAATACTAACCGGTCAGTTCCCGACGAGTCCTGTCCAGTGTACTCGTAACCTAACGAGCACCCGTATACTATCTCCAGTACGACGTACTGATGGCTGTGGGACAGACCATCTCCCACACCGGGATGAGAAGCGCATACGCTAGTCTACTCCGGAGTATCGATGCCCTGTCTCGATAGTCCTGCGACTAGGGACCTGTATAAGGATGTGCTTCTAGATTACCCAGCCCCCACTAGTGTGACTGCCATCACAACGCTGGTAATCACGCAAAGATCCTAAGGGCTCCACTAATGTGTATAAGTGATATACTAAAATAAACACATGTACACATTGAAGTAGAAACAAACCAAGTAGCATACTACTATATTGAGCAAGATTGTTTATACAAGGTGAATATCCCAAGCTTCCATTAAGTAATATACAAACTAGTATGATACAGTAATGGCCTCTAGGGCATATACACTAACAATCTCCCACTTGCACTAAGGCCATGTACTGGCGTATCGAAGACCTATCATCTCGATCAGCCGCTCGAACTGAGTCTGGGGCAAGGCTTTGGTGAATGGATCTGCAGTGTTATCTTCTGAAGCGACCCTCCGAACCTCGATCTCCTGGCGATCTACGATCTCCCTGATCAGGTGATACCGCCTCAAGATGTGTCTGGATCTCTGATGGGACCTGGGTTCCTTCGCTAAAGCTAAAGCCCCGTTGTTGTCGCAATACAGAGGTATTGGATCAACAATGGACGGAACCACGTGAAGTTCTTTTAAGAACTTCCTTATCCAGACAGCTTCTTTTGCGGCATCAGATGCAGCGATGTATTCCGCTTCCATCGTCGAGTCTGCAACGGTTTCCTGTTTGGAACTCTTCCAACACACCGCCCTTCCATTGAGGGTAAAGACAAAACCCGACATGGACTTGGAATCATCCCTGTCACTCTGGAAGCTGGAGTCAGCAAAGGCCTCGATCTGGAGGTCTTTTCCGCCATACACCAAGAACATCTCCTTAGTCCTTCTCAGGTAATTGAGAATGTTCTTTACCGCTATCCAGTGTTTCTCCCCACGGTTTGACTGATACCGGCTTACTACACTCAGTGCATAAGCTACATCCGGTCTGGTACACAACATCACATACATTATAGTGCCTGCCGCAGAAACGTAGGGTATAATAGACATGCGATCCCTCTCCAAATCAGTCTTGGGAGACATCTCTTTAGAGAGGGTGATCCCGTGACAAGCCGGTAGGTTACCGCGCTTGGAATCTTCCATACTGAATCTTTTCAGTATGGTGTCGATGTACCTGGACTGTGAAAGTCCTAATATCCTCTTGGATCTATCACGATGGATCCGGATCCCTAGGATGTATGAGGCATCACCCAGGTCTTTCATGGAGAACCTGTGTGACAAGAACCCCTTGACAGATTGTAGCATAGGAATGTCATTTCCAATCAAGAGAATGTCATCCACGATAAAACGAGGAATACTACAGTTCTCGCTACAAATCTACTATAGATGCATGGTTCATCTGGATTTTTGATAAAGCCAAATTCGTTGACCGTCTCATCAAAACAGATGTTCCAACTCCGCGATGCCTGCTTTAGTCCGTAAATGGACTTAAGCAACTTGCACACCTTTCCGCTGCTCCCACTATGAATGAAACCCTCTGGCTGGTCCATATAGACACACTCCTCTAAACTTCCATTTAGAAAAGCTGTCTTTACGTCCATCTGCCAAATCTCATAATCGTGGAAGGCAGCAATGGCAAGAAGGATCCGAATGGATTTTAGCATAGCTACTGGAGAAAAGGTCTCGTTATAGTCCAAACCAGGTCTTTGACGAAAACCCTTTGCAACCAGTCTAGCTTTATAGGTCTCAACCTGTCCATCTACACCAATATTCCTTTTGAAGATCCACTTGCATCCTACGGGTTTTACCCCGTCTGGAGCAATGTCCAACGTCCATACTTTGTTGGTGTACATGGACTCCATTTCGGTCCGCATTGCATCCAGCCATTTTACCGAGTCGACGCTCTGAACGGCTTGCTGGAAGCTAATAGGCTCATCATAATCTATGATGCAATCCTCTCTATCCCCGTCTTTGAGAAAAACGTAGTATCTCTCGGGCGGATGAGACTACCTACTACTCCTGCGGAGCGGCGTAGGAATGTCCTGTTCTTTTGAACCCTCTGGTTCCACTAAGCTCTCAGTAATAGTCTGTGGTTCTGGAATTTCTTCCAGTTCTACTGTGCTCCCACTTATCTGGGTTTCCATAAACTCAGTTTCCAAGAAGTAGGAATGACGAGAAACAAGAACTTTTTGTTCCTCTTCGCAGTAGAAGAAATATCCCTTGGAGTTCTTTGGATATCCCACGAACTTACACTGTACTGAGCGTGCCTCGAGCTTGTCCGCATGCTGCTTTTTAACAAAAGCTGGACATCCCCATGTCTTAATGTGCTTAAGATAGGGTCTCTTCCCACACCACATCTCATATGGTGTAGTAGGCACAGTCTTAGTAGGAACTCGGTTCAAAAGGTATGCAGCTAATTCTAGCGCATACCCCCAGAATGATCGCGGTAACTCAGCGTTACTCATCATGGACCGTACCATATCCAATAGGGTTCGGTTCCGTCTCTCCGATACACCGTTATGTTGCGGAGTGTATGGAGGAGTAAGCTGAGAGAGAATTCCGTTCTCTTTTAAATAGTCGAGGAACTTGGCACTCAAGTATTCTCCACCTCGATCCGATCTTAGAATCTTAATACTTTTGCCGGTTTGTTTTTCTACTTCATTCTTATATTCCTGGAATTTTCCAAAGGCTTCGGACTTATGTTTCATTAAGAAGACATAACCGTACCTTGAAAAGTCATCCGTAAAAGTAATGAAGTAAGAATAACCGCTTCGCGCATGTGTAGACATTGGACCGCACACGTCGCTGTGTACGAGTCCCAAGAGCTCGCTCGCTCTTACTCCGTGTCCAGTGAACGGAGTCTTTGTCATCTTTCCTTTGAGACAGGATTGACAAGTGGCATACGATTGATATTCGAACGGATTCAAATATCCTTATGTATGTAACTTCGTCAACCTTCTCTCATTGATGTGACCCAGTCTACAATGCCATAAGAAAGTCTGATTAATTTCCGGAAACTTTCTTTTGTGTGTATTCTGGACATTGAAAATCTGTGGTTGGTTTAATACGTATATACCATTGCTCAATGTACCTGACAAAATCAAAACTTGATTAAGGTGAATGTTTACAACATTACTTACAAACGCAAATTCATAACCTTCTTTAAAAACTAAAGATACAGAAATGATATTACAAGTTGCGTTGGGTACAAAAACGAAATTACGTAAAACCAAAACATGTCCATCTGACATTCCCAGGTGATAGTCCCCCACGGCCTTAGCATCCATGCTAGCTCCGTTTGCAACTTTGAGGGTCATGTCACCTGCCTTCAAAACCCTACGGTTTCTCAACGCCTGCAAAGAATTACAGATATGAGATCCTGATCCGGTATCCAATACCCAGGAAGTAGAGTTTATTGAAAGACAGTTTTCAATAACATACACACCTGAAGCTGAAGCCGCAACCTGCTTCAATTCCTGTGTCCTGGCTTTCCAAGCCCTGCAATCATTCTTCCAGTGTCCTTTCTTATGACAATAGAAGCATTCTTCTTTGTCCACAAGCTGCCCCGCTATCTTTGTTACCTTTGCTTTTCCATTCGTATCCACTTTACTAACACCGCCCCTTGGTTTGGCGAAGGCTTTCTTCTTCTTTCCCTTGGCTTTCTCCTTGGACCTAGAAGAGGAAGATCCTCCTACAAACAAAGTGGATGTTTCCCTACCTTTCTGTAGGGTGCCCTCTGCACTCCTCAGCATGTTGAGGAGTTCTGAAAGTTCAACTTCTTTTTCTTGTAAGTTGAAGTTTAGTATAAACTGGGCGTAAGTGGAAGGAAGGGACTGGAGAATCAAGTCAGTATAGAGCTCATTCTCCAACGTGGTCCCAAGTTCCGCGAGCTACTCAATGAAGCCAATCATCTTAAGCACGTGTTCCGCTACCGATGATCCGATGGCCAACCTTGCCGAAAATAACTTCTTCGACACTTCGTATCTTGCGATACGAGATTGCTCTCCATACAGTTCTTTTGTATGGAGAAATATGGATTCAAGGTCCATATTCTCGTGCCTCCTCTGATGTTCGTTGTCCATAGAGGCAAGTACGAGGCACTTGGCCTTCGCGCTATCAATCTCCCAAGTCTTACGGATTTCCTTATCCGCGACGCTGGAGGTGGGACTTGGGACATGGGGAGCTTTGGTGGTAAGAAGATACCCCAGCTTGTCGTAAGTGATTGCCATTTTGACATTCCTGAGCCAATCTTTGTAGTTTGGCCCTGTCAGTATGTTTTTATCTAGAAGTAACTTAAGTCCAGTCATGTCGATTGGTCGCTGCAATTAGGAGAGAGAAGAAGAAACACTCAGCATGATGCTCTTGCAAGTTTAGAGTGGTTTTTATTTTGTCTAAACAGGATGGCTCCCACTGTTTCTCGAATCCCTCCTTAAAACCAAAAAGGAAGAATTAGTCAGGATCAATCTCACCGTACAATACTTGCTTAACCGTTCGGCCAGGCTGGTGTCGGTACTTCGAGGGAGGTTTTCCAACGCTTTCGCGAAGTTCCTTAATTTAAGAACCTCTTTTCCCTGGGGCCGTAACCCTGCTAACACCTTTCTAGACACCTACTAGGTTTATAGCATTGATCGTTAAGTGAGAAATTTCCCGAGGAGTAGCATATACTCACAGTAGGATCGGGATCCAAATATCATCGCGTGACGAAACTGAAGGAATCCTACCAGAATCATCACACTCCAAATGGTATGCAACACTAGCAAGTTTCAGTTCTTTTGAAACTCCCGATGTAGATTTTTGCCCCATGCTCTTATGACCTTGACTTTGGCCAACAAATCATAAGTCACATGTCAAGTAATACCCGTCGTTCTCCAGGTTAATTTGAATCCACCCGTACCTACCCTTGACTTTGGCCAACAAGGCAGTACGACTGTTCCAAACCAACGCATCTATCTATGTTGCACAAGAATACCCAATAGCTAGCAATCACTATGCCTTGACTTTGGCCAACAAACACAGCTTGAATACTATTGACTATTCATGTGAAACGACGGAGGGCTACGAATGGTTTTGGCGAAACCGTGAACGTAGAGAACTTGATATAATCGATGGAACGAGATAGCTTTTAAAAGGAGTGGCTCAAACTCCGCATTTTAAAAGTTTGTTTTGAAAAGAACCGAGTGGTTTTTCGAAAGTGTTCCAACGACTTTTACTTGGTTTATTTTCTTGCATTAGTTCTTTTAATGCGTGATATTCTTGCATTAGTTCTTTTAATGCGTCCCATCATTTAATCCTACCATTGCAGAAAACAACCAAAATATGACGTACGCTTATGCCATTCGCATTCGCCACGGGGCCCCGTCATTACCCGTTAGGTTACTTAACTAACGACAGAGCGGGGGCTGGGCTAGCGCGGCTGTAAAACATAAGCAACGCCTAAATAATATCATACATAGATATATTGCAATGATAGACATTTCAGATCACAGATGAACACATTGGATATACTAGGAACCCGCAATTCGTACGAGCCTGTAACGAAAAGCAGATTACACGGTCGCGGTGAATAGCCAATACCCCACCCAAGACCCCTACGGGTGCGGCAAACTACCCGCCAAGTACCCGAAGCGAAGCAACCTCCCTCATCCCCGTGAGTAGGCCACTCGGCACTTCGGCATACCCGGTAGTTTGTGCACCCCCTCTATGGGTCTATCCTAGGAGCAAAAACAGTAAAAAGATATTATACAATGACGGCTACAACCCCGACCCGGTTGTGCGGCCATACAAATAATTATTACATCAATTTACAAATTTACATGGATTGAAAGAAAAGAAAACTCTCGTCTCACAACCCCCGGCTATTCACCCGCGACAATCCAATGAATTCATATACACATTCCAGCAACATTACAGATCACAGATTTGTATAATCCCCACTAATCGACATATAGCGATTAGCAGACGTTCAATACAAATATCATATTACAGAAAAACCCGTCAGCTTAAGTATTTTAGAAGTTCGATCAAAAATACGGATTTATAGGCCCCAAACACAAAATTTTCGTTCTGGAAAATCTGGGCAGAAAATACATATTCCAAAAATCCCAAAATACCCCACTGAACAAACTGCAATCAAAATTTCCCACTGCCGAGTCAACTTGGCCGAGGAACCGCGGCGGGAGCACGCTCCCGCCGCGTTTCCGCGGCGCTTTGATCGGTTCAGTGGACGAAATTTTGGCAGTTTGTTATAAAAACCCTGAGCCGAATTTTAAGCTATGATTTATCATTTTTCGAACACAGGAAAAATTCGACAGCAAGCATGATATCGGGGTTCATTTCAGGACTTTTTCTTTGATCGATCTTCTAGCTACTTTGCTAACATGTTAGATAAAATTTAACTAGGCTCTGATACCACTGTAAGTCCATGCTACCTCTCCCGGTACTTTCGGGCATGCGGAATTTGGTGAAAAACAATTTTTCTAGAGGTGGTAACATGGACTCAAAACCGGATCTTTGTTAAACTTCTAACTAACAACCTAACTAGGAGTTGTTAACTACTCGGTTAGGGGGTTATACCTTTCTTTCTTGATCTCCTTCGTCTTCAAGCCTCGATGGTTGTCCGGATCGGCTTCACTCCGTCGTCTCCATGCGCCGAAGATAGATCCACCTCGAAAGCTTCTACCTTTGGCTTCTTCTTTGATCTTTGAAGAAACTAGTTCACTTGGTTTGCTAAACCTTGTGAACTAGAGTGACTAGAGAAGAGTGTGTTTGGATTTTCTCTATGGTTCTTGGTTCTCAACACATGAGACAAGTGAACCATAGACTAAGAGAGGGAGAGCAAGAGGAAGGAGATGAGAGCTCAAGAACTCAAGAGAGAGAATGAGAATGATAGAATGAGAAAGACTTTTCTCTCTTGGCTCTCATAATCCAAAACCATCATCACAAAAATAGTAATCAAGTATTGTGTAAATGGTTTAAGCTACAATAGCCATATCATTTCATGCACTCATTTCTCACAAGAGAAACAAGCAAGTAAAAAGTCTTTGCCATGAAATGATAGCCATTGTCATCATGATGGTCAACTAGTCAAACCTAGTCAACCGGTCAACAAAGTCAACAAGTCAACAAAGTCAACCCCTCAACAACCATGTCACCATAATACTTAATTAATATTATTGTTAATCATATATCATATTCTCATTTGGGTTGAGCAAAAAGTCAATAGTCAACGGTCAACGGTCAACAACCGTAATAAGAATCCTCTGCCTCTGTCTCTCAGTCAACTGTGCATAAACACCCGCATCCGCGTTCCGAGGAACACGAATACAAACTGGATAAATCCGATCCCAATACGTACACTAGGATCTGGCTTAAACCAAAGCCCGCTAGTGTAAACTGTCCGGACACTGTACGTGCATAAGTGCACGGATGTGACCGAACCCTGTCGCAAAACCATGCGACCTGTCGCAAAACCATGCGACCTCTACTCTTTTGCCTAAAGGAGAATAGCTTTCTGTGTGGGACTCTAAAGACTCGACACTACGCTGGCAGTGGGTTTAACCACAGACCGCAAGCGGCACTAGCTGTGCGTAACGATCCCCAGGTAGAAGCCGACAAGAAGACTGACGAGGTGAAACCCATCTGAACTCCTACTGAGCCTGAATGTGACAATCTCCGTACAGTCCGGTCTGTTCTTCTGATACATCGCATGGCGGGCCTAGGGGGCGGTAAACGTCAGTCCCCTAATAGCGGTACAAGTCATGTCGGAGTGAAGCCCAAAACACCCTGAGATAACACTGGAAGCCTACCAGTATATCTCGATTGCCCTGGCCAGGGACTACTCGTGTAATGGCTCTCCTAGACACAGCGCGATGTCAACCCCCAATACTGGGAGAGACGAATCCTGTCTAACCGTCACTGCCTCCAAGTGCTTCGGGACTGTACCCAACTACTACCTGTTTGCACGACTCCTTTGAGCCGTGGTCGGGTAGTAATCAAAGTACAGTGGGAACACACTCGAGGCGAAGTGACAGTGTCAAGTCAGCGGACTAAGCTGTACTCATGTCACCTGGGAACTGATAACTGACGATAGGTATAATACCAACCGGTCAGTTCCCGACGAGTCCTGTCCACTGTACTCGTAACCTAACGAGCACCCGTATACTATCTCAAGTACGACGTACTGATGGCTGTGGGACAGACCATCTCCCACACTGGGATGAGAAGCGCATACGCTAGTCTACTCCGGAGTATCGATGCCCTGTCTCGTTAGTCCTGCGACTAGGGACCTGTATAAGGATGTGCTTCTAGATTACCCTGCCCCCACTAGTGTGACTGCCATCACAACGCTGGTAATCATGCAAAGATCCTAAGGGCTCCACTAATGTGTATAGGTGATATACTAAAATAAACACATGTACACATTGAAGTAGAAACAAACCAAGTAGCATACTACTATATTGAGCAAGATTGTTTATACAAGATGAATATCCCAAGCTTCCATTAAGTAATATACAAACTAGTATGATACAGTAATGGCCTCTAGGGCATATACACTAACAGCTAGTGTGTAGTTTAGCCAAGATCCGTATTTTGTAGTCCATGTTACCTAAACCCTAAAAATCGTTTTTCACCGTTTCCGCAAGCCCGAAAGAACCGGGAGAGGTAACGTGGACTTACAGTAGTATCAGATCCTAACTAAACACACCCTAGTATGTTAGCAAAGTATCTAGAATTTCGACCGGACAAAAAACCGCGAAACACCCCGGAAAATCCTAGTTTCTGCCGATTTTTATTTCTGCTCTAAAAATAATAAATCATGTCTTAAAAATTGGCTCAGGCTTTTTAATGAACAGGCAAGATAAACGATCCATCGAACCAACCAACTCACCGCGGTTCCGTGGCCGAGTTGACTCGGCCGTGGATCGTTTCTCCTGCAGTTTACTTCTGGTGGTGTTTTGTGATTTTTGAGATGGTTTGTTTCTGCCCAGAATTTCCAGAGAACAACTTTGTTTTTGGGGTAGTTACAAATCCGTATTTTGGTTGATTTTCTGTTGACTTTGGCTAATGGGTTGTATCTGTAATGTTATATATGTATTGAACGTCTGTTAATTGCTATACGTCGATTAGTGGGGGTTATACATATCTGTGATCTGTGATGTTGATGGTATGTGTATATGAATTCGTTAGATTGTCGCGGATGAATAGCCGAGGGGAATTGTGAGATGAGAGTTTTGTTTATCTTTCAATTCTTGTAATATGTAAATTTGATGTAATATTATTTGTATGGCCGCACAACCGGGATGGGGTTGTAGCCGTCATTGTATAATTTCTTTTAACTGTTTTTGCTTCTAGGATAGACCCAAGGTGGGGTGCATAAACTACCGGGTATCTCGAAGTGCCGAGTGGCCTACTCACGTCGTTGAGGGAGGTTTCTTCGGTTCGGGAACTTGGCGGGTAGTTTGCCGCACCCGTAGGATTCTAGGGTGGGGTATTGGCTATTCATCACGACCGTGTAATCCGCTTTTCGTTACAGGCTCAAACGGAATATGGATTCCTAGTATATCCAATGTATTCATCTGTGATCTGGAATGGCTATCATTGCTATATATCTATATATGATATTTATTTAGGCGTTGCTTATGTTTTCCATCCGCGCTAGTCCAGCCCCCGCTCTGTCGTTAGTTAAGTAACCTAACGGGTGATGACAGGACCCTGTGGCGAATGCGGATGGCATAAGCGTACATCATATTTTCGTTGTTTTCTGCAATGGTAGGATTAAATGACGGGACGCATTAAAATTAATGCAAGAAAATAAACCAAGTAAAAGTCGTTGGAACACTTTCAAAACCACTCGGTTCTTTTCAAAAACCAACTTTTAAATGCGGAGCTTGAGCCACTCCTTTTAAAAGCTATCTCGTTCCATCGATTATATCAAGTTCACTACGTTCACGGTTTCGCCAAAACCATTCGTAGCCCTCCATCATTTCAGTTAAATATTCGGTAGTATTCAAGCTATGTATTTTGACCTCACGCCAAGGCATAGTGATTGGTAGCTGCCGGATATTTATCTGTTGCATAGATAGAATGCGTTGGTTTGTCGTACTGCCATTTTGGCCTACGTCAAGGGTAGGTACGGGTGGGTTCAAATTAACCTGGATAATGATGGGAAGAACTTGACATGTGACTTATGACATTTTGACCTCACGCTAAGGTCATAAGAGCATGGGGCAAAAATCCACATCGGGAGTTTCAAAAGAACTGAAACTTGCTAGCGTTGCATACCATTTGGAGTGTGATGATTTTGGTAGGATTCCTTCAGTTTTGTCACGCGATGATATTTGGATCCCGATCCTACTGTGAGTATATGCTACTCCTCGGGAAATTTCTCACTTAACGATCAATGCTATAAACCTAGTAGGTGTCTAGAATGGTGTTAGCGGAGCTATGCCCCCAGGGAAAAGAGATTATTTAATTAATGAACTTCGCGAAAGCGTTGGAAAACCTCCCTCGAAGTACCGACACTGGCCTGGCTGAACGGTTAAGCAACTATTGTACGGTGAGATTGATCCTGACTAATTCTTCCTTTATGGTTTGAAGAGGGATTCGAGAGACAGTGGGAGCCATCCTATTTAGACAAACTAAAAACCACTCTAAACTTACAAGAGCATCATGCTAAAGTGTTTCTTCTCTCTTTCCTAATTGCACCGACCAATCAACATGACCGGACTAAAGTTATTACTAGATAAAAACATACTGACAGGGCCAAACTATAAAGAGTGGCTCAGGAATGTCAAAATGGCAATCACTTACGACAAGTTGGGGTATCTCCTTACCACCAAAGCTCCCCCTGTCCAAGGTCCCACCTCCAGCATCGTGGATATAGAAATCCGTAAGACATGGGAGATCGATTGCGCGAAGGCCAAGTGCCTCGTGCTTGCCTCTATGGATAATGAACATCAGAGGGGGCACGAGAATATGGACTTGGAATCCATATTTATTCATACAAAAGAACTGTATGGAGAGCAGTCTCGTATCGCAAGATACGAAGTGTCGAAGAAGCTGTTTTCGGCAAGATTGGCCATCGGATCATCGGTAGCGGAACACGTGCTTAAGATGATTGGCTTCATTGAAGAGCTCGCGGACCTTGGGACCACGTTAGAGAACGAGCTCTATACGGACTTGATTCTCCAGTCCCTTCGTTCCACTTACACCCAGTTTATCCTGAAGTTCAACTTGCAAGGAAAAGAGGTTGAACTTCCGGAGCTCCTCAACATGTTGAAGAGTGCAGAGGGCACCCTACAGAAAGGTAAGGAAACATCCACTTTGTTTATAGGAGGATTTTCCTCTTCTAAGTCCAAGGCGAAAGCCAAGGGAAAAAAGAAGAAAGCCCCCGCCAAACCAAGGGGTGGTGTTAGTAAAGTGGATACGAAGGGAAAGGCAAAGGCAACAAATGTAGCGGGAAAGCTTGTCGGAAAGGAAGAATGCTTTTACTGTCACAAGAGTGGACACTAGAAAAAGGATTACTGGGCTTGGAAGGCCAGAACCCAGGATCTGAAGCAAGTTGCGGCTTCAGCTTCAGGTGTGTATGTTATTGAAAACTGTCTATCAATAAACTCTACTTCCTGGGTATTGGATACCGGATCAGGATCTCATATCTGTAATTCTTTGCAGGCTCTGAGAAAGCGTAGGGTTTTGAAGGCAGGTGATATGACCCTCAGAGTTGCAAACGGAGCTGGCATGGATGCTGAGTCCGTAGGGGACTATCACCTGGGGTTGTCAGATGGACACGTTTTGGTTTTGCGTGATTGTTATTTTGTACCCAATGAAACCTGTAATATCATATATGTATCTTTATTATCTAAAGTAGGTTATGAATTTGCATTTGTAAGTAATGTTGTGAACATTCACCTTAATCAAGTTTTGATTGGGTCGGGTACATTAAACAATAGTATATACGTATTAAACCAACCACAGATTTTCAATGTCCAGAATACACACAAAAGAAAGTCTCCAGAAATCAATCATGCTTTCTTATGGCATTGTAGACTGGGTCACATCAATGAGAGAAGGTTGACGAAGTTACATACAGAAGGATATTTGGATTCATTCGAATATCATTCATATGCAACTTGTCAATCCTATCTCAAAGGAAAGATGACAAAGACTCTGTTCACTGGACACGGGGTAAGAGCGAGCGAGCTCTTGGGGCTCATACACAGCGATGTGTGCGGTCCAATGTCTATACACGCGCGAAGCGGTTATCTTACTTCATTACTTTTACGGATGATTTTTCAAGGTTCAGATATGTCTTCTTAATGAAGCATAAATCTGAAGTCTTTGAAAAGTTCCAGGAATACAAGAATGAAGTAGAAAAACAAACAGGCAAAAGTATTAAGACACTAAGATCTGATCGAGGTGGTGAATACTTAAGTGCCGAGTTCCTGGATTACTTAAAAGAGAATGGAATTCACTCTCAGCTTACTCCTCCATACACTCCGCAACATAACGGTGTATCGGAGAGACGGAACCGAACCCTATTGGATATGGTATGTTCTATGATGAGTAACGCTGAGTTGCTGCGATCATTCTAGGGATATGCGCTAGAATCAGCTGCATACCTTTTGAACCGAGTTCCAACTAAGACTGTGCCTACCACACCATATGAGTTATGGAGTGGGAAGAAACCCTATCTTCAATATCTAAAGATCTGGAGATGTCCAGCTTTTGTCAAAAAGCAGCATGCGGTCAAACTCGAGGCACGCTCAGTACTGTGCAAGTTTGTGGGATACCCAAAGAACTCCAGGGGGTATCTCTTCTATCACGCAGAGGAACAAAAGGTCTTTGTTTCTCGTAATGCCCACTTTCTGGAACACCAGTTCTTAGAAAAGGAAATTAGTGGGAGCGCGATAGAGCTGGAAGAAATTCCAGAACCACAGACTATTACTGAAAGCTTAGCAGAACCAGAAGGTTCGAAAGAACAGGACATTCCTACGCCGCTCCGCAGGAGTAGTAGGCAATCTCATCCGCCCGAGAGATACTACGGTTATCTCATAGACGGGAATAGAGAGGATTGCATCATTGATTATGATGAGCCCACTACCTTCCAGCAGGCCATTCAGAGCGTTGACTCGGTAAACTGGCTGGATGCAATGCGGACCGAAATGGAGTCCATGTACACCAACAAAGTATGGACGTTGGACGTTGCTCCAGATAGGGTAAAACCCGTAGGATGCAAGTGGATCTTCAAAAGGAAGATTGGTGTAGATGGACAGGTTGAGACCTATAAAGCTAGGCTTGTTGCAAAGGGTTTTCGTCAAAGACCTGGTTTGGACTATGACGAAACCTTTTCTCCAGTGGCTATGCTGAAATCCATTCGGATCCTTCTTGCCATCGCTGCCTTCCACGATTATGAAATCTGGCAGATGGACGTAAAGACCGCTTTTCTAAATGGAAATTTAGAGGAGTGTGTCTATATGGACCAGCCAGAGGGTTTCATTAAGAGTGGGAGCAGCGGAAAGGTGTGCAAGTTGCTTAAGTCCATTTATGGACTAAAGCAGGCATCGCGGAGTTGGAACATCTGTTTTGATGAGACGGTCAAAGAATTTGGCTTTATCAAAAATCTAGATGAACCATGTATCTATAGTAGATTTGTAGCAAGAACTGTCGTGTTCCTCGTTTTATACGTGGATGACATTCTCTTGATAGGAAATGACATTCCTTTGCTACAATCTGTCAAAGGATTCTTGTCGCACAGGTTCTCCATGAAAGACCTGGGTGATGCCTCTTACATTCTGGGGATCCGGATCCATCGTGATAGATCCAAGAGGATATTAGGACTTTCACAGTCCAGGTACATCGACACCATACTGAAAAGATTCAATATGGAAGATTCCAAGCGTGGTAATCTACCGGCTTGTCACGGGATCACCCTTTCCAAAGAGATGTCTCCTAAGACTGATTTGGAAAGGGATCGCATGTCTATTATACCCTACGCTTCTGCGGTAGGATCTATAATGTATGCGATGTTGTGTACCAGACCAGATGTTGCTTACGCACTGAGTATGGTAAGTCGGTATCAGTCAAACCCTGGGAAGAAGCACTGGATGGCGGTAAAGAACATTCTCAACTACCTGAGAAGGACTAAGGAGATGTTCTGGGTCTATGGCGGAAAAGACCTCCAGATTGAGGCCTTTGCTGACTCCAGCTTCCAAAGTGACAAGGATGATTCCAAGTCCATGTCGGGTTTTGTCTTTACCCTCAATGGAGGGGCGGTGTGTTGGAAGAGTTCCAAAAAGGAAACCGTTGCTGACTCGACTATGGAAGCGGAATATATCGCTGCATCTGATGCCGCAAAAGAATCCGTCTAGATAAGGAAGTTCTTGAAAGAACTTCAGGTGGTTCCGTCCATTGTTGATCCAATACCTCAGTATTGCGACAACAACGGGGCTATAGCTTTAGCGAAGGAACCCAGGTCCCATCAGAAATCCAGACACATCTTGAGGCGGTATCACCTGATCAGGGAGATCGTGGATCGCCAGGAGATCGAGGTTCGGAGGGTTGCTTCAGAAGATAACACTGCAGATCCACTCACGAAGGCCTTACCCCAGACTCAGTTCGAGCGGCTGATCGAGATGATAGGTCTTCGATATGCCAGTACATTGCCTTAGTGCAAGTAGGAGATTGTTAGTGTATATGCCCTAGAGGCCACTACTGTATCATACTAGTTTGAATATTACTTAATGGAAGCTTGGGATATTCAAAGTTGTATAGACAATCTTGCTCGAAATGGTAGTATACTACTTGGTTTGTCTCTGCTTTAATGTGTACATGTGTTTCCTTTAGTGCATCACCTATACACATTAGTTGTGCCCTTAGGATCTTTGCTTGATTACCAGCGGTGTGATGGCAGTCACACTTGTGGGGGCTGGGTAATCTACAAGCACATCCTTATATACACGTCCCTGGTCGTGGGATTATCGAGACAGGGCATCGATACTTCGGAGTAGACTAGCGTATGCGCTTCTCATCCCAGCACGGGAGACGGTTTGTCCCACAGCCGTCAGTACGTCGTACTTGAGATAGTATGCGGGTGCTCGTTAGGTTACGAGTATACTGGACAGTACTCGTTGGGAACTGTTGGTTGGTACTATACCTATAGTCAGTTATCAGTTCCCAGGTAACATGAGTACAGCTTAGTCCGCTGACTTAACACTGTCACTTCGCCTCGAGTGTGTTCCCACTGTACTTTGATTACTACCCTACCACGGCTCAAAGGAGTCGTGCAAACAGGTAGTAGTTGGGTGCAGTCCCTTAGCACTTGGAGGCAGTGACGGTTAGACAGGATTCGTCTCTCCCGGTATTGGGGGTTGACATCGCGTTGTGTCTAGGAGAGCCATTACACAAGTAGTCCCTGGCCAGGGCAAGCGAGATATATTGGTAGGTTTCCAGTGTTATCTTAGGGTGTTCTGGGCTACACTCCGACACGACTTGTACCGCTATTAGGGGACTGACGTTTACCCACCCCTAGGCCCGCCATGCGATGTTATCAGACGAACAGACCGGACTGTACGGAGATTGTCACATACAGGCTAAGTAGGAGTTCAGATGGGTTTCACCTCGTCAGTCTTCTTATCGGCATCTACCTGGGGGCTGTTACGCACAGCTCTTGCCGCTTGCGGTCTGTGGTTAAACCCACTGCCAGCGTAGTGTCGAGTCTTTAGAGTCCCACACAGAGGGTTATTCGCCTTTGGGCAAAACAGAGTAGAGGTCGCATGGTTTTGCGACAGGGTTCGTTCACATCCGCGCACTTGTGCACGTTTGGCGTCCGGACAGTCATTACTAGCGGGCTCTGGTTTGAGCCGGATCCTAGTATATGTTTTGGGGTTAGTTTATCTCATAGTATTCATGTTCCTCGGAACACAAATGCGGGTGTGTATGCACAGTTGATTGAGGCGGAGGAAGAGAATTTTCATTAGGGTTTCGGAACGGGTATGTATGCACAGTTGACAGTTGTCTTTTTCCAAACCCTAATGGATATATGAAATATCAATTAATAATATTAATTAAATGAAATTGTGTCATGGTTAGGGTTGTTGACTTGTTGACCAAGGTTGACTAGTTGACCATGTTTGAAACATTGACCATTATCATTACTTTTCAAGATGCTCTTTGATCTTTGCAAAAAACATTTAATGTGATATGATAATGGTCTCATCAAACCAACCATCACCTTTTTCATTTTGGATTAATATTATTAATTAGTTAATTCACATATATTGTTATGGTTGTAAAAACCATTCTCATTCTCTCATAACCATTCTCTCTCTTCTTTTCATCTTCCTCCTCCTCTAGTTCAAGGAAAAACATTCTCATGAGTTGAGAAACCTTTCCTTGGAGATAAAACACCCAAAACCACTCTCTACTCATCCTAAGGTTGAAGGTCTAGCAAGCCGGAGACTTTAGTTTTCTCAAGTTCGAGAAAGGAGCTCAAGGTAGAAACCCTCAGGTGGATCCATCTTCGGCAAGAGAAGGCGACGAGGAGAGAACCATCCGACCACTACAAAGAGTCCAAGAAGAAGGAGTTCAAGTGAGGTATAACCCCAAACTGATTAGATAAATCTCTAGTTAGGTTGCTAGTGTGTAGTTTAGCCAAGATCCGTATTTTGTAGTCCATGTTACCTAAACCCTAAAAATCGTTTTTCACCGTTTCCGCAAGCCCGAAAGAACCGGGAGAGGTAACGTGGACAAGAACAATATATATGCAATAATAAAAGGCATCCCCAAGCGGGAGCTAGCTCTTCGTCAATCGACGGTCACAACCACACAAACAATATAATATACAACGCCGAAGGGCGAGGATCAAAACTCAAAAGAAAACTCATAATAACATGAAAACCGTAATACTGCTACACGCGACTCCAAGGTCGAAATAATACATCACTAGTGTCTAAGTCTGAAACAATATACAAGTTTTGGTTGATGGAATTCTAGATACAAAGGAATAATACAAGTAAAATGGTGGTTCTTGATGCAAAAGAACCCACCTAACCAATGCAATTCACCCGCAAGGAAGCAGCGTGCCAGAAATGCCGCTATGGAACCTGTACGACAAAACCTGCAAGAACTGTGGCACAACGGTCTGTGATAGACACAGTATATAGTATATATGATATATTATATAGGCGTTACTTATGTTTTACACCCGCGCTAGCCCTGCCCCGCTCTGCCGTTAGTTACCTAACCTAACGGAGGTAACTAACGGTGCACGAGGGGACATCGAGGCGAATGCGGATGGCATAAGTGTACGTCGTATTTATCTGTGATGTTTAGGTACTTAAATGATGGGACTTCATTAATGTGATTAATGAAATAAAAGAAACCTAAAGATGTTGTAGAATCGAATTTCAAAATAAAACAGGTAGCTACAGTTCTTGCTTTGCACAGCGGTATATATGATATATCCTGCTCCTTATTCGATGAGGAAAGGACCGAGATCCCTTCACCGGGAGTGACTCCTTTAGCAATAACTGGCAGATGCTACACACTCGGTTTGTCTTTTGATTGATTTTAAGAGTTTTTGCTTTGCACAGTGATATATATGATATATCCCGCACCTTATTCGATGAGGAAAGGACCGACGATCCCTTCACCGGGAGTGACCCCTTTAGCAAAACTAGATAAAAGCCTAAAAAACGCTCCATTTCTAAATTCATTCGATCCTACAACGATATCAAGTTCATTACGCAATAGGTTTTCAGAAAAACCTGTCGTAGCCCTCCGTCATTTCAGTTAAGTCCTGCTTAGTATTCGTGCTGCGTTTGTTGACCTTGTCAAGGCGCAGTGTGCGGTAGCTAACCAGTATTTATCTGCTTATGCATATGATGCAGATTGGGTTAGGGTAGTCGTGCGGCCTTTTGACCTTGTCAAGGGTCGTGCGGGTGGGTTTGATTCAATCAAGTAATGACGGGTTGAACTTGACTTGCGGTCTATGGTTTGTTGACCTTGTCAAGGTCATAGATCGTTCGGGGCAAAATATTATCGGGAATTTCAAGTGTTGAAATTTGCAATGAGATTGCATACCTTCTATGAGATAGTTGGATCCCGATACCCGCTGCGAGTAATTGTTACTCCTAGGAGAGTTTTACACATTACAATTAGCCGATCAAGTAGGTGTCTAGAAAGGTGTCAACGGGGTTACGCCTCTGGGAAAACAAGGTTTACATTAATTAGGTTCGTGCGAAAGCACGGGGGACCTCCCTCAAAGTACCGACACTGGCCTGGCTGAAAGATTGGCGAACTTGTAGTGTGTAATTAATCCCGGCTAGTCTTTCCTTTTAGGGTTTGAAGGAATATTTGATAAAAACAGTGGGAGCCATCCTGATTAGATAAAATAATAACCAATCTATTCTTGCAAGAGCGCACGCTGTGTGTTTTCTTCTCTCTCTCTCGAGGTAGCGACCATATCACGCCTTAATCAAGATAATAAAACGGATATATTGACCGAACCCGCTTGTTATACTGAGCTGGGGAACGTTGGTCCCGCTCCAACTTATAAATGTTATAAGACAGAGCAGGAAATTGGGGAATACCAAGATTCCCATGCCACCCAAACAAAGAAAGTGCATGTTGATGCATCATCTTCGGGTGTGTTCGTTACACAGAACTGTTTCTCAATGTCCTCTACGTTCTGGGTATTTGATACCGGATCAGGATCCCAGATATGTAATTTATTATATAGGGCTACAGAAAGATAGAGAACTGAGAACGGGTGATAAGTTTCATGAGGCAGAAAACGGGGCAAGTGTTGCAGCCAAGTCTGTTGGTCACTGTCACCCTGTATTACCAATACATTGATTCTGAACGAATGTTATTAGATACCGAACCTGATATGCAAAATCATATCAATCTCTTTATTAGTAAAGAAAGGATATAATTTTGTATTGTTGGATAATATTTTGAACATTTCCTATATCAAAAGTTTATCGGTTCAGGAACGTTATCTAAAAGCATTGATGTTCTAAATCAAATTACAGTTCTTAGTATACGGAACACACAAAAGAGGAAGAGTTCAGAAATGAACGGATCCTTCTTGAGGTATTGTAGACTAGGTCATATCGATACGACCCGACTAGCTAAGTTACATATAGATGCATATTTAAACTAGTTTGAATTTACATCTTGTGAAACATGCCAGTCATGTCACAGAGATAAGATGACCATAGCTCAGTTTATTGGAAACAGAGAAAGAGTTAGTGAACTCTTGGGATTGATACATGTTGATGTATGTAAGGTCCCCGGTCTACACATGCCAAGACCGGTTCTTTGTACTTCATTACATTCTCTGATAATCTCTCAAGATTCAGACATATGTTCCTGTTGAAACACAAGTCCGAGCCTTTTGAGATATTCACAGAATATAAGTTAGAAGTAGAGAACCAATACGGGTATAACTATTGTGTCCTTTGATGAGATCAAGGAGGAGAATACCGGAGCACGGAAATCCTGGTCTATTCTAATGGAGAATGAGATTCTCTCTCAGCATTACTCCTCCGTATACACCATAGCACGATGGTATATCGGGGCGGAGCAATCACACCATATGTGATAAGGTGTGCTCTATGATGAGTACTACTGAGTTACCTATTTCCTTTTGGGAGTTATGCACTTATGAAGTTGCATACCTATTGAATAGGGTTCAAATCAAATCAGTTGCCTACCACTTCATATGTGATATGGAAAGGGAAGAGCCCATATCTTAAGTTAGTTAAGATTTGGGGTTGTCCAGCCTATGTCTGAAAAGCAAAATACGGACAAGCTCGAGGCAAGATCTGTTATGTAGAACTGGAAATGTTCCAGCTATACAAACTACAGCTGATGATTTGGTAGAACCGAAGGATTCAATAGTAACCAACGAACCTCAGCCTCTCCGCCGATCTAGCAGGGTTCCTCACCCACCTGAGAGATACTTCGGTTTCTCTATGACAGTGGGAGCGAGGAATGCATCATGAGATGATGACCCAACTAGTTTCGAGCTGGCCATCAAGAGTGGGACTCTGTAAAAATGGCTGGATGCTTAGCGATCTGAGATGGAATCCTTATACACCAACAAAGTATGGACTTTAGTTGCTATATCTGAAGGGTTAAATCCCCATCAGGAGCAAGTATATCTTGAGAAGATTACTTGGTGTACATGGAAAAGTTGAGACTTTCAAAGCTAGACTTGTTAAAGGTTTGCATCATTGACCAGGTATGGATTATGTTGAAACCTTTTCTAAGGATCTATGCTTAAATCCATCCAGATCCTACTTTCCACGGCTACATACCATGACTACGATATCTGGCGGTTGGGTGCCATGACTGCTTTTCTAAATGATGTTTTGGAAGAAAGCGTCTATAAGTACACAGCCAGAGGGCTTCGTAGACAGTAGGAGCAGCGGAAACATGTGCAAGATGTTTTATATGATAAAGCAGGCATCGCGGAGTTGGAACGTCTGTTTTGATGTAGTAGTCAAAGAGTTTGACTTCATCAAAATGGTAGATGAACCTTGTATACACAAAAAGGTAGTAGGGACTATGGTGGTGATCCTCGTAGAGTACGTGGATGACATACTCTTGATAGGGAAGAAGTTTCCTATGCTACGCTCGGTCAATCTCTGCTTATCACAATGATTCTCCATATAGGATCAAAGTGATACCTCTTAAATCCTGAGTTTTCATCTATGAGATAGATGTTATTTGGGTGTTAGAATACTCACTAGCTGTAGTGAGATGGTATCAATTGATCCTGGGGAGAATCACTGGAAGGGTTCCAGGGTGATAAAGACGACTGAATGTCAGTCACAGGCATTGTCTTTACCCTCAGTAAAGGGACGGTATGTTGGAAGAGTTCCAAGCTAGATACCGTGGCACACTAGACGATAAAGGCTGGATACATCGCTACTTAAGATGCTACCAAAGAGGCAGTCTGGGTGTATATTAGTTCATGAGATGAACTTCGTTCCTCCCATTGTGTGACAACGGAGTTGTGGCTTATGCCAAGGAACACCCGTCCCATCAGTGATCCAGACATATTCTAAGGCAGTATCACCTGATCATGGAGATGGCTGATCTCCAAGGTGATCGAGGTTAGGAGAGCTGACTCAGAGGATAACACGGCGGATCCACTCACGAAGGCCTATTCCCAGAGAGAGACTTTTATGGGATGGTTGAGTATGAGATACTACAACCACTGCTACAGATGGCCCTAGTGCAAGTGGGAGATTGTTAGTTATATGTATGCCCTAGAGGCCATTACTGTACATAGGATGTATATTGTAGTGGATGCTGGGACATATATAGGGAGGACTTTCTTGCTCGACATGATAGTATGCTATCTGGTTACTCTTTACCTTAACGTGTATACTGATTGTCTCTCTGTTACTTGTTGGTAAAGCCCTTAGGATGTGTACTTGACTACCTGGACTATGATGCGGATCATACTAGTGGGGACATGGTAGTCTATAAGTACATCCTTCAAGGTCCCTAGTCATGGGTGTATCGAGATGGGGCATCGATATACCAAAGTAGACTAGCGTATACCTTCTCGACCCATACAGATGTGTGATGGATGATCCCATATACATTGGTGTTTGACATCAGAGATGATATACGGGTGCTCAGTGGAGACTGGGTACACTGGACGGACTCGCCGAGAACTCCCAGATGGTATTATACCTTACGTCAGATGGCAGTTCTCTGGTGACACTGGTACAGGTTAGTCTGAAGATCCGAGATTGTCATAGAGTCTTGTGTGATTCCCACTGTGCTTTGATTTCCACCTTACCACGTCCAAGAGGGCGTGCAAAACGGTGGTTTTTGGGTACAGTCCCGAATCACATGGAGGCAATGAGCGATAGGAGGGGATTTATCTCTCCCAGTATAGGGAGTTGATGTTGCACTGTGTTCGATTGGCTATAACCGGAAATCCCTGGCCAGGGTTGCTGAGATTTACTGGTAAGTGTTACCAGTAGTTTCTCGAACTGTTATAGACCTCATATCGACACGACTTATCGAGCTATTGGGGTCTGACGTTTACCACCCCTAGGCGAGATATGCGACATATCAGACGAACAGACCGGACTGTACGGTAAGTGTTACTGGTTGGATTCACTGGAGTGTGAGCGGGCTTGCTCGTCGATCTTCTGATCGCTCAATACCCGGGTGGCCGTTGCGTTTAGCAGACCACTTGCAGCTTGTGGGTGATTGATATGATCATCACCTGCTGCCGGCGTATTGACGAGTCTTTAGAGTCCTACACAGTGGTTTCCTGGCTCAAGCGAAACGAAATAGGAGCGCATATGAGATATGTGCGGGACCGAGAATTATACCAGTATGTGATACTATATTCTATTCTCGTGATTTGTATCATTGGTCAGTTATATGTGATATAGCCGGGTTACCGAATCAAGTGTTGATTCGATACATTGATACACTTGATATTAGTCGGTTATATGCGATATGACCGGATCGTTAAATCAAGTGTTGATTTAATGATTTAATGTATAATTATATATTTGATATATTACTTTGCATTAACTAGTATTTGCTCACTTTAAACGGATTTTCTCACTTGAAGTGCACATTGTATATGTGATATATTTTTTGTGCACTTGATTGTATCATGTTTGATGATACATGCATGTTTGGGGGTAAGTTTAGTTTAAACCTTGGTTAAGTAAATGGTTAGGGTTTTGATTTATTTATTCATTTATTTATTTATTTATTTTGGCAAAAAGAGAAATGGTGGCTTGCTTCGTTTTACATTGAAGCTTCATGAAGCTTTGAAAAAGTCTACCATTTTTTGTTTCATGCCTAACCTAATCATTCACCTAACCTTAGTTTACTCTCTACACATAACCATGGTTGCAATATGATAAGTATCATATTATTTTCTATTTTGGAAATACTTATCATATTATCATATTATCTTCTTCTTCTTCTTCATCTTCAACAATGAAGAAACCTTGCAACCATCAATAGCAACTTGAGAAAAAGAGTGAGAAATCCAATTCTAAAGTGAACTCACTTCCTATTTCTTCATCCTCTACCACTTGCCAAGTAGTATAGGGTGTTTTCTTCACAAGTTTCATGACTTGTTGAAGTTGGAGCTTGATCTTCTGTTGCCTCGACGTAGATCATCTTCGGCATCGAAGTCGACGACCTAGCCCGCCCATTTCTCCGATGAAGCCGACGCTAGAGCCTGGGATCCGATGATCGCAGCGAGGGGACTTCATCACGGAGCTATGGAGGTGGAGGACCGGATCTACAAAGTTTGTATTTTCGTTCACTTCTTAGTTAAGCAGTTAACTAGTTGCTTGTTTCGCCTAAAATTCTAGTTAACGATCTAGTCTAGGGTTTCTCGGCACCGTAAAATTTGAAATTGGCGTGGTTAATGCCTTGTGAGACCTCATTAGTGTGCCTAGGAACCCTACAGTGGTATCAGAGCCTAGCTAGAGCCTTAGGCGATGCGTAGACGGAGTTAGAAGTCCGATCGAACCGAAACCCTAATTCAAAGTTGCTCTCTGTACATTTTTTGAAAACGGGGATTTTTTAGAATTAGAATTATGCAGAAAACCATGCAGGAATTTCTAAGAATTACTGTGAAGCCCGAGCACCTGAATCGATAATTACGCGGCGGAATCGCGCCATGTGCATGCATAATGCGGCGGTTCCGCGGCCACTTGGTCTCTTCAGACAATCATTTCTGCACAGTAATTCTTATATTTTGTTGCTGTATTTTCTGGGAATTTTTAAATCTGACTCAAGAGTTGAGTTTTCTGGGTTGTATTGGGGACTCGGTGTTTCGATCGGATTTTCTAATTTTGTCTGTGTGTTTTTTCCGGGTAATTTTGGAATATGTTAAAAAGTTCGACCGGATATAAATACCCACCTTTTCCCCTGTCGGGAAATTTCCAAGTGTTGGATCTTTCTGTGGTTTAATAACGTTCTAAGTAGTGCAAGTAACGCGATGGTCCCTCTAGAAGACAACAAACCTTAACTCGATTATGTGACCGTCTTGAACTGCCCTTTGAACCTTACGGTTTGGGGCAGTACGGCGTGCCACATGTGAGGCGTTGGCTTGACCCTTCTACGGCTGGACCGTTGGTACTGTGGCATGAAATGTATGTTTTTAAACTTATATCATGTGTTGATCTGTTTCGGGAAACTTGGGTGTTTGATTGTTCGATCGGAAAATTTAACATTTTCTATTTATTTGGAATGGGATACAATAATTGGAATTCACAAGTAGTTATGAGATAACTGAATGAATGTTATAAACATAGCAGTTTAGTCTCACTTGATCGGTTGCCATGGAATTTTGATGTGATCAAAAGTCCGTCGCAATCACGTAGCGTACGCGGATACTCGCCAGGTAAACTTAATAGACAGCTACACCCCATAGCCCCGACCAAGTGACTGTAGGAGAACCCCGTCGCCGAAAGCATCCGTCCGGGTGCTCGCGGCAGCGGTGTTCCGCCTTGGTGCACTTCGTCGACGGTATCAGGGGTGTGGCCGCCTACTAAAGTTTGCGACGAGCATTCGATCTGGATGCCGGGAATCTTGTTGAATTGCCCAACTTTGTATTTAAAAGTTTTTTCAATTTTGAGACTAAAATGCGGGGTTTATAATTGTTAGGCATGTGATGTCTAAGGTATTCATATGGTTAGGCATGCGATGTCTAAAGAGTTTGCGGATTCCAACTGTTGTAGTTTTACAATTTCTTTTCTGTGACCGTAAGTGTAATATGTGATATCGCCGGTTTCGCTGCTATATGTCAACGACAATTGGGATACGCATGTTTACTTACGTTGATGACATGTGTTGTTATGTGTTGCTGGATATGTTATATTGGATCGTCGTGTTTGAATAGCCGGGGTTTTTATGTGAGATGAGTGTTTTTCCTTTCATTCATGTAAAAACTTGTATGTAATATTCTTTTATTGGGGCACTTCCAGGTTGCGGAAGATGTCACCTTTTGTATATTATTTACTTTTCCGCACTAGGATAGACCCAAGGAGGGGAGCACAAGTAACCGGGTTCTAGGGTCCAGTGGGAGACCATCTCGAGGAGTCGAGTCCGGGTCTCCTAACCCTAGAATTGGTAGGGTTGCTTGCCGCTCTCGTAGGGGTCTAGGGGTGTGGGTTTGGCTATTCATCGCGACCGTGGAATCCGTGTTTTATACTGGCTCGTATTGAAAACACGGACGTCCTAGTATATCCAATATTTTATATGATATTTTCTGCTGCGATATCTGTGATGTGATCATGTGATGTTCTGTGATAGATACAGTATATAGTATATATGATATGTTATATTGGCGTTACTTATGTTTTACACCCGCGCTAGCCCTGTCCCGCTCTGCCGTTAGTTACCTAACCTAACGGTGCACGAGGGGACATCGAGACGAATGCGGATGGCATAAGTGTACGTCGTATTTATCTGTGATGTTTAGGTACTTAAATGATGGGACTTCATTAATGTGATTAATGAAATAAAAGAAACCTAAAGATGTTGTAGAATCGAATTTCAAAATAAAACAGGTATCTACAGTTCTTGCTTTGCACAGCGGTATATATGATATATCCTGCACCTTATTCGATGAGGAAAGGACCGAGATCCCTTCACCGGGAGTGACTCCTTTAGCAATAACTGGCAGATGCTACACACTCGGTTTGTCTTCTGATTGCTTTTAAGAGTTTTTGCTTTGCAAAGTGATATATATGATATATCCCGCACCTTATTCGATGAGGAAAGGACCGACGATCCCTTCACCGGGAGTGACTCCTTTAGCGAAACTAGATAAAAGCCTAAAAAACGCTCCATTTCTAAATTCATTCGATCCTACAACGATATCAAGTTCATTACGCAATAGGTTTTCAGAAAAACCTGTCGTAGCCCTCCGTCATTTCAAATAAGTCCTGCTTAGTATTCGTGCTGCGTTTGTTGACCTTGTCAAGGCGCAGTGTGCGGTAGCTAACCAGTATTTATCTGCTTATGCATATGATGCAGATTGGGTTAGGGTAGTCGTGCGGCCTTGTTGACCTTGTCAAGGGTCGTGCGGGTGGGTTTGATTCAATCAAGAAATGACGGGTTGAACTTTACTTGCGGTCTATGGTTTGTTAACCTTGTCAAGATCATAGATCGTTCGGGGAAAAATATTATCGGGAATTTCAAGTGTTGAAATTTGCAATGAGATTGCATACCTTCTATGAGATAGTTGGATCCCGATACCCACTGTGAGTAATTGTTACTCCTGGGAGAGTTTTACACATTACAATTAGCCGATCAAGTTGGTGTCTAGAAAGGTGTCAACGGGGTTACGCCTCTGGGAAAACGAGGTTTACATTAATTAGGTTCGTGCGAAAGCACGGGGGACCTCCCTCAAAGTACCGACACTGGCTTGGCTGAAAGATTGGCGAACTTGTAGTGTTTAATTAATCCCGGCTAGTCTTTCCTTTTAGGGTTTGAAGGAAGATTTGATAAAAACAGTGGGAGCCATCCTGATTAGATAAAATAATAACCAATCTATTCTTGCAAGAGCGCACGCTGAGTGTTTTCTTCTCTCTCTCTCCAGGTAGAGACCATATCACGCCTTAATCAAGATAATAAAACGGATATATTGACCGAACCCGCTTGTTATACTGAGCTGGGGAACGTTTGTCCCGCTCCAACTTATAAATGTTATAAGACAGAGCAGGAAATTGGGGAATACCAAGATTCCCATGCCACCCAAACGAAGAAAGTGCATGTTGATGCATCATCTTCGGGTGTGTTCATTACACAGAACTGTTTCTCAATGTCCTCTACGTCCTGGGTATTTGATACCGGATCAGGATCCCAGATATGTAATTTATTATATAGGGCTACAGAAAGGTAGAGAACTGAGAACGGGTGATAAGTTTCATGAGGTAGAAAACGGGGCAAGTGTTTGTTAGTTATATGTATGCCCTAGAGGCCATTACTGTACATAAGATGTATATTGTAGTAGATGCTGGGACATATATAGGGAGGACTTTCTTGCTCGACATGATAGTATGCTATCTGGTTACTCTTTACCTTAACGTGTATACTGATTGTCTCTCTGTTACATGTTGGTAAAGCCCTTAGGATGTGTACTTGACTACCTGGACTATGATGCAGATCATACTAGTGGGGATATAGTAGTCCATAAGTACATCCTTCAAGGTCCCTAGTCGTGGGTGTATCGAGACGGGGCATCGATATACCAGAGTAGACTAGCGTATACCTTCTCGACCCATATAGATGGGCGATGGATGATCCCATATCCATTGGTGTTTGACATCAGAGATGATATACGGGTGCTCAGTAGAGACTGGGTACTCTGGACGGACTCGCCGAGAACTCCCAGATGGTATTATACCTCACGTCAGATGGCAGTTCTCTGGTGACACTGGTACAGAGTAGTCTGTTGACCCGAGATCGTCATAGAGCCTTGTGTGGTTCCCATTGTGCTTTGATTTCCACCTTACCACGTCCAAGAGGGCGTGCAAAACGGTGGTTTTTGGGTACAGTCCCGAATCACATGGAGGCAATGAGCGATAGGAGGGGATTCGTCTCTCCCGGTATAGGGAGTTGATGTTGCGCTGTGTTCGATTGGCTATAACCGGAAATCCCTGGCCAGGGTTGCTGAGATGTACTGGTAAGAGTTATCAGTAGTTTCTCGAACTGTTATAGACCTCATATCGACACGACTTATCGAGCTACTGGGGTCTGACGTTTACCACCCCTAGGAGAGATATGCGACATATCAGACGAACAGACCGGACTGTACGGTAAGTGTTACTGGCTGGATTCACAGGAGTATGAGCGGGCTTGCTCTTCGATCTTCTGATCGCTCAATACCCGGGTGGCCGTTACGTTTAGCAGACCGCTTGCGGCTTGTGGGTGTTTGATATGATCATCACCTGCTGCCGGCGTATTGACGAGTCTTTAGAGTCCTACACAGAGGTTTCATGGCTCAAGCGAAACGAAATAGGAGCACATATGAGATATGTGCGGGACCGAGAATAATGCGTGCATGCGATACCGTATTCCATTCTCGCTATGAATGTATCGATTGGTTGTATGTGATATAACCTAGTTATCGATTCAAGGATTGATTCGATAAGCCGATACATTGGATATTGGTCGGTTATATGAGATATGACCGGATCGTTAAATCAAGTGTTGATTTAATGATTTAATGCATAATTATATATTTGATATATTACTTTGCATTAACTAGTATTGGTTCACTTTAAATGGATTTTCTCACTTGATTTGCACATTGTATATGTGATATACTTTTGTGCACTTGTTTATATATACTTTTGTGCACTTGTTTATATCATGTTTGATGATACAAGCTCACTTGGGTTTGTGTAAAGAATTAAACCATGGTTATATGAATGGTTAGGGTTTTGATTATTTACTTACTTATTTATTTATTTATTTATTTTGGAAAAGAAAATGATATGGTGGCTTTCTTTGTTTTCTTGTTGAAGCTTCATGAAGCTTTGAACAAGTCCACCATATTTGTCTCATGCTTAACCCTAACCATTCCCACTAACCATAGTCTATTCTCTACACCTAATCATGGTTACCATATGATAAGTATTGATATTATTTTCTATTTTGAAAATACTTAACTTATTCTATCTTCTTGTTCTTCTTCTTCAAGAAGAAAAGCTTGCCTCCATCAATGGCAACTTGAGAAAAAGAATGAGAAATCCAATTCTAAAGTGAACCCACTTCCTATTTCTTCATCCTCTACCACTTGCCAAGTAGTATAGGGTGTTTTCTTCACAAGTGTCATGGCTTGGTGAAGTTGGAGCTTGATCTTGTGTTGTCTCGACGTAGATCATCTTCGGCATCGAAGTCGGTGACCTAGACCGCCCATTTCTCCGATGAAGCCAATGCTAGAGTCCGGGATTCGATATGGACAACGGAGGGACGTCATCACGGAGCCTAGGAGGTGGAGAACCGGATCGACAAAGGTTGTATTTCCGTTCACTACTTAGTAAAGTTGTTTACTTGTTCGGTTTTCGCCTAATCTCTAGTTAACGAATCCGTATTAGGGTTTCTCGGCACTTGTAAAATTTCAAATTGGCATGGTTGATGCCTTATGAGACCTCCTTAGTGTGCCTAGGAACCCTACAGTGGTATCAGAGCTACTGGGCATTGGATGTCGACCTATGGGGGGTTCTCACTGTGTGACAGTGTGGCGAAGCATAGGCTCTTACCCCCAGGGTGTCCCGAGACCGGAAGGTGTTCCGGCGGGTTGTAGTCCTCGCGAGGGGGCATGCGTAAAAAGTAGCGGCTGAGGGACCCGTTGGTGCCACGGCGACCCCATTGGATAGGGTGGCTGCCTGACCTACAGTGGTATCAGAGCCTAGCTAGAGCCTTAGGCGATGCGTAGACGATGTTAGAAACCCTATCGAACCCGAAACCCCAATTTTTCAATGCTCTCTGGACTTTTTTCAAAAACTGGGTTTTTTCCAGATTAAAAATGCTTAAAAAATTCAGTAGGAAATTATAATAATTACGGTGCAAAAACGAGCAAACGATACGCCTAAAGCGCGGCGGAACCGCGGCACTAGCATGGCTCGTGCGGCGGTTCCGCGGCCAAGTTGTCACATCACCTCTTGAAAATTGCACAGTAATTCCTATATTTTAGTGCCGAGGTTTCTGAGAATTTTTAATATTTACTCAAGAGTTGAGTTTTCTAGGATGTGTTGGGAGTTCGTAGATTCGATCGGATTATCAAACTTTGTCTATGTGTTTTCCGGATAATTTGTTGAATATGTTAAAAAGTTCGACCGGATATAAATACCCAATTTTTCCCCTGTCGGGAAATTTCCAAGTGTTGGATCTTTCCATGGTTTAACAACGTTCTAAGTAGTGCAAGTAACGCGATGGACCCTCTAGAAGACAACAAACCTTAACTCGATTATGTGACCGTCTTGAACTTCCCTTTGAACCTTAGGGTTTGGGGCAGTACGGCGTGCCACATGTGAGGCGTTGGCTTGACCCTTCTACGGCTGGACCGTTGGTACTGAGGCATGAACTGGATGTTTTAAAACCTATTTCATGTGTTGATCTGTATCGGGAAAACTTGGGTGTTTGAATGTTCGATCGGAAAGTTTAACATTTTCTATTTATCTGGAATGGGATACAATAATTGGAATTCACAAGAAGTTATGAGATAACTGATATGAATGTTATAAACATAGCGCTTTGGTCTCACTTGATCGGTTGCCACGGAATTTTGATGTGATCAAAAGTCCGTCGCAATCACGTAGCGTACGCGGATACTCGCCGGATAAACTTAATAGACAGCTAAACCCCATAGCCCCGACCAAGTGACTGTAGGAGAACCCCGTCGCCGAAAGCATCCGTTCGGGTGCTCGCGGCAGCGGTGTTCCACCTTGGTGCACTTCGTCGACGGTATCGGGGGTGCGGTCGTCTACTGAAGTTTGCGACGAGCATTCGATCAGAATATCGGGAATCTTGTTGAATTGCCCGACTTGATATTGAAAAGAGTTTTTGATAAAGAGACTAAAATGCGGGGTTTATAATTGTTAGGCATGCGATGTCTAAGAAATTAATTTGTTTAGACATGCCATGTCTAAGGAGTTTGCGGATTCCAACTGTTGTAGTTTTACACTTTCTTTTCTGTGACCGTAAGTGTAATATGTGATATCGCCGGTTTCGTTGCTATATGTCAACGACAATTGGGATGCGCATATTTACTTACGACATGTGATGTTATGTGTTGCTGGATATGTTATATTGGATCGTCGTGTTTGAATAGCCGGGTTTTTTTATGTGAGATGAGTGTTTTTCATTTTCATTCATGTAAAAAACTTGTATGTAATATTCTTTTATTGGGGCACTTCCAGGTTGCGGAAGTTGTTACCGTTGATGTATATTATTTACTTTTCCGCACTAGGATAGACCCAAGGAGGGGAGCACAAGTAACCGGGTTCTGGAGTCCAGTGGGAGACCAACTCGAGGAGTCGAGTCCGGGTCTCCTAACTCTAGAATTAGTAGGGTTGCTTGCCACTCTCGTAGGGGTCTAGGGGTGTGGGTTTGGCTATTCATCGCGACCGTGGAATCCGTGTTTTATACTGGCTCGTATTGAAAACACGGACATCCTAGTATATCCAATATTTCATATGATTCTTCTGCGGCGATATCTGTGATGTGATCATGTGATATGTTCTGTGATAGATACTATATATAGTATATATGATATATTATATAGACGTTACTTATGTTTTACACCCGCGCTAACCCTGCCCCGCTCTGTCGTTAGTCACCTAACCTAACGGTGCACAAGGGGACATCGAGGCGAATGCGGATGGCATAAGTGTACGTCGTATTTATCTGTGATGTTTAGGTACTTAAATGATGGGACTTCATTAATGAGATTAATGAAATAAAAGAAACCTAAGATGTTGTGGAATCGAATTTCAAAAATTAAAACAGGTAGCTACAGTTCTTGCTTTGCACAGTGGTATATATGATATATCCTGCACCTTATTCGATGAGGAAAGGACCGAGATCCCTTCACCGGGAGTGACTCCTTTAGCAATAACTGGCAGATGCTACAACTCTCGGTTTGTCTTTTGATTGCTTCTATAGTTTCTGCTTTGCACAGTGATATATATGATATATCCCGCACCTAATTCGACTAGGAAAGGACCGACGATCCCTTCACCGGGAGTGACTCCTTTAGCAAAACTAGAAAAGCCTCAAAAACACACCATTTCAAAATTCATTCGATCCTACAACGATATCAAGTTCATTACGCAATAGGTTTTCAGAAAAACCTGTCGTAGCCCTCCGTCATTTCAGATAAGTTGTAGTTAGTATTCGTGCTGCGTTTGTTGGCCTTTGTCAAGGCGTAGTGTGCGGTAGCTAACTGGTGCTTATCTGCTTATGCATATGATGCAGATTGGGTTAGGGTAGTCTTGCGACCTTGTTGGCCTTTGTCAAGGGTCGTGCGGGTGGGTTTAATTCAATCAGGAAAATGACGGGTTGAACTTGACTAGCATCCTATGGTTTGTTGGCCTTTGTCAAGGTCATAGGAGGTTAGGGGCAAAATATTATCAGGAATTTCAAGTGTTGAAATTTGCAATGAGATTGCATACCTTCTATGAGATAGTTGGATCCCGATACCCACTGCGAGTAATTTTTACTCCTGGGAGAGTTTTACACATTACAATTAGCCGATCAAGTAGGTGTCTAGAAAGGTGTCAACGGGGTTACGCCTCTGGGAAAACGAGGTTTACATTAATTAGGTTCGTGCGAAAGCACGGGGGACCTCCCTCAAAGTACCGACACTGGCCTGGCTGAAAGATTGGCGAACTTGTTGCGTGTAATTATTCCCGGCTAGTCTTTCCTTTTAGGGTTTGAAGGAAGATTTGATAAAAAGCAGTGGGAGCCACCTGATTAGATAAAATAATAACCAATCTGATCTTGCAAGAGCGCACGCAGAGTGTCTTCTTCTCTTTCTCTCCTGGTAGCGACCATGTCACGCCTTAATCAAGATAATAAAACGGATATATTGACCGAACCCGCTTGTTATACTGAGATGGGGAACGTTGCTCCTGCTCCAACTTATAATTGTTATAAGACAGAGCAGGAAATTGGGGAATACCAGATTTCCCGTGCCGCCCAAACGAGGAAAGTGCATATGATGCATCATCTTCGGGTGTGTTCGTTACACAGAACTGTTTCTCAATATTCTTTACGTCCTAGGTATGTGATACCAGATCAGGATCCCAGATATGTAATCCGTTACATAGGGCTACAGATTGGTAGAGAACTGAGAACGGGTGATAAGTTTCATGAGGCAGAAAACGGGGCAAGTGTTGCAGCCAAGTCTGTTGGTCACTGTCACCCTGTATTACAAATACATTGATTCTGAACGAATGTTATTAGATACCGAACCTGATATACAAAATCATATCAGTCTCTTTATTAGTAAAGAAATGATAAAATTTTGTATTGATGGATAATCTTTTGAACATTTCCTATATCAAAAGTTGATCGGTTCAGGCACGTTATCTAAAAGCATTGATGTTCTAAATCAAACTACAATACTTTGTATATAGAACACGCATGAGAGGAAAAGTTCAGAAATGAACGAATCCTTCTTGAGGCATTGTAGACTAGGTCATATCAATGCGACCCGACTGGCTGAAGTTGCATTTAGATGCATATTTAAATTAGTTTGAATTTACATCTCATGAAAACTTGCCGGTCATGTCACAAAGATAAGATGACCACAGCTCTGTTTATTGGAAGCAGAGAAAGAGTTAGTTGAACTCTTGGGATGATACATGTTGATGTATGTATGGTCCCCTGTCTACACATGCCAAGACCGGTTCTTTGTACTTCATTACATTCTCTTATGATCTCTCAAGATTCAGCCATATGTTCCTGTTGAAACACAAGTCCGAACCTTTTGAGATATTCACAGAATATAAGTTAGAAGTAGAGAACCAAAATATGGGTAAAAGTATTATGTCCTTTGATGTGATCAGGGAGGAGAATACTTGAGCACGGAAATCCTGGACTATTCTAAAGGAGAATGGGATTCTCTCTCAAAATTACTCCTCCGTATACACCATAGCACGATGGTATATCGGGGCGGAGCAATCACACCATATATGATAAGGTGTGCTCTATGATGAGTACTACTGAGTTACCTGTTTCCTTTTTTGGGGTTATGCACTTGGGAAGTTGCATACCTATTGAATAGGGTTCAAATCAAATCAGTTGCCTACCACTTCATATGTGATATGGAAAGGGAAGAGCCCATATCTTAAGTTAGTTAAGATTTGGGGTTGTCCAGCCTATGTCTGAAAAGCAAAATCCGGACAAGCTCGAGGCAAGATCTGTTATGTAGAACTGTAAATGTTCCAGCTATACAAACTACAGCTGATGATTTGGTAGAACCGAAGGATTCAATAGTAACCAACGAACCTCAGCCTCTCCGCCGATCTAGCAGGGTTCCTCACCCACCTGAGAGATACTTCGGTTTCTCTATGACAGTAGGAGCGAGGAATGCATCATGAGATGATGACCCAACTAGTTTCGAGCAGGCCATCAAGAGTAGGACTCTGTAAGAATGGCTGGATGCTTAGCGATCTGAGATGGAATCCCTATACACCAACAAAGTATGGACTTTGGTTGCTTTATCTGAAGGGTTAAATCCCCATCAGGAGCAAGTATATCTTGAGAAGATTACTTGGTGTACATGGAAAAGTTGAGACTTTCAAAGCTAGACTTGTTAAAGGTTTTCGTCATCGACCAGGCGTGGATAATGATGAAACCTTTTTCCAGTTCCTATGCTTAAGTCCATCCAGATCCTACTTGCCACGGCTACATACCATGACTACGATATCTGGCGGTTGAGTGTCATGACTGCTTTTCTAAATGATGTTTTAGAAGAGAGAGTCTGTAAGTACATAGTCAGAGGGCTTCGTAGACAGTGGGAGCAGCGGAAACGTGTGCAAGATGTTTTATGTGATGAAGCAGGCATTGTGGAGTTGGAACATCTGTTTTGATGAGTTAGTCAAACAGTTTGACATCATCAAAATGGTAGATGAACCTTGTATATATAAAAAGGTAGTAGGGAGTATGGTGGTAATCCTCGTAGAGTACGTGGATGACATACTCTTGATAGGGAAGGAGTTTCCTATGGTACGCTCGGTCAATCTCCGCTTATCACATGGATTCTCCATATAGGATCAAAGTGATACCTCTTAAATCCTGAGTTTTCATCTATGAGATAGATGTTATTTGGGTGTTAGGATACTCACTAGATGTAGTGAGATGGTATCATTCGATCCTGGGGAGAATCACTGGAAAGGTTCCAGGGTGATAAAGACGACTGAATGTCAGTCATAGGCATTTTCTTTACCCTCAATAAAGGGATGGTATGTTGGAAGAGTTCCAAGCTAGATACCGTGGCATACTAGACGATAAAGGCTGGATACATCGCTACTTAAGATGCTACCGAAGAGGCAGTCTGGATGTATATTTGCTCATGAGATGAACTTAGTTCATCCCATTGTGTGACAATGGAGTTGTGGCTTATGCCAAGGAACGCTCGTCCCATCAGTGATCCAGACATATTCTAAGGCAGTATCACCTGATCATGGAGATAGTTGATTTCCAGGGTGATCGAGGTTAGGAGAGCGGACTCAGAGGATAACACGGCGGATCCACTCACGAAGGCCTATTCCCAGAGAGAGACTTTTATAGGATGGTTGAGTATGAGATACTACAACCACTGCTACAGATGTCCCTAGTGCAAGTGGGAGATTGTTAGTTATATGTATGCCCTAGAGGCCATTACTGTATATAGGATGTATATTGTAGTGGATGCTGGGACATATATAGGGAGGACTTTCTTGCTCGACATGATAGTATGCTATCTGGTTACTCTTTACCTTAACGTGTATACTGATTGTCTCTCTGTTACATGTTGGTAAAGCCCTTAGGATGTGTACTTGACTCCTTGGACTATGATGCAGATCATACTAGTGGGGACATAGTAGTCCATAAGTACATCCTTCAAGGTGCCTAGTCGTGGGTGTATCGAGACGGGGCATCGATATACCAGAGTAGACTAGCGTATACCTTCTCGACCCATACAGATGGGCGATGGATGATCCCATATCCATTGGTGTTTGACATCAGAGATGATATACGGGTGCTCAATAGAGACTGGGTACACTGGACGGACTCGCCGAGAACTCCCAGATGGTAGTATACCTCACGTCAGATGGCAGTTCTCTGGTGACACTGGTACAGAGTAGTCTGTTGACCCGAGATCGTCATAGAGTCTTGTGTAGTTCCCATTGTGCTTTGATTTCCACCTTACCACGTCCAAGAGAGCGTGCAAAACGGTGGTTTTTGGGTACAGTCCCAAATCACATGGAGGCAATGAGCGATAGGAGGGCATTCGTCTCTCCCGGTATAGGGTGTTGATGTTGCGCTGTGTTCGATTGGCTATAACCGGAAATCCATGGCCATGGTTACTGAGATGTACTGGTAAGAGTTATCAGTAGTTTCTCTAACTGTTATAGACCTCATATCGACATGACTTATCGAGCTACTGGGGTCTGACGTTTACCACCCCTAGGCGAGATATGCGACATATCAGACGAGCAGACCGGACTGTACGGTAAGTGTTACTGGCTGGATTCACAGGAGTATGAGCGGGCTTGCTCGTCGATTTTCTGATCGCTCAATACCCGGGTGGCCGTTACGTTTAGCAGACCGCTTGCGGCTTGTGGGTGTTTGATATGATCATCACCTGCTGCTGGCGTATTGACGAGTCTTTAGAGTCCTACACAAAGGTTTCATGGCTCAAGCGAAACGAAATAGGAGCGCATATGAGATATATGCGGGACCGAGAATAATGCGTGTATGTGATACCGTATTCCATTCTCGCGATGAATGTATCGATTGGTTGTATGTGATATAACCTAGTTATCGATTCAAGGATTGATTGGATAAGCCGATACATTGGATATTGGTCGGTTATATGAGATATGACCGGATCGTTAAATCAAGTGTTGATTTAATGATTTAATGCATAATTATATATTTGATATATTACTTTGCATTAACTAGTATTGGTTCACTTTAAATGGATTTTCTCACTTGATTTGCACATTGTATATGTGATATACTTTTGTGCACTTGTTTGTATCTTGTTTGATGATACAAGCTCACTTGGGTTTGTGTAAAGAATTAAACCATGGTTATATGAATAGTTAGGGTTTTGATTATTTACTTACTTATTTATTTATTTATTTATTTTGGAAAAGAAAATGATATGGTGGCTTTCTTTGTTTTCTTGTTGAAGCTTCATGAAGCTTTGAACAAGTCCACCATATTTGTCTCATGCTTAACCCTAACCATTCCCACTAACCATAGTCTATTCTCTACACCTAATCATGGTTGCCATATGATAAGTATTGATATTATTTTCTATTTTGAAAATACTTATCATATTCTATCTTCTTCTTCAAGAAGAAAAGCTTGCCTCCATCAATGGCACCTTGAGAAAAAGAGTGAGAAATCCAATTCTAAAGTGAACCCACTTCCTATTTCTTCATCCTCTACCACTTGCCAAGTAGTATAGGGTGTTTTCTTCACAAGTCTCATGGCTTGGTGAAGTTGGAGCTTGATCTTGTGTTGCCTCGACGTAGATCATCTTCGGCATCGAAGTCGGCGACCTAGCCCGCCCATTTCTCCGATGAAGCCGATGCTAGAGTCCGGGATTCGATATGGACAGCGGAGGGACGTCATCACGGAGCCTAGGAGGTGGAGAACCGGATCTACAAGGGTTGTATTTCCGTTCACTACTTAGTAAAGTTGTTTACTTGTTCGGTTTTCGCCTAATCTCTAGTTAACGAATCCGTATTAGGGTTTCTCGGCACTTGTAAAATTTCAAATTGGCATGGTTGATGCCTTATGAGACCTCCTTAGTGTGCCTAGGAACCCTACAGTGTTGCAGCCAAGTCTGTTGGTCACTGTTACCCTGTATTACCAATACATTGATTCTGAACGAATGTTATTAGATACCGAACCTGATATGCAATATCATATCAATCTCTTTATTAGTAAAGAAAAGGATATAATTTTTTATTGTTGGATAATGTTTTGAACATTTCCTATATCAAAAGTTGATCGGTTCAGGCACGTTATCTAAAAGCATTGATGTTCTAAATCAAATTACAGTTCTTAGTATACGGAACACACAAAAGAGGAAGAGTTCAGAAATGAACGGATCCTTCTTGAGGTATTGTAGACTAGGTCATATCGATACGACCCGACTAGCTAAGTTACATATAGATGCATATTTAAACTAGTTTGAATTTACATCTTGTGAAACTTGCCAGTCATGTCACAGAGATAAGATGACCATAGCTCTGTTTATTGGAAACAGAGAAAGAGTTAGTGAACTCTTGGGATTGATACATGTTGATGTATGTAAGGTCCCCTGTCAACACATGCCAAGACCGGTTCTTTGTACTTCATTACATTCTCTGATAATCTCTCAAGATTCAGACATATGTTCCTGTTGAAACACAAGTCCGAGCCTTTTGAGATATTCACAGAATATAAGTTAGAAGTAGAGAACCAATACGGGAACAAGTATTGTGTCCATTGATGAGATCAAGGAGGAGAATACCGGAGCACGGAAATCCTGGACTATTCTAATGGAGAATGAGATTCTCTCTCAGCATTACTCCTCCGTATACACCATAGCACGATGGTATATCGGAGCGGAGCAATCACACCATATGTGATAAGGTGTGCTCTATGATGAGTACTACTGAGTAACCTATTTCCTTTTGGGAGTTATGCACTTATGAAGTTGCATACCTATTGAATAGGGTTCAAATCAAATCAGTTTCCTACCACTTCATATGTGATATGGAAAGGGAAGAGCCCATATCTTAAGTTAGTTAAGATTTGGGGTTGTCCAGCCTATGTCTGAAAAGTAAAATCCGGACAAGCTCGAGGCAAGATCTGTTATGTAGAACTGGAAATGTTCCAGCTATACAAACTACAGCTGATGATTTGGTAGAACCGAAGGATTCAATAGTAACCAACGAACCTCAGCCTCTCCGCCGATCTAGCAGGGTTCCTCACCCACCTGAGAGATACTTCGGTTTCTCTATGACAGTGGGAGCGAGGAATGCATCATGAGATGATGACCCAACTAGTTTCGAGCTGGCCATCAAGAGTGGGACTCTGTAAGAATGGCTGGATGCTTAGCGATCTGAGATGGAATCCCTATACACCAACAAAGTATGGACTTTAGTTGCTATATCTGAAGGGTTAAATCCCCATCAGGAGCAAGTATATCTTGAGAAGATTACTTGGTGTACATGGAAAAGTTGAGACCTTCAAAGCTCGACTTGTTAAAGGTTTGCATCATTGACCAGGTATGGATTATGTTGAAACCTTTTCTAAGGATCTATGCTTAAATCCATCCAGATCCTACTTGCTACGGCTACATACCATGACTACGATATCTGGCGATTAGGTGCCATGACTGCTTTTCTAAATGATATTTTGGAAGAAAGCGTCTATAAGTACACAGCCAAAGGGCTTCGTAGACAGTGGGAGTAGCGGAAACGTGTGCAAGATGTTTTATATGATAAAGCAGGCATCGCGGAGTTGGAACGTCTGTTTTGATGTAGTAGTCAAAGAGTTTGACTTCATCAAAATGGTAGATGAACCTTGTATACACAAAAAGGTAGTAGGGAGTATGGTGGTGATCCTCGTAGAGTACGTGGATGACATACTCTTGATAGGGAAGAAGTTTCCTATGCTACGCTCGGTCATCTCCGCTTATCACAATGATTCTCCATATAGGATCAAAGTGATACCTCTTAAATCCTGAGTTTTCATCTATGAGATAGATGTTATTTGGGTGTTAGAATAGTCACTAGCTGTAGTGAGATGGTATCAATTGATCCTGGGGAGAATCACTAGAAGGGTTCCAGGATGATAAAGGCGACTGAATGTCAGTCACAGGCATTGTCTTTACCCTCAGTAAAGGGACGGTATGTTGGAAGAGTTCCAAGCTAGATACCGTGTCACACTAGACGATAAAGGCTGGATACATCGCTACTTAAGATGCTACTAAAGAGGCAGTCTGGGTGTATATTAGTTCATGAGATGAACTTCGTTCCTCCCATTGTGTGACAATGGGGTTGTGGCTTATGCCAAGGAACACCCGTCCCATCAGTGATCCAGACATATTCTAAGGCAGTATCACCTGATCATGGAGATGGCTGATCTCCAAGGTGATCGAGGTTAGGAGGGCAGACTCAGTGGATAACACGGCGGATCCACTCACGAAGGCCTATTCCCAGAGTGAGACTTTTATGGGATGGTTGAGTCTGAGATACTACAACCACTATTACAGATGGCCCTACTGCAAGTGGGAGATTGTTAGTTATATGTATTACTGTACATAGGATGTATATTGTAGTGGATGCTGGGACATATATAGGGAGGACTTTCTTGCTCGACATGATAGTATGCTATCTGGTTACTCTTTACCTTAACGTGTATACTGATTGTCTCTCTGTTACATGTTGGTAAATCCCTTAGGATGTGTACTTGACTACCTGGACTATGATGCAGATCATACTAGTGGGGACATGGTAGTCTATAAGTACATCCTTCAAGGTCCCTAGTCTTGGGTGTATCGAGATGGGGCATCGATATACCAGAGTAGACTAGCGTATACCTTCTCGACCCATACAGATGGGCGATGGATGATCCCATATACATTGGTGTTTGACATCAGAGATGATATACGGGTGCTCAGTGGAGACTGGGTACACTGGACGGACTCGCCGAGAACTCCCAGATGGTATTATACCTTACGTCAGATGGCAGTTCTCTGGTGACACTGGTACAGGTTAGTCTGAAGACCCGAGATCGTCATAGAGTCTTGTGTGATTCCCTCTGTGCTTTGATTTCCACCTTACCACGACCAAGAGGGCGTGCAAAACGGTGGTTTTTGGGTACAGTCCCGAATCACATGGAGGCAATGAGCGATAGGAGGGGATTCGTCTCTCCCGGTATAGGGAGTTGATGTTGCACTGTGTTCGATTGGCTATAACAGGAAATCCCTGGCAAGGGTTGCTGAGATTTACTGGTAAGTGTTACCAGTAGTTTCTCGAACTGTTATAGACCTCATATCGACACGACTTATCGAGCTATTGGGGTCTGACGTTTACCACCCCTAGGCGAGATATGCGATATATCAGACGAACACACCGGACTGTACGGTATGTGTTACTGGTTGGATTCACTGGAGTGTGAGCGGGCTTACTCGTCGATCTTCTGATCGCTCAATACCCGGATGGCCGTTACGTTTAGCAGACCGCTTGAGGCTTATGGGTGATTGATATGATCATCACCTGCTGCCGGCGTATTGACGAGTCTTTAGAGTCCTACACAGAGGTTTCCTGGCTCAATCGAAACGAAATAGGAGCGCATATGAGATATGTGCGGGACCGAGAATTATACCAGTATGTGATACTGTATTCTATTCTCGTGATTTGTATCATTGGTCGGTTATATATGATATAGCCGGGTTACCGAATCAAGTGTTGATTCGATACATTGATACACTTGATATTAGTCGGTTATATGCGATATGACCGGATCGTTAATCAAGTGTTGATTTAATAATTTAATGTATAATTATATATTTGATATATTACTTTGCATTAACTAGTATTTGTTCACTTTAAATGTATTTTCTCACTTGAAGTGCACATTGTATATGCGATATATTTTTTGTGCACTTGATTGTATCATGTTTGATGATACATGCATGTTTGGGTGTATGTTTAGTTTAAACCTTGGTTAAGTAAATGGTTAGGGTTTTGATTTATTTATTCATTTATTTATTTATTTCTTTTGGCAAAAAGAGAAATGGTGGCTTGCTTTGTTTTACATTGAAGCTTCATGAAGCTTTGAAAAAGTCTACCATTTTATGTTTCATGCCTAACCTAACCATTCACCTAACCTTAGTTTACTCTCTACACATAACCATGGTCACAATATGATAAGTATCATATTATTTTCTATTTTGGAAATACTTATCATATTATCATATTATCTTCTTCTTCTTCATCTTCAACAATGAAGAAACCTTGCAACCATCAATGGCAACTTGAGAAAAAGAGTGAGAAATCCAATTCTAAAGTGAACCCACTTCCTATTTCTTCATCCTCTACCACTTGCCAAGTAGTATAGGGTGTTTTCTTCACAAGTTTCATGACTTGGTGAAGTTGGAGCTTGATCTTGTGTTGCCTCGACGTAGATCATCTTCGGCATCGAAGTCGACGACCTAGCCCACCCATTTCTCCGATGAAGCCGACGCTAGAGCCCGGGATCCGATGATCGCAGCGAGGGGACTTCATCACGGAGCTATGGAGGTGGAGGACCGGATCTACAAAGGTTGTATTTTCGTTCACTTCTTAGTTAAGCAGTTAACTAGTTGCTTGTTTCGCCTAAAATTCTAGTTAACGATCTAGTCTAGGGTTTCTCGGCACCGTAAAATTTGAAATTGGCATGGTTGATGCCTTGTGAGACCTCATTAGTATGCCTAGGAACCCTACAGTATCGGCCCTCGGCCCCGACAGCACGGGTCAACCCATGTCCATCTCTCAACTCCGATCGGTATCCCCCGGATATCCGCCGAGCTCAGATACAATCACCGGTAGGTACTCGCCTACCTCCAGGCTCAATCGGCATAATCCTTCGATCATCTTGCCGAGGGGAACCATACCGGGCCCCACCATGTACCCTCATACGGCACACACTCCTCGTATGGGGTATATAATCAGAACCGATAAATCTCATGGTGGCCGCGCAAATATCATATCAAGGAAACCGGGTTTCTCAAATAAGTACATAATCTCCTTTGAAATTATCCACGGTTCCCAAATCCAGAAATATCATGAAAACGAATATCTCAATGCGTCTAATCAGAAAGCATGATGTATATGACCTAGAATAATAGTATGCACATACAAGGTCATATCCTGATGAAATAATACTACTGTGTATTGACATGGCAATTATCGATGATGAAGTGTGTGAGCCGGTAAGCAAATGTACGTGGAACATATGCATCATCGATAATGGTGCTAGTGTCCTAACAGCATGATTGCAACATAGAGATAAACACATTCAATGCGATGCGGAATCGAATAATCAATGCAACAGTGAAGAATCTACACCAATATGTACATGACCTGCAGTTGTGCCATTTGAAATAAGACGAATCGGGGTTTTGATAAAATAAGGGTTACGGTGTTTTTAAGAATAGATACGTCTTTTGAAAATACCCGTAGAATCCCTTTACTTGTCCATAAAATATTCCCGATTCGTAGTTTTTAAATAGGTATGACTCGGGTCTAGTCTAACATCTACTAAGCCAAGTCCATCAGGAGGGGTATGGAAACCACCTAAATCTAAGTCGATATATAAATAATATAATAGTCGGTGATCCTGCCTCAATAGTATCGTGTACGATACAATATATCATTTGACCTCCTCGAGTCATGAGCGCGGATCTATCATCAATATAAAGCTCGTACGGTAAATCGTCGTACGACATCCCAATAGCAGGGTACGGATCAATATCACAATCAGCTCATCAATTATTTGGTATCCTCATCATCATATCACATAATCTGGGGTACTGATCTAGTCTAGTACAACTGATACCATCAATATGACTGCGTGTGTAAACACACGTCCAAAGGCCCGCTAGAGATCACATGTCGTATCCCAAATACGAATCATATCAAATCACCGATCTCGCGGCACAATGCCCAATATCATCGACTCATCTCCAATGTCGTCCAATATCATCAAACACAGTACACGTATAATGAATATGCAAGGGTGTGCGTGTAGGTGTAAATCTATTCTAGGGTTCACGACTATGAACTATGCTAGTTGCTTCTAACCCTAAACTATCCATAATACACCTAACACAACATCCACGACACAATATAACTATCATATATAATATATCAACTACGGACTGCGGGGGTGCTATACGCCATCTACCCGACTTCCCCCGTAGATATAATCTACTCACCTTGCGTCATCATTTGTGGACGTCGCCACGCGCTTGCTTGTCGTCCTGAAGTCTTCATGGGGCACCTACATGTCAAAGTAACGTAAATGCGTATTAAAACCAAATCAAAGCTAAAACGGCACACGAAACCCAAAATGATACGCTATAGGGCCTATAGGTTAGAACCTATGGTTACGCCTCCAAAACCAACAATCAATCCTCGATATCGTCGTATAAACGTCAAATAGTCGAGGTAAAACACTACGTAAATTCAGAAATAAAAATACGGAATACGGAAACACGAATCCAAAACAACAACTAAGGAAATAGGCTCCAGATTTCACCCTAGGTCAAATTAGAAAAATCTATACATGCCAGGGGTCTAATCTATACATGTAGGAGCAGCAGAACCAAAACGACACAAAATGGGGCAGGTCTGGCCGCAAATTGCGTTCAAACAGAATAAATCTGCGGCCGGGAAAATGAGTTAGGGTCTGGGGTCTTGTGCGGTGGTTCTACGATTCCTGCACATCTCACTGTCCAATCAATTTTATTTTCAGAGTCTCGGGTTGATAGCAGATTCAATATACCTTTCACAAATCTCATAACTTTTCCGATATCGGTTTCTAAATCTGTAGTTCGGGTTTCAACTCTCAGGTTTTGGGTCTCCATTCATGCACTAGGGTGTTTATATAAGCTCAACTGAGCTCAATTTCACATTACAACACAAAATTCCCTCAAACCCTAACTAGGTTTTCCTCAAATCCACAAAACACACAATATCGGTTCTAAAATAAACATGGGGTATAAGTAATACTAAATCTAAGCTAAGGGTTCAGTCAATACCTCATTTGGCAACTCAAGAAAATTCTTGAGTTACCCCTAGTGGCCACAATCCTCGCTTTCTTGGTCCAATGTGTAGATCTTGAGATCGTGCACACTTTTAATGAAAGGAGAGTGGTGTTTTGGGGATGTTTTTGAGATGTTTTAAGGCTCTTGAAGAGGGGGAGAATGAGGAGCAGCAGCAGCAACAGCTCTGCTGAGGGAAGAGGGGGAGAGAGATGAGGGAAGTGAGAGGGAGAGAAAAAGAGGTCCAAGGTCAACTCCCCCATACCTAATACATGCCCTTGCCTCCCTTTCTTTATTCCTTTACCATTTCTTTTCTTTTCTTTCTCTTTTCTAAAACCCTTCTCACTTGAATAGTGAACCCAAAAGAAACATGGTGGAAAAATGCACAAGTGTAAGAAAAATGATATGTGCATATTTTACACAAAAATGCTAAAAAACCGATTAGCGATTTTTAATCGCGATTAGCACTAAATTAGCATATAACTAATCGTAAAAACTTAAAATGGCATAATTCCATAAAATACCCTATTTTAGAATTTTCCATAATTTTTTCCAATTTTTTCTGTATTTAATATACCAAAATATTAAAATATTCAATAAAATAATATTAAATTATAAAAATTCCCAAAAAATAATATTTTATTTTTTTGAAACGTTACAATCTTCCCCTCTTAAATAAATTCAGTCCCCGAATTTAAATTTAAACCCCCAAATACTAAAACATTTCAGTAAAAATCTAAATTGTCGGGGCTCCGAAAACATCAATACATAAAACACATCATAGCGCAATGCATGCGCATAAGTAATGAGCAGATGAATCAAAATCGAAACTCCGTCAAGCATCCTGCAATCATCGGAGTCATGGTAGAGACACAAATGTCAAATCCAAAACAGAACCAGTATGATGTACATCAAAATTATACATGTATATATGAAAGCTATATGTGTAAATAACTAAGTAAATACATGCAAAAGTATGCGGGTACTGTCCTCTGAGTAGTCCCGCTCAGTATGAAAACACATAGCAAATATCATAAAACGTAATGCTCTATAAGGAATAAATCTCACAATTTATATATGAATAGCCGGTGCGTCTGGTGCGCACGGAAATCAAAATCCATATATGTGTCATACATGTGCACAAAACAATATATAGGTGCAACTGGTGTGCACGAAACATCTGTCATAGGAAACGTGTGTGCCTGATAGCAAAATCAGGTGCACCTGACATGCATAAAGAATCCCGATTTAGTGCATCTGGTGTGCACCAAAATCGTATCTCAAAACCTGCGCCCAACATGCGCGAAAATCCAAAATCATATGCACAGAGTGCAAGAAATCAATATCAAAATCGAAATCAACGGTATACAATACAGTTCAATCAAAGTCATGTATACCGCGGTGGATAATCTCACAATTGTGTGCATCAGCGTGCACAAATCAAATCAAAACAACTAAAAGTGCATGAAAACTATGCTAAAAGCATAAATCAAGTCACTGGCATAAAATATGCATGAAATCACAATCAATACCTCAAGCGTAATAACTATACGCAAAATATAAATACCCAGTAAGTGCAATCAAGGTGCATAAAAACAAATATCATGAAACTCAGCCATCAAGACTAAAGCATGCAAACGGAACGCCCAAAATACCGAAATCCAAGGTGACAGATACGTGATAATCGAATCACAAAATCACAAATCATAAATACCGTCGCCGGTAGTCCCACCTTCAAAGTTGAGAAGGTGTCGGTGCATCCAATGCTAGCAGCGCAAGATATCTACTTGCCTCTTGCTCATGGTCTGGCGTCCTCTGTCTCTGGGTCCTTATCTTCTCTGTGGATTACCAATCTCACAATCAATCGGCTCATCGGCCCTGTCAGGTGTGCTAACGGGGAAGATTCCGTTCTGGCACTTCTCTGGTCATCTCTCGGTCAATTCTCATGACCACTAGTAAAGCAGCATGTTACTGGCGTCGGCCTCTGTCTCTTTGAATGCACGTCACATCTGATCCTGGATGCAAATGTCAATGCAGCAGTATCCTGGAAGGAATCCCGCTCAAGGTCTCTTCCGATCTTTCCTATGCCGGTCTGTACGGAGGTTGGTACTCTTGCATAATCTCTTCTCGCTCGATGGACATCTGCGTCCTCTGCACAGCATTTCCTCGGAAATTGGCCGCATCCCAACGCCTCTATAAGCATATCAGGTCTCCAGTCTCGACGGAAAGTAATGACAGCTTGTCAGCGTCTCGCACGAACCTCTTGTCCGCTTTTCTGTATTACAGTCCACTTCGACGTCACGTCTCTATCGGCGCACTGCAATGTTCTCGACTACGGTCCATCCGAAGTCTCTCACATATCTCTTTTCTGCCGAATTGCCCGGAAGTCATCGTCCATTGCCGAAGCTAATTCTTGTTCCGGAATGGCTGCATACTTATCCCGCCTTTTTCTAGAAGATATATCCATAACAATGCCTCTGCATGCGTATCGCATCTCTGATGTCAGCGGAGGGGAACGTCATCTCGTCGAAATCTCTAGCGAACTCTTTACTTCACTTTGCTTCAATGTCGACTGATTCGGACTCGTCTCATCGTGGCTGCATGGACTGTGCTCCAACGGCTATACTCGTATCTGGAGTCTCCCAAGCAAAGCATCACATCACGTGATATCTGAAGATGTCGAATCATTTGATCGACTCGTCAAAACCTCATAATCCTCCAAGAGATCAACATCTTGAGTACAGTTTAATAGTATCGAGTACATGCCACAGCGTCGGTAGTCCAGCCGTAGAAGGGCAAACCCAAGCCTCACTAATGGCGCCTCGGAACTGCCGCAAACCCTAAGGTTCAAAGGTTTTCACACGGTCTTTAAGTTGAGTTAGGGTTTCATTCTTCTAGAGGGTTCATGGAATCGCCTGCATGTCTTTCCGTATACTTTAAACTTGGAAAATGGGCTCCTGACATTCGATCGTCTCTATCGACTCTCAACGTCTCCGCGTGAGGTCCTCTCTAGCTGGAAGCAATCTATCTGAGGACCTCGCATCGAGGTAAGCGAACGAACCACATGTCCTAGTCATTCATCCTCGGGTGACTAGCGACCGTCCATCATATCTCTAAGTATATACTCATGCTGCAGTAGCTCCAATCATCTGGGCGATATCTCGTCATTTGCAGCAACAGCTGGCTCATTCGTCTGTACGCTGAACAGCACCTCAATCATCCTGAATAAGCGATATATCAATGGTCATCACACCCTGGCTGGCCTCTAGCAGTAGCCTGATCCTCTGGTACCAATCAACACGTCCGAGAAATCCCGTAAAGGTGATCCACCAAACGCTTATGGCGCGAAAACACAATAAGATGACACCTCTCAATGCAATCGTAAATCTCTGGAATCACGCCCTGGTCAGTCCTCGTCCACGACGAGCTCATGCTGACGCAACTTGAGCCGTAGCTCACTCTGCCCGTGCAATCGTGGCAGCAAAACACAACCAGTATCGATGAGGATAGATCATAGGAATGAATATAATACTGTGCAAGGAAATGTACATCCTAAGGCTGCTTAAGCGGAGTAGCGTGTCGTAAGTATGCCGCGGAACATACACACGGTACATCACTCTACTGCAGTCACCTACTCCATCAACCAAGGGTCATCCTACGCGACGAAAGTTCGGGTCTAATACCCCCTCGACTAAGTCTAAGTTCCGTAAGGTCAAGCCTAAGTTCTGTATATATATAGACGCCCTAGGCTCCACATAGTCAAACTTAGACTCGAACCAAGGTTAACCTAGCACTCTGATACCAACTTTTTCACGACCCGAAAGAGCACGTGACTGGCCCTTGAACCATATGAAGTCTATAGGACTCCATCTGATCCAAGTAAGCCAAAAGCCCAGAAATCTAAAACCATTTTAAGAGTAAATAAGGAAAACTGGTTTAAAGAAGTGAAGAAAAACATGTTTGAAGTCAAGGTTTTTAAATAACTAAGTCGAATATGCATTTTAAAATTGTAAAGTTTTTTCTAAAAATTTCGGCAGAGTTTCTTTTGTAAATACTGGCACCGAACGGGGTACAACAAGAACAATATATATGCAAAGATAAAAGGCATCCTCAAGCGGGAGCTAGCTCTTCGTCAATCGACGGTCACAACCACACAAACAATATAATATACAACGCCGAAGGGCGAGGATCAAAACTCAAAAGAAAACTCATAATAACATGAAAACCGTAATACTGCTACACGCGACTCTATGGTCGAAATAATAGATCACTAGTGTCTAAGTCTGAAACAATATACAAGTTTTGGTTGATGGAATTCTAGATACAAAGGAATAATACAAGTACAATGGTGGTTCTTGATGCAATAGAACCCGCCTACCCAATGCAATTCACCCGCAAGGAAGCAGTGTGCCAGAAATGCCGCTATGGAACCTCTACGGCGAAACCTGCAAGAACTGTGGCACAACGGGGGTGAGTTACAAACTCGTGAATAGAAAATATCTACAAGAAGAAACCGAATGCATGATATAATCCTAGGTCAATACAATCAGATAATAAACCTCAAAGAATAAGCCTGAAGCATGATAAGGTGGCAATGTAATATCTAATCGTGTATGTAGTGCCAAGTACCCGTGCCAGTGCCTCAGGTAATAACATGTCATAAACATAAGGTATGTCTGCATGAAGTAAATATGATGAAATATCAAAAATGGTTATCAATACACATATATTAGCATCCCATTCCACTAATATTGGTGTAAGGGTATATATAACAGCGCCCTCATACCCTGTTATATATACAAATTAAGTATGATCAATGTAATAAAAGTCTGTATATATGTGGATCCCGTCCACCTGTCACCTCAATGACAATAAGCATCATGCATTTAAATGTGAGGATATAATCAAAATCATAGAAACATCATGAAACCTGTGCCTAGCATCGGCACGTAAATCCTCGTCCATATGGGGCTCCGTCTGCGGTATCGGCCCTCGGCCCCGGCAGCACGGGTCAACCCATGTCCATCTCTCAACTCCGGCCGGTATCCCTCGGATATCCGCCGAGCTCAGATACAATCACCGGTAGGTACTCGCCCACCTCCAGGCTCAATCGGCATAATCCTTCGATCATCTTGCCGAGGGGAACCATACCGGGCCCCACCATGTACCCTCATACGGCACACCCTTCTCGTATGGGGTATATAATCAGAACCGATAAATCTCATGGTGGCTGCGCAAATATCGTATCAAGGAAACCGGGTTTCTCAAATAAGTACATACTCTCTTTTGAAATTATCCACGGTTCCCAAATCCAGAAATATCATGAAAACGAATATCTGAATGCGTATAATCAGAAAGCATGATGTATATGACCTAGAATAGTAGTATGCACATAAAAGGTCATATCCTGATGCAATAATACTACTGTGTAGTGACATGGCAATTATCGATGATGAAGTGTGTGAGCCGGCAAGCAAGTGTACGTGGAACATATGCATCATCGATAATGGTGCTGGTGTCCTAACAGCATGATTGCAACATAGAGATAAACACATGCAATGCGATGCGGAATCGAATAATCAATGCAACCGTGAAGAATCTACACCAATATGTACATGTCCTGTAGTGGTGCCATTTGAAATAAGACGAATCGGGGTTTTGGTAAAATAAGTGTTACGGTGTTTTTAAGAATAGATACGTCTTTTGAAAATACCCGTAGAATCCTTTTACTTGTCCTTAAAATATTCCCGATTCGTAGTTTTTAAATAGGTATGACTCGGGTCTAGTCTAACATCTACTAAGCCAAGTCCGTCAGGAGGGGTATGGAAACCACCTAAATCTGAGTCGATATATATAAATAATATAATAGTCGGTGATCCCGCCACAATAGTATCGTGTACGATACAGTATATCATCCGACCTCCTCGAGTCATGAGTGCGGATCTATCATCAATATAAAGCTCGTACGGTAAATCGTCGTACAGCATCCCAATAAATGGGTACGGGTCAATATCACAATCAGCTCATCAATTATTTGGTATCCTCATCATCATATCACATAATCTGGGGTACTGATCTAAGTCTAGTACAACTGATACCATCAATATGACTGCGTTTGTAAACACACGTCCAAAGGCCCGCTAGAGATCACATGTCGTATCCCAAATATGAATCATATCAAATCACCGATCTCGCGTCACAATGCCCAATATCATCGACACATCTCCAATGTCGTCCAATATCATCAAACACAGTACACGTATAATGAATATGCAAGGGTATGCGTGTAGGTGTAAATCTATTCTAGGGTTCACGACTATGAACTACGCTAGTTGTTTCTAACCCTAAACTATCCATAATACACCTAACACAATATCCACGACACACTATAACTATCATATATAATATATCAACTACGGACTGCGGGGGTGCTATACGCCATCCACCCGACTTCCCCCGTAGATATAATCTACTCACCTTGCGTCTTTATTTGTGGACGTCGCCACGCGCTTGCTTGTCGTCCCGAAGTCTTCATGGGGCACCTACACATCAAAGTATCGTAAATGCTTATTAAAACCAAATCAAAGCTAAAACGGCACACGAAACCCAAAACGATACGCTATGGGGCCTATAGGTTAGAACCTATGGTTACGCCTCCAAAACCAACAATCAATCCTCGATATCGTCGTATAAACGTCAAATAGTCGAGGTAAAACACTACGTAAATTCAGAAATAAAAATACGGAATACGGAAACACGAATCCAAAACAGCAACTAAGGAAATAGGCTCCAGATTTCACCCTAGGTCAAATTAGACAAATCTATACATGCCAGGGGTCTAATCTATATATGTAGGAGCAGCAGAACCAAAACGACACAAAATGGGGCAGGTCTGGACGCAAATTGCGGCCAAACAGAATAAATCTGCGCCCGGGAAAATGAGTTAGGGTCTGGGGTCTTGTGTGGTGGTTCTAGGGTTCCTGCGCATCTCATTGTCCAATCAATTTTATTTTCAGAGTCTCGGGTTGATAGCAGATTCAATATACCCTTCACAAATCTCATAACTTTTCCGATATCGGTTTCTAAATCCGTATTTCGGGTTTCAACTCTCAGGTTTTGAGTCTCCATTCATGCACTAGGGTGTTTATATAACCTCAACTGAGCTCAATTTCACATTACAACACAAAATTCCCTCAAACCCTAACTTGGTTTTCCTCAAATCCACAAAACACACAATATTGGTTCTAAACTAAACATGGGGTATAAGTAATACTAAAACTAAGCTAAGGGTTCAGTCAATATCTCATTTGGCAACTCCAGAAAATTCTTGAGTTGCCCCTAGTGGCCACAATCCTCGCTTTCTTGGTCCAATGTGTAGATCTTGAACTCGTGCACACTTTTAATGAAAGGAGAGTGGTGTTTTAGGGACGTTTTAAAGATGTTTTAAGGCTCTTGAAGAGGGGGAGAGTGAGGAGCAGCAGCAGCAGCTGCAGCTCAGCTGAGGGAAGAGGGGGAGAGAGATGAGGGAAGTGAGAAGGAGAGAAAAAGAGATCCAAGGTCAACTCCCCTCATACCTAATACATGTCCATGCCTCCTTTTCTTTATTCCTTTACCATCTCTAAAATCCTTCTCACATGAATAGTGAACCCAAAAGAAACATGGTGGAAAAATGCACAAGTGTAAGAAAAATGATATATGCATATTTTACACAAAAATGCTAAAAACCGATTAGCGATTTTTAATCGCGATTAGCACTAAATTAGCATATAACTAATCGTAAAAACTTAAAATGGCATAATTACATAAAATAACCTATTTTAGAATTCTCCATATTTTTTTCCAAATTTTTCTGTATTTAATTATACCAAAATATTAAAATATTCAATAAAATAATATTAAATTATAAAAATTCCCAAAAAAATAATATTTTATTTTTTTGAAAAGTTACAGAAACGGGTCTCGATAACCACAGCAAACTCATGGTGGACGACACTTACATCACTAGAAAACCGCAATTTTGCATATTTTAAGAAGGGTAATAAGGTTTAGAAATTTTGCGGCTTTCCCCCGAAATCCAGAAATATCATAAATCTCAAGAAATCCTCATAAGTGCATATGTCAATGATAATGAATGCATATGGTATCACTAATCAAATTGCAATTTATGATTAATAGACTAGGCATGGACAAATGATGTAATGAGATACATGCACATGAATAGCAATTCGACAATTTTATTTTAAGAATTTAATGCAATAGCACAGGTTTACGCATCAATATGGTGACAAAGTTCTAGATTATAAGTTACCTAGTGTCGTGGCATGGTAATTACCAGGGCGTGTGTGTACACATGAATAGTGCTCGTGCTGCATATAAAAACCCTGGCAATGGCGCAGGTGTCCTATGGAACGAGTTCACATATGTAGGTAAAACATAGATCATGAATGTAGCAGATAACATGCAAGTATTATACCCCTAATTACTAACATCACTAAGAATCTTTTAAAATTAGTAAAACTATCGGGCGACTAGCGCCATCCAAACGATAGTCCCCCGTAGATGTTACATCTACTCACCGGAAATCCCCAGCAAGCTATGTCCAATCACCGCTTTCCCTTTTCGTGCCGCGTCCGAAGTCTCCACGACCGATCCTGGAATTTGCACAACACAAAACATAAGATGACATATCCTGAAATGACGCCAAGTTACAAAAAGAAAATATCAACGTTCACAAGCTAGGTACAACGTGCACAAGGTGCGCGGAACACACACGAAAATCACAAAACCCTAACTAGAATCGTCGTTTTGGGGCGCCCGGCAAAACCAAAACCCGATCACACAAAATTATGCATTCACATACCTTACAAGTTGTAGGGGATGCTAAAAATATCATCAAGGTATCACAAATAATTCACCACTTAATTTTTATAAAAACCTAGCAAGCACAAAGGATTTCCAAATTCGTGCAAACTTCGCGGATTTACGATAAAGTGCTCACATTAGCACACAACATCCAAGTTAAACCATTAGCAAGCCACTACAATTAAATTAACCCCTTTACCATGCATCAAAATCCATTTCCATACACAAACCCTTATCTTGATTTTTATAACTAACAATTTAAATCCAATTTCACACTTGAAAAACCTAAATTAACACAAATCGAAGCCCACTTAAGCAAAGTAACCTCTTAAATTTGGTTTGTATAATAACTAGATAACAAAATAACTTAATTAACCAAATAATAATTTTCCAAACCCTAAATCAACTCAAGCCATAAACTTTAAAAAAACTAGTATGCAAATAGCACTAAAATTAACACTAAAACAACTAAATTAAAGGAATTTAACCATAAGAATTTAAACGGGTAGAAATTATACCTCAAAATCTAGAGATCTAACAAGAAGAATTTGCCTCCAATGATGGCTTCATAGCACCATGATCCATGCAAGAAAAGCTAAGGAGAATGGGATGAAGGATGGGGATTAATTTGTGATGTTTAATTTGGATTTTTGGAGCAATTTTGATGAAATTTTGATGATGAAAAGAGATGGGACAAGGAGGGGGAGGGGGCTGCTGTTTCGGCCAGAGGAGGGAGGGGAAAATGGTGTGGGTGTTGTGGGAAAAGTCAAGGTCAAAGCCCATACCAATCAACCAAAACCCATACTCAAATTACTATACTTTATTCCAATTCAAAAAAATTCATACACAAGGGTTAAAGTCAAAAGAGGGGGGGGGGGGAGAAATGGGTTGCTGCCCTTGTGGGGCCGGCCAACATGGAGTGAGGATGAGTGTGAGTGAATACAAAAAGGTTCTATGCAAAAAGACCCCCCACTAGTTCATATTTCCAAGTTTTAGTTCAAATTAATTATATTTTTGTTTTCCATAATAAAAACCAATTAGAACTTGAAATAAAATACTAAAAATTTATATTACAAACTAGATTTTAGTTGACACGGTTCTAAAGATTAAAATTAGCCCATTTAAATTTGTATTTATCGCTAATTTAATGTATTTTTAACAGCTTAAAATAATATTAAAAATAGTAAAATAGGGAAAAAATTTTAAATGACCAGAAATTTATAAGTAACTCATTAGCTACTAAAAACTAGCAATTATCTATCCAAATTAGGTATAATTAGGCCTATACTGCAAAATAACAATAATGACGATTTACGGAAAATACCAAATTTTCACCGATTTTCGGAAAAACACCAAAACGACTTTTCAAGGCGTTACAATCTTCCCCCCTTAAAGAAATTCGGTCCCCGAATTTAAAAATATATCTACGCGTACCTTCAAAGAGATGGGGATATTTCTTCCACATCTCGTCCTCGGTCTCCTAGGTGACCTCCTCGCTGCTCGGGCCACGCCAAAGGACCTTGACGGTCGGTATAACTTTCGATCTCAATTTCTTCACCTGCCGATCCAGGATGACCACCGGCTACTCTGCAATAGAAAGGTCGCGCTCTAGCTGGACTGTCGGGTGCTGAATAGCATGCGAAGGGTCGTTAAGATACTTGCGGAGCATCGAAATATGGAATACGGGGTGAACATCGGGAAAACTGGGTGGAAGAGCCAAACGATATGCAACTGCGCCGACACGCTCGAGAATCTTGAAGGGACCCACAAATCTGGGACTAAGCTTTCCTTTTCGCCCAAATCGCATCACACCCTTCATCGGAGAGACCCTCAGAAAAACAAGATCGCCAACTGCGAACTCTAGCCTGCGACGGCGCCAGTCTGCATACGATTTCTGCCTGCTCTGAGCCGCTTTCATCCGATCTTGAATCAACTGTATTTTCTTGGTCGTCTCCTGCACGATCTGCGGCCCTAAAATATTACCCTCGCTAAGCTCAGTCCAACAGACGGGCGATCTACATCTCCTCCCATACAAGGCCTCGAAAGGTGCCATCTGAATAGTATCTTGGAAGCTGTTGTTGTAGGAGAACTCCACTAAAGGTAAATGATGATCCCAGCTACCACCAAAGTCCAAGACGCACACTCGGAGCATGTCCTCGAGAGTCTGAATAGTCCGCTCTGACTGGCCGTCGGTCTGCGGATGAAATGTTGTGCTGAAACTCAAACGGGTCCTCAATGCCTCCTGATGTCTATGCCATAGTCAGCTGGTAAATTGGGTGCCTCTGTCAGACACGATACACGTCGGAACTCCATGCAGTCGTACAATCTCGTCGATGTATATATGGGCATACTGAGCAAAACCGAAAGTCGTCTTCACTGGAAGGAAGTGAGCCGCTTTCGTCAATCGATCCACGATCACCTAAATGGAGTCGTACCCTCAACTGGTCCTGGGTAGACCCACAATGAAGTCCATAGAAATTTGCTCCCATTTCCACTCCGGAATAGGCAAAGGCTGCAACTCTCCTGCTGGCCTCTGGTGCTCGGCCTTGACTTGCTGACAAGTCAAGCATCTCGACACGAAGTTTGTGATGTCCCTCTTCATCCCGTCCCACCAATAGACATCTCTCAAATCGCGGTACATCTTAGTGGAACCCGGATAAACGCTGTATGTCATCTATGCGCCTCCTCAAGAATCTCATGCCGCAGTCCCTCAGAATCTGGTACGGACAATCGAGTCCCAAATCACAGTACTCCCTGATCATCGATCACGAACTCGGAATCTCTGCCCTGCCTAATCTTCTCCATGATCTCTGAAAGACGGTCATCGCTGGGCTGTGCCTCTCGAATACGGTCAAGTAACTGCGGACGTGCACGAACATGCGCAAGCTGTCCCCTTGTCGGAGTGAACTCGAACACAACCCGGCTGTCACATAAAATCTGCCAATCTACCGACGACTGCCTCTGTACTGCACGCAAACAAGATAGACTACCCCCGGGCCTCCTGCTCAAAGCATCCGCCACTACATTAGCCTTGCCCGGGTGATACAAAATCTCGCAATCGTAGTCCTTTACTAGTTCCATCCAACGGCGCTGTCTGAGATTCAGGTCTCGCTGCTGAAATATATATTTTAAGCTCTTGTGATCAGTGAATATCTGACACGACTCGCCGTATAGGTAATGTCGCCAGATCTTAAGTGCAAAGACCACTGCAGCCATCTCCAAATCGTGAGTGGGGTAGTTCTGTTCATGTTTCTTCAACTGCCGTGAAGCATACGCGATCACCCTGTCATGCTGCATCAATACGCACCCTAGCCCCACTCGTGAAGCGTCACAATAAACCACGAATCCGCCTGATCCTGAAGTCAAAGATAACACCGGCGCCGTAGTCAAACAAGTCCGTAGCTGCTGGAAACTCTGCTCGCACTCCTCCGTCCAATCGAAAGGAACTCCCTTCCGGGTCAATCCGGTCAAAGGTGCAGCAATACAGGAGAAATCCTGAACGAATCGCCTGTAGTAGCCAGCCAGAGGGAGAGGACTTTGATCAGGGTTAATGACCATTGTTATTTTATTAACCCTAATGCTTCTGTGTGTATTATGATTAATTGATATTAGTTAAATATAATTGTTCATGGTTAGGGTTGTTGACCATTTGAATATCTTGACTTGTTGACCTAGGTTGACACTTTGACCATCATCATTCCATATAAAAGATGCTCTTTGATCCTTGCAATTTGCATTTAATATGAAATGATAATGGTCAAGTCTTGATTAAACCATGACAATTATCTTGCTAATTATCTTTTTACAATAATTCACACATATATGTGAGAATGGCTCTTTATTCTCTCATTCTATCATATTGATTCTCTCTTCTCCTCTTCCTCTCTCTCAAGCTCACCCCTCTCATGTGTTGAGAAACACTTGAGCTTGAGTTAAACCTCTCCAAAGTAATCTCTACTCTCATCTAAGGTTCTAGGATTAGCACTTCTAGCACCTTAGTTACTTCTAGCTTGAAGTTGAAGCCAAAGGTTGAGGCTCTCGGGTGGATCCTTCTTCGACTAGAGAAGGCGACAAGGTGATCTCTTTCTTCTACTCCAAGGAGCAAGGAGAGAAGGATATAAAGCCCAAGGTATAACCTTTCTTCCATATAGCTAAATCTAGTGGATACGAAGGGAAAGGGAAAGGCAACAAAGGTAGCGGGAAAGCTGGTGGGGAAGGAAGAATGCTTCTACTGTCACAAAAGTGGACACTGGAAACAGGATTGCAAGGCTTGGAAGGCCAGAACCCAGGATCTGAAGCGAGTTGCGGCATCAGCTTCAGGTGTGTATGTTATTGAAAACTGTCTATCAATAAACTCTACATCCTGGGTATTGGATACCGGATCAGGATCTCATATCTGTAATTCTTTGCAGGCGTTGAGAAAGCGTAGAGTTTTGAAGGCAGGTGACATGACCCTCAGAGTTGCAAACGGAGCTAGCATGGATGCTGAGGCCGTGGAGGACTATCACCTGGGATTGTCAGATGGACACTTTTTGGTTTTGCGTAGTTGTTATATTGTACCAAATGCAACCTGTAATATCATTTCTGTATCTTTATTATCCAAAGAAGGTTATGAATTTGCATTTGTAAGTAATGTAGTGAACATTCACCTTAATCAAGTTTTGATTGGGTCAGGAACATTAAACAACGGTATATACGTATTGAACCAACCACAGATTTTCAATGTCCAGAATACACACAAAAGAAAGTCTCCAGAAATCAATAAAACTTTCTTATGGCATTGTAGACTGGGTCACATCAATGAGAGAGGGTTGACTAAGTTACATACAGAATGATATTTGGATCCGTTCGAATATCAATCGTATGCAACTTGTCAATCCTGTCTAAAAGGAAAGATGACAAAGACTCCGTTCACTGGACACGGAGTAAGAGCGAGCGAGCTCTTGGGACTCGTACACAGCGACGTGTACGGTCCAATGTCTACGCATGCACGAAGCGGTTATTCTTACTTCATTACTTTTACGGATGACTTTTCAAGGTACGGATATGTCTTCTTAATGAAACATAAATCCGAGGCCTTTGAAAAATTCCAGGAATATAAGAATGAAGTAGAAAAACAAACAGGCAAAAGTATCAAGGCACTGAGATCTGATCGAGGTGGTGAAACTTGAGTGCCGAGTTCCTGGGTTACTTAAAAGAGAATGGAATTCTCTCTCAGCTCACTCCTCCATACACTCCGCAACATAACGGTGTATTGGAGAGACGGAACCGAACACTATTGGATTTGGTACGGTCCATGATGAGTAACGCTGAGTTGCCGCGATCGTTCTGGGGATATGCGCTAGAATCAGCTGCATACCTTTTGAACCGAGTTCCAACTAAGACTGTGCCTACTACACCATATCAAATGTGGTGTGGGAAGAGTCCCTATCTTAATCACATTAAGACATGGGGATGTCCAGCTTTTTTCAAAAAGCAGCATGCGGACAAGCTCGAGGCACGCTCAGTACAGTGTAAGTTTGTGGGATATCCAGAGAACTCCAAGGGATATTTCTTCTATTGCGAAGAGGAACAAAAGGTCTTTGTTTCTCGACATGCCCACTTTCTAGAACACCAGTTCATAGAAAAAGAAATAAGTGAGAGCGCAATATAACTGGAAGAAATTCCAGAACCATGAGCTATTACTGAAAGCTTAGTAGAACCAGAAGGTTCGAAAGATCAGGACATTCCCACGCCACTCCGAAAGAGTAGTAGGCAGTCTCATCCGTCCGAGAGATACTACGGTTTTCTCATAGACGGGGATAGAGAGGATTGCATCATAGATTGTGATGAGCCTACTAGCTTCCAGCAAGCCATTCAGAGCGTCGACTCGGTAAAATGGCTGGATGCAATGCGGGCCGAGATGGAGTCCATGTACACCAACAAAGTATGGACGTTGGACATTGCTCCAGATGGGGTAAAACCCGTAGGATGCAAGTGGATCTTCAAAAGGAAGATTGGTGTAGATGGACAGGTCGAGACCTATAAAGATAGACTGGTTGCAAAGGGTTTTCATCAGAGACCTGGTTTGGACTATGACGAAACCTTTTCTCCAGTGGCTATGCTGAAATCCATTCGGATCCTTCTTGCTATTGCTGCCTTCCACGATTATGAGATTTGGCAGATGGACGTAAAGACCGCTTTTCTAAATGGAAATTTAGAGGAGTGTGTCTATATGGACCAGCCAGAGGATTTCATTCAGAGTGGGAGCAGCGGAAAGGTGTGCAAGTTGCTTAAGTCCATTTATGGACTAAAGCAGGCATCGCGGAGTTGGAACATCTGTTTTGATGAGACGGTCAAGGAATTTGGCTTTATCAAAAATCCATATGAACCATGCATCTATTATAGATTTGTAGTGAGAACTGTAGTATTCCTCGTTTTATACGTGGATGACATTCTCTTAATAGGAAATGACATTCCTATGCTACAATCTGTCAAGGGGTTCTTGTCACACAGGTTCTCCATGAAAGACCTGGGTGATGCCTCATACATTCTGGGAATCCGGATCTACCGTGACAGATCCAAGAGGATTTTAGGACTCTCACATTCCAGGTACATCGACACCATACCGAAAAGATTCAGTATGGAAGATTCCAAGCGCGGTAATCTACCGGCTTGTCACGGGATCACCCTCTCCAAAGAGATGTCTCCCAAGACTGATTTGGAGAGGGATCACATGTCTATTATACCCTACGCTTCTGCGGTAGGCTCTATAATGTATGCGATGTTGTGTACCAGACCAGATGTGGCTTATACACTGAGTGTGGTAAGCAGGTATCAGTCAAACCCTGGGGAGAAACATTAGATAGCGGTAAAGAACATTCTCAAGTACCTGAGAAGGACTAAGGAGATGTTCTTGGTGTATGGCGGAAAAGACCTCCAGATTGAGGCCTTTGCTCACTCCAGCTTCCAGAGTGACAAGGATGATTCCAAGTCCATGTCGGGTTTTGTCTTTACCCTCAATGGAGGGGCGGTGTGTTGGAAGAGCTCCAAACAGGAAACCGTTGCTGACTCGACCATGGAAGCGGAATACATCGCTGCATCTGATGCCGAAAAAGAAGCTGTCTGGATGAGGAAGTTCTTGAAAGAACTTCAGGTGGTTCCGTCCATTGTTGATCCAATACCTCTGTATTGCGACAACAACGGGGCTATAGCTTTAGCGAAGGAACCCAGGTCCCATCAGAAATCCAGACACATCTTGAGGCGGTATCACCTGATCAGGGAGATCGTGGATCGCCAGGAGATCGAGGTTCGGAGGGTTGCTTCAGAAGATAACACTGCAGACCCATTCATGAAGGCCTTACCCCAGACTCAGTTCGAGCGGCTGATCGAGATGATAGGTCTTCAATACGCCAGTACATGGCCTTAGTGCAAGTAGGAGATTGTTAGTGTATATGCCCTAGAGGCCATTACTGTATCATACTAGTATGTATATTACTTGATGGAAGCTTGGGATATTCACAGTTGTATATACAATCTTGCTCGAAATGGTAGTATGCTACTTGGTTTGTCTCTACTTTAATATGTGCATGTGTTTCTTTTAGCATATCGCTTATATACATATTAGTAGAGCCCTTAGGATCTTTTGCTTGATTACCAGCGTTGTGATGGCGCTCACACTCGTGGGGGCTGGGTAATCCATAAGAACATCCTTATACTGGTCCCTAGTCGTAGGACTATCGAGACAGGGCATCGATACTCCGGAGTAGACTAGCGTATGCGCTTCTCATCCCAGCGTGGGAGACGGTCTGTCCCATAGCCGCCAGTACATCGTACTTGAGATAGTATGCGGGTGCTCGTTAGGTTACGAGTACACTGGACAGGACTCGTCGGGAACTGTTGGTTGGTATTATACCTATCGTCAGTTATCAGTTCCCAGGTGACATGAGTCCAGCTTAGTCCGCTGACTTGACACTGTCACTTCGCCTCGATTGTGTTCCCACTGCACTTTGATTACTACCCTACCACGGCTCAAAAGAGTCGTGCAAACAGGTAGTTTTTGGGTGCAGTCCCGAAGCACTTGGAGGCAGTGACGGTTAGACAGGATTTGTCTCTCCCGATATTAGGGGTTGACATCGCGCTGTGTCCAGGAGAGCCATTACACAAGTAGTCCCTGGCCAGGGCAAGCGAGATATACTGGTAGGTTTCCGGTGTTATCTCAGGGTGTTCTGGGCTACACTCCGACACGACTTGTACCGCTATTAGGGGACTGACGTTCACCGCCCCCCTAGGCCGGCCATGCGATGTCTCAGACGAATAGACCGGACTGTACGGAGACTGTCACATACAGGCTAAGTAGGAGTTCAGATGGGGTCACCTCGTCAGTCTTCTTATCGGCATCTACCTGGGGACCGTTACGTACAGCTAGTGCTGCTTGCGGTCTGTGGTTAAACCCACTGCCAGCGTAGTGTCGAGTCTTTAGAGTCCCACACAGAGAGCTATTCGCCTTTAGGCAAAATGAGTAGAGGTCGCATGGTTTTCCGACAGGGTTCGTTCACATCCGCGCACTTGTGTACGTTTGCTGTCCGGACAGCTTATACTAGTGGGCTTTGGTTTAAGCCAGATCCTAGTATATGATTTAGGATTGGTTTTATCTCTTTGTATTCGTGTTCCTCGGATCACGAATACGGGTGTGTATGCACAGTTGATTGAGACAGAGGGAGAGGACTTTGATTAGGGTTAATGACCATTGTCATTTTATTAACCCTAATGCTTATGTGTGTATTATGATTAATTGATATTAGTTAAATATAATTGTTCATGGTTAGGGTTGTTGACCATTTGACTATCTTGACTTGTTGACCTAGGTTGACACTTTGACCATCATCATTCCATATAAAAGATGCTCTTTGATCCTTGCAATTTGCATTTAATATGAAATGATAATGGTCAAGTCTTGATTAAACCATGACAATTATCCTGCTAATTATCTTTTTACAATAATTCACACATATATGTGAGATTGGCTCTTTATTCTCTCATTCTGTCATATTGATTCTCTCTCCTCCTCTTCCTCTCTCTCAAGCCCTCCCCTCTCATGTGTTGAGAAACACTTGAGCTTGAGTTAAACCTCTCCAAAGTAATCTCTACTCTCATCTAAGGTTATAGGATTAGCACTTCTAGCACCTTAGTTACTTCTAGCTTGAAGTTGAAGCCAAAGGTTGAGGCTCTCGGGTGGATCCTTCTTCGACTAGAGAAGGCGACAAGGTGATCTCTTTCTTCCACTCCAAGGAGTAAGGAGAGAAGGACATAAAGCCCAAGGTATAACCTTTCTTCCATATAGCTAAATCTAGTTAGCTTTTAGTTAGTTTTTGTTTAGCAAAGATCCTCCTTTGGTTAGTCCATGTTGCCTAGTTCGATAAAAATCCGATTTTTATTCCGTTTTCTGCCTCCCCGCAAGCACCGGGGTGGGCATCGTGGACTTACAACTGCGGATCTCCGTAACTGATGTCGGTCTGGGCCATTGCTGAACAGCCTCGATCTTCTTCGGGTCCACACATATGCCATCTCTCGTAATCACGTGACCCAAGAAACCAACATTGTCCATCCAGAATGCATACTTGGAAAATTTTGCGAAAATATGGTGCTCCCTCAAAGTCTGCAACGTAATCCGCAAGTGCTACTCGTGCTCCTCTCGGCTCCGGGAATACACCAAAACATCATCAATGAACACTATGATGAACAAGTCGAGATACGGCCTGAATATACGGTTCATCAAATCTATGAATACTGCTGGGGCGTTGGTGATTTTGAACGACATCACCAAAAACTCATAGTGGCCGTAGCGCGTGCGAAAAGCTGTCCTCGGTATATCCTCCTGTCGAACTCGTAGCTGATGGTATCCTGATCGCAAATCGATCCTCGAGAAATATCCTGCCCCCTGAAGCTGGTCGAACAAATCGTCGATACGTGGTAAGGGATACCGGTTCCGTACGGTAACTTTGTTCAGCTGGCGGTAGTCGATACACAAACGCAAACTGCCGTCCTACTTCTTGACAAACAGGACCGGAGCACCCCAAGGAGAAACACTGGGTCGAATAAGTCCCTTATCCAGCAAATCTTGCAGCTGAATCTTCAACTCTCTAAGCTCCGTCGGGGCCATCCGATAAGGCGGTATAGAAATAGGCCCCGTGCCGGGAATCAAATCAATACAGAAGGCAATATCGCGTTCAGGCGGTAGCCCAGGAAGCTCGTCAAGGAAAACATCAGAGAACTCACATACAATCGGAACCTGGTCCATTGGAACATCTGTAGCTATAGTATCGCAAACATAGGCTAGAAATCCCCGACATCCCTTCCTCAACAGCTGTCCAGCGCGAAGAGAAGAAATCAATATGTGAGGGGCGGCACCACAGCCCCCCTGCACAACAAAAGCCGGCCCGCTGGGAAAACAAAATCTAACTGTCTTCTCACGGATGTCCACAGACACATAGCACGTGGCTAACCAATCCATGCCCAAAAGAATGTCGAAGTCCAACATCTCAAGAAGGATCAAGTCGACAGGCAACTCTCTCTCGCCAATACGGACAACACAGGATCGGAACACCTGCCTAGCAACAAACGACTCTCCCACAAAAGTGGTCACAACAAGCGGCTGATCAAGCAAACTGGACTCTCTACCCAAACTCGCACGAAGTGAATGGAAACGTACGAGTGCGTGGATCCGGGATCAAACAACACGTGTACGTGAACAGAATATACTGATAAGGTACCTGTCACAACGGCATTGGATGCCTGTGCATCCTGCGGCGTCAAAGCAAATACTCGGGCCTGACCCCCACAAATAGCTGGCTGTCCTCGGCCTCCTCGTCCTCTTTGGATCGGACCGCCACGTCCACGACCTCTGGGTGCATCAAACTGACGTGGAGCATATCCTGTGGTAGGAAGTAGAGCTCTCTGAGGAGGAGGTGGTGATGGTGGTAAGGTCACATGTGGAACTATCGCCGCTCCCTGCCGTCTCACCGGAAAGTCTCTGATAAGATGGTGCGGACTCCCGCACCCATAATATCCTGGCGACGCCCGCTGTCCCTGCGGATATGAACCATATAACTGACCCCGCCCAACTCCTCTGCCGGCACCATCTCTCGGGAAGAATCTGGCAAGATACCTCGGAGCTGGCACGTCGGTACGAATCCTCTTCGGCCAAGAAACGACCAAAGTCGCTGAAATGCGTGCCTCCATCCGTAATGCAGTGTCCATAGCAGCTGAATAAGTGTCGAAGTGCTGGGCGCCAATAGCAAGAAATAGATGGGTGTCAAGTCCCTGCACGAACCTCTTCACTCTCTTTTCTTCAGTATCCACCAAATACGGAGCATATCTGGACAACTGCGTGAACTGGACATCGTACTCAGACACCGTCATCCCTGGGGTCTTGATCAAAGCTTCAAAACTGCGAGCCCTAGCGTCATGAACGCTCTCTGGGAGGAAACGAGCTAGAAAGACTGTTGTAAACTCGGCCCAAGTCATAGGAGGTAGACCTGCAGCTCGACCTCTAACGACTGACTCCCATCATGTCTGCGTGAGGCCCTCTATACGGAAACTCGCGAGCTTCACCAATCGATCGTCCGAACATCTGAGCGAACGGCAGATCCTGGCTAAACTATCAAGGAATGTCTGCGGATCCTCTGTTGCATTGGTGCCCGTGAAGACTGGAGGTCTCAGCCTCATGAAATCCTGTAGCGATACTGGGATAGCCACGGTAGTAGTAGTAGGAGCAACTGTCTGTTCAGCAGGCACCATGGTAGTCTGTGATGTGGTAGGTACGTCCTCCGATCTCGGTGCACGACTGGCCTCTACTAAGGATCCCACCATCTGTCGTAACTCCTGCATACCTCCCATCATCTGTCGTAGCTCCTCCATACCGGACTCTAGCCTGTCCATGCGGCCTGGGGAATGCGGATCAGTCTGTCCCTGAGGCATAGGTACGCCACCCTGCTCGGTCCTCATCTCGGACGAGCCTGCTCGGATCTCATCTCGGGCGGTAGCCCTCTGCGCTCTCATAGCCTTCGGCGGCGTAGTTGCTGGTACAGGAAACATGATAATAAAAACAGTGCAATAGAATCATAGGATACACGGAATTGAAGAAGGAATTTTCAAGCAAGTATATCCTAAAGTCACTTAGGCGGAGTACCGTATCGCAAGTATGCCGCGGACATACGCACGCTACGTTACCCTGCTTAAGTCACTTACTCCATCTACCAAGGTCATCCTACACTCAGAAAGGTAAAACCTATCGCTCTGATACAAACTTTGTCACGACCCGCAGGGTACGGAACGTGACTGGCACTTAAATTACGAACGTCTCAAGGCGGACATAATCTAAGTAAGCCAAAGCCCAGAAATCAAAACCAAATAAGCAGTAGAGTGAAGGAAAAACCAATCAATTGAAAACGAATTTATCAAATAAGTCATATCAAGCCTTTTTAAAAGCAATGTCCATTTTTCCGAAAATTTCGGCAGAGTCTCCATTGTAAATACTGGCCCCCAAAATGTGTACAACAAGAATATATATGAATACCAAAAATATGGCATCCCCAAGCGGGAGCTAGCTCTTCGCCACAAGGCGGTCACAAATCCCACGCAATATAAATCAGCAATGTGCATTAATAAACATAAGAAGCACAAGTAAAATATCATGTCGACTCAAGTGAGCTCGACCCCAAAATACAGCATAAAAAGTCAACAAATCTCACAGTCTCGTCTCTAGGTCAATATACAACAATATAAATAACAGGTACAGCTGATACAGTAGATGGAGTACTCTAGAAACCATAAATATACAAGGTGGTACAAAATGATAACACAACCCACCTACGAGCAAAAGCCTCGAGTCCAGGCAAGGGAGGAAAAAGAAGCTAGTGCGCCCGCCGCTACTGTGCTGATGGAGCGGACCTGCAAAAAGGCTGTGGCACAACGGGGGTGAGTTGCCAACTCGTGAGTAAAAAATAACATCTATAGAGGCTATCGCAAGAATGCACACAAGCATCCTAGCGTCTACAATACAGGTACGACAAGATATACTAGCATGTATGTATGCAACATGAATGTACTAGCAGGTATGAATGCAATATGAATCAACTCATGATCGGAATATATAGGTACAAGAAGTCATATTTTTCTTTTAGGAATCTCTTTTTTTTTGAAATATCAGCACAATACCAATAGAATCAACAAGAATCCGTGTCCAGCATCGACACCTCAAAACTGTCTCAATCTCATGTATCCATATCATAGTATCTCTGGCCTCAGCCGTCCGGCTGACCCATCTCAAATGTCAATATCTCATCATCTCGCGGCCACGGTCGGAATCTTCTGGATATCCGCCGTGCCTAAAAAAAGTCACCGGTAGGTAGTCCATCCCCTGCCAGGCTCATCGTCTACTACCCGAACTTCTTGCCCCGGGGTACCTTACCGGGCCCACCATGACCCGAGACGGTTCATCCAACTCCTCGAAACGGGTCTCGAAAACCACAGCAAACTCATGGTGGACGACACTTACATCACTAGAAAACCGCAATTTTGCATATTTTAAAAAGGGTAATAAGTTTTAGAAATTTTGCGGCTTTCCCCCGAAATCCAGAAATATCATAAATCTCAAGAAATCCTCATAAGTGCATATGTCAATGATAATGAATGCATATGGTATCACTAATCAAATTGCAATGTATGATTAATAGACTAGGCATGAACAAATGATGTAATGAGATACATGTACATGAATAGCAATTCTACAATTTTATTTAAAGGATTTAATGCAATAGCACAGGTTTACACATCAATATGGTGACAATGTTCTAGATTATAAGTTACCTAGTGTTGTGGCATGGCAATTACCAGGGCGTGTGTGTACACATGAATAATGCTCGTGCTGCATATAAAAACCCTGGCAATGGTGCAGGTGTCCTATGGAACGAGTTCACATATGTAGGTAAAACATAGATCATGAATGTAGCAGATAACATGCAATTATTATACCCCTAATTACTAACATCACTAAGAATCTTTTAAAATTACTACAACTATCGGGCGACTTGCGCCATCCTAACGATAGTCCCCCGTAGATGTTACATCTACTCACCGGAAATCCCCAGCTAGCTATGTCCAATCACCGCTTTCCCTTTTCGTGCCGCGTCCGAAGTCTCCGCGACCGATCCTGGAATTTGCACAACACAAAACATAAGATGACATATCCTGAAATGACGCCAAGTCACAAAACGAAAATATCAACGTTCACAAGCTAGGTACAACGTGCACAAGTTGCGCGGAACACACACGAAAATCACAAAACCCTAACTAGAATCGTCGTTTTGGGGCGCCCGGCAAAACTAAAACCCGATCACACAAAATTCCGCATTCACATACCCTACAAGTCATAGGAGATGCTAAAAATATCATCAAGGTATCACAAATATTCACCACTTAATTTTTATAAAAACCTAGCAAGTATAAAGGATTTCCAAATTCGTGCAAATTTCGCGGATTTGCGATAAAGTGCTCACATTATCACACAACATCCAAGTTAAACCATTAGCAAGCCAATACAATTAAATTAACCCCTTTACCATGCATCAAAACCCATTTCCATACACAAACCATTTTCTTGATTTTTATAACTAACAATTTAAATCCAATTTCACACTTGAAAAACCTAAATTAACACAAATCGAAGCCCACTTAAGCAAAGTAACCTCTTAAATTTGTTTTGTATAATAACTTGATAACAAAATAACTTAATTAACCTAATAATGGTTTTCCAAACCCTAAATCAACTCAAGCCATAAACTTTAAAAAAACTAGTATGCAAATAACGCTAAAATTAACACTAAAACAACTAAATTAAAGGAATTTAACCATAAGAATTTAAATGGGTAGAAATTATACCTCAAAATATAGAGATCTAGCAAGAAGAATTTGTCTCCAATGATGGCTTCATAGAACCATGATCCATGCAAGAAAGGCTGAGGAGAATGGGATGAAGGATGGGGATTAATTTGTGAGGTTTAATTTGGATTTTTGGAGAAATTTTGATGAAATTTTGATGATGAAAAGAGATAGGACAAGGAGGGGGAGGGGGATGCTGTTTCGTCCAGAGGAGGGAGGGGAAAATGGCGTGGGTGTTGTGGGAAAAGTCAAGGTCAAAGCCCATACCAATCAACCAAAACCCATACTCAAATTACTATATTTTATTCCAATTCAAAACAATTCATACACAAGAGTTAAAGTCAAAAGAGGGGGGGGGGGGAGAAATGGGCTGCTGCCCTTGTGGGGCCGGCCAACATGGAGTGAGGATGAGTGTGAGTGAATACAAAAGGTTCTATGCAAAAAGACACCCCACTAGTTCATATTTGCAAGTTTTAGTTCAAATTAATTTTATTTTTGTTTTCCATAATAAAAACCAATTAGAACTTGAAATAAAATACTAAAAATTTATATTACAAACAAGATTTTAGTTGACACGATTCTAAAGATTAAAATTAGCCCATTTAAATTTGTATTTATCGCTAATTTAATGTAATTTTAACAGCTTAAAATAATATTAAAAATAGTAAAATAGGGGAAAAATTTTAAATGACCAGAAATTTATAAGTAACTCATTAGCTACTAAAAACTAGCAATTACCAATCTAAATTAGGTATAATTAGGCCTATACTGTAAAATAACAATAATGCCGATTTACGGAAAAATACCAAATTTTCACCGATTTTCGGGAAAACACCGAAACGACTTTTCAAGGCGTTACACGTATATACCTGTTATGGTTGTGTTCTACCTTTAAGCGTGAGTTGCTCCCATTTGAGGATGCTTTATATATATATTCTATGTTTGTACCCGTTTGTGACTAGTTTTTACAAGGAGATGCTGTCGAAATTTTTAAGAAAATAAATTTAAGTTTTGAGATTTTATAACTTGTGATTTTTAAATGGTTTCAACTATTGTTTTATCACTTTACTTCTTTTCTTAGTTTAGATTTCTGGGGTTTTCGGCTTACTTGAATTGCGTTACGCCTTTTGACGTCGTGTGATTTAGGTGCCGGTCGCGTTCCTAAATTAGGTCGTGACACGTTACTAACAATTGATTCGGGCCCGTGGTTCCTTACCCCTGGATTACAGCCTATTGGGATCGAGAATACTCTTGAGATTGGTTGACATTCACCCTTAAACTTACGTTAAATTAGTTTAACAATGTAAAGACCATTTAGGATACTTACATTCACTTCATGTTTTCTATACCTACACTACACGGCCATGCTATACTATGCTCATGTTATTTTGCCATGAAATAGATAGAATTGAATGTTAAATATAATTGCCATGCTTCAATTAAATGACATGCTTAAACAACATCCTAGTCCATTGCTTCATGATATACATTTTATTTATCATTATACTTTTATACTTCACACCCATTTCTTGGGGACTTACCGAGCGAAAGTTCGCTGACGGGCATTCCACCCTTCTTTGTTTCTTGGAATGTTCGTCAGATATTATGGAGACTGAGAAGGTGGAGACCATCGAGGATGAGTGCGATCAGATCATGACTCAAGACTAGACTGGCTATCTTTTTCAGTTTATATATGCCACCTGTTTAGGCATTTCTCTTCTTGTATTGTATTTCCTTTCAGTTGAACTCATGTATTGTAAATGCTTCAAGTTGAATGTAAATAAATTTGTTGAAGATTAAATCTCATGTTTATTTCTTATCATTTTATAATGCTTAGTTTACGCTTAGCGTATTTATTCCGGGAAATGACCTTCTCGAAATAAATACGTCGCGGGCTTGCCACGTCACCGTTTCCGTCTATTGGGAAGCGGGGCATGACACATGATCATTTAACCACATTCTTAATGTGATGATGTCGTACGATAGATTATACCGTACGTGATATGATGTACATGATGATTGATCCGCACTTTTGACTTGATGATGCCGTTCGATGGATTATGTCATACGATGGATTATACCATACGTGAAAATTATGGATGTATCGACTCGGAAAATTATTGTTTTCTAATCGCTTAAGTAGATATTAGGATATAATTAAGGATATAACTATTTTCAAAACTAACGAATCGTTATGCATTTTTAAATGACAACCTCGAGGGACGGTACGGATTTTCAAATGGTATCTTTTTCTCAAAAAACACCGTAGCCCCTATTTTTCTAAAAACCACGATTCGTGCTATTTTAAACTATAACTGTGTGGCTCATATGTAGCTATGTATTTTATACTGTTGCGTTCACAAATTTCTTTTTTCTACTATGCTTGTATTATTCTCATTTTTTCGGTATACATACTACGTTCTTTTCCTTATCTTATTTGACATCGTCTGTTAGGACTCACACACCATTACTCATGATGCGCATCTTGCACGCACACATACTCGCCGGCTCACACACTCATCATCGGTAATTGCCATGCCACGTACACATTAGAAATCTCCACTTCACCGTATAACCTAATAAACTGTAGCTTTTTAGTTATTGTTTAATACCCATACCACTTTTACTATATCAGTTATCGCATTTTCTTACCTAGTTAGATTCCACGCTCATATAAACATACTGGTTTGTTTCCCCCCAATAATAGAATAGCAAGGCTCTGTTCAAAATTTGAAAAGAGGCAGCGCCTCACGTGCCTTGCACGAGGGCGCCAGCTCCGAGAGTTAAAAACTCTGAGGCAGCGCTTCACGTGCCCCGCACGAGGGCGCCGGCGACAGAACTAAAAGTCCTCTGCCGTTGGATCAAAGATCCAACGGAGATAATAAATCATCAAAATACATAATTAAATTCTGTTGAGGAAATATTCCTCAAATCTTTCTAAACAAGAAAGATTACGCTCTATAAAATAGAGCACCGTTGGATTAAAGATCTAATGGTGATTAAAAAATCACCAAGCTACAGAATAAGCTCTGTATAGGAAAATATTTGCCCAATCTTTCTAAACAAGAAAGATTATGCTCTGTAAAACAGAGCACCGTTGGATTAAAGATCGAATGGTGATTAAAAATCACGAAGCTACAGAATAAGCTCTGTATGGAAAATATTTTCCCAATCTTGTTAAAAACAAGAAAAATATCTTCTGTAAAACAGAAGTCCTTGGATCAAAGATCCAACGGTGCATAAGATCCCCAAATCAATTAAGGATCTCTCAATGAGATATTTCTTTAACTAAATCAACAAATTTTCCTCCACTATATAAAGGCCCCAAGACTTCAAGTCTTGTACGGAGGAACCCCCTCATAAACTTTAAGATCAAAAAAAAGGCAAAAAAAAAAGCTTTATGAGAGAAGAAGGAAGACGAACTTTCTTCAAGGTAAATAAAGAGAATAGAGATCATAGTATATCATCTGCATACCCAAGGGTTTAACCCTCATAAAGAACATAGTTCTTCCCCTTGGATTTGAGATCCACGAGATAAGTCTCCCATAAATGAGAATTTAATTCTCGTGGGGATGAATTTGTTCTTGGGGATCGAAGATCCAGGGGAGAACAAAGAATTGAACTCTTCAGAAAAATACACAAAGAAAGAGACAGCGCCTCACGTGCCTCTCACATGGGCGCTGCTCAATAAAGAGTGCCTAGCACTCAGTGGTTAACGCCAAGCGCCCCACGTGCAACTCACGTGGGCGCTGCCCAAATAAAGAGTGCCTAGCACTCAGTGGTTGGCGCCCAGCGCCAAGCGCCCCACGTGTCCCTCATGTGGGCGCTGCCCAAATAAAGAGCGCCTAGCACTCAGTGGTTGGCGCCCAGTGCCAAGCACCCTATGTGCCCCTCACGTAGGCACTGCCCAAATAAAGAGTGCTTAGTACTCATTGGTTGGTGCTTAGCGCCAAGCGCCTCACGTGCCCCTCATGTGGGCGCTGCTAAAATAAAGAGTGCTCTGTACTCAATGGTTGGTGCTCAGCGCCAAGCGCCTCACGTGGGCGCTGTTTAACATAAAGCGCTCTGTAAATAGAGCCCAGCGCCATCAAGAGTGTTCAGCACCTTATAAAAAACAAAATGTAAAGGGGTAAAGTAAAGGAAAGTGTGAATATCAGAACTCACATAAATGCTCAGCATTATGGACAAAGAAAGGGGACTAAGCCCAAGCAAGTGTTTGACACTTTATTCAAAAATGAAATGACTGGGATGAGCCCAAGTTTGATCAAACTCCTAATCAACCGAGCCCATGCGCTCACTATTTTCCAAATTGGTCTCAGTCCCAAACCAAACTACAGATCTCCCAACTGACATTGGTTCAAGGGTACATCTCCTCACACCTTTGATATATGTCGTTGTAATTCTTCAACATCTTCAGAGAGGTGGCGGGTCCCGACAACCAAGAATTCCTTGGACCGCAATGTCCTTAAACTAACTTTGGACCGCAACGTCCTTAAACTAACAACGGACCATAACGTCCTTAAACCAAAATGATAGAGCCCAAATGCTCTTTCGTTGGATTAAAAATGATCCTGAACCCCCGTTAAGTAGATCTTAGTTCGATCTCGGATTAACGTATCCTTAACAAATATTTAAGTCGATTTTAATCTCAAACAAGGTTAACGATCCTTAAATCAAACCAACTCCAAATCGAAGAAAATACGGATTTGGACAAATCTACGCCCTACGGGCGACAACAAAATTTGTCTCCGTATACAATCCACGGGAAACCAAAAATAAAACAAACACACACGATACGATGAGAACATCTGGAGCAGGAGAAAGTGGTTATCACTACACGATAACGTAATTAACTGCAGGGGCTTGCGGCTGCAGGGAAGAGCGTCCCCACAATCAAAAACCCCTCACAACGAGGGGGAAACTGACGAAGTCCGCTACAACGGTCGCATTCGTCCAGACCTCCGATACACAGTGCCATAAATCAACTTTGCATCTTCGGAGAGGTGGACGGATAAATCCAAATAGCATCTGCCCCTAAATTCAAGCAAGACGTCTGTCTTTCCCGGCTTTCGCCGGTAAACAGATTCTGGCACGCCCGGTGGGACCTATTCCTCTTTCCACTCCACATTTCGTGTGTCGTGTTCGCGAACGAATCGCGGTTTAATATGGTTGCTCTTGGATTCAAGGTACTAAGATTTGGTGTCTTGCTCCATGCAGAAGAGAAGATGACATCGATTGCTTCCAACTGCACCAATTGGAAAAACAACTCCCACTCCGTCCCTGCCGGAGGAGTAACTTATGGGCCCCAAACGGCCTCCATTTTTGAGATGCTGGTGGAATAGGTGACTCGGGCCACCACTAGATTTTTATTTGGGACCATGATCCCGCCAACAAGCTTCAGCGCTCCGGTGCCGTCACAAGAAGCTCTGAAGAAATCGATCTTCGATCGGCTTGCAACTACCACGGCCCCTCTCAACAGGTCGTCCAATTCCAACGCCTCACACTTTAACAGACTGGACCAAAGCTCTAGTGAGCCTGTGAAGATACCCGCAATACCTAAAGGGGTTATCCCGAAGCGGATAGCCATTCCAACCCCGGTAAATGAAGTCATCAAAGGGGCTTCTCCCGCTTAGGGATCGGTCTTCGCAAGACTGGCCATTCCAACTCCTGCTACGGGTAAGGTCGTTACAAGTGTTCCCCTATTCGAAAGTCAGTCTTCGACAGGTTAGACTTTCCCTCTCAACGGACGTCAGTCTTCGACAGGTTGGCACCAAAAGAAACCTCTCATCAAAGCAAGGGGCATGATAAGGTCTCTTCTACAACTGGGGTGATCCCATCTGCAAGACATGCTCGACGTCGCCACTGGCGCCGAGTGAGTAAAGCTGGGGGCAGTTCCCCCTCTAGACTTACCCCACCAGCTCCAACGGTGGAAATTGACGCTGCTGTTCTAATTAGGAACAGCTTCGAGCTGCTCAGGACGGTGCGCAAGAACTCTCCAATTGCCATACTGAAGAAGTCTCCTCCGCCTTTTGAAAACACAACACATGTGAAGCCGGAACAGCCACCTCAGCAGCTATCCTCCAAGATCCACAGAGTTTGGCAGAAAGTTCAAGACTCTGTAATTGATAAAGATTATTCTCGCCGGCTGAAGAAGACGAAGGCTCGGCAAGAGGAGGACCATCCCTCCGTCGTACCACGGAAGGTGTCATCTACGTACGGAAGGTGTCATCTACGTGGGTGCCTGCCGCAATAGCCCCCTCAACCTCGACCTCCCACAAGAGGAGAAGGCCGGAGAAGATCCCCATACCGGTGGCGAATATCAAAGGCAGTAGACCCAAACGCCGCAAGTTTGGGGGCATGGTTGTGCATACAGTGTACATGGCATCCGGAAAAGAGGATAGTCGTGCTTCCGTGAGTCATCGACTACTCACACGGTCTGTGATGAAAGCTTATGAGCAACAACAAAAGCTTCAGGAGATGTTGACAAGAATGGTCATACTCACTGGGCAGAAAGAAAGCCCGGAAGCATCGTCGAAACAACGCCAAGAGCAGGAGACCGACACCGAATTCCTATGAGGGATTCTTGAAAAGAAAGACATAGAGGCCAGGGGACAAGCGGCTAATATAAAACAAATGGCGCTTCTCTTCCAAGACATGGTGGGGATGATGATCCAACCGAATCCTCCGGCCGAAGACACTCCAATAATCATTGAAGATGACTGAGGGGAGACATTGAACCCTCCTCTGGCTTTTTCAGCAGCCAGGGAGGAGACGATCTCCAAAGCTACCCTTGATGACTACATAGCTCAGCAAATACGAGCTCATCAAGAGAACGAAGCGGAAGGCCAGGTCATTAGAACTGGGCGACCTTACCCAGGCTGGTACGACCAAATTAAGTACCCGCCAGGATATACGATCCCCAAATTCTATATGTATAAGGGGACGGGCAATCCACATCAGCACGTTGCTCAATTCAGAGCTTTGTGCGGTAATACTGGGGGCGATGAAAAACTGTTGCTTCGCTAGTTTGTTGGCAGCTTGTCGGAAACGACATTTGAATGGTATTCCGAGCTCCCAAATGACTCTATCAAGACATTTACGGAGATGGAACAACTGTTCACATAGCGGTTTGCAAGCGCAAGCGAGCGCACCCCAATCACGGCATTAATCAACGTCACAGTGAAACCAGGAGAGACCTGGGTTCAATACGCAATTCGGTGGCGTAACCTATGGTCAAAGTGTGAATAGCGCATAGAAGAAGCTCTTGCTGTGGGCATGTTCGTGGGGACCCTTGGTCCTCAAGAAACTATAGCCCAATTTATGATGTTCTTCAAGCCAACCACCTTCCAGGCCTTGATTGACAAATTGGCCAAAATGGACAAAATGGGCCATAGGCCGTCCTCTTTAAGGACAGATCTTCGGAATGAAAAAGGCAAAGGGAAAGCGACCTTCGTCGCCAACGCTCAATAACAACCGAGTGACCCGAAACCGGTTGCTCACCAAAACAATAAACCAAGACCTCTTGGAGAAAAGTTGAGACATCCTTATTCGTTCCCCCGGGATAAGACGGGGAGACTATTCGAACTAGCGGTGCACAACAGGCTTATCACTCTACCGGATCCGAGATGCCCACTGCAATCGGGCGACGTCAACAATCCTAATTGCTGCCCCTACCACCGAATAGTGGGCCACCCAATCGAAGATTGCTACATCTTCAAAAACTGGGTGGAAGACCAATACCAACAGGGCAAGTTCGCACTGTCCGAAAACTGGAAGGTAAACCCGCCGCAGCAGCACGCTCCTAAAAAGTTGGATACGCCAGGGGCATCATGCTCATATATAGAAGAAGCTGCGTAGGAAGTTGTCCTTTCAGCTAAAACTAAAAGAATGCTGAAGGATTTTCAGGCATGTCCGCCGATTAGGTGGAAAAGTCCGCTGGAGCCTGAGATTATTGACGGAATGCCGAATCCGTGCCCAACGCTGAAAGTTGGTAACGACGGGCAAAACCTCCAGGCCAAGCCTCCGAAATCTTTAAAGAAAAAGAAGAAGGGCAAGAAGCCCGTGCAGCTCGATGGCAATCGTACGGGTCTGCAAAAGTACATCGACGCACTGGAGGAATACAACCAAAAAGCGTGGATCCCAGTCACATTGGAAGAATTCTTCAAGCATGTTCTTGAGAATGGAAATAGTGACATTGATGAAAGAGACGATTCTTCAGAAGAGCCCGAGGATTATATGGCGAGCTGCCACATGATCTCTCACTCGTCGATAAATGGAAAAGAAGCTCCTGACGTAGAGAAACTGGGGGCAGATCCAGAACAAAAATTCATGGAACCGTTAGATGACCTGATCGACAAGATACTGAATGAAGCCCTCTAAAAGAGCAAAGCTGACCGAGGACGTGAAGCGGCCATATATGAAAAAGCCAAGCGTTGGCGTCAAGATGAAGAAGCCTCGGTAATGAGAAGCCATAAAGTACCTCAACCAGATCAAAGTTGTAACGTTTTAGAAATCGTTATGCGAATTTTTCCGTTTTAGGGAAAAATAGTCGGTATTTTCTGTTTTAACCCGATTGTGACCAACTTTCGTAGAAACTTGCCGGCACCTAGTTTAGCTAAAATAAAGCTAGTGCGCGAACTTTGGGGGTAAATGGGAAGTTTTGGTTCAGATAGAATTTTTCCCTAATAAAATATTATTTTAAATGGTAATTAAATTTTTGGTTTGGGTTAAATTACTTTTAATGAGAACCATTTTAATCTTATCACTAGAATTAAATTAGAAGATTCTCATCAAAATATCTAGATCTTTTGCGCAAAAGGATTATGATTTTAAAAGAAAAGAAAAGGTGGAAATTTGGCATTAAATGGCATTTATTACAAATTCTAGCTAGAAAACTCCACACTTTCACAAAAATCCCACCATTTTTCATTCCTTGGATGAGCCCTCCCCACTTCTGTCCCAATTTGTTCTTTCCCCATTTTCTACAATTCCAAGATCATTAAATCCTTAAAAATCCTTAAATAATCCTACAAAACTCCTGAGCAAATAAAAACCCATCATTCTTCTTTACAAATCTCACTTTGATCTTCATGAAAACATCACTTTTGGAGGCTAAAATGATGGATCTAGTTTCATTTTGGTGTTCTTGAGGAGGTATAATTTCTAACACAAATCTTTAATTATTATGTTTAAATCATTGAATTAGCTATTTAATTGGTTAATACAGCTTTTAATTCTTGATTAATGCATTCATGATAATTTTAAATAATTTAAAGTTAGGGGTTGTGATGATAATGGTTAAAAATGAGGACTTTGGAAACTTAATCTTGTGAATGATGATTATTGATAATTCCTAATTTGATTAATCAAGATTTGCTTGCTATGTTTTAATAAAACCTAATTGGATGGGTTTAAAATTATGAAAGTGGTTTGGATAGTTTAGTTAAGCTATTATAAGATGTTTGAGATCGCTAGAATTGTGTTAGCTTTGAACTTGTGCAAAATTTTGCGATAAGTTGCTTACTAGGTTTCGGGATTTTTCCGATGTGGGTTCAATTGATCGTTGCGAGGTTATATCTATTATATTCCTCGTATTTGTTTGTGTTGTGTTGCGCGATCGGGACGATCGGAGTCTAGACTTGGTGTTTCGTAGTTTAGCGACCCTAGTTAGGGTTTTTGGCTGATGTCGTGCGCGATAGATGCGCTAAGTGCGCAGTGCATTTTTCAGGGCGTTATCCTTGCATTTCTTTGTCTTTTCGTCGATGTAGGATATTTAGCTTATGTAATGTGTTTGTGAAATTTTAGGTTCGCAAGCGGGGACTTCGGGCGCTGCGAACAAGGGGAAGCAGGTGGTCGAATTTTCATAGCTCGAGACCATCAGTGAGTAGATTTAACATCTACGGGGAAATCGCCCGTATGGCGTTATGCGTCGGGGCTGATATGATATGATAGCTGCATGATATTGCATATTAGTTGATTTCATATGAACGTCATTGCATAGTATTACCTGTTGTACCTTAACTTGTACCTATTGAACATAACACATTACTGACGGTTCATGTTGCACGAGCACTAATTTATATGCTACACCCACACCATCAGTGATTGACATGACACGCACAACCCACATACATACGTGCTATTGTAGTGGATAGTGATAATTGAGGTAGTGACTCTTATTCCATTGTGCATATGAAATACTGTTGACACATATATACGTGATATTGTATCGGACAGGGATAGTTGAGATAGTAACTCTTATTGCATTTCACGTATACCTTGCTATAGCTACTTGTACATCATGCATACACATTGACATGTACACCCATATACTCGGTTACAGCTACATGTAAATCATGCACACATACTGACATGTACACCCACATATTTTGCTATAGTTGCATATACCCTAAGCGGTATGGTTTTGACATGTGATATTGAGATGTTGACTATTGCGCTTATGAAATGCATTATACATACTTGCTTACATGTAGATATTTAATCCTTGCTACAATAATTTGTACACCTCATATGATGCTGCACTTATTTTCGCAGGATTTGGGAACCGCATTTTTATATTTTAAAGCTGGATTCATTTAAAAGAGCGGCTTTTCCTTAAAAATGCTCATATTGTTGTTTTATGTTGCCTATATCAGTTTTCATGGATTTACACATTGAGATATGGATTTCATGTGATTTATGGATTTGAGAACCGTGGGGGTATTTCAAGAAAACTATGTATTGTTTGAAAACCCGGTTTCTCTAGATATGATATTTCAATGCGTCCACCATATGATTTCTTGGTTCTGAGATTTGGCTTGTGATACCCGATTCGATGAGCGGGAGGCACCGTCTGCGGGTACATGGTGGACCCGGTATGGTACCCCGGGGTGAGTCGTGATTTCGTGGTGTAGACGATAAGCCTGACAGAGGGACCACTACCTACCGGTGATTGTATTTGGACTCAGCGGTTATCGTGGGGATACCGACTGGAGTGATGTACGACATATCGTCAGGGCCAGTCATAGTGATAGCGCCTGAGTTATGAGGATTTACGTGTCGATGCTAGACACGGGTTTCATGATATTTCGAGTGTCGGTGTTTGACACTCAGGTTTCCATGATTTTTACGTATCGTCGGTGGACATACGTGGGTGATATCCTCATACACCTATATATATATACACATACATGTATATGTTTTCATGATGTTTTGGGTGTCGATGTTTGACACTCAGGTTCATGAGACTTACAGGATGTGAGGGCCGATCTGAGGATGCGGTGCCTGAGGATTTGGGATTTGATGTGTCAGTGAGGGACACTGGTGTTTTTCCATGCTGATGATTTTGCATGAGGTTTTATATTATATCATCCCACACTCAGGATTATGTTGATATGCATTGCTTCATGCAGTTGTAGTACCCTGATGATGTACCTTTACATGATTGTTGCATATTCATATTGTCATACTTATGCTATCGGATTACATGTGATAGATTAATCTCTATTCGTGCATACTTGCGATTACGGTATGATGTTAATTACTATTCATGAGTTGGCAACTCACCCCCGTTGTGCCACAGTATTTTGCAGGACTTACCCTCTGAGTAGTCGCGGCAGGGCGTCTTATCATCTCTACTTTTGCCGATACCGCTACGGTTGGCTGTGAGGCCTTTGCTTTTGGATGGGTTTGCGGTTATCCGTTTGTACATTGTATATCTTTTTGTTGGATCTAGTATTCTCCATCTACCACTTCTTGTATTTGACTTAGAGACGAGTTGTGAGGATTCGGTGTTGTTTATATTCTGGTAATTTTGGGTGACGTGCTCGTGGGAGCCGGTCTTGTTGAAAACTTTTACTTCTTTATGCAGTTTTCCTTTATATTCTTCGCATCGGCGTCGTATATTTTCTTGTGGTGGTTATCTCCGTCATTGGGCGTGATTTGCTCCCTTTTGGGATAGTTTATATATAATCTATGTTGTACCCGTTTTCGGGGCTAGTTTTTACAAAGGAGGTGCTGCCGAAATTTTCAAGAACGAAAACTAAACTTAAAGATTTTTACTTGAGAATTTTCCGAACGTTTTAAACTATGTTTTACTCCATTTATCCCTTTTGGGGTGGTTTAGATTTCTAGGTTTTGGCTTACTTAAATTACGTACGCCTGTAGACGTTATGTTGTTGAAATGAAGCTGCCACATTTCAAAGAAAATACTTCTGGGTTTCGGTTTAGATTTCATGTGCCTAATTTTGGGTCGTGACAAAAGTGACCTTGCTACCAGCAAGAGCAGAATCAAGATAAGGAAGCAGTTCGCCAAAGTTTTGTCAATGGGAATGAAGCTGCCACCTTTCAAAGAAAATACTTCTGGGAGTATGTTCCCCGACGAACCGGATGTACATCCGAACTACTGCTTATACCATCGGAAGGTCACGCACCCTACCGAAAAGTGTAATTTCTTCAAGAAGTTGTGGCAGGGATACATTTCCCATCGACAAAAATTTAACAGAATGAAGTGCAAAGCCCGTCGGGAACAGAGAACCGCGACAGACGAGTGTGAAGGAACAGCCGATAACTGTCATATGGTTGATGAAATCGCGACAACAGTAAAACCTCAAGTTCTTACCTTCGGGAGAGATTCTGACGAAGAAATAATCTTCGGCCCTCTCTTCAAGGAATCCACCTCTGAAAAAGAAGTGGAGATGAATAACTATGAGAACATTCAGCTGCGTAACCGTACATTTCCTGAAAAGAATCTCAGACCTTCAAACAAAGTTTCGGGCAAAAGAGACAAAGGAAAGGAAAAGGTCCCTGAGGAGATTTCTCTCGATGATAGAGTTTTCGAAGAGCTCACAGCAAGAGACCCGCTCAAGAAGAACAAGGTGGATTACATTGTCCTGGCACATCTGAGAAAGAGACCCTCAAAATTGAGTATCTTGGATGCCCTTCTCCTGTCTAAAGAGGCACGGGATTCCCTGATCAAGGCGTTTCAAGAGCCCGACCAGTTTCAAGCCTTCTTGGCGGAAGAAAAGATGAAGGAAGAGCTGGAAGAAGTCCACGCGGCTGATATCACCATCAGCGATGAAGACCTCCTTCTCGGAACGTACGAGCACAACCGTCCGTTGTATGTAACCGGGTTTTCTCATGAAATCAAGATAGGGAAGATCCTGGTCGACAATGGGTCATGTCAACCTTCTCAATGTAAGAGTTTTGAAGGAGATTTGCATGAATGTTCAGCACTTGGCTCGGGATAAAATTACCATCTCCGGTTTTGACTCCCAATCATCACAAATGCTCGGGTCTGTAATGTTAGTTATATGTATGCCCTAGAGGTCATTACTGTACATAAGATGTATATTGTAGTGGATGCTTAGACATATATAGGGAGGACTTTCTTGCTCGACATGATAGTACGCTATCTGGTTGTTCTTTGTCTGAACATGTACACTGATTGTCTCTATGTTACATGTTGATAAGGCCTTTAGGATGAGTACTTGACTACCAGAATTATGATGCAGACTATACTAGTGGGGACAGAGTAGTCACTAAGTACATCCTTCAAATTTTCCTAGTCGCAGGTGTATCGAGACAGGGCATCAATATACCAGAGTAGACTAGTGTATAGCTTCTCGACCCATGTAGATGGGCGATGGATGATCCCATATCCATTGGTGTTTGACATCAGAGATGGTATACGGGTGCTCAGTAGAGACTGGGTACACTGAACGGACTCGCCGAGAACTCCTAGATGGTATTATACCTATCGTCGGATAGCAGTTCTCTGGTGACACTGGTACAGGTTAGTCTGTAGACCCGAGATCGTCATAGAGTCTTGTGTAATTCCTACTGTGCTTTGATTTCCACCTTACCACCTTCAAGAGAACAAGCAAAACGGTGGCTTTTGGGTACAGTACCGAATCACATGGAGGCAATGAGCGATAGGAGGGGTTTCGTCTCTCCCGGTATTGGGGGTTGATGTTGCGCTGTGCTCGATTGGCTATAACATGAAGTCCCTGGCCAGGGCTGCTTCAGAGATATACTGGTAAGTGTTATCAGTAGTTTATCAACCAGTTATGAGCCTCATATCAGCACGACTTATCGGGTTACTGGGGTCTGACGTTTATGACCCCTAGACGAGATATGCGACATATCAGACGAAGAGACCGGACTGTACGGTAGTGTTACTGATTGGATTCGCAGGAGTATGAGCAGGCTTGCTTCTTCTGATCGCTAAATACCAGGGTGGCTGTTACGTTTAGCAGACCGCTTGCGGCATATGGGTGTTTGATTTGATTATCACCTGCTGCCGGCGTATTGACGAGTCTTTAGAATCCTACGCAGAGGTTTCCTGGCTTAAGAGAAACGGAGTAGGAGAACATATGTGATATGTGCGGGACCGAGATTAATGCGCGTATGTGATACCGCATTCCATTCTCGCGATATGTAATATCGGTCAGTTATATGTGATATAGCCGGGTTATCGAATCAAGTGTTGATTCGATAAGTTGTTGGATTTGATATTAGTCGGTTATATGTGATATAGCCGGATTATTAAGTCAAGTGTTGATTTAATAATCTAATGTATTATTATATATTTGATATATTAATTTACATTAACTGGTATTAGCTCACTTAAGTGTTCTTTTCTCGCTAGTTTTGTGCACATTGTATATATGTGATATATATAAGTGTACAAGTTTTTGTGTCATATTTGATGATACATGCAAGATGGGTGTATGAGACACACACATGCTTATGATGATAATTAGGGTTTTTATTTATTTTGGTAATTACAAAATGGTAGGATTTTGTCATGGCTAGTAGCTTGTAGAAGCTTGTAATGTTCATTGACCAAGTCCACTCTTTTGTTTTGCCTAAGTTATTTATCAACCCAACCAATTATCCTAACCATGGTTATGTCTCTACAGAGGTTAATTATATGATACTAAACTCACCCATCGTTCTCATTATCCACTTGATTTTATCATGAGAGTTTTCTTCTTCTTCTTTCTTAAAGCTTTCTAGCTTCAATGGAGATGATGGAAAATTATTTCTAAAATTATTTCCAAAGTGAGAAAAATTCCTACTTCATCATTCTCTACTACTTGCCATTTAGTAAAGGGTGTTTGCTTCACTAATTCCACAATTAGTGAAGGGGTAGCTTCGGTTAGTGTCTCCTCGACGTAGATCATCTTCGGCATCGAAGACTTCGATGCAAGCTTGTTCATTTCTTCATGGGAGCCTCTCTAGAGTCCGGTTGTTCATGATCGCAGCGAAGGGACTACTACATAGAGCTATCGAAGTGAAGGACCGTTTTACAAAGGTTGTATTCCTTGTTAACTTTAGTTGCAAAGTTGTTTGCATTCGATTCGTCACATTTTCTAATATACGATTCTAGGTTAGGGTTAGCTAGAACGGCTAAAATTTTAATTTGGCATGGAAGATGCCTCCCAAAACCTTGCTTCCATGCTAGACAACCAAGCAGTGGTATCAGAATCATGCTAGAAAATTACACGGATTTTGTTAAAATTACGGAACCAAAATACTCCGAAACATGCAACACCAAAACTTGGTTTCTGTCGAATTTAAAAAGTCTTCAAATTTTTTTTAAACAATTGCAGAATGTTTTATGTGATATGACATGAACACAGAAGAAATTCGAGGCATTTTGGTCAGAATTTGGCCGGGCTCAAGGGGCTCAAAACCGAGCAGGCCGGTTCAATAAGGGAATTTTGGCTTCGAATTTTTTTGTGTTCCAGTCTCTGGGTTTTGGTGTTTCAGGTGTTGTTTTTTTTCTAATTTTGCATGTGATGTGATCTTACACTATAAGCAATTCGTAGTGTTTCGTATTCGTAGTGTTTTAACATTGTTTCGTAGTGTTTCGTATTCGTAGTGTTTCGGAGTGTTTCGTAGTGTTTCGTATTCGGAGTGTTTCGTATTCATAGTTTTAACATTGTTTCGGGTATTCGCATGTTGTCTAGGCGAAGTTAAAAAGTTCGATCGAATGTCAGAAACCCATTTTCCCAAGTTTAATGTATTCGAAAAATCATGCAAGTAATTCTGTGAACCCTCAAGAAGAATGAAACCCTAACTCGACATAATGACCATGGAACCGCTTACGAACCTTAGGGTTTGCGGCAGTTCCGCTGTGCCATTAATGAGGCTTGGGTCTGCCCTTCTACGGCTGGTTCATAGGTACTATGGCATGTTCTGGGTATTATTGAACTGTGCTCAAGTATTGAGCTGTCGGGGAATTGTGGGACTTTGATGAATCGATCGAAAAGTTTAACGTCATCCGGATATCATGTGATGGGATACAATATTTGGAATCCACAAAAATAGTTATGAGATAACTAGTTTGAATTCTATAAATCTAGCAGTTTAGTCTCATTTAATCGGTTGACACGAGATTTTGATGTGATCAAAAGTCCGTCGCAATTACGTAGTGTACGCGGATACTCGCCGGGTAATCTTATTAGATAGCCATGCCCCATAGCCCCGACCAAGTGACTGTAGGAGAACCCCATCACCAAAAGCATCCGTTTGGGTGCTCGCGGCCGCGGTGTTCCGCCTTAGTGCACTTCGTCGACGGCATCGGGGGGTGCAGCCATCTACTAAAGTTTCCGAAGAGCATTTGATCAGGATGTCGGGAATCTTGTTGAATTGCCCGACTTGATATTGAAAAGTGTTTTCAAGATGGGGTTTATAATTGTTAGGCATGTTATGTCTAAGGAATTCATATGGTTAGGAATGAAATTCGGATTATGAGATATTTCGGTTTTATGATGTCTAAGGTGGTTGCGGATTCCAATTGTTGTAGTTTTCACTTTCTTTTCTGCGTAAGTGTAATATGTGGTGTATCACCGGTTTCGTTGCTATACGTCAACGACAATTGGGATACGCATATTTACTTACGTTGATGACATGTGATGTTATGTGTTGCTGGGATATGTTATATTGGATCGTCGTGTTTGAATAGCCGGGGTTTTTTTTATGTGAGATGAGAGTTTTTTATTTTCATTCATGTAAAAGCTTGCATATAATATTCCTTTATTGGGTCACTTCCGGGTTGAGGAAGATGTCACAGTTGATGTATATTATTTACTTTTCCGTATTAGGATAGACCCAAAGCGGAGAGCACAAGTAACCGGGTTTTAGGGTCCAGTGGGAGACCATCTCGAGGAGTCGAGACCGGGTCTCCTAACTCTAGAATTGGTAGGGTTGCCTGCCGCTCTCGTAGGGGTCAAGGGATGTAGGATTGGCTATTCATCACGACAGTGGAATCCGTGTTTTATACAGGCTTAATTTAAAACTCGGAAATCCTAATTTATCCAGTATTTCATATGTTGTTTTCTGCTGCGATATTCTGTGATGTGATGACTTTGTATGATGAGATAGATACTGTATATAGTATATGTGATATATTATATAGACGTTGCTTATGTTTTACACCCGTGCTAGCCCTGCCCCGCTCTACCGTTAGTTACCTAACCTAACGGTGCATGACGGGACATCGAGGCGAATGCGGATGGCATACGCGTACGTTGTATTTATCTCAGATGCTTAGGTAACTTAAATGATGGGACTTCATTAATGGGATTAATGAAAGAAAATAATCCTAAAGATGTTGTGGAATCGAATTTTCAAAAACAGGTAGCTCTAGTTGTTTCTTTGCATAGCGGTATTCCTTGCAGAATATCCAGCACCTTATTCGATAAGGAAAGAGGCGAGATCCCTTCACTGGGAGTGAGCTCTTTAGCAATAATTGGCAGATGCTACAACCCTCGATTTCGTCTTTTGATTGCTTTTCTAGTTCTTACTTTGCGTAGTAGTATTTGTGAAATATTCCGCACCTTATTCGATAAGGAAAGAGCTGAGATCTCTTCACTGGAAGTGACCTCTTTAGCAAAACTAGTAAAAGCCTCAAAACACTCTTTTTCAAAATCACTAGATTCTACGACGATATAAAGTTCGTTACGCAAAAGGTTTTCTTAAAAACCTGTCCTAGCCCTCCGTCATTTCAGATAAGTACTACTTAGTATTCGTGCTACGTTAGTTGACCAGGTTAAGACGTAGTGTGCGATAGCTGATTAGTGCTTATCTGCATAAGCATATAATGCGATTGGATTAGGGTAGTCGTGCGACTTTGTTGACCTTGTTAAGGGTCGTGTGGGTGGGTTTAATTCAATTAGGAAATGACGGGTTGAACTTGGCTAGCGCTTATGATTTGTTGACATTGTTAGTTATATGTATGCCCTAGAGGCCATTACTATACATATGATGTATATTGTAGTGGATGCTTGAACATATATAGGGATGACTTTCTTGCTCGATATGATGGTATGCTATCTGGTTACTCTTTACCTTAACGTGTACACTGATTGTCTCTCTGTTACATGTTGGTAAAGCCCTTAGGATGTATACTTGACTACCTGGATTATGATGCGAATCATACTAGTGGGGACATGGTAGTCCATATGTACATCCTTCAAAGTCCCTAGTCGTGGGTGTATCGAGATGGGGCATCGATATACCAGAGTAGACTAGCGTGTACCTTCTCGACCCATATAGATGGGCGATGGATGATCTCATATCCATTGGTGTTTGATATCAGAGATGATATACGGGTGCTCAGTGGAGACTGGGTACACTGGACGGACTCGCCGAGAACTCCCAGATGGTATTATACCTTACGTCAGATGGCAGTTCTCTGGTGACACTGGTACAGGTTAGTCTGTAGACCCAAGATCGTCATAGAGTCTTGTGTGATTCCCACTGTGCTTTGATTTCCATCATACCACGTCTAAGAGGGCGTGCAAAAAGGTGGCTTTTGGGTACAGTCCCGAGTCACATGGAGGCAATGAGCGATAGGAGGGGTTTCGTCTCTCCCGGTATAGGGAGTTGATGTTGCGCAGTGTTCGATTGGTTGTAACAGGAAGTCCTTGGCCAAGGCTGCTTTAGGGATTTACTGGTAAGTGTTACCAGAAGTTTCTCGACCCGTTATGAGCCTCATATCGACACGACTTATCGAGTTATTGGGGTCGTACATTTACCACCCCTAGACAAGATATGCGACATATCAGACGAACAGACCGGACTGTACGGTAGTGTTACTGATTGGATTCGCAGGAGTAGTAGCAGGATTGCTTGTTGATCTTCTGATCGCTCAATACCCGGGTGGCCGTTACGTTTAGCAAACCGCTTGCGGCTTGTGGGTGTTTGATATGATCATCACCTACTGCCGGCGTATTGACGAGTCTTTAGAGTCCTACACAGGGGTTTCCTGGCTCAAGCGAAACGGAGTAGGAGCGCATATGTGATATGTGCGGGACTGAGATTGATACGATATGAGATACCGTATTCGATTCTCGCGAATTGTGACATTCATCGGTTGTATGGATATAGCCGGGTTATCGGATCAAGTGTTGATTCGATAAGTTGTTATTTTTGATATTAGTCGGTTATAGCCGAATTATTAAATCAAGAGTTGATTTAATAATTTAATGTATAATTATATATTTGATATATTACATTACATTAATTAGTATTAGCTCACTTAAGATTTATTTTCTCACCAGTTTGTGCACATTGTTTATATGTGATATATGCAAGTGTACATGTATGTATCATGCTTGATGATACACACAAGATGGCTGCATGAGACTTATACAAAGATTAGGGTTAAGATTAGGGTTATTGGATTATCTTAAGATTTAACAAATGAGTTAAACTTAGTTAAAGTTGTCAAGCTTGAAGAAGCTTGGAGAAACTTTGACAAAGTCCACTCTTTTGTCAATTCTCTTGATATTTCTTTAACCTAACCCTTAAACCTCATACCTTAGTTAATTCTCTACATGACTCAAGCATGAGGGCTTAACTCAACCATGGGTGAATAATTCAAAAGGATAAGTTTTCATTTTGGATGAATAATTCACTTCTTCTTCTTCTTCATCAAGCTCCTTGAAAAGCTTTCTAGCTCAAATGGTGCCTTGAGGAAAAATGTGAGAAAATCAATTTTAAAGTGAGCAACCTTCTTACTTCATCATCCTCTACTACTTGCCATTTAGTAGAGGGTGTTCTCTTCACAAAGTTCTTGACCTAGTGAAGGAATAGCTTGAGTAAGTGTCTCCCCGAGGTAGATCATCTTCGGCCTCGAAGTCATCGAAGCAAGCATGTTCATTTCTTCGTGGAGCCTCTCTAGAGTCCGGGTTTTTCCGATCGCAGCGAAGGGGAATACTACACGGAGCTATTGAAGTGAAGGACCGGTCTACAAAGGTTGTATTCCCGCTCTCTTAGAAGTAAAGTTGTTTACTTGTTCATTGTTTTCGCCTATTCTCTAGTTAACGATCTATATTAGGGTTTCTCGGCACCTAAATTTTAGAATTTGGCATGGTTGATGCCTTGTGGAACCTCTTAAGTGTGCCTAGGAACCCTGCAGTGGTATCAGAGCCTAGCTAGAGCTTTAGGCGAAGTGTAGACGATGTTAGAAGTCCGATCGAACCCGAAACCCTAATCCAAAACCCTTCTCTGTACAATTTTTCAAAACTGGGATTTTTGTGAATTAAAAATATGCAGAAAATTCAGCAGGGTTTTATAGGGGTTACAGTGAAGCACGTGTCCCTGAATCAACTAAAGCGCCGCGGAACAGCGGCCCTACCCTAGTATTTGCGGCGGTTCCGCGGCCATAAAGAAGCTTCTTGTCACGTGCTTTGCACAGTAATCCCTGTCTGTAATGCCTGTGTTTTCTGGGTAATTTTAATTACTACTCAAGTGTTGAGTTTTTGGGTTGTATTGGGAGTTCGATGATTCGATCGGAATCTTTAACTTTGTCTGTGTTTTTCCGGATAATTTACAATATGTTAAAAAGTTCGACCGGATAAAAATACCCAATTTTTCCCCTATTGGGAAATTTCCAAGTGTTGGATTTTTCCGTAGTTTGAGAACGTTCTAAGTAGTGCAAGTAACGCGATGGACCCTCTAGAAGACAACAAACCTTAACTCGATTATGTGACCGTCTTGAACTGCCCTTTGAACCTTAGAGTTTGGGGCAGTACGGCATGCCACATGTGAGGCGTTGGCTTGGCCCTTCTACGGCTGGACCGTTGGTACTGAGGCATGAACTGGATGTTTTTAAACTTATTTCATGTGTTGAGCTGTTTCGGGAAAACTTGGGTGTTTGATTGTTCGATCGGAAAGTTTAACATTTTCTACTTATCTGGAATGTGATACAATATTTGGAATCCACAAGTAGTTATGAGATAACTAATTTGGATGTTATAAACATAGCAGTTTAGTCTCACTTGATCGGTTGCCACGGAATTTTAATGTGATCAAAACTCCGTCGCAGTCACGTAGCGTACGCGGATACTCGCCGGGTAAACTTAATAGACAGCCATGCCCCATAGCCCCGACCAAGTGACTGTAGGAGATCCCCGTAGCCAAAAGCATCCATTCGGGTGCTCGCGGCAACGGTGTTCCGCCTTGGTGCACTTCGTCGACGGTATCGGGGGTGCGGCCGCCTACTAAAGTTTGCGACGAGCATTCGATCAGTTTTTCGGGAATCTTGTTGAATTGCCCGACTAGATATTGAAAAGTGTTTTCGATATAGAGACTAAAATACGGGGTTTATAATTATTAGGCATGTGATGTCTAAGGAATTCATTTGATTAGGCATGCGATGTCTAATGAGGTTACGGATTCCAACTGTTGTAGTTTTACACTTTCTTTTCTGTGACCGTAAGTGTAATATGTGATATCGCTGGTTTCGTTGCTATATATCAACGATAATTGGGATGCGCACATTTACTTACGTTGATGACATGTGATGTTATGTGTTGCTGGATATGTTATATTGGATCGTCGCGTTTTGAATAGCCGGAGGTTTTATGTGAGATGAGAGTTTTTTATTTTCATTCATGTAAAATTCATTTGTATGTAATATTCTTTTATTGGGGCACTTCCAGGTTGCGGAAGATGTCACCGTTGATGTATATTATTTACTTTTCCGCACTAGGATAGACCCAAGGAGGAGAGCACAAGTAACCGGGTTCTAGAGTCCAGTGGGAGACCAACTCGAGGAGTCGAGTCTGGGTCTCCTAACTCTAGAATTGGTAGGGTTGCTTGCCACTCTCGTAGGGGTCTAGGGGTGTGGGTTTGGCTATTCATCGCGACCGTGGAATCCGTGTTTTATACTGGCTCGTATTGAAAACACGGACGTCCTAGTATATCCAATACTTCATATGTTTCTTCTGCTGCGATATCTGTGATGTGATCATTTGATATGTTGAGATAGATACTGTATATAGTATATATGATATATTATATAGACGTTACTTATGTTTTGCACTCGCGCTAGCCCTGCCCCGCTCTGTCGTTAGTTACCTAACCTAACGGTGCACGAGGGGACATCGAGGCGAATGCGGATGGCATAAGTGTACGTCGTATTTATCTGTGATGTTTAGGTGATTTAAATGATGGGACTTCATTAATGTGATTAATGAAAGAAAAGAAACCTAAGATGTTGTGGAATCGAATTTTCAAAAACAGGTAGCTACAGTTCTTGCTTTGCATCGCGGTGTTCCTTGTAGAACATCCTGCACCTTATTCGATAAGGAAAGGGCCGAGATCCCTTCACCGGGAGTGACCCCTTTAGCAATAACTGGCAGATGCTACAACCCTCGGTTTGTCTTTTGATTGCTTCTATAGTTTTTGCTTTGCACAACGATATATATGATATATCCTGCACCTTATTCGATGAGGAAAGGGCCGACGATCCCTTCACCGGGAGTGACCCCTTTAGCAAAACTAGAAAAGCCTCAAAAACACTCCATTTTAAAATCATTCGATCCTACAACGATATAAAGTTCATTACGCAAAAGGGTTTTCTTAAAAACCTGACGTAGCCCTCCGTCATTTCAGATAAGTAATAGTTAGTATTCGTGTTGCGTTTGTTGACTCAGTCAAGGCGTAGTGTGCGGTAGCTGATTAGTGCTTATCTGCAAAGCATATGATGCGATTGGATTAGGGTAGTCGTGCGGCCTTGTTGACTCAGTCAAGGGTCGTGCGGGTGGGTTTAATTCAATCAGGAAATGACGGGTTGAACTTTACTTGCGGTCTATGGTTTGTTGACTCAGTCAAGGTCATAGATCGCTTGGGGCAAAATTATCGGGAATTTCAAGTGTTGAAATTTGCAATGAGATTGCATACCTTCTATGAGATAGTTGGATCCCGATACCCGCTGCGAGTAAAAGTTACTCCTGGGAGAGTTTTACACATTACAATTAGCCGATCAAGTAGGTGTCTAGAAAGGTGTCAACGGGGTTACGCTTCTGGGAAAATGAGGTTTACTTTAATTAGGTCCGTGCGAAAGCACGGGGAACCTCCCTCAAAGTACCGACACTGGCCTGGCTGAAAGATTGGAGAACTTGTAGCGTGTAATTAATCCCGGCTAGTCTTTCCTTTTGGGGTTTGAAGGAAGATTTGATAAAAACAGTGGGAGCCATCCTGATTAGATAAAATAATAACCAATCTGATCTTGCAAGAGCGCACGCAGAGTGTTTTCTTCTCTCTCTCTCGAGGTAGCGACCATGTCACGCCTTAATCAAGATAATAAAACGAATATATTGACCGAACCCGCTTGTTATTCTGAGCTGGGGAACGTTGGTCCCGCTCCAACTTATAATTGTTATAAGACAGAGCAGGAAATTAGGGATTGCCAGAATTCCCGTGCCGCCCAAACGAAGAAAGTGCATACCGATGCATCATCTTCGGGTGTGTTCATTACAGAGAACTGTTTCTCAATGTCCTTTACGTCCTGGGTATATGATACCGGATCAGGATCCCACATATGTAATATATTACATGGGCTACAGAAAGGTAAAGAACTGAGAACGGGTGATAAGTTTCATGAGGCAGAAAACGGTGCAAGTGTTGCAGCCAAGTCTGTTGGTCACTGTCACCCTGTATTACCAATACATTGATTCTGAACAAATGCTATTAGATACCGAACCTGATATACAAAATCATATCAATCTCTTTATTTATTAAAGAAGGATACAATTTTGTATTGTTGGATAATGTTTTGAACATTTCCTATATCAAGAGTTGATCGGTTCAGGAACGCTATCTAAAAGCATTGACGTTCTAAATCAAACTACAGTTCTTAGTATACAGAACACACACAAGAGGAAGAGTTCAGAAATGAACGAATCCTTCTTGAGGTATTGTAGACTAGGTCATATCAATGCGACCCGACTAGCTGAAGTTACATTTAGATGCATATTTAAATCTGTTTGAATTTACATCTTGTGAAAACTTGCCGGTCATGTCACAAAGATAAGATGACCACATCTCTGTTTATTTGAAGCAGAGAAAGAGTTAGTGTACTCTTGGGATGATACATGTTGATGTATGAAGGTCCCCTGTCTACAAATGCCAAGACCGGTTCTTTGTACTTCATTAAATTCTCTGATAATCTCGCGAGATTCAGACATATGTTCCTGTTGAAACACAAGTCCGAACCTTTTGAGATATTCACAGAATATAAGTTAGAAGTAGAGAACCAACAACGGGTATAAGTATTATGTCCTTTGATGTGATCAAGGAGGAGAATACTTGAGCACGGGATTCCTGGACTATTCTAAGAATGAGATTCTCTTTCAGCATTACTCCTCCGTATACACCTCAGCACCTCGGTGTATCGGGACGGAGCAATAGCACCCTATGTGATATGGTGTGCTCTATGATGAGTACTACTGAGTTTCCTATTTCCTTTTAGGGAGTTATGCACTTATGAAGTTGCATACCTATTGAATAGGGTTCTGATCAAATCAGCTGCCTACCATTTCATATGAGATATGGAAAGGGAAGAGCCCATCTATTAAGTCAGTTAAGATTTGGGGTTGTCCAGCCTATGTTTAAAAGCAAAATCCGGACAAGCTCGAGGCAAAGTCAGATCTGTGGAAGTTTGTTGGATATCCCAAGCATACGCAAGGGAATATCTTCTACCTAACCGAGGAACAAAAATGTTTTGTTTCTCAGCATGCCACCTTTGTGAAAGGTAATTTCTTGTGAAGAAATTATTGGTTATGAGGTGGAACTTGAAACGGTTCCAGCTATACAAACTGCAGCTGATGATTTGGTAGAACCAAAGGATTCAATAGCAACCAATGAACCTCAGCCTCTCCGTCGATCTAGTAGCGTTCCTCACCCACCTGAGATGATGACCCAACTAGTTTCGAGCTGGCCATCAGGAGTGTGACTCTGTAAGAATGGCTGGATGTTTATCGATCTGAGATGGAATCCTTATACACCAACAAAGTATGGACTTTGGTTGCTTTATCTGAAGGGTTAAATCCCCATCAGGAGAAAGTATATCTTGAGAAGATTACTTGGTGTACATGGAAAAGTTGAGACTTTCAAAGCTAGACTTGTTAAAGGTTTGCATTATAGACCAGTTATGGCTTATAATGAAACCTTTTCTAAGTATCTATGCTTAAATCCATCCAGATCCTACTTGCTACGGCTACATACCATAACTACGATATCTAGCGGTTGGGTGTCTTGACTGCTTTTCTAAATGATGATTTGGAAGAAAGCGTCTATAAGTACACAGCCGAGGGCTTCATAGACAGTGGGAGCAGCGGAAACGTATGCAAGATGTTTTATGTGATAAAGCAGGCATCGCGGAGTTGGAACATCTGTTTTGTTGAGTTAGTCAAAGAGTTTGACATCTTCAAAATGGTAGATGAACCTTGTATATACAAAAAGGTAGTAGGGAGTATACTGGTGATCCTCGTAGAGTACATGGATGACATACTCTTGATAGGCAAGGAGTTTCCTATTCTACGCTCGGTCAATCTCCGCTTATCATAAGGATTCTCCATATAGGATCATAATGATACCTCCTGAATCCGGGATTTTGGATCTATGAGATAGATCTAATTGGATGTTAGGACACTCACTAGTTGTAGTGAGAAGGTATCAATTGATCCTGGGGAGAATCACTGGAAAAGTTCCAAAGTGATAAGGATGACTGAATGTTAGTCACAAGCATTATCTTTACCTTCGGTAAAGGGACAGTATGTTGGAAGAGTTCCAAGCTAGATACCGTTGCATACTAGACGATTAAAGGAAAGATACATCGTTACTAAAGATGCCACCAAAGAGGCAGTCTGGGTGTATATTTGTTCATGAGATGAACTTCGTTCCTCCCATTATGTGACAATGGAGTTGTGGCTTAGGCCAAGGAACGCCCGTCCCATCAGTGATCCAGACATATTCTAAGGCAGTGTCACCTGATCGTGGAGATGGTTGATCTCCAGGGGATCGAGGTTAGGAGAGTAGACTCATAGGACAACACGGCGGATCCACTCACAAAGGCCTTTTCCCAGAGAGAGACTTTTATCGGATGGTTGAGTATGAGATACTACAACCACTGCTATCAGATGGCCCTAGTGCAAGTGGGAGATTGTTAGTTATATGTATGCCCTAGAGGCCATTACTATACATAGGATGTATATTGTATTGGATGCTTGGGCATATATAGGGATGACTTTCTTGCTCGATATGATAGTATGTTATCCGGTTACTCTTTACCTTAACGTGTACACTGATTGTCTGTCTGTTACATGTTGGTAAAGCCCTTAGGATGAGTACTTGACTACCTGGATTATGATGTTGATCATACTAGTGGGGACATGGTAGTCCATAAGTACATCCTTCAAAGTCCCTAGTCATGGGTGTATCGAGACGGGGTATCGATATACCAGAGTAGACTAGCGTGTACCTTCTCGACCCATATAGATGGGCGATGGATGATCCCATATCCATTGGTGTTTGACATCAGAGATGATATACGGGTGCTCAGTGGAGACTGGGTACACTGGATGGACTCGCCGAGAACTCCCAGATGGTATTATACCTTACGTGAGATGGCAGTTCTCTGGTGACACTGGTACATGTTAGTCTGTAGACCCGAGATCGTCATAGAGTCTTGTGTGATTCACACTGTGCTTTGATTTCCATCATACCACGTCCAAGAGGGCATGCAAAAAGGTGGCTTTTGGGTACAGTCCGAGTCACATTGAAGCAATGAGCGATAGGATGGGTTTCGTCTCTCCCGGTATAGGGAGTTGATGTTGCGCAGTGTTCGATTGGCTGTAACAGGAAGACCTTGGCCAAGGCTGCTTTAGGAATTTACTGGTAAGTGTTACCAGTAGTTTCTTGACCCGTTATGATCCTCATATCGACATGACTTATCGAGTTTTTGGGGTCTGACGTTTACCACCCCTAGACAAGATATGCGACATATCAGACGAACTGACCGGACTGTACGCTAGTGTTACTGATTGGATTTTCCGGAGTAGTAGCAGGCTTGCTTGTTGATCTTCTGATCGCTCAATACCCGGGTGGCCGTTACGTTTAGCAGACCGGTTGCGGCTTGTGGGTGTTTGATATGATCATCACCTACTGCCGGCGTATTGACGAGTCTTTAGTGTCCTACACAGGGGTTTCCTGGCTCAAGCGAAATGGAGTAGGAGCGCATATGTGATATGTGCGGGACCGAGATTGATACGATATGAGATACCGTATTCGAATCTCGCGAATTGTGACATTCATCGGTTGTATGGATATAGCCGGGTTATCGGATCAAGTGTTGATTCGATAAGTTGTTATTTTTGATATTAGTCGGTTATAGCCGGATTATTAAATCAAGAGTTGATTTAATAATTTAATGTATAATTATATATTTGATATATTACATTACATTAACTAGCATTAGCTCACTTAAGATTTATTTTCTCACTAGTTTGTGCACATTGTTTATATGTGATATATGCAAGTGTATATGTATGAATCATGCTTGATGATACACACAAGATGGGTGTATGAGACTTATACCAAGATTAGGGTTAAGATTAGGGTTATTGGATTATCTTAAGATTTAACAAATGAGTTAAACTTAGTCAAAGTTGTCAAGCTTGAAGAAGCTTGGAGAAACTTTGACAAAGTCCACTCTTTTGTCAATTCTCTTGATATTTCTTTAACCTAACCCTTAAACCTCATACCTTAGTTAATTCTCTACATGAGTTAAGCATGAGGGCTTAACTCAACCATGGGTGAATAATTCAAAAGGATAAGTTTTCATTTTGGATGAGTAATTCACTTCTTCTTCTTCTTCATCAAGCTCCTTGAAAAGCTTTCTAGCTCTAATGGTGCCTTGAGGAAAAATGTTAGAAAATCAATTTTAACGTGATCAACCTTCCTACTTCATCATCCTCTACTACTTGCCATTTAGTAGAGGGTGTTCTCTTCACAAAGTTCTTGACCTAGTGAAGGAATAGCTTGAGTTAATGTCTCCCCGACGTAGATCATCTTCGGCCTCGAAGTCATCGAAGCAAGCATGTTCATTTCTTCGTGGAGCCTCTCTATAGTCCGGGTTTTTCCGATCGCAGCGAAGGGGAATACTACACGGAGCTATTGAACTGAAGGACAGGTCTACAAAGGTTGTATTCCCGCTCTCTTAGAAGTCAAGTTGTTTACTTGTTCATAGTTTTCGCATATTCTCTAGTTAACGATCTATATTAGGGTTTCTCGGCACCTAAATTTTAGAATTTGATATGGTTGATGCCTTGTGGAACCTCTTAAGTGTGCCTAGGAACCCTACAGACATTGTTAAGGTCATAAGATACTAGGGGAAAAATATTATCGGGAATTTCAAGTGTTGAAATTTGCAAAGAGATTGCATACCTTCTATGAGATGTTGGATCCCGATACCTACTGCGAGTAATTGTTACTCCTGGGAGAGTTTTACACATCACAATTAGCCGATCAAGCAGGTGTCTAGAAAGGTGTTAACGGGGTTATGTGTCTGGGAAAATGAGTTTTATTTTAATTAAGTCCGTGCGAATGCATGGGGAACCTCCCTTAAAATACCGGCTCTGGCCTGGCTGAAAGATTGGCAAACTTATAGGGTGTAATTAATCCCGGTTATTCTTTCCTTTTAAGGTTTGAAGGAAGATTTGATAAAAACAGTGGGAGTCATCCTGATTATATAAAATAATAACCAATCTAATCTTGCAAGAGCATACGTTGAGTGTTTTCTTCACTCTCTCTTCAAGTAGCGACCATGTCACGCCTTAATCAAGATAATAATATGGATGTATTGACCGAACCCGCTTGTTATACTGTGCTAGGGAACGTTGGTCCCGCTCCAACTTATAATTGTTATAAGACCGAGCAGGAAATAGGGGATTACCAGGATTCCCGTGCCGCCCAAACGAAGAAAGTGCTTGTTGATTCATCTTCTTCGGGTGTGTTCATTACCAAGATCTGTTTTTCAGTATCCTCTACGTCATGGGTATGAGATACCGGATCAGGATCCCATATATGTAATATGTTACATGGGCTAAAGATAGGTAGAGAACTGAGAATGGGTGATAAGTTTTAAGAGTTAGAAACAGTGCAATTGTTGTAGCCAAGGTGTTGGCAGTTATCACCCTGTATTACCAAATACATTGATTCTGAACGAATATTATTAGATACTGAACCTGATATACAATATCATATTAGTCTCTTTATTTAGTAAAGAAGGACATAATTTTGTATTGCTGGATAATCTTTTAAACATTTCCTATATCAAGAGTTGATCGGTTTAGACACGTTATCTAAAAGCATATACGTTCTAAATCAAACCACAGTTCTTAACGTACAGAACACACGCAAGAGAAAGAGTTCAGAAATGAACGAATTCTTCTTGAGGTATTATAGACTAGGTCATATAATTGCGACCCGACTAGCTAAGTTATATTAAGATACAGATTTAAATCAGTTTGAATTTACATCTTGTGAAACTTGCCAGTAATATCACAAAGATAAAATGACCACAGCTCCGTTTATTGGAAACGGAGAAAGAGTTAGTGAACTTTTAGGATTGATACATGATGATGTATGTACGTCCCCTGTCGACACATGCCAGGATTGGTTCTTTGTACTTCATTACATTCACTGATGATCTCTCAAGATTCGGACATTTGTTCCTGTTGAAACACAAGTCTGAACCTTTTGAGAAATTCAAAGAATATAAGTTAGAAGTAGAGAACCAAGACGGGTATAAGTATTATGTCCTTTGATGAGATCAGGGAGGAGAATACTTGAGCACGGAATTCCTGGACTATTCTAAAACAGAATGAGATTCTCTCTCAGCATTACTCCTCCGTATACACCACAACACGTTGGTATATCGGGGCGGAGCAATCTCACCCTATGTGATATGGTATGCTCTATGATGAGTACTACTGAGTGGACTATTTCCTTTTTGGGGGTTATGCACTTGAGAAGCTGCATGCCTATTGAATATGGTTCCAGCCAAATCAGGTGCCTACCACTCCATATGAGATATGGTATGGGAAGAGCCCATCTCTTAAGAATGTTAAGATTTAGGGTTGTCCGGCCTATTTCAAAAGCAAAATCCGGACAAGCTCGAGGCAAGGTCAGTTCTGTGGAAGTTTGTTGGATATCCCAAGCATTTGCAAGAGAATATCTTCTACCGCACCGAGGAACAAAAGGTGTTTTATTTCTCGGCATAACCATCTTTTTAGAAAAGGAATTTATTTTGGAAACAAATTTGTGGTCATGAGGTAGAACTGGAAGGAGTTCCAGCTATACAAACTGCAGCTGATGATTTGGTAGAACCGGAGGATTCAATAGTTCCCAACGAATCTCAGCCTCTCCGCCGATCTAGTAGGGTTCCTCATCTACTTGAGAGATACTTCGGTTTTCTCTATGAAAGTAGGAGCTAGGATTGCACCATAAGATGATGACCTAACTAGTTTCGAGCAGGCCATCAAGAGTGGGGACTCTGTAAGAATGGCTGGATGCTAAGCGATCTGAGATGGAATCTATGTACACCAACAAAGTATGGACTTTTGTTGCTATATCTGAAGGGTTAAATCCCCATCAGGAGAATGTATATCTTGAGAAGATTACTTCGTGTACATGGAAAAGTTGAGACTTTCAAAGCTAAGACTTGTTGCAAAAGGTTTTCTTCATCTACCAGGTGTGGATAATGATGAAACCTTTTCTCCAGTGGCTATGCTTAAGTCCATCCGGATCCTGCTTGCCATTGCGACATACCATGACTACGATATCTGACGGTTGGGTGTCATGACTGCTTTTCTAAATAGTGATTTAGAAGAGAGCGTCTATAAGTACACAGCCAGAGGGCTTCATAAACAGTGGGAGCAACGGAAACGTGTGCAAGTTGCTTTATGGGTTAAGGCAGGTATCGCGGAGTTAGAACAACTGTTTTGATGTGGTAGTCAAAGTGTTTGACTTCATCAAAATGGTAGATGAACCTTGTATATACAAAAAGGTTGTAGAGAGTAAGGTGGTCTTCCTCGTAATGTACGTGGATAACATACTTTTGATAGGAAAGGAGTTTCCTATGCTACACTCAGTCAATCTCCTCTTATCACATAGATTCTCTATGTAGGATCAAGGTGATACCTACTAAAATCCTGGGTTTTGGATCTATGTGATAGATCTAAGTGGATGTTACGATTTTCACTAGGTGTAGTGAGATGGTATCAATCGATCCTGAGGAGAATCACTGGATAGCTTCCAGGATGGTAAGGTCGACTGAATGTCTGTCACAGGCATTGTCTTTACCCTCAGTGGAGGGACGGTATGTTGGAAGAGTTCCAAGCTAAATACTGTTGCGAAATAGACGATAAAGGCTGGATACATCGCTACCAATGATGCTACCAAAGAGGCAGTCTGGGTGTATATTAGTTCATGAGATGAACTTCGTTCCTATCATTGTGTGACAATGGAGTTGTGGCTTAGGCTTAGAAACCCCCGTCCCATCAGTGTTCCAGACATATTCTTCGGCAGTATCACATGATCATGGATATGGATGATCTCCAGGGAGATCGAGGTTAGGAAAGTAGACTTAGAGGCTAACACGGCGGATCCACTCACAAAGGCCTTTTCCCAGGAGAGACTTTTATGGGATGGTTGAGTATGAGATACTTCAACCACTGTTGATTGTTGCGTATTGGATACTACAACATATGGCCCTAGTGCAAGTGGGAGATTGTTAATTATATGTATGCCCTAGTGGCCATTACTGTACATACGATGTATAATGTAGTGGTTTCTTGGACATATATAGGGAGGACTTTCTTGCTCGACATGATAGTATGCTATCTGGTTGCTCTTTGTCTTAACATGTACATTGATTGTCTCTATGTTACATGTTGATAAAGCCCTTAGGATGAGTACTTGACTACCAGGATTATGATGCAGATCAAACTAGAGGGGACAGAGTAGTCACTAAGTACATCCTTCAAATGTTCCTAGTCGCAGGTGTATCGAGACATGGCATCGATATACCAGAGTATACTAGCGTATAGCTTCTCGACCCATCTACATGGGCGATGGATGATCCCATATCCATTGGTGTTTGACATCAGAGATGGTATACGGGTGCTCAGTGGAGACTGGGTACACTGAACGGACTCGCCGAGAACTCCTAGATGGTATTATACCTATCGTCAGATAGCAGTTCTCTGGTGACACTGGAACATGTTAGTTTGTAGACCCGAGATCGTCATTGATTCTTGTGTGATTCCCATTGTGCTTTGCTTTCCACCTTACCACGTTCAAGAGAACGTGCAAAACGGTGGCTTTTGGGTACAGTCCCGAATCACAAGGAGGCAATGAGCGATAGGACGGGTTTCGTCTCTCCCGGTATTGGGGGTTGTTGTTGCGCTGTGCTCGATTGTTTATAACAGGAAGTCCATGGCCAGAGCTGCTTCAGAGATATACTGGTAAGTGTTATCAGTAGTGTCTCGACCCGTTATGAGCCTCATATCAGCACGACTTATCGAGTTACTGGGGTCAGACATTTGCCACCCCTAGACGAGATATGCGATATATCAAACGAAGAGACCGGACTGTATGGTAGTGTTGCTGATTGGATTCACAAGAGTATGAGCAGGCTTTCTTGTTGATCTTCTGATCGCACAATACCCGGGTGGCCGTTACGTTTAGCAGACCACTTGCGGCTTGTGATTGTTTGATATGATCATCACCTGCTGCTGGCGTATTGACGAGTCTTTAGAGTCCTACACAGAGGTTTCCTGGCTCAAGAGAAACGGAGTAGGAGCACTTATGTGATATGTGCGGGATCGAGATTAAAGCGCGTATGTGATACCGCATACCATTCTCGCGATATGTAACATCGGTCGGTTATATGTGATATAGTCGGGTAATCGAATCAAGTGTTGATTCGATAAGTTATTGTATTTTATATTAGTCGGTTATATGTGATATAGCCGGATTATTAAGTCAAGTGTTGATTTAATAATCTAATGTATAATTATATATTTGATATATTAATTTACATTAACTAGTATTAGCTCACTTAAGTTTTCTTTTCTCACTAGTTTTGTGCACATTGTATATATGTGATATATATAAGTGTACAAGTTTTTGTGTCATGTTTGATGATACATGCAAGATGGGTAGAGACATACACATGCCTATGATGATAATTAGGGTTTTTAATTATTTTGGTAATTACAAAATGGTGGGATTTTGTCATAGCTAGTAGCTTGTAGAACCTTGTAATGTTCATTGACCAAGTCCACTATTTTGTTTTGCCTAAGATATTTATCAACCCAACCAATTATCCTAACCATGGTTATGTCTTTACAAAGGTTAAGTATATGATACTAAACTCACCCATGGTTCTCATTATCCACTTGATTTTATAATGAGAGTTTTCTTCTTCTTCTTCCTCAAAGCTTCAATGGAGATGATGGAAAATGAGTGAGAAAATTATTTCTAAAGTGAGAAAAATTCATACTTCATCATCCTCTACTACTTGCCATTTAATATAGGGTGTTTGCTTCACTAATTCCACAATTAATGAAGGGGTAGCTTGAGTTAGTGTCTCCACGACCTAGATCATCTTCGGCCTCGAAGACTTCGATGCAAGCTTGTTCATTTTTTTATGGGAGCCTCTCTAGAGTCCGAGAGTTCATGATCGCAGTGAAAGGACTACTACACGGAGCTAATGATGTGAAGGACCGGTCTACAAAGGTTGTATTCCTTGTTCACTTTAGTTGCAAAGTTGTTTGCACTTGATTCGTCGCATTTTTTAGTATACGATTCTATGTTAGGGTTAGCTAGAACGGCTAAAATTTTAATTTGGCATGGAAGATGCCTTCTTAAACCGTGCCGTCGTGCTAGAAAACCCTGCATGTAATACTGACATTACGCTTCGGGCTATTTGTCACTGACATCAAGTTCCATGCCATTGATGCCAAGACTTGCTACAACGCTCTGCTCGGCAGGCCTTGGTTACATGAGTACAACATCATCCCTTCTACAAAACATCAGTGTATGGAGTACTTCAAAGACGGCTACGATTACAACGCCATTCGCGTTGGTGTTTGGCACGGAAGCGGTGCTTCCCTTGGAGATAGAGCTACCCTCTCTACGAGTGGCGGTTCGGTTCGAACTAACGAATGAAGAGAATGCCCATCTTCGGCTTGAGGATCTAGACGCCCTTGATGAAACTCGTCTAATGGCGCAGCACAACCTAGAAGCTTACAAAGCAAGGACGACGCGCTCATACGAATGATTGACTAGGCCGAAGACATTCCGCCATGCGAACTTGTGCTAGTCGTCAAAAGACCTATGATCCCCAAACGTGCTAAACGGGGGAAATTCGAGCCGAATTATGAGGGCCTATACATAATAGACAAGGTCTTCCAAGGCGGGGCCTACTTGCTCATGGATATTCATGGCGAAAGACCTTTCCGGCCAATAAATGTAACGCCTTAGATTTCGGTTAGTGTTAGTTTAGACGGTAATGCGGTTTTACTGTAAAAAGTTTACCAATTTGGGTTCCTCACATTTTATAACATTTAATTAACAATTTATTATTATTTGTTATGGCATGAACGCACGTGTGCACGTAAATGTAAGGGTTTGTTTTGTGTTAATCTTGTTCGTAGCAACCATGACAACTTAACCTAATCTAATCCTTGTTTTAATCTAATCCTTAACCCAAATCCTTAGATATTTCTTTTGGGTTTTGTTTGAGAGAAAGGTGGTATGGAGACTAATGGTGGGCTTTAATGGTGCATTTATGTGAGAGTTATTGCAAGGTGCACTCACCTTAACCACACCTCTCTCTCTCTCTCCCCTTATCATTTCTTTCTCTAATTCTCTCACACTTATTTCCCTTCTCTTTTTCTTCATCTCCCTCATATCTCAACTGAAAACTCTCTATTCCTTCATAAATCCATCTCAAAACTTCATCCAAACTCACAAAAATCACATCTTTTGTTTAGTTTTGCCTCTTGGATTCCTAGGAGCTTGGAAAGCTAGGGTCTTTGAGTTCTTTTGGTTATGTAATAATCTCTATCTGTTCTTTAGGGTGTTTTAGTGTTGTGTAGTCTTGTTGTTTTAGTTTTGATAGCGTAAAGTTAAGTTTTTGTGCAAATATCGTATATTTAGTGTCAATTTGTGATATCTGTGTTCTGCTGTGACCCCGAGAGTATACTAGAAAATCAAACAGAGTAGTTGTGTGATACCTGAGGCCATAAGAAAACACCTGGAGCACGAACCCCAAGGCTCGGACTTCGGCCGGCGACAGGGAGGGATTTTCCGGCAACCTCGGCCATGGGGTGGGGTTTTGGGTTGGTTCTGGGTAGGTAGCTGTGTATTTTGGTTTAAGTGTGTTTGGTCTTGTTTGGTTGTTAGGTTTTCTCTATATACAAAATCTGGGATCACATAGCTAGTTTCTGGTGTTACGACTACGCGCGATACGTTATCCGACACGGTCCGTGCACTTCGTGCTGGTTTTGCTCTTGGGTTGGTTTCGTAGTGTTGCTACGCACGTTAGCCACTAAACGAACACTTGGAAGTATGTTTGGAGTTAGTGTGTAGGTAAAATATAGTTTGTACGTGTTTTGGTCGTTTGCTAATATATACCGGTTATATTGTTTTATGTTATAGGTTCGCAGGCGGGGACTTTGGACGCTGCGAAAAAGGGGAAGCAGGTGGTTGGCTTCACTTAGCCAGGACGGTTTGTGAGTAGATTTAACATCTACAGGGAAATCGCCCGCTTGGCGTTATGCGTCTGGGCTAGAGATGTTATGATTTTGTCACATATTCTATTTCATATATAGAGTTGCGCATTCATCTTATTGCTTAGTTATTTGTTGTGCTTGGACATGTATCCATAGGACACTGCACTATTATTGACGGCTCATGTTGCACGGGCACTGATTGTATGCCACACACACCGTCAATAATTGCCATAACACGCACAACACACATACATATATGATATTGTTTGGTTAGGGACATTGAGACATTGAGGCGTATTTCTTTATGCATATGACATATAGCATACCTGTATACCTACATGCTTACACATATGCCTTGACATGCTTACATGTTAGTTACCTGTATACCTAAAGGGTATTGTACCATTAGCGATAGATACATACACACATAATGACATAGCTACATGTATACCTTGCATACATACTTCACTTATACCCGGAGGGTATATTACATCATTACTGATAGGTAGATTCTTATACTTTGCTATACCTTTATGTCTACACATACATATGGCTATTGCTACATGTTTACCTTTATTTGATGTTATATAAACTTGGAGAAATTAGGAACCGCATGATATTTATATTAACTTGTTGCAGTTAAATAGCCGGTTTTCCTTTATATGCTCGCATTTCAGTCTTATGTTGCATATATTATATTCATGGATTTTCGCATTGAGATATGAATTTTTCATAATGTTTTCTGGATTTGAGGACCGTGGTAGTTTCATGAAATTATGCATTATTTGAAAAACCCGATTTCTCCTGATATGATATTTCAGCAGCCACCATGAGTTTTATCAGTTCTGATATATATACCGCATGCGAAGAGCGTCGTGGGACGTATGAGGGTACATGGTGGGGCCCGGTGGTACCCCGGGGCAAGAAAGGGATAGTCGATGTAACATGCCGATGAGGCCTGGCAGGGGAACCATACTCTCCGGTGACATTACCTATGACTCGGCGGTTATCGTGGGGATACCGACGGGAGTCATGTACGTATGGATACGTCGAAGGACGAGGGTCGAAGCTGGGCACTCGGGTTTTCAGATAGCGTACGATACGTACCTATCTAGGTGCCAGTCGTGGTGACAACACCTGATAAATCAGCATTTCTGTGTCGATGCTGGACACATTGGTTTCATGATATTTTACTCCTAAGTATATATAACAGTGGAATGGGACGCTGTTATATATGCATATATATATATATATATATATATATATATATATTAGTGGAATGGGACGCTAATATATATGTATACATATCAATTTATATACATCATCATATTTATTCATGCAAATATACTTAGGATATATGAGATTCACTGGATATTTGATTTAGGACATTTGAGATTTACATGATATTGGATTCGGGATATATGAGATTCATTTGATATTGGATACAGGATATATATGAGATTTACTTGATATTGTACATTCAGAATTTGTGAGACTTATATGATATGAGAGCCAATTTGGGGGCTGATTTGAGGAAATTGGGATTTGGATTGCCTTGATGGACTTGGGTCCTACCACGATGTCAGGATTCTGTGGAAATGGCATGTTTCATTCCATACTTCACATTTATTGTTTATGCACTGTTTCAAGCATTAGCGTACCTGCTAGAGTACCTTTCATGACTGTCGCATATATACATTGTCATATCATTTCTTCATGTCTTAGTAGTACCTGATATAGCACCTTAAGTGATTATTGCATACAGATTGTCATATTATTATTGCTTCATTTATTAGTTGTACCTGCTAGTGTACCTTTCATGAATGTTGCATTCATATGACCTTTTATTGCTATTAGTTGCATATGTTAGATTCGCGCTATACGTGCATACTTGCGATTACCTGCATATGTTATTTACTATTCACGAGTTTGCAACTCACCCCCGTTGTGCCACAGTGTTTTGCAGGTTGTTCCCCACAGTAGTCGAGGCAGGCTATTCATCTATCTTATAATCTTTTGCTGCGGATACCGCTTCAGCTCATAGTGTGCAGTTTTTCTTAGGTGGATTTTGCGGTTATCCAATGTTGTATTGTATATTCGTTGTATCCATGTACTCTCTATCTACCATTATCTTGTATGACTTAGAGACTTGATGTGAGGACGATATTGTATTTTATTTTGTGACTTGGAGGTCTTTTATGCAGTTTTTCGTCCATCGTCTTTTATTTCTTCGCTACGGCGTCGTATATTTGTTATGGTGGTTGTTTTCCGCCTTTGGGCGTGTTTTGCTCCTGTTTGGAGATGCTTTACTTTTATTTATGTTGTACCTATTTTTGGGGTTGGTTTTACAAAGGAGGTGCTGCCAAAATTTAAAGGAAGAAATGTTGGACTTTTAAAGAATTTGGGTTGAGATTTCAAAGGTTTTAAAAAATGCTATTATTTCTTACTACTTTTGATGGTGTAGATTGCCGGGTTTTCGGCTTACTTAAATTGTGTTACGCCTGTGGACGTTGCGTAGTTTAAGGGCCGTCACGTGCCAATTTCGGGTCATGACAAAGTTGGTATCAAAGCACTAGGTTTTACCTTTTGGAGTGTAGGATGACCTTGGTATGATGGAGTAGGTAGCTTAAGCAGAGTAACGTAGTGTGTGTATGTCCGCGACATACTCACGATGCGGTACTCCGCCTAAAGCAACCTAAGTACTAATTGCTTGAAATTCCTTCCTTGATGATACATATCCTTGTGATTCGATTTCCGTGTTCTTATCGAATCCTTTTCCATTTATAGCCTTTGCCGCCGATGACTATGCGGACTCAGAAGTGCAGCAAGGGCCGAGGTCAGAGTCGACTCAGGTGGTACGAGGACTGACCAGGATGGCACGCTCGTTGCACAGGAGAAGATAGATCCGCCTTCGACTGATCATATCACTAGGCTTGAGGCTGAGATGCAGGACTTGCGCCAGACGATGAGGTCTTTAGTTGAGGCCAGTAGAGCGCGGCGACAGGAGGTTGTCACCCCTTTTACCCAGTTGTTCTTTACGATCAGCACTCAGCATAGTGTAACGTATACGGCACCAATGGATGCAGCCCAATTTGACGAGGCATGTCTTCTAAAGACTTTGGGAGTTCTGGAACAGTGGAGGGCTTATACCGGTGTACCAGCCCAGAAACAGAGGCCTATTCATTGAGACAGATATCGGGCACGTCACGGGAGTGACGGAGGCTTGGGACGAGGTCAGTCTTTTAGATCGTATTTCTAGGAGGGTCGGCACCTATGGAGAGGATGCTATCGGTGCGGGGACCTTCATCACCACATCAGGCGTTGTTCCCTGACACCGCGTCAGGGTCGTATTCAGAGAGGTCATGGATGCGGAGGGTTCGCTCAGAGGGGACAGGTTGGTAGAGGATGAGTTCAGCCAGTTGCTGGTAGGGGGCAGACACGAGAGTTAGCTTCTACTCATCGGGACGCGCGGGCGTCCAATGGAGAGTTTTCAGGTATTCTTAATTCGTATGTTCTGTTGATGCACTTGTTTGTTTTACTCACTTTGTGTCGTGGTTGGGCCGAGAGTCATGTTACCTAGATCAGCCGTTTGTAGTGTTAACTTCTGTCAGCGATTCTTTTGTTACGCGATACGTATTTCGGTCGTGTGCCAATCGGATAGGAGATAGAGATTCGTCCGTCGTTTTGATCCTTCTAGAGGTGTTGGATTTGACGTTCTCCTGGGCACAGACTGGTTAGATACATGTTAGGCGTCTGTGGACTGCCGCGAGGAGACAGTCAGGGTTTGCTTTCCCAGCGAGTCAGTTCTTGTTGTGCATGGGAGGACAGTGGTGCCGCCTCTCACAGCCTGAATTCAGCCTTTTTCGCTAGTCGGCTTTGGGGAGAGGATGTCAAGGATTCTTGGCTTTCATTCATGATACCGGAGAAATAGTGTGTTTGTTGGACCGGGTTCCTATCGTGCAAGAGTTTCCGACGTTGTTCCAGATGAGCCGGTGGAGCTTAGGGAGCTTAAGGATCAGCTGCCGAGTTGTTTGTTGGGGGGCTTGTGCATCTGAGTGTTTCGCATTGGGGAGGTCCTATTTCTATTCGTCAAGGAGAAAGACGACAGTTTGAGGTTTAGTATTGATGGATTGTCAATTGAACCGGCTTACGGTGCGGATAGGTATCTTTACCTCGCATTGACGATTTCTTTGATCAGCTCCAGAGTGCGAGACATTTTCTAAGTTTGTTTGGGATCAGGTCATCATTGGTTGTGGGTTCGGAGTGATGACATTCCGAAGACTGCTTTTGTGCGCGCTATGGGCAGTATGAGTTTTTGGTGGTGTCGTTGGACTCACCAATTCCCTAATAGCACTCAAGGATGTGATGAACCAAATTTCTTCAGGCCGTTCCTCGACCAGTTTATTGTTGTGTCATTGATGACATTCTGGTCTATTCCAACAGTCGTGAGGAACATGAGCAACACTTGAGGATTTTCTTTGCAGACATTGGGAAAGCACCAGCTGTTTGCTAAATTCTCGAAGTGTTCCTTTATGCTTGATTGTGTTGACTCCTAGGTCATGTAGTTACGGGAGATGGTTTTCGTATGGTCCCGAGGAAGATCGAGGCCGTACAGCCTTGGCCCAGACTTGTGTACGGGACGAAGGTCCGCAGATCTTGGGGCTTAGCAGGATTTTACCGCCGTTTCGTGCAGGATTGCTAGTGTATCGCTGCACCGTTGACTGGACTGACCGGAAAGGAGGTTCTTTTTCTTTGGACTGAGGCATGTGTGCGGAGTTTTCAGCAGTTGGATATTTGGTTGACAAATGCACCCGTTCTTTCTTTGCTTTCTGGTTCGGGCGACTTTGTTGTTTAACCGTGATGTTTCGCGAGTGGGGCTCGATTTTGCGCTGATTTGGCACTATGGAGTTATCGCTTATGCTTCCCGACAGTTGGAGGAAGTACGAGCAGGATATCCCACTCATGATCTGGAGATGGCTGCGGTGGTCGTGTGTTGAAGATCTGAGGACACTACTTGTTCGGAGAGTCGTGTCAAATTTTCATGGACCACCAGAGCTTAATGTACATCTTCCTGCAGCGGGTTTTGATTGTTGAGACAGTCTTCTGCAGATTTACAGTTCTTGTGTGATCGTTGAGTACAGCTTATATTCGCCTTTACTGAGGGGACAGCTTGCTCATGTCCGCGCCCGACCACTTTTCCTTAATCGCTTTCGCGAGGCATAGCCCGCCGATGCTCGTTCGTCAGAGATTCTTGAGCTTACTCGGCTGGGTTAAGATTTGGAGTCCTTGATTTATGACCAGATGTGCTACGATTAGGGACGCGTTTGTGTGTACCTGTTGCTGATGGGCAGAGACGCGAAATCCTGGAGCAGGCACATCAGTCAACATTCGGTGTTCATTCAAGTTCCACCAATTTATAGCGTGACTTGTGAGATAGTTACTGGTGGACAGGGATGAAGAGTGAAGTTTCGGATTTCGTTTCAAGTGTCTATCCTGTTGTGAGCTAAGGTTGAGCATCTGAGACCGGTTGGAGAGTTGCAACCTTTAACCGTTCTGGAGTGGGAATGGGAGCAGATCTCCACGAATTTCGTTACGGTGTCTACCCAGGTCTAGACAGGGTGTGACTCCATTTGGGTGTTTTTTGTCCGGTTATGCTCAGACTGATCAGTTGTTCTTTGTTAAGTTTGTGCGTTTGCACGGAGTTCCATCTTGTGTTGTACCCAATAGAGGCACCCGGTTCGCTTGCCGTCTTGGGCAGAAGTTTCAGGAAGCCTTGGGTACTGTTTGAGCTTTAGCTCCGCTTTTCCATCGACGAGGGTTGCGAGAGCGGGCTATACAGACTCTAGAGGATATGCTTGTGCGTACGTATTAATTGTTGTCGGCAGTTGGGATCGTCACTTGCCATTTTAAGGGTTCTCCTTCGATAGCTTTTATCAGGAGGCACTCCAATTGGCAACCTTTAGGCTTTGTTTGGTAGGTCGTGTCGATCGCCATTCTGTTTTTCTAACTCTGCGTGAGTAGGATTTTTGGACCCCAGCTAGTCTAGAGACTTCGGAGATGATCCAGTTGGTTCATGTCAGGATGAGACAGCCTAGTGCAGACAGAGGTCTTCTGCCGACCGTGGTGGTCGCAGACTTGAGTTCGCAGTGGGAGATCATGTATTCCTATGGATTTTTCTGATAAATGACGTGTTGAGTTTTGGGAAGCTTATCCCAGGATTGTAGGTCCTTTTGAGATCCTCAAGCGAGTTAGTTCCGTTGCCATTAATTTGGCACTTCCGCCCAGATTATTGATTATTCACCCTGTATTCCTTGTGTCGATACTTTGCAAATACCTTCATGACCTTTCTCACTTAATTCGGCACCATACCATTTAGCTTCGACGCGATCTTTTCGTTCACCGGCAGCCAATCGTGTTAATGGCTTGGCAGGTGGAGAAACTTTAGTCAAGGTTCATGCCATCTGTGGAGGGTTTTTCTTGGGCGTAACCGTATAGTGAGGTGATCACTTGGGAGGCTGCGAGCGAGATTTGAGAGTTTTTTAATCTTCTCTTTGAGGGTACGCTTAGTAAGAATTTTAAATTCGTGGAAGAATTTTAAATTCGTGGAAGAATTTTTATTAGGGGGGAGATTGTAACGCCTTAGATTTAGGTTAGTGTTAGTTTAGAAGGTAATGCAGGTTTACTATAAAAAGTTTACCAATTTGGGTTCCTCACATTTCATAACAATCAATTAATAATTTATTATTATTTGTTATTGCATGCACGCATGTGTGCACGTAAATGTGAGGGTTTGTTTTGTGTTAATCTTGTTCGTAGCAACCATGACAACTTAACCAAATCTAATCCTTAACCCTAATCCTTAGATAGTTCTTTTGGGTTTTGTTTGAGAGAAAGGGGCATGGTGACTAATGGTGCATTTATGTGAGAGTTATTGCAAGGTGCACTCACCTTAACCTCACCTCTATCTCTCTCCTTATCATTTCTTTCTCTAATTCTCTCACACTTATTTCCCTTCTCTTTTTCTTCATCTCTCTCATATCTCAACTGAACACTCTTATTCCTTCACAAATCCATCTCAAAACTTCATCCAAACTCACAAAAATCACGTATTTTGCTTAGTTTTGCCTCTTCGATGCCTAGGAGCTTGGAAAGCTAGGGTCTTTGAGTTATTTTGGTTAGGTAATGATTTCTATCTATTCTTTAGGGTGTTTTAGTGTTGTGTAGTCTTGTTGTTTCAATTTTGATAGCGTAAAGTTAAGCTTTTGTGCAAATATCGTATTTTTAGTGTAAATTTGTGATATCTGTGTTCTGCTGTGACCCCGAGAGTATACTAGAAAATCAAACAGAGTAGTTGTGTTATACCTGAGGCCATAAGCCGGCACCTGGAGCACGAACCCCTAGGCTCGGACTCCGGCCGGCGACAAGGAGGGATTTTCCGGCAACCTCGGCCAAGGGGTGGGGTTTTAGTTTGGTTCTGGGTAGGTAGCTGTGTATTTTGGTTTAAGTGTGTTTGGTCTTGTTTGGTTGTTAGGTTTTCTCTGTATACAAAATCTGGGATCACATAGCTAGTTTCTGGTGTTACGACTACGCGCGATACGTTATCCGACACGGTCCGTGCACTTCGTGCTGGTTTTGCTCTTGGGTTGGTTTCGTAGTGTTGCTACGCACGTTAGCCACTAAAAAAACACTTGGGAGTATGTTTGGAGTTGGTGTGTCGGTAAAACGTAGTTTGTATGTGTTTTGGTCGTTTGCTAATATATACCTGTTATATTGTTTTATGTTATAGGTTCGCAGGCGGGGACTTCGGACGCTGCGATGAAGGGAAAGCAGGTGGTTGGCTTCACTTAGCCAATACGGTTGGTGAGTAGATTTAACATCTACAGGAAAATCGCCCGCATGGCGTTATGCGTCTGGGCTAGAGATGTTATGATTTTGTCGTATATTCAATTTCATATATAGAGTTGCGCATTCACCTTATTGCTTAGTTATTTGTTGTGCTTGGACTAGTATCCTTCGGGCACTGCAATATTATTGACGGCTCATGTTGCACGAGCACTGATTGTATGCCACACACACCGTCAATAATTGCCATGACACGCACAACACACATACCTTTATGATATTGTTTGGTTAGGGACATCGATACATTGATTCATATTTCTTTATGCATATGACATATAGCATACCTGTATACCTGCATGCTTACACATATGTCTTGACATGCTTACCTGATAGTTACCTGTATACCTATAGGGTATTGTACCATTAGCGATAGGTTCATACACACATAATGACATGGCTACATGTATACCTTGCATACATACTTCACTTATACCCGGATGCTATATTACATCATTACTGATAGGTAGATTCTTATACTTTTCTATACATTTATGTCTACACATACATCTGGCTATAGCTACATGTTAACCTTTATTTGATGTTATATAGACTTGGAGAAATTAGGAACCACATGATATTTATATTAACTTGTTGCAGTTAAATAGCGGTTTTTTCTTTATATGCTCGCATTTCAGTCTTATGTTGCATATATTATATTCATGGATTTTCGCATTGAGATATGGATTTTTCATGATGTTTTCTGGATTTGAGGACCGTGGTAGTTTCATGAAATTATGCATTATTTGAAAAACCCGGTTCTCTCGATATGATATTTCAGCAGCCACCATGAGTTTTATCGGTTCTGATATATATCCCATGCGAGGTGCGTCGTGGGCCGTATGAGGGTACATGGCGGGGCCCGGATGTACCCCGGGGCAAGAAAGGGATAGTCGATGTAACATGCCGATGAGGCCTGGCAGGGGAACTATACTCTCCGGTGACATTACCTATGACTCGACGGTTATCGTAGGTATACCGACGGGAGTCATGTACGTATGGATACGTCAAAGGAAGAGGGTCGAAGCTGGGCACTCGGGTTTTCGGATAGCGTATGATACGTACCTATCAGGGTGCCAGTCGTGGTGACAGCACCTGATAGATCAGCATTTCTGTGTCGATGCTTGACCCATTGGTTTGATGATATTTTACTCCTAAGTATATATAACAGTGGAATGGGACGCTGTTATATATGCATATATATATATATATATATATTAGTGGAATGTGACGCTAATATATATGTATACATATCAATTTATATACATCATCATATTTATTCATGCAAATATACTTAGGATATATGAGATTCACTGGATATTGGATTTAGGACATTTGAGATTTTCTTGATATTGGATTCGGGATATATGAGATTCATTTGATATTGGATACAGGATATATATGAGATTTACTTGATATTGTACATTCAGGATTTGTGAGACTTATATGATACGAGATCCTATTTGGGGGCTGATTTGAGGAAATTAGGATTTGGATTGTCTTGATGGACTTGGGTCCTACCACGATGTCAGGATTCCGTGGAAATGACATGTTTCATTCCATACTTCACATTTATTGTTTATACACTGCTTCATGCATTAGTGTACCTGCTAGAGTACCTTTCATGATTGTCGCATATATACATTGTCATATCATTTCTTCATGTATTAGTAGTACCGGATAGAGTACCTTACGTGATTATTGCATACAGATTGTCATATTATTATTGCTTCATGTATTAGTTGTACCTGCTAGTGTATCTTTCATGACTGTTGCATTCATATGACCTTTTATTGCTATTAGTTGCATATGTTAGATTCGCGTTGTACGTGCATAATTGCGATTACCTGCATATGTTATTTACTATTCACGAGTTGACAACTCACCCCCGTTGTGCCACAGTGTTTTGCAGGTTGTTCCCCAGAGTAGTCAAGGCCGGCTATTCATCTATCTTATCATCTTTTGCTGCGGATACCGCTTCAGCTCATTGTGTGCAGTTTTGCTTAGGTGGGCTTTGCGGTTATCCAATGTTGTATTGTATATTTGTTGTATCCATGTACTCTCCATCTACCATTATCTTGTATGACTTAGAGACTTGATGTGAGAACGATACTGTATTTTATTTTGTGACTTGGAGGTCTTTTATGCAGTTTTTCTTCTATCGTCTTTTATTTCCTCGCTACGACATCGTATATTTGTCGTGGTGGTTTTTTTCTTCCTTTGGGCGTATTTTGCTCCCGTTTGGGGATGCTTTACTTTTATTTATGTTGTACCCATTTTTGGGGTTGGTTTTTACAAAGGAGGTGCTGCCAAAATTTAAAAGGAAGAAAAGTTGGACTTTTAAAGAATTTGGGTTAAGATTTCAAAGGTTTTTAAAAATGCAATTATTTCTTACTAATTTTGATGGTTTAGATTGTTGGGATTTCAGCTTACTTAAATTGCGTTACGTCTGTGGTCGTTGCGTAGTTTAAGGGCCGTCACGTGCCAATTTTGGGCCGGGACAATAAACGACCGGTTCCTTAAGAGTTACTACGCCTGACAAGTCACGGCTCAGGTTAATGATGGATGACGACGCTCGTGTCCGCTCGCTATCTCCCTAAGTCCAAACTCTTTAAGTAGTATCCAGCGAAAACTCGCCTCAAAATGCTACGGACTGAGATGTCCTTAAACTAGCTACGTACTGCAACGTCCTTAAACTAGCCATGGACCGAGATGTCCCTAAACTAACATTGGACCGAGATGTCTTTAAATTAACGGACTGAGATGTCCCTAAACTAACAACGTCGCCTCAAACACGGCGATAGTGGAAGGCAAGTCTATAAGTCCAAGCAGCGAGGACTGCAACTCAAATCCTACCGGCAAACAGATGGGTCACATGCACCGAAACTATTCTCGAGAGTTTCATCGTAAAAAAACATTACGTCTACAAGCAAAATGGGCACGGATGAAAACCCGAAAGGGCTCCATGAGTAAAAACAGCAGGACTGTTGGCGAGTTCGTGAAAACCCGAAAGGGCGCAGACTCATAAAAAATTTCATGCGCACTTGCAAGGTCCTCTCGACCTTATAAGGAGAAAATACCTGTGTGAGATCCTTACGACTCACAAGGGAGCTACACACTTAGGGATCCCCATGATTTCTATGGATAAATTACACTTACGAGATCCTCACGACTCGTAAGGGGAATCCCCCTTATGAGACCCTCACGGCTCATAGGATTCAAAAGCCTTAAGCTATAGGGATCTGAACCTGTTCTTAAGCCATCACATCCCCAGTTTGCCCTACAAGCGGTTCAATATTGACCCTTGTATACAATCCACGGGCACAAATAAACGTCTCCCCCACTAAGGTCCACCAATGGTGCGAAATTTCTCCATTTAGAGAACGACACATGTAAGTCCTCTCGACTTATAAGGAGAAAACACTCTTGTAAGATCCTTACAACTTATAAGAGAACAAAGACTTAAGAATCCTCACGATTCCTAAGGAGAAAACGCACCTACGAGTTCCTCACGGCTTGTAGGAAGAAAAACCTTTATAAGACCCTGACGACTCATGAAGTCAAAAGCCTTGGTCGACAGGATCCTAATCCTGTTTGCTAAGCCACCTTTGTTCAGATCGACAAAGGCAAATGATGATTCGCTCGTGGCAATATCCCAGTGGTAGCGATGCTGATGCCCAAAATCGGTATCAAATTCTAAGTCCTTTCACGGCAAATGATGATTCGCTCCTGTCAATATTCCAGTCGCAGCGATGCTGATGCTCAGATTGGTATCAGACCTCGGGTTCCATACTCGCAATAAAAATCAGCGAGCAGAAATGCATATGAAATAGACAAAATGTCTGGGCAACTCGCAATAAAAATCAGCGAGCAAAATATATGCATATAAAAACAGCTGAAATGTTTGGGCAACTCGCAATAAAAAAGCAGCGAGTAAAAACAAAAAAACAGCCGAAATGATTGGGCACCGCAAAAAAATAGCCAAAATGATTGGGCAATCTTGACTTTCGCGATATAAAAAGATGAAATGATAGAGCATCGTGGAAAGAAATAAAAAAATGAAAGAAATTTCTGCCATGAAGGTGAGATCACATTGACCCCTGTTTACAATTCATGAGCACAAACAGAAAGGGAACTACATTGTCCCACCAGGCTCCGTCAAAAGGAAGCCAGATCTTAATAGCAACAACTACAGCCTAGAAATCGATAACAGCGTTCTTCTTCTCGTTCCAACCAGAAGCAAATATGACGCCAGCAAAACGGAGCCACGGCAAAGTCCCCTAGTTCCAAATCTTGACGGTTCGCAGACAACCTAGAGACTACCTCGGAGCCACGGCAAAGTCCCCTAGTTCCAAATCTTGACGGTTCGCAGACAACCTAGAGACTACCTCGGAGCCACGGCAAAGTCCCCTAGTTCCAAATCTCAACGGTTCACAGAAAACCTAGAGACTACCTCGGAGTCATGGCAAAGTCCCTTTGTTCCAAATCTCGACGGTTCACAGAAAATCTAGAGACTACCTCGGAACCATGGCAAAGTCCCTAGTACCAATTCTCGACGGCGGCATCCACAGCCTAGAGATCAACCAACAGCGTTCTTCCTCCCTCCAGCAGGATACAGTCGCGTCATCAACAAACGGAGCCATAGCAAAGTCCCCTAGTTCCAAATCTCGACGGTTCACAGACAACCCAGAGACAACCTTGACAATCGTCGCAATATTGCAGACACAATGTCAACTAACATAGCAAAGGAAGATCCCTAGCTTCAGGGTCTTGAGGGAAACTCAAATGAGACCTGAAAGACTATCGGAGACCATCCCACTCCTGCGCGGAGTGGTCATGACTCATCGGGGCTCCCAATCTGAGCCTAACTTCAAGTAAAAAGCGACATTGAATATCCCTAATGCATGCACTTTTGACGGTAATATTACTTGGAAGATTACTTGAAGACGTCATGTCCAGCCCCCGAAGGGATCAGAGACATGACAGTCGCGGGGCTACTCGAACAGCAAGATTGCATATAGGGGAATATATCGGCCAACGCGACGGTGCGACGGGTAAAAAACCCTAGTACTACAGACCCTAACGGACTTCTATTAGCAGGAGTTAACTGTGACGTTAGGACACCCTTGCGAGAACTTCTCGATTCGTCTCAACTCGTGAGGAAATTAGTGTCCTTGCAAGAACTTCTCGATTCGTCTCGACTCGTAGGGAAAAGCCTTAGGCAATAGGGATAAGGACCTGTTTCCTAAAAACTGGGGCCCTGCAAGTCGGTCCAAGATGGACTATTGCATACTATTCATGGGCCACACTCTCCAAAGTCGAATCTTGACAAGGAGAGAAACAACCACTTACGAGTCCTCTCGACTTGCAAGGGGAAAAATTCTCTTGTGAGATCCTTATGACTCTCAAGAGAAAACACACTTATGAGTCCTCACGACTCCTAAGGAGAAAAGACACATACGGGATCCTTTCGACTCTTAGGGAGAAAAGCCTTTAAGAGACCCTCACAGCTCATAAAGTTGAAAAGTCTTAGGCGGCAGATCTGAACCTATCTTCTAAGCCATCGCTTCCCTGCAAGAAGATCAAGGTAGACTATCCACAAGACACATTTGATAAAGGGACACGCCCATATGAAATGAAAAATGTCTTTTATTCATGAATTCAAGTGAATAGAAGATACATTTCACAAAGGAATCAAAATGAATACATGTTATTCATAAACCGCAAGTTTACAGTCAACAAAAAAGGGTACAAAGACTGTTATTGAGGAGGAGGCGTCTTCAATAAATCAGCAAGTCGCTCGCACGATCCTCTCAATCCTTTCTCGTGATCAGCCGCCGCGGCCAACTCCGCTTCCACTTGAGCATGTTGCCGTAAATAGGACAAAAGCTTCCCATCGGCTTCTAGCATGGCAGGTTCATAGTCTTGCATGACCCGCTCGACGAAGTCAAGCGTCCGCCTCAGCGTCAACCTATCCGAAATACATCTCTGGAGATTGTTAAAAACAGCTTTTAGCTGTGCAGCATTCGCTTCAATCTGGGCGTGCAGTCAGACGGATTCACTGGAGCCACCTCATGTTCCTTTCGTCTCAGGGTCCCCTCCTGTTCAAAATGGAGAATGAAAGGAACACTATGCTCGATCAAAGCAGCCCGCTGAGAGTTCGAATTTAATACTTCAGGAGCTGGTCGCTGGAGCTCACTCTCGTACAGGCAAGTCTCGATCTTTCTGTAGTAATCAACCCAAAAGCCGACATGATATTCATCATGGAAGTTCACAAGTATCGTTAGCATTGGGTTAACTTGAACAGAAAAATCTGCAGCTGATGTAAGGTCCTCGGCGTCAAGATCTTCGACAAATTCGCTCAACATTCGGCCATTGTTTGCAGCGCCCCTGGAAGATATGCGTTTGGAAAAAGGCCCTGCGAGCATCGGAATGCGGGACTCGAAGGGAGCGGGAGCCAGTGTAATTGCTGCAAAATGAATTACGGTCAAATGCCGACTCAGGAAATGAAGGAAGCAAATGATCGATGAAGTTTATTATACCACCTGTGACAGGCGGCAGGACGGGGAGCGTCGGAGGCACGATTGTTCTTTCACCCCCTCCTTCGACCCGTGACGCTATATTCAATATGAAGAAGAATTAGAAACAACATGTCTATTCATAAGAAAGAGACGTCTGTTGAAGAATGTACTAACCGATACGAGAAGGTATAATGATTTCCAACTGGAAGGAGAAATGCGGGTTCAACACCTGGTATAGATGGTCAAAAAGGACTCCTGCAGAGTTGTGAGAACATACTATCAGTACAAGGAGGATGGTACCTACAGTGAAACCGATAAGTCAAAACCCATACCTTCCAACATTTGAGGAGGCACGGGAGAAGGAGAAGGGACGGCGACCGTCAGAGCAGCGACTGGTGACGCTTCTTCAGATGGCACAGCCTCGGGATTCACCGCGCCTATACTCAAGACAAACAAAATATCGTCAGGAGGGCTGAACAGGGATAAAAAAAACTAACTAAAAAAACAGTTGCCCAAAGACTACCTGATAGATCATGGACCAAAGCCATGACGAAGGCATCACCGGGTATAACGGCTTCTTCACTCCCTCTCGGAGGAATAGATTCAGCGCCCATAGCTTCGTCCCCTGACTCGATGAGGGCCGTCATAACGCTTTCAACGTCCGCCGATACCAAGGAGCCACAGGGATAGAGAGCAGCGGTCTGAACGGTCCCAGAGTCCCGGGAAAGAGTAGCTACTTCGGGCTCTGTAACTGCCAGCGTTCGCCTGCCATCCCATCGTCAAGACTTGGCCCCGCAGGAAATGAGTATATCTGAATTTGAGGATCGAGTTCTAATAAAAATATTGGGCATTACATTACCACGAAGTAACTTTCCAGTTTCTTCAAGAGCTACGCGTGCAACCTGTCTATAGGCAGTAGACAACGCAGCTGGAACATCCGCCAAAGGAATATCAACAGATGGAGTATTACTTGAGTCTGCACCTACGGTCAAGACGGCGTCGTGCTCCTTCACTGCACGCTTCCTGCGCTTCCTTTCAGTCTGGGACATGAGAAATGACCTCCTCAAGACTTCCGACAGGGGAACGTCATCATCTGAACTAAGCTCTACCTCCGGAGCCGATACGGCATCCATCATCGGCTGTTTCAGCGAAGCCTCCTGCAGTAACCCTGGGAGGGTCGTGCTCACGGTAGCTGGTTTCAAGGGTTCCGCTGCATCGCCGCTCGGGATCGGCACTACATTCGGAATGACCTGAGTTAAGGTAGTCCCTGCAACAAGATGAAAGAGAGGGTCAGAGCACGAATAAAAAAAGAATAAAGGCATAATGAACTGAATTTTACCAAGGCCCAAAGAAGCGCGGAGCCTCTTTTCCTCCTCGAATGTCCGGAGGGAAGCCGCGAGAGCCTCTTTGGCAGAAATACCTGTGGAAAAAGAAAGCGTCAATACAAACATGACAAAGAGAAAATAGATAACCATGGAAGAACATAACTGAAAGTATACCTGATTTCGCGATAGTAATCAGCGCCACTTCTGCGCGAGGTAGTCGTTCGGAAGCCACAAGGGCAGCCTGGAGATCAGTATCATCCGCATGCACGATAAATAAACCCTTATTGGTCCCATACTCGCACAAACCCTCGCTATAGGGAGCATGCGGCTCCTGGCGAAATATGACATCAGCAGAGAATAACGACTTCTTCTTTTTCTGTGAGCGGACGCCGGCGGCCGATGACAATAGTTTGTGCTTGACGGGCATTTTCGGGCGACGGGTCCCAATTTCTGCACCAACGCCGGACTCCAGGGACGCTACAGCTACCGTTTCTACAGGAACACGGGGTGGAGGCTTCTCATGGAAGGCGCGCGGGACCACAACCGCAACAGCTTCTCTTAAGGAAGGACGAACGGTAGTCCGTCGCTTCAAAGGAACTGTCGGATTACCAGCTGGGACAGCATCCTTATGATCAAGTAATAGCCGCCTCTCTTCCCAGATAACAGCACCTGTCGCATGCTGATACCACACCATGTAGGCATTCGAAGCTTTCGGCACATAGCTTGGCTCGCTGATTAGAAAGCTAGACCCCGTGTTTAGCCGCATAAATTGGTGCAGTGCGCTGCGGATACCCTCTTCCGTAGCAACCGGCTCGGCTAAGAAAGCCTCGAGAGGGATACCTTGATCATAACCCGACTGTTGATCAAAACGGTGCGGGTTATACCTCATGAACAATGCCGAGACGCCTTGCCTGAACACTAGAAAGCCTGGCCTGATTGAATATAAGTGCAGGATCTCCCGAGCCTTCAACGTTGGAGCCCCGTCTTTGAAAGTATCATGCAGTGGTTGCACTACCATGGTAGACTCCTTGCTAATAGTTAAGACTCTATCGACAAAAGTCATCCTATCCCCGACCATAGGTGGGCGAAGGACCAGACGTCGAGGCTCTCGCTGTGACGGATCAAATACGGAAGCGTCAACTAGAAACATGACCAGAGGAATGTTATAGCTGTCGTAGAAGCGGGGCCGCTTGTGGACTCCGAAAGCACCAAGCACGTGCATTTCGACCCAGGACGTAAAGTAGTGCAGCGGAAGATGTACAGGTTTTACCCCAGGTTAAGTAGTATCCGCTGCCAAGCTCAGGCCATGGTATAGATGAGCCAGTCCCGCTATCCCAACGGCCACACGAGTCCCTGCAACCATGCGGTGGGCGGGATAAAAGATAGGCGGCCTCATGTAGCGAGGGTGCATCGGAAGCACAAACCAGCTCAACCACAGGCCGACAAACCCCAAGAAGAACGTTTCTTCATCGACATCTGAAGCAGCAAGCTCTGCGAAAGGAACAACCGGGGCATCCGGAATGAAGAAGCTTCTTAAATCTGCTTCCGCCGTCAGCCGGTTATCCAAACCAAATCCGAATAGGTCATCAAGTTTGGCGAATTTCGCAGCTTGTTTTAACAAGACAGCCGGGCGAAGAAGCGGGCGATGAAATCTGTGAAGCTGACTCCGTGCTCTCCAGACTCTAGAAATAGACTCTCGTAAATGTTCAACACCTTGATCAAGCTCGTGAATCGATGTTGAATGGCATTCTTTGGGGTAAGGCCCATCACCACTGATTTGGTGGCGATGATGTACTCGTCAGGGGGAAGTATCTCCTCGTAATGTTCCCCTCTGACGGGTAAGCCGGAGATCTCCGCGAACTCCTCCAAGGAGATTGAAACTTTCCGATCCGATAGAAGAAAGGTGTGATTCATGATGTTCTATTGTTCCAAGAAAGCTTTGACCCACCATATAGGGGGCGTGGAATACTAGAAAAGAGACGCATAAATTGCGGGGTACAACCTGAGAATCAGCAACAGTGATTTCTTGGCTGACGGTATGTATCGAGCCCACTACAGATATTCGGCTGAATGGAGAGGAGTCAATCCAATCATGTATACTTGTCCCCAAGGGCGCGACTTGCCTTGACATATGCGCCACCCCAAAATATCCAAAGCCATCGGCAGCTATATGGGTATTGAGGCCATAGAAGGCTGAAGGCGACCCTCTGAGGTCCAGCTGAGCTCCTCTACGGCGTAATTCACCTAAGGAGAGTCAGCGTACTGAATCTCTGAAATGGGCTCTGAGGGTCTTGATTGAATGAATCTCAGTGTGTAGGTAGAAAATGTATAGAAATCACAACTAAAGAAATTTATACCGCAATCAATTAACGGTGTCGATGTAGGTTCGTTAGCGAGTGCAGATCGTCCACAGGGAAAGTGTGATTCGATCGTAATTGATTTAGATGAATTGAAAATTAAAGAGAAAAGAAAAGAGAATTCAATTCAAGATTTATAAAAGTGAACTTCAAGAATTATCTAAATCTAGATCTAATATCAAGAAAACCCAAAATCAAGAATCAAGAATCGATGATATCCAAATCGAATTAGTAATCAAGATTTGTAATGAGGCTCGTAGGAATCGATCGAATCGATAGTGAATGATGAAGACTTGTGATTACGTGTTCTTATCCATTGATGATTTGTTGCTATATCGATGACGATCAACGAGGTTTAAGGATCTCTTGAAGGAACTAGGGTTTCTTCATCTTATCTTTTGTCCTTTCGTTGATTATCATTCAAATGCTAGCCTCTAGTAAATTGAATCACCAATCGTCGATCTCTAATTAAGAGCAAAAACATTCAAGAAAGCATTTCGCTCGAAACTAGATTGTCGATGATTCAATCTACAAGAGTTTACAAAACTCATAGGAATTAAGAATCGTTTTAAGATTGTAATCATCATCATCTATCTATTCTCTCGACTCCTCCACGAGCGGAGTTTTTACTCAAGCATCATAACAAAGAAATCAATCAAGAATTGAAAACTCATCAAAATGCTCAAATATAAAGATAAGCAAGATAAAGAAATTTTACCTTTTATTATTCAACAATTACGTTACAATTCGCTCAAGAACTACAAGAATTTGATGAAAGAACTCGATCGTCGAATTAACTCCGCACCGTCTCCGCGAGTCGCGGATCGTCTTGGATCACTTGCTCGGTTGAAGATCGGCGTCGCTTCTAAAAGGTTGAAGGCTTCTTGCTTGATTTGTACTCGGAGATCTTGAATTGGGCTTTTGGTGATTGGATTAGGGTTTGGGTGCACAAGTCGTGTCACTCAACTTGTGGGATTTTTGGCTCAATTTTCAACAACCTACCAACAACCTTAGAATGAAGCCTTTGGGTCCTCTTTAATATCCTTGATTAGGATTAGCTTCCTTTAGAAGCTAGGTTAGGGTTAGCATCACTTGTAATCTTGGTAGTTAGGTAGAAGGTTCTAGAGTTAGTTAGTTAGAGCTAGCTTCTTTGATAAGATTGGAGGTTAGGAAGAAGCTTCTAGGCTTGGGTAGTTATGTGGCTTGCTTAAGAAGCTTGGAAGTGTTTAGCTTGAACAAAATGCTTTGTTGTTCGGGAAGAAACTTCTGGAGTTCTCTGGAGTTTGCAGTGTCTTGAACGAATTTGGACCTTGAAAGAAGAAGCCTGAAACGAAGCTCTGCTGACGTGGCGACGACATGGCCCTTTGATGACATCTGTGCGTGGAATTTTCTGGCAATTCTTGTTATGGCTTTAGTACTGCTTCCTGATGTGTGGAATCTCATATTTCTTTCTATATCACTGCCAGATCATAAGTCTTGGACTTGGCGTATTTTTATCCGAACTTTTGACCGTTTCGGCTCTTTTCCGGGAATTTCCTGCACAGATTCTCGAGACAAGTCTTGCGCTATACAAAGATTATGCGATGCAAAGATAAACACTCAATTTCCCTCCAAATTTTGGTTTTAAAGTATAACACAAGTTATTTGGTATTTTACGGATGTTTTGCAAATATGTGCTATATTCATGCCGAACACCTTTAGATGAGTGCAAATGGTAGGGAAATTGATGTGTTAAAAATGCAATATTTTCGACTGATCAAATTCCCCCAAACTTATTTTTAGTCGTCTCGAGCAAACTGTTTTATTAAAAAGAGAAAGAGAAAATAAAGAAAAAGAAAAACTAACTGGCACACTTTCGTAGGCAACACGATTGCACTGAGCACGTGCAATAAGCCTTTAAACCTTTAGGTGTCCCTAGTAGGACGAGTGTTGTCTCCTGAGGGTTTTCAGCGGATTGCACCCACAAAATCCAATAATAAAAGGAAGACCGTGATAGTTACATATAAAGATAAGAATTGTAAAAGAAAGACTTTGAAAATTATAGTTTCCAACTATACTAGCTTTTCGGTTGTCATAAGCCTTATCTTAATAGTCATGAAAAGATATTAGAAATCACATCATCCCTCAATAAAACATCGTCTTTATTCTTCATTCCTATCTTTCATCCAAACATCGATCATATAACCCTACGTGTGTGTAAAATACATCCCTACACCCGGAGAATTCAATTCAAGCTATCATACTCTTGTCCATTTACCTCAGTACTTTTTTTAATCAATGAATATTTAGATGGATTTGCTCGCACATTTTTCATGCGACCGTTAATACTTCCTGAGGTACTAACCGACCGATTACTCGTGTGCTTGCTTATACGGTGTATTATCATTTTCCTCGTCTTGCACCACCTAAGGCTTAGCAGGGACTCCATGACCAGTTGGTCTAAGGCACTAGGTGATGAAGCACCCTCGCTATATTTTTTTATTGTTGCCTTGGCGATAAAAAAACCAGTGTTCATTTTTCTTCACCATTTTTATATTTTATTCATTTTTTTATTTCCTTCATACTTTGGCTTTTAGACAAGAGCATTTCAAGGTATTCTCTACTATCCCGAGCTTCAAGACGTGTGTAAGTGCAAATAGTAGGGTATCAACGTTCAAATGTTTGGCTTCCAGAATAGGAACTATTTTTCAGACTTATTTTTATCCTCGGATTAGTGACTTCTTCCATCTTACTAACCCTTGGGGCAACGGCTCATAACTACTTATTACTAGTTCGTTTAAGAAAACTTCTAATTTTCTTGGTTTTCTTAAATTTTTCTAATCTTTTGGATTTAATTTTTCACTATCTAATCTTTTATTATCTTATTTATGTACAAAAATTTTAAATATTAAATATTTTTATCTTTTAAATTTTATTAAATTTTTATAGGTTTTCAAATGTTTTGTGCTTATGCAAAGTATGATGCAAATGATGCGTAAATAAGGACAAACCTCCCCCAAACTTGTTTTAAACAATGTCCTCACTGTTGCCACCTGCTATATCTCAAAAACCTGTAAGCCTGGGAGGAAATTTATTAATTGGGGCAATAAATATGATCGTGGAAATCCTCCCCCAAACTTATTCTTTTCACTCACCTCTATTTTAAAGATGATACAGTAATTTACAGGACATGGAGATGAGACGGAGGAATTTTAATCATGATAAAATGGCTCCTTTAAGAACAGGAGCTCCTCCGTGGGGTCAGTGGAAAAATACGGCTTTAATCTATGTCCATTTACTTTGAAAAATGTACCGTTTTTAACATTTTCAACTTCAACTGCCCCGTGCGGGTATACAGACCGCACAACAAAAGGTCCTTTCCACCGAGATCGTAGCTTACCCGCGTGAAGGTGTATTCGTGAATCATAAAGAAGGACATGTTGACCAGGTGTAAAAGTTTTTCTCAAAATGTTTTTATCGTGAAATACCTTAGTCTGGTTCTTTACAATTACAGCATTATCATAAGCTTCATCGCGGAGTTCGCTTAGCTCATTTAATTGCAGCTTCCGAAAGTTGCAGGCTTGATTTAAGTCAAAGTTGATTTCTTTAATGGCCCACATTGCTTTGTGCTCAATCTCGACCGGCAGGTGACAAGCCTTACCAAACACTAGTCTATAGGGAGACATACCTAGATCGGTTTTATATGCAGTTCGGAATGCCTAAAGAGCATCTGTCAATTTGGTTGACCAATCTTTTCTATTTTTAGAAACAGTCTTCTCCAAATTTGTTTGATTTGTCTATTGGAAATCTCAGCCTGCCCGCTCGTTTGGGGATGATAGGGTGTGGAAAGTTTGTGGTTGATTGCATATTTCCGCATCAAAATTTCGAAAGTCATGTTGCAGAAATGTGTCCCGTTATCGCTAATGATAGCGCGTGGGTGTCCAAATCGTGAAAAGATGTTTTCTTTTAAGAACTTAATGACAACCTTTTTGTCATTAGTGCGACAAGGAATAGCTTCAACCCACTTTGAGACGTAATCAACCGCGAGCACTATGTACAGATTCCCAAAGGAGTTAGGAAAAGGACCCATAAAGAAAAATGCCCCAAACGTCGAAAATTTCAACCACTAAGATGGGTTGCTGTGGCATCTCATTTCTCCAGGAAATCCTACACGTGTGTTGACACTGTGCACAGGTTTTGCAATGATCAAATGCATCTTTGAACAAAGTCGGCCAATAGAAACCACATTGCAAAATCTTCTCCACCGTCTTTCTAGGACCAAAGTGACCCCCACATGCCTGATCATGACTAAAAGATAAAACACTCTTGAATTCCTCATTCGGGACACACCGGCGAATGATCTGGTCAGGACAATACTTAAACAGATAGGGTTCATCCCAGTAAAAGTGTTTTACTTGGGATAGAAATCGATGTTTGTTCTGTTTTGACCATTCGCGGGCTATCAGCCCCGTGGCAAGATAGTTCACACTATCCCTGAACCAAGGTTCATCGGATACGTTCAAGAGTTGTTCGTCCGGAAAAGAATCATTGATCGTCAGGGTCACAGGTGAAGAAGAGATGCGCGAAAGATGGTCGGCTACAACGTTTTCACATCCTTTCTTATCTTTAATAACAAGATCAAATTCTTGTAATAGAAGGATCCAACATATTAGCCTACCTTTAGCATCCTTCTTCGCCAAAAGATGTTTCAAGGCGGAGTGGTCAGTGTACACAACAATAGGTGAGCCAATCAAGTAAGGCCTGAATTTTTCTAATGCGAATACAACCGCTAAAAGTTCTTTTTCGGTAGTTGTATAATTAACTTAATCATCGTTCATGGTCTTACTTGCATAATAGATCACGTGTGGCGTCTTTTCAATGTGTTGTCCTAAGACTGCACCAATTGCAAAATCTGATGCATCACACATAAGCTTAAACGGGTGGTTCCAATCTGGAGAAGATAAAATAGGGGCTGTAGTGAGAGAGTGTTTGAGTGAGTCGAATGCTGCCTCACACTCCGAGTCAAAGTGAAAGGGCGTGTCCTTGGCCAAGAGAAGAGTTAAAGGTCTAGCAATTTTGCTAAAATCCTTAATGAATCTCCTGTAAAAGACTGCATGGCCAAGAAAAGATCGGATATCCTTGACGCATTTGGGATGGGGAAGGTTTTGAATGACGTCAATTTTAGCTTTGTCAACCTCATTGCCTTTTCGTGAAATAACATGTCCAAGCACAATTCGCTCTTGGACCATGAAATGGCATTTTTCCCAATTCAAGGTTAAGTTCTTCTCTTTACAACAAGTAAGAACAGCGTCAAGATTAGATAGGCAGTCAGAAATAGAATCTCCGAAAATCGAGAAATCGTCCAAGAAAATCTCCAAAAAATTCTCGACCATGTCCGAGAATATCCCCATCATACACCGCTGAAATGTAGCGGGAGCATTGCATAACCCAAAGGGCATGCGTCTATAAGCAAAGGTACCAAAATGACAAGTGAATGTGGTTTTATCTTGATCCTTTTTGGCAAAAGGGACCTGATTATAGCCAGAGTATCCGTCCATAATGCAGTAATATTCTCGTCAAGCTAAGCGTTCGAGCATCTGGTCAATGAAAGGTAGAGTAAAGTGGTCTTTCCTCGTTGCGATATTGAGTTTTCTGTAATCAATAAATACACGCCACCCAGTTTGGGCGTGTGTCTGAATTAACTCATTAGCCTCATTGGTAATGACTGTGATGCCAGATTTCTTAGTGACGACAAGAATTGGACTCACCCATTGGCTATCGTAGATTGGGTAAATGATACCATTGTCAAGGCATTTGACGATTTCTTTCTTCACCGCATCCTTCATGACGGGGTTCAACCGTCTCTATGGTTCTCGGGTTGGTTTGGCTTCATCCATCAAATGTATATGATGTTCTACAATCAAGGGACTAATCCTTTTGATGTCAGCCATAGTCCAACCAAACGCCTGCCTATTAGATCTCAGTACCGTCAAAAGCGCATTCTCTTGCTCTGATGCTAGAGAAGCGGATATGATCACCGGTAAAGACTCATTCTCACCTAAATATGTATATTTAAGATGAGAAGGTAAAAGTTTGAGATCTAATGCTGGCGGAGAAATAATAGAAGGTGGGATCATCGAATGATTTTCGGAGTCACAAAGAAGCTCATAGCCTGCATAAGATACAGACTCGGATGGTGATGAGTCAAGAATGTCGGATTCAAACGTAGAAAATATGTCCTCGCTAGGATGTGCAAGATCAAACATTGATGTGGTAGTGTCGTCGAGATATTCAAAGCAAAGTTCGTCAACTTCACAACTTTCGGGAGCAATCTCGTGGACAGAACACACATCAAGTATATGAGCAGAGGGTTCAGATGGCTGACTTCCATTTTTGTAGATATTTAGTTCAATTGTCATTTTTCCAAAAGATAGGTTCATTGAACCGTTTCGGCAGTTAATGACAGCATTGGAAGTGGCAAGGAATGGTCGACCCAAAATCACCGGAATTTGGTTCCGTGTGTTTGCTACAGGTTGTGTATCGAGAACAATGAAGTCCATAGGGAATACAAATTCCCCGACTTTTATCAACACATCCTCCAGTTCACCCCTAGGTTTGGTTATTGAACGGTCTGCCATTTGGAGAGTGCAATGAGCTGGTTTCAACTCTCCAATCCCTAACTGCTCGTAAACAGAGTAAGGAAGCAGGTTAACACTTGCGCCAAGGTCAAGTAAAGTACGGTTGATGTTTTTAACCCCAATGGAAATCGATATTGTAGGACATCGTGGGTCCTTACGTTTCTTTGGTGGCTGTGGGGTAAAAGCAGCGCTAACATTATTAGTCATGAAGACCTTCTTTGGCACTTGAGTCTTCTTCTTCCTAGTGCACAAGTCTTTAAGAATTTTCGCATAAGCGGGGACTTGTTGAATAGCATCCAGGAGAAGGATGTTGATGTTAACCTGTTTGAACATTTCCATAATCTTCTCCATATGTGGACTCGATTTGTTACCCCTTAACCGATTCGTATAGGGAGCTTTAGCAATAAGAGCTGGGTCCATCATTGGAGAAGGTGGTGTGTGTGGACCTGATCCCAGAATAGGAGTGGGGATCGTCTTTGGTGGAATAGAAGAGGGTGTAAGTCTATGCTACCTCTCCCGGTACTTTCGGGCATGCGGAATTTGACGAAAAACAATTTTCTAGAGGTGGTAACATGGACTCAAAACCGGATCTCTGTTAAACATCTAACTAACAACCTAACTAGGAGTTGTTAACTACTCGGTTAGGGGGTTATACCTTTCTTTCTTGAACTCCTTCTTCTTTGACTCTCGATGGTTGTCCGTACCGGCTTCACCCCGTCGTCTCCTTGCGCCGAAGATAGATCCACCTGAAAGCTTCTACCTTTGGCTTCTTCTTCGATCTTTGAAGAAACTAGTTCACTTGGTTTGCTAAACCTAGTGAACTAAAGTGAGTAGAGAAGAGTGTGTTTAGGATTTTACTCTATGGTTCTTGTTTCTAAACACATGAGACAAGTGAACCATAGACTCAAGAGAGGGAGAGCAAGAGGAAGAAGATGAGAGCTCAAGAACAAGATAGAGAATGAGAAGGATAGAATGAGAAAGACTTTTCTCTCTTGGCTCTCATAATCCAAAGCCATCATCACAAAAATAGTAATCAAGTATTGTGTAAAATGGTTTAAGTTACAATAGCCATATCATTTCATTCACTCATTTCTCACAAGAGAAACAAGCAAGTAAAAAGTCTTTGCCATGAAATGATAGCCATTGTCATCATGATGGTCAACTAGTCCAACCTAGTCAACCGGTCAACAAAGTCAACAAGTCAACAAAGTCAACCCCTCAACAACCATGTCACCATAATACTTAATTAATATTATTGTTAATTACATATCATATTCTCATTAGGGTTGAGCAAAAAGTCAATAGTCAACAGTCAACAGTCAACAACCCTAATGAGAATCCTTTGCCTCTGTCTCTCCGTCAACTGTGCATACACACCCGCATCCGCGTTCCGAGGAACACGAATACATACTGGATAAAACCAATCCCAAAACGTACACTAGGATCTGGCTTAAACCAAAGCCCGCTAGTGTTAACTGTCCGGACACTGTACGTGCATAGGTGCACGGATGTGACCGAACCCTGTCGCAAAACCATGCGACCTCTACTCTTTTGCCTAAAGGCGAATAGCTTTCTGTGTGGGACTCTAAAGACTCGACACTACGCTGGCAGTGGGTTTAACCACAGACCGCAAGCGGCACTATCTGTGCGTAACGGTCCCCAGGTAGATGCCGACAAGAAGACTGACGAGGTGAAACCCATCTGAACTCCTACTGAGCCTGAATGTGACAATCTCCGTACAGTCTGGTCTGTTCGTCTGATACATCGCATGGCGGGCCTAGGGGGGCGGTAAACGTCAGTCCCCTAATAGCGGTACAAGTCGTGTCGGAGTGAAGCCCAAAACACCCTGAGATAACACTGGAAGCCTACCAGTATACCTCGATTGCCCTGGCCAGGGACTACTCGTGTAATAGCTCTCCTAGACACAGCGCGATGTCAACCCCCAATACCGGGAGAGACGAATCCTGTCTAACCGTCACTGCCTCCAAGTGCTTCGGGACTGCACCTAACTACCACCTGTTTGCACGACTCCTTTGAGCCGTGGTAGGGTAGTAATCAAAGTACAGTGGGAACACACTCGAGGCAAAGTGACAGTGTCAAGTCAGCGGACTAAGCTGTACTCATGTCACCTGGGAACTGATAACTGACGATAGGTATAGTACCAACCGGTCAGTTCCCGACGAGTCCTGTCCAGTGTACTCGTAACCTAACGAGCACCCGTATACTATCTCCAGTACGACATACTGATGGCTGTGGGACAGACCATCTCCCACACTGGCATGAGACGCGCATACGCTAGTCTACTCCGGTGTATCGATGCCCTGTCTCGATAGTCCTGCGACTAGGGACATGTATAAGGATGTGCTTATAGATTACCCAGCCCCCACTAGTGTGACTGCCATCACAACGCTGGTAATCAAGCAAAGATCTTAAGGGCTCCACTAATGTGTATAGGTGATATACTAAAATAAACACATGTACACATTGAAGTAGAAACAAACCAAGTAGCATACTACTATATTGAGCAAGATTGTTTATACAAGGTGAATATCCCAAGCTTCCATTAAGTAATAAACAAACTAGTATGATACAGTAATGGCCTCTAGGGCATATACACTAACAGAGGGTTGCTGAGGTGTCGATCCTTGTGGGAAACGGAGAATTGGCTCGCAAGAAGGTGGTGGGGTAGAAGAACAAGGATCAGAAGTAGAAGTGTGTGTGGAAGGAAAGGTCTCAGCCGGGGTATTGATAGATTTTTCAGTATCATCAATTTCTTCCCCAACATGATTATTCAGCACTCTTCCTGATCTCAACGTTGTGATGGCATTTACATTGTAATGCCCAGGATTTGGTAAGGGTTGAGACGGAAGTTTCCCTTTTTCTCTCGCACTCATTTCGGCTTTTAATCGTGCAATTTCCGCTTCGATCGATTTTATACTCTCCGCTTGGGAAATGGAGTTTTTCTTTATATCATCGACGGATGTTTTTATTTCAGCCGAAACATGCATGAAATTTAACAAGCGCAAGTTCATGGTTTGTGCGAATGAAGAGAATTCATCAGAACCGGTCAATTGCAAAGGTTTAGACGGTGCAGGAGTGTTGACCTGGTTTTGAAAATTTTGGGATTGGTAGGGTGCTGAGTTAGTTGAAGTGGTTGCTGTTGTGGTGGAGGAGCCATTTGGAAATTGTTTTGATTTGGAACCGTGTTTTGATTTTGATGTTGGTTCCAGGCAAAGTTAGGGTGGTTCCTCCACCCTGATTATATGTAGAAGAATACGGATTGTTTCTAGGTCTTTGAAAAGCAGTGTTGGTATGCTCTTGACCTTGAAACGGAGAATACAGTTGACATTCTTCTGTCAAATGAGATGGATCAGAACAACATCCACATACAGTTTTGGAGAGTGACATTAGATTTAGGGAGGATGCTAAAAAATTTTATTCCATAGCTTCTACCTTTTTTTGCATTGCTTCCATCTCAGCTCTAACACCTATGGAAACATCAATTTGGTGAATGCCACCCATAGACGATGACTGGTTTACACTCACCCACTGTAAGGATTTTTCAGCGAAATCTTCTAAGAATTTCCATGCTTCGCTATCATCTTTGGTCATAAAAGTGCCTTGACACATGGATTCAAGGTTCTGTTTTGTGGTAGGATTAATGTCCTCATATATGATTCTGCACAGATCCCATCTAGGGATTCCGTGATGTGGACATTGAACTAACAGATCCTTGAAGCGTTCAAAACACTTCGAGAATGGTTCATTTGGAAGCTGGGTGAATTGATTTATTTCGCTACGGACTCGAGCTGTTTTATGATTGGGTTAGAATTTCTTAAGGAATGCTGCGAAGAATTCTTCCCAATTTGAAATAGAATGTGCGGTTGTGTTATAAAGCCACTTCTCGGCTATATCGCACAAGGTAAATGGGAGAAGACGGAGACACACAACATCCACAGAAAGCTGTTAAGTACCCATCATAGCGCATACATTTTCAAATTTGGTAATAAAGACAATGCGTCTTCAGACTCGAGACCATGATATTTGGGTAGAAGATTGATGTATTGGGGTTTTATTTCAAAATTGTCCCCGTTGGCTGGTGGAATGGTGAGACAGGTCGAAAGAGGACCTCGCATAGGATAGCATCACTCTTGGAGAGAGATGCGGGGTGGATTCTGCGCACCTGCGGACGGCGGCAGAGTAGTGGTAAAGAAGTTCGATGGAGAACCGTTCATCGAAGTGGGTGTGGTGGTGGGTAAAGAGGAAGTAGACGTAGAAATACCGACTTCGGAGTCGATAGGGGGAACGCGGACAAGACGGGCACTAGAATCCCGTGCCCAGCCGAGCATGCACTAAAGGGTTTAGCACAAGTGGCAGCGTTAAGATAATTAAAGAAAATGATAAGTTGGTGTTTGTTTTGAAAAAGATACGGATTTTTGAAAAAATGCAAATCACAAACAATGCAAACACAACCCTAAAATCTAGTGGTCACCTAGGTCAAGTCTCCAGACCGCTCCTAACTTCCAGAAGACAAATCGCAGGACCAATCCTCTACTGCCTCTTTGTCTCTCCTGTGGCCAGGTATGTGCCAGGTAAGTGGGAAGTTCTCCACTATGTAAGTAGTGGGCCTAATTAAGTAACCACTTTCCTTAGACCCACTTGCCTTAGACACCACAAAAGAAACGCGGATAAGCAATAGATTACCCACGACCTCCTTCTGTCCTAAGTGAGCGCGAAGGTCCTTAGAGTCATGTCTGGATATTTTTTAGTTAATGAGGGTAATGCGGATGCAGTTTTGTGATTTTTGGGGCTTAGGAAGGGTAATGAACTCCCCACCTAAACTGAATTTGGTCTTTGCCCCTTAATTTCCGTATTAAAAATGCAAACAACCAAGATCAAACACGCACAATTTTTTTTATTTTTGCGGCGCTGTGAATTTTTGCAAAGAAACCTGCAGAAATTGGTTAATGGAGCAGATCAAGAAGGAGATAAGAAAGTACAGAGAGGACCTGAGAAAATTTGGTACAGCGATGACCATGTCCCACCGCGGAACCGCCGCAATGAGCTCCTAATGCTGCAGAAACGCGGTCTGGTAGCATGATACCTGCACAAAAATTTCAGGCACTGTTCCTGTTCACTCCCTGAGCTCTCTGGAATATTCAGAAAAATTTTTCTCAAGCTCCACAGATTCGAGATTACTTTGCCACAAATCACAACGAATCGTTTAGTATTTGTGCGAATTTAGATCTAAAAATTCTGATGGAATAAATTTTTCAACTCAAATTTAAAAAACGAACAAATTAGCACACTATCCCCGGCAACGGCGCCATTTGATTGAATGAATCTTGGTGCTTAGGTAGAAAATGTATAGAAATCACAACCAAAGAAATTTATACCGCAATCAATTAACGGTGTCGATGTAGGTTCGTTATCGAGTGTGGATCGTCCACAGGGAAAGTGTGATTCAATCGTAATTTATTTAGATGAATTGAAAATTAAATAGAAAAGAAAAGAGAATTCAATTCAAGATTGATAAAAGTGAACTTCAAGAATTATCTAAATCTAGATCTAATATCAAGAAAACTCAAAATCAAGAATCAAGAATCGATGATATCCAAATCGAATTAGTAATCAAGATTTGTAATGAGGCTCGTAGGAATCGATCGAATCGATAGTGAATGATGAAGACTTGTGATTACGTGTTCTTATCCATTGATGATTTTTTGCTATATCGATGACGATCAACGAGGTTTAAGGATCTCTTGAAGGAACTAGGGTTTCTTCATCTTATCCTTTGTCCTTTCGTTGATTATCATTCAAAAGCTAGCCTCTAGTAAATTGAATCACCAATCGTCGATCTCTAATTAAGAGCAAAAACATTCAAGAAAGTATTTCGCTTGAAACTAGATTGTCGATGATTCAATCTACAAGAGTTTACAAAACTCATAGGAATTAAGAATCGTTTCAAGATTGTAATCATCATCATCTATATATTCTCTTGACTCCTCCACGAGCGGAGTTTTTACTCAAGCATCATAACAAAGAAATCAATCAAGAATTGAAAACTTATCATAATGCTTAAATATAAAGATAAGCAAGATAAAGAAATGTCACCTTTTATTATTCAACAATTCCATTACAATTCGCTCAAGAACAACAAGAATTTGAGGAAAGAACTCGATCGTCGAATTAGCTCCGCACCATCTCCGTGAGTCGCGGATCGTCTTGGATCACTTGCTCGGTTGAAGATCGGCGTCACTTCTAAAAGGTTGAAGGCTTCTTGCTTGATTTGTACTCGGAGATCTTGAATTGGGCTTTTGGTGATTGGATTAGGGTTTGGGTGCACAAGTCGTGTCACTCAACTTGTGGGATTTTTGGCTCAATTTTCAACAACCAACCAACAACCTTAGAATGAAGCCCTTGGGTCCTCTTTTATGGCCTTGATTAGGATTAGCTTCCTTTAGAAGCTAGGTTAGGGTTAGCTTCACTTGTAAGCTTGGTAGTTAGGTAGAAGGTTCTAAAGTTAGTTAGTTAGAGCTAGCTTCTTTGATAAGCTTGGAGGTTAGGATGAAGCTTCTAGGCTTGGATAGTTATGTGGCTTGCTTAAGAAGCTTGGAAGTGTTTAGCTTGAACAAAAAGCTTTGCTGTTCGGGCAGAAGCTTCTGTAGTTCTCTGGAGTTTGCAGGGGCTTGAACGAATTTGGACCTTGAAAGAAGAAGCCTGAAACGAAGCTCTGCTGACGTGGCGACGACATGGCCGCGGATCCGCCGTAGGAAGGGCCATTCGGCCGCGGATCCGCGGCTTTGATGGCATCTGTGCGTGGAATTTTCTGGCAATTCTTGTTATGGCTTTAGTACTGCTTCGTGATGTGTGGAATCTCATATTTCTTTCTGTATCACTGTCAGATCACAAGTCTTGGACTTGGCGTATTTTTATCCGCACTTTTGACCGTTTCGGCACTTTTCCGGGAATTTCCTGCACATATTCTCGAGACAAGTGTTGCGCTATACAAAGATTATGCGATGCAATGATAAACACTCAATTTCCGTCAAAATGTCGATTTTAAAGTATAACACAAGTTATTTGGTATTTTACGGATGTTTTGCTAATATGTGCTATATTCATTCCGAACACCTTTAGATGAGTGAAAATGGTAGGAAAATTGATGTGTTAAAAATGCAATATTTTCGACTGATCAGTACTACACAAGAAAAACTACACCGACCTTGGATAATTTGATTGTACCACGACCCCTATAGATGAAGAGATTTCTGCTCCGGGTCGTGATCTTTAATGAGCGCGAAGACTTCTCGATCCACGGGCGCGTCAGCGAAGGCGCTCTCTGAACCAACAAAAGGAATGGAAGAATCGAAAGTCATGGTACCAGCACGAAAAAAGGCGAGGGTTAGTTGCCAAGGCTATAATCTGAATTCTGACACTTGGTACTTTAAAATTGTACCACACTGCAATGCAGGAGAAAGTGACCAAGGGGGACCCACAAAATCAAAGTGACAGCTCATCATTGATGAGATAGTCACTCATTAAGGAGGAAATTCTAAAAGGATTCTTATTTAATGAGAAACTCATTAGGGCAAGGAGTTGATGTCACGACCCAAAATTTAGGCACGTGACCGGCACTTAAACCACGTGACGTCAACATGCGTAACACAATTTAAGTAAGCCGAAAACCTAGAAATCTAAACCATCAAAAGAAGTAAGTGATAAAGACATTGTTAAAAACATTTGGAAATCTCATGTAAAATTTTAAAGCTTAGGTTCATTTTCTTAAAAATTTCGGCAGCACCTCCTTTGTAAAAACAATCACTGAAACGGATACAAATATAGGATATAAATAAAGTATCCCCAAACGGAAGCAAATCACGCCCAAATGCAGAAACAACCACCACAAGCATATATATACGATGCAGTAGCGCAGAAATAGACAATATAAATGAAAAACAACATAAAGAGGTAAAGCTACATAATAAAGGCCGGCTCACACGAGCACGACACCTAAAGTCATAAAATATACAATATCGATCCTCACAACTCATCTCTAAGTCAATACATGAAACTGGTAGATGGAGAGTACTAGATACAATGAGATATATGATTGAATCTGATTTCCGTGTCGTGTTTTGAAAAGTGTAAAGATCATAACCAAAGAAATTTGTAAACCGCAATCAATTGACGGTGTCTATTGTAGGTTCGTCGGGGAATGCGGATCGTCCACAGGGAAAGTGTGATTTGATCGATCTTGTTTTAGTTGAGTTGAAAATTAAAAGATAAAAGAAATGATTCAAGATTTATGTGATTTTAGTTTCAAGAATATCATGAAATAGATCTAAAATCAAGAAATGATAAAGATCAAGAAAATATCCAAATCGTTTGAATTATCAAGATTTGTAAAGAGGCTTGTCGGAATCAATCAAATTGATAGTGATGATGAATACTAATGATTACATATTCTTATATATTGAAGATTTCTTTCTAGATCGATGACAATCAATGAGTGTTAGGGACTTATTGAAGAAACTAGGGTTTCTCCATCATCATCCCTTAACCTTTCAATGATTATCATTCAAATTCAAGCCTCTAGCAAATTGAATCACCGATCGTTGATCTCTAATTTGGAGAGATGAAAGCGATCTCGCTCAAATTAGGTTTTCGATGATTCAATTTCCTAAAGTTTACAAAACTCATAAGACTTAAGAATCGTTCATGAATTTCATAAACATCATCTGCCTATTCTCTCAATTCCGCTACAAGCGGAGTTTTTACTCACGCATCATTATAAAGCAATCAGGAACTAAGAATATCATAATGCGAGAATGAATAGAAAGCAAGAATAAAGATTTTCACCTTTATTTAGATCTTCTTCAAATTACAACTCTCACTCAAGTTTACAAGACTAGCTCTCGCTCACTCAATTGAGGAAGAATTTGGCGTCGATCTTTGCGTGGCTTAATCGTTGTGAGTCGCGAACCGTCGTGGATCTCATGCTCGGATGAAGTTCGGCGTTGCTTCAAAGGCTCGTTGAATGCTTGCTTGATTTGGTACTCAATGGATCTTGATTTTGATCAAATTATGTCACTCAATTTGATTTGAATTGATTTGGATTTTGCTAGAGTTTTTACCCTAATTGATGAACAACCGAACAACCTTTTCAATGAAGCCCTAGGTCCCTTTTTATAGTTTTCCCCTTTAGCTTCCCCTGGAAGCTTGGTTGTTATGAAGCTTGTATGAGAAGCTTGGTAGGTATGTGTCACGATCCGAAATTGGCCCGTGACGGCCCTTAAACTACGCAACGTCTACAGGCGTAACGCAATTTAAGTAAGCCTAAAACCCAGCAATCTAAACCATCAAAAGTAGTAAGAATTAATAGAAGTTTTAAAGTACTAAAATCTCAACCCAAATTCTTTAAAAGTCCAACTTTTCTTCCTTTAAAATTTTGGCAGCATCACCTTTGTTAAAACCTGTAAGTCTACGCTAGCGCCCCGGCCGTCTACAGACGCCAAAATGCGGAACAAAACTTTTAAACTGGCGCTATCGTATACTTTAACCCGGATCTGCCATTATTGCTAAACTAACATATTGTAAAGAGTGTAGGAAGATTGTACCGAACGATCCGAGTCCTTCGTTCTTCAACCATCATCCCACGCTCCGTTGCGGCTGCTCCGATCGCGTCGATCTCCGATATCCTCGTCGAGGTGGCACCACATGATCAGTTCTTTAAACGGGCTCCCGCCTCTGACTCGAGGCAACTCGATCGTCAAGTTTGCTAAAAGAGACGACCAAGAATGATGTAGAGAATGAGTAGATGACTTTGTCTCACTTCTTCCAAATCCGTGGACGATCGGTTAATGAAGTTGCCGTGGAAATCGGGTGATGGAATGAAATGAACTGTAAAATTCCATACACCCCGAATACTATCATAATCTTTTCTAGTCAAAATGAAACATCAAGTGAGAGTGAGGAGAGAGAGGAGGCCGGCCACTTTTATATGATGGAGGGAGGTGACCGTAGGAGCAAGTGGTGACCATAAGCTAAAAGCTTCTCACTTCAAAATATCTTAAGCAATCCAAAAGGAATTAATCACAAAGCATGAGTCATTAGGCTAGTCATCAAAAAACCATTAATGCACTAATGAGTCATGAAGCCTAGTCATCATCTAGAACCTTCTAGAAACTTCTAGAAGCACTGACTCACCATATCTGAAGAAAAGATAAATCCGTCTTTAACCGAATGTTAAAAGACGGCTGATAGAAAACTGGAAACTGGCAACTTCCAAAAGTGATCCTGAAACGAATTTCAGGACAACCCCGAATACTGTATAAATATACCCGCATTTGTATTACGACCGAATACAAATGCAACTGAGACAAAGATATTATACCTACTCAATATAATACTCGGATCCGGCTTAAACCAAAGCCGACCAGTATTATCTGCCCGAAAAATAACACGTGCGTAAACGCACGTGCATTTTCCGAACCCTGCCATAAAACCATACGGCCTCTACAACGTTTCGCCCGAATCTTGGGAAACTGTCTGTGGGGAACTCTAATGACTCGTCAGTACCCTGGCAGTGGGTTTAACCACAAACCGTCAGCGGCACTAGCTATGCATAACGGCTGCCTATGGACTGACCTCAAGGGTGGCCGAGGAGCGAACTCAAGGGAGACCGATGAGCGAACTCCTCCGAAAACCCTACTGAGCCTAACAGTGACAATGTATATACAGTCCGGTCCGTTCGTCAATGAGTATCGCATATCCGACTAGGGGGCTAGTAACGTCAGACCCCCAAGAGCAGTATAAGTCGTGTCGGAGTGAAGCCCAATAACACCCTAAGATACTACTGGAGTACCTACCAGTAAATCTCCTGCCACGGCCGTGGGCTTTGTGTAATGGCTCTCCTAGACACAACACGATCTCGCCCCCAATATCGGGAGAGACGAATCCCCTGCCGATCCGCTCACGTGCCTCCAAATGGCTCGGGACTATACCCAAAAGCTACTTGTTTGCACGACTCCTTTGAGCCGTGGTAGGGTAGAAATCAAAGCACAGTGGGAACTCACACGAGACAAATGACGACCTCAGGTCGATGAACTAACCTGTACACATGTCACCAGGGAACTGCTATCTGACGGTAGATATAATACTAACTAGCAGATTCCCGGCGAGTCCTGTCCGGTGTACTCATAACCCAATGAGCACCTGTATACATCTTAGGTGATCCAACTGACACCAGTGGCTTGTGAGACCGGCCACCGCCCCTCGTCGGGGTCTCGACTGTACACACTATTCTACTCCGGAGTATCAATGCCCTGTCTCGAAACTCCCACGACTATGGACCACAATTAAGGATATGCATATAAACTACCCAACTCTCACGTATATGATCGCCATCATACTGTTGGTAGTAAAGCAAGATCCTAAGGGCTCTATCAAAGTGTAACATGTAATCAGTCACCTGAGCATGTACATGACTGATAAAGGCAAACCAGATAGCATACTATCATCTTGAGTAAGACTGTCATACCGGTATAGGTCCTCAGCAATCATTGCAATCACGTACCTGCGATCCAATAATTGACTATGAGGGCACTATCTCCAACAATCTCCCACTTGCACTCAAGGCTAATATTGCGATGTCGACTACTCACAGCCCGTATGAAACCGAACATCCAACTCCTCTACTAATCAGTTTCACAAATCCCGTTTGTAAAACTATTGTGTTCGAGAAATAGCCTCAGTGAGTGGATCCGCCTAGAAGTATCTTTCTATATCTCTCTTTATCTCAAGTTCGCAGAGAAAGCCATCTCCCGAATTGAGTAGTACCTGTCTTAGAATATGTCTGGATATCTGATGGGACCTTAGTTCATAAATGAACTCCATATCAAAACTTCTTAGACTGTATGGATCACTGAACTTAATCAGTATCCGGCACCATGCCACCCACAGTATCCTCTGGAACCACCTGTCCATAATACTGTCCCTCGTCAGAGGGAAAACTAAAAACTCTGACAATCACTCTGTCATCCATGTCACCTTTGAAGCCTGGAATGATAACCGTCTCCCGAAAGAGGCTGCCGTTATCAAATCCGTAGAACATGTACTAATGTTCTAAAACTGCTTCCTTATGTTTCTCCAGGATTGGATTAATACAAACTTATTGCATCTAGTGCAAAACCAACATTTGGTGTGGTACTTGACATCTCATGATTGACTCAATTGCTTAAGCAAGTGATCTGCCAATCATGCACATCCCTCTCCCCTTTAGTCTGTACGACACCTTTAGAGAGGGTGACTCCATCACCTGCAGGTACACCACCATGCTAGGAGTCAACTATTCCAAAAACCATAAGAATATCTGTCAAAGTACCCACATTGGGAAACTACCCAAATCCAGATCTAAAGCCATAGATCTAGAAACCAGAATGTCAAATATTATATCCATATCCTGTCTGGAGAAACAACTGTGTGACAACCACAGTACAACCGATCGTAGTATAGGAATTTTACTTCCTACTCTGTGTATGTCATCCAGATACCATGACATCACACCCTACTACCTTCTTAACTGATCCATCCCCTATTCTGATTGAAGTCAAACCCATGACTGTCACATCAAAATTAGATGATCTATCTCCGCTATAACTGCTCAAGTCTATAAATAGATATAAGCTACTTGCCCACTATGCTTCCGATGCTCCCACTGACTACGACAACCCTCCTACCGGGTCTCATAACCTGGAACAACAGTAGTGTCAAGTCTGGGCAGATAATAACCTCCCTGTCACCGTCATTGAGGCTACCGAAGTACCTCTCGGGCGTCTGAGGTTACCTACCATACCTGCGGAGTGGCTATTGGAATGTCAACCTGATTGAATGTATAGGTCCTATTAAATTTTCCGTAATCGTTCGCGGTTCTGGAATCACTTCCAGTTCTACCATACTCCCACAACTGTTTTCTGAAAAAGATCCATTTTTACTAAAACTGTGGCGAGTCAAGAACAATCACTATTGATCTTCCAAATGGTAGAATATCAACCCTCGTCATAGCCAGGGTCAACCCACAAACAGCCACTACAGAAACGTGCCCTGAGTTATCCAGTGTCTGGTTTTAATCATAAGCTGGACAACTCCCCGTACCTTAATTTCTTTTAAGGTACGATCCATTCTATATCCAATACAGAAACTTTGGCACTAATTTAATTGGAACCATATTCAAACCATGCAGCTGTCTCCAGTGCATATCAACTTAATGGAAAGAGGCTAATCAGCATTACTCAACTTAGGAATCCATCCTATTATGAGTAACCTGAAAGAGAAACACGTTTCTCAAAACCATCACTATCATCTGAATACCAATCACAAGAATCTACATCTTCGATCTCTTTGAAGAATCCCGATACTCGTGATACCTGGTTCTCTACTTTATTCTTATACCCACAACTTCTCAAAACTTAGACCTTGTATTTCTACGAAACACACGTCTAAATACTAGAGAAGTTATAAGTAAACAGAACATAGTACGAGGACCTACCCCTTTGTCCTGATGGACACTGGACAACATACAATACTCTGTATAAGTCCGCTGAGTTAAACAACTCAAAACCTGTGCATCGTAGGTAGAAAACTGTACCCTGGCGATTTCCTCAAATATCACCAATTTCAACGAATTCCGATATAATGAGGATGATCACCTAATTCCCAATATCTTACTCCCACTCATCATCTGTAAAACCATACAGATATGAGAATGAAACCTGGTAAATACATACCCTTGGAGTAAGTGTCTAACCGGGAAAACAGTTTTTCTTTAACAATGCACTGAAACATGAAAATGTTTCGTAGGGGTATCCTGGTATTCATAGCAATGCCTCTTCCATAATCCAATTCATGACTTCAACCGTATATTTTATTGCCATCTCTCCAAATCCCTTTATTTGTCTTTAGTCGTTACCTTCTGTACACCATCGTTAGGCTAAATGGTTTTCTTCCTTCCCTACCGTTCGGCACCAGCCTATGGTTTGGAAGAAGACTATCCAGTAAGCATAATAGGTGTACCCTCCTAAACCAAGGAGTACTCGCAACTGAGAGAAGGTGATGATAAAAGACAACTGAATAATACCTTATTCTTTTAAAGGTGAAATAGGAGCGGCGATGAAGTACGCGGTTTTGGCCGTGAATGATATCAGTCGCAATTTACTTTGCTCTCTTTCTAATCCCTTTATTTTGTCTTTACATATTACCTTCTGCACACCCTACTTAGGCTAATTGGTTTTCTTCATTCCCTACCTTTCGGCACCAGCCTATGGTTTAGAATAAGACTATCCAATAGGCGTAATAGGTGTACTCTCCTAAACCAAGGAGCTCTCGCAACCTGAGAGAAGGTGATAATAAAAGACAACTGAATAAACCAAATCTATTTCTCCTGAACCTGGATCCATCCCCGAAGAAGTCCCTTCGAGTTCGTATATAACCATACGATGGATCTATCCAATGGAAGTGGATATCCGTAGTAATACGGGTGTTCTGAGAAATGCAAAGGGTAGAAGAAGGAGTGGCAATGACTTATGCAACTCAGACAATCCAAAAGCCAGTATTTTAAGAAGGTTCGGTCAACCTGGTTACTGAGTCATAGTCTAGGGTCGGTCAAAGGTCGCTGCCAAAGAGAGAGAGAAAAGAAACACTCTGCGTGCACTCTTACCTAGATCAGAATGGTTATCACTTTATCTAATCTGGAAACCTCCCACTGTCCTGTCAAATCCTCCTCCAAACCTAAAGAAGAATCAATCGGGATCACCCGAAGAGTAAACCAACTCATCAGTGGGAATCGGGATCCAACTCTCATCGCATGATAACGTGATGGAATGCATCCACGTTACTTATACTCCAGAAGGTATGCGCATACTTGGAAAGTTTCAGTTTCTTTAGAAACTCCCGATATGATTTTTGCCCCATGCTCTTATAACCTTGGCTTTGGTCAAAATGTCATAAGTCACATGCCAAGTTCTACCCGTCACTATCTTGTCAATTTGAACCCACCCGGACATGCCCCTGACTTTGGCCAATCGGCAGAACGACTGTCCCAAACTAACTCATCTATCTATGCAACAATTGAATACCCAGCAGCTACCAAACACTATGCCTTAACTTTGGCTAAAATGCATAGCTTGAATACTACTAAATACCCAAAAGAAGTGACGGAGGGCTACGGCTGGTTTTTGGCGAAAAACCTTTAGCGTAGTGAACTTGATATCGCTGAAGGAACCTGATAGCTTTTTAAAATATAGTGGCGAAAACCTTTTGCTAAAGAGGTCACTCCCGGTAAAGGGATCTCGGCTCTTTCCTCGTGGAATGAGGTGCAGGATATTCCACTGAATACCGCTACGCAAAGCAACATGTAATCGACTATAGTAAAGTTATTACCCTGACGCAAACTTCTGTCCAAGGGCTCTTTCCCGGTGAAGGGATATCAGCCCTTGCCTCGTCGAATGAGGTGCAGGATATTCCACTGAATACCGCTATGCATAACAAAAGGAAACGTCTTTGTAACAACACTTTTTAAATTGTTCCAACAACTGTAAACAGTTTTGTTTTACTTTGCGTTGATCAGAATCAACGCAGTCCCATCAATCAATCACACCAGAAAAGAACGAAAATAAAATGTACGTATATGCCATCCGCATTCGTCACTGGGTCCCGTCATCACCCGTTAGGTTACTTAACTAACGACAGAGCGGGGACTGGACTAGCGCGGGTGTAAAACATATACAACATCTAATAGTATATAAGCCAATATACATAATCGCTCCAGGCGTGATAATATGCAACATTACAGAAAAGTAATAAGCATCACAGAACAATACAGATAATCTGGGATCCCCGAGTTTCACAGAGCCGCTGCTGAAACTCGACGTTCCCCTGTCGTGTGGATAGCCTGTGCAATGAAACCTAGACCCCTACGGGTGCGGCAAGTTACCCGCCAAAACCTGAAGCGAGGCAGTCCCCCACAGCATAGTGAATGGAACACCCGGCACTTCACGGAATCCGGTAAATTGAGCACCCCTCCTTGGGTCAACCTGTACCCCCTACGAGTGCGGCGAATAGTCTGCCAATTTTGAAGTGGGGCCCCTCTGCCTCTCAAAGCCATGAGATGCGGACCCGTTGCTTTCCCGAACCCGGCTATCCGTGCACTCCGTCGCGGGGTAAAACCTAGTACAGTAATGAAAAATAGTACAAAAGGTACATCGACCGCAACCTGGTCGTGCCCCAAAAGAATATTATACAACAGGCAGTGACGGCTGTCCACAAGTTGGACGCTCGCCCCGCAATATCAAATGTACAAATAAACACAAACTGTACTATCATTGCACACTGCTATCCATCACGACAAATCCGCAACATCACAGCACAACACAGAACATCAACGCGAATGTCACGTTCGCAAACCTGTCTAAAAGAACTATAGCAATCAAACGCGGTTTACCGATCAAATGACATTCCCGGTCGGAGATATAATGTAAGCACTGTAAACTAACGTGTTTAAATTACGATCGACCAAAGACCAATTATCAAAAAGTGGGCCCCACTGCTTACTGGTGAACAGTAACAAAACCTGGGCCAAAATGATATATACCAAAAACCCCAAAATCCAACACTGAACATTCTGACAAAATTTGGGAGCACGTGCTCCCCACGTGGCCGCGGATGCGCGGCCAAACCATGGGTTTGGCCGCCCTTCCGCGGCAGTTTGGAGGGATCACGACCCCAAATTTCGTCGTGGCTCTTAAAAACGCCTGCACGGATTTTTAAGACATCCAGAAATAAATTTTGAGACCATTTAAAATTAACAGAAACTGTCGGGTTGAAATTTTGCAATTTTGGTTTTTCGGTTCGATCGAAGTTTTGAACACGTTAGCACAAGTTAGTATAGCAAAATGGTTAGGGTCTGATACCACTGTAAGTCTACGCTAGCGCCCCGGCCGTCTACAGACGCCAAAATGCGGAACAAAACTTTTAAACTGGCGCTATCGTATACTTTAACCCGGATCTGCCATTATTGCTAAACTAACATACTGTAAAGAGTGTAGGAAGATTGTACCGAACGATCCGAGTCCTTCGTTCTTCAACCATCATCCCATGCTCCGTTGCGGCTGCTCCGATCGCGTCGATCTCCGATATCCTCGTCGAGGTGGCACCACATGATCGGTTCTTTAAACGGGCTCCCGCCTCTGACTCGAGGCAACTCGATCGTCAAGTTTGCTAAAAGAGACGACCAAGAATGATGTAGAGAATGAGTAGATGACTTTGTCTCACTTCGTCCAAATCCGTGGACGATCGGTTAATGAAGTTGCCGTGGAAATCGGGTGATGGAATGAAATGAACTGTAAAATTCCATACACCCCGAATACTATCATAATCTTTTCTAGTCAAAATGAAACATCAAGTGAGAGTGAGGAGAGAGAGGAGGCCGGCCACTTTTATATGATGGAGGGAGGTGACCGTAGGAGCAAGTGGTGACCATAAGCTAAATCTTCTCACTTCAAAATATCTTAAGCAATCCAAAAGGAATTAATCACAAAGCATGAGTCATTAGGCTAGTCATCAAAAAACCATTAATGCACTAATGAGTCATGAAGCCTAGTTATTATCTAGAACCTTCTAGAAACTTCTAGAAGCACTGACTCACCATATCTGAAGAAAAGATAAATCCGTCTTTAACCGAATGTTAAAAGACGGCTGATAGAAAACTGGAAACTGGCAACTTCCAAAAGTGATCCTGAAACGAATTTCAAGACAACCCCGAATACTGTATAAATATACCCGCATTTGTATTACGACCGAATACAAATGTAACTGAGACAAGGATATTATACCTACTCAATATAATACTCGGATCCGGCTTAAACCAAAGCCGACCAGTATTATCTGCCCGAAAAATAACACGTGCGTAAACGCACGTGCATTTTCCGAACCCTGCCATAAAACCATACGGCCTCTACAACGTTTCGCCCGAATCTTGGAAAACTGTCTGTGGGGAACTCTAATGACTCGTCAGTACCCTGGCAGTGGGTTTAACCACAAACCATCAGCGGCACTAGCTATGCATAACGGCTGCCCATGGACTGACCTCAAGGGTGGCCGAGGAGCGAACTCAAGGGAGACCGATGAGCGAACTCCTCCGAAAACCCTACTGAGCCTAACAGTGACAATGTATATACAGTCCGGTCCGTTCGTCAATGAGTATCGCATATCCGCCTAGGGGGCTAGTAACGCCAGACCCCCAAGAGCAGTATAAGTCGTGTCGGAGTGAAGCCCAATAACACCCTGAGATACTACTGGAGTACCTACCAGTAAATCTCCTGCCACGGCCGTGGGCTTTGTGTAATGGCTCTCCTAGACACAGCACGATCTCGCCCCCAATATCGGGAGAGACGAATCCCCTGCCGATCCGCTCACGTGCCTCCATATGGCTCGGGACTGTACCCAAAAGCTACCTGTTTGCACGACTCCTTTGAGCCGTGGTAGGGTAGAAATCAAAGCACAGTGGGAACTCACACGAGACAAATGACGACCTCAGGTCGATGAACTAACCTGTACACATGTCACCAGGGAACTGCTATCTGACGGTAGATATAATACTAACTAGCAGATTCCCGGCGAGTCCTGTCCGGTGTACTCATAACCCAATGAGCACCTGTATACATCTTAGGTGATCCAACTGACACCAGTGGCTTGTGAGACCGGCCACCGCCCCTCGTCGGGGTCTCGACTGTACACACTAGTCTACTCCGGAGTATCGATGCCCTGTCTCGAAACTCCCACGACTAGGGACCACAATTATGGATATGCATATAAACTACCCAACTCTCACGTATATGATCGCCATCATACTGTTGGTAGTAAAGCAAGATCCTAAGGGCTCTATCAAAGTGTAACATGTAATCAGTCACCTGAGCATGTACACGACTGATAAAGGCAAACCAGATAGCATACTATCATCTTGAGTAAGACTGTCATACCGGTATAGGTCCTCCGCAATCATTGCAATCACGTACCTGCGATCCAATAATTGACTATGAGGGCACTATCTCCAACAAAACCAACCCCAAAAATGGGTACAACATAAATATAAGTAAAGCATCCCCAAACGGGAGCAAAAACACGCCCAAAAGCGGAAAACAACCACCACAACAGATATACGACGCCATAGCAAAGAAATAAAAGACGATATAAATAAAACTGCATAAAAGACTTCCAAGTCGTAAAATAATATACAAGATCGTCCTCACATCAAGTCTCTAAGTCAACATGAAAGTAGTAGATGGAGAGTACAAGGATACAACGAATAAACAATACAGCACGAATAACCACAAAACCCACCTAAAACAAAACTGCACACTATGAGCCGATGCGGTATCCGCAGCAAAAGATGATAAGATAGATGATAATAGCCTGCCTCGACTACTCTGGGGAACAACCTGCAAAACAAACTGTGGCACAACGGGGGTGAGTTGCCAACTCGTGAATAGTAAATAACATATGCAGGTAATCGCAAGTATGCACGTACAGCGCGAATCTAACATATGCAATTAATAGCAATTTATGGTCATAACAATGCAATAGTCTTGAAAGGTACACAAACATGTACAACTAATATATGAAGCAATAATAATATGACTATCTGTATGCAACAATCATGTAAGGTAATATATCGGTACTACTAATACATGAAGAAATGTATGTAAATGCAACAGTCATGGAAGGTACTCTAGCAGGTACACTAATGCATGAAGCAATGCATAAACAGTAAATGTGGACTATGGGGTGAAACATGTCATTTCCACGGAATCCTGACATCGTGTAGGATCAAAATCCATCAAGACAATTCAAATCCCAAATCCTCAAATCAGCCCCCAAATTGGCTCTCATATCATATATAAGTCTCACAAATCCAGAATGTACAACATCAAGTAAATCTCATATATCCTGAATGTAAAAAATCAAGTAAGTCTCATATATCCTTTATGTACAATATCAAGAAATCTCAAATGTCCTAAATCCAATATCGAGTGAATCTCTTATATCCTAGGTATATTTGCATGAATAAATATGATGATGTATATGAATCGATATGTATACATATATATTAGCGTCCCATTCCACTAATATATATATATATATATATATATATATATATATATATACTTAGGAGTAAAATATCATGAAAACAATGTGTCAAGCATCGACACAGAAATGCTGATCTATCAGGAGCTGTCACCACAACTGGCACCCTGATAGGTACGTATAACACGCTATCCGAAAAACCCGAGTGCCTAGCTCTGACCCTCGTCTTTCCACGTATCCATACGTACATGACTCCCGTCGGTATCCCCACGATAACCACCGAGTCATTGGTAATGTCACCGGATGGTATGGTTCCCCTGCCATGCTCAACGGCATGTTACATCGACCTTCTTACCCCGGGGGACCTCCGGGCCCCACCATGTACCCTCATACGGCCCACGACGCTCCTCGCATGGATTATATATATCAGAACCGATAAATCTCATGGTGGATGCTAAAATATCATAACAAGAGAAACAGGGTTTTTCAAATAATGCATAATTTCATAAAACTACCACGGTCCTCAAATACAGAAAACATCATGAATAATCCATATCTCAATGCGGAAATCCATGAATAAAATATACGCAACATAAAACTGTAATGTAAGCATATAAAGGAAAAGCCACTAATTAACTGCAACAAGTTAATATAATATATCACGCGGTTCCTAATTTCTCCAATTCTAAATAACATCAATTAAAGGTAAACATGTAGCTATGTCATGGCATATGTGTAAGCATGTAGGTATACAGGTATGCTATATATCATATGCATAAAGAAATATGAATCAGTGTCTCAATGTCCCTAACCAAACAATACTATATAGCTATGTGTGTTGTGCGTAACATGGCAATTATTGACGGTGTGTGTGGCATACAATCAGTACTCGTGCAACATGAGCCGTCAATAATATGTGTAGTGTCCTAAGGGTACTAGTCCAAGCACAACAATATCTAAGCAATAAAGTGCATGCGCAACTCTAAATATGAAATAGAATATGCGACAAGTCAAGTCATCTCTAGCCCATACGCATAACGCCATGCGGGCGATTCCCCTGCAGATATTAAATCTACTCACCAATGCTCCCGGCTAAGCCTACCATCCGTTTTCCCTTCGTCGCAGCTTCCGAAGTCCCGGCCTGCGAACCTAAAACAATAAAACGATAACAAAAGTGTATATTAGTAATAGACCTAAAACACGTACAAACTATATTAGACTGACGCAAGAACACAAAACTTACTCTCAAGTGTCCGTATTGTGGCTAACGTGCGTAGCGACACGACGAAAACAACTCAAGAGCAAAACCACTCAAAGTGCACGATCCGTGTCGTATAACTATCGCGCTTAGACGTAACACAAGAAACTACCTAGGTGATCCCAGATTTTGCATACAGAGAAAACCTAACAAACAAACAGAACCAAACACACCTAAACCAAAGCATAGAGCTACCCTTAAAAACCCACATCCCAACTCTTCCCAAAATCCGACGTCGCTGGAAAATTCCTTTGTGTCGCCGACCGTGGTCCGAGCAGGGTGTCTCGTGCTTAAGGTGAAGGCTCGGGGTCTCAGGTACAACACAACTATATTGTTTGGTTTTCTAGTACTCTCTCCGGGTCACAGCAGATCACAAATGTCACATATAGGCACTAAAAAGATGATATTTGCACGAAACGATAAAAAAACGCTATCTAAACTGAAACTAACGAGCTAAGCTACACAATAAACACATAAAAACAGAAAGGGATCATTACCTAATCCAAAGAACTCAAAGATCCAAGCTTTGCAAGTTCCTAGGCATCCAAGAGGCAAAAGATGGTAAAAGATGTGATTTTTGATGAGATATGCTAGTTTTTGATATGGTTTTGTGATGGAAATGAGAGTGTTCAGTTTGAGGGTGAGAGGAATGAGGGAAAAGAAAAGAGATAGAGAAATGAGAGAGTATGAATGATAAAGTGAGAGGGAGGTGAGTGTAGGGTGAGAGATGTGGTGAGTGTAACCATTAGCATTAACTCACCATTAATGCTTTCATACCACTCTTCAAGCCACCTCCTCACTCCAAAAGAAATATCCTCTCTTCTCACTTAAAAGATCTAGAAAATGGTTAAGGATTGGATTAAAGAAAAGATTAGGATAAGGTAAAGGATTAGATTAGGTTAAGTGTCAAGGTTGCTAAAAACATAATTAGCACAAACAAACCCTCACATTAATGTGCACACGTGCGTGCATGCCATAACAAATAATAATAAAATTATTAATTAAATGTTATGAAATGTGAGGAACCCGAATTGGTAAACTTTTCACAGTAAACCCGCTTTAACGTCTAAACTAACACTAACCAAAATCTAAGGCGTTACAGTATGAAACTTGCACAAGAAGCTTGGCTGTTAGAAGGGAAGTTTCTGGAGATTTCTATACAATTCGAAGCGTCTTGGAGAAGTTTGGCCGTTGAAAGGAGGCTTCTGCAAAAAGTTCTTACCGCCGATGAGTCAGCTCGGCCGCGGATCCGCGGCGGATCGGCCTGACTCGGCCGCGGATTTGTGGCCATCTGGTGGAGTCAGTGCATGAAATTTCCAGTCTTGTTTCATGTTGGCTTAATGGCACATTCCTGATGTCTGGAATATTTTTATACTTTCTTGTTTACTTCCAGATCATAAGTCTTGGACTAGGTGTATTTTCAGCACTTTTATGATTCCGGCTCTTTTACCTGGAGAATTTCCTGCACACAATCTCGAGACAAGGGTTGATATATACAGATCAATGCAAGTAGTAATAAACACTTAATTTTCCTTTAGAATGTTGATTATAACTATAACACAGGTTATTTGGTATTTTCCATATGAATTCGTAATCTGTGTTATAATTACAATAAACACCTATATATGAATGATAAGAGTAGGGAAATTAACGTGTTAAGAATGCACTATTTTCGACTGATCAAATTCCCCTAAACTTAATTTTGGTCGTCTCGAGCAAAAATCTTTTATTCAGGTGAAGGAGAAAAGAAGAAGAAAAACTAAGTAGCACACTTTCGTAGGCAACACGATTGTACTGAGCACGTGCAACAAGCCTTTAAACCTCTAAGTGTCCCTAGTAGGAGGAGTGTTGTCTCTTGAGGGTTTTTAGCGGATTGCACCCACAAAATCCCAAAATAAAAGGCAGACTGTGAAACTTACATGTAAAGATAAGAACTGTAAAAGAAAGGCTTTGAAAATTAGAGTTTCCAACTACACTAGATTTTCAGTTGTCATGAGCCCTATCTTAATAGTCATGAAAAGATGTTAGAAATCACATCATCCCTTAATAAAACATCGTCTTTATTCTTCATTCCTATCTTTCATCCAAACACTGATCATATACCCCTACGTGTGTGTAAAAGACATCCCTACACTCGTAGAATTCAATTCAAGCTATCATACTCTTGTCCATCTACCTCAGTACTTTTTAATCGGTGAATTTTAGATGGATTTGCTCACACATTTTTTTCATGCGTCCGTTAATACTTCTTGAGGTACTAACCGACCGATTACTCCTGTGCTTGCTGATTAGGTGTATTTAATATTTTCCTCGTCTTGCAACACCTAAGGCTTAGCAGTGACTCCCAAACCAGTTGGTCTAAGGCACTAGGTGATGAAGTACCCTTGCTATATTTTTTATTGCTGCCTTGGAGATAACAAAACCAGTGTTCATTTTTCTTTTCACCATTTTATCTTTTATTTTCCATTTATTATTTCCTTCATACTTTGGCTTTTAGACAAGAGAATTTCAAGGTATCCTCTACTATCCCGAGTTTCAAGACGTGTGTAAGTGCGAAAAGTAGGGTATCAACATTCAAATGTTTGGCTTCCAGAATAGGAACTATTTTTCAGACTTATTTTTATCTGCAGATTAGTGCCTTCTTTCATCTTACTAACCTTTGCGACAACGGCTCATAACTATTTATTACTAGTTTGTTTAAGAAAACTTATAACTTTCTACGTTTTCTTAAATTATTCTAATCTTTTGGATGTAATTTTTCACTATCTAATCTTTTATTATAAAATTAAATATTAATTATTTTTAACTTTTGAATTTTTTCTTAAATTTTAATATGTTTTAAAAGTTTTGTGCTTATGCAAACTATGATGCAAAAGGATGCGAAAATAAGCACATACCTCCCCCAAACTTGTTTTCAACATTGTCCTCACTGTTGCCTTCTGCTAAAGCTCGAAAAACCTGTAAACTTGGGAGGCAAAAATTTGTTAAAGGGGACATGAAATATGATCGTGAAAATCTCCTCCAAACTTATTCTTTTTTTTATGTACAAAATTTTATTATTTATTTTTTTGTATTATTTTTTTATTTTTTATTTTTTGTTTTACAAAATGTATGTACAAGTTCACTCACCTCCATTCTAAAGATGTGACAAAATTACCAAGTCATGGAGGTGAGGTGGAGAAAAATTAGTCATTATAAAGCGGCTCCTGTAAAAACAAGAGCTCCTCCGAGGGGTCAGTGGAAAAATAAGGTTTTAGTCTATATCCATTTACTTTAAAAATTGTACCGTTTTCAACTTTTTCTGCCTCAACTGCCCCGTGCGGGTATACATACTGCATAACAAAAGGTCCTTTCCACCGAGATTTTAGCTTACCCGCATGAAGGTGGAGTCGTGAATCATAAAGAAGGACTTGTTAACCAGATGTAAAAGTTTTTATCAAAATGTTTTTATCGTGAAATACCTTAGTCCGATTCTTTACAATTACAGCATTATCATAAGCTTCATCGCGGAGTTCGCTTAGCTCGTTTAATTGCATCTTCCGAAAGTTGCAGGCTTGATTTAAGTAAAAGTTAAGTTCTCTAAAGGCCCACAATGCTTTGTGCTCAATCTCAACCGGAAGGTCACAAGCCTTTCCAAACACTAGTCTGTAAGGAGACATACCTAGATCGGTTTTATATGCAGTGTGGAATGCCCAAAGAGCATCCGTCAATTTGATTGACCAATCCTTCCAATTTTTAGAAACAGTTTTTTCAAAAATTTGTTTGATTTGTCTGTTTGAAACCTCAGCTTGCCCGCTCGTTTGGGGATGATAGGGTGTAGAAAGTTTGTGGTTGATTGCATATTTCTGCATCAAAGTCTCGAAAGACCGATTGCAGAAATGCGTCCCGTTATCGCTAATAATAGCGCGTGGGTGTCCAAATCGCGAAAAGATGTTTTCTTTTAAGAACTTAATGACAACCTTTTTGTCATTAGTGCGACAAGGAATAGCTTCCACCCACTTCGAGACGTAATCAACTACAAGCAATATATACAAATTCCCGAAGGAGTTGGGAAAAGGACTCATAAAGTGAATACCCCAAACGTCGAAAATTTCAACCGCTAAGATCGGTTGAAGTGGCATCTCATTTCTCCGAGAAATCCTACCCGTGTGTTGACACTGTGCACAGGTTTTGCAATTATCAAATGAGTCTTTGAACAAAGTCGGCCAATAAAAACCGCATTGCAAAACCTTCCCTACCGTCTTTCAAGGACCAAAGTGACCCCCACATGCCTGATCATGACAAAAAGATAGAACACTCTTGAATTCATCATTGGGGACACATCGGCGAATGATCTGGTCAGGACAATACATAAACAGATTGGGTTCATCCCAGTAAAAATGTTTCACTTGGGGAAAAATCGATGTTTGTCCTGTTTCGATCTTTCGCAAGGAATAAGTCCCGTAGAAAGATAATTCACAATATCCCCGAACCAAGGTTCAGTGGATACATTCAAGAGTTGTTCGTCTGGAAAAGAATCATTGATCGGCAGGGTCATAGGTGAAGAAGAGATGCACGACAATGGTCGGCTACCACGTTTTCACATCCTTTCTTATCTTGAATAACAAGATCAAATTCTTGTAACAGAAGGATCCAACATATTAGCCTACCTTTAGCATCCTTGTTCACCAAAAGATGTTTTAAAGTGGAGTGGTCAGTGTACACAACAATTGGTGAGCCAATCAAGTAAGGCCTGAATTTTTCTAATGCAAATACAACCGCCAAAAGTTTTTTTCTGCAGTTGTATAATTAATCTGAGCATCGTTCAGGGTCTTACTTGCATAATAGATCACGTGTGGTATTTTTTCAATGTGTTGTCCGAAGACTGCACCAACTGCAAAATCTGATGCATCACACATAAGCTCAAACGGGTGGTTCCAATCTGGAGAAGATAAAATGGGAGCTGTAGTGATAGAGTGTTTGAGTGAGTTAAATGCTGCCTCACAATCCGAGTCAAAGTGAAAGGTTGTGTCCTTGGCCAAAAGAAGAGTTAAAGGTCTAGCAATTTTGCCAAAATCCTTAATGAATCTCCTGTAAAAGCCTGCATTGCCAAGAAAGGATTGGATATCCTTGACGCATTTAGGATGAGGAAGGTTTTGAATGACATCTATTTTAGCTTTTTCAACCCCGATGCCTTTCCGTGAAATAACATGTCCAAGCACAATTCCCTCTTGGACCATGAAATGGCATTTTTCCTAATTCAATGTTAAGTTCTTCTCTTTACAACGAGTAAGACTGGGTCAAGATGTGATAGGCAGTCAGCAAAAGAATCTCCAAATATCGAGAAATCGTCCATGAAAATCTCCAGAAAATTCTCGACCATGTCCGAGAATATCCCTCATCATACACCGCTGAAATGTAGCGGGAGCATTGCATAACCCAAATGGCATGCGTCTATAGTAAAAGTACCAAAAGGACAAGTAAATGTGGTTTTGTCTTGATCCTTTTTGGCAATAGGGACCTGGTTATAACCAGAGTATCCGTCCATGAAGCAGTAATAATCTCTTCCAGCTAAGCGTTCTAGCATCTGGTCAATAAAAGGTGGAGGAAAGTGGTCTTTCCTCGTTGCGGCATTGAGTTTTCTATAATCAATACATACACGCCACCCAGTTTGAGCGCGTGTCTGGATTAACTCATTTTCCTCATTTGTTATGACGGTGATGCCAGATTTCTCAGAGACGACATGAATTGGACTTACCCATTAGCTATCGGAGATTGGGTTATTGATACCATTTTCAAAGCATCTGACAATTTCTTTCTTCACTACATCCTTCATGACGGGGTTTAACCGTCTCTGTGGTTCTCAGGTTGGCTTGGCTTCATCCATCAGATGTATATGATGATATACAATTAAGGGTTTAATCCCTTTGATGTCAGCCATAGTCCAACCAAACGCCTGGCTATTAGATCTCAATACCGTTAAAAGCGCATTCTGTTGCTCTGAGGCTAGAGAAGCTGATATGATAACAGGTAAAGACTCATTCTCACCTAAATATGCATATTTAAGATGAGAAGGTAAAAGTTTGAGATATAATGTCGGCGGAGAAACTATAGAAGGTGGGGTCAGCAAATGATATTCAGAGTCACGGAGAAGTTCATAGCCTGCATAGGATACAGACTCAGAGGGTGAAGAGTCAAGAGTGTCAGACTCACGAATGGAAAAAGTGTCCTCACTAAGATGTGAAAGATCAAACATTGCTGTGCTAGTATCGTCGAGATTATCAAAGCAAAGTTCATTAACTTCGCAACTTTCAGGAGCAATCTCATGGACATAACGGACATCAAGTATATGAGCAGAGGGTTCAGACGGCTAACTTCCAATTTTATAGATGTTCAGTTCAATTTTCATTTTTCCAAAAGATAGGTTCATTGAACCGTTTCGACAATTATTGACAGCATTGGAAGTGGCAAGGAATGGTCGACCCAAAATCATCGGAATTTGGTTCTGTGGGTTTGCTACAGCTTGTGTATCGAGAACAATAAAGTCCACAGGGAATATGAATTCCCCGACTTTTATCAACACATCCTCCAGTTCACACCTAGGTTTGGTGATTGATTGGTCCGCTATTTGGAGAGTGCAATGAGCTGGTTTCAACTCTCCAATCCCTAACTGCTCGTAAACAGAATATGGAAGCAGGTTAACACTTGCGCCCAGGTCAAGTAAAGCACAGTTAATGTTTTTACCCTCAATGGAAATCGATATCGTAGGACATACTTGGTCCTTACGTTTCTTTGGTAGCTGTGGGGTAAAAGCGGTGCTAACATTATTGGTCATGAAGACCTTTTTATGGACTTGATCCTAAACCTCCGTAGCTTTAGGTATGACTTCCTGAACCGTAGGAACCATCGCGGTCTCCGTGACAGGTGGTCCAACCTCCAATCTCTGCGCTCGACTGTCCTCAACTAACGACCCCATCATCTGGCGCAAATCCTGCATACCGGCCTCTGGCCTAGTAATACGATCTAGCGAAGGTGGATCAATCCGCTCATGTGGAATGGGCGTACCTCCCTGGTCAGTCTTCGTCTCCGAAGAGCCTACCCTGACCTCGACTCTCACGGCCGCTCTCTGCATCCTCGTAGTCTTCGGCGGCATAATGGCTGGAAATGAAAACATGATTCGATAAGAACATAGAAATCGAATCATAAGGATGTATATAATCACGAAAGGAATTTCAACCCACAAGTCCTAAGGTCATTTAGGCGGAGTACCGTGTCGTAAGTATGCCGCGAAACATACACACGCTACGCCACTCTGCTTAAGCTATCTACTACATCATACCAAGGTCATCCTACACTCCGAAAGGTAAAACCTAGCGCTCTGATACCAACTTTGTCATGACCCAAAATTTAGGCACGTGACCGGCACTTAAACCACGTGACGTCAACAGGCGTAACGCAATTTAAGTAAGCCGAAAACCCAGAAATGAAAACCATCAAAAGAAATAAGTGATAAAAACATTGTTAAAAACATTTGGAAATATCAAGTAAAATTTTAAAGCTTAGGTTCATTTTCTTAAAAATTTCAGCAGCACCTCCTTTGTAAAAACTAGCCCCGAAACGGGTACAAACATAGGATATAAATAAAGCATCCCCAAATGGAAGAAAATCACGCCCAAAGGCGGAAACAACCACTACAAGCATATATATATGATGCCGTAGTGAAGAAATAGACAATATAAATGAAAAAATACATAAAGAGGTAAAATTACATAATAAAGGCCGGCTCACATGAGCACGACACCCAAAATCACAAAATATACAATATCGATCCTCACAATTCGTCTCTAAGTCAATACATGAAAGTGGTAGATGGAGAGTACTAGATACAATGAGATATACAATGGATATAATCAGATAACCGCAACCCACCTACAGTAAAAAGGCCTCACAGCCAATCGTAACGGTATCCGCTAAAATAGATATGAAGCCCTGCCGCGACTACTCTGTGGGTCAAGCCTACAAAACACTATGGCACAACGGGGATGAGTTGCCAACTCGTGAATAATAAGTAACATCATACAGATAATCGCAGGTATGCACGTGCAGCGATAATCTATCACATGTAATCTGATAGCATAAATATGGTAATATGGATATGTAACAATCATGATCAAGGTACACCATCAGGGTACTACTACTACATGAAACAATGCGTATCAAATAACTAATGAGTATAGGATAAAACATATCATCATCAATGAATCATCATCATGGAGAAACCCGGTGTTCATCAATGACACCCCAAATCCCAATACCTCAGGCGCCGTCACTCTGATCGGCCTTCATATCCGTAAATCTCATGGAACCTGAGTGCCTAACATCAACACTCAAAATATCATGGAAACCCGTGTTCATGATCGACACGTGAATCCACATAACTCGGGCTCCGTCAGTCCGGATCGGCCCACGGGCTCCGTCAGTCCGGATCGGCCCACGGGCTCCGTCAGTCCGGATCGGCCCATATCGATCACACGACTCCCTTCGGTATCCTCCGGATAACCTCCAGGTCCAACCAATCACCGGTAGGTAGTAGTCCCTCTACCGGCTCATCGTCTACTGCACAACATACCTTTCTTGCCCCGGGGTACCATACCGGGTCCACCATGAACCCGCAAACGGATCATCCATCTCCTCGAATCGGGTTTCTAACAAAAGTCTCAGAACCGAGAAAACTCATGGTGGAAGCCTCGAAATATCACATCAAGAGAAACCGGGTTTTCAAAACAATGCATACTTTCTTGAAATATCACCACGGTTCTCAAATCCATAAATCACATGAAATTCGTATCTCAAAGCGTAAATCCATGAAATATGATGTATGCAACATAGAATGGTAATATGAGCATATCAAGGGAAAACCGCTCTTTTAAATGAATCAAGTTTGTAAATATATCATTCGGTTCCCACATTATTCAAAATCAAATGCAACATCATATAAAGGTGTATATGTAGCTATAGCAAGGTATGCGTGTATACATGTAGGTATGTATGCATGATACATTTCTGTTAGTTATATGTATGCCCTAGAGGCCATTACTGTACATACGATGTATATTGCAGTGGATGCTTGGACATATATAGGGAGGACTTTCTTGCTCGACATGATGGTACGCTATCTGGTTGCTCTTTATCTTAACATGTACTCTGATTGTCTCTATGTTACATGTTGATAAAGCCCTTAGGATGAGTACTTGACTACCAGGACTATGATGCAGATCATACTAGTGAGGACAGTGTAGTCGCCAAGTACATCCTTCAAATGTTCCTAGTCGTGGGAGTACCGAGACAGAGCATCGATACTCCAGAGTAGACTAGCGTATGTGCTTCTTGACCCATATGATGGGCGATGGATGATCTCATATCCATTAGTGTTTGACATCAGAGAAGGTATACGGGTGCTCAAGGAAGACTGGGTATACTGGACGGACTCGCCGAGAACTCCCAAATGGTATTATACCTCACGTCAGATGGCTGTTCTCTGGTGACACTGGTACAGAGTAGTCTGTAGACCCGAGATCGTCATAGAGTCTAGTGTGATTCCCACTGTGCTTTGATTTCCATCATACCACGTCCAAGAGGGTGTGCAAAAAGGTGGCTTTTGGGTACAGTCCCGAATCACATGGAGGCAATGAGCGATAGGAGGGGATTCGTCTCTCCCGGTATAGGGAGTTGATGTTGCGCCGTGTTCGATTGGCTATAACTGGAAATCCCTGGCCAAGGTTGCTGAGATTTACTTGTAAGTGTTATCAGTAGTTTCTCAAACTGTTATAGACTTCATATCGACATGACTTATCGAGGTACTAGGGTCTGATGTTTACCACCCCTAGGCGAGATTTGCGACATATCAGACGAAGAGACCGGACTGTACGGGAGTGTTACTGACTGGATTCGCAGGAGAAAGTACAGGCTTGCTTGTTGATCTTCTGATTGCTCAATACCTGGGTGGCTGTTATGTTTAGCTGACCGCTTGCAGCTTGTGGGTGTTTGATATGATCATCACCTACTGCCAGCGTATTGACGATTCTTTAGAGTCCTACACAGAGGTTTCATGACTCAGGCAAAACGGAGTATGAGCACATATATGATATGTGCAGGACCGAGAACAATACGTGTATGTGATACCGTATTAGATTCTCGCGATATGAGATATCGTCCGGGTATATGTGATATAGCCGGGTCATCGGATCAAGTGTTGATTCGATGAATTGATACAGATTATATTAGTCGGTTATTTGTGAAATAGCCGGATTATCGGATCAAGTGTTGATTCGATAATTTAATGTATAATTATATATTTGATATATTAAATTACATTAACTAATATAAGCTCACTAAAAGATTCTTTTTCTCACTCGGGTGATACATTGATATATATGTGATATACGTTAATTGTATTATTTTATTTTGTTACAATAAATATTGTATATGTGATATATAATATTGTAACATATTAGGGTTATAAATGCAACATGTTTTGTGGATTTTAATTGTGGTTAGGGTTTTGATTAGGGTTAAACATTCATGAAGCTTTCAAGAAGCTTCTTGAAGCTTTGACTTTGACCTTGATATTTTGTGATATTTTGTGATATTTCTTTAACCCAACCTAATCCTTTAACCATATTTAAATCTCTACATGGGTTAAGTCTTCATACTTAACCCATGGTTGCATTTCTAATCTCACTTGATTCATTGTTCATCAAAAAAGGATTTATTCTTCTTCTTCTTCCTTCTTGCTTAAAAAGCTTTCTAGCTTTTTGAGAGATGATGAAAATGAGTGAGAAATAGAAAACAAATGAGAGCTAAAATCCTACTTCATCATCCTAATCTATCCTAGAAATTTAGATTAGGGTGTTCACTTCATTTAGTGAGTGAGAGCTTGTGTTAAAGAAACTTCAAGGTAGATCATCTTAGTTATCGAAGATCGGAAGCAAGCTTGCATCTTTCTCTTCGTGGAGCTTTTCGAGAGTCCGGATACTCGATGATCGCAGCGAAGGGACCTCAACACGGAGCTTTAGAAGTGAAGGAACGGACTACAAAGGTTCTAATCCCTAACTCTTAGATGTAAAGATGTTTACATGCTTTGTTTCGCCTAATCTCTAGTTTAAAGATCTTGGTTAGGGTTGTTCGGCACGTCTAAATTTTAAATCGGGCATGGTTGATGCCTTATACACCCTTGTGTGAGTGCCTAGTAACCATACAGTGGTATCAGAGCCAAGCTAGAGCTTTAGGCGAAGTTTAAAGTCCGATCGAACTCCGAATACCCGTAAAACCCTAGTTTCTGGAAATTTTTAAAAAAATGTTGATTTTTTCGTATTAAAAATACTCAGAAAAACAAGCAGGGAAATTTAAGAAATACTGCGAAGTACGGACCTCCAATTCAGTCACGTGACCACGGAACCGCAGCCAAACCTAGGGTTTGGCGGTGGTTCCGCGGCCAAAATTGTGAATTGGGGTCTGGGTTTTCAGGTATTTATTATTTGGACCTTTTTCTTAGTTCTGGGAATTTTTTAAATTATACTCAAGTGTTGAGTTTTCTGGGTTGTATTGGGAACTTGTTGATTCGATCGGAAAGTTTAACTTCGTTTAAGTTTTTTCCGGATAATTTTAGAACGTGTTAAAAAGTTCGAACGGATATTAATATCTCACTTTTTCTCCTGTCGGAAAATTTCCAAAAGTTGGATTTTTTCTCGAGTTTGAACTTCCGGAAAATAATGCAAGTAACGCGGTGGGCCCTCTAGAAGAACACAAACCTTAACTCGATTATGTGACCGTTTGAACCACCTCTGAACCTTAGGGTTTGGGGCGGTACGGCGTTGCCACATATGAGGCGTTGGCTTGACCCTTCTAGGGCTGGACCATTGGTACTGTGGCATGTGATGGATATTTTTTTGAACTGCGCTCAAGTGTTGAGCTATTTGGGAAATCTTGGGTGTTTGATTATTCGATCGGAAAGTTTAACACTGTCTTTTTATCTGGAATGTGATACAATATTTGGAATCCACAAATAGTTATGAGATAACTAATTTGAATGTTATAAATCTAGCAGTTTAGTCTCAATTGATCGGTTGCCACGGGATTTTGATGTGATCAAAAGTACGTCGCAATCACGTAGCGTACGCGGATACTCGCCGGGTAAACTTAAAAGATAGCCACGCCCCATAGCCCTGACCAAGTGACTGTAGGAGCCCGTCGCCAAAAGCATCCGTTCGGGTGCTCGCGGCAGCGGTGTTCCGCCTTAGTGCACTTCGTCGACGGCATCCGGGGGTGCGGCCGTCTACTAAAGTTTGCGAAGAGCATTTGATCAGGATGTCGGGAATCTTGTTGAATTGCCCGACTTGATATTGAAAAGAGTTTTCGATAATGAGACTAAAATCCGGGGTTTATAATTGTTAGGCATGCGATGTCTAAGGAATTCATTTTGTTAGGCATGCGATGTCTAAGGAGGTTGCAGACTCCAACTGTTGTAGTTTTTCACTTTCTTTTCTGCGACCGTAAGCGTAGTATGTGTTGTATCACCGGCTTCGTTGCTATACATCAACGACTATCGGGATACGCATACTTGCTTACGTTGATGATATAAGATATTATGTGTTGCTGTGATATGTTATATTGGATCGTCGCGTTCTGAATAGCCGGGGGTTTTATGTGAGATGAGAGTTTTTCTTTTTCATTCATGTAAAATTCATTTGTATGTAATTCTTTTATTGGGGAACTTCCGGGCTGAGGATGATGTCACCGTTGTATATTATTTACTTTTCCGCATTAGGTAGACCGAAGGCGGGGAGCACAAGTAACCGGGTTCTAGGGTCCAGTGGGAGACCATCTCGAGGAGTCATGACCGGGTCTCCTAACCCTAGAATTGGCAGTGTTGCTTGCCGCTCTCGTAGGGGTCTAGTGATGTGGGTTTGGCTATTCATCATGACCGTGGAATCCGTGTTTTATATAAGCTCGTATTAAAACACGGACGTCCTAGTATATCCAATATTTCATATATGTTCTTCTGCTGCAATATTCTATGATGAGATCATATTATTGTCTTAGACGAATGTTTATATTATATATATGAGATATATGTTATATTGCAGATTTCGTTTCAAATGTGATGCTTGTGAAGCATAATAAAATGGGACTTCATTAATGAGATTAATGAAACTAAAAGAAACCTAAAGATATTGTAGAAACTTGTTTAAAAACTGGTAGCTCTAGTTCTTGCTTTGTATAGCGGTGTTCCTTGTAGAACATCCAGCACCTTATTCGATAAGGAAAGAGCAGAGATCCCTTCACCGGGAGTGACCTCTTTAGTGAAACTAGCAGATGCTATAAACTCGGTTTGTCTTTTGATTGCTTCTATAGTTCTTTCTTTGCATAGTGATATTTGTGAAATATCTTGCACCTTATTCGATGAGGAAAGAGCCGACGATCCCTTTACCGAGTGTGACCTCTTTAGCGAAACTAGAAAAGGCCTAAAAAACACTCCATATATGTAACACCTTAGGATAAGGGTTAGTGAATAATTATAATTAAATAATGATTTTTAATAAAAATTTTACCAAATTGTGTTTTAAATATTTTTCCTAATTTAATAAACATTTTTCCAAAATTTTCCTAGGCTTGCACACACATGTGCATGTAAACTAGGGTTTTTAAATAAAGTAAATATACTAATTATTAACCATGGTGGGTTAATTATAGGATTAAGTCCTTTGGGTTTAAATTAAGTTGATTAGTAAACTAAAAGTGGCTTTAATTTGAATTAGATTTAGTGTTGACTTGTGTGAGAGAGAGAGAGAGTGCATCATGGCTTAGCCCATGCTTGCCATTAATGAAGAGAGAGAGGGGGGGTTGACCCTTGAGTGTTGATTGTTTTCCTCTCTCATTTCTTTGTTCTCTCCAACACTCACACACCCACACACTTACCTCTTTCCCCAGCTCCAGAACAAGCAGCAGCAGCAGCAGCAGCAAACACAACAACAGCAACAATCTCTGAAGCAAGAGGCAGCATCAGCAGCAGAGAGCAGAAGCATCAGCAGCAGTGAGCTGCAGCAGCCCCATCACCCAGTGCAGCCCCTTCCCTGCAATTCTTCTGCTTTCTCAAGCTCCCTAGGGTTAAGTATGAGGTATATTTCCTATCTTGCTTCCCTAGTTTGCCTAGTTAGTGTAGTTTTGCATCGGTTAAAGGATTTTTGTGTGTTTTAGTGCGATATGGGGTGTTTAGTGTGAACATTGTGCTAATGAGGTGTAGATTAGTTCCAGTAGGATGCTTGAGGTTTGTTGTGACCATGTAAACCTAGTCCAACCCCTATTACACTAAAATACCACCAGATTTCAAATTTGATGCAAATGTCGTATTTGGGCAAAATGTGAGTTTTCTGGAACTGCTATTGACCCGGTGAGTGCAGAATGATTTTGGGAAGACTGTAGTGTAGTGGAGTGGAGATGATACACCAGGTGAAACCCGACCCCCTAACTCCCTACTACGGCCGCCAAAACCGCCATTCTGACCGCAATTTGCGGCCAGACAGGAGGTGTTTTGGAGGTTTTTGGGTTCTGTAGGTGTATTTTTGTGTGTAGGGCCCTTTGATATATATATTTTTGTAAGATCAATTCTGTAGGAAAATCTGGGACCAGTTACCCGTTTTGCCGTTTTTCTAAACCTTCGCGACACGCGCGATACGTGAGTAGGTTTGGGTTTCTGCGTATCGCGGCGCGTCGGGGTAGTTTCGTGGCGCGTGAGTACACGTTTTAGCGTATCGCGCACACGCGCGATTGGTTTGCGACACAGGTTTCTTGTTGGATTATAATGTCGCGTTTTGTGACTTAAGCTTATGTGTGATATGTGTATGTGATTCTAGGTTCGCAGGCTAGTGAGACGGACGCTGCGAAGAAGGGCAAGCAAGTGGTTGGATACACTTAGCGCGAGACACGGTGAGTAGATTTCACATCTACGGGGATATCGCCCGCATGGCGTTATGCGTCAGGGCTGATAGGACTTATTTACTATATGTTGCATGCACCCCATAGACTGTCATCGCATATTGCATTCCCTGCTGTGTTGATATACATATTGCTTAGAACTGATAGAACACCGCACTATTACTAACGGTTTATGTTGCACGGGCACTATTTACATGCTACACACACACCGTTAGTAATTGCCATGCCACACTCACTATAGAGCTGCCATGATTATATTGCTATAGTTCGCCTCATATGTGATTTGATATGACCTTCTTGTATATTGGGAGCCGCATGACATCTTTTAAAACCGGAAATGAAACTACTTTAAAAAGCGGTTTTCCCCTTATCTCCGTACCATGGATTGATGTATATTGTACCTCGTATTGGATTGACTTATTGATGATGGATTTTCATGTGATTTCTGTTTTGAGGACCGTGGAATTATTTAAGGAAAGATATGCTATTTTGAAAAACCCGGTACCTCGTGATATGATATTTTGGTGTGTCCACCACGCGTTTTCTCGGTGCTGAGACGTGTGCTTGAAACCCGATTCGAGGAGTGGATGTTCCGTTTGCGGGTTCGTGGTGGGCCCGGTATGGTTCCCCTTGGCGAGATGATCGATGGGATTTGCCGATTGAGCCTGGAGGCGGGCGAGTACCTACCGGTGATTGGTTCGACCTGGCAGTTGTCCGGAGGATACTGACCAGAGTCGAGTGATGGATGCGGGATGACCGTGCTGCCGGGGCCGAGGGCCGATACCGCAGACGGACCCCGTGGGGCCGGTCCGGACTGACGGCGCCCGATGTTCGAGGATTTACGTGTCGATGCTGGACACGGGTATTTTATGATGTTTTGGGTGCCGATGTTGGGCACTCGTGATTCCTCCGTGATATACAGGATTTGAGGGCCGATGGGTGTGCCGGCGCCTGAGTATATGTGGGATTTGGGTGCAGTTTGAGGCACCGATCATTGCTTTCCATGTTGACATAGTCCATGTAGATATTATTTATCCCATACTCAGTATTGATTACTATACATCTCATCCTGTGGCATTTACCTGTTAGAGTACATGCATTACTACTGTATCCACTGTTGACATGCATTGATATCATCTGCTGGCATTAGTAGAGCCACGCTATATGTGCATGCTTGCGATCACCTTTATATGTTATCTCTATTCACGAGTTGGCAACTCACCCCCGTTGTGCCACAGTGTTTGCAGGTTGCCCTTGGGAGTAGTCACGGCTGGCTGTTACCTCATCTTTTGGCACAGATACCCCTTTTGAGCAGAGATAGCCCTTTTGTTGTTTAGGTGGGTTTTGTACGGTATCTGTTATCTTTCAGTTGTATATTGATGTATCTAGTACTCTCCATCTACCTTATGTATTGACTTAGAGACAGTTGTGAGGACGATATGTATGATTTTATATTCTGGTGTCGAGCTCGCATGTGAGCCGACGTTACTTTATGCAGTTTTATCTTTTATGATATTGTCCTTGTTTTACTGTGTATTCTTCGCTACGGCGTCGTATATCATATTGTGATGCCTTATCCATATCACTTGTTATTTCCGCTACACCTTACTTTTACCCGACTTTCGGGGCTAATGTTTTAAAAAAAGGAAATGTTACCAAAATTATAAAACTCATAACTTTTGAACTTAAAAAGGGATTTCTACTAAATAAATGGAAGTTTTTCAGACAATTACTATTGCTTTTACAAAATGTTTTAAATCACTCTATATTTATTGGTTTTGATTTCTGGGTTCGGCTTACTTAGCCGCGTTACGCCTGTAGACGTTGTGTGGTTAAGTGCCGGTCACGAGTCGAATTCTCGGGTCGTGACAAAGTTGGTATCAGAGCGTAGGTTTTACCTTCGGAGTGTAGGATGACCCTGGTATGATGGAGTAGGTAGCTGCGGCAGGGTAGCGTAGCGTGCGTATGTTCCGCGGCATACTCACGACACGGTACTCCGCTTACGCGACCTTAGGACTCGTTGATTTGATTCCTCCTTATGTTCTGGTGATTCGATTTCCGTGTTCTTATCGAATCCAAATTTTCTTTCAGCCAATATGCCGCCTAAGACTACGAGGGCACAGAGAGCGGCCGCGAGGGCCGAGATTCGTGTTGACTCGTCCGAGACGAGGACTGATCCGGGCAGTACGCCGGTTGTACCCGAGCAGGCTGTTCCTGCCGTGACAGAGCAGATCGCCTCGTTAGGGGCTGGTATGCAGGAGATGCGCCAGATGATAGGATCGCTAGTTGAGACGCTTCGAGCGCAGCGACCAGAGGTAGCTCCACCAGTTCCAGAGACCGCGATGGTGCCTACCGCACAGCCAGTTGCCCCTGCAGCCACGGAGGTGATTACAGTATCGCTATCAGAGTTCATGAGGCTGAAGCCTCCAGTTTTCACAGGCACCGATACAGCCGAGGACCCACAGTCTTTCATAGACAGGATGGCCAGGATATGCCGTTCCCTCAGATGTGCAGATGCGAGATGGGTTGAGTTCGCGAGCTTTCGCCTGGAAGGTCTTGCGCAGAAATGGTGTGATTCAGTGGAAAAGGGCAGAGCAGCAGGTCTTCCTCCTATGACCTGGACGGAGTTCGTTACTATATTTCTAGCCCGTTTCCTTCCCCGGAGTGTTAGAGATGCCCAAGCACACAGGTTTGAGTCTTTGCGCCAGACGCCAGGGATGACAGTGGCAGAGTATGACGTACTGTTTACAGAGCTAGCAGTCTACGCCCCACATTTAGTGGCCACCGAGGAGTTGCGAGTCCGTAGATTTGTTCTAGGCTTGATTTCACCAGTGTTCCTCGCGATCAGCGCGCAGCACTACGAGACCTATGTAGCAACTGTAGACGCAGCCCTAGTGGTCGAGGAGCACCTTGTCGAGACTTCGGTACTTCCAGAGCCGAAGAGAGTTCGTACCAGTATTTCCGCACGGAGGCAGTCATTCAGACGCCGCTACAGGTATCATTCCGGTACGAGGGGTAGCAGAGATTCGGGACGGGGTCGGATGTTTAGTTCGTATCCCCAGGACGGTCAGCAGTCGCCGCGGGGTTGCTACAGATGTGGCAGCCTACTTCACCTCGTTCGAGATTGTCTAGAGACACACCGGAGGGAGGCGGCAGCACCGCATGTTACCTTACCACCTTCACCACCCCAGAGGGCGTTGCCCGTTGCGCCTACCGTTGCTCCGCGCCAGACTTATGCTCAGAGAGGTCGTGGGCGTGGAGGAGTTGCTCAGAGAGGACGGGATGACCGAGGCAGAGGTCAGTCAGTTACAGGTGGTGGACAGGAGAGGGTCTTTGCTTTGACACATCAGGACGCGCAGGCGTCCAATGCAGTGGTTTCAGGTATCCTCCCTGTATGTTCGGTTGATGCACATGTATTGTTCGATCCCGGATCCACACACTCGTACGTATCCACGCACTTTGTGCCGAGTTTGGGTAGAGAGTCCGGCTTACTTGATCAGCCGCTTGTGGTGACTACTCCTGTGGGAGAGTCATTTGTTGCTAGGCACGTGTTCCGATCCTGTATCGTCTGTATTGGCGAGAGAGAGTTGCCTGTCGACTTGATCCTTCTGGAGATGTTGGACTTCGACGTTCTTTTGGGCATGGATTGGTTAGCCACGTGCTATGCTTCTGTGGACTGCCGCGAGAAGACAGTTAGATTCTGTTTCCCCGGTGAGTCGGTTTTTGTTGTGTTGGGGGACCGTGGTGCCGCCCCTCAGTGTGATTTCTTCTTTTCGCGCTGGACAGCTTTTGAGGAAGGGATGTCAGGGATTTCTCGCTTATGTTCGCGATGCTCGTGCTACAGAGGTTCCATTGGATCAGGTTCCGGTTGTTAGCGAGTTTCCTGATGTGTTCCCTGACGAGCTTCCTGGGTTGCCGCCCGAGCGCGACATTTCTTTCTGTATTGATTTGGTTCCTGGTTCGGGGCCTATTTCTATACCGCCCTATCGGATGGCCCCGGCGGAACTTAGTGAGCTGAAGGGTCAGTTACAAGATTTGCTGGACAAAGGACTTATTCGACCCAGTGTTTCTCCTTGGGGTGCTCCAGTCCTGTTCGTCAGGAAGAAGGACGGCAGCTTACGTCTTTGTATCGACTACCGCCAGCTGAACAGGGTGACAGTGCGGAACAGGTATCCTTTGCCGTGTATCGACGATTTGTTCGACCAGCTTCAGGGGGCAGGGTACTTTTCGAGGATCGATTTATGATCGGGCTATCATCAGCTGCGGGTTCGACAGGAGGACATTCCCCGGACAGCTTTCCGTACGCGCTATGGCCATTACGAGTTCTTGGTGATGTCGTTCGGACTCACCAATGCGCCAGCAGCCTTCATGGATTTGATGAACCGTATTTTCTGGCCTTATTTGGATCTGTTCATTATAGTCTTTATTGACGATATCTTGGTGTATTCCCGGAGTAGTGAGGAGCACGAGCAGCACCTGCGGATTACATTGCAGACATTGAGGGAGCACCAGCTCTATGCGAAATTCTCCAAGTGTGCTTTTTGGTTAGACAGCGTGGACTTCTTGGGTCACGTGATTTCATGAGACGGTATATGTGTAGACCCGAGGAAGATCAAGGCCGTTCAGCGTTGGCCCAGACCCACATCGGTGACGGAGATTCGCAGCTTTTTGGGATTGGCCGGTTACTACAGGCGTTTTATGCAGGACTTCTCACGTATTTCTACACCGTTGACCGGGTTGACCCGGAAGGGAGTTCCCTTCGATTGGACGGAGGAGTGCGAGCACAGTTTTCAGCAGTTACGGACTCAGCTGACGACGGCACCGGTGTTATCCTTGCCTTCCGGATCGGGCGGATTTGTGGTCTTTTGTGATGCTTCTCGAGTGGGATTGGGATGCGTTCTGATGCAGCATGATAGGGTGATCGCGTATGCCTCGCGACAATTGAAGAAGCACGAGCAGAACTACCCCACTCATGATTTGGAGATGGCAGCAGTGGTCTTCGCACTTAAGATCTGGCGACATTACTTATACGGTGAGTCGTGCCAGATATTTACGGATCACAAGAGTCTGAAATACATATTCCAGCAGCGGGACCTGAACCTTCGACAGCGTCGATGGATGGAGTTAGTGAAGGATTACGACTGCGAGATCTTATATCACCCGGGAAAGGCAAATGTGGTGGCAGATGCTTTGAGCAGGAGGCCCGGGAGTAGTTTATCTTGTTTGAGCGCAGTACAGGAGCAGTCATCCGCAGATTGGCAGATATTATGCGACAGTCGAGTACAGTTCGAGTTCACGCCGATTGGAGGGCAGATAGCGCATGTCCGTGCACGCCCACAGTTGATTGATCGTATACGTGAGGCACAGCTCAGTGATGACCGATGTTCAGAGATCATGGCACAGATGGGACAGGACCGATTTTCCGAGTTCGTGATCGATGATCAGGGAATACTACGGTTTGGAGTCAGACTGTGCGTACCTGATGCTGAGGGACTGAGGCGTGAGATTCTTGAGGAGGCACATCGATCGGTGTATAGCGTACATCCCGGTTCCACCAAGATGTATCATGATATGAGAGATGTTTACTGGTGGGACGGAATGAAGAGGGATATTGCAGATTTTGTATCGAGATGCCTGACTTGTCAGCAAGTCAAGGCTGAGCACCAGAGGCCCGCGGGAGAGCTACAGCCGATACCCATTCCGGAGTGGAAATGGGAACAAATTTCGATGGACTTCGTGGTGGGTCTACCCAGGACTAGTAGGGGGTATGACTCCATCTGGGTGATCGTGGATCGTTTGACGAAAGCGGCTCACTTCGTACCGGTGAAGACGACTTTCGGATTTACTCAGTATGCCCAGATCTATATTGACGAGATAGTGCGACTACGCGGAGTCCCGACGTGCATTGTGTCCGACAGAGGCACCCAGTTTACTAGTAGACTATGGCAGAGGCTTCAGGAGGCTTTGGGCACTCGTTTGAGTTTCAGCACGGCTTTTCATCCGCAGACCGACGGACAGTCAGAGCGGACCATCCAGACTCTCGAGGACATGCTCAGAGCTTGTGTACTAGATTTCGGAGGTAGCTGGGATCATCATTTGCCCTTGGTAGAGTTTTCCTACAATAACAGCTACCAGGAGACTATTCAGATGGCACCGTTTGAGGCTCTTTACGGGAGGAGATGCAGGTTACCTACTTGTTGGACAGAGCTCAGTGAGAGCAGTATCTTAGGGCCACAGATCGTTGAGGAGACGACCGCGAAGATCCAGTTGATTCGCGATAGGATGAGAGCAGCGCAGAGTAGGCAGAGGGCTTATGCAGACCGTCGACGACGCAGACTTGAGTTTTCTGTTGGTGATCATGTTTTCTTGAGGGTCTCCCCAATGAAAGGTGTGATGAGGTTTGGGAAGAAGGGGAAGCTCAGTCCCAGGTATGTGGGCCCCTTCGAGATCCTCGAGCGTGTCGGTGCAGTGGCTTACCGGTTAGCCCTTCCGCCCAGCTTTCCAGACGTGCACCCCGTATTCCATGTTTCGATGCTCCGCAGATATCTACATGATCCTTCGCACGCGATTCAGCATCCGACGATCCAGCTTGAGCGTGACCTTTCCTATGCAGAGCACCCGGTGATGATCTTGGATCGACAAGTGAAGAAATTGAAATCGAAGGAGATTCCATCAGTTAAAGTACTTTGGCGTGGTCAGAACCGTGAAGAGGTCACTTGGGAGACCGAAAGCGAGATGATGAAGACGTATCCCCATCTTTTTGAAGGTAACCTTAGTTAGATTTTTGGAATTCGGGGACGAATTTCTTTAAGGGGGAGAGATTGTAACACCTTAGGATAAGGGTTAGTGAATAATTATAATTAAATAATGATTTTTAATAAAAAGTTTACCAAATTGTGTTTTAAATATTTTTCCTAATTTAATAAACATTTTTCCAAAATTTTCCTAGGCTTGCACACACATGTGCATGTAAACTAGGGTTTTTAAATAAAGTAAATATACTAATTATTAACCATGGTGGGTTAATTATAGGATTAAGTCCTTTGGGTTTAAATTATGTTGATTAGTAAACTAAAAGTGGCTTTAATTTGAATTAGATTTAGTGTTGACTTGTGTGAGAGAGAGAGAGAGTGCATCATGGCTTAGCCCATGCTTGCCATTAATGAAGAGAGAGAGGGGGGGGTTGACCCTTGAGTGTTGATTGTTTTCCTCTCTCATTTCTTTGTTCTCTCCAACACTCACACACCCACACACTTACCTCTTTCCCCAGCTCCAGAACAAGCAGCAGCAGCAGCAGCAAACACAACAACAGCAACAATCTCTGAAGCAAGAGGCAGCATCAGCAGCAGAGAGCAGAAGCATCAGCAGCAGTGAGCTGCAGCAGCCCCATCACCCAGTGCAGCCCCTTCCCTGCAATTCTTCTGCTTTCTCAAGCTCCCTAGGGTTAAGTATGAGGTATATTTCCTATCTTGCTTCCCTAGTTTGCCTAGTTAGTGTAGTTTTGCATCGGTTAAAGGATTTTTGTGTGTTTTAGTGCGATATGGGGTGTTTAGTGTGAACTTTGTGCTAATGAGGTGTAAATTAGTTCCAGTAGGATGCTTGAGGTTTGTTGTGACCATGTAAACCTAGTCCAACCCCTATTACACTAAAATACCACCAGATTTCATATTTGATGCAAATGTCGTATTTGGGCAAAATGTGAGTTTTCTGGAACTGCTATTGACCCGGTGAGTGCAGAATGATTTTGGGAAGACTGTAGTGTAGTGGAGTGGAGATGATACACCAGGTGAAACCCGACCCCCTAACTCCCTACTACGGCCGCCAAAACCGCCATTCTGGCCGCAATTTGCGGCCAGACAGGAGGTGTTTTGGAGGTTTTTGGGTTCTGTAGGTGTATTTTTGTGTGTAGGGCCCTTTGATATATATATTTTTGTAAGATCAATTCTGTAGGAAAATCTGGGACCAGTTACCCGTTTTGCCGTTTTTCTAAACCTTCGCGACACGCGCGATACGTGAGTAGGTTTGGGTTTCTGCGTATCGCGGCGCGTCGGGGTAGTTTCGTGGCGCGTGAGTACACGTTTTAGCGTATCGTGCACACGCGCGATTGGTTTGCGACACAGGTTTCTTGTTGGATTATAATGTCGCGTTTTGTGACTTAAGCTTATGTGTGATATGTGTATGTGATTCTAGGTTCGCAGGCCAGTGAGACGGACGCTGCGAAGAAGGGCAAGCAAGTGGTTGGATACACTTAGCGCGAGACACGGTGAGTAGATTTCACATCTACGGGGATATCGCCCGCATTGCGTTATGCGTCAGGGCTGATAGGACTTATTTACTATATGTTGCATGCACCCCATAGACTGTCATCGCATATTGCATTCCCTGCTGTATTGATATACATATTGCTTAGAACTGATAGAACACCGCACTATTACTAACGGTTTATGTTGCACGGGCACTATTTACATGCTACACACACACCGTTAGTAATTGCCATGCCACACTCACTATAGAGCTGCCATGATTATATTGCTATAGTTCGCTTCATATGTGATTTGATATGACCTTCTTGTATATTGGGAGCCGCATGACATCTTTTAAAACCGGAAATGAAACCACTTTAAAAAGCGGTTTTCCCCTTATCTCCATACCATGGATTGATGTATATTGTACATCGTATTGGATTGACTTATTGATGATGGATTTTCATGTGATTTCTGTTTTGAGGACCGTGGAATTATTTAAGGAAAGATATGCTATTTTGAAAAACCCGGTACCTCGTGATATGATATTTTGGTGTGTCCACCACGCGTTTTCTCGGTGCTGAGACGTGTGCTTGAAACCCGATTCGAGGAGTGGATGTTCCGTTTGCGGGTTCGTGGTGGGCCCGGTATGGTTCCCCTCGGCGAGATGATCGATGGGATTTGCCGATTGAGCCTGGAGGCGGGCGAGTACCTACCGGTGATTGGTTGGACCTGGCAGTTGTCCGGAGGACACTGACCAGAGTCGAGTGATGGATGCGGGATGACCGTGCTGCCGGGGCCGAGGGCCGATACCGCAGACGGACCCCGTGGGGCCGGTCCGGACTGACGGCGCCCGATGTTCGAGGATTTACGTGTCGATGCTGGACACGGGTATTTTATGATGTTTTGGGTGCCGATGTTGGGCACTCGTGATTCCTCCGAGATATACAGGATTTGAGGGCCGATGGGTGTGCCGGCGCCTGAGTATATGTGGGATTTGGGTGCAGTTTGAGGCACCGATCATTGCTTTCCATGTTGACATAGTCCATGTAGATATTATTTATCCCATACTCAGTATTGATTACTATACATCTCATCCTGTGGCATTTACCTGTTAGAGTACATGCATTACTACTGTATACACTGTTGACATGCATTGATATCATCTGCTGGCATTAGTAGAGCCACGCTATATGTGCATGCTTGCGATCACCTTTATATGTTATCTCTATTCACGAGTTGGGAACTCACCCCCGTTGTGCCACAGTGTTTGCAGGTTGCCCTTGGGAGTAGTCACGGCTGGCTGTTACCTCATTTTTTGGCACAGATACCCCTTTTGAGCAGAGATAGCCCTTTTGCTGTTTAGGTGGGTTTTGTACGGTATCTGTTATCTTTCAGTTGTATATTGATGTATCTAGTACTCTCCATCTACCTTATGTATTGACTTAGAGACAGTTATGAGGACGATATGTATGATTTTATATTCTGGTGTCGAGCTCGCATGTGAGCCGACGTTACTTTATGCAGTTTTATCTTTTATGATATTGTCCTTGTTTTACTGTGTATTCTTCGCTACGGCGTCGTATATCATATTGTGATGCCTTATCCATATCACTTGTTATTTCCGCTACACCTTACTTTTACCCGACTTTCGGGGCTAATGTTTTAAAAAAAGGAAATGTTACCAAAATTATAAAACTCATAACTTTTGAACTTAAAAAGGGATTTCTACTAAATAAATGGAAGTTTTTCAGACAATTACTATTGCTTTTACAAAATGTTTTAAATCACTCTATATTTATTGGTTTTGATTTCTGGGTTCGGCTTACTTAGCCGCGTTACGCCTGTAGACGTTGCGTGGTTAAGTGCCGGTCACGAGTCGAATTCTCGGGTCGTGACAATATAAAAATCACTCGATTCTACAACGATATCAAGTTCATTACGCAAAGGGTTTTCATAAAAACCTGTCGTAGCCCTCCGTCATTTCAGATAAGTCCTACTTAGTATTCATGCTACGTTTGTTGACCTCCGTCAAGGCGTAGTGTGCGGTAGCTAACTTGTATTTATCTGTTTATGCATATGATGCAGATTGTTTTATTGTAGTCGTGCGGCCTTGTTGACCTCCGTCAAGGGTCGTGCGGGTGGGTTTAATTCAATCAGGAAATGACGGGTGGAACTTGACTAGAAGCCTATGGTTTGTTGACCTCCGTCAAGGTCATAGGACGCTAGAGGTAAAATATTATTGGGAATTTCAAGTGTTGAAATTTGCAATGGGATTGCATACCTTCTATGAGATAGTTGGATCCCGATACCCGCTGCGAGTAAGAGTTACTCCTGAGAGAGTTTTACACATTACTATTAGCCGATCAAGTAGGTGTCAAGAAAGGTGTTAACGGGGTTACGCCCCTGGGAAAACGAGGTTTATTTTAATTAGGTCCGTGCGAAAGCACTGGGAACCTCCCTCAAAGTACCGGCACTGGCCTGGCTAAAAAATTGGCGAACTTGTAGAGTGTAATTAATCCCGGCTAGTCTTTCCTTTTACGGTTTGAAGGAAGATTTGACTAAAACAGTGAGAGACATCCTGATTAGATAAACTGATAACCAATCTAATCTTGTAAAAACACACGCTGAGTGTTTTCTTCTCTCTCTCTCTCCTGGTTGCGACTATGTCACGCCTTAATCAAGATAATAATACGGATGTATTGACCGAACCCGCTTGTGATACTGTGCTAAGGAACGTTGGTCCCGCTCCAACTTATAATTGTTATAAGACAGAGCAGGAAATAGGGAAATACCAAAATTCCCGTGCAGCCGAAACGAAGAAAGTACATGCTGATGCACCTTCTTCGGGTATGTTCATTACCGAGAACTGTTTTTCAGTAACCTTTACGTCCTGGGTATGAGATACCGGATCAGGATCCCGCAAATGTAATTTGTTACATGGGCTACAGATAGGTAGAGAACTGAGAATGGGTGATAAGTTTCAAGAGTTGGAAAAGATGCAAGTGTTGCAGCCAAGTCTGTTGGCAGTTATCACCCTGTATTATAAGAATACATTGATTCAGAACGAATGTTATTTGATACCGAACCTGATATAAAACATCATATCAGTCTCTTTATTAGTAAAGAAGGATATAATTTTGTATTGTTGCATAATGTATTGAACATTTCCTATATCAAGAGTTGATCGGATCAGGCAAGTTATCTAAAAGAATAGACCTTCTAAATCAAACCACAGTTCTTAACGTACAGAACACACACAAGAGGAAGAGTTCAGAAATGAATGAATTCTTCATGAGGCATTGTAGACTAGGTCATATCAATGCGACCCGACTAGCTGAAGTTACATATAGATGCATATTTAAATTAGTTTGAATTTACATCTTATGAAACTTGCCGGTCATGTCACAGAGATAAGATGACCACAGCTCCGTTTATTGGAAACAAAGAAAGAGTTAGTGAACTCTTGGGATTGATACATGCTGATGTATGAAGGTCCCATGTCTACACATGCCAGGACTGGTTCTTTGTACTTCATTACATTCACTGATGATCTCTCAAGATTCAGAAATATGTTCCTGTTGAAACACAAGTCCGAAACTTTTGAGATAATCACAGAATATAAGTTAGAAGTAGAGAAGCAAAAACAGGTATAAGTATTATGTCCTTTGATGAGATCAAGGAGGAGAATACTTTAGCACGGAATTCCTGGACTATTCTAAAGGAGAATGAAATTCTCTCTCTCAGCATTACTCCTCCGTATACACCACAGCACGATGGTATATCGGGGCGGAGCAATGGCACCCTATATGATATGGTGTGCTCTATGATGAGTAATACTGAGTTTCCTATTTCCTTTTGGGAGTTATGCACTTATGAAGCTGCATACTTATTGAATAGGGTTCCAATAAAATCAGTTGCCTACCACTTCATATGTGATATGAAATGGGAAGAGCCCATATCTTAAGTAAGTTAAGATTTGTGGTTGTCCGGGCTATGTCTAAAAGAAAAATCCGGACAAGCTCGAGGCAAAGTCAGTTCTGTGGAAGTTTGTTGGATATCCCAAGCATTCGTAAGGGAATATCTTCTACCAAACCGAGAAACAAAAGATGTTTTGTTTCTCAGCATGCCACCTTTGTGAAAGGGAATTTCTTGTGAAGAAATTATTGGTCATGAGGTAGAACTGGAAAGAGTTCCAGCTATACAAACTGCAGCTGATTATTTGGTAGAACCAAAGGATTCAATAGTTTCCAACGAACCTCGGCCTCTCCGCCGATCTAGTAGGGTTCCTCACCCACCTGAGAGATATTTCTGTTTTCTCTATGATAGTGGGAGCGAGGATTGCATCATGAGATGATGACCCAACTATTTTCGAGCTGGCCATCAGGAGTGGGACTCTGTAAGAATGGCTGGATGCTTATCGATATGAGATGGAATCCTTATACACCAACAAAGTATGGACTTTGGTTGCTTTATCTGAAGGGTTAAATCCCCATCAGGAGCAAGTATATCTTGAGAAGATTACTTGGTGTACATGGAAAAGTTGAGACTTTCAAAGCTATGCTTAAGTCCATCCAGATCCTACTTGCCACGGCTACATACCATGACTACGATATCTGGCGGTTGGGTGTCATGACTGCTTTTCTAAATGTTGATTTGGAAGAGAGCGTCTATAAGTACACAGCTAGAGGGCTATGTAGACAGTGGGAGCAGCGGAAACGTGTGCAAGATGTTTTATGTGATAAAGCAGGCATCGCGGAGTTGGAACGTCTGTTTTGATGCGGTAGTCAAATAGTTTGACTTCATCAAAATGGTAGATGAACCTTGTATATACAAAAAGGTAGTAGAGTGTATGGTGATGATCCTCGTAGAGTACGTGGATGACATACTCTTGATTGGGAAGGAGTTTCTTATGCTACGCTTGGTCAATCTCCTCTTATCACAAGGATTCTCCATATAGGATCAAGGTGATACCTCCTAAATCCTAGGTTTTATATCTATGAGATAGATCTAAATAGATGTTAGGATTCTCACTAGTTGTACTGAGATGGTATCAATCGATCCTGGGGAGAATCACTGGAAAGGTTCCAGGGTGATAAGGACGACTGAATGTCATTCGCAGGCATTGTCTTTACCCTCAGTGGAGGGACGGTATGTTGGAAGAGTTCCAAGCTAGATACCGTGACTTTCTAGACGATTAAAGGCATGATACATCATTACCAAGGATGCTACCAAAGAGGCAGTCTGGATATATTTAAGTTCGTGAGATGAACTTCGTTCCTACCATTGTGTGACAATGGAGTTGTGGCTTATGCCAAGGAACCCCCATCCCATCAGAAATCCGGATATAATTCTTAGGCAGTATCACCTGATCATTAAGATGGTTGATCTCTAGGGAGATCGAGGTTAGGAGAGTTGACACAGATGACAACAACGCAGATCCACCCATAAATGCATGTTTCCTAGTAGAGACTTTTATGGGATGGTTGAGCATGAGATACTTCAACCACAGCTAATTGTTGAGTATATGATACCATAACGGATGGCCCTAGTGTTAGTGTATATGCCCTAGAGGCCATTACTGTATCATACTAGCTTGTATATTACGTGATAGAAGCTTGGGATATTCACAGTTGTATAGACAATCTTGCTCAAAATGGTAGTATGCTACTTGGTTTGTCTCTAATTCAATATGTGCATGTGTTTCTTTTAGCATATCGCTTATATACATATTAGTAGAGCCCTTAGGATCTTTGCTTGATTACCAGCGTTGTGATGGCTCTCACGCTCGTGGGGGCTGGGTAATCCATAAGCACATCCATATACAGGTCCCTAGTCGTTGGACTATCGAGACAGGGCAACGATACTTCGGAGTAGACTAGCGTATGCGCTTCTCATCCCATCGGGGGAGACGGTCTGTCCCACAGCCGTCAGTACGTCGTACTTGAGATAGTATGCGGGTGCTCGTTAGGTTAAGAGTACACTGGACAGGACTCGTCGGGAACTGTTGGTTGGTATTATACCTATCGTCAGTTATCAGTTCCCAGGTGACATGAGTACAGCTTAGTCCGCTGAATTGACACTGTCACTTCGCCTCGAGTGTGTTCCCACTGTACTTAGATTACTACCGTACCACGGCTCAAAGGATTCATGCAAACAGGTAGTAGTTGGGTGCAGTCCCGAAGCACTTAGAGGCAGTGACGGTTAGACATGATTCGTCTCTCCCGGTATTGGGGGTTGACATCGCGCTGTGTCTAGGAGAGCCATTACACAAGTAGTCCCTGGCCAGGGCAAGCGAGATATACTGGTAGGTTTCCAGTGTTATCTCAGGGTGTTCTGGGCTACACTCCGACACGACTTGTACCGCTATTAGGGGACTGACGTTCACCGCACCCCAAGGCCCGCCATGCGATGTATCAGACGAACAGACCGGACTGTACGGAGATTGTCACATACAGGCTCAGTAGGAGTTCGGATGGGTTTACCTCATCGGCCTTCTTATCGACATCTACCTGGGACCGTTACGTATAGCTAGTGCCGCTTGCGGTCTGTGGTTAAACCCACTGCCAGCGTAGTGTCGAGTTTTCAGAGTCCCACACAGAGAGTTTCCCTGCACTGAGCGAAACGTGTAGAGGCCGTATGGTTTTACGGCAGGGCTACGATCACTTACGTGCACTTGTGTGCGTATGCTGTTCGGGCAGGCAATACTAGTGGGCTTTGGTTTAAGCCAGATCCTGGTATTGCACAGATGGATTTGATTTGTCTTCTGTGCATTCGCATTCTACGGAATGCGGATGCAGGTGTGTATGCACAGTTTTAAGGAGCGATGAAGGAGGAGGTGCCCCATTAGGGTTTTGGCAGTTGGTTCGGCCAAAACCGTAATGTAGCACACTCATTAGGGTTTTGACAATTCGTTTGGTCAAAACCGTTATGAGTCGGAGACATTGTTTATTAATCCTTTTAGTGATAGATTAGTGATGGCTAATTGCACTGACCATTTGACCTCTTAGACCCCTCTTGACTTTATTGACCCGTTGACCGTGTTGACCATTGACCTTCAAGAGGGATCTACACTCTGCTTTTATTTTCTTTTTAATTCTTGAGTTATGATAATGGTCAATTCAATGTTCCATCAACTCTTTCATGATAGGATTAGTAATGATGATTCTTGTTTATTATTGCAACCATGGTTCATTTCATTTGGCTTAATCTTTTCATTATTCTCTTCTCATTCTCTCTCATGAAGTGAGAAGAAAAAGAAAAGCTCCATGGTTGCAAACTTTCTCCTTCTTCTTCCTCCTCTTGATCTCTTCTTTTGATCTCATGTGTTGAGAGAAAAAGAATCCACATAGACAAACACATCCATCTTTCTCTTCTACACAACCTAAGGCATTTAGATTAGCAATCTCTTTGCCCTAGTTGCCTTGGCTTGAGGCGAAGCTTAGTGTACAACTCTCGGGTGGATCGTCTTCGACTCAAGAAGGCCGCGGAGGTGCCCAAGGTCCGGATCGACGCTTGGAGCTTGGATGGACGAGTGGGACAGCAGGATGAAGACCCGAAGGACCTGTTCTGTGAGGTATACTTTCTACAGCATAATAGCTAAAACCTCGTAGTGTTTACTAGTTTCTAGTTTAGCAAAGATCCGACTTTTAGTCCATGTTGCCTTGAGCCAAAATCATTGTTTTTCGCCATTTCCGCCTCCCCGTAAGAACCGGGGTGAGCAACGTGGACTTACAGGGGTATCAGAGACTAGCTAAACATAAACTAGTAAGTTAGCAAAGTGTTAAGAACATCGATCGGAAAAAAGTCGCAAAACACATCCACAAAACCTCAAGTTTCTGTCGATTTTTATACTGCTCAAAAAGTGTTTTAAAATATATGAAAAATCGTCTCAGGGTTTTGTGAAAACACTGCATAAAACCGATCCAGTGATTCGATCAAACGACCGCGGTTCCGCCGCCGTTTTGACTCGGCACTGGATCGGGTTTTGTGCAGTGTTTTAGTTTGGATGTTTTTGGATTTTTAATACATGTTTTTTCTACCCAGATTTTCCAGAGAGCAAATTGACTTTTCGGGTGGTTAAAAATCCATATTTTGATCGATATTCCGTACTCTCTGGCTAATGAATATTATCTGTGATGTGATATATGTATTGAACGTCCGCTAATCGCTATACGTCGATTAGTGGGGGTTATACATATCTGTGATCTATAATGTTGATGGTTTGTGTATATGAACTCGGTGGATTGTCGCGGATGAATAGCCGGGAATGGGTGTGAGATGAGAGTTTCTTTTTCTTTCATTCATTGTAAAATTTGTAAATTGATGTAATATTATTTATTTGGCCGCACAACCGGATCGGGGTTGTAGCCGTCATTGTATAATTTCTTTTTACTGTTTTTTCTCCTAGGATAGACCCAAGGTGGGGTGCACAAACTACCGGGTATCTCGAAGTGCCGAGTGGCCTACTCACGGTGTTGAGGGAGGTTGCTTCGCTTCGGGTACTTGGCGGGTAGTTTGCCGCACCCGTAGGGGTCTAGGGTGGGGTTTGGCTATTCATCGCGACCGTGTAATCCGTTTTTCGTTGCAGGCTCGAACGAATCGCAGATTCCTAGTATATCCAAAGTGTTCATCTGTGATCTGTAATGTCTATCATTGCTATATATCTATATATGATATCTATTTAGGCGTTGCTTATGTTTTTCAGCCGGGCTAGCCCAGCCCCCGCTCTGTCGTTAGTTAAGTAACCTAACAGGTGATGATGGGGCCCCGTGGCGAATGCGAATGGCATAAGCATACGTCATATTTTGGTTTTTTCCTGCAATGGTAGGATTAAATGATGGGACTCATTAAAAGAACTAATGCAAGAAAATAAACCAAGTATAAGTCGATTGGAACACTTTCAAAACCACTCGGTTCTTTTCAAAAACCAGCTTTTTAAACGCGGAGCTTGAACCACTCCTTTTAAAAGCAATCTCGTTCCATCGATTATATCAAGTTCACTACGTTCACGGTTTTGCCAAAACAATATGTAGCCCTCCGTCATTTCGTATGGATATTCAATAGTATTCAAGCTATATTTGTTGACCTTCGTCAAGGCATAGTGATTGGTAGCTGTTGGGTGTTCATATGTAGCATAGATAGATGCGTTGGTTTGGGACAGTCGTATTACCTTGTTGACTTTCGTCAAGGGTATGTACGGGTGGGTTCAAATTCACCTGGATAATGACGGGTAGAACTTGACATGTGACTTATGATTTGTTGACCTTCGTCAAGGTCATAAGAGCATGGGGCAAAAATCCACATCGGGAGTTTCAAAAGTACTGAAACTTGCTAGCGCTGCATACCATTTGGAGTGTGATGATTCTGGTAGGATTCCTTCGGTTTTATCACGCGATGATATTTCGATCCCGATCCTACTGTGAGTATATGCTACTCCTCGGGAAATCTCTCACTTAACGATCAATGCTATAAACCTATTAGGTGTCTAGAAAGGTGTTAGCGGGGCTACGCCCATAGGGAAAAGAGGTTACTTAATTAAGGAACTTCGCGAAAGCGTTGGAAAACCTCCCTCGAAGTACCGACACTGGCCTGGCTGAACGGTTAAGCAAGTATTGTACGGTGAGATAGATCTTGACTAGTTCTTCCTTTATGGTTTGAGGAGGGATTCGAGAGACAGTGGGAGCCATCCTGTTTATATAAATTAAAAACCAATCTAAACTTGCAAGAGTATCATGCTAAGTGTTTTCTTCTCTCTCTCTTAATTGCAGCGACCCAGTGACCGCACCTAGGTTACATCTAGATAATAAAATGACTGAATTTGACTGTTATGACTGGCAAAGGTCTATCCAGATGTCCATTGCCCATGACAAGCTAGGACACCTCTTGACTGATCCAACCCCTGCCGTCTCAGGTCCAGTTTCCCGTGTCACGGATATTGATATCCGTAGGACATCGGAAGAAGACTGTGCGAAAGCCAAGTGCCTCGTGTTAGTCTCAGTTGATGATTTATACCAGAGGCAGCATGAGAAGATGGACTCGGCTTCTATCTTCCTCCATAACAAAGTTTTATATAGAGGGCAATCTCGTATCGCAAGATATGAGACCTCGAAAGAATTGCTTCCAGCGAGGTTGGCTATCGGGTCATCTGTAGGGGGCAACGTCCTTACAGATACCAGCTCTTCTGAGCTTTCGGACCTGAAGAACACGTTGAAGAACGGGTCAGATGCTGACTTAGTTCAACAGTCTCTACCTACTACCTGAAGGAAACCAGGGAAGTAGAAAGAAAGAGAAGGGCAGAAGTTTCGGGAATGGATGCAGTAAAAGAGGGATGTTCCTATTGTTACGGGAATGAACATGGACAGAAGGATTGCAGGGCTTGCAAAGCCAGTAGCCAGAATTCGAAGCATGTTGTGGCTTCGGCTTCGGGTGTGTTTGTAACAGAGAACTGTATGTCAGTTTACCCTACTTCCTGGGTATTGGATACCGGATCAGGATCTCATATCTGTAATTCGTTACAGGCTCTGAGAAACCGTAGGGTTATCAGGAAAGGTGATATGACTCTCAGGGTTGCTAACGGAATGAGCATGTATGCTGAATCCGTAGGGGAATATCATCTAGGACTGACAACTGGGCAGATATTGATTCTGCGTAACTGTTTTTATGTACCAGGTGTGACTTGTAATATCATATCTGTATCCTTGATTTCTAAGGAAGGATATGATTTTACTTTTGTAAGCGATGTAGTAAACTTCCACCTAAATCAAGTCCTGATTGGGTCAGGTACATTACAAAACGGAATATACGTATTGAATCAAGCTCAGATCTTCAGTGTCCAGAACACACTTAAAAGAAAGTCTCCGGAAACAAATCAGGCTTTCTTATGGAATTGTAGACTGGGTCACATTAATGAGACACGGTTAACAAAGTTACATAAAGAGGGATACTTGAATCCGTTTGAGTATCAGTCTTATGCCACTTGTGAATCTTGTCTCATGGGAAAGATGACAAAGACTCCGTTCACTGGACACGGAGAAAGAGCAAGCGAGCTCTTGGGACTCATACACAGTGATGTGTGTGGTCCAATGTCTATACATGAGCGAAGTGGTTATTCATACTTCATTACTTTCACAGATGATTTCTCTAGGTATGGGCATGTCTTCTTGATGAAGCACAAATCCGAGGCCTTTGAGAAATTTCAGGAATACAAGAATGAAGTTGAAAAATAAACAGGCAAAAGTATCAAGACACTAAGATCTGATCGAGGTGGTGAATACTTGAGTGCCGAGTTTCTGGGCTACTTAAAAGAGAATGGAATTCTCTCTCAGCTTACTCCTCCATACACACCACAACACAACGGTGTATCGGAAAGGCGGAATCGAACCCTATTAGATATGGTTCGTTCCATGATGAGTAAGGCTGAGTTACCGCGATCCTTCTGGGGTTATGCGCTAGAAACAGCAGCATATCTCTTGAACAAGGCTCCAACCAAGACTGTGCCTACCACCCCATATCAGATGTGGAGTGGGAAGAAACCCTGTCTTAAGTACCTTAAGACATGGGGATGTCCAGCTTTTGTAAAAAAGCAGCATGCGGACAAGCTCGAGGCACGCTCAGTACTTTGTAAGTTTGTGGGATACCCAAAGAACTCCAGGGGGTATCTTTTCTATTCCGCAGAGGAACAAAAGGTTTTTGTTTCTCAGTATGCCCACTTCTTGGAAACTGAATTTTTAGAAAATCAGATAAGTGGGAGTGCATTAGAACTGGAAGAAATTCCAGAACCACAAGCTGTTACTGAAACCTTGGTAGAACCAGAAGGTTCAGGAGAACCGGACATTCCAGCGCCACTCCGCAGGAGTAGTAGGCAGTCTCATCCGTCCGAGAGATACTACGGTTTTCTCATAGACGGGGATAGAGAGGATTGCACCATGGATTATGGTGAGCCTACTAGCTTCCAGCAAGCCATCCAGAGCGGCGACTCGGTAAAATGGCTGGATGCAATGCGGCCCGAGATGGAGTCCATGTACACCAACAAAGTTTGGACTTTGGACTTTGCTCCAGAAGGGGTAAAACCCGTAGGCTGCAAATGGATCTTCAGAAAGAAGATTGGTGTAGATGGGCAGGTTGAGACCTATAAAGCTAGACTTGTAGCAAAGGGTTTTCGTCGAAGACCTGGTTTGGACTATGATGAGACCTTTTCTCCAGTGGCTATGCTAAAATCCATTCGGATCCTTCTTGCCATTGCTGCCTTCCACGATTATGAAATCTGGCAGATGGATGTGAAGACGACTTTCCTAAATAGAAATTTGGAAGAGCGCGTCTATATGGATCAGCCGGAGGTATTCATTCAAAGTGGGAGCAGCGGTAGAGTTGTTGGAGATAGTGCCCTCAGAGTCAATTATTGGATCGCAGGTACGTGATTGCAATGATTGCGGAGGACCTATACCGGTAGGACAGTCTTACTCAAGATGATAGTATGCTATCTGGTTTGCCTTTATCAGTCGTGTACATGTTCAGGTGACTGATTACATGTTACACTTTGATAGAGCCCTTAGGATCTTGCTTTACTACCAACAGTATGATGGCGATCATATACGTGAGAGTTGGGTAGTTTATATGCATATCCTTAATTGTGGTCCCTAGTCGTGGGAGTTTCGAGACAGGGCATCGATACTCCAGAGTAGACTAGTGTGTACAGTCGAGACCCCGACGAGGGGCGGTGGCCGGTCTCACAAGCCACTGGTGACAGTTGGATCACCTAAGATGTATACAGGTGCTCATTGGGTTATGAGTACACCGGACAGGACTTGCCGGGAATCTGCTAGTTAGTACTATATCTACCGTCAGATAGCAGTTCCCTGGTGACATGTGTACAGGTTAGTTCATCGACCTGAGGTCGTCATTTGTCTCGTGTGAGTTCCCACTGTGCTTTGATTTCTACCCTACCACGGCTCAAAGGAGTCGTGCAAACAGGTAGTTTTTGGGTACAGTCCCGAGCCATATGGAGGCACGTGAGCGGATGGCAGGGATTCGTCTCTCCCGGTATTGGGGGCGAGGTCGTGCTGTGTCTAGGAGAGCCATTACACATAGTCCATGGCCATGGCAGGAGATTTACTGGTAGGTACTCCAGTAGTATCTCTGGGTGTTATTGGGGTACACTCCGACACGACTTATACTGCTATTGGGGGTTTGACGTTACTAGCCCCCTAGGCAGATATGCGATACTCATAGACGAACGGACCGGACTGTATATACATTGTCACTGTTAGGCTCAGTAGGGTTTCCGGATGAGTTCGCTCATCGGCCTCCCTTGAGGTCAGTCCATGGGCAGCCGTTACGCATTGCTAGTGCCACTGACGGTTTGTGGTTAAACCCACTGCCAGGGTACTGACGAGTCATTAGAGTTCCCCACAGACAGTTTCCCAAGTTCGGGCGAAACGTTGTAGAGGCCGTATGGTTTTATGGCAGGGTTCGGAAAATGCACGTGCGTTTACGCACGTGTTATTTTTCGGGCAGATGATACTGGTCGGCTTTGGTTTAAGTCGGATCCGAGTACTATATTGAGTAGACATAATATCTTTGTCTCAGTTGCATTTGTATTCGGTCGTAATACAAATGCGGGTATATTTATACAGTTACGGGGTTATCCTGAAAGTCGTTTCAGGATCACATTTGGAAGTTGCCAGTTTCCAGTTTTCTATCAGCCGTCTTTTAACATTCGGTTAAAGACGGATTTATCTTTTCTTGGAAAAGGGTGAGTCATCATTCTAGAAGCTTCTAGAAGTGGTGATGAGGCTAATGAGTCATTAGTGCTTTAATGGAGCCATTAATGCAATGGTGACTAGGTTAATGAATCACCATTTGCATTAATGATGTTTTGTTTGCATGAAGGATATTTGTGGTTGATATTTGTTCTTATAGTCACTCTCCCCTCTCCTACACTCACCTCCCTCTTTGTATATATATGGCCGGCCCCCTCTCCTTCTCCACACTCTCTCACTTGATGGTTTTCATTTGTTAAAAGATTATGATAGATTTTGGGGTGTATGGAATTCACAGCTCATTTCATTTCATCACCCGATTCCCTCGGCAACTTCATTAACCGATCGTCCACGGACTTGGACGAAGTGAGACAAAGTCATCTACTCATTCTCTACATCATTCTTGGTCGTCTCTTTTAGCAAACTTGACGACCGAGTTGCCTCGAGTCAGAGGCGGGAGCCCGTTTAAAGAATCGTTGATGTGGTGCCACCTGGACGAGCAGATCGGAGATCGACGAGATCGGAGCAGCCGCAACTGAGCGTGGGATGATGGTTAAAGAACGAAGGACTCGGATCGTTCGGTATAAACTTTCTACACTCTTTACAGTTTGTTAGTTTAGCAATAATGGCAGATCCGGGTTAAAGTATACGATAGCGCCAGTTAAAAAGTTTTTGTTCCGCATTTGGCGTCTGTAGACGGCCGGGGCGCTAGCGTAGACTTACAGTGGTATCAGAGCCTAACCATTTTGCTATGCTAACTTGTGCTAACGCGTTTAAAACATCGATCGAACTGGAAATCGAAAATTGCAAAATTCCAAGCTCACAGTTTCTGTCGATTTTAAATGGTCTCCTAAAATTTTTCTACATGTCTCAAAAATCTGTGCAGGCTTTTCTAAGAAGACGGACCAAATTTGGGCACGTGATCCCACCAAGCCGCCGCGGAAACGCGGCCAAACCCATGGTTTGGCCGCGGATCCGCCGCCACTTGGTGAGATCATGCTCCCAAAATTGAACAGTATGTTCTTCTCTGGATTTTGTGGTTTGTGGTATATATCATTTGGGCCCAGGTTTTGTTACTGTTCACCAGTAAGTCGTGGGGCCCACTTCTTGATATTTGGTCGATCGAAATTTAAACATGTTAGTTTACAGTGCTTACATTATATCTCCGACCGGGAATATCATTTGATCGGTAAATCGCGTCTAATTGCTATAGTTCTTTTAGACGGGTTTGCGAACGTGACATTCGCGTTGATGTTCTGTGTTGTGCTGTGATGTTGCGGATTTGTCGTGGTGGATAGCAGTGTGCAATGATAGTACAGTTTGAGTTTATTTGTACATTTGATATTGCGGGGCTAGCGTCCAACATGTGGACTGCCGTCACTGCCTGTTGTATAATATTCTTTTGGGGCACGACCAGGTTGCGGTCGATGTACCTATTGTACTATTTTTTCATTACTGTACTAGGTTTTGCCCCGCGACGGAGTGCACGGATAGCCGGGTTCTGAGGGGCAATGGGTCCGTATCTCATGGCTTTGAGAGGCAAAGGGGTTCCACTCTAGAATTGGCAGACTATTCACCGCACTCGTAGGGGGTACAGGTTGACCCAAGAAGGGGTGCCCAAGATTACCAGATTCCGTGGAGTGCTGGGTGGTCCATTCACTATGCTGTAGGGGGCTGCCTCGCTTCAGGTTTTGGCGGGTAACTTGCCGCACCCGTAGGGGTCTAGGTTTCATTGCACAGGCTATCCACACGACAGGGGAACGTCGGGTTTCAGCAGCGGCTCTGTGAAACTCGGGGATCCCAGATTACCTGTATTGTTCTGTAATGCTTATTACTTTTCTGTAATGTTGCATATTATCACGCCTGGAGCGATTATTGTATATTGGTTTATATACTATTAGATGTTGTATATGTTTTACACCCGCGCTAGTCCAGTCCCCGCTCTGTCGTTAGTTAAGTAACCTAACGGGTGATGACGGGACCCAGTGACGAATGCGGATGGCATATACGTACATTTTATTTTCGTTCTTTTCTGGTGTGATTAATTGATGGGACTGCGTTGATTTTGATCAATGCAAAAGTAAAACAAACCTGTTTGCAGTTGTTGGAACAAATTTAAAAAGTGTTATTGCAAAGACGTTTCCTTTTGTTATGCATAGAGGTATTCAGTGGAATATCCTGCACCTCATTCGACGGGGCAAGGGCCGATATCCCTTCACCGGGACTGACCCCTTGGACAGAAGTTTGCGTCAGGGTAATAACTTCACTATAGTCGATTACAAGTTGCTTTGCATAGCGGTATTCAGTGGAATATCCTGCACCTCATTCCACGAGGAAAGAGCCGAGATCCCTTTACCGGGAGTGACCTCTTTAGCAAAAGGTTTTCGCCACTATATTTTAAAAAGCTATCAGGTTCCTTCAGCGATATCAAGTTCACTACGCTAAAGGTTTTTCGCCAAAAACCAGCCGTAGCCCACCGTCACTTCTTTTGGGTATTCAGTAGTATTCAAGCTATGTATTTTGACCAACGCCAAGGCATAGTGTTTGGTAGCTGCTGGATATTCAATTGTTGCATAGATAGATGAGTTGGTTTGGGACAGCCGTTCTGCAATTTTGACCTAACGCCAAGGGTATGTGCGGGTGGGTTCAAATTAACAAGATAGTGACGGGTAGAACTTGGCATGTGACTTATGACATTTTGACCTAACGCCAAGGTTATAAGAGCATGGGGCAAAAATCATATCAGGAGTTTCTAAAGAAATTGAAACTTACCAAGTATGCGCATACCTTCTGGAGTATGAGTAACGTGGATGCATTCCATCACGTTATCATGCGATGAGAGTTGGATCCTGATTCCCACTAATGAGTTGGTTTACTCTTCGGGTGATCCCGATTGATTCTTCTTTAGGTTTGGAGGAGAATTTGACAGGACAGTGGGAGGTTTCCGGATTAGATAAAGTGATGACCGTTCTGATCTAGGTTAGAGTGCATGCAGAGTGTTTCTTTTCTCTCTCTCTCTCTTTGGCAGCGACCTTTGACCGACCCTAGACTATGACTCAGTGACCAGGTTGACCGAACCTTCTTAAAATACTGGTTTTTGGATTGTCTGAGTTGCATAAGTCATTGCCACTCCTTCTTTTACCCTTTGAATTTCTCAGAACACCCGTATTACTACGGATATCCACTTCCATTGGATAGATCCATCGTATGGTTATATACGAACTCGAAGGGACTTCTTCGAGGATGGATCCAGGTTCAGGAGAAATAGAATTGGTTTATTCAGTTGTCTTGTATTATCACCTTCTCTCAGGTTGCGAGGGCTCTTTGGTTTAGGAGAGTACACCTATTACGCTTATTGGATAGTCTTATTCCAAACCATAGGTTGGTGCCGAAAGATAGGGAATGAAGAAAACCAATTAGCCTAAGTAGGGTGTGCAGAAGGTAATATGCAAAGACAAAATAAAGGGATTAGAAAGAGGGCAAAGTAAATTGCGACTGTTATCATTCACGACCAAACCGCGTACTTCATCGCCACTCCTATTTCACCTTTAAAAAGAACAAGGTATTATTCAGATGTCTTTTATCATAACCTTCTCTCAAGATACGAGTACTCCTTGGTTTAGGAGGGTACACCTATTATGCTTACTGGATAGTCTTCTTCCAAACCATAGGCTGGTGCCGAACGGTAGGGAAGGAAGAAAACCATTTAGCCTAACGATGGTGTACAGAAGGTAAATACTAAAGACAAATAAAGGGATTTGGAGAGATGGCAATAAAATATACGGTTGAAGTCATGAATTGGATTATGGAAGAGGCATTGCTATGAATACCAGGATACCCCTACCAAACATTTTCATGTTTCAGTGCATTGTTAAAGGAAAACTGTTTTCCCGATTAGATACTTACTCCAAGGGTATGTATTTACCAGGTTTCATTCTCATATCTGTATGGTTTTACAGATGATGAGTGGGAGTAAGTTATTGGGAATTAGGTGATCATCCTCATTATATCGGAATTCGTTGTAATTAGTGATATTTGAGGAAATCACCAGGGTACAGTTTTCAACCTACGACGCACAGGTTTTGAGTTGTTTAAACTCAGCGGACTTATACAGAGTATTGTATGTTGTCCAAGTTTCCATCAGGATACAGGGGTAGGTCCTCGTACTATGTTCTGTTTACTTATAACTTCTCTAGTATTTAGACAAGTGTTTCGTAGAAATACAAGGTCTAAGTTTTGAGAAGTTGTGGGTATAAGAATAAAGTAGAGAACCAGGTGTCACAAGTATCGGGATTCTTCAAAGAGATCGAAGATGTAGATTCTTGTGAATGGTATTCAGATGATAGTGATGATTTTGAGAAACGTGTTTTTCTCTTTCAGGTTGCTCATAATTGGTTGGATTCCTAAGTTGAGTAATGCTGATTAGCCTTTTTCCATTAAGTTGATATGCATTGGAGACAGTTGCATGATTTGAATCTGGTTCCAATTAAATTAGTGCCAAAGTTTCTATATTGGATATAGAATAGTTCGTACCTTAAAAGATATTAAGGTACGGGGAGTTATCCAGCTTATGCTTAAAACCAGACTCTGGATAACTCAGGGCACGTTTCTGTAATGGCTGTTTGTGGGTTGACCCTGGCTATGACGAGGGTTGATATTCTACCATTTGGAAGATCAATAGTGATATTGTTCTTGACTCGCCACAGTTTTAGTAAAATGGATCTTTTTCAGAAAACAGTAGTAGGAGTATGGTAGAACTGGAAGTGATTCCAGAACCGCGAACGATTACGGAAAATTTAATAGGACCTATATATTCAATCAGGTTTGACATTCCAATAGCCACTCCGCAGATATGGTGGGTAACCTCAGACACCCGAGAGGTACTTCGGTATCCTCAAGGACGGTGACAGGGAGGTTCTTATCTACCCAGACTTGACACTACTGTTGTTCCAGGTTGTGAGACCCGGTAGGAGGGTTGTCGTAGTCAGTGGGAGCAGCAGAAGCATAGTGGGCAAGTAGCTTATGTCTATTTATAGACTTGAGCAGTTATAGCGGAGATAGATCATCTAGTTTTGATGTGACGGTCATGGGTTTGACTTCAATCAGAATAGGGGATGGATCTGTTAAGAAGGTAGTAGGGTGTGATGTCATGGTATCTGGATGACATATACAAAGTAGGAAGTAAAATTCCTATACTACGATCGGTTGTACTGTGGTCGTCACACAGTTGTTTCTCCAGACAGGATATGGATATAATATTTGACATTCTGGTTTCTGGATCTATGGTTTTAGATCTAGATTTGGGTAGTTTCCCAATCTGGGTACTTTGACAGATATTCTGATGGTTTTTAGAATAGATGACTCCTAGCATGGTGGTGTACCTGCAGGTGATGGAGTCACCCTCTCTAAAGGTGTCTTACAGACTAAAGTGGAGAGGGATGTGCATGATTGGCAGATCACTTGCTTAGGCAATTGAGTCAATCATGAGATGTCAAGTACCACACCAAATGTTGTTTTTGCACTAGATGCAATAAGTTTGTATTAATCCAATCCTGGAGAAACATAAGGAAGCAGTTATAGAACATAAGTACATGTTCTACGGATTTGATGACGGCAGCCTCCTTCGGGAGACGATTATCATTCCAGGCTTTAAAGGTGACATGGTTGACAGAGTGATTGTCAGAGTTATAGGTTTTCCCTCTGACGAAGAGGGACAGTATTATGGACAGGTGGTCCAAGAGGATACTGTGGGTGGCATGGTGCCGGATACTGATTAGGTTCGGTGATCGATACAGTCTAAGAAGTTTGGATTTGGAGTTCATTTATGAACTAGGTCCCATCAGATATCCAGACATATTCTAAAACAGGTATTACTCAATTCGGGAGATGGCTTTCTCCGCGAACTTGAGATTAAGAGAGATATAGAAATATACATCTAGGCGGATCCACTCACTGAGGCTATTTCTCGAACACAATAGTTTTACAAACTGGCTTTGTGAAACTGATTAGTAGAGGAGTTGGATGTTCGGTTTCACACGGGCTGTGAGTAGTCGACATTGCAATAATTAGCCTTGAGTGCAAGTGGGAGATTGTTGGAGATAGTGCCCTCAGAGTCAATTATTGGATCGCAGGTACGTGATGGCAATGATTGCGGAGGACCTATACCGGTAGGACAGTCTTACTCAAGATGATAGTATGCTATCTGGTTTGCTTTTATCAGTCGTTTACATGTTCAGGTGACTGATTACATGTTACACTTTGATAGAGCCCTTAGGATCTTGCTTTACTACCAACAGTATGATGGCGATCATATACGTGAGAGTTCGGTAGTTTATATGCATATCCTTAATTGTGGTCCCTAGTCGTGGGAGTTTCGAGACAGGGCATCGATACTCCAGAGTAGACTAGTGTGTACAGTCGAGACCCCGACGAGGGGCGGTGGCCGGTCTCACAAGCCACTGGTGACAGTTGGATCACCTAAGATGTATACAGGTGCTCATTGGGTTATGAGTACACCGGACAGGACTCGCCGGGAATCTGCTAGTTAGTACTATATCTACCGTCAGATAGCAGTTCCCTGGTGACATGTGTACAGGTTAGTTCATCGACCTGAGGTCGTCATTTGTGTCGTGTGAGTTCCCACTGTGCTTTGATTTCTACCCTACCACGGCTCAAAGGAGTCGTGCAAACAGGTAGTTTTTGGGTACAGTCCCGAGCCATATGGAGGCACGTGAGCGGATCAGCAGGGGATTCGTCTCTCCCGGTATTGGGGGCGAGGTCGTGCTGTGTCTAGGAGAGCCATTACACATAGTCCATGGCCATGGCAGGAGATTTACTGGTAGGTACTCCAGAAGTATCTCATGGTGTTATTGGGCTACACTCCGACACGACTTATACTGCTATTGGGGGTCTGACGTTACTAGCACCCTAGGCAGATATGCGATACTCATAGACGAACGGACCGGAATGTATATACATTGTCACTGTTAGGCTCAGTAGGGTTTCCGGATGAGTTCGCTCATCGGCCTCCCTTGAGGTCAGTCCATGGGCAGCCGTTACGCATTGCTAGTGCCACTGACGGTTTGTGGTTAAACCCACTGCCAGGGTACTGACGAGTCATTAGAGTTCCCCACAGACAGTTTCCCAAGTTCGGGCGAAACGTTGTAGAGGCCGTATGGTTTTATGGCAGGGTTCGGAAAATGCATGTGCGTTTACGCACGTGTTATTTTTCGGGCAGATGATACTGGTCGGCTTTGGTTTAAGCCGGATCCGAGTATTATATTGGGTAGATATAATATCTTTGTCTCAGTTGCATTTGTATTCGGTCGTAATACAAATGCGGGTATATTTATACAGTTACGGGGTTATCCTGAAAGTCGTTTCAGGATCACTTTTGGAAGTTGCCAGTTTCCAGTTTTCTATCAGCCGTCTTTTAACATTCGGTTAAAGACGGATTTATCTTTTCTTGGATAAGGGTGAGTCATCATTCTAGAAGCTTCTATAAGTGGTGATGAGGCTAATGAGTCATTAGTACTTTAATGGAGCCATTAATGCAATGGTGACTAGGTTAATGAATCACCATTTGCATTAATGATGTTTTGTTTGCATGAAGGATATTTGTGGTTGATATTTGTTCTTATAGTGACTCTCCCCTCTCCTACACTCACCTCCCTCTTTGTATATATATGGCCGGCCCCCTCTCCTCCTCCACACTCTCTCACTTGATGGTTTTCATTTGTTAAAAGATTATGATAGATTTTGGGGTGTATGGAATTCACAGCTCATTTCATTCCATCACCCGATTCCCTCGGCAACTTCATTAACCGATCGTCCACAGACTTGGACGAAGTGAGACAAAGTCATCTACTCATTCTCTACATCATTCTTGGTCGTCTCTTTTAGCAAACTTGACGACCGAGTTGCCTCGTGTCAGATGCGGGAGCCCGTTTAAAGAATCGTTGATGTGGTGCCACCTGGATGAGCAGATCAGAGATCGACGAGATCGGAGCAGCCGCAACGGAGCGTGGGATGATGGTTAAAGAACGAAGGACTCGGATCGTTCGGTATAACCTTTCTACACTCTTTACAGTTTGTTAGTTTAGCAATAATGGCAGATCCGGGTTAAAGTATACGATAGCGCCAGTTAAAAAGTTTTTGTTCCGCATTTGGCGTCTGTAGACGGCCGGGGCGCTAGCGTAGACTTACAAGAGTGTGCAAGTTGCTTAAGTCCATTTATGGACTTAAGTAGGCATCGCGGAGTTGGAACATCTGCTTTGATGATACTGTCAAAGAATTCGACTTTATCAAAAACCCAGATGAACCATGCATTTACAGTAAGATTGTAGGGAGAACTGTGGTATTCCTCGTCTTGTACGTGGATGATATTCTCCTAATAGGAAATGATATTCCTATGCTACACTCAGTCAAAGGATTCTTGTCGCAGAGGTTCTCCATGAAGGACCTGGGCGATGCCAACTACATTCTGGGGATCCAGATCTATCGTGATAGATCTAAGAGGATGTTGGGACTTTCACAGTCAAGGTACATCGACACCATACTGAAAAGATTCAGTATGGAAGATTCCAAGCGCGGTAATCTACCGGCTTGTCACGGGATCACCCTCTCCAAAGAGATGTCTCCCAAGACTGATTTGGAAAGGAACCGCATGTCAATTATACCCTACGCTTCTGCGGTAGGCTCTATAATGTATGTGATGTTGTGTACCAGACCAGATGTAGCATACGCATTGAGCGTTGTAAGCCAGTATCAGTCGAACCCAGGGGAGAAACACTGGATAGCGGTAAAGAACATTCTCAAGTACCTGAGAAGGACTAAGGAGATGTTCTTGGTGTATGGCTGAAAAGACTTCCAGCTCGAGGCCTTTGCTGACTCCAGCTTCCAGAGTGACAAGGACGACTCCAAGTCCATGTCGGGTTATGTCTTTACCCTCAATGGAGGGGCGGTTTGCTGGAAGAGTTCCAAGCAGGAGACCGTTGCAGACTCAACTATGGAAGCGGAGTACATAGCTGCTTGCAATGCCGCAAAGGAAGCTGTCTGGATGAAGAAGTTCCTCACAGAGCTTCAGGTGGTTCCTACCATTGTTGATCCAATACCGCTGTATTGCGACAACAACGGCGCTATAGCTTTAGCGAAGGAACCCAGGTCCCATCAAAAGTCCAGGCACATTTTGAGGCGGTACCACCTGATCAGGGAGATCGTAGATCGCCGGGAGATCGAGGTGAAGAAAGTAAATACGGAGAACAACACTGCAGATCCACTCACGAAGGCCCTACCCCAGACTCAGTTCGAGCGGCTGATCGAGATGATAGGTTTTCGATACGACAGTACATGACCTTAGTGCAAGTGGGAGATTGTTAGTCTATATACCCTAGAGGCCATTACTGTATCATACTAGCTTGTATATTACTTGATGGAAGCTTGGGATATTCACAGTTGTATAGACAATCTTGCTTAAAATGGCAGTATGCTACTTGGTTTGTCTCTACTTCAATATGTGCATGTGTTTCTTTTACCATATCGCTTATATACATATTAGTAGAGCCCTTAGGATCTTTGCTTGATTACCAGCGTTGTGATGGCGCTCACACTCGTGGGGGATGGGTAATCCATAAGCACATCCTTATACAGGTCCCTAGTCGTTGGACTATCGAGACAGGGCATCGATACTCCGTAGTAGACTAGCGTATGCGCTTCTCATCCCAGCGGGGGAGACGGTCTCTCCCACAGCCGTCAGTATGTCGTACTTGAGATAGTATGCGGGTGCTCGTTAGGTTACGAGTACACTGGACAGGACTCGTCGGGAACTGTTGGTTGGTATTATACCTATCGTCAGTTATCAGTTCCCAGGTGACATGAGTACAGCTTAGTCCGCTGACTTGACATTGTCACTTCGCCTCGAGTGTGTTCCCACTGTACTTAGATTACTACCCTTCCACGGCTTAAAGGAGTCGTGCAAACTGGTAGTAGTTGGGTGCAGTCCCGAAGCACTTGGAGGCAATGACGGTTAGACAGGATTCGTCTCTCCCGGTATTGGGGGTTGACATCGCACTGTGTCTAGGAGAGCCATTACACAAGTAGTCGCTGGCCAGGGCAAGCGAGATATACTTGTAGGTTTCCAGTGTTATCTCAGGGTGTTCTGGGCTACACTCCGACACGACTTGTACCGCTATTAGGGGACTGACGTTCACCGCCCCCTAGGCCCGCCATGCGATGTATCATACGAACAGACCGGACTGTACGGAGATTGTCACATACAGGCTCAGTAGGAGTTCGGATGGGTTTACCTCATCGGCCTTCTTATCGACATCTACCTGGGGACCGTTACGTACAGCTAGTGCCGCTTGCGGTCTGTGGTTAAACCCACTGCCAGCGTAGTGTCGAGTCATTAGAGTCCCACACAGAGAGTTTCCCTGCACTGAGCGAAACGTGTAGAGGCCGTATGGTTTTACGGCAGGGCTACGATCACTTACGTGCACTTGTGTGCGTATGCTGTTCGGGCAGGCAATACTAGTGGGCTTTGGTTTAAGCCAGATCCTGGTATTGCACAGATGGATTTGATTTGTCTTCTGTGCATTCGCATTCTACGGAATGCGGATGCGGGTGTGTATGCACAGTTTTGAGGAGCGATGAAGGAGGAGGTGCCCCATTAGGGTTTTGCCAGTTGGTTAGGCCAAAACCGTAATGTGGCACACTCATTAGGGTTTTGACAATTCGTTTGGTCAAAACCGTTATGAGTCGGAGACATTGTTTATTAATCCTTTTAGTGATAGATTAGTGATAGCTAATTGCATTGACTATTTGACCTCTTAGACCCCTCTTGACTTTGTTGACCCGTTGACCGTGTTGACCATTGACCTTCAAGAGAGATCTACACTCTTCTTTTATTTTCTTTTTAATTCTTGAGTTATGATAATGGTCAATTCAATGTGCCATCAACTCTTTCATGACAGGATTAGTAATGATGATTCTTGTGTATTATTGCAACCATGGTTCATTTCATTTGGCTTAATCTTTTCATTATTCTCTTCTCATTCTCTCTCATGAAGTGAGAAGAAAAAGAAAAGCTCCATGGTTGTATACTTTCTCCTTCTTCTTCCTCCTCTTGATCTCTTCTTTGATATCATGTGTTGAGAGAAAAAGAATCCACATAGACAAACACATCCATCTTTCTCTTCTACACAACCTAAGGCATTTAAATTAGCAATCTCTTTGCCCTAGTTGCCTTGGCTTGAGGCGAAGCTTAGTGTACAACTCTCGGGTGGATCGTCTTCGACTCATGAAGGCCGCGGAGGTGCCCAAGGTCCGGATCGACGCTTAGAGCTTGGATAGACGAGTGGGACAGCGGGATGAAAACCCGAAGGACCTGTTCTGTGAGGTATACTTTCTACAGCATAGTAGCTAAAACCTCTTAGTGTTTACTAGTTTTAGTTTAGCAAAGATCCGAATTTTAGTCAATGTTGCCTTGCGCCAAAATCATTGTTTTTCGCCATTTCCGCCTCCCCGTAAGAACCGGGGTGAGCAACGTGGACTTACACCTAGTTCAAGTGGGAGATTGTTAGTTATATGTATGCCCTAGAGGCCATTACTGTACATATGATGTATATTGCAGTGGATGCTTGGATATATATAGGGAGGAATTTCTTGCTCGACATGATGGTACGCTATCTGGTTGCTCTTTATTTTAACATGTACTCTGATTGTCTCTATATTACATGTTGATAAAGCCCTTAGGATGAGTACTTGACTACCAGGACTATGATGCAGATCATACTATTGAGGACAGTGTAGTCACCAAGTACATCCTTCAAATGTTCCTAGTCGTGGGAGTACCGAGACAGGGCATCGATACTCCAGAGTAGACTAGCGTATGTGCTTCTTGACCCATATGATGGGCGATGGATGATCTCATATCCATTGGTGTTTGACATCAGAGAAGGTATACGAGTGCTCAGGGAAGACTGGGTACACTGGACGGACTCGCCGAGAACTCCCAGATGGTATTATACCTCACGTCAGATGGCTGTTCTCTGGTGACACTGGTACAGTGTCGTCTGAAGACCCGAGATCGTCATAGAGTCTAGTGTGATTCCTACTGTGCTTTGATTTCCATCATACCACGTCCAAGAGGGTGTGCAAAAAGGTGGCTTTTGGGTACAGTCCCAAATCACATGGAGGCAATGAGCGATAGGAGGGGATTCGTCTCTCCCGGTATAGGGAGTTGATGTTGCGCTGTGTTCGATTGGCTATAACTGGAAATCCCAGGCCAGGATTGCTGAGATTTACTGGTAAGTGTTATCAGTAGTTTCTCAAACTGTTATAGACCTCATATCGACATGACTTATAGAGCTACTAGGGTCTGATGTTTACCACCCCTAGGCGAGATATGCGACATATCAGACGAAGAGACCGGACTGTACGGGAGTGTTACTGACTGGAATCGCAGGAGAAAGTACAGGCTTGCTTGTTGATCTTCTGATTGCTCAATACCTGGGTGGCTGTTACGTTTAGCTGACCGCTTGCAGCTTGTGGGTGTTTGATATGATCATCACCTACTGCCGGCGTATTGACAATTCTTCAGAGTCCTACACAGAGGTTTCTTGACTCAGGCAAAACGGAGTATGAGCACATATATGATATGTGCGGGACCGAGAACAATACGTGTATGTGATACTGTATTAGATTCTCGTGATATGAGATATCGGCCGGATATATGTGATATAGCCGGGTCATCGGATCAAGTGTTGATTCGATGAATTGATACAGATTATATTAGTCGGTTATTTGTGAAATAGCCGGATTATCGGATCAAGTGTTGATTCGATAATTTAATGTATAATTATATATTTGATATATTAAATTACATTAACTAATATAAGCTCACTAAAAGATTCTTTTTCTCACTCGGGTAATACATTGATATATATATGATATATGTTAATTGTATTATTTTATTTTGTTACAATCAATATTGTATATGTGATATTTAATATTGTAACATATTAGGGTTATAAATGCAACATGTTTTGTGGAGTTTAATTGTGGTTAGGGTTTGGATTAAGGTTAAACATTCATGAAGCTTCTTGAAGCTTTAACTTTGACCTTGATAATTTATGATATTTTGTGATATTTCTTTAACCCAACCCAACCCTTTAACCATAGTTAAATCTCTACATGGGTTAAGTCATCATACTTAACCCATGGTTGCATTTCTAACCTCACTTGATTCATTGTTCATCACAAAAGGATTCATTCTTTTCTTCTTCCTTCTTGCTTAAAAAGCTTTCTAGCTTTTTGAGAGATGATGAAAATGAGTGAGAAATTGAAAACAAATGAGAGCTAAAATCCTACTTCATCATCTTAGTCTATCCTAGCCATTTAGATTAGGGCGTTCACTTCATTTATTGAGTGAGAGCTTGTGTTAAAGAAACATCATGGTAGATCATCTTAGTTATCGAAGATCGGAAGCAAGCTTGCATTTTTCTCTTCGTGGAGCTTTTCGAGAGTCCGGATACTCGATGATCGCAGTGAAGGGACCTCAACACGGAGCTTTAGAAGTGAAGGAACGGACTACAAAGGTTGTAATCCCTAATTTTTAGATGTAAAGATGTTTACATGCTTTGTTTCACCTAATCTCTAGTTTAAAGATCTTGGTTAGGGTTGTTCGGCACTTCTAAATTTTAAATCGGGCATGGTTGATGTCTTATAGACCCTTGTGAGAGTGCCTAGTAACCCTATAATTTCATATGCGCAATAGAGCAAGAATCAACGTCTCAATGTCAATAACGAACACAGTACTACATATGTGTATATGGTGTGCGTGCCATGGCAATTACCAAAGGTGTGTGTGTAGCATACAATTTAGTGCTCGTGCAACATGAACCATCAGTAATGGTGCAGTGTCCAATAGGTACTAAGTCAAGGCACAACAAGTAATAACATGCAATGATGCTCATGCACAATCAACTCATATGCATATAACATGTGTCTATAATATCATATCTAGCCCTCGATGCTTAACGTCATACGGGCGATTTTCCCGTAGATGTTAAATCTAATCACCGATGATCTCGAGCTAGGTAAATCCAACCACCTGCTTTCCTTTCTTCGCAGCATCCGAAGTCCCCGCATGCGATCCTATTAACACACAACACAATAATGCGTGGATTTAGCAAACTACCCAATAATAAACGAACACAACGCCAATTAACGAATCGGTTCTCCTAAGCTACAAAAGGGTTCGGTTAGCGGCAAACGTGTGTAGCGATATCATCAAAATAAGTCCATGACTGCAAGCTACCAGAAACACTTAAACTACGTCGGATCAGTCGTATCGCACTTTATCGAAACACCTAAAATTAGCTAAGTGGTCCCAGATTTTGCCTACTGTCAAAACAAAAAAATCAAGCAGTACCAAACACACCAAAATACCTACAGACAGCTACCCTAAAAATCCCAACTCCCCAGGCTCCTACAAAACCGACGTCGCCGGATTTCCATCGATTCTCGCCGGATGAACAGTGCAGGGTGGGGTCAGGGTTTCAGGTGAACACTCAGGGCCTCTAGTAAAGCACCACTACATTGCTAGATTTTTTTGTAACAATTCGTGGTGATAGCAGATTACGGTGACCCCAAAATGACACTAAAAATACGATATGTGCACAAAACTATATCTGGAGTGTTCTAAACCAAAACTACTAGGCAACACAACATTATATAGACCTAATTAATAGTTAGGGATCACTACCTTTCCACACTTGCTCCAAAACCCTAGCTTGCCATGCTCCAAGTCATCTTTTGGGGTTTAGCTAGGCTTGTGAAGGGTTTTAGTGAGGTTTTGTAAAGATTTTGCTTGGTTTTGTGATGGTTTGGTTAGGGTTTTAGTTGAGGGGATGAGGGAAAATGAGATGAAGAAACTTGTGAGAATGAGAGAATGTGAGTGACGAGGAGAATGAGGGTGTGAGAGTTGTGAAAAGAAAATGGGGGTGTGAGGTTAGAATGAGCCATGCCCCCTTCTCTCTCCTCATTAAATGCACCCCATGCTTGCCCATTCCTCATCATTAATCATTTGTCAACCCCCCCTCTCTCTCTCAAGTCAACCCAAATCCAAACCCTTTATTTTTAAAAGCTAAATAACTTAAATAATTACATACAACTTAATTGAATGAGGGTTAATTTGCAATGGCTACTTAAGCATGGCTAACACTAATTAACCCTAGGTTAATATGCACAAGTGTGTGCAAGCCCAAATTAAATAATAATAAAATATTAATTAATTTTTATAAAATATGTGAAAACTATTTTGGTTAACATTTTACTAAAAACTCGCATTATCGCTTAATTAGCACTAATCGCAATCTAAGGTGTTACAGTTGAACTCCCTTGAGAGCAGTGCACTGCAGACAGAAATCATATCTGTCAAATGTAATTAAAAGGGGAATAAAAATTCCCCAAAAATTTCTAAAGAGCTATGCTCTATAAAAACAATGGTACAAGGTAAAACCCTAAGATCTTTAAAGGTCTGAAGTACAAATCGTAGAAACTCTAAGAGTTCTTCATTAACGGGTTAAGAAACCCTAAAAAAGATTTTCTTTGATCTAAGATCTAAGAAGAGCAAAGCTCTGTTTTCATTTAACGGGTTAAGAAACCCTAAAAAACATCTTTAAGATCTGTGATCTAAAAAGACCAAATCTCTGTTTAATGGGTTCGTGTAGGGTTACTAGGCACTCTAATAAGGTTCTACAATGCATCAACCATGCCCGTTTCAAATTTTAGCCGTGCCGAATAACCCTAAGCAAGATCGTTGCTAGAAAACTAGGTTTTCATATGCAAGTAAACTATGTTTACAACTAAGTGAATGCGAAATACAACCTTTGTAGATCGGTCTTTCACTTCTATAGCTCCTTGTTGAAGTCCCTTCGCTGCAATCGTGGTTCTCCCGGACCCTTGCATGGCTTCACGAGGCGAAAGACGCGTCCTTGCTTGAAGTCTTCGAGGCCGAAGATGATGTACGTGGAGGGGATGCCAACTCAAGCTTCTACTTCACTAACTTGAGAATTGGTGAAGTAAGCACCCTAAACTAAAGTGCTAGTCTAGTAGAGGATGGAGAAATAGGAAGTGGGTTCTCTTTAGAATTTTATTTCTCACAATCTTTCTCACTTCGGAACAAACCCTAGCAAGCTATTTCTTTTGCTCAACGAAGAAGAAGATGAACAAAAGAAAGAGATGAGGATAATGATCAAGTGAGAAGGCTAACTATGGTGAGTGAGTATCATATACTAACTCTTGTAGAGCCATAACCATAGCTAATTGAAAATGGTTAGGTTAATAAAAATCTAAAGTAAAACAAATTTAGTGGACTTTGTCAAAGCATCCACAAGCTTCTACAAGCTTCATGCTTATGACCTAAGCACCACTAATTGGTAATTACCTTAAATAAATATTAACCACCATCTAATATAGTATGGTGTATGTCCTACACACCCATGTTTAGTGTATAATCAACCATGATACAAAAGAAAACACTTTTAATATATATATCACATATATATATTCAAGTGTGCATATGAGAAAATACCTAAAGTGAACAAGTGTTAGTTAATGTAAACTAGTATATCAAATATACAATTATACAATAAATTATTAAATCAACACTTGACTTAATAATCCGGTCATATCATATATAATCGACTAACATCCAATGTATCGACTTATCGAATCAACACTTGATTCGATAACCCGGCTATATCACATATAACCGACTGATACATAAAGTCGCGAGAATAGAATACGGTATCACATACACGCAATATTCTCGGTCCCGCACATATCACATACGTGCTCCTATTTCGTTTTGCCTGAGCCAGTAAAACCTCTATGTAGGACTCTAAGACTGGTCAATACGCCGGCAGTAGGTGATGATCACATCAAGCACCCACAAGCCGTCAACGGTACTAGCTGGACGTAACGGCTACCCGGGAATTGAGCGATCAGAAGATCAGCAAGCAAGCCCGCTCCAACTCCTGTAAAAGCCTGCCGGTAACACTTCTCGTACAGTCCGGTCTCCTCGTCTGATATGTCGCATATCAAGTCTAGGGGTGGTAAACGTCAGACCCCAATAACCGATAAGTCATGCCGATGTGAGGCTCATAACGGGTCGAGAAACTACTGGTAACACTTACCAGTAAATCTCTAAATCAGCCCTGGCCAGGGACTTCCCTGTTACGGCCAATCGAGCACAGCGCAACATCAACCCCCAATACCGGGAGAGACGAAACCCCTCCTATCGCTCATTGCCTCCATGTGACTCGGGACTGTACCCAAAAACCACCGTTTTGCACGCCCTCATGGACGTGGTAAGGTGGAAATCAAAGAACAGTGGGAATCACAGTAGACTCTATGACGATCTCGGGTCTACAGACTAACCTGCACAAGTGTCACCAGAGAACTGCCATCTGACGTGAGGTATAATACCATCTGGGAGTTCTCGGCGAGTCCGTACAGTGAACCCAGTCTCCGCTGAGCACCCGTATACCATCTTTGATGTCAAACACCAATGGATATGGGATCATCCATCGCCCATCTGATGGGTCGAGAAGCGTATACGCTAGTCTATACTGGTATATCGATGCCCCGTCTCGATACACCCACAACTAGGGACCTTGAAGGATGTACTTATGGACTACCATGTCCCCACTAGTATGATCTGCATTATATTCCAGGTAGTCAAGTACACATCCTAAGGGCTTTACCAACATGTAACTATAAAACAGTATAAAGAGACAAGTATACATGTTAAAGTAAAGTGCAACCAGATAGCATACTATCTTATCGAGCAAGAAAGTCCTCTCTATATATGTCCAAGCATCCAATATAATATACATCATCTGTACAATACTGGCCTCTTGGGCATACATACAACTAACAATCTCCCACTTACACTAGGGCCAGCTGCTGTAGTATCGCATGCCAAGCATCCCGAAGATTCTCTCAAACTGTATCTGGGGAATGGCCTTCGTGAGTGGATCTGCTGTGTTGTTCTTCATGTAAACCCTCCTGACCTCGATCTCTCGGCGTTCAACTATCTCCCAGATCAGGTGATACCGCCTCAGAATATGCCTGGATCGCTGATGGGACCTGGGTTTCTTGGCCAAAGCCACCGCTCCATTGTTATCGCAATACAAAGGTATTGGATGCTCAATGGATGGAACCACTCCAAGTTCAGTAATGAACTTCTTGATCCAGACAGCCTCTTTGGCAGCATCGTTGGCAGCGATGTATTCAGCCTCCATCGTCGAGTCTGCCACGGTTTCCTGCTTGGAACTCTTCCAGCTAACCGCCCCTCCGTAAACAAATCCCGACTGCGACTTAGAGTCGTCCTTATCACTATGGAAGCTCGAATCGGTAAAGGACTCCACTTGGAGTTCTCCGTTACCATACACCAAGAGCATCTCTTTAGTCCTTCGTAAGTACTTGAGAATGCTCTTCACAGCTATCCAGTGACTCTCTCCAGGATCAGCTTGATACCTACTCACTACATTTAGTGAGTATACTACATCGGGTCGGGTACATAGCATCGCATACATGATAGAGCCTACAGCCGGAGCATAGGGTATCCCTTGCATGCGAGCTCTCTCCAAATCAGTCTTGGGAGACATCTCTTTGGAGAGAGTGAGCCCTGAGATCATGGGTAAAAACCCACGTTTGGACTCTTCCATACTAAACCTCTTTAGTATGGTGTCAATGTACCTGGATTGGGACAATCCCAATATCCTTTTAGATCTATCTCTATAGATCATAATTCCCAATATGCAGGAGGCATCACCAAGATCTTTCATTGAGAATATTTGTGATAAGAAGAGTTTGACCGATTGCAGCATAAGAATGTCATTTCCTATCAAGAGTATGTCGTCCACGTACAATACGAGGAAGACAACCTTACTCTCTGCCACCTTCTTGTAGATACAAGGTTCATCTACGTTTTTGACGAAATCAAACTCTTTGATAACGACGTCAAAGAAGATGTTCCAACTCCGCGATGCTTGCTTTAATCCATAAATGGATTTAAGCAGCTTGCACACCTTCCCGCTGCTCCCACTATCTACGAAGCCCTCTGGCTGAGTTATGTACACGCACTCTTCTAAATCACCGTTTAGAAAGACGGTCTTAACATCCATTTGCCAGATTTCATAGTCATGATATGCAGTGATGGCAAGCATGATCCGGATGGATTTAAGCATAGCCACTAGAGAAAAGGTTTCGTCATAGTCCACACCTGGTCTTTGACGAAAACCCTTTGCAACAAGTCTAGCTTTGAAAGTCTCCACTTTCCCATCTACACCAAGTTTTTTCTTGAAGATCCACTTGCTCCCAATGGGTTTTACCCCTTCAGGAGCATCTTCCAAAGTCCATACTTTGTTGGTGTACATGGATTCCATCTCGGACCGCATTGCATCCAGCCATTTCACTGAGTCCCCACTCATGATGGCCTGCTCGAAGCTAGTTGGGTCATCATCAACCATGATGCAATCCTCGCTCCCACCATCCATGAGAAAACCGTAGTATCTCTCAGGTGGGTGAGGAACCCTACTAGATCGGCGGAGAGGCTGAGGTTCGTTAGGAACTACTGAATCCTCTGGTTCCACTAAATCTTCAGTTGCAGTTTGTGTATCTGGAACCTCTTCCAGCTCTACCACTTTGCCACTAATTTCTTTTACAAGAAATTCCTTTTCTAAAAAGTTGGCATGTTGAGCAACAAACACTTTTTGTTCCTCACCGTGGTAGAAAAATACCCATATGAGTTCTTTGGATATCCCACAAACTTGCAAAGAACTGACCGTGCCTCGAGTTTGTCCGGATTTTGTCTTTTGACATAGGCCAGACAACCCCATATCTTAACTCGTTTAAGATATGGCCTCTTCCCACTCCATATCTCATATGGTGTGGTAGGTACAGATTTAGATGGAACTTGATTCAATAGGTATGCTTCTGTCTCCAGCGCATAACCCCAGAAAGAAATAGGTAACTCAGCTGTGCTCATCATGGAGCGCACCATATCTAATAGGGTGCGGTTCCTTCATTCCGATACACCGTTGTGTTGTGCTGTGGCACTATAATAAGGTTCTACAATGCATAAACCATGCCCGTTTCAAATTTTAGCCGTGCCGAATAACCCTAAGCAAGATCGTTGCTAGAAAATTAGGGTTTCATATGCAAGTAAACTATGTTTACGACTAAGTGAATGCGAAATACAACCTTTGTAGATCTGTCCTTCACTTTTATAGCTCCTTGTTGAAGTCCCTTCGCTGCGATCGTGGTTCTCCCGGACCCTTGCATGGCTTCACGAGGTGAAAGACGCTTCCTTGCTTGAAGTCTTCGAGACCGAAGATGATCTACGTCGAGGGGATGCCAACTCAAGCTTCTACTTCACTAACTTGAGAATTGGTGAAGTAAACACCCTAAACTAAAGTGTTAGTCTAGTGGAGGAAGGAGAAATAGGAAGTGGGTTCTCTTTAGAATTTTATTTCTCACAATCTTTCTCACTTTGGAACAAACCCTAGCAAGCTATTTCTTTTGCTGAATGAAGAAGAAGATGAACAAAAGAAAGAGATGAGGATAATGATCAAGTGAGAAGGCTAACCATGGTGAGTGAGTATCATATACTAACTCTTGTAGAGCCATAACCATAGCTAATTGAAAATGGTTAGGTTAATAAAAATCTAAAGTAAAACAAATTTAGTGGACTTTGTCAAGGCATCCACAAGCTTCTACAAGCTTCATGCTTATGATCTAAGCACCACTAATTTGTAATTACCTTAAATAAATATTAACCACCATCTAATATAGTATGGTGTCTGTCTTACACACCCATGTTTAGTGTATCATCAACCATGATACAAAAGAAAACACTTTTAATATATATATCACATATATATATATTCAAGTGTGCATATGAGAAAATACCTAAAGTGAACAAGTGTTAGTTAATGTAAACTAGTATATCAAATATACAATTATACAATAAATTATTAAATCAACACTTAACTTAATAATCCGGTCATATCACATATAACCGACTAACATCCAATGTATCGACTTATCGAATCAACACTTGATTCGATAACCCGGCTATATCATATATAACCGACTGATACATAAAGTCGCGAGAATAGAATACGGTATCACATACACGTATTATTCTCGGTCCGCACATATCACATACGTGCTCCTATTTCGTTTTGCCTGAGCCAGTAAAACCTCTATGTAGGACTCTAAAGACTCGTCAATATGCCGGCGGTAGGTGATGATCACATCAAGCACCCACAAGACGTCAGCGGTACTAGCTGGACGTAACGGCTACCCGGGTATTGAGCGATCAGAAGATCAGCAAACAAGCCCGCTCCAACTCCTTTAAAAGCCTGCCGGTAACACTTCCCGTACAGTCCGGTCTCCTCGTCTGATATGTCGCATATCAAGTCTAGGGGTGGTAAACGTAAAACCCCAATAACCGATAAGTCGTGCCGATGTGAGGCTCATAACGGGTCGAGAAACTACTGGTAACACTTACCAGTAAATCTCTAAATCAGCCCTGGCCAGGGACTTCCCTGTTATGGCCAATCGAGCACAGCGCAACATCAACCACCAATACCGGGAGAGACGAAACCCCTTCTATCGCTCATTGCCTCCAAGTGACTCGGGACTGTATCCAAAAACCACCGTTTTGCACGCCCTCATGGACGTGGTAAGGTGGAAATCAAAGCACAGTGGGAATCACACAAGACTCTATTACGATCTCGGGTCTACAGACTAACCTGCACAAGTGTCACCAGAGAACTACCATCTGACGTGAGGTATAATACCATCTGGGAGTTCTCGGCGAGTCCGTCCAGTGTACCCAGTCTCCACCGAGCACCCGTATACCATCTCTGATGTCAAACACCAATGGATATGGGATCATCCATCGCCTATCTGATGGGTCGAGAAGCGTATATGCTAGTCTATACTGGTACATCGATGCCCCGTCTCGATACACCCACGACTAGGGACCTTGAAGGATGTACTTATGGACTACCATGTCCCCACTAGTATGATCTGCATCATAGTCCAGGTAGTCAAGTACACATCCTAAGGGCTTTACCAACATGTACCTATAAAACAGTATAAAGAGACAAGTATACATGTTAAAGTAAAGTGCAACCAGATAGCATACTATCAAATCGAGAAAGAAAGTCCTCTCTATATATGTCCAAGCATCCAATATAATATACATCATCTGTACAATACTGGCCTCTAGGGCATACATACAACTAACAGTTCGAGCATAATCCTTACCAAGTTTTTGGACAAAGTTCTAACTCTAAAAGAGTTTCCTTGGGCAGAGATCTAAGCTCTAAAAAAGAGAATTAAATTATCTGAAGAACAAAGAAGAGAAGAAGATGAACAGCAGTCATCTCAAGGGCCAAAGGCCTTACTTATAGGCAGGGGGAAGCCGATCCAACTTCCAAGAAGATCCAACGGTGGATAAGCTGCCACCGCTGCACCCACGTGTAAGCCACGTGAGCGCAACGGTGGGGGGCATTTGTTTCCCCCAGTAATAGAAGAGCAAGGCTTTGTTCAAAATTTGAAAAGAGGCATCGCCTCATGTTCCTTCGCGGGCGCCAGCGCCGAGAGTTAAAAACTCTGAGACAGCGCCTCACCTGCCTTGCACGAGGGGGCCAGCTCCGCGAGTTAAAAACTCTGAGGCAGTGCCTCACATGCCTTGCACGAGGGCGCCAGCGCCAAGAGTTAAAAACTCTGAGGCAGCTCCTCATGTGCCCCGCACGAAGGCGCCGGCACCAGAACTAAAAGTCATTTGCCGTTGGATCAAAGAGATGATAACAGAATTAAATTCTATTGAGGAAATGTTCCTCAAATCTTTCTAAACAAGAAAGATTACGCTCTGTAAAATAGAGCACCGTTGGATTAAATATCCAATGGCGATTAAAAAATCACCAAGGTACAGAATAAGCTCTGTATGGGAAAATATTTCCCCAATCTTTCTAAACATGAAAGATTGCGCTCTGTAAAACAGAGAATCGTTGGATTAAAGATCCAATGGTGATTAAAAATCACGAAGCTACAGAATATGCTCTGTATGGAAAATATTTTCCCAATCTTGTAAAAAAAAGAAAAACATCTTCTTTAAAATAGAAGTCCTTGGATCAAAGATCCAACGGTGGATAAAATCCCTAAATCAATTAAGGATCTCTCAATGAGAAATTTCTTTAACTAAATCAACAAACTTGTCTCCACTATATACCCTCCCCAAGACTTCAAGTTTTGTACGGAGGTACCACCCCCCCTAAACTTTAAGATCAAAAAAATAAAAGCAAGAAAAAAAATAAAGAAAGCATTAAGAGAGAAGAATGAAGAAGAACTTTCTTCAAGGTAAATAAAGAGAATAGAGATCATAGTATCTCATCTTCATACCCAAGGGTTTAACCCTCGTAAAGAACATAGTTCTTCCCACTGGATTTGAGATCCGCGAGACAAGTCTCCCATAAATGAGAATTTAATTCTCGTGGGGATGAATTTGTTCTTGGGGATCGAAGATCCAGGGGAGAACAAAGACAAGTCTTCCATAAATGAGAATTTAATTCTCGTGGTGATGAATTTGTTCTTGGGAATCGAAGATCCAGGGGAGAACAAAGAATTGAACTCTTCAGAAAAATACACAAAGAAAGAGACAGCGCCATGCGCCTCACGTGCCCCTCACGTGGGCGCTGCTCAATAAAAAGTGCCTAGCACTCAGTGGTTGGCGCCCAGCGCCAGGCGCCCCACGTGCCCCTCTAGTAGGCGTTGCCCAAATAAAGAATGCTAAGCACTCAGTAGTTGGCGCTAAGCGCCCCATGTGCCCCTCACATGGGCGGTGCCCAAATAAAGAGTGCTTAGCACTCATTGGTTGGCGCTTAGCGCCAAGCGCCTCACGTGCCCCTCAAGTGGGTGCTGCTAAAATAAAGATTGCTCTGCACTCAATGGTTGGCGCTCAGCGTCAAGTGCCTCACATGGGCGTTGTTTAACATAAAGCACTCTGCAAATAGAGCCCAGCGCCATAAAGAGTGTTCAGCACCTCATAAAAAACAAGGATAAAGGGGAAAGTAAAGGAAAGTGTGAATATCAGAACTCACATAAATGCTCAGCATTGTGGACACAGAAAGGGGACCAAGCCCAAGCAAGTGTTTGACACTTTATTCAAAAATGAAATGACTGGGCTGAGCCCAAGTTTGGTCAAACTCCAAATCAACCGAGCACACGTGCTTACCATTTTCCAAATTGGTCTCAGTCCCAAACCCAACTACAGATCTCCCAACTGACATTGGTTCAAGGGTACATCTCCCCACACCTCTGATATATGTCGTTGTAATTCTTTAACGTCTTCAGAGAGGTGGCGGGTCCCGACAACCAACAATTCCTTGGACCGCAATGTCCTTAAACTAACTTTGGACCGCAATGTCCTTAAACTAACAACGGACCGTAACGTCCTTAAACTAAAACGATAGAGCCCAAATGCTCTTTCGTTGGATCAAAAATGATCCTAAGCCACCGTTAAGTAGATCTTAGTCCGATCTCGGATTAACGTATCCTTAACAAATATTTAAGTTGATCTTAATCTCAAACAAGGTTAACGATCCTTAAATCAAACCAAACCCAAATCTAAGAAAATACGGATTTGGACTAATCTACGCCCTACGGGTGACAACAAAATTAGTCTCCGTATACAATCCACGGGCAACCAAAAAAAAAAAAATACACACGACACGAAGTGAACATCTTGAGAATGAGAAAGTGGTTATCGCTACACGGTAACGCAATTAACAGCAGGGGCTTGCGCCTACAGGGAAGAGCGTCCCCACAATCAAAACCCCTTCACAACGAGGGGGAATCTGACGAAGTCCGCTACAACGGTCGCATCCGTCCAGACCTCCGATACATGGTGCCATAAATCAACTTGGCATCTTCGAAGAGGTGGACGGATAAATCCAAATAGCATCTGCCCCCAAATGCAGGAAAGACGTCTATCTTTCCCAGCTTTCGGCAGTAAACATGGTTATCCAGTAAGGATTTGTTCTGTGCCTGTACTTATCCTTTCATTACTGGTTCATGCTTATGAGATTTCGGTTTGAAGGGTTGCCTAGCACGGAAGAAAGGTTTCGGGAGGCATCGTCCATGCCAATTTTTAAAAATTGTCGTATTAGTAAACCCTAACCCTAGAATCGTTACTAGAAAATCCGACGAAACTAAATGTAAACTCTTTACATATGAAGTGAACAGAGAATACAACCTTTGTAGACCATTCCTTCACTTCTAAAGCTCCGTGTAGTAGTCCCTTCGCTGCGATCATCGAACTCCCGGACTCTAGTGAAGGTTCACATGAAGAATTGAACGGTCTTGCTCAATGCCTTCGAAGCCGAAGATGATCTACATCGAGGAGACTCGAGCCCATGCTACCTCTTCACTAATGGTGAAATTAGTGAAGCAAACACCCTAAACTAAATGGCTAATAGTAGAGGATGATGAAGTAGGAAGTGGGCTCACTTTAGATTTATTTTCTCACAATATTTCATCACCTCTCAAAACCCTAGAAAACCTTTTTCTTAAGCTCATGAAGAAGATGTAGAGAGATGAATAATAATCAAAACTCATGAGGTTAGAAAATCAACCATGGTGAGTATATGACATACCCTAACCCTTGTAGAGAGTTAACCATTTCTAAGTGTAATGGTTGGGTTTATAAATATCTTTAGTAAAACAAAACTTGTGGACTTAGTCAATGGTTAGCAAAGCTTCTCCAAGTTTCTAGCCATGACCAAATGCTACCAATTTTGAATTACTTAATAAATTAAAATCCTAGATTATCACTTAGCATGGTGTAAGTCATACACACACCCATGAATCATGTATCATCAAGCATGACACAAAACTTTGTACACTTATATATATCACATATATACACTTGCACAAAATCAAGTGAGAAAAGAAATCATAAGTGAGCTAATACTAGTTAATGTAAATTAATATATCAAATATATAATTATACATTAAATCATTAAATCAATACTTGATTTAATAATCTGGCTATAGCACTATCACGACCCAAAGTTCGGCCCGTGACCGGCACTTAACCACGTAACGTCTACAGGCGTAACGCGACTAAGTAAGCCGAAACCCAGAAATCAAAACCATTAAAAGTATTGAGTGTTAAAACATTTAATAGAAACATTTGTTAAAACGTTTAGAAAACCTTAAGTAATTTAATAAAAATCTTTAAAGTTCAAGTTATTATCTTAAAAATTTTGGCGGCATTTCCTTTGTAAAAACTAGCCCCGAAATCTGGTACAAGACAATATATGAATAAAGTGATATACAATAAAAATAAAGCATCCCAAATGGGAGCAATCACGCCCAACGGCGGAAACAATCACCACAAATATAGTATACGACGCCATAGCGCAGAAACGAACAGTACAAGTTAAAACAATTATCATAAAAGATGAAGATGCATAAATAAAGTCGCCTCACAACGAGCTCGACACTAGAGTACAAAATAATATACATCGTCCTCACAACTGGTCTCTAAGTCAATACATGATAAGTAGATGGAGAATACTAGATACAATGATGTATACAACTGGAAAATAAACAGATACAAGACAAAACCGACCTATCAGCAAAGAGCTCGCATGCCAATTGTAATGGTATCTGTGTCAAAAGATGCAAGAAAGTAGCCTGCCGCGACTACTCCGAGGGGCAACCTGCAAACACTGTAGCACAACGGGGGTGAGTTGCCAACTCATGAATAATAGATAACATATAAAGGTAATCGCGAGTATGCACGTGCTGCGATACTCTAACCTATGCCAACAGATACATCTATATGATGAACTAGATGAGCAATAATCATGCAACAGTGAGATCTAGTAACATCGCTATATGATGAGCAGGGTATGCAATAGTCGTGCATAGCAAATGCAATCTAACAACATCTATATAGAGTGAGCAGGTATGCTATAATCGTGCATAGCAAATGTAAGTCCACGTTGCCCACCCCGGTGCTTGCGGGGAGGCGGAAACGGTATAAAAATTGGATTTTTAACACACTAGGCAACATGGACTATCAAAAGGAGGATCTTTGCTAAACATAAACTAACTACAAAGCTAAAACGAGTTTAGCTACATGGAAAAGAGGTTATACCTAGGGCTTTAAGTCCTTCTCTCCTTGCTCCTTGGAGTGAAAGAAAGTGATCTCCTTGTCGCCTTCTCTAGTCGAAGAAGGATCCACCCGAGAGCCTCAACCTTTGGCTTCAACTTCAAACTAGAAGTAACTAAGATGCTTGGAGTGCTAATCCTAGAACCTTAGAAAGAGTAGAGAGTATTTTAGAAGGATTTATCTCAAGCTCAAGAGATTCTCAACTCATGAGAGGGGAGAGCTAGAGAGAGAGGAAGAGGAGGAGAGAGAACCAAAATGATAGAATGAGAATAAAATGAACCATTCTTCTCACATATATGTGAATTATGGAAATTAGATAATTAGCTAAGATAATTGTCATGGTTAATCAAGAATTGACCATTATCATTTCACATTAAATGCCATTTGCAAGGATCAAAGAGCATCTTTCATATGGAATGATGATGGTCAACATGTCCACCTAGGTCAACAAGTCAAGTATAGTCAAATGGTCAACAACCCTAACCATGCACAATTATAATTAACTAATATCAATTAATCATAATTCACACACAAGTATTAGGGTTAAGAAAATGACAATACTCATCAACCCTATTCAAAATCCTCTGTCTCTGTCTCAGTCAACTATGCATACACACCCGTATCCGTGATCCGAGGAACACGAATACAATGAGATAAAACCAATCCCAAATCATATACTAGGATCCGGCTTAAACCAAAGCCCGCTAGTATAAGCTGTCCGGACAGCAAACGTGCACAAGTGCGCGGATGTGAACGAACCCTGTCGCAAAACCATGCGACCTCTACTCATTTTGCCTAAAGGCGAATATCCCTCTGTGTGGGACTCTAAAGACTCGACACTACGCTGGCAGTGGGTTTAACCACAGACCGCAAGCGGCACTACCTGTATGTAAAGGTCCCCAGGTAGATGCCGATAAGAAGACTGACGAGGTGAACCCATCTGAACTCCTACTGAGCCTGAATGTGACAGTCTCCGTACAGTCCGGTCTGTTCATTTGATACATCACATGGCGGGCATAGGGGGCGGTAAACGTCAGTCCCCTAATAGCAGTACAAGTCATGTCGGAGTGTGGCCCAGAACACCCTGAGATAACACTGGAAACCTACCAGTATATCTCGCTTGCCCTGGCCAGGGACTACATGTGTAATGGCTCTCCTGGACACAGCGCGATGTCAACCCCCAATACCGGGAAAGACGAATCCTTTCTATCCGTCACTGCCTCCAAGTGCTTCGGGACTGCACCCAAAAACTACCTGATTGCACGACTCCTTTGAGCCGTGGTAGGGTAGTAATCAAAGTGCAGTGGGAACACACTCGAGGCGAAGTGACAGTGTCAAGTCAGCGGACTAAGCTGTACTCATGTCACCTAGGAACTGATAACCGACGATAGGTATAATACCAACCAACAGTTCCCGACGAGTCCTGTCCAGTGTACTCGTAACCTAACGAGCACCCGCATACTATCCCAAGTACGACGTACTAACGGCTGTGGGACAGGCCGTCTCCCAAGCTGGTATGAGAAGCGCATATGCTAGTCTACTCCGGAGTATCGATGCCCTGTCTCGATAATCCCACGACCAGGGACGTGTATATATAAGGTTGTGCTTATAGATTACCCAGCCCCCACGAGTGTGACTGCCATCACAACGCTGGTAATCAAGCAAAGATCCTAAGGGCTCTACTAATGCGTATAGGTGATACAATAAAGAAACACATGTACACATTAAAGCAGAGACAAACCAAGTAGCATACTACCATTTCGAGCAAGATTGTCTATCCAACTGTGAATATCCCAAGCTCCATCAAGTAATATACATACTAGTATGATACAGTAATGGCCTCTAGGGCATATACACTAACAATCTCCCACTTGCACTAAGGCCATGTACTGGCGTATCGAAGACCTATCATCTCGATCAGCCGCTCGAACTGAGTCTGGGGTAAGGCCTTCGTGAATGGATCTGCAGTGTTATCTTCTGAAGCAACCCTCCGAACCTCGATCTCCTGGCGATCCACGATCTCCCTGATCAGGTGATACCGCCTCAAGATGTGTCTGGATTTCTGATGGGACCTGGGTTCCTTCGCTAAAGCTATAGCCCCGTTGTTGTTGCAATACAGAGGTATTGGGTCAACAATGGATGGAACCACCTGAAGTTCTTTCAAGAACTTCCTCATCCAGACGGCTTCTTTTGCGGCATCAGATGCAGCGATATATTCCGCTTCCAAAGTCGAGTCAGCAACGGTTTCCTGTTTGGAACTCTTCCAACACACCGCCCCTCCATTGAGGGTAAAGACAAAACCCGACATGGACTTGGAATCATCCTTGTCACTCTGAAAGCTGGAGTCAGCAAAGGCCTCAATCTGGAGGTCTTTTCCGCCATACACCAAGAACATCTTCTTAGTCCTTCTTAGGTACTTGAGAATGTTCTTTACCGCTATCCAGTGTTTCTCCCCAGGGTTTGACTGATACCTGCTTACCACACTCAGTGCATAAGCCACATCTGGTCTGGTACACAACATCGCATACATTATAGAGCCTACCGCAGAAGCGTAGGGTATAATAGACATGCGATCCCTTTCCAAATCAGTCTTGGGAGACATCTCTTTGGAGAGGGTGATCCCGTGACAAGTCGGTAGATTACCGCGCTTGGAATCTTCCATACTGAATCTTTTCAGTATGGTGTCGATGTACCTGGACTGCGAAAGTCCTAATATCCTCTTGGATCTATCACGATAGATCCGGATCCCCAGAATGTAGGAGGCATCACCCAGGTCTTTCATGGAGAACCTGTGTGACAAGAACCCCTTGACAGATTGTAGCATAGGAATGTCATTTCCTATCAACAGAATGTCATCCACGTACAAAACGAGGAACACGACAGTTTTTGCTACAAATTTAAATAGATGCATGGTTCATCTGGATTTTTGATAAAGCCAAATTCTTTGACCGTCTCATCAAAACAGATGTTCCAACTCCGTGATGCCTGCTTTAGTCCATAGATGGACTTAAGCAACTTGCACACCTTTCCGCTGCTCCCACTCTGAATGAAACCCTCTGGCTGGTCCATATAGACACACTCCTCTAAATTTCCATTTAGAAAAGCGGTCTTTACATCCATCCTCCAAATCTCATAATCGTGGAAGGCAGCAATGGCAAGAAGGATCCGAATGGATTTCAACATAGCCACTGGAGAAAAGGTTTCGTCATAGTCCAAACCAGGTCTTTGACGAAAACCCTTCGCAACAAGTCTAGCTTTATAGGTCTCAACCTGTCCATCTACACCAATCTTCCTTTTGAAGATCCACTTGCATCCTACGGGTTTTACCCCATCTGGAGCAATGTCCAATGTCCATACGTTGTTGGTGTACATGGACTCCATTTCGGTCTGCATTGCATCCAGCCATTTTACCGAGTCAACGCTCTGAATGGCTTGCTGGAAGCTAGTAGGCTCATCACAATCAATGATGCAATCCTCTCTATCCCCGTCTATGAGAAAACCGTAGTATCTCTCGGGCGGATGAGACTTCCTACTACTCCTGCGGAGCGGCGTTGGAATGTCCTGATCTTTCGAACCCTCTGGTTCTACTAAGCTTTCAGTAATAGCTTGTGGTTCTGGAATTTCTTCCAGTTCTATTGCGCTCCCACTTATTTCCTTTTCTAAGAACTGATGTTCCAGAAAGTGGGCATTATGAGAAACAAAGACCTTTTGTTCCTCTGCGTAATAGAAAAGATACCCCCTGGAGTTCTTTGGGTATCCCACAAACTCGCACAGTACTGAGCGTGCCTCGAGTTTGTCTGCATGCTGCTTTTTGACAAAAGCTGGACATCCCCAAATCTTCAAGTATTGAAGATAGGGTTTCTTCCCACTCCATAACTCATATGGTGTGGTAGGCACAGTCTTTGTTGGAACTCGGTTCAAAAGGTATGCGGTTGATTCTAGCGCATATCCCCAGAATGATCGCGGTAATTCAGCGTTACTCATCATGGACCGTACCATATGCAATAGGGTTCGGTTCCGTCTCTCCGATACACCGTTATGTTGCGGAGTGTATGGAGGAGTAAGCTGAGAGAGAATTCCATTCTCTTTTAGGTAATCCAGGAACTCGGCACTCAAGTATTCACCACCTCGATCAGATCTTAGTGTCTTGATACTTTTGCCTGTTTGTTTTTCTACTTCATTCTTGTATTCCTGGAACTTTTCAAAGGCTTCAGATTTATGCTTCATTAAGAAGGCATGTTCGAACCTTGAAAAATCATCCGTAAAAATAATGAAGTAAGAATAACCGCTTCGCGCATGTGTAGACATTAGACCGCACACGTCGCTGTGTACGAGTCCCAAGAGCTCGCTCGCTCTTACTCCGTGTCCAGTGAACGGAGTTTTTGTCATCTTTCCTTTGAGACAGGATTGACAAGTTACATACGATTGATATTCGAACGGATCCAAATATCCTTCTGTATGTAACTTCGTCAACCTTCTCTCATTGATATGACCGAGTCTACAATACCATAAGAAAGCCTGATTGATTTCTGGAGACTTTCTTTTGTGTGTATTCTGGACATTGAAAATCTGTGGTTGGTTTAATACGTATATACCATTGCTTAATGTACCTGACCCAATCAGAACTTGATTAAGGTGAATGTTTACAACATTACTTACAAACGCAAATTCATAACCTTCTTTAGAACCTAAAGATACAGAAATGATATTACAAGTTGCATTAGGTACAAAAAAGCAATTACGTAAAACCAAAACATGTCCATCCGACATTCCCAGGTGATAGTCCCCCACGGCCTCAGCATCCATGCTAGCTCCGTTTGCAACTGTGAGGGTCATGTCACCTGCTTTCAAAAACCTACGCTTTCTCAACGCCTGCAAAGAATTACAGATATGAGATCCTGATCCGGTATCCAATACCCAGGAAGTAGAGTTTATTGATAGACAGTTTTCAATAACATACACACCTGAAGCTGAAGCCGCAACCTGCTTCAGATCCTGTGTTCTGGCTTTCCAAGCCCTGCAATCTTTCTTCCAGTGTCCACTCTTGTGACAGTAAATGCATTCTTCCTTATCCACAAGCTTCCCCGCTACCTTTGTTGCTTTTGCTTTTCCCTTCGTATCCACTTTACTAACACCGCCCCTTGGTTTGGCGGGGGCTTTCTTCTTCTTTCCCTTGGCTTTCGCCCTGGACTTAGAAGAGGAAGATCCTCCTACAAACAAAGTGGATGTTTCCCTACCTTTCTGTAGGGTGCCCTCAGCACTCCTCAACATGTTCAGAAGTTCGGAAAGTTCAACCCCCTTTCCTTGCATGTTGAAGTTTAGGATAAACTGGGCATAAGTGGAAGGAAGGGACTGGAGAATCAAGTCTGTATAGAGTTCATTCTACAACGTGGTCCCAAGGTCCGCGAGCTCCTCAATGTAGCCAATCATCTTAAGCACGTGTTCCGCTACCGATGATCCGACGGCCAATCTTGCCGAAAATAGCTTCTTCGACACTTCGTATCTGGCGATACGAGATTGCTCTCCATACAGTTCTTTTGTATGGAGAAATATGGATTCGAGGTCCATATTCTCGTGCCTCCTCTGATGTTCATTGTCCATAGAGGCAAGCATGAGGCACTTGGCCTTCGCGCAGTCGATTTCCCAGGTCTTATAGATTTCCCTATCTACGACACTGGTTTTGGGACCTGGGAGAGGGGGAGCTTTGGTGGTAAGAAGATACCTCAACTTGTCATAAGTGATTGCCATTTTGACATTCCTGAGCCAATCTTTGTAGTTTAGCCCTGTCAGTATGTTTTTATCTAGTAATAACTTAAGTCCGGTCATCTTGATTGGTCGCTGCAATTAGGAGAGAGAAAAGAAACACTTTAGCATGATGCTCTTGCAAGTTTAGAGTGGTTTTTATTTTGTCTAAACAGGATGGCTCCTACTGTCTCTCGAATCCCTCCTCAAACCATAAAGGAAGAATTAGTCGGGATCAATCTCACCGTACAATACTTGCTTAACCGTTTATCTAGGCCAGTGTCGGTACTTCGAGGGAGGTTTTCCAACGCTTTCGCGAAGTTCCTTAATTAAGTAACCTCTTTTCCTTATGGCCGTAGCCCCGCTAACACCTTTCTATACACCTACTAGGTTTATAGCATTGATCGTTAAGTGAGAAATTTCCCGAGGAGTAGCATATACTCACAGTAGGATCGGGATCCAAATATCATCGCGTGACAAAACTGAAGGAATCCTACCAAAATTATCACACTCCAAATGGTATGCAGTGCTAGCAAGTTTCAGTACTTATGAAACTCCCGATGTGGATTTTTGCCCCATGCTCTTATGACCTTGGCGTGAGGTCAAAATGTCATAAGTCACATGTCAAGTTCTACCCATCATTATCCAGGTTAATTTGAACCCACCCGTACCTACCCTTGACGTAGGCTAAAATGGCAGTACGACTGTCTCAAATCAACGCATTCTATCTATGCAACAGATAAATATCCGGCAGCTACCAATCACTATGCCTTGGAGTGAGGTCAAAATACATAGCTTGAATACTACCGAATATTTAACTGAAATGATGGAGGGCTACGAATGGTTTTGGCGAAACCGTGAACGTAGTGAACTTGACATAATCGATGGAACGAGATAGCTTTTAAAAGGAATGGTTCAAGCTCCGCATTTAAAAGTTGGTTTTTGAAAAGAACCGAGTAGTTTTGAAAGTGTTCCAACGATTTTTACTTGGTTTATTTTCTTGCATTAATTCCAAAGCGTCTTATCATTTAATCCTACCATTGCAGAAAACAACCAAATTATGGCGTACGCTTATGCCATCCGCATTCGCCACGGGGCCCCGTCATCACCCGTTAGGTTACTTAACTAACGACAGATCGGGGGCTGGACTAGCGCGGATGCAAAACATAAGCAACACCTAAATAGATATCGTATATATATAGCAATGATAGCCAATCCAGATCACAGATGAACACTTTGGATATACTAGGAATCCGCGATTCGTTCGAGCCTACAACGAAAAGAGGATTACACGGTCGCGAAGAATAGCCAAACCCTACCCCTAGACCCCTACGGGTGCGGCAAACTACCCGCTAAGTACCCGAAGCGAAGCAACCTCCCTCAACCCTTGAGTAGGCCACTCGGCGCTTTGAGATACCCGGTAGTTTGTGCACCCCACCTTGGGTCTATCCTAGGAGCAAAAACAGTAAAAAGAATTATACAATGACGGCTACAACCCCGACCCGGTTGTGCGGCCATACAAATAATATTACATCAATTTACATATTACAAGAATTGAAAGAATAAGAAAACTCTCATCTCACAACCCCCCGGCTATTTATCCACGACAATCCAAGGAATTCATATACACAAACCATCAACATTAAAGATCACAGATATGTATAACCCCCACTAATCGACGTATAGCGATTAGCAGAGGTTCAATACATATAATACATCACAGATATAACCCATTAGTCAAAGTATAGGGAAGTTCGATCAAAAAATACGGATTTATAACCAACCCAAATACCAACTTCTTCTCTGGAAAATCTGGGTGGAAACAAAGTATGTCAAAAATCACAAAACAACCCCAGAAGTAAACTGCATGAAAAACGATCCACGGCCGAGTCAACTCGGCCGTGGATCCGCGGCAAGAGCAAGCTCTTTCCGCGGAATCGCGGCGAGTTGGTCGGTTCAGTGGGTCGTTTTTCTTTCCTGTACTTAGAAAAGCCTGAGCCGATTTTTAAGATATGATTTATTATATTTAAACCAGGTTTAAAATCGACAGAGAGTTAGGGTTTCGGGGAAAAGTTTTGCGATTTTTGCGATCGAAGTTCTAGACACTTTACTAACTAGCTAGTTCATGTTTAGTTAGTCTCTAATACCACTGTAAGTCCACGTTGCCCACCCCGGTGCTTGCGGGGAGGCGGAAACGGTATAAAAATCGGATTTTTAACACACTAGGCAACATGGACTATCAAAAGGAGGATCTTTGCTATACATAGACTAACTACAAAGCTAAAAGGAGTTTAGCTACATGGAAAAGAGGTTATACCTAGGGCTTTAAGTCCTTCTCTCCTTGCACCTTGGAGTGAAAGAAAGTGATCTCCTTGTTGCCTTCTCTAGTCGAAGAAGGATCCACCCGAGAGCCTCAACCTTTGGCTTCAACTTCAAACTAGAAGTAACTAAGATGCTTGGAGTGCTAATTCTAGAACCTTAGAAAGAGTAGAGAGTATTTTAGAAGGATTTATCACAAGCTCAAGAGATTCTCAACTCATGAGAGGGGAGAGCTAGAGAGAGAGGAAGAGGAGGAGAGAGAACCAAAATAATAGAATGAGAATAAAATGAACCATTCTTCTCACATATATGTGAATTATGGAAATTAGATAATTAGCTAAGATAATTGTCATGGTTAATCAAGAATTGACGATTATCATTTCACATTAAATGCCTTTTGCAAGGATCAAAGAGTATCTTTCATATGGAATGATGATGGTCAACATGTCAACCTAGGTCAACAAGTCAAGTATAGTCAAATGGTCAACAACCCTAACCATGCACAATTATAATTAACTAATATCAATTAATCATAATTCACACACAAGTATTAGGGTTAAGAAAATGACAATGGTCATCAACCCTAATCAATGTCCTCTGCCTCTGTCTCAATCAACTGTGCATACACACCCGTATCCGTGATTCGAAGAACACGAATACAATGAGATAAAACCAATCCCAAATCATATACTAGGATCCGGCTTAAACCAAAGCCCGCTAGTATAAGCTGTCCGGACAGCAAACGTGCACAAGTGCACGGATGTGAACGAACCCTGTCGCAAAACCATGCGACCTCTACTCATTTTGCCTAAAGGCGAATAACCCTCTGTGTGGGACTCTAAAGACTCGACACTACGCAGGCAGTGGGTTTAACCACAGACCACAAGCGGCACTAGCTGTACGTAATGGTCCCCAGGTAGATGCCGATAAGAAGACTGACGAGGTGAACCCATCTGAACTCCTACTGAGCCTGAATGTGACAGTCTCCGTACAGTCCGGTCTGTTCGTCTGATACATCGCATGGCGGGCCTAGGGCGGCGGTAAACGTCAGTCCCCTAATAGCGGTACAAGTCGTGTCGGAGTGTATCCCAGAACACCCTGAGATAACACTGAAAACCTACCAGTATATCTCGCTTGCCCTGGCCAGAGACTACATGTGTAATGGCTCTCCTGGAAACAGCGCGATGTCAACCCCCAATACCGGGAGAGACGAATCCTGTCTAACCGTCACTGCCTCCAAGTGCTTCGGGACTGCACCCAAAAACTACCTGTTTGCACGACTCCTTTGAGCCGTGGTAGGGTAGTAATCAAAGTGCAGTAGGAACACACTCGAGGTGAAGTTACAGTGTCAAGTCAGCGGACTAAGCTGTACTCATGTCACCTGGGAACTGATAACCGACGATAGGTATAATACCAACCAACAGTTCCCGACGAGTCCTGTCCAGTGTACTCGTAACCTAACGAGCACCCGCATACTATCCAAAGTACGACGTACTGACGGCTGTGGGACAGGCCGTCTCCCAAGCTGGGATGAGAAGCGCATACACTAGTATACTCCGGAGTATCGATGCCCTGTCTCGATAATCCCACGACCAGGGACGTGTATATATAAGAATGTGCTTATAGATTACCCAGCCCCCATGAGTGTGACTGCCATCACAACGCTGGTAATCAAGCAAAGATCCTAAGGGCTCTACTAATGCGTATAGGTGATACAATAAAAAAAACACATGTACACATTAAAGCAGAGACAAACCAAGTAGCATACTACCATTTCGAGCAAGATTGTCTATACAACTGTGAATATCCCAAGCTTCCATCAAGTAATATACATACTAGTATGATACAGTAATGGCCTCTAGGGCATATACACTAACAAAAAATGTAGTCTAACAACTTCTATATAGAGTGAGCAGGTATGCAATAATCGTGCATAGTAAATGCAGTCTAGCAGGCACTATAGATACAGGATGAGATGTAAAATACTGAATGCTGAATATGGGAATAAATAACATCTACACGGAATGTCAACGTGGAAATAATCGGTGTCCATCAATACACCCAAATGCCTGTAAAACTCAGGCGCCGTCATCCTCATCGGCCCTCAAATCCTGTAAATCTCATAGAATCGTGAGTGCCCAACATCGGCACTCGAAATATCATAAAATCATCGTGTCTAGCATCAACACGCAAATCCTCAAGTATCGGGCTCCGTCAGTCGGATCAGCCCTCGGGCTCCGTCTGCGGAATCGGCCCTCGGCCCCGGCAGTACGTGTCGTCCCGTTTCCATCAATCGACTCTGGTCGGTATCCTCCGGATAACCGCCAGGTCCAACCAATCACCGATAGATAGTGGTCCCTCTGCCAGGCTCACCGTCAACTGCACAACGATCCGTTCTCGCCCCGGGGTACCATACCGGGTCCACCATGTACCCACAATCGGCCTCGTCCAGCTCCTCGATTCGGGTTCACATATCACACGTCTTAGAACCGAGAAAACTCATGGTGGACGCACTGAAATGTCATATCAAGGGAAACCGGGTTTTTAAAACAGTGCGCATTTTCTTAAAATAATACCTCGGTTCCCAAATCCAGAAATCATATAAATCCAACTCAATGCGTAAATCCATGCAATGTGTCGTATGACACTAAGAGTAAAAAGGGGACACCGCTATTTTTAAAAGAATCCGGTTTTGAAAATATCTCATGCGGTCCTTATTTTCATGAAATCAAATCAATATCATCCATGTATGTGACATATGTATGTATGTAAGTATGGATGTGCAAATGGATATATATGCGAATATGAGTGTAGCACTAATATGAATATACAGTGTGCATGTGCGCAAGTATGAAAATATCAATATAGGTGTGCACTGGTATGAATATACAGTGTGCATGTGCGCAGGTATGCAAATATCAATATATGTGTGCACTGGTATGAATTTACAGTGTGCATGTGCGGAGGTATGTAAATATTAATATAGGTGTGCACTGGTATGAATATACAGTGTGCATGTGCGCAGGTATGAAAATATCAATATATGTATGCACTGGTATGAATATACAGTGTGCATGTGAGCAGGTATGAAAATATCAATATATGTGTATGCCAAAATGCGACAAGTCATGACAATCATCAATGATGCGGCAATCAAACGATATGTAATTCGTAGCAATCCTATAGTGCAAGTGTCATGGCAATCACTAACGGTGTGAGTGTAATATACAATTAGTGCTCGTTCAGCTTTAACCATTAGTGACAGTGCAGTGTTCTATATCTACCATTTCTATATGCAATAAGGGAGGTATTCTACGCTAATGCAAATGAACATCTATGACTAAATATCCTATCATGCCCTGATGCTTAACGCCATACGGGCGATTTCCCCGAAGATGTTAAATCTACTTACATGGTCGTGTGCTACACGTAGCCAACCACTTGCTTCCCTTTCTTTGCGGCGTACGACGTAACCGCCTGCAAACCTGGAATTTACACAAGGATTCCATATATATAAGAAAAATTCTACAAAACGCGATATCGGAAACAAACGGGAAAATCGCGTCGTGAACCAAACGCGCGTGTGTACGATACGCTGAAACGTGTGTATACGCGTCTAAAACTATCCCGACACGTCGCGACACGCTGGATCATAGAACCCACTCACGTATCGCGCGTATCGCGCAAACAAAACATACTTGAAAAACGATATATTGTCCCAGATTTTGATATAGGTGAGATCTTACAAAATTGCACATGCCAAAACACTACAATATGTAGCAGACTACCCTAGCCAAGACCCCAAAACCCAATTCCCCCATCTGGCCGCAAATTGCGGCCAGAACGATTAAATTGGCGGCCACACAGTGGAGGTAGGGGTTCGTGCTTGGTGTGTGTGGTCTATACCTAGTGTACATGCTCCAGTTTGCTCAGATTTTCTCTGAAGGAGCCGGGCCACAAGCAGATCACAGAAAGCTAAAATTTCACTTAAAAACGATATATTTTGCACAAAAAGTAACCCTATGGTATTTTGGTGAAATCTAGGGTTTACCTAGGTTTAAGTGGCCCTAAAAACACTTAACTAAGCTAGGCTAACCAATAAAATCATCGCTTAACCAAAAGTCCACACTAATTACCATAATAAGTATAAAAACTCAATTTTTATACTAATCGAAGCTATTTCTACACAAGTTAGCAAGCTAGGGAGTTAGGCTCAGAAATTATACCTCACTCTCGACCCTAGGAAGCAGGAGGAAGGAGAAGAGGAAGAGAAGCGGAAGAGAAGAGCTGCTGCAGTTGCTGGAGCTGCTGCTGGTGCTGCTGAAGCTGTTGCTGTTGCTCACTGCTGCCTGCTTGCTGCTGCTGCTTGTGCTGATGTTGCTGCTGCTGCTGGGGCTGTTGGGGCTACTGCTGTTGCTGAAGGAGTGTGTGTGTGTATGAGTGAGAGAATGAGAGAAGTGAGAAAATTTGAGAGGAAAAGAAATGATAGCTCAAAGTATCAACCCCTCTCCCTCTCTCTTCATTAAATGTAAGCATGGCACTTGCCATGATGCCCACTCTCTCTCTCTCCCTCCCTCCATGTCAACCAAATTCAAATCATTTTCCCTTTTCATAAAAAAAAACACAAACTTAATTAAAACCCAATAACTTAATTCAATTTAAAATTAGCTTAAGGAAAAATGGTTAGTTCATCATGGTTGCTAATCATGGTCCAACCCCATATTAACCCTAGTTTACATGCACAAGTGTGGGCAAGCCAATGAAAATTCTAATAAAATATTCATTAAATTTGATAAAATATTTGAAAATCAATTTGGTAAACTTTTTATTCAAAACCATATATTAAAATATAATTAGCCATTAAACACATCCTAAGGTGTTACAATCTTCCCCCCTTAAAGAAATTCTTCCCCGAATTTAAAAATATAAAGCTGCTCATACCTTCAAAGAGATGAGGGAATTTCTTCCGCATCTCGCCCTCGGCCTCCCAAGTGATCTCTTCACTATTCGGGCTGCGCCAAAGCACCTTCACTGATGGCAAGACCTTCGATCTAAGTTTCTTCACCTGCCGGTCCAATATCACGACTGGCTATTCGGTGAATGAAAGATCGCGCTCAAGCTGAACGGTCTGATGCTGAATCGTGTGTGAAGGGTCATGGAGGTATCTGTGAAGCATCGATACGTGGAAAATGCGGTGAACATCTGGGAAGTCGGGTGGAAGAGCCAAACGATATGCTACTGCGCCCACACGCTCGAGGATCTCGAAGGGACCTATGAACCTGGGGATAAGCTTCCCCTTCCGTCCAAACCTCATCACTCCCTTCATCGGAGAGACCTCAGAAAAACGAGATCGCCAACTGCGAACTCTAATCTGCGGCGGCGTCTGTCAGCATACGATCTCTGCCTGCTCTGAGCTGTCCTCATCCTGTCTCGAATCAGCTGTATCTTCTCAGTCGTCTCCTGTACGATCTGTGGCCCCAAAATACTGCTCTCACTGAGCTCTGTCCAACAGACGGGCGATCTACATCTCCTCCCATACAAAGCCTCGAAAGGTGCCATCTGAATAGTATCCTGGAAACTATTGTTGTAGGAGAACTCCACCAAGGGTAAATGATGATCCCAGCTACCACCAAAGTCTAAAACGCACGCTCTGAGCATGTCCTCGAGAGTCTGAATAGTCCGCTTGGACTGGCCGTCGGTCTGCGGATGAAATACTGTGCTGAAACTCAAGCGGGTGCCCAAAGCCTCCTGAAGCCTCTGCCATAGTCGGCTGGTAAACTGGGTGCCTCTGTCGGCCACGATTCACGTCGGGACTCCATGCAATCATACGATCTCGTCGATGTATATCTGGGCATACTGAGCAAATCCGAAAGTTGTCTTCACTGGCAGGAAGTGAGCCGCTTTCGTCAAACAATCCACGATCACCCAAATGGAGTGATACCCTTGCCTAGTCCTGGGTAGACCCACGATGAAGTCCATCGAAATCTGTTCCCATTTCCAATCTGGAATGGGTAATGGTTGTAGCTCTCCCGCTGTCCTCTGGTGCACGGCCTTGACTTGCTGGCAAGTCAGGCATCTCGATACGAAGTCTGCGATGTCCCTCCTCATTCCGTCCCACCAGTAAACCTCTCTCATATCATGGTACATCTTGGTGGAACCCGGATGAACACTATACACCGATCGATGTGCCTCCTCAAGAATCTCCCTCCGCAGTCCCTCAGCATCTGGTACACACAGTCTCGTCCCAAATCGCAGTATCCCCTGATCATCGATCATGAACCCGGAAAATCTGCCTTGTCCAATCTATGCCATGATCTCTGAACAACGGTCATCACGGTGATGTGCCTCATGTATACGGTCAAGCAACTATGGGCGTGCACGAACATGCGCAAGCTGTCCCCCGAACGGCGTGAACTCGAACTGCACTCGGCCGTCGCATAATATTTGCCAATCTCCCGACGACTGCCTCTGCACTGCGCTCAAACACGATAGACTACCCCCGGGCCTCCTGCTCAAAGCATCCGCCACTACATTAGCCTTGCCCGGGTGATACAAGATCTCGCAATCGTAGTCCTTCACTAGTTCCATCCAACGGCGCTGTCGGAGATTCAGGTCTCACTGCTGAAATATATACTTTAAGCTCTTCTGATCAGTGAATATCTGGCATGACTCGCCGTATAGGTAATGTCGCCAGATCTTGAGTGCAAAGACCACCGCAGCCATCTCCAAATTATGAGTGTGGTTGTTCTGTTCATGTATCTTCAACTGCCATGAAGCATACGCGATCACCCTGTCATGCTGCATTAATACGCACCCTAGCCCCACTCGTGAAGCGTCACAATAGACCATAAATCCGCTTGATCCTGAAGGCAATGATAACACCGACGCCGTAGTCAAACAGGTCCGTAGCTGCTGAAAGCTGTGCTCGCACTCCTCCGTCCAATCGAAAGGAACTCCCTTCCGGGTCAACCCGGTCAAAGGTGCGGCAATACGGGAGAAATCCCGCACAAATCGCCTGTAGTAGCCGGCCAGTCCTAGAAAGCTGCGGATCTCTGTAACTGATGTGGGTCTGGGCCAACGCTGAACTGCCTCGATCTTCTTCATGTCCACACATATACCATCTCGTGTAATCACGTGACCCAAGAAGTCTACGCTGTCAAGCCAGAATGCGCACTTGGAGAATTTTGCGAAAAGCTGGTGCTCCCTCAAAGTATGCAGTGTGATCCGCAGGTGCTGCTCGTGCCCTCTCGGCTCCGGGAATACACCAATATATCGTCAATGAATACGATGATGAACAAGTCAAGGTACGGCCTGAATATACGGTTCATCAAATCCATAAACGCTGCTGGGGCGTTGGTGAGTCCGAACGACATCACCAAAAACTCATAATGGCCGTAGCGCGTGCGGAAAGCTGTCCTCGGTATATCCTCCTGTCGAACCCGCAACTGATGGTATCCTGATCGCAAGTCGATCCTCGAAAAGTATCCTGCCCCCTGAAGCTGGTCGAACAAGTCGTCGATGCGTGGTAAAGGATATCTGTTCCGCACGGTAACCCTGTTCAGCTGGCAGTAGTCGATACACAAACGCAAACTGCCGTCCTTCTTCTTGACAAACAGGACCGGAGCACCCCAAGGAGAAACACTGGGTCGAATAAGTCCCTTATCCAGCAAATCTTGCAACTGACCCTTCAACTCACTAAGCTCCGCCGGGGCCATTCGATAAGGCGGTATAGAAATAGGCCCCGTGCCGGAAATCAAATCAATACAGAAAGCAATATCGCGCTCAAGCGGTAGCCTAGGAAGCTCGTAAGGGAAAACATCAGGGAACTCACATACAATCAGAACCTGGTCCAATGGAACATCTGTGCTCTAGTATCACAAACATAGGCTAGAAATCCCTGACATCCCTTCCTCAACAGCTGTCCAGCGCGAAGAGAAGAAATCAAACTGTGAGGGGAGGCACAACAGTCCTCCTGCACAACAAAAGCCGACTCGCCGGGAAAACAAAATCTAACTGTCTTCCCACGGCAGTCCACAGACGCATAGCACATGGCTAACCAATCCATGCCCAAAAGAACGTCGAAGTCCAACATCTCAAGAAGGATCAAGTCGACAGGCAACTCTCTCTCGCCAATACGGACAACATAGGATCGGAACACGTGCCTAGCAACAAACGACTCTCCCACAAGAGTGGTCACAACAAGCGGCTGATCAAGCAAACCGAACTCTCTACCCAAACTCGGCACGAAGTGTGTGGAAATGTACGAGTGCGTGGATATGGGATCGAACAACACGTGTGCGTGAACAGAACATACTGATAGGGTACCTGAGACCACAGCATTGGACGCCTGCGCATCCTGATGCATCAACGCGAAAACCCGTTCCTGTCCTCTGCCTGCAACTGACGTTCCCCTACTAGCAACAGGCTGCACTCTGCCGGTAGTTGGCTGTCCTCTGCCTCGGCCACCTCGTCCTCTAGGAACAAACCCTCCGCGACCACGGCCTCTCTATACATGAGCCTGACGCGGAGCAGTAGTAGGTATAATAAGCAACGTCCTCTGGGGTGGAGAAGGTGGAAATATGACACGCGGTACGGCAGTCTCGCCCTCACATGGCTCCGGGCAATCTCGAACACGATGATAAGTACTCCCGCATCGGAAACATCTAGATGGTGTCGGCTGACCCACACAGGAATAAGTGCTGAACAACCGGCCTCGCCCTAAGTCTCTGCCACCTGCAAGGTGTCTGTCGCGGCGCCTAAATGGCCGTCTCTGTGCTGGAGTATCAGTACGAACCCTCTTCGGCCCTAGAACTACCGAAGACTCTGCAAGGCGCTCCTCGACCAATAGGGTTACGTCTACAGCTGCTGCATACGTCTCACAATGCTGTCCGCGGATCGCAAGGAACAATGGTGTAAGCAAGCCTCAGACAAATCTCTTGACTCGCATCTCCTCAGTAGCCACTAGGTATGGAGCGTAAACTGATAGCTCGATAAATAGCACGTCGTACTCTGCCAGTGTCATCTCTGGTGTCTGGCGCAAGGACACGAATCTGCATTCTCGAGTATCCCTGACACTCTGGGGAAGGAAGCGGGCTAGAAATACCGTCACAAACTCTGTCCAGGTCATTGGATGAAGACCGGCTACTCTGCCCTTCTTAACCGATTCACACCATTTCTGCGCAAGACCTTCCAGGAGAAAGCTCGCGAACTCTACCCAACTCGTATCTGAGTGAACGACATATCCGGGCCATCCTATCAATGAAAGACTGTGGGTCCTCGGCTGCATCGGTGCCCGTGAAGACCGGAGGCTTCAGCCTCATGAACTCTGATAGCGATACTGTAATAACCTCCGTGGCTGCAGGGGTAACTTCCTGTACTGTAGGTACCATCGCGGTCCCCGTAACGGGTGGAGCTACCTCTGGTCACTCTGCTCGAAGCGTCTCAACTAGCGACCCTATCATCTGGCGCATCTCCTGCATACCAGCCCCTAGCATGGCGATCTGATCTGTCGTAGGAGGAACAGTCTGCTCTGGTATAGCAAGGGTACTACCCGGATCGGTCCTCATCTCGGACGAGTCAACTCGAATCTCGGCTCTCGCGGCCGCTCTCTGCGCCCTCGTAGTCTTTGACGGCATAGTGGCTGAAAAGAAAGCAAGATTCGATAAGGATACAGAAATTGAATCGCAAGAATGTATACAATCATGAAGGAATTTCAATCAATAATTCCTAAGGTCGCTTAGGCGGAGTACCGTGTCGTGAGTATGCCGTGGAACATACGCACACTACGCCACTCTGCTTCAGCTACCTACTCCATCATACCAGGGTCATCCTACACTCCGAAGGTAAAACCTACGCTCTGATACCAACTTTGTCACGACCCAAAGTTCGGCCCATGACTGGCACTTAACCACGTAACGTCTACAGGCGTAACGCGACTAAGTAAGCCGAAACCCAGAAATCAAAATCAATAAAAGTATTGAGTGTTAAAACAATTAATAGAAACATTTGTTAAAACGTTTAGAAAACCTTAAGTAATTTAGTAAAATTCTTTAAAGTTCAAGTTATTATCTTAAAAATTTTGGCAGCATTTCCTTTGTAAAAACTAGCCCTGAAATCGGGTACAAGACAATATATGAATAAAGTGATATAGAATAAAAATAAAGCATCCCAAACAGGAGCAATCACGCCCAACGGCGGAAACAATCACCACAAATATAGTATACGACGCCGTAGCGAAGAAACGAACAGTACAAGTGAAAACAATTATCATAAAAGATGAAGCTGCATAAATAAAGTCGGCTCACAACGAGCTCGACACCAGAGTACAAAATAACATACATCGTCCTCACAACTGGTCTCTAAGTCAATACATGATAAGTAGATGGAGAATAACTAGATACAATGATGTATACAACTGGAAAATAAACAGATACCACACAAAACCCACCTATCAGCAAAGAGCTCGCATGCCAACTGCAATGGTATCTGTGTCAAAAGATGCAAGAAAGCAGCCTGCCGCGGCTACTCCGAGGGGCAACCAGCAAACACTGTGGCACAACGGGGTGAGTTGCCAACTCGTGAATAGTAGATAACATATAAAGGTAATTGCGAGTGTGCACGTGCTGCGATACTCTAACCTATACCAACAGATACATCTATATGATTAACTAGATGAGCAATAATCATGCAACGGTGCGATCTAGTAACATCTCTATATGATGAGCAGGGTATGCAATAGTCGTGCATAGCAAATGCAATCTAACAACATCTATATAGAGCGACCTGGTATGCAATAATCGTGCATAGTAAATGCAGTCTAAAAACATCTATATAGAGTGAGTAGGTATGCAATAATCGTGTAGGGTTCCTAGGCACACTAAAGAGGTTCCACAAGTGATCAACCATGCCAAAATCAAATTTTTAACATGTGCCAAGAAACCCTAAGCAAGATCGTTACTAGAGGTAAAGCGAAACTAAGATAGTTAACAACTTTAACTAAAAGTGAAAGTGACTACAACCTTTGTAGATCCGGTCCTCCACCTCTTTAGCTCCGTGATGACGTCCCTCCGCTGCGATCATCGGGATCCCGGACTCTAGCGATGGTTTTGTCGGAGAAATGATCAGGCTAGGTCGTTGACTTCGATGCCGAAGATGATCTACGTCGAGGCAACTCAAACTCAAGCTCCTTCTTCACTAAGTCATAAAACTTGTGAAGAAAACACCCTATACAACATGGCAAGTGGTAGAGGATAAAGAAATAGGAAGTGGGTTCACTTTGGATTTGGATTTGTCACTTGGATTCATCACTTGGAATTTTCTAGCAGTGGTTTTCTTCTCTTCATGAAGAAGAAGAAGAAATAAAAGAATAAAATGAATATTAACCAAATAGAAAATCAAGTGTTGCTTATCATTTAGCAACCATGGGTGAGTGTAACTAATGTAGAGAATAAACTAGGGTTTAGTTAAATGGTTAGGTTAAGGAATAAAAACAAAATGGTTAAAGGTTCATGAAACTTTAAGAATAAAACAAAGAAAGCCACCATATTTGTTTTTGCCAAAAGTAAATAAATAAAATAAATAAATAAGGCAAATGAAACCCTAACCATTAACTAAACATGGTGTATAGCATACACACACCCAAGTTTGAATGTATTATCAAACATGATACAATCAAGTGCACAAAAAATATATCACATATACTAATTGTGCACATCAAGTGAGAAAATCAATCTTAAGTGAACAAATATTAGTTAATGTAAAGTAATATATCAAATATATCATTATACATTAAATTATTAAATCAACACTTGATTTAATGATCCGGTCATACTGCATATAACCGACTAATATCAAGTGTATCAATGTATCGAATCAACACTTGATTCGGTAACCCGGCTATATCTCATATAACCGTCCAATGATACAGATTGCGAGAATAGAATACAGTATCACATACTGGTATTATTCTCGGTCCCGCACATATCTCATATGCGCTCCTATTTCGTTTCGCTTGAGCCAGGAAACCTCTGTGTAGGACTCTAAAGACCCGTCAATACGCCGGCAGTAGGTGATGATCATATCAAACACCCACAAGCCGCAAGCGGTCTGCTAAACGTAACGGCCACCCGGGTATTGAGCGATCATAAGATCCACGAGCAAGCCCGCTCACACTCTTGTGAATCCAACCAGTAACACTTACAGTACAGTCCGGTCTGTTCGTCTGATATGTCGCATATCTCGCCTAGGGGTGGTAAACGTCAGACCCCAGTATCTTGATAAGTCATGCCGATGTAAGGTCCATAACAAGCGTGAAACTACTGATAACTCTTACCAGTATATCACAGCAACCCTGGCCAGAGATTTCCAGTTATGGCCAGTCGAGAATAGCGCAACATCAACCCCCAATACCGGGAGAGACGAATCCCCTCCTATCGCTCATTGCCTCCATGTGAATCGGGACTGTACCCAAAAACCACCTATTTGCACGACTCAATAAAGCCGTGGTAGGGTGGAAATCAAAGCATAGTTGGAGACACACAAGACTCTATGACGATCTCGGGTCAACAGACTAAGCTGTACCAGTGTCACCAGAGAACTGCCATCTGACGTGAGGTATAATACCATCTGGGAGTTCTCGGCGAGTCCGTTCAGTGTACCCAGTCACCACTGAGCACCCGCATACCATCTCTGATGTCAAACACCAATGGATATGGGATCATCCATCGCCCATCACATAGGTCGAGAAGATATACGCTAGTCTACTCTGGAATATCGATGCCCCGTCTCGATATTCCCATGACTCGGAACATTGAAGGATGTACTCATAGACTACCTAGGCCCCACTAGTATGATCTACATCATAGTTCTGGAAGTCGAGTACACATCCTAAGGGCTTTATCAACATGTCACAGAGAGACAGAAAGTATACATGTTAAGATAAAGAGCAACCAGATAGCGTACTATCATGTCAAGCAAGAAAGTCCTACCTATATATGTCCCAGCATCCACTACAATATACATCCTATGTACAGTAATGGCCTCTAGGGCATACATATAACTAACAATCTCCCACTTGCACTAGGGCCATCTGTAGCAGTGGTTGCAGTATCTAATACTCAACCATCCCATAAAAGTCTCTCTTTGGGAATAGGCCTTTGTGAGTGGATCCGCCGTGTTGTCCTCTGAGTCTCCTCTCCTAACCTCGATCACCCTGGAGACCAACTATCTCCATGATCAGGTGATGCTCCCTCAGAATATGTCTAGGTCACTGATGGGACCAGGGTTCCTGGGACAAAGCCACACTTCCAATGTCATACAATGGTAGGAACCTAGTTCATCTCATGAACCAATATACACCCAAACTGCCTCTTTGGTAGTATCTTTGGTAGCAATGTTACCAGCCTTTATCGTCTAGTCTGCCACGGTATCTAGCTTGGAACTCTTCCAACATACCGTCCCTCCACTGAGGGTAAAGATAATGCTTGCGACTGACAATCAGTCGTCCTTATCACCCTGGAACTTTTCCAGTGATTCTCCCCAGGATCGATTGATACTATCTTACTACAGCTAGTGAGAATCCTAACATCCATTTAGATCTATCTCATAGACCTAAATCTTAGGATTTAGGAGGTATCAACTTTATCCGATTTGGAGAATCTATGTGATAAGAGGAGATTGACCCAGCGTAGCATAAGAAACTCATTTCCTATCAAGAGTATGTTGTCCACGTACAATACGAGGATGACAACCTTACTCTCTACTGCCGTTTTATATTTACAAGGTTCATCTACCATTTTGATGAAGTCAAACTCTTTGACTACCACATCAAAACAGATGTTCCAACTCCGCGGTGCCTGCTTTATTCTGTAAAGCAACTCACACACGTTTCCGCTGCTCCCACTGTTTACGAAGCCCTCTGGCTGTGTTCTTATAGACGTTCTCTTCTAAATCATTATTTAGAAAAGTAGTCGTGGCACCCAACCACCAGATATCGTAGTCATGGTATTTAGCAATGGCAAGTAGGATCTGGATGGACTTAAGCATAGTCCCGGAAAAGGTTTCATCATTATCCATGCCTGGTCGATGATGAAAACCTTTAACAAGTCTAGCTTTGAAAGTCTCAACTTTCTATCTACACCAAGTAATCTTCTCAAGATATACTTGCTCCTGATGGGAATTTAACCCTTCAGATATAGCAACCAAAATCCATACTTTGTTGGTGTACATGGATTCCCTCTCAGATCGCTAAGCATCCAGCCATTCTTACAGAGTCCCTACTCTCGATGGCCTGCTCGAAACTAGTTGGGTCATCATCTTATGATGTAATCCTCGCTCCCACTGTCATCGAAGAACCGAAGTATCTCACAGGTGGATGAGGAACCCTACCAGATCGGCGGAGAGGCTGAGGTTCGTCGGGGACTATTGAATCCTTTGGTTCTGTCAAATCATCAGCTGCGGTTTTGTATAGCTGGAACCTTTCCAGTTCTACAGAACTGACCTTGCCTCGATCTTGTCCGGATTTTGCTTTTGACATAGGCCGGACAATCCCAAATCTTAACTTACTTAAGAGATAGGTTCTTCCCATACCATATCTCATATGGAGTGGTAGGAACTGATTTGATTCGAACCCAACTCAATAGGTATGCAGCTTCTCAAGTGCATAACCCTCAAAAGGAAAAAGGTAACTCAGCAGTACTCACCATAGAGCACACCATATCATATATGGTGCTATTGCCCCGCCCTGATACACCATTGTGCTGTGGTGTATTCAGAGGAGTAATACTGAGAGAGAATCTCATTCTCCTTTAGAATAGTCCAAGAATTCCATGCATAAGTATTCTCCTCCCTGATCTCATCATAGGACATAATACTTATACCTTTATTTGGTTCTCTACTTCTATCTTATATTCTGTGAATATCTCAAAAGCTTCGGACTTGTGTTTCAACAGGAACATATGTCTGAATCTTAAGAGATCATCAGAGAATGTAATGAAGTACAAAGAACCGATCCTGGCATATGCAGACAGGGGACCTTACATACATCATCATGTATCAGTCCCAAGAGTTTACTAACTCTTTCTTGTAAGTGCACGGCGGCACCCCGGTCGTCAATCCGACGCCGGAATGCGGAAACGGTGAATAACTTTGATTTTGCGGACTTAGCAAATCGGTACCACCGCGCACTAAACACCCGGATCGTTACCATTAACAAGTCTAAGCTACTAGAAGATGGGTTAGAGATATACCGACGATCCAAGTCCTCCGGTCTTCATCTCCACTCCGATCTCCTCGCGGGATCTCCGTCCGTCTCCTCCTCGTCGCCGGAAGTGCACCACGTTGCCTACATCGTTTACGGGCTCCCACCTCAATGCCGAGGCAACTCGGGCACGAAGCCGGCTACTCGACGTGCCCAAGGTTCGTTGTAGAATATGTAGTGAGCTATTGTCTCTCTTGGGGTTGTGGAATTGCCATTTTGTGGAGGAAGAAGAACTTTTTGAGAGAGGGAAAAAAGTAGCATACCAAAAAGAATGAGAGTAACATTTTTCTCTCCGAATGAAATGAATCCCTTGCCATCTCTAAGGAATGGCCGCCCCCCCCCCACCCACCAAGTGTGATTTGAGAGAGAAAGTCCAAGGGGAGGGTAAATCAACAAGCTATAAAAGAAAGTGTGGAGTTATCATGTGAAGAAATGATAGCAACAAATCCAACACTCCACACAACCATCAACAACAACCATGATGCTAACAAAGTCAAGCCATCATGATAAGGAAAGTCAAGCAAGCATGAACATAAGAAAAGTCAAGGGATGGGCTCCATCATGAAACCATCATGATACAAATATAAGCAAATACCCCCTCCACAAATACTTATTTGCAACAATGCAAATAAGCCCTCCTCCACCAATCTTCGGCCAATGAACGGAACAATGGAAATTGGCCGAAACGAAAGGCAAACTGGCAACTCCAGAAAACTGGTCCCGTAATAAATTACGGGAAAACCCCGATACTGTGCATACACACCCGCATCTGTATTTCGACCGAAATACAAAATGCAATGAGACAAAATCTCCACTGTACTATACTAGAATCCGGCTTATACCAAAACCGGCTAGTAATATCTGTTCGATCCTGATCCGTGCAATACCGCACGTATCTGATCGAACCCTGCCATATAACCATACGGCCAATAGTACAAACTGTCTGATCCTGATCCGTGCAATACCGTACGTATCTGATCGGACCTTGCCATATCTCCATACGGCCTCTACAACCTTTCGCCCGAAAGCTGAGTAACTGAAAGTGTGGTGGACTCTAAAGACTCGTCAATACTATGGCTGTGGATTTAACCACTAGCACGTCAGAGGTATAAGCCAATACGTGACGGGCCACCAGCAATTGACCAAAAGGGACGTCGATGAGGAAGCTCACCCCGACACCCAACTGAGCCTGTCAGTGACAATATCCATGCAGTCCGGTCCGTTCGTCTATGAGCATCGCATGGCGGGCCTAGGGGGTTGGTAAAAGTCAGACCCCCAAAAGCGGTACAAGTCGTGTCGGAGTGTAGCCCAGAACACCCTGAGATACTACTGGAATACCTACCAGTAAATCTCCTTGCCTCGGCCGAGGGCTTCGTGTAATGGCTCTCCTAGACACAGCACGACCTCACCCCCAATACCGGGAGAGACGAACCCCTGAAGATACGCTCACTGCCTCCATGTGGCTCGGGACTGTACCCAACTAAAACCTGTTTGCACGACTCCTTTGAGCCGTGGTAGGGTAGTAATCAAAGTACAGTGGGAACTCACACAAGACAAATGACGATCCCCAGGTCGATGAACTAACCTGCACACATGTCACCAAGGAACTGCCATCTGACGTCTGGTATATGACCAACTGGCATGTTCCCGGCGAGTCCTGTCCAGTGTACTCATAACCCAATGAGCACCTGTATACATCTTAGGTGATCCAACTGACACCAGTGGCTTATGAGACCGGCCACCGCCCCTCGTCGGGGTCTCGACTGTATACACTAGTCTACAATGGAGTATCGATGCCCTGTCTCGAAACTCACACGACTAGGGACCATTTCAGGATATGCTTATAGACCCCAGCTCCCACTTATATGATCGCCCTCATACTGCTGGTGGTCAAGCAAGAATCCTAGGGGCTCTATCAACGTGTAATAGCGACGTGTCAGGTCACCTAAAACAGTACACGATGATAAAGGTAAACCAGATAGCATACTATCATCTCGAGTAAGACTGTCCTACCGGGATAGGTCCTCCATCAATCATTGCAATCACGTACCTGTGATCCAATAATTGACTCTGAGGGCATTATCTCCAACAATCTCCCACTTGCACTCAAGGCTAATTATTGCGATGTCGCATACTCACAGCCCGTGTGATACCGAACACCCAACTCCTCTACTAGTCAGTCTCACAAAGCTCGTTTGCGAAACTATTGCGTTCGAGGAATAGCCTCAGTTAGTGGATCCGCCTTGATGTCTCTTTCTACGTCTCTCTATATCTCAAGTTCGCGGAGAAACCCATCTCCCGAAATGAGCAATACCTGTCTTAGAATGTGTCTGGATGTCTGATGGGACATAGCTCATAAATGAACTCCAAATCCAAACTTCTTAGACTGTATCGTCAACTGAACTTAATCAGTATCCTGCGCCATGCCTCCCTCAGTATTGCCTTGGACCACCTGTCCAAGATACTGCCCCTCGTCAGAGGGAAAAACTATAGCTCTGACAACCTCCTTGTCGTCCATGTCACCTTGGAAGCCTGGAATGATAACTGTCTCCTGAATGAGGCTGTCGTTATCATATCCCTAGAACATCCACTTATGTTCTAAAACTGCTTCCGACTGCTTCTCCATGATTGGATCAATGTCAACTTATTGCATCTAGTGCAAGAACAACATCTGGTGTGGTACTTGACATCTCATGATTGACTCAATTGCCTGAGCAAGTGATCTGCCAATCATGCACGTCCCTCTCCCCTTTAGTCTGTAAGACACCTTTAGAGAGGGTGACTCCATCGCCTGCAGGTATACTACCATGCCAGGAGTCGTCCATTCTAAATACTCTTAGAATGCTGTCAAAGTACCCTGATTGGGAAACCACCCAAATCTAGATCTAAAACCATAGATCTAGTAACCAGTATGTCTGATATAATGTCCAAATCCCATATGGAGAAAACAATGTGTGACGACCAAAGGATAACCGATTGTAGTATAGGAGTTTCACTTCCTACTCTGTGTATGTCATCCAAATACCAGGATATCACACCCTACTACCTTCTCAACAGATCCATCTCCTATTCTGATGAAGTCAAACCCATGACTGTCACGTCAGAAATAGATGATCTATCTCCGCTACATCTGCTTTAGTCTATAAATAGACATAAGCCACCTGTCCACCAATGCTTCCGCTGCTCCCACTGACTATGACAACCCTCTGGCAGAGTCATATACACGTACACTTCTGAAGCGAGTTCAGAACGACTCTATACTCATCCTCCTGCCGGGTCTCGTAACCTGGAACAACAGCAATGGCAATTGTGGGTAAACAAGAACTTCCCTGTCACCGTCCTTGAGGCTACCGTAGTACCTCTCGGGTGCCTGAAGTTACCCACCTTATCTGCGGAGTGGCCAATGGAATGTCAATCCAGATTGAATCTTAAGGTTCCTTATCAAATCTTCAGTAATCGTTTGTGGTTCTGGAATCACTTCCAGTTCTACCATACTCCCACTACTGTTTTATGAAAAAATCCATTTTTAATAAAACTGTGGCGAGTCTAGAACAATATCGCTATTGTTCATCCAGATGGTAGAAAGTCAACCCTCGTCATAGCCTGGGTCAACCCACAAACAGCCATTACAGAAACGTGCCTTGAGTTGTCCAGTGTCTGGTTTTAATCATAAGCCGGACAACTCCCCGTACCTTAACATCGTTAAGATATGAACTGTTCTATATCCAATATAGAACCAGAGGCACTGATTTAATTGAACCAGATTCAAATCATGCAGCTGTCTCCAGTGCATGTCAACTAAATGGAAGGAGGCCGATCAGCGTTACTCAACTTAGGAATGCTTCCAATTATGAGTAACCTGAAAGAGAAACAAGTTCTCTTAGTCACTACTACCAACCGAATACCATACACAAGTATCTACATCTTCGATCTCTTTGAAGAATCCCGATACTTGCTACACCTGGTTCTCTACTCTATTCAAATACCTATAACTTCTCAAAATTCGGACCCTGTGTTTCCACGAAACACCTGTCTAAAAACTAGAGAAGTTATAAGTAAACCGAATATAGTACGAGGACCAACCCCTCTGTCCTTATGGACCCTGGACAACATACAATACTCTGTATAAGTCCCTTGAGTCTGATAACTCATTCACTGTGTGTCGTAGGTTGAAAACTGTACTTATGGTTAAGAAGAATTACACCGCTGTTTAATGCTCCTTTCCTAACCATCCACTGATATAGGTAAATGTCGTAGACATAATTTCAGAAAGGTATATCTCACTCTATGAAAATAGACGTACAGATATATCAATTTGAAATTGGTGCATAAAAGCGGATATTCAAAACCAAATATTTGCCGACCGGCAAACAACCCAGGTGATTTCCTCAAATATCACCGATTACAACGAATCCCGATATAATGAGGATGATCACCCAATTCCCAATAACCTACTCCCACTCATCATCTGTAAAACCATACAGATGTGAGAATCATACTTGGTAAATACATACCCTGGAGTAAGTATCTAATCGGGAAATCAGTTTTCTTTTAACATTACACAGTGAAACTGAAACATCGAAATGTTTCGTAGGGGTATTCTGGTATTCCTAGTAATGCCTCTTCCATTATCCAGATTCACAACTATAACCGTGTAATTCCTTGCCACCTCTCCAAATCCCTTCATATGTCTTTAGTCATTACCTTCTGCACACCCCTTTAGGCCAAATGGTTTTCTTCCTTCCCTACCGTTCGGCACCAGCCTATGGTTTGGAAGAAGACTATCCAATAAGCATAATGGGTGTACTGTCCTAATCCTAGGAACACTCGCAATGCGAGAGAAGGTGAAGATAAAAGACACCTGAATAAATCTTATTCCTATTTCTCCTGAACCAGAATCCATCCCCGAACTGGAACAAGTTCCTTTCGAGTTCGTATATAACCATACGATGGAGTATCCAATAAACTGTGGATCTTCGTAGTGATACGGAGTGTCCTGGAGAAATACAAAGGTGATTTAGGATTGGCGAAGAGATACTTGGTTTGGTCGTGAATATCTGTTGCAATTTACTTTGCCCTCTTACTAATCCCTTACTTTGTCTTAACTCAATACCTTCTGTACACCATCGTTAGGCTAATTGGTTTTCTTCATTCCCTACCGGTTGGCACCAGCCTATGGTTTGGAAGAAGACAATCCAATTTGCGTAATAGGCGTACTACCCCTAAACCAAGGAGTACTCGTAACCTGAGAGAGGGTAAAAGGAAAAGACAACTGAATAATCCTATCTGTTTTCTCCAGAACGGGAAACCATCCTCGAATAAATTCTTTCGAGTTCGTATCTAACCATACGATGGTTTTGTCCAATGGAAGTGGACGTTCGTAGTAATACGAGGTGTCCTGGAGAAAAGGGTAAAAGTAGGAGTGGCAATGAGGTTTGCAACTCTGACAATCCAAAAGCCAGTGTTTAAGAAAGTTCGGTCAACTTGGTCTCTGAGTCAAAGTCTTAGGGTCGGGTCAATGGTCGCTGCCAAAGAGAGAGAGAAAAGAAACACTCAGCGTGCACTCTAACCTAGATCAGAATGGTTACCAATTTATCTAATCTGGAAACCTCCCACTGTACCTCAAATTCTCCTCCAAACCTGAAAGAAGAATTAGTCGGGGTCACCCGAGGAGTATACCAACTCATCAGTGGGAATCGGGATCCAACTATTATCGCATGATAACGTGACGGAATCCGCTCACGGTATCACACTCCAGAAGGTATGCGCATATCTGGCAAGTTTCAGTTCTTTTGAAACTCCCGATGTGATTTCTGCCCCATGCTCTTATGACCTTGGCGTGAGGTCAAAATATCATAAGTCACATGTCAAGTTCTACCCATCATTATCCAGGTTAATTTGAATCCACCCGTACATACCCTTGACGTAGGCCAAAATAGTAGTACGACTGTCCCAAACCAACGCATCTATCTATGCAACAGATAAATACCCGGCAGCTACCAATCACTATGCCTTGGCGTGAGGTCAAAATACATAGCTTGAATACTACCGAATATTTAACTGAAATGATGGAGGGCTACGAATGGTTTCTGGCGAAAACCTTTAACGTAAAGAACTTGATATCGTCGAAGGAACGGATAGCTTTTAAAAATACAGTGACGAAAACCGTTGCTAAAGAGGTCACTCCCGGTGAAGGGATCTCGGCTCTTTCCCCGTAGAATGGGGTGCAGGATATTCCAAATGAATACCGCGATGCAAAGCAAAAGTAATCGGCTATAGTGAAGTTAATGCCCTGACGCAAACTTTTTGTCCAAGGGGTCACTCCCGGTGAAGGGATCTCGGCCCTTGCCTCGTCGACTGAGGAGCAGGATATTCCAACTGAATATCACGATGCAAAACAAAAGTGAACGTCCTTGCAATAACAGCTTTTTGAAAAGTGTTCCAACAACATCAGATTAGGTTTGTTTTTAACTTGCATTGATCCGAATCAATGCAGTCCCATCAATTGATCACACCAAAAAGAACGAAAATATACTGACGTACGTATATGCCATCCGCATTCGCCACTGGGTCCCGTCATTACCCGTTAGGTTAGCTAACTAACGACAGAGCGGGGACTGGACTAGCGCGGATGTAAAACATATACAACATCTACTAATATATATACCAATATATTATATTTCGCTCAAGGCGTGAAAGAAATGCAACATCACAGAAAATGTACAGCATCACAGAAACAATACAGATATCTGGGATCCCCGGGTTTCACAGAGCCGCTGAAACCCGACGTTCCCCTGGTCGTGTGGATAGCCTGTGCAATGAAATCCTAGACCCCTACGGGCGCGGCAAGTCACCCGCCAAAACCTGAAGCGAGGCAGCCCCCTTCAGCACCGTGAATGGACCACCCGGCACTCCACGGAATCCGGTAACTTGGGCACCCCTCCTGGGTCAACCTGTACCCCCTACGAGTGCGGCGAATAGCCCTGCCAATCCTAGAGTGAAGCCCCCTCCGTCTCAATGCCATGAGATGCGGGCCTGTTGCCCTCTAGAACCTGGCTATCCGTGCACCCCGCCGCGGGGTAATCCTAGTACAGAAAGTAAAATATACATACACCGGGTACATCGACCGCAACCAGGTCGTGTCCCAAAATAATAATACAAACAGGCAGTGACGGCAGTCCACATGTCGGACGCTCGCCCCGCAATATCAAATGTACATAATACCACCACAACTGTACTAGCATTGCAACCAGGCTATCCCCACGACCGATCCGCAACATCACAGCATAAACATAGAACATCAACGTGAAAATCACGTTCGCAAATCCGTCTAACCGGGCTATAGCAGTTAGACAGGATTTACCGATCGAGTGACATTCACGGTCGCAGATATAATGTAAATACTGTGAAAAATGTGTTTAAAATATCCGATCGATCAAAAATTAACAAGTGGGCCCTCAATCAAAACTGTAGAACTCACAGAAATCCTGGGCCCAATTTTAATATTCCAAAACCCAAATTTTAAGCCCAAAAGGCCTCTGAAAAAATTTGGTGAAGTGATGTGAATAGTGCGCGGCGGAAGGGCCGCGGGAATGGGGTTTGCGCGGCGCTTCCGCGCTCCCACTGTGGAGTTACTTCGTCAAATTTTTACAGAACTCTTAGATTTTCCAGTACATCAATATTTTACAACCTGAAAACTTTTTCGAGACCAAAAATTTTCAACAGAAACTGATTCGAACTAAAATGCAGTTTTGGAACATTCGATCGATCGAAACAGAAAAACACATTACACCAAGCTAGACTATGTTAATGGCGAGGCTCTGATACCACTGTAAGTGCACGGCGGCACCCCGGTCGTCAATCCGACGCCGGAATGCGGAAACGGTGAATAACTTTGATTTTGCGGACTTAGCAAATCGGTACCACCGCGCACTAAACACCCGGATCGTTACCATTAACAAGTCTAAGCTACTAGAAGATGGGTTAGAGATATACCGACGATCCAAGTCCTCCGGTCTTCATCTCCACTCCGATCTCCTCGCGGGATCTCCGTCCGTCTCCTCCTCGTCGCCGGAAGTGCACCACGTTGCCTACATCGTTTACGGGCTCCCACCTCAATGCCGAGGCAACTCGGGTACGAAGCCGGCTACTCGACGTGCCCAAGGTTCGTTGTAGAATATGTAGTGAGCTATTGTCTCTCTTGGGGTTGTGGAATTGCCATTTTGTGGAGGAAGAAGAACTTTTTGAGAGAGGGAAAAAAGTAGCATACCAAAAAGAATGAGAGTAACATTTTTCTCTCCGAATGAAATGAATCCCTTGCCATCTCTAAGGAATGGCCGGCCCCCCCCCCACCCACCAAGTGTGATTTGAGAGAGAAAGTCCAAGGGGAGGGTAAATCAACAAGCTAGAAAAGAAAGTGTGGAGTTATCATGTGAAGAAATGATAGCAACAAATCCAACACTCCACACAACCATCAACAACAACCATGATGCTAACAAAGTCAAGCCATCATGATAAGGAAAGTCAAGCAAGCATGAACATAAGAAAAGTCAAGGGATGGGCTCCATCATGAAACCATCATGATACAAATATAAGCAAATACCCCCTCCACAAATACTTATTTGCAACAATGCAAATAAGCCCTCCTCCACCAATCTTCGGCCAATGAACGGAACAATGGAAATTGGCCGAAACGAAAGGCAAACTGGCAACTCCAGAAAACTGGTCCCGTAATAAATTACGGGAAAACCCCGATACTGTGCATACACACCCGCATCTGTATTTCGACCGAAATACAAAATGCAATGAGACAAAATCTCCACTGTACTATACTAGAATCCGGCTTAAACCAAAACCGGCTAGTAATATCTGTTCGATCCTGATCCGTGCAATACCGCACGTATCTGATCGAACCCTGCCATATAACCATACGGCCAATAGTACAAACTGTCTGATCCTGATCCGTGCAATACCGTACGTATCTGATCGGACCTTGCCATATCTCCATACGGCCTCTACAACCTTTCGCCCGAAAGCTGAGTAACTGAAAGTGTGGTGGACTCTAAAGACTCGTCAATACTATGGCTGTGGATTTAACCACTAGCACGTCAGAGGTATAAGCCAATACGTGACGGGCCACCAGCAATTGACCAAAAGGGACGTCGATGAGGAAGCTCACCCCGACACCCAACTGAGCCTGTCAGTGACAATATCCGTGCAGTCCGGTCCGTTCGTCTATGAGCATCGCATGGCGGGCCTAGGGGGTTGGTAAAAGTCAGACCCCCAAAAGCGGTACAAGTCGTGTCGGAGTGTAGCCCAGAACACCCTGAGATACTACTGGAATACCTACCAGTAAATCTCCTTGCCTCGACCGAGGGCTTCGTGTAATGGCTCTCCTAGACACAGCACGACCTCACCCCCAATACCGGGAGAGACGAACCCCTGAAGATACGCTCACTGCCTCCATGTGGCTCGGGACTGTACCCAACTAAAACCTGTTTGCACGACTCCTTTGAGCCGTGGTAGGGTAGTAATCAAAGTACAGTGGGAACTCACACAAGACAAATGACGATCCCCAGGTCGATGAACTAACCTGCACACATGTCACCAGGGAACTGCCATCTGACGTCTGGTATATGACCAACTGGCATGTTCCCGGCGAGTCCTGTCCAGTGTACTCATAACCCAATGAGCACCTGTATACATCTTAGGTGATCCAACTGACACCAGTGGCTTGTGAGACCGGCCACCGCCCCTCGTCGGGGTCTCGACTGTATACACTAGTCTACAATGGAGTATCGATGCCCTGTCTCGAAACTCACACGACTAGGGACCATTTCAGGATATGCTTATAGACCCCAGCTCCCACTTATATGATCGCCCTCATACTGCTGGTGGTCAAGCAAGAATCCTAGGGGCTCTATCAACGTGTAATAGCGACGTGTCAGGTCACCTAAAACAGTACACGATGATAAAGGTAAACCAGATAGCATACTATCATCTCGAGTAAGACTGTCCTACCGGGATAGGTCCTCTATCAATCATTGCAATCACGTACCTGTGATCCAATAATTGACTCTGAGGGCATTATCTATCAATCATTGCAATCATTTCAGATAAGTACTAGTTAGTATTCGTGCTACGTTTGTTGACTATGTTAAGGCGTAGTGTGCGGTAGCTGACCAGTATTTATCTGCTTATACATATGATGCAGATTGGATTAGGGTAGTCGTGCGACTTTGTCGACTATGTTAAGGGTCGTGCGGGTGGGTTTAATTCAATCAGGAAATGACGGGTTGAACTTGACTAGCACTTGTGATTTGTTGACTATGTTAAGGTCATATAGATGCTAGGGGCAAAATATTATCGGGAATTTCAAGTGTTGAAATTTGCAATGAGATTGCATACCTTCTATGAGATAGTTGGATCCCGATACCCACTGCGAGTAAGAGTTACTCCTGGGAGAGTTTTACACATTGCAATTAGCTGATCAAGTAGGTGTCTAGAAAGGTGTCAACGGGGTTACGCCTCTGTGAAAATGAGGTTTACATTAATTAGGTTCGTGCGAAAGCACGGGGGACCTCCCTCAAAGTACCGACACTGGCCTGGCTGAAAGATTGGCGAACTTGTAATGTGTAATTAATCCCGGCTAGTCTTTCCTTTTAGGGTTTGGAGGAAGATTTGATAAAAAGCAGTGGGAGCCATCCTGATTAGATAAGATAATAACCAATCTGATCTTGCACGAGCATACGCTAAAGTGTTTTCTTCTCTCTCTCTCCAGGTAGCGACCATTTCATGCCCTAATGAAGATAATAATATGGATGTATTGACCGAACCCGCATGTTATACTGTGCTGGGGAACGTTGGTTCTGTTCTTTCCTATAAGAGTTATAGGAATGAACAGGATATAGGGGAATGCCAGGATTCCCATGCCACCCGAATGAAGAAAGTACATGTTGATGCATTTTCTTCGGGTGTGTACGTTACTGAAAACTGTTTCTCTATTTGCTCTACGTCCTGGGTATTGGATACCGGGTCGGGATCCCATATATGTAATCAGTTACATGGGCTAAGGAAAGGTAGAGAACTTGGAGAAGGTGATAAAGACATTAGAGTTGGAAATGGTGCAATTGTTGCAGCTAAAACTGTCGGGGAATATGACCTTGTATTACCAACTGGTAATACATTGGTTCTGAACGAATGCTATTACATGCCGAACCTGATATGCAACATTATATTGGTTTCTTTATTAAGTAAAGAGGGATATAATTTTGTATTACAGGATAATGTTATGAACATTTTCCGTAACCAAAAGTTGGTTGGATCAGGCACGTTATGCAATGGCATTTATGTTCTAAATCAATCAACAGTTCTGAGCATAACAAACACACACAAGAGGAAGAGTTCTGAACTCAACGAATCCTTCTTGTGGCATTGTAGACTGGGTCACATCAATGTGACACGACTGGCTAAGTTGCATAAGGATGGATATTTGAAACCTTTCGAATTTTCATCTTATGACACTTGCCAGTCATGTCTCAAAGGTAAGATGACCAAAACTCCGTTTACGGGACACGGAGAAAGAGTTACCGAACTCTTGGGACTGATACATAGTGATGTATGCGGTCCCATGTCTACACATGCAAGGGATGGTTCTTCGTACTTCATTACATTCACTGACGATCTCTCTAGATTCGGATATGTGTTCTTGATGAAACACAAATCAGAAGCTTTTGAGAAATTTAGAGAATATAAACAAGAAGTCGAGAACCAAACCGGAAAAAGTATTAAAATCCTTCGATCTGATCGAGGAGGTGAATACTTGAGCAAAGAATTCCTGGACTTCCTAAAAGAGAATGGGATTCTCTCTCAGCTGACTCCTCCATATACACCACAGCATAACAGTGTATCTGAACGGAAGAACCGCACCCTATTAGATATGGTGCGCTCTATGATGAGCACAGCTGAGTTACCTATTTCCTTCTGGGGTTATGCGCTGGAGACAGCAGCATACCTATTGAATCAAGTTCCATCTAAATCTGTACCTACCACACCATATGAGATATGGAGTGGGAAGAGACCATATTTTAAACGAGTTAAGATATGGGGTTGTCCGGCCTATGTCAAAAGGCAAAATCCAGACAAACTCGAGGCACGGTCAGTTCTTTGCAAGTTTGTGGGATATCCTAAGAATTCTCAAGGATATTTTTTCTACCATGCTGAAGAACAAAAAGTGTTTGTTTCTCAATATGCCACCTTTTTAGAAAAGGAATTGCTTGAAAAAGAAATTAGTGGCAAAGTGGTAGAGCTGGAAGAAATTCCAGATACACAAACTATAACTGAAGATTTAGTGGAACCAGAGGATTCGATAGTACCCGACGAACCCCAGCCTCTCCGCCGATCTAGTAGGGTTTCTCGTCCACCTGAGAGATACTACGGTTTTCTCATTGATGGTGGAAGCGAGGATTGCATCATGGAAGATGATGACCCGACTAGTTTCGAGCAGGCCATCACGAGTGGTGACTCAGAGAAATGGCTGGATGCTATGCAGTCCGAGATGGAATCCATGTACACCAACAAAGTATGGACTTTGGACGTTGCTCCTGAAGGGGTAAAACCCATTGGGAGCAAGTGGATCTTCAAGAAGAAACTTGGTGTAGATGGGAAAGTGGAGACTTTCAAAGCTAGACTTGTAGCAAAGGGTTTTCGTCAAAGACCAGGTGTGGACTATGACGAGACCTTTTCTCCAGTGGCTATGCTTAAATCCATCCGGATCATGCTTGCCATCGCTGCATATCATGATTACGAAATCTGGCAAATGGATGTTAAGACAGCCTTTCTAAATGGTGAATTAGAAGAGTGCGTGTACATGACTCAGCCAGAGGGATTCGTAGACAGTGGGAGCAGCGGGAAGGTGTGCAAGCTGCTTAAATCCATTTATGGATTAAAGCAAGCATCGCGGAGTTGGAACATCTGCTTTGACGTCGTTATCAAAGAGTTTGATTTCGTCAAAAATCCAGATGAACCTTGTATCTACAGGAAGGTGGCAGAGAGTAAGGTTGTCTTCCTCGTATTGTACGTGGACGACATACTCTTGATAGGAAATGATATTCCTATGCTGCAATCGGTCAAGCTCTTCTTATCACAAAGATTCTCAAAAAAAGATCTTGGTGATGCTTCCTGCATATTGGGAATTAGGATCTATAGAGATAGATCCAAACGGATTTTGGGATTGTCCCAATCGAGGTACATTGACACCGTACTAAAGAGGTTTAGTATGGAAGAATCCAAGCGTGGGAACTTGCCCGCGATCTCTGGAGTCACTCTCTCCAAAGAGATGTCTCCCAAGACTGATTTGGAGAGAGCACGCATGCGAGGGATACCCTATACTTCGGCAGTAGGCTCTATCATGTATGCGATGCTGTGTACCAGACCCGATGTAGCATACTCACTAAGTGTAGTGAGCAGGTATCAAGCCGATCCTGGAGAGAGTCACTGGACAGCTGTGAAGAGCATTCTCAAGTACTTACGAAGGACTAGAGATATGTTCTTCGTGTATGGTAACGGGGAGCTCCAAGTGGAGTCCTTTACCGATTCGAGCTTCTAGAGTGATAAGTACGACTCTAAGTCGCAGTCGGGCTTTGTCTTTACCCTTTACGGAGGGGCGGTTAGCTGGAAGAGTTCTAAGCAGGAAACCGTGGCAGACTCGACGATGGAGGCTGAATACATCGCTGCCAACGATGCTGCCAAAGAGGCTGTCTGGATCAAGAATTTCATTACTGAACTTGGTGTGGTTCCATCCATTGAGCATCCAATACCTTTGTATTGCGATAACAATGGAGCGGTGGATTTGGCCAAGGAACCCAGGTCCCATCAGCGATCCAGGCATATTCTGAGGCGGTATCACCTGATCCGGGAGATAGTTGATCGCCGGGAGATCGAGGTCAGGAGAGTTGACACGAAGAACAACACGGCGGATCCACTCACGAAGGCCATTCCCCAGATACAGTTTGAGAGACTCTTCGGGATGCTCGGTATGCGATACTACAGCAGCTGGCCCTAGTGCAAGTGGGAGATTGTTAGTTGTATGTATGCCCTAGAGGCCAGTATTTTACAGATGTTGTATATTATATTGGATGCTTGGACATATATAGAGATGACTTTCTTGCTCGACATGATATTATGCTATCTGGTTGCTCTTTATCTTAACATGTACACTTGTCTCTTTATACTGTCTTATAGTTACATGTTGGTAAAGCCCTTAGGATGTGTACTTGACTACCTGGACTATGATGCAGATCATACTAGTGGGGACATGGTAGTCCATAAGTACATCCTTCAAGGTCCCTAGTCGTGGGTGTATCGAGACGGGGCATCGATATACCAGAGTAGACTAGCGTATACGCTTCTCGACCCATGAGATGGGCGATGGATGATCCCATATCCATTGGTGTTTGACATCAGAGATGGTGTACGGGTGCTCAGTGGAGACTGGGTACACTGGACGGACTCGCCGAGAACTCCCAGATGGTATTATACCTCACGTCAGATGGCAGTTCTCAGGTGACACTTGTACAGGTTAGTCTGTAGACCCGAGATCGTCATAGAGTCTTGTGTGATTCCCACTGTGCTTTGATCTCCACCTTACCACGTCCATGAGGGCATGCAAAACGGTGGTCTTTGGGTACAGTCCCGAGTCACATGGAGGCAATGAGCGATAGGAGGGGTTTCGTCTCTCCCGGTATTGGGGGTTGATGTTGCGCTGTGCTCGATTGGCCGTAACAGGGAAGTCCCTGGCCAGGGCTGATCAGAGATTTGCTGGTAAGTGTTACCAGTAGTTTCTCGGCCCGTTATGAGCCTCGCATCGGCATGACTTATCGGTTGTTGGGGTCTGACGTTTACCACCCCTAGACTTGATATGCGACGTATCAGACGAACAGACCGGACTGTACGGTAAGTGTTACTGGTTGGATTCACAGGAGTGTGAGCGGGATAGCTCGTCGATCTTCTGATCGCTCAATACCCGGATGGCCGTTACGTTTAGAAGACCGCTTGCGGCTTGTGGGTGTTTGATATGATCATCATCTGCTACCGGTGTATTGACGAGTCTTTAGAGTCCTACACAGAGGTTTCCTGGCTCAAGCGAAACGAAATAGGAGCGCATATGAGATATGTGCAGGACCGAGAATAATGCGTGTATGTGATACCGCATTTCATTCTCGCGATATATGTTTCGATTGGTTATATTCGATATGACCTAGTTATCGAATCATTTATTCGATAAATCGATACATTGAATTCTAGTCGGTTATGTGCGACATGACCGGATCATTGAATCAAATGTTGATTTAATGATTTAATGCATAATTATATATTTGATATATTACTTTGCATTAGCTAGTATTGGTTCACTTTATATGGATTTTCTCACTTGATGTGCATGATGTATATGTGATATACTTTTGTGCACTTGTTTGTATCATGTTTGATGATGCATGTTTAAATGGTTAAGTGTAAAGAATAAAACCATGGTTAAGTAGATAATTAGGGTTTTGTTTTACTCTCTCATTTATTTATCCATTCTTATTTATTTAAATAATTTTATGAAAACAAAATGGTTTTCCTTTTTGTCATGAAGCTTGATGAAGCTTCATGAAGGTTTGACTCAAAGACCATTTTGTCTTCATGCTAAACCCTAACTATTCCCACTTACCATGGTTTGCTCTCTACACTTAACCTTAGTTATATTATGATAAGTATTAATTTTATTTCATGATTGAAAAAGACTTATCATAATTCTAGCTCATCTTCTTCTTCATCTTCAAGTTTGAAACCTTGAGGCCATTAATGGCAACTTGAGCTTGAGAGTGAGAAATCCAATTCTAAAGAGAACCCACCTCCTATTTCTTCATCCTCTACCTCTTGCCAAGTAGTAGAGTGTGTCTTCTTCACAAGTTTCATCACTTTGTGAAGTGGGAGCTTGATCTAGCGATGCCTCGACGTAGATCATCTTCGGCATCGTCATCGATGACCAAGCCCGTTCATTCTCCGATGAAGCCGACGCTAGAGCCCGGGGTTCGACTTGGACAGCGAGGAGACTTCGTTGCGGAGCCGTGGAGGTGGATATCCGGATCTACAAAGGTTGTAATTTCCGTATCCTAGTAGTTAAGTGTTAACTAGTTTATCTTTTCGCCTAGATTTCTAGCAACGATCCGTTAACTAGGGTTTCCCGGCACCATTTTTTTGTAAAATGGCATGGTTGATGCCTTGTGAGACCTCTACTGTGTGCCTAGGAACCCTACACGCTCCTATTTTGTTTCGCTTAAGCCAGGAAACCTCTGTGTAGGACTCTAAAGACTCGTCAATACGCCGGCAGTTGGTGATGATCATATCAAACACCCACAAGCCGCAAGCGGTCTGCTAAACGTAACGGCCACCCGGGTATTGAGCGATCAGAAGATCAACGAGCAAGCCCGCTCACACTCATGTGAATCCAACCAGTAACACTTACCGTACAGTCCGGTCTGTTCGTCTGATATGTCGCATATCTCGCCTATGAGTGGTAAACGTCAGACCCCAGTAGCTTGATAAGTCATGCCGATGTAAGGTCCATAACAAGCGTGAAACTACTGATAACTCTTACCAGTATATCACAGCAACCCTGGCCAGAGATTTCCAGTTATGGCCAGTCGAGCATAGCGCAACATCAACCCCCAATACCGGGAGAGACGAATCCCCTCCTATCGCTCATTGCCTCCATGTGAATCGGGACTGTACCCAAAAACCACCTATTTGCACGACTCAATAAAGCCGTGGTAGGGTGGAAATCAAAGCATAGTGGGAGACACACAAGACTCTATGACGATCTCGGGTCAACAGACTAAGCTGTACCAGTGTCACCAGAGAACTGCCATCTGACATGAGGTATAATACCATCTGGGAGTTCTCGGTGAGTCCGTTCAGTGTACCCAGTCACCACTGAGCACCCGCATACCATCTCTGATGTTAAACACCAATGGATATGGGATCATCCATCGCCCATCACATGGGTCGAGAAGATATACGTTAGTCTACTCTGGAATATCGATGCCCCGTCTCGATATTCCCACGACTAGGAACATTGAAGGATGTACTCATGGAATACGTAGGACCCACTAGTATGATCTACATCATAGTCCTGGAAGTCGAGTACGCATCCTAAGGTCTTTATCAACATGTAACAGAGAGACAGAAAGTATACATGTTAAGATAAAGAGCAACCAGATAGCGTACTATCATGTCGAGCAAGAAAGTCCTACCTATATATGTCCCAGTATCCACTATAATATACATCCTATGTACAGTAATGGCCTCTAGGGCATACATATAACTAACAAATCGTGCATAGCAAATGCAGTCTAACAACATCTATATAGAGTGAGCAGGTATGCAATAATCGTGCATAGAAAATGCAGTCTAGCAGGCACTACAGATACAGGATGAGATGCAAAGTACTGAATGCTGAGCATGGGAATAAATAACATCTACACGGAATGTCAACGTAGAAATAATCGGTGTCCATCAATACACCCAAATCCCAGTAAAACTCAGGCGCCGTCATCCTCATCGGCCCTCAAATCCTGTAAATCTCATAGAATCGTGAGTGCCAAACATCGGCACTCGAAATATCATAAAATCGTCGTGTCTAGCATCGATACGCAAATCCTCAAGTATCGGGCTCCGTCGGTCGGATCGGCCACGGGCTCCGTCTGCGGAATCGGCCCTCGGCCCCGGCAGTACGTGTCGTCCTGTATCCATCTATCGACTCTGGTCGGTATCCTCCGGATAACCGCCTTGTCCAACAAATCACCGGTAGGTAGTGGTCCGTCTGTTAGGCTCACCGTCTACTGCACAACGATCCGTTCTCGCCCCGGGGTACCATACCGGGTCCACCATATACCCGCAATCGGTCTCGTCCAGCTCCTCGATTCGGGTTCACATATCACACATCTCAGAACCGAGAAAACGCATGGTGGACGCACTGAAATATCATTTTAAGGGAAACCGGGTTTTTAAAATAGTGCGTATTTTCTTAAAATAATACCCCGGTTCCCAAATCCAGAAATCACATAAATCCAAACTCAATGCGTAAATCCATGCAATGTGTCGTATGACATTAAGAGTAAAAAAGGGACACCGCTCTTTTTAAAAGAATCCAGTTTTGAAAATATCTCATGCGGTCCCTATTTTCATGAAATCAAATCAATATCATCCATGTATGTGACATATGTATGTATCTTGGTATGGATGTGCAAATGGATATATAAGCGAATATGAGTGTAGCACTAGTATGAATATACAGTGTGCATTTGCGCAGGTATGAAAATATCAATATAGGTGTGCACTAGTATGAATATACAGTGTGCATGTGTGCAGGTATGAAAATATCAGTATATGTGTGCACTGGTATAAATATACAGTGTGCTTGTGCGCAGGTATGAAAATATCAATATATGAGTGCACTGGTATGAATATACAGTGTGCATGTGCGCAGGTATGAAAATATCAATATATGTGTGCACTGGTATGAATATACAGTATGCATGTGCGTAGGTATGAAAATATCAATATATGTGTATGCCAAAATGCGACAAGTCATGACAATCATCATTGATGCGGCAATCAAACGATATGTAATTCGTAGCAATCCTATAGTGCAAGTGTCATGGCAATCACTAACGGTGTGAGTGTAACATACAATTAGTGCTCGTGCAGCTTTAACCGTTAGTAACAGTGCAGTGTTCTATATCTTCCATTTCTATATGCAATAAGGGAGGTATGCTACGCTAATGCACATGAACATCTACGACTAAATATCCTATCACACCCTGAAGTTTAACACCATACGGACGATTTCCCCGTAGATGTTAAATCTACTCACCTGGTCGCATGCTACACGTAGCCGACCACTTGCTTCCCTTTCTTTGCGGCCTCCGAAGTACCCTCCTGCGAACCTGGAATTTACACAAGGAATCCATATATATAAGCAAAATTCTACAAAACGCGATATCGGAAACAAACGGGAAACTCGCGTCGCGAACCAAACGCACGTGTGAAAGATACGCTGAAACGTGTGTATACGCGTCTAAAACTATCCCGACACGTCGCGACACGCTGGATCACAGAACCCACTCACGTATCGCGCGTATCGCGTAAACAAAACATACTTGAAAAACGATATATTGTCCTAGAGTTTGATTCAGGTGAGATATTACAAAATTGCACATGCCAAAACACTACAATATGTAGCTGACTACCCTAGCCAAGACCCCAGAATCCAATTCCCCCATCTGGCCGCGAATTGCGGCCAGAACGATTAAATTGGAGACCACACAGTGGAGGTAAGGGTTCGTGCTTGGTGTGTGTGGTCTATACCTAGTGTACATGCTCCAGTTTGCTCAGATTTTCTCTAAAGGAGCCGGGCCACAAGCAGATCACAGAAAGCTAAAATTTCACTTAAAAATGATATATTTTGCACAAAAAGAAACCCTATGGTATTTTGCTGAAATCTGGGGTTTACCTAGGTTTAAGTGGCCCTAACAACACTTAACTAAGCTAGTCTAACCATTAAAATCATCGCTTAACCAAAAGTCCACACTAATCACCATAATTAGCACAAAAACTCACTTTTTATACTAATCGAAGCTATTTCTACACAAGTTAGCATGCTTGGGAGTTAGGCTCAGAAATTATACCTCACTCTTGACCCTAGGAAGCAGGAGGAAGGAGAAGAGGAAAAGAAGAGCTGCTGCAGTTGCTGGAGCTGCTGCTGGTGCTGCTGAAGCTGTTGCTGTTGCTCACTGCTGCTGCTGCTGCCTGGTTGCTGCTGCTGCTTGTGCTGATGTTGCTGCTGCTGCTGGGGCTGTTGCTGTTGCTGAAGGAGTGTGTGTGTGTATGAGTGAGAGAATGAGAGAAGTTATAAAAAATGAGAGGAAAAGAAATGATAGCTCAAAGTGTCAACCCCTCTCCCTCTCTCTTCATTAAATGCAAGCATGCCACTTGCCATGATGGCCACTCTCTCTCTCTCCCCCTCCAAGTCAACCAAATTCAAATCATTTTCCCTTTTCATAAAAAAAAACACACACTTAATTAAAATCCAATAACTTAATTAATATCCAATAACTTAATTCAATTTAAAATTAGCTTAAGGAAAAATGGTTAGTTCATCATGGTCTAACCCCTTATTAACCCTAGTTTACATGCACATGTGTGTGCAAGCCTAGGAAAATTCTAATAAAATATTCATTAAATTTGATAAAATATTTGAAAATCAATTTGGTAAAATTTTTATTAAAAACCTTATATTAAAATATAATTAGCTATTAAACACATCTTAAGGTGTTATTAGCACATATACCCGACTAATATCAAATGTTACAACTTATTGAATCAACACTTGATCCGATAACCCGGCTATATCACATATACCCGTCCGATATCACATATCGCGAGAATACAATCCGGTATCACATACTCGTATCAATCTCGGTCCCGCACATATCACATATGTGCTCCTACTCCGTTTCGCATGAACCAGGAAACCTCTGTGTAGGACTCTAAAGACTCGTCAATACGCCAGCAATAGGTGATGATCATATCAAACACCCACAAGCCGCAAGCGGTCTGCTAAACGTAACGGCCACCCGGGTATTGAGCGATCATAAGAACAACAAGTAAGCCGGCTCATACTCCTGCGAATCCAATTAGTAACACTACCGTACAGTCCGGTCTCTTCGTCTGATATGTCGCATATCATAACCTGGGGTGGTATTGTAAGGCTACGGCAGCGCCCGGCCGTCTATCCGAGGCCAAATGCGGAACAAAAACTTTTTAAACTGGCGCTATCGTAACCCTAAAACCCGGATCGTGCCTTTAACCGTAAACTAGTAAACTGTAAAAGAGTTTGGAGAGATTATACCAATCGATCCGTGTCCTTCGGTCTTCAATCTCTGCGCCAAGCTCCTCGCGGCAGCCCCAACGAAGTTCGCTCTCCGTTCTCGCTCGTCGAAGTGGCTCCACATCAAAGATTCTTTATACGGGATCCCGCTTCAAACCGAAGCAACTCGGACATAAGGTTTGCCAAAAGAGATTACCAAGGTGAAGTAGAGATAGTGTGTGATTACTTTTTCGCAAGACACTCTAGGATTCTCAACACATGAGAGGGATAGAGTGGAGGTTGAAGATGATGCCCATGGATGGAACTTGTGAGCCTAAGAAAAAAGCTAGTTAGCAAAACAAGAAAAAGAAATGAGATAGCTCAAGTAATGTGATGGCTACCCCAATATTTTCATGTGAGTATTTAGATATAACGTAGTGTGAAAATGAGCCCCACACACACAACAAAAATCTCTACAATCACACACCTACATAAATATCTAAGGCTCACACAAAAATATCTTAGCCATGACAAAAATGAGTCATGCGAAGAATGAGTCACAATTTCCATTATTAACATTTAAACTAAAATGTTAAATCCACAAAAATAAAATGGCATCAACTAAAGAAATATTGTAATGAATTACAAGATTACCCGTCATCCGTATATACATACCCGCATCCGTATTCCGACTGAATACGAATACTACGAGACGAAAGTAATCCTACAATCTAATACTAGGATCTGGCTTAAACCAAAGCACACTAGTATGATCCGTCCGATCATGATCCGTGCACGAGTGCACGTATATGATCGAACCCTGCCATAAAACCATACGGCCTCTACAACGTTTCGCCCGAACTTGGGAAACTTTCTTTGGGGGACTCTAAAGACTCATCAATACGCTGACAGTGAGTTTAACCGCAAGCACGTCAGTAGCACTAGCTGTACGTAACGGCTGCCCAGGTATTGAGCAAAAGGGAGGCCGATGAGCGAACTCATCCTGAAACCCTACTGAGCCTGCCACTGACAATATCCGTACAGTCCAGTCCATTCGTCTATGAGTATCGCATATCGGTCCTAGGGGGCTGGTAAACGTCAGACCCCCAATAGCGTTATAAGTCGTGTTGGAGTGTAGCCCAGAACACCCTGAGAAACTACTGGAATACCTACCAGTAAATTTCGCTTGCCCTGGCCAGGGACTTTGTGTAATTTCTCTCCAGACATAGCGCGATCTCAGTCCCAATACCGGGAGAGACGAATCCCCTGCCGATCCGCTCACTGGCTCCATGTGGCTCGGGACTGTACCCAACTAAAACTTGTTTGCACGACTCCTTTGAGCCATGGTAGGGTAGTAATCAAAGCACAGTGGGAACTCACACAAGACAAATGGCGATCTCAGGTCGATAGACTAACATGTACACATGTCACCAGGGAACTGCTATCTGACGATAGGTATAGTACCAACTAGCATGTTCCCAGCGAGTCCGTCCGGTGTACTCATAACCCAATGAGCACCTGTATACTATCTTAGGTGAACCAACTGACACCAGTGGCTTATGAGACCGGCTGTCGCCCCTCGTAGGGGTCTCGATCCGTATACACTAGTCTACTCTCGGAGTATCGATGCCCAGTCTCGAAACTCCCATGACTAGGGACACTTTAAGGATGTGCTAATAGACTACCCAACCCTCACTTATATGATCACCATCATACTACTGGTAGTCAAGCAAGAATCCTTTAGGCTCTATCAACGTGTAATAGTGATCTGTAATGTCACCTAAAGCATGTACACAATGATAAAGACAAACCAGATAGCATATTATCATCTCGAGTAAGACTGTCCTACCAGTATAGGTCCCCCCTCAATCATTGCAATCACGTGCCTGTGATCCAATAATTGACTTTTAGGGAACTATAGCCAACAATCTCCCACTTGCACTTAAGGTTAATTATTGCGATGTCGCATACTCACAGCCCGTGTGATACCGAACACCCAACTCCTCAACCAATCAGTCTCACAAAGCTTGTTGTGAAACTATTGTGTTCGAGAAATAGCCTCAGTGAGTGCATCCACCCTGATGTTTCTTTCTATGACTCTCTTTATCTCAAGTTCACGGAGAAAGCCATCTCCCGAATTGAGTAATACCTATCTTAGAATATGTCTGGATATCTGATGGGACCTAGTTCACAAATGAACTCTAAATCTAGTTTAAATCTAAAACTGTATCGTCAACTGAATTTAATCAGTATCCAGCACCATCCTCCCTCAGTATCCACTTGGACCACCTGTCCAAACGACTGCCCCTCGTCAAAGGGAAAACTATAACTCTGACAGTCACTCTATCATCCAGGTCACCTTGGAAGCCTGGAATGATAACTGTCGCCCAAAGGAGGATGTCATTATCAAATCCCTAGAACATCCACTTATGTTCTAAAACTGCTTCCGAACGTTTCTCCAGGATTGGATTAATATCAACTTATTACAGCTAGTGCAAAAACAACATCTGGTGTGGTAATTGACATCCCATGATCAACTCAATTGCCTAAGCAAGTGATATGCCAATCATGCACATCCCTCTCCCCTTTAGTCTGTAAGGCACCTTTAAAGAGGGTGACTCCATCTCCTGCAGGTAGACTACTATGCTAGGAGTCATCCATTCTAAAACACCTTTAGAATACTGTCTAAATACCCAGATTGGGACACTACCCAAATCTAGATCTAAAACCATAGATCTAGTAACCAGAATGCCTGATATTATATCCATAACCTATATGGAGAAACTACTGTTTGACAACCACAATATAACCGATCGTAGTATAGGAATTTCACTTCCTATTATGTGTATGTCATCCAAATATCACGACATCATACCCTACCACCTTCTTAACAGATCCATCTCCTATTCTGATGAAGTCAAAGCCCATAGCTTTCACATCAAAAATAGATGATCTATATCCGCTATATTTGCTTTAGTATATAAATAGAGACAAGCTACTTGTCCACTATACTTTCGCTGCTCCCCCTGACTACGACAACCCTCTGGCAGAGTCATAAACACGTGCACTTCTAAAGCTAGTTTAGAACGACGCTATACTCATCCTCCTTCCGGGTCTCATAGTCTGGAACAGCAGTAATGGCAAGTCTGGGTAAACAAGAACCTCCCTGTCACCGTCCTTGAGGATATCGGAGTACCACTCGGGTGCCTGAGGTTACCCACCATATCTGCGGAGTGGCTAATGGAATGTCAAACCCGATAGAAACTTTAGGTCCTATTAAATTTTCAGTAATCGTTTGCGGTTCTAGAATCACTTCCAGTTCTACCATACTCCCACTACTGTTTTCTGAAAAAGTCCATTTTACTAAAACTGTTGCGAGTCAAGAACAATATCACTATTGATCTTCCAGATGGTAGAAAGTTAACCCTCGTCATAGCCCGGGTTAACCCACAAACAGCCATTACAGAAACGTGCCTTGAATTATCCAGAGTCTAGTTTTAAGCATAAGCCGGACAACTCCATATACCTTAACATCGTTAATATATGATCCATTCTATATACAATATAGAAACAGAGACACTGATTTAATTGTAACCAGATTCAAATCTTGCAGCTGTTTCCAGTGCATATCAACTAAATTGAGAGAGGCCGATCAGCATTACTCAACTTAGTAGTGCATCCAGATATGAGTAACCTGAAAGAGAAACAAATTTCTCAAAACCATTACTATCAACTGAATACCTCACACAAGTATCTACATCTTCGATCACCTTGAAGAATCCCGATATTTGCGACACGTGGTTCTCTACTTTATTCTTGTACCTATAACTTCTGAAAACTCGGACCTTGTATTTTTATGAAACACGTGTCTAAAACTTTAGAAGTCACAAGTAAACATAATATAGTATGAAGACCAAACCCTCTGTCCTAATGGACACTGGACACCATACAATACTTTGTATAAGTCGCCTGAGTTGAATAACTCAAACCCTGTGCGTTGTAGGTTGAAAATTGTACTATGATTTTGAAGAATTACACCGCTGTTTAATGCTCCTTACCTAACCATCAACTGATATAGGTAAATGCCATGGAAATAATTTCAAAAAGATATATCTCACTTTATAAAATAAACATACAGATATATCAATTTCAAATTGGTGCATAACAACGGATATTCAAAACCAAATATTTGCCGTCCGGCAAAAACCCAGGTGATTTCCTCAAATATCACCAATTACAACGAATTCCGATATAATGAAGATGATAACCTAATTCCCAATAACTTACTCCCACTCATGTAAAACCATACAGATGTGAGAATCAAACCTGGTAAATACATACCCTGGAGTATGGATCTAATTGGGAAATCAGTTTTCAATTAACAACGCATAGTGAAACTGAAACATGAAAATGTTTCGAAGGGGTATCCGGGTATTCTTAGTAATGCCTCTTCGATTATCAGATTCACAACTGTAACCGTATATTTCTTTGCCATCTCTCCAAATCCCTTTATTTGTCTTTAGTCATTACCTTATGTACAACCCCTTTGGCTAAATGGTTTTCTTCCTTCCCTACCGTTCGGCACCAGCCTATGGTTTGGAAGAAAACTATCCAATAAGCGTAATAGGTGTACTCTCCTAATCCTAGGAGTACTCGCAACCTGAGAGATGGTAAAGATAAAAGACTACTGAATAAACCTTATTCTATTTCTCCTGAACCAGAATCCATCTCCGAACTGGAACAAGTTCCTTCGAGTTCGTATATAACCATACGATGGATTATCCAATAAATTGTGGATCTTTGTAGGGATACGAGGTGTTCTGGAGAAATACAAAGGTGAAGTAGGAGTGGCGATGAAATACGTGGTTTGGTCGTGAATGATAGCAGTCGCAATTTACTTTTCCCTCTTTCAAATCCCTTTATTCGTCTTTACTTATTATCTTCTGTACACCACACTTAGGCTAATTGGTTTTCTTCTTTTCCTACCTTTCTTCACCTGCCAATGGTTTGGAAGAAGACTATCCCATAAGTGTAATAGGTGTACCCTCTCCTAATCTTACGAGCCCTCACAACCTGAGAGAAGGTAAAGGAAAAAGAAAACCGAATAATCCTATTCAATCTCTCCAGAACCAGAATCCATCCTCGAATCTGGAACAAGTTCCTTCGAGTTCGTATGTAACTATACGATGGATTTATCCAATCGAAATGGATGTTCGTAGTGATACATGGTGTTCTGGAGAAATGCAAAGGGTAGAAGAAGGAGTGGCAATGATGTATGTGTGAGTGCACGGCGGCGCCCCGGCCGTCAATCCGACGGCCAAATGCGGAAGCGGTGATAAACTTTAATTTTTCTTGAACTGGCAAACCGCCACGCACTAATACCCGGATCGAACCATTAATTAGTCCTAGCTAACTACAAGATGAGGAAGAGAGATATACCGACTGATCCGAGTCCTCCGGTCTTCTCGTCGTCGTCCCGATGTCCTGCGGAAGCTCCGGTCTCCACCTCGTCGCCGGAAGTGCACCACATCGCCTACTTCTTTTACGGGCTCCCACCTCAATGCCGAGGCAACTCGGGCACGAAGCTAGCTAGTCGACGTGCCCAAGATTTGCTGTAGAATGTAGTGTGGATTACTATGTCTCATTTGGGGTTTATGGAGATGCCATTTTGGTGGAGGGATGATATAAGAACAATGTGGAGGAACTTTGGGGATTTTGGGAACATGAAATGAACAAAACCCCACACCCCAAAAATTGGGCAGCCCCCTCCCATATGGCCGGCCATGCATGTAAGAAAGAATGAGATAGTGGAGAGAGTGTATCAAAAATGGGAGCCATTCTCATATCATATCAAGGAGAGAGAGAGGAATGGTTATCATATGAACCTATGATAACAAGGCAAAACCAACACTCAACTAACAACCATCTCTCATCATCAACAATCATGTCCATAAAAGTCATTCCATCATGACAAGAAGTCAAGTCAAAAGGTCAAGGTATGGAGCAACCATGATGAAGTAAAAAAGCCAAGTGATCATGACATGGCAATATGCAAAAGACCCCCTCCAAAAATGCCTATTTGCAACAATGCAAATAAGCCCTCCTCCACCAATCTTCGGCCAATGAACGATACAAAGGAAATTGGCCGAAACGGAAAGCAAACTGGCAACTCCAGAAAACTGGTCCCGTAATAAATTACAGGAAAACCCCGATACTGTGCATACACACCCGCATTTGTATTCCGACCGAAATACAAATGCAATGAGACAAATCTACACTGTACTATACTAGGATCCGGCTTAAACCAAAGCCGGCCAGTAATATCCGTTCGATCCTGATCCGTGCAATACCGCACGTATCTGATCGAACCCTGCCATATATCCATACGGCCTATAGTACAAACTGTCCGATCCTGATCCGTGCAATACCGCACGTATCTGATCGGACCTTGCCATATCTCCATACGGCCTCTACAACTTTTCGCCCGAAAGCTGAGTAACTGAATGTGGGGGACTCTAAAGACTCGTCAACACCTTGGTTGTGGATTTAACCCCTAGCACGTCAGAGGTTTAAGCCAATACGTAACGGGCTACCAGGTATTGACTAAAAGGGACGTCTGTGAGCGAACTCAGCCTGACTACCCTACTGAGCCTGTCAGTGACAATATCCGTACAGTCCAGTCCGTTCGTCTATGAGTATCGCATGGCGGGCCTAGGGGGTCGGTAAAAGTCAAACCCCCAAAAGCGGTACAAGTCGTGTCGGAGTGTAGCCCAGAACACCCTGAGATACTACTGGAATACCTACCAGTAAATCTCCTTGCCTCGGCCGAGGGCTTCGTGTAATGGCTCTCCTAGACACAGCACGACCTCACCCCCAATACCGGGAGAGACGAACCCCTGAAGATACGCTCACTGCCTCCATGTGGCTCGGGACTGTACCCAACTAAAACCTGTTTGCACGACTCCTTTGAGCCGTGGTATGGTAGTAATCAAAGTACAGTGGGAACTCACACAAGACAAATGACAATCCCCAGGTCGATGAACTAACCTGCACACATGTCACCAGGGAACTGCCATCTGACGTCTGGTATATGACCAACTAGCATGTTCCCGGCGAGTCATGTCCGGTGTACTCGTAACCCAATGAGCACCTGTATACATCTTAGGTGAACGAACTGACACCAGTGGCTTGTGAGACCGGCCACCGCCCCTCGTCGATTGTTAGTGTATATGCCCTAGAGGCCATTACTGTATCATACTAGCATGTATATTACTTGATGGAAGCTTGGGATATTCACAGTTGTACAGACAATCTTGCTCAATATAGTAGTATGCTACTTGGTTTGTCTCTGCTTTAATGTGTACATGTGTGTTTATTTATTATATCACCTATACGCATTAGTAGAGCCCTTAGGATCTTTGCTTGATTACCGGCGTTGTGATGGAGATCACACTCGTGGGGGCTGGGTAATCTACAAGCACATCCTTATACACGTCCCTAGTCGTGGGAGTACCGAGATAGGGCATCGATACTCCGGAGTAGACTAGCGTATGCGCTTCTCATCCCAGCACGGGAGACGGTCTGTCCCACAGCCGTCGGTACGTCGTACTTGAGATAGTATGCGGGTGCTCGTTAGGTTACGAGTACACTGAACAGGACTCATCGGGAACTGATGGTTGGTATTATACCTATCGTCAGTTATCAGTTCCCAGGTGACATGAGTACAGCTTAGTCCGCTGACTTGACACTGTCACTTCGCCTCGAGTGTGTTCCCACTGTTCTTTGATTACTACCCTACCACGGCTCTACTGAGTCGTGCAAACAGGTAGTAGTTGGGAGCAGTCCCGAAGCACTTGTAGGCAGTGACGGTTAGACAGGATTCGTCTCTCCTGGTATTGGGGGTTGACATCGCGCTGTATCTAGGAGAGCCATTACACGAGTAGTCCCTGGCCAGGGCAAGCGAGATATACTGGTAGGTTCCAGTGTTATCTCAGGGTGTTCTGGGCTTCACTCCGACACGACTTGTACCGCTATTAGGGGTCTGACGCTTGCCGCCCCTCTAGGCCCGACATGCGATGTATCAGACGAACAGACCTGACTGTACGGAGATTGTCACATACAGACTCAGTAGGAGTTCGGATGGGTTTACCTCATCGGCCTTCTTATCGACATCTACCTGGGGACCGTTACGTACAGCTAGTGCCGCTTGCGGTCTGTGGTTAAACCCACTGCCAGCGTAGTGTCGAGTCTTTAGAGTCCCACACAGAGAGTTTCCCTGCACTGAGCGAAACGTGTAGAGGCCGTATGGTTTTACGGCAGGACTGCGATCACTTACGTACACTTGTGTGCGTGTGGTGTTCGGGCAGGCAATACTTGTGGGCTTTGGTTTAAGCCGGATCCTAGTATTGCATGGATGGATTTGTTTTGTCTTCTGCACATCCGCATTCTACGGAATACGGATGCAGGTGTGTATGCACAGTTTTCTAGAGCGATGAAGGAGGAGGTGCCTCATTAGGGTTTTGGCAGTTGGTTCGGCCAAAACCACTATGTGGCAGGCTCATTAGGGTTTTGACAGTTGATTCGGTCAAAACCATTTTGAGGCCGACTCATTAGGGTTTCGACAGTTCGTTTGGTCAAAACCATTATGAGCCGGGGACATTATTTACTAATCCTTTCATTGATAATTTTGTTATGGCTAATTACATTGACCATTTGACCATCTTGACTTTGTTGACCATTTGACCAAAGTTGACTTGGATCTTCTTAGAAGTTCTAAAGTATTCTTTGGTTTTCTTTTTCTTTTGTTATGATAATGGTCATGTCATTTGTAGCCATCACCTTTATCTTGATGGGATTAGTAATCATGATGTTTATGCATTATTGTAACCATGGTTAGCTTTTCTCTTGGTTAAGCTTTTCATTTTGATTATTCTCATTCTCTCTCTTGAAATGAGAAGCTCCATGGTTGCTAGAAAATCTCCTTCTTCTTCCTCCTCTTGTTTTGATCTTTTGATCTCATGTGTTGAGAGATAAAGATTTCACAAAGACAAAGCCATCCCTTCATCACTTCTACACATCCTAGGGCTTTTAGATTAGCTATCTCCTTGCCCTAGTTACCTCGGCTTGAGGTGGAGCTCGGTGTACATCTCTCGGGTGGATCGTCTTCGACTCAAGGAGGCCGCGGAGGTGACCGAAGTCCGGATCAACTATTGAGCAAGCAAAGAGAAGAACAACAAGAAGAGAAGAACAACAAAGAAGAAGGACAACAAGAAGAGAAGGAGTTCAAGTTGAGGTATAACCACTTTGCCGAGTAGTTAACTCTTCTTTGCAAGTATGCTAGTTTAGTTTAGCAAAGATCCGGCTTTTACGGTCCACGTTACAAAGTTTAGAAAAATTTTGATTTACCGTTTCCGCAACCCCGAAAGTATCGGGAGAGGTAACGTGGACCTAACAGTGGTATCAGAGCCTAACTAAACTTAAACTAGCTTAGTAGTGAAGTGTAACGAAGTTCGGAACCAAAAAAATCCAAAAACCAAACTTTTACAAAATCCTAGTTTCTGTTAAAATTTTTTCAGGTCAAAACAAGATTTGTTATACATGTAAATTCGGCTCAGGGTTTTGTGTGAACACCCAAGAAAAACGATGCACTGATTCATTCAAAACGCCGCGGATCCGCGGCCTCAGCTATACAAGTCGCAGCGGATCCGCCGCCCTTTGTTGTCCTCTCGTGATCGTTTTTCGTGCAGTGCGTCTCTGTGTTGGTTTTGGGATTTTTAAGATATATTATATGTGCCCAGATTTTCCAGAACAGAAATTTACTTTTGGGGTCCTATAATTCCGTATTTTTTCTGAACTTCACTACACTTGGACTATATTGGTTATATCTGTGATGTTTGAATGTATTGAACGTCGGCTAATCGCTATATGTCGATTAGTCGGGGTTATACATCTCTGTGATCTGTGTTTGATATTGGAATGTGTATATGAATGTGTTGGACTGTCGCGGGTGAATAGCCGGGGTGGATGTGAGATGAGCTTTTGTTTTTCTTTCATTCATTTGTAAATGTAAATTGATGTAATATTATTATTTGTTTGGCCGCACAACCGGGTCGGGGTTGTAGCCGTCATTGTATAATTCTTTTTACTGTTTTTTGCTCCTAGGATAGACCCATGGAGGGGTGCACAAACTGCCGGGTACTTGGCGGACAGTTTGCCGCACCCGTAGGGGTCTTGGGTGGGGTATTTGGCTATTCACCGCGACCGTGTAATCCGCTTTTCGTTGCAGGCTCGAAAGGATTGCGGATTGCTAGTATATCCAATGTATTCATCTGTGATCTGTAATGTCTATCATTGCTTTCTATTTAGGCGTTGCTTATGTTTTACAGCCGCGCTAGCCCAGCCCCCGCTCTGTCGTTAGTTAAGTAACCTAACGGGTGATGACGGGGCCCCGTGGCGAATGCATATGGCATAAGCGTACGTCATATTTTGGTTGTTTTCTGCAATGGTAGGTTTAAAATGATGGGACGCATTAAAAGTACTAATGCAAGAATATCACGCATTAAAAGAACTAATGCAAGAAAATAAACCTAAAAGACGTTGTTGGAACAATTTTTCAAAAAGCTGTTATTGCAAGGACGTTCATTTTTGTTTTGCATAGCGGTATTCGGTTGTGAATGCCCAGCACCTCAGTCGACGAGGCAAAGGCCGAGATCCCTTCAACGGGTGTGACCCCTTGGACAAAAGTTTGCGTCAGGGTAATAACTTCACTATAGTCGATTATTCTTGCTTTGCATCGAGGTATTCAATTTGGAATATCCTGCACCTCATTCGACGAGGAAAGAGCCGAGATCCCTTCACAGGGAGTGACCTCTTTAGAAAAAAGTTTTCGCCACTATATTTTAAAAAAAAGGTGTATCACGTTCCTTCAACAATATCAAGTTCATTACGTTAACGGGTTTTCGCCAAAACCCAGTCGTAGCCCTCCGTCGTTTCGGATTAATATTGCTTAGTATTCGTGCTACGTATTTCGTGCTCAGCCGAGGCGTAGTGAACGGTAGCTATGTAATATTTTTCCGTAGGATACAAAGTGATTGGTTAGGACAGTCGTGCGGTCATTTTGGCTCAGTCAAGGACTCGTACGGGCGGGTCTAATGCAGTCAAGATAATGACGGGTTGAACTTGACTAGGATCTTTTGATATGTTGGCTCAGTCAAGGTCACTTGGATCCTAGGGGCAAAAACCATATCGGGAGTTTCAAAAGAACTGAAACTTGCAGATTTAGCATACCTTCTGGAGTGTGGTGACTAGAGTGGATTCCATCTAGGTTATCACACAATGACAGTTGGATCCCGATCCCACTGATGAGTTGGTTTACTCTCGGGAGATTATTTCACTTAACGATCAATGCTATAAACCTAGTAGGTGTCTAGAAAGGTGTTAGCGGGGTTACGCCCCCAGGGAAAAGAGGTTCTTTAATTAAGGAACTTCGCGAAAGCGTTGGAAAACCTCCCTCGAAGTACCGACACTAGCCTGGCTGAAAGGTTAAGCAAGTATTGTGACGTGAATTAAAACCTGGCTAGTTCTTCTTTTAAAAAGGTTTTAAGAAGAATTTGAGGAAATAGTGGGAGACATCCTGGTTAGATAAATTAATAAACCAATCTAATCTTGCAAGAGCATACGCTGAGTGTTTCTTTTCTCTCTCTCCAGGAAGCAACCTTTTCACGCCCTAATCAAGATAATAAAATGTATCGCTTGACCGATCCGAATTCTTATTCGGGACTGGGGAATGTTGGTTCAGCTCTAACTTGTGACAACAGTCATGAGTATGTCAATGGGAAAGAGGAAAGTATGGATTTCCAGGATACCCAGTTGAATAAGAAGCATGGTTTTGCATCTACTTCAGGTGTTCTTGTAATTGAGAACTGTTTTACGGTCAGTCCTACCTCTTGGGTACTTGATACCGGATCAGGATCTCATATCTGTAATTTATTGCAAGGACTGAGAAAAAGTAGGAAAGTTGCACCGGGTGATATGTCGCTCAGAGTAGCGAACGGAGCACAAGTTAATGCGGCAGCCGTCGGTGAATATCACCTAGTATTGCCTAATGGCAAGACTATGATTTTGAACGATTGCTACTATGTACCCTCCATGGTTTGCAACATCATATCAGTTTCTTTACTCGATAAAGATGGATATAACTTTGTTCTTGAAAAGAATATCATGAACATTTACCTTCATAAGGTACTGGTTGCAGAGGGTACACTGTGTAATGGTATCTACGTTCTAAATCAGAATACAGTTCTCAATATACAAAACACACGCAAGAGGAAGAATTCAGACACGAATGAATCCTACTTGTGGCATTGTAGACTTGGTCATATCGGAGAGAAAAGACTGAGTAAGTTGCATAAAGATGGACTCTTGAATACGTTCGAGTTTTCATCTTATGAAACTTGTCAGTCCTGTCTCAAAGGGAAGATGACCAAATCTCCGTTCACCGGACATGGAGAAAGGGCAGCAGAGCTCTTGGGACTCATACACAGTGATGTATGCGGTTCGATGTCTATACATGCAAGGGGTGGGTTCTCGTACTTCATCACATTCACTGACGATCTCTCTAGGTTCGGATATGTGTATCTGATGAAACACAAATCTGAAGCTTTTGAGAAATTCAAGGAATTCAGAAACGAAGTAGAGAACCAGACAGGCAAAAGTATCAAGATCCTCCGGTATGACAGGGGAGGGGAGTACTTAAGCACGGAGTTCCTAGACTACTTAAAAGAGAATGGTATTCTCTCTCAGCTTACTCCTCCTTATACACCACAGCACAACGGTGTATCGGAGAGGAGGAATCGTACCCTTCTGGATATGGTTCGCTCCATGATGAGTAATGCCGAGTTGCCTCTTTCATTTTGGGGACATGCGCTGTTGACAGCTGCATATCTATTGAACGATATTCCGTCTAAATCTGTGCCTAAGACACCGTTCGAGATATGGAATGGTAAGAAGCCGTATCTTAAAGGCATTAAGATATGGGGTTTTCCGGCCTATGTAAAAGTACAAAATCCGGACAAACTTAGGGCACGTTCAGTTCTATGTAAATTTGTGGGATATCCTAAGAACTCCGCAGGATATCTGTTCTACCACACCGAGGAACAGAAGGTGTTTGTATCTCGCCACGCCACCTTTTTAGAGTGGCAATTTCTTGCAAAAGAAACAAGTGGGAGTTCGGTAGAACTGGAAGAAATTCAGCGACCACAAAATGAAACTGAAAACTTGACAGAACCTCAGAATTCAATAACCCCAGAAGAACCTCAGCCACTCTGCAGATCTGGTAGGATTTCTCATCCGCCCGAGAGATACTACGGTTTTCTCATAGACGGGGATCGAGAGGATTGCATCTTGGAAGAAGATGACCCTACCAGTTTCAGGCAGGCCATTATCAGTATGGACTCTGATAAGTGGCAGGAAGCAATGCAATCCGAAATGGAGTCCATGTACGCCAATAAAGTGTGGACCTTGGATATTGCTCCACCTGGGGTAAAACCCGTTGGATGCAAATGGATCTACAAAAGGAAACTTGGTGTAGATGGGCAGGTGGAAACCTATAAAGCTAGACTCGTTGCAAAAGGTTTTCGTCAAAGACCTGGTTTGGACTATGACGAGACTTTTTCTCCGGTGGCTATGCTCAAATCCATTCGGATCCTACTTGCCATTGCTGCCTTCCATGACTATGAAATCTGGCAGATGGATGTTAAGACGGCTTTCCTAAACGGTTGTTTTGAAGAGTGCGTTTACATGGATCAACCAGAAGGTTTCGTAGACAGTGGGAGCAGCGGAAAAGTGTGCAAGTTGCTTAAATCCATTTATGGATTAAAGCAGGCATCGCGGAGCTGGAACATCTGTTTTGATGAGGCAATCAAGGAATTTGATTTCATCAAGAACGAAGATGAACCCTGTGTATATAAGAAGATTGTAGGACGAACTGTCGTATTCCTAGTCTTGTACGTGGACGACATACTTTTGATAGGAAATGACATTCCTATGCTACAATCGGTCAAGCTATTTTTGTCACAAAGGTTCTCCATGAAGGACCTGGGTGATGCCTCGTACATTCTGGGAATCAAGATCTATAGAGATAGATCCAAGAGACTATTGGGACTTTCGCAGTCCAGGTACATAGAGACCGTACGAAAGAGATTTAGTATGGAGGGTTCTAAGCGCGGTAACATACCCGCATTGCACGGAATTACCCTCTCCAAGAAGATGTCTCCTAAGACTGACGAGGAGAGGGTTCGCATGAGCACTATACCCTACGCTTCGGCGGTAGGATCTATAATGTATGTGATGCTATGTACAAGACCAGATGTAGCTTACGCGTTGAGCGCGGTAAGCCGGTATCAGTCAGACCCAGGGGAGGACCACTGGACAGCAGTGAAGAACATTCTCAAGTACCTGAGAAGGACTAAGGAGATGTTCCTGGTTTACGGTAATGGAGATCTCAGGGTCGAGTCCTTTACCGATTCAAGCTTCCAGAGTGACAAAGATGACAGCAAGTCCGTCTCGGGTTTTGTGTTTACCCTCAACGGAGGGGCGGTATGTTGGAGGAGTTCCAAGCAGGAAACCGTCGCAGACTCGACGATGGAGGCTGAATACATTGCTGCAAGCGATGCCGCAAAAGAGGCAGTCTGGATGAAGAAGTTCATTAGTGAACTTCAGGTGGTTTCGTCCATTGTTGACCCAATACCTTTGTATTGCGATAACAATGGGGCTATAGCTTTAGCGAAGGAACCAAAGTCCCATCAGAAATCCAGGCACATCTTAAGGCGGTATCACCGGATCAGGGAGATCATTGATCGACAGGAGATCGAGGTGCGGAGAGTGGACACAAAGGACAACACTGCGGACCCATTCACAAAGGCTTTACCCCAGACTCAGTTCGAGCGGCTGATCGAGATGATAGGTCTTCGATACGCCAGTACATGGCCTTAGTGCAAGTGGGAGATTGTTAGTGTATATGCCCTAGAGGCCATTACTGTATCATACTAGCATGTATATTACTTGATGGAAGCTTGGGATATTCACAGTTGTACAGACAATCTTGCTCAATATAGTAGTATGCTACTTGGTTTGTCTCTGCTTTAATGTGTACATGTGTGTTTATTTATTATATCACCTATACGCATTAGTAGAGCCCTTAGGATCTTTGCTTGATTACCGGCGTTGTGATGGCGATCACACTCGTGGGGGCTGGGTAATCTACAAGCACATCCTTATACACGTCCCTAGTCGTGGGAGTACCGAGATAGGGCATCGATACTCCGGAGTAGACTAGCGTATGCGCTTCTCATCCCAGCACGGGAGACGGTTTGTCCCACAGCCGTCGGTACGTCGTACTTGAGATAGTATGCGGGTGCTCGTTAGGTTACGAGTACACTGGACAGGACTCGTCGGGAACTGATGGTTGGTATTATACCTATCGTCGGTTATCAGTTCCCAGGTGACATGAGTACAGCTTAGTCCGCTGACTTGACACTGTCACTTCGCCTCGAGTGTGTTCCCACTGTTCTTTGATTACTACCCTACCACGGCTCTACTGAGTCGTGCAAATAGGTAGTAGTTGGGAGCAGTCCCGAAGCACTTGGAGGCAGTGACGGTTAGACAGGATTCGTCTCTCCCGGTATTGGGCTTGACATCGCGCTGTGTCTAGGAGAGCCATTACACGAGTAGTCCCTGGCCAGGGCAAGCGAGATATACTGGTAGGTTCCAGTGTTATCTCAGGGTGTTCTGGGCTTCACTCCGACACGACTTGTACCGCTATTAGGGGTCTGACGCTTGCCGCCCCCCTAGGCCCGACATGCGATGTATCAGACGAACAGACCGGACTGTACGGAGATTGTCACATACAGACTCAGTAGGAGTTCGGATGGGTTTACCTCATCGGCCTTCTTATCGACATCTACCTGGGGACCGTTACGTACAGCTAGTGCCGCTTGCGGTCTGTGGTTAAACCCACTTCCAGCGTAGTGTCGAGTCTTTAGAGTCCCACACAGAGAGTTTCCCTGCACTGAGCGAAACGTGTAGAGGCCGTATGGTTTTACGGCAGGACTGCGATCACTTACGTACACTTGTGTGCGTGTGGTGTTCGGGCAGGCAATACTAGTGGGCTTTGGTTTAAGCCGGATCCTAGTATTGCATGGATGGATTTGTTTTGTCTTCTGCACATCAGCATTCTACGGAATACGGATGCAGGTGTGTATGCACAGTTTTCTGGAGCGATGAAGGAGGAGGTGCCTCATTAGGGTTTTGGCAGTTGGTTCGGCCAAAACCACTATGTGGCAGGCTCATTAGGGTTTTGACAGTTGATTCGGTCAAAACCATTTTGAGGCCGACTCATTAGGGTTTCGACAGTTCGTTTGGTCAAAACCATTATGAGCCGGGGACATTATTTACTAATCCTTTCATTGATAATTTTGTTATGGCTAATTACATTGACCATTTGACCATCTTGACTTTGTTGACCATTTGACCAAAGTTGACTTGGATCTTCTTAGAAGTTCTAAAGTATTCTTTGGTTTTCTTTTTCTTTTGTTATGATAATGGTCATGTCATTTGTAGCCATCACCTTTATCTTGATGGGATTAGTAATCATGATGTTTATGCATTATTGCAACCATGGTTAGCTTTTCTCTTGGTTAAGCTTTTCATTTTGATTATTCTCATTCTCTCTCTTGAAATGAGAAGCTCCATGGTTGCTAGAAAATCTCCTTCTTCTTCCTCCTCTTGTTTTGATCTTTTGATCTCATGTGTTGAGAGATAAAGATTTCACAAAGACAAAGCCATCCCTTCATCACTTCTACACATCCTAGGGCTTTTAGATTAGCTATCTCCTTGCCCTAGTTACCTCGGCTTGAGGTGGAGCTCGGTGTACATCTCTCGGGTGGATCGTCTTCGACTCAAGGAGGCCGCGGAGGTGACCGAAGTCCGGATCAACTATTGAGCAAGCAAAGAGAAGAACAACAAGAAGAGAAGAACAACAAAGAAGAAGGACAACAAGAATAGAAGGAGTTCAAGTTGAGGTATAACCACTTTGCCGAGTAGTTAACTCTTCTTTGCAAGTATGCTAGTTTAGTTTAGCAAAGATCCGGCTTTTACGGTCCATGTTACAAAGTTTAGAAAAATTTTGATTTACCGTTTCCGCAACCCCGAAAGTACCGGGAGAGGTAACGTGGACCTAACAGTCGGGGTCTCGAATGTACACACTAGTCTACTCTGGAGTATCGATGCCCTATCTCGAAACTCACACGACTAGGGACCATTTAAGGATGTGCTTATAGACTACCAGCTCCCACGTATATGATCGCCCTCATACTGCTGGTGGTCAAGCAAGAATCCTAGGGGTTCTATCAACGTGCAATAGTGACTTCTCAGGTCACCTAAAGCAGTACACGATGATAAAGGTAAACCAGATAGCATACTATCATCACGAGTAAGACTGTCCTATCGGGATAGGTCCTCCATCAATCATTGTAATCACGTGCCTGTGATCGAATAATTGAATCTGAGGGCACTACCTCTGACAATCTCCCACTTGCACTCAAGGCTAATTATTGCGATGTCGCATACTCATAGCACGTGTGATACCGAACACCCAACTCCTCTACTAGTCAGTCTCACAAAGCTCGCTTGCGAAACTACTGCGTTCGAGGAATAGCCTTAGTGAGTGGATCTGCCTTGATGTCTCTTTCTATGTCTCTCTATATCTCAAGTTCGCGGAGAAACCCATCTCCCGAAATGAGAAATACCTGTCTTAGAATGTTTCTGGATGTCTGATGGGACCTAGCTCATAAATGAACTCCATATCCAAACTTCTTAGACTGTATCGTCAACTGAACTTAATCAGTATCCTGCGCCATGCCACCCTCAGTATTGCCTTGGACCACCTGTCCAAAATACTGCCCCTCATAAGAAGGAAAACTATAACCCCGACAACCTCCTTATCGTCCATGTCACCTTGAAAGCCTGGAATGATAACTGTCTCCCGAATGAGGCTGTCGTTATCATATCCCAAGAACATTCACTTATGTTCTAAAACTGCTTCCGACTGTTTCTCCAGGATTGGATCAATGTCAACTTATTGCATCTAGTGCAAGAACAACATCTGGTGTGGTACTTGACATCTCATGATTGACTCAATTGCCTAAGCAAGTGATCTGTCAATCATGCACATCCCTCTCTACTTTAGTCTGTAAGACACCTTTAGAGAGGGCGACTCCATCACCTGCAGGTACACTACCGTGCCAGGAGTCGTCCATTCTAAATACTCTTAGAATGCTGTCTAAGTACCCTTAATTGGGAAACTACCCAAACCATAGATCTAGTAACCAGTATGTCTGATATAATGTCCAAGTCCCATGTGGAGAAACTACTGTGTGACGACCAAAGTATAACCGATTGTAGTGTAGGAATATCACTTCCTACTCTGTGTATGTCATCCAAATACCATGACATAACACCCTACTACCTTTTCAACAGATCCATCCCCTATTCTGATGAAGTCAAACCTATGACTTTTACATCAGAAATTGATGATCTATCTCCGCTATATCTGCTTTAGTCTATAAATAGACATAAGCTACCTGTCCACCAATGCTTCCGCTGCTCCCACTGACTACGACAACCCTCTGCCAGAGTCATATACACGTACACTTCTAAAACTAGTTTAGAACGACGCTATAATCATCCTCCCGCCGGGTCTCACAGTCTGGAACAACAACAATGGCAATTGTGGGTAAACAAGAACCTCCCTGCCACCGTCCTTGAGGCTACCGGAGTACCTCTCGGGTGCCTGAGGTTACCCACCTTATCTGCGGAGTGGCCAATGGAATGTCAAGCCAGATTGAATCTTTAGGTTCCTATCAAATCTTCAGTAATCGTTTGTGGTTCTGGAATCACTTCCAGTTCTACCATACTCCCACTACTGTTTTTCTGGGAAAAAAATCCATTTTTAATAAAACTGTGGCGAGTCTAGAACAATATTTCTATTGATCTGCCAGATGGTACAAAGTCAACCCTCGTCATAGCCTGGGTCAACCCACAAACAGCCATTACAGAAACGTGCCTTGAGTTATCCAGAGTCTGGTTTTAATCATAAGCCGGACAACTCCCCGTACCTTAACAACGTTAAGATATGAACTGTTCTATATCCAATATAGAACCAGAGGCACTGATTTAATTGAACCAGATTCAAATCATGCAGCTGTCTCCAGTGCATGTCAGCTAAATGGAAAGAGGCCGATCAGCGTTACTCAATTTAGGAATGCTTCCAATTATGAGTAACCTGAAAGAGAAGCAAGTTCTCTTTATCATTACTATCAACTAAACACCATACACAAGTATCTACATTTTCGATCACTTTGAAGAATCCCGATACTTGCAATACTTGGTTCTCTACTTTATTCAAATACCTATAACTTCTCAAAATTCGGACCCTGTGTTTATACGAAACACCTGACTAAAAACTAGAGAAGTCATAAGTAAACCGAATATAGTACGAGGACCAACCCCTCTGTCCTGATGGACCCTGGACAACATACAATAGTCTGTATAAGTCCCTTGAGTCTGATAACTCATTCACTGTGTGTCGTAGGTTGAAAACTGTACCTTTGGTTATGAAGTATTACACCGCTGTTTAATGCTCCTTACCTAATCATCCACTGGTATATGTAAATGTCATAGACATAATTTCATAAAGGTATATCTCAATCTATGTAAATAGACGTACAGATATATCAATTTGAAATTGGTGCATAACAGCGGATATTCAAAACCAAATATTTGCCGACCGGCAAACTACCCAGGTGACTTCCTCAAATATCACCGATTACAACGAATCCCGATATAATGAGGATGATCACCCAATTCCCAATAACTTACTCCCACTCAACATCTGTAAAACCATTCAGATGTGAGAATCAAACCTGGTAAATACATACCCTGGAGTAAGTATCTAATCGGGAAATCAGTTTTCTTTTAACACTACACAGTGAAGCTGAAACATTGAAATGTTTCGATAGGGTATTCTGGTATTCCTAGTAATGCCTCTTCCAGTATCCAGATTCACAACTGTAACCATGTAATTCTTTGCCACCTCTCCAAATCCCTTCATATGTCTTTAGTCTTTACCTTCTGCACACCCCTTTAGGCCAAATGGTTTTCTTCCTTTCCTACCGTTCGGCACCAGCCTATGGTTTGGAAGAAGACTATCCAATAAGCATAATGGGTGTACTGTCCTAATCCTAGGAGCACTCGCAATGCGAGAGAAGGTGAGGATAAAAGACAACCGAATAAACCTTATTCCTATTTCTCCTGAACCAGAATCCATCCCCGAACTGGAACAAGTTCCTTTCAAGTTCGTATATAACCATACGATGGAGTATCCAATAAACTGTGGATCTTCGTAGTGATACGGAGTGTCCTGGAGAAATACAAAGGTGATTTAGGATTGGCGAAGGAATACTTGGTTTGGTCGTGAATAGCAGTCGCAATTTACTTTGCCCTCTTACTAATCCATTGCTTTGTCTGAACTTAATACCTTCTGTACACCATCGTTAGGCTAATTGGTCTTCTTCATTCCCTACCGGTCGGCACCTGCCTATGGTTTGGAAGAAGACTATCCAATTTGCGTAATAGGTGTACTATCTCCTAAACTAAGGAGTACTCACAACTTGAGAGAAGGTAAAAGGAAAAGACAACTGAATAATCTTATCCGTTTTCTCCAGAACCGGAAACCATCCTCGAATAAATCCCTTCGAGTTCGTATCTAACCATACGATGGTTTTGTCCAATGGAAGTGGACGTTCGTAGTAGTACGGGGTGTCCTGGAGAAAAGGGTAAAAGTAGGAGTGGCAATGAGGTTCGCAACTCTGACAATCCAAAAGCCAGTGTTAAGAAGGTTCGGTCAACTTGGTCACTGAGTCATTGTCTTAGGGTCGGGTCAATGGGCGCTGCCAAAGAGAGAGAGAAAAGAAACACTCAGCGTGCACTCTAACCTAGATCAGAATGGTTACCAATTTATCTAATCTGGAAACCTCCCACTGTACCGTCAAATTCTCCTCCAAACCTGAAAGAAGAATTAGTCGGGATCACCCGAGGAGTATACCAACTCATCAGTGGGAATCGGGATCAAACTATCATCGCATGATAACATGACGGAATCCGCTCACATCATCACACTCCAGAAGGTATGCGCATATCTGGCAAGTTTCAGTTTCTTTAGAAACTCCCGATGTGATTTCTACCCCATGCACTTATGACCTTGGCGTGAGGTCAAAATATCATAAGTCACATGTCAAGTTCTACCCATCATTATCCAGGTTAATTTGAATCCACCCGTACATACCCTTGACGTAGGCCAAAATAGTAGTACGACTGTCCCAAACCAACGCATCTATCTATGCAACAGATAAATACCCGGCAGCTACCAATCACTATGCCTTGGCGTGAGGTCAAAATACATAGCTTGAATACTACCGAATATTTAACTGAAATGATGGAGGGCTACGAATGGTTTCTGGCGAAAACCTTTAACGTAATGAACTTGATATCGTTGAAGGAACGGATAGCTTTTAAAAAATATAGTGACGAAAACTATTGCTAAAGAGGTCACTCCCGGTGAAGGGATCTCGGCTCTTTCCCCGTAGAATGAGGTGCAGGATATTCCAACTGAATATCACGGTGCAAAGCAAAAGTAATCAGCTATAGCGAAGTTAATGCCCTGACGCAAACTTCTGTCCAAGGGGTCACTCCCGGTGAAGGGATCTCGGCCCTTGCCTCGTCGACTGAGGAGCGGGATATTCCAACTAAATACCACGATGCAAAACAAAAGTGAACGTCCTTGCAATAACAGCTTTTTGAAAAAGTGTTCCAACAACATCAGATTAGGTTTGTTTTTAACTTGCATTGATCCGAATCAACGCAGTCCCATCAATAGATCACACCACAAAGAACGAAAATATACAGATGTACGTATATGCCATCCGCATTCGCCACTGGGTCCCGTCATTACCCGTTAGGTTAGCTAACTAACGACAGAGCGGGGACTGGACTAGCGCGGATGTAAAACATATACAACATCTACTAATATATATACCAATATATTATATTTCGCTCAAGGCGTGATAAAAAATGCAGCATCACAGAAATGTACAGCATCACAGAACAATACAGATATCTGGGATCCCCGGGTTTCACAGAGCCACTACTGAAACCCGACGTTCCCCTGGTCGTGTGGATAGCCTGTGCAATGAAATCCTAGACCCCTACGGGCGCGGCAAGTCACCCGCCAAAACCTGAAGCGAGGCAGCCCTTTTCAGTACCGTGAATGGACCACCCAGCACTTCACGGAATCCGGTAACTTGGGCACCCCTCCTGGGTCAACCTGTACCCCCTACGAGTGCGGCGAATAGCCCGCCAATCCAAGAGTGAGGCCCCCTCCGTCTCAATGCCATGAGATGCGGGCCCGTTGCCTTCTGGAACCCGGCTATCCGTGCACCCCACCTTGGGGTAATCCTAGTACAAAAAGTAAAATATACATACAACGGGTACATCGACCGCAACCTGGTCGTGCCCCAAAATAATAATACAATCAGGCAGTGACGGCAGTCCACATGTCGGACGCTCTCCCCGCAATATCAAATGTACATAATACAACCAAATCTGTACTAGCATTGCACCCAGGTTATCCCCCACGACCGATCCGCAACATCACAGCATAATCACAGAACATCAACGTGAAAGTCACGTTCGCAAATCCGTCTAACCGGGCTATAGCAGTTAGACGGGATTTACCGATCAAGTGACATTCACGGTCGCAGATATAATGTAAATACTGTGAAATAATGTGTTTAAAATATCCGATCGATCAAAAAATTAACAAGTGGGCCCCCAAGCAATACTGTAGCACTCACAGAAATTCTGGGCCCAAGTTTAATATTCCAAAACCCCAATTTTAATCCCAGAAAGATACTGTAGAAATTTGGTGCAGGGAACCCAACAGTGTGCGGCTGAACCGCGGCCCAAAGGGGGGTTTGGCCGCGGTTCCGCGCTTCCACAGTGGACTCACCCTGTCGAATTTCTACAGTAGCCTTGTAATCTCCAGTACATCAATTTTATAGAACCTGAAAAATTTTTGGAGACCAAAAAATTTCAACAGAAAACTGTCGTGAAGGAAATACGGGTTTTGGAACTTTTGATCGATCGGAACTGAAAAACACATTAAGGCAAGCTAGACTAAGTTAATGGCGAGGCTCTGATACCACTGTGAGTGCACGGCGGCACCCCGGCCGTCAATCCGACGGCCAAATGCGGAAGCGGTGATAAACTTTAATTTTTCTTGAACTGGCAAACCGCCGCGCACTAATACCCGGATCGAACCATTAATTAGTCCTAGCTAACTACAAGATGGGGAAGAGAGATATACCGACTGATCCGAGTCCTCCGGTCTTCTCGTCGTCGTCCCGATGTCCTGCGGAAGCTCCGGTCTCCACCTCGTCGCCGGAAGTGCACCACATCGCCTACTTCTTTTACGGGCTCCCACCTCAATGCCGAGGCAACTCGGGCACGAAGCTGGCTAGTCGACGTGCCCAAGATTTGCTGTAGAATGTAGTGTGGATTACTATGTCTCATTTGGGGTTTATGGAGATGCCATTTTGGTGGAGCGATGATACAAGAACAATGTGGAGGAACTTTGGGGATTTTGGGAACATGAAATGAACAAAACCCCACACCCCAAAAATTGGGCAGCCCCCTCCCATATGGCCGGCCATGCATGTAGGAAAGAATGAGAGAGTGGAGAGAGTGTATCAAAAATGGGAGCCATTCTCATATCATATCAAGGAGAGAGAGAGGAATGGTTATCATATGAACCAATGATAAAAAGGCAAAACCAACACTCAACTAACAACCATCTCTCATCATCAACAATCATGTCCACAAAAGTCATGCCATCATGACAAGAAGTCAAGTCAAAAGGTCAAGGTATGGAGCAACCATGATGAATTCAAAAAGTCAAGTGATCATGACATGGCAATATGCAAAAGACCCCCTCCACAAATGCCTATTTGCAACAATGCAAATAAGCCCTCCTCCACCAATCTTCGGCCAATGAACGATACAAAGGAAATTGGCCGAAACGGAAAGCAAACTGGCAACTCCAGAAAACTGGTCCCGTAATAAATTACAGGAAAACACCGATACTGTGCATACACACCCGCATTTGTATTCCGACCGAAATACAAATGCAATGAGACAAATCTACACTGTACTATACTAGGATCCGGCTTAAACCAAAGCCGGCCAGTAATATCCATTCGATCCTGATCCGTGCAATACCGCACGTATCTGATCGAACCCTGCCATATATCCATACGGCCTATAGTACAAACTGTCCGATCCTGATCCGTGCAATACCGCACGTATCTGATCGGACCTTGCCATATCTCCATACGGCCTTTACAACTTTTCGCCCGAAAGCTGAGTAACTGAATGTGGGGGACTCTAAAGACTCGTCAACACCTTGGTTGTGGATTTAACCACTAGCACGTCAGAGGTATAAGCCAATACGTAACGGGCTACCAGGTATTGACTAAAAGGGACGTCTGTGAGCGAACTCAGCCTGACAACCCTACTGAGCCTGTCAGTGACAATATCCGTACAGTCCGGTCTGTTCGTCTATGAGTATCGCATGGCGGGCTTAGGGGGTTAGTAAAAGTCAGACCCCCAAAAGCGGTACAAGTCGTGTCGGAGTGTAGCCCAGAACACCCTGAGATACTACTGGAATACCTACCAGTAAATCTCCTTGCCTCGGCCGAGGGCTTCGTGTAATGGCTCTCCTAGACACTGCACGACCTCACCCCCAATACCGGGAGAGACGAACCCCTGAAGATACGCTCACTGCCTCCATGTGGCTCGGGACTGTACCCAACTAAAACATGTTTGCACGACTCCTTTGAGCCGTGGTAGGGTAGTAATCAAAGTACAGTGGGAACTCACACAAAACAAATGACGATCCCCAGGTCGATGAACTAACCTGCACACATGTCACCAGGGAACTGCCATCTGACGTCTGGTATATGACCAACTAGCATGTTCCCGGCGAGTCCTGTCCGGTGTACTCATAACCTAATGAGCACCTGTATACATCTTAGGTGAACGAACTGATACCAGTGGCTTGTGAGACTGGCCACCGCCCCTCGTCGGGGTCTCGAATGTACACACTAGTCTACTCTGGAGTATCGATGCCCTATCTCGAAACTCACACGACTAGGGACCATTTAAGGATGTGCTTATATACTACCAGCTCCCACGTATATGATCACCCTCATACTGCTGGTGGTCAAGCAAGAATCATAGGGGCTCTATCAACGTGCAATAGTGACTTGTCAGGTCACCTAAAGCAGTACACGATGATAAAGGTAAACCAGATAGCATACTATCATCACGAGTAAGACTATCCTATCGGGATAGGTCCTCCATCAATCATTGTAACCACGTGCCTGTGATCGAATAATTGAATCTGAGGGCACTACCTCCAACAGTATGCAACTCAGACAATCCAAAAGCCAGTGTTTTAAGAAAGTTCGGTTAACTTGGTCACTGAGTCATAGTCTAGGGTCGGGACATGGTCCCTGCCAGAGAGAGAGAGAGAAAAGAAACACTCTGTATGCACTCTAACCTAGATCAGAATGGATAATTATTTTATCTAATCAGGATGCCTCCCACTGTATCTTCAAATTCCCCTCCAAACCTGAAAGAAGAATTAGTCAGGATCAACCTAGGAGTAAACCAACTCATCAGTGGGAATCGGGATCCAACTATCATCATATGATAACGTGATAGAATCCACTCACGTTATCACACTTCAGAAGGTATGCGCAAGCCTGGTAAGTTTCCTATCTGTTTGAAACTCCCGATGTGATTTTTACCCCATGCTCTTATGACCTTGACGAAGGTCAACAAATCATAAGTCACATGTCAAGTACTACCCGTCATTGTCCAGGTAAATTTGAACCCACTCGTACAAGCCCTTGACGAAGGACAACAAGGTTGTACGATTGTCCCAAACCAACACATCTATCTATGCAACAGAAAGGTAACAAGCAGCTACCATACACTATGCCATGACGAAGGTTAACAAACATAGCATGAATACTAAGTGCTACCCGTCTAAAATGACGGAGGGCTACAAATGGTTTTTGGCAAAAAACCTTTAACGTAATGAACTTGATATCGTTGAAGGAACCAGATAGCTTTTTAAATCGACAGAAATTATAATGTTTTGGGTATTGTTTCTGGTCTGTTTCGATTTCGATACTTTAACATCGTCTAAACCAACTAGTATGCGGTTAATGGTTTGTGTAACACTTTGAAATTTTGTTAGAACGTTTTTCGTGATAATTAGTAATTGTGCGTGTTATTATATATGTGTAACTTTAGGGTTTACTAATTATATTTAGTCATGTTAGCAAATTGGAAAATTTTTCTTTGTAGCGTACACTTGCACACTTAGCCAATTTTATGACTTAGGACTTTTAGTGTAGCATGTTAACCATTTCTTGTGTTTCATGGTTGTATTTAATCTCCCACCCATTTTAAAACAAGTCAAATCCCTTTTAAAATTCCAAAGTTTCAATTAAACAATGAAGGCATGGTGTTAGGTGAGAAAGTTTGACCTTGGCTTGACCATTTCCTTCTCTCTTCTCTCTCTTTTCTCTCATTCTGAAAATTTCTGCAGAAAAACAGCAGCTCCAGCAGCAGCAACACAATACATTCATCATCTTTTCATTTCTCTTTTGAATCCATACAAAATCCTACACTAAACCACTCATTTCTTCACTCAAAACAATGGAAAAGTGAGCTTTTTGAGGTGTTTGGTGGTAGATATGCCCACTTGAGGTTAAAGCTGGAACTTTTGGTTTTTCTAAGGTCTTTTGAAGGTATTAACTCATGTTAGCACCCCTTTTCCATGAATTTGTAGTATTCTTTAGCCAAAATCTCATTTTTGTGCATTTTTAGTGATATTAAAGGATATTTGTGATGCTTATGTTAGATTGGGGTTTTGTTGGCATGGTTAACTCTATTTTGTGCTATTAGAGCTATTTAGGCCAGGTTTTGGGTTCAGTTTGCACAGAAATACCATAAAGTTTCATTTTAGTGCAAAAAGTGGGGGATTTAACTTGAAATAAGGCTCTGTAGGATCTGCTACTACCCGAGATGTTTCAGAGTGAAATTGGAATTACTGTAGCATACACAGGGGGTATAGAGTGCACACACAAAACCTGGGAGTCCCTCCCCCTACCCAGGCCGCCGAAATAAGCATTCTGGCCGCAATTTGCGGCCAGATGGGGGAGTTTTGGGTTGGGGTTTAGGCCACTGGAGTCTGCTGCTATGTGGAGTGTCTTGGTATATCTATTTTTATAATATCTGTTCTATAGAAAAATCTGGAGTAGACTACCCTATTTCCCGTATTTTTTAATCTTTCGCGACACGCGTGATACGTGTGTGTGGGTTTGGGGTTTCTGCGTATCGCGACGCGTCGTAGCGACTTCAGGCGCGTAATCACACGTTTTAGCGTATCGCGCACACGCGCGCTTGGTTTGCGACACGGGTTTCTAGTTGACCTTAAATGTCGTGTTTGTATGATTTTGAGCTTATGCGTGATATTCTGTGGAATTCTAGGTTCGCAGGCGAGTGCGACGGACGCCGCGAAAAAGGCGAAACAAGTCATCGGCTATACCTAGCGAGAGACTACGGTGAGTAGATTTAACATCTACGGGGATATCGCCCGCATGGCGTTCTACGTCAGGGCTGATAGGATCTTGTAGCTACATTTCCATACTTTGACTGTTCATGGCTACTATTTAGTGCATACCACATTCCCTGATATATGTATATAAACTAGAATTGATAGAACACCGCACCAATTCTAACGGTTCATGTTGCACGAGCACTATCCTGCATGCTACACACACACCGTTAGTAATTTCCATGACACTCACACTGTAGAACTTGACATGATATTCATACTTGATGCGTATATCACATCGGATCATTATGTTGTAGCTCATCTTTATGTGACTTGACATGATATTCATACTTGATGCATATATCACATCACATTGACATGCATATTGATTTAGATTACATGTGATTTCTGGATTTGGGAACCGTGGCTATTTTAAACATGTAATCATTTAAAAATCCGGTTCCCTTGATATGATATTTCGGTGCGTCTACCCTATGTTTTCTCGGTGCTAGAGCGAGATATATATGAGATAGAGGGGGCTGACCCGGACTGACGGATGCCCGATAGATATATATGAGAGAGAGGGCTGACCCGGACTGACGGATGCCCGATAGATATATATGAGAGAGAGGGCTGACCCGGACTGACGGATGCCCGATAGATATATATGAGAGAGAGGGCTGACCCGGACTGACGGATGCCCGATAGACATATGAGAGAAGGGGCTGACCCGGACTGACGGATGCCCGATATAGGAAGATTTGCGTGTCGATACTAGACACGATGATTTATGATATTTGGGTGCCGATGTTGGGCACTCGTGATTCTCAGTGATGTACAGGATTTGAGGGCCGATGGGAGTGTCGGCGTCTGGGTTGTTAGGGTTTGGGGTGCATTGATGGACACCGATTACATATTCCACGTTGACATTCCGTGTAGATGTTATACTTCCCAAGCTCGGCATTCATTATTGTATCTCATCCTGTAGCTATATTACCTGATAGAGCACTTGCATGATTATTGCACATACTGCTTATCGCGCATTGATATCATCTGTTAGCTTATGATAGAGTAGCGCAGTACGTGCATGCTCGCGATTGCCTTTATATGTTATCTCTATTCATGAGTTGGCAACTCACCCCCGTTGTGCCACAGTGTTTGCAGGTTGCCCTTTGGAGTAGTCGCGGCAGGCTGCGTTTGCATCTTTTGACACAGGTACCCCCATAGTTGGTGTACCAGCTCTTTTGCTGATAGGTGGGTTTTGTGCGGTATCTGTTTATCTTTCAGTTATGTATATTGTTTTATCTCGTATTCTCCATCTACCATGTATGTATTTGACTTAGAGACAGTGTGAGGGCGATGATGTATATTATTTGTATTCTGGTGTCGAGCTCGTTGTGAGCCGACTGTACTTGCAGTTTATTCTATCTGTGATGTTCCCACTTATGGATCTTGTCCTTCGCTACGGCGTCGTATTTTGCTATCTTAGAGATTGTTTACTTAAGATTTCTTATCACTTCTAAATGCTTCCTTTTAAAACTTAAAACACTCTTTATTTTTACTGGTTTGGTTTCTGGGTTTTCGGTTCACTTAGTCGCGTTACGCCTGTAGACGTTACGTGGTAAAGTGCCGGTTACGGGCCAAACTTTGGGTCGTGACAAAGTTGGTATCCGAGCGTAGGTTTTACCTTTCGGAGTGTTCATAGGATGACCGTGGTATGATGGAGTAGGTAGCTGAAGCAGAGTGGCGTAGCGTGCGTATGTTCCGCGGCATGCTCACGACACGGTACTCCGCCAAGGCGACCTTAGGACTTGTTGATTTAAATTCCTTCTTGATTATATGCATTCTTGCGATTCAATTTCGATATCCTTATCGAATCCTATTGTTCCTGATAGCCATATGCCGCCAAAGACTACGAGGGCGCAGAGAGCGGCCGCGAGGGCCGAGATTCGAGTTGACTCGTCCAAGACGAGGACTGATCCGGATAGTACACCGGTTGTGCCCGAGCAGGCTGTTCCTGCTAGGACAGATCAGATTGCCATGTTAGGGGCTGGTGTGCAGGAGATGCGCCAAACGATGGGATCCAGTATGCAGGAGATGCGCCAGATGATGGGATCTCTAGTTGAGACACTTCGAGCGCAGCGACCAGAGGTAGTTCCACCCGTTGCAGAGACCGCGGTAGTACCCACAGTACAGACAGTTGCCCCTGCAGCTATAGAGGTTATCTCGGTATCGTTATCAGAGTTTATGAGGCTGAAGCCTCCGGTATTCACAGGCACCGATGTGGCCGAGGACCTACAATCTTTCATTGATAGGATGGCGCGGATATGTCGTTCACTTAGATGCGCAGATGGGAGATGGGTTGAGTTCGCGAGCTTTCTCCTGGAAAGCCTCGCGCAGAAATGGTGTGAATCGGTCGAGAAGGGTAGAGCAGCAGGTCTTCCTCCTATGACCTGGACAGAGTTCATGGTGCTATTCCTTGGCCGTTTTCTTCCACTGAGCGTCAGAGATGCTAGAGCATGCCGGTTCGAGTCCTTACGTCAGACTCTGGAGATGTCAGTGGCTGAGTATGACGTCCTGTTCACCGAGCTGTCAGTGTATGCTCCGTACCTAGTGGCTACTGAGGAGTTGCGAGTCAAGAGATTTGTCTGAGGCTTGCTTACACCACTGTTTCTAGCGATCAGCACACAGCATTATGAGACATATGCAGCAGCTGTAGACGCAGCCCTATTAGTCGAAGAGCACCTTGCTGAGACTTCGGTAGTTCCAGAGCCGAAGAGAGTTCGTGCGTATACATCAGCGCAGAGACAGCCTTTTCGGCACCGTGATAGACGTCTTGCAGGTAGCAGAGATTCGGGGCGAGGCAGGTTGTTTAGCTCCTATCCTCAGGACGGTCAACGACCATCATCAGGATGTTTCCGTTGCGGAAGTTCTTATCATCGTGTACGAGATTGTCCTGAGATACCCCGGAGGGAGGCAGCAGCACCGCACGTCACACTACCACCTTCACCACCGCAGACGGCGTTGCCTATTGTACCTACTGTTACTCCGCGCCAGACTCATGCACAGAGAGGTCACGGTCGCGGAGGATTTGTTCATAGAGGACGAGGTGATCGAGGCAGAGGACAGCCAGCGGCCGGCAGGGGACAGTCAGTCACAGGTGGAGGACAGGCGCGTGTTTTTGCATTGACGCATCAGGACGCGCAGGCGTCCAATGCGGTGGTTTCAGGTATCCTTCCAGTATGTTCTGTTGGTGCACACGTGTTATTCGATCCCGGATCCACGCACTCGTACGTATCCACACACTTTGTGCCGAGTTTGGGTAGAGAGTCTGGTTTGCTTGATCAGCCGCTTGTTATGACTACTCCTGTGGGAGGGTCGTTTGTCGCTATTCACGTGTTCTGATCCTGTACCGTCCGTATTGGCGAGAGAGAGTTGCCGGTCAATTTGATCCTTTTAGTGATGTTGGACTTCGACGTTCTTTTGGGCATGGATTGATTAGCCACGTGCTATGCTTCTGTTAACTGCCGCGAGAAGACAGTTAGATTTTGTTTTCCCGGCGAGTCGGTTTTTGTTGTGTTGGGGGACCGTCGTGCGACCCCTCACAGTATGATTTTCTCTTTTCGCTGTGGACAGCTTTTGAGGAAGAGATGTCTGGGATTTCTCGCCTATGTTTGCGATACTAGAGCTACAGAGGTTCCGATGGATCAGGTTCCGGTTGTTAGCGAGTTCCCTGATGTGTTCCCTGACGAGCTTCCTGGGCTACCGCCCGAGCGTGATATTTCTTTCTGTATTGATTTGGTTCCTGGCACGGGGCCTATTTTTGTACCTCCTTATCGGATGGCCCCGGCGGAACTCAGAGAATTGAAGGGTCAGTTGCAAGATTTTCTGGATAAGGGACTCATTCGACCCAGTGTTTCTCCTTGGGGTGCTCCAGTCCTGTTTGTCAAGAAGAAGGACGACAATATGCGTTTGTGTATCGACTACCATCAGCTGAACAGGGTGAAAGTGTGGAACATGTATCCTTTGCCACGCATCGATGATTTGTTCGACCAGCTTCAGGGGGCAGGATACTTTTCGAGGATCGATTTGCGATCAGGCTACCATCAGCTGCGGGTTCGACAGGAGGATATTTCTAGGACAGCTTTCCGCACGTGCTACGGCCATTATGAGTTTTTGGTGATATCGTTCGGACTCACCAATGCACCAGCAGCATTCATGGACTTGATGAACCGTATTCCGGCCGTATCTTGATCTGTTCATCATAGTATTCATTGACGATATCTTGGTGTACTCTCTGAGTAGAGAGGAGCACGAGCAACACCTATGGATTACACTGCAGACCTTGAGGGAGCATCAGCTTTTCGCCAAATTCTCCAAGTGTGCTTTCTGGCTGGATAGCGTAGACTTCTTGGGGCACGTGATTACACGAGATGGTATATGTGTAGACCCAAGGAAGATTGAGGCCGTTCGGAGTTGTCCTAGACCCACGTCAGTGACGGAGGTTCGCAGCTTTCTAGGGCTGGCAGGCTATTACAGGCGATTCGTGCAGGACTGCTCTCGCATTGCTACACCTTTGACTGGGTTGACCCAGGAGGGAGTTTGTTTCGATTGGACGGAGGAGTGTGAGCACAGTTTTCAGCAGCTACGGGCTCTACTGACTACGACACAAGTGCTGTCATTGCCTTCAGGATCAGGCGGATTTGTGGTCTACTGTGACGCTTCACGAGTGGGGCTAGGGTTTGTTTTGATGCAGCAAGATCGGGTGATCGCGTATGCTTCGCGGCAAATAAAGAAACATGAACAGAATTACCCCACTCATGATTTGGAGATGGCTGCAGTGGTCTTTGCACTTAAGATCTGGCGACATTACCTGTATGGAGAGTCGTGCCAGATATTCACTGATCACAAGAGCTTAAAGTATATATTCCAGCAGCGAGACCTGAACCTTAGACAGCGCCGATGGATGTAGTTAGTGAAGGACTATGATTGTAAGATCTTGTATCACCCGGGCAGGGCGAATGTAGTGGCGGATGCTTTGAGCAGGAGACCCGGTGGTAGTCTATCTTGTTTGAGCGCAGTACAGAGGCAGTCGTCGGCAGATTGGCAGATTTTATGCGACAGCCGGGTACAGTTCGAGTTTACGTCGATCGGAGGACAGATTGCGCACGTTCATGCATGCCCACAGTTGTTTGACCGTATACATGAGGCATAGCACAGTGATGACCGATGTTCAGAGATCAGGACACAGATGGGACATGGCAGATTTTCCGAGTTCGTGATCGATGATCAGGGGATACTACGATTTGGGGCTAGACTGTGTGTACCAGATGCTGAGGGATTGCGGCGCGAGATTCTTGAGGAGGCACATCGATCGGTATGTAGTGTTCATCCCGGTTCCACCAAGATGTACCATGACATGAGAGGTGTTTACTGGTGGGACGGAATGAAGAGAGACATCACAGATTTTGTGTCGAGATGCCTGACTTGTCAGCAAGTCAAGGCTGAGCACCAGAGGCCCGCGGGAGAGCTACAACCGTTACCCATTCCGGAGTGGAAATGGGAGCAGATTTCTATTGACTTCATTGTGGGTCTACCCAGGACTAGTCGAGGGTATGACTCCATCTGGGTGATCGTGGATCGTTTGACGAAAGCGGCTCGCTTCCTACCGGTGAAGACGACTTTCGGATTTTCTCAGTATGCCCAGATTTACATTGATGAGATTGTACGACTGCACGGAGTTTCGACATGTATCATGTCCGACAGAGGCACCCAGTTTACCAGCCGGCTATGGCAGAGGCTTCAGGAGGCTTTGGGTACTCGCATGAGTTTCAGCACAGCATTCCATCCGCAGACCGACGGACAGTCAGAGCGGACTATTTAGACTCTCGAGGACATGCTCATAGCATGCGTATTAGACTTCGGAGGTAGCTGGGATCATCATTTACCCTTAGTAGAGTTCTCCTACAACAACAGCTACCAGGAGACCATTCAGATGGCACCGTTTGAGGCACTTTATGGGTGGAGATGCAGTTCGCCCACCTGTTGGACAGAGCTCAGTGAGAGCAGTATCTTAGGGCCGCAGATTATGGAGGAGACGACCGCGAAGATCCAGTTGATTCGCGATAGGATGAGAGCAGCCCAGAGTAGGCAGAGATCTTATGCGGACCGTCGGCGGCGCAGACTTGAGTTTTCTGTTGGTGACCATGTTTTCTTGAGGGTCTCCCCAATGAAAGGTGTGATGAGATTTGGGAAGAAGGGGAAGCTTTGTCCCAGATATGTGGGCCCCTTCGAGATCCTTGAGCGTGTTGGTGCAGTTGCGTATCGGTTAGCCCTTCCGCCCAGTTTTCCAGACGTGCACCCCGTATTTAACGTTTCGATGCTCCGCAGATATCTTCACGATCCTTCGCATGCGATTCAGCACCCGACGATCCAGCTTGAGCGTGACCTTTCCTATGCAGAGTAGTCGGTGATGATCTTGGATCGACAAGTGAAGAAATTGAGATCGAAGGACATACCGTCAGTCAAGCTACTTTGGCGTGGCCAGAGCGGCGAGGAGGTCACTTGGGAGACCGAGAGCGAGATGAGCAAGAGGTATCCCCATCTTTTGAAGGTGCGTGTAGTTAGATTTTTAAATCCGGGGACTGAATTTCTTTAAGGGGGGTAGATTGTAACACTTTGAAATTTCGTTAGAAAGTTTTTCGTGATAATTAGTAATTGTGCGTGTTATTATATATGTGTAACTTTAGGGTTTACTAATTATATTTAGTCATGTTAGCAAATTGGAAAATTTTCCTTTGTAGTGTACACTTGCACACTTAGCCAATTTTATGACTTAGGACTTTTAGTGTAGCATGTTAACCATTTCTTGTGTTGCATGGTTGTATTTAATCCCCCACCCATTTTAAAACAAGTCAAATCCCTTTTAAAATTCCAAAGTTTCATTTAAACAATGAAGGCATGGTGTTAGGTGAGAAAGTTTGACCTTGGCTTGACCATTTCCTTCTCTCTTCTCTCTCTTTTCTCTCATTCTGAAAATTTCTGCAGAAAAACAGCAGCTCCAGCAGCACCAACACAATACATTCATCATCTTTTCATTTCTCTTTTGAATACATACAAAATCCTACACTAAACCACTCATTTCTTCACTCAAAACAATGGAAAACTGAGCTTTTTGAGGTGTTTGGTGGTAGATCTGCCCACTTTAGGTTAAAGCTGGAACTTTTGGTTTTTCTAAGGTCTTTTGAAGGTATTAACTCATGTTAGCACCCCTTTTCCATGAATTTGTAGTATTCTTTAGCCAAAATCTCATTTTTGTGCATTTTTAGTGATATTAAAGGATATTTGTGATGCTTATGTTAGATTGGGGTTTTGTTGGCATGGTTAACTCTATTTTGTGCTATTAGAGCTATTTAGGCTAGGTTTTGGGTTCAGTTTGCACAGAAATACCATAAAGTTTCATTTTAGTGCAAAAAGTGGGGGTTTAACTTGAAATAAGGCTCTGTAGGATCTTCTACTACCCGAGATGTTTCAGAGTGAAATTGCAATTATTGTAGCATACACAGGGGGTATAGAGTGCACACACAAAACCTGGGAGTCCCTCCCCCTACCCAGGCCGCCGAAATAAGCATTCTGGCCGCAATTTGCGGCCAGATGGTGGTGTTTTGGGTTTGGGTTTAGGCCACTGGAGTCTGCTGCTATGTGGAGTGTCTTGGTATATCTATTTTTATAATATCTGTTCTGTAGCAAAATATGGAGTAGAATACCTTATTTCCCGTATTTTTTAATCTTTCGCGACACGCGTGATACGTGTGTGTGGGTTTGGGGTTTCTGCGTATCGCTACGCGTGGGAGCGACTTCAGGCGCGTAATCACACGTTTTAGCGTATCGCGCACACGCGCGCTTGGTTTGCGACACGGGTTTCTAGTTGACATTAAATGTCGTGTTTATATGATTTTGAGCTTATGCGTGATATTCTGTGGAATTCTAGGTTCGCAGGCGAGTGCGACGGACGCCGCGAAAAAGGGGAAACAAGTCATCGGCTATACCTAGTGAGAGACTACGGTGAGTAGATTTAACATCTACGGGGATATCGCCCGCATGGCGTTCTACGTCAGGGCTGATAGGATCTTGTAGCTATATTTCCATACTTTGACTGTTCATGGCTACTATTTAGTGCATACCACATTCCCTGATATATGTATATAAACTAGAATTGATAGAACACCGCACCATTACTAACGGTTCATGTTGAACGAGCACTATCATGTATGCTACACACACACCGTCAGTAATTGCCATGACACTCACACTTTAGAACTTGACATGATATGCATACTTGATGCGTATATCACGTCAGATCATTATGTTGTAGCTCATCTTTATGTGACTTGACATGATATTCATACTTGATGCACATATCACATCACATTGACATGCATATTGATTTGGATTACATGTGATTTCTGGATTTGGGAACCGTGGCTATTTCAAACAAGTAATCATTTAAAAACCCGGTTCCCTTGATATGATATTTCGGTGCGTCTACCCTATGTTTTCTCGGTGCTAGAGCGAGATATACATGAGATAGAGGGGGATGACCCGGACTGACGGATGCCCGATAGATATATATGAGAGAGAGGGCTGACGGATGCCCGATAGATATATATGAGAGAGAGGGCTGACGGATGCCCGATAGATATATATGAGAGAGAGGGCTGACCCGGACTGACGGATGCCCGATAGATATATATGAGAGAGAGGGCTGACCCGGACTGACGGATGCCCGATAGACATATGAGAGAGGGGGCTGACCCGGACTGACGGATGCCCAATATAGGAAGATTTGCATGTCGATGCTAGACACGAGTATTTATGATATTTGGGTGCCGATGTTGGACACTCGTGATTCTCAGTGATGTACAGGATTTGAGGGCCGATGGGAGTGCCGGCGTCTGGATTGTTGGGGTTTGGGGTGCATTGATGGAGACCGATTACATATTCCACGTTGACATTCCGTGTAGATGTTATACTTCCCATGCTCGGCATTCATTATTGTATCTCATCCTATAGCTATATTACCTGATAGAGCACTTGGATGATTATTGCACATACTGCTTATCGCACATTGATATCATCTGTTAGCTTATGATAGAGTTGCGCAGTACATGCATGCTCGCGATTGCCTTTATATGTTATCTCTATTCACGAGTTGGCAACTCACCCCCGTTGTGCCACAGTGTTTGCAGGTTGCCCTTCGGAGTAGTCGCGGCAGGCTGCGTTTGCATCTTTTGACACAGATACCCCCATAGTTGGTGTACGAGCTCTTTTGCTGATAGGTGGGTTTTGTGCGGTATCTGTTTATCTTTCAGTTATGTATATTGTTGTATCTAGTATTCTCCATCTACCATGTATGTATTTGACTTAGAGACAGTGTGAGGGCGATGATGTATATTATTTGTATTCTGGTGTCGAGCTCGTTGTGAGCCGACTGTACTTGCAGTTTATTCTATCTGTGATGTTCCCACTTATGGATCTTGACCTTCGCTACGGCGTCGTATTTTGCTATCTTGGAGATTGTTTACTTAAGATTTCTTATCACTTCTAAATGCTTCCTTTTAAAACATAAAACACTCTTTATTTTTACTTGTTTGGTTTCTGGGTTTTCGGTTCACTTAATCGCGTTACTCCTGTAGACGTTACGTGGTTAAGTGCCGGTTACGGGCCAAACTTTGGGTCGTGACAGTTTGGCTCTGATACCATGTAAGGCTACGGCAGTGCCCCGGCCGTCTATCTGAGGCCAAATGCGGAAAAAAAAACTTTTTAAACTGGCGCTATCGTAACCCTAAAACCCGGATCGTGCCATTAACCGTAAACTAGTAAACTGTAAAAGTGTTTAGAAAGATTATATCGATCGATCCGTGTCCTTTGGTCATCAGTCTCTGCGCCAAGCTCCTCGCGGCTGCCCCAACGAAGTTCGCTCGTCGAAAAGGCTCCACATCGAAGATTCTTTATACGTGCTTCCGCTTCAAACCGAAGCAACTCAGACATCAAGTTTGCCAAAAGAGATTACCAAGGTGAAGTAGAGATAATGTGTGATTAGTTTGTCTCAAGACACTCTAGGATTCTCAACACATGAGAGAGATAGAGTGGAGGTTGAAGATGATGCCCATGGATGGAACTTGTGAGCTCAAGAAAAAAGCTAGTGAGCAAAACAAGCAAAAGAAATGAGATGGCTCAAATAATGTGATGGCTTCCCCAATATTTTCATGTCAGTATTTAGATATACTGTAGTGTGAAAATGAGCCACACACACACACCAAAAATCTCTACACTCACACACTTACATAAATATCTAAGGCTCACACAAAAATATCTTAGCCATGACAAAAAATGAGTCATGCCAAGAATGAGTCACAATTTCCATTATTAACATTTAAACTAAAATGTTAAATCAAAAAAAATAAAATAGCTTCAACTAAAGAAATCTTGTAACGAATTACAAGATTACCCTTCATCCGTATATACATACCCTCATCCGTATTCTGACTAAATACGAATACAACGAGACAAAAGTAATCTAACAATCTAATACTAGGATCCGGCTTAAACCAAAGCCCACTAGTGTGATCCGTCCGATCATGATCCATGCACGAGTGCACGTATATTATCGAACCCTGCCATAAAACCATACGGCCTCTACAACGTTTCGCCCGAACTTGGGAAACTTTCTTTGGGGGAATTTAAAGACTCATCAATACGCTGATAGTGAGTTTAACCGCAAGCACGTCAGTGGCACTAGCTGTACGTAACGGTTGCCCAGGTATTGAGCAAAAGGGAGGCCGATGAGCAAACTTATCCTAAAACCCTACTGAGCCTGTCAGTGACAATATCCGTATAGTCCGGTCCATTCGTCTATGAGTATCGCATATCGGGCCTAGGGGGCTGGTAAACGTCAGACCCCCAATAGCGGTATAAGTCGTGTCGGAGTGTAGCCCAGAACATCCTGAGAAACTACTGGAATACCTTGTTGGAGATAGTGCCCTCAGAGTCAATTATTGGATCTCAGGTACGTGAATACAATGATTGCGGAGGACCTATACCGGTAGGACAGCCTTACTCGAGATGATAGTATGCTATCTGGTTTGCCTTTATCAGTCGTGTACAGGTTCAGGTGACTAATCACTGTTACACTTTGATAGAGCCCTTAGGATCTTGCTTTACTACCAACAGTATGATGGCGATCATATACGTGAGAGTTGGGTGGTTTATAAGCATATCCTTAATTGTAGTCCCTAGTCGTGGGAGTTACGAGACAGGGCATCGATACTCCTGAGTAGACTAGTGTATACAGTCGAGACCCCGACGAGGGGCGGTGGCCGGTCTCACAAGCCACTGGTGTCTGTTGGATCACCTAAGATGTATACAGGTGCTCATTAGGTTATGAGTACACCGGACATGACTCGCCGGGAATCTGCTAGTTGGTACTATACCTATCGTCAGATAGCAGTTCCCTGGTGACATTTGTACAGGTTAGTTCATCGACCTGAGGTCGTCATTTGTCTCGAGTGAGTTCCCACTGTGCTTTGATTTCTATCTTACCACGGCTCAAAGGAGTCGTGCAAACAGGTAGTTTTTAGGTACAGTCCCGAGCCACATAGAGGCACGTGAGCGGATCGGCAGGGGATTCGTCTCTCCCGGTATTGGGGGTGAGATCGTGCTATGTCTAGGAGAGCCATTACACAAAGCCCACGGCCGTTGCAGGAGATTTACTTGTAGGTACTCCAGTAGTATCTCATGGCGTTTTTGGGCTACACTCCGACACGACTTATACTGCTTTTGGGCGTCTGACGTTACCAGCCCCCTAGGCAGATATGCGATACTCATAGACGAACGGACCGGACTGTATATACATTGTCACTGTTAGGCTCAGTAGTGTTTCCGGGTGAGTTCGCTCATCGGCCTCCCTTGAGTTCAGTCCATGGGCAGCCGTTACGCACTGCTAGTGCCGCTGACGGCTTATGGTTAAATCCACTGCCAGGGTACTAACGAGTCATTAGAGTCCCCTACAGAGAGTTTCCCAAGTTTGGGCGAAACGTTGTAGAGGCCGTATGGTTTTATGGCAGGGTTCGGAAAATGCACGTGCGTTTACACACGTGTCATTTTTCGGGCAGATAATTCAGGTGGGATTTGGTTTAAGCCGGATCCGAGTATTATATTGAGTAGATATAATATCTTTGTCTCAGTTGCATTTGTATTCGGTCGTAATACAAATGCGGGTATTTTTATACAGTTTCGGGGTTATCCTGAAATTCGTTTCAGGATCACTTTTGGAAGTTGCCAGTTTCTGGTTTTCTATCACCCGTATTTAACATTTGGTTAAATACGGATTTATCTTTTCTTGAGATGAGTGTGGAAGTTTCTAGAAGCTTCTAGAAATGATGATAAGGCTAGTGAGTCATTAGTGCATTTAATGATTTTATTAATGCATGATGACTAGGTTAAGTGATTCATCCTTTGCTTTTAATGAGTTCATAATAAGTGTTGTATGACTTATTCTTTCTTTGAATGCTATGGTCACTCTCCCCTCTCCTACACTCACCCCCTACCTCCTTAAAGTGGTCGGCCCCTCCCCTCTCACTCATTCACTTGATAGATTCATTTTTGAGAGAAGAAGACTATGTTTTTGGATGTATGGAAATTTGATAACTCATTTCTCATTCCATTTCATTTCGAGTGGCAACTTCATTAACCGATCGTCCACAGCTTTGGACGAAGTGAGACAAAGTATTCTACTCATTCTCTACATCAATCTTGGTCGTCTCTTTTGGCAAACTTGACGACCGAGTTGCCTCGAGTCAGAGGCGGGAGCCCGTTTAAAGAATAGTTGACGTGGTGCCACCTGGACGAGCAGATCGGAGATCGACGAGATCGGAGCAGCCGCAACGGAGCGTGGGATTATGGTTAAAGAACGAAGGACTCGGATCGTTCGGTATAACCTTTCTACTCTCTTTGTAGTTTGTTAGTTTAGCAATAATGGCAGATCCGGGTCATAGTATACGATAGTGCCAGTTAAAAGTTTTTGTTCCGCATTTGGCGTCTGTTAGACGGCCGGGACGCTACCGTAGACTTACATACCTACCAGTAAATCTCGCTTGCCCTGTCCAGGGACTTTGTGTAATGGCTCTCCAGACACAGCGCGATCTCACCCCAATACCGGGAGAGGCGAATCCCCTGCCGATCCTCTCACTGCCTCCATGTGGCTCGGAACTGTACCCAACTAAAACCTGTTTGCATGACTCCTTTGAGCCGTGGTAGGGTAGTAATCAAAATATAGTGGGAACTCACATAAGACAAATGACGATCTCATGTCGATAGATTAACCTGTTCACATGTCTCCAGGGAACTGCTATCTAACGATATGTATAATACCAACTAGCATGTTCCCGGCGAGTCCGTCCGGTGTACTCATAACCCATTAAGCACATGTATACTATCTTATGTGAGACAACAGACACCAATGGATTGTGAGACCGGCCATCACCCCTCGTCGAGGTCTCGATCCGTATACATTAGTCTACTCTCGGAGTATCGATGCCCGGCCTCAAAACTCCCACGACTAGAGACACTTTAAGGATGTGCTTATAGACTACCCAACTCGCACGTATATGATCGACATTATACTGCTGGTAATCAAGAAAGAATCCTATGGGCTCTATCAACGTGTAATAGTGATCTGTAATGTCACCTAAAGTATGAACATGATGATAAAGACAAACCAGATAGCATACTATCATCTTGAGTAAGACTGTCTTACCGGTATAGGTCCTCCCTCAATCATTGCAATCACGTGCCTGCGATCCAATAATTGACTTTGAGGGCACTTTAACCAACAGGTATAACTTCAGACCCTAATAGTCTGATAAGTCATGCCGATGCAAGGTCCATAAAGGTTCGAGAAACTACTGATAACACTTACCAGTAAATCTGAGCAACCCTGGCCAAGGATTTCCTGTTATGGACAATCGAGCATTGCGCAACATCAACTCCCAATACCGGGAGAGACGAAACCCCTCATATCACTCATTGCCTCCATGTGACTCGGGACTGTACCCAAAAACCACCTTTTTGCACGATCTCTTGATTGTGGTATGGTGGAAATCAAAGCACGGTGGGAATCACGCAAGACTCTATGAAGATCTCGGATCTACAAACTAACATGTACCAGTGTCACCAGAGAACTGCTATCCGACGATAGGTATAATACCATCTAGGAGTTCTCGGCGAGTCCTTCCAGTGTATCCAGTCTCCACTGAGCACCCGTATACCATCTCCGATGTCAAACACCAATGGATATGGGATCATCCATCGCCCATCACATGGGTCGAGAAGCGTATACGCTAGTCTACTCCGGAGTATCGATGCCCAGTCTCGATACTCACACGACTAGGAACATTTGAAGGATGTACTTGCCGACTACCCATGTCCCCAGTAGTATGATCTGCATCATAGTCCTGGTAGTCAAGTACTCATCCTAAGGTCTTTATCAACATGTAATAGAGAGACAATAAGTGTACATGTTAAGATAAAGAGCAACCAGATAGCATACTATCATGTCGAGCAAGAAAGTCCTCCCTATATATGTCCAAGCATCCACTACAATATACATCCCATGTACAGTACTGGCCTCTAGGGCATACATATAACTAATAATCTCCTACTTGCACTAAAGCCATCTGTTGTAGTATCCAATACCCAACAATATATCAGTGGTTGTAGTATCTCATACTCAACCATCCCATAGAAGTCTCTCTAGGGGAAAGGCCTTTGTGAGTGGATACGCCGTGTTATCCTTCGTATCAACACTCCTGACCTCGATCCATTGGAGATCAACCATCTCCCTGATCAGGTGATACTTGCCTTAGAATATGTCTAGAACGCTGATGGGACCTGCGTTCCTAGGCCAAAGCCACAACTTCATTGTTTTCACAATAACAGTTATTGGACGCTCAATGGTAAGAACCTTGTTCATCTTATGAACAAGAAATGCCCAGACAGCCACTTTGGCAGCATCATTGGTATCAATGTATTCAGCCATTATCGTCTAGTATGTCACAGTATCTAGCTTGGAACTCTTCTAACATACCGTCCCTCCAAGGAGGGTAAAGGCAATGCCTGTGACTGACTCTCAGTCGACCTTATCACTCTGGAAGCTCGAACCAAGAACATTCATTTAGTGCTTCTCAAGTACTTAAGAATGTCTTCCCCGGCTTTCCAGTGATTCTCCCAAGATCCGATTGATTCCTGATCACTACACCTAGTGAGTCATCTACATCTAGTCTGGTACATAACATCACATACTCTGATAGAGCCTACTGCCGAAGCATAGGGTATCCCTTGAACGCGAGCTCTCTCCAAATCAGTCTTGGGAGACATCTTTTTGGAGAGAGTGATCCATGAGTAAGTGGGTGAACCACCACACTTAGAATCATCCATACTAAACCCCTTTAGTATGGTGTTAATATACCTGGATTTGGGACACTCCCAACATCCACTTAGATCTATCACCATAGATCATAATCCACAGGATGTAGTAGGAATCATACAAATCTTCTATTGAGAATCCTCGTGATAAGAGGAGCTTGACCGAGTGTAGCATAGGAAACCATTTCCTATCAAGAGTATGTCATCTACGTACAATACGTGGAAGACAACCTTACTCTCTACAACCTTCTTTTATGTACAAGGTTCATCTACTATTTGTTAGTTATGTATATGCCCTAGAGGCCATTGTTGTACATATGATGTATATTATAATGGATGCTTGGATATATAGAGAGAGGACTTTCTTGCTCGTCATGATAGTATGCTATTTGGTTTTATTTTATCTTAACATGTTGACTTGTATTAGTTTACTGTCTTGTTCTCACATGTTGATAAAGACCTTAGGATATATACTCGACTACTGGGACTATGATGAGATCATACTAGTAGGGCCAGCGTAGTCAACAAGTACATCCTATAACTGTTCCTAGTCAAGGGTGTATCGAGACAGGGCATCGATACACTAGAGTAGACTAGCGTATACGCATCTTGACCCATATGATAGGCGATGGATGATACCATATCCATCGGTGTTTGACATCAAAGATGGTGTACGGGTGCTCAGTGGAGACTGGGTACAGTGAACGGACTCGCCGAGAACTCCCAGATGGTATTATACCTCACGTCAGATGGCAGTTCTCTGGTGACACTGGTACAGGGTAGTCTGTAGACCCGAGATCGTCAGAGAGTCTTGTATGATTCCCACTGTGCTTTGATTTCCACCTTACCACGTCCAAGAGAGCGTGAAAAACGGTGGCTTTTGGGTACAGTCCCGAATCACATGGAGGCAATGAGCGATAGGAGGGGTTTCTTCTCTCCCGGTATAGGGAGTTGATATTGTGTTGTGTTCGATTGTCTATAACTGGAAGTCCCTGGCCAGTGCTGATATAGAGTAATACTGGTAAGTGTTATCAGTAGGTTCTTGACCTGTTATGAGCCTTACATCGACACGACTTATCGGTTACTGGGGTCTGACGTTTACCACCCCTAGACCAGATACGCGACAGATCAGACGAAGAGACCGGACTGTACAGGAGTGTTACTGATTGGATTCACAGGAGAATGTACAGGCTTGCTTGTTGATCTTCTGATCGCTCAATACCTGGGTGGCTGTTAGGTTTAGCTGACCGCTTGCAGCTTGTCGGTGATTGATATGATCATCACCTACTGCCGGCGTATCGACGATTCTTTAAAGTCTTACACAGAGGTTTCTTGACTCAGGCAAAACGGAGTAGGAGCACATATGTTATATGTGCAGAACCGAGGATAATACGATATGAGATACCATATTCTATTCTCGCGATATTTGATATCAGCCGGGTCATCGGATCAAGTGTTGATTTGATGAATCGGTACATGTTATATGAGTCGGTTATATGCGATATTGCCGGATTGTCGGATCAAGTGTTGATTCGATAATTTAATTTATAATTATATATGTGATATATTACATTACATTATCTAATATTAGCTCGCTTCATTGATTCATTTTCTCACCGGGTAAAACATTGATATATATGCGATATATGTTAATTGTATTATTTTCTTTTGTTAGAAAAATATATTATATATGTGATATATAATATTATAACAAGTTATGCTTACAAATGCAACATGATTAGTGGAGATTAAACATGGTTAGGGTTTGATTTGGGTTAGAATTTTCTTGAAGCTTCTAGAAGCTTTTGTTTTGTTTTAAGCTAAGATATTATGTGTTGATATTTTGAAGATCTTATTTAACCCAACCCAAACCTTTAACCCTGGTAAACTCTCTACATGAGTTAATGCTTCATATTATTAACTCAAGGTCCATTTGTAAGCATAGTAATTTTTCATTATTCATCACAAAAGACTTCATCATCTTCTTCCTTCTTGAAAAGCTTTCTAGCTTTTTATTTTGTGATGAATTAGTGTGAGATCTTGAAAATAAAAGAGAGCATAATTCCTACTTCATCATCCTCATCTAATCTAGCCAATTAGATTAGGGTGTTCACTTCATTAATACTTGATTAGAGAAGTGAGAGCTTGAGTTAAAGAAACTTCAAGGTAGATCATCTTCGAAAAGGAAGACTTCAAGCAAGCATGGATCGTTCGGGTTGTGGAGCCTCTCTTGAGTCCGGGAGATCATGGATCGCGGCAAAGGGACTACTACTCGGAGCTTATGAAGCGAAGGAGCGGACTACAAAGGTTGTAATCCCTCTCTCTTAGTTGTAAAGTATTTACTTGCATGTTTAACCCTAATTACTATTTTGATGAAGTAAAACTCTTTGACTGCCATATCAAAACAAATGTTCCAACTCCGCTATGCGCGCATTGATCCTGATGGACTTAAGCATAGCTATGAAAGTCTCAACTTTTCCATTTACACCAAGAATCTTCTCAAGATCCATTTGCTCCCAATGGGTTTTACCACTTCAGGTCCAACATGCAAAGTCATACTTTGTTGGTGTACATGGATTTCATCTTTGATCGCATAGCATCCAGCCTTTTCACAGAGTCGCCATTCGTGATGGCCTTCCTGAACCTAGTTGGGCCATCATCTACCATGATGCAATCCTCGCTCCCACTGTTACTGAGAAGACCGTAGTATCTCTCAAGTGGATGAGGAACCCTACCAGATTCGCGAAGAGGCTGAGGTTCGTTGGAGACTATTGAATCCTTTGGTTTCACCAAATCATCAGCTGTTAGTTTGTCTAGATGGAACTCCTTCCAATTCTACCTCATGACCACAAATTTCTTCACAAGAAATTCCTTTTCTAAAAAAGGTGGCATGCTAAGAAACAAAACACCTTTTGCTCCTCAGTTAGGTAGAAGATATACCCTCGCAAATGTTTGGGATATCCTAAAAAACTTACAGAACTGACCTTGCCCCGAGCTTGTCCGGATTCTTCCTTTCAACATAGGCCAGACAAACTCATATCTTAACTCGTTTAAGATATGTTCTCTTCCCACACCATATCTCATATGTAGTGGTAGGCCGTGATTTGGACGGGACCCCATTCAATAGGTATGCAGCTTCTCAAGTGCATAACCCTAAAATGAAACAGGCAACTCAGCAATACTCATCATAGAGCGCACCATAACTCATAGGGCGCGATACCTCCATCCCGATACACTGTTGTGTTGTGGTGTACTTAAAGAAGTAAGCCGAGAGAGAATCATATTCTCCTTTAAATAATTCAGGAACTCCATGCCCAAGTATACTCTTCCTCGATCACATCGAAGGACTTTAATACTTCTACCCGTATGGTTCTTCAACTTCAAGCTTATATTCCTTGATTTTCTCAGAAGTCTCAGACTCGTGTTTCAACAGGAACACATGTCCAAATCTTGAGAGATAGTCGATGAATGTAATGAAGTACCAAGAACCAACCCTGACATTTCTAGACATAGGGCAGCATACATCATCATGTATCCATCCAAAAAGTTCACTAACTCTTTCTCTGTTTCCAGTAAACAGAGTATTGGTCATTGCATCTTTGAGACAAGACTGGCAATCATAAGATGAAAATTCGAACAAATTCTCATATTCATCCTTATGTAACTTAGTTGGTCGTGTCGCATTGATATGACCTAGTCTACAATGCCAAAAGAAGGATTCGTTCATTTCTGAACTACTCCTCTTGAGTGTGTTCTAGATACTTTGAACCGTGGTTTGATTTAGAACATATATGCCATTTCATAACGTGCCTGATCCAATCAACTCTTGATTCAGGAAAATTTTCACAACAATATCCTCATATACAGAATTATATCCTTCTTTAACTTAATAAAGAAACTGATGTAATGTAGTATATCAAGTTCGGTATCTAATAACATTTGTTCAGAATCAGTGTATTAATACAATGTGATATTTGCCAAATGACTTGGCTGCAACACTTGCACCATTCTCTAACACTTAGAAACATATCACTTATTCCCAGTTCTCTACCTATCTGTAGCCCATGTAACATATTACATATGCGGGATCCTGATCCGGTATTACATACCCAGGACGTAGAGGACACTGAGAAATAGTTCTCGGTAATAAACACACCCGAAGAATACGCATCAACATGCTCATTCCTCGAATGGATGGAATGGGAATCCTGGTATTCCTTTATTTCCTGCTCGGACTTATAACAGTTATAAGATAGAGCGGAACCAACGTTCCCTAGCTCAGTATAATAAGGAGGTTCGGTCAATGCATCCATATTATTATCTTGATTAAGGCGTGACATGGTCGCTACCAGGAGAGAGAGAGTGAATAAAACACTCTGCGTGGGCTCTTGCAAGATCAGATTGGTTATTAGTTTATCTAATCAGGATGGCTCCCACTGTTTTTATCATATCTTCCTTCAAACCCTAAAAGGTAAGACTAGCCGGGATTAATTACACCCTACAAGTTCGTCAATCTTTCCGCCAGGCTAGTGTCGGTACTTTGAGGGAGGTTCCCTATGCTTTTGCAGGGACCTAATTAAAATAAACCCCGTTTTCCCATGGGCGTAACCCCGTTAACACCTTTCTAGACACCTACTTGATCGGCAAATTGTAATGTGTAAAATTCTCCCAGGAGTAACTCTTACTCTCAGTGGGTATCGGGATCCAACTATCTAATAGAAGGTATGCAATCTCATTGCAAATTAAATTCCCGATAATATTTTGCCCCTAGCAACTTATGACTTTAACATGGTCAACAAATCATAAGCGCTAGTCAAGTTCAACCCGTCATTTCCTGATTGAATTAAACCCACCCGCACGACCCTTAACAAGGTCAACAAAGTTGTACGACTACCTTAATCCAATCGCATCATATGCTTATGCAGATAAGCACTAATCAGGTACCGCACACTACGCCTTAATATGGTCAACAAACGTAGCACGAATACTAAGTAGTACTTATCTAAAATGACGGAGGGCTACGACAGGTTTTTGTGAAAACCTTTTGCGTAATGAACTTGATATCGTTGTAGAATCGAGTGATTTTGAAAAGGAGTGTTTTTGAGGCTTTTACTAGTTTTGCTAAAGAGGTCACTCCCGGTGAAGGTATCTCGGCTCTTTCCTTATCGAATAAGGTGCAGGATTTTTCAAAAATACCACTATGCAAAGCAAGAACAAGAGCTACCAGTTTTTAAACAAGTTTCTACAACATCTTTTAGGTTTCTTTTATTTCTTTCATTAATCTCATTAATGAAGTCCCATCTGTTATGCTTCATGAGCATCACATAAGAAATGACAGCAGCAATATTTATTATATCTCATATATATAATATAGGCATTCTTCTCAGAACATATCAAGTGATCACATCACAGAATATTAGCAGCAGAAGAATCACATATGAAATATTTGATATACTAGGAATTCCGTATTTTATTTAAGCCAGTAAAAACGATTCCACGGTCGTGATGAATAGCCAAACCCATATCCCTAGACCCCTACGAGAGCGGAAAGCAACCCTACCAATTCTAGAGTTAGGAGACCCGGTCTCGACTCCACGAGATGGTCTACCACTGGACCCTAGAACCCGGTTACTTGTGCTCCCCGCCTTGGGTCTATCCTAATGCGGAAAAGTAAATAATATACATCAATGGTGACATCATCCTCAACCCGGAAGTGCCCCAATAAAAGAATATTACATACAAGCTTTTACATGAATGAAAATGAAAAACTCTCATCTCACATAAAAAAAAACCCGGATATTCAAAACACGACGATCCAATATAACATATCACAGCAACACATAACATCGCATGTCATCAATTTAAGTAAATATGTGTATCCCAATTGTCTTTGACATATAGCAACGAAACCGGCGATACGCCACATATTACACTTACGGTCGCAGAAAAGAAAGTGAAAAACTACAAAAGTTGGAATCCGCAACCTCCTTAGACATTATAAACCCAATGCATCACATACTTTGGATTTCATGCCTAACCAAATGAATTCCTTAGACATCACATGCCTAACAATTAAAAACCCCGCATTTTGTAGGGTTACTAGGCACTCTAAAGGGGCTCTTCAAGGCATCGACCATGCCGGATTAAAATTTTATCCGTGCCGAATAACCCTATACTAGATCGTTAACTAGAGATTAGGCGATAACTATGCAAGTAAATCACATTTACACTAAGTGAATGGAAATACAACCTTTGTAGATCCGGTCCTCCACTTCTTTAGCTCCGTGATGACGTCCCTTCGCTGCGATCACCGGGATCCCGGACTCAAGCGATGGTTTCGTCGGAGAAATGAGCGGGCTAGGTCGTTGACTTCGATGCGGAAGATGATCTACGTCGAAGCAACTCTAACTCAAGCTCCATCTTCACTTGGTCATGAAACTTGTGAAGATAACATACTCTACTACATGGCAAGTGGTAGAGGATGAAGAAATAGGAAGTGGGTTCACTTTGGATTTGGATTTCTCACTTGATTTCATCACTTAGAATTTTCTAGCAAGCTTTTCTTTTCTTCATGAAGAAGATGAAGAAGAAGAAAAGAAAAATGAATTATCTTAAAAAGAAAATTCAAGTGATGTCTATCATTTAGCAACCATGTGTGAGTAAACTCATGTAGAGAATAAACTAGGGTTTAGTTAAATGGTTAGGTTAAGCATAAAACAAAATGGTAGACTTTTTCAAAGATGCATGAAGCATCATGAAGCTTCTTGCATAAAGACAAAGAAAGCAACCATTCTATTTTACCAAAATAAATAAATAAATAGATAAATAAGGTAATGGAAACCCTAACCATTAACTAAACACACCCAAGTTTGCATGTATCATCAAATATGATACAAACTAGTGCACAAAAATATATCACATATACAACTTGTGCAAATCAAGTGAGAAAATCCATCTTAAGTGAACAAATACTACATAATGTAAAGTAATATATCAAATATATAATTATACATTAAATCATTAAATCAACACTTGATTTAATGATCCGGTCATATCGCATATAACCGACTAATATCAAGTGTATCAATATATCGAATCAACATTTGATTCGGTAACCCGGCTATACCTCATATAACCGTCCGATGATACGAATCGCGAGAATAGAATTCAGTATCACATACTGGTATTATTCTCGGTCCCGCACATATCTCATATGCGCTCCTATTTCGTTTCGCTTGAGCCAGGAAACCTCTGTGCAGGACTCTAAAGACTCGTCAATACGCCGACAGCAGGTGATGATCATATCAAACACCCACAAGCCGCAAGTGGTCTGCTAAACATAACGGCCACCCGGGTATTGAGCGATCAGAAGATGAATGAGCAAGCCCACTCAAACTCCTGTGAATCCAACCAGCAATACTTACCGTACAGTCCGGTCTGTTCGTCTGATACATATCTCGCCTAGGGGTGGTAAACGTCAGACCCCAGTAGCTTGATAAGTCGTGTCGATATGTGGTCTATAACAGTTCGAGATACTACTGATAAAACATACCAGTAAATCTCAGCAACCCTGGCCAGGGATTTCCGGTTATAGCCAATCGAACACGGCGCAACATCAACTCCCTATACCGGGAGAGACGAATCCCCTCCTATCGCTCATTGCCTCCATGTGATTCGGGACTGTACCTAAAAGCCACCGTTTTGCACGCCCTCTTGGACGTGGTAAGGTGGAAATCAAAGCATAGTGGGAATCACACAAGACTCTATGACGATCTCGGGTCTACAGACTAACCTGTACCAGTGTCACCAGAGAACTGCCATCTGACGTAAGGTATAATACCATCTGGGTGTTCTCGGCGAGTCCGTCCAGTATACCCAGTCTCCACTGAGCACCCGTCTATCATCTCTGATGTCAAACACCAATGGATATGGGATTATCCATCGCCCATCTGTATGGGTCGAGAAGATATACGCTAGTCTACTCTGGTATATCGATGCCCCGTCTCGATACACCCACGACTAGGGACCTTGAAGGATGTACTTATGGACTACCATGTCCCCACTAGTATGATCCGCATCATAGTCTAGGTAGTCAAGTACACATCCTAAGGGCTTTACCAACATGTAACAGAGAGACAATCAGTGTACACGTTAAGATAAAGAGCAACCAGATAGCATACTATCATGTCGAGCAAGAAAGTCCTCCCTATATATGTCCCAGCATCCACTACAATATACATCGTATGTACAGTAATGGCCTCTAGGGCATACATATAACTAACAATCTCCCACTTGCACTAGGGCCATCTATAGCAGTGGTTGCAGTATCTCATACTCAACCATCCCATAAAAATCTGTCTCTGGGAAAAGGCCTTTGTGAGTGGATCCGCCGTGTTGTCCTCTGAGTCTACTCTCCTAACCTCGATCACCCTGGAGATCTACTATCTCCATTATCAGGTGACACTGCCTTAGAATATGTCTGGATCACTGATGGGACGGGCGTTCCTTGGCATAAGCCACAACTCCATTGTCACACAATGGGAGGAACGAAGTTCATCTCTTGAACTAATATACATCCAGACTGCCTCTTTGGTAGCATCTTAAGTAGCGATGTATCCAGCCTTTATTGTCTAGTATGCCACGGTATCTATCTTAGAACTCTTCCAACATACCGTCCCTTTACTAAGGGTAAAGACAATGCCTGTGACTGACTTTCAGTCATCCTTATCACTCTGGAACCTTTCCAGTGATTCTCCCCAGGATCAATTGATACCAGCTCACTACAACTAGTGAGTATCCTAACATCCAATTAGATCTATCTCATAGATCCAAAACCCAGGATTTAGGATGTATCACTTTGATCCTATATGGAGAATTATTGTGATAAGCGGAGATTGACCGAGCGTAGCATAGGAAACTCCTTTCTTATCAAGAGTATGTCATCCATATACTCTACGAGGATCGCCACCATACTCCCTACTACTCTTTTGTTTATACAAGGTTCATCTACCATTTTGATGATGTCAAACTCTTTGACTAACACATCAAAACAGACGTTCCAACTCCGCGATGCCTGCTTTATCACATAAAGCAACTTGCACACGTTTCCGCTAGTCCCACTGTTTCCGAAGCCCTCTGGCTGTGTACTTATAGACGTTCTCTTCTAAATCGATATTTAGAAAAGCAGTCATGACACCCAACCGCCAGATATCATAGTCATGGTATGTAGCCGTGGCAAGTAGGATCTGGATGGACTTAAGCATAGCCACTGGAAAAGGTTTCATCATAATCCATACCTGGTCAATGATGCAAACTTTTAACAAGTCTAGCTTTGAAAGTCTCAACTTTTCCATCTATACCAAGTAATCTTCTCAAGATATACTTTCTCCTGATGGGGATTTAACCCTTCAGATATAGCAGCCAAAGTCCATACTTTGCTGGTGTACATGGATTCCATCTCAGATCGCTAAGCATCCAGCCATTCTAACAGAGTCCCTACTCTCGATGGCCTGCTCGAAACTAGTTGGGTCATCATCTCATGATGCATTCCTTGCTCCCACTGTCATCGAGAAACCGAAGTATCTCTCTGGTGGATGAGGAACCCTACCAGATCGGCGAAGAGGCTGAGGTTCGTCGGGGACTATTGAATCCTTTGGTTCTGTCAAATCATCGGTCGTAGTTTGTATAGCTGAAACTCCTTCCAGTTCTACAGAACTGACCTTGCCTCAATCTTGTCCGGATTTTGCTTATGACATAGGCCGGACAATCCCAAATCTTAACTATCTTAAGATATGGGCTCTTCCCTTTCCATATCTCATATGAAGTGGTAGGCAACTGATTTGATTTGAACCCTATTCAATAGGTATGCAACTTCATAAGTGCATAACTCCCAAAAGGAAATAGGAAACTCAGTAGTACTCATCATAGAGCACACCATATCACATAGGGTGCTATTGCTCCGCCCCGATATACCATCGTGCTATGGTGTATACGGAGGAGTAATGCTGAGAGAGAATCTCATTCTCCTTTAGAATAGTCCAAGATTTCCGTGCTCAAGTATTCTCCTCCCTCATCACATCAAAGGACATAATACTTATACCCGTATTTTTGTTCTCTACTTCTAACTTAAATTCTGTGAATATCTCAAAAGGTTCGGACTTGTGTTTCAACAGGAACATACGTCTGAATCTAAAGAGATCATCAGAGAATGTAATGAAGTACAAAGAACCGGTCTTGGCATGTGTAGACAGGGGACCTTCATACATCAACATGTATCATCCCAAGAGTACACTAACTCTTTCTCTGCTTCCAATAAATAGAGCTGTGGTCATCTTATCTTTGTGACATGACCAGCAAGTTTTCACGAGATGTAAATTCAAACAGATTTAAATATGCATCTCTGTGCAACTTAGCTAGTCGGGTCGCATTGATATGACCTAGTCTACAACGCCTCAAGAAGGATTCGTTCATTTCTGAACTCTTCCTCTTGTGTGTGTTCCATATACTAAGAACCGTAGTTTGATTTAGAACATCAATGTTTTTAGATAACGTACCTGAACCGATCAACTCTTGATATAGGAAATGTTCAAAACATTATCCAACAATACAAAATTATATCCTTTCTTTACTAATAAAGAGACTGATATGATTTTGTATATCAGGTTCGGTGTCTAACATCATTTATTCAGAATCAATGTATTGATAATACAGGGTGACAGTGACCAACAGACTTGGCTGCAACACTTGCACCGTTTTCTGTCTCATGAAACTTATCACCCGTTCTCAGTTCTCTACCTTTCTGTAGCCCTATGTAACAGATTACATATCTGGGATCCTGATCCGGTATCAAATACCCAGGACGTAGAGGATACAGAGAAACAGTTCTTTGTAATGAACACACCCGAAGGAGATGCATCATATGCACTTTCTTCGTTTGGGCGGCATAGGAATTCTGGTATTCCTCTATTTCCTGCTCTGTCTTATAACGTTTATAAGTTGGAGCGGGACCAACGTTCCCCAGCTCAGTATAACAAGCGGGTTCGGTCAATACATCCGTATTATTATCTTGATTAAGGCGTGATATGGTCGCTACCTGGAGAGAGAGAAGAAAACACTCTGCGTGCGCTCTTGCAAGATTAGATTGGTTATTTATTTTATCTAATCAGGATGTCTCCCACTATTTTTATCAAATCTTCCTTCAAACCATAAAAGGAAAGACTGGCCGGGATTAATTACATTCTACAAGTTCGCCAATCTTTCAGTCAGGCCAGTGTCGGTACATTGAGGGAGGTTCCCCGTGCTTTCGCACGGACCTAATTAAAATAAACCTCGTTTTCCCAGAGGCGTAACCCCGTTGACACCTTTCTAGACACCTACTTGATCGGCTAATTGTAATGTGTAAAACTCTCCCAGGAGTAACAATTACTCGCAGTGGGTATCGGGGTCTAACTATCTCATAGAAAGTACGCAATCTCATTGCAAATTTCAACACTTGAAATTCCCGATAATTTTGCCCCTAGCGTCCTATGACCTTGACGGAGGCCAAACTACCCATAGTCCGCTAGTCAAGTTCAACCCGTCATTTCCTGATTGAATTAAACCTACCCGCATGACCCTTGACGGAGGCCAAACAACGCCGTATGAATACCCTAATCCAATCGCATCGTATGCTAGCAGATAAGCATTAGTTAGCTACCGTACTCTACGCCTTGACGGAGGCCAAACTACCGCAGCACAAATACTAACTAGTACTTATCTGAAATGACGGAGGGCTACGACAGGTTTTTATGAAAACCCTTTGCGTAATGAACTTGATATCGTTGTAGAATCGAATGAATTTTAAATGGAGTGTTTTTTATGCTTTTCTAGTTTTGCTAAAGGGGTCACTCCCGGTGAAGGGATCGTCGGCCCTTTCCTCATCGAATAAGGTGCAGGATATATCATATATACCGCTGTGCAAAGCAAAAACTATAGAAGCAATCAAAAGACAATCCCGCGAGTACCTACCGGTGATTGGTTGGACCTGGCGGTTATCCAGAGGATACTGACCAGAGTCGATAGATGGATATGGGCGTACTGCTGGGGCCGAGGGCCGATTCCGCAGACGGAGCCCGTGGGCTGATCCGGACTGACGGAGCCCGATATATATGAGGATTTACGTGCCGATGCTGGGCACAGTTTTCATGATGTTTTCGAGTGTCGATGCTGGGCACTCCGGTTCCATGATTTTGATGTGTCGTGAGGGACACAGGTGGTTTATATCCTCATATTTCCATGCATATGCTGATGATATTTACATGCATGATGGTTTTGTCATTGGGTGACGAGTGGACGGGATCCACGTACATGCAGATTTGATTACATTGATCATACCTCACATTTATGATATGCTATTACCTGAGGCACTGGCACGAGCACTTAGCACTACACTCATGTATAGAGATTACATTGCCAGTTTACCATGCTTCAGATTTATTCATATTGAGGTTTATTTATATCTGATCGTATTGACCTAGGATGGGTCATACATTCGATCTCTGCTTGTAGATATTTTCTATTCACGAGTTGGTAACTCACCCCCGTTGTGCCACAGTCCTTGCAGGTTTTTGCCGTACAGATTCCATAGCGGCATTTCTGGCACACTACTTCCATATGGGTGACTTGCGTTGGTAGGTGGGTTCTTTTGTATCAGAACCGCCATTGTTCCTGTATTACTCATTGTATCTAGAATTCCATCAACCAAAACTTGTATATTGTTTCAGACTTAGAAAACAGTGTTATATTATTTCGACCTTAGAGTCGTGCTTGTAGTATTACGTTTTTTTCTGGCTGTTTGAGTTTCTTTTTAGGTTTTGATCCTCGCCCTTTGGCGTTGTATATTGTTATTGCTTGCATGGTTGTGACCGTCGATTGACGAAGAGCTAGCTCCCGCTTGGGGATGCCTTTTATCATTTCATATATATTATTCTTGTTGTACCCCGTTCGGGGCCAGTTTTTACAAAGGAAACTCTGTCGAAATTTTCAAGAAAGGTTACACATTTTAAAAATGCATATTCGGCTTAGTTATTTAAAAACTTTGATTTTAGAAACGTGATTTCTTTATTTCTTAAAACCAGTTTTCCTTATTTACTCTTTAAATGGTTTTAGATTTCTGGGCTTTTGGCTTACTTGGATCAGATGGGGTCCTATAGACTTCATATGGTTCAAGGGCCAGTCACGTGCTCTTTCGGGACGTGACAAAAATACACCAAATAAGCAAGCACATGAGTAATCGGTCGGCTAGTACCTCAAGAAGTATTAACGGTCGCATGAAATTGTGTGAGCAAATTCAGCTAAATATTCATTAATTAAAAAGTACTGAGGCTGATGGGCAAGAGTATGATAGCTTGAATTGAATTCTCCGGGTGTAGGGATGTCTTTACACACACGCAGGGTTATATGATCGATGTTTGGAAGAAAGATAGGAATGAAGAATAAGACGATGTTTTATTGAGGGAGGACGTGATTTCTGACATCTTTTCATGACCATTAAGATAGGGCTCATGACAACCGAAAAGCTAGCTTAGTTGGAAACCCTAATTTTCAAGGTTTTTCTTTTACAATTTTTTTCTTTAAATGTAATATTCATGATCTTCCTTTTATTATTGGATTTTGTGGGTGCAATCCGCTGAAAACCCTCAGGAGACAACACTCCCCCTACTAGGGACACCTAGAGGTTTAAAGGCATGTTGCACGTGCTCAGTGCAATCGTGTTGCCTACGAAAGTGTGCTAGTTAGTTTTTCTTTTTCTTTATTTTCTCCTTCTCTTTTTAATAAAACAGTTCGCTCGAGATGATCGAAAATAAGTTTGGGGGAATTTGATCAGTCGAAAATATTGCATCTTTTAACCGGCAATTTCCCTATCATTTGCACTCATTTAGAAGTGTTCGGTATTCATATTTCACATATTAGCAAATCAGTCGTTAAATATCAGATTGCAAGTGTTAGACCTTAAAACCGGCATTTCTAGGGAAATTGACTGTATTTTATGGCATCGCATCATCCCAATATTGCGCAACACTTGTCTTGAGAAATTGTGCAGGAAAATCCGGAAGAAAAGCTAAAATTGTCATTTTTGCTGATCAAACATTACGCTAACTCAAAGCCCTGAGATCTGGTACCAATCCAAAAGGAGATATTAAATTCAACATATACAATAAAAGCCCATATGTTAGCCCAAGTTCAACACAGAAGACTCAAGCCATGAAGCTTCAAAAGAGCCGCGGAACCGCGGCGGGAGCCGGCTTGCGCCGCGGTTCCGCGGCTCTTCTGCCACGTCAGTGCTTCATTTTTAGTGGAGAATTCTTATCTCTGGGCCCACATTCCTTTCTGATACTTCAAATTCCAGAAGGATCTCGAAGCTACTGCCAGATCAGCAAAGATCATTAAGCAAAGCTAATCCTAATTAAGCTCCTAACTAACCTCTTCTAGAAGCTCCCTCCTAACTAATCACATATAGAAGCTTCTCCTCTAACTAACTTTTGGAGGGAAATTCAAATCTCCTCAACAAATTTTTGGAGGGAAACTTAATATTCAAATCCTAGATCTAGGGTTTAGATGTCTATAAATAGGAACCTAGATCTAAGGGTTGAGGTTAATCTTTAATCATTAGTTGTTAATCTTTTAGTTAGTTAGTTCATTCCCTCTTACATCATCTTCTTCCACAAGTCTAGTGACAAGACTTGTGCGAAACCCTAACCTTAATTCCACTCCAAATTCAAGATCTTGAGTACCAAATCAAGTGAGAAGCCTTCAACCTTTTATGAGCCGAGCCGATCTTCAATCGGGCAAGTGATCCAAGCCGATCCGCGACTCACGGAGACTAGCGAAGCCAAATCGACGATCGAGTTCTTCCTCTTGTAGTTCTTGAGCGATTGTAACGAAATTGTTGATATAAATAAAAGGTGAAATTCTTTAATCTTGCTTTCTTTTAATTCTTGCATCATGATTAGATCTCAATTTGTAATTGTTGTTCTTGTTGTGATGTTTGAGTAAAACTCCGCTCGTAAAGGAGTCGAGACGATCAATAGAATGATGATGTAACAAATCTTAAAACGATTTTTAAGTCCTACGAGTTTTGTAAACCCTAGCAAGTTCAAGAATCGATGACCTAATTTCGTTGCGATGCTTTCTTGATTGTGATCGCTCGAAATTAGGGATCTACGATCGTTTCTTGAATTTACTAGAGGCTAGAATGTGAATGATATCGACGAAAGAACAAGGGATAAGATGAAACCCTAGTTTTACTAGAAATCCCTAATTCTTGTCGATCATCATCGATCTAGTATCAATTCATCGAAGGATAAGAATACGTCATCGTAAGATTGCATCACATCTATAGATCCGATCGATTCCTGCGAGCCTCATTTCGATTCTTGATATTTAGTTTAGAAAAATCAACAAACTATCAATTCTTGATTCTATCTTTTTCTTGTTATTAGATCTAGATTTTTCTAATTCTTGAACTTCAAATATAAATCATGAATTGTTTTGTTTTCTTTTCCTTAAAGTTTCGACTCATCTAATTCAAAAGACGAACTATTACACTGTCCCTGTGGACGATCCGCACTCACTTACAATCTACATCCGACACCGTAGTTGATTGCGGTCAAATAATTTTTGGTTGTGATTTCTTTACAATTTCATATACTACACAAATCAAGAATTACATACAATCAACTAGCTTCAGTTAGAGGGGTTTTACCCAGACATGTTGTGAGTTGATCGAGAAAAGACGAACAATGTGTATTCCTTCGATAACTTGGACGAGTTCCCGATGACGTAATCGGACAGATGTCTTCTACAGAGTATTGAAGATGCCGAATTCATAGCTTTGAGTCTTTGCAAGAGATTCCGGGTATGACCATAGCTAAATTGGATTGCGGTCTACGCAACTACCAAGAGATGATTCCGAAATGGTCGATAATGAAGAAAAGTGGTGTAACACCATAGAATGCGATTAGTGTTAATTAAGCGATAATGCAGATTTTTAGTAAAAAGTTTACCGAAATAGTTTTCAAATATTTATAAAAATTTATTAATATTTTATTATAATTTATTTTGGGCTTGCACACACTTATGCATATTAACCTAGGTTTAATTAGGGTTAACCATGCTTAAGTAGCCATGGCACCTTAACCCATTTCAATTAAATTGTAATATGTAATTATATAAATTATTTAGTTTTAAAATTTTAAAAAGGTTGAAAATTGGTTGACTTGAGAGAGAGAGAGAGAGTGAGGGTTGGCATGGCATCATGAGGCATGGGGGCAAGCATGGTTTGCATTAAATGAGGAGAGAGAAGAGGGAGGCATGGCTCATACTACTCTCACCCCCTCATTCTCTCATCCCTCACTGACACATACACCCTCATTTCTCTCATTCCCTCATTCACAAGATATTTTCTTCATCTCATCTCCCTCACACCCTCAACTGAAACCCCAACCTAAATCTTCACAAAACCCAAACCAAATCACCACTACAACTCACTAAAGCCCTTCACAAAGCCAAGTTTAGCCACTAAGATTACTTAGAGCATGGAAAGCTAGGGTTTTGAGCAAGTGTGGATAGGTAACAATCTCTAACTGTTAATTTGGTGCGTATATTGTTTTGTTGCTTAGTAGTAGTCGTTTAGAACCCTAAAGATATAGTTTTGGTGTGATATCGTGTTTTTAGAGTTAAAATGGTGTCACTGTGATCTGCTACGACCACGAATTTTTGATGGAAAAACTAGCGGTGTAGTAGTGTTGTACTAGAGACCCTGAGTGTTCACCTGAAACCCTGACCCCACCGTGCACTGTTCAACCGGCGACATTGGGGTAAATTCCGGCGAGCTCGGCCGTGTAGGGGACTGGGGTGTTGTGTTTTTGTGGGTAGCTGTCTGTATGCTATCCCAGGTGTTTGGTACTCCTAGATTTTTAGGTTTTGACAGTGGGTAAAATCTGGGATCAAATTGCTAGTTTTTAGTGTTTCGACTAAGTGCGATACGATTGATTCGACGTAGTTTTAGTGTTTCGGGTAGCTTGTTGTCGTGGGTTTGTTTTAGTGATATCGCCGCACACGTTAGCCGCTAAGTGAACCCTTTTGTAGCCTAAGGGAACCGTTTCGTTAAATTGGTGTTGTGTTCGTTATTATTGCGTAGTTTTCTAAATCCACTTGTTATTGCGTTTTGTGTTATTAGTATCGCAGGCGGGGACTTCGGACGCTGTGAAGAAAGGAAAGCAGGTGGTCGGATTTACCTAGCTCGAGATCATCGGTGAGTAGATTTAATATCTATGGGGAAATCGCCCGTATGGCGTTAAGCATCAGGGCTGGATATGATATTATAGCCGCATGTTTATATGCTTATATGTTGATTGTGCATGAGCATCATTGCATACCATTACTAGTTGTGCATTGACTTAGTACCTAGTGGACACTGCACCATTAGTGACGGTTCATGTTGCATGAGCACTAAATTGTATGCTACACCCACACTGTCGGTAATTGCCATGGCACGCACAACCTAAACACATATGTGGTATCGTATTGTTATTGACATTAAGACATTGATTCTTGTTCTATTGCGCTTATGAAATGCATCGTACATACATAGCTACATGTACACATTTATATGATGTTGCATTTGATTTCAGAGGAATTGGGAACCACATGATATATTTAAAAACTGGATTCATATAAAAGAGCGGTTTTCCTTGATATGCTCATATTATGGTTTTATGTTGCATATATCCTATTTCATGGATTTACGCATTGAGATACGGATTTCATGTGATTTATGGATTTGAGAACCGTGGTATTATTTCAAGAAAGTATGCATTGTTTTGAAAACCCGGTTTCTCTTGATATGTGTGACGACCCGAAATTTAGTTCGTGGCCGGCACTTAAATCGCGCAACGTCTAAAGGCGCAACTTAAATTAAGTAAGCCGAAGCCCGGAAATCTAAACCTTTTTAAGAAAATAAAAGAGGTGAAGTTGGGAAATAAAGGTATGATGAAATCAAAAGTTTTCTTAAATACATAGATAATGGAACATGAAAATGCAAGTGAATTATATTAGTTGAAAAACATGTTTCGTCTTTTAAAAATTTGGGCAGCACCTCCTTTGTATATTTTGATCCAAAACCATATATACATAACATAATAAAGGCATCCCCAAGTGGGAGCTACCTCTTCGCCAATCGGCGGAATCACAACCACGCAAGGCAGAAATATAATTATACGACGCCCAACGGCGAAGATCAACACCAAGAATAATGAATAAAGCAAGACATCAACCCACCTAGCGAACATATAACCCATCACACTAAGTCTCGCAACTACAAGTCTTGCCAAGTCTTACTACTTATACAAATACTAGTTTCTGATTGATGGAGTTGACTAGATACAATAAGAATAACAATACAAGAGTGGCACGATCCAACATGTACCACCTACTAACGCAAATCACCAGAAAGCAAGCTGTGTGCCAGCGATGCCGCTACTGATCCATGCGGTCAACCTGCAAGAACTGTGGCACAATGGGGGTGAGTTGCCAACTCGTGAGTAGAAAAAATCAGCAGGTAGAAATCGAATAAAACAACGATTTCCTAGGTCAACTATATCATAAAGGTAATACTATGATATCTAGGGTGACCGTGTCTAGATATATGCCAAAAATAATCAAAGCCTGCATGCATGTGGATATCATCCAACAATATAATCAATGCCTGTATGCATGTGGATCTCGTCCACTCGAAACATCATAAAAGCATATGCATGTAAATATATGAGGATATCAAAGAACGTATGTCCATCAATGACACATCAAATCATGGATCCTGAGTGTCCAACACCGACACTCGAAACATCATGAAACCTATGTCCAATATCGACACGTAAATCCTCATATCTCAGGTGCCGCATCCTCAGATCGGCCCTCAGGCGCCGCATACTCTGGTCGGCCCTCATATCCATCTCATGACTTCGATCGGTATCCTCCGGATAACCGCCAGGTCCAAATACTATCACCGGTAGGTAGTGCTCCATCTTCCAGGCTCATCGTCTACACCACGAAAATCATGTCTTGCCCCGGGGTAGCATACCGGGTCCACCATGTACCTACAGACCGTGCCTCCCGCTCCTCGAATCGGGTTTCACATGCCAATCTCAGAACCAAGAAAACACATGGTGGATGTCTCGAAATATCATATCAAGAGAAACCAGGTTTTTAAAACAATACATACTTTCTTTTGAAATATAACCACGGTTCTCAAATCCAGAATCTCATGAAAACAGCATCTCAATGCATATAATCGTAAAGCATGATGTATTCAAATATATAACAGAAATGTGAGCATATCCGTATATCATGCAACATAGAACAGTGATGTGAGCATATCAGTATATCATGCGACATATTATAATGATCTGAACATAACAAGTATATCATGCAACATAGCATAAGGATGTGGCAATTCTACTGTATAAGTGACATAGCAATTATCGATGATGAAAGTGTGTAAGCCGGCAAATCCGTGTAAGTGTAACATACGCATCATCGATAATGGTGTAGGTGTACTAGCACAGGTATATATATAATGAAATGAGAATGTCATGAACGTAACATAAGGTACATCGAACGCGAAATGCTAACAGGTATACGTATCTATAATATATCCGAGTCGGTGAATCAATCAATCGGCATCCAGCCTCACAACATCACGTACGGTATAATCCATCGTACGGCATCCTCTAGTCAAGGGTATGGATCAATCATCAAGTAAAACTCATCACGTACGGTATCCATCGTACGGCGGCATTAAGCCATCAGAGATCCTATCAACATATATGGCAAAGAGGGTATGGACCTAACGTCTCGTACGGCATATCACTCATGATTCACAACACTATATATGTATATACCTATATCTCCGGTCACATCCTTATCAATCTCATATCATGGGACCGACAAAGGTATCAACTATCTCATATCGACTCGCATCCATATAACGACATATCACACCAAGTCATCATATCACCTCGTATACTCTTTTCATCACATTAATATCTCACATCAAGTCATCTTACATATACATTCTATCTAATAAATCTCATGTCATGCTACTCTAAATCTCATAATTATTCTCGTGCACTACCTATATTTATATATCGTGATTCACATTTACGTTTCACATCCATATATATATCTTCGAGACATCCTTATCAATCATATCATTTCATACTAAACCATTAATCACATCCGTAGGTTCCTAGTATAGGTTTCTCCGACCATATTCATAAGTTTCTAACATAGTTTTCTTAACCATATTCTATATATATCGGTTTCTATTATAATTTGCGGGGGTGCTATACGCCATCCACCCTACTTCCCCCGTAGATATAAATCTACTCACATGCAGAATTCCTTGTTCAGCCATAGTTGATGTGTTTCGTCGTCTCGAAATCCACGCGAGGTACCTACATATCAACACACAATCGAAATGCTATTGAAAATCATGTCTGAAACCCGATACGGCACACAAATTGCTTATAGGTTAGAACATATAGCCTACACATAAAAAACAAACAAATAACCCTCGTCGTTGACGTACAAACGTCCAATGACCCAGTACAATATCAAATACTAAAAACCAATTTTCAGAAATCGGAAACCATAAATCAGCAACTCAAGAAAACACCTCTAGATTTTGCCTCAGGTACAATTAGCCAATTTTGCATATGGGGTAGGTCTAATTTGCCTAAAATGGAGCCATGGACCAAGCACGAGGCGATTCCATCGTACCAAGGCCGCAATTTGCAGCCAGAATGAGATAATTTGCGGCCACAGTAGTGAATTCGGTCCTCGGGTCATGGCGATAGCTTCTAGGGTGTCTGCATACCTCTCGGTAATCGCTAAATATTTTCTAGAGTTCCCGGGTTATAGCAGAACTCCAATTACCACCACAATTCCTCACAAAACCCGACATGGGACCATTCCTAAATTCGTATTTTGGTTCTAATCCCAGGTCTAGGCCAGTAAAACACCACTAGGGTCTTGTAGACACCCACTACAGATCATGATTCCACACAAACACCCAAACCCAATCTTGAATTTTCCAAACATCACTAATCAACACCGATTTAACTTTAAATTAACAATAGGGCATACTGCACACAATAACTTAACTTGGGTTTAGAATTATACCTCAATTAGAAACTCAATAATTTTCTTGAGTTGCTCAATGTCTTCAAAATCCAACTTTGAAAGGTCCAAAGTGTTGAGGAGGAAGAGAGGTCATTTTTAATAAAGGGAGTATAGGGTTTTGATGAAGATTTTGAGATGATATATGGAGGTGGAGGTGGAGGGAAGCTTGAGGATGAAGGAGGTGAAGAAAATAGTAGGGGGGAGGGGGAAATGAAGGCAACCCTCTCTTTCTCTCTTTCTTATTCTCACCCTCTCACAATTCATGCCACACACTTTCTCTCTCACCAATAATTCACTCTCTTTCCCTTTTCTTGTTTTCTTTTCTCTAAAAGACTAATATCAACAAATACCAATGAAACAACATGCAACCAAATGCAACATGTCATGATGCACTAACCATGGAAAAAAGTAAAAACACGGATTTGGCTTAATCGCGATTAGTAGTGCACTAATCAATTTTTATTTAAACTTGCGTATAATTAATTATAAAAATGTCAAATCCAATAAATATATATTTAAATGAATAAATCATTTTAATCTCCAATTATTTCACAATTATTGGTATATATTTATACTATTTTACGAAAACCACAAATTCGCAAATCGGGTAATTTTCGCGAAATATATTATTTTAATATTAAATTCCAAAAATAATATTTTATATTTTCTGAAATGTTACAATCTTCCCCCCTTAAATAAATTCGGTCCTTGAATTTAAATTTAAACCCCCAAATGCTAAACATTTCAACAATCAGCTCAAATCAACGGGGCTCCGAAATCACGGGAGATACAGAAATACTACAGCGCATCGCGTGCGCCTGAAAATGAGTACGAAACTTAAAATCGAACTCCGTAAAGCGTCACGCAAATCATCGGATTTCCACGCATATCATCGGAGTTACAATGGAGATATAGATCTCAAAATCCACTACTAAAATCCAAGATGCACTAGTCAAATACTATAATACGTGTATAGTACGCATCCTTGGAAAAACCTTCAAAAACTGCATAAAACACATACAAAATCTTTTCTGAATCGCTGTGTGATGCGTAACTCACGGCACAAGTGAAAGACGCCCATTTGTAAAATTATAAATATACGTTCATATAGGTTTTGCTAAAATATACGTTCAGCCCTTTTAAAATCCCAAAAGGTTTTCCTTTGTAAACGTTCGTGTCTCTCACGGAAACGTATGAAATAGAGAGACTATAGCTCCTTTTCGAAAACGTCTTGGTAAAATTTTTATGCATGCAAAGTACTCAGGTACTGTCCTCAGATCAGTCATGTTCGGTTACTACAGAATATTGTGCCCATCATGAAAACAAAGTGCTCAAGAGCAAAATCAGCCCCAAAAGGCGTATCCAATAATCACGTGCGTCTGGTGCACACGGAAATCAAATCCAAATACAAGTGCCACAATATGAACAAAAGCAAAGCTAAGTGCAACGGGTGTGTACAAAAGCATTTGTCCAGTGCAACGGGTGTGCACGACAACAACATCTAGTGCATCTATAGTGCATGAAAATCTCAATCCAGTGCAACTAACATGCACGAATGAAAATCCCAATCGAGTGCATCCGGTGTGCACAAAATCACATCTCATATCATGCGCCCCACATGCGCAAAATCCAAATCGATTGGATCCGTCATGAACGAATGAAATCTAAATCAAGTGCATCCAACATACACGAATAAAAATCTAAATCAAGTGCATCCAACACGCACGAATAAAATCTAAGTCAAGTGCATCCAACACGCATGAATAAAATCTAAGTCAAGTGCATCCAACACGCACGAATAAAATTTAACTCAAGTGCATCCAACATGCACGAATAAAATTTAACTCAAGTGCATCCGATGCGCACAAAATCCAATACCAGGTGCCTATTATGCGCAAAAATCCAACCCAAGCGCGTCAGGTCCGTAATAAGCATCTAGTGCAGTAGCATGCACGAAAACGAACATCAAGTGCAAACGCGCACAAAAACATAAATTTGGTGAACAATGCTCAAATACATAAATCGGGTGCAACCAATGTACGGAGTATAAATCTAGTGCAACCAATGCACGAAATATCAATCTGGTGCATCTAGTGCACGAAATACAGATCCGATACATCTATTGCACGAAATACAAATCCGGTGCATCTAGTGCACGAAATACCAATCTAGTGCAACAAATGCACAGAAACTCATCAATAACTCAAATGCATATAAAAAGCAACACCGAGTATACCAAGGTGTATAAAATCATAAGCGTGGGCAACTATGTGCACAAAATCCGTATCAATGCACTGCAAGCATATGTGAGCTATACCGAGTGCAAAAATCAAATCGAGTGCATACAACATGCACAAAATCAAATCAACCGTTAGAAACCCACGAAATCATAAATACGTACTACCAAGGCACAAAATCGATATCAAGTGTAATAGATATGCACAAATCGCAAACCAACATGACGGTGTATAAAACGTATATCAAGTGCAATAACTATGCACCAAAATGTAAATACCCAGTAGGTGCAACCATGGTGCACAAAAAAAATATCGTAAAACTCAATCATCGAAACTCAAATCCAAGCGATATAAGTGTGATACTCAAATCACAAACGCAAATCGCAACAAATGACACTGAGGTAGACCTCCTACAATGTCAAAAAATGTCGGTGCGCCCAAAAATGGCAGAGCAAGAACATCCGCTTGCCTCCTGTTCACGGTCTGGCGTCCTCTGTCTCTGGGTCCTTATATTCTCTGTGGATTACCAATCTCGCAATCCATCGGCTCATCAGCCCGGTCGGGTGTGCTAACGGAAACGATTCCGCTCTAGCACTCCTCTGGTCATCTCTCGGCCAATTAGCATGACCATTCGTAAAGCAGCACGTCACTGGCGTCGGCCTCTGGCCCTCTGAATACACATGACACAACTGATCCTCAGTGCAAATCTTATTACAGCAGTGTCCTGGAAGGAACCTGCGTAGCGTCTCTTCCGATCTCGCCTATGCCGAACTATATGGAGGCTGGTACTCTTGCATAATCTTTTCTCGCTTTCTGGACATATGCGTTCTCAGCACAGCATTTCGTCGGGAACTGGATGTATCCCAACGCCTCTGTATACATATCAGATCTCCAATCTCAACGGGGAGTAATAACGGCTCGTTAATGTCTCGTACGAATCTCTTTTTCCACTCGTCTTTATTATCGTCCACTTCGACGTCATGTCATTCTATCTGCGTACTGCAATTGTCTCGGCTATAGTCAATCCGGAGTCTCTCACACGGACTCGAAATTATGAACTCGGTATCTTCATCACTCTGTAGAAGATATCTAGCCGAACTCGTCCCAACTATCGGAGGAATATACTTTATTCATCCGCTCTCGATCAACTCACAATACATCTGGGTGAGGTACTCTATCTGAAGCTGGTCCACTTACTGATCTCCTATCGGATCATCTAACGAACAACGTCATCTCTGGATCGATCTACTCTAGATCTGAGTAAGATTCTCCACACTAGAAATCTTCAACTCAACTGTGCCTGTGTCAGCACATCAAATCTGACGAATCACCTTCGTCTCTCAACTCAAGATAGACTAGCTATCATCTGTCGCATCTCTTCATGAAAGCTCCAGCGATCTCAGCTCGTAAGCTCTGGAAGCGACATCTCATCAATCTCAGCACAAGCTGGGTCATCTGTCTGCAAGGTAGACGACATCACGATCTCTGAGGTAGGTTGTACATCAACAGTCCTCTCACAACAGGCAGCCTCTAACAATGGCTCGATCATCCAGTGCAAAACCGAACATTTGCCTCAAACTAGAGGTCACAACACAAATACAAAATCGAGACGTTCTCATGTCACCAGAAAACACGATGGTCAGTCCTCATCCACGACGAGCTCGCCGTGACCGCAACACTAGCAGTAGCTCAATCTGCGCTCAAACCATGGTGATAGGAACCTCAAGTATGTATCGATGAAAACAGATCAGAGGAATGAAAGGAATCAGTAGATCCAGAAAGGATACATGATCATAAGGAGGAATGGAATCAGTGAGAGTATGATCATGGAAACGAATAGAATCAAGGATCTCAAATGGATGTATGATCAAGGGAATGAAGAGAATCATAAGTCTCAAGGTATGTACATCCTAAGGTTTCTTAAGTGGAGTATCGTATCTTAAATATGCCGCGAAACATACGTACGGTACGTCACTCTACTAAAGCTACCTACTCCATCAATCAGGGTCAACCTATGAAACGAAAGTTCGGGGCTAATACCTCCCTGTTCAAGTCTATGTTCCGTAAAGTCGACCCTGGGTTCCGAAATAGATTATTCCCCAGACTCCACATAGTCAAACCTAGACTTGAACCAAGGTTAAACCTAGCGCTCTGATACCAAATTTGTCACGACCCAAAATTTAGTTCTTTAGGGTTCTTAGGCACACTCAAGAGGTTCCACAAGGCATCTACCATGCCAAATTCAAATTTTCCGGTGCCGAGAAACCCTAAACTAGATCGATTACTAGAGGATAGGTGAAAGAAAAAGCAAGCAAACTACTTTGCTACTAAGTGAATGGAAATACAACCTTTGTAGATCCGGTCCACCACATCTTTAGCTCCATGATGACATCCCTTCGCTGCGATCACCGGGATCCCGGACTCAAGCGATGGTTTCGTCGGAGAAATGAGCGGGCTAGGTCATTGACTTCGATGCCGAAGATGATCTACGTCGAGGCAACTCTAACTCAAGCTCCATCTTCACTTGGTTATGAACCTTGTGAAGAAAACACCCTATACAACATGGCAAGTGGTAGAGGATGAAGAAATAGGAAGTGGGTTCACTTTGGATTTGGATTTCTCACTTGATTTCAACACTTGAAATTTTCTAGCAAGGTTTTCTTTTCTTCATCAAGAAGAAGAAGAAGAAGAAAAGAATATCAATAATAATAAAAATGAAAAATCAAGTGAAGGCTTATCATAATGCAACCATGGGTGAAGTAAACTCATGTAGAGAATAAACTAGGGTTTAGGTGTAATGGTTAGGTTAAGGCAAAAAACAAAATGGCTAGACTTTTCAAAGCTCCATGAAGCTTCAAGTATAAAACAAAGAAAGCCACCATTTTATATTTTGCCAAAAATAAATAAGTAAAACCCTAACCATTAACCTAAACAATGGGTAAAGTGATACACACACCCAAGTTTGCATGTATCATCAAACATGATACAATCTAGTGCATAAACATATATCATATATACAATGTGCACAATCAAGTGAGATAATCAATCTTAAGTGAACAAATACTAGTTAATGTAAAGTAATATATCAAATATATAATTATACATTAAATCATTAAATCAACACTTGATTTAATGATCCGGTCATACTGCATATAACCGACTAATATCAAGTGTATCAATATATCGAATCAACACTTGATTCGCAAACCCGGCTATATCACATATAACCGACCGATGATACAAATCGCGAGAATAGAATTCAGTATCACATACTGGCATTATTCTCGGTCACGCACATATCTCATATGCGCTCCTATTTCGTTTCGATTGATCCAGGAAACCTCTGTGTAGGACTCTAAAGACTCGTCAATACGCCAGCAGTAGGTGATGATCATATTAAACACCCACAAGCCGCAAGTGGTCTGCTAAACGTAACGGCCACCCGGGTATTGAGTGATCAGAAGATCAACGAGCAAGCCCGCTCACACTCCTGTGAATCCAACCAGTAACAGTTACCGTACAGTCCGGTCTGTTCGTCTGATATGTAGCATATCTTGCCTAGGGGTAGTAAACGTCAGACCCCAGTAGCTCGATAAGTCGTGTCGATATGTGCTCTATAACAGATTGAGATACTACTGATAACACTTACCATTAAATCTCAGCAACCCTGGCCAGGGATTTCCGGTTATAGCCAGTCGAACACAGCGCAACATCAACTCCCTATACCGGGAGAGACGAATCCCCTCCTATCGCTCATTGCCTCCATGTGATTCGGGACTGTACCCAAAAACCACCGTTTTGTGCGCCCTCTTGGACGTGGTAAGGTGGAAATCAAAGCACAGTGGGAATCACACAAGACTCTATGACGTTCTCGGGTCTACAGACTAACCCGTACCAGTGTCACCAGAGAACTGCCATCTGACGTAAGGTATAATACCATCTGGGAGTTCTCGGCGAGTCCGTCCAGTGTACCCAGTCTCCACTGAGCACCCGTATATCAACTCTGATGTCAAACACCAATGGATATGGGATCATCCATCGCACATCTATATGGGTCGAGAAGGTATACGCTAGTCTACTCTGGTATATCGATGCCCCGTCTCGATACACCCACGACTAGGGACCTTGAAGGATGTACTTATGGACTACCATGTCCCCACTAGTATGATCTGCATCATAGTCCAGGTAGTCAAGTACACATCCTAAGGGCTTTACCAACATGTAACAGAGAGACAATCAGTATACACGTTAAGGTAAAGAGTAACCAGATAGTATACTATCATGCCGAGCAAGAAAGTCCTCCCTATATATGACCCAGCATCCACTACAATATACATCCTATGTACAGTAATGGCCTCTAGGGCATACATATAACTACCAATCTCCCACTTGCACTAGGGTCATCTGTAGCGGTGGTTGTAGTATCTCATACTCAACCATCCCATAAAAGTCCCTCTCTGGGAAAAGGCCTTTGTGAGTGGATCCGTCGTGTTGTCCTCTGAGTCTACTCTCCTAACCTCGATCCCCTGGAGATCAACCTTCTCCATGATCAGGTGATACTGCCTTAGAATATGTATAGATCACTGACGGGACGGGCGATCCTTGGCATAAGCCACAACTCCCTTGTCACACAATGGGAGGAATGAAGTTCATCTCATGAACTAATATACATCCAGACTGCCTCTTTGGTAGCATCTTAAATAGCGATGTCATCGACCTTTATCGTCTAGTTTGCTATGGTATCTAGCTTGGAACTCTTCCAACATACCGTCCCTCCACTGAGGGTAAAGACAATGCCTGCGACTGACATTCAGTCGTCCTTATCACCCTGGAACCTTTCCAGTGATTCTCCCCAGGATCCATTGATACCATCTTACTATACCTAGTGAGAATCCTAACATCCATTTAGATCTATTTCATAGATCCAAAACCCAGGATTTAGGAGGTATCGCTTTGATCCTATTTGGAGAATCCTTGTGATAAGTGGAGATTGACCGAGCGTAGCATAGGAAACTCCTTCCCTATCAAGAGTATGTCATCCATGTACTCTATGAGGATCACCACCATACTCCATACTACCTTTTTGTATATACAAGGTTCATCTACCATTTTGATGATGTCAAACTCTTTGACTAAATCATCAAAACAGATGTTCCAACTCCGCGATGCCTGCTTTATCACATAAAATATCTTGCACACGTTTCCGCTGCTCCCACTTGCTACGAAGCCCTCTGGCTGTGTACTTATAGACGGTCTCTTCTAAAACATCATTTAGAAAAGCAGTCATGACACCCAACCGCCAGATATCATAGTCATGGTATGTAGCTGTGGCAAGTAGGATCCGGATGGACTTAAGCATAGGCCCCAGAAAAAGGTTTCATCATTAGCCACAACTGGTCTATGATGTAAAACTTTAACAAGTCTAGCTTTGAAAGTCTCAACTTTTCCATGTACACCAAGTAATCTTCTCAAGATATACTTGCTCCTGATGGGGATTTAACCCTTCAGATAAAGCAACCAAAGTCCATACTTTGTTGGTGTATAAGGATTCCATCTCAGATCGATAAGCATCCAGCCATTCTTACAGAGTCCCACTCCCGATGGCTAGCTCGAAACTAGTTGGGTCATCATCTCATGATGCAATCCTCGCTCCCACTGTCATAGAGAAACCAAAGTATCTCTCAGGTAGGTGAGGAACCCTACTAGATCGGCGGAGAGGCTGAGGTTCGTTAGAATGTATTGAATCCTTTGGTTCTACCAAATCATCAGTTGCAGTTTGTATAGCTGGAACCTTTCCAGTTCTACATAACTGACCTTACCTCGAGCTTGTCCGGATTTTGCTTTTAGACATAGGCCGGACAACCCTAAATCTTAACAAACTTAAGATATGGACTCTTCCCTTTCCATATCACATATGAAGTGGTAGGCAACTGATTTGATTTGAACCCTATTCAATAGGTATGCAGCTTCTCAAGCACATAACTCCCAAAAGGAAATAGGAAACTCAGTAGTACTCATCATAGAGCACACCATATCACATAGGGTGCTATTGCTCCGCCCCGATACACCGACGTGATGTGGTGTATACGGAGGAGTAATGCTGAGAGAGAATCTCATTCTCTTTTAGAATAATCCAGGAATTTCGTGCTCAAGTATTCTCCTCCTTGATCACATCAAAGGACATAATACTTATACCCATTTTGGTTCTCTACTTCTAACTTATATTCTGTGAATATCTCAAAAGGTTCGGACTTGTGTTTCAACAGGAACATATGTCTGAATCTAAAGAGATCATCAGAGAATGTAATGAAGTGCAAATAACCGGTCTTGGCATGTGTAGACAGGAGACTTTCATACATCAGCATGTATCAATCCCAAGAGTTCACTAACTCTTTCTCTGTTTCCAATAAACAGAGCTATGGTTATCTTATCTTTGTGACATGACCGGCATGTTTCATAAGATGTAAATTCAAACAGATTTAAATATGCATCTAAATGTAACTTCAGCTAGTCGGGTCGCATTGATATGACCTAGTCTACAATACCTCAAGAAGGATTCGTTCATTTTTGAACTCTTCCTCTTGTGTGTGTTCTGTATAATAAGAACTGTAGTTTGATTTAGAACGTCAATGCTTTTAGATAACGTGCCTGAACCGATCAACTCTTGATAGAGGAAATGTTCAAAACATTATCCAACAATACAAAATTATATCCTTTCTTTACTAATAAAGAGACTGATATGAAGTTGTATATCAGGTTCGGTATCTAATAACATTTGTTCAGAATCAATGTATTTGTAATACAGGGTGACAGTGACCAACAGACTTGGCTACAACACTTGTACCGTTTTCTGTCTTATGAAACTTATCACCCGTTCTCAGTTCTCTACCTTTCTGTAGCCCTATGTAACAGATTACATATCTGGGATCCTGATCCGGTATCTCATACTCAGGACGTAAAGTATACTGAGAAACAGTTCTATGTAATGAACACACCCGAAGAAGATGCATCAACATGCACTTTCTTCGTTTGGGCGGCACAGGAAATCTGGTATTCCCCAATTTCCTGCTCTATTTTATAACATTTATAAGTTGGAGTGGGACCAACGTTCCCCAGCTCAGTATAACAAGTGGGTTCGGTCAATATATCCATTTTATTATCTTGATTAAGGCGTGATATGGTCGCTACCTGGAGAGAGAGAGAAGAAAACACTCAGCGTATGCTCTTGCAAGATTAGATTGGTTATCTAATATATCTAATCAGGATGTCTCCCACTGTTTTTATCAAATCTTCCTTCAAACCCTAAAAGGAAAGACTAGCCGGGATTAATTACATGCTACAAGTTCGCCAATCTTTCAGCCAGGCCAGTGTCGGTACTTTGAGGGAGGTTCCCCGTGCTTTTGCACGGACCTAATTAAAGTAAACCTCATTTTTCCAGAGGCGTAACCCCGTTCACACCTTTCTAGACACCTACTTGATCGGCTAATTGTAATGTGTAAAACTCACCCAGGAGTAACTCTTACTCGCAGCGGGTATCGGGATCAAACTATCGCATAGAAGGTATGCAATCTCATTTCAAATTTCAACACTTGAAATTCCCGATAATATTTTACCCCTAGCGTCCTATGACCTTGACGGAGGCCAAACAACCCATAGTCCGCTAGTCAAGTTCAACCCGTCATTTCCTGATTGAATTAAACCCACCCGCACGACCCTTGACGGAGGCCAAACAACGCCGTACGAATACCCTAATCCAATCGCATCGTATGCTAGCAGATAAGCATCAGTTAGCTCCCGTACACTACGCCTTGACGGAGGCCAAACTACCGCAGCACGAATACTAACTAGTACTTATCTGAAGTGACGGAGGGCTACGACAGGTTTTCTGAAAACTTATTGCGTAATAAACTTGATATCGTTGTAGGATCGAATGAATTTTGAAATGGAGTGTTTTTTAGGCTTTTCTAGTTTTGCTAAAGGGGTCACTCCCGGTGAAGGGATCGTCGGCCCTTTCCTCATCGAATAAGGTGCAGGATATATCATATATACCGCTGTGCAAAGTAAAAACTATAGAAGCAATCAAAAGACAAGCCGAGGGTTGTAGCATCTGCCAGTTATTGCTAAAGGGGTCACTCCCGATGAAGGGATCTCGGCCCTTTCCTTATCGAATAAGGTGCAGGATGTTCTACAAGGAACACCATGATGCAAAGCAAGAACTGTAGCTACCTGTTTTTGAAAATTCGATTCCACAACATCTTAGGTTTCTTTTCTTTCATTAATAACATTAATGAAGTCCCATCATTTAAGTCCACCTAAACATCACAGATAAATATAACGTACGCTTATGCCATCCGCATTCGCCTCGATGTCCCGTCTGCACCGTTAGGTTAGGTAACTAACGGCAGAGCGAGGCAGGGCTAGCGCGGGTGTAAAACATAAGCAACGTCTATATAATATATCATATATATTATATACAATATCTATCTGAACAAATCACATGATCACATCACAGATAACGCAGCAGAAAATATCATTTGAAATATTGTATATAGTAGGGAGTTCGTATTTTATCTTGAGCCTGTATAAAACACAGATTCCACGGTCGTGATGAATAGCCAATCCCACACCCCTAGACCCCTACAAGAGAGGCAAGCAACCCTATCAATTCTAGGGTTAGGAGACCCGGACTCGACTCCTCGAGATGGTCTCCCACTGGACCCTAGAACCCAGTTACTTGTGCTCCCCTTCTTGGGTCTATCCTAATGCGGAAAAGAAAATAATATACATCAACGGTGACATCTTCCGCAACCTGGAAGTGCCCCAATAAAAGAATATTACATACAAGTTTTTACATGAATGAAAAATAAAAACACTCATCTCACATAAAAAAAAACCCGGCTATTCAAACACGACGATCCAATATAACATATCCAGCAACACATAACATCACATGTCATCAACGTAAGTAAGTATGCATACACCGATTATCGTCGTCGTATAGCAATGAAAACGGTGATACAACTACATACTACACTTACGGTCACAGAAAAGAAAGTGTAAAACTACAACAGTTGGAATCCGCAACCTCTTTAGACATCGCATGCCTAACCAAATGAATTCCTTAGACATCGCATGCCTAACAATTATAAACCCCGCATTTTAGTCTCATTATCGAAAACTCTTTTCAATATCAAGTCGGGCAATTCAACAAGATTACCGACACCCAGTACGAATGATCGTCGCAAACTTTAGTAGACGGCTGCACCCCCGATACCGTCGACGAAGTTCACCAAGGCGGAACACCGCTGCCGCGAGCACCCTAACGGATGCTTTCGGCGACGGGGTTCTCCTACAGTCACATCGTCGGGGCTATGAGGAGCAGCTGCCTATTAAGTTTACCCGGCGAGTATCCGCGTACGCTATGTGATTGCAACGGACTTTTGATCGCATCAAAATTCCGTGGCAACCGATCAAGTGAGACTAAACTGCTATGTTTATAACATTCATTCAGTTATCTCATAACTACATGTGGATTCCAAATATTGTATCACATTCCAGATAGATGGACAATGTTAAACTTTCCGATCGAACAATCAAACACCCAAGTTTTCCCGAAACAGCTCAACTCTTGAAATAAGTTCAAAAACATCCATTTCATGCTACAGTACCAACGGTCCAGCCGTAGAAGGGTCAAGCCAACGCCTCACATGTGGCACGCCGTACTGCCCCAAACCCTAAGGTTCAAAGGGCAGTTCAAGACGGTCATATAATCGAGTTAAGGTTTGTTGTCTTCTAGAGGGTCCATCACGTTACTTGCACTATTTGGAACGTTCTCAAACTATGGAAAAAAAATCCAACACTTGGAAATTTCCCGGCAGGGGAAAAATTAGGTATTTATATCCGGTCGAACTTTTTAACCTGTTCAAAATTACACGGAAAAACACATAAACGTAGTTAAAGTTTCCGATTGAATCATCGAATCCCCAATACACCCCAGATAACTCAACTAAATATTCCCAGAAAATACAGTAAATTCAGTTGGGCATTACTGTGCAAACAGCGAAGAAGGAAGTGATGGTACGGCCGCGGAACCGCCGCACGAGCCATGCTCATGAAGCGTTTTCGTGGCGATTTGAACGACATAGATGCACGTGTTGCACAGTAACTTCTAAATAACCCTGCTGTATTTTTTGGATATTTTTAATTTGGAAAAAACCACTGTTTCAGAAAATGTACAGAAGTGGGTCTTGGTTAGGGTTTCGGGACTCGATTGGATTTCTAACATCGTCTACACTTCGTCTAAAGCTCTAGATAAGCTCTGATACCACTGTAGGGTTCCTAGGCACACACAAGAGGTTCCACAAGGCATCTACCATGCCAAATTCAAGTTTTCCGGTGCCGAGAAACCCTAAACTAGATCGATTACTAGAGGATAGGCGAAAGAAAAAGCAAGCAAACTACTTTGCTACTAAGTGAATGGAAATACAACCTTTGTAGATCCGGTCCACTACTTCTTTAGCTCCATGATGACGTCCCTTCGCTGCGATCACCGGGATCCCGGACTCAAGCGATGGTTTCGTCGGAGAAATGAGCGGGCTAGGTCGTTGACTTCGATGCCGAAGATGATCTACGTCGAGGTAACTCTGACTCAAGCTCCATCTTCACTTGGTCATGAACCTTATGAAGAAAACACCCTATACAACATGGCAAGTGGTAGAGGATGAAGAAATAGGAAGTGGGTTCACTTTGGATTTGTATTTCTCACTTGATTTCAACACTTGAAATTTTCTAGCAAGGTTTTCTTTTCTTCATCAAGAAAAAGAAGAAGAAGAAAAGAATATCAACAATAAAAAAATGAAAAATCAAGTGAAGGCTTATCATAATGCAACCATGGGTGAAGTAAACTCATTTAGAGAATAAACTAAGGTTTAGGTGTAATGGTTAGGTTAAGGCAAAAAACAAAATGGCTAGACTTTTCAAAGCTTCATGAAGCTTCAAGTATAAAACAAAGAAAGCCACCATTTTATAATTTGCCAAAAATAAATAAGTAAAACCCTAACCATTAACCTAAACAATGGGTAAAGTGATACACACACCCAATTTTGCATTTATCATCAAACATGATACAATCTAGTGCACAAACATATATCATATATACAATGTGCACAATCAAGTGAGATAATCAATCTTAAATGAACAAATACTAGTTAATGTAAAGTAATATATCAAATATATAATTATACATTAAATCATTAAATCAACACTTGATTTAATGATCCGGTCATACTGCATATAACCGACTAATATGAAGTGTATCAATATATCGAATCAACACTTGATTCGGTAACCCGGCTATATCACATATAACCGACCGATGATACAAATCGCGAGAATAGAATTCAGTATCACATACTGGTATTATTCTCGATCCCGCACATATCTCATATGCGCTCCTATTTCGTTTCGTTTGAGTCAGGAAACCTTTGTGAAGGACTCTAAAGACTCATCAATACGCCGGCAGTAGGTGATGATCATATCAAACACCCACAAGCCGCAAGCGGTCTGCTAAACGTAACGGCCACCCGGGTATTGAGCGATCAGAAGATCAACGATCAATCCCGCTCACACTCCTGTGAATCCAACCAGTAACAGTTACCGTACAGTCCGGTCTTTTCGTCTGATATGTAGCATATCTCGCCTAGGGGTAGTAAACGTCAGACCCCAGTAGCTCGATAAGTCGTGTCGATATGTGGTCTATAACAGATCGAGATACTACTGATAACACTTACCAGTAAATCTCAGCAACCCTGGCCAGGGATTTCCGGTTATAGCCAATCAAACACAGCGCAACATCAACTCCCTATACCGGGAGAGACGAATCCCCTCCTATCGCTCATTGCCTCCATGTGATTCGGGGCTGTACCCAAAAAACACCGTTTTGCACGCCCTCTTGGACGTGGTAAGGTGGAAATCAAAGCACAGTGGGAATCACACAAGACTCTATGACGATCTCGGGTCTACAGACTAACCTGTACTAGTGTCACCAGAGAACTGCCATCTGACGTAGGGTATAATACCTGTTAGGTCCACGTTGCCCACCCCGGTGCTTACGGGGAGGCGGAAAACATAATAAAAATTGGATTTTTATCGACTTAGGCAACATGGACCGAGCATGGGAGGATCTTTGCTAAACGAAAACTAGCTAAAGCAAACTTACAACTAGCTAAGTTGTAGAAAGGTTATACCTTGAGCTTGAACTCCTTCTCTCCTTGCTCGCCGGAATGGTAGAAAGATGTCACCTTGCTTGTCTTCTCCCGTCAAAGAACGATCCACCCGAAAGCCTCGACCTTTAGCTTCAACTCCAAGCTAGGAGTAACTAGAGTGCAAGAAATGCTAAGACTTGAACCCTAGAAGAGAGTAGAGAAGATCAAGTGAAGGTTTTTCTCAAGCTTTTTGTTTCTCAACACATGAGAGGGAGAGAGCTTGAGGGAGAGGATGAGCAAGAGAGAGAAAAGATATGAGATAATGAAATATTAGTGAGCCATTCTCACTAATATGTGTGTAATATTTTAATTCCATAATTAGCTAGAAAATTGTCATGGTTTAATCAAGAGGTGACCATTATCATTTCAATATTAATGCAAATTGCAAGGATCAAAGAGCATCTTCCAATTGAAATGATTATGGTCAAGTTGTCAACATGGTCAACAAGTCAATGAAGTCAAATGGTCAACAACAACAACCATGCACAATAATTAAGCTAATTATCAATTAACAATAATACACACAAAAGCAATAGGGTTAATAAAATGACAATAGTCATTAACCCTAAACAAGGTCCTCTCCCTCGATCTCAAGCAACTGTGCATACGCACCCGCATTCGTGATCCGAGGAACACGAATGCACTGAGAAAAACCAATCTCAAATCATATACTAGGATCCGGCTTAAACCAAAGCCCACTAGTATAAACTGTCCGGACAGCAAACGTGCACAAGTGCGCAGATGCGAACGAACCCTGTCGCAAAACCATGCGACCTCTACTCATTTTGCCTAAAGGCGAATAGCTCTCTGTGTGGGACTCTAAAAACTCGACACTACGCTGGCAGTGGGTTTAACCACAGACCGCAAGCGGCACTAGCTGTACGTAACGGTCCCCAGGTAGATGTCGATAAGAAGACTGACAAGGTGAACCCCATCTGCACTCCTACTGAGCCTGTATGTGACAGTCTCCGTACAGTCTGGTCTGTTCGTCTGATACATCGCATGGCGGGCCTACGGGGCGGTGAACGTCAGTCCCCTAATAGCGGTACAAGTCGTGTCGGAGCGTAGCCCAATACACCCTGAGATAACACTGGAACCTACCAGTAGATCTCGCTTGCCCTGGCCAGGGACTACTTGTGTAATGGCTCTCCTAGACACAGCGCGATGTCAACCCCCAATACCGGGAGAGACGAATCCTGTCTAACCGTCACTGCCTCCAAGTGCTTCGGGACTGCTCCCAACTACTACCTGTTTGCACGACTCAGTAGAGCCGTGGTAGGGTAGTAATCAAAGAACAGTGGGAACACACTCGAGGCGAAATGACAGTGTCAAGTCAGCGGACTAAGCTGTACTCATGTCACCTGGGAACTGATAACTGACGATAGGTATATTACCAACCAACAGTTCCCGACGAGTCCTGTCCAGTGTACTCGTAACCTAACGAGCACCCGCATACTATCCCAAGTACAACGTACTAACGGCTGTGGGACAGACCGTCTCCCACACTGGGATGAGAAGCGCATACGCTAGTCTACTCCGGAGTATCGATGCCCTGTCTCGATAGTCCAACAACCAGGGACCTGTATAAGGATGTGCTTATAGATTACCCAGCCCCCACGAGTGTGATCGCCATCACAACGCCGGTAATCAAGCAAAGATCCTAAGGGCTCTACTAATATGTATACCAGCAATATGCTAAAAGAAACATATGCACATATTAAAGCAGAGACAAACCAAGTAGCATACTACCATTTCGAGCAAGATTGTATATACAACTGTGAATATCCCAAGCTTCCATCAAGTAATATACATACTAGTATGATACAGTAATGGCCTCTAGGGCATATACACTAACAATCTCCCACTTGCACTAAGGCCATGTACTGGCGTATCGAAGACCTATCATCTCGATCAGCCGCTCGAACTGAGTCTGGGGTAAAGCCTTCGTGAATGGGTCCGCAGTGTTGTCCTTTGTGTCCACTCTCCGCACCTCGATCTCCTGTCGATCAATGATCTCCCTGATCAGGTGATACCGCCTTAAGATGTGCCTGGATTTCTGATGGGACCTTGGTTCCTTCGCTAAAGCTATAGCCCCATTGTTATCGCAATACAAAGGTATTGGGTCAACAATGGACGGAACCACCTGAAGTTCACTAATGAACTTCTTAATCCAGACCGCCTCTTTTGCGGCATCGCTTGCAGCAATGTATTCAGCTTCCATCGTCGAGTCTGCGACGGTATCCTGCTTGGAACTCCTCCAACATACCGCCCCTCCGTTGAGGGTAAACACAAAACCCGAGACGGACTTGCTGTCATCTTTGTCACTCTGGAAGCTTGAATCGGTAAAGGACTTGACCCTGAGGTCTCCATTACCGTAAACCAGGAACATCTCCTTAGTCCTTCTCAGGTACTTGAGAATGTTCTTCACTGCCGTCCAGTGGTCCTCCCCTAGGTCTGACTGATACCGGCTTACCGTGCTCAACGCGTAAGCTACATCTGGTCTTGTACATAGCATCGCATACATTATAGATCCTACCGCCGAAGCGTAGGGTATAGTGCTCATGCGAACCCTCTCCTCGTCAGTCTTAGGAGACATCTTCTTGGAGAGGGTAATTCCGTGCAATGCGGGTATGTTACCGCGCTTGGAACCCTCCATACTAAATCTCTTTAGTACGGTCTCTATGTACCTGGACTGTGAAAGTCCCAACAGTTTCTTGGATCTATCTCTATAGATCTTGATCCCCAGAATGTACGAGGCATCACCCAGGTCCTTCATGGAGAACCTTTGTGACAAAAACAGCTTGACCGATTGTAGCATAGGAATGTCATTTCCTATCAAAAGAATGTCGTCCACGTACAAGACTAGGAATACGACAGTTCGTCCTACAATCTTCTTATATACACAGGGTTCATCTTCGTTCTTGATGAAATCAAATTCCTTGATTGCCTCATCAAAACAGATGTTCCAGCTCCGCGATGCCTGCTTTAATCCATAAATGGATTTAAGCAACTTGCACACCTTTCCGCTGCTCCCACTGTCTACGAAACCTTCTGGTTGATCCATGTAAACGCACTCTTCCAAACAACCGTTTAGGAAAGCCGTTTTAACATCCATCTGCCAGATTTCATAGTCATGGAAGGCAGCAATGGCAAGTAGGATCCGAATGGATTTGAGCATAGCCACCGGAGAAAAAGTCTCGTCATAGTCCAAACCAGGTCTTTGACGAAAACCTTTTGCAACGAGTCTAGCTTTATAGGTCTCGACCTGCCCATCTACACCAAGTTTCCTTTTGTAGATCCATTTGCATCCTACGGGTTTTACCCCGTCTGGAGCAATATCTAAGGTCCACACTTTATTGGCGTACATGGACTCCATTTCGGATTGCATTGCTTCCTGCCACTTATCAGAGTCCCTACTGATAATGGCCTGCCTGAAACTGGTAGGGTCATCTTCTTCCAAGATGCAATCCTCTCGATCCCCGTCAATGAGAAAACCATAGTATCTCTCGGGCGGATGAGAAATCCTACCAGATCTGCGGAGTGGCTGAGGTTCGTCTGGGGTTATAGAATCTAGCGGTTCCTCCAAATTTTCAGTTACATTTTGTGGTCGCTGAATTTCTTCCAGTTCTACCGAACTCCCACTAGTTTCTTTTGCAAGAAACTCCCTTTCTAAGAAGGTGGCGTGGCGAGATACAAACACCTTCTGTTCCTCAGTGTGGTAGAACAGATATCCTAGTGAGTCTTTAGGATATCCCACAAATTTACAGAGAACTGACCGTGCCTCTAACTTGTCCGGTTTATGTGTTTTCACATAGGCCGGACAACCCCATATCTTAATAAACTTCAGACATGGTTTCTTACTGCTCCATATTTCATACGGAGTTTTAGGCACAGATTTGGACGGAACTTGATTCAAAAGGTATGCCGCTGTCTGAAGCGCATGTCCCCAGAATGAAAGATGTAACTCAGCACTACTCATCATGGAGCGAACCATATCCAATAGGGTACGATTCCTCCGCTCCGATACACCGTTGTGCTGTGGTGTATAAGGAGGAGTAAGCTGAGAGAGAATGCCATTCTCTTTTAAGTAATCTAGGAATTCCGTGCTTAAGTACTCCCCTCCCCTGTCAGACCGGAGGATCTTGATACTTTTTCCTGTCTGGTTCTCTACTTCCTTTCTAAATTCCTTGAATTTCTCAAAAGCTTCAGATTTGTGTTTCATCAGATACACATATCCGAACCTGGAGAGATCGTCAGTGAATGTGATAAAGTACGAGAACCCACCCCTTGCATGTATAGACATCGGACCACATACATCACTATGTACGAGTCCCAAGAGCTCTGCTGCTCTTTCTCCATGTCCGGTGAACGGAGATTTGGTCATCTTCCCTTTGAGACAAGACTGACAAGTTTCATAAGATGAAAACTCGAACGCATCCAAGAGTCCATCTTTATGCAACTTACTCAGTCTTTTCTCTCCGACATGACCAAGTCTACAATGCCACAAGTAGGATTCATTCGTATCTGAATTCTTCCTCTTGCGTGTGTTTTGTATATTGAGAACTGTATTCTGATTTAGAACGTAGATACCATTAAACAGTGTACCCTCTGCAACCAGTACCTCATCAAGGTAAATGTTCATGATATTCTTTTCAAGAACAAACTTATATCTATCTTTATCGAGTAAAGACACTGATATGATGTTGCAAACCATGGAGGGTACATAGTAGCAATCGTTCAAAATCATAGTCTTGCCATTTGGCAATACTAGGTGATATTCACCGACGGCTGCCGCATAAACTTGTGCTCCGTTCGCTACTCTGAGCGACATATCACCCGGTGCAACTTTCCTACTTTTTCTCAGTCCTTGTAATAAATTACAGATATGAGATCCTGATCCGGTATCAAGTACCCAGGAGGTAGGGCTGACCGTAAAACAGTTCTCAATTACAAGAACACCTGAACTAGATGCAAAACCATGCTTCTTCTTCGACTGGGTATCCTGGAAATCCATACAATCCCCTTTCCCATTCTCATACTCATGACTGTTGTCACAAGTTAGAGCTGAACCAACTTTCCCCAGTCCCGAATAAGAATTCGGATCGGTCAAGCAATACATTTTATTATCTTGATTAGGGCGTGAAATGGTTGCTGCCTGGAGAGAGAGAAAAGAAACACTCAGCGTATGCTCTTGCAAGATTAGATTGGTTTATTAATTTATCTAACCAGGATGTCTCCCACTGTTTCCTCAAATCCTTCTTAAAACCTTTTAAAAGAAGAACTAGCCGGGTTTTGATTCACGTCACAATACTTGCTTAACCTTTCAGCCAGGCTTGTGTCGGTACTTCGAGGGAGGTTTTCCAACGCTTTCGCGAAGTTCCTTAATTAAATAACCTCTTTTCCCTGGGGGCGTAACCCCGCTAACACCTTTCTAGACACCTACTAGGTTTATAGCATTGATCGTTAAGTGAAATAATCTCCCGAGAGTAAACTAACTCATCAGTGGGATCGGGATCCAACTGTCATTGTGTGATAACCTAGATGGAATCCACTCTAGTCACCACACTCCAGAAGGTATGCTAAATCTGCAAGTTTCAGTTCTTTTGAAACTCCCGATGTGGTTTTTGCCCCTAGGACCCAAGTGACCTTGACGAATAATCAACAAATCAAAAGGTCCTAGTCAAGTTCAACCCGTCGTTATCCAGGATTGCATTAGACCCGCCCGCATGATCCTTGACGAATAATCAACAAAATCATGCGACCGTCCTAACCAATCGCATCTATCAGTGCAACAGAGAATTATTACTCAGCTACCGTTCACTGTGTCTTGACGAATAATCAACAAACGCAGCACGAATACTAAGTATTAATTATCCGAAACGACGGAGGGCTACGGCTGGGTTTTTGGCGAAAAACCCGTTAACGTAATGAACTTGATATCGTTGAAGGAACCTGATAGTATTTTTTTTTGAAAATATAGTGGCGAAAACTTTTTGCTAAAGAGGTCACTCCCTGTGAAGGGATCTCGGCTCTTTCCTCGTCGTATGAGGTGCAAGATATTCCAAATTGAATACCTCGATGCAAAGCAAGAATAATCGACTATAGTGAAGTTATTGCCCTGACGCAAACTTTTGTCCAAGGGGTCACTCCCGTTGAAGGGATCTCGGCCCTTGCCTCGTCAACTGAGGTGCTGGGCATTCACAACCGAATACCGCTATGCAAAACAAAAATGAACGTCCTTGCAATAACAGCTTTTTGAAAAATTGTTCCAACAACGTCTTTTAGGTTTATTTTATTGCATTAGTTCTTTTAATGCGTCCCATCATTTAATCCTACCATTGCAGAAAACAACCAAAATATGACGTACGCTTATGCCATTCGCATTCGCCACGGGGCCCCGTCATCACCCGTTAGGTTACTTAACTAACGACAGAGCGGGGGCTGGGCTAGCGCGGCTGTAAAACATAAGCAACGCCTAAATAGTTATTATATATCAATATATAGCAATGATAGACATTACAGATCACAGATGAATACATTGGATATACTAGGAATCCGCAATGCGTTCGAGCCTGCAACGCAAAGCGGATTACACGGTCGCGGTGAATAGCCAATACCCCACCCAAGACCCCTACGGGTGCGGCAAACTACCCGCCAAGCACCCGAAGCGAAGCAACCTCCCTCACCACCGTGAGTAGGCCACTCGGCACTTCGAGATACCCGGTAGTTTGTGCACCCCCTCCATGGGTCTATCCTAGGAGCAAAAACAGTAAAAAGAATTATACAATGACGGCTACAACCCCGACCCGGTTGTGCGGCCATACAAAGAATATTATTACATCAATTTACATGTACAAATGAATGAAAGAAGAAAAACGCTCATCTCACATCCACCCCGGCTATTCACCCGCGACAATCCAATCCATTCATATCCACAAACCAATAACAATCACAGATCATGTATAACCCCGACTAATCGTCTTATAGCGATTAGCCGACGTTCAATACATGCAAGCATCACAGATATAACCGATGTAGTTAAAGTGTAGTGAAGTTCCGAAAAATACGGATTTATAGGCCCCCAAAAGTAAATTTTAGTTCTGGAAAATCTGGGCACATATAATATATTCTAAAAATCCCAGAACCAACACAGACACACACTGCACGAAAAACGATGCACAGAAGACGACAAACCGCGGCGCTTCCGCGGCACATGGCTACCTCGTGCGGCGGAAGCGCGGCGGTTTGAATGAGTTAGGGTATCGTTTTTCATAGGTGTTTATAAAAAACCCTGAGCCGAATTTACAAGTATAAAGTTTTTCATTTAGAGCAGAAAAAATTTTAACAGAAACTAGGGTTTTTCAAATGTTTGGTTTTTGGATTTTCCGGTTTCGAAACTTCGTTACACTTCACTACCTAGCTAGTTTGAGTTTAGTTAGGCTCTGATACCACTGTTAGGTCCACGTTGCCCACCCCGGTGCTTACGGGGAGGCGGGAAACATAATAAAAATTGGATTTTTATCGACTTAGGCAACATGGACCGAGCATGGGAGGATCTTTGCTAAACGAAAACTAGCTAAAGCAAACTTACAACTAGCTAAGTTGTAGAAAGGTTATACCTTGAGCTTGAACTCCTTCTCTCCTTGCTCGCCGGAATGGTAGAAAGATGTCACCTTGCTTGTCTTCTCCCGTCAAAGAACGATCCACCCGAAAGCCTCGACCTTTAGCTTCAACTCCAAGCTAGGAGTAACTAGAGTGCAAGAAATGCTAAGACTTGAACCCTAGAAGAGAGTAGAGAAGATCAAGTGAAGGTTTTTCTCAAGCTTTTTGTTTCTCAACACATGAGAGGGAGAGAGCTTGAGGGAGAGGATGAGCAAGAGAGAGAAAAGATATGAGATAATGAAATATTAGTGAGCCATTCTCACTAATATGTGTGTAATATTTTAATTCCATAATTAGCTAGAAAATTGTCATGGTTTAATCAAGAGGTGACCATTATCATTTCAATATTAATGCAAATTGCAAGGATCAAAGAGCATATTCCAATTGAAATGATTATGGTCAAGTTGTCAACATGGTCAACAAGTCAATGAAGTCAAATGGTCAACAACAACAACCATGCACAATAATTAAGCTAATTATCAATTAACAATAATACACACAAAAGCAATAGGGTTAATAAAATGACAATAGTCATTAACCCTAAACAAGGTCCTCTCCCTCGATCTCAAGCAACTGTGCATACGCACCCGCATTCGTGATCCGAGGAACACGAATGCACTGAGAAAAACCAATCTCAAATCATATACTAGGATCCGGCTTAAACCAAAGCCCACTAGTATAAACTGTCCGGACAGCAAACGTGCACAAGTGCGCGGATGCGAACGAACCCTGTCGCAAAACCATGCGACCTCTACTCATTTTTCCTAAAGGCGAATAGCTCTCTGTGTGGGACTCTAAAGACTCGACACTACGCTGGCAGTGGGTTTAACCACAGACCGCAAGCGACACTAGCTGTACGTAACGGTCCCCAGGTAGATGTCGATAAGAAGACTGACGAGGTGAACCCCATCTGCACTCCTACTGAGCCTGTATGTGACAGTCTCCGTACAGTCCGGTCTGTTCGTCTGATACATCGCATGGCGGGCCTAGGGGGGCGGTGAACGTCAGTCCCCTAATAGCGGTACAAGTCGTGTCGGAGCATAGCCCAATACACCCTGAGATAACACTGGAACCTACCAGTAGATCTCGCTTGCCCTGGCCAGGGACTACTTGTGTAATGGCTCTCCTAGACACAGCGCGATGTCAACCCCCAATACCGGGAGAGACGAATCCTGTCTAACCGTCACTGCCTCCAAGTGCTTCGGGACTGCTCCCAACTACTACCTGTTTGCACGACTCAGTAGAGCCGTGGTAGGGTAGTAATCAAAGAACAGTGGGAACACACTCGAGGCGAAATGACAGTGTCAAGTCAGCGGACTAAGCTGTACTCATGTCACCTGGGAACTGATAACTGACGATAGGTATATTACCAACCAACAGTTCCCGACGAGTCATGTCCAGTGTACTCGTAACCTAACGAGCACCCGCATACTATCCCAAGTACAACGTACTAACGGCTGTGGGACAGACCGTCTCCCACACTGGGATGAGAAGCGCATACGCTAGTCTACTCCGGAGTATCGATGCCCTGTCTCGATAGTCCAACAACCAGGGACCTGTATAAGGATGTGCTTATAGATTACCCAGCCCCCACGAGTGTGATCGCCATCACAACGCCGGTAATCAAGCAAAGATCCTAAGGGCTCTACTAATATGTATACCAGCAATATGCTAAAAGAAACATATGCACATATTAAAGCAGAGACAAACCAAGTAGCATACTACCATTTCGAGCAAGATTGTATATACAACTGTGAATATCCCAAGCTTCCATCAAGTAATATACATACTAGTATGATACAGTAATGGCCTCTAGGGCATATACACTAACAATACCATCTGGGAGTTCTCGGCGAGTCCGTCCAGTGTACCAAGTCTCCACTGAGCACCCGTATATCATCTCTGATGTCAAACACCAATGGATATGGGATCATCCATCGCCCATCTATATGGGTCGAGAAGGTATACGCTAGTCTACTCTGGTATATCGATGCCCCGTCTCGATACACCTATGACTAGGGACCTTGAAGGATGTACTTATAGACTACCATGTCCCCACTAGTATGATCCGCATCATAGTCCAGGTAGTCAAGTACACATCCTAAGGGCTTTACCAACATGTAACAGAGAGACAATCAGTATACACGTTAAGGTAAAGAGTATCCAGATAGCATACTATCATGTCGAGCAAGAAAGTCCTCCCTATATATGTCCCAGCATCCACTACAATATACATCCTATGTACAGTAATGGCCTCTAGGGCATACATATAACTAACAAGTTCGTGACCGGCACTCAAATCACGCAACGTCTAAAGGCGCAACGTAAATTAAGTTAGCCAAAGCCTCGAAATCTAAACCTTTTTAAGAAAATAAAATAGGTGAAGTTTGGAAATAAAGGCATGATGAAATCAAAAGTTTTCTTAAATACATAGATAATGGAACATGAAAATGCAAGTGGATTATATTAGTTGAAAAACATTTTTCGTCTTTTAAAAATTTGGGCAGCACCTTTGTATATTTTGATCCAAAACCATATATATATACCACAATAAAGGCATCCCCAAGCGGGAGCTAGCTCTTCGCCAATCGGCGGAATCACAACCACGCAAGGAAGAAATATAAGTATACGTGTCACGACCCGAAATGGCACGTGACTGGCACTTGAATCATATGAAATCTATAGGACCCCATCTAATTCAAATAAGCCAAAATCCCAGAAATCTAAACCATTTGAAAAGGAGAGAGAAGGAAAACTTTAGTTTTAAAGCAAGTGGTTTAACAAAATAAGTTGTAGTATGCATTTTTAAAACATCAAGTCTTTTCAAAAAATTTCGGCAGAGTTTCCTTTGTAAATACTGTCCCAAAACGGGTACATACATGAATAATATACATAATGAATAAAGGTATCCCCAAGCGGGAGCTAGCTCTTCGTCAATCAGCGGAGACAACCACGCAATGCAATATAATATACAACGCCGAAGGGCGAGGATCAAAACTCAGAATGAAAACCATCATCATCAAGAAAACCAGAGAAAACTACAATAATACAGCTGTAACATTTCAAAAAAAATTAAATATTATTTTTGGGAATTTTTATAATTTAACATTATTTTATTGAATATTTTAATATTTCGGTATAATTAAATACCGATAAATGGGAAAAATTATGGAAAAATTATGGAAAATTCTAAAATTGGGTATTTTATGGAATTATGCCATTTTTAAGTTTTTATGATTAGTTCGACACTAATTTAGTGCTAATCGCGATTAAAAATCGCTAATTGGATTTTTGACATTTTTGTGCAAAACATGCACATATCATTTTTGCTCTACACTTGTGCATTTCTACCATATCACTTTGGGTTTACTATTTGAGTGAGAAGGATTTAGAGGGAAAAGAAAAAGAAAAGGAAAAGGAAAAGGGATTAAAGAAATAGGTATGGTGAGAGAGAGAGAGAGAGTAGGTGAGGGTTTACCTTGACCTAGTCTTGAGCCATTATCCCATTCATTTTCTCTCCCCCTTCCCCTCTTCCTGCTGCTGCAGCGGCCTCTTCTCCCTCCCCTCTTCAAAACCCTCAAACACCATGAAATCAACTCCAAAACCCTATCTTCATTTCACAAAAAGTGTGCACAAGCTCAAGACCAACACATTGGACCAAGAAAGCTTTCATTTTGGCGCTGTGGAGGATTCGTGGATGCTAACTGAGGTATATCCTTCACAATTAGTGTAGTATCTCTTGTGTTTATGCCTCTTTTAGAGTTTAGTATCGATTTGGTGAAGTTTGGCGAAATTTAAAAAACCCAAGAGAGGATTAGGGTTAAATTGAGTTGTGGCTGTGCAATTGGACCTTAATGATGAACTTAGACCCCCAATTGTCTAAAACCCTGACCTAACAAAACCTGAAACCCAAAAATACGGAATTACGGAACTTTCATGTTGGTTTGTGATTACTTTGAGGGTGCAGGGAAATCTTGAGTGAAGCAGGACCAAAACGAGATAAACAAACAACCCCGGGGAACCATTTGAGACCATAGGAGACCCCCCTGCAAGTTCGAGGCCCCAATTCATCCCCAAAACCGAGGAGGCCGGTTTTGATAGGCATGTGGCCAGCCCCTTGGTGGGTGAGGGTGTCCAGGTTGTTTCCATAGCACATATGTACCCTATACTTCATCCCAGTATTGTTTGTTAACGTAGTTTGGGCCTGAACTTAAATTTAGGGCATGTTTTCTTGGTTTCTGCTTTGTATTTAGTGTTGTTTGTGAATTCAAGTTTTGATATTTGGTATTGTATTTGATCTTTTGACGTTTGTACGTCTATATCAGGTGTTATTTGGTGGTTTTGAAAGAGTAGTCCATAGGTTCTAACCTATAGGCTTTTAAGCGTATCATTTTGGTTTTCGTGTGTCGTTTCGTCTTTGAATTTGATTTTAACGCGATACGATATGTTATATGTGTAGGTACCCCACGTGATGTCGAGACTTTGAAGATGAAGATGGCGACATCGGCGTCGGCACACAAGAAGCAAGGTGAGTAGATTATATCTACGGGAGAAGTCGGGTGGATGGCGTATAGCACCCCCGCAGTTCGTAGTGATGTATACGAATACCTAGACACAAACACACACACACACACACACACAGATATATATATGTTGATTTGAGTTTATTGATGATAATGTTGGATTCTAGGTGTTCTTGGATTGGTTTAGTGCTAGTTGCGAAACCCTAGAGTAGTGGTTGCACCCACACACGCACACACATACTTTCATACATTCATTATTTTACATGTGCGTATATAGGGATATGTATATACATATATATACACATGGGTACGAGACTATGTATATATATATACGTATACATATACACAGATTACAAGGTTATTACTTGGGATTTGAGATGAGTCGATGAGATTGGATTTGAGGCCGTGAGATCGGTGATATGACAGGGTTTGTATTTGAGATACGACACGATGTTTTAGCGGGTCCATTGACGTAGCGTTTCATACACACGCACGCATACATAGATGGTATCATTATTGTACTAGACGTAGGTCAGTACCCCGGATCATGATATTTGATAAAGAGGATACCAGATGAATAGTGTGATAGATGTGACATTTGACCCGTACCCAGATTTGGGAGGCCGTACGTCAGATGTACCGTACGAGCTATATATTGATGATAGATCCGCACACATGAATCGAGGATGTCATATGATTTTGTTTCGTACGCGGTACCTTTGAGGTGGGATCACCGACAATTATATTTATATATATATATATATATATATATATATATATATCGACTCAGATTTAGGTGGTTTTCATACCCCTCCTGATTGACTTACAAGTTAGAGCTGTAGTTTTGCTAGTAGATGTTAGACTAGGCCGATGTTATATCTATTTCAAAACTAACGAATCGGGAGTATTTCAAGGATAGGCAAAGGGATTCTACGGATATTTTCAAAATACGCGTCTTTTCTTAAAAACACCGTAGCCCTTATTTTACTAAAACCCCCGATTTGTCTTATTTCAAAAGGAAAATTGTAGGACCTTTTTATATTGATGCAGATACGTCACTGTTACATTTGTTATTCGATTTCCGCATATTCATGCTCTTCGCATCGCAATGCATGTGTAAATGAGTTTATTGTATATTACAACCATGCTGTTAGGACACCAGCACCATTATCGATGATGCGTATGTTCCACGTACACTGCTCGCTGGCTCACACACTTCATTATCGATAATTGCCATGTCACTACACTGTAGTACTATTGCATTCAGGATATGACCCTTGCATGGCATACTTGTGTACTTATATACTGTGTATTCCAATTGTACACCCATACGTGCATGCATACGTATTTGCACATACATTGATGATTCTGGCTTGATTAGAGACTTGGGAACCGCAAGATACCTTTTAAGCTGATTCATTTTAAAGAAGTGGTCTTCCCTAAATATGTGCATATTACTATTCCGTGTTGCATGTCATACTAATATGCTTACATTTCTTTTACATGTCGCATACATCATGCTTTCTGATTATACGCATTGAGATATGTTGTTTCCATGTTATTTCTGGATTTGGGAACCGTAGGTATTTCAAAAGAGAATATGTAATTGTTTTAAAAACCCGGTTATCCTTGATATGATATTTCAGCGTGTCCACCATGTGTTTGCTCGGTGTTGAGAGCGACATGTGGAACCCGATTCGAGGAGGCGGATGGGGCCGATTGCGGGTACATGGTGGACCCGGTATGATTCCCCGGGGCAAGAAATGTTTTTCGTGGAGCAGACGATGAGCATGGCAGGGTGGTGAGTACCTACCGGTGATTGGTTGGACCTGGCGGTTATCCGGAGGATACTGAACAGAGTCGATAGATGTATATGGGACGATCCGTACTGCTGGGGCCGAGGGCCGATTCCGCAGACGGAGCCCGATATATGAGGATTTACGTGCCGATGCTGGGCACAGGTTTCATGATGTTTTCGAGTGTCGATACTGGACACTCCGGTTCCATGATTTTGACGTGTCGCGAAGGACATAGATGGTTTATATCCTCATATTTCCATGCATATGCTTTATGATATTTACATGCATGATGATTATTGTCATTGGGTGACGAGTGGATGGGATCTACATACATACAGATTTGATTACATTGATCATACCTCATATTTATGATATGTTATTACCTGAGGCACGGGCATGAGCACTTGGCACTACACTCATGTATAGAGGTTACATTGCCACTTTAGCATGTTTCAGACTTATTCATATTGAGGTTTATATATATATCTGATCTTATTAGCCTAGGATTGTGTCATACATACGATTTCTGCTCTGTGATGTTCTCTATTCACGAGTTGGAAACTCACCCCCGTTGTGCCACAGTTCTTGCAGGTTTTGCCGCACAGGTTTCATTGCGGCTTTTCTGGCACATTGCTTCCCTTACGGGTGACTTGCTTTGGTAGGTGGGTTCTTTTGCATCTGAACCACCGTTGTACATGTATTATTCAGTTGTATCTAGTAATTCCACCAACCAAAACTTGTATATTGTTTCAGACTTAGAAATCAGTTATGTATTATTTGTACCTTAGAGTCGCGCGTTGTAGTATTACGGTTTTCACGCTGTTTTGAGTTTCTTTCTGAGTTTTGATCCTCGCCCTTCGGCGTTGTATATTATATTGCTTGCGTGGTTGTGACCGTCGATTGACGAAGAGCTAGCTCCCGCTTGGGGATGCCTTTTATCATTGCATATATATTATTCTTGTTGTACCCCGTTCGAGGCCAGTATTTACAAAGGGAACTCTGCCGAAATTTTCAGAAAAAACTATACTTTTTAAAAATGCACATTTGGCTTACTTATTTAAAAACCTTGCTTTTAAAACATGTTTTCTTCACTTCTTAGACTATTTTTCCTTTATTTATTTTTTAAAATGGTTTTAGTTTTCTGGGCTTTGGCTTACTTGGATTAGATGGGGTCCTATAGACTTCATATGATTCGAGTGCCAGTCACGGGCTATTTCGGGTCGTGACAAAGTTGGTATCAGAGCGCTAGGTTAACCTTGGTTCAAGTCTAAGTTTGACTATGTGGAGCCTAGAGCGTTTATATATATACGGAACTTAGGCTTGACCTTACGGAACTTAGACTTATTCGAGGGGGTATTATACCCGAACTTTCGTCCCGTAGGATGACCCTTGGTTGATGGAGTAGGTGACTTCAGTAGAGTGATATACCGTGTGTATGTTCCGCAGCATACTTACGACACGTCACTTGGCTTAAGGAGCATTATGATGTACATTTCCTTGCACAGTATTATATTCATTCCTATGATCTATCCTCATCGATACTGGTTATGATTTTGCTGCCACGATTACACGGGCAGAGAGAGCTACGGCTCGAGTTGCGTCAGCATGAGCTCGTCGTGGACGAGGACTGACCAGGGCATGATTCCAGAGACGCACGATTGCATATAGAGGTGTCGTGTTATTGTGTTTTCGCGCCATGAGCGTTTGACAGATCGCTTTTACGAGATTTCTCGGATGTGCTGATCGACACCAGAGGATCAGGCTACTGCTAGAGACCAGCCAGAATGTGATGACCATCACTGTATCGCTTTTTCATGATGATTGAGGCGTTGTTCAGCATATAGACGGATGGGCCAGTTGTTGCTGCAAATGAGGAGATATCGCCCAGATGATTGGAGCTACTGCAGCATGAATATATATATTTAGAGATATGACGGCGAGTCGCTAGTCACTCGAGGGTGAATGACTAGGACATGTGGTTCGTTTGCTTACCCCGATGCGAGCTCATCAGATAGATTGATTCCAGCTAGAGACGACTTCACGTAGATTCGTTGAGAGTCGATTGAGACGATCGAATGTCAGGAGCCCATATTCCAAGTTTAAAGTATTCGGAAGAACGTGCAAGCGATACTATGGACCCTCTAGAAGAATGAAACCCTAACTCGACATAATGACCGTGTGAAAGCCTTTGAACCTTAGAGTTTGCGGCAGTTCCGCGGCGCCATTAATGAGGCTTGGGTTTGTGTAGCGTCTTGAAAAGTCGTTTTGGTGTTTTCCTGAAATTCGGTGAAAATTCGGTATTTTTCCGAAAACCGTCTTTCTCGTTATTTTGCAGTTTAGGGCTAATTATACCTAAAATGGATAGGTAATTGCTTGTTTTTAGTAGCTAATGAGTTAATTATGAAATTCTGGTCGTTTAAAAATTTTCCCTAATTTTTCAATTTTTTTATATTATTTTAAGCCGGTAAGAAAATACATTAAATTAGCGATAAATACAAATTTTTCCGGGCTAATTTTAATCTCTAAAATTATGATAATTAAAATCTAGTGGTAACATAAATTTTTAGTAATTTATTTTGATTTTTAACAAATTTTTATGATATGAAACGAATTTATTGAATTTTGAGCTAAAACTTGCAATTTTTGACTTGTAGGGGGCCTTTTTGCATAAAATTTCTTTTGTAAAACCCCTCTCTCTTTTCCCTCAGCCCTAGGACAGCCCCACCTTGTGCAAGTCCAGAAATTTCTGGCCTCACTTCTTTGTTTCCTTTCTTGAGTTGATTTAGTTAGTTTATGGATTTATTTTAAATATAATGGATAAGTTATGGTACATTGACTTTTGGAGACTTGACTCTTGACTTTTCCTACACTCCCACACCCTCCCCCATACCTCATTCTGGCCGAAACCTGCACTCCCTCTTCTTCATCTCTTTTCTTTTCATTTTTCTTCAAATTTCTTCAAGAAAACACATCAAAATCCATAATTAATTCAAAAATCCAAACAAAATCCTTATGCTATCATTATCCTTAGCCATTCTTGCTTGAATCTTGGAGCTAGGAAGCCAATCTTAGAGGCAAATCACATGCTTGATCCATAGATCTTGAGGTATAAATTCCATCAAGTTACTTTCTTTTTTCTAAATTCCTTTAATTGTATGGTTTAGTGTTAAAAAGTTAGCTAATTTCTAATCTTGTTTTTTAAAAAAAAAAGAGTAGTTTGTTTAAACTAGGGTTTTGAAGCCATGATAGTTAATTAGATTGTTTTATAGTTAATCTAGTTGTTAATTAACTAATCTATATGGTCACCTTGTTTATGTAGTCTTCAAATTATGCTAATTTAGTTAATTTTAGAAGTGTGATTTGGTTGTAAATTGTTGTTTTAGGATTTTCAAGAGAGGGTTTATGTATGGATTGGGTTGTGAAGCATGATTAGTGAGTTGAATTAAGGTTTAGAAACCATTATTTAGTTGATTAAACCTAATTTGTTATCTAGTTGTTTTGCTAACCTAATCTAGAAGGTTAACTTGCTAATTGGGTTTGAAATTAGTGTTAGTTAAGTTTTTCTAGTATGGATTTTGATTTGCAATTGCTTTTGAGAAAAATCAAGAAAGGGTTGGTTGTGGAATTTAGGTTTTTGAGCATGGTTATTGTGTTGAAATTTTTTGTAGTGGTTATCTAATGGTGTGACTTGGGGGATTATTCTAGATTGTAGTCGTTTTGCCGCAAATCGGCGATTTTTGCACCGATTTTGGAATGCAAATGCTTACTAGTTTTGTTATAAAATTATGTGATGAATTATTTTTGATATCTTGATGATTGTAATGGCTTGTCCTACGACTTTTAGGATGCGTGAGTGCGGATTTTTGGGTAGTCGGGTTTTAGTTTTGCCGGGCGACCAAATCGGCGTTTTTTGGCAGTTTTTGCGATTTTCGCGTGTGTTCCGCGCACTTTGTGCACGTTGTACCTAGTTAGAGAACGTTAGTAGTTTCGTTTGGGTTTTGCGTCGTTCTTGATACGTAACCTTATGTTTGGTATTGATGTAAATTCCAAGTTCGGTCGCGGAGACGTCAGACGCGGCGCGAAAGGGAAAGGCGGTGATTGGACACAGCTAGCCAGGGATTCCGGTGAGTAGATGTAACATCTACGGGGGACTATCGTTGGATGGCGCAAGCCGCCCGATAGTTTTTTAGTAACTTACAAGATCCTTAGTAATGTTAGTAATTAGGGGTGAAATACTTAGTTGACTATTTGCTGCATCCATGCATTATATTGACATACCTATACGAAACCATTTTATAGGACACCTGCACCATTGCTAGGGTTTTTATATGCAGCACGAGCACTATTCATGCTTACACACACACCCTGGTAATTGCCATGCCACCACACTAGATAACCTTTAAATTTAAACCTGTTACTAATTGATACTTAAACTTGTGCTATTGCCTTTAATTCCTTAAAACGAAACCGTAGGATTGCTATTCATGTGCATGTACTTCATCATATTAATTGTTCATGCTTAATCCATTAATCACACATCGCAACTTGATTATTGACACCATATGCATTCATTATCATTGATATATGCACTTATGAGGACTTCTTGAGATTTTATGATATTTCTGGATTTCGGGGGAAAGCCGCAAAATTTCTAAACTTATTATATTTTTAAAACATGTAAATTACGGTTTTCTAGTGATGTAAGTGTCGTCCACCATGAGTTTGCTGTGGTTTTTGGAGACCCGTTTCAAGGAGTTGGATGAACCGTTTCGGGTACATGGTGGGCCCGGTAGGGTACCCCGGGGCAAGAAGCTCGTGGTGCTGACGATGAGCCTGGCAGGGGACGGATTACCTACCGGTGAATTCATTGGGCACGGCGGATATCCAGAGGATACCGACCGGGGCCGTGAGGGGATGAGATATTGATATTGAGATGGGTCAGCCGGATGGCTGAGGCCAGAGACACTATGACATGGATTTATGAGATTTGAGACAGCTTTTGGGTGTCGTTGCTGGACACCGATTTTCGTCGATTCATTGACATTATGCTGGCATTCTAAAAGAGTTTCAAAAACAAAAGAGATAAAATATTTCTTATATATACCTATTGAGACCTCAGATATTCATGTTGCATACATATTCGTACACTGATGTTGTATACACACCTGCTAGTGCATCCAGTCATACCTGTATTTTAGATGCTAGGATGCTTGTGTGGATGCATACGATAGCCTTTGTAGGTGTTATTTATTACTCACGAGTTGGCAACTCACCCCCGTTGTGCCACGGTCTTTTGCAGGTCCGCTCCGTCAGTTCAGTAGCGGCGGGCGCACTTGTTCTTTTGCCTCTTTTGCCTGAGCTCGAGATTTGCTCATAGGTGGGTTATGTTATTATTTTTGTACCACCTTGTATATTCTTTGTATCTAGTGTACTCCGTCTACTGTTTCTACCAGTATTATTGTATATTGACCTAGAAATGAGACTGTGAGGTTTGGGGACTTTTATGCTGTATTTTGGGGTCGAACTCACTTGAGTCGACATGATGTTTTCTTATGCTTCATTATGATTATTTGCTTGTTGTCATTTTATATTGCGTGGGATTTGTGACCGCCTTGTGGCGAAGAGCTAGCTCCCGCTTGGGGATGCCCTATTTTGTTGGATTCATGTATATTTTGTTGTACCCATTTTTGGGGGCCAGTATTTACAAAGGAGACTCTGCCGAAATTTTCGGAAAAATTGGTATTGTTTTTATAAAGGGTTTTACATGACTTATTTGATAAACTCGCTTTCAACTGTTTGGGTTTTCTTCACTCTTTTGCTTATTTGGTTTTGTTTTCTGGGCTTTGGCTTACTTATTTTACGGACGTCTTTAGACGTTTCGTAAACTTAAGTGCCAGTCACGTTCCGTACCCTGCGGGTCGTGACAGTTTGCCCTTCTATGGCTGGACCACTGATGCTGTGGTATGTACTCGATACTATTAAACTGTACCCAAGATGTTGATCTCTTGGGGGATTATGAGGTTTTGACAAATCGATCGGATGGTTCGACATCTTTCGGATATCATGTGATGGGATACACTGCTTGGGAGACTCCAGACACGAGTATAGCCGTTGGAGCACAGTCCATGCAGTCACAAGACGACGAGTCCGAATCAGTCGACATTGGAACGAAGTGGAGTAAAGAGTTCACACGAGATTTCGACGAGATGATGTTCCAGTCCGCTGACATCAGGGATGCGATACGCATGCAGAGGCGTTGTATATGGAATATACCTCCGCAGATTGGGACGAGTTCCCGAGGATGTGTTCGGCCAGATATCTTCTACAGAGTGATGAAGATACCGAGTTCATGATTTCGAGTCCGTGTGAGAGACTTCGGATGGACGTAGCCGAGAACAATTGCAGTGCGCAGATAGAGACGTGACATCGGAGTATATGATGATGTAGAAAAGTGGGACAAGAGGTTGAGGCAAGATGCTGACGAGCTGTTGTTACTTCCCGTTAAGGTTAAAGGTCGGATATGTCTACAGAGGCGTTGGGATGCGACCAGTTTCCGAGGGAATGCTGTGCTGAGGACGCAGATTGACCAGAGAAGTACCAGAACGGAATCGTCCCTATTAGCACACCTGACAGGGCCGATGAGCTCATTGATTGCGAGATTGTTAATCCGCAGAGGAGATAAGGACCCAGAAACAGAGCATGCCAGACCGTGAGCAGGAGGCAAGTAGATATCTTGTGCTGCTAGCATTGGATGCACCGACACCTTCTCGACTTTGAAGGAGGATATATCGATGACGGAATTTATGATTTGTGATTTTGTGATTCGATTATCACGTATCCGTCACTATGGATTTCGGTATTTTGGACGATTTATTCGCATGATTTAGTCTTGATGACTGAGTTTTATGATATTTGTTTTCATACACCATGGTTGCACTTACTAGGTATTTATGTTTTGCGCATAGTATTACGCTTGGGGTATTGATTGTGACTTCTTGCCTATTTTATGCTGGCGATTTGATTTATGCTTCCAGCATCGTTTTCTTACACTTTTAGTGTTTTGATTTGATTCGTGCACGCTGATGCATATGGTTATGAGACTATATACCGCGGTACACCTGATTTGGATTGAGCCGTATTATATACCGTCGATCTTGATTCTGATATTGATGTTGATTTCTTGCACTCCGTGCATTCGATTTGGATTTTTGCGCGTGTTGAGCGCATGTTTTGAGATATGGTTTTGGCGCACATTAGATGCACTAAATCGGGATTCTTTATGCATGTCAGATGCACCTGTTTTTGCTGTCAGGCACGCCCGTTGCCCTTGGCAGATGTTTCGTGCACACCCGTTGCACCTAGATGACGTTTCTGTGTACATGTATGGCACATATATGTATTTTGATTTCCGTGCACACCAGATGCACAGGGTATTCTTATATACATTTTTGAGATTGATTCCTTATGGAGCGGTACGTTTTTATGATATTTGCTATGTGTTTTCGTAATAAGCAGGACTAGTCAGAGGACAGTGCCTGGATATACTTTTGCATGCATTGTTAGTTATCGAAGGGATTTCCAAAAAGAGAGCTATAGTCTCAGTATTTACCTACGTGTCGATATGACACGAAACGTTTAAAACAAGGAAACCCTTCTAAAGTGTTTTCAAAACGGCAGAACGTACACATTAAACAAAAGGTATATACGTATATGTTTATTTTCTTATGATAGACGTCCGCCACTGTGCAGTGTTATGTGCATCGCACAGCGACTTAAAAAGGCATGCATTTACTTCAGCTATTTACATGTATAGATTTGATGCCTCCATATATAGTTCTGATTTATATCATATTGGTTTTATTTTGGATTTGACATTTGTGTCTTTAACATTACTCCGATGATTGCGAGATACTTGACGGAGTTTTGATTTTAAGCTATCTTCTCATTGTTCATGCGCACGCATTGCGCTATGATGCGTTTTATTTATTGATGATTTCGGAAGCCCGACGACTTGGACTTTTTACTGAAATGTTTTAGTATTTGAGGGGTTTAAATTTAAATTCGGGGACCGAAGTTTTTTAAGGGGAAAGATTGTAACATTTCAAAAAAAAATATATATATTGTTTTTGGGAATTTTTATAATTTAATATTATTTTATTGAATATTTTAATATTTCGGTATAATTAAATACCGATAAATGGGAAAAATTATGGAAAAATTATGGAAAATTCTAAAATAGGGTATTTTATGGAATTATGTCATTTTTAAGTTTTTATGATTAGTTCGACACTAATTTAGTGCTAATCGCGATTAAAAATCGCTAATTGGATTTTTGGCATTTTTGTGCAAAACATGCCCATATCATTTTTGCTCTACACTTGTGAATTTCTACCATATCACTTTGGGTTTACTATTTGAGTGAGAAGGATTTAGAGGGAAAAGAAAAAGAAAAGAAAAGGAAAAGGGATTAAAGAAATAGGTATGGTGAGAGAGAGAGAGTAGGTGAGGGTTTACCTTGACCTAGTCTTGAGCCATTATCCCATTCATTTTCTCTCCCCCTTCCCTTCTTCCTGCTGCTGCAGCTGCCTCTTCTCCCTCCCTTCTTCAAAACACTCAAACACCATGAAATCAACTCCAAAACCCTATCTTCATTCCACAAAAAGTGTGCACAAGCTCAAGACCAACACATTGGACCAAGAAAGCTTTCATTTTGGCGCTGTGGAGGATTCGTGGATGCTAACTGAGGTATATCCTTCACAATTAGTGTAGTATCTCTTGTGTTTAAGCCTCTTTTAGAGTTTAGTATCGATTTGGTGAAGTTTGGCGAAATTTAGAAAACCCTTGAGAGGATTAGGGTTAAATTGAGTTGTGGCTGTGCAATTGGACCTTAATGATGAACTTAGACCCCCTATTGTCTAAAACCCTGACCTAACAAAACCTGAAACCCAAAAATACGGAATTACGGAACTTTCATGTCGGTTTGTGATGACTTTGAGGGTGCAGGGAAATCTGGAGTGAAGCAGGACCAAAACGAGATAAACAAACAACCCCAGGGACCCATTTGAGACCATAGGAGACCCCCCTGCATGTTCGAGGCCCCAATTCATCCCCAAAACCGAGGAGGCCAGTTTTGATAAGCATGTGGCCGGACCTTTGGTGGGTGAGGGTGTCCAGGTTGTTTCCATTGCTCATATGTACCTTATACTTCATCCCAGTATTGTTTGTTCACCTAGTTTGGGCCTGAACTAAAATTTGGGGCATGTTTTCTTGATTTCTGCCTTGTATTTAGTGTTGTTTATGAATACAAGTTTTGATATTTGGTATTGTATTTGATCGCTTGACGTTTGTACGTCTATATCAGGCGTTATTTGGTGGTTTTGAAAGAGTTGTCCATAGGTTCTAACCTATAGGCTTTTAAGTGTATCGTTTTGGTTTTCGTGTGTCGTTTCATCTTTCAATTTGATTTTAACGCAATACGATACATTATATGTGTAGGTACCCTACGTGATGTCGAGACGTTGAAGATGAAGATGGCGACATCGGCGTCGGCACACAAGAAGCAAGGTGAGTAGATTATATCTACGGGGGAAGTTGGTTGGATGGCGTATAGCACCCCCGCAGTTCGTAGGGATGTATACGAATACGTATACACACACACACACACACACACATATATATTATATGTTGATTTGAGTTTATTGATGATAAAGATGGATTCTAGGTGTTCTTGGATTGGTTTAGTGCTAGTTGCGAAACCCTAGAGTAGTGGTTGCACCCACACACGCACACACATACTTGCATACATTCATTCTTTTACCTGTGCGTATATGGGGATATGTATATACATATATATACACATGGGTATGGGACTATGTATATATATATATATACGTATACATATACACGGATTACGAGGATTGTACTTGGGATTTGAGATGAGTCGATGAGATTGGATTTGAGGCCGTGGGATCGGTGATATGATAGGGTTCGTATTTGAGATACGACACGATGTTTTAGCGGGTCCTTTGACGTAGCGTTTCATACACACGCACGCATACATAGATGGTATCATTATTGTACTAGACGTAGGTCAGTACCCTGGATCATGATATTTGATAAAGAGGATACCAGATGAATAGTGTGATAGATGTGACATTTGACCCGTACCCAGATTTGGGAGGCCGTACGTCAGATGTACCGTACGAGCTATATATTGATGATAGATCCGCACTCATGAATCGAGGATGTCATATGATTTTGTATCATACGCGGTACCTTTGAGGCGGGATCACCGACTATTATATATATATATATATATATCGACTCAGATTTAGGTGGTTTCCATACCCCTCCTGATTAACTTGCTAGTTAGAGCTGTAGTTTTGCTAGTAGATGTTAGACTAGGGCGATGTTATACCTATTTCAAAACTAACAAATCGGGAGTATTTCAAGGATAGGCAAAGGGATTCTATGGATATTTTCAAAAGACGCGTGTTTTCTTAAAAACACCGTAGCCCTTATTTTACTAAAAACCCCGATTCGTCTTATTTCAAAAGGAAAATTGTAAAACCTTTTTATATTGATGCAGATACGTCATTGTTACATTTATTTTTCGATTTCCGCATATTCATGCTCTTCGCATCGCATTGCAAGTGTAAATGAGTTTATTGTATATTACAACCATGTTGTTAGGACTCCAGCACCATTATCGATGATGCGTATGTTCCACGTACACTGCTCGCCGGCTCACACACTTCATCATCGATAATTGCTATGTCACTACACTGTAATACTGTTGCATTCAGGATATGACCCTTGCATGGCATACTTGTATACTTATATACTGAGTATTCCTATTGTACACCCATACGTGGATGCATACGTATTGCACATACATTGATGATTCTGGCTTGATTAGAGACTTGGGAACCGCAAGATACCTTTTAAAGCTGATTCATTTTAAAGAAGCGGTCTTCCCTAAATATGTGCATATTACTATTCCGTGTTGCATGTCATACTGATATGCTTACATTTCTTTTACATGTCGCATACATCATGCTTTCTGATTATACGCATTGAGATATATTGTTTCTACGATATTTCTGGATTTGGGAACCGTAGGTATTTCAAAAGAGAATATGTAATTGTTTTAAAAACCCGATTACCCTTGATATGATATTTCAGTGTGTCCACCATGTGTTTTCTCGGTGCTGAGAGCGACATGTGGAACCCGATTCGAGGAGGCGGATGAGGCCGATTGCGGGTACATGGTGGACCCGGTATGGTTCCCCGGGGTAAAAAATGTTTTTGGTGGAGCAGACGAAGAGCCTGGCAGGGTGGCGAGTACTTACCGGTGATTGGTTGGACCTGGAGGTTATCTGGAGGATACTGACCAGAGTCGATAGATGGATATGGGACGATCCGTACTGCTGGGGCCGAGGGCCGATTCCGCAGACGGAGCCCGATATATGAGAATTTACGTGCCGATGCTGGGCACAGCTTTCATGATGTTTTCGAGTGTCGATGCTGGACACTCCGGTTCCATGATTTTGACGTGTCGCGAAGGACATAGATGGTTTATATCCTCATATTTCCATGCATATGCTTTATGATATTTACATGCATGATGATTATTGTCATTGGGTGATGAGTGGACGGGATCCACATACATACAGATTTGATTACATTGATCATACCTCATATTTATGATATGTTATTACCTGAGGCACAGGCTTGAGCACTTGGCACTACACTCATGTATAGAGGTTACATTGCCACTTTAGCATGCTTCAGACTTATTCATATTGAGGTTTATATATATATCTGATCTTATTGGCCTAGGATTGTGTCATACATACGATTTCTGCTCTGTGATGTTCTCTATTCACGAGTTGGCAACTCACCCCCGTTGTGCCACAGTTCTTGCAGGTTTTGCCGCACAGGTTTCATTGCGGCTTTTCTGGCACATTGCTTCCCTTACGGGTGACTTGCTTTGATAGGTGGGTTCTTTTGCATCAGAACCACCATTGTACATGTATTATTCAGTTGTATCTAGTAATTCCATCAACCAAAATTTGTATATTGTTTCAGACTTAGAAATCAGTTATGTATTATTTCTACCTTAGAGTCGCGCGTTGTAGTATTACGGTTTTCACGCTGTTTTGAGTTTCTTTCTGAGTTTTGAACCTCGCCCTTCGGCGCTGTATATTATATTGCTTGCGTGGTTGTGACCGTCGATTGACGAAAAGCTAGCTCCCGCTTGGGGATGCCTTTTATCATTGCATATATATTATTCTTGTTGTACCCCGTTCGAGGCCAGTATTTACGAAGGGAACTCTGCCTAAATTTTCAGAAAAAACTATACTTTTTAAAAATGCACATTTGGCTTACTTATTTAAAAACCTTTCTTTTAAAACATGTTTTTATCACTTCTTAAACTATTTTTCCTTCATTTATTATTTAAAATGGTTTTCGATTTCTAGGCTTTGGCTTACTTGGATTAGATGGGGTCGTATAGACTTCATATGATTCAAGTGCCAGTCACGGGATATTTCGAGTCGTGACAACAGCGCACGACTCTAAGGCCGAAAGAATACACATAATGGTCTTCTAAATCTATAAATATACAAGTCTGATTGATGGAATTACTAGATACAATGAAATAATAAAAGTGCTACGGTGGTCACGATACAAGTGAACCCACCTACCAAAGCAATCACCCGGAAGGAAGCAGTGTGCCAGCAAATCCGCCAAGGAAACCTGTTGTAACATTTCAGAAAAATAAAATATTATTTTTGGGAATTTATATAATTAAATAATAAATATTGTGAATATTTTAATATGGCGGTATAATTAAATACCGATAAATTGGGAAATATTTGGAAAATTATAGGAAATTACTGAAATGAGGGCGTTTTATATGATTTAGGCAAATTATAAATTTTTATGATTAATTATATTCCATTTTAATGCTAATCGCGATTAAATATCGCTAATCGTGCATTAAGCTAGTTTTGTGCATATGACATGCAACATGTCATTTTCACTTTGTTATATTTTCCTACCATGATATTTTCTTATTTACATTTGCATGGTTTGGTTTTTTTTAAAGAGAGAAGATTAGAAAAGAAAAGAAAACAAAAGAAAGAATAAAAAATAAGGCATGGGTAAGAGAGAGAGAGAGAGGTGAGGGGTCTTTGACTAAGCTCCTATTGTTTCCCCCTTCATTATTCCTTCATCTTTCTCCCACTTCCCTCACCTTGGCTGCCTCACTCCTTCACCCACCTCTAAACCCTCACTTCATCATCAAAAGTTCATCCCCACTTCATTAAAAATGTGCACAAGCTCACAAGATGCACTTTGGACCAAGAAAGCAAGGATTTTGGACACTTGGAGCAACTCAAGAATTCCTTTGAGTTGCCAAATGAGGTATTTTCTTTATCTTTTGCATTGTATTTGTTTCACTTTAGCATCCATGTTAACTTAGAGGTGATATTGTTTAGTTTAGTGAACATAGAAATTTCCTAGAAGAAGTTTGTGGGATTCTTGAATTGGGAAGTGTAATTGATGTTAGTAGGGACCATACAACCCCTGTAGTGCTTGATTTGAGACTTAAAACCAGAGATAGAACCCCAAACCCCAAATTTAGAAACCCTGATATCGGGAATTTATGGAAATTTAAGGAGTTATTGTAGATCTGCTAACACCCGGGTGACCTGAAATTTTTTTTAGCAAACACAGAGTGATGTGCAGGCAACCTGGAGTGTACCCTGAAGACCCGAGACCCTACCCCCTTTACAAGGCCGCAATTTTAATGTTCATGGCCGCAATTTACGGCCAGGGTAGGGTAAAATGTGTCCATTTTTGGTTTAGGGCTCCTTTTTTTGTAAAATAGACCCTCCATGTATGCAAAATTGGCTAATTTCACGTAGGGTAAAATATGGAAGTGTTTTACGAAGTTTCTGAATTCGTTTTGCGGCTTTCAATGAATTGGAATTTGGTATTTATGTTTTGTCTCGGTCGATTCACGTTTATACGTCAATCGTCAAGAGTTGTTGGTTATTCGTGCATGCTTAGACCATAGGTTTTAACCTATGTACGTTTCGTGTATCGTTTTGGTTTTCGTTCGCTATTTCAGTTCACGATACTATGTGTGATATGTAGGTACCCCCACGTAGATCTCGAGACGACGAGGAGAGCGTAGCGTCATCGACTCCAGCAAGCGAGGATCAAGGTGAGTAGATATATATCTACGGGGAAAGTCGGGTGAATGGCATATAGCACCCCTGCAGTTCGTAGTATAGAACGCGAATGAGTTATGTTATATATAGTTATATACTTATATGGTATTATAAAATGTGTATACTTAGCTAGAATTGCTTTAGAAGGCTTTGGATGATATTGTTGTTAGTTAGTTTCCTCGTCACGAACCTTAGATTATGGTTTGCATACACGCACGCACACACACTTGCATACATGTTACTTCTTGTGCGTATATGGGGATATGTATATATATATATATATATATATATACACATAGGTATAGGACTATGTATATACACACACACACACACACACGTAGACGTATACATGGATAATGAGGATAGTATATAGTATTTGGAGATGAGTCGATGAGTTTGGGCATGATGCTATAAGATCGGTGATGAGACATGGTTCGTATTATTAGATACGACATGATATTATAGCGGATCCTTAGGCGATGTGTTTCATATACACGCATATATATATGTAGATGGTATCAGTATTTTACTAGACATAGATCAGTACCCCATATCATGATATATGATGAAAATGATACAGGATGAGAAATAAGATAATGCGATAATTGTCCCGTGCCCAGATTTGGGATGTCGTACGATGGATTTACCGTACAAGATATAATTATGATGATTGATCCGCACTCTTGACTCAAGAATGTCATATTATATGTATTGTATCGTATGTGATACTATTGAGGCGGGATCACCGACTTTTTTATATATATATATATATATCGACTTAGACTTAGGTGGTTTTCCTTACCCTTTCGATCAGTCTGTTAGTTTAGTCCAGAAATTTACTTGTAGATGTTAGACTAGACTCGGGTCATACCTATTTCAAAACTAATGAATCGTGAGTATTTTAAAGATAGGCCAAGGGATTCAACGGATATTTCAAAGGACGTACTTTTTCTTAAAAACATCGTAGCCCTATTTTCTAAACACCACGATTCATGTTATTTCAAACGGCAAACTGTATGACCCATATATATTAATGTAGATTATTTATAGTTGTGTTTATTATTCAGCTCCCGCATATTTTTGCTGTTCGCATCGCATCGTATGCTTATATTGTGTTTTCATATGCTATTGTTGAAATCATGCTGTCAGGACACCAGCACCATTACCGATGATGCGTATGTTCCACGTACACCTGCTTGCTGGCTCACACACATCATCATCGGTAATTGCCATGCCACGTACACTGTAGAGAATATTAATTCAGTGATATCACTTGTTAGCTGATAGTTCCGATATATTATTATTGTGATAGCTTAGACATTCCATTTATTACTATGATTGTCATGCATATTTATAGGTTCATTTTCATGCATTATTATTAGGGCCAGTCCGGATTGCCGGAGCCCAATATTTTGTAATTCATTGTTTATTTACTTTGAGATATTGAGATTTCAGATTTCCATGAGATTTATTGATTTGAAGAAACCGCAAGGATTTTATAAACTTATTATCATTTTAAAATGAAAGTTGCGGTTTTTTCATGATATGATTTGAGATATGTCCACCATGAGTTTTCTTGGCTCTTGAGCGATATCATACACCCGATTCGAGGAGGAGGAGGAACCGTCTGTGGGTGCATGGTGGACCCGGTGCGGTACCCCGGGGCGAGAAGGTCGCAGATGATGGCGTTGAGCCTGGCAGCACTACCGACTGGTGATTTCGTTGTGACTCGTCGGATATCCGGAGGATACCGATCGGAGTTTGGGCCAGTCCGGATAGCCGGAGCCCAGAGGCCAGTCTGGATATCCGGAGCCCTAGATATTGAGACAGCGAGATATATATTTTTGTGTCGATGCTAGACACTGTTTTTTGTTTGATTTCATTGATGATATCTCGATTTTATATACAGAAATCTCACTGAGATATGAAAACGGTTTTCTCATTTACATGTATTCTGTTTCATGCATTCATACCTCATATTTATGATATGTTGCTACCTGAGGCACTGACACGAGCACTTGGTATTACACTTATATATAGATGTTTACCCTTGCCACCTTTTCATGCTTCAGACCTTATCATATTGAGGATATACATATTACTGATTGTATTGACCTAGGATTGAGTCATACATACGATTTCTCCTCTGTGATGTTTTCTACTCACGAGTTGGCAACTCACCCCCATTGTGCCACAGTTCTTGCAGGTTTTGCCGTACAGGTTTTGATCGCACGCTTTTGGCATGTCGGATGTTCAAAGTTCTAAAATTATTACCGCGATCAGGAAGGTGTCGCTTCGCAGCTAGCCGGTTGAGCATGGGTCGATCCACATGGAGATGGTTGTATGTTCGTTCGAGTTTTAGACGAGTCAATAAAGAATGTGTATATATATGTTCAAGTCTATCCTATGTGTTTTATATGCAAGTATAAAGTTGATAAGAAAAAGATACGAAAGTGTAAGCTAAAGAAATCCGCACTCAAAACCTTTGAGCCGAGTCTTGACCAATTGAAGCTAGAGCAATCGGCAACAACGTGGATTAGGGGATTTAAGCACGGTATTCGTGGAATCCGGCTTTTTTACCCTTGTCCGTTCGTTCTTGTCTCTTTCTTTCGCCTCCGGCCAAACCGAACGCAACCGGTCGCGGTTAGGAATCACTGTTACCTTGGTAGGGTAGGGTGCCTAACGGAGCGCTTGCGTAACGTTTGGGTGGAGTTCAAAGGAAAAATAACGGGAAAAGGAAATGAGGAATGAAAGCTTAACCTAAAATATTGTATTTATTCTAACAACAACATATTACAACCATTCACAAAACGAACCAAAAAGAGCAAAAGAAAATATAAACAAAGAAAAGAAAAGATTACAAGCAAGTAATTAAAAGTGCATGGAATTTAAGTGCATGAAAGTAAAGCATGAATGTAAAGCAAGTAATAAAAAGTAAGAAAGAAATAAGAAAGAAAGAGAACTAGAAACCATAGAACAAGTTACACACCATGGGTTTAATAACTCAAACTTAAACTTGCAAGCTCAATTAAGAGGTTGCAAGATCAAGAGAGAGCTAAAAACACAAGGCAAAATGAAGCACAAAAGAGACTTTATTCCTTCAAAAATGATACAACCCTTGAAATCAAATACCAACCCTTAAACCTTCAAGCTCAATGAAGAGGTTGAAAGATCAAGAGAAAACAAGGATCTCAAGGGGAAGCTAAGCAAAAGAATGATACAAAATAACCCTCATCTTCATTTAACATCCACTCAAAAACTCTCACAACAATTTAATGGAGGAAAGATGAAGAAGAAGAAGAAGTTAAACCAAAAACTAACAAAAAGAGGGCATAAGAATTCATCCCCTACAATGGTTCAAATCTGGGGTATTTATAGGAGGAGAGTTGAAACCCTAGGGCAATTATCTGTGCCCAATGGAAGTGACCTAAATGCCCACAAAACCTCAGACTCCACCGAGTCAACTCGGCCGCGGATCCGCGGCCGAGTCACCCTATTCGCCGCAGATCCGCGGCCATGTGGGGGAATTGGGAAGTCTGGTTTTTTGTGGGTTTCTGCTGCTGCTTTTGTCTTCTGTTTAACAGATCCAAAATGTCAATATTCTTCCATGATTTCTTCAGATCAGCAATAGTCCAAAATGGCATCAAAAATAATACATTTGACCTTTTCTCCCTCGAGCTCCGGGCACCCATTGATTCTTGTGCTGCCCCCCTCGTGCTCTGTGCTTGTCCGAGACACGAATGACCACTGTCATATGTCTTGTCTCTGGAACTGGTATGCAGCACTGGACGGATACGGATGACCGGAACCCGGCTTTTATCTATTGTCAACAGATGTTCTGGATTTTGGCGTAACAGTGGAGATTTTGTATGATTTGCGTTTTTTTGGACTAGGAAACTGTAGCCTGTAAATATGCAGCAAACACGGATTAAAAGCACCTACCTATAAACAAACAAGCATAAGAATGGGCGGTATAAAATGCAATATTCTGGTATGAACAGGTTTCGTTGCGGCTTTGCTGGCACACTAGTCCTTTCCAGGTGATTGCTTCTGTAGGTGGGTTCACTCGCATCGTGACCACCCTTGTCTTTTATTTTCATTGTTGTATCTAGTAAACTCCATCAACCAGACTGAATATTTATTTGACGTAGAGACCAGTGTATATTATTTCGACCTTAGAGTCGTGCGATGTATTACTATGGGTGATCTTGATGATTTTGATTTTTCCTTTTGAGTTTTGATCCTCGCCCTTCGGCGTTGTATATTATATTGCTAGCGTGGTTGTGACCGTCGATTGACGAAGAGCTAGCTCCCGCTTGGGGATGCCTTTTATCATTCATGTATATATTATTCATGTTGTACCCGTTGAGGCCAGTATTTACGAAGGAAACTCTGCCGAAATTTTCAGAAAAGACTTGATGTTTTAAAAACGCATACTTCGGCTCATGCTATTAAAACCACTTGCTTTCAAACAAGTTTTCCTTTACTTATTATTAAAAATGATTTAGATTTCTGGGATTTTTGGCTTACTTGAATTAGATAGGGTCCTATAGACTTCATATGATTCAAGTTCCAGTCATGTGCCATTTCGGGTCGTGACAAAGTTGGTATCAGAGCGCTAGGTTCACCTTAGTTCGAGTCTATGTTTGACTATGCGGAGCCTAGGGCGTTTGTATATATACGGAATCTAGGCTTGACCTTACGGAACTTAGACTTAGTCGAGGGGATATACACCCGAACTTTCGTCGTGTAAGTTGACCTTGGTTGATAGAGTAGGTGACTTAAGGAGAGTGACGTACCGTGTGTATGTTCCGTGGCATACTTACGATACGCTACTCCGCTTAAGAAGCCTTAGGATGTACATTTCCTTACACAGTATTATATTCATTCATGATCTATCCTCATCGATATCGGTTTATGGTTTTGCTGCCACGATTATATGGGAAGAGATAGCTACGGCTAGAGTTGCGGTCAGCATGAGCTCGTCACGGATGAGGACTGACCAGGATGTTTCCAGCGACACACGATTGCATAAATGTGTCGTTCTATTGTGTTTTCGCGCCATGAGAGTTTGATGGATCGCTTTTACAAGATTTCTCGGACGTGCAGATCAGCACCAGAGGATTGGGCCACTGCTAGAGGCCAGCTAAAATGTGATGAACGTCAATGCACCGATTATTCTTGTTGATTGAGACACTGTTCAGCGTGCGGACGAATGAGCCAGTTGTTACTGCGAATGACAAGATATCGCCCTAGATGTTTGAAGCTAATGTAGTACGATCTTATACTCATAGATATGATAGAAGATCGCTAGTCACCGAGGATGAATGACTAGTACATATGATTTTTTTTGCACACCCCGATGCGAGGTCATCAGATTGATTGATTCCAGCTAGAGAAGACTTCACACAGGTACGTTGGAAGTCGAAAGAAAACGATCGAATGTCAGAAGCCCATTCCCAAGTTTAAAGTATTCAGAAAACATGCAAGTAATTCTATGGACCCTCTAGAAGAATGAACCCTAACTCGATATAATGACCATGAGAGTGCTCTGAAACCTTAGGGTTTGCAGCAGTTCAGCGGTGCCATTAATGAGGCTTGGGTTTGCCCTTATACGGCTGGTCCACAGGTACTGTGGCATATACAGAATATTATTAAACTATACTCAAAAGTTGAGCTCTTGGGGGGATTATGGAACTTTGACAAGTCGATCGAAAGGTTCGACGTCATTCGGATATCATGTGATGGGATACATTGCTTGGGAGACTCCAGATACGAGTATAGCCATTGGAGCGCGGTCCATACAGCCACGAAGAGACGAGTCCGATCAGTCGACATTAGAGAGAAGTGGAGTAAGAGGTTCATGCAAGATTTCGACGAGATGACGTTCCACTCCGCTGACACCAGAGATGTGATACGCATGCAGAGGCGTTGTATATGGATATATCTTCCAGAAGGAGTCGTGATGAGTATGCAGCCATTCCGGACCAAGAAATAGATTTAGTAAAAGATGATAACTTCCGGGCAGTTCGGCAGAAACGAGATTTGGAAGAGACTTCGACAGAACCTTTCTGGAATACTATACGAGAAGGCTTGGACCCAAGATCGGTCATATTGTGCACACCCAGCATGCTAGAGTTCGACATCGTCGACGAGAAATGTTATGAGTGACCATGATGGTTGGCCAGAGATCTATAGAGGATGTGCTAGAGAGGGACTGTTTCCGCCATATTTGATTTCGGTATTTTGGACGATTTATTTGCATGATTGAGATTTTATGCACCACAACTGCACTTGACTTCGGTTTGATGTCATTTGAGATATTGATTTTGATTCCATGCCTATGGTATGCATGTGATTTGACTTATGCTTCCGGTATAGTTTATATGCACTTTTAGTATTTTGATTTGATTTGTGCACGCTGATGCACATGGTTGTGATATTTTATTCCATGGTATACCTGATTTGGATTTGGATTGAAATGTGTTGTATACTGTCGATTTCGATCGTGATATTCGATATTTGTTTTCGTGCACCTTGTGCACTTGATTTGGATTCTTGTGCACACTTGGGCGCTTGATGCGATTTTGGTGCACGCCAGATGCACTAAATCGAAATTCTTCGTGCATATCAGATGCACCTGATATTGCTGTCAGGCACACCCGTTGCCTTTGACAGGTATTTCGTGCACATCCGTTGCACTTAGATTTTGTTCCTGTGCACATGTATGGCACATTCATGGATTTCGATTTCCGTGCGCACTAGTCGCACATGGCGTTCTTATGCACGTTTTGGGACTGATTTTGGAGCAGTATGGTTTTATGATATTTACTATTTGGTGTAGTAGCTGAGCAGGACTAGTCCGAGGACAGTACCTGAATACATTTTTGCATGCATTGATAGTTATCGAAGGGATATCCAAAAAGGGAGCTATAGTCTCAGTTTTACCTACGTGTCTGAGATGACACGAAGCATTTAACAAAGGAAACACTTCTAATTGATTTTCAAAAAACGGCGGGACGTGTATGTTAAACAAGGGTATATATATATAGTTATTTTCTTACAATAGACGTCCGCCACTGTGTAGTGATACGCATATCGCACAGCGACTTAAAAGGGCTTGGCATGCATTCCTTCAGATGTTTCAATGATGCGTACTATGTACATATTAAAGTCTTGAGTATATCTTGTTGGTTTTCGTATTGGGCTTTGATATTGGTGTCTTCGCCATAACTCCGATGATTGCGGGATGCTTGACGGAGTTTTGATTTTGGTTTATATGCTCATTTTTCATGCGCAAGTATTGCGCGACGATATGTTTTATGTATTTATGATTTCGAAGCCCCGACGACTGGATCATTTTACTGAAATGTTTTAGTATTTGAGGGGTTTAAATTTAAATTCGGAAACCGAATTTCTTTAAGGGGGGAAGATTGTAACATTTCAGAAAAATAAAATATTATTTTAGGGAATTTATATAATTAAATAATAAATATTGTGAATATTTTAATATGGCGGTATAATTAAATACCGATAAATTGGGAAATATTTGGAAAATTATAGGAAATTACTGAAATAAGGGCGTTTTATATGATTTAGGCAAATTATAATTTTTTATGATTAATTATATTCCATTTTAATGCTAATCGCGATTAAATATCGCTAATCGTGCATTAAGCTAGTTTTGTGCATATGACATGCACCATGTCATTTTCACTTTGTTACATTTTCCTACCAAGATCTTCTCTTATTTTCGTTTGCATGGTTTGGTTTTTTTAATTAGAAAACAAAACAAAACAAAAGAAAGATTAAAAAATAAGGCACGGGCAAGAAAGAGAGAGAGAGAGAGAGAGAGAGAGAGGTGAGGGGTCTTTGACCAAGCTCCCATTGTTTCCCCCTTCATTATTCCTTCATATTTCTCCCACTTCCCTCACCATGGCTGCCTAACTCCTTCCCCCTCCTCTAAACCCTCACTTCATCATCAAAAACTCATCAAAAGTTCATCCCCACTTCATTAAAAATGTGCAAAAGCTCACTAGATGTACTTTGGACCAAGAAAGCAAGGATTTTGGACACTTGGGGCAACTCAAGAATTCTCTTAAGTTTCCAAATGAGGTATTTTCTTTACCTTTAGCATTGTATTTGTTTCACTTTAGCATCCATGTTAACTTAGAGGTGATATTGTGTAGTTTAGTGATCTTAGAAATTTCCTAGAAGAAGTTTGTGGGATTCTTGAATTGGGAAGTGTAATTGATGTTAGTAGGGACCATACAACCCCTGTAGTGCTTGATTTGAGACTTAAAACCAGAGATAGAACCCCAAACCCTAAATTTAGAAACCCCGATATCAGGAATTTGTGGAAATTTAGGGAGTTATTGGAGATCTGCTAACACCCGAGTGACCTGAAATTTTTTTAGCAAACACAGAGTGATGTGCAGGCAACCTGGAGTGTACGCTGAAGACCCGAGACCCTACCCACTTTACTAGGCCACAATTTTAATGTTCCTGGCCTCAATTTGCGGCCAGGGTAGGGTAAAATGTGTCCATTTTTGGTTTAGGGCTCCATTGTCTATAAAATAGACCCTCCATGTATGCAAAATTGGCTAATTTCACCTAGGGTAAAATATGGAAGTGTTTTACGAAGTTTCTGAATTCGTTTTGCGGCTTTCAATGAATTGGAATTTGGTATTTGTGTTTTGTCTCAGTCGATTCACGTTTATACGTCAATCGTCGAGAGTTGTTGGTTATTCGTGCATGCTTAGACCATAGGTTTTAACCTATGTACGTTTCGTGTATCGTTTTGGTTTTCGTTCGCGATTTCAGTTTATGATACTCTGTGTGATATGTAGGTACCCCCATGTGGATCTCAAGACGACAAGGAGAGCGTAGCGTCATCGACTCCAGCAAGCGAGGATCAATGTGAGTAGATATATATCTACGGGGGAAGTCGAGTGGATGGCGTATAGCACCCCCGCAGTTCGTAGTATAGAACGCGAATGCGTTATGTTATACATAGTTATATACTTATATGGTATTATAAAATGTGTATACTTAGCTAGAATTGCTTTAGAAGACTTTGGATGATAGTGTTGTTAGTTAGTTTCCTCGTCACGAACCTTAGATTATGGTTTGCATACAAGCACACACACACACACTTGCTTAAATGTTACTTCTTGTGCGTATATGGGGATATGTATATATATAAATACACATAGGTATGGGACTATGTATATATATGTTAGTTGTGTATATGCCCTAGAGACCATTGTTGTACATATGTTGTATATTATAGTAGATGCTTGGATATATAGCCTCGCATGCAAAACACGATAAAAAATCCTAGCCGTTGACATTCAAACGCCACACGACGGAAACACAATATCAAATACCAAAAATCAAGTTAACATGAAGTCGTAAAATAATGCATCAACTCATGGAAATGGTCCCAGATTTTACCCAAGCTAAAATTTGCCAATTTTGCATATGCCAAGGGTCTAGTTTACTGTAGATAAAACTACAGAACCAATAAGAACCAAATCCAGCCTACCCTGGCAGCAAATTGTGGCCAGAATGGTTAAATCTGCGGCCATGGTGAGGGATTAGGGGATAGGGTTTCAGTGGGGGGTTCTAGGTTTCCTGCACTACTCACTGTGTTTGCTAAATAAATTTCAGAAGCTCCGAGTGTTAGCAGATTTCATTATACCCTCAAAGAATCCACAATTCTCCGATATCGGGTTTTCTAAGTTCATATTCCGGGGTTTAAGTCTCTAGTTTAGGTCTCCAATCAATCACCACAGGGGTTGTAGTCCTTAATTACACCTCAATTGCACCTTTGGAATCAATTCAAGCCCTAAACCCTAACTTGGAATTTTCAAAGTTCGCTAACTACCCAATATCGATTCTAAACTTAAATGGATACTTAAGGAATTGAAATGCTAAACTAATGGTGCAGAAATTGCCTCATTTGGCAACTCAAGAAATTTCTTGAGTTGCCCCAAGTGTCCAAAATCAAATCTTTCTTGGTCCAAAGTGTTTGCTATGATCTTGTGCACATATTTTGTGAAGTGGGGATGGACTTTCGGTGAAGTTTGAAGCTTGAATGAAGAGAAGAAGAAGAAGATGAAGAAGGGGAAATGGAGGAGCTGCTGCTGCTGGAGCTTGGAGGGAGTGAGGGAAAGAGAGAGAGAGTCCAAAGCACCATGCCTCCTAACTACGCCTCCCCCCATGCTTATAGTTTAATCCTTTTTCCTTTTCTTTTGTTTTCTTTTCTCTTTTTTTCTTTTCCTTTCAAATACAAAGCCATGCATGAAAGAAGAGGGAAACCATGATAAAAAGTGTAACAAGTGTTAAAAATGACACGGTGAATGTCATGTGCACAAATCCGGCTTAAAGCACGATTAGCGATATTTAATCGCGATTAGCACTAAAATAGCGTCAAACAAGTCATAAATTTTCATAATTCGCATAAATCACATAAATCATCCTCTTTTTAGTAATTTCCATAATTTTCAAAAATAATTCCCAATTTATCGGTATTTAATTATACCGCACTAATAAAATATTCAATATTTTATTATTTAATTATAAAAATTCCTAAAAATAATATTTTATTTTTATGAAATGTTACAATCTCCCCCCTTAAGGAAATTCGGTCCCCGAATTTAAATTCAAACCCCTCAAATACTAAAACATTTCAGTAAAAGTACAAGTCGTCGGGGTCCCGAGATCATAAATACATAAAGCATAGTGGCACGATGCATGCGCATGAACACGAGTATATCAATCAAAAGTAAAACTCCATCAAGCATCCCGCAATCATCGGAGTCATGGGGAAGACATCAATGTCAAATCCAAAACGAAATCAACATGGTATATATGTCAAAACTATACATGTAATTATCATTAAAACATCAGAACAAATGCATGCCAAACTTTTCAAGTCGCAGTGCGATGTACGTATCACTGCACAGTGGCGGACGTCTATAGTAAGAAAATAACTATATCTATATATATCTTTTGTCTAATATGTACGTCCCGCCGTTTTGAAAACAGTTTAGAAGGGTTTCCTTGTTTTAAACGTTTCGTGACATCTCAGACACGTAGGTAAATACTGAGACTATAGCTCCCCTCTTTGGAACTCCCTTCGATAACTATCAATGCATCCAAAATATATCCAGGTACTATACTCTGACTAGTCCTGCTCAGTACGAAAACAAATAGTAAATATCATAAAAACGTACTTTCCCATAAATCAATCCCCAAAATGTGTATAAGAATGCCGCGTGCGTTTGGTGCGCACGGAAATCAAAATCCATGAATGTGTCGTACATGGTCACAGAAACAACATCTAAGTGCAACGGGTGTGCACGAAACACTTGTCAGAGGCAACGGTGTGCCTAACAGTAATATCAGGTGCATCTGAAATGCACGAAGAATCCCGATTTAGTGCATCTGGTGTGCACCAAAATCGCATCTCATATCATGCGCCCAATATGCGCAAAATCCAATTCAGGTGCATCCATCATGCACTAAATCACGAAATCCAATATCAAACGCCGAACATGCGCAAAATCCAATCCAAGCACGTCAAATTTCCGCAGGAATCCAACCAGGTGCACAAAGTGCACAAAACAATATCGAGTATCACAATCGAAATCGACGGTATACAACACATTTCAATCCTAATCCAAAACAGGTATACCGTGGTATATAATCTCACAACCATGTGCATCAGCGTGCAAAAAATCTAATCAAAACACGGAAGTGCATGAAAACTATGCTGTAAGCACAAGTCAAATCATATGCATGCCCTAGGCATGAAATCAAAATCAATATCTCAAATAACATTAAATCGAAGTCCTGTGCAACTGTAGTGCACAAAATACGTATCAATGCACTGCAAGCATATGTGAACAATACTGAGTGCAACAACCAAATCGTGTGCGTACCATAAGCACATAATCAACTCAACTGTATGAAATCCATAAAATCATAAACATGTGCAGCTAAGGCACAAAACGATATCAAGTGCATTAACTGTGCACAAATCATAAATCAACACAACGGTGTATAAAGCATATCTCAAGTGCAATAACCATGTACAAAATATAAATACCCAGTAGGTGAAACCATGGTGCACGAAAACAAATATCATGAAACTCAGTCATCAAAAATCAATCATGCGAATAGATCGCCCAAAATACCGAAATCAAGTATGGCGGAATAGTCCCACTCAAGCACATCCTCTAAGAATCTCTGGCCAACTGTCGTGGTCACTCATAACATGTCTCGTCGATCATGTCGAACCCTGGCCTGCTGGGTGTGCACAAAATGACCACTCCTGGGTCCAAGTCTTCTCGCATAATATCCCTGAAAGGTCCTGTCGAAGTCTCTCCCAAATCTCGTTTCTGCCGAACTGCCCGGAGGTTATCACCCTTTAATATATCTGTTTCTGGTCCCGGAACGGCTGCATACTCATCGCGACTCTTTCTGGAAGATATATCCATAAATAACGCCTCTGCATGTGTATCACATCTCTGATGTCGACGGAGTGGAACGTCATCTCTAGATCTCGTACGAACCTCTTACTCCTCTTTTCTCTAATGTCGACTACTTCGGACTCGTCTCATCATGGCTGCATGGGCTGTGCTCCAACGGCTATACTAATATCTGGAGTCTCCCAAGCAATGCATCCCATCACATGATATCCGAAAGATGTCGAACTATCCGATTGACTCGTCAAAACCTCATAATCCCCTAAGAGATCAACATCTTGGGTACAGTTTAATAATATCTAGTACATGCCACATCACCTATGGACCAACCGTAGAAGGGCAAACCCAAGCTTCATTAATGGCACCGTGGAACTGCCGCAAACCCGAAGGTTCAAAGGCTTTCACATGGTCATTATGTCGGGTTAGGGTTTCATTCTTCTAGAGGGTCCGTAGAGTTACTTGCATGTTTTCTTCAAATACTTTAAACTTGGAAAATGGGTTTCTGACATTCGATTGTCTCTATCGACTCCCAACGTATCTGAGTGAAGTCTTCTCAAGCTGGAATCAATCAATCTGATGACCTCGCATCGGGGTAAGCGAACGAACCACATGTCCTAGTAATTCATCCTCGGATGACTAGCGACCATCTATCATATCTCTGAGTCTAACTCATACTGCAATAGCTCCAACATCTGGGGTGATATCTCGTCATTAGCAGCAACAACTGGCTCATTCGTACGCGATACATCAATGGTCATCACATTCAGGCTGGCCTCTATCAGTGGCTCAATCCTCTGGTGCTGATCTGCACGTCCGAGTAATCTCATAAAAGCGATCCATAAAATGCTCATGGCGCGAAAACACAATAAAACGACGCCTCTCTATGCAATCGTATCTCTGGAATCACTCCCTGGTCAGTCCTCGTCCATGACGAGCTCATGCTGACCGCAACTCTAGACGTAGCTCTCTCTGCCCGTGTAATCGTGGCAGCAAAACCATATACCAATATCGATGAGGATAAATCATGAATGAATATAATGTTGTGCAAGAAAATGTACATCCTAAGGCTTCTTAAGCGGAGTAGCGTATCTAAGTATGCCACGGAACATACACACGGTACGTCACTCTACTGAAGTCACCTACTCCATCAACCAAGTTCAACCTATGTGACGAAAGTTCGGGTCTAATACCCCCTCAACTAAGTCTAAGTTCCGTAAGGTCAAGCCTAGATTCCGTATATATACAAACGCCCTAAGCTCCGCATAGCCAAACCTAGACTCGAACCAAGGTTAACCTAGCTCTGATACCAACTTAGTTACGACCCGAAATAGCACATGACTGGCACTTGAATCATATGAAGTCTATAGGACCCTATCTAATTCAAGTAAGCCAAAAGCCCAGAAATCTAAAACCATTTTGAAGAAATTTTTTATTAAAATAAGTTGAATATGCATTTTAAAATCACAAGTCTTTTCTGAAAATTTCGGCAGAGTTTCCTTGTAAATACTGGCCCCGAACGGGGTACAACATGATAAATATATACATCAATGATAAAAGGCATCCCCAAGTGGGAGCTAGCTCTTCGTCAATCGATGGCCACAACCACGAAAGCAGATAATATACAACGCCGAAGAGCGAGGATCAAAACTCAAAGGAAACTCAAATTAACATGAAAACCCATAATAATACAACGCGCAACTCTAAGGCCGAAAGAATAAACATCACTGGTCCTCTAAGTCTGAAATAAATATACAAGTCTGGTTGATGGAGTTTCTAGATACAACTGAATGTAATAAAGTACGATGGTGGTCACGATGCAAGTGAAACCAACCTACCAAAGCAAATCACCCAGAATGGAAGAAGTGTGCCAGCAAGCCGTAACGAAACCTGTACGGCAAAACCTGCAAGAAACTGTGGCACAACGGGGGTGAGTTGCCAACTCGTGAGTAGAAAACATCACCCAGCAGAAATCGTATGTATGACACAATCCTAGATCAATACGATCAATAATATATAAACCTCAAAATGATAAGTCTGAAGCATGAAAAGGTGGCAAGGGTAAACATCTATACATAAGTGTAATCCCATGTGCTCGTGTCAGTGCCTCAGGTAGCAATGTATCATATGTATGAGGTACGAATGTAATGTAATGAAAACAGAATACAAGTAAATGAAGAAATTGTTTCCTTTCTTAGTGAGATTTTCTGTAATTTAAAATGAGGTAACATCAATAAATCAATATAAATCAGTGTTTAGCATCGACACAAAACATAAATCTCAATATCCAATATCTCAGGCTCCGGCTATCCAGACTGGCCTGTATCATCAAATCTCAATACCTCAAATCTCAAAATCTCAGTGTCTCAAATCTCAATATCTAGGGCTCCGTCAGTCCGGATCGGCCCATATCATCAATCACACGACCACGAATGGTATCCTCCGGATATCCAACGCGCCAAGTAAAATCACCGGTAGGCAGTCTCCCCTTGCCAGTCTCATCATCCTCCATGAAATCACTCTCGCCCTGGGGTACCATACCGGGTCCACCATGTACCCGAGACGGTTCATACGACTCCTCGAATCGGGTCTCGAAATCCATCTCATAACCCGAGAAAACATCATGGTGGATGACCCATACATCATGAAAAAACCGCACTTTTCATTTTAAAAAGAGAGAGAGAGAAGTTTATATATATTCTTGCGGTTTTCCCCCAAATCCAGGAATCTCATGAAAGTCCGAAATCCAAGAATCAATAGTAAGTAAACAGTGAATATAGGCATAAAACTCTATAATACTGCATAACAGTGAATAATAATATGCATGAATTTGCAAGTAATAAGTGCAATGTCTAAACTGGCATATAAAGCAAGTACACTAATATCATATCGAAACTATCAGCTAAGAAGCTATGTCAATGAAATAATATTCTCTAAAGTGTACGTGACATGGCAATTACATATGATGATGTGTGTGAGCCGGCAAGTAAGTGTATGTGGAACATACGCATCATCGGTAATGGTGCCGGTGTCCTGACAGAATGATTTAATATTAACATATGAAACACAATATAACCATGCGGTGCGAACAACAATAATGTGCGGGAGCTGAATATCAAATACAATGATAACGAATCTGCGTATGTCTAAATATGAGTCGTACAGTTTTGCCATTTGAAATAATACGAATCGTGTGTTTAGAAAATAGGGACTACGGTGTTTTTAAGAAAATGTGCGTCCTTTGAAATATCCGTAGAATCCCTTGGCATGTCTTTAAAATACTCACGATTCGTTAGTTTTGGAATAGGTATGACTCGAGTCTAATCTACCATTTACAAGTAACTACAGGCTGATCGAAAGGTAAGGAAACCGCCTAACATCTGAGTCGATATACATATATATAAATATAACAGTCGGTGATCCCGCCTCAATAGTATCCTATACGATACAATATCTATAATATGACATTCTCAAGTCAAGAGTGCGGATCTATCATCAATATATAACTCGTACGGTAAATCCATCATACAGCCTCCCAAATCTGGGTACGGGTCAAATGTCACATCTATCACATTATTCATCGTGTATCCTCTTTATCAAACATCATGATCCGGGGTACTGATCTATGTCTAGTACAACACTGATACTACATATGTATATGCATGCGTGTGTATGAAAACACCACGTCGAAAGTGTAAGTCTACGGTAGCGCCCCGGCCGTCTACAGACGCCAAATGCGGAACAAAAAACTTTTAACTGGCGCTATCGTATACTTTAACCCGGATCTGCCATTATTGCTAAACTAACAAACTGTAAAGAGTGTAGAAAGGTTATACCAAACGATCCGAGTCCTTCGTTCTTTAACTATCATCCCACGCTCCGTTGCGGCTTCTTTGATCTCGTCGATCTCCGATCTGCTAGTCTAGGTGGCACCACGTCACTGATTCTTTAAACGGGCTCCCGCCTCTGACTTGAGGCAACTCGGTCGTCAAGTTTGCTAAAAGAGACGACCAAGAATGATGTAAAGAATGAGTAGATGACTTTGTCTCACTTCGTCCAAATCCGTGGACGATCGGTTAATGAAGTTGCCGAGGGAATCGGGTGATGGAATGAAATGAGCTGTGAAATTCCATACACCCCAAAATCTATCATATCTTTTGTAACCAAATGAAAACTTCAAGTGTGAGAGTGAGAGGAGGGGCCGGCCATTTACAGGTGGAGGGAGGTGAGTGTAGGAGAGGGGAGAGTAACCTTAAGAATAAATATCATGAACAAATATCCTAAGGATAAACAAGAATCATTAATGTCAAAGCATGAGTCATAAACACCTAGTCATCATGTAATCAATGTAAGCAAAGGTTCATGAACCTAGTCACCTCTTCAAGTTGCTTCTAGAAACTTTCAGAACACGGACTCACCTCATCTCAAGAAAAGATAAATCCGTCTTTAACCGAATGTTAAAAGACGGCTGATAGAAAACTGGAAACTGGCAACTTCCAAAAGTGATCCTGAAACAACTTTCAGGATAACCCCGTAACTGTATAAATATACCCGCATTTGTATTATGACCGAATACAAATGCAACTGAGACAAAGATATTATACCTACTCAATATAATACTCGGATCCGGCTTAAACCAAAGCCGACCAGTATCATCTGCCCGAAAAATAACACGTGCGTAAACGCACGTGCATTTTCCGAACCCTGCCATAAAACCATACGGCCTCTACAACGTTTTGCCCGAACTTGGGAAACTGTCTGTGGGGAACTCTAATGACTCGTCAGTACCCTGGCAGTGGGTTTAACCACAAACCGTCAGCAGCACTAGCAATGCGTAACGGCTGCCCATGGACTGACCACAAGGAAGGCTGATGAGCGAACTCATCCAGAAACCCTACTGAGCCTAACAGTGACAATGTATATACAGTCCGGTCCGTTTGTCTATGAGTATCGCATATCTGTCTAGGGGGATAGAAACGTCAGACCCCCAATAGTAGTATAAGTCGTGTCGGAGTGTATCCCAATAACACCCTGAGATACTACTGGAGTACCTACCAGTAAATCTCCTGCCATGGCCATGGACTATGTGTAATGGCTCTCCTAGACACAGCACGACCTCGCCCCCAATACCGGGAGAGACGAATCCCCTGCCGTTCCGCTCACGTGCCTCCATATGGCTCGGGACTGTACCCAAAAACTACCTGTTTGCACGACTCCTTTGAGCCGTGGTAGGGTAGAAATCAAAGCACAGTGGGAACTCACACGAGACAAATGACGACCTCAGGTCGATGAACTAACCTGTACACATGTCACCAGGGAACTGCTATCTGACGATAGATATAGTACTAACTAGCAGATTCCCGGCGAGTCCTGTCCGGTGTACTCATAACCCAATGAGCACCTGTATACATCTTAGGTGATCCAACTGACACCAGTGGCTTGTGAGACCGCCACCGCCCCTCGTCGGGGTCTCGACTGTACACACTAGTCTACTCCGGAGTATCGATGCCCTGTCTCGAAACTCCCACGACTAGGGACTACAATTAAGGATATGCATATAAACTACCCAACTCTCACGTATATGATCGCCATCATACTGTTGGTAGTAAAGCAAGACCCTAAGGGCTCTATCAAAGTGTAACATGTAATCAGTCACCTGAACATGTACACGACTGATAAAGGCAAACCAGATAGCATACTATCATCTTGAGTAAGACTGTCCTACCGGTATAGGTCCTCCGCAATCATTGCAATCACGTACCTGCGGTCCAATAATTGACTATGAGGGCACTATCTCCAACAATCTCCCACTGGCACTCAAGGCTAATTATTGCAATGTCGACTACTCACAGCCCGTGTGAAACCGAACATTCAACTCCTCTACTAATCAGTTTCACAAAGCCCGTTTGTAAAACTATTATGTTCGAGAAATAGCCTCAGTGAGTGGATCCGCCTAGATGTTTATTTCTATGTCTCTCTAAATCTCAAGTTCGCGGAGAAAGCCATCACCCGAATTGAGTAATACCTGTCTTAGAATATGTCTGGATATCTGATGGGACCTAGTTCATAAATGAACTCCAAATCCAAACTTCTTAGACTGTATCGATCACTGAACCTAATCAGTATCCGGCACCATGCCACCCACAGTATCCTCTTGGACCACCTGTCCATAATACTGTTCCTCATCAGAGGGAAAAACTATAACTCTGACAATCACTCTGTCAACCATGTCACCTTTGAAGCCTGGAATGATAATCTTCTCCCGAAGGAGGCTGCCGTCATCAAATCCGTAGAACATGTACTTATGTTCTATAACTGCTTCCTTATGTTTCTCCAGGATTGGATTAATACAAACTTATTGTATCTAGTGCAAAAACAACATTTGGTGTGGTACTTGACATCTCATGATTGACTCAATTGCTTAAGCAAGTGATCTGCCAATCATGCACATCCCTCTCCACTTTAGTCTGTAAGACACCTTTAGAGAGGGTGACTCCATCACCTGCAGGTACACCACCATGCTAGGAGTCATCTATTCTAAAAACCATTAGAATACTGTCAAAGTACCCACATTGGGAAACTACCCAATTCCAGATCTAAAACCATAGATCTAGAAACCAGAATGTCAAATATTATATCCATATCCTGTCTGGAGAAACAACTGTGTGACGACCACAGTACAACCGATCGTAGTATAGGAATTTTACTTCCCACTCTGTGTATGTCATCCAGATACCATGACATCACACCCTACCACCTTCTTAACAGATCCATCCCCTATTCTGATGAAGTCAAACCCATGGCTGTCACATCAAAATTAGATGATCTATCTCCGCTATAACTGCTCAGGTCTATAAATAGACATAAGCTACTTGCCCACTATGCTTCCGATGCTCCCACTGACTACGACAACCCTACTACCGGGTCTCATAGCCTGGAACAACAGTAGTGTCAAGTCTGGGTAGATAAGAACCTCCCTGTCACCGTCCTTGAGGCTACCGGAGTACCTCTCGGGTGTCTGAGGTTACCCACCATATCTGCGGAGTGGCTAATGGAATGTCAAACCTGATTGAATATGTAGGTCCTATTAAATTTTCCGTAATCGTTCGCGGTTCTGGAATCACTTCCAGTTCTACCATACTCCCACTACTGTTTTCTGAAAAAATCCATTTTACTAAAACTGTGGCGAGTCAAGAACAATATCACTATTGATCTTCCAAATGGTAGAATATCAACCCTTGTCATAGCCAGGGTCAACCCACAAACAGCCATTACAGAAACGTGCCTTGAGTTATCCAGAGTCTGGTTTTAAGCATAAGCTGGACAACTCCCCGTACCTTAATATCTTTTAAGGTACGAACTATTCTATATCCAATATAGAAACTTTGGCACTTATTTAATTGGAACCATATTCAAATCATGCAGCTGTCTCCAGTGCATATCAACTTAATGGAAAGAGGCTAATCAGCATTACTCAACTTAGGAATCCATCCATTTATGAGCAACCTGAAAGAGAAAACACGTTTCTCAAAACCATCACTATCATCTGAATACCAATCACAAGAATCTACATCTTCGATCTCTTTGAAGAATCCCGATACTTATGACACTTGGTTCTCTACTTTATTCTTATACCCACAACTTCTCAAAACTTAGACCTTGTATTTCTACGAAACACTTGTCTAAATACTAGAGAAGTTATAAGTAAACAGAACATAGTACGAGGACCTACCCCTTTGTCCTGATGGACACTGGACAACATACAATACTCTGTATAAGTCCGCTGAGTTGTAAGCAACTCAAAACCTGTGCGTCGTAGGTTAAAAACTGTACCCTGGCGATTTCCTCAAATATCACCAATTACAACGAATTCCGATATAATGAGGATAATCACCTAATTCCCAATAACTTACTCCTACTCATCATCTGTAAAACCATACAGATATGAGAATGAAACCTGGTAAATACATACCCTTGGAGTAAGTATCTAATCGGGAAAACAGTTTTCTTTTAACAATGCACTGAAACATGAAAATGTTTCGTAGGGGTATCTTGGTATTCCTAGCAATGCCTCTTCCATAATCCAATTCATGACTTCAACCGTATATTTTATTGCCATCTCTCCAAATCCCTTTATTTGTCTTTAGTCATTACCTTCTGTACACCATCGTTAGGCTAAATGGTTTTCTTCCTTCCCTACCGTTCGGCACCAGCCTATGGTTTGGAAGAAGACTATCCAGTAAGCATAATAGGTGTACCCTCCTGAACCAAGGAGTACTCATATCTTGAGAGAAGGTGATGATAAAAGACATCTGAATAATACCTTATTCTTTTAAAGGTGAAATAGGAGTGGCGATGGAGTACACGGTTTTTGGTCGTGAATGATATCAGTCGCAATTTACTTTGCCCTCTTTCTAATCCCTTTATTTTGTCTTTACATATTACCTTCTGCACACCCTACTTAGGCTAATTGGTTTTCTTCATTCCCTACCTTTCGGCACCAGCCTATGGTTTGGAATAAGACTATCCAATAAGCATAATAGGTGTACTCTCCTAAACCAAGGAGCCCTCGCAACCTGAGAGAAGGTGATAATAAAAGACAACTGAATAAACCAATTCTATTTCTCCTGAACCTAGATCCATCCTCGAAGAAGTCCCTTCGAGTTCGTATATAACCATACGATGGATCTATCCAATGGAAGTGGATATCCGTAGTAATACGGGTGTTCTGAGAAATTCAAAGGGTAAAAGAAGGAGTGGCAATGACTTATGCAACACAGACAATCCAAAAGCCTGTATTTTAAGAAGGTTCGGTCAACCTGGTCACTGAGTCATAGTCTAGGGTCAGTCTAAGGTCGCTGCCAAAGAGAGAGAGAAAAGAAACACTCTGCGTGCACTCTAACCTAGATCAGAATGGTTATCACTTTATCTAATCCGGAAACCTCCCACTGTCCTGTCAAATTCTCCTCCAAACCTGAAAGAAGAATCAATCGGGATCACCCGAAGAGTAAACCAACTCATCAGTGGGAATCGGGATCCAACTCTCATCGTATGATAACGTGATGGAATGCATCTACGTTACTCATACTCCAGAAGGTATGCGCATACTTGGAAAGTTTCAGTTTCTTTAGAAACTCCCGATATCATTTATGACCCATGCTCTTATGACCTTGGCGAAAGTCAACAAATCATAAGTCACATGTCAAGTTCTGCCCGTCATTATCTTGTTAATTTGAACCCACCCGTACATACCCTTGACGAAAGCCAACAAGGTAATACGACTGTCCCAAACCAACTCATCTATCTATGCAACAAATGAATACCCAGCAGCTACCAAACACTATGCCTTGACGAAAGCCAACAAACATAGCTTGAATACTACTGACCATCCATAAGAAACGACGGAGGGCTACGACTGGTTTTTGGCGAAAAACCTTTAACGTAACGAACTTGATATCGCTGAAGGAACCTGATAGCTTTTTAAAATACAGTGGCGAAAACCTTTTGCTAAAGAGGTCACTCCCGGTAAAGGGATCTCGGCTCTTTCCTCGTGGAATGAGGTGCAGGATATTCCACTGAATACCGCTATGCAAAGCAACTTGTAATCGACTATAGTAAAGTTATTACCTTGACGCAAACTTCTGCCCAAAGGGGTCAGTCCCGGTGAAGGGATATCGGCCCTTGCCCCATCGAATGAGGTGCAGGATATTCCACTGAATACCGCTATGCATAACAAAAGGAAACGTCTTTGCAATAACACATTTTAAATTTGTTCCAACAACTATAAACAGGTTTGCTTTACTTTGCATTGATCAGAATCAACGCAGTCCCATCAATCGATCACACCAGAAAAGAACGAAAATAAAATGTACGTATATGCCATCCGCATTCGTCACTGGGTCCCGTCATCACCCGTTAGGTTACTTAACTAACGACAGAGCGGGGACTGGACTAGCGCGGGTGTAAAACATATACAACATCTAATAGTATATAAACCAATATACAATAATCGCTCCAGGCGTGATAATATGCAACATTACAGAAAAGTAATAAGCATCACAGAAGAATACAGATAATCTGGGATCCCCGGGTTTCACAGAGCCGCTGCTGAAAACCGACGTTCCCCTGTCATGTGGATAGCCTGTGCAATGAAACCTAGACCCCTACGGGTGCGGCATGTTACCCGCCAAAACCTGAAGCGAGGCAGCCCCCTACAGCACAGTGAATGGACCACCCAGCACTTCACGGAATCCGGTAATCTTGGGCACCCCTCCTTGGGTCAACCTGTACCCCCTACGAGTGCGGCGAATAGTCTGCCAATTCTAGAGTGGGGCCCCTCTGCTTCTCAAAGCCATGAGATGCGGACCCGTTGCCCCTCAAGAACCCGGCTATCCGTGCACTCCGTCGCGGGGCAAAACCTAGTACAGTAATGAAAAATAGTACAACAGGTACATCGACTGCAACCTGGTCGTTCCCCAAAAGAATATTATACAACAGGCAGTGACGGCGGTCCATAAGTTGGACGCTCGCCCCGCAATATCAAATGTACAAATAAACTCAAACTGTACTACCATTGCACACTGCTATCCACCACGACAAATCCGCAACATCACAGCACAACACAGAACATCAACGCGAATGTCACGTTCGCAAACCCGTCTAAAAGAACTATAGCAATCAGACGTGGTTTACCGATCAAATGACATTCCCGGTCGGAGATATAATGTAAGCACTGCAATCTAATATGTTTAAATTTCGATCGACTAAATATCAAGAAGTGGGCCCCACGAACATCTGTTGAACAGTAACAAAATCTGGGCCCAAAAGATATATACCAAAAACCCCAAATTCCAGAGAAGAATACACTGTGCAAATTTGGGGGCATGATCGCTCAGAACGGCCGCGGATGCGCGGCCAAACCATGGGCTTGGCCGCATTTCCGCGGCAGTCTTGTCGATTCACGTGCCCAAATTTGGACGGCGTTCTTATAAAACCCTGCACAGTTTTCTGAGATATGTAGAATAATTTTAAGACATCATTTAAAATCTACAGAAACTGTGAAAATGAAAAAATGCGGTTTTTGATTTCCGGTTCGATCGATGTTTTAAACACGTCAGCACAAGTTAGTAAAGCAAAATGGTGAGGCTCTGATACCACTGTAAGTCTACGGTAGCGCCCCGGCCGTCTACAGACGCCAAATGCGGAACAAAAAACTTTTAACTGGCGCTATCGTATACTTTAACCCGGATCTGCCATTATTGTTAAACTAACAAACTGTAAAGAGTGTAGAAAGGTTATACCAAACGATCTGAGTCCTTCGTTCTTTAACCATCATCCCACGCTCCGTTGCGGCTTCTTTGATCTCGTCGATCTCCGATCTGCTCGTCTAGGTGGCACCACGTCACTGATTCTTTAAACGGGCTCCCGCCTCTGACTTGAGGCAACTCGGTCGTCAAGTTTGCTAAAAGAGACGACCAAAAATGATGTAGAGAATGAGTAGATGACTTTGTCTCACTTCGTCCAAATCCGTGGACGATCGGTTAATGAAGTTGCCGAGGGAATCGGGTGATGGAATGAAATGAGCTGTGAAATTCCAAACACCCCAAAATCTATCATATCTTTTGTAACCAAATGAAAACTTCAAGTGTGAGAGTGAGAGGAGGGGCCGGCCATTTACAGGTGGAGGGAGGTGAGTGTAGGAGAGGGGAGAGTAACCTTAAGAATAAATATCATGAACAAATATCCTAAGGATAAACAAGAATCATTAATGTCAAAGCATGAGTCATAAACACCTAGTCATCATGTAATCAATGTAAGCAAAGGTTCATGAACCTAGTCACCTCTTCAAGTTGCTTCTAGAAACTTTCAGAACACGGACTCACCACATCTCAAGAAAAGATAAATACGTCTTTAACCGAATGTTAAAAGACGGCTGATAGAAAACTGGAAACTGGCAACTTCCAAAAGTGATCCTGAAACAACTTTCAGGATAACCCCGTAACTGTATAAATATACCCGCATTTGTATTACGACCGAATACAAATGCAACTGAGACAAAGATATTATACCTACTCAATATAATACTCGGATCCGGCTTAAACCAAAGCCGACCGGTATCATCTGCCCGAAAAATAACACGTGCGTAAACGCACGTGCATTTTCCGAACCCTGCCATAAAACCATACGGCCTCTACAACGTTTTGCCCGAACTTGGGAAACTGTCTGTGGGGAACTCTAATGACTCGTCAATACCCTGGCAGTGGGTTTAACCACAAACCGTCAGCGGCACTAGCAATGCGTAACGGCTGCCCATGGACTGACCTCAAGGGAGGCTGATGAGCGAACTCATGCAGAAACCCTACTGAGCCTAACAGTGACAATGTATATACAGTCCGGTCCGTTCGTCTATGAGTATCGCATATCTGCCTAGGGGGCTAGAAACGTCAGACCCCCAATAGCAGTATAAGTCGTGTCGGAGTGTAGCCCAATAACACCCTGAGATACTACTGGAGTACCTACCAGTAAATCTCCTTCCATAGCCATGGACTATGTGTAATGGCTCTCCTAGACACAGCACGACCTCGCCCCCACTACCGGGAGAGACGAATCCCCTGCCGATCCGCTCACGTGCCTCCATTTGGCTCGGGACTGTACCCAAAAACTACCTGTTTGCACGACTCCTTTGAGCCGTGGTAGGGTAGAAATCAAAGCACAGTGGGAACTCACACGAGACAAATGACGACCTCAGGTCGATGAACTAACCTGTACACATGTCACCAGGGAACTGCTATCTGACGATAGATATAGTACTAACTAGCAGATTCCCGGCGAGTCCTGTCCGGTGTACTCATAACCCAATGAGCACCTGTATACATCTTAGGTGATCCAACTGACACCAGTGGCTTGTGAGACCGGCCACCTCCCATCGTCGGGGTCTCGACTGTACACACTAGTCTACTCCGGAGTATCGATGCCCTGTCTCGAAACTCCCACGACTAGGGACTACAATTAAGGATATGCTTATAAACTACCCAACTCTCACGTATATGATCGCCATCATACAGTTGGTAGTAAAGCAAGACCCTAAGGGCTCTATCAAAGTGTAACATGTAATCAGTCACCTGAACATGTACATGACTGATAAAGGCAAACCAGATAGCATACTATCATCTTGAGTAAGACTGTCCTACCGGTATAGGTCCTCCGCCATCATTGCAATCACGTACCTGCGATCCAATAATTGACTATGAGGGCACTATCTCCAACAGAAAGGACCCGCTAAAACATCATGTCGTATCTCAAATACGAACCATGTCACATCACCGATCTCACGGCCTCAAGCCCAATCTCATCGACTCATCTCCAATCCCAAGTACTATCCTCATCATCCAGTATATGTATATGTGTGTGTGTGTGTGTGTATATATATATATATAGTCCCATACCCGTGTGTGTGTGTGTATACATATCCCCATATACGCACAAGTAAAATAAATGTATGCATGTGTGTGTGCGCGTATGGGTGGAATCTCTAATCTAGGGTTCGCGACTAAGAAGCTAAACTAAGTTACTTCTAACTACCCTAAGCTAAACCATGAACACATAACCCATTCTTGAATATCCATGTCTCATAAAAAAGATGTCATATATGTATAGTATATATATAGCATACTATACATCGAACTGCGGGGGTGGTATACGCCATCCACCCGACTTCCCCCGTAGATATATATCTACTCACATTGAGCTTCGCTTGCTGGAGTCGATGACGCCATGCTCATCCTCGTCGTCTCGAAGTCTACATGGGTACCTACAATAATACACAATCGTGAATGCGTATAAAAATCAAATCGAAAAACCAAAACGGCACCCGCTACGCTCATAGGTAAAAACCTATAGCCTCGCATGCAAAACACGATCAAAAATCCTAGCTGTTGCCGTTCAAACGCCACACGACAGAAACACAATATCAAATACCAAAAATCAAGTTAACATGAAGTCGTAAAATAATGCATCAACTCATGTAAATGGTCCCAGATTTTACCCTAGCTGATATTTGCCAATTTTGCATATGCCAAGGGTCTAGTTTACTGGAGATAAAGCCACAGAACCAATACGAACCAAATCTAGTCTACCCTGGCCACAAATTGCGGCCAGAATGGTTAAATCTGCGGCCATGGTGAGGGATTAGGGGCTAGGGTTTCAGTGGGGGGTCCTAGGTTGCCTGCACTACTCATTGTGTTTGCTAAATAAATTTTAGAGGCTCCGGGTGTTAGCAGATTTCTTTATACCCCCCACAGAATCCACAATTCTCTGATATCGGGTTTTCTAAGTTCGTATTCCTGGGTTTAATTCTCTGGTTTAGGTCTCCAATCAATCACCACAGGGGTTGTAGTCCCTAATTACACCTCAATTGCACCTTTGGAATCAATTCAAGCCCTAAACCCTAACTTGGAATTTTCAAAGTTCCAAACTACCCAATATCGATTCTAAACATGAATGGATACTTAAGGAATTGAAATGCTAAACTAATGGTGCATAAATTATCTCATTTGGAAACTCAAGAAATTTCTTGAGTTGCCCCAAGTGTCCAAAATCAAATCTTGCTTGGTCCAAAGTGTTTGCCATGATCTTGTGCACATATTTGTGAAGTGGGGATGGACATTGGGTGAAGTTTGAAGCTTGAATGAAGAGGAGAAGAAGAAGAAGAAGAAGAAGAAGAAGGGGAAAGGGAGGGGCTGCTGTGTTGGGTTCCTAGGCACACTCAAGAGGTTCCACAAGGCATCAACCATGCCAAACAAAAATTTTCCGGTGCCGAGAAACCCTAATATAGATCGTTAACTAGAAGTAAAGGCGAAAAGCTAGCAAGTAAACAACTTTATTGCTAAGTGAAAGGGATTACAACCTTTGTAGATCCGGTCCTCCACTTCTTTAGCTCCGTGTTGACGTCCCTCCGCTGCGATCATCGGATCCCGGACGCTCGCGATGGTTTCATCGGAGAAATGATCGGGCTAGGTCATTGACTTCGAGGCCGAAGATGATCTACGTCGGGGAGACGCAAACTCAAGCTATTCCTTCACTTGGTCATAAACTTTGTGAAGAGAACACCCTATACTACATGGCAAGTGGTAGAGGATGAAGAAATAGGAAGTGGGTTCACTTTAGAATTGGATTTCTCACTCTTTTTCTCATGATGCCATTGGAGCTAGCAAGCTTTTTCAAGCTTGATGAAGATGAAGAAGAAGAAAAGAATCATATGAATAATATCCAAAATGAAACTTATCCATTAAAAATGGCACCATGGTTGAGTTAAGCCCTCATGCTTAACTCATGTAGAGAATTAACCATAGCATAAGGTTAAGGGTTGGGTTAGCTAATATCTTGAACAAATGACAAAAGAGTTGACTTTGTCAATGTTCATCAAGCTTCATGAAGCTTGATAACTTTGACCAAAGTCACACTCTTTTGTTATTTGTTTAGGAAAATAGTAAACCCTAATCTAACCTTGATATGGTTCAAGTCTCATACACACAACTTGTTTGTATCATCAAGCATGATACAAACATGTACACTTGCATATATCACATATAAACAATGTGCACATTCAAGTGAGAAAATCAATCTTAAATGAACCAATACTAGTTAATGTAAAGTAATATATCAAATATATAATTATACATTAAATCATTAAATCAACACTTGATTTAACGATCCGGTCATATCGCATATAACCGACTAATATCAATAGTAACAACTTATCGAATCAACACTTGATCCGATAACCCGGCTATATCGCATACAACCGATCAATGTTACAAATCGCGAGAATAGAATACAGTATCACATACTAGTATTATTCTCGGTCCCGCACATATTTCATATGCGCTCCTATTTCGTTTCGCTTGAGCCAGGAAACCCCCGTGTAGGACTCTAAAGACTCGTTAATACGCCGGCAGCAGGTGATGGTCATATCAAACACCCACAAGCCGCAAGCGGTCTGCTAAACGTAACGGCCACCCGGGTATTGATCGATCAGAAGATCAACGAGCAAGCCCGCTCACACTCCTGTGAATCCAACCAGTAACACTACCGTACAGTCCGGTCTGTTCGTCTGATATGTCGCATATCTTGTCTAGGGGTGGTAAACGTCAGACCCCAATAACTCGATAAGTCGTGTTGATATGAGGCTCATAACGGGTCGAGAAACTACTGGTAACACTTACCAGTAAATCCCTAAAACAGCCTTGGCTAAGGACTTCCTGTTATAGCCAATCGAACACAGCGCAACATCAACTCCCTATACCGGGAGAGACGAAACCCCTCCTGTCACTCATTGCCTCCATGTGATTCGGGACTGTACCCAAAAACCACCATTTTGCACGCCCTCTTAGATGTGGTATGATGGAAATCTAAGAACAGTGGAATCACACAAGACTCTATGACGATCTCGGGTCTACAGACTAACCTGTACCAGTGTCACCAGAGAACTGCCATCTGACGTAAGGTATAATACCATCTGGGAGTTCTCGGTGAGTCCGTCCAGTGTACCCAGTCTTCACTGAGCACCCGTATATCATCTCTGATGTCAAACACCAATCGATATGGGATCATCCATCGCCCATCTGTATGGGTCGAGAAGCTACACGCTAGTTTACTCTAGTATATCGATGCCCCGTCTCGATACACCCACGACTAGGGACCTTGAAGGATGTACTTATGGACTACCATGTCCCCACTAGTATGATCCGCATCATAGTCCAGGTAATCAAGTACACATCCTAATGGCTTTACCAACATGTTACAGAGAGACAATCAGTGTACACGTTAAGGTAAAGAGTAACCAGATAGCATACTATCATATCGAGCAAGAAAGTCATCCTTATATATGCCCAAGCATCCACTACAATATACATCCTATGTATAGTAATGGCCTCTAGGGTATACATATAACTAACAATCTCCCACTTGCACTAGGGCCATCTGATAGCAGTAGTTGTAGTATCTCATAATCAACCATCCCATAAAAGTCTCTCTCTGGGAAAAGGCCTTTGTGAATGGATCCGCCGTGTTGTCTTCTGAGTCTGCTCTCCTAACCTCGATCCCCTGGAGATCAACCATCTCCACGATCAGGTGACACTGCCTTAGAATATGTCTGGATTACTGATGGGACGGGCGTTCCTTGGCATAAGCCACAACTCCATTGTCACACAATGGGAGGAACGAAGTTCATCTCATGAACTAATATACACCCAGACTGCCTCTTTGGTAGCATCTTAAGTAGCGATGTATCAAGCCTTTATCGTCTAGTATGCCACGATATCTAGCTTGGAACTCTTCCAACATACCGTCCCTTCACTGAGGGTAAAGACAATGCCTGTGACTGACATTCAGTCATCCTTATCACTCTGGAACCTTTCCAGTGATTTTCCTAGGATCCATTGATACCTTCTCACTACAACTAGTGAGTATCCTAATATCCAATTAGATCTATCTCATAGATCCAAAACCCAGAATTTAGGAGGTATCACTTTGATCCTATATGGCGAATCCTTGTGATAAACGGAGATTGACCGAGCGTAGCATAGGAAACTCCTTCCCTATCAAGAGTATGTCATCCACGTACTCTACGAGGATCATCACCATACTCCCTACTACCTTCTTGTATATACAAGGTTCATCTACCATTTTGATGATGTCAAACTCTTTGACTAACTCATCAAAACAGATGTTCCAACTCCGCGATGCCTGCTTTATCATATAAAACATCTAGCACACGTTTCCGTTGCTCCCATTGTTTACGAAGCCGTCTGACTGTGTACTTACAGACTCTCTCTTCTAAAACATCATTTAGAAAAACAGTCATGACACCCAACCACCAGATATCGTAGTCATGGTATGTAGCCGTGGTAAGTAGGATCTGGATGGACTTAAGCATAGCTACTTAGAAAAGTTTTCATTATAATCCATAGCTGGTCAATGATGCAAACCTTTAACAAGTCTAGCTTTGAAAGTCTTAAATTTTCCATGTACACCAAGTAATCTACTCAAGATATACTTGCTCCTGATGGGGATTTAACCCTTCAGATAAAGCAACCAAAGTCCATACTTTGTTGGTGTAAAAGGATTCCATCTCAGATCGCTAAGCATCCAGCCATTCTTACAGAGTCCCACTCCTGATGGCCAGCTCGAAACTAGTTGGGTCATCATCTCATGATGCAATTCTCGCTCCCACTGTCATAGAGAAACCAAAGTATCTCTCAGGTGGGTGAGAAACCCTACTAGATTGGCGGAGAGGCTGGGGTTCGTTGGTTGCTATTGAATCCTTTGGTTCTGCCAAATCATCAGCTGCAGTTTTGTATAGCTGGAACCTTTCCAGTTCTACCTCATGACCACTAATTTCTTCACAAGAAATTCCCTTTCACAAAGGTGGCATGTTGAGAAACAAAACATTTTTGTTCCTCGGTTAGGTAGAAGATATTCCCTTGCGAATGCTTGGGATATCCAACAAACTTCCACAGATCTGACTTTGCCTCGAGCTTGTCCGGATTTTGCTTTTTAGACATAGGCCGGACAACCCCAAATCTTAACTAACTTAAGAGATGGGCTCTTCCCTTTCCATATCATATATGAAGTGGTAGGCAATTGATTTGATCGGAACCTTATTCAATAGGTATGCAACTTCATAAGTGAATAACTCCCTAAAAGGAAATAGGAAACTCAGTAGTACTCATCATAGAGCACACCATATCATATAGGGTGTGATTGCTCCGCCCCGATATACCGACGTGCCGTGGTGTATACGGAGGAGTAATGCCGAGAGAGAATCTCATTCTTAGAATGGTCCAGGAATCCTGTGCTCAAGTATTCTCCTCCTTGATCACATCAAAGGACATAATACTTATACCCGTTTTTGGTTCTCTACTTCTAAATTATATTCTGTGAATATCTCAAAAGCTTCGGACTTGTGTTTCAACAAGAACATATGTCTGAATCTTGAGAGATCATCAGAGAATGCAATGAAGTACAAAGAACCGGTCTTGGCATGTGTAGACAGGGGACCTTCATACATCAACATGTATCATCCCAAGAGTTCACTCACTCTTTCTCTGCTTCCAATAAACAGAGCTGTGGTCATCTTATCTTTGTGACATGACTGGCAAGTTTCACAAGATGTAAATTCAAACTAATTTAAATATGCATCTTAATGTAACTTCAGCTAGTCGGGTCGCATTGATATGACCTAGTCTACAATACCACAAGAAGGATTCGTTCATTTCTGAACTCTTCCTCTTGTGTGTATTCTATATACTAAGAACTGTGGTTTGATTTAGAACGTCAATGCTTTTAGATAACGTGCCTGAACCGATCAACTTTTGATATAGGAAATGTTCAAAACATTGTCCAACAATACAAAATTATATCCTTCTTTACTAATAAAGAGACTGATATGATTTTGTATATCAGGTTCGGTATCTAATGACATTTGTTCAGAATCAATGTATTCTGGTAATACAGTGTGACAGTGACCAACAGACTTGGCTGCAACACTTGCACCGTTTTCTTCCTCATGAAACTTATCACCCGTTCTCAGTTCTTTACCTATCTGTAGCCCATGTAACAGATTACATATGCGGGATCCTGATCCGGTATCACATACTCAGGACGTAAAGGATACTGAGAAACAGTTCTCTGTAATGAACACACCCGAAGATGATGCATCAACATGCACTCTCTTCGTTTGGGCGGCACGGGAATTCTGGTAATCCCTAATTTCCTGCTCTGTATTATAACAATTATAAGTTGGAGCGGGATCAAACGTTCCCCAGCTCAGTATAAAAAGCGGGTTCGGTCAATTTATCCGTTTTATTATCTTGATTAAGGCGTGACATGGTCGCTACCTGGAGAGAGAGAGAAGAAAACACTCTGCGTGCGCTCTTCCAAGATCATATTGGTTATTATTTTATCTAATCAGGATGGCTCCCACTGTTTTTATCAAATCTTCCTTCAAACCCTAAAACGAAAGACTGGCCGGGATTAATTACACGCTACAAGTTCGCCAATCTTTCAGCCAGGCCAGTGTCAGTACTTTGAGGGAGGTGCCCCGTGCTTTCGCACGGACCTAATTAATGTAAACCTCGTTTTCCCAGAGGCATAACCCCGTTAACACCTTTCTAGACACCTACTTGATCGGCTAATTGTAATGTGTAAAACTCTCCCAGGAGTAACAATTACTCGCAGTGGGTATCGGGATCCAACTATCTCATAGAAGGTATGCAATCTCAGTGCAAATTTCAACACTTGAAATTCCCGATAATATTTTGCCCCTAGCGTCCTATGACCTTGACAGAGGTCAACAAACCATAGGCTGCTAGTCAAGTTCAACCCGTCATTTCCTGATTGAAGTAAACCCACCCGCACGACCCTTGACAGAGGTCAACAAGGTCGCACGACTACCCTAAATCAATCACATCATATGTATATACAGATAAGCACTAATCAGCTACCGCACACTACGCCTTGACAGAGGTCAACAAACGCAGCACGAATACTAAATAGTACTTATCTGAAATGACGGAGGGCTACGACAGGTTTTTATGAAAACCTATTGCGTAATGAACTTGATATCGTTGTAGAATCAAATGATTTTAAATGGAGTGCTTTTGAGGCTTTTCTAGTTTTGCTAAAGGGGTCACTCCCGGTGAAGGGATCGTCGGCCCTTTCCTCATCGAATAAGGTGCAGGATATATCATATATACCGCTGTGCAAAGCAAGAACTATAGGAGCAATCAAAAGACAAACCGAGGGTTGTAGCATCTGCCAGTTATTGCTAAAGGGGTCACTCCCGGTAAAGGGATCTCGGCCCTTTCCTTATCGAATAAGGTGCAGGATGTTCTACAAAGAACACCGCGATGCAAAGCAAGAACTATAGCTACCTGTTTTTGAAAATTCGATTCCACAACATCTTAGGTTTCTTTTCTTTTCATTAATCACATTAATGAAGTCCCATCATTTAAGTCACCTAAACATCACAGATAAATACGACGTACACTTATGCCATCCGCATTCGCCTCGATGTCCCCTCGTGCACCGTAAGGTTAGGTAACTAACGACAGAGCGGGGCAGGGCTAGCGCGAGTGCAAAACATAAGTAACGACTATATAATATATCATATATACTATATATAGTATCTATCTCAACATATCAAATGATCATATCACAGATATCGCAGCAGAAGAATCATATGAAACATTGGATATACTAGGACGTCCGTGTTTTCAATACGAGCCAGTATAAAACACGGATTCCACGGTCGCGATGAATAGCCAAACCCACACCCCTAGACCCCTACGAGAGCGGCAAGCAACCCTACCAATTCTAGAGTTAGGAGACCCTGACTCGACTCCTCGAGTTGGTCTCCCACTGGACTCCAGAACCCGGTTACTTGTGCCCTCCTCCTTGGGTCTATCCTAGTGCGGAAAAGTAAATAATATACATCAACGGTGACATCTTCCGCAACCTGGAAGTGCCCCAATAAAAGAATATTATATACAATGAATTTTACATGAATGAAAATGAAAAACTCTCATCTCACATAAAACCCCCGGCTATTCAAAACGCTACGATCCAATATAACATATCCAGCAACACATAACATCACATGTCATCAACGTAAGTAAATGTGCGCATCCCAATTGTCGTTGACATATAGCAACGAAACCGGCGATATCACATATTACACTTACGGTCGCAGAAAAGAAAGTGTAAAACTATAACAGATAGAATCCGCAATCTCCTCAGACATCGCATGCCTGACTAAATGAATTCCTTAGACATCGCATGCCTAACAATTATAAACCCCGCATTTTAGTCTCTATATCGAAAACACTTTTCAATATCTTGTCGGGCAATTCAACAAGATTCCCGAAAAACTGATCGAATGCTCGTCGCAAACTTTATTAGACGGCCGCACCCCCGATGCCGTCGACGAAGTGCACCAAGGCGGAACACCGTTGCCGCGAGCACCCGAACGGATGCTTTTGGCTACGGGGATCTCCTACAGTCACTTGGTCGGGGCTATGGGGTATGGCTGTCTATTAAGTTTACCCGGCGAGTATCCGCGTACGCTACGTGATTGCGACGGACTTTTGATCACATCAAAATTCCGTGGCAACCGATCAAGTGAGACTAAAGTGCTATGTTTATAACATCCAAATCAGTTATCTCATAACTACTTGTGGATTCAAAATATTGCATCACATTCCAGATAAATAGAAAATGTTAAACTTTCTGATCGAACCGGCAAACCCCCAAGTTTTTCCGAAACAGCTCAACACATGAAATAAGTTTAAAAACATTCACTTCATGCCTCAGTACTAACGGTCCAGCCGTAGAAGGGTCAAGCCAACGCCTCACATGTGGCACGCCGTACTGCCCCAAACCCTAAGGTTTAAAGGGCAGTTCAAGACGGTCACATAATCGAGATAAGATTTGTTGTCTTCTAGAGGGACCATCGCGTTACTTGCACTACTTAGAACGTTCTTAAACGACGGAAAAATCCAATACTTGGAAATTTCCCGGCAGGGGAAAAATTGGGTATTTATATCCGGTCGAACTTTTTAACATGTTCTAAAAATATCCTGAAAACATAACAAAATTAAATTCTCCGATCGAATCGACGATTACCAAATAAACCCCCAGAAAACTCAACACTTGAGTCAGTTTAAAAATACCGATAAAATAGCACTTTTCTATATAAGAATTACTGTGCAAAAAAAATTACCCAATCCCATTGTACGGCCGCGGATCCGTGGCCCAAGCATGGTAAGGCCGTGGTTCCGCGGCGGTTTGGAAGAATTAGGAGCTCGGATTTCACCAAAATTCTTATATTTCCCTGCTTTATTTTTCAGGTATTTTTAATTCAGAAAATAAACAGTTTTGAAAAAATGTATAGAGAGGGGGTAAACTTGGACGTATCGGGTTCGTTCGGAGTTTTAACTTCGTTAACACATCGCCTAAAGCTCTAGCTAGGCTCTGATACCACTGTAGGGTTCCTAGGCACACTCAAGAGGTTCCATAAGGCATCAACCATGCCAAACAAAAATTTTCCGGTGCCGAGAAACCCTATTATAGATCGTTAACTAGAAGTAAAGGAGAAAAGCTAGCAAGTAAACAACTTTATTGCTAAGTGAAAGGGATTACAACCATTGTAGATCCGGTCCTCCATTTCTTTAGCTCCATGTTGACGTCCCTCCACTGCGATCATCGGATCCTGGACTCTCGCGATGGTTTCGTCGGAGAAATGATCGTGCTAGGTCATTGACTTCGAGGCCGAAGATGATCTACGTCGGGGAGACTCAAACTCAAGCTATTCCTTCACTTGGTCATAAACATTGTGAAGAGAACACCCTATACTAGATGGCAAGTGGTAGAGGATGAAGAAATAGGAAGTGGGTTCACTTTAGAATTGGATTTCTCACTCTTTTTCTCATGATGCCATTGGAGCTAGCAAGCTTTTTCAAGCTTGATGAAGATGAAGAAGAAGAAAAGAATCATTTGAATAATATCCAAAATGAAACTTATCCAATAAAAATGTCACCATGGTTGAGTTAAGCCCTCATGCTTAACTCATGTAGAGAATTAACCATAGCATAAGGTTAAGGGTTGGGTTAGCTAATATCTTGAACAAATGACAAAAGAGTTGACTTTGTCAATGTTCATCAAGCTTCATGAAGCTTGATAACTTTGACCAAAGTTACACTCTTTTGTTATTTGTTTAGGAAAATAGTAAACCCTAATCTAACCTTGATATGGTTCAAGTCTCATACACACAACTTGTTTGTATCATCAAGCATGATACAAACATGTACACTTGCATATATCACATATAAACAATGTGCACATTCAAGTGAGAAAATCAATCTTAAATGAACCAATACTAGTTAATGTAAAGTAATATATCAAATATATAATTATACATTAAATCATTAAATCAACACTTGATTTAACGATCCGGTCATATCGCATATAACCGACTAATATCAATAGTAACAACTTATCGAATCAACACTAGATCCGATAACCCGGCTATATCGCATACAGCCGATCAATGTTACAAATCGTGAGAATAGAATACAGTATCACATACTAGTATTATTCTCGGTCCCGCACATATCTCATATGCGCTCCTATTTCGTTTCGCTTGAGCCAGGAAACCCCTGTGTAGGACTCTAAAGACTCGTCAATACGCCGGCAGCAGGTGATGATCATATCAAACACCCACAAGCCGCAAGCGGTCTGCTAAACGTAACGGCCACCTGGGTATTGATCGATCAGAAGATCAACGAGCAAGCCCGCTCACACTCCTGTAAATCCAACCAGTAACACTACCGTACAGTCCGGTCTGTTCGTCTGATATGTCGCATATCTTGTCTAGGGGTGGTAAACGTCAGACCCCAATAACTCGATAAGTCGTGTCGATATGAGGCTCATAACGGGTCGAGAAACTACTGGTAATACTTACCAGTCAATCCCTAAAGCAGCCTTGGCCAAGGACTTCCTGTTATAGCCAATCGAACACAGCGCAACATCAACTCCCTATACCGGGAGAGACGAAACCCCTCCTATCGCTTATTGCCTCCATGTGATTTGGGACCGTACCCAAAAACCACCTTTTTGCACGCCCTCTTGGACGTGGTATGATGGAAATCAAAGAACAGTGGGAATCACACAAGACTCTATGACGATCTCGGGTCTACAGACTAACCTGTACCAGTGTCACCAGAGAACTGCCATCTGACGTAAGGTATAATACCATCCGGGAGTTCTCGGCGAGTCCGTCCAGTGTACCCAGTCTTCACTGAGAAGCCGTATATCATCTCTGATGTCAAACACCAATGGATATGGGATCATCCATCGCCCATCTGTATGGGTCGAGAAGCTACACGCTAGTCTACTCTGGTATATCGATGCCCCGTCTCGATACACCAACGACTAGGGACCTTGAGGGATGTACTTATGGACTACCATGTCCCCACTAGTATGATCCGCATCATAGTCCAGGTAATCAAGTACACATCCTAAGGGCTTTACCAACATGTTACAGAGAGACAATCAGTGTACACGTTAAGGTAAAGAGTAATCAGATAGCATACTATCATATCGAGCAAGAAAGTCATCCCTATATATGCCCAAGCATCCACTACAATATACATCCTATGTATAGTAATGGACTCTAGGGTATACATATAACTAACTTGCTACTGCTGGAGCTTGGAGGGAGTGAGGGAAAGAGAGAGAGAGTCCAAGGTCAAAGCACCATGCCTCCTAACTACCCCTCCCCCTTCTTATTAGTTTAATCCCTTTTCTTTTTCTTTTGTTTTCTTTTCTCTTCTTTTATTTTCCTTTCAAATACAAAGCCATGCATGAAAGAAGAGGGAAACCATGATAAAAAGTGTAACAAGTGTTAAAAATGACACGGTGCATGTCATGTGCACAAATCCGGCTTAAAGCACGATTAGCGATATTTAATCGCGATTAGCACTAAAATAGTGTCAAACAAGTCATAAATTTTCATAATTCGCATAAATCACATAAAGCATCCTCTTTTTAGTAATTTCCATAATTTTCAAAAAAAATTCCCAATTTATCGGTATTTAATTATAATGCACTAATAAAATATTCAATATTTTATTATTTAATTATAAAAATTCCGAAAAATAATATTTTATTTTTCTGAAATGTTACAGATACTACAACAACTGGCCTTAGTGCAAGTGGCAGATTGTTAGTTGTATATATGCCCTGGAGGCCATTGTTGTACAAATGATGTATATTATAGTGGATGCATGGATATATATAAAGAGGACTTTCTTGCTCGATATAGTGTATGCTATCTTGTACGTGTGCTGTGATGGGGAAACTCTTAATTATCAGTTAGAGGTCTTTACCAAGCCACTCTTGCTAAAAAATCCTAGCTTTCCAAGCTCCAAGGCAACCTAGTTGCTAAAACATGACATGAGAAGTGTTTCAGTGGGATTTTATGATGTTTTTGAAAGGTTTTAGTGATGGGGTAATGAGGATTCAGTTGAGAGTTGAGAGATAAGGAAATAATTGAGAATGAGAGATGAATGAGAGAGTGAGGTGTGATAATGGTGAGAGGTGAGTGTAGGGTGAGCTTAACCCTTACTCTTACTCTCTCCCTCACCTCCATTAATGCAACCATTAATGCCTCATGACTCACCTAGCCACCTCTCTCTCAATCTAAAACAAGAAAATATCTCTCACACAAAATATCTAAATGCTAGGTTAAATCAAGGCATGGGTTAATTAAGGTGTCATGGCTACTAAACAAGGTTAACACTAAACAACCCTCACATTAACATGCACAAGTGTGTGTGCAAGCCAAAACAATTAAAAATAAATTATTAATTAATTGTTATAAAATGTGAGGAAACCGATTTGGTAAACTTTTTACTAAAACCCGCATTAACGCTCAATTAACACTAGCCGTATTCTAAGGTGTTACAATCTCCCCCCTTAAAGAAATTCGTCCCCGAATTAAAATTCTTACGATGCGTATCTTAAAAGAGATGAGGAAATTTCTTCCGCATCTCGCTTTCGGCCTCCCAAGTGATCTCCTCACTAGTCGGGCTACACCAAAGAATCTTCACAGATGGCAAGACCTTTGATCGAAGTTTCTTCACATGCCGATCCAATATAACTACCGGTTGCTCGGTGAACGAAAGATCGCCCTCAAGCTGAACGGTCTAGTGCTGAATTTTGTGAGAATGATCATGAAGATATCTACGAACCATCGACACATGAAATACGGGATGAACATCCAGAAAACTTGGCGGGAGTGCCAAACGATAGGCAACGGTAGCAACTCGCTCAAGGATCTCGAAAGGACCTACAAATTTGGGACTGAGCTTCCCCTTTATCCCAAATCTCATAACGCCCTTCATCGGAGAAATTCGTAGGAATACATGATCCCTCACTGCGAACTCAAGTCTGTGACGACGACGGCCGGCATAAGACTTCTGTCTGCACTGGGCTGCTCTCATGCTGTCCTGAATCAGCTGGATCTTCGCCGTAGTCTCCTGAACTAGCTGGGGTCCCAAAACCCTACTCTCACTGAGTTCAGTCCAACAGACTGGCGATCGACACTTCCTACCATATAAAGCCTCAAAAGGTGCCATCTGAATTGTCTCCTGAAAGCTATTGTTGTAGGAGAACTCAATCAACGGCAAGTGACGATCCCAACTGCCACTAAAATCAAGCACGCTCGCCCGAAGCATATCCTCTAAAGTCTGTATCGTCCGCTCTGACTGACCATCGGTCTGCGGATGGAAAGCGGTGCTAAAACTCAACCGGGTACCCAAAGCTTCCTGAAGCATCTGCCAAAGACGGCTAGTAAACTGGGTCCCCCTGTCGGATACAATGCATGTGGGAACGCCGTGCAAACGCACAATCTCATCTATATACATCTGAGCATAACCGAAAGTGGTCTTCACTAGAAGAAAATGAGCTGCTTTCGTCAACCGGCCAACAATCACCCAAATGGAGTCATACCCCCGACTGGTCCTGGGTAGACCCACAACAAAGTCCATGGAAATCTGCTCCCATTTCCACTCAAGAACGGGTAAAGGCTGCAACTCTCCAGCCGGTCTCTGATGCTCAGCCTTGACTTGCTGACAAGTCAGGCACCTCGAAACGAAGTCCGAAACATCGCGCTTCATCCCTTCCCACCAGTAAATGTCTCTCAAGTCACGGTACATCTTGGTGGAACCGGATGAACGCTAAAGGCCGACTGATATGCCTGCTCTAGGATCTCGCATCTCAACCCCACGGTATCTGGTACACACAAGCGAATCCCGTAAAGTAGCACACCCTGGTCATCAATCGTGAACTCCGAATCTGTACCCTGCCGAACAAGCTCAAGAATCTCAGACAAACGGGCATCACTGGGATGCGCCTCACGGATACGATCAAGTAGAAGTGGACGGGCGCGAACATGAGCAAAATGTCCCCAAGTGGAAGTGAATTCAAAATGAACTCTACCATCGCACAAGATCTACCAATCTGCAGAAGACTGTCTCTGAACTGCGCTTAACTGGGACAAGCTACCCCCGAGCCTACGACTCAAAGCATCAGCTACCAGATTCGCCTTGCCCGGGTGATAAAGGATCTCATAATCATAATCCTTCACAAGCTCCATCCGACGGCGCTGTCTCAGATTCAAGTCCCGCTGTTGGAAGATGTACTTCAGGCTCTTGTGGTCCGTGAAAATCTGACGCGACTCCCCGTACAAGTAGTGTCTCCAGATTTCAGCGCAAAGACCACCGCGGCCATCTCAAGATCATGAGTGGGATAGTTCTGCTCGTGTTTCTTCAGCTGCCTAGAAGCATAAGCAATCATTCTATCATGCCGTATTAGTACAGAACCGAGCCCCACTCGAGAAGCATCATAGTAAACAACAAAGCCACCCGATCCAGAAGGCAAAGATAGAACTGGTGCAGTCGTCAACCGAGTCTTCAACTGCTGAAAACTCTGCTCACACACATCAGTACAAAGAAAAGGAACCCCCCTTCCAGGTCAGTCCGGTCAGCGGTGCAGCGATACTCGAGAATCCAGCACGAAGTGGCGGTAATAACCAGCTAAGCCCAAAAAGCTGTGGACCTCTGTCACAGATACAGGTCTGGGCCAAAACTGTACAGCCTCGATCTTCCTCGGGTCCTCACAAATACCATCTCCCATCACCACATGACCCAGAATGTCAACTCTATCAAGCCAAAATGCACATTTAGAGAATTTAGCATACAGCTGGTGCTCTCTCAAGGTGTGCAAAGTAATCCTCAAGTGCTGCTCATGCTCCTCACGACTCCTAGAGTAGACCAGAATGTCATCAATAAACACAATAATAAACTGGTGGAGGAACGGCCTGAAAATCTGGTTCATCAGATCCATGAATGCTGCTGGGGCATTGGTGAGTCCGAACGACATCACCAGAAACTCATAATGCCCATAGCGTGTATGAAAAGCGGTCTTCGGAATGTCATCATTACGAACCCGCAACTGATGATAAGCCGAACGCAAATCAATCTTAGAAAAATGTTTCGCACCCTGGAGCTGATCAAAAAAATCGCCAATGCGAGGTAAAGGATACATATTCCGCACCGTAACTCGGTTCAATTGACGATAATCAATACACAAGCTCAAACTGTCGTCCTTCTTCTTGACGAACAGAACAGGAGCTCCCCAAGGCGAAACACTCGCACGCACAAGTCCCCTATCAAGCAACTCTTGCAATTGATCTTTAAGCTCTCTAAGCTCTGCCGGAGCCATTCGGTAAGGCGGTATAGAAATAGGCTCCGAGCCAGGAATCAGATCAATGCAAAACTCAATATCGCGCTCTGGCGGCAAACCAGGTAACTCATCGGGAAAAACGTCGGGAAACTCTCGCACGATAGGAACCCGGTCCAACGAATCTAATGTGGCTCCAGTATCACAAATGAAAGCCAAGAATCACCGACATCCTCTCCTTAAAAGCCGACTAGCGCAAAGGGCTGAAATCAAACTGTGAAGGGCGGCACCACGGTCCCCCTGCACAACCCGAACAGACTCGCCCGGAAAACTAAAACTGACTGTCTTCTCATGGAAGTCCACGGACGCACAGCAAGCAGCTAACCATTCCAAGCCAAAGAGAACGTCGAAGTCCAACATATCTAGAAGGATCAAGTCGACGGACGAATCTCTATCTCCAATACAAACGGCACACGACTGAAACACATGTCGCGCGAAAAAAGAGTAGCCATCAGGAATAATCACAACAAGCGGCCGATCTAGTAAACATGACTCTCGGCCCAACCTCGGCACGAAGTGTGTAGAAACATACGAATGCGTAGATCCCGGATCAAACAAAACACGTGCATTAAAAGAACATAAAGAAAGAGTACCTGAAACCACTGCATTGGACGCCTGCGCATCCTGATGAGTCAAGGCAAACACCCAAGCCTGCCCTCTACCGGTGACTGGCTGACCTCCGCCTCTGCCACCTTTTCCCCTCGGAACGAAACCGCCGCGACCACGACCTCTCTGAACATGAGGCTGACGCGGAGCAACAACAGGCATAAGAGGCAACGCCCTCTGAGGTGGAGAAGGTGGTAGGGTAACATGTGGTACAGCTGCCTCGCCCTCACGTGGCTCAGTACAATCTCGAACGCGATGACACAAACTCCCGCACCGGAAACACCCAGAAGAAAACTGCTGACTCTCATGGGGATAAGAGCTAAATAACTGGCCTCGTCCCGAGTCTCCACTACCCCCAGTATCTGAACGGGATCTGTCACGGCGTCTAAACGCCTGCCTCCGTGCAGACACACCAGTACGAACCCTCTTCGGTTCCGGAACAACCGACGTCTCGGAAAGACGCTCTTCAACCAATAGGGATGCATCCACCACTGCCGCATACGTGTTACAATGATGTACGCTGATAGCGAGGAACAACTGGGTAAGCAGGCCTCGAACAAACCTCTTTACCCGCATCTCCTCCGTAGCTACCAAATACGGAGCATACACAGACAGCTCGGTAAACTGCAAATAGTACTCGGCCACCGTCATACCCTGAGTCTGGCGTAACGACTCGAAACTGCGTGCTCGAGCATCCCTGGCGCTCAGCGGAAGAAAATGCGCAAGAAACACCGTCTCGAACTCAGCCCAGGTCATAGGAGAAAGACCTACGGCTGTGCCCTTCTCTAAGGACTCGCACCACTTCTGGGCCAAACCCTCCAGAAGAAAGCTCGCGAACTCTACCCATCTCGCATCGGAGAATCTCAGCGAACGACATATCCTGGCCATCCAATCGATAAATGACTGGGGATCCTCAGCTGCATCAGCGCCGGTGAAAACCGGAGGCCTCAGCCTCATGAACTCCGATAACGATACGGTGATCACCTCTGTAGCTGCAGGTACAACTTCCTGAATAGTAGGCACCATCGCGGTCCCCAAAACAGGTGGAAGAACCTCCTGTCTCTGCGCTCGACCGGCCTCAACCAACGTCCCCATCATCTGGCGCATATCCTGCATACCGGCCTCAAGCCTAGCAATACGGTCCATCGAAGGTGGATCAATCTGCTCCTGCACAATGGGCGTACCGCCTTGGTCAGTCCTCGTCTCAGACGAGTCAACTCTGACCTCGGCCCTCGCGGCAGCTCTCTGCGCTCTTGTAGTCTTCGGCAGCATAAAGGCTGGAAATAGAAACATGATCCGATAAGGACACAGAAATCGAATTACAAGGATGTATATAATCACTGAAGGAATTTCAAAAAATAAGTCCTAAGGTCACTTAGGCGGAGTACCGTGTCATAAGTATGCCGCAGAACATACACACGCTACGTCACTCTGCTTAAGCTACTTACTCCATCATACCAAGATCATGCTGCACTCCGAAAAGTAAAACCTAACGCTCTGATACCAACTTTGTCATGACCCAATTTAGGAACATGACCGGCACTTAGACTACGTAACGTCAACAGGCGTAACACAATTTAAGTAAGACGAAAACCAAGCAATCTAAACCATTACAAGAAGGAAAAGGTAGAACACTTTTAAAATCTCAAGCAAAACTTAAAGCTTAGGTTTGTTTTCATAAAAATTTCGGAAGCACCTCCTTTGTAAAAGCTGGCCCCAAAACGGGTACAAACATAAAATATAAGTAAAGTATACCCAAACAGGAGCAAATCTCGCCCAAAGGCGGAAACAACCACCACAACAGATATACGACGCCGTAGCGAAGAAAAGAGATAATCAACATAAAGAAAGGCCGGCTCACACGAGCACGACAACCAGAGTCATAAGAATATACAACATCGATCCTCATAACTCGTCTCTAAGTCAATACATGAAGGTGGTAGATGGAGAGTACTAGATACAAAAGATATACAATGTACATCATTGGATAACCGCAACCCACCTAAAGAAAAAGGCCTTACAGCCAACCGAAGCGGTATCCACAAAATTAGAGATAATAAGGCCCCCTGCCGCGACTACTCTGAGGATCAGACCTGCAAAATACTGCGGCACAACGGGGGTGAGTTGCCAACTCATGAATAGTAAATAACATCATACTGTAATCGCAAGTATGCACTAACAGCGATAATCTATCACATGTAATCTGATAGCATAAGTATGGCAATATAAATACGCAACTATCATGATCAAGGTACACCACTAGGGTAATACATCTATATGAATCAAATGCATAACAAATAAATCCTGAGTGTGGGATAAATAATAAACCTCATGCACAAATCATCAGCATGGTAAAACCTGGTGTCTATCAATGACGCATCAAATCATGGAACCTGAGTGTCCAACATCGACACTCAAAACATCCTGAAAACCTGTGTCCAGCATCGACACGTAAATACTCATCTCTCAGGCACTGTCACCAGGACTGGCCCTCATATTCATACATCTCTCGGAACCTGAGTGTCCAACCTCGACACTTGCAATCCACATATCCATATATCTCACAGAACATAAGTGTCCAACCTCGACACTCGCAATCCACATATCCATATATCTCACAGAACATAAGTGTCCAACCTCGACACTCGTAATCCACATATCCATATATCTCACAGAACATAATATATGCAACAATAACATGAGCATATAAAAAGAAAATCGATATTTAAATGCATTAAGTTATTAAATATATCATGCGGTTCCCAATTTATCAAAAATCCATCGCAACATCATATGAAGCTGAACATGTAGCTAAAGCAAGGTATATGTGTAAGCATGTAGATATGCAAGTATGTTATGTTTCATATGCGCAATCGCACAAGAATCAATGCCTCAATGTCACTAATCAATACAATATTACATATGTATATGTGTGGCGCGTATCATGGCAATTACCGACAGTGTGTGTGTAGCATTCAATGAGTGCTCATGCAACATGGACTGTCGATAATAGTGGAGTGTCCAATGGGTACAAGTTCAGGCACAACAAGTAATAATATGCAATGAAGTTCATGCACCATCTCTATATGTGCATATAAAAATGCGGCTAAATCATATTATAACTAGCCCTAAAGCTTAACGCCATACGGGCGATTTTCCCGTAAATGTTAAATCTACTCACCGACAATCGCAGGCTAGGTAAATCCAATCACTTGCTTCCCTTTCTTCGCAGCGTTCGAAGTCCCCGCTTGCGATCCTATTAACACATAACATAACAAGTGCAAATCTCAGAAATCGATCAATATCACGTACAACTACGTTTGACCGACGCACCAACTCCAATCCAACTCACATGTGTTCGTCTAATGGCTAACGTGTGTAGCGACAACCCAAAACCAACCCAAGTGCAGCAGCTACACAAGATCACGAACCGTGTCGGATAACGTAACGCGCGTAGTCAAAACACTAGATTATATCAAAGGGATCCCAGATTTTGATACACAATTAATTAGTGAAAGTTGCAAGTTCCACAAGACCACATACAACCCCAGAGACCCCACAACCAAGACTCAACACCCCAGCCCCCACTCTGGCCGCAATTTGCGGCCAGAACCAATAAATTTGCGGCCATGACAAAAGAAAATGGTCTTAGGTTTTTATAGTGGGTTCTAGGTCACAACACTAGGTCACTGTGATGGGAACTTTTCCAACAAACACCTGGTTCTACAGCAGATCACAGAGACTCCATAAAGACACAAAAAATACGATATTTGCACAAAACTAAACATTTAGTGTTCTAAACCATAACTACAAGGCAACACAAAAATATAAACTCCTAATTAACAGTTAGAGGTCATTACCTAGCTACTCTTGCTAAAAAATCCTAGCTTTCCAAGCTCCAAGGCAACTTAGTGGCTAAAACATGACATGATAAGTGTTTTAGTGGGATTTTATTAAGTTTTTGCAAAGTTTTAGTGATGGGGTAGTGAGGGTTCATTTGAGAGTTGAGAGATAAGGAAATAATTGAGAATGAGAGAGTGAGGTGTGATAATGGTGAGAGGTGGGTGTAGGGTGAGCTTAACCCTTACTCTTACTCTCTCCCTCACCTCCATTAATGCAACCATTAATGCCTCATTACTCACCTAGCCATCACTCTCTCAATCCAAAACAAGAAAATATCTCTCACACAAAATATCTAAGTGCTAGGTTAAATCAAGGCATGGGTTAATTAAGGTGTCATGGCTACTAAACAAGGTTAACACTAAACAACCCTCACATTAACATGCACAAGTGTGTGCAAGCCAAAACAATTAAAAATAAATTATTAATTAATTGTTATAAAATGTGAGGAAACCGATTTGGTAAAATTTTTACCAAAAACCCCCATTAACGCTTAATTAACACTTACCGTATTCTAAGGTGTTACATATTGAGCGAGTGGGAGGCCAATGAGCAAACTCATCCTGAAACCCTACTGAGCCTGAGGGTGACAATCTCCGTACAGTCCGGTCCGTTCGTCTATGAGTATCGTATATCGAATCTAGGGGGTGGATAAAGTCAGACCCCTAATAACGCGACATATAGTGTCGGTATGAAACCTATCACCAGCTGAGAAACTACCGATCGTAGATCGGTAATTCTCATCTACCCCGGCCGAGGATTTCTGGAGATGGCCACCCGTGCACACCGCGACATCAACCCCCAATACCGGGAGAGATGAATCCCCTGACGATCCGCTCACTGCCTCCATGTGGCTCGGGACTGTACCCAACTAAAACCTGTTTGCACGACTCCTTTGAGCCATGGTAGGGTAGTAATCAAAGGACAGTGAGAACTCACACAAGAAAAATGATGATCTCAGGTCGGTAGACTAACCTGTACACATGTCACCAGGGAACTTTCATCTGACAATAGGTATAATACCAACTAGAATGTTCCCGGCGAGTCCGTCCGGTGTACTCATTGTAGGATATCCTAGCACGGCAGCAAGGTTTCAGAAGGCATCATCCATGCCATATTTAAATTTTTGCCGTTCTAGCTAACCCTAACCCAGAATCGAAAATAGAAAATCCGACGAAACAATATGAAAACAACTTTGCAAAGAAGTGAACAAGGAATATGTAACGCTTCAAAAATTGTTTAGGCAGTTTTTCGGTAATCGGCTAAATTAAAAGCTTTTTCCGTAAAAAGTCAAAATAGGTATTTTTCATTATAGACCTAATTATACAAAATTTAGATAATATATTACTATAATTTAGTCACTAAAATGTCACTTAAAATTTTCTAGTTAAATAAATTTTTTTTCGTAATTAATTGTTTTTAATATTATTTTAAGCATTTCAAAATACATTAAATTAGTGATAAATACAAATTTAATTAGGTAAATTACACACTTAGGAAATATTATAAACTAAAATTTAGTGTTAATAAAATATTATCAAGACTTTTCAAGATTTTTGATCTATGGTTTAAAATTTTATTCAAAAATGGCTTAAAATGGGGTTTTTTGTGTAAAAATTGATGTGATAGTCATTAATTGAGCTAGGGAAAGGGTTTTTGTGTAGAATTTTCTACACCATTCACACACACACAACCTCCTCTAACCTCAGGTCGAACTTTCTGCTGCCCCCTTCTTTTTCCCCCCTCATTTCTCTTGCTTTAATTCATGCAAAAATCAACAAAATCCATAAAAAAATACACACTTTTCCTTCTCAAATTCAAACCAAAACCCAAATCCATCCTTTCCCTAACCATGATTTGTTTGAAAAGTGAAGAAAAGAGGTGTCTTGGAGGCTAGTGCAAGTTTGGAATCAACTCTTGTAAGGTATAAATCCTAATCTAGTTGCTTAATTTGCAAGAATTAATAGTTTAAGTGTGAATTTTAGTTATAAATTCTTGTTTTTGAAATTTCAAGAAAAGAGGTGATGTTGTAATTAGGGTTTGAAGTTGAATAAGTGTGTTTAGGTTAGTTTTGTGGCCATCAAGTGTATTAGGTCGGATATTTGTTCGATGTTGCGATCGCGATATCGTTAATTCGCGATGTTTGCTTTCAAATCGGTATGCAAATTGCTTACTAGTTTTTGTAAAAATTTAGGAGGTGATCTAATTGTGTTATTTTGGCGATATAATTAGCATCATATACGACTATTAGTGTGCACGAATGCGGGGTTTTCTCTAGTCGGGTTTTAGTTTTGACGATTGCTCCGAAACGGCGATTTTAGTTAAGGTTTTAGCGATTTTCGTGTATTTTCCACGTACCGAGTGCACGTTGTGATTAATTCGAGAGCGTCGATCTTTTCATAGTGTGAGTTGCATCATTTCAGAAATCTGTAATCTTATATTGTGTGTTATGCAATTCTAGGATCGGTCGCGGAAACAACGGACGCGGCGCGAAAAGGCAAGGCGGTGGTTGGATCGGATTAGCGGGGCTTTCAGGTGAGTAGATGTATTCATCTATGGGGGAATCGTCTGGATGGCGTGAGGCGCCCCCTAGTTAGAATTACCTTATTTCTTGCTACATATGCATTGTTAGTTAGCTAACCCCCCCTCATTCATATTTCATACATTTATAGCTTTTCGTCTGCAAGATTTGCATAGGATATTCATACACACATGTGCGATATCACTTCGTAGGACACGAACACCATTACCATTGGCTCCTGTTGCACGCGCAATATTCATGTGACACACACGCCTTTGGTAATTGCCATGCCACGAGTACTGTAGGACCTGTTTCGTTTAGTATCACCATTTGCATTATGCACGATATATGAAATCGCATAGTATGTATATACCTCGCATCATCTTCATACTTACATAGATTCTAGCCGCAAATCACATCGCATACCTTGATATCATAGACACTTATCATATAAAACATGTTGGGTATTATGATTTTCTTGAGGATTTTAGTATTGCTGCGATTTCTGGATTTTGGGGAAAACCTCGAGAATTTAACAAAAGATTATATTTATTATTTTTTAAAACAAAGTTGCGGTTTTCTCGTGATGTATGTGTCGTCCACCATGAGTTTTCATGTTTTCTGTTGGATTTCGAGACCCGATTCGAGGAGTGGATGAACCGTCTCGGGTGCATGGTGGGCCCGGTATGGTACCCCGGGGCAAGAAGATCGAGTTGTAGACGATGAGTCTGGCAGGGGAAGACTACCTACCGGTGATGTCTGGCGCGGCGGATATCCGGAGGATACCGACCGTTGTCGTGAGATTTGATGATATGGGCCGATCCGGACTGACGGAGCCCGATATATTGAGACATTGATACAGTGAGACATTGAGACAGATGTGTTTTCATATATGGTTTCGATGCTTGACACGGGTTTCAGATGATTTCTTGGTGATATTTAGCTATTATACAGATATTCTTTTTCTAAAGTTAAGAATGCAGAACTCATAGCATTTAAAACACTTAAAGATTTAGTATTGACATTGCATACATGTGCATGCATACTAGAGGTATTACATCACATTTGGACATACATGATGTGACGCATTTGCGTGCATTCTTACGATAGCCTTACTAGATGTTATATTCTACTCACGAGCTGGCAACTCACCCCCGTTGTGCCACAGTCTCTTGCAGGTCGGACTCATCAGTCTAGTAGCGGCGTCTAATCTTGTTAGTGACTTCTTTTGCTCAGACTCGCGACATTGTTCGTAGGTGGGTTGCGAGAGCCCTATTATCTCTTTTTGTACTATTTTTGTATCTAGTATTCTCCATCTACCACTTCTTATTTGTATATTTGACCTAGTGATGAGACTGAGAGATTTGTGTATATGTGGTTTCTTTTGGGTCGAGCTCACTTGAGCCGACGTTGTGTTTTCTTACATTTCACATTTCTTTATGCTCTTTTTCTTGAGATTACATATATATATTGCGTGTGGTTGTGATCCGCCTTGGGTGAAGAGCTAGCTCCCGCTTGGGGATGCCATTTTGTGATTACATGTTATATATCTTTTTGTCCCCATTTTGGGGGATAGAATTTACAAAGGAGACTCTGCCGAAATTTTCGGAAATTTTTGATGTTTTTAAAAAGGGGTTCAATGCAACTCAATTGATTTCAAGTGGTTTTCATGAAAGGTTTTCCTTCACTCTCTTTTGATTTTGGTTTAGATTTTTCTGGGCTTTGGCTGACTGAGGTTACGTTACGCCTTTAGACGTCTCGTAATCTAAGTGCCAGTCACGTTCCGTACATTCGGGTAGTGACAAAGTTGGTATCAGAGCGTAGGTTTTACCTTTCTGAGTGTAGGACGACCTTGGTAGATAGAGTAGGTGACTTAAGCAGAGTGGCGTAGCGTGGGTATGATCCGCGGCATACTTACGATACGGTACTCCGCCTAAGTGACCTTAGGACATAATTGCTTGTATTTCCTTTCTTGATTCCTTGCATTCCTTGATTCAATTGTAATGTTCTTATCAGACCTGTTTCTTATTTCAGCTTCGATGCCGCCAAAGACTACGAGAGCTCAGCGGGCTGCCGCTAGGGATGAGATTCGAGCGGGCTCGTCTGAGGCGAGGATCGATCGGGATGATACACCTACCCCTCAGGGTCATATTGATCCACCTTATCCAGACCGTATTGTCAGATTAGAGGCCGGCATGCAGGAGTTGCGACAGATGATGTGATCTTTAGTTGAGTCCAGTCGGGCACAGAGGTCCGAGGACGTTCCTTCCACCGCACAGACCACGATAGTACCTGCTGCATAGATGGTCACACCTGCTACTACTGCGACTATCCCTGTTACACTACAGGAGTTCATGAGATTGAGAACTCCAGCTTTTACCGGTACGGATGCGACAGAGGACCCACAGGCATTTCTTGATAGGATGGCTCGGATTTGCCGTTCGTTGAGGTGTTCTGATGATAGATTGGTGGAGTTTGCGAGTTTTCGTCTGGAGGGTCTTGCCCAGACATGGTACGATTCAGTAGAGAGAGGCCGAGCTGCAGGTCTACCTTCTATGACCTGGGATGAGTTTACAGCTGCATTTCTTGCTCGTTTTCTTCCAGAGAGTGTCCGAGATGTGTTAGTGTATATGCCCTAGAGGCCATTACTGTATCATACTGGTATGTATATTACTTAATGGAAGCTTGGGATATTCACCTTGTATATACAATCTTGCTCAAAATAGTAGTATGCTACTTGGTTTATTTCTACTTCAATGTGTACATGTGTTTATTTTTGTATATCGCCTGAACACATTAGTGGAGCCCTTAGGATCTTTGCTTGATTACCAGCGATGTGATGGCCGTCACACTAGTGGGGCTGGGTAATCTATAAGCACATCCTTATGCAGGTCCCTGGTCGCAGGACTATCGAGACAGGGCATCGATACTCCGGAGTAGACCAGCGCATGCGCTTCTCATCCCAGTGTGGGAGACGGTCTGTCCCACAGCCGTCAGTACGTCGTACTTGAGATAGTATGCGGGTGCCCGTTAGGTTACGGGTACATTGGATAGGACTCGTCGGGAACTGACCAGTTGGTATTATACCTATCGTCAGTTATCAGTTCCCAGGTGACATGAGTACAGCTTAGTCCGCTGACTTGACACTGTCACTTCGCCTCGGGTGTGTTCCCACTGTACTTTGATCACTACCCTACCACGGCTCAAAGGAGTCGTGCAAACAGGTGGTGGTTGGGTGCAGTCCCGAAGCACTTGGAGGCAGTGACGGTTAGACAGGATTCGTCTCTCCCGGTATTGGGGGTTGACATCGCGCTGTGTCTAGGAGAGCCATTACACGAGTAGTCCCTGGCCAGGACAAACGAGATATACTGGTAGGTTTCCAGTGTTATCTCAGGGTGTTTTGGGCTTCGCTCCGGCACGACTTGTACCGCTATTGGGGGACTGACGTTTACCGCCCCCTAGGCCCGCCATGCGATGTATCAGACGAACAGACCGGACTGTACGGAGAATGTCACACTCAGGCTCAGTAGGAGTTCAGATGGGTTTCGCCTCGTCGGTCTTCTTGTCGGCATTACCTGGGGACCGTTACGCACAGCTAGTGCCGCTTGCGGTCTGTGGTTAAACCCACTGCCAGCGTAGTGTCGAGTCTTTAGAGTCCCACACAGAAAGCTTTTCGCCTTTAGGCAAAAGAGTAGAGGTCGCATGGTATTGCGACAGGTCGCATGGTTTTGCGACAGGGTTCGGTCACATCCGTGCACTTGTGCACGTACAGTGTCCGGACAGTTTACACTAGCGGGCTTTGGTTTAAGCCAGATCCTAGTGTACCTTATGGGATTGGATTTATCCAGTTTGCATTCGTGTTCCTCGGAACGCGGATGCGGGTGTGTATTCACAGTTGACAGGGAGGCACAGACAGCGGATTCTCATTAGGGTTGTTGACAGTTGACCGTTGACTTTTTGACTTTTTGCTCAACCCTAATGAGAATATGATATGTGATTAACTATTATATTAATTAAGTATTATGGTGACTTGGTTGTTGACTTTTGTTGACTTTGTTGACTTGTTGACTTTTGTTGACTTGTTGACTTTGTTGACCGGTTGACTAGGCTTGACTAGTTGACCATCATGATAACCATAACCATCATTTCATGGCAAAGACTTTTTCTTGCTTGCTCATTTAGGTAAAATGAGTAGATGGTATGATATGGTTATGGTTGCTTCAACCATCACACATAAGACTTTTTTGATATGATGAGTTATGATTACTTTGGATTATGAGAGGGTGAGAGACAAAAGAGAGCCTCATTCTTTCTTGCTCATTCTCTCTCTTGTTCTTGAGCTCTCCACTTTGCTCTCACCCTCTTGCTCTTGCTCCCTCTCTTTAATCTATGGTTCTCTTGTCTCATGAGTTGAGAATCAAGAACCATAGATAAAATCCCATTCTATTTCTTCTCTACTCATTCTAGTTCACTAGGTTTAGCCAACCAAGTGAACTAGTTTCTTCAAAGAACGAAGAAGGAGCTAAAGGTTGGAGCTTTCAAGTGGATCTATCTTCGGCGTACGGAGACGACGAGAAGGAGCCATCGGACCACCACCGGAGCTTGAAGACGAAGGAGTTCAAGACAAGCTAGGTATAACCATCTTCATCCGAGTAGCTAAATCTCTTTAGCAAGTTTGCTAGTTTAGTTTAGACACGATCCCGACCTTGTTTAGTCCATGTTGCCTCTTGCGATAAAAATTTGTTTTTTTTATACCGTTTCCGCCTCCCCTTAAGCACCGGGGGTCGCAACGTGGACTTACAGTGATATCAGAGCCTAACTAAACTTAAACTAGCTTGGTAGTAAAGTGTAACGAAGTTCGGAACCGAAAAATCCAAAAACCAAACTTTTGCAAAACCCTAGTTTCTGTTAAAAAAATTTCTGCTCTAAATGAAAAACTTTATACTCCTAAATTCGGCTCAGGGTTTTGTTAGAACACCCATGAAAAACGATCCACTGTTTCGTTCAAACCGCCGCGGTTCCGCGGCACGAGGTAGGCATGTGCCGCGGAACCGCCGCCGTTTGTTGTCTTCTCTGCATCGTTTTTCGTGCAGTGTTGTTCTGGTAGGGTTTTGGGATTTTTAAGATATATTATATGTGCCCAGATTTTCCAGAACAGAAATTTACTTTTGGGGTCCTATAATTTCGTATTTTTTCCGAACTTCACTACACTTTGACTATGATGGTTATATCTGTGATGTTTGCATGTATTGAACGTCGGCTAATCGCTATAAGTCGATTAGTCGGGGTTATACATGATCTGTGATCTGTAATGTGATGGAATGTGTATATAAATATGTTGGATTGTCGCGGGTGAATAGCCGGGGGTTGTGAGACGCGAGTTTTCTTTTCTTGCAATTTCATGTAAATTTGTAAATTGATGTAATAATTATTTGTATGGCCGCACAACCGGGTCGGGATTGTAGCCGTCATTGTATAATTTCTTTTTACTGTTTTTGCTCCTAGGATAGACCCATGGAGGGGTGCACAAACTACCGGGTATGCCGAAGTGTCGAGTGGCCTTCTCTTGGAGATGAGGGAGGTTGCTACGCTTCGGGTACTTGGCGGGTAGTTTGCCGCACCCGTAGGGGTCTTGGGTGGGGTATTGGCTATTCACCGCGACCGTGTAATCTGTTTTTGTTACAGGCTCGTACAAATTACAGATTCCTAGAATATCCAATGTATTTATCTGTGATCTGAAATGTTTATCATTGTAGTATATCTATATATGATATTATTTAGGCGTTGCTTATGTTTTACAGACGCGCTAGCCCAGCCCCCGCTCTGTCGTTAGTTAAGTAACCTAACGGGTAATGACGGGGCCCAGTGGCGAATGCGAATGGCATAAGCGTACGTCATATTTTGGTTGTTTTCTGCAATGGTAGGATTAAATGATGGGACGCATTAAAAGAACTAATGCAAGATAATAAACCAAGTTAAAGTCGTTGGAACACTTTCGAAAAACCACTCGGTTCTTTTCAAAACAAACTTTTAAAATACGGAGTTTGAGCCACTCCTTTTAAAAGCTATCTCGTTCCATCGACCAAATCAAGTTCACTACGTTCACGGTTTTGCCAAAACCATTCGTAGCCCTCCGTCGTTTCGCATGAATAGTCAATAGTATTCAAGCTGTGTATGTTGGCCAAAGTCAAGGCACAGTGATTGGTAGCTATTGGGTGTTCATGTGTAGCATAGATAGATGCGTTGGTTTGGGACAGTCGTACTGCCATTTTGGCCAAAGTCAAGGGTAGGTACGGATGGATCCAAATTAACCTGGATAATGACGGGTAGAACTTGACATGTGACTTATGATATTTTGGCCAAAGTCAAGGTCATAAGAGCATGGGGCAAAAATCCACATCGGGAGTTTCATAAGTACTGAAACTTGCTAGATTTGCATACCATTTGGAGTATGATGATTCTGGTAGGATTCCTTCAGTTTCGTCACGCGATGATATTTGGATCCCGATCCTACTGTGAGTATATGCTACTCCTCGGGAAATTTCTCACTTAAAGATCAATGCTATAAACCTAGTAGGTGCCTAGAAAGGTGTTAGCGGGGCTACGCCCCCAGGGAAAAGAGGTTCTCTAATTAAGGAACTTCGCGAAAGCGTTGGAAAACCTCCCTCGAAGTACCGACACCAGCCTGGCCGAACGGTTAAGCAAGAATTGTACGATGGGATTGATCCTGACTAATTCTTCCTTTATGGTTTGAGGAGGGATTCGAGAAACAGTGGGAGCCATCCTGTTTAGACAAACTAAAAACCACTCTAAACTTGCAAGAGCATCATGCTGAGTGTTTTCCTCTTCTCTCCAAATTGCAGCGACCAATCAACATGACTGGACTTAAGTTACTCCTAGATAAAAACAAACTGACAGGGCCAAACTACAAAGATTGGCTCAGGAATGTCAAGATAGCAATCACTTATGACAAGCTGGGGTATCTTCTTACCACCAAAGCTCCCCCTGTCCCTGGTCCAACTTCCAGTGTCGCGGATAAGGAAATCCGCAAGACTTGGGAGATTGATAGCGCGAAGGCCAAGTGCCTCCTGCTTGCCTCGATGGACAACGAACATCAGAGGAGGCATGAGAATATGGACATGGAATCCATATTGCTCCATACAAAAGAACTGTATGGAGAGCAATCTCGTATCGCAAGATACGAAGCGTCGAAAAAGTTATTTTCGACAAGAATGGCCGTCGGATCATCAGTAGCCGAGCACGTGCTAAAGATGATTGGCTACATTGAGGAGCTCGCTGACCTAGGGATCACATTGGAGAGTGAGCTATATACGGATATAGTTCTCCAGTCCCTTCTTTCCAATTACGCCCAGTTTATACTGAACTTCAATCTACAAGAAAAAGAGGTTGAACTTTCAGAGCTCCTCAACATGCTGAGGAGCGCAGAGGGCACCCTACAGAAAGGTAGGGATACATCCACTTTGTTTGTAGGAGGATCATCTTCTTCTAGGTCCAAGGCGAAAGCCAAGGGAAAGAAGAAGAAGGCCCCCACCAAACCAAGGGGCGGTGTAAGTAAAGTGGATATGAAGGGAAAAGGTAAAGCAACAAAGATAGCGGGGAAGCTTGTGGATAAGGAAGAATGCTTCTATTGTCATAAGAAAGGACACTGGAAGAATGATTGCAGGGCCTGGAAGGCCAGAACACAGGAATTGAAGCAGGTTGCAGCTTCAGCTTCAGGTGTGTATGTTATTGAAAACTGTCTTTCAATAAACTCTACTTCCTGGGTATTGGATACCGGATCAGGATCTCATATCTGTAATTCTTTGCAGGCGTTGAGAAACCGTAGGGTTTTGAAGGCAGGTGACATGACCCTTAGAGTTGCGAACGGAGCTAGCATGGATGCTAAAGCCGTGGGGGACTATCACCTGGGAATGTCAGATGGACATGTTTTGGTTTTGCATAATTGCTTTTTTGTACCCAACGCAACTTGTAATATCATTTCTGTATCTTTAGTTTCTAAAGAAGGTTAAGAATTTGCGTTTGTAAGTAATGTTGTAAACATTCACCTTAATCAAGTTTTGATTGGGTCAGGTACTTTGAGTAATGGTATATACGTGTTAAACCAACCACAGATTTTTAATGTCCAGAATACACACAAAAGAAAGTCTCCAGAAATAAATCAGACTTTCTTGTGGCATTGTAGACTGGGTCACATCAATGAGATAAGATTGACTAAGTTACATACAGAAGGGTATTTGAATGCGTTCGAATATCAGTCGTATGCCACTTGTCAATCCTGTCTCAAAGGAATGATGACAAAGACTTCGTTTACTGGACATGGAGTAAGAGCGAGCGAGCTCTTGGGACTCGTACAAAGTGACGTGTGCGGTCCAATGTCTACACATGCCCGAAGCGGACATTCTTACTTCATTACTTTTACGGATGACTTCTCAAGGTACGGTTATGTCTTCTTAATGAAACATAAGTCCGAGGCCTTTGGAAAATTCCAGGAGTATAAGAATGAAGTAGAGAAACAGACTGGCAAAAGTATTAAGATTCTAAGATCGGATCGAGGTGGAGAATACTTAAGTGCCGAGTTTCTGGACTACTTAAAAGAGAATGGTATTCTCTCTCAGCTTACTCCTCCATACACTCCGCAACATAACGGTGTATCGGAGAGACGAAACCGAACCCTATTGGATATGGTTCGGTCCATGATGAGTAACGCTGAGTTGCCGCGATCATTCTGGGGATATGCGCTAGAATCCGCCGCATACCTTTTGAACCGAGTTCCCACTAAGACTGTGCCTACTACGCCATTTGAGATGTGGTGTGGGAAGAGACCCCATCTTAATCACATTAAGATATGGGGAAGTCCAGCTTTTGTCAAAAAGCAGCATGCGGACAAGCTCGAGGCACGCTCAGTACTGTGCAAGTTTGTGGGATATCCAAAGAATTCCAAGGGATATTTCTTCTACTGCGAAGAGGAACAAAAAGTTCTTGTTTCTCGTCATGCCCACTTTCTAGAACACCAGTTCATAGAAAAGGAAATAAGTGGGAGCGCAGTAGAACTGGAAGAGATTCCAGAACCACGGACTATTACTGAAAGTTTAGTGGAACCAGAGGGTTCGGAAGAACAGGACATTCCTACGCCGCTCCGCAGAAGTAGTAGGCAGTCTCATCCGCCCGAGAGATACTACGGTTTTCTCATAGACGGGGATAGAGAGGATTGCATCATAGATTATGATGAGCCTACTAGCTTCCAGCAGGCCGTTCAGAGCGTTGACTCAGTGAAATGGCCGGATGCAATGCGGACCGAAATGGAGTCCATGTACACCAACAAGGTATGGACGTTGGACATTGCTCCAGACGGGGTAAAACCCGTAGGATGCAAGTGGATCTTCAAAAGGAAGATTGGTGTAGATGGACAGGTTGAGACCTATAAAGCTAGGCTGGTAGCAAAGGGTTTTCGTCAAAGACCTGGCTTGGACTATGACGAAACCTTCTCTCCAGTAGCCATGCTGAAATCCATTCGGATCCTTCTTGCCATTGCTGCCTTCCACGATTATGAGATTTGGCAAATGGACGTAAAGACAGCTTTTCTAAATGGAAATTTAGAGGAGTGTGTCTATATGGACCAGCCAGAGGGTTTCATTCAGAGTGGGAGCAGCGGAAAGGTGTGCAAGTTGCTTAAGTCCATCTATGGACTAAAGCAGGCATCGCGGAGTTGGAACATCTGCTTTGATGAGACGGTCAAAGAATTTGGCTTTATCAAAAATCCAGATGAACCATGCATCTATAGTAGATTTGTAGCGAGAACTTTAGTATTCCTCGTTTTATACGTGGATGACATTCTCTTAATAGGAAATGACATTCCTATGCTACAATCTGTCAAGGGGTTCTTGTCATACATGTTCTCCATGAAAGACCTGGGTGATGCCTCGTACATTCTGGGTATCCGGATCTACCGTGACAGATCCAAGAGGATATTAGGACTTTCACAGTCCAGGTACATCGACACCATACTGAAGAGATTCAGTATGGAAGATTCCAAGCGCGGTAACCTACCGGCTTGTCACGGGATCACCCTCTCTAAAGAGATGTCTCCCAAGACTGATTTGGAGAGGGATCGCATGTCTATTATACCCTACGCTTCTGCGGTAGGCTCTATAATGTATGTGATGTTGTGTACCAGACCGGATGTAGCTTATGCACTGAGTGTGGTAAGCCGGTATCAGTCAAACCCTGGGGAGAAACACTGGATAGCGGTAAAGAACATTCTCAAGTACCTGAGAAGGACTAAGGAGATGTTCTTGGTGTATGGCGGAAAAGACCTCCAGATCGAGGCCTTTGCTGACTCCAGCTTCCAGAGTGACAAGGATGATTCCAAGTCCATGTCGGGTTTTGTCTTTACCCTCAATGGAGGGGCGGTGTGTTGGAAGAGTTCCAAACAGGAAACCGTTGCAGACTCGACGATGGAAGCGGAATACATCGCTGCATCAGATGCCGCAAAAGAAGCTGTCTGGATGAGGAAGTTCTTGAAAGAACTTCAGGTGGTTCCGTCCATTGTTGATCCAATACCTCTGTATTGCGACAACAACGGGGCGATAGCTTTAGCGAAGGAACCCAGGTCCCATCAGAGATCCAGGCACATCTTGAGGCGGTATCACCTGATCAGGGAGATCATGGATCGCCAGGAGATCGAGGTTCGGAGAGTCGCTTCAGAAGTCAACACTGCAGATCCATTCACCAAGGCCCTACCCCAGACTCAGTTCGAGCGGCTGATCGAGATGATAGGTCTTCGATACGCCAGTACATGACCTTAGTGCAAGTGGGAGATTGTTAGTGTATATGCCCTAGAGGCCATTACTGTATCATACTGGTATGTATATTACTTAATGGAAGCATGGGATATTCACCTTGTATATACAATCTTGCTCAAAATAGTAGTATGCTACTTGGTTTATTTCTACTTCAATGTGTACATGTGTTTATTTTTGTATATCGCCTGAACACATTAGTGGAGCCCTTAGGATCTTTGCTTGATTACCAGCGATGTGATGGCCGTCACACTAGTGGGGCTGGGTAATCTATAAGCACATCCTTATGCAGGTCCCTGGTCGCAGGACTATCGAGACAGGGCATCGATACTCCGGAGTAGACCAGCGCATGCGCTTCTCATCCCAGTGTGGGAGACGGTCTGTCCCACAGCCGTCAGTACGTCGTACTTGAGATAGTATGCGGGTGCCCGTTAGGTTACGGGTACACTGGATAGGACTCGTCGGGAACTGACCAGTTGGTATTATACCTATCGTCAGTTATCAGTTCCCAGGTGACATGAATACAGCTTAGTCCGCTGACTTGACACTGTCACTTCGCCTCGGGTATGTTCCCACTGTACTTTGATCACTACCCTACCACGGCTCAAAGGAGTCGTGCAAACAGGTGGTGGTTGGGTGCAGTCCCGAAGCACTTGGAGGCAGTGACGGTTAGACAGGATTCGTCTCTTCCGGTATTGGGGGTTGACATCGCGCTGTGTCTAGGAGAGCCATTACACGAGTAGTCCCTGGCCAGGGCAAACGAGATATACTGGTAGGTTTCGAGTGTTATCTCAGGGTGTTTTGGGCTTCGCTCCGGCACGACTTGTACCGCTATTGGGGGACTGACGTTTACCGCCCCCTAGGCCCGCCATGCGATGTATCAGACGAACAGACCGGACTGTACGGAGAATGTCACACTCAGGCTCAGTAGGAGTTCAGATGGGTTTCGCCTCGTCGGTCTTCTTGTCGGCATTACCTGGGGACCGTTACGCACAGCTAGTGCCGCTTGCGGTCTGTGGTTAAACCCACTGCCAGCGTAGTGTCGAGTCTTTAGAGTCCCACACAGAAAGCTTTTCGCCTTTAGGCAAAAGAGTAGAGGTCGCATGGTATTGCGACAGGTCGCATGGTTTCGCGACAGGGTTCGGTCACATCCGTGCACTTGTGCACGTACAGTGTCCGGACAGTTTACACTAGCGGGCTTTGGTTTAAGCCAGATCCTAGTGTACCTTATGGGATTGGATTTATCCAGTTTGCATTCGTGTTCCTCGGAACGCGGATGCGGGTGTGTATTCACAGTTGACAGGGAGGCACAGACAGCGGATTCTCATTAGGGTTGTTGACAGTTGACCGTTGACTTTTTGACTTTTTGCTCAACTCTAATGAGAATATGATATGTGATTAACTATTATATTAATTAAGTATTATGGTGACTTGGTTGTTGACTTTTGTTGACTTTGTTGACTTGTTGACTTTTGTTGACTTGTTGACTTTGTTGACCGGTTGACTAGGCTTGACTAGTTGACCATCATGATAACCATAACCATCATTTCATGGCAAAGACTTTTTCTTGCTTGCTCATTTAGGTAAAATGAGTAGATGATATGATATGGTTATGGTTGCTTCAACCATCACACATAAGAATTTTTTGATATGATGAGTTATGATTACTTTGGATTATGAGAGGGTGAGAGACAAAAGAGAGCTTCATTCTTTCTTGCTCATTCTCTCTCTTGTTCTTGAGCTCTCCACTTTGCTCTCACCCTCTTGCTCTTGCTCCCTCTCTTTAATCTATGGTTCTCTTGTCTCATGAGTTGAGAATCAAGAACCATAGATAAAATCCCATTCTATTTCTTCTCTACTCATTCTAGTTCACTAGGTTTAGCCAACCAAGTGAACTAGTTTCTTCAAAGAACGAAGAAGGAGCTAAAGGTTGGAGCTTTCAAGTGGATCTATCTTCGGCGTACGGAGACGACGAGAAGGAGCCATCGGACCACCACCGGAGCTTGAAGACGAAGGAGTTCAAGACAAGCTAGGTATAACCATCTTCATCCGAGTAGCTAAATCTCTTTAGCAAGTTTGCTAGTTTAGTTTAGACACGATCCCGACCTTGTTTAGTCCATGTTGCCTCTTGCGATAAAAATTTGTTTTTTTTATACCGTTTCCGCCTCCCCGTAAGCACCGGGGGTCGCAACGTGGACTTACAAGATGCTCGAGACCGTAGTTTTGAGTCTCTGCGCAAGACTCTTGGGATGACGGTGTCAGAGTATGATATACAGTTTACCCTGTTGTCTTGATATGCTCCGTACCTATTAGACACAGAAGAGAAGAGAATAAAGAGGTTTGTGCGAGGGCTTGATACACAGCTATTCCTTACCATCGGCATCCAGCACTTTGATACATACGCAGCCGCGATGGATGCAACCTTACTTTTGGAAGAGCGTATTTCTGAGACTCCGGTCGTTTCTGAGCCGAAGAGGATCCGTACTGATACGCCAGCTCAGCGGCAGATGGGTAGACACCACGATAGATTATTTCTGGGAGATGGTGGAGGCAGAGGATTGAGACGAGGTCAGTTATTTGGTTCATATCCACAGACCCAGCAGTCGTCGCCAGGATGTTTTCGGTGCGGGAGTCAGTACCACCGTATCAGAGACTGTACCATGGGGCGCCAGGCCGCGGCGACAGTCCCGCATGTGACCTCACCACCCTCACCACCTCCTCAGAGAGCTCTACTTCCTACTCCTGATGATGCTCCACGCCAGCCAGATGCTCCTAGAGGTCGTGGGCGTGGCAGTCCGGTTCAGAGAGGACGAGGTGACAGAGGCAGAGGCCGAGGTAGAGGCAGAGGGCAGCCAGCTATTAGTGGTGGACAGGCCGAGTGTTCGCGTTGACTCCTCAGGATGCACAGGCATCCAATGCCGTCGTGACAGGTACTCTGCCAGTATGTTCTTTTGATGCACGGGTATTATTTGATCCAGGCTCCACACATTCCTATGTATCCACGTACTTTGCACCGAGGTTGGGCCGAGAGTCTTCTCCGTTAGATCAGCCGCTTGTCGTTATTACACGGGTAGGCGATTCGTTTGTTGCTCGTTTCGTGTACCGATCATGTTCCGTTTGTATCGGGGAGAGAGATTCTTCAGTTGATTTGATTCTCCTCGATATGCTAGACTTTGACGTTCTTCTTGGTATGGACTGGCTAGCCACCTGTTATGCATCCGTGGACTGCCGTGAGAAAGCAGTCAGATTCAGTTTTCCTGCTGAGCCGGTCCTTGTTATTCAGGGAGATCATAGCGCTACCCTTCCCAGCTTGATTTCTTCTCTTCGCGCTGGTCAGCTCTTAAGGAAAGGGTGTCAGGGATTCTTAGCTTATGTTTGTGATACTAGCTCCACAGAGGTTCCGCTTGACCAGGTCCCAGTTGTGAGAGAGTTTCCTGATGTATTCCCTGACGAGCTGCCTGGTCTGCCACCAGAGCGTGAGATTGAGTTCTGCATCGACTTGATCCCCGGCACGGGGCCTATCTCTATACCGCCTTATCGGATGGCCCCGGCGGAGCTGAGAGAGCTGAAAGATTAGTTACAGGACTTGCTGGACAAAGGGCTTATCCGACCGAGTGTGTCACCTTGGGGTGCTCCCGTCCTGTTTGTTAAGAAGAAGGACGGAAGTATGCGCTTATGCATTGATTATCGTCAGCTGAACCGGGTTACTGTGCGGAACAGATATCCTCTACCCCAAATTGATGACTTATTCGATCAGCTCCAGGGTGCAGGGTTTTTCTCGAAGGTTGATTTACGGTCAGGTTATCACCAGTTGCGGGTTCGGAAGAAGGATATCCCGAAGACCGCTTTCTGTACTCGATATGGTCATTATGAGTTCTTGGTGATGTCGTTCGGGCACACCAATGCCCTGGCAGCATTTATGGACTTGATGAACCGTGTATTCAGGCCGTATCTCGATCAGTTCATCATTGTGTTCATTGACGACATCTTGGTTTATTCTCGGAGCCGGGAGGAGCATGAGCAGCACTTACGTACCACATTGCAGACTTTGAGGGAGCATCAACTGTTCGCCAAATTTTCCAAGTGCGTATTCTAGTTAGACAGTGTCGACTTCTTGGGTCATGTGGTGATGAGAGATGGTATTTGTGTGGACCCGAAGAAGATCGAGGCAGTTCAGCGTTGGCCTAGACCGGTATCAGTTACAGAGGTTCGCAGCTTTCTAGGTCTGGCCGGCTATTATCGACGTTTTGTCCAGGATTTCTCCCGCATTGCTGCACCATTGACCGGGTTGACCCCGAAGGGGGTTCCTTTTGATTGGACCCAGGCATGTGAGGATAGTTTCCAGCAGTTGAAGACTCGTCTGACTACTGCACCAGTGTTAGCATTGCCTTCAGGATCAGGCGGGTTCGTGGTGTATTGTGATGCTTCTTGAGTGGGGCTGGGCTGTGTATTGATGCAGCACGACAGAGTTATTGCGTATGCTCTCGGCAGCTGAGGAAACACGAACAGAACTACCCCACCCATGATTTAGAGATGGCTGCAGTGGTATTTGCACTTAAGATCTGGAGACATTACCTATACGGTGAGTCGTGCCAGATATTCACTGACCACAAGAGTTTGAAGTATATTTTCCAGCAGCGAGATCTGAACCTGAGACAGCTCCGTTGGATGGAGTTGGTGAAAGATTATGACTACGAGATTCTATACCGTCAGGGCAAGGCGATGTGGTGGCAGATGCTTTGAGTAGGAGACCCGGAGGTAGCTTATCTTGTTTGAGCGCAGTACAGATGCAGACGACGGCGGATTGGAAGATTTTATGTGACAGCAGAGTGCAGTTTGAGTTTACTCCTACCAGGGGACAGCTGGCCCATTTCAGAGCACGCCCACAGTTACTTAACCGTATCCGCGAGGCACAGTCCAGCGATGCCCGTATTTTAGAGATTATTGAGCAGATTCGGCAGGGCAGAGTTTCTGAGTTCATTATTGATGATCAGGGGATACTTCGATTTGGGACTCGACTGTGCGTACCAGATTCTGAGGGACTGAGGCGCTATATCCTCGAGGACGCACATAGATCAGTATACAGTGTGCATCCAGGTTCCACCAAGATGTACCATGATTTGAGAGAGGTTTACTGGTCGGACGGGATGAAGAAGGATGTTACAGACTTTGTGTCGAGATGCCTGACTTGTCAGCAAGTCAAGGCCGAGCACCAGAGGCCAGCCGGCGAGTTACAGCCTTTGCCCATCCCTGAGTGGAAGTGGGAGCAGGTCTCCATGGATTTCATTGTGGGTCTACCCAGGACCAGTCGAGGGTATGACTCTATTTGGGTGATTGTGAATCGACTGACGAAAGCGGCTCACTTCCTGCCTGTGAAGACCACTTTTGGATTTTCTCAGTACGTCCAGGTTTATATTGATGAGATCGTGCGACTGCATGGCGTTCCGACTTGCATCGTGTCCGACCGGGGCACCCAGTTTACCAGCCGATTATGGCAGAAACTTCAGGAAGCTTTGGGCACCCGATTGAGTTTTAGCACAGCCTTTCATCCTCAGACTGACGGTCAGTCGGAGCATACTATTCAGACTCTTGAGGACATGCTCAGAGCTTGTGTTTTAGATTTCAGTGGTAGCTGGGATCATCATTTGCCCTTGATCGAGTTCTCCTACAATAATAGCTTCCAGGAAACGATTCAGATAGCACCTTTCGAGGCTTTATATGGGAGGAGATGTCGATCGCCTGTATGTTGGACAGAGCTCAGGGAGAGCAGTATTTTGGGGCCGCAGATCGTACAGGAGACGACCGAAAAGATACAGCTGATTCGAGATAGGATGAGAGCAGCACAGAGTAGGCAGAAATCATATGCTGACAGGCGCCGTCGCCGACTCGAGTTTGCTGTTGGCGATCATGTTTTCCTGAGGGTCTCTCCGATGAAGGGTGTGATGAGATTTGGGCGGAAAGGGAAGATTAGTCCCAGATATGTTGGTCCCTTCGAGATCCTAGAGCGTGTTGGTCCAGTCGCTTATCGGTTAGCTCTTTCGCCCAGCTTCCCCGATGTTCACCCCGTGTTCCATGTTTCGATGCTCCGCAAGTACCTTCATGATCCTTCCCAGGCGATTCAGCACCAGACGATCCAGCTAGAGCGTGATCTTTCATTCACCGAGCAGCCGGTGGTCATTTTGGATCGGCAGGTGAAGAAATTGAGGTCGAAGGTTATACCGTCCGTCAAGGTCCTTTGGCGTGGCCCGAACAGCGAGGAGGTCACCTGGGAGACCGAGGTCGAGATGAGGAAGAGATATCCCCATCTTTTTGAAGGTACGCATAGTTAAATTCTAAATTCGGGGACCGAATTTCTTTAAGGGGGGAAGATTGTAACGCTTCGAAAATCGTTTAGGCAGTTTTTCGGTAATCGGCTAAATTAACAGCTTTTTCCGTAAAAAGTCAAAATAGGTATTTTTCATTATAGACCTAATTATACAAAATTTAGATAAGATATTACTATAATTTGGCCACTAAAATGTCACTTAAAATTTTCTAGTTAAATAAAAAAAAATTCGAAATTAATTGTTTTTAATATTATTTTAAGCTTTTCAAAATACATTAAATTAGTGATAAATACAAATTTAATTAGGTAAATTACACACTTAGGAAATATTATAAACTAAAATTTAGTGTTAATAAAATTTTATCAAGAATTTTCAAGATTTTTGTTCAATGGTTTAAAATTTTATTCAAAAATGGCTTAAAATGGGGTTTTTTGTGTAAAAATTGATGTGATAGTCATTAATTGAGCTAGGGAAAGGGTTTTTGTGTAGAATTTTCTACACCATTCACACACACACACCCTCCTCTAACCTCATGTCGAACTTGCTGCTGCCCCCTTCTTATTTCCCCCTCATTTCTCTTGCTTTAATTCATGCAAAAATCAACAAAATCCATAAAAAAATACACACTTTTCCTTCTCAAATTCAAACCGAAACCCAAATCCATCCTTTCCCTAACCCTAATTTGTTTGAAAAGTGAAGAAAAGAGGTGTCTTGGAGGCTAGTGCAAGTTTGGAATCAACTCTTGTAAGGTATAAATCCTAATCTAGTTGCTTAATTTGCTAGAATTAATAGTTCAAGTGTGAATTTTAGTTATAAATTCTTGTTTTTGAAATTTCAAGAAAAGAGGTGATGTTGTAATTAGGGTTTGAAGTTGAATAAGTGTGTTTAGGTTAGATTTGTGGCCATCTAGTGTATTAGGTCGGATATTTGTTCGATGTTGCGATCGCGATATCGTTAATTTGCGATGTTTGCTTTGAAATCGGTATGCAAATTGCTTACTAGTTTTTCTAAAAATTTAGGAGGTGATCTAATTGTGTTATTTTGGCGATATAATTAGCATCATATACGACTATTAGTGTGCACGAATGCGGGGTTTTGTCTAGTCGGGTTTTAGTTTTGACGATTGCTCCGAAACGGCGATTTTAGTTAAGGTTTTAGCGATTTTCGTGTATTTTCCGCGTACCGAGTGCACGTTGTGATTAATTCGAGAGCGTCGATCTTTTCATAGTGTGAGTTGCATCATTTCAGAAATCTGTAATCTTATATTGTGTGTTATGCAATTCTAGGATCGGTCGCGGAAACAACGGACGCGGTGCGAAAAGGCAAGGCGGTGGTCGGATCGGATTAGCGGGGCTTTCAGGTGAGTAGATGTATTCATCTATGGGTGAATCGTCTGGATGGCGTGAGGCGCCCCCTAGTTAGAATTACCTTATTTCTTGCTACATATGCATTGTTAGTTAGCTAACCCCCCCTCATTCACATTTCATACATTTATAGCTTTTCGTCTGCAAGATTTGCATAGGATATTCACACACACATGTGCGATATCACTTCGTAGGACATGAACACCATTACCATTGGCTCCTGTTGTACGCGCACTATTCATGTGACACACACGCCTTTGGTAATTGCCATGCCATGAGTACTGTAGGACCTGTTTCGTTTAGTATCACCATTTGCATTATACACGATATATGAAATCGCATAGTATGTATATACCTCGCATCATCTTCATACTTACATAGATTCTAGCCGCAAATCACATCGCATACCTTGATATCATAGACACTTATCATATAAAACAAGTTGGGTATTATGATTTTCTTGAGGATTTTAGTATTGCTGCGATTTCTGGATTTTGAGGAAAACCTCGAGAATTTAACAAAAGCTTATATTTATTATTTTTTAAAACAAAGTTGCGGTTTTCTCGTGATGTATGTGTTGTCCACCATGAGTTTTCATGTTTTCTGTTGGATTTCGAGACCCGATTCGAGGAGTGGATGAACCGTCTCGGGTACATGGTGGGACCGGTATGGTACCTCGGGGCAAGAAGATCGAGTTGTAGACGATGAGCCTGGCAGGGGAAGACTACCTACCGGTGATGTCTGGCGTGGCGGATATCTGGAGGATACCGACCGTTGTCGTGAGATTTGATGATATGGGCCGATCCGGACTGACGAAGCCCGATGTATTGAGACATTGATACAGTGAGACATTGAGACTGATGTGTTTTCATATTTGGTGTCGATGCTTGACACGGGTTTCAGATGATTTCTTGGTGATATTTAGCTATTATACAGATATTCTTTTTCTAAAGTTAAGAATGCAGAACTCATAGCATTTAAAACACTTAAAGATTTAGTATTGACATTGCATACATGTGCATGCATACTAGAGGTATTACATCACATCTGGACATACATGCTGTGACGCATTTGCGTGCATTCTTACGATAGCCTTACGAGATGTTATATTCTACTCACGAGCTGGCAACTCACCCCCGTTGTGCCACAGTGTCTTGCAGGTCGGACTCATCGGTCTAGTAGCGGCGGCTTATCTTGTTAGTGACTTCTTTTGCTCAGACTCGCGACATTGTTCGTAGGTGGGTTGCGAGAGCCCTATTATCTCTTTTTGTACTATTTTTGTATCTAGTATTCTCCATCTACCACTTCTTATTTGTATATTCGACCTAGTGATGAGACTGAGAGATTTGTGTATATGTGGTTTCTTTTGGGTCGAGCTCACTTGAGCCGACGTTGTGTTTTCTTACATTTCGCATTTCTTTATGCTCTTTTTCTTGAGATTACATATATATATTGCGTGTGGTTGTGATCCGCCTTGGGCGAAGAGCTAGCTCCCGCTCGGGGATGCCATTTTGTGATTACATGTTATATATCTTGTTGTACCCATTTTGGGGGATAGAATTTACAAAGGAGACTCTGCCGAAATTTTCGGAAATTTTTGATGTTTTTAAAAAGGGGTTCAATGCAACTCAATTGATTTCAAGTGGTTTTCATGAAAGGTTTTCCTTCACTCTCTTTTGATTTTGGTTTAGATTTTTCTGGGCTTTGGCTGACTTAGGTTACGTTACGCCTTTAGACGTCTCGTAATCTAAGTGCCAGTTACGTTCCGTACTTTCGGGTCGTGACAGAATACAACTTTTGTAGACTGGTCCTTCCCTTCAATAGCTCCGTGTAGTAGTCCCTTCGCTGTGATCCATGAACTCTCGGACTCTTGAGAGGGTCCAGAAGATGTACGGAACAAGCTTGCTAGAAGTCTTCGAGGCCGAAGATGATCTATTTCGAGGAGACACTAACCCAAGCTACCTCTTCACTAGTTGTAGAATTAGTGATGCAAACACCCTATACTAAATAGAAAGTAGTAAAGGATGATGAAGTAGGAATTTTACTCACTTTAAAAATAATTTTCTCACTATTTTTCATCTCCATTGAATCTAGAAAGCTTAAGAGGAAGGAGATGAAGAAAAATCTCATGATAAAATCAAGTGGAGTATGGCAACCCAAGGTGAGTTATTATCATATACTGACTTTTGTAGAGACATAACCATGGCTAGGATAATTGGTTGGATTAACAAATATCTTATGAAAAACAAAACAAGTGGACATAGTCAATGAACCATGCAAGCTTCTCCAAGCTTCTAGCCATGACTAAATCAAACTAATTTTTGGATTACTTATGAAATTAAAAACCCTAGATTATCTCTAGAATGGTGTAAGTCTCACACACACCCAAGTTGTATGTTTCATCAAACATGACACATAATTATGTACACTTGCATATATCACATATATACAATGTGCACAAACAAAGTGAGAAAATAAATCTTAAGTGAGCTAATATTATTTAATGCATATTAATATATCAAATATATAATTATACATTAAATTATTAAACCAACACTTGATTTAATAATCCGGCTGTATTATATACAACCGACTAATATCATATGAATCAACTTATCGAATCAACACTTGATCCGATAACCCGGCTATATCATATATAACCGACCAATATCACATATCGCGAGAATAGAATACAGTAAAAAATAATATTAATCTCAGTCTCGCACATATCACATATGTGCTCCTACTCTGTTTTGCTTGAGCTAGGAAACCACTGTGTAGGACTCTAAAATTCGTCAATACGCCGGTAGTAGGTGATGATCATATCGAACGCCCACAAGCCGCAAGCGGTCTGCTAAATGTAACGGCCACCCGGGTATTGAGCGATCAGAAGATCAACAAGCAAGCCTGCTCGTACTCCTGCGAATCCAATCAGTAACACTACCGTACAGTCCGGTCTCTTCGTCTGATATTGTTAGTTATATGTATGCCCTAGAGGCCATTACTGTACATACGATGTATATTGTATTGGATGCTTGGACATATATAGGGAGGACTTTCTTGCTCGACATGATAGTATGCTATCTGGTTGTACTTTATCTTAACATGTACTCTGATTGTCTCTATGTTACATGTTGATAAAGCCCTTAGGATATGTACTCGACTACTGGGACTATGATGAGATCATACTAGTGGGGCCACGCTAGTCGGCAAGTACATCCTATAACTGTTCCTAGTCGAGGGTGTATCGAGACAGGGCATCGATACACCAGAGTAGACTAGTGTATACGCATCTTGACCCATATGATGGGCAATGGATGATCCCATATCCATCGGTGTTTGACATCAAGGATGGTGTACGGGTGCTCAGTGTAAACTGGGTACACTGGACAGACTCGCCGAGAACTCCCAGATGGTATTATACCTCACATCAGATGGCAGTTCTCCGGTGACACTGGTACAGGTTAGTCTGTAGACCCGAGATAGTCATAGAGTCTTGTGTGATTCCCACTGTTCTTTTATTTCTATCATACCACGTCCAAGAGGGCGTGCAAAAAGGTGGCTTTTAGGTACAGTCCCGAATCACATGGAGGCAATGAGCGATAGGAGGGGATTCGTCTTTCCCGGTATAGGAAGTTGATGTTGCGCTGTGTTCGATTGGCTTTAACTGGAAATCCCTGGCCAGGGTTGCTAAGATTTACTGGTAAGTGTTATCAGTAGTTTCTCGAACTGTTATAGACCTCATATCGACACGACTTATCAAGCTACCGGGGTCTGACGTTTACCACCCCTAGGAGAGATATGCGACATATCAGACGAAGAGACCGGACTATACGGGAGTGTTACTGATTGGATTCGCTGGAGAATGTACAGACTTGCTTGTTGATCTTCTGATCGCTCAATACCTGGGTGGCTGTTACGTTTAGCTGACCGCTTGCAGCTTGTGGGTGTTTGATATGATCATCACCTACTGCCAGGGTATTGACGATTCTTTAGAGTCCTACACAGAGGTTTCTTGGCTCAGGCAAAACGGAGTAGGAGCACATATATGATATGTGCGGGACGGAGAACAATACGTGTATGTTATACCGTATTATATTCTCACGATATGAGAAATCGGCCGGGTATATATGATATAGCCGGGTCATCGGATCAAGTGTTGATTCGATGAACTGATACAGATTATATTAGTCGGTTATTTGTGAAATGGCCGGATTATCGGATCACGTATTGATTCGATAATTTAATGTATTATTATATATTTAATATATTAAATTACATTAACTGATATAATCTCACTAAAAGATTCTTTTTCTCACTTGGGTAATACATTGATATATATGCGATATATGTTAATTGTATTATTTTATTTTGTTACAATAAATATTATATATGTGATATATAATATTGTAACATGATATGGTTATTAATGCAACATGTTTAGTGGAGATTAAACATGGTTAGTGTTTGATTTGGGTTAAGCTTTTCTAGAAGTTTCTAGAAGCTTTGCTTTTTGTTTTGGTAAAGATATTTTGTGAAGATATTTCCTTAACCTAACCCAAACCCCTTTACCATGGTTGTTTCTCTACATTAGTTAAGGATTCATTCTTAACTATGGTTGCATTTTTAACCTCATATATGAGTTTCATTATTCATCACAAAATGATGACTATTCTTCTTCTTCCTTCTTCTTTCGTGAAAAGCTTTCTAGCTTTTTATGAATGATGAAAATGAGTGAGTTAATGAAAATAAATGAGAGCTAAAATCCTACTTCATCATCCTAATCTATCCTAGCGATTTATATTAGGGTGTTCACTTCATTTAGTGAGTGACAGCTTGTGTTAAAGAAAGTTCAAGGTAGATCATCTTAGTTATCGAAGATCGGAAGCAAGCTTGCATCTTTCTCTTCGTGGAGCCTCTCTAGAGTCCGGGAACATGATGATCGCAGCGAAGGGACATCAACACGGAGCTTTAGAAGTTAAGGACCGGACTATAAAGGTTGTGATCCCAAATTCTTAGTGTTAAAGTGTTTAACATGCTTTGTTTCGCTTAATCTATAGTTTAAAGATCTTGGTTAGGGTTGTTCGGCACGTCTAAATTTTAAATCGGTCATGGTTGATGCCTTATAGACCCTTGTGAGAGTGCCTAGTAACCCTACAGTGGTATCAGAGCCAAGCTAGAGCTTTAGAAGAAGTCTTGGTGAAGTTTAAAGTCCGATCGAACTCCGAATACCCGTAAAACCCTAGTTTCTGGAAATTTTTCAAAAAGTTGATTTTTTTCATATTAAAAATGCTCAGAAAATTCAGCAGGTAATTTTATGGAACTGTGTGAAAAACAACAACGTAATTCGCCCAAGGCGCCGTGGAACCGCGGCATGAGCATTGGTCGCGCGGCGGTTCCGCGGCCGTACAGTGAAATCATTGTTTGCTTTTTGCACAGTAAAAATCCGTAGGTGTTTCCTGATGCTTCTGGCTATTTTTAAATTTACTCAATTGTTGAGTTTTCTGGGTTGTATTGGGGACTCGTTGATTCGATCGGATAATTTAACTTCGTTTAAGTTTTTTCCGGATAATTTTAGAACGTGTTAAAAAGTACGAACGGATATCAATAACTCACTTTTTCCCCTGTCGGAAAATTTTTCAAAAGTTGGATTTTTTTCTCGAGTTTGAAACTTCCGGAAAATCATGCAAGTAACGCGGTGGACCCTCTAGAAGAACACAAACCTTAACTCGATTATGTGACCGTCTGAACTGCCTCTAATCCTTAGGGTTTGGGGAAGTACGACGCTACCACATGTGAGGCGTTGGCTTGACCCTTCTACGGCTGGACCATTGGTATTGTGGCATGTGATGGATATTTTTTGAACTCCGCTCAAGTGTTGAGCTATTTGGGAAAAACTTGGGTGTTTGATTATTCGATCGAAAAGTTTAACACTGTCTTTTAATCTGGAATGTGATACAATATTTGGAATGCACAAGTAGTTATGAGATAACTAATTTGAATGTTATAAATCTAGTAGTTCAGTCTTAGATGATCGGTTGCCACGGGATTTTGATGTGATCAAAAGTCCGTCGCAATCACGTAGCGTACGCGGATACTCGCCGGGTAAACTTAATAGATAGCCACGCCCCATAGCCCCGACCAAGTGACTGTAGGAGAACCCCGTCGCCAAAAGCATCCGTCCGGATGCTCGCGGCAGCGGTGTTTCGCCTTAGTGCACTTCATCGACGGCATCCGGGGGTGCGGCCGTCTACTAAAGTTTGCGAAGAGCATTCGATCAGGATGTCGGAAATCTTGTTGAATTGCCCGATTTGATATTGAAAAGAGTTTTCGATAATGAGACTAAAATGCGGGGTTTATAATTGTTAGGCATGCGATGTCTAAGGAATTCATTTGGTTAGGCATGAGATGTCTAAGGAGGTTGCGTATTCCAACTGTTGTAGTTTTACACTTTCTTTTCTGTGACCGTAAGCGTAGTATGTGGTGTATCGCCGGCTTCGTTGCTATACATCAACGACAATGGGGATACACATACTTGCTTACGTTGATGATATGAGATATTATGTGTTACTGTGATATGTTATATTGGATCGTCGTGTTCTGAATAGCTGGGGGTTTTATGTGAGATGAGAGTTTTTCTTTTTCATTCATGTAAAATTCATTTGTATGTAATATTCTTTTATTAGGGCACTTTCGGGCTGAGAATGATGTCACCAATGTATATTATTTACTTTTCCGCATTAGGTAGACCCAAGGAGGGAGCATAAGTAACCGGGTTCTAGGGTCCAGTGGGAGACCATCTCGAGGAGTCGAGACCGGGTCTCCTAACCCTAGAATTGGCAGTGTTGCTTGCCGCTCTCGTAGGGGTCTGGGGATGTGGGTTTGGCTATTCATCGCGACCGTGGAATCCGTGTTTTATACAGGCTCGTATTAAAACACGGACGTCCTAGTATATCCAATATTTCATATATGTTCTTCTGCTGCAATGTTCTGTGATGAGATCAAATTGCTGCCTGAGACGAATGTTTATATTATATATATGAGATATATGTTATATTGCAGATTTCGTTTCAAATGTGATGCTTGTGAAGCATAATAAAATGGGACTTCATTAATGAGATTAATGAAATAAAAGAAACCTAAAGATGTTGTAGAAACTTGTTTAAAAACTGGTAGCTCTAGTTCTTGCTTTGCATAGCGGTGTTCCTTGTAGAGCATCCAACACCTTATTCGATAAGGAAAGAGCCGAGATCCCTTCACCGGGAGTGACCTCTTTAGTGAAACTAGTAGATGCTACAAACTCGGTTTGTCTTTTGATTGCTTCTATAGTTTTTGCTTTGCATAGTGGTATTTGTGAAATATCCTGCACCTTATTCGATAAGGAAAGAGCCGACGATCCCTTTACCGGGAGTGACCTCTTTAGAAAAACTAGAAAAGGCCTCAAAAACATTCCATTCAAAATCACTCGATTCTACAACGATATCAAGTTCATTACGCAAAGGGTTTTCTTAAAAACCTGTCGTAGCCCTCCGTCATTTCAGATAAGTACTGGTTAGTATTCGTGCTGCGTTTGTTGACCTTAGCCAAGGCGTAGTGTGCAGTAACTGATTAGTGCTTATCTGTATAATCAAATGATGCGATTGAGTTAGGGTAGTCATGCGACTTTGTTGACCTTAGCCATGGGTCGTGCGGGTGGGTTTAATTCAATCGGGAAATGACGGGTTGAACTTGGGTAGCACTTATGATTTGTTGACCTTAGCCAAGGTCATAAGTTGCTAGGGGCAAAATATTATCGGGAATTTCAAGTGTTGAAATTTGCAATGAGATTACATACCTTCTATAAGATAGTTGGATCCTGATACCCGCTGCGAGTAAGATTTACTCCTGGGAGAGTTTTACACATTACAATTAGTCGATCAAGTAGGTGTCTAGAAAGGTGTTAATGAGGTTACGCCCTTGGGAAAATGAGGTTTATTTTAATTAGGTCCGTGCGAAAGCACAGGGAACTTCCCTCAAAGTACCGGCACTGGCCTGGCTGAAAGATTGGCGAACTTGTAGAGTGTAATTAATCCCGTCTAGTCTTTCCTTTTAGGGTTTGAAGGAAGATTTGACTAAAATAGTGGGAGACATCCTGATTAGATATATTGATAACCAATCTAATCTTCCAAGAGCATACGCTGAGTGTTTTCTTCTCTCTCTCTCCTGGTTACGACTATGTCACGTCTTAATCAAAATAATAATACGGATGTATTGACCGAACTCGCTTGTTATACTGTGCTAGGGAACGTTGGTCCTGCTCCAACTTATAATTGTTATAAGACAGAAGGAAATAAGGGATTACCAGAATTCTCGTGCCGCCCAAACGAAGAAAGTGCATGTTGATGCATCTTCTTCGGGTGTGTTCATTACACGGAACTGTTTCTCAATATTCTTTACGTCCTGGGTATTTGATACCGGATCAGGATCCCACATATGTAATTTGTTACATGGGCTACAGATAGGTAGAGAACTGAGAATGAGTGATAAGTTTAATGAGATAGAAACGGTGCAAGTGTTGCAGCCAAGTCTGTTGGTAGTTATCACCCTGTTTTACCAAAATACATTGATTCTGAACGAATGTTATTAGATACCGAACCTGATATACAACATCATATCAGTCTCTTTATTAGTAAAGAAGGATATATTTTTGTATTGTTGGATAATGTTTTGAACATTTCCTATATCAAGAGTTGATCGGTTCAGGCACGTTATCTAAAAGCATAGACGTTCTAAATCAAACCACAGTTCTTAACATACAGAACACACACAAGAGGAAGAGTTCAGAAATGAACGAATCCTTCTTAAGGCATTGTAGACTAGGTCATATCAATGCGACCCGACTAGCTGAAGTTACATATAGATGCATATTTAAAATAGTTTGAATTTACATCTTGTGAAACTTGCTGGTTATGTCATAGAGATAAGATGACCACAGCTCCGTTTATTGGAAACAGAGAAAGAGTTAGTGAACTTTTGGGATTGATACATGCTGATGTATGAAGGTCCCCTGTCTATACATGCCAGGACCGGTTCTTGGTACTTCATTACATTCACTGATGATCTTTCAAGATTCAGACATATGTTCCTGTTGAAACACAAGTCTGAAACTTTTGAGATAATCACAGAATATAAGTTAGAAGTAGAGAACCAAAAACGGGTATATGTATTATGTCCTTTGATGAGATCAAGGAGGAGAATACTTGAGCACGGAATTCCTGGACTATTCTAAAGGAGAATGAGATTCTCTCTCAGCATTACTCTTCCATATACACCACAGTACGTCGGTGTATCGGGACAGAGCATTCGCACCCTATGTGATATGGTGTGCTCTATGATAAGTACTACTGAGTTGCCTATTTTCTTTTGGGGTTATGCACTTGAGAAGTTGCATACCTATTGAATAGGGTTCCAATCAAATCAGTTTCCTACCACTTAATATGTGATATGAAATGTAAAGAGCCCATATCTTAAGTAAGTTAAGATTTGGGGTTGTCCGGCCTATGTCTAAAAGCAAAATCCGGACAAGCTCGAGGCAAAGTCAGTTCTGTGGAAGTTTGTTGGATATCCCAAGCATTCGCAAGGGAATATCTTCTACAAAACCGAGGAACAAAAGATGTTTTGTTTCTCAGCATGCCACCTTTGTGAAAGGGAATTTCTTGTGAAGAAATTATTGGTCATGAGGTAGAACTGGAAAAAGTTCCAACTATACAAACTGCAGCTGATGATTTGGTAGAACCAAAGGATTCAATAGTTTTCAACGAACCTCAGCCTCTCCGCCGATCTAGTAGGGTTCCTCACCCACCTGAAAGATACTTCGGTTTTCTCTATGACAGTGGGAGCGAGGATTGCATCATAAGATGATGACCCAACTATTTTCGAGCAGGCCATCAGGAGTGGGACTCTGTAAGGATGGCTGGATGCTTAGCGATCTGAGATGGAATCCTTATACACCAACAAAGTATGGACTTTGGTTGCTTTATCTGAAGGGTTAAATCCCCATCAGGAGAAAGTATATCTTGAGAAGATTACTTGGTGTACATGGAAAAGTTGAGACTTTCAAAGCTATGCTTAAAGTCCATCCAGATCCTACTTGCCACGGCTACATAGCATGACTACGATATCTTGCGGTTGGGTGTCACGACTCCTTTTCTAAATGATGATTTGGAAGAGAGCGTCTATAAGTACACAGCCAGAGGGCTTCGTACACAGTGAGAGAAGCGGAAACGTGAGCAAGATGCTTTATAAGATAAAGCAGGCATTGCGGAGTTGGAACATCTGTTTTGATGTGGTAGTCAAAGAGTTTGACTTCATCAAAATGGTAGATGAACCTTGTATATACAAAAGGGTAGTAGAGAGTATGGTGGTGATCCTCGTAAAGTACGTGGATGACATACTCTTGATAGGGAAGGAGTTTCCTATGCTACGTTCGGTCAATCTCCATTTATCACAAGGATTCTCCATATAGGATCAAAACGATACCTCCTGAATCCTGGGTTTTGGATCTATGAGATAGATCTAATTGGATGTTAGGATACTCACTAGTTGTAGTGAGATGGTATCAATCGATCCTGGGGAGAATCACTGGAAAGGTTCTAGGGTGATAAGGACGACTGAATGCCAGTCGCCGGCATTGTCTTTATCCTCAGTGGAGGGACGGTATATTGGAAGAGTTCCAAGCTAGATACCGTGACGTACTAGACGATTAAAGGCAAGATACGTCGTTACCAAGGATGCTACCAAAGAGGCAGTCTGGATATATATAAGTTCATGAGATGAACTTCGTTCCTGCCATTGTGTGACAATGGAGTTATGGCTTCGGCCTAGGAATGCCCGTCCCATCAGAAATCCAGATATAATTCTTAGGCGGTATCACCTGATCATGGAGATGGTTGATCTCCAGGGAGATCGTGGTTAGGAGAGTTGACACAGAGGACAACAGCGTGAATCCACCCTCAAAGGCCTATTTCCCAGTAGAGAATTTTATGGGATGGTTGAGTATGTGATACTTCAACCACAGCTGATTGTTGGGTATGCGATACCACAACAGATGGCCCTAGTGCAAGTGGGAGATTGTTAGTTATATGTATGCCTTAGTGGCCTTTACTGTACATACGATGTATATTGTAGTGGATGCTTGGACATATATAGGGAGTGCTTTCTTGCTCGACATGATAATATGCTATCTGGTTGTACTTTATCTTAACATGTACTCTGATTGTCTCTATGTTACATGTTGATAAAGCCCTTAGGATATGTACTCGACTACTGGGACTATGATGAGATCATACTAGTGGGGCCACGGTAGTCGGCAAGTACATCCTATAACTGTTCCTAGTCGAAGGTGTATCGAGACAGGGCATCGATACACCAGAGTAGACTAGCGTATACGCATCTTGACCCATATGATGGGCGATGGATGTGTAAGTCCATGTCACGCACCCCACTAACTTGCGGGGAGGCGGAATATATGAAAAACGATTATCAAAGCTTCGTAACACGGACTTGAGCGCATGAATCGTAATCTAAACCATTGCTAACGTTATACTAGAGGTTTAACTACTCGGTACCGGAGTTATACCTCACGTTACATGTCCTTCGGGTATTCATCGCTGTCCTCCACTCCTCGTAGGCTCCTTGGAACATCGGCAACTTCACGGCCTCCTCGAATCAAAGACGATCCACCCGAAAGCTCCTACGCCAAGCTAAATCTCAAACTTGAGATAACTAGGTTGCTTAAGGTGCTAATCTAAGCTACCTAGGGAATATAGAGTGAGGATATGGATGTTTTAGTCAAGCTAACCCTTGATCTCAACACATGAGAGGTTAGGGTTAGGGTTTCAAGAGAGAGTGAGCTTGAGGAGAGAGAAGGAGAAGATGAGAAATGAATATCATATCATAAAATCCTTCTCACTTGAATATATGATACATAATGAATTATCAAATAATATCAATTAATTGATTATTCATCATGTTTCATTTAATCAAGGAGAGTGATTCATCATGTGAGTCATTAGATCATTAATGAAGCATTAATGATATGATGAATCATCTAAATGAGTCACACAAAGTAATCATGAAAAAGCCACCTCAACCCCTCATGTCACCACTCTTCTAGAACCTTCTCGACAAATTACGAGAACGCCCCTCCAATCCGTGAAAACACGGAAAAACTTTAGACTGTATAAATCCAATAACCTTATACTAGAATCTGGCTTAAACCAAAGCCGGCTAGTATAAACTGTCCGAAAAGTCGTACGTGCGAAAACACACGTACGCATCCGAACGCTTGTCGTAAAACCATACGACCTCTATATCGTTTCGCCTGGAGCAGGGAAACTCTCTGTGTGGGACTCTAAAGACTCGACACTACGCTGGCAGTGGGTTTAACCACAGACCGCAAGCGGTACTAGCTGTACGTAACGGTCCCCAGGTAGATGTCGATAAGAAGGCCGATGAGGTAAATCATCCGAACTCCCACTGAGCCTGATGTGACAATCTCCGTACAGTCCGGTCTGTTCGCCTAAGACTATCGCATATCAAGCCTAGGGGGCGGCAAGCGTCAGTCCCCTAATAGCTGTATAAGTCGTGTCGGAGCGAAGCCCATTACGCCCTGAGAAGCTACTGGAACCTACCAGTATATCTCGCTTGCCCTGGCCAGGGACTTTGCGTAATGGCTCTCTGACACAGCGCGATATCAACTCCCAATACCGGGAGAGACAAATCCTATCTAACTGTCACTGCCTCCAAGTGCTCGGGACTGCACCCAACTGCTACCTGTTTGCACGACTCCTTTGATCCGTGGTAGGGTAGCAATCTAAGAACAGTGGGACACACTCGAGGCGAAGCAGCAGTGTCAAGTCTGCGGACTATGCTGTACTCATGTCACCTGGGAACTGATAACTGACGATGGGTATAATACCAACCAATCAGTTCCACGGCGAGTCCTGTCCGGTGTACCCGTAACCTAACGAGCACCTGTATACTATCTTTAGTACGACGTACTGATGGCTGTGGGACAGACCATCTCCCCAACTGGGATGAGAAGCGTACACACTTAGTCTACTCCGGAATATCGATGCCCTATCTCGATAATCCAACGACCTGGGACCTATATAGGATGTTGCTTACAGACTACCCAGCCCCCACTAGTGTGATTGCCATCACGACGCTGGTAATCAAGCAAAGATCCTATGGGCTCTACTAATATGTATAAGTGATACGTTACAAGAAACATATGCACATATTAAAGTAGACTCAAACCAAGTAGTATACTACCATTTTTAGCAAGACTGTATATATATAACTGTGAATATCCCAAGCTTCTATTAAGTAATATACAATCTAGTATGATACAATAATGGCCCCTAGGGCATATACACTAACAATCTCCCACATGCACTAGGGCCATGAGCTGGCATATCGTAGACCTATCATCTCGAATAGCCTCTCGAACTGCGTCTGAGGAATGGCCTTTGTGAATGGATCAGCAATGTTATCCTCCGTCTTTACTCTCTTCACCTCGATCTCCCGGCGATCTATGATCTCCCTGATCAGGTGATACCGCCTTAAGATGTGTCTGGACTTCTGATGGGACCTGGGTTCCTTCGCTAAAGCTATAGCGCCGTTGTTGTCACAATACAGAGGTATTGGATCAACACTGGTAGGAACCACCTGATGTTCTGTGAGGAACTTCTTCATCCAGACTGCTTCTTTTGCGGCATCGTAAGCAGCTATGTACTCTGCTTCCATCGTTGAGTCTGCAACGGTCTCCTGTTTGGAACTCTTCCAACAGACTGCCCCTCCATTGAGGGTGAAGACAAAACCTGACATGGATTTGGAGTCATCTTTGTCACTCTGGAAGCCGGAGTCGGCAAAGGCCTCCATCTGAAGGTCTTTTCCGCCATATAGCAAGAACATCTCCTTAGTCCTCCTCAGGTACTTGAGAATGTTCTTTACTGCTATCCAGTGCTTCTCCCCTGGGTTTGCTTGATACCTGCTTACTACGCTCAATGCGTATGCTACATCTGGTCTGGTACATAACATCGCATACATTATAGAGCCTACCGCAGAAGCGTAGGGTATAATTGACATGCGATCCCTTTCCAAATCAGTCTTGGGAGACATCTCTTTGGAGAGGGTGATTCCGTGACAAGCCGGTAGGTTACCGCACTTAGAATCTTCCATACTGAATCTCTTCACTATGGTGTCTATGTACCTGGACTGTGAAAGTCCCAATATCCTTTTTGATCTATCACGATAGATCCGGATCCCCAGAATGTAGGTGGCATCACCCAGGTCTTTCATGGAGAATTTATGTGACAAGAATCTTTTGACTGACTGTAATATAGGAATATCATTTCCTATTAGGAGAATGTCATCCACGTACAAGACGAGGAATACTACAGCTCTCCCTACAATCTTACTGTATATGCATGGTTCATCTGGATTTTTGATAAAGTCAAATTCTTTGACAGCATCATCAAAACAGATGTTCCAACTCCGCGATGCCTGCTTTAGTCCATAAATGGACTTAAGCAGCTTGCATACTTTACCGCTGCTCCCACTCTGAATGAATCCTTCTGGCTGATCCATATAGACGCTTTCTTCCAAATTACCATTTAGAAAGGCCGTCTTTACGTCCATCTGCCAGATTTCATAATCGTGGAAGGCAGCAATAGCAAGAAGGACCCGAATAGATTTAAGCATAGCCACTGGAGAAAAGGTTTCGTCATAGTCCAAACCAGGTCTTTGACGGAAACCCTTTGCAACAAGTCTAGCCTTATAGGTTTCAACCTGTCTATCTACACCAATCTTCTTTTTGAAGATCCATTTGCATCCTACGGGTTTTACCCCATCTGGAGCAATGTCCAAAGTCCATACTTTGTTGGTGTACATAGACTCCATTTCGGTCCGCATTGCATCTAGCCATTTTACCGAGTCACCGCTCTGAATGGCTTGCTGGAAGCTAGTAGGCTCATCATATTCAATAGTGCAATCCTCTCTATCCCCGTCTATGAGAAAACCGTAGTATCTCTCGGGCGGATGAGATTGCCTACTACTCCTGCGGAGTGGCATCGGGATGTCCTGTTCTTCTTGAACTTCTGGTTTTACCAAACTTTCAGTTGTAGTTTGTGTTTCTGGAATTTCTTCCAGTTCTATTTCGCTCCCACTAGTTTCCTTTTCTAAAAATCGATATTCTAGAAAATGGGCATTACGAGAAACAAAAATCTTTTGTTCTTCTGCGTAATAGAAAAAATACCCCCTGGAGTTCTTTGGGTATCCCACAAACTTACACAGTACTGAGCATGCCTCGAGCTTGTCCGGATGCTGCTTTTTTACAAAAGCTGGACAACCCCATGTCTTTAGGTACTGAAGACAGGGTTTCTTCCCACTCCACATCTGATATGGTGTGGTAGGCACAGTTTTGGTTGGAACCTTGTTCAAAAGATATGCAGCTGATTCTAGTGCATAACCCCAGAAAAATCGCGGTAACTCAGCTTTACTCATCATGGAACGAACCATATCCAATAGGGTTCGATTCCTCCTTTCTGATACACCATTGTGTTGTGGTGTGTATGGAGGAGTAAGTTGAGAGAGAATTCCATTCTCTTTTAAGTAACCCAGGAACTCGGCGCTTAAGTATTCACCACCTCGATCAGACCTCAGTGTCTTGATACTTTTGCCGGTTTGTTTTTCAACTTCATTCTTGTATTCCTGGAATTTCTCAAAGGCCTCGGATTTATGCTTCATTAAGAAGATATGTCCATACCTAGAGAAATCATCCGTAAAAGTAATGAAGTAGGAATAACCACCTCTCGCATGTGTAGACATTGGACCACACACATCACTGTGTATGAGTCCTAAGAGCTCGCTTGCTCTTTCTCCGTGTCCAGTGAACGGAGTCTTTGTCATCTTTCCCATGAGACAAGATTCACAAGTGGCATAAGACTGATACTCGAACGGATCCAAGTATCCCTCTCTATGTAACTTTTTTAATCTTCTCTCATTGATGTGACCTAGTCTACAATGCCATAAGAAAGCCTGATTTGTTTCCGGAGACTTTCTTTGAAGTGTGTTCTGGACACTGAAGATCTGAGCTTGATTTAATACGTATATTCCGTTCTCTAATGTACCTGACCCAATCAAATCTTGATTTAGGTGGATGTGAACCACATCTCTTGTAAAAGTAAAATCATATCCTTCCTTAGAAAGTAAGGGTACGGATATGATATTACAAGTCGTACCTGGTACATAAAAACAGTTACGCAGAATCAATATCTGCCCAGTTGTCATTCCAAGATGATATTCCCCTACGGATTCAGCGTTCATGCTCATTCCGTTAGCAACTGTGAGGGTCATATCTCCTATCCCGATAACCCTACGATTTCTCAGAGCCTGTAATGAATTACAAATGTGAGTTCCTGATCCGGTATCCAATACCCAGGAAGTAGGGTTAACTGACATACAGTTCTCTATCATAAACACACCCGAAGTCGAAGCCACGACATGCTTCGTATCCTGGCTTCTAAAGCCCTGCAATCATTCTGCCAATGCCCAATCCCATAACAATAGGAATGTCCCTCAATAGGGTGGTCCAGCTTGTTATAGGCAATGGACATCTGGACAGACTTTTGCCAGTCATATAAGTCAGATTCAGTCAAATTTTTATCTAGATGTAACCTATGTGTGGTCACAGGGTTGCTGTAATTTAAGAGAGAGAAGAAGATACTATTAGCATGATGCTCTTGCAAGTTTAGAGTGGTTTAATTTATCTAAACAGGATGGCTCCCACTGTTTCTCGAATCCTTCCTCAAACCATAAAAGAAGAATTAGCCAGGACAATTCTCACCGTACAATACTTGCTTAACCGTTCAGCCAGGCCAATGTCGATACTTCGAGGGAGGTTTTCCAACGCTTTCGCGAAGTTCCTTAATTAAATAACCTCTTTTCTCTGGGGGCGTAACCCCGCTGACACCTTTCTTGGCACCTACTTGGTTTATAGCATTGATCGTTAAGTGACGAATCTCCTGATAAGTAGCATGTACTCACAGTAGGATCGGGATCCAAAATATCATCGTAAGATAATGTTGAAGGAATCCTACCAACATTCATCAAACTCCAAAATGGTATGCATCTCTCTGCAAATTTCAGTTTCTTTTGAAATTCCCAATGTGGATTTCTGCCCCATGCTCTTATGACCTTGACGAAGGCCAACATATCATAAGTCACATGTCAAGTTCTACTCGTCATTATCCAGGTTAATTTGAACCCATCCGTACATACCCTTGACGAAGGCCAAAATAGTAGTACGACTGTCCCAAACCAACGCATATATCTATGCTACAGATAAATATCCAGCAGCTACCAATCACTATGCCTTGGCGAAGGTCAAAATACATAGCTTGAATACTACTGAATATTTAACTGAAATGACGGAGGGCTACGACTGGTTTTGGAAAAACCGTGAACGTAGTGAACTTGATATAATCGAAGGAACCTGATACTTTTTAAAAGGAGTGGCTAAAGCTCCGCAATTAAAAATTCTGCTCTTTTAAAATAACCGAGTGGTTTCTTTTAAATTTGTTCCAACGATTAAACTTTGGTTTATTTTCTTTGCATTATAATAATGCGTCCCATCATTTAATCTTATCATTGTAGAAAACAACGAAAATACCACGTCCTCTTATGCCATCCGCATTCGCCACGGGGTCCCGTCATCACCCGTTAGGTTACTTAACTAACGACAGAGCGGGGGCTGGGCTAGCGCGGGTGTAAAATTTAAGTGACATCTAATAGCTATTTATATATAGATATTGTACATTCGTCAGACGCAATAATAAGCATTCCAGATCACAGATAAACTTTATTGGATATGCAAGTAATCCGCGTTTCTTTTGAGCCTGCAAGGAAAGACGGATTACACAGTTGTGATGAATAGCCATTACCCCACCCCAGACCCCTACGGGTACGGCAAACTACCCGCAAAGTACCAGAAGTGAAGCGGTCTGCCTCAACACTTCAAAATACCCGGTAGTTTGTGCACCCCACCTTGGGTCTATCCTAGGAGCAAAAACAGTAAAAAGAAATAATACAACGGTGGCTACAACCGCAACCTGGTTGTGCCCCGCAAAATAATATTACAACTTATTACAATTACATCGAATGAATTAATACAATAACCCATCACAAAACCCGGCTCTTCACCACAACAGTCCAATACAGTTTATATGCACAAACAGATAAAATCCATTACAGAAATGTGCAACCCCCTGCTAACCGACATACTAGCAGTTAGGGGAGGTTTACGAACACATTAAACATTACAGATAAAGATCCAATTAGCAAATAGTTTAGAACATCGATCGATTACCTATATCCGTGTCTACCCCAAAAGCAAATCATCATAGAGGTAACCTGGGCAGAAACAGTATATACAGGAAAACAAAAAACCCAAAAACATGAATTACTGTGAAACTCCGAGTCAACTCGGCGTTGACTCGGCGGCGGTTCCGCGGCAAAAGCTCTCTGTTGCCGCGGAAACGCGGCCGTTTTGTCGAGTTGCCTCCTCGAATTTTCCCAGATTTCTTATAATTCCCTGCTGTGAATTTTAAGGTATGTCAAAAAAAATTTACGACACTTTTAAAATTTACAGAAACTGTTATGGAATAGGGTTTTGTTTTTCCGTGTTTTTCGTCGATCGAACTTCTAATCAATTGCTAACAAGCTAGTAATGGTTTAGTTGGCTCTGATACCACTGTAAGTCCATGTCACGCACCCCACTAACTTGCGGGGATGCGGAATATATGAAAAACGATTATCAAAGCTTCGTAACACGGACTTGAGCGCATGAATCGTAATCTAAACCATTGCTAACGTTATACTAGAGGTTTAACTACTCGGTACCGGAGTTATACCTCACGTTACATGTCCTTCGGGTCTTCATCGCTGTCCTCCACTCCTCGTAGGCTCCTTGGAACATCGGCAACTTCACGGCCTCCTCGAATCAATGACGATCCACCCGAAAGCTCCTACGCCAAGCTAAATGTCAAACTTGAGATAACTAGGTTGCTTAAGGTGCTAATCTAAGCTACCTAGGGAATATAGAGTGAGGTTATGGATGTTTTAGTCTAGCTAACCCTTGATCTCAACACATGAGAGGTTAGGGTTAGGGTTTCAAGAGAGAGTGAGCTTGAGGAGAGAGAAGGAGAAGATGAGAAATGAATATCATATCATAAAATCCTTCTCACTTGAATATATGATACATAATGAATTATCAAATAATATCAATTAATTGATTATTCATTATGTTTCATTTAATCAAGGAGAGTGATTCATCATGTGAGTCATTAGATCATTAATGAAGCATTAATGATATGATGAATCATCTAAATGAGTCACACAAAGTAATCATGAAAAAGCCACCTCAACCCCTCATGTCACCACTCTTCTAGAACCTTCTCGACAAATTACGAGAACGCCCCTCCAATCCGTGAAAACACGGAAAAACTTTAGACTGTATAAATCCAATAACCTTATACTAGAATCTGGCTTAAACCAAAGCCGGCTAGTATAAACTGTCCGAAAAGTCGTACGTGCGAAAACACACGTACGCATCCGAACGCTTGTCGTAAAACCATACGACCTCTATATCGTTTCTCCTGGAGCAGGGAAACTCTCTGTGTGGGACTCTAAAGACTCGACACTACGCTGGCAGTGGGTTTAACCACAGACCGCAAGCGGTACTAGCTATACGTAACGGTCCCCAGGTAGATGTCGATAAGAAGGCCGGTGAGGTAAATCATCCGAACTCCCACTGAGCCTGATGTGACAATCGCCGTACAGTCCGGTCTGTTCGCCTAAGACTATCGCATATCAAGCCTAGGGGGCGGCAAGCGTCGGTCCCCTAATAGCTGTATAAGTCGTGTCGGAGCGAAGCCCATTACGCCCTGAGAAGCTACTGGAACCTACCAGTATATCTCGCTTGCCCTGGCCAGGGACTTTGCGTAATGTCTTTCTGACACAACGCGATATCAACTCCCAATACCGGGAGAGACATATCCTATCTAACTGTCACTGCCTCCAAGTGCTCGGGACTGCACCCAACTGCTACCTGTTTGCACGACTCCTTTGAGCCGTAGTAGGGTAGCAATCTAAGAACAGTGGGACACACTCGAGGCGAAGCAGCAGTGTCAAGTCTGCGGACTATGCTGTACTCATGTCACCTGGGAACTGATAACTGACGATGGGTATAATACCAACCAATCAGTTCCACGGCGAGTCCTGTCCGGTGTACCCGTAACCTAACGAGCACCTGTATACTATCTTTAGTACGACGTACTGATGGCTATGGGACAGACCATCTCCCCAACTGGGATGAGAAGCGTACACACTTAGTCTACTCCGGAATATCGATGCCCTATCTCGATAATCCAACGACCAGGGACCTGTATAGGATGTTGCTTACAGACTACCCAGCCCCCACTAGTGTGATTGCCATCACGACGCTGGTAATCAAGCAAAGATCCTATGGGCTCTACTAATATGTATAAGTGATACGTTACAAGAAACATATGCACATATTAAAGTAGACTCAAACCAAGTAGTATACTACCATTTTTAGTAAGACTGTATATATATATAACTGTGAATATCCCAAGCTTCCATTAAGTAATATACAATCTAGTATGATACAATAATGGCCCCTAGGGCATATACAATAACGTGATGATCCCATATCCATCGGTGTTTGACATCAAAGATGGTGTACGGGTGCTCAGTGGAGACTGGGTACACAGGACGGACTCGCTGAGAACTCCCAGATGGTATTATACCTCACGTCAGATGGTAGTTCTCCGGTGACACTGGTACAGGTTAGTCTGTAGACCCGAGATCGTCATAGAGTCTTGTGTGATTCCCACTGTTCTTGATTTCCATCATACCACATTCAATAGGGCGTGCAAAAAGGTGGCTTTTGGGTACAGTCCCGAATCACATGGAGGCAATGAGCGATCGGAGGGGATTCGTCTCTTCCGGTATAGGGAGTTGATGTTGCGCAGTGTTCGATTGGCTATAACTAGAAATCCCTTGCCAGGGTTGCTGAGATTTACTGGTAAGTGTTATCAGTAGTTTCTCGAACTGTTATAGACCTTATATCGACATGACTTATCAAGCTACCGGGGTCTGACGTTTACCATCCCTAGGCGAGATATGCGACATATCAGACGAAGAGACTGGACTGTACGGGAGTGTTACTGATTGGATTCGCAGGAGAATGTACATGCTTGCTTGTTGATCTTCTGATAGCTCAATACCTGGGTGGCTGTTACGTTTAGCTGACCGCTTGCAGCTTGTGGGTGTTTGATATGATCATCACCTACTGCCGGCGTATTGACGATTCTTTAGAGTCCTACACAGAAGTTTCTTGGCTCAGGCAAAACGGAGTAGGAGCACATGTATGATATATGCGGGTGTCACGACCCGCAGGGTACGGAACGTGACTGGCACTTAAGTTTACGAAACGTCTAAAGGCGTCCGTAAAATAAGTAAGCCAAAGCCCAGAAAACAAAACCAATGAAGCAAAAGAGTGAAGAAAACCCAATCAATTGAAAGCGAGTTATCAAATAAGTCATGTAAAACACTTTTTTAAAAACAATACCAATTTTTCCCGAAAATTTCGGCAGAGTCTCCTTTGTAAATACTGGCCCCCAAAATGGGTACAACAAAAATATATGTAAAACCAACAAATAAGGCATCCCCAAGCGGGAGCTAGCTCTTCGCCATAAGGCGGTCACAAATCCCACGCAATGTAAATGACAACAAGCATAATAAAGCATAAGGAAGTATGAGAAAAGTAGCATGTCGGCTCAAGTGAGCTCGACCCCAAAATACAGCATAAAATCCACAAACCTCACAGTCTCATCTCTAGGTCAATATACAATAATCTGGTAGAAACAGTAGATGGAGTACACTAGATACAAAGAATATACAAGGTGGTACAAAAATGATAACATAACCCACCTATGAGCAACTCTCGAGCTCAGGCAAAAGAGGCAAAAGCACAAGTGCGCCCGCCGCTACTGAACTGACGGAGCGGACCTGCAAAAGACTGTGGCACAACGGGGGTGAGTTGCCAACTCGTGAGTAATAAATAACATCTACAAAGGCTATCGTATGCATGCACACAAGCATCCTAGCATCTATAATACAGGTATGACTGGATGCACTAGCAGGTGTGTATATAACATCAGTGTGCTAATATGTATGCAACATGAATATCTGAGGTCTCAATAGGTATATAGAAGAAATATTTTATCTCTTTTTGTTTTTGAAACTCTTTTAGAATGCCAGCATAATGTCAATGAATCGACGAAAATCGGTGTCCAGCAACGACACCCAAAAGCTGTCTCAAATCTCATAAATCCATGTCATAGTGTCTCTGGCCTCAGCTATCCGGCTGACCCATCTCAGTATCAATATATCATCCTCTCGCGGCCCCGGTCGGTATCCTCTGGATATCCGCCGTGCCCAATGAAGTCACCGGTAGGTAATCCGTCCCCTGCCAGGCTCATCGTCATCACCACGAGCTTCTTGCCCCGGGGTACCCTACCGGGCCCACCATGTACCCGAAACGGTTCATCCAACTCCTCGAAACGGGTCTCCAAAAACCACAGCAAACTCATGGTGGACGACACTTACATCACTAGAAAACCGCAATTTACATATTTTAAAAAATATAATAAGTTTAGAAATTTTGCGGTTTTCTCCCGAAATCCAGCAATATCATAAAATCCCAAGAAATCCTCATAAGTGCATATATCAATGATAATGAATGCGTATGATATCAATAATCAAGATGCGATGTGTGATTAATGTATTAAGCATGAACACTTAATATGATGAAGTACATGCACATGACTAGCAATACTACAGTTTCATTTTTAAGGAATTAAAGGCAATAGTACCAGTTTAAGTATCAATTAGTAAAAGGTTTCAATTTAAAAGTTATCTAGTGTGGTGGCATGGCAATTACCAGGGTGTGTGTGTAAACATGAATAGTGCTCGTGCTGCATATAAAGACCTGGTAATGGTGCATGTGTCCTACAATTGAGTTTGCGTATATGGGTATAACCTATTGATCTAATTGCAGCAATTATCATGCCAGTATTATTATTCTAATGTCACAAGTGATTATCCAATTTACTATTTCCAGTTTACTAAATCTATCGGGCGACTTGCGCCATCCAAACGATCGTCCCCCGTAGATGTTAAATCTACTCACCGGAATCCCTGGCTTGCTGTGTCCAATCACCGCCTTTCCCTTTCGCGCCGCGTCTGACGTTTCCGCGACCGAACCTGGAATTTACATCAGTACCAAATATAAGGTTACATATCAAGAACGACGCAAAACCCCAACGAAACTACTAAGGTTCGCTAGCTAGGTACAACGTGCACAAAGTGCGCGGACACACGCGAAAATCGCAAAAACTGCCGAAAAACGCCGATTTGGGTCGCCCGGCAAAACTAAAACCCGACTACCCAAAAAACCGCACTCACGCATCCTAAAAGTCGTAGGACTAGCCATTACAAACATCAAGATATCAAAAATAAATCATCACATAACTTTTATAAAAATCTAGTAAGCATGAAATTGCAATTTGATGCAAACATCGACAATATAGCGACAAAGTCAACACCACCCAACACCAACATCCAAACTAACCAAATAGCTAGCCAATACACAAATTTTAAACCATTAACTAAGCTTAAAAACCTAATTTTCATAAACAAAACCTTCTCTTGATTTTTGTAATTAGCAAACATAAACCAAACTATATATGACAAACCTTAATTTAACACTAGATTTTAGCCTAATAAGCAAATTAACCACTTAGATTAAGGTTAGCAAAACACTAGCTAGCAAAATAAATTTAATTAACTAATACATGGTTTCTAAAACCCTAGCTTAATATCAACCATTAACTAAAAGAAACTATATTAGGATTAACACTAAAATTAACACTAAACCAAGCATTTAAAGGAATTTGCAACAAAGAAAGTAACTTTGATGGAATTATACCTCTTGATCTATGGATCAAGCAAGAAAATTTGCTCCAAAAATGCCTCCTTTCCACATGTTTTCAACTATATTAGGCTTGAGAAGAGGTAGCACAAGGATTTGTTTTGGTTTTGTAAACAAATTTGTGGATTTATATGGATTTTTGTAGCAATTTTGATGAAATTTTGGAGGAAATGAAAAGAGGAAGGTGAAGGGGGAGGGCTGCTGGAAATTTTCGGCCAGAAGAGGGATGGTGGAGGGTGTGGGCAAGTGGGGAAGGTCATGGTTCAAGTCTCCAAGTCAATGTATCATACTTTATTCATTTAAATTAAAATAAACCTAAAAAACAACCCCAATTTCACACAAGAAGGCAACCAAAGAAAGGAGCCCAGAATTTTCTGGTCTTGGTCAGGGTTGGGCTGTTCTAGGGCTAAGGGAAAAGATAGAGGGGTTTTACAAAAGAAATTTTATGCAAAAAGGCCCCCTACAACTCAAAAATTGCAAGTTTTAGCCCAAAATTCAATAAATTCGTTTCAATTCATAAAAATTGGTTAAAAATCAAAATAAATTACTAAAAATTTATGTTATCACTAGATTATAATTATCATGATTTTAGAGATTAAAATTAGCCCGGAAAAATTTGTATTTATCGCTTATTTAATGTATTTTCTTACCGGCTTAAAATAATATTAATAAATTGAAAAATAGGGAAAAAATTTTAAATGACCAAAATTTCATATTAAACTCATTAGCTACTGAAAACAAGTAATTACCTATCCACTTTAAGTATAATTAGCCCTAAACTGCAAAATATCGAGAAAGACGGTTTTCGGAAAAATACCGAATTTTCACCGAATTTTAGGAAAACACCAAAACGACATTTCAAGACGCTACAATCTTCCCCCATTAAAGAAATTCGGTCCCCGAATTTTAAAAAAAATAAAAAAATAGCTTCGCGTACCTTCAAAGAGATGGGGATACTTCTTCCTCATCTCGCCCTCGGTCTCCCAGGTAACCTCCTCGCTGCTCGGGCTACGCCAAAGGACCTTGACGGTTGGTATAATCTTCGACCTCAACTTCTTCACCTGCCGATCCAGGATGGCCACCGGCTGCTCTGCAAAAGAAAGGTCGCGCTCTAGCTGGACTGTCGGGTGCTGAATCGCATGCGAAGGGTCGTGAAGGTACTTGCGGAGCATCGAAACATGGAAGACGGGGTGAACATCGGGAAAGCTGGGAGGAAGAGCCAAACGATATGCAACAGCGCCAACACGCTCGAGGATCTCGAAGGGACCTACGAATCTAGGGCTAAGCTTCCCCTTTCGCCCAAAACGCATCACGCCCTTCATCGGGGAGACCTTCAGAAAAACATGGTCGCTAACTGCGAACTCTAATCTGCGACGGCGCCTGTCTGCATACGATTTCTGCCTGCCCTGAGCCGCTCTCATCCGGTCTCGGATCAACTGGATCTTCGATGTCGTCTCCTCAACAAGCTGCGGCCCCAAAATGCTGCTCTCGCTGAGCTCTGTCCAACAAACGGGCGATCTGCATCTCCTCCCATACAACGCCTCGAAAGGTGCCATCTGAATAGTATTCTGGAAGTTGTTGTTGTAGGAGAACTCCACTAGAGGTAAATGACGATCCCAGCTACCACCAAAGTCTAAAACGCACGCTCTGAGCATGTCCTCGAGAGTCTGAATGGTCCGTTCTGACTGTCCGTCTGTCTGCGGATCAAACGCTGTGCTGAAGCTCAAACGAGTGCCCAAAGCCTCCTGAAGTCTCTGCCAAAGTCGGCTGGTGAACTGAGTGCCTCGATCTGACACGATACAAGTCGGTACGCCATGTAGTCGCACGATTTCGTCAATATAGAGCTGAGCATACTGAGCGAAGCTGAAAGTCGTCTTCACTGGAAGGAAGTGAGCCGCTTTCGTCAATCTATCCACGATCACCCAGATGGAGTCGTACCCTCGACTGGTCCTGGGTAGACCCACAACGAAATCCATCGAAATCTGCTCCCATTTCCACTCTGGAATGGGTAACGGCTGTAGCTCTCCTGCGGGCCTCTGGTGCTCGGCCTTGACTTGCTGACAAGTCAGGCATCTCGAAACGAACTCCGCAATGTCCCTCTTCATCCCGTCCCACCAGTAGGTCTCTCTCATATCATGGTACATCTTGGTGGAACCGGGGTGGACACTATACACTGATCGGTGTGCCTCCTCAAGAATGTCGCGCCGTAATCCATCAGCATCTGGAACGCACAGTCTAGATCCATACCGTAAAATCCCCTGATCGTCAACCACGAACTCGGAAAATCTGCCCTGTCCCATCTGTGCCATGATCTCTGAGCAACGGTCGTCACTGCGCTGTGCCTCATATATACGGTCAAGCAACTGTGGGCGTGCACGAACATGCGCGAGCTGTCCCCCTGTCTGAGTGAACTCGAACTCAACTCGGCTATCGCATAACATCTGCCAATCTGCTGACGACTGCCTCTGAACTGCGCGCAAAAAGGATAGACTACCCCCGGGCCTCCTACTCAACGCATCTGCCACCACATTCGCCTTGCCGGGGTGATATAAGATCTCGCAGTCGTAGTCTTTCACCAACTCCATCCAACGACGCTGTCTGAGGTTCAGGTCTCGCTGCTGAAATATGTACTTTAAGCTCTTGTGATCGGTGAATATCTGACACGACTCGCCGTAAAGGTAATGTCGCCAAATCTTCAGTGCAAAGACCACTGCAGCCATCTCCAAGTCATGAGTGGGGTAGTTCTGTTCATGCTTCTTCAACTGCCGAGAAGCATAAGCGATCACCCGGCCATGCTGCATCAAAACGCATCCTAATCCCACTCGCGAAGCATCACAGTAGACAACAAATCCGCCTGATCCCGAAGGCAAAGATAATACCGGCGTCGTAGTCAAACAAGTCCGTAGCTGCTGAAAACTGCGCTCGCACTCCTCTTCCCAGACGAAAGGAACTCCCTTCCGGGTCAAACTGGTCAACGGTGCAGCTATACGGGAGAAGTCCTGAACAAAACGCCTGTAGTAGCCCGCCAAGCCTAGAAAACTACGGATCTCAGTAACCGATGTAGGTCGGGGCCACTGCTGAACAGCCTCAATCTTCTTCGGGTCCACACAAATGCCGTCTCTCGTAACCACGTGACCCAAGAATCCGACGCTGTCTAGCCAGAACGCACACTTGGAGAACTTCGCGAACAGCTGATGCTCCCTCAGAGTCTGTAACGTAATCCGCAAGTGCTGCTCGTGCTCCTCTCTGCTCCGGGAGTACACCAAGATATCGTCGATAAACACGATGATGAACGAGTCAAGATACGGCCTGAATGTACGGTTCATCAAATCCATGAATGCTGCTGGGGCGTTGGTGAGTCCGAACGACATCACCAAAAACTCGTAGTGGCCGTAGCGCGTGCGGAAAGCTGTCCTCGGTATATCCTCCTGTCGAACTCGCAGCTGATGGTATCCTGATCGCAAGTCGATCCTCGAAAAATACCCCGCACCCTGAAGCTGGTCGAACAAATCATCAATGCGTGGCAACGGATATCTGTTCCGAACGGTAACTTTGTTCAGCTGGCGGTAGTCGATACATAAGCGCAAACTTCCATCCTTCTTCTTGACAAACAGGACCGGAGCACCCCACGGAGAAACACTCGGTCGAATAAGCCCCTTATCCAACAAATCCTGCAACTGATCCTTCAGCTCTCGAAGCTCTGCCGGGGCCATCCGATAAGGCGGTATAGAAATAGGCCCCGAACCGGGAATCAAATCAATGCAGAACTCAACATCGCGCTCAGGCGGTAGCCCAGGTAGCTCATCAGGGAAAACCTCAGGGAACTCACAAACTACCGGGACCCGGTTCAACGGAACCTCTGCAGCTCGCGTATCACAAATAGACGCTAAGAATCCCTGACATCCCTTCCGCAAGAGCTGACCAGCGCGAAGAGACGAAATTAAGCTGGGAAGGGCGACACTGCGGTCTCCCTGAATAACAAGGACTGGCTCTCCCGGAAAGCTAAATCTGACTGCCTTCTCACGGCAGTCCACCGAAGCATAATAAGTGGCTAGCCAATCCATGCCCAGAAGCACATCAAAGTCCAACATATCGAGGAGTATCAAATCAACTGATGAATCCCTCTCCCCGATACGAACGGAACACAAACGAAATACAAACCGAGCGACAAACGACTCGCCTACCGGAGTAACAACAACAAGCGGCTGATCTAACGACGACGACTCACGGCCCAACATCGGTGCAAAGTGTGTAGATACGTATGAATGTGTGGAACCTGGGTCGAATAATACCCGTGCGTCGAAAGAACAAACTGGCAAGGTACCTGTCACAACGGCATTGGATGCCTGCGCATCCTGCGGTGTCAAAGCAAATACTCGGGCCTGTCCTCCACCGATAGCAGGCTGACCTCGACCTCGGCCTCTGCCTCCTCGTCCTCTCTGAACAGGACCGCCACGTCCACGGCCTCTGGGTGCACCTAGCTGGCATGGAGCATCGCCTGGGGTAGGAAGTAGGGCTCTCTGAGGAGGGGGTGGTGATGGTGGTAGGGTCACATGCGGAACTGTCGCTGCTCCCTGTCGTCTCACTGGACAGTCTCTGACAAGATGGTGCAGACTCCCGCACCCAAAACATCCTGGCGATGGCTGCTGCCCCTGGGGATAAGAACCATATTACTGTCCCCGCCCAAATCCTCTGCCAGGCCTATCTCTCGGAAAGAATCTGGCGCGCTGCCTCTGAGGCGGTACATCGGTGCGCATCCTCTTCGGCCCAGAAACGGCCGAAGTCCGTGATATGCGTGCCTCCATCCGCAATGCCGTATCCATAGCAGCTGAATAAGTGTCGTAGTGCTGGGCGCCAATGGCAAGATATAGCTGGGCATCAAGTCCCTGTACGAACCTCTTCACCATCTTCTCTTCGGTATCCACCAAATACTGAGCATATCGGGATAACTGTGTAAACTGGATATCATACTCAGATACCGTCATCCCAGGTGTCTTGACTAAGGCCTCGAAGCTGCGAGCTCTGGCGTCACGAACGCTCTCTGGAAGGAAACGGACTAGAAAGACCGCTGTAAACTCAGCCCAAGTCATAGGCGGTAGATCTGCAGCTCGACCTCTCAAGACTGACTCCCACCATGTCTGCGCGAGACCCTCTAGTCGGAAACTCGCAAGCTCTACCCATCGATCATCCGAACATCTCAGCGAACGGCAGATCCTGGCTAAACTGTCAAAGAACTTCTGTGGGTCCTCCGCTGTCTCGGTGCCGGTGAATACTGGAGGTCTCAGCCTCATGAAATCCTGTAGTGAAACCGGAATGGCCACGGTGGTAGTAGTAGGAGCAGGTATCATGGTCGTTTGTGATGTAGTAGGTACGTCATCCGGCCTCGGTGTACGACTGGCTGCAACTAGTGATCCTACCATCTGACGTAGCTCCTGCATGCCTCCCATCATCTGTCGCAACTCCTCCATACCGGTCTCGAGCCTATTCATACGGCCTGGGGAAGGTGGATCGGTCTGTCCCTGCGGCGTAGGCATACCACCCTGCTCAGTCCTAGTCTCGGACGAGCCAGCTCGAATCTCGTCTCTGGCGGCAGCCCTCTGTGTCCTCGTAGCCTTCGGCGGCATAGTGGCTGTTACAGGAAAACAGATAGTAAGGACAGTGCAATAGGATCATAGGATACACTGAATTGAAGAAGGAATTTTTTTTTCAAGCAAGTATCCTAAAGTCACTTAGACGGAGTACCGTATCGTAAGTATGCCGCGGACATACGCACGCTACGTTACCCTGCTTAAGTCACTTACTCCATCTACCAAGGGTCATCCTACACTCACAAAGGTAAAACCTATCGCTCTGATACCAACTTTGTCACGACCCGCAGGGTACGGAACGTGACTGGCACTTAAGTTTACGAAACGTTTAAAGGCGTCCGTAAAATAAGTAAGCCAAAGCCCAGAAAACAAAACCAATGAAGCAAAAGAGTGAAGAAAACCCAATCAATTGAAAGCGAGTTATCAAATAAGTCATGTAAAACACTTTTTTAAAAACAATACCAATTTTTCCCGAAAATTTCGGCAGAGTCTCCTTTGTAAATACTGGCCCCCAAAATGGGTACAACAAAAATATATGTAAAACCAACAAATAAGGCATCCCCAAGCGGGAGCTAGCTCTTCGCCATAAGGCGGTCACAAATCCCACGCAATGTAAATGACAACAAGCATAATAAAGCATAAGGAAGTATGAGAAAAGTAGCATGTCGGCTCAAGTGAGCTCGACCCCAAAATACAGCATAAAATCCACAAACCTCACAGTCTCATCTCTAGGTCAATATACAATAATCTGGTAGAAACAGTAGATGGAGTACACTAGATACAAAGAATATACAAGGTGGTACAAAAATGATAACATAACCCACCTATGAGCAACTCTCGAGCTCAGGCAAAAGAGGCAAAAGCACAAGTGCGCCCGCCGCTACTGAACTGACGGAGCGGACCTGCAAAAGACTGTGGCACAACGGGGGTGAGTTGCCAACTCGTGAGTAATAAATAACATCTACAAAGGCTATCGTATGCATGCGCACAAGCATCCTAGCATCTATAATACAGGTATGACTGGATGCACTAGCAGGTGTGTATATAACATCAGTGTGCTAATATGTATGCAACATGAATATCTGAGGTCTCAATAGGTATATATAAGAAATATTTTATCTCTTTTTGTTTTTGAAACTCTTTTAGAATGCCAGCATAATGTCAATGAATCGACGAAAATCGGTGTCCAGCAACGACACCCAAAAGCTGTCTCAAATCTCATAAATCCATGTCATAGTGTCTCTGGCCTCAGCTATCCGGCTGACCCATCTCAGTATCAATATATCATCCTCTCGCGGCCCCGGTCGGTATCCTCTGGATATCCGCCGTGCCCAATGAAGTCACCGGTAGGTAATCCGTCCCCTGCCAGGCTCATCGTCATCACCACGAGCTTCTTGCCCCGGGGTACCCTACCGGGCCCACCATGTACCCGAAACGGTTCATCCAACTCCTCGAAACGGGTCTCCAAAAACCACAGCAAACTCATGGTGGACGACACTTACATCACTAGAAAACCGCAATTTACATATTTTAAAAAATATAATAAGTTTAGAAATTTTGCGGTTTCCCCCCGAAATCCAGCAATATCATAAAATCCCAATAAATCCTCATAAGTGCATATATCAATGATAATGAATGCGTATGATATCAATAATCAAGATGCGATGTGTGATTAATGTATTAAGCATGAACACTTAATATGATGAAGTACATGCACATGACTAGCAATACTACAGTTTCATTTTTAAGGAATTAAAGGCAATAGTACCAGTTTAAGTATCAATTAGTAAAAGGTTTCAATTTAAAAGTTATCTAGTGTGGTGGCATGGCAATTACCAGGGTGTGTGTGTAAACATGAATAGTGCTCGTGCTGCATATAAAGACCTGGTAATGGTGCATGTGTCCTACAATTGAGTTTGCGTATATGGGTATAACCTATTGATCTAATTGCAGCAATTATCATGCCAGTATTATTATTCTAATTTCACAAGTGATTATCCAATTTACTATTTCCAGTTTACTAAATCTATCGGGCGACTTGCGCCATCCAAACGATCGTCCCCCGTAGATGTTAAATCTACTCACCGGAATCCCTGGCTAGCTGTGTCCAATCACTGCCTTTCCCTTTCGCGCCGCGTCTGACGTTTCCGCGACCGAACCTGGAATTTACATCAGTACCAAATATAAGGTTACATATCAAGAACGACGCAAAACCCCAACGAAACTACTAAGGTTCGCTAGCTAGGTACAACGTGCACAAAGTGCGCGGACACACGCGAAAATCGCAAAAACTGCCGAAAAACGCCGATTTGGGTCGCCCGGCAAAACTAAAACCCGACTACCCAAAAAACCGCACTCACGCATCCTAAAAGTCGTAGGACTAGCCATTACAAACATCAAGATATCAAAAATAAATCATCACATAACTTTTATAAAAATCTAGTAAGCATGAAATTGCAATTTGATGCAAACATCGACAATATAGCGACAAAGTCAACACCACCCAACACCAACATCCAAACTAACCAAATAGCTAGCCAATACACAAATTTTAAACCATTAACTAAGCTTAAAAACCTAATTTTCATAAACAAAACCTTCTCTTGATTTTTGTAATTAGCAAACATAAACCAAACTATATATGACAAACCTTAATTTAACACTAGATTTTAGCCTAATAAGCAAATTAACCACTTAGATTAAGGTTAGCAAAACACTAGCTAGCAAAATAAATTTAATTAACTAATACATGGTTTCTAAAAGCCTAGCTTAATATCAACCATTAACTAAAAGAAACTATATTAGGATTAACACTAAAATTAACACTAAACCAAGCATTTAAAGGAATTTGCAACAAAGAAAGTAACTTTGATAGAATTATACCTCTTGATCTATGGATCAAGCAAGAAAATTTGCTCCAAAAATGCCTCCTTTACACATGTTTTCAACTATATTAGGCTTGAGAAGAGGTAGCACAAGGATTTGTTTTGGTTTTGTAAACAAATTTGTGGATTTATATGGATTTTTGTAGCAATTTTGATGAAATTTTGGAGGAAATGAAAAGAGGAAGGTGAAGGGGGAGGGCTGCTGGAAATTTTCGGCCAGAAGAGGGATGGTGGAGGGTGTGGGTAAGTGGGGAAGGTCATGGGTCAAGTCTCCAAGTCAATGTATCATACTTTATTCATTTAAATTAAAATAAACCCAAAAAACAACCCCAATTTCACACAAGAAGGCAACCAAAGAAAGGAGCCCAGAATTTTCTGGTCTTGGTCAGGGTTGGGCTGTTCTCGGGCTAAGGGAAAAGATAGAGGGGTTTTACAAAAGAAATTTTATGCAAAAAGGCCCCCTACAACTCAAAAATTGCAAGTTTTAGCCCAAAATTCAATAAATTCGTTTCAATTCATAAAAATTGGTTAAAAATCAAAATAAATTACTAAAAATTTATGTTATCACTAGATTATAATTATCATGATTTTAGAGATTAAAATTAGCCCGGAAAAATTTGTATTTATCGCTTATTTAATGTATTTTCTTACCGGCTTAAAATAATATTAAAAAATTGAAAAATAGGGAAAAATTTTTAAATGACCAAAATTTCATATTAAACTCATTAGCTACTAAAAACAAGTAATTACCTATCCACTTTAAGTATAATTAGCCCAAAACTGCAAAATATCGAGAAAGACGGTTTTCGGAAAAATACCGAATTTTCACCGAATTTCAGGAAAACACCAAAACGACATTTCAAGACGCTACAGCGGGACGGAGAACAATACGTGTATGTGATACCATATTAGATTCTCACGATATGAGATATCAGCCGGGTATATGTGATATAGCGGGGTCATCGAATCAAGTGTTGATTCGATGAACTGATACAGATTATATTAGTCGGTTATTTATGAAATGGCCGGATTATCGGATCAAGTGTTGATTCGATAATTTAATGTATAATTTTATGTTTGATATATTAAATTACATTAACTGATATAAGCTCACTAAAAGATTCTTTTTCTCACTCGGGTAATACATTGATATATATATGCGATATATGTTAATTGTATTATTTTATTTTGTTACAATAAATATTATATATGTGATATATAATATTGTAACATGATATGGTTGTTAATGCAACATGTTTAGTGGAGATTAAACATGGTTATGGTTGATTTGGGTTAAGCTTTTCTAGAAGTTTCTAGAAGCTTTGCTTTTTGTTTTGGTGAAGATATTTTGTGAAGATATTTCCCTAACCTAACCCAAACCCCTTTACCATGGTTGTTTCTCTACATGAGTTAAGGACTCATTCTTAACTATGGTTGCATTTCTAACCTCATATATGAGTTTCATTATTCATCACAAAAGGATGACTATTCTTCTTTTTCTTCCTTCTTCTTTCATGAAAAGATTTCTAGCTTTTTATGAAGTGATGAAAATGAGTGAGTTAATGAAAATAAATGAGAGCTAAAATCCTACTTCATCATCCTAATCTATCCTAGCCATTTATATTAGGGTGTTCACTTCATTCAGTGAGTGACAGCTTGTGTTAATGAATCTTCAAGGTAGATCATCTTAGTTATCGAAGATAGGAAGCAAGCTTGCATCTTTCTCTTCGTGGAGCCTCTGTAGCGTCCGGGAACATGATTATCGCAGCGAAGGGACCTCAACACGAAGCTTTAGAAGTGAAGGACCGGACTACAAAGGTTGTAATCCCAAACTCTTAGAGTTAAAGTGTTTAACATGCTTTGTTTCGCCTAATCTCTAGTTTAAAGACCTTGGTTAGGGTTGTTCGGCACATCTAAATTTTAAATTGGGCATGGTTGATGCCTTATAGACCCTTGTAAGAATGCCTAGTAACCCTACAGATATGTCACATATCACAGCTTGGGGGTGGTATAACGTCAGACGCCAATAGCCTGATAAGTCATTCCGATGCAAGGTCCATAACGGTTCGAGAAACTAATGATAACACTTACCAGTAGATCTCAGCAATCCTGGCCAGGGATTTCCTGTTCTGGCCAATCGAGCATAGCGCAACATCAACTCCCAATACCGGGAGAGATGAAACCCCTCCTATCGCTCATTACCAACATATGACTCGGGAGTGTACCCAAAAACCACCTTTTTGCACGATCTCTTGACCGTGGTATGGTGGAAATCAAAGCACAGTGGGAATCACACAAGACTCTATGACGATCTCGGGTCTACAGACTAACCTGTACCAGTGTCACCAGAGAACTGCTATCCGACGATGGGTATAATACCATCTGCGAGTTCTCGGCGAGTCCGTTCAGTGTACCCAGTCTCCACTGAGCACCCGTATGCCTTCTCTGACCGTGGTATGGTGGAAATCAAAACACCAATGGATGTGGGATCATCCATCGCCCATCATATGGGTCGAGAAACATATACGCTAGTCTACTCTGGAGTATCGATTCCCTGTCTCGATACTCACATGCCTAGGAACATCAGAAGGATGTACTTGTCGGCTATCCATGTCCCCGCTAGTATGATCTGCATCATAGTCCTTATAGTCAAGTACTCATCCTAAGGGCTTTATCAACATGTAGTAGAGAGACAATAAGTGTACATGTTAAGATAAAGTGCAACCAGATAGCATACTATCATGTCGAGCAAGAAAGTCCTCCGTATATATGTCCAAGCATCCACTACAATATACATCACATGTACTGTAATGGCCTCTAGGACATACATATAACTAACAATCTCCCACTTGCACTAAGGCCATCTGTTATAGTATCATATACCCAACAATATAGCAGTGGTTGTAGTATCCCATACTCAACCATTCCATAAAAGTATCTCTAGGGTTAAGGCCTTTGTGAGTGGATCCACTGTGTTATCCTTCGTGTCTACTCTCCTGACCTCGATCCCTTGGAGATCATCCATCACCCTGATCAGGTGATACTTGCTTCAGAATATGTCTGGAACGTTGATGGGACCTGCGTTCCTAGGCCAAAGCCACAACTCCATTGTTGTCACAATAACAGTTATTGGACGCTCAATGGTAGGAACCTTGTTCATCTCATGAACAAGTAATGCCCAGACAACCACTTTGGCAGCATCATTGGTAGCAATGTATTCAGCCTTTATCGTCTAGTATGTTTCGGTATCTAGCTTGGAAATCTTCCAACATACCGTCCTTGCACTGAGTATAACACAATGCCTGTGACCGACTTTCAATCGACCTTATCACTCTGGAAGCTCAAACCAAGAACATTCTTTTAGTGCTTCTCAAGTACTTAAGAATGTCCTCCAGAGCTATCCAGTGATTCTCCTAAGATCCGATTGATTCCTGATCACTACACCTAGTAAGTCATCTACATCTGGTCTGGTACATAACATTGCACACATGACATAGCCTACTGCCAAAGAATAAGGTATCCCTTGCACGCGAGCTCTCTCCAAATTACTCTCGGGAGACATCTTTTTGGAGAGAGTGATTCATGAGTAAGTGGGCGAACCACCACGCTTATAATCTTCCATACTAAACACCTTTAGTATGGTGTTATTGTACCTGGATTTGGAACGCTCCCAACATCCACTTAGATCTATCACCATAGATCATAATCCATAAGATGTAGCAGGTATCATCCAGATCTTCTATTGGGAATCCCCATGATAAGAGGAGCTTGACCGAGTGTAGCATAGGAAACCATTTCCTATCAAGAGTATGTCATCTACGTACAATACATAGAAGACAACCTTACTCTCTACAACCTTCTTTTTTATACAAGGTTCATCAACTATTTTGTTGAAGTCAAACTCTTTGACTGCCACATCAAAACAGATGTTCCAACTCCGCGATGCGCGCATTGATCCTGATGGACTTAAGCATAGCTTTGAAAGTCTCAACTTTTCCATTTACATCAAGAATCTTCTCAAGATCCACTTGCTCCCGATGGGTTTTACCCCTTTAGGTGCAACAGTCAAAGTCATACTTTGTTGGTGTACATGGATTCCATCTTTGATCGCATAGCATCCAGCTATTTCACAAAGTCCCACCTCGTGATGGCCTAATGAACCTAGTTGGGCCATCATCTACCATGATGCAATCCTTGCTCCCACTGTCATCGAGAATACCGTAGTATCTCTCAAGTGGAGGAGAAAGCCTACCAGATTCGCGGAGAGGCTGAGGTTCGTTGGAGACTATTGAATCCTTTGGTTTTACCAAATCATCAGTTATTAGTTTGTCTAGCAGGAACTACTTCCAGTTCTACCTCATGACCACTAATTTCTTCACAAGAAATTCCTTTTCTAAAAAGGTAGCATGCTGTGAAACAAAAACACATTTTGCACCACAGAGTGGTAGAAGATATTCCCTTGCGTATGTTCGGGATATCCTAACAAACTTGTACAGTCTTGACCTTACCTCGAGCTTGTCCGGATTTTGCTTTTCAACATAGGCCGGACAACCCCATATCTTAACTCGTTTAAGACATGGTCACTTCCCATTCCATATCTCATATGGGGTGGTAGGCACTGATTTGGACGGAACCCCATTTAATAGGTATGCAGCTTCCCAAGTGCATAACCCCAAAAGGAATTAGGTAACTCAGCAGTACTCATCATAGAGTGCGCCCTATCTCATAGGGTGCAATACCTCCGCCCCGATACATCGTTGTGCTGTGGTGTACTCGAAGGAGTAAGCTGAGAGAGAATCACATTCTCCTTTAAATAATCCTGGAACTCCATGCTCGAGTATTTTCCTCCTCAATCACATCGAAGGACTTTAATACTTCCACCCGTATGGTTCTCAACTTCTAGCTTATATTCCTTGAATTTCTCAAAAAGTTTCAGACTCATGTTTCAACAGGAACACATGTCCAAATCTTGAGAGATAGTCGATGAATGTAATGAAGTACCAAGAACCAACCTTGGCATTTGTAGACATAGGACCTTATACATCATCATGTATCTGTCCCACGGGTTTAGTAACTCTTTCTCTGTTTCCAGTAAACGGAGAATTGGTCATTTTAACTTTGAGACAAGACTGGCAAGTATCATAAGATGAAAATTTGAACAGATTCTCATATTCATCTTTAAGTAACTTAGCTAGCCGTGTCGTGTTGATATGACCTAGTCTACAATGCCGCAAGAAGGATTCGTTCATTTTTGAACTACTCCTCTTGTGTGTGTTCTACATACTTTGAACTGTGTTTTGATTTAGAACATACATCCTATTATATAACGTGCCTGATCCAATCAACTCTTGATTCAGGAAAATGTTCATAACATTATCCTCCAATACAGAATTATATCCTTCTTTAACTTAATTACGAAACTGATGTAATGTTGTATATCAGGTTCGGTATCTAATAACATTTGTTCAGAATCAACGTATTAATACAAGGTGATATCTGCCAACTGACTTGGCTGCAACAATCGCACCATTCTCTAACACTTAGAGACATATCACCTATTCTCAGTTCTCTACCTTTCTGTAGCCTATGTAACTCTTACATATATGGGATCCTTATCCGGTATCACATACTTAGAACGTAGAGGATACTGAAAAACAGTTCTCGGTAATGAACACACCCGAAGAAGATGCATCAACATGCACTTTCTTCGATTGGGTGGCATGGGAATCCGGATATTCCCCTATTTCCTATTCGGACTTATAACAGTTATAAGATAGAGCGGAACCAACGTTCCCTAGCTCAGTATAATAAGTAGGTTCGGTCAATGCATCCATTTTATTATCTTGATTAAGGCGTGACTTGGTCGCTACCAGGAGAGAAAGAGAAGAAAACACTCTGCGTGTGCTCTTACAAGTTAGATTGGTTATTAATTTATCTAATCGGGATGGCTCCCACTGTTTTAGTCAAATATTCTTTCAAACCCTAAAATGTAAGACTAGTTGGGATTAATTACACCCTACAAGTTCGCCAATCTTTCGGCCAGGCCAGTGTCGGTACTTTGAGGGAGGTTCCCCGTGCTTTCGCACGGACCTAATTAAAATAAACCTCGTTTTCCCAGGGGCGTAACCCCGTTAATACCTTTCTAGACACCTACTTGATCGGCTAATTGTAATGTGTATAACTCTCCCATGAGTAACTCTTACTCGCAGTGGGTATCGGGATCCAACTATCTCATAGAAGGTATGCAATCTCATTGCAAATTTCAATACTTGAAATTCCCGATAATATTTTGCCCCTAGCTTCTTATGACCTTGACGAAGGCCAACAAACCATAGGTCGCTAGTCAAGTTCAACCTGTACATTTCATGATTGAATTAAACCCACCCGCACGACCCTTGTCAAAGGCCAACAAAGTCGAACGACTACCTTAATCCAATCGCATCTCAAGCTTTAGCAGGTAAACGCTAGTTAGCTACCGCACACTACGCCTTGACGAAGGCCAACAAACATAGCACGAATACTAAGTAGCACTTATCTAAAATGTCGGAGGGCTACGATAGGTTTTTAAGAAAACCCTTTGCGTAATGAACTTGATCTCATTGTAGAATCGAGTGAATTTTAAAAGGGGTGTTTTTTAGGATTTTACTAGTTTAGCTAAAGAGATCACTCCCGGTGAAAGGATCTAGGCTCTTTCCTTATCAGATAAAGAGCACGATATTTCACAAATACCACTATGCAAAGCAAAAACTATAGAAGCAATCAAAAGACAAACCGAGTGGGTTGTAGCATCTGTTAGTTTCGCTAAAGAGGTCACTCCCGGTGAAGGGATCTCGGCTCTTTCCTTATCGAATAAGGTGCTGGATATTCTACAAGGAATACCGCTATGCAAAGAAAAAACTAGAGCTACCAGTTTTTAAACAAGTTTCTACAAAATCTTTAAGTTTCTTTTTCTTTCATTAATCTCATTAATGAAGTCCCATCAAATTATGCTTCCTAAGCATCACAGAAGAAACAAAAGCAGCAATAGTTATTATATATCATATATATAATACAGGCATTCGTCTCAGAACATATCAAGTGATCACATCACAGAATATCAGCAGCAGAAGAATCACATATGAAATATTGGATATACTAGGAATTCCTCGTTTTATTTAAGCCAGTAAAAACGCGGATTCCACCGTCGTGATAAATAGCCAAACCCACATCCCTAGACCCCTACGAGAGCGTCAAGCAACCCTACTAATTCTAGAGTTAGGAGACCCGGTCTCAACTCTTTGAGATTGTCTCCCACTGGACCCTAGAACCCGGTTACTTGTGCTCCCCGCCTTGGGTCTATCCTAATGCGGAAAAGTAAATAATATACATCAATGGTGACATCATCCTCAACCCGGAAGTGCCCCAATAAAAGAATATTACATACAATAAATTTTACATGAATGAAAATAAAAACCCTCATCTCACATAAAACCCCGGCTATTCAAAACACGACGATCCAATATAACATATCTCAGTAACACATAACATCACATGTCATCAACGTAAGTAAATATGCATATCCCAATTGTCATTGACGTATAGCAATGAAACCGGCGATACACCACATATTACACTTACGGTAGCATAAAAGAAAGTGAAAAACTACAACAATTGGAATCCGCAACCACCTTAGACATCATTAACCCAATGCATCACATACTTTGGATTTCATGCCTAACCAAATGAATTCCTTAGACATCACATGCCTAACAATTATAAACCCCGCATTTTAGTCTCGATATTGAAAATACTTTCCAATAACCTGTCTGGTAATTCAACAAGATTCCCGATAACCTGATCGAATGCTCGTCGGAAACTTTAATAGACGGCCGCACCCCCCGATGCCATCGACGAAGTGCACTAAGGCGGAACACGCGGCCGCGAGCACCCGAACGGATGCTTTATGGCGACAGGGTTCTCCTACAGTCACTTGGTCGGGGCTATGGCCATGGCTATCTAGTAAGGTTACCCGGCGAGTATCCGCGTACACTATGTAATTGCGACGGACTTTTGATCCACATCAAAATTCCGTGGCAACCGATCAAATGAGACTAAACTGCTAGATTTATAAAATTCAAACTAGTTATCACATAACCAAATGTAGATTCCAAATATTGTATCACAATCACAGATAGCTAGACAAAGTTAAACTTTTCGATCGAATAAACAAACACCCAAAATTTCCCGTGAAGCTCAACACTTGAGCGGAGTTAAAAAAGTATCCAGAAATATGCCACAGCACCTATGAACCAGGCCGTAGAAGGGTCAACCAATGCCTCACCTGTTGCACCACTGAACTACCACAAACCCTAGGGTTTGATGGCGGTTCTAACGGTCACAGAATCGAGTTAGGGTTTTGTTCTTCTAGAAGGTCCACATAATCGCTTTCATGATTTTCTGAAAATTTCAAACTCGGAAAAATCCAACTCTTGGAAAATTTCAGCAAGGGAAAATATGGGTTATTGATATCCGTTCGAACTTTTTAACATCGTCTAAATAACCCGAATACATGTTAGAATTACGACTACGAAACACTCTGAATTGCCTTTGCAGAAAGTTAACATCACATGCAAATTTAGCAAAAACAAACAACACCTCAAACACCAAAACCCAGAGACTGGAACACAAAAAAAATTTGAAGCCCAGACTCTACTAAAAAACCGAGCATACCGGATTTTCCACATATATGGCTGGCCCAAATTTTTCCAAATTGCCTCAAATTTCTTCTGTGTTCATGTCATATCACATATAAAATTCTGCAGTTGTTTAAAAAAATTTTGAAGACTCTTTAAAATAGACAGCAACTAAGTTATCGTATCGGGTGCTTCGGAGTAGTTTCGGTATCGTAATCCTAGCAAACATTGTCTAATTTTCTAGCATTGATCTGATACCACAGTAGGATTTTCTAGCATGGAAGCAAGGTTTCGGGAGGTATCATCCATGCCATATTTAAATTTTTGCCGTTCTAGCTAACCCTAACCCTAGAATCGAAAATAGAAAATCCGACGAAACAATATGCAAACAACTTTGCAAAGAAGTGAACAAAGAATACAACCTTTGTAGACTGGTCCTTCACTTCAATAGCTCCATGTAGTACTCCCTTCGCTGCGATCCATGAACTCCCGGACTCTTGAGAGGGTCCACAAGATGTACGGAACAAGCTTGCTAGAAGTCTTCGAGGTCGAAGATAATCTACGTCGAGGAGACACTAACCCAAGTTACCTCTTCACTAATTGTAGAATTAGTGAAGCAAACACCCTATATTAAATGACAAGTAGTAGAGGATAATGAAGTAGGAATTTTACTCACTTTAGAAATAATTTTCTCACTATTTTTCATAATCTCCATTGAAGCTAGAAAGCTTAAGAGGAAGGAGATGAAGAAAACATTCATGATAAAATCAAGTGGAGTATGGAAACCAAAGGTGAGTTATTATCATATACTGACTTTTGTAGAGACATAACCATGGCTAGGGTAATTGGTTGGGTTAACAAATATCTTATGAAAAACAGAACAAGTGGACATAGTCAATGAACCATGCAAGCTTCTCCAAGCTTCTAGCCATGACTAAATCAAACTAATTTTTGAATTACTTAAGAAATTAAAAACCCTAGATTATCTCTAGCATGGTGTAAGTCTCACACACACCCAAGTTGTATGTATCATCAAACATGACACATAATTATGTACACTTGCATATATCGCATATATACAATGTGCACAAACAAAGTGAGAAAAGAAATCTTAAGTGAGCTAATATTATTTAATGCATATTAATATATCAAATATATAATTATACATTAAATTATTAAATCAACACTTGATTTAATAATCCGGCTGTATTATATACAACTGACTAATATCATATGAATCAACTTATCGAATCAACACTTGATCCAATAACCCGGCTATATCATATATAACTGACCAATATCACATATCGCGAAAATAGAATACGGTATCAAATACAATATTAATCTCGGCCCCGCACATATCACATATGTGCTCCTACTCTTTTTCGCTTGAGCTAGGAAACCTCTGTGTAGGACTCTAAAGACCCGTCAATACGCCGGCAGTAGGTGATGATCGTATCGAACACACACAAGCCGCAAGCGGTCTGCTAAACATAACGGCGACCCGGGTATTGAGCGATCAGAAGATCAACAAGAAAGCCTGCTCGTACCCTGCAAATCCAATCAGTAACACTACCGTACAGTCCGGTCTCTTCATCTGATATGCCGCATATCACAGCATGGGGGTGGTATAACGTCAGACCCTAAAAGCCTGATAAGTCATGCCGATTCAGGGTCCATAACAATTCGAGAAACTACTGATAACACTTACCAGTAGATCTCAACAACCCTGGCCGGGGATTTCCTGTTATGGCCAATCGAGCATAGCGCAACATCAACTCCCGATACCGGGAGTGTACCAAAAAACCACCTTTTTGCACGATCAATTGACCGTGGTATGGTGGAAATCAAAGCACAGTGGGAATCACACAAGAATCTATGACGATCTCAGGTCTACAGACTAACTTGTACCAGTGTCACCAGAGAACTGCTATCCGACGATAGGTATAATACAATCTAGGAGTTCTCGGCGAGTCCGTTCAGTGTACCCAGTTTCCACTGAGCACCCGTATATCTTCTCTGATGTCAAACACTATTGGATGTGGGATCATCCATCGCCCATCATATGGGTCGAGAAGCGTATACGCTAGTGTACTCTGGAGTATCGATGCCCTGTCTCGATACTCATATGATTAGGAACATCAGAAGGATATACTTGTCGACTACCCATGTCCCCACAAGTATGATCTGCATCATAGTCCTTGTAGTCAAGTACTCATCCTAAGAGCTTTATCAACATGTAATAGAGAGACAATAAGAGTACATGTTAAGATAAAGAGCAACCAGATAACATACTATCATGTCGAGCAAGAAAGTCCTCCATATATATGTCCAAGCATCCACTATAATATACATCACATGTACAGTAATGCCCTCTAGGGCATACATATACCTAACACTCATAACCCAATGAGCACCTGTATACACCTTAGGTGAACCAACTCCACCAATGGCTTGTGAGACCGTCCACCGCCCCTCGTCGGGGTCTCGATCCGTATACACTAGTCTACTCTTGTAGTATCGAATGCCCAGTCTCGAAACTCCTATGACTAGGGATATTTTAAGGATGTGCTTATAGACCACCCAGCTCCCACGTATATGATCACCATCATACTGCTGGTAGTCAAGCATGAATCATATGCGCTCTATCAACATGTAATAGTGATCTGTAATGTCACCTGAAGCATGTACAAGATGATAAAGACAAACCAGATAGCATACTATCATCTCGAGTAAGAATGTTCTACCAGTATAGGTCCTCCCTCAATCATTGCAATCACGTGCCTGCGATCCAATAATTGACTTGAGGGCACTATAGCAAACAATCTCCCACTTGCACTTAAGGCTAATTATTGCTGTGTCGCATACTCACAGCTCGTGTGATACCGAAAACCCAACTTCTCTACTAATCAGTTTCACAAAAGCCGTTTGTAAAACTATTGTGTTCGAGAAATAGCCTCAGTGAGTGGATCCGCTCCAATGTTTCTTTCTATGTCTCTCTTTATTTCAAGATCGCGGAGAAAGCCATCTCCCGAAATGAGCAATACATGTCTTAGAATATGTCTGGATATCTGATGGGACCCAGTTCACAAATGAACTCCGAATCCAGCAAACTTCTTAGACTGTATCGTCCACTGAATTTAATCAGTATCCTGCGCCATGCCTCCCTCAGTATTCGCTTTGACCAACTGTCCAAACTACTGCCCCTCGTAAGAGGGAAAACTATAACTCTGACAGTCACTCTGTCATCCAGGTCACCTTGGAAGCCTGGAATGATAACCGTCCCGAAGGAGGCTGCCTTTACCATATCTCTAGAACATCTACTTATGTTCATAAACTGCTTCCGAATGTTTCTCCAGGATTGGATTAATATATCAACTTATTGCAGCTAGTGCAAAAACAACATCTAGTGTGGTACTTGACATCTCATGATTGTCTCAATTGCCTAAGTAAGTGATATGATAATCATGCACATCCCTCTCCCCTTTAGTCTTTAAGACACCTTCAGAGAGGGTGACTCCATCACCTGCAGGTACACCACCATTCCAGGAGTCTTCCATTCTAAAACACCTTTAGAATATTGTCTAAGTACCCGGATTGGGAAACTACCCAAATCTAGATTTAAAACCATAGATCTAGTAACCAAAATACCTGATATAATATCCATATCCTATGTGGAGAAACCACTGTGTGACGCCAAAGTATAACCGACGTAGTGTAGGAATTTCACTTCCTACAAAGTGCATGTCATCCAAATACCAGGACATCACACCCTCCTACATTCTTAACAGATCCATCTCCTATTCTGATGAAGTCAAAGCTCATGACTGTTACATTAAAAATAGATGATATACCTTCGCTATACTTGCTTTTGTCTATAAATAGACACAAGCTCCTTGTCCACTATGCTTCCACTGCTCCCACTGACTACAACAACCTTCTGGCAGAGTCATATACACATGCACTTCTAAAGCTAGTTTAAAACGACGCTATACTCATCCTCATGCCGGGTCTCATAGTTTAGAACAGCAATAATGGAAAGTCTGGGTAAACAAGAACCTCCATGTCACCGTTTTTGAGAATACCGAAGTACTTCTCGGGCGCCTGAGTTTACCCACCATATCTGCGGAGTGGCTAATGGAATATCAAACCCTGATTGAATCTTTAGGTTCTATTAAATTTTCAGTAATCGTTTGTGGTTCTGGAATCACTTCCAGTTCTACCATACTCCCACTACTGTTTTCTGAAAAAATCCATTTTGCTAAAACTGTGACGAGTCAAGAACAATATCACTATTGATCATCAAGATGGTAGAAAGTTAACCCTCGTCATAGCCCGTGATAACTCATAAACTTCCAATACAGAAACGTGCCTTGAGTTATCCAAAGTCTGGTTTTAAACATAAGCCGGACAACTCCATATACCTTAACATCATTAAGATATGAACCATTCTATATACAATATAGAAACAGAGGCACTGATTTAATTGGAACCAGATTCAAATCATGTAGTTGTCTCCAGTGCATGTCAACTAAATGGAGAGAGGCCGATCAGCATTACTCAACCAGTAGTGCATCCATATATGAGTAACCTAAAAGAGAAGCAAGTTCTCAAAACCATTACTATCAATCGAATATCAAACACAAGTATCTACATGTTCGATCACCTTGAAGAATCCTGATACTTGCAACACATGGTTCTCTACTTTATTCTTGTACCTATAACTTCTCAAAACTTGGACCTTGTATTTCTATGAAACACTTGTCTGAAACTGTAGAAGTCATAAGTAAACAAAATATAGTACGAGGACCAACCTGTTGGCTATAGTGCCCTCAAGTCAATTATTGGATCATAGGCACGTGATTGCAATGATTGAGGGAGGACCTATACCGGTAGAACGGTCTTACTCGAGATGATAGTATGCTATCTGGTTTGTCTTTATGAACGTGTACATGCTTCAGGTGACATTACAGATAACTATTACATGTTGATATGTTTATAGAGCCTATAGGATTCTTGCTTGACTACCAGCAGTATGATGGTGATCATATACGTGAGAGTTGGGTAGTCTATAAGCAAGGCCTTAAAGTGTCCCTAGTCGTGGGAGTTTCGAGACTGGGCATCGATACTCCAAGAGTAGACTAGTGTATAGGGATTGAGACCCCCCGACGAGGGGCGATAGCCGGTCTTATAAGTCATTGGTGTCAGTTGGTTCACCTAAGATAGTATACAGGTGCTCATTGGGTTATGAGTACACCGGGCGGACTCACAGGGGTACTGTTGGATGGTATTATACATATCGTCAGGTAGCAGTTTCCAAGTGACATGAGTACAGCTTAGTCCGTTGACTTGACACTGCTACTTTGCCTCAAGTGTGTTCCCACTGTTCTTTGATTGCTACCCTACCACGGCTCAAAGGAGTCGTGCAAACAGGTAGTAGTTGAGTGCATTCCCGAAGCACTTGGAGGCAGTGGCGGTTGGATAGGATTCGTCTCTCCCGGTATTGGGGGTTGATATCACGCTGTGTTTGGAGAGCCATTACACAAAGTCCTTGGCCAAGGCAAATGAAATTTACTAGTAGGTATTCCAGTAGTTTCTCAAGGTGTTCTGGGCTACACTCCGACACGACTTATACCGCTATTGGAGGTCTGACGTTTACCATCCCCCTAGGCCCAATATGCGATACTCTTAGACGAACAGACCAGAATGTACGGATATTTTCACTGACAGGCTCGGTAGGGTTTCAGGATGAGTTCGCTCGTCGGCCTCCCTTTCGGTCAATACCTGGGTAGCCGTTACGTACAGCTAGGCCACTGACGTGCTTGTGGTTAAACCCACTGCCAGCATATTGGCGAGTTTTTAAAGTCCCACACAGAAGGTTTCCCTAATTCGGGCGAAACAATGTAGAGGCCGTATGGTTTTATGGTAGGGTTCGATCATATACGTGCACTTGTGCATGGATCATGATCGGACGGATCATACTAGTGGGCTTTGGTTTAAGCCGGATCCTAGTATTAGATTGTTGGATTACTTTCGTCTCCTTGTATTCGTATTCAGTCGGAATACGGACGCGGGTATGTATATATGGATGAGGGGTATTCTTGTAATTCGTTACAAGATAACTTTAGATGATGCCATTTTCTTTTTTGTGGTTTAAACATTTATGTTTAAATGTTTAATGTGGAAATTGTGACTCATTCTTGGCATGACTCATTTTTTGTCATGGCTAAGATATTTTCTTGTGAGCTTGGAGATATTTTGTGTGTGTGAGTGTAGAGATATTTTTTGTGTATGTGTGACTTTTATTCTCACCACAAAATATCAAAACACTCACTTGCTCATAAGGGGGCAGCCATCTCTTTTGTTTGGTGTGTTGGTTTTTGCTCACTTGCTTTCTTTTATTAAGATTCACATTTTCCACCATGGGCATCATCTTCAACCTCCACTCTATCCCTCTCATGTGTTGAGAATCCTAGAGTGTATTGAGACAAAGTAATCACACACTATCTATACTTCATCTTGAGCACCTAGGTTAGCAAACTAGTTGTTCGAGTTGCTTCGGTTTGAAGCGAGAGCCCGTATTAAGAATCCTCGAGGTGGATCGTCTTCGACGAGGGAGACCGGAGAGCGGACTTGCTCGGGGCAGCCGCGAGGAGCTTGGACAGAGATTGATGACCGAAGAACATGGATCAATCGTTATAATCTCTTAAACTCCTTTTAAAGTTTGCTAGTAAACGGTTAATGGTTCGATCCGGGTAATTGGTTGTGGTAGCGCCAAGTTTGAAAAGTTTTTGTTCCGCGTTTGGCATCGGATTGACGGCCGGGACGCTGCCGTAACCCAACACAATCCCTATGTCCTAATGGACACTAGAAAACATACAATAATTTGTATAAGTCCTCTGAGTTGAATAACTCAAACCCTGTGCGTTGTAGGTTGAAAACTGTACTATAGTTATGAAGAATTACACCGTTGTTTAATGCTCCTTACCTAACCATCAATTGATATAAGTAAATGTCATGGACATAATTTCAAAAGGTTATATCTCACTTTATAAAATAAACGTACAGATATATCAGTTTGAAATTGGTGCATAACAGTGGATATTCAAAACCAAATATTTGTCGTCAGGCAAAACCCCAGGTGATTTCCTAAAATATCACCAATTACAACGAATTCCGATATAATGAGAATATAACCACCTAATTCCCAATAACATACTCCCACTCATCATCTGTAAAACCATACAGATGTGAGAATCAAACCTGGTAAATACATACCCTGGAGTAAGGATCTAATTGGGAAATTAGTTTTCAATTAACAACGCACAGTGAAACTGAAACATGAAAATGTTTTGAAGGGGTATCCGGGTATTCCTAGTAATGCCTTTTCCATTATCCATATTCCTGACTATAACCATATATTTCTTTGCCATCTCTTCAAATCCCTTTATTTTTCTTTACTCATTAGCTTCTGTACACCACCCTCAGGCTAAATTGTTTTCTTTCTTCCCTACCGTTCGGCACCTGCCTATGGTTTGGAAGAAGACTGTTCAATAAGCGTAATAGGTGTACTCTGCTAATCCTAGGAGCCCTCGCAACCTGAGAGAAGGTAAAGATAAAAGACAATTGAATAAAACTTATTCTATTTCTCCTGAACCAGAATCCATCCTAGAACTGGAACAAGTTCCTTCGAGTTCGAATATAACTATACGATGGATTATCCAATAAATGTGGATCTTCGTAGTGATACGGGGTGTTCTAGAGAAATACAAAGGTGAAGTAGGAGTGGCGATGATATACGCGGTTTTGTAATGAATGATAGCAGTCGCAATTTATTTTGCTTTCTTTCTAATCCCTTTATTTGTCTTTACTTATTACCTTATGTATACTACACTTAGGCTAATTGGTTTTCTTCCTTCCCCACCTTTCAGCACCTGCTTATGGTTTGGAAGAAGACTATCCAATAAGCGTAATAGGTGTACTCTCCTAATCCTAGGAGCCCTCATAACCTAAGAGAAGGTAAAAGGAAAAGACAACTGAATAGTCCTATTCAATTTCTCCAAAACAGGAAACCATTCTCGAATCTGAAACAAGTTTCTTTGAGTTCATATGTAACTATCCTATGGTCATATCAAATAAATATAGATCTTCGTAGTGATACAGAATGTTCCGGAGAAAATCAAAGGGTAAAAGTAAGAGTGGCAATGATATATGCCACTCTGACAATCCAAAAGTCAATGTGTTTTAAGAAGGTTCGGTTAACTTGGTTTATGAGTTCTAGTATATAGTCGGGTCATGGTCACTGCCAAAGAGAGAGAGAAAAGAAACACTCAGCGTGCACTCTAATCTAGATCAGAATGGTTAATCACTTTATCTAATCAGGATGTCTCCTACTGTATCCTCAAATTCTTCTCCAAACCTGAAAGAAGAATTAGTCGGGATCATCTAAAATCACCCGAAGAGTAAACCAACTCATCAGTGGGAATCGGGATCCAACTATCATCGCATGATAACATGATGTAATCCACTCAAGTTATCACACTCCAGAAGGTATGCGCATGCCTGGCAAGTTTCATGTATGTTTGAAACTCCCGATGTGATTTTTACCCCATGCTCTTATGACCTTGACGAAGGACGACATATCATAAGTCACATGTCAAGTTCTACCCGTCATTGTCCATATTAATTTGAACCCACCCGTACATACCCTTGACGAAGGCCAAAATAGTAGTACTGTCCTAAACCAACGCATCTATCTATGCAACAGAAAAGTAATAAATAGCTACCATACACTATGCCATGACGAAGGCCAACAAGCATAGCATGAATACTAAGTGCTACCCGTCTGAAATGACGGAGGGTTACGAATGGTTTCTAGCGAAAAACTTTTAACGTAATGAACTTGATATCGTTGAAAGAACCGGATAGATTTTTACAAATATATAGTGGAGAAAACCTTTGCTAAAGAGGTTATTCCCGGTGAAGGGATCTCGGCTCTTTCCTCATAGAATGAGGTGCAGGATATTCCCACTGAATATCTCGACGCAAAGCAAAAAGGTAATCGACTATAGTGAAGTTATTACCCTGACGCAAACTTCTGCCCAAGAGGCCATTCCCCGTGAAGGGATCTCGACTCTTGCCTCGTCTAATGAGGTGCTGGATATTCATAACTGAATACCTCTTTGCAAAACAAAAGAAAACGTCCTTGTAATAACAGCTTTTGAAAATTGTTCCAACAACATCGAATAGGTCTGTTTTCCTTGCATTGATCTGAATCAACGAAGTCCCATCAATTAATCACACCATAAAAGAACGAAAATATGATGTACGTATATGCCATCCGCATTCGCCACTGGGCCCCGTCATCACCCGTTAGGTTACTTAACTAATGACAGAGCGGGGGCAGGACTAGCGCGGGTGTAAAACATATACAACATCTACTAGTATATATATAACAATATATAATAATCGCTCCAGGTATGATAATGCAACATCACAGATAAGCGATAAGCATCACAGAACAATACAGATAATCTGGGAGCCCCTGGTTTCCTTTGAGCCGCAAGTGAAATCCGACGTTCCCCTGGTCGTGTGGATAGCCTATGCAATGAAAACCTAGACCCCTACAAGCGCGGCAAGTTACCGGCCAAAACCATAAGTGAGGCAGCCCCCTTCATCAAAGTGAATGGGCCACCCGGAACTTCACGGAATCCGGTAACTTTAGCACCCCTCCTTGGGTCAACCTGTACCCCCAACGAGTGCGGCGAATAGCCCACCAATTCTAGTGTGAGGCCCCCACCATCTCAACGCTATGAGATGCGGACCCGTTGCCCTCTAGAACCCGGCTATCCGTGCACTCCATCGCGGGGTAATCCCAGTACAGAAAAGAAAATATGTACAACGGTGACAACGACCTCAACCCGGTCGTGCCCCAAATAAATAATATACAAACAGGCAGTGACGGCAGTCCACATGTCGGACGCTCGTCCCGCGATATCAAATGTACAAATAAAACTAAACTATACTATCATTGCAACCAAGCTATCCACCACGATGAATCCGCAACAACACAACACAACACAGAATATCAACCTGAATGTCACGTTCACAAACCCGTCTAAAAGAACTATAGCAATTAGAAAAGTTGTACCGCTCTAATGACATTCACAGTCGCAGATAGTAATGCATGTAATGAAAACTATAAACAATGTTAGAAATATCGACTTCGAAATAACCCCGAATAGCCCCAAACAACTAGATAAAACCATATCCAAACTGGGCTAAACAAGGAATACCAGTGAACCAATATTACAGATACTAGACTACACCCAAAATTTCAAATCCCAGTTCCCAAGAAAAACCGGCCACCTCGGAAATTATAGGTATCTAGCCGGCCCAATTTTTGAATCTGGGGATCGTGCTTGGGGTGTGTTCTAGTGGTCATCTAAGTAGTCTTCTACAGTTGCTTAAATATTTTTAGAAGACTCGGAAAATTTTGACAGAAACTAGAATACATCGAGTGATATTTCGGAGTTGTTTCGGTTTTGATACTTTAACATCGTCTAAATAAACTAGTATGTAGTTAACGGATTGGCTCTGATACCATGTTGGGTTACGGCAGTGCCCCGACCATCAATCCGTGGCCAAACGCGGAACAAAAACTTTAAAAAACCGGTGCTAACGGAACCCTAATCGACGGATCGTATCATTAACCCTATACTAGTTCAATGAAAAGAGTTTGGAGAGGTTATACCGATCGATCCGTGTCCTTCGGTCTTCAACCTCTATCCCAAGCTCTACGCGGCTTCCTCGATCAAGTTCGATCTCCGGTCTCCCTCGTCGGAGACGATCCACGTCGAGAATTAGTAATACGGGCTCCCGCCTTAAAACCGAAGCAGCTCGGGTATCTAGTTTGCCAACCTAGATAGCCAAGATGAAGTAGAGATAGTGTGTGAATATTTTGTCTAAAAACACCCAAGGATTCTCAACTCATGAGAGGGATTAGGTGGAGGTTGAAGAAGAAGCCTTGAAGGAAAAATGTGAGCTCAAGAGAAAAGAGCAAGTCAAGAAAAAGTGTCTGCTCTTTTCTTGTGTTTTTTTTTGCTAAGTGTTTTGTGTGTGATATTTGTTGTGATCCCATGACTAACTCGAGAAAAGCCACACACACACATACAAGATCTTCCATCTCCCATGCTCACCACAAATATCTCACAAATATCTTAACCATAACAAAACCAAGTGCACATGCCACATTCAATGCCAAGCCAAAACTTAACCTCACATTTTCCACATAATAAACATTAAACTAAATTTTTAAAGCCCAAAAAGAAAATGGCAACCTTAAAGTTATCTTCTGACGAATTAGAAGAATACCCCTCATCCGTATATACATACCCTCGTCCGTATTGCGACTGAATATGAATACAACGAGACGAAAATAATCCAACAATATTATACTAGGATCCGGCTTAAACCAAAGCCCACTAGTATTATCCGTCCGATCATGATCCGTGCACAAGTGCACGAATATGATCGAACCCTGCCATAAAACCATACGGCCTCTATAATGTTTCGTCCGAAGCAGTGAAACCCACTGTGTGGGACTCTAAAGACTCGTCAATACACCAGTAGTGGGTTTAACCACAAGCACGTCAGTGGAACTAGCTGTACGTAACGGCTACCCAGGTATTGAGCGAAAGGGAGGATGATGAGCAAACTCAACCTGAAACCCTACTGAGCCTGACAGTGACAATATCCGTACAATCTGATTCGTTCGTCTATGAGAATCGCATATCGAGTCTAGGGAGGTGGATAAAGTCAGACCCCTAATAACGCGACATATAGTGTCGGTATGAAACCTTTCACCAACTGAGAAACTATCGATCCTAGATCGGTAATTCTCGTCCACCCCGGCCGAGGATTTCTGGTGATGGCCACCCGTGCACACCGCGACATCAACCCCCAATACCGGAAAAGACGAATCCCCTGACGATCCGCTCACTGCCTCCATGTGGCTCGGGACTGTACCCAACTAAAACCTGTTTGCACGACTCCTTTGAGCCATGGTAGGGTAGTAATCAAAGGACAGTGGGAACTCACACGAGACAAATGACGATCTCAGGTCGATAGACTAACTTGTATACATGTCACCAGGGAACTGCCATCTGACAATAGGTATAATACCAACTAGCATGTTCCCCGCGAGTCCGTCCGGTGTACTCATAACCCAATGAGCACCTGTATACATCTTAGATGAACCAACTAACACCAATGGCTTGTGAGACCGGCCACCACCCCTCGTCGGGGTCTCAATCCGTATACACTAGTCTACTCTTCGAGTATCGATGCCCAGTCTCAAAACTCCTACGACTAGGGACACTTTAAGTATGTGCTTATAGACCACCCAGCTCCCACGTATATGATCGACATCATACTGCTGGTAGTCATGAATGAATCCTATGGGCTCTATCAACATGTAATAGTGATCTGTAATGTCACCTGAAGCATATACACGATGATAAAGACAAACCAGATAGCATAATATCATCTCGAGTAAGACTGTTCTACCGGTATAGGTCCTCTCTCAATCATTGCAATCACGTGCCTGCGATCCAATAATTGACTTGAGGGCACTATAGCCAACACAACCCACTCGGTTTGTTTTAAAAACTGTTCGATTTTAAAAAGGTGTAGCTTAAACCACTCCTTTTCAAATCATTCGATTCTACAACGATATCAAGTTCATTACGCAAAAGGTTTTCTTAAAAACCTGTCGTAGCCCTCCGTCATTTCAGATAAGTACTATTTAGTATTCGTGCTACATTTGTTGGCCTGCGTCAAGGCATAGTGTGCGGTAGCTAATTAGTGTTTATCTGCTGCATATGATGCGATTGGATTAGGGTAGTTGTGCGACTTTGTTGGCCTGCATCAAGGGTCATGCGGGTGGGTTTAATTCAATCATAAAATGTACGGGTTGAACTTGACTAGTGATTGATACGATTTCTCGATGTGTATATAAGAAATGATGTTTCACAATCAAAGAAATTTTTTTGACCGCAATCAATAACGGTGTCGGATGTAGCGCCTTAGCGAGTGCGAATCGTCCACAGGGAAAGTCAGATCCGTTCGAAGTTGAATTAGATGAATTGAAAATTAAAGTAAAGAAAAGACAATTCAATTCATGATTTAAAAGTGAATTTCAAGAATTATTAAAATCTAGATCTAATAACAAGAAAACATTAAAATCAAGAATCAAGAATCAAGAATTGATGATTTCCAATCCAATAATCAAGAATCGAAGTGAGGCTCGTAGGAATCGATCGAATCTATATACGTGATGAAATCTATTGATTACGTTTTCTTATCCATTAATGATTTGATACTAGATCGATGACGATTAATCGAGGTTTAAGGATCTTTCGAAGAAACTAGGGTTTCTTCATCCCACCCTTTGTCTTTTCGATGAATCTCATTCAATAACTAGCCTCTAGTAAATTCAAGAATCGGTCGTGGATCACTAATTAAGAGCGAACACAATCAAGAAAGCATCGCTCGAAACTAGGTTGCCGATTCTTCAATTTACTAAAGTTTACAAAACTTATAGGAATTTAGAATCGTTTCAAGATCTAATCATCATCATCTATTGATTCTTTCGACTCCTTCATGAGCGGAGTTTTACTCAAACATCATATCAAAGAACACAATCATAAATCGAGATCTAATCATGATGCAAGAATGTAAAGAAAGCAAGATAAAGAATTTCACCTTTTATTTATCAACAATTTTGTTACAATTCTCTCAAGATCAACAATGAGTAAAGAACCCGATCGTCGATTTGGCTTCGCTCGTCTTCGTGAGTCGCGGATCATCTTGGACCACTTGCTTGGATGAAGATCGGCTTCGGTCCTAAAAGGTTGAAGGATTCTTGCTTGATTTGGTACTCGGTGTTCTTGATTTTGGCTTGGATTTTGAATTAGGGTTAGGGTTTGAATGCACAAGTTGTGTCACTCAACTTGTGTGTGTAATGGTTAATGAACAACCCCTTGAACTTAGATCTAGGTTTCCTTTTATAAGACTCTCAATCCTAGATCTAGAATTCAAAATTCAAATTTCCCTCCAGAATGAACAACTTTTCCCTCCAAAATGAACAACTTTTCCCTCCAAAATTAACTACCTCATTTGAATTTTCCCACCAAAATGAACTACCTCATTTAATTTTCCCTCCAAAAAATAACTACCTCATTTGAATTTTCCCTCCAAAATGAAGTTGTTAGAAAGAATCTTCTAGAAGAAGTTTGTTGGAGGGAATATTCTAGAATGAGATTGTTACAAGGAGGCTTCTAGAAGAAGGTTGTTATAAGGAGGCTTCTAGAAGAAGTTTGTTGGAGGGAATATTCTAGAATGAGGAATATTCTTGGGTAAGGTTGTTAGGCCAAGCCTTCTGGATGAAGCCATGTGTTATTCTGGAGTTTTCTGGAAGCTACTGCCATTACATAAGCCACGTGCAGGAATTCTGGAGTGATGACGTCATCGGGATGCCGCTGATCCGCGGCGGGAAGCGCCTATTGGCCGCGGATCCGCGGTCCATTAGAATCTTTAACGCATGGATTTTTATGAGTATTTTGGTGCTGGAATTTTGGCCTTTGTAAAATATGTGGAATCTCATTTTGCTTTCTCAATTTCTGCCAGATCTCAAGTCATGGACTTGGCGTATTTATCTCAGCACTTTTAACTGTTTTGGCTCTGTTCCTGGAATTTCCTGCACAGATTCTCGAGACAAGTGTTGCGCTATACAAAGATGATCCGATGCCATGATAAACACTCAATTTCCCTCAGAAATGTCGGTTTTAATATATAACACAAGTTATTTGGTATTTTACGGCTGTTTTGCTAATATGTGCTATATTATTACCGAACACCTCTAGATGAGTGCAAATGGTAGGGAAATTGACGTGTTAAAAATACATTATTTTCGACTGATCAAATTCCCACAAACTTATTTTCGGTCGTCTCGAGCGAACTGTTTTATTTAAAAGAGAAGGAGAAAATAAAGAAAGAGAAAAAACTAACTAGCACACTTTCGTAGGCAACACGATTGCACTGAGCACGTGCAACAGACCTTTAAACCTCTAGGTGTCCCTAGTAGGAGGAGTGTTGTCTCCTGATGGTTTTCAGCGGATTGCACCCACCAAATCCAATAATAAAAGGAAGACCGTGAATATTACATATAAAGATTAGAATTGTAAAAGAAAGATTTTGAAAATTAGAGTTTCCAACGATGCTAGCTTTTCGGTTGTCATGAGCCCTATCTTAATAGTCATGAAAAGATGTCAGAATTCACATCATTCCTCAATAAAACATCGTCTTTATTCTTCATTCCTATCTTTCTTCCAAACATCGATCATATAACCCTACGTGTATGTGAAGAACATCCCTACACCCGGAGAATTCAATTCAAGCTATTATACTCCTGTCCATCTGCCTCAGTACTTTTTAATATGAATATTTAGATGAATTTGCTCACACACTTTCATACGACCGTTAATACTTCTTGAGGTACTAACCGACCGATTACTCATGTGCTTGCTTATACGGTGTATTTTCCTCATCTTGCACCACCTAAGGCTTAGCAGTGACTCCCAGACCAGTTGGTCTAAGGCACTAGGTGATGAAGCACCCTCGCTATATTTTTTTATTGCTGTCTTGGCGATAACAAAACCAGTGTTCATTTTTCTCACCACTTTATATTTTATTCAATTTTTATTTCCTTCATACATCGGCTTTTAGACAAGAGCATTTCAAGGTATCCTCTACTATCCCGAGTTTCAAGACGTGTGTAAGTGCGAATAGTAGGGTATCAACGTTCAAAATGTTTGGCTTCCAGAATAGGAACTATTTTCAGACTTATTTTTATCCTCAGATTAGTAACTTTCTTCATCTTACTAACTCTTGGGACAACGGCTCATAACTACTTATTACTAGTTCGTTTAAGAAAACTTCTAATTTTCTAGGTTTTCTTAAATTTTTCTAATCTTTTGGATGTAATTTTTCACTATCTAATCTTTTATTATCTTATTTATGTACAAAAATTTATATTTATATTTTTTTTGAAATTTTTTAAATTTTTATAGGTTTACAAAAATGTTTTGTGCTTATGCGAAGTGATATGCAAATGATGCGAAAATAAGCACAAACCTCCCCCAAACTTGTTTTCAACAGTGTCCTCACTGTTGCCATGCGCTAAATCTTCAAAAAAACCTGTAAGCTTGGGAGAAAATTTATTAACGGGGGTAAAATATTTAAGTGAAGATCCTCCCCCAAACTTATTTTTGGCTCATCATTTTGTGTAAAAAATTTCTTTTCAAGAGCCAGATTATACTCCCCCCCCCAAAACTTGAGTTAAGCCATGTTAATCTTTGAAAATCACATGAGAGAGTCAAAAATCATTGGTTGATTCCAAGCTTTGCAAAGACCGAAGGTTAACACCAACCATTTGAATATTTTATCAATGTAGTGATCAGTTTGGTGGAAGAAGTGGGGAAAGGGTAAGTGGTGGAATAGAATGTGTGTGCGCCTCATTTTGGAGAGACGATGCAGTGATTGTAATGGATTGCTCGCATTCTTTATACAGTTCATAAGAAGGGGTGGAGGTTCAATTTCTTTGTTTTGGAGATGATTCATCTCAACACCCGTGTTTTCTAAGAATGCAAGTCTGTCAGCGAAGCTTTCATTGATATCCTGAAGAATAATGTCATCAAAAAGTGCGGGTTGATACTCAGACTCCAGAAAAGGTTTATAATCGACGTTAGATGTTGACCCGGACAACTCAAAAGAAGGGTCCGTATGTATATGATACATATCTGGGTCAAACAACAACGTATAAAGGAAGTCTGGATCTGTATCGTGAAGCTGATCAAATTCGCTGCTGTCGACATCCATTAATTCGACAGAATAGACTCGAGCATGAGGGTCGGAGGGTTGACTTCCTAACTTGTAAATGTTGAGCTCAATTGACCTATTCCCAAAAGATAGGTTCATAGAGCCGTTTCTACAGTTGATTACAGCGTTGGAAGTAGCCAAAAAGGGACGACCTAGAATCACCAGAATTTGGTTTCGTGGGTTCGCTACAGGCTGTGTATCAAGAACAATAAAGTCCACAGGGAATACAAATTCCCCGATTTTTATCAGCACATCCTCAAGTTCACCCATAGGTTTGGTGATAGATCGGTCGGCCATCTGTAGAGTTATGTTCGAGGGCTTTAACACTCCGATACCTAGTTGCTCGTAGACCGAGTAAGGAAGCAAGTTAACACTAGCTCCAAGGTCAAGTAAAGCACGATTAATGTGTTTATCCCCAATAGAAATAGAAATAGAAATAGTAGGACAGCCAGGGTCCTTACGTTTCCTTGGTAATTGTTGGGGAAAAGCCGTGTCTACTGTGCTTGACATGAACACTTTTTTCGGCACTTGAGTATTTCTCTTCCTAGTGCACAAGTTCTTAAGAATTTTCGCATAGGACGGAACTTGTTGTATAGCTTCTAGGAGAAGGATGTTGATGTTAACTTCCTTAAACATGTCCACAAGCTTCTCCCTTTGTGCATCATGTTTGTTGGGCCTCAACCTTTCAGGAAATGGAGCTCTATCAATAAGTGTTGGGTCCAACATTTGTGGAGAAGTTTGTGGGGGTGGAAAAGGTGAGGTGGGTGGAGGGTTCGAGCCTTTAGGAAAACGGAGAATAGGCTCAGAAGAATAAGGTACATTAGACGAAATAGAACAAGAGGTAGAAGTGGGAATGGAAGTGGAAGTGGAAGCCGGGGTGTTAATGATCAATTCATCATTATCAATTTGTTCACCCACATGATTTTCTAGCACTCTTCCAGATCTCAACGTTGTAAAAGCATCAACATTAGTGCAATGTGAAGGTCCAGGATCAGGTAGGGGTTGAGATGGAAGATTCCCTTTTTCTCTAGCACTTATTTCGGCTGTTATTCGTTCAATTTGTGCTCCCATCGATTTAATATTCTCATTTTGAGTGAGAATGATCTTCATCATATTATCAACGGACGATTGAAAACTTGCCGACCCTTGGATGGATTGTTTCATGAAAATAACCAAGGTCTGTACTAGTGCAAAGGTATTATCAGTACCGGCCAATTTCAAAGAGTTTTCATGCGGTGCAAAAGTGTGGGCCTGATTTTGGAAATTTTATGATTGGTAGGGGTGTTGACTCAATTGAAGTGGTTGTTGTTGTGGTGGAAGATCCCTTTGGAAAGTGTTCTGGTTTAGATCCGTGTATTGAGGTTGGTGTTGGATCCAAGAAAAATCAGGGTCATTCCTCCAATCTTGATTATATGAGGAAGAAGAAGGATCGTTTCCAGGTCTTTGCTGAAATGCAGCAATAGTGTGACCTTGAAACTATACATTCAAAGGACATTCTTCCGTCAAATGTGAAGGGTTTGAACAGCAGCCACACACGGTTTTGGGAAGTGTGTATTGGTTTAGGGAGGCTGAAGAGATTTTTTTTTCTATAGCGTCGAGTTTCCTTTGTATTGCGGACATTTCGGCTTTCATTATGACGGAAACATCGAGCTGATTGACATCTTCCCTAGGCGGTGGTGGTCTAACACTTTCCCATTGTGATGTGTTTTGAGCTAAATCTTCTAGGTATTTCCAAGCTTCACCATTATCTTTGGATAGGAATTGGCAATGACACATGGTTTCAAGCATCTGTCTAGTAGTGAGATCAATACCCTCATAGATAATTCGACACAAATCCCATCTGGAGATTTCGTAATGAGGACATTGGATAAGAAGATCCTTGAACCGTTCAAAGCATTTCCAAAATGGTTTATTGGGAAGTTGGGTAAATTTGAAGATTTCTCTCCGAACACGGCTTGTCTTGTGATTGGGATAAAATTTCTTAAGGAATGCTGCGACGAATTCATCCCCTGTTGAAATAGAATGTGCGGGTGTATTGTAAAGCCACTTCTCGGCTAAGTCGCACAAAGTGAATGGGAGAAGACGTAAACGCAGAGCATCCAAAGACAGTTGTGAATTTCCCATCAAAGCACATACGTTTTCGAATTTGGAAATAAACATGTATGCTTTTTCAGAATCAAGACCGTGAAATTTGGGTAACAGTTTGATGAATTGGGGGTTGATTTCAAAATTTTCCCCGTTGGCAGGTGGTATAGAAAGACAGGTGGGAAGGGGAACACGTGTTGGATAGCATCTCTCTTGGAGAGAAATGCGTTGAGGATTCTGCGCACCTAGGGGCGGTGGCAGAGTGGTGTTAAAGTTTGATGGAAATCCGTCCATCGCGGTCGTGGTGGGGAAGAAGACGAAGAATTACCGACTCTGGGGTCGATAAAAGAAACGCGGACAAGACAGGAAATGGAATCCCGTGTCCAGCCTAACATGTGCTAAATGGTTGTAGCACAAGTGGCAGCGTTGGTAATAATTAGGGGATATGAATGAAGTGGTGTTTGTTTTGAAAAAGAATACGGGTTTTTGAAAAAATGATGCAAATCACAACAAATGCAACAAGCAACCCTAAGTCTAGTAGTCACCTAGGTCAAGGCTCTAGACCGCTCCTAACTGCCAAAAGACAAGTCGCAGGATCAATCCTCCACTGCCTCTTTGTCTCTCCTGTGGCCTGGTAAGTGCCAGGTAAGTGGGAGGTTCTCCACTACGTAAGTAGTGGGCCTAATTAAGTAACCACTTTCCTTAGACACACTTGCCTTAGACACCACAAAAGAAACGCGGATAAGCAATAGATTACCCACGGCCTTCTCCTGTCCTAAGTGAGCGCGACGGTCCTTAGAGTCATGTCTAGATCTTTTTTAGTTAATGAGGGTAATGCGAATGCAAGTTTGTGATTTTCGGGGCTTAAGAAGGGTAATGAACTCCCCACCTAATCTGGATTTGGCCGTGCCCCTTAAATTCCGTATTAATATGCAAACAATCAAGAATCAAAAACACGCACAATTTTTATTGCTTTTTGCGGCGCTGCGAATTATTTGCAAAGAAAGCTGCAGCAAATTGTTAATGGAGCAGACCGAGGAGGAGATAAGAAAGGTAGGATTTTACAGAAAAATTTTCGTGCAGCAACGCTACAGTTCCGCCGCGGGAGCAAGCTATAGCCGTGGAAACGCGGTGCTTCTTCAAGATCCCTGCACAAAACTTTTATACAATGCTTCTGTTCCCCCCTGAGTCCTCCGGAATATTCCAAATATTTTTCAAATTGCACAGCAGACTCCAGATTTCCTTGCAACAAATCACAACGAATCGTTCAGTGTTTGCGCGAATTTTGATCTCAAAATTATAATGGAATAAACTTTTCAACTCAAATTTCAAAAACGAACGAATTAGCGCACTATCCCTGGCAACGACGCCATTTGATTGATACGATTTCTCGATGTGTATATAAGAAATGATGTTTCACAATCAAAGAAATTTTTTTGACCGCAATCAATAACGGTGTCGGATGTAGCGCGTTAGAGAGTGCGGATCGTCCACAGGGAAAGTCAGATCCGTTCGAAGTTGAATTAGATGAATTGAAAATTAAAGAAAAGAAAAGACAATTCAATTCAAGATTTAAAAGTGAATTTCAAGAATTATTAAAATCTAGATCTAATAACAAGAAAACATTAAAATCAAGAATCAAGAATTGATGATTTCCAATCCAATAATCAAGAATCGAAGTGAGGCTCGTAGGAATCGATCGAATCTATAGACGTGATGAAATCTATTGATTACGTTTTCTTATCCATTAATGATTTGATACTAGATCGATGACGATTAATCGAGGTTTAAGGATCTTTCGAAGAAACTAGGGTTTCTTCATCTCATCCTTTGTCCTTTCGATGAATCTCATTCAATAACTAGCCTCTAGTAAATCCAAAAATCGGTCGTGGATCACTAATTAAGAGCGAACACAATCAAGAAAGCATCGCTCGAAACTAGGTTGCCGATTCTTCAATTTACTAAAGTTTACAAAACTTATAGGAATTAAGAATCGTTTCAAGATCTAATCATCATCATCTATTGATTCTTTCGACTCCTTCATGAGCGGAGTTTTACTCAAACATCATATCAAAGAACACAATCACAAATCGAGATCTAATCATGATGCAAGAATGTAAAGAAAGCAAGATAAAGAATTTCACCTTTTATTTATCAACAATTTTGTTATAATTCTCTCAAGATCTACAATGAGGAAAGAACTCGATCGTCGATTTGGCTTCGCTCGTCTTCGTGAGTCGCGGATCGTCTTGGACCACTTGCTCAGATGAAGATCGGCTTTGCTCCTAAAAGGTTGAAGGCTTCTTGCTTGATTTGATACTCGGTGTTCTTGATTTTGGCTTGGATTTTGAATTAGGGTTAGGGTTTGAATGCACAAGTTGTGTCACTCAACCTGTGTGTGTAATGGTTAATGAACAACCCCTTGAACTTAGATCTAGGTTTCCGTTTATAAGCCTCTCGACCCTAGATCTAGAATTAAAAATTCAAATTTCCCTCTAAAATGAACCACTTTTCCCTCCAAAATGAACAACTTTTCCCTCCAAAATTAACTATCTCATTTGAATTTTCCCACCAAAATGAACTACCTCATTTGAATTTTCCCTCCAAAATGAACTACCTCATTTGAATTTTCCCTCCAAAATGAAGTTGTTAGAAAGAATCTTCTAGAAGAGGTTTGTTGGAGGGAATATTCTAGAATGAGGTTGTTACAAGGAGGCTTCTAGAAGAAGGTTGTTATAAGGAGGCTTCTAGAAGAAGTTTGTTGGAGGGAATATTCTAGAATGAGGAATATTCTTGGGGAAGGTTGTTTGGCCGAGCCTTCTGGATGAAGCCACGTGTTATTCTGGAGTCTTCTTGAAGCTATTGCCGTTACATAAGCCACGTGCAGGAATTATGTCATGATGCCGCGGATCCACGGCGGGAAGCGCCTATTGGCCGCGGATCCGCGGTCCGTTAGAATCTTTAACGCATGGATTTTTTTGAGTATTTTGGTGCTGGAATTTTGGCCTTTGTAAAATATGTGGAATCTCATTTTGCTTTCTCAATTTCTGCCAGATCTCAAGTCTTAGACTTGGCGTATTTATCTCAGCACTTTTAACTGTTTTGGTTCTGTTCCTGGAATTTCCTGCACAGATTCTCGAGACAAGTGTTGCGCTATACAAAGATGATGCGATGCCATGATAAACACTCAATTTCCCTCGGAAATGTCGGTTTTAATATATAACACAAGTTATTTGGTATTTTACGGCTGTTTTGCTAATATGTGCTATATTAATACCGAACACCTCTAGATGAGTGCAAATGGTAGGGAAATTGACGTGTTAAAATTACATTATTTTTGACTGATCAACTAGCGGACTATGGTTTGTTGGCCTGCGTCAAGGTCATAGATGCTAGGGGCAAAACAATATCGTGAATTTCAAGTGTTGAAATTTGCAATGAGATTCCATACCTTCTATGAGATAGTTGGATCCTGATACCCACTGCGAGTAAGAGTTACTCTTAGGAGAGTTTTGCACTTTACAATCAGCCGATCAAGAAGGTGAATAGAAAGGTGTCGACGGGGTTATGCCTCAGGGAAAACGAGGTTTATTTTAATTAAGTCCGTGCGAAAGCACGGGAAACCTCCCTCAAAGTACCGACACTGGCCTGGCCGAAAGATTGGCGAACTTGTAGAGTGTAATTAATCCCGGCTAGTCTTACCTTTTAGGGTTTGAAGGAAGATTTGATAAAAACAGTGGGAGCCATCCTGATTAGATAAGATAATAACCAATCTAATCTTGCAAGAGCATATGCTAAAGTGTTTTCTTCTCTCTCTCTCCAGGTAGCGACCATATCATGCCTTAATCAAGGTAATAATATGGATGTATTGACCGAACCCGCTTGTTATACTGAGCTGGGGAACGTTGGTTCCCACGCAACCCGAACGAGGAATGTGCATGTCGATGCATCTTCTTCAGGTGTATTCGTTACCGAGAACTGTTTCTCAGTACACTCTACGTCCTGGGTATTAGATATCGGATCAGAATCCCACATATGTAATATGTTACATGGGCTAAAGAAAGGTAGAGAACTGGGAAAAGGTGATCATTCTCTAAAGGTGGGGAATGGTGAAAATGTTGCAGCCAAAGCAGTTGGTGAATATCACATTGTATTACCAAATGGGAATACATTGATCTTAGACAATTGTTATTATGTAACCTTTATGATATGCAATTTAATATCAATTACTTTATTAGAGAAAGAAGGATATAACTTTGTAGTAAAGAATAATGTTATGAACATTTTTCTAAATCAAGTGTTGATTGGGTTTGGTACAGTAAGTAATGGTTTATACGTTCTAAATCAAACCACGGTTCTTAGCGTACAAAACACACATAAGAGGAAGAGTTCAGAAATGAACGAATCCTTCTTGTGGCATTATAGACTAGGTCATATCAATGCGACACGACTAGCTAAGTTACATAAAGATGGATATTTGAATCAGTTTGAATTTACATCTTATGAAACTTTCCAGTCATGTCTCAAAGGCAAAATGACCAAAACATCGTTTACTAGACACGGAGAAAGAGCTATTGAACTCTAGGGACTGATACATAGTGATGTATACGGTCTCATGTCTACACATGCCAGGAATGGTTCCTCGTACTTCATTACATTCACCGATGATCTCTCGAGATTCGGACATGTGTTCCTGTTGAAACACAAGTCTGAAGCTTTTGAGAAATTCAAGGAATATAAATGCGAAGTAGAGAACCAAACGGGTAAAAGTATTAAAATCCTGCGATTTAGTCGGGGAGGAGAATACTTGAGCACGGAATTCCGTGACAATCTAAACGAGAATGGGATTCTCTCTCAGCTTACTCCTCCGTATACACCACAGCACAACGGTGTATCGGAGTGGAGGAATCGCACCCTATTAGATATGGTGCGCTCTATGATGAGTACCGCTAAGTTGCCTATTTCCTTTTGGGGTTATGCACTAGAGACAGCTGCAGACCTATTGAATATGGTTCCCACCAAATCTGTGCCAACCACTCCATATGAGATATGGAAATGAAAGAGACCGTGTCTTAATTATGTTAAGATGCGGGGTTGTCCGGCATATGTGAAAACACAAAATCCGGACAAGCTCGAGGCAAGGTCATTTCTGTGTAAGTTTATTGGATATCCCAAACATTCGCGAGGGTATATCTTCTACCACACCGAGGAATAAAAGGTGTTTGTTTCTCGGCATACCACCTTTTTAGAAAAGGAATTTCTTGAAAAAGAAATTAGTGGAAAAAAGGTAGAACTGGAAGAAGTTCAAGCTACACAAACTACAATAGAAGATTTGGTGGAACCGGAGGATTCGATTGTTCCCTACGAACCTCAGCCTCTCCGCCGATCTAGTAGGGTTCCTCATCCACCTGAGAGATGCTACGGTTTTCTTATTGATGTTGGGAGCGAGGATTGCATCATGGAAGATGATGCCCAAACTAGCTTCGAGCAGGCCATCACGAGTGGGGACTCTGTGAAATGGCTGGATGCAATGCGGTCTAAGATGGAATCCATGTACACCAACAAAGTATGGACTTTGGAAGATGCTCCTGAAGGGGTAAAACCGATCGGGAGCAAGTGGATCTTCAATAAAAACACTTGGTGTAGATGGAAAAGTTGAGACTATCAAAGCTAGACTTGTAGCAAAAGGTTTTCGTCAATGACCAGGTGTGGATTATGATGAAACCTTTTCTCCAGTGGTTATGCTTAAGTCCATCCGGATCCTACTTTCCATCGCTGCATACCATGACTACGAAATCTGGAAGATGGACATCAAGACCGCTTTTCTAAATGGTGATTTAGAAGAGAGTGTGTACATGAAATAGCCAGAGGGCTTCGTGGACAGTGGGAGCAGCGGAAAGGTGTGCAAGCTGCTTAAATCAATCTACGGGTTAAAGCAGGCATAGCGGACTTAGAACGTCTGTTTTAATGTGGCAGTCAAAGAGTTTGACTTCATCAAAAACGTAGATGAACCTTGTGTACACAAGAAGGTTGCAGAAGTAAGGTCGTCTTCCTTGTATTATACGTGGATGACATTCTCTTGATAGGAAATGATGTTCCTATGATGAACTCGGCCAAGCTCTTCTTATCACAAAGATTCTCAATGAAAGACCTAGGTGATGCCTCCTACATCTTGGGAATTAAGATCTATAGAGATAGATCTAAACGGATGTTGGGATTGTCCCAATCCAGGTACATTGACACCATACTAAAGATGTTTAGTATGGAAGATTCCAAGCGTGGGAATTTACCCACGATCTCAGAAATCACTCTCTCCAAAGAGATGTCTCCCTAGACTGATTTAGAGAGGGCTCACATGCAAAGGATACCCTATGCTTCGGCAGTAGTCTCTATCATGTACGCGATGTTATGTACCAGACCCGATGTGGCATACTCACTAGGTGTAGTGAGTAGGTATCAAGCAGATCCTAGAGAGAATCACTGGACAGCTGTGAAGAACATTCTTAAGTACTTGAGAATGACTAAATAAATGTTCTTGGTGTATGGTAACGATGAACTCCAAATGGAGTCCTCTACTGATTCGAGCTACCAGAGTGGTAAGGACGACTCTTAGTCGATCTCGGGTTTTGTCTTCACCCTCAATGGAGGGGCGGTTTGTTGGAAGAGTTCCAAGCAAGAAACAGTGGCAGACTCAACGATAGAGGCTGAATACATCGCTGCCAACGATACCGCCAAAGAGGTTGTCTGGATGAAGGAGTTCATAACCGAAATTGGTGTTGTTCCGTCCATCGAGCATCCAATACCTTTGTATTATGATAACAATGTTGGATATAGTGCCCTCAGAGTCAATTATTGGATCACAGGCATGTGATTGCAATGATTGAGGGAGGACCAATACCGGTAGGACAGTCTTACTCAAGATGATAGTATGCTATCTGGTTTATCTTTATCATCGTGTACTGCTTTAGGTGACCATACAGGTCGCTATTACACGTTGATAGAGCCCTTAGGATTCTTGCTTGACTGCCAGCAGTACGATGGCGATCATATACGTGGGAGCTGGGGTCTATAAGTACATCCTTAAAGTGGTCCCTAGTCGTGGGAGTTTCGAGACAGGGCACCGATACTCCATTAGTAGACTAGTGTATACAGTCGAGACCCCGACGAGGGGCGGTGGCCGGTCTTGTTAGTGTATATGCCCTAGAGGCCATTACTGTATCATACTAGTTTGTATATTACTTGATGGAAGCTTGGGATAGTCACAGTTGTATAGATAATCTTGCTTAAAATAGTAGTATGCTACTTGGTTTGTTTCTACTTTAATGTGTACATGTGTTTCTTTTAGTATATCACCTATACACATTAGTGGAGCCCTTAGGATCTTTGCTTGATTACCAGCGTTGTGATGGCAGTCACACTCGTGGGGGCTGGGTAATCCACAAGCACATCCTTATACAGGTCCCTAGTCGTAGGACTATCGAGACAGGGCATCGATACTCCGGAGTAGACTAGCGTATGCGCTTCTCATCCCAGCATGGGAGACGGTCTGTCCCACAGCCGTCAGTACGTCGTACTTGAGATAGTATGCGGGTGCTCGTTAGGTTACGAGTACACTGGACAGGACTCGTCAGGAACTGTTGGTTGGTACTATACCTATCGTCTGTTATCAGTTCCCAGGTGACATGAGTACAGCTTAGTCCGCTGACTTGACACTGTCACTTCGCCTCGAGTGTGTTCCCATTGTACTTTGATTACTACCCTACCACGGCTCAAAGGAGTCGTGCAAACATGTAGTAGTTGGGTGCAGTCCTGAAGTACTTGGAGGTAGTGACGGTTAGATATGATTCGTTTCTCCCGGTATTGGGGGTTGATATCGCGCTGTGTCTAGGAGAGCCATTACACAAAGTCCCTGGCCAGGGCAAGCGAGATATACTGGTAGGTTTCCAGTGTTATCTCATGGTGTTCTGGGCTAGACTCAAACACGACTTGTACCGCTATTAGGGGACTGACGTTTAACGCCCTTCTAGGCCCGCCATGCGATATTCTCAGACGAACAGACCGGACTGTACGGAGACTGTCACATTCAGGCTCAGTAGGAGTTCAGATGGGTTTCACCTCGTCCGTCTTCTTATCGGCATCTACCTGGGGGCCGTTACGCCTAGCTAGTGCCGCTTGCGGTCTGTGATTAAACCCACTGCCAGCGTAGTGTCAAGTCTTTAGAGTCTCACACAGAGAGCTATTCGCCTTTAGGCAAAAGAGTAGAGGTCGCATGGTTTTGCGACAGGGTTCGGTCACATCCGTACACTTGTGCACGTTTAGTGTCCGGGCAGTTATTACTAGCGGGCTTTGGTTTAATCCAGATCCTAGTATACGTTTTGGGATTGGTTTTATCTCGTTTGTATTCGTGTTCCTCGGAACGCGGATGCGGGTGTGTATGCACGGTTGACAGAGACAGAGGCAGAGGATTCTCATTCGGGTTGTTGACTGTTGACTTTTGCTAAACCCTAATGAGAATTAGAAATATGATTAATGATAATATTAATTAAGTATTATTGTGCCATGGTTGGGTTGAAAGGGTGACTTTGTGGACTTCTTGACTTTGTTGACCGGTTGACTAGGTTGGACTTGTTGACCATCATCATTACAATGGCTATCATTTCATGGCAAAGACTTTTGCTTGCTTGTTATACATTACAAAATGAGTGCATGAAATGATATTGCCATTTTGATATGATATGAACTATCACATAATACTCAATTCCTATTATTTTTGTGTTATGAGAGGATGGTGGGAAAAAGTCTTCTTCATTCTATTACTCTCATTCTCTCCCATCCGCAAGCTCTCCCTCTTCCTCTTGCTCTCTCTCTAGTTCATGGTTCTATTGTCTCATGTGTTGAGAAACAATAACCATAGAGATAAAACCCAAAATACCTCTCTACTCATCCTAGTGTACAAGGTCTAGCAAGCCAAGTATTCTAGTTTCCTCTAGATTGAGGTTGGAGCCAAAGGTAGAAGCTTTCGGGTGGATCCATCTTCGGCACAAGGAGACGACAAGGTGAGGCCGATCCGACCACCACAAGGAGTTGAAGAGAAGGATTTCAAGATTAGGTATAACCCCTAACATAGTAGCTAAACTCTTAGCTAGGTTGTTAGATAGTTTGTTTAGCAAAGATCCGTTCTTTGAGTCCATGTTACCTCCACCGAAAAAATCGTTTTTCACCATTTCCGAAACCCCAAAGAACTGGGGACGAGTAATGTGGACTTATAGTGGTATCAGAGCCTAGCTAAACACTATCTAACATGTTATCAAAGTAACTAGAAGTTCGATCGGAGAAAAAGTCACGAAATATGCCCGGAACACAAACTTTCTGCTGATTTTGTTTTCTGTTCAAAAAATAATAAATCATGTACTAAAAATCGGCTCAGGCTTTTTAAAGAACAAGCAAGAAAAATGGTCCACTAACTCGGTCAAAGCGCCGCGGAACCGCTGCAGGAGCATGCTCCCACCGCGGATCCGCGGCCGAGTTGACTCGGTCGTGGCACCATTTCCTGCAGTGTTTTTCTTGGGGTGTATTGGGATTTTTACTATATGTTTTTTCTGCCTAGATTTTAAAGAAAGCAAAACTTGTTTTTGGGGTGGTTAAAAATCCGTATTTTGATCGAACTTCTAAAGGCATTAGCTAACGGGTTATATCTGTGATGTGATATATGTATTGAACGTCTGCTAATCGCTATACGTCGATTAGTGGGGGTTATACATATCTGTGATCTGTAATGTTGATGGTATGTGTATATGAATTCATTGGATTGTCGCGGATGAATAGCCGGGGGTTGTGAGATGAGAGTTTTCTTTTTCTTTCAATTCATGTAATTTGTAATTGATGTAACATTATTTATATGGCCGCACAACCGGGATGGGGTTGTAGCCATCATTGAATAATTTCTTTTACTGTTTTTGCTCCTAGGATAGACCCACGGTAGGGTGCACAAACTATCGGGTACCTCGAAGTGCCGAGTGGCCTACTCACGTTGTTGAGGGAGGTTGCTTCACTTCGGGTATTTGGCGGGTAGTTTGCCGCACCCGTAGGGGTCTAGGGTGGGGTCTTGGCTATTCATCGCGACCGTGTAATCCGCTCTTCGTTACAGGCTCGTACGGAATGCGGATTCCTAGTATATCCAATGTGTTCATCTGTGATCTGGAATGGCTATCATTGCATGTGACGAATGTATATATCTATATATGATATCTATTTAGGCGTTACTTATGTTTTGCATTCGCGCTAGTCCAGCCCCCGCTCTGTCGTTAGTTAAGTAACCTAACGGGTAATGACGGGGGCCCGTGGCGAATGCGGATGGCATAAGCGTACGTCATATTTTCGTTGTTTTCTGCATTGGTAGGATTAAATGATGGGACGCATTAAAATTAATGCAAGAAAATAAACCAAGAAAAATTCGTTGGAACAATTTCAAAAACCACTCGGTTTCTTTTCAAAAACAACTTTTAAACGCGGAGCTTAAGCCACTCCTTTTAAAAGCTATCAAAGTTCCTTCGATTATATCAAGTTCACTACGTTCAAGGTTTCGCCAAAACCATTCGTAGCCCTCCGTCGTTTCGTATGAATATTCAATAGTATTCAAGCTATGTTTGTTGACCTTCGTCAAGGCATAGTGATTGGTAGCTGTTGGGTGTTCATATGAAGCATAGATAGATGCGTTGGTTTGGGACAGTCGTATTACCTTGTTGACCTTCGTCAAGGGTCTATACGGATGGGTTCAAATTAACCTGGACAATGACGGGTAGAACTTGACATGTGACTTATGATTTGTTGACCTTCGTCAAGGTCATAAGAGCATGGGGAAAAAATCCACATCGGGAGTTTCAAAAGATCATGAAACTTGCTACCGCTGCATACCATTTGGAGTGTGATGATTCTGGTAGGATTCCTTCAGTTTTGTCACGCGATGATATTTGGATCCCGATCCTACTGTGAGTATATGCTACTCCTCCGGAACTTTCTCACTTAACGATCAATGCTATAAACCAAGTAGGTGTCTAGAAAGGTGTTAGCGGGGCTACGCCCACAGGGAAAAGAGGTTATTTAATTAAGGAACTTCGCGAAAGCGTTGGAAAACCTCCCTCAAAGTACCAACACTGGCCTGGCTGAACGGTTAAGCAAGTATTGTACGGTGAGATTGATCCCGACTAATTCTTCCTTTTTGGTTTGAGGAAGGATTCGAGAGACAGTGGGAGCCATCCTGTTTCGATAAATTAAAAACCAATCTAAACTTGCAAAAGCATCATGCTGAGTGTTTTCTTCTGTCTCTCTTAATTGCAGCGACCCAGTGACCACACATAGGTTACATCTAGATAATAAAATGACTGAACCTGACTGTTATGATTGGTAAAGGTCTGTCCAGATGTCCATTGCCCATGACAAGATGGGACACCTCTTAACTAATCAAACCCCTGCCGTCTCAGGACCAATTTCCCCTGTAACGGATATTGACATCCGTATGACATTGGAAAAAGACTGTGCGAAAGCCAAGTGCCTCGTGTTAGCCTCAGTTGATGGTGCAAACCAGAGGCAGCACGAGAAGATGGACTTAGTTTATGTCTTCCTCCATAATAAAGATTTATATGGAGAGCAATCTCGTATCGCAAGATATGAGACCTCGAACGAATTGCTTCAAGCGAGGTTGGCTATCGGGTCATCTGTAGGAGGCAACGTCTTTACAGAGACCAGCTATTTTGAGCTCACGGACCTGAAGACCACGTTGGAGAACGGGTCAGATGCTGACTTGATTCTACAATCTCTACCTTCTACGCTGAAGGAAACCAGGAAAGTAGAAGGAAAGGGAAGGGCAAAAGTTTCGGGACTGGATGTAGTAAAGGAGGGATGTTCCTATTGTTACGGGAATGAATATTGGCAGAAGGATTGCACGGCTAGCAAAGCCAGTAGCCAGGATTCGAAGCATGTTGTGGCTTCAGCTTCGGGTGTGTTTGTAGTAGAGAACTGTATGTCAGTTAACCCTACTTCCAGGGTATTGGATACCGGATCAGGATCTCACATCTGTAACTCGTTACAGGCTCTGAGAAACCGTAGGGTTATCAGGAAAGGTGATATGACTCTCAGGGTTGCTAACGGAATGAGCATGGACGCTGAATCCGTTGGGGAATATCATCTTGGACTGACAACTGGGCAGATATTGATTCTGCGTAACTGTTTGTATGTACCAGGTGCGACTTGTAATATCATATCTGTATCCTTACTTTCTAAGGAAGGATATGATTTTACTTTTGTAGGCGATGTGGTCCACATCCACCTAAATCAAGTTCTGATTGGGTCAGGTACATTAGAAAACGGAATATACGTATTAAATCAAGCTCAGATTTTCAGTGTCTAGAACACACTTAAAAGAAAGTCTCCGGAAACAAATCAGGCTTTCTTATGGCATTGTAGACTGGGTCACATTAATGAGACACGGTTAACAAAGTTACATAAGAGGGATACTTGAATCCGTTCGAGTATCAGTCTTATGCCACTTGTGAATCTTGTCTCATGGGAAAGATGACAAAGACTCCGTTCACTGGACACGGAGAAAGAGCAAGCGAGCTCTTGGGACTCATACACAGTGATGTGTGTGGTCCAATGTCTACACATGCGCGAAGTGGTTATTCATACTTCATTACTTTCACAGATGATTTCTCTAGGTATGTACATGTCTTCCTGATGAAGCACAAATCCGAGGCCTTTGAGAAATTTCGGGAATACAAGAATGAAGTTGAAAAACAAACAGGCAAAAGTATAAAGACACTGAGATCTAATCGAGGTAGTGAATACTTAAGTGCCGAGTTTCTGGACTACTTAAAAGAGAATGGAATTCTCTCTCAGCGTACTCCTCCATACACACCACAACACAACGGTGTATCTGAAAGGCGGAATCGAACCCTATTGGATATGGTTCGTTCCATGATGAGTAAGGCTGAGTTACCACAATCTTTCTGGGGTTATGCACTAGAAATAGCTGCATATCTCTTGAACAAGGCTCCAACCAAGACTGTGCCTACCACCCCATATCAGATGTGGAGTGGGAAGAAACCCTGTCTTAAGTATCTTAAGACATGTGGATGTCCAGCTTTTGTAAAGAATCAGCATGCGGACAAGCTCGAGGCACGCTCAGTACTGTGTAAGTTTGTGGGATACCCAAAGAACTCCAGGGGGTATCTTTTCTATTCCGCAGAGGAACAAAAAGTTTTTGTTTCTCAGCATGCCCACTTCTTGGAAACTGAATTTTTGGAAAATCAGATAAGTGGGAGCGCAATAGAACTGGAAGAAATTCCAGAACCACAAGCTATTACTGAAAGCTTGGAAGAACCAGAAGTTTCAGGAGAACCGAACATTCCTGCGCCGCTCCGCAGGAGTAGTAGGCAGTCTCATCCGCCCGAGAGATACTACGGTTTTCTCATAGACGGGGATAGAGAGGATTGCACTATTGATTATGATGAGCCTACTAGCTTCCAGCAAGCCATTCAGAGCGGTGACTCAGTAAAATGGCTGGATGCAATGCGGACCGAGATGGAGTCCATGTACACCAACAAAGTTTGGACTTTGGACTTTGCTCCAGAAGGGGTAAAATCCGTAGGCTGCAAATGGATCTTCAGAAAGAAGATTGGTGTAGATGGGCAGGTTGAAACCTATAAAGCTAGGCTTGTTGCAAAGGGTTTTCGTCAAAGACCTGGTTTGGACTATGACGAGACCTTTTCTCCGGTAGCTATGCTCAAATCCATTCGGATCCTTCTTGCCATTGCTGCCTTCCATGATTATGAAATCTGGCAGATGGACGTAAAGACGGCTTTCTTAAATGGAAATTTGGAAGAGTGCGGCTATATGGACCAGCCAGAGGGATTCATTCAGAGTGGAAGCAGCGGTAAAGTGTGCAAGTTGCTCAAGTCCATCTATGGACTGAAGCAGGCATCGCGGAGTTGGAACATCTGCTTTGATGATATTGTCAAAGAATTCGACTTTATCAAAATACCAGATGAACCATGCATTTACAGGAAGATTGTAGGGAGAAATGTGGTATTCCTCATCTTGTACGTCGATGACATTCTCCAAATAGGAAATGATATTCCTATGCTACAGTCAGTCAAAGGATTCTTGTCACTGAGGTTCTCAATGAAGGACCTGGGCGATGCCAACTACATTTTGGGGATCCAGACCTATCGTGATAGATCTATAAGGATGTTGGGACTTTCACAGTTCCAAGTGCGGTAATCTATCGGCTTATCACGGAATCACCATCTCCAAAGAGATGTCTCCCAAGGATGATTTGGAAAGGGCTTGCATGTCATCAATACCCTACGCATCTGCGGTAGGCTCTATTATGTATGCGATGTTGTGTAACAGACTAGATGTAGCATACGCATTGAGTTTTGTAAGACGGTATCAGACGGACCCAAGGGAGAAGAATTTGATAGCGGTAAAGAACATTCTCAAGTACCTGAGAAGGACTAAGGAGATGTTCTTGGTGTATGGAGGAAAAGACCTCCAGATCGAAGCCTTTGCTGACTCCAGCTTCCAGAGTGACAAGGATGACTCCAAGTCCATGTCGGGTTATGTCTTTACCCTCAAAGGAGGGGCGGTTTGCTGGAAGAGCTCCAAGCAGGAAACCGTTGCTGACTCAACTATGGAAGCGGAGTATAGCTGCTTGCGATGTCGCAAAGGAAGCTGTCTGGATGAAGAAGTTCCTCACGGAGCTTCAGGTGGTTCCTACCAGTGTTGATCCAATACCGCTGTATTGTGACAACAACGGCGCTATAGCTTTAGCGAAGGAACCCAGGTCCCATCAGAAGTCCAGGCACATTTTGGGGCGGTACCACCTGATCAGGGAGATCGTAGATCGCCGGGAGATCGAGGTGAAGAGAGTAAATACGGAAGATAACACTGCTGATCCACTCACGAAGGCCTTACCCCAGACTCAGTTCGAGCGGCTGATCGAGATGACAGGTCTTCGATACGCCAGTACATGGCCTTAGTGCAAGTGGGAGATTGTTAGTGTATATGCCCTAGAGGCCATTACTGTATCATACTAGTTTGTATATTACTTGATGGAAGCTTGGGATATTCACAGTTGTATAGACAATCTTGCTCAAAATAGTAGTATGCTACTTGGTTTGTTTCTACTTTAATGTGTACATGTGTACATGTGTTTCTTTTATTATATCACCTATACACATTGGTGGAGCCCTTAGGATCTTTGCTTGATTACCAGCGTTGTGATGGCAGTCACACTCGTGTGGGCTGGGAAATCCACAAGCACATCCTTATACAGGTCCCTAGTCGTAGGACTATCGAGACAGGGCATCGATACTCCGGAGTAGACTAGCGTATGCGCTTCTCATCGCAGCATGGGAGACAGTCTGTCCCACAGCCGTCAGTACGTCGTACTTGAGATAATATGCGGGTGCTCGTTAGGTTACGAGTACACTGGACAGGACTCGTCGGGAACTGTTGGTTGGTACTATACCTATCTTCAGTTATCAGTTCCCATGAGTACAACTTAGTCCGCTGACTTGACATTGTCACTTCGCCTCGAGTGTCTTCCCACTGTACTTAGATTACTACCCTACCACGGCTCAAAGGAGTCGTGCAAACAGGTAGTAGTTGGGTGCAGTCCCGAAGAACTTGGAGGAAGTGACGGTTAGATAGGATTCGTCTCTCCCGGTATTGGGGGTTGATATCGCGCTGTGTCTAAGAGAGCCATTACACAAAGTCCCTAGCCAAGGCAAGCGAGATATACTGGTAGGTTTCCAGTGTTATCTCAGGGTGTTCTGGGCTACACTCTGACACGACTTATACCGCTATTAGGGGACTGACGTTTACCGTCCCCCTAGGCCCGCCATGCGATATTCTCAGACGAACAGACCGGACTATACAGAGACTGTCACATTCAGGCTCAGTAGGAGTTCAGATGGGTTTCACCTCGTTCGTCTTCTTATCGGCATCTACCTGGGGGCCGTTACGCACAGCTAGTGCCGCTTGCGGTCTGTGGTTAAACCCACTGCCAGCGTAGTGTCGAGTCTTTAGAGTCCCACACAGAGAGCTATTCGCCTTTAGGCAAAAGAGTAGAGGTCGCATGGTTTTGCGACAGGGTTCGGTCACATCCGTACACTTGTGCACGTTTAGTGTTCGGGCAGTTATTACTAGCGGGCTTTGGTTTAAGCCAGATCCTAGTATACGTTTTGGGATTGGTTTTACCTCGTTTGTATTCGTGTTCCTCGGAAAGCGGATGCAGGTGTGTATGCACGGTTGACAGAGACAGAGGCAGAGGATTCTCATTAGGGTTGTTGACTGTTGACTTTTGCTAAACCCTAATGAGAATTAGAAATATGATTAATGATAATAATAATTATGTATTATTGTGCCATGATTGGGTTGAAAGGTTGACTTTGTTGACTTGTTGACTTTGTTGACCGGTTGACTAGGTTGGACTTGTTGACCATCATCATTACAATGGCTATCATTTCATGGCAAAGACTTTTTATTGCTTGTTATACTTTACAAAATGAGTGCATGAAATGAATTGCCATTTTGATATGATATAAACCATCACATAATACTCAATTACTATTATTGTTATGATTATTTTTGTGTTATGAGAGGATGGTGAGAAAAAGTCTTCTTCATTCTATTACTCTCATTCTCTCTCATCCTCAAGCTCTCCCTCTTCCTCTTGCTCTCTCTCTAGTTCATGGTTCTATTGTCTCATGTGTTGAGAAACAATAACCATAGAGATAAAACCCAAAACACCTCTCTACTCATCCTAGTGTACAAGGTCTAGCAAGCCAAGTATTCTAGTTTCCTCTAGATTGAGGTTGGAGCCAAAGGTAGAAGCATTCGGGTGGATCCATCTTCGGCACAAGGAGACAACGAGGTGAGGCCGATCCGACCACCACAAGGAGTTGAAGAGAAGGATTTCAAGATTAGGTATAACCCCAAACATAGTAGCTAAACTCTTAGCTTGGTTGTTAGATAGTTTGTTTAGCAAAGATCCGTTCATTGAGTCCATGTTACCTCCACCGAAAAAATCGTTTTTCACCATTTCCGCAACCCCAAAGAACCGGAGACGGGTAACGTGGACTTACAGGTCTCACAAGCCATTAGTGTCTGTTGGTTCACCTAAAATGTATACAGGTGTTCATTGGGTTATGAGTACACCGGACAGGACTCGCCGGGAACATACTAGTTGGTATTATACCTGACGTCAGATAGTAGTTCCATGGTGACATGTGTACAAGTTAGTTCATCGACCTGAGATCGTCATTTGTCTCGTGTGAGTTCCCACTGTGCTTTTATTACTATCCTACCACGGCTCAAAGGAGTCGTGCAAACAGGTTTTATTTGGGTACAGTCCCGAGCCACATGTAGGCAGTGTGCGGATCGGCAGGGGTTTCGTCTCTCCCGGTATTGGGGGTGAGATCGCGCTGTGTCTAGGAGAGCCATTACACGAAGTCCTTGGCCAAGGCAAGAGATTTACTGGTAGGTATTCCAGTAGTATCTCAGGGTGTTCTGGGCTACACTCCGACATGACTTGTACCGCTTTTAGGGGTCTGACTTTTACCAACCCCCTAGGCCCGACATGCGATGCTCATAGACGAACAGATCGAACTGTATGGATATTGTCACTGACAGGCTCAGTAGGGTGTCAGGATGAGTTCGCTCATCGACCTCCCTTTTGGTCAATACCAGGTAGCCTGTTACGTACAGCTAGTACCTCTACATGCTAGTGGTTAAATCCACAGCCAAAGTATTGACGAGTCTTTAGAGTCCCCCGCAGACAGTTTTCAAGTTTCGGGCGAAACGTTGTAGAGGTCGTATGATATATGGCAGTGTCCGATCATATACGTGCAGTAGTGCACGGATCATGATCGGGCGGATTATACTATTAGGCTTTGGTTTAAGCCGGATCCTAGTATTAGATTTGTTGGATTACTTTAGTCTCATCGTATTCGCACTAAGTCGGAATACGGATGCAGGTATGTATATACAGGTGAGGGGTATCCTTGTGATCCGTCACGAGTTTCATTTAGATGTTGCCGTATCTTTTTATTGTTGTAAACATTTGGATTAATGTTTACAAATGGAAATTATGAGCTAGAAATCATCATTTTGTGCATTTAATGTGACATAGACTTCATTAGTGACTCATGGTCTCTTTTTTTGTGCATTTGTCACATTAAGTGATTGATTTTGTGTTGATATGATGAGAAGAGAGAGAGAGAGGGCAGCCATAGAAAAGAGTTTGGTCTTGTATTTTTCTCATCACACTCTCATTTTTAATCATAGAACAAAAGGAAAGAAAATGGCTCCTCTTCTTCTTCTTCCTCTAGCTCACAACCTCCATTGATGGCTTCATCTTCAACCTCCATCCATGCAATGGATGCAAGAGATAAAGTTGTCACACCTATTCTCTACATCGCCTTGGACACGTCGGCTAGCGAACTTCGTGCCCGAGTTGCTTCGGATGAAGCGGGAGCCCGTAAAAAGACTCGAAGATGTGGTGCCCTTTCCGACGAGGAGATCGAGATCGGAGATGCCGCGAGGAGCTTGGGATGGTGGCGAAGACCGAAGGACACGGATCGATCGGTATAGCTTTTCCAACCCTTTCTCTAGTTGCTAGTTATAGGTTAAAGGTTCGATCCGGATTTAAAGTATACGATAGCGCCGGTTTCTAGTTTAGAAAAAGTTTTCGTTTCCGCATTTTGGCCTCGGACAGACGGCCGGGGCGCTACCGTAGACTTACATGGTATCAGAGACACGCCATTAACCTTTACTAGCTTGCTCTAACGTGTTTAGAACTTCGATCGGATGAAATTTCCAAAAACCGCATTTCCAATTGTGCAGTTTCTGTCGAAATTTTTTTGTGGTCTAAAATTTTTTTTGAGTACGTCAGAAAATCATGCAGGCTTTTCTAAGACCAATGCAGAAAATTGGTTGCCTAAGCCCACTGTAGCGCCGCGGAACCGCGGCTTTACCCTTGTTCTTGCCGCGGTTCCGCCGCACTACTGTAGCATTAGGGCACCAAAATTTCTACAGTGGTCTCTGAGTTGGAATTGGGGTTTCTGGTATTTTTTGTTTGGGCCAAGATTTGTTTGAATACTGGGAATTGTGCTTGGGGCCCACTTCGGGAAATTTTGTCAATCAAAAATTTTAAACATGTTAGTTCACAGTATTTACATTATATCTGGGACCGTGAATGTCATTTGATCGGTAAATCTTGTCTAATTGCTATAGCCCTTTTAGACGGATTTGCGAACGTGACATTCACGTTGATGTTCTGTGTTGTGCTGTGATGTTGCGGATTTGTCGTGGTGGATAGCCTGGATGCAATGGTAGTACAGTTTGGTTGTATTTGTACATTTGTTGTTGCGGGGCGAGCATCCGACATGTGGACTGCCATCACTGCCTGTTTGTATATTATTCTTTTGGGGCACGACCGGGCTGAGGTCGATGTACCTGTTGTATATATTTTACTTTCTGTACTAGGATTACCCCGCGGAGGGGTGCGCGGATGGCCGGTTTCTAGAGGAAAACGGGCCCACATCTCATGGCTTTGAGATGGAGGGGGCTTCACTCTCGAATTGCTGGGCTATTCGCCGCACTCGTAGGGGGTACAGGTTGACCCAAGGAGGGATGCTCAAGTTACCGGATTCCGTGAAGTGCTGGGTGGTCCATTCACTTTGTTGAAGGGGGATGCCTCGCATCAGGTTTTGGCGGGTAACTTGCCGCGCCCGTAGGTGTCTAGGATTTCATTGCACAGGTTATCCACATGACCAGGGAAACGTCTGGTTTTAGTAGCGGCTCTATGAAACCCGGGGATCCCAGATTATCTGTATTGTTCTGTGATGCTTATTACATTTCTATGATGTTGCATTTTATCACGCCATGAGCGAATATTATATATTGATATATATACCAGTAGATTTTGTATATGTTTTACACCCACGCTAGTCCAGTCCCCGCTCTGTCGTTAGTTAAGTAACCTAACGGGTGATGACGGAACCCAGTGGCGAATGCGGGTGGCATATACGTACATCATATTTTCGTTCTATTGTGGTGTGATTAATTGATGGGACTACATTGATTCGGATTAATGCAAGCTAAATAAACCTATTCTGATGTTGTTGGAACATTTTTCAAAAAGCTGTTATTGCAAGGACGTTCTCTTTTGTTTTGCACAGAGGTATTTGGTTGTGAATATCCAGCACCTTAGTCGACGAGGCAAGGGCCGAGATCCCTTCACCGGGAGTGACCCCTTGGACAGAAGTTTGCATCGGGGTAATAACTTCACTATAGTCGATTACTTATTGCTTTGCATCGCGGTATTCAGTTGGAATATCCTGCACCTCATTCTACGGGGAAAGAGCCAAGATCCCTTCACCGGGAGTGACCTCTTTAGCAAAGGTTTTCGCCATTACATTTTTATAAAAAGCTATCCGGTACCTTCAACGATATCAAGTTCATTACGTTAAAGGTTTTTCGCCAAAAACCATTCGTAGCCCTCCGTCATTTCAGACGGGTAGCACTTAGTATTCATGCTATGTTTGTTGACCTTCGTCAAGGCATAATGAATGGTAGCTGCTTGTTACCTTTCTCTTTCATAGATAGATGCGTTGGTTTGGGACAGTCATATAGCCTTGTTGACCTTCATCAAGGGCTTGTACGGGTGGGTTCAAATTAACTTGGACAATGACGGGTAGAACTTGACATGTGACTTATGATTTGTTGACCTTCGTCAAGGTCATAAGAGCATGGGGTAAAAATCACATCGGGAGTTTCTAAAGAAACTGAAACTTTCCAGATATGCGCATACCTTCCAGAGTGTGATAACGTGAGTGGATTCCATCACGTTATCATGCGATGATAGTTGGATCCCGATTCCCACTGATTAGTTGGTTTACTCCTCGGGTGATCCCGACTAATTCTTCTTTCAAGTTTGGAGGAGAATTTGACGATACAGTGGGAGGTTTCCTTATTAGATAAAGTGATAACCATTCTGATCTAGGTTAGAGTGCACGCTGAGTGTTTCTTTTCACTCTCTCTTTGGCAGCGACCATGACCCGACCTTTAACTATGACTCAGTGACCAAGATTAACCGAACCTTCTTAAAACACTGGCTTTTGGATTGTCAGAGTTGCATACTTCATTGCCACTCCTACTTTTACCCTTTTCTCCAGAACACCCCGTATTACTTCGAATATCCACTTCCATTGGATAAAACCATCGTATGGTTATATACGAACTCGAAGGAACTTGTTCCAGATTCGAGGATGGTTTCCGGTTCTGGAGAAAATGAATAGGACTATTCAGTTATCTTCTCCTTTTTACCTTCTCTCAGGTTGCGAGTGCTCCTTGGATTAGGACGGTACACCTATTACGCTAATTGGATAGTCTTCATCCAAACCAAAGGCAGGTGCCGAAAGGTAGGGCAAGAAGAAAACCATTTAGCCTAAAAGGTGTACAAAAGGTATTAAGTAAATACAAATAAAGGGATTAGTAAGAGAGCCAAGTAAACTGCGACTGCTATTCACAACCAAACCAAGTATTTCTTCGCCAATCCTACATCACCTTTGTAATTCTCCAGAACACTCCGTATCACTACGAAGATCCACAGTTTTTTGGATACTCCATCGTATGGTTATATACGAACTCGAAGGAACTTGTTCCAGTTCGGGGATGGATTCTGGTTCAGGAGAAATAGGAATAATGTTTTATTCAGTTGTCTTTTATCTCTACCTTCTCTCGGGTTGCGAGTACTCTAGGATTAGGAGAGTACACCCATTATGCTTATTGGATAGTCTTCTTCCAAACCATAGGCTGGTGCCGAACGGTAGGGAAGGAAGAAAACCATTTGGCCTAAAAGTGGTGTACAGAAGGTAATGACTAAAGACATATAAAGGGATTTGGAGAGATGGCAAAGAAATATACGGTTACAGTTGTGAATCTGATAATGGAAGAGGCATTACTAGGAATACCCGGATACCCCTCCGAAACATTTACATGTTTCAGTTTCACTGTGTATTGTTAAAAGAAAACTGATTTTTTAATTAGCCCTTGTCCAGGGTATGTGTCACGACCCGAAAGAGCACGTGACTGGCCCTTGAACCATATGAAGTCTATAGGACCCCATCTGATCCAAGTAAGCCAAAATCCCAGAAATATAAAACCATTTAAAGAGTAAATAAGGAAAACTGGTTTTAAGAAGTAAAGAAATCACGTTTCGAAAATCAAGTTTTTAAATAACTAAGCCGAATATACATTTTTAAAATGTGTAACCTTTCCTGAAAATTTCGGCAGAGTTTCCTTTGTAAAAACTGGCCCCAAACGGGGTACAACAAGAATAATATATATGAAATGATAAAAGGCATCCCCAAGCGGGAGCTAGCTCTTCGTCAATCGACGGTCACAACCACGCAAGCAATAATAATATACAATGCCAAAGGACGAGGATCAAAACCCAAAAAGAAACTCAAAACAGCCAGAAAACCGTAATACTACAAGCGCGACTCTAAGGTCGAAATAATACAACACTGTTTCTAAGTCTGAAACAATATACAAGTTTTTGGTTGATGGAATGACTAGATACAATGAATAATACAGGTGCAATGGCGGTTCTGATACAAAAGAACCCACCTACCAACGCAAGTCACCCATATGGAAGCAGTGTGCCAGAAATGCCGCTATGGAATCTGTACGGAAAAAACCTGCAAGGACTGTGGCACAACGGGGGTGAGTTGCCAACTCGTGAATAGAAAATATCTACAAGCAGAGATCGAATGTATGACCCATCCTAGGTCAATACGATTAGAAATAAATATAACCTCAATATGAATAAGTCTGAAACATGCTAAACTGGCAATATAATCTCTATACATGAGTGTAGTGCCAAGTACTCGTGCCAGTGCCTCAGGTAATAGCATTACATAAATGTGAGGTACAATCAATGAAATCAATCTGCATGTACGTGGATCCCGTCCACTCGTCACCCAATGACAAAACCATCATGCATGTAAATATCATCAGCATATGCATGGAAATATGAGGATATAAACCACCTGTATCCCTCGCGACACGTCAAAATCATGGAACCGGAGTGCCCAGCATCGGCACTCGAAAACATCATGAAAACTGTGCCCAGCATCGGCACGTAAATCCTCATATATCGGGCTCCGTCAGTCCGGTTCGGCCCACGGGCTCTGTCTGCGGTATCGGCCCTCGGCCCCGGCAGTACGCCCATATCCATCTATCGACTCTGGTCAGTATCCTCCGGATAACCGCCAGGTCCAACCAATCACCGGTAGGTACTCGCCACCCTGCCAGGCTCATCGTCTGCTCCACGAAAAACATTTTTTGCCCCGGGGAACCATACCGGGTCCACCATGTACCCGCAATTGGCCTCATCCCCCTCCTCGAATCGGGTTTCACATGTCGCTCTCAGCACCGAGAAAACACATGGTGGACGCACTGAAATATCATATCAAGGGTAACCGGGTTTTAAAACAGTTACATATTCCCTTTTTAAACACCCACGGTTCCCAAAACCAGAAATATCATGGAAACAACATATCTCAATGCGTATAATCAGCAAGCATGAAGTGTGTGACATGTAAAAGAAATGTAAGCACATCAGTCTGTCATGCAAGAATCATATCCTGAATGCAATAGTACTACAGTGTAGTGACATGGCAATTATCGATGAAGAAGTGTGTGAGCCGGCAACAGTGTACGTGGAACATACGCATCATCGATAATGGTGCTGGTGTCCTAGCAGCATGACTAAAATATATCAACAATACAAGCGATGCAATGCAAATAGCATAAATATGCGGAATCGAATAATCAACGCAACAGTAGAGAACCTGCCTCAATAGATATATCATGCAACCTTGCCTTTTGAAATAAAACGAATCAGGGCTTTTGGTAAAATAAGGGCTACGGTGTTTTAAGAAAAGATGCGTCTTTTGAAAATATCGGTATAAACCCTTTTGCCTATCTTTAAAATATCCCCGACTCGTTAGTTTTGAAATAGGTATGACTCGGGTCTAGTGTAACGCCTACTATGCGAGCTACGAACCCAACAATCAAGTCAATCGAGAGGAGTGTGGAAACCACCTAAATCTGAGTCGATATCATACTATCTCATCACATGACAGGTATCACTACCATCATATCACATCTCCAATACGAACTCTGTCATGTCACCAAATCTCACGGCCTCAATCGAATCTCATCGACTTATCTCAATCCCACGTATCATCCTCAAATCTCGTATATGAACACATAGCCCCATACGCATGTGTAGATATACACACCATCATATGCGCACAGATAAATGAAAGAATGTATGCAAGTATGTGTGTATGTGTGAGTGTGGGTGCAACCACTACTCTAGGGTTTCGCACTATACTCAACCAATACATCCTTATCACCAATAATCCATTATTACCATCAATAATCCTAAACAACACATAATAAATATATGTGTGTATACGTATTCGTATACATCACCACGGACTGCGGGGGTGCTTTACGCCATCCACCCGACTTATCCCCGTAGATATAAATCTATTCACCTTGCTTCTCATGTATCGGTGCCGATGTCGCCATCTTCATCTTCTTTGCCTCAACATCTCGTAGGGTACTTACAAGTATATCACAACGCTAAAGCACATGAAAATCACATCGGAAACCAAAATAGCACACGCTACCCGCATAGGTAAAAACCTATCGTCTCGCATATAAACACGTTCAATATCCATTTGTCGTTGACGTTCAAACGCCACCCGACAGAAATGAATCACCAAATACCAAAATCCATGCTAAAACAATTCGTATATCATACGCCAACTCAAGCAAATCAACCCAGATTTCACCCTAGATGGAATCAGTCAAAACTAGAAGTACCCAGGGTCAAGACTAGAGGAAATAGGGCCATGCACAAAATTCGAGACAGTTCCCTCCTGCTCTGGCCGCAAATTGCGGCCAGAAGGGATAAATTGGCGGCCAAGGGAATGAGTTGGGGGCTAGGGTTTGGTGTGGTGGTTCTATGGTGCCTGCACATCTCACTGTCAACTCAGTTTTATTTTTGGGGTCTCGGGGTGATAGCAGATTCCACAAAACACTCCCAGATTTACAGTTTTTCCCGATATCAATTCCGTAATTCCGTATTCTGGTTTCTAGTTCAGGTTTGGGTTCAAATTAGCATCACACAAGGGGTTCTAAGGTCACAACAAGCCTCAATTCCAGTTTGATTTCAGGTCTAACCCTAAACCCTAACTTGAATTCTCCAAAGTCCACAAAACGACACAATATCGATATGAAACTAGAATTGACGCACAAGGAAATTGAAATACTACTTGAGGGTGCAGAAATTACCTCCTTTGGCAACTCAAGAAAATTCTTGAGTTGCTCAAAGTCCTTCAAATCCAATCTTGCTAGGTTCAATGTGTAGCTAGTGAGCTTGGGAGTAAGTTTTGTGAAGTGGGAATGGGGTTTTGGGGTTGATTTCATTGTGGATCTAGGGTTTTTGTGAAGAGGGTGAGAGAGGGAGAGAGAGAGAGCAGCAGCTCAAGAGAGGGAGATGAGAGAGAATGAGAAGGGGAAAATGATGGGAGTATGGTTCAAAAAGTGGGGGTTGACCTAGTCTCTCTCTCTCTCATCATCATTACTTTTTCTTTCTTTTCTTTTTTTTTCCTTCTCACTCCAATAGTGAACCCAAAAGAACAACCATGGCAATAGAAATGTAACACAAGTGTAACAAGTGTGGAAAATGATATGTGCATATTTTTGCACAAAAATGATAAAAATCCAATTAGCGATTTTTAATCGCGATTAACACTAACTTAGCATATAACTAGTCTTAAAAATATTAAAATGGCATAATTCCATAAAATACCCTATTTTAGAATTTTCCATAATTTCCCCCCATTTATTTGTATTTAATTATACCATAATATTAAAATATTCATTAAAATAATATTAAATTATAAAATTTCCCAAAAATCATATTTTATTATTTTGAAAACGTTACAATCTACCCCCCTTAAAGAAATTCGGTCCCCGAATTTAAATTTAAACCCTCAAATGCTAAAATATTTCAATACAAATTCCAAGTCATCGAGGCTCCGAAATCGGTAATACATAAAACGTATCATAGCGCAATGCATGCGCATGAGTACTGAGCAGATAACTCAAAAGCAACACTCCATCAAGCATCCCGCAATCATCGGAGTCATGGTAAAGTCACAAATGTCAAATCCAATACAAAATCAATATAATATAAATCAGAACTATACATGTAGACATCCAATCTATACATGTGAATAGCTGATGTAAACGCATGCCAAATCTTTTTTAGTCGCTGTGCGATGCGAGTAACACTGCACAGTGGCGGGCGTTTTTCACAAGAAAATAACTATATACGTATATATATATATCCTTTGTTTAATAGGTACGTTCCGCCATTTTGAAAACAATTTAGAAGGGTTTCCTTGTTTTTAAACGTTTCGTGCCATATCGGACACGTAGGTATATATATATCGAGACCTTAGCTCGCTCTTGGAAATCCCTTCGAACTATCAATGCATGCAAAATATATCCAGGTACTGTCCTCTGACTAGTCCTGCTCAGTATGAAAACAAATATCCAATATCATAAAAATGTACTGCTCCAAAAGGAATAGATCCCCAAAAATGCACATAACACCACCCTCTGCGTCTGGTGCGCACGGAAATCAAAATCCATATATGTGTCATACAGGTGCACAAAACAACATCTAGGTGCAATGGGTGTGCACGAAACATCTGTCATAGGCAACGTGTGTGCCTGACGGCCAAAATAGGTGCATCTGACATGCACGAAGAATCTCGATTTAGTGCATCTGGTGTGCCCCAAAATCGTATCTCAAAACATGCGCCCAACATGCGCGAAAATCCAAATCGGTGCATCCATCATGCACGAATGAAAATCTAAACCCTGCGCACTCAACATGCACGGAATCACAAAATCCAATAGCAACGCCGAACATGCGTAAGTCCAGTCAAAAGCACGGAGTGCAAGAATCCATATCAATATCAGAATCAAAATCGACATATCGAAAGACATCAAATCGAAGTCAGGTGCAACCGTAATGCACAAAATATAAATCCGGTGCAACAAAGGCACGAAATATAAATCTGATGCGATAAACGCAAGAAACATAAAACTGGTGCGACAAACGCACAAAGTATAGAACTTGTGCATCCCATGCACAAATACCAGCAATAACTCAAATGCGTAAGCAGCAACACTAAGTGTACCCAGATATAAAGAAAATCATAAATGTGTGCAACTGCGTGCACAAAACACATATCAATGCACTACAAGCACATATAAGCTATACCGAGTGCAAAATCAAATCGTGTGCGTAACATATGCACAACATCAAATCAACCGTATGAAATCCATAAAGTCATAAGCAGGTGCAGCCAAGGCACGAAACGATAAACAACGCGGCTTAATCAGAATCAGGTGTACCGCGATGGAAAAACTCACAACCGCGTGCATCAGCGTGCACAAATCAAAACACTAAAAGTACATGAAACTATGCTGGAAGCGTAAATCAAATCACCGGCATAAAATTGGCATGAAATCGCAATCAACACCTCAAGAGTAGTAACTATGTGCAAGGTATAAATACCCAGTAAGTGCAACCATGGTGCACAAAATCAAATATCATGGAACTCAGTCATCAAGACTAAATCATGCGAATAGATCGCCCAAAATACCGAAATCCAAGATGACGGATACGTGATAATCAAATCACAAAATCACAAATCATAAATACCGTCGTCGGTATATCCTTTTTTAGGGTCGAGAAGGTACCGGTACATCCGATGCTAGCGGCGCAAGATATCTACTTGCCTCTTGCTCGCGGCTGGCGTCCTGTGCCTCTGGTTCCTGATCTTTCCTGTAGATTACCAATCTCTCAATCCATCGTCTCATAGGCTCGGTCAGGTGTGCTGACAGGAACGATTCCGTTCTGGCACTTTTCAGGTCATCACTCGGTCAATCCTCACGACCGCTCGTAAAGCAGCACATCTCTGGCGCCGGCCTCTGGTCCTCTAAATACCCATCACACATCCGATCCTGGGTGCAACTCTTATTGCAGCAGTGTACTGGAAGGAATCCTACTCAAGGTCTCTTCTGATCTCGCCTAAGACAAACTATAAGGAGGCTGGTACTCTAGCGTAATCTTTCCTCGCTTTCTGAACATCTGCACCCTTAGTACAACATCTCCTCGGAAGCTGGTCGCATCCCTGCGCCTCTGTATGCATGTCCGACCTTTAATCTTAACGGGGTGTAGTGACAGCTCATCTGCATCTCGCACGAACTTCTATCCTGCTTGTCTGTATCATCGTCCATTTCGACATCGCGTCTCTATCTGCGCACTGCAATGTCTTCGGCTACGGTCCATCCGAAGTCCCTCACACGGACTCGAAATAACAAACTCGGTATCTTCATCACTCAGTAGGAGATATCTAGCCGAACACGTCCTCAGCGTGCATATCGCATCTCTGATGTCAGCGGAGTGAAACGTCATCTCATTGATATCTCGTGCAAACTCATTACTCCACTCTGCTTCAATATCGACTGATTCGTACTCATCTCATCGTGGCTACACAGACTGCGCTCCAACCGCTACGCTCGTATCTGGAGTCTCCCAAGATGTGTCCCATCACATGATATCCGAATGATGTCGAATCGTCCGATCGACTCGTCAGAACCTCATAATCCCCCAAGAGCTCAACATCTCGGGTACAGTTTAATAGTATCGAGTACATACCACAGCATCGGTGGTCCAGCCGTAGAAGGGCAAACCCAAGCCTCACTAATGGCGTCGCAGAACTGCCGCAAACCCTAAGGTTCAAAGGCTTTCACACGGTCATTATGTCGAGTTAGGGTTTCATTCATCTAGAGGGTCCATAGAATCCCTTGCATGTCTTTCCGAATACTTTAAACTTGGAAAATGGGTTCCTGACATTCGATCGTCTCAATCGACTCTCAACGAATCTGCGTGAAGTCGCCTCTAGCTGGAATCAATCCACCTGATGACCTCGCATCGGGGTAAGCGAACGAACCACATGTCCTAGTCATTAATTCTCGGTGACTAGCGACTCACTACCATATCTCTAAGAATATGCTCATGCTGCAGTAGCTCCAATCATCTGGGCGATATCTCTTCATTCGCAGTAGCAACTGGTTCCTTCATCCGTACGCTGAACAGCGCCTCAATCGTCCTGGATAAGCGATAATATCAACGGTCATCGCATCCTGGCTGGCCTCTATCAGTGGCTCAATCCTCTGGTGCCGATCAGCACACCCGGGAAATCTCGTAAAAGCGATCAATCCAACGCTCATGGCGCGAAAACACAATAAGACGACGCCTCAAAAAGCAATCGTATGTCTCTGGAATCATGCCCTGGTCAGTCCTCATCCCCGACGAGCTCATGCTGACGCAACTCGAGCCGTAGCTCACTCTGCCCGTGCAATCGCGGCAGCAAAACCATAACCAGTATCGATGAAGGTAGATCATAGGAAGGAATACAATACGGTGCAAGGAAATGTACAACCTAAGGTTTCTTAAGCGGAGTGGCGTGTTGTAAGTATGCCGCGGAACATACCAACGGTACGTCACTCTACTTTAGTCACCTATTCCATCAAACAAGGGTCATCCTACGCGACGAAAGTTCGGGTCTAATACCCCCTCAACTAAGTCTAAGTTCCGTAAGGTCAAGCCGAAGTTCCGTATATAAATAACGCCCTAGGCTCCACATAGTCAAACTTAGACTCGAACCAAGGTCAACCTAGCGCTCTGATACCAACTTTGTCACGACCCGAAAGAGCACGTGACTGGCCCTTGAACCATATGAAGTCTATAGGACCCCATCTGATCCAAGTAAGCCAAAAGCCCAGAAATCTAAAACCATTTAAAGAGTAAATAAGGAAAACTGGTTTTAAGAAGTAAAGAAATCACGTTTCGAAAATCAAGTTTTTAAATAACTAAGCCGAATATGCATTTTTAAAATGTGTAACCTTTCCTGAAAATTTCGGCAGAGTTTCCTTTGTAAAAACTGGCCCCAAACGGGGTACAACAAGAATAATATATATGAAATGATAAAAGGCATCCCCAAGCGGGAGGTAGCTCTTCGTCAATCGACGGTCACAACCACGCAAGCAATAATAATATACAACGCCAAAGGGCGAGGATCAAAACCCAAAAAGAAACTCAAAACAGCCAGAAAACCGTAATACTACAAGCGCGACTCTAAGGTCGAAATAATACAACACTGTTTCTAAGTCTGAAACAATATACAAGTTTTTGATTGATGGAATGACTAGATACAATGAATAATACAGGAGCAATGGCGGTTCTGATACAAAATAACCCACCTACCAACGCAAGTCTCCCATATGGAAGCAGTGTGCCAGAAATGCCGCTATGGAATCTGTACGGCAAAAAACTGCAAGGACTGTGGCATAACGGGGGTGAGTTGCCAACTCATGAATAGAAAATATCTACAAGCAGAGATCGAATGTATGACCCATCCTAGGTCAATACGATCAAATATAAATATAACCTCAATATGAATAAGTCTGAAACATGCTAAACTGGCAATGTAATCTCTATACATGAGTGTAGTGCCAAGTACTCGTGCCAGTGCCTCAGGTAATAGCATAACATAAATGTGAGGTACAATCAATGAAATCAATCTGCATGTATGTGGATCCCGTCCACTCGTCACCCAATGACAAAACCATCATGCATGTAAATATCATCAGCATATGCATGGAAATATAAGGATATAAACCACCTGTGTCCCTCGCGACACGTCAAAATCATGGAACCGGAGTGCCCAGCATCGGCACTCGAAAACATCATGAAAATTGTGCCCAGCATCGGCACGTAAATCCTCATATATCGGGCTCCGTCAGTCCGGATCGGCCCACGGGCTCTGTCTGCGGTATCGGCCCTCGGCCCCGGCAGTACGCCTATATCCATCTATCGACTCTGGTCAGTATCCTCCGGATAACCGCCAGGTCCAACCAATCACCGGTAGGTACTCGCCACCCTGCCAGGCTCATCGTCTACTCCACGAAAAACATTTCTTGCCCGGGGGAACCATACCGGGTCCACCATGTACCCGCAATCGGCCTCATCCGCCTCCTCGAATCGGGTTTCACATGTCGCTCTCAGCACCGAGAAAACACATGGTGAACGCACTGAAATATCATATCAAGGGTAACCGGGTTTTAAAACAGTTACATATTCCTTTTTTAAACACCCACGGTTCCCAAAACCAGAAATATCATGGAAACAACATATCTCAATGCGTATAATCAGCAAGCATGAAGTGTGTGACATGTAAAAGAAATGTATGCACATCAGTCTGTCATGCAAGAATCATATCCTGAATGCAACAGTACTACAGTATAGTGACATGGCAATTATCGATGATGAAGTGTGTGAGCCGGCAACAGTGTACGTGGAACATACGCATCATCGATAATGGTGTCGGTGTCCTAGTAGCATGACTGAAATATATCAACAATACAAGCGATGCAATGCAAATAGCATGAATATGCGGAATCGAATAATCAACGCAACAGTAGAGAACCTTCCTCAATAGATATATCATGCAACCTTGCCTTTTGAAATAAAACGAATCAGGGCTTTTGGTAAAATAAGGGCTACGGTGTTTTAAGAAAAGATGCGTCTTTTGAAAATATCGGTATAAACCCTTTTGCCTATCTTTAAAATATCCCCGACTCGTTAGTTTTGAAATAGGTATGACTCGGGTCTAGTGTAACGCCTACTATGCGAGCTACGAACCCAACAATCAAGTCAATCGAGAGGGGTGTGGAAACGACCTAAATCTGAGTCGATATCACACTATCTCATCACATGACAGGTATCACTACCATCATATCACATCTCCAATACGAACTCTGTCATGTCGCCAAATCTCACGGCCTCAATCGAATCTCATCGACTTATCTCAATCCCACGAATCATCCTCAAATCTCGTATATGAACACATAGCCCCATACCCATGTGTAGATATACACACCATCATATGCGCACAGATAAATGAAAGAATGTATGCAAGTATATGTGTATGTGTGAGTGTGGGTGCAACCACTACTCTAGGGTTTCGCACTATACTCAACCAATACATCCTTATCACCAATAATCCATTATTACCATCAATAATCCTAAACAGCACATAATAAATATATGTGTGTATACGTATTCGTATACATCACCACGGACTGCGGGGGTGCTATACGCCATCCACCCGACTTCTCCCCGTAGATATAAATCTACTCACCTTGCTTCTCATGTATCGGTGCCGATTTCGCCATCTTCGTCTTCTTTGCCTCAACATCTCGTAGGGTACCTACAAGTATATCAAAACGCTAAAGCACATGAAAATCACATCGGAAACCAAAATAGCACACGCTACCCGCATAGGTAAAAACCTATCGTCTCGCATGTAAACACGTTCAATATCCATTTGTCGTTGACGTTCAAACGCCACCCGACAGAAACGAATCACCAAATACCAAAATCCATGCTAAAACAAGTCGTATATCATACGCTAACTCAAGCAAATCAACCCAGATTTCACCCTAGATGGAATCAGTCAAAACTAGAAGTACCCAGGGTCAAGACTAGAGGAAATAGGGCCATGCACAAAATTCGAGATAGTTCCCTCCTGCTCTGGCCGCAAATTGCGGCCAGAAGGGATAAATTGGCGGCCAAGGAAATGAGTTGGGGGCTAGGGTTTGGTGTGGTGGTTCTATGGTGCCTGCACATCTCACTGTCAACTCAGTTTTATTTTTGGGGTCTCGGGGTGATAGCAGATTCCACAAAACACTCCCAGATTTACAGTTTTTCCCGATATCAATTCCGTAATTCCGTATTCTGGTTTCTAGTTCAGGTTTGGGATCAAATTAGCATCACACAAGGGGTTCTGAGGTCACAACAAGCCTCAATTCCACTTTGATTTCAGGTCTAACCCTAACTTGAATTCTCCAAAGTCCACAAAACGACACAATATCGATATGAAATTAGAATTGATGCACAAGGAAATTGAAATACTACTTGAGGGTGCAGAAATTACCTCCTTTGGCAACTCAAGAAAATTCTTGAGTTGCTCAAAGTCCTTCAAATCCAATCTTGCTAGGTTCAATGTGTAGCTAGTGAGCTTGGGAGTAAGTTTTGTGAAGTGGGAATGGGGTTTTGGGGTTGATTTCATTGTGGATCTAGGGTTTTTGTGAAGAGGGTGAGAGAGGGTGAGAGAGAGCAGCAGCTCAAGAGAGGGAGATGAGAGAGAATGAGAAGGGAAAAATGATGGGAGTATGGTTCAAAAAGTGGGGGTTGACCTAGTCTCTCTCTCTCATCATCATCATTACTTTTTCTTTCTTTTCTTTTCCTTCTCACTCCAATAGTGAACCCAAAAGAACAACCATGGCAATAGAAATGTAACACAAGTGTAACAAGTGTGGAAAATGATATGTGCACATTTTTGCACAAAAATGCTAAAAATCCAATTAGCGATTTTTAATCGCGATTAACACTAACTTAGCATATAACTAGTCTTATAAACAATAAAATGGCATAGTTCCATAAAATACCCTATTTTAGAATTTTCCATAATTTTTCCCCATTTATTTGTATTTAATTATACCAGAATATTAAAATGTTCATTAAAATAATATTAAATTATAAAATTTCCCAAAAATCATATTTTATTATTTTGAAAATGTTACAGTATGTATTTACCAGGTTTGATTCTCATATCTGTATGGTTTTATAGATGATGAGTGGGAGTAAGTTATTGGGAATTGGGTGATCATCCTCATTATATTGGGATTCGTTGTAATTGGTGATATTTCAGAAAATCACATGGGTTGTTTGCCGGACGGCAAATATTTGGTTTTGAATATCCGTTGTTATGCACCAATTTCAAATTGATATATCTGTACGTTTATTTTTATAAAGTGAGATATAACTTTTTGAAATTATGTCTATGACATTTACCTATATCAGTGGATGGTTAGGTAAGGAGTATTAAACAGCGGTGTAATTCTTCTTAACCATAAGTACAGTTTTCAACCTACGACACACAGGGAATGAGTTATTGGACTCAGGGGACTTATACAGAGTATTGTATGTTGCCCAGTGTCCATGAGGACAGAGGGGTTGGTACTCGTACTATATTCTGTTTACTTGTGACTTCTCTAGTTCTTAGACATGTGTGTTAGTGTATATGCCCTAGAGGCCATTACTGTATCATACTAGTTTGTATATTACTTAATGGAAGCTTGGGATATTCACCTTGTATAGACAATCTTGCTCAATATAGTAGTATGCTACTTGGTTTGTTTCTGCTTTAATGTGTACATGTGTTTATTTTAGTATATCACCTATACACATTAGTGGAGCCCTTAGGATCTTTGCTTGATTACCAGCGTTGTGATGGCAGTCACACTAGTGGGGGCTGGGTAATCCACAAGCAAATCCTTATGCAGGTCCCTAGTCGTAGGACTATCGAGACAGGGCATCGATACTCCGGAGTAGACTAGCGTATGCGCTTCTCATCCCAGTATGGGAGACGGTCTGTCCTACAGCCGTCAGTACGTCGTACTTGAGATAGTATGCGGGTGCTCGTTAGGTTACGAGTACACTGGACAGGACTCGTAGGGAACTGTTGGGTTGTACTATACCTATCGTCAGTTATCAGTTCCCAGGTGACATGAGTACAGCTTAGTCCGCTGACTTGACATTGTCACTTCGCCTCGAGTGTGTTCCCACTGTACTTAGATTACTACCCTACCACGGCTCAAAGGAGTCGTGCAAACAGGTAGTAGTTGGGTGCAGTCCCGAAGCACTTGGAGGCAGTGACGGTTAGACAGGATTCGTCTCTCCCGGTATTGGGGGTTGATATCGCGCCGTGTCTATGAGAGCCATTACACAAAGTCCCTGGCCAGGGCAAGCGAGATATACTGGTAGGTTTCCAGCGTTATCTCAGGGTGTTCTGGGCTACACTCTGATACGACTTGTACCGCTATTAGGGGACTGACGTTTACCGCCCCCTAGGCCCGCCATGCGATGTTCTCAGACGAACAGACCGGACTGTACGCAGATTGTCACATTAAGACTCAGTAGGAGTTCAGATGGGTTTCACCTCGTCCGTCTTCTTATCGGCATCTATGTGGGGACCGTTACGCACAGCTAGTGCCGCTTGCGGTCTGTAGTTAAACCCACTGCCAGCGTAGTGTCGAGTCTTTATAGTCCCACACAGAAAGCTATTCACCTTTAGGCAAAAGAGTAGAGGTCGCATGGTTTTGCGACAGGTCGCATGGTTTTGCGACAGGGTTCGGTCACATCCGTGCACTTGTGCACGTTTAGTGTCCGAACTGTAAACACTAGTGGGCTTTGGTTTAAGCCAGATCCTAGTGTACATTTTGGGATTGGTTTTATCTCGTTTGTATTCGTGTTCCTCGAAACGCGGATGCGGGTGTGTATGCACAGTTGACAGAGAGATAGAGGCAGAGGATTCTCATTGGGGTTGTTGACTGTTGACTTTTGCTAAAACCCTAATGAGAATATGAAATATGATTAACAATAATATTAATTAAGTATTATAGTGACATGGTTGTTAAGGGGTTGACTTTGTTGACTTGTTGACTAGGTTGGATTAGTTGACTATCATCATTACAATGACTATCATTTCATGGCAAAGACTTTTGCTTGCTTGTTTCTTTTTGCAAAATGAGTGCATGAAATGATATGGCCATTTTGACTTGAACCATCACATAATACTCAATTACTATTATGAGTTATCATGATTTTGGATTATGAGAGCTTGGATGAAAAAAGGCTTGCTCATTCTCTCATTTGCTTTCTCTCTCTTGCTCGAGCTCTCCCTCTTCCTCTTGCTCTCTCTCTCTAGTCTATGGTTCACTTGTCTCATGTGTTGAGAAGCAAGAACCATAGAGATAAATCCCAACACACTCCTCTACTCATCCTAGTTCACAAGGTTTAGCAAACCAAGTGTTCAAGTTTCATCTAGTTTGAAGAGAAGCCAAAGGTAGAAGCTTTCAGGTGGATCCATCTTCGGCGCAAGGAGACGACGAGGTGAGGCCGATCCGACCACCGCAAGGAGTTGAAGGCGAAGGAGTTCAAGTTAAGGTATAACCACCTAACCGAGTAGGTAAAACTCTTGTTAGGATTGTTAGATAGTTGTTTAACAAAGATCCGTATTTTGAGTCCATGTTACCACCTCTAGAAAAATCGTTTTTCATCATTTCCGCAAGCCCGTAAGCACCGGGAGAGGTAACGTGGACTTACAGTGGTATCAGAGCCTAGTTAAACACTATCTAACATGTTAGCAAAGTAACTAGAAGTTCGATCGGAGAAAAATTCACGAAACACGCCCGAAAAATCAAGTTTCTGTCGATTCTGTATTCTGTTCAAAAAATAATAAATCTTACACCAAAAATCGACTCAGGCTTTTTTAAACCCACACAAGAAATTTGGTCCACCGACTCGGTCAAAATGCCACGGAAAAGCGGCGGGAGCATGCTCCCGCCGCGGTTCCGCGGCCCAGTTGACTCGGTCGTGGAACAAGTTTCCTGCAGTATGTTTCTGGGGTTGTTTTGGGATTTTTACAATATGATTTTTCTGCCCAGATTTTCCAGAAAGCAAAATTTGTTTTTGGGGTCTAAAAATCCGTATTTTGATCGAACTTCTAAAGACTTAAAACTAACGGGTTATATCTGTGATGTGATATATGTATTGAACGTCTGCTAATCGCTATACGTCGATTAGTGGGGGTTATACATATCTGTGATCTGTAATGTTGATGGTATGTGTATATGAATTCATTGGATTGTCGCGGATGAATAGCAGTGGGGTTGTGAGATGAGAGTTTTCTTTTCTTTCAATTCATGTAAATTTGTAATTGATGTAATATTATTTATATGGCCGCACAACCGGGATGGGGTTGTAGCCGTCATTGTATAATTTCTTTTACTGTTTTTGCTCCTAGGATAGACCCAAGGTGGGGTGCACAAACTACCGGGTATCTCGAAGTGCCGAGTGGCCTACTCACGGTGTTGAGGGAGGTTGCTTCACTTCGGGTATTTGGCGGGTAGTTTGCCGCACCCGTAGGGGTCTAGGGTGGGGTCTTGGCTATTCATCGCGACCGTGTAATCCTCTATTCGTTACAGGCTCATACGGATTGCGGATTCCTAGTATATCCAATGTGTTCATCTGTGATATGGAATGGCTATCATTGCATGTGACGAATGTGTATATCTATATATGATATCTATTTAGGTGTTGCTTATGTTTTGCATCCGCGCTAGTCCAGCCCCCGCTCTGTCGTTAGTTAAGTAACCTAACGGGTAATGACGGGGCCACGTGGCGAATGCGGATGGCATAAGCGTACGTCATATTTTCGTTGTTTTCTACAATGGTAGGATTAAATGATGGGACACATTAAATTAATGCAAGAAAATAAACCAAAGTGGAGTCGTTGGAACACTTTCAAAAACCACTCGGTTTCTTTTCAAAAACAACTTTTAAACACGGAGCTTAAGCCACTCGTTTTAAAAGCTATCTCGTTCCATTGATTTTATCAAGTTCACTACGTTCACGGTTTCGCCAAAACCATTCGTAGCCCTCCGCCGTTTCACATGTATGGTCAATAGTATTCAAGCTATGTTTGTTGGCCAAAGTCAAGGCATAGTGATTGGTAGCTATTGGGTATTCATGTATAGCATAGATAGATGTGTTGGTTTGGGACAGTCGTACTGCCTTGTTGGCCAAAGTCAAGGGTAGGTACGGGTGGGTTCAAATTAACCTGGAGAATGACGGGTAGAACATGACATGTGACTTATGATTTGTTGGCCAAAGTCAAGGTCATAAGAGCATGGGGCAAAAATCCACATCGGGAGTTTCAAAAGAACCGAAACTTGCTAGCGCTGCATACCATTTGGAGTGTGATGATTCTGGTAGGATTCCTTCAGTTTTGTCACGCAATGATATTTGGATCCCGATCCTACTGTGAGTATATGCTACTCCTCAGGAAATTTCTCACTTAACGATCAATGCTATAAACCAAGTAGGTGTCTAGAAAGGTGTTAGCGGGGCTACGCCCACAGGGAAAAGAGGTTATTTAATTAAGGAACTTCGCGAAAGCGTTGGAAAACCTCCCTCGAAGTACCGACACCAGCCTGGCTGAACGGTTAAGCAAGTATTGTACGGTGATATTGATCCTGACTAATTCTTCCGTTTTGGTTTGAGGAGGGATTCGAGAGACAGTGGGAGCCATCCTGTTTAGACAAATTAAAAACCACTCTAAACTTGCAAGAGCATCATGCTAAAGTGTTTTTTCTCTCTCCTAATTGCAGCGACCAAACATCATGACTGGACTTAAGTTACTACTTGATAAAAACATACTGACAGGGCCAAACTACAAAGATTGGCTCAGGAATGTCAAAATGGCAATCACTTATGACAAGTTAGGGTATCTTCTTACCACCAAAGCTCCCCCTGTCCCAGGTCCCACCTCCAGCGTCGCGGATAAGGAAATCCGTAAGACTTGGGAGATCGATTGCGCGAAGGCCAAGTGCCTCGTGCTTGCCTCTATGGACAATGAACATCAGAGGAGGCACGAGAATATGGACCTCGAATACGTATTTCTCCATACAAAAGAACTGTATGGAGAGCAATCTCGTATCGCCAGATACGAAGTGTCGAAGAAGCTGTTTTCGGCAAGATTGGCCATCCGATCATCGGTAGTGGAACACGTGCTTAAGATGATTGGCTTCATTGAGGAGCTCGCGGACCTAGGGACCACGTTAGAGAACGAGCTATACACGGACTTGATTCTCCAGTCCCTTCCTTCCACTTACGCCCAGTTTATCCTGAACTTCAACTTGCAAGAAAAAGAAGTTGAACTTTCAGAACTCCTCAACATGCTGAGGAGTGCAGAGGGCACCCTACAGAAAGGTAGGGAAACATCCACTTTATTTGTAGGAGGATCTTCCTTTTCTAGGTCCAAGGCGTAAGCCAAGGGAAAAAAGAAGAAAGCCCCCGCCAAACCAAGGGCCGGTGTTAGTAAAGTGGATACGAAGGGAAAGACAAAGGCAACAAAGGTAGCGGGAAATCTTGTGGGAAAGGAAGAATGCTTTTACTGTCACAAGAGTGGACACTGGAAAAAGGATTGCAGGGCTTGGAAGGCCAGAACCCAGGATCTGAAGCAAGTTGCGGCTTCAGCTTCAGGTGTGTATGTTATTGAAAACTGTCTATCAATAAACTCTACATCCTGGGTATTGGATACCGGATCAGGATATCATATCTATAATTCTTTACAGGCACGGAGAAAGCGTAGGGTTTTGAAGGCAGGTAATATGACCCTTAGAGTTGCAAACGGAGCTGGCATGGATGCTGAGTCCGTGGGGACTATCACCTAGGGTTGTCAGATGGACATGTTTTGGTTTTGCATAATTACTATTTTGTACCCAATGCAACTTGTAATATCATTTCTGTATCATTATTATCTAAAGAAGGTTATGAATTTGCATTTGTAAGTAATGTTGTAAACATTCACCTTAATCAAGTTTTGATTGGGTCAGGTACATTAAGCAATGGTATATACGTACTAAACCAACCACAGATTTTTAATGTCCAGAATACACACAAAAGAAAGTCTCCGGAAACAAACCAGGCTTTCTTATGGCATTGTAGACTGGGTCACATCAATGAGAGAAGGTTGGCGAAGTTACATACAGAAGGATATTTGGATCCGTTCGAATATCAATCGTATGCCACTTGTCAATCCTGTCTCAAAGTAAAGATGACAAAGACTCCGTTCACTGGACACGGAGTAAGAGCGAGCGAGCTCTTGGGACTCGTACACAGCGACGTGTGCGGTCCATTGTCTACACGTGCGCGAAGCGGTTATTCTTACTTCATTACTTTTACGGATGACTTTTCAAGGTACGGATATGTCTTCTTAATGAAACATAAATCCGAAGCCTTTGGAAAATTCCAGGAATATAAGAATGAAGTAGAAAAACAAACAGGCAAAAGTATCAAGACACTGAGATCTGATCGAGGTGGTGAATACTTAAGTGCCGAGTTCCTGGATTACTTAAAAGAGAATGGAATTCTCTCTCATCTTACTCCTCCATACACTCTGCAACATAACGGTGTATCGGAGAGACGGAACCGAACCCTATTGGATATGGTACGGTCCATGATGAGTAACGCTGGGTTACTGCGATCATTCTGGGGATATGCACTAGAATCGGCTGCATACCTTTTGAACCGAGTTCTAACTAAGACTGTGCCTACCACACCATATCAGAAGTGGTGTGGGAAGAAACCCTATCTTAAGCACATTAAGACATGGGGAAGTCCAGCTTTTGTCAAAAAGCAGCATGCGGACAAACTCGAGGCACGCTCAGTACAGTGCAAGTTTGTGGGATATCCAAAGAACTTCAAGGGATATTTCTTCTATTGCGAAGAGGAACAAAAGTTTTTTGTTTCTCTTCATGCCCACTTCTTGGAAACTGAGTTTTTGGAAAATCAGATAAGTGGGAGCACAATAGAACTGGAAGAAATTCCAGAACCACGAGCTATTACTGAAAGCTTAGTAGAACCAGAGGGTTCGGAAGATCATGACATTCCTGCGCTGCTCCGCAGGAGTAGTAGGCAGTCTCATCCGCCCGAGAGATACTACGATTTTCTCATAGACGGGGATAGAGAGGATTGCATCATTGATAGTGATGAGCCGACTAGCTTCCAGCAGGCCATTCAGAGCGTTGACTCGGTAAAATGGCTGGATGCAATGCGGACCGAAATGGAGTCCATATACACCAACAAAGTATGGATGTTGGACGTTGCTCGAGATGGGGTAAAACCTGTAGTATGCAAGTGGATCTTCAAAAGGAAGATTGGTGTAGATGGACAGGTTGAGACCTATAAAGCTAGACTTGTTGCAAAGGGTTTTCGTCAAAGACCTGGTTTGGACTATGACGAAACCTTTTCTCTAGTGGCTATGCTGAAATCCATTCGGATCCTTCTTGCCATTGCTGCCTTCCACGATTATGAGATTTGGCAGATGGACGTAAAGACCGCTTTTCTGAATGGAAATTTAGAGGAGTGTGTCTATATGGACCAGCTAGAGGGTTTCATTCAGAGTGGGAGCAGCGGAAAGGTGTGCAAGTTGCTTAAGTCCATCTATGGACTAAAGCAGGCATCGCGGAGTTGGAACATCTGTTTTGATGAGACGGTCAAACAATTTGGCTTTATCAAAAATCCAGATGAACCATGCAACTATAGTAAATTTGTAGCAAGAACTGTCTTATTCCTCGTTTTGTACGTGGATGACATTCTTTTGATATGAAATGACATTCCTATGCTACAATCTGTCAAGGGGTTCTTGTCGCACAGGTTCTCCATGAAAGACCTGGGTGATGCCTCGTACATTCTGGGGATCCGGATCTTTCGTGACAGATCCAACAGGATATTTGGACTTTCACAGTCCAGGTACATCGACACCATACTGAGAAGATTCAGTATGGAATATTCCAAGCGCGGTAATCTACCGGCTTGTCACGGGATCACCCTTTCCAAAGAGATGTCTCCCAAGACTGATTTGGAAAGTGATCGCATGTCTATTATTACCCTACGCTTCTGCGGTAGGCTCTATAATGTATGCGATGTTGTGTACCAGACCAGATGTAGCTTATGCACTAAGTGTGGAAAGCCGGTATCAGTCAAACCCTGGGGAGAAACACTGGATAGCGGTAAAGAACATTTTCAAGTACATGAGAAGGACTAAGGAGATGTTCTTGGTGTATGGCAGAAAGGACCTCCAGATCGAGGCCTTTGCTGACTCCAGCTTCCAGAGTGACAAGGATGATTCCAAGTCCGTGTCGGGTTATGTCTTTACCCTCAATGGAGGGGCGGTGTGTTGGAAGAGTTCCAAACAGGAAACCGTTGCTGACTCGATGATGGAAGCGGAATATATCGCTGCTGCAGATGCCGCAAAAGAAGCCGTCTAGATAAGGAAGTTCTTAACTGAACTTCAGGTGGTTCCGTCCATTGTTGATCCAATACCTCTGTATTGCGACAACAACGGGGCTATAGCTTTAGCGAAGGAACCTATGACCCATCAGAGATCCAGACACATCTTGAGGCGGTATCACCTGATCAGGGAGATCGTGGGTCGCCAGGAGATCGAGGTTCGGAGAGTTGCTACGGAAGATAACACTGCTGATCCATTCACGAAGGCCTTACCCCAGACTCAGTTCGAGCGGCTAATCGAGATGACAGGTCTTCGATACGCCAGTACATGGCCTTAGTGCAAGTGGGAGATTGTTAGTGTATATGCCCTAGAGGCCATTACTGTATCATACTAGTTTGTATATTACTTGATGGAAGCTTGGCATATTCACAGTTGTATAGACAATCTTTCTCAAAATAGTAGTATGCTACTTGGTTTGTTTCTACTTTAATGTGTACATGTGCTGCTTTTAGTATATCACCTATACACATTAGTGAAGCCCTTAGGATCTTTGCTTGATTACCAGCGTTGTGATGGCAGTCACACTCGTGGGGCCTGGGTAATCCACAAGCACATCCTTATACAAGTCCCTAGTCGTAGGACTATCGAGACAGGGCATCGATACTCCGGAGTAGACTAGCGTATGCGCTTCTCATCGCAGCATGGGAGACGGTCTGTCCTACAGCCGTCAGTATGTCGTACTTGAGATAATATGCGGGTGCTCGTTAGGTTACGAGTACACTGGACAGGACTCGTCGGGAACTGTTGGTTGGTACTATACCTATCGTCAGTTATCAGTTCCCAGGTGACATGTACAGCTTATTCCGCTGACTTGACACTGTCACTTCTCCTCGAGTGTGTTCCCACTGTACTTAGATTACTATCCTACCACGGCTCAAAGGAGTCGTGCAAACAGGAAGTAGTTGGGTGCAGTCCCGAAGCACTTGGAGGCAGTGACGATAAGACAGGATTCGTCTCTCCCAGTATTGGGGGTTGATATCGCGCTGTGTCTAGGAGATCCATTACACAAAGTCCCTGGCCAGGGCAAGCGAGTTATACTGGTAGGTTTCCTGTGTTATCTCAGGGTGTTCTGGGATACACTCCGACACGACTTGTACCGCTATTAGGGGACTGACGTTTACCGCCCTCTAGGCCCGCCATGCGATGTTCTCAGACGAACAGACCGGATTGTACGCAGATTGTCACATTCAGGCTCAGTAGGAGTTCAGATGGGTTTCACCTCGTCCGTCTTCTTATCGGCATCTATCTGGGGACCGTTACGCACAGCTAGTGCCGCTTGCGATCTGTGGTTAAACCCACTGCCAGCGTAGCGTCGAGTCTTTATAGTCCAACATAGAAAGCTATTCGCCTTTAGGCAAAAGAGTAGAGGTCGCATGGTTTTGCGACAGGTCGCATACTTTTGCGACAGGGTTCGGTCACATCCGTGCACTTGTGCACGTTTAGTGTCCGAATAGTAAACACTAGCGGGCTTTGGTTAAAGCCAGATCCTAGTGTACATTTTTGGATTGGTTTTATCTCGTTGGTATTCGTGTTCCTCGGAACGCGGATGCGGGTGTGTATGCACAGTTGACAGAGAGACAGAGGCAGAGGATTCTCATTGGGGTTGTTGACTGTTGACTTTTGACTTTTGCTAAAACCCTAATGAGAATATGAAATATGATTAACAATAATATTAATTAAGTATTATAGTGACATGGTTGTTGAGGGGTTGACTTTGTTGACTTGTTGACTTTGTTGACCGGTTGACTAGGTTGGACTAGTTGACCATCATCATTACAATGGCTATCATTTCATGGCAAAGACTTTTGCTTGCTTGTTTCTTTTTGCAAAATGAGTGCATGAAATGGTATGGCCATTTTGACTTGAACCTTCACATAATACTCAATTACTATTATGAGTTATCATGATTTTGGATTATGAGAGCTTGGATGAAAAAAGGCTTGCTCATTCTCTCATTTGCTTTCTCTCTCTTTCTTGTGCTCTCCCTCTTCCTCTTGCTCTCTCTCTAGTCTATGGTTCACTTGTCTCAAGTGTTGAGAAGCAAGAACCATAGAGATAAATCCCAACACACTCCTCTACTTATCCTAGTTCACAAGGTTTAGCAAACCAAGTGTTCTAGTTTCTTCTAGTTTGAAGAGAAGCCAAAGGTAGAAGCTTTCAGGTGGATCCATCTTCGGCGCAAGGAGACGACGAGGTGAGGCCGATCCGACCACCGTAAGGAGTTGAAGACGAAGGAGTTCAAGTTAAGGTATAACCACCTAACCGAGTAGGTAAAACTCTTGTTAGGATTGTTAGATAGGTTTTTAACAAAGATCCGTATTTTGAGTCCATGTTACCACCTCTAGAAAAATCGTTTTTCATAATTTCCGCAAGCCCGTAAGTACCGGGAGAGGTAACGTGGACTTACAATGTGTTTCGTAGAAATGCAAGGTCTGAGTTTTGAGAAGTTATAGGTATAAGAATAAAGTGGAGAACCAGGCGTTGCAAGTATCAGGATTCTTCTAGGTGATCGAAGATGTAGATACTTGTGTATGGTATTCAGTTGATAGTAATAATTTTGAGAAATTGCTTCTCTTTCAGGTTACTCATAATTGGAAGCACTCATAAGTTGAGTAATGTTGATCGGCCTCTCTCCATTTAGTTGACATGCATTGGAGACAGCTGCATGATTTGAATCTGGTTCCAATTAAATCAGTGCCTCTGTTTCTATATTGGATATAGAATAGTTCATATCTTAACGATGTTAAGGTACGGGGAGTTGTCCGGCTTATGCTTAAAACCAGACTCTGGATAACTCATGGTGCGTTTCTGTAATGGATGTTTGTGGGTTGACCCGGGCTATGACGAGGGTTGAGTTTCTACCATCTGGAAGATCAATAGTGATATTGTTTTTGACTCGCCACAGTTTTAATAAAAATGGATTTTTTCAGAAAACAGTAGTGGGAGTATGGTAGAACTGGAAGTGATTCCAGAACCGCAAACGATTACTGAAAATTTGATAAGAACCTAAAGATTGAATCTGGTTTGACATTCCATTGGCCACTCCGCAAATGTGATGGGTAACCTCAGGCACTCGAGAGGCACTTCGGTATGCTCAAGGACGGTGACAGTGAGGTTCTTGTTTACCCAGACTTACCATTGCTCTTGTTCCAGACTGTGAGACCCGGCAGAAGGATGAGTATAGCATCGTTTTAAACTAGCTTTAGAAGTGTACGTGTATATGACTCTGCCAGAGGGTTTTCGTAGTCAGTGGGAGCAGCCGAACCATAGTGGACAAGTAGCTTTTGTCTATTTATGGACTAAAGCAGACATAGCGGAGATAGATCATCTATTTCTGATGTGACAGTTATAGGTTTGACTTCATCAGAATAGGGGATGGATCTGTTAAGAAGGTAGTAGAGTGTGATGTCCTGGTATTTGGATGACATACACAGAGTAGGATGTGAAATTCCTATACTACGATCGGTTATACTTTGGTTGTCACACAGTGGTTTCTCCATATAGGATATGGATATTATATCAGATATTCTGGTCACTAGATCTATGGTTTTAGATCTAGATTTGGGAAGTGTCCCAATCTGGGTACTTAGACAGCATTCTGAAGGTGTTTTAGAATGGACGACTCCAGGCACGGTAGTGTAACTGCGGGTGATGGAGTCACCCTCTCTAAAGATGTCTTACAGACTAAAGGGGAGAGGGATGTCCATGATTGGCAGATCACTTGCTTAGGCAATTGAGTCAATCATGAGATGTCAAGTACCACACCAGACGTTGTTTTTGCATTAGATGCAATAAGTTGATATTAATCCTGTCCTGGAGAAACGTTCGGAAGCAGTCTTAGAACATAAGTGGATGTTCTAGGGATATGATAACAACAGCCTCTTTTGGGAGACGGTTATCATTCCAGGCTTCTAAGGTGACCTGGATGACTGAGTGACTGTCAGAGTTATAGATTTCCCTCTGACGAGGGGCAGTAGTTTGGACAGGTGGTCCAAGCGGATACTAAGGGAGGCATGACGCATGATACTGATTAAATTCACTTGACGATACAGTCTAAGAAGTTTGGATTTGGAGTTCATTTATGAACCAGGTCCCATCAGATATCCAGACATATTCTAAGACAGGTATTGCTCATTTCGGGAGATGGCTTTCTCCGCGAACTTGAGATAAAGAGAGACATAGAAAGAAACATTAAGGCGGATCCACTCACTGAGGCTATTCCTCGAACGCAATAGTTTCGCAAACAGGCTTTGTGAGACTGATTAGTAGAGGAGTTGGCTGTTCGGTATCACACGGGCTGTGAGTATGCGACATCGCAATAATTAGCCTTGAGTGCAAGTGGGAGATTATTGGATATAGTGCCCTCAGAGTCTATTATTGGATCACAGGCACGTAATTGCAATGATTGAGGGAGGACCTATACCGGTAGGACAGTCTTACTCAAGATAATAGTATACTATCTAGTTTATCTTTATCATCGTGTACTGCTTTAGGTGACCTTACAGGTCGCTATTATACGTTGATAGAGCCCTTAGGATTCTTGCTTGACTGCCAGCAGTATGATAGCGATCATATACGTGGGAGCTGGGGTCTATAAGCACATCCCTAAAGTGGTCCCTAGTCATGGGAGTTTCGAGACTGGGCATCGATACTCCATTAGTAGACTAGTGTATACAGTCGAGACCCCGACGAGGGGCGGTGGCCATTCTCACAAGCCATTGGTGTCAGTTGGTTCACCTAAGATGTATACAGGTGCTCATTGGGTTATGAGTATACCGGACATGACTCGCCGGGAACATTCTAGTTGGTATTATACCTGACGTCAGATAGAAGTTCCCTGGTGACATGTGTACAGGTTAGTTCATCGAACTGAGATCGTCATTTGTCTCGTGTGAGTTCCCACTAAGCTTTGATTATTACCCTACCACGACTCAAAGGAGTCGTGCAAACAGGTTTTAGTTGGGTACAGTCCCGAGCCACATGGAGGCAGTGAGCGGATCGGCAGGGGTTTCGTCTCTCCCGGTATTGGGGGTGAGATCGCGCTGTGTCTAAGAGAGCCATTACACGAAGTCCTTGGCCAAGGCAGGAGATTTACTGGTAGGTATTCCAGTAGTATCTCAGGGTGTTCTGGGCTACACTCCGACATGACTTGTACCGCTTTTGGGGGTCTGAATTTTACCAACCCCCTAGGCCCGACATGCAATGCTCATAAATGAATGAACCGGACTGTACGGATATTGTCACTGACAGGCTCAGTAGGGTGTCAGGATGAGTTCGCTCATCGACCTCCCTTTTGGTCAATACCTGGTAGCCTGTTACGTACAGCTAGTACCTCTGACGTGCTAGTGGTTAAATCCATAGCCAAAGTATTGACGAGTCTTTAGAGTCCCCCACAGACAGTTTTCAAGTTTCGGGCGAAACGTTGTAGAGGTCGTATGATATATGGCAGGGTCCGATCATATACGTACAGTAGTGCACGGATCATGATCGGGCGGATCATACTAGTGGGCTTTGGTTTAAGCCGGATCCTAGTATTAGATTTGTTGGATTACTTTAGTCTCATCGTATTCGCATTAAGTCGGAATGCGGATGTAGGTATGTATATACAAGTGAGGGGTATCCTTGTGATCCGTCACGAGTTTACTTTAGATGTTGCCGTATCTTTTTATTGTTGTTAACATTTGGATTAATGTTTACAAATGGAAATTGTAAGCTAGAAATCATCATTTTGTGCATTTAATGTGACATAGACTTCATTAGTGACTCATGGTCTCTTTTATTGTGCATATGTCACATTAAGTGATTGATTTTGTGTTGATATGATGAGAAGAGAGAGAGAGGGCAGCCATAGAAAAGAGTTTGGTCTTGTATTTTTGTCATCACACTCTCATTTTTAATCATAGAAAAAAAGGAAAGAAAATGGCTCCTCTTCTTCTTCTTTCTCTAGCTCACAACCTCCATTGATTGCTTCTTCTTCAACCTCCATCCAAGCAATGGATGCAAGAGACAAAATTGTCACACACATTCTCTACATCGCCTTGGACACGTCGGCTAGCGAACTTCATGCCCGAGTTGTGATCAGTCGAAAATACTGCATCTTTTATCCGACAATTTCCCTATCATTTTCACTCATCTAGAAGTGTTCGGCATTCATATAGCACATATTAGCAAATCAGTCATAAAATATCAGATTGCATGTGTTAGACTTTAAAACCAGAACTTTAAGGGAAATTGACTGTATTTTATGGCATCGCATCATTCCTATATTGCGCAACTTGTGTTTCGAAGTCTGTGCAGGAAATTCCAGAGGAACAGAGCCAAAATCGGAAAAGACCAGATCAAAATTACACCAACTCCAAGATTAGAGATCTGGCAGTGATCAGAGACTCATTTGGAAATTCAACACATCAGGTAAATACCACAGAATTAGTACAAAGAAGCAGAAGAAAGCCCAAGCCCTAAGGATTCACAGGAGCCACGGAACCGCGGCGGGAGGTGGCTTGAGCCGCGGTTCCGCGGCGGCTTGGCCACATCATCGTCCCATTTTCAGTGCAATATCCTTCTCTCAGTGGGTACACCTCATCTTGACACGTCAAATTCCAGAATTCTCCAGAGTCTTCTGCCAGATCAGCAAAGATCATTAAGCAAGCTAATCTTGATTAAGCTCCTAACAAACTATTTCTAGAAGTTCCCTCCTAACTTACTACTTCTAGAAGCCTCTCCCTATAACAAACTTTTGGAGGGAAATTCAAAATTCAAATCTTAGACCTAGGGTTTTGCAAACCTATAAAAAGGACACTAGGCTTTCTTGAAAAGGTTGTTCATTCTTCCTTAATCTTTGGTTGTTGAAAATTAATACTTCTTCTTCAATCTAATCTCCCCCCATTTTCTAACACAAGGCGAGTGACACGACTTGTGCCAAACCCTAACCCTAATCCAAAGCCAAAATTCAAGATTCTTTGAGTTCTAGCAAGCAAGTCTTCAACCAGCCTTTAGGAGCGAAGCCGGACTTCAACGGAGCACGAGATCCAAGCCGATCCACGACTCCAGGAGCCGAGCGACGCTAGATTCGACGATCAAAGTTCCATCCTCTTGTAGTTCTTAAGAGTTGTAACTAATTGTTGATATAATAAAGGTGAAGATTCTTTCAACTTGCTTATATTTCAATTCGAGCATTATGATTCATTTCTATTCTTGAATATGTACTTTGTGATGATGCTTGAATAAAACTCCGCTCGTGGAGGAATCGAGATGATTGTAGAATGATGATGTTGACGAATCTTTAAACGTTTTCTTAAGTCTTATAACAATTGTAAATTCTTGAAAATCGAAAGATCGATGATCTAGATCGATGTGAATGCGTTCTTCATTCCTTTTGCACGATCTAGAGATCAACGATCGATCATTCGATTTCCTAGAAGCTATCTAGTGAATGCGATTCATCGAAAGGACAAAGGATAGGATGAGGAACCCTAATTCTTCACAAGATCCTTTATCCTCGATGAATCTACATCGATTTAGTATCAATTTGTTAATGGATAAGAAATCGTCATTTCGAATCTTCTTCACATCTACGATCTAATCGATTCCTACGAGCTTTACTTCAAATCTTGAAACCTAAATTGATTGGAATTCTATCTCTCTTGATTCTTGATGTTTATCGCTTTCTTGATTCTTGATTAGATTAGTCGATTTTTGAAATTCATCGATAAAAATCTTGAATCGTTTTTGCTTTTCTTTTTCTATTAAATTTTCGATTCAAACAAAACAAAATACGAACGAATCGCGCAATCCCTATGGACGATCCGCACTTACTAACGCACTACAATTCGACACCGTTATTGATTGCGGTCAAATATTTTTGGTTGTGATTTCATACAAGTTTCTAAACACTGACACATCAAAGAAAGAATCAATCAAATGGCGCCGTTGCCGGGGATCGCGCGCTAATTCGTTCTATATTGAAATTTGAATTGAAAGATTTATTCCATTATAATTTTGTGATTAAAATTCGCGCAAACACTAATACGAGTTGTTGTGATTTGTTGCGAGGAAATCAGGGATCATTGGAGCTGGAGAATTTTTTTTCAGAAAATTCCAGAGAGCTGAGGGAGTGAACAGAAGCTCGCTGGAAAATTTTAGAACAGTGATCAACTCACCTCACCGCGTTTCCGCGGTATTAGCCAGCTCCCACCGCGATTCTGCCGCGTGCTGATGTCATCCCTGCACCAAAATTTCTCTGTAAACTTCTAACTTTCTTATCTCTCCCTTAATCTGTTCCAATTAACATTTTGTGCAGGCTTCTTTGCAAAAATCGCAGCACCATGCAAAAAGCAAAATTAAATTGTGCTTGTTTTGATTTTTTGGTTGTTTGCATAATTAATACGGACATTAAGGGGCAAAGACCAAATCCAGATTAGGTGGGGAGTTCATTACCCTTCCTACGCCCTAAAAATCGCAAAATTTGCATCCGCATTGACCCTCATTAACTAAAAAATATCTAGAGATGACTCTAAGGACCGTCGCGCTCACTTAGGACAGAAGAAGGCCGTGGGTAATTCATTGCTTATCCGCGTTTCTCTTGTGGTGTCTAAGGCAAGTGTGTCGAAGGCTAGTGGTTACTTAATTAGGCCCACTACTTACGTAGTGGAGAACCTCCCACTTACCTGGCACTTACCTGGCCACAGGAGAGACAAAGAGGTAGTGGAGGATTTATCCTGCAACTTGTCTTTTGGCAGTTAGGAGCGGTCTAGAGATTTGACCTAGGTGACCCCTAGAATTAGGGTTTTGTGTGTTGCATTTGTTGTGCTTGCATCATATCTTCAAAAATCCGTATCACTTTTCAAAACAAACACCGCATTCATTCATTCATTTTCCCCTAATTATAAGTCACGCTGCCACTTGTACTAACCCTTTTTAGTGCAAGATAGGCTGGACACGGGATTCTAGTGCCCGTTTAGTCCTCGTTTCCCCGATCGACTCTAAAGTCGGTATTTCTACATTTACCTTTTCTTTACCCACCACCACACCCATATCAATGGATCCATCTCCATTGAACTTCTTTACCACTACTCTGCCGCCGTCCGTTGGTGTGCAGAATCCACCCCGCATCTCTCTCCAAGAGAGGTGCTATCCTACACGAGGTCCCCTTTCCACCTGTCTTTCCATTCCACCAGCCAACGGGGAAAATTTTCAAATAAAACCCCAATACATCAACCTTCTACCAAAATTTCACGGTCTCGAGTCTGAAGACGCATATGCCTTTATCACAAAATTTGAAAATGAATGCGCAATGATGGGTACCTCACAGCTTTCTATGGATGCTATGCGTCTACGTCTTCTCCCATTTACCTTGTGCGATATAGCCGAGAAGTGGCTATACAACACTACCGCACATTCCATTTCAAATTAGGGAGAATTCGTCAAAGCATTCCTTAAGAAATTCTACCCACATCATAAGATAGCTCGAGTCCGTAGCGAAATAAATCAATTCACCCAGCATCCAAATGAACCATTTTCAAAATGTCTTGAACGCTTCAAGGATCTGTTAGTCCAATATTCACATCACGGAATCCCTAGATGCGAACTGTGCAGAATCATTTATGAGGGCATTAATCCTAACACAAGACAGACCCTTGAATCCATGTGTTAAGGCAACTTCATCACCAAAGATGATGGGGAAGCCTGGAAATTTCTAGAAGATTTCGCTGAAAAATCTTTACAGTGGGAGGGTGTGAGTCAATCGTCTAGGGATGGCAATGATATTTCCATAGGAGTTAGAGCTGACATTTCAGTTATACACAAGAAACTCGAGACTATAGAAAACAAATTTTTAGCCGCCGCCCTAAATCAAATGTCACTCTCCAAAACTGTATGTGGATGCTGTTCTGATCCTTCTCATTTGACGGAAGAATGCCCACGAAATTCTCAGTTTCATGGTCACGAGCATACCAATGCCGCATTTCAAAGACCTAGGAACGATCCATTTTCTTCCACATATAATCAGGGTTGGAGGAATCACCCAAATTTTGCATGGAACCAATCACAAAATCAAAATACGGTTCCAAACCAACACAATTTCCAAAGGGTCCCTCCACCACAACAGCAACCACCACAATTGAGTCAGCACCCCTTCTAAGCACAAAACTTCCAATATCCGGTCAACACACATGCACTGTCTAGTCCTTTACAGTTGACCGGGACTGATGAATCCTCATCATTTGCACAATACATGAATTTGGTCTTAACAAATATCATGCAAGTTTCGGCTGAAATGAAGTCTTCTGTCGATAAAATTGAGAAAAACTCTGCGTCCCAAAGCCAGAGTATTAAATCGATGGAAGAAGAAATTGCACGATTAAAATCCGAAATGAGTGCAAGAGAGAAAGGGAAACTTCCAGCTCAACCCTTACCCAATCCTGGCTATTCACATCATGTGAATGCAATCACCACGTTGAGATCTTGAAGAGTGCTTGACAATCACGTTGGTGAAGAGATTGATGACACTGATAGATCTATTAATGATATCCCGACTGAGACTGTAACGTTTTGAAAATCGTTTCGGTGAAATTTCGAAAAAAACGGTAAAATAAGGGGGTTTTCGGTAAAAAGTCAAAATACAAATATCTTATTATAAAAATTAAATATACATATTCTAGCTATGTAATTGCTAGTATTTGGTGTTTATTGAGCAACTGGTGAAATTTCAAATTTTCTGAAAAAAAAATTATTTTATTATTATTTTAAGGCGTCACTAATACATTTAATTAGGGAAAATTACAAATTGGAATGAGTTAAAACAAATTTTGTGCATCACAAAATATTAAATAAAATTTTATCATGTGGTTTTTGAAACAAAATCGTTTGCCAAAACGGTTTAGAAAATATCGAAGAAAAAAATGCTTTTTGGTGAAATTAGCGAAAACTTGCAATTTGGTAACTTGAGAGGGTCTTTTTGCACAAAATTTCCTTGCAAATTTTCAGAAATCCTCACCCTAACCCCTTGGCCGAGCTCACCAAGGCAGCAGCCCAAATTTTTCCACTCCAATTTTGCTTCTTCAACTCATTTTAAAGTGGTTGGAAATGAAAATGTTTAATATATTATATTGAGGTATGGGTTTTAAGTGATTGGATGGGCTTTGACTTAGACTTTTTCACACAAATCCCTCACTCTTCCCCACCTCCACCTGCTGGCCGAAACAACCCTTTCCCCCCCCCCTCCTTGTTCCATCTCTTCTCACATCAATTTCTTCACAAAATTCAAATGAAAAATCTACAAATTTCTTCTCAAATTCTAAGCTAATCCTCATGCTATTCCCTTCTTAAGCCAAATTGCTTTAAAGTATGGAGAATGATGGTGTCTATGGAGGCTAGGGAAACCTAGGATTTCAATCTTGGGAGGTAAAACTCTAACCTAATGTTTAAATTGTAGTTTGAATATGCTAATTTATATATTAGAAGTGTTAAATTAGTTGCGGTGGCTTATTTTAGGAAAATCAAGAGAAGGGGGTTGATTTGGAAGTGCGATTTGAGGCATTGTAGATGGGATATTTGAGTGTTGTAGGTAGCTAGTAGTGTGGATCGGGTGATTGTGCGGTGTTGTGACCTTTTTGTCGCCAATCCGCGATGTTCGCGCATATTTTCTTTTTTCATGCTTGCTAGGTTCTTGGAAATTGAATTAGAATGTGGGATTAAAATTATGGTTAGGGTTTTATCACCTCGTTAGCAATTTAATGGGTAGTTTCACACTCTAGTATATGCAAAACCAAGCTTAATTGTTAAATTGTGAATTTTGCTTTAAAAAGAGTTAAAATCGGTATTTTTGCAAACTAGTTTTTTTGAACATATATGGTTTGGTGAAATTAAATTATGGAATTGGGTTTTATGACTTATTTAAGATGTATAATAAGTATTATGGCCATTAGAATTGTTAAAACATCAAGTTTTGTACTAAAACGGTAAATTTTTGCTTGCTGGATTTTCGGAAAAATGGCTTTTAAAGTGAGTTGGGGTTTTTGTGGATTTTAACCTTTTTTATACTATAATTAGGGTTCGTGAATGTGCAAATGAGTGTGTTTGGATTTTTCTCGATGGTTTGACGTTTGTACATCGACATCGAGAGTTAGTTTGGCTATTCTTGCATCCGTAGCCGATAGGTTTTGACCTCTGCGTGATACGCGTGCCGAATTGGTTTTCATATACCGTATCGATTTCGGATTTGGTTTTTATGCGATACGATACATTATGATATGTAGGTACCCTCATGTGGACTTCGAGACGACAAGCAAGCGCATGGCGACGTCGGCACCGGCGAGCGAGGACCAGGTGAGTAGATTTATATCTACGGGGAGAAGTCGGGTGGATGGCGTATAGCACCCCCACAGTTCGTGGTGATGTATACGAATACGTATACACACATATATCGATTATATATTGTTTGAGATTATTAATGTTAAAGATGGATATGTGGGATGTTGGATAGGTTTAGTGTTGCGAGACCCTAGAGTAAAGGTTGCACCACACATACACACACACCCATACTAGCATACCTTCTTCTTTCATTGTGCTTATACGGGAATATGTATTTATGTGTTCACATGGGTATGGGACTATGTGTTCACATACTGGATTTGAGGATAGTATTTGGGGATTTGAGGTGAGCCGATGAGATTTGATTTGAGGCCGTGAGATCGGTGATATAGCAGGGTTCGTATTTGAGATACGACATGACGTTGTAGCGGGTCCTTGACGTAGTGTTTCACACACGTCCATGAATACTTAGGCGGTATCAGTATTGTACTAGACGTAGATCAGTACCCCGATCATGATATTTGATAAAGAGGATACCAGGTGAATAGTATGATGAATGCGATATTAACCCGTACCCAGATTTGGGGATGCCGTACGACGGATTTACGTACGAGCTATATTTTGATGATTGATCCGCACTCTTGACTTGGGATGTCTGATTATAGATATGGTATCGGATATGATATTATTGAGACGGGATCACCGACTAATATATATACAGGTATGTATATGTATCGACTCAGATGTTAGGCGGTTTCCTTACCTGTAGTCCAGCTTGTTAGCTTAGCCCTTTAGTTTAGTTTAGTTGTTAGATTAGATTCGATTCTTACCTATTTCAAAAACTAACGAATCGTGGGTATTTTAAAAGACAGCCCAAGGGATCCTACGGATATTTCAAAAGACGTATCTTTTCATAAAAACACCGTAGCCCCTATTTTCAAAACCCCATGATTCCTGTTATTTCAAAAGGCACCATTTGTAGGACTTATATTAGATTAATGCAGATTAGTTATAGTTGCGTCTAGTATTCAGCTCCCGCTCATTTTTGTGGTTCGCTTCGCATCGCATGCTTATATTATGTTTCATACTCCATTATTGATATCATGCTGTTAGGACACCAGCACCATTACCGATGATGCGTATGTACCACGTACACTTACTTGCCGGCTCACACACATCTTCATCGGTAATTACCATGTCACGTACACCTTAGAAAATATTATTTCTTGACATAGCCTGTTAGCTAATAGTTTAGACATGATATTAGTGTACTTGCCTTATATGTTAGTTTAGACATTGTAGTTATTATCTGCTACTTCATGCATACTGTTATTCATTGTTATGCCGCATTCATGGATTCTCATGCATATATTCACTATTTTACGCGTCATTGAGATTTTGGATTCGGATTTCCATGAGATTTTCTGGATTTGGAGGAAAACCGCAAAAACATAAATAAACCTTTTCTCTCTTTTAAAATAAAAAGTGCGGTTTTCCCATGATGTATGAGTCGTCCACCATGAGTTTGCTGATGGATTTCGAGACCCGATTCAAGGAGTGGAGGAACCGTTTCGGGTACATGGTGGGCCCGGTGCGGTACCCCGGGGCAAGAGGATCGTGTTGTTGACGTTGAGCCTGGCAGGGGAGCACTACCGACCGGTGATTTTTCCCGACGCGTCGGATATCCGGAGGATACCGTCGTGGTCTTGAGATGGATGGTAGGGGCCGGTCTGGATTGACGGCGCCCTAGATATTGTGATTGAGATATTGAGATTTTGAGATATTGAGGTACAGAGATTGCGATACAGAGATATCGAGATATTTGGACACTTGTTTTGTGTCGATGCTGGGCACTGTTTTATGCTGATTTCATTTATGGTACCTCACTTTTAAAATACAGAAATCTCACTGATTTATGAAAGCAATTTTCTTCAGTACGTGCATTCTGTTTCATGCATTCATACATTGCTACCTGAGGCACTGACACGGGCACATGGATTTACACTTGGGTTAGATATTTGCCCTAACCATTGTTATGGGTTGCTGGTTATATATTTGAGGATATATTATGATCATTGACCCAGGATTGCATTATTTATGCGATTTCTTTTCATAGATGTTTTTCTATTCACGAGTTGGCAACTCACCCCCGTTGTGCCCCAGTTTCTTGCAGGTTTGCCGTACAGGTTTCATTACGGCTTTGCGGGCATAGTTTCCTTCGGGTGATTTTCTAGTAGGTGGGTTTACTTGTATCGTACCCCAATTATATATCTTGTATATCATTATTCTGTTGTATCTAGAAGTTCCATCAACCAAACATGTATTTATTTTGAGACAGAGATCAGTGATGTTATTCCTTCGACCTTAGAGTCGCGCGTTATATTTCTGTGGTTTTCTTGTGGTTTTAAGTTTCCTTTTGAATTTTGATCCTCGCCGTTGTCGTTGTATATTATATTGCTTATGTGGTTGTGACCGTCGATTGACGAATAGCTATCTCCCGCTTGGGGATGCCTTTTTATTGATTTCGTATACTATTCATGTTGTATCCCGTTTGGGGGCCAGTATTTACAAAGGAGACTCTGCCGAAATTTTCAGGAAATACTTGATGTTTTTAAAACCGCATAACTCAGCTTATGCTATTAAAACTACTTGATTTTAAATTGGTTTTCCTTCACTCTACTACTTTTCTTGGTTTGGATTTTTGGGTTTTCGGCTTACTTAGATTACGTACGCCTCGAGACGTTTCGTAGTTTAAGTGCTGGTCATCTTCCGTACTTTCGGGGCGTGACAAAGTTGGTATCAAAGCGTTAGGTTTTACCCTCGGAGCATAGGATGACCCTTGGTTGATGGAATAGGTGACTAAAGTAGAGTGACGTACCGTAGGTATGTTCCGCGGCATATTTATGATACGCTACTCCACTTAAGAAGCCTTAGGATGTACATTTCTTTGCTCAGTATTATATTCATTCCGATCTAGCCTCATCAGTACCAGTTATGGTTTTGCTGCCACGATTACGGGCAGGGAGAGCTACAGCTAGAGTTGTGGTCAGCACGAGCTCGTCAAGAACGAGGACTGACCAGGGCGAAATTCCGGCGACACACGATTGCGGAGATGTGTCTTTTTACTGTGTTTCCGTGCCACGAGCGTTTGGCGGATCACCTTTATGAGGTTACTCGGATGTGCTGATCGACACTAAAGGATTGAGCCAATGATAGAGGCCAGCCAGATTTTGATGACCGTTGGTGTATTGCTTATTCATGATGGTCGAGGCACTGTTCAGCGTGCAGACGAGCGAACCAGCTATTGCTGCGAACGACGAGATATCGCCCCAGATGCTGGAGCTATTGCAGTACGAGTTGTACTAAGAGATGATAGAAGGTCGCTATTCACCGAGGATGAATGACTAGGAAATGTGGTTCGTTCGCTACCCCGATGCGAGGTCATCAGATAGATTGATTCCAGCTAGAGATGACTTCACGTAGAGACGTGAGGGTCGACAGAGACGATCGAATGTCTGAAACCTATTATTCCAAGTTTAAAGTATTCGGAAGGGCATGCAGGCAATTCTATGGACCCTCTAGAAGAATGAAACCCTAACTCGACTTAATGACCGTGTGAAAGCCTTTGAACCTTCGGGTTTGCGGCAGTTCTACGGCGCCATTAGTGAGGCTTGGGTTTGCCCTTCTACGGCTGGACCACCGATGCTGTGGTATGTACTCGATACTATTAAACTGTGCCTAAGATGTTGAGCTCTTGGGGGATTATGAGGTTTTGACGACTCGATCGGATGGCTCGACTTAATTCGGATGCTAGGTGGTGATATGCATTTCTTGGGAGACTCCCATAGGAGGATAGCTGTTGGAGCTCAGTCCATGCAGCCGCGACGAGACGAGTCCAAAGCAGACGACATTAGAGAAAATTGAAGTAAGAGGTTCGTACCAGATCTAGATGAGATGACGTTCCACTCCGCCGACATCAGAGATGCGATGCGCATGCCGAGGCATGGTACTTGGATTTACCTTCCAGAAGGAGTCACGATGAGTATGCAGTCGTTCCAGAGCAAGATGCAGATATAGGAAAGGACGATGACTTCCGGACAGTTGGCAGAGACGAGACATGGAAGCGACCGTGAGCAGGATTCCTTCCAGGACACTGCTGCAATGATACTTGCACCCAGGATCAGATGTGTCACGTACATTCAGAGAGCCAGAGGCCGACGCCAGTGATATGCTGTCTTACGAGTGGTCGCGATGATTGACCGAGAGATGACCAGAGAAGTGCCAGAACGGGATCATCCCCGTTAGCACACCTGACAGGGCCGATGAGCCGATGGACCGAGAGATTGGTAATTCACAGAGAGGACCTTGACCCAGGAGTGGTCATTGTTACGCACACCAGCAGGCCAGAGTTCATGATCATCGACGAGACGTCCCACTAGTGACCGCGACAGTTGGACCGGGATTCTTAGAGGATGCACTTGAGCGGTATTATTCCGCCATTATTGATTTCGATGTTTTGGGTGATTTATTCGCATGATTTGATTTTGATGATTGAGGATTTACAATCTTTGCACAGTGTTGCACTTGATATCGTTTTCGTGCTTTGGTTTCACATGTTTGTGATTTTACGGTTTTAGACATTTGAGTTGATTTTGGGCGTATGCGCGCACACGATTTGGTTCCTGCACTCTATATAGTTTATATATGCTTGCAGTGCAGTGATACGCCTTTTGTGCACTTAGATGCACTGGACTTCGATTTCGATTGTGATACTCGATATTTATTTTGTGCACCTTGTGCACCTGATTTGATTTTGCGCATATTCGGCGCTTGATTTTGGATTTCATGATTTCGTGCACGATGGATGCACCTGATTTGGATTTTCGCGAATGTTGGGCGCGTGTTTTGAGGTGCGATTTTGGTGCACACCAGATGCACTAAATCGAGATTCTTCGTGCATGTCAGATGCACCTGATTTTGCTGTCAGGCACACACGTTGCCTACGACAGATGCTTTGTGCGCACCCGATGCACTTAGATCTTGTTTCTGTGCACTTGTATGGCACGTATATGGATTTTGATTGTCGTGCGCACCAGACGCACGTAGTATTCATACATGTATTTTGGGATTGATTTCTTATAGAGCAGTACGTTTTTTTATGATAATTGCGATGTGTTTTCATACTAAGCAGGACTAGTTAGAGGACAGTACCTGAATGTATTTTGCATGCATTGATAGCTATTGAAGGGAATTCCAAAAAGCGAGCTATAGTCTCAGTATTTACCTATGTGTCTGATATGATGCGAAACGTTTATGACAAGGAAAACCCTTCTAAATTGTTTCCCAAAACGGCGGAACGTACATTTCAAACAAATGTATATATGTATATAGTTATTTTCTTATGATAGACGTCAGCCATTGTGCAGTGTTATGTGCATTGTACAGCAACTTAAAGGATTTGGTATGCATTTCCTCCTGATATTTGCATGTATAGTTCCGATTTATAGCATATCGGTCTTGCTTGAGATTTGGCATTCGTGTCTTCACCTTGACTCCGATGATTGAGGGATACTTGACGGAGTTTTGATTTCGAGTTATCTACTCATTACTCATGCACATGCATTGCGCTATGATGCGTTTATGTATTTATGATTTCGGAGCCCCGGGGATTTGATGGTTTTTGGCTGAAATATTTTAGTATTTGAGGGGGAGCTTTAATTTAAATTCGGGGACCGAATTTCCTTAAAGGGGGAATATTATAACGTTTTGAAAATCGTTTCGGTGAAATTTCGAAAAAAACGGTAAAATAAGGGGGTTTTCGGTAAAAAGTCAAAATACAAATATCTTATTATAAAAATTAAATATACATATTCTAGCTATGTAATTGCTAGTATTTGGTGTGAATTGAGCCACAGGTGAAATTTCAAATTTTCTGAAAAAAAATTATTTTATTATTATTTTAAGCCGTCACTAATACATTTAATTAGGGAAAATTACAAATTGGAATGAGTTGAAACAAATTTTGTGCATCACAAAACATTAAATAAAATTTTATCATGTGGTTTTTGAAACGAAATCGTTTGCCAAAACGGTTTAGAAAATATCGAAGAAAAAAATGCTTTTTTGGTGAAATTAGCGAAAACTTGCAATTTGATAACTTGAGAGGGTCTTTTTGCACAAAATTTCCTTGCAAATTTTCAAAAATCCTCACCCTACCCCCTTGGCCGAGCCCACCATGGCAGCAGCCCAAATTTTTCCACTCCAATTTTGCTTCTTCAACTCATTTTAAAGTGGTTGGAAATGAAAATGTTTAATATATTATATTGAGGTATGGGTTTTAAGTGATTGGATGGGCTTTGACTTAGACTTTTTCACACAAATCCCTCACTCTTCCCCACCTCCACCTGCTGGCCAAAACAGCCCTTTCCCCCCCTCCTTGTTCCATCTTTTCTCACATCAATTTCTTCACAAAATTCAAATGAAAAATCTACAAATTTCTTCTCAAATTCTAAGCTAATCCTCATGCTATTCCCTTCTTAAGCCAAATTGCTTTAAAGTATGGAGAATGATGGTGTCTATGGAGGCTAGGGAAACCTACGATTTCAATCTTGGGAGGTAAAACTCTAACCTTATGTTTAAATTGTAGTTTGTATATGCTAATTTAGATATTAGAAGTGTTAAATTAGTTGTGGTGGCTTATTTTAGGAAAATCAAGAGAAGGGGGTTGATTTGGAAGTGGGATTTGAGGCATTGTAGATGGGATATTTGAGTGTTGTAGGTAGCTAGTAGTGTGGATCGGGTGATTGTGCGGTGTTGTGACCTTTTTGTCGCCAATCCGCGATGTTCGCGCATATTTTCTTTTTTCATGCTTGCTAGGTTCTTGGAAATTGAATTAGAATGTGGGATTAAAATTATGGTTAGGGTTTTATCACCTCGTTAGCAATTTAATGGGTAGTTTCACACTCTAGTATATGCAAAACCTAGCTTAATTGTTAAATTGTGAATTTTGCTTTAAAAAGAGTTAAAATTGGTATTTTTGCAGACTAGTTTTTTTGAACATATATGGTTTGGTGAAATTAAATTATGGAAATGGGTTTTATGACTTATTTAAGATGTTTAATAAGTATTATGGCCATTAGAATTGTTAAAACATCAAGTTTTGTACTAAAACGGTAAATTTTTGCTTGCTGGATTTTCGGAAAAATGGCTTTTAAAGTGAGTTGGGGTTTTTTTGGATTTTAACCTATTTTATACTATAATTAGGGTTCGTGAATGTGCAAATGAGTGTGTTTGGGTTTTTCTCGATGGTTTGGCGTTTGTACATCGACATCGAGAGTTGGTTTGGCTATTCTTGCATGCGTAGCCGATAGGTTTTGACCTCTGCGTGATACGCATGACGAATTGGTTTTCATATACCGTATCGATTTCAGATTTGGTTTTTATGCGATACGATACATTGTGATATGTAGGTACCCCCATGGAGACTTCAAGACGACAAGCAAGCGCGTGGCGACGTCGGCACCGGCGAGCGAGGACTAGGTGAGTAGATTTATATCTACGGGGAGAAGTCGGGTGGATGGCGTATAGCACCCCCGCAGTTCGTGGTGATGTATACGAATACGTATACACACATATATCGATTATATATTGTTTGAGATTATTAATGTTAAAGATGGATATGTGGGATGTTGGATAGGTTTAGTGTTGCGAGACCCTAGAGTAAAGGTTGCACCACACATACACACACACCCATACTAGCATACCTTCTTCTTTCATTGTGCTTATACGGGAATATGTATTTATGTGTTCACATGGGTATGGGACTATGTGTTCACATACTGGATTTGAGGATAGTATTTGGGGATTTGAGGTGAGTCGATGAGATTTGATTTGAGGCCGTGAGATCGGTGATATAGCAGGGTTCGTATTTGAGATACGACATGACGTTGTAGCGGGTCCTTGACGTAGTGTTTCACACACGTCTATGCATACTTAGGTGGTATCAGTATTGTACTAGACGTAGATCAGTACCCCGATCATGATATTTGATAAAGAGGATACCAGGTGAATAGTATGATGAATGTAATATTAACCCGTACCCAGATTTGGGGATGCCGTACGACGGATTTACGTACGAGCTATATTTTGATGATTGATCCGCACTCTTGACTTGGGATGTCTGATTATAGATATGGTATCGGATATGATATTATTGAGGCGGGATCACCGACTAATATATATACAGGTATGTATATGTATCGACTCAGATGTTAGGCGGTTTCCTTACCTGTAGTCCAGCTTGTTAGCTTAGCCCTTTAGTTTAGTTTAGTTGTTAGATTAGATTTGATTCTTACCTATTTCAAAAACTAACGAATCGTGGGTATTTTAAAAGACAGCCCAAGGGATCCTACGGATATTTCAAAAGACGTATCTTTTCATAAAAACACCGTAGCCCCTATTTTCAAAACCCCATGATTCCTGTTAATTCAAAAGGCACCATTTGTAGGACTTATATTAGATTAATGCAGATTAGTTATAGTTGCGTCTAGTATTCAGCTCCCGCTCATTTTTGTGGTTCGCTTCGCATCGCATGCTTATATTATGTTTCATACTCCATTATTGATATCATGTTGTTAGGACACCAGCACCATTACCGATGATGCGTATGTACCACGTACACTTACTTGCCGTCTCACACACATCTTCATCGGTAATAACCATGTCACGTACACCTTAGAAAATATTATTTCTTGACATAGCCTGTTTGCTAATAGTTTAGACATGATATTAGTGTACTTGCCTTATATGTTAGTTTAGACATTGTAGTTATTACCTGCTACTTCATGCATACTGTTATTCATTGTTATGCCGCATTCATGGATTCTCATGCATATATTCACTATTTTACGCGTTATTGAGGTTTTGGATTCGGATTTCCATGAGATTTTCTGGATTTGGAGGAAAACCGCAAAAACATAAATAAACCTTTTCTCTCTTTTAAAATAAAAAGTGCGGTTTTCCCATGATGTATGAGTCGTCCACCATGAGTTTGCTGATGGATTTCGAGACCCGATTCGAGGAGTGGAGGAACCGTTTCGGGTACATGGTGGGCCCGGTGCGGTACCCCGGGGCAAGAGGATCGTGTTATTGACGTTGAGCCTGGCAGGGGAGCATTACCGACCGGTGATTTTTCCCGACGCGTCGGATATCCGGAGGATACCGTTGTGCTCTTGAGATGGATGGTAGGGGCCGGTCTGGATTGACGGCGCCCTAGATATTGTGATTGAGATATTGAGATTTTGAGATATTGAGGTACAGAGATTGTTATACCGAGATATCGAGATATTTGGACACTTGTTTTGTGTCGATGTTGGGCACTGTTTTATGCTGATTTCATTTATGGTACCTCACTTTTAAAATACAGAAATCTCACTGATTTATGTAAGAAGGTTTCTTCAGTACGTGCATTCTGTTTCATGCATTCATACATTGCTACCTGAGGCACTGACACGGGCACATGGATTTACACTTGGGTTAGATATTTGCCCTAACCATTGTTATGGGTTACTGGTTATATATTTGAGGATATATTATGATCATTGACCTAGGATCGCGTTATTTATGCGATTTCTTTTCGTAGATGTTTTTCTATTCACGAGTTGGCAACTCACCCCCGTTGTGCCCCAGTTTCTTGCAGGTTTGCCGTACAGGTTTCATTACGGCTTTGCGGGCATAGTTTCCTTCGGGTGATTTGCTAGTAGGTGGGTTTACTTGTATCGTACCCCCATTATATATCTTGTATATCATTATTCTGTTGTATCTAGAAGTTCCATCAACCAAACATGTATTTATTTTGAGACAGAGACCAGTGATGTTATTCCTTCGACCTTAGAGTCGCGTGTTATATTTCTGTGGTTTTCTTGTGGTTTTGAGTTTCCTTTTGAATTTTGATTCTCGCCGTTGGCGTTGTATATTATATTGCTTGTGTGGTTGTGACCGTCGATTGACGAAGAGCTAGCTCCCGCTTGGGGATGCCTTTTTATTAATTTCGTATACTATTCATGTTGTATCCCGTTTGGGGCCAGTATTTACAAAGGAGACTCTGCCGAAATTTTCAGGAAATACTTGATGTTTTTAAAACCGCATAACTCGGCTTATGCTATTAAAACCACTTGATTTTAAATTGGTTTTCCTTCACTCTACTACTTTTCTTGGTTTGGATTTCTGGGTTTTCGGCTTACTTAGATTACGTACGCCTCGAGACGTTTCGTAGTTTAAGTGCTGGTCATGTTCCGTACTTTTGGGGCGTGACAGAGACCTTTCCTTCCACTTCTACTTCTAATTCTGACCCAAGTTCTTCTACCCCACCACCTTCTTGCGAGCCTATTCTTCATTTCCCACAAGGCTCGCCACCTCAGCCCATCTCTTCTAGTTTTCCACGGACGATCCCCACTTCTATTCTGGGATCGGGTCCACACACACTTCCTTCTCCTTTGATGGACCCAGCTCTTATTGCACAAGCTCCTTACCCAAATCGGTTAAGGGGAAACAGACCAAGTCCACAAATGGAGAAGTTCATGGAAATCTTGAAACAGGTTAACATCAACATCCTTCTTCTAGATGCAATCCAACAAGTCCCCGCATATGCGAAAGTTCTTAAGGACTTGTGCACTAGAAAGAGGAAGAAACAAGTGCCCAAGAAGATATTCATAGCAAAGACAGTAGACACAGCTTTCCCCCAACAATTACCAAGGAAACGTAAGGATCCTGGCTATCCTACTATTTCCATTTCTATTGGGGAGAAACACATTAACCGTGCTCTACTTGATCTTGGCGAAAGTGTTAACCTGCTTCCTTTCTCAGTCTATGAGCAGTTAGGGATCGGAGTGTTGAAACCAGCCCATTGCACTCTCCAAATGGCTGACCGATCAATCACCAAACCTAGGGGTGACTGGAGGATGTGTTAATAAAAATCGGGGAATTTATATTCCCTGTGGACTTTATTGCAATTGATACACAGCCTGTAGCGAACCCACGGAATCAAATTCCGGTGATTTTAGGTCGCCCCTTTTTGGCCACTTCCAATGCTATCATCAACTGTCGTAATAGTTCTATGACCCTATCTTTCGGGAATAGGTCAATAGAGCTGAACATTTACAAGTTGGGAAGTGTACCCTCCAAACCTACTGCTCATGTCTGTTCTGTCGAATTAATGGATGTCGACAGCAGCGAATTTGATGATCCTCCTGATACTGATCTTGACTCTTTTCATATGTTGTTGTTTGACCCTACTATGTATCATACACACAAGGACTCTTCCACCGAGTTGTCCGGGTCAACAACTAACACTGATTATGAACTGCCTTTAGAGTCTGAAGATCACCCCGTGCTTTGTGATGACATTATTATTCGGGCATTGATGAGATTTTTGAGGAGATCTTCGCTGATGAACTCGCATTTTTGAATGACACGGGTGTTGAGATGAATCATGTCCCAAACATTGAAATTGAACCTCCACCCCTTCTTCTGAACTGTAAAAAGAATGCGAGCAATCCATCACATTCACTGTATCGTCGCTCCAAAATGAGACGCACACACATTCTACTCCACCACTTACCTTTTCCCCACTTCTTCTTCCACCAACCAGAGCACTGCATTGATAAAAGTTTTGAATGGTTGGTGTTGACATTCGGTATTTGCAAAGCTTGGCATAGACCACTGATTTTTTGACCCCCTCATTTGATTTTCAAAGCTTAACATTGTTTAACTCAAGTTTGGGGGGGGGGGTATAATCGGGCTCTTGAAAAGAAAATTTTTACAAAATGATGAGCCAAGAATGAGTTTGGGGGAGGTTCTTCACTTAAATATTTTGCCCCCATTAATAAATTTCCTCCCAAGCTTATAGGTTTTTGTAGATATAGCTGTTGGCAACAGTGAGGACACTGTTGAAAACAAGTTTGGGGGAGGTTTGTGCTTATTTTCGCATCATTTGCATCATACTTTGCATAAGCACAAAATATTTTAAAAAAACTAGAAAAATTTCAAAAATTTCAAATACATAAATAAATAAATTTTTTTTTGTACATAAATAAGATAATAAAAGATTAGATAGTGAAAAATTACATCCATGAGATTAGAAAAATTTAAGAAAACCAAGAAAATTAGAAGTTTTCTTATACGAACTAGTAATAAGTAGTTATGAGCCGTTGTCCCAAGGGTTAGTAAGATGAAATAAGTCACTAATCTGAGGATAAAATTAAGTCTGAAAAATAGTTTCTATTCTGGAAGCCAAACATTTTGAACGTTGATACCCTGCTATTCGCACTTACACATGTCTTGAAACTCGGGATAGTAGAGGATACCTTGAAATGCTCTCGTCTTAAAGCCGATGTATGAAGGAAATAAAAAATATGAATAAAATATAAAATGGTGAGAAAAATGAACACTGATTTTGTTATCGCCAAGGCAGCAATAAAAAAATTTAGCGAGGGTGCCTCTTCACCTAGTGCCCTAAGGGCAACTGGTCTGGGAGTCACTGCTAAGCCTTAGGTGGTGCAAGACGAGGAAAAACACCAAATAAGCAATCACATGAGTAATCGGTCGGTTAGTACCTCAAGAAGTATTAACGGTCGCATGAAAGTGTGTGAGCAAATTTAGCTAAATATTCATTAATTAAAAAGTACTGAGGCTGATGGGCAAGAGTATGATAGCTTGAATTGAATTCTCTGGGTGTAGGGTTGTCTTTACACACACGCAGAGTTATATGATCGATGTTTGGAAGAAAGATAGGAACGAAAAATAAGACGATGTTTTATTGAGGGAGGACGTGATTTCTGACATCTTTTCATGACTATTAAGATAGGGCTCATGACAACCGAAAAGCTAGCTTAGTTGGAAACCCTAATTTTCAAAGTCTTTCTTTTACAATTCTTTTCTTTAAATGTAATATTCATGATCTTTCTTTTATTATTGGATTTTGTCGGTGCAATCCGCTGAAAACCCTCAGGAGACAACACTCCTCATACTAGGGACACCTAGAGGTTTAAAGGCTTGTTGCACGTGCTCAGTGCAATCGTGTTGCCTACGAAAGTGTGCTAGTTAGTTTTTCTCTTTCTTTATTTTCTCCTTCTCTTTTTAATAAAACAGTTCGCTCGAGACGATCGAAAATAAGTTTGGGGGAATTTGATCAGTCGAAAATACTGCATCTTTTAACCGGCAATTTCCCTATCATTTGCACTCATCTAGAAGTGTTCAGCATTCATATAGCACATATTAGAAAATCAGTCGTAAAATATCAGATTGCATGTGTTAGACTTTAAAACTGGAACTTTAAGGGAAATTGACTATATTTTGTGGCATCGCATCATTCCTATATTGCGCAACTTGTGTTTCGAAGTCTGTGCAGGAAATTCCAGAGGAACAAAGCCAAAATAGGAAAAGTGCTGATCAAAATTACACCAACTCCAAGATTAGAGATCTGGCAGTGATCAGGGACTCATTTGGAAATTCAACACATCAGATAAATACCACAGAATTAGTACAAAGCAGCAGAAGAATGCCCAAGCCCTAAGGCTTCATAGGAGCCACGGAACAGCGGCGGGAGCTGGCTTGAGCCGCAGTTCCGCGGCGTCTTGGCCACATCAGCGTCCCATTTTCAGTGCAATATCCTTCTCTCAGTGGGTACACCTCATCTTGACACGTCAAATTCCAGAATTCTCCAGAGACTTCTGCCAGATCAGTAAAGATCATTAAGCAAGCTAATCTTGATTTAGCTCCTAACAAACTATTTCTAGAAGCTCCCTCCTAACTAACTACTTCTAGAAGCATCACCCTATAACAAACTTTTGGAGGGAAATTCAAAATTCAAATCTTAGACCTAGGGTTTTGGAAACCAATAAAAAGGACCCTAGGCTTTCTTGAAAAGGTTGTTCATTCTTCCTTAATCTTTCGTTGTTGAAAATTAATACTTCTTCTTCAATCTAATCTCCCCCCATTTTCTAATACAAGGCGAGTGACACGACTTGTGCCAAACCCTAACCCTAATCCAAAGCCAAAATTCAAGATCCTTTGAGTTCTAGCAAGCAAGTCCTCAACCAACCTTTAGAAGCGAAGCCAGACTTCAACGGAGCATGAGATCCAAGCCGATCCATGACTCAAGGAGCCGAGCGACGCTAGATTCGACGATCAAAGTTCCATCCTCTTGTAGTTCTTGAGAGTTGTAACTAATTGTTGATATAATAAAGGTGAAGATTCTTTCAACTTGCTTATATTTCAATTCGAGCATTATGATTCATTTCTATTCTTGAATATGTACTTTGTGATGATGCTTGAATAAAACTCCGCTCGTGGAGGAATTGGGATGATTGTAGAATGATGATGTTGACGAATCTTTAAACGTTTTCTTATGTCTTATAACAATTGTAAATTATTGAAAATCGAATGATCAATGATCTAGATCGATGTGAATGCGTTCTTGATTCCTTTCGCACGATCTAGAGATCAACGATCGATCATTCGATTTCCAAGAAGCTATCTAGTGAATGTGATTCATCGAAAGGATAAAGGATAGGATGAGGAACCCTAATTATTCACAAGATCCTTGATCCTCGATGAATCTACATCGATTTAGTATCAATTTGTTAATGGATAAGAAATCGTCATTTCAAATATTCTTCACATCTATGATCTAATCGATTCCTACGAGCTTTACTTCAAATCTTGAAACCGAAATTGATTGGAATTCTATCTCTCTTGATTCTTGATGTTTATCGTTTTCTTGATTCTTGATTAGATTAGTCGATTCTTGAAATTCATCGATAAAAATCATGAATCGTTTTTGCTTTTCTTTTTCTATTAAATTTTCGATTCAAACAAAACAAAATACGAACGAATCGCGCAATCCCTATGGACGATCCGTACTTACTAACGCGCTACAATTCGACACCGTTATTGATTGCGGTCAAATATTTTTGGTTGTGATTTCATACAAGTTTCTAAACACCGACACAACGAGAAAAGAATCAATCAAGTATCTTCGGACGAAGCGGGAGCCCGTAAAAAGGCTCGAAGATGTGGTGCCCTTTCCGACGAGGAGATCGAGATCAGAGATGCCGCGAGGAGCTTGGGATGGTGGCCAAGACCGAAGGACACGGATCGATCGGTATAGCTTTTCCAACCCTTTCTCTAGTTGCTAGTTATAGGTTAATGGTTCGATCCGGATTTAAAGTATACGATAGCGCCGGTTTCTAGTTTAGAAAAAGTTTTTCGTCTCCGCATTTTGGCCTCGGACAGACGGCCGGGGCACTACCGTAGACTTACAAAAAATGGAGCAGTGGCTTTGGCCAAGGAACCCAGGTCCCATCAACGATCCAGGCATATTCTGAGGCGGTATCACCTGATCCAGGAGATAGTTGATCGCCGGGAGATCGAGGTCAGGAGAGTTGACACAAAGAATAACACGACAGATCCACTCATGAAGGCCATACCCCAGACACAATTTGAGAGACTCTTCGGGATGTTGGGTATGAGATACTTCAACAACTGGCCTTAGTGCAAGTGGGAGATTGTTAGTTGTATGTATGCCCTAGAGGCATTATTGTACATGATTGTATATTATAGTGGATGCTTGGACATATATAGAGAGGACTTTCTTGCTCGACATGATAGTACGCTATCTGGTTGCTCTTTATCTTAACATGTAGACTTGTATTATGATATTGTCTTTCTCTCACATGTTGATGAAGCCCTTAGGATGTATACTTGACTACATAGATTATGATGCACATCATACTAGTAGGGCCAGGGTAGTCCATAAGTTCATCCTTAAATTGTTCCTAGTCGTGGGTGTATCGAGACGGGGCATCGATATTCCGAAGTAGACTAGCGTATACGTTTCTTGACCCATATGATGGGTGATAGATGATCCCACATCCATTAGTGTTTGACATCAAAGATTGTATACGGGTGCTCAGTGGAGACTGGGTACACCGAACAAGGCTCACCGAGAACTCCTAAATGGTATTATACCTATCGTCAGATAGCAATTCTCTGGTGACACTGGTACAGGTTAGTCTGTAGACCCGAGATCGTCATAGAGTCTTGTGTGATTCCCACTGTGCTTTGATTTCCACCCTACCACGTTCAAGAGAACGTGCAAACAGGTGGTTTTTGGGTACAATACCGATTCACAACAAGGCAATGAGTGATAGGAGGGGTTTTGTCTCTCCCGGTATTAGGGGTTGATGTTGCGCTGTGCTCGATTGGCTATAACAGGAAGTCCCTAGCCAGGGTTGATTATGAGATTTACTGGTAAGTGTTATCTGTAGTTTCTCGACCCGTTATGAGCCTTATATCGGCATGACTTATCAAGTTATTGGGGTCTGACGTTTACTACCCCCAGACTAGATATGCGACATATCAGACAAAGATACCGAACTGTATGGTAGTGTTACTTATTGGATTCATGGGAGTATGATCAGGCTTGCTTGTTGATCTTCCGATCGCTCAATACCCGGGTAGCCGTTACGTCCAGCTAATACCGTTGACGGCTTGTGGGTAACTGATATGATCATTACCGACTGCCGGCGTATTGACGAGTCTTTAGAGTCCTACACAGTGGTCTCCTGGCTCAAGCGAAATGAAGTAGGGCACATATGTGATATGTGCGGGACCGAGATTGATACGTGTATGTGATGCCGTATTCTAATCTCGTGATATGTGAAATCGGTCGGTTATATGTGATATAGCCGGGTTATTGAATCAAGTGTTGATTCGATAAGTTGATATAAATGATATTAGTCGGTTATATGTGATATAGCCGGATTATTAAATCAAGTGTTGATTTAATAATTTAATGTATGATTATATATTTGATATATTAATATAGATTAACTAATATTAGCTCACTTAATAATTTCTTTATCTCACTTGTACATTTAATATATATGTGATATATATTATTGTGTTTATTTCTTTGTGTCATGTTTGATGATACATTGGACTTGGGTGTATGAGATTCACACCACACTTAAGATAATGTGGTGATTTAATTATTAAGGGAAAATCAAAATTAGGTGGAAATTTGTCATGGCTTGTGATGCTTGGAGAAGCTTGTGGAAACCATTGACTTAGTCCACTAATTTTGTTTTACTCTAGATATTCATTAACCTAACCATTATCTTTAGCCTTGGTTAAGTCTCTACATGAGTGATATATGATATTGTCCCACCCATGGTTGCCATTCTATTCTTGACTTCATCTTCTTCTTCATCTCCTTTGAGCTTACTATGTTTTCTTGAGTTGAAGAAAATGTGAGAAAAATAATTCTAATGTGAGAAAAATTCCTACTTCATCAATCTACACTAGACTAGCCATTTAGTATAGGTTGTTTGCTTCACTAATTCCCAATTAGTGAAGAGGTAGCTTGAGTTGGAGATTCCTCGACATAGATCATCTTTGGCCTCGAAGTTCTTCAAGCAAGCTCGTTCCTTTCGCCTAGTGGAGCCTAACAGAGTCTGGGAAACCACTACTTGGAGCAAAGGGACTACTACACGGAGCTTTTGAAGTGAAGGACCGGTCTACAAAGGTTGTATTCCTTGTTCACTTAGAGTAAAGTTGTTTACTTGCTTAGTTTTACCCTAATTCTCTAGTTAGATCCTTGGTTTAGGGTTTCCTAGCACTCTACATTTTATAAAATTAAATGCTAGATGCCTTAGAAAACATGATGAGGGTGCTAAGGAGCCCTACATGTTGCATGCAGTTTTTGCTTTCATGCACATTTGTGGCACTTGGATTTAACTTTGATTTCCATGTGCACCAGATGCACGTGGTATTTCCATATGCACCTATTGAGATTGGTTTCTTCTTTCGAGCATCATGTTTTTATAATATATACTATATTCTATAGTAACCGAGCAGGACTGGTCTGAGGACAGTACCTGCGTATTTATGCATGTATCGATGTTTACCGAAGAGGTTTTCAAAAAGAAGCTATAGTCTCACTATTTTCCGACGTTTCCATGAGTGACATGAACTTTTACAAGGAAAACCCTTCTAAGATATTTTTCAAAAGTAGGGATGTATATCTTAAGCAAAATGTGTGTGTGTGTGTGTGTATTGTTAGTGATATATGCCCTAGAGGCCATTATTGTATCTTACTGGATTGTATATTACATATTGGAAGCTTGGGATATTCACAGTTATAATAACAGTTTTGCTCAAAATGGTAGTATGCTACTTGGTTTGATTCTACCTCAATATGTGCATATGTTTCTTTTAGCATACTGATTATACATATTAGTAGAGCCCTTAGGATCTTTGCTTGACTACCAACGTTATGATGGCAGTCACACTAGTGGGGGCTGGGTAGTCTATAAGCACATACTTATACAGGTCCCTAGTCATAGGTTTATCGAGATGGGGCATCGATACTCCAGAGTAGACTAGTGTATACGCTTCTCATCCCAGCAGGGGAGATCAAAAACCCAATGGGAACTCTCAAAATTCGTGCATAAGGGTAAGAAACTTTGGATGAATTAATGCGATACCGGGGATAGTATACAGGTGCTCATTGGGTTACGAGTTACACTGGACGGACTCACAGGGAACAGCTGGTTGGTATTATACATGTCATCAGTTAGCAGTTCCCAGATGACATGAGTACATCTTAGTCTGTTGACTTGACATCACTATTCGTCTCGTGTGTGTTCCTACTGTACTTAGATCACTACCCTACCATGGCTCAAATGAGTCGTGCGAACAGGTAGTGGTTAGGTGCAGTCCCGAAGCACTGGGAGGCAGTAGTGGTTAGATAAGATTCGTCTCTCCCGGTATTGGAGGTTGATATCGCGCTGTGTTCGGAAAGCCATTACACAAAGTCCCTGGCCAGGGCAAGCGAGATTTACTAATAGGTACTCCAGTAGTTTCTCATGGTGTTTTGGGCTCTACCCCGGCACGACTTATTGCGCTATTAGGGGTCTGAAGGTTACCACCCCCTAGGCCCGATATGCAAGTATCTTAGACGAACAGACAGGACTGTATGGAGATTGTCATAGATAGGCTAAGTAGGATTTCGAATGAGTTTTCTCATCGGCCTTCTTATCGACAAATACCTGGGTAGACGTTACGTGCAGCGTACCACTGACGGACTTGTGGTTAAACCCACTGCCAGCGTACTGTCGAGTCTTTAGAGTCCCACAAAAAGGGTTTCCCTGCATCGGGAAAAACGATATAGAGGTTGTATGGTTTTACGGAAAGGTTTCGATCACATACGTGTACTGGCTACACGGATGATGTTCAGGAGAATAATACTAGTGGGCTTTGGTTTCAGCCGGATCCTAGTATTATGTTATTGGATTGTTATCATCTCATTGTATTCGTATTTTTCGGAATACGAATACGGGTATGTATATACGGTGAGGGCATTCTTGAAATTTCACAAGAGATGCTTTTAGAAGAGGACACCTCATTATTTGGTTTATCTATTTTTGAGAAATAGATTAATGAGGTGGAAATTGAAGACATACATGGCATGGGGTGAAGCATGGCTCTTAGTATTTGTTTGGAGAGCTTGTCGCTAGGTATTTGACCAAACAGGATCGTCCTATTCAAGCATGGTTGATATTTTCTATATGAAAATAATCCATGCTTGAATGAGTGAAGAGAGAGGATCCAAACTTCACTTGCCATAACCTAGCTCATTTGCATTTTATCATTCTCTCTCCAAGTTTCTTCTCCTTCTTCCTCAAAGACCCTAACCCTCATATGAGTTTTGAACCCTAGGGTCTCATGAGATAAAACACTCCATTAGATACTCTACATCTTCTAGGCTATCTAGTTTAGCGAACTAGGTACCCTAGTTACCTCAGTTTAGAGGTTAGAGCTTGAAGTATACTCTCGGGTAGATCATCTTCGACACGAGGAGGCCGACGTTGCAAGCTCGATCCGATCTTCGAAGAGCTAAAGAAGAGGAGGAGAAGAAGAAGACCCGAAGGACTTGTTAACAAGGAGGTATAAAATCATAGCCTAGTATTTAGAACCTCTTAGTAGTTTTAGCTACTTAAGGTTTCTGTAATGATCCTGGAGTTAAAGTCGGTGTTGCATAGTATAAAAATCGTTTTTCTAAATTCCGCCTCCCCACAAGTGCATGGGGTGTGCGACATCGACTTACAGTGGTATCAGAGCTACTAGGCAGGGATGCCGACCCATGGGGGGTTCTCATTATGGTGACAGTAATTGCGAAGCATAGGCCCGTACCCCCAGGGTGCCTCGTGCGGTTATATGGTCCGGCGGGTTGTAGTCCATCGCGAGGGGATTACGTAAAAAGTAGCTGCTGAGGGACCTATGGGTGCCACGGCCAGTTTCCGCTGCGCTAACTGACCCAACATGGTATCGGAGCCTACTAAACCTTAACTAGCTAGTTAGAAAGTAGTTAGAAATTCGATCGATGAGAAATTTGCCCGAAATCAAATTCTAAGACTTGCTTTGCTGTCGATTTTCAAAACTACTCAAAAAATTATTTCAGTGACCTTAAAAATACATGCAGGAATTTATAAGAACACAGAAACAAATCGAGTTCGTAGTTCCTCAAGACCACCGCGGAACCGCGGCAAAACAATGAGTTTTGCCGCAGTTCCGCGGCCGAGTCGAGGCCGACTCGCTCCAATTTTCTTTTGTGGGTCTTATTTGTGGAAAAATGATTTTTGGCATATGTGGTTTCTACCTAGATTTATTTGTTTACTGGTTTATGCATGGGGTAGACATGGATTTGTTTATCGATCGAAATTCTAAAGTTCTTGGTTAATCATGATTCTATATTTGTATATATGATGCTAAACATCTGCTAATCGTTATATGTCGATTAGTGGAGGTTGAACATATCTGTATTGTGATAGTTTGTGTATATGAAGTATTGGATCATCGTGGATGAATAGCCGGGGGGATGTGAGAAGAGTGTTTTCTTTTCTTTCATTCAAGTAAATTTGTAATGTAATGTAATATTATTTTTGCGGGTCACATCCGGGTTGAGGTTGTATCCACCGTTGTATTATTTCATTTACTGTTTCTTGCACCTAGGATGGACCCAAGATAGGGTGCACAAACTACCGGGTTCTTGAAGTGCCGAGTGGCCTACTCATTTTATTGAGGAAGGTTTCTTCACTTCGGGAAGTTGGCGGGTTGTTTGCCGCACCCGTAAGGGTCTAGGGTGGGGTTTGTCTATTCATCACGACCGTGGAATCCGTCTTTCGTTCTAGGCTAAAACGAAACACGGAATTTCTAGTATATCCAATATATTCATCTGTGATATGGAATGCCTATTATTGCGTGAGACGAATGGCTATAAATATATGATATATAATAAACGTTGCTTATGTTTTGCACCCGCGCTAGTCTAGCCCCCTCTCTACCGTGAGTTAAGTAACCTAACGGTGCATGACGGGGCCCCGTAGTGAATGCGGATGGCATAAGCGTACGTTGTATTTTCGTTTCTTTTCTGCAATGATAGGGTTAAATGATGGGACCTGTCACGACCCGAATATTTTGACTCGTGACCGGCACTTAACCACGCAACGTCTACAGGCGTAACGCGACTAAGTAAGCCGAACCCAGAAATCAAAACCATTTAAAAGTAGTAAGTGTTGAAAACATTCAATTAAAACATTTAGAAACTTTAAATAGTTCAATAAAGTTCTTTTTAAAGTTAAGTTATCCTTATAATAATTTTGGCAGCATTTCCTTTGTAAAAGAGACCCCGAAATCGGGTACAAAACAGGGTATAAGTGAAATGATATATATAATGAAATAAAGCATCCCCAAACGGGAGCAATCACGCCCAACGGCGGAAACCATCACCACAAAAGTAATATACGACGCCGTAGTGAAGAATGAGCAATAAGTAAACATCACAGAATAATAAACTGCAGATATAAAGTCGGCTCCCACGAGCTCGACACCAGAATACAAAAATATACATCATCATCCTCACACTGTCTCTAAGTCCAGTACATATATGGTAGATGGAGAATACTAGATACAAAAGTGTGTACAATAAAAGTAACCAGATACCACAACCCACCTAATAGAAAAATAGCTCTCGCACCAGCTGTAGTGGTATCTGTTAGTTATATGTATGCCCTAGAGGCCATTACTGTACATACGATGTATATTGTAATGGATGCTTGGACATATATAGGGAGGACTTTCTTGCTCGACATGATAGTACGCTATCTGGTTGTATTTTATCTTAATATGTACTCTGATTGTCTATATGTTACTTGTTGATAAAACCCTTAGGATATGTACTCGACTACTGGGACTATGATGAGATCATACTACTGGGGCCACGGTAGTCGACGAGTACATCCTATAACTGTTCCTAGTCGAGTGTGTATCGAGACAGGGCATCGATACACCAGAGTAGACTAGCATATACGCATCTTGACCCATATGATGGGCGATGGATGATCCCATATCCATCGGTGTTTGACATCAAGGATGGTGTACGGGTGCTCAGTGGAGACTGGGTACACTGGTCGAACTCACGTCAGATGGCAGTTCTCCGGTGACACTGGTACAGAGTAGTCTGTTGACCCGAGATCGTCATAGTGTCTTGTGTGATTCCCACTGTGCTTTGATTTCCATTATACCACGTCCAAGAGGGCGTGCAAAAAGGTGGCTTTTGGGTACAGTCCCGAATTACATGGAGGCAATGGCGATAGGAGGGGATTCGTCTCTCCCGGTATAGGGAGTTGATGTTGTGCTGTGTTCGATTGGCTATAACCGGAAATCCCTGGCCAGGGTTGCTGAGATTTACTGGTAAGTGTTATCAGTAGTTTCTCGAACTGTTATAGACCTCATATCGACCCGACTTATCGAGCTACTGGGGTCTGACGTTTACCACCCCTAGGCGAGATATGCGACATATCAGACGACGAGACCGGACTGTACGGGAGTGTTACTGTTTGGATTCACAGGAGAATGTACAGGCTTGCTTGTTGATCTTCTGAGCGCTTAATACCTGGGTAGATGTTACATTTAGCTGACCGCTTGCAGCTTGTGGGTGTCTGATATGATCATCACCTACTGCCGGCGTATCGACGATTCTTTAGAGTCCTACACAGAGGTTTCTTGGCTCAGGCAAAACGGAGTAGGGGCACATATGTGATATGTGCAGGACCGAGGATAATGCGATATGTGATACCGTATTCTATTCTCGAGATATTTGATATCAGCCGGGTCATCGGATCAAGTGTTGATTCGATGAATCGGTACGGATAAATATTAGTCGGTTATATGCGATATAGCCGGATTTTCGGATCAAGTGTTGATTCGATAATTTAATGTATAATAATATATATGATATATTAAATTACATTAACTAATATTAGCTCACTAAAAGATTCTTTTTCTCACTCGGATAATACATTGATATATATGCGATATATGTTAATTGTATTATTTTATTTTGTTACGATAAATATTATATATGTGATATATAATATTGTAACATGATATGATAACTAATGCAACATGTTTAGTGGAGTTTAAACATGATTAGGGTTTGGATTAGGGTTAAGACTTCTAGTAGGTTGTAGAAGGTTTCTTTTTGTCATGATAAAGATATTTGTGTTGATTTTTATCTATAACTCATACTTAACCCAACCCAAACCCTAGCCCTTGGTTAATTCTCTACAATGGTTTAGTCAACCATGGTTGCATTATTCATCATATTAATCCTTTCATTATTCATCACAAAAAGTTTTTCATGATATTGTTCATCTTCTTCCTTCTTTCTTTTCATGAAAAAGCTTTCTAGCTTTTTCTAAGTGATGAAAATGAGTGAGAATTAGAAAAAAAATGAGAGAAAAAATCCTACTTCATAATCCTCATCTATCCTTGCCATTTAGATGAGGGTGTTCACTTCATTTAGTGAGTGTAAGCTTGTGTTAACGAAACTTCAAGGTAGATCATCTTTGTATCGAAGATCGGAAGCAAGACTGCATCTTTCTCTTCGTGGAACCTCTCGAGAGTTCGGAACACGATGATCGCAGCGAAGGGACTTCAACACGGAGCTATTGAAGTGAATGACCAGATCTACAAAGGTTGTAATCCCTCTCACTTAGTGTTAAAGTGTTTAACATGCTTGTTTTCGCCTAAACCCTAGTTTAAAGATCCGGCTTTGGGTTGTTCGGCACGGCTAATTTTTTTTAATCGGGCATGGTTGATGCCTCGTAGACCCTTGTGCGGGTGCCCAGCAACCCTACAATATCTATAGCCAAAAGATGCAAAAAGGCAGCCTGCCGCGACTACTCTGAGGGAGCAACCTGCAAATGCTGTAGCACAACGGGGGTGAGTTGCCAACTCGTGAATAGAGATAACATATAAAGGTAATCGCGAGCATGCAAGTACTGTGATTGTAATAAATTCAAGACTATGTAAATCAAATCAAATGATTCCCGAATACGGTTTCATTTGATCAATAAGAGTTTCTCGTTGTGTGTGTTTAGAAAATTGAATAAAATTCACAATCAAAGAATTATATTTGACCGCAATCAATTACGGTGTCGGTGGTAGATCGTAAGCGAGTGCGGATCGCCCACAAGGATTGTGCGATTCATTTTAATATTTGATTAGTTTGAATTGAAAAGTTAATCGAAAAGAAAACAAAACATGATTCAAGATTTTATCGATTGATTCAGGTGTCACTAGTCTAATCAAGAATCAAGAAAATGATAAACAATCGAGAATTGGGTTTCGATGATATTTTCAACCAAAATGTCAAGAATCTAAATGAGGCTAATAGGAATCGATCGGATCTATAGATGTGATATAATCTCAAGATATTGTGTTCTTGTCCTTCGAAGAATTGATACTAGATCGATGATGATCAACGAGAGTTAGGGCTTCCTCGTGAAACTAGGGTTTCATCATTTAACCCTTGTTCTTTCGTCGATATCATTCATATTCTAGCCTCTTGCAATTTCAAGAAACGATCGTAACTCCCCAATTTCGAGCGATATCAATCAAGAAAGCATCGCAACGAACTAGGTTGTCGGTTCTTGAACTTGCTAGGGTTTACAAAACTCGTAGGACTCAAGAATCGATTTAAGATATGTTACATCATCATTCTATTGATCGTCTCGACTCCTCGACGAGCGGAGTATTACTCAAACATCACAACAAGAACTACAACTAGAAATTGAGATCAAATCATGATGCAAGAATTTAAAGAAAACAAGATAAAAGAATATCACCTTTTATGTATATCAACAATTTGATTACAGTCGCTCAAGAACTACAAGAGGAAGAACTAAATTGTCGATCTGGCGTCGCTTTTCTCCGTGAGTCGTGGATCGGCTTGGACCACTTGCTCTGTTGAAGATCGGCTCCGCTCATAAAAGGTTGCAAGGCTTCTTGCTTGATGGGGTACTCGGGATCTTGGCTTTTGATTGGAATTAGGGTTAGGGTTTCACACAAGCCTTGTCACTAGACTTGTGGAAGAAGAAGATGAAGAAAGAGAGTGAATGGATCAATCAATTTCAATGAATGAATAATGGATGATTTTACAAGTGAGCCTAGGGTCTTATTTATAGATTTCCCAAACCCTAGGCCTTGAGTTTGAAATAGAAGTTCCCTCCAAAAGTTTGTTGAAAGACTTCTAGAAGTAGTTAGTTAGGTTTAGCTTAGGGTTTAAGCTAGGGTTTAGGGAGATGTTTCTAGAATACAAAGCTAGTTTAGTGTTGATCCCAAACTTGCTGATCTGGCAGAAGGTTCTGGGGCTTTCTGGAATTTGTCATGTCTTTCTGAAGTGTAGCTACTGGGAGAAGCATTGTGCACCAAATTTTTAGGGCTGCTGTGGCATAACTGCCTCGGTTCCGCGGCAATGGATGGCTTAGGCCCCGGAACCGCAGCCATTTAGCTGAGTTGTGGCTTCATCTCTCTTGTGTTGGCTTCTTATGTCTTCAAATGTATTTTGAGATATATTGAATTCCTGAATGCCTTTTAGATCAATACCAGATTCCAAATCCTTGAGTTGGCGTATCTTTTAGCAGTGTAAATTTGAGCAAGCTTCTGATTTTCCTGCACGGACTTCGAAACACAGGCTGCGATATATAGAAATGATGCCATGCTATGAAATGCAGTCAATTTTCCCTAGAAATGCCGGTTTTAAAGTCTAACACATGTAATCTGATATTTTGCGACAGATTTTCTAATATGTGAAAAATGAATGCCGAACAATTCTATATGAATGCAAATGATGAGGAAATTGCCGGCTAAAAGATGCAATATTTTCGACTAATCAAATTCCCCCAAACATAATTTCGATCGTCTCGAGAGAACTTTTATTAAAAAGAGAAGGAGAAAATAAAGAAAGAGAAAAACTAACTAGCACACTTTCGTAGGCAACACGATTGCACTAAGCACGTGCAACAAGCCTTTAAATCTCTAGGTGTCCCTAGTAGGAGGAGTGTTGTCTCCTTAGGGTTTTCAGCGGATTACACCCACAAAATCCAATAATAAAAGCAAAGATCATGAATATTACATTTAAAGAAAAGAATCGTAGAAGAAAAGCCTTGAAAATTAGGGTTTTCAGCTAAGCTAGCTTTTCGGTTGTCATGAGCCCTATCTTAATGGTCATGAAAAGATGTCAGAAATCACGTCCTCCCTCAATAAAACATCGTCTTATTCTTCATTCCTATCTTTATTCCAAACATCGATCATATAACCCTGCGTGTGTGTAAAGACATCCCTACACCCGGAGAATTCAATTCAAGCTATCATACTCTTGCCCATCAGCCTCAGTACTTTTTAATTAATGAATATTTAGATGAGATTGCTCAGACACTTTCATGCGACCGTTAATACTTCTTGAGGTACTAACCGACCGATTACTCCAGTGCTTGCTTACTTGGTGTATTTTCCTCGTCTTGCACCACCTCAGGCATAGCAGTGACTCCCAGACCAGTTGGCCTTAGGGCACTAGGTGAAGTGGCACCCTCGCTATACATTTTTTATTGCCCTTGGTGATAACAAAACCAGTGTCTGTTTTTCTCACCACTTTATATTTTCTTCATTTTTTTATTTCCTTCATACTTTTGGCGTTAAGACAAGAGCATTTCAAGGTATCCTCTACTATCCCAGGCTTTAAGACGTGTGTAAGTGCGAATAGCAGGGTATCAACGTTCAAAATGTTTGGCTTCCAGAATAGAAACTATTTTTCAGATTTATTTTTATCCTCAGATTAGTGACGTCTTTCATCTTACTAACCTTTGGGACAACGGCTCATAACTACTTATGACTAGTTCGTATAAGAAAACTTCTAATTTTCTTAGTTTTCTTAAATTTTTCTAATCTCATGGATGTAATTTTTCACTATCTAAACTTTCATTATCTTATTTATGTACAAAAAATGTTTAAATATTTTTATATTTTGAAAATTTTAAATTTTTATGGATTTTGAAAATTTTTAAATTTTTATAAGTTTTGAAAGAAATGTTTTGTGCTTATGCAAATGATATGCAAATGATGCAAAAATAAGCACAAACCTCCCCCAAACTTGTTTTCAACAGTGTCCTCACTGTTGCCAACCGCTATACCTACAAAAACTTGTAAGCCTGGGGGGAATTATTAGTGGGGGCAAAATATATAAGTGAAGAACTTCCCCCAAACTTATTCTTTTCACTCACCTTCATTCAAAAAAAAAATGATGCAGTGATATACAGGAAATGAAGGTGAGACGGAGGAATTTTAATCCAAATAAACTGGCTCCTGTAAGAACAGGAGCTCCTCCGTGGGGTCAGTGGAAAAATACGGATTTAGTCTATGTCCATTCACTTTGAAAAATATGCCGTTTTAAACATTTTCTACTTCTACTTCCCCGTGCGGGTATACAGACCGCACAATAAAAGGCCCCTTCCATCGAGATCGAAGCTTACCCGCGTGAAGGTGTAGTCGTGAATCATAAAGAAGGACTTGTTGACCAGGTGAAAATGTTTTCCTCAAAATGTTTTTATCATGAAAAACCTTAGTCCTATTCTTTACAATTACAGTGTTATCATAAGCTTCATCGCGGAGTTCGCTTAGCTCATTAAGTTGCAGCTTCCGAAAGTTGCAGGCTTGGTTTAGATCAAAATTTATTTCCTTAATAGCCCACAATGCTTTATGCTCTATTTCGACTGGTAAATGACATGCTTTCCCAAACACAATCCTATATGGAGACATCCCTAGGTCGGTTTTAAATGCAGTTCGGAATGCCCAAAGAGCATCCGTCAGTTTAGTCGACCAGTCTTTTCTATTCTTAGCAACAGTTTTCTCTAGGATAAGTTTGATTTGTCTGTTTGAGATTTCAGTCTGCCCGCTTGTTTGGGGATGATAAGGTGTAGAAAGTCGGTGGTTGATTAAGTATTTCCGCATCAGAGTCTCAAAGGACCTGTTGCAGAAATGTGTCCCATTATCGCTAATAATAGCGCGTGGGTGTCCAAATCGCGAGAAGATATTCTCTTTTAAGAACTTAATGACAACTTTCTTGTCATTAGTGCGACATGGAATGGCTTCTACCCACTTTGAGACATAATCAACCGCCAGCAGTATGTACAAATTCCCAAAGGAGTTGGGAAAGGGACCCATAAAATCTATGCCCCAAACATCGAATATTTCAACAACCAGAATGGGTTTCTGAGGCATTTCATTCCTCTGGGAGATTCTACCCGTGTACTAACATTGTGTACAGGTTTTGCAATAGTCAAATGCGTCCTTGAATAAGGTCGGCCAATAAAATCCACATTGCAAAACCTTTTCCGCCGCCTTTTTAGGACCAAAGTGACCCCCACAGGCCTGATCATGACAAAAAGAAAGAACACTCTTGAACTCTTCTTTCGGGACACACCGGCGGATGATCTGATCAGGACAATACTTAAACAAGTATGGATCGTCCCAGTAAAAGTGTTTTACTTGGGAAAGAAAACGGTATTTGTCCTGTTTTGACCAATCGCTGGGTATAAGTCCCGTGACAAGATAGTTCACAATATCCCTGAACCATGGGTCATTGGATACGCTCAAGAGTTGTTCGTCAGGGAACGAATCATTGATCGGTAGGGTCACAGGGGAAGAAGAGATGCGTGAAAGATGGTCGGCTACTACGTTCTCACATCCTTTCTTATCTTTGATAACAAGATCAAATTCTTGTAATAGAAGGATCCAACGTATTAGTCGACCTTTTGCATCTTTCTTCGCCAGAAGATGTTTTAAAGCGGAATGGTCCGTATACACAACTATAGCTGAGCCAATTAAGTAAGGCCTGAATTTTTCTAATGCAAATACAACCGCTAAGAGTTCTTTTTCTGTGGTTGTATAATTGATTTGAGCATCATTCAGGGTCTTACTTGCAAAGTATATCACGTGTGGCATCTTTTCGATGTGCTGTCCTAAGACTGCACCTACTGCAATGTCGGATGCATCACACATTAGCTCAAAGGGGTAGTCCCAGTTTGGTGATGATAAAACGGGGGCTGAAGTGAGTGAGCGTTTAAGTGAGTCGAAAGCTGTCTCGCAGTCCGAGTCAAAATGGAAGGTCATATCCTTGGCCAGGAGAAGAGTTAAAGGTCTAGAAATTTTGCTAAAGTCCTTAATGAATCTCCTATAAAAGCCCGCAAGGACAAGGAAAGATCGAATATCTTTGACGCTTTTGGGATGAGGGAGGTTTTCAATGACATCTATCTTAGCTCTGTCAACCTCAATGCCTTTCTGTGAAATAACATGTCCAAGAACAATTCCTTCTTGGACCATAAAATGACATTTTTCCCAGTTCAAAGTCAAGTTCTTCTCTTTGCAACGAGTAAGAACAGCGTCAAGATTCGATAGGCAATCAGAAAAAGAGTCTCCAAAAATCGAGAAATCGTGCATAAAGATCTCCAGAAAATTCTCTACCATATCAGAGAATATCCCCATCATACACCGCTGAAAGGTAGCGGGAGCATTGCATAGCCCAAAAGGCATGCGACTGTAAGCAAAAGTACCAAAAGGACAAGTAAAAGTGGTTTTATCTTCATCCTTTTTGGCGATGGGGACCTGATTATAGCCTGAGTATCCGTCCATAAAACAATAATACTCTCGTCCCGCTAAGCGTTCCAGCATCTGATCAATGAATGGTAGAGGAAAGTGGTCTTTCCTCGTGGCGGCATTGAGTTTTCTGTAATCAATACATACACGCCACCCAGTTTGGGTGCGTGTCTGAATCAACTCATTTGCCTCATTGGTTATAACAGTGTTGCCGGATTTCTTAGGAATGACATGTATAGGACTCACCCATTGGCTATCGGAGATGGGGTATATAATACCATTATCTAAGCATTTGACGATCACTTTCATTACCGCTTCCTTCATGACGGGATTCAACCGTCTCTGTGGTTCTCGGGTTGGTCTGGCATCATCCATCACATGTATATGATGTTCAACTATCAAGGGACTAATCCCTTTGATGTCCGCCATACTCCAACCAAACGGCTCTTTGTTAGATCTTAATACCGATAAAAGTGCATCAACCAAACGCCTCTTTGTTAGATCTCAATACCGATAAAAGTGCATTCTCTTGCTCTAATGCTAGAGAAGCAGATATGATAACTGGTAAAGACTCCTTCTCACCTAAATAAGCATATTTAAGATGAGAAGGTAAAATTTTGAGATCTAATTCGGGCGGAGAAATGATAGAAGGAGGGATCATTGACTGATTTTTGGATTTACAAAGAAGCTCAGAGCCTATGAAAGATACAGACTTGGGTGGAGAAAATTCAGGAGTGCAGGACTCAAGTGTAGGTAAAGTGTCCTCACTAAGATCTTGTGTGAAATCAAACAGTGATGTGGTAATGTCGTCGAGATCAGTAAAGCAAAGTTCATCGGCTCCACAACTATCGGGAGCGATCTCATGGACAGAGCACACGTCTAAAATATGAGCAGAGGGTTCTGATGGCTGACTTCCAACTTTGTAGATATTTAGTTCAATGGTCATATTTCCAAATGATAAGTTCATTGAACCGTTTCTACAATTTATAACAGCATTGGAAGTGGCAAGGAAAGGACGACCCAGAATCACCGGAATTTGGCCCCGGGGGTTTGCTACAGGCTGTGTGTCGAGTACAATGAAGTCTACAGGGAAAACAAATTCCCCGACCTTTATCAACACATCCTCTAATTCACCCCTTGGTTTTGTGATTGAACGGTCTGCCATTTGGAGAGTGCAGTGAGCAGGTTTCAGCTCTCCAATCCCTAATTGCTCATATACAGAATATGGAAGTAGGTTAACAATTGCGCCAAGGTCTAAAAGAGCACGATTTATGTTTTTACCCCCAATAGAAATCGATATTGTATGACATCCTGGGTCCTTTCGTTTCTTTGGTAGCTGGGGAATAAAAGCAGTGCTAATATTATTAGCCATGAAGACCTTCTTTGGCACTTGAGTCTTCCTCTTCCTAGTGCACAAGTCCTTAAGAATTTTCGCATAAGCGGGGACTTGTTGAATTGCATTTAGGAGAGGGATATTGATGTTAACCTGTTTGAACATTTCCATAATTTTCTCCATATGAGGACTCGTTCTATTACCTCTTAACTGATTCGGGTAAGGAGCTTTCGCAATAAGCGCCGGGTCCATCATAGGAGAAGGAAGAGGGGGTAGACGAGATCCCAAAAGAGGTGTGGGGACCGTCTGTGGAGAACTATAAGGGTTGGGTTGAGGTGTCGAGCCTAGTGGGAAATGGAGAATAGGCTCTCGAGAAGGTGGTGGGGTAGAAGAAGAAGGATCAGAAGGAGAAGTGTGTGTGTATGGAAAGGTCTCAGCCGGGGTGTTAATGATAGGATTTTCAATATCATCAATACCTTCCCCGACATGATTATTCAGCACTCTTCCCGATCTCAACGTTGTGATGGAATTTACATTGTAATGCCCAGGATTCTGTAGGGGTTGAGAGGGATGTTTCCCTTTTTCTCTCGCACTCATTTCGGCTTTAAGGGGTGCGATTTCAGCTTACATCGATCTGATACTCTCAGCTTGAGACGCTGAGTTTTTCTTTATCTCACTGACGGAAGATCTAACCTCAGTCGAAACCTCTATGAAATTTGATAAAAGTGATTTCATGGTTTGAGTGAATTGAGAGAATTCGTCAGAACAAGACAACTGCATAGGATTAGACTGTGCAGGATTGTTGACCTGATTTTGGAAATTTTGTGACTGGTAGGGGTGCTGAGTGAGTTGAAGGGGTTGTTGTTGTGGTGGAGGAAGAGCCCTTTGAAAATTATTCGTGTTTGGAACCGTGTTTTGAGATTGGTTTTGGTTCCAAGCGAAATTCGGGTGATTTCTCCAACCCTGATTGTACGTGGAAGAATATGGATCGTTTCTAGGTCGTTGAAATGCTGCATTTGTATGCTCATAACCTTGAAACGCAGAGTTAAATAGACATTCTTCCGTTAAATGAGACGGATCAGAACAGCACCCAAAAACTGTTTTGGGGAGCGACATTGGGTTTAGGGAAGCTGCTGCAAATTTGTGTTCCATAGCGTCGAGCTTCTTTTGCATTGCTGCCATCTCAGCTCGAACACCTATGGACACATCTATTTAGTGTACGCCACCCCTATTCAATGGTCGGGTTCCACTCTCCCATTGTAGTGATTTTTCAGCGAACTCTTCTAAATACTTCCACGCTTCCCCATCATCCTTGGTCATAAAAGTACCTTGACACATGTTTTCAAGGCTCTGTTTAGTGTTTGGGTTAATGCCCTCATAAATGATTCGGCACAATTCCCATCTCAGGATGCCGTGATGAGGACACTGAACCAATAGATCCTTGAAACGTTCAAAGCATTTAGAGAATGGTTCAGCAGGGAGCTGGGCAAATTGATTCAGTTCGCTATGGATTCGAGCTGTCTTTTGTATTGGGTAAAATTTCTTAAGGAATGCAGTGACGAATTATTCCCAATTCGTAATAGAGTGTGCGGTAGTGTTATATAGCCACTTCTCGGCTATATCGTACAAAGTAAATGGAAGAAGTCGTAGACGCATAGCATCCACTGAAAGTTATGACGTACCCATCATTGCGCATACGTTTTCAAATTTGGTGATGAAAACGTAAGCGTCCTCAGTCTCGAGTCCGTGGAATTTGGGTAAAAGGTTGATGTATTGGGGTTTAATCTCAAAGTTATCCCCGTTGGCTGGTGGTGTGGATAAGCAGGTCGAAAGAGGACCTCGAATAGGGTAGCACCTCTCTTGGAGAGAGATGCGGGGTGGATTCTGCGCACCAACGGACGGCGGCAGATTAGGGTTAAAGAAGTTTGATAGAGGTGGATCCATAGGTGTGGGTGTGGTAGTGGGTAAAGGAAAGGTAAATGGAGAAATATCGACTTCGGAGTCGATAAAGGGTACGCGGACTAAACGGGCACTAGAATCCCGTGTCCAGCCTATCTTGTACTAAAAAGGGTTAGTACAAGTGGCAGCGTTGACTTATAATTAGGGGTAATGAATGAATGCGGTGTTTGCTTTGAAAAAGGGACGGATTTTTGAAAAAATGATGCGACACAACAAATGCAGCACACAAACCCTAATTCTATTGGTTGCCTAGGTCAGATCTCTAGACCGCTCCTAACTGCCAGAGGACAAGTCGGAGGATAGAATCCTCCACTGCTTCTTTGTCCCCCTGTGGCCAGGTAAGTGCCAGTTAAGTGGGAATGTACTCCAGTACGTAAGTAGTGGGCTTAATTAATAACCACTAGCCTTCGACACACTTGCCTAGACACCACAAGAAAACGCGGATAAGCAATGAATTACCCATGGCCTTCTTCTGTCCTAAGTGACCGCGACGGTCCTTAGAGTCATCTCTAGATCTTTTTTAGTTAATGTGGGTCAATGCGGATGCAAGTTTTGCGATTTTCGGGGCCTAGGAAGGGTAATGAACTCCCCACCGAATTTGGATTTGGCCGTGCCCCTTAATATCCGTATTTAGAATGCAAACAACCAAGAAACAAAATCACGCACAAATTAATTTTGCAATTTGCGAGCTGCGATTCTTTGCAAAGAATCCTGCAGAAAATTATTAGTTGGAGCTAAAAAGAGGAGAGAGGAGAAGGTAAGAAATTACCTGAAGCAAAATTTTCACAGAGAAGGCTTCACCAAGCCGCGGTTCCGCCACAATAGGGGGCTCCCACCGCGGAAACGCGGTCTTCTGTGCTGATCACTGCACCAAAATTCAACAGAAGCTTTCTGTTGATAACTCCAACTCTCTGGAATTTTCCAAAAAAATTCTTCAATTGCACAACAGCTCCAGATTTCATTGCAATGAACCACAACAAATCGTTTAGGGTTTGCACGAATTTTGATTACAAAAATTATAATGGAATAAATCCTTCAATTCAAACTTTAATATGAAACGAATTAGCGCGTAATCCACGGCAACGGCGCCATTTGATTGTAATAAATTCAAGACTGTGTAAATCAAATCAAATGATTCCCGAATACGGTTTCATTTGATCGATAAGAGTTTCTCGTTCTGTGTGTTTAGAAAATTGAATAAAATTCACAATCAAAGAATTATATTTGACTGCAATCAATTACGGTGTCGGTTGTAGATCGTAAGCGAGTGCGGATCGTCCATAGGGATTGTGCGATTCGTTTTTATATTTGATTAGTTTGAATTGAAAAGTTAATCGAAGAGAAAACAAAATATGATTCAAGATTTTATTGATTGATTCAGGTGTCACTAGTCTAATCAAGAATCAAGAAAATGATAAACAATCGAGAATCGGGTTTCGATGATATTTTCAACCAAAATGTCAAGAATCTAAATGAGGCTCGTAGGAATCGATCGGATCTATAGATGTGATATAATCTCAAGATATCGTGCTCTTGTCCTTCGAAGAATTGATACTAGATCGATGATGATCGACGAGAGTTAGGGCTTCCTCGTGAAACTAGGGTTTCATCATTTAACCCTTGTTCTTTCGTCGATATCATTCACATTCTAGCCTCTAGCAATTTCAAGAAACGATCGTAACTCCCCAATTTCGAGCGATATCAATCAAGAAAGCATCGCAACGAACTGGGTTGTCGGTTCTTGAACTTGCTAGGGTTTACAAAACTCGTAGGACTCAAGAATCGATTTAAGATATGTTACATCATCATTCTATTGATCGTCTCGACTCCTCGACGAGCGGAGTATTACTCAAATATCACAACAAGAACTACAACTAGAAATTGAGATCGAATCATGATGCAAGAATTTAAAGAAAACAAGATAAAAGAATATCACCTTTTATTTATATCAACAATTTGATTACAGTCGCTCAAGAACTACAAGAGGAAGAACTAAATTGTCGATATGGCGTCGCTTTTCTCCGTGAGTCGTGGATCGGCTTGGACCACTTGCTCTGTTGAAGATCGGCTCCACTCATAAAAGGTTGCAAGGCTTCTTGCTTGATGGGGTACTCGGGATCTTGGCTTTTGATTGGAATCAGGGTTAGTGTTTCACATAAGCCTTGTCACTAGACTTGTGGAAGAAGAAGATGAAGAAAGAGAGTGAATGGATCAATCAATTTCAATGAATGAATAATGGATGATTTTGCAAGTGAGCCTAGGGTCTTATTTATAGATTTCCCAAACCCTAGGCCTTGAGTTTGAAATAGAAGTTCCCTCCAAAAGTTTTTTGAAAGACTTCTAGAAGTAGTTAGTTAGGCTTAGCTTAGGGTTTAAGCTAGGGTTTAAGCTAGGGTTTAGGGAGAAGTTTCTAGAATACATGGCTAGTTTATTGTTGATCCCAAAGCTTGCTGATCTGGCAGAAGGTTCTAGGGCTTTCTGGAATATGTCATGTCTTTCTGAAGTGTAGCTACTGGGAGAAGCATTGTGCACCAAATTTTTAGGGCTGATGTGGCATAACTGCCGCGGTTCCGCGGCAATGGATGGCTTAGGCCGCGGAACCGCGGCCATTTAGCTGAGTTGTGGCTTCATCTCTCTTGTGTTGGCTTCTTATGTCTTCAAATATCTTTTGAGATATATTGAATTCCTGAATGCCTTTTAGATCAATACCAGATTCCAAATCCTTGAGTTGGCGTATCTTTTAGCAGTGTAAATTTGAGCAAGCTTCTGATTTTCCTGCACGGACTTCGAAACACGGGTTGCGATATATAGAAATGATGCCATGCTATGAAATGCAGTCAATTTTCCCTAGAAATGCCGGTTTTAAAGTCTAACACATGTAATCTGAAATTTTACGACAGATTTGCTAATATGTGAAATATGAATGCCGAACACTTCTATATGAATGCAAATGATGAGGAAATTGCCGGCTAAAAGATGCAATATTTTCGACTAATCTTACTGCGCTACTCTATCATATGCTAGCAGGTAAATCTATATGCGATAAGTAGTAGGTGCAATAATCATGCAATTGCTCTGTCAGGTAAAATAACTACAGGATGAGATGCATGATAATCAATGCTGAGCATGGGATGAACAACATCTACACGGAATATCAATCGTGGAAAATAATCGGTGCCCAAAACTGCACCCAAATCCCAAATAAACTCTGGCGCCGGCACTCTCCTCGGCCCTCAAATCCTGTAAAATCTCTGAGAACCACGTGTGCCCAACATCGGCACTCAAAATATCATAAAATACTCGTGTCCAGCATCGACACGCAAATCCTCATATATCGGGCCCCGTAAGTCCGGATCAGCCCACGGGCTCCGTCTGCGGTATCGGCCCTCGGCCCCGGCAGTACGGATCATCCCGCATCCATCTCTCGACTCTGCTCAGTATCCTCCGGATAACCACCAGGTCCAACCAATCATCGGTAGGTACTCGCCCACCTCCAGGCTCAATCGGCAAAATCCATCGATCATCTTGCCGAGGGGAACCATACCGGGTCCACCACGAACCCGCAAACGGATCATCCACTCCACGAATCGGGTTTCAAGCACACGTCTCAGCACCGAGAAAACGCGTGGTGGACGCACGAAAATATCATATCACGAGGAACCGGGTTTTCAAATAGTGCATCTTTTCTTAAATAATTCCACGGTCCTCAAAACCAGAAATCACATGAAAATCCAACACCAATGAGTAAATCAAATACGATGTGCTATGTACATCAAGCCATAATATAGGTACAAGGGAGAAACCGCTTTTCTTAAGATAGTTTCAGTTTTCAAAGACAGCATGCGGCTCCCAATTTCTATGAAAATCATATCGAATCATATGTGAAATGAACTACAGTATAATGATCATGGCAATTCTACAGTGAGTGTGTCATGGCAATTACTAACGGTGTGTGTGTAACATGCAGATTAGTGCTCGTGCAACATGAACCGTTGGTAATAGTGCGGTGTTCTATCAATTCTAAGTTTGCATACATATAGTAGGGAATGCAGTATGCAACAACAGAATCCATGAACAGTCAATGTAGGTAAATGCAATATGTAGCTATAAGGTCCTATCAGCCCTGACGCATAACGCCATGCGGGCGATATCCCCGTAGATATTAAATCTACTCACCAAAGTCTCGCGCAAAGTGTAGCCGACGACTTGCTTCCCCTTCTTCGCAGTGTCCGTCTCACTCGCCTGCGAACCTAGAATTACACAATATATCACACATAAGCTCAAATCCACAAAAACGCGATATTAAGGTCAAACTAGAAACCCGCATCGCAAACCAAGCGCGCGTGTGCGTGATACGCTAAAACGTGTGATTACGCGCCTGAAACTACCCCGACGCATCGCGATACGCAGAAACCCCAAACCCACACACGTATCACGCGTGTCGCGAAGATTTAAAATACGGGAAATAGGGTAATAGGTCCCAGATTTTGATACAGAAAGAGTTTTATAAAAATAAATATACCATAATACTCCACACAGCAGCAGACACCCATCACCTAAACCCCAACCCACAAATCCCTCATCTGGCCGCAATTTGCGGCCAGAAATCTTTTTCCGGCGGCCTTGGTTGGGAGGTGGGCCCCCGGGTTTAGTGTGTGCACTCCATACATACTTTGTATTCCCCAGTAATTACAATTTTAATTTACAGCAACTCGGGTTGCAGCAGATTCCTCAGAGCCCAAATTTCAAGTTAAAATCACACTTTTGCACAAAAATGATACTTTAGGGTATTTTTGTGCAAACTGAAAGCAAAACCTCGTTTAAATAGCTCTAATAGCACATAATAGAGTTAACTAAGCCAACAAAATCCTAATCTAACATATGCATCACAAATATCCTATAATATCACTAAAAAGGCACACAAAACATGATTTTTAGCTAAGATACTACAAGATATGAAAAAGGATATTGAGTGTAAGATAATTACCTTCCCAAAAACCCTATAGAACTCAATTTTTGAGCCTTTTCCCTCAAGTCACTACCTTGACACCAAGATCCCCCAAAAGAGCTATTTTTCCAAAGTTTTTATGAAGGGAAGTGGAATTTTTGTGTAGGGTTTTGTGTAGATATCAAAGAGAGTGAAAAGAGAAGAGAATAGGGTGTTGTTGCTGCTGGAATTGTTGTTTTTCTGCAGAAATTTGCAGCCAAGGGAGAGAGAGGGAAAATGGGCCAAGAAGTCAATCTTTCCTCACCTAACACCATGCTTCAATTTTTTCTATTTGGATATTTGAATTATTAGAAGGGTTGACTTAGTAAAAAGAAAAATGGGTGGGGATAAAATGAACCATGCAAAAAGAGGAATGGTTATCATGCTAACACTTTTTAACCAAGTCACAAACTATGATAAGTGTGCATGTGTGTATTCCATAGTATTCAAAACCAGTCTTAGCCCTCCGTCATTTCAGATGGGTATTCCATAGTATTCAAGCTATGTATTTTGACCTTCGCCAAGGCATAGTGATTGGTAGCTGCTGGGAATTCATCTGTAGCATAGATAGATGCGTTGATTTGGGATAGTCGTACAGTTATTTTAGCCTTCGTCAAGGGTTTGTACTGATGGGTTCGAATTAACCTGGACAATGACGGGTAGAACTTGGCTTGCGACTTATGATATGTTGTCCTTCGTCAAGGTCATAAGAGCTTGGGGCAAAAATCCACATCGGGAGTTTCTAAGGAAACTGAAACTTGCTATTGTTGCATACCATTTGGAGTGTGATGATTTTGGTAGGATTCCTTCAAGGTTGTCACACGATGATATTTGGATCCCGATCCTACTGTGAGTATCCGCTACTCCTCGGGAGATTTTTTTCCCTAAACAATCAATGCTATAAACGAAGTAGGTGCTTAGAACGGTGTTAGAGGGTCTACACTGTAGGGTTGCTAGGCACGCTCACAAGGTTCTACGAGGCATCAACCATGCCCGATTAAATAATTAGCCGTGCCGAACAACCCGAAGCCGGATCTTTAAACTAGGGTTTAGGCGAAAACGAACATGTTAAACTCTTTAACACTAAGTGAGAGGGATTACAACCTTTGTAGATCCTGACCTTCACTTCTCAAGCTCTGTGTTGAGGTCCCTTCGCTGCGATCATCGTGTTCTGGACTCTCGAGAGGTTTCATGAAGAGAATGATGCAACCTTTGCTTCCGATCTTCGATACACAGATGATCTACCTTGAAGTTTCGTTAACACAAGCTAACACTCATAATATGAAGTGAACACCCTCATCTAAATGGCAAGGTTAGATGAGGATGATGAAGTAGGATTTTTTCTCTCATTTATAATCTTTTTCTCACTCACTTTCATCACAAAAGAAAGCTTTTTCATGAAGGAACTCAAGGAAGAAGAAGATCAATGAAGATGATAACTTAATCCTTTTGTGATGAACAATGAATAATTGTAGTGGTTACAAATCTAACCAAGGGTTAAGCATGAGTGAGCTAACCCTTGTAGAGAGTTAACTAGAGTTAATGGTTTGGATTGGGTTAACAAAATATCTCACAAAAAAATATCAAGCAACCACAAAGTCAAAGCTTCATGGAAGCTTCATGCAAAAGCTAACCCTAATCCAAACCCTAACCAAGTTTTAACCCTAAACTATTGTTAAATTTGTAACCCTAACATGTTACAATATTATATATCATATATACAATATATTTTGTAACAATAAAAAATAATACAATTAACATATATCGCATATATATCAATGTATTATCCTGTGAGAAAATGAAACTTTTAGTGAGCTAATATTAGTTAATGTAATTTAATATATCATATATATTATTATACATTAAATTATCGAATCAACACTTGATCCAATAATCCGGCTATATCACAAATAACCGACTAATACGATGACCCGGCTATATCACATATACCCGGCCGATATCTCATATCGCGAGAATCCAATACGGTATCATATACCGCATTATCCTCGGTCCCGCACATATCACATATGTGCTCCTACTCCGTTTTGCCTGAGCCAAGAAACCTCTGTATAGGACTCTAAAGAATCGTCAATACGCCGGCAGTAGGTGATGATCATATCAAACACCCACAAGCTGCAAGCGGTCAGCTAAACGTAACAGCTACCCAGGTATTGAGCGTTCAGAAGATCAACAAACAAGCCTGTACATTCTCCTGTGAATCCAAACAGTAACACTACCGTACAGTCCGGTCTCGTCGTCTGATATGTCGCATATCTCGCCTAGGGGTGGTAAACGTCAGACCCCAGTAGCACGATAAGTCGTGTCGATATGAGGTCTATAACAGTTCGAAAAACTACTGATAACACATACCAGTAAATCATAGCAACCCTGGCCAGGGATTTCCGTTTATAGCCAATCGAACACAGCACAACATCAACTCCCTATACCGGGAGAGACGAATCCCCTCCTATCGCTCATTGCCTCCATGTGATTCGGGACTGTACCCAAAAGCCACCTTTTTGCACGCCCTCTTGGACGTGGTATGATGGAAATCAAAGCACAGTGGGAATCACACAAGACTCTATGACGATCTCGGGTCAACAGACTACTCTGTACCAGTGTCACCGGAGAACTGCCATCTGACGTAAGGTATAATACCATATGGGAGTTCTCGGCGAGTCCGTCCAGTGTACCCAGTCTCCACTGAGCACCCGTACACCATCCTTGATGTCAAACACCGATGGATATAGGATCATCCATCGCCCATCATATGGGTCAAGATGCGTATACGCTAGTCTACTCTGGTGTATCGATGCCCTGTCTCGATACACCCTCGACTAGGAACAGTTATAGGATGTACTCGTCGACAACCGTGGCCCCACTAGTATGATCTTATCATAGTCCCAGTAGTCGAGTACATATCCTAAGGGCTTTATCAACATGTAATATAGAGACAATCAGAGTACATGTTAAGATAAAGTACAACCAGATAGCATACTATCATGTCGAGCAAGAAAGTTCTCCCTATATATGTCCAAGCATCCATTACAATATACATCGTATGTACAGTAATGGCCTCTAGGGCATACATATAACTAACATACACCTCCAGGGAAAAGAGGTTATGTAATTAAGGAACCTCATGAAAGCGTTGGAAAACCTCCCTCGAAATACCAACACTAGCCTGGCCAAAAGGTTAAGCAAGAATTGTAGGGTGAGAATAATCCTGACTAATCTTCTTTTATGGTTTGAAGGAGGATTTGAGAAACAGTAGGAGCCATCCTGTTTAGATAAACTAATAACCAATCTAAACTTGCAAGAGCATCATGCTTAGTGTTTCTCCTCTCTCTCCTGACTGTAGCGACAAAAATGACTGGGCTTAAGTTACTGCTAGATAAAAACAAATTGACTGGGCCAAACTATAAAGATTGGCTATGGAATGTCCATATGGAAATTACTGGGATACCTCCTTACTACCAAAACCCCTGCCGTCCCAGGTCCAGATTCTACCGTCGCGGATGTTGAAATCCGTAAGACGTGGGAAATAGACAGTGCGAGAGCCAAGTGCCTCGTGTTGGCCTCAATTGATAATGAACAGCTGAGGCGGCACGAGAAGATGGACTTAGCTTCCATCTTCCTCCATACCAAAGATTTATATGGAGAGCAATCTCGTATCGCAAGATATGAGATCTCGAAGAAATTGTTTCAAGCGAGGTTGGCTGTCGGATCATCTGTAGGGGACCACGTCCTTAAGATGATCAGCTTGATTGAAGAGCTCGCGGACCTTGGGACCACGTTGAAGAACGAGTTATATACTGACTTGATTCTACAGTCCCTCCCTTCTACCTACGCTCAGTTTATCTTGAATTTCAACATTCAAGGGAAGGAAGTTTCACTTCCAGAACTCCTCAACATGTTGAGGAGCGCTGAGGGCACCATGCAGAAATCCAAGGAGATACCCACTCTGCTTATTGGCGGATCTTCCTCTTCTATATCCAAGGCGAAATCCAAGGGGAAGAAGAAGAAGGCCCCAACCAAGCCGAAAGGCGGTGTCAATAAGGTAGAGGGAAAGGGCGGGGAAAAAGTTTCGGGGCCGACAATAGAGAAGGAGGAATGTTTCTATTGTCACAGGAAAGGCCATTGGAAGAAGGATTGCAGGGATTGGAAAGACAGTAACCAGGATTTGAAGCACGTTGTGGCTTCGGCTTCAGGTGTGTTTATGATTGAAAATGTCTGTCAATTAACTCTACTTCCTGGGTACTAGATACCGGATCAGGATCTCATATCTGTAATTCATTGTAGGCTCTGAGAAACCATAGAGTCATCAAGGCAGGTGATATGACTCTCAGGATTGCTAACGAAATGAGCGTGGATACTGTATTCGTAGGGGAATATCACCTAGGATTGACAAGTGAGCAGATTTTGATTTTGCGTAACTGTTTGTGTATACCTAGTTTGACATGTAATATCATCTCTGTATCGTTACTATCCAAAGAAGGTTATGATTTTACATTTGTAAGCGATGTCGTCCAAATCCACCTTAATCATGGTTTGATTGGGTCAGGTACACTAGATAATGGTATATACGTATTAAATCAAGCTCAGGTTTTCAACATCCAGAACACACTTAAAAGAAAGTCTCCAGAATTAAATCAGGCTTTCTTATGGCATTGTAGACTGAGTCATATCAATGAAACACGGTTGACGAAGTTACATAAAGAGGGATATTTGGATCCGTTCGAATATCAGTCTTATGCAACTTGTCAATCATGTCTCAAAGGAAAGATGACAAAGACTCCGTTCATTAGACACGAGGTAAGAGCGAGCGAGCTCTTGGGACTCATACACATCGATGTGTGTGGTCCAATGTCTACACATGAAAGAAGTGGTTATTCCTACTTCATTACTTTTACGGATGATTTCTCAAGATATGCATATGTATTCTTGATGAAAAATAAATCCGAGGCCTTTGAGAAATTCCACGAATATAAGAATGAAGTGGAAAAACAAACAGGCAAAAGTATCAAGATACTTAGATCTGATCGAGGTGGTGAATACTTAAGTGCCGAGTTCCTAGATTATTTAAAAAAGAATGGAATTCTCTCACAGCTTACTCCTCCATACACACCTCAACACAACGGTGTATCGGAAAGGTGCAACCGAACCTTATTTGATATGTTACGTTCCATGATGAGTAACGCTGAGTTACCGCAATCCTTCTGGGGTTATACACTAGAATCAGCTGCATATTTTTTGAACAAGGTTCCTACGAAGTCAGTGCCTTCCACACCATATCAAATGTGGAGTGGGAAGAAACCCTATCTTTAGTATCTGAAGATATGGGGATGTCCATCTTTTGTAAAAAAGCAGCATGCAGACAAGCTCGAAGCACGCTCAGTACTGTGTAAGTTTGTGGGATACCCAAAGAACTCCAGGGGGTATCTTTTCTATTACGTGGTGGAACAAAAGGTCTTTGTTTCTTGGCTTGCCCACTTTTCGGAAACTTAATTTCTTGAAAAAGAAATAGGTAGGAGTGCAATAGAACTGGAAGAAATTCCAGAACCACAAGCTATTACTGAAAGCATGGTGAAACCAGAAGTTTCGAAAGAACCGGACATCCCCGTGCCATTCCCCAGGACTAGTAGGCAGTCTTATCCGTCTGAGAGATACGACGGTTTTCTCATAGACGGGGATAGAGAAGATTGCATCATCGACAATGATGAGCCAACTAGTTTCCATCAAACCATTCAGAGCAGAGACTCGGTAAAATGGCTGAATGCAATGCGGACCGAAATAGAGTCCATGTACACTAACAAAGTATGGACTGTGGACATTGCTCCAGAAGGGGTAAAACCCGTAGACTGCAAATGGATCTTCAGAAAGAAGCTTGGTGTAGATGGACAGGTTGAAACCTATAAGGCTAGACTTGTTGCAAAAGGTTTTCGTCAAAGACCTGGTTTGGAATATGATGAAACCTTTTCTCCAGTGGCTATACTCAAATCCATTCGGATCCTGCTTGCCATTGCTGCCTTCCACGATTATGAAATTTGGAAGATGGACGTAAAGACCGCTTTTTTGAAAGAAAATTTGGAAGAGTGTGTTTATATGGATCAGTCGGAGGGTTTCATAGAGAGTGGGAGGATCGGAAGAGTGTGTAAGTTGCTTAAGTCCATTTATGGATTAAAGCAGGTATCGCAGAGTTGGAACATCTGTTTTGATGAGACGGTCAAGGAATTTGACTTTATCAAAAATCCAGATGAACCATGTATCTATAGTAAAATTGTAACGAGAACTGTAGTATTCCCCGTCATGTACGTGGATGACATTCTCCTGATAAGAAATGACATTCCTATGCTACAATCAGTCAAAGGATTCTTGTCACAAAGGTTCTCCATGAAAGACCTGGATGATGCCTCCTACATTCTTGGGATCCAGATCTATCGTGATAGATTTAAGCGGATTTTGGGACTTTCAAAGTCAAGGTACATCGACACCATACTGAAAAGATTCAGTATGGAAGATTCAAAGCGCGGTAATCTACCGGCTTTGTTGGATATGTATGCCCTAGAGGCCAATATTGTATAGGATGCTAAGGATATGTATGTACAGAAACAATCTTGCTCAATATGATAATATTCTATTTGGTGTACCTTTATCTTAACATGTGATGTGTTCTACTTTGTATTTCATATCTTATATACATGTTGATAAAGCCTTTAGGATCTTTGCTTGACTACCAGGACTATGATGCAGATCATACTAGTGGGGCTTGGGTAGTCCACAAGCATATCCTTTAATTGTTCCTAGTTGAGCGAATATCTAGACAGGGCATCGATATTACCAGAGTAAACTAGTGTGTACGTTTCTTCACCCTGTATGGGGGCAATGGTTGATCCTACAACCATTGGTGTTTGACATCAAAGATTGTACACAGGTGCTTATTGGAGAATGGGTACATCGAATAGGACTCGCCGAGAACTCCTGGATGGTATCATACCTATCGTCAAACAGCAGTTCTCTGGTGACACTTATACAGGTTAGTCTGTAGACCCGAGATCGTCATAGTGTCTTGTATGGTTCCCACTGTACTTTGATTTCTTCCCTACCACGGCTCTTCAGAGTCGTGCAAACAGGTGGATTTTTGGTATAGTCCCGAATCACATGGAGGCGGTGAGCGATAAGAGGGGTTTCGTCTCTCCCGGTATAGGGAGTTGATATTGCGCTATGCTCGATTGGCTATAACTGCAAATCCCTGGCCAGGGTTGCTAAGATTTACTAATAAGAGTTATCAGTGGTTCCTCGAACCGTTATGAGCCACACATCGGCATGACTTATCAAGTTGCTGGGGTCTGAAGTTTACCACCCCTAGACTTCTTATGCGACATATCATAAGAAGAGACCGGACTGTACGGTAAGTGTTACTTATAGGATCGTTGGAGTTAGGATGAGTTCGCTTGTTGGCCACCTTTTCGACATGTACCTGGGTAGCCGTTATGCACAGCTAGTTCCGCTGACGGGCTTGTGGTTAAACCCACTGCCAGCGCACTGTCGAGTCTTTAGAGCCCCACACAGAGAGTTTCCCTGGTTCAGGAAGAACGATGTAGAGGCCATAAGGTGTTACGGCAGGGTTTCGATCATGTACGTGTACTGGCTACATGGATGATGTTCGGACGGATAATACTGGTAGGCTTTGGTTTATGCCGAACACCAGTATTATATTATTGGATTATTGGTATCTCATTGTATTCGTATTTTTCGGAATATGAATACGGATATATTTATACAATATACGTTGAGGGCCATTCTTGTAATTGTATAAGAAAGGGCTTCTAGAAGGAGACACCTCATATATGGATTTTATTTTGGGAAAATAAAGAAATGAGGTGGAATTTGGAGACTTTTTCAACGCATGGGTGAAAGCATGGCTATGGATTATTTTATTCATTTGGATCTGCTATTGAAGCATTGTTGATTATTTTTTGAGAAAAATAATCCATGCTTCAATAATTCAAAACCCTTAGCCATTCTTTCATTTTTACACAATGCTTGCTTCTCTCTCCAAGTTATCTCCTCCCTCAACCTCAAGCCTAACCCTTCACATGAGTTGTGAATCATAGGCTTTGAGATAAAATAATCCTCTAGATTAACTCTATATCATCTAAGTAGTCTCGCTTAGCAAGCTTGACTTTTTAGTTACCTCTTTAGAGGAGGTTGAAGCTTGATCCAAAGATCTCGGGTGGATCATCTATGATCTAAAGGTGACCGGAGATCGAGATCTTCTCAACACCCAAGGAACCTAGAGGCGCAGCAGAAAGAAGACCCGAAGGACCGATTCACGAAGGTATAACCCCTATCATAGTAGCTAAAACTCCTAGATAGGGTTACTAGTTATGGTTTAGTATAAGATCCGGGATAAAATTCGATGTTGCATACTTTAAAATTATTGTTTGCTACTTCCGCCTCTCCATAAGTGTTGGAGGGGTATGCAACATCTACTAATAGGCTTGTCATGGAATCACCCTCTCCAAAGAGATGTCTCCCAAGACTGATTTGGAAAGGGATCGCATGAGTATTATACCCTACGCTTCAGCGGTAGGTTCTATAATGTATGCGATATTGTGTACCAGAGCAGATGTAGCTCACGCACTGGGCATTGTAAGTAGGTATCAGTCAAACCCAGGGGAGAAGCATTGGATAGCAGTAAAGAACATTCTCAAGTATCTGAGAAGGACTAAGGAGATGTTCTTGGTCTACGGCAGAGAAGACCTCCAGGTCGAGGCCTTCGCTGACTCCAGCTTCCAGAGTGACAAGGACGACTCCAAATCTATGTCGGGTTATGTCTTTACCCTCAATGGATGGGCGGTCTGTTGGAAGAGCTCCAAGCAGGACACCGTTGCTGACTCGACGATGGAAGCGGAGTATATCGCTGCATGTGACACCGCAAAAGAAGCAGTCTGGATGAGGAAGTTCGTGACAGAATTTCAAGTGGTTCCGTCCATTGTTGATCCAATACCGCTGTATTGTGACAACAACGGCGCTATAGCTTTAGCGAAGGAACCAAGGTCCCATCAGAAGTCCAGACATATCTTGAGGCGGTTCCACCTAATGAGGGAGATCATTGATTGCCAGGAGATCAAGGTGCAGAGAGTAGAGACAGAGAACAACACTGCAGATCCACTCACAAAAGTCATCCCTCACACAGTTCGAGAGGCTAATCGAGATGTTAGGTCTGCGATATGCTAATACATGGCCCTAGTGCAAGTAGGAGATTGTTAGTGATATATGCCCTAGAGACCATTATTGTATCATACTGGATTGTATATTACATATTGGAAACTTGGGATATTCACAGTTATAATAACAGTCTTGCTCAAAATGGTAGTATGCTACTTGGTTTGATTGTACCTCAATATGTGCATATGTTTCTTTTAGTATATCGATTATACATATTGGTAGAGTCCTTAGGATCTTTGCTTGACTACCAGCGTTGTGATAGCAGTCACATTAGTGGAGGCTGGGTAGTCTATAAACACGTCCTTATATAGGTCCCCAGTCATAAGATTATCGAGACAGGGCATCGATACTCCAGAGTAGACTAGAGTTTACGCTTCTCATCCCAGCAGGGAAGATGGTCTATCCCACAGCCATTGGTACGTCGTACCGGAGATAGTATATAGGTGTTCATTGGTTTATGAGTTACACTGGACGGACCCACGGGGAACTGCTGGTTGGTATTATACCTGTCGTCAGTTAGCAGTTCCCAGGTGACATGAGTACAACTTAGTCCGTTGAATTGACATCACTATTCGTCTCGAGTGTGTTCCTACTATACTTAGATCACTACCCTACCACGGCTCAAATGAGTCGTGCAAACAGGTAGTGGTTGGGTGCAGTCCCGAAGCACTGGGTTGAAGTAGTGGTTAGATAGGATTCGTCTCTCCCGGTATTGGGAGTTGATATCGCACTGTGTTCGGAAAGCCATTACACAAAGTCCCTGGCCAGGGCAAGCGAGATTTACTGGTAGGTACTCCAGTAGTTTCTCAGGGTGTTTTAGGCTCTACCCGGCACGACTTATTGCGATATTAAGGTTCTGACAGTAACCACCTTCTAGGCCCGAGATGCGAGTATCATAGACGAACAGACCGGATTGTATAGAGATTGTCAAAGATAGGCTCAGTAGGAGTTCGGATAAGTTTGTTTATCGGCCTTCTTATCGACAGATACCTGGGTAGCCGTTACATGCAGCTAGTACCGCTGACAGACTTGTGGTTAAACCCACTGCCAGCGTACTGTTGAATCTTTAGAGTCCCATACAGAGGGTTTCCCTGCTTCGGGCAAAACGATATAGAGGCCGTATGTGAAAGTGTGTCTTAGCACCACCACTAGATTTATACAAGCATCAAATATGCAATTTAAAAAATCTAGAGTGCTAAGCTACACTAACCTAGAATCTAACTAGAGTATTAGGGTTTTCTATGCATGAAAGCAAGTTCTATACTAAGTGAAGAGTGTTACAACCTTTGTAGACCAAGTCCTTCACTTCTAAAGCTCTAAGTAGTAGTCCCTAGAACTCCTCTTGGCTCCACTTGAAGAAAGGATCGATCTTGCTTTGCGATCTTCGAGGTCGAAGATGATCCACCTTGAAGTCTCTCTAGGTCAAACTACCTCTTCACTAATCAAGTATTAGTGAAGGAAACAACCTAATCTAAAGGGGTAGTTTAGAGTAGGTTGATGAAGTTGGAGTTTTGGCTCACTTAGAAATCTCTTTCTCCTTTTATTTCCAACTTAAGAAAAACCCTAGTGAGCTCTTGAGAGGAAGAAGATAAACATTGTGATCAAGTGAGAGAGTGAAGCATGAGATAAAGATAAGGTTGTGATGAAATGAAAATTTCTAAGTACAAGACAAAAATGAGGATGAGTCATAGCTTCTAAATGCTTCTACAAGTATCCAATCCAAGCTCATTAACCACTCATTTTTATTTTCCTTAAAACATTAAATCATCACAAATATCATTAAGTCATGTATGAGTCTCATACACCCATGTTCAATATATTATCATGCACGATACAATTTATATATAAATATAAATTTATATATATATATATATATATCATATACATATATAATTATATATAAAGAGAAGAGAAGAAAATAATTAGTGAGCATTAATATTAGTTAATATATAAATATATCAAATATAAATATATATCAAATTATTAAATTAACACTTGATTCAATAATCCGGTTATATCATATATAACCGACTAATATCATTTATATGTATATCAAATTATCAAATCAACACTTGATTCAATAACCCGGTCATATCGTATATAACCGGCATATATCAAATATATATACATATAACATATCATTGAATCAACACTTGATTCAATAACCCGGTTATATCACATATAACCTAACCGATATCAAATATCGCGAGATTAGAATACGGTATCACATACTTGTAACATTTCAGAAAAATAAAATATTGTTTTTGGGAAATTTTATATTTAAATAAAAAATATAATGAATATTTTAATATTTCGGTATAATTAAATACTGATAAATCGGGAAAAATTTGGAAAATTATAGAAATTACTAAAAAGAGGATGTTTTATTGGATTTATGCAAATCATGAAATTTTATGATTTATTATACACTATTTTAATGCTAATCGCGGTTAAATATCGCTAATCAAACATTAAGCTTGTTTTGTGCAAAACATGCACCATATCATTTTACACTTGTGTTACATTTTATAACCATAGTTTCAATTGGGATTTATGTGTTTGGTTTCAAAAATGAAATGAGAAGATAAAGAAAAGAAAAGAAAAGAAAAGAATAGATTATAGAAGCATGGGCAAGAGAGAGAGAGAGGGTGAGGAGTCAAACCTTAGACCAAGGCTCCCATTCCTTCTTCATTCCTTCATCATTTTCCTCCCCTCATTCCCTAATGGCTGCTGCTCTCTTCCTTCCACCACCTCAACTCCTCACAACTCCATGAAAACCACCTCTAAACTTCATCTCACTTTCGATAAAAATGTGCACAAGCTCACAAGCTACACTTTGGACCAAGAAAGCAAGGATTTTGGACACTTGGGGAAACTCAAGAAATTTCTTGAGTTGCCAAAGGAGGTAATTTATCCATCATTAGTGTATTTTTCCCATTTGCTTTGCATCCATGTTAACTTAGAATCGATATTGTGTGGTTTAGCGAACTTTGAAAATTTCAAGTTAGGGATTAGGGTTTGAATTGATTCCAAAGTGCAATTGATGTGTAATTAGGGACTACAACCCCTGTTATGATGATATAGTGGACTGAACCTGAGACTTAAACCCCGGAATATGAACTTAGAAACCCGATATCGGAGAATTGTGGATTCTGTGACGGTATATTGACATCTTCTATCACCCGGGGACTCTAAAATTTAATTAGCGAACACAGTGAGTCATGCAGGAAACCTGGAGTGTACCCTAGAGACCCGAGCCCTAAAACCCTACTGAAGCCGCAAATAAAAGCTTTCTGGCCACAAATTGCGGCCAGATCAGGAGATTGGGGGGTGGTGTTTGGTCTGTAGCTCTATGTCCTTTAAACTATACCCTTAACATATGCAACTTTGGCTAATTTCACCGAAGGTAAAATCTTGGACCAATTTCATGAGTTGCTGTTTTTGATTCGGGGTTATATTTTTCGTATTTTGGATTCTGTATTTTATTATTTGTTTTTTACCTCGATCACTTGACGTTCGTACGACGATATCGAGGGTTATTTGGTGGTTTTGAAGGCGTAGTCCATAGGTTCTAACCTATAGGCTTTTAGCGTGTCGTTTTGGTTTTAAATTGGGTTTTAATGCGGCACGATACATTATGATGTGTAGGTACCCCCAAGAGGACTTCGAGACGACAAGCAAGCGCATGGCGACGTCGGCAACGACAAGCGAAGAGCAAGGTGAGTAGATTATATCTACGGGGAAAGTCGGGTGGATGGCGTATAGCACCCCCGCAGTTCGTAGTATAGCTTATATATATGTGTTTTATGTTACGTGGATGCTTATCAAGATATGGTTTTGTGTTCATGGTTTAGTTTAGGGTAGTTAGAAGTAACTTAGTTTAGCTTCTTAGTCACGAACCCTAGAATGAGCTTTACATCCACACGCACACACTTGCTTACTTTGTTATACTTGTACGTATATGGGGATATGTATATATATATACACACATAGGTATGGGACTATGTGTATATATATATATATATATATATATATATACGTATACTTACACATGGATGATGAGGATTGTATATGGTATTTGGAGATGAGTCGATAAGATTGGGCATGATGCCATGAGATCGGTGATACGTTTTGATTCGTATTAGGAGATACGACATGAGAGTATAGTGGGCCTTTAGGCGTGTGTTTTCATACACGCATATATATATATATGGTATCAGTTTGTACTAGACTTAGATCAGTACCCCCAGTTCATGAGATATCATGATAATGGATACCAGATGAATAATGAGATGAATGTGATATTTGACCCGTACCCAGATTTGGGATGCAGTACGACGGATTTACGTACGAGCTATATATTGATGAGGGATTCGCACTCTTGACTCGAGGATGTTATAATATACATATTGTATCCTATGTGATACTATTGAGGCGGGATCACCGACTATTATATTTATATATATCGACTCAAATTTAGGTTGTTTCCTTACCTTTCGATCAGTCCTGTAGTTTACTTATAGATGTTAGACTAGACTCGAGTCATACCTATTTCAAAACTAACGAATCGTGAGTATTTTAAAGATAAGCCAAGGGATTTTATGGATATTTTCAAAAGCTGCATCTTTTCTTTAAAACACCGTAGCCCTTATTTTTCTAAACACCACGATTCGTGTTATTTCAAATGGAAAAATTGTATGACATATATATATTGATGTAGATTCTTCACTGTTGTGTTTATTATTCATTTTCTGCATATTCTTGCAATTCGCATCGTATTACATGTTTAAATGTGTTTATTGTTATATTAAACCCATGCTGTCAGGACACCAGCACCATTATCGATGATGCGTGTGTTCCACATACACATGCTTGCCGGCTCACACACTTGATCATCGATAATTGCCATGTCACTACACAGTAGGACTGTTGCATCAGTATATGACTCCTTGCATGACATACTTGCTGTTAGTTATATGTATGCCCTAGAGGCCATTACTGTACACAGGATGTATATTGTAGTGGATGCTGGGACATATATAGGTAGGACTTTCTTGATCGACATGATAGTACGCTATCTGGTTGCTCTTTATCTTAACATGTATACTTTCTGTCTCTCTGTTACATGTTAATAAAGCTCTTAGGATGTGTACTCGACTTCCAGGACTATGATGTAGATCATACTAGTGGGGCCTGGGTAGTCCATGAGTACATCCTTCAATGTTCCTAGTCGTGGGAATATCGAGACGGGGCATCGATATTCCAGAGTAGACTAGCGTATATCTTCTCGACCCATGTGATGGGTGATGGATGATCCCATATCCATTGGTGTTTGACATCAGAGATGGTATGCGGGTGCTCAGTGGAGACTGGGTACACTGAACGGACTCGCCGAGAACTCCGAGATGGTATTATACCTCACGTCAGATGGCAGTTCTCTGGTGACACTGGTACAGCTTAGTCTGTTGACCCGAGATCGTCATAGAGTCTTGTGTGTCTCCCACTGTGCTTTGATTTCCACCTTACCACGACTCTACTGAGTTGTGCAAACAGGTGGTTTTTGGGTACAGTCCCGATTCACATGGAGGTAATGAGCGATAAGAGGGGATTCGTCTCTCCCGGTATTGGGGGTTGATGTTGCGCTATGCTCGACTGGCCATAACTGGAAATCCCTGGCCAGGGTTGCAGTGATATGCTGGTAAGAGTTATCAGTAGTTTCACGCTTATTATGGACCTTACATCGGCATGACTTATCAAGCTACTGGGGTCTGACGTTTACCACCCCTATGCGAGATATGCGACATATCAGACGAACAGACCGGACTGTGCGGTAAGAGTTGCTGGTTGGATTCACAGGAGTGTGAGCGGGCTTGCTCGTTGATCTTCTGATCGCTCAATACCCGGGTGGCCGTTACGTTTAGCAGACCGCTTGCGGCTTGTGGGTGTTTGATATGATCATCACCTGCTGCCGGCGTATTGACGAGTCTTTCGAGTCCTACACAGAGGTTTCCTGGCTCAAGCGAAACGAAATAGAAGCGCATATGAGATATGTGCGGGACCGAGAATAATACCATTATGTGATGCTGAATTCTATTCTCGCGATTTGTATCATCGGACGGTTATATAAGATATAGCCGGGTTACCGAATCAAATGTTGATTCGATATATTGATACACTCGATATTAGTCGGTTATATGCAGTATGAACGGATCATTAAATCAAGTGTTGATTTAATGATTTAATGTATAATTATATATTTGATATATTACTTTACATTAACTAGTATTGGTTCACTTAAGATTATTTTTTCTCACTTGATTGTGCACATTGTATATATGATATATGTTTGTGCACTAGTTTGTATCATGTTTGATAATACATGCAAACTTGGGTGTGTGTATGCTTTAAACCATGTTTAGGTTAATGGTTAGGGTTTTAACTTATTTATTTATTTGGCAAGAAATAAAATGGTGGCTTTCTTTGGTTTTTACTTGAAGCTTCATGAAGCTTTGAAAAGTCTAGCCATTTTGTTTTATATCTTAACCTAACCATTACACCTAAACCCTAGTTTATTCTCTACATGTGTTACTTCACCCATGGTTACATTATGATAAAGATTCACTTGATTTATTATTTTCAATTTAATTTTTTTCCTTCTTCTTCTTCATCTTCTTCAAGTGAAGAAAACCATTCTTGAAAATTTCTAAGTGATGAAATCAAGTGAGAAATCCAAATCCAAAGTGAACCCACTTCCTATTTCTTCATCCTCTACCACTTGCCATGTTGTATAGGGTGTTATCTTCACAAGTTTCTTGACCTAGTGAAGATGGAGCTTGAGTTTGAGTTGCCTCGACGTAGATCATCTTCGGCATCGAAGTCAACGACCTAGCCCGATCATTTCTCCGATGAAACCAACGCTAGAGTCCGGGATCCGGTTGATCGCAGCGGAGGGACGTCATCACGGAGCTAAAGAAGTGGAGGATCGGATCTACAAAGGTTGTAGTCCCATTCACTCATAGTTAAGTTGTTAACTTGCATTGTTTCGCCTTACCTCTAGTTAACGATCTATATTAGGGTTTCTCGGCACATAAATTTTGATTTGGCATGGTTGATCAGTTGTAGAACCTCATGGGTGTGCCTAGGAACCCTACACTTGCGTACATACATATTGTACACTCATACTTGCGTACATACATATTGTACACTCATACTTTCATACATACATGTTTGCACATACATAGATGATTCTGGATTGATTTTGGAGATTTGGGAACCACAAGATATATTTTAAAAATTGGATTCATTTAAAGGAGCGGTTTTCCCTCGATATGTACATATTACTGTTTTATGTTGCATGATATAATGATATGCTTACATTTCTATTATATGTCGCATATGAGTCTTTCGAGTCCTACACAGAGGTTTCCTGACTCAAACGAAACGAAATAGAAGCGCATATGAGATATGTGCGGGACCGAGAATAATACCATTATGTGATACTGAATTCTATTCTCGCGATTTGTATCATCGGACGGTTATATAAGATATAGCCGGGTTACCAAATCAAATGTTGATTCGATATATTGATACACTTGATATTAGTCGGTTATATGCAGTATGACCGGATCATTAAATCAAGTGTTGATTTAATGATTTAATGTATAATTATATATTTGATATATTACTTTACATTAACTAGTATTGGTTCACTTAAGATTATTTTTTCTCACTTGATTGTGCACATTGTATATATGATATATGTTTGTGCACTAATTTGTATCATGTTTGATGATAGATGCAAACTTGGGTGTGTGTATGCTTTAAACTATATTTAGGTTAATGGTTAGGGTTTTAACTTATTTATTTATTTTGGAAATAAATAAAATGGTGGCTTTCTTTGGTTTTTACTTGAAGCTTCATGAAGCTTTGAAAAGTCTAGCCATTTTGTTTTATACCTTAACCTAACCATTACACCTAAACCCTAGTATATTCTTTACATGTGTTCTTTCACCCATGGTTGCATTATGATAAAGATTCACTTGATTTATTATTTTCAATTTAATTTTTCTTCTTCTTCTTCTTTATCTTCTTCAAGTGAAGAAAACCATTCTTGAAAATTTCCAAGTGATGAAATCAAGTTAGAAATCCAAATCCAAAGTGAACCCACTTCCTATTTCTTCATCCTCTACCACTTGCCATGTTGTATAGGGTGTTATCTTCATAAGTTTCATGACCTACTAAAGATGGAGCTTGAGATTGAGTTGCCTCGACGTAGATCATCTTCGGTATCGAAGTTAACGACCTAGCCCGATCATTTCTCCGATGAAACCAACGCTAGAGTCCGGGATCCGGTTGATCGCAGCGGAGGGACGTCATCATGGCGCTAAAGAAGTGGAGGATCGGATCTACAAAGGTTGTAGTCCCTTTCATTCATAGTTAAGTTGTTAACTTGCATTATTTCGCCTTACCTCTAGTTAACGATCTATATTAGGGTTTCTCGGCACATAAATTTTGATTGGCATGGTTGATCAGTTGTAGAACCTCATGGGTGAGCCTAGGAACCCTACAGTGGTATCAGAGCCTAGCTAGAGCTTTAGGCGATGTGTAGACGATGTTAGAAACCCGATCGAACCCCGAAACCCTAAATTTCACCCCTCTCTGTACATTTTCTGTAACTGTGGAATTTTGTTAATTAAAAATATCCAAAAAATTTAGCAGGGCTTTATTGGAATTACTGTGCATCACGTGCGCCTAAGTCGACCAAAGAGCCGCGGAACCGCGGCACGAGCATGGCTTGTCCGGCGGTTCCGTGGCCATACAGTCACATTATTTTTTGAATTTTGCACAGTAATGTCCTTTTGAGTTTCCTCTGTTTTCTGGGAATTTTTAATCTATACTCAAAAGTTGAGTTTTCTGGGTTGTATTGGGGACTCGATGTTTCGATCGGAAAGTTTAACTTCGTCTATGTGTTTTTCCGGATAATTTTAGAACATGTTAAAAGGTTCGACCGGATATAAATACCCACTTTTTTCCCTGCCGGAAAATTTCCAAGTGTTGGATTTTTCCATGGTTTAAGGACGTTCTGACTAGTGCAAGTAACGCGATGGACCCTCTAGAAGACAACAAACCTTAACTCGATTATGTGACCGTCTTGAACTGCCCTTTGAACCTTAGGGTTTGGGGCAGTACGGCGTGCCACATGTGAGGCGTTGGCTTGACCCTTCTACGGCTGGACCGTTGGTGCTGTGGCATGAAATGGATGTTTTTTTTAAAACTTAATTCATGTGTTGAGCTGTTTCGGGAAAACTTGGGTGTTTGATTGTTCGATCGGAAAGTTTAACATTTTCTATTTATCTGGAATGTGATACAATATTTGGAATCCATAAGTAGTTTTGAGATAACTGATTTGAATGTTGTAAATCTAGCAGTTTAGTCTCACTTGATCGGTTGCTACGGAATTTTGATGCGATCAAAAGTCCGTCGCAATCACGTTGCGTACACGGATACTCGCCGGGTAAACTTAATAGATAGCTACACCCCATAGCCCCGACCAAGTGACTGTAGGAGAACCCCGTCGCCGAAAGCATCCGTTCGGGTGCTCGCGGCAGCGGTGTTCCGTCTTAGTGCACTTCGTCGACGGTATCGGGGGTGCGGCCGTCTACTAAAGTTTATGACGAGTATTCATTTAGGATGTCGGGAATCTTGTTGAATTTCCCGACTTGATATTGAAAAGAGTTTTCGATATTGAGAGTAAAATGCGGGGTTTGTAATTGTTAGGCATGCGATGTCTAAAGAGGTTGCGGATTCCAACTGTTGTAGTTTTACACTTTCTTTTCTGTGACCGTAAGTGTAGTATGTAGTTGTGTCACCGTTTTCATTGCTATACGTCGACGACAATCGGTGTATGCATACTTACTTACGTTGATGACATGTGATGTTATGTGTTGCTGGATATGTTATATTGGATCGTCGTGTTTGAATAGCCGGGGTTTTTTTATGTGAGATGAGTGTTTTTCCATTTTCATTCATGTAAAAACTTGTATGTAATATTCTTTTATTGGGGCACTTCCAGGTTGCGGAAGATGTCACCGTTGATGTATATTATTTACTTTTCCGCATTAGGATAGACCCAAGGAGGAGAGTACAAGTAACCGGGTTCTAGGGTCTAGTGGGAGACCATCTCGAGAAGTCGAGTCCGGGTCTCCTAACCCTAGAATTGGTAGGGTTGCTTGCCGCTCTCGTAGGGGTCTAGGGGTGTGGGATTGGCTATTCATCACGACCGTGGAATCCGTGTTTTATTCAGGCTCAAAATAAAACACGGACGTCCTAGTATATCCAATATTTCATATGATATTTTCTGCTGCGTTATATGTGATGTGATCATGTGATATGTTCAGATAGATATTATATATAGTATATATGATATATTATATAGACGTTGCTTATGTTTTACACCCGCGCTAGCCCTGCCTCGCTCTGGCGTTAGTTACCTAACCTAACGGTGCAGACGGGACATCGAGGCGAATGCGGATGGCATAAGCGTACGTTATATTTATCTGTGATGTTTAGGTGGACTTAAATGATGGGACATTCATTAATGAGATTAATGAAAGAAAATAAACCTAAAAGATGTTGTGGAATCGAATTTCAAAAACAGGCAGCTACAGTTCTTGCTTTGCATCGCGGTGTTCCTTGTAGAACATCCTGCACCTTATTCGATGAGGAAAGGGCCGAGATCCCTTCACCGGGAGTGACACCTTTAGCAATAACTGGCAGATGCTACAACCCTCGGTTTGTCTTTTGATTGCTTCTATACTTTTTGCTTTGCACAGCGGTATATATGATATATCCAGCACCTTATTCGATGAGGAAAGGGCCGACGATCCCTTCACCGGGAGTGAACCCTTTAGCAAAACTAGAAAAAGCCTCAAAAACACTCCATTTAAAAAACCATTTGATTCCGCAACGAGATCAAGTTCAAAGCGTTAAAGGTTTTCTTAAAAACCATCCGCAATCCTCCGTCATTTTAGGAAGTAGAGTACTTAGTATTCGTGCTACGTTTGTCGACCATAGCCGAGGCGTAGTGTACGGTAGCTAAGTGATGTCTTCCTACACAGCATATGATGCGATTAGTTAGGACAGTCATGTGGCTTTGTTGACCTTAGCCAAGGGTCATGTGGGTGGGTATAATTAATCACGAAATGACGGGAAGAACTTGACCAGTGCTTATAATTTGTTGACCTTAGCCAACGTCATAGGTGCTAGGGGTAAAAACCATTATCGGGAGTTTCAAGTGTTGAAATTTGCAATGAGATTGCATACCTTCTGTATGATAGTTGGATCCTGATACCCACTGCGAGTAATTGTTACTCCTGGGAGAGTTTTGCACTTTGCAATTAGCCGATCAAGCAGGTGTTTAGAAAGGTGTCAACGGGGTTACGCCCCTGGGAAAACGAGGTTTATTTTAATTAGGTCCGTGCGAAAGCACGGGGAACCTCCCTCAAAGTACCGACACTGGCCTGGCTGAAAGATTGGCGAACTTGTAGAGTGTAATTAATCCCGGCTAGTCTTTCCTTTTAAGGTTTGAAGGAAGATTTGATAAAAACAGTGGGAGCCATCCTGATTAGATAAAATAAATAACCAATCTAATCTTGCAAGAGCGCACGCAGAGTCTTTTCTTCTCTCTCTCTCTCAAGGTAGCGACCATATCACGCCTTAATCAAGATAATAATATGGCTGTATTGACCGAACCCGCTTGTTATACTGAGCTGGGGAACGTTGGTCCCGCTCCAACTTATAATTGTTATAAGACCGAGCAGGAAATAGGGGAATACCAGGATTCCCATGCCGCCCAAACGAAGAAAGTGCATGAGATGCATCTCCTTCGGGTGTGTTCATTATAAAGAACTGTTTCTCAGTATCCTCTTCGTCCTGGGTATTAGATACCGGATCAGGATCCCACAAATATAATCCGTTATATAGGCTACAGTTAGGTAGAGAACTGAGAACGGGTGATAAGTTTCATGAGACAGAAAACGGTGCAAGTGTTGCAGCCAAGTCTGTTGGTCACTGTCACCCTGTATTACCAATACATTGATTCTGTACAAATGCTATTAGATACTGAACCTGATATACAAAATCATATCAGTCTCTTTATTAGTAAAGAAAGGATATAATTTTGTATTGTTGAATATTGTTTTGAACATTTCAAAATTTGATCGGTTCAGGCACGTTATCTAAAAGCATTGACGTTCTAAATCAAATTACAGTTCCTAGTATAAAGAAACACACGAGTGGAAGAGTTCAGAAATGAACGATTCCTTCTTGAGGCATTGTAGACTAGGTCATATCAATGTGACCCGACTAGCTGAAGTTACATTTTAGATGCATATTTAAATTGGTTTGAATTTACATCTTGTGAAATTTGCCAGTCATGTCACAAAGATAAAATGACCATAGCTCTGTTTATTGGAAACAGAGAAAGAGTTAGTAAACTCTTGGGACTGATACATGATGATGTATGTAAGGTCCCCTGTCTACACATACCAGGACCGGTTCTTTGTACTTCATTACATTCTCTGATGATCTCTCAAGATTCTGACATATGTTCCTGTTGAAACACAAGTCCGAAACTTTTGAGATATTCATAGAATATAAGTTAGAAGTAGAGAACCAAAAACCGGGTATAAGTATTATGTCCTATGATAAGATCAGGGAGGAGAATACTTGTGCATAGAATTCCTGGACAATTCTAAAGGAGAATGAGATTCTCTCTCGGTGTTACTCCTCTGATTATACCACAGCACAACGGTGTATCAGGGTGGAGCAATCGCACCCTATAAGATATGGTGCGCTCTATGATGAGTACTACTGAGTTACCTGTTTCTTTTAGGGGGTTGTTCACTTGAGAAAGCTGCATACCTATTGAATTGGGTTCGAATCAGATCACTGCCTACCACTCCATATGAGATATGGTATGGGAAGAGCCTATCTCTTAAGTAAGTTAAGATTTGGGATTGTCCGGCCTATGTCAAAAGCAAAATCCGGACAAGATCTAGGCAAGGTCAGTTCTGTAGAACTGGAAAGGTTCCAGCTATACAAAACTGCAGCTGATGATTTGACAGAACCAAAGGATTCAATAGTCCCCGACGAACCTCAGCCTCTCCGCCGATCTGGTAGGGTTCCTCATCCGCATGAGAGATACTTCGGTTTCTCGATGACAGTGGGAGCGAGGAATGCATCATGAGATGATGACCCAACTAATTTCGAGCAGGCCATCGAGAGTAAGGACTCTGTAAGAATGGCTGGATGCTTAGCGATCTGAGATGGAATCCATGTACACCAACAAAGTATGGACTTTGGTTGCTATATCTGAAGGGTTAAATCCCCATCAGGAGCAAGTATATCTTGAGAAAATTACTTGGTATAGATGGAAAAGTTGAGACTTTCAAAGCTAGACTTGTTAAAGGTTTTCGTCATCGACCAGGCGTGGATAATGATGAAACCTTTTCCAGTGGCAATGCTTAAGTCCATCCGGATCCTACTTGCCATTGCTACATACCATGACTACGATATCTGGTGGTTGGTTGCCATGACTACTTTTCTAAATAATGATTTAGAAGAGAACATCTATAAGAACACAGCCAGAGGGATTCGTAAACAGTGGGAGCAGCGGAAACGTGTGCAAGTTGCTTTACAAAATAAAGCAGGCATCGCGGAGTTGGAAAGTCTGTTTTGATGTGATAGTCAAAGTGTTTGACTTCATCAAAATGGTAGATGAACCTTGTATATACAAAAAGGTAGTAGAGAGTAAGGTGGTCATCCTCGTATTGTACGTGGACAACATACTCTTGATTGGAAAAGAGTTTCCTATACAACACACGGTCAATCTCCTCTTATCACAAGGATTCTCCAAATAAGATAAAGGTGATACCTCCTAAATCCTGGGATTTGGATCTATGAGATAGATCTAATTGGATATTAGGATTCTCACTAGGTGTAGTAAGAAGGTATCAATCGATCCTGGGGAGAATCACTGGAAAAGTTCCAGGGTGATAAAGAAGACTGAATGTCAGTCACAGGCATTGTCATTACCCTCAGTGAAGGGACGGTATGTTGGAAGAGTTCCAAGATAGATACCGTGGCAAACTAGACGATAAAGGCTGGTAACATCGCTATTAAAGATACTACCAAAGAGGCAGTTTGAGTGTATATTGGTTCATGAGATGAACTAGGTTCCTACCATTGTATGACAATGGAAGTGTGGCTTTGGCCCAGGAACCCTGGTCCCATCAGTGATCCAGACATATTCTGAGGCAGCATCACCTGATCATGGAGATAGTTGATCTCCAGGGTGATCGAGGTTAGGAGAGTAGACTCAGAGGACAACACGGCGGATCCACTCACAAAGGCCTTTTCTCAAAGAGAGACTTTTATGGGATGGTTGAGTATTAGATACTGCAACCACTGCTACAGATGAACCTAGTGCAAGTAGGAGATTGTTAGTTATATGTATGCCCTAGAGGCCATTACTGTATACAGGATGTATATTGTAGTGGATGCTGGGACATATATAGGTAGGACTTTCTTGCTCGACAAGATAGTACGCTATCTGGTTGCTCTTTATCTTTACATGTATACTTTCTGTCTCTCTGTTACATGTTGATAAAGCCCTTAGGATGTGTACTTGACTTCCAGGACTATGATATAGATCATACTAGTGGGGCCAGGGTAGTCCATGAGTACATCATTCAATGTTCCTAGTCGTGGGAATATCGAGACGGGGCATCGATATTCCAGAGTAGACTAGCGTATATCTTCTCGACCCATGTGATGGGCGATGGATGATCCCATATCCATTGGTGTTTGACATCAAAGATGGTATGCGGGTGCTCAGTGGAGACTGGGTACACTGAACCGACACGCCGAGAACTCCGAGATGGTATTATACCTCACGTCAGATGGCAGTTCTTTGGTGACACTGGTACAGCTTAGTCTGTTGACCCGAGATCGTCATAGAGTCTTGTATGTCTCCCACTGTGCTTTGATTTCCACCCTACCACGGCTCTACTGAGTCGTGCAAACAGGTGGTTTTTGGGTACAGTCCCGATTCACATGGAGGCAATGAGCGATAGGAGGGGATTCGTCTCTCCCAATATTGGGGGTTGATGTTGCGCTATGCTCGACTAACCATTACTGGAAATCTCTGGCCAGGGTTGCAGTGATATACTGGTAAGAGTTATCAGTATTGTTAGTTATATGTATGCCCTAGAGGCCATTACTGTACATTGGATGTATATTGTAGTGGATGCTGGGACATATATAGGTAGGACTTTCTTGCTCGACATGATAGTACGCTATCTGGTTGCTCTTTATCTTAACATGTATACTTTCTGTCTCTCTGATTACATGTTGATAAAGCCCTAAGGATGTATACTCGACTTCTAGGACTATGATGAAGATCATACTAGTGGGGTCTGGGTAGTCAATGAGTACATCCTTCATTGTTCCTAGTCATGGGAATATCGAGACGGGGCATTGATATTCCAGAGTAGACTAGCGTATATCTTCTCGACCCATGTGATGGGCGATGGATGATCCCATATCCATTGGTGTTTGACATCAGAGATGGTATGCGGGTGCTCAGTGGAGACTGGGTACACTGAACGGACTCGCCGAGAACTCCCAGATGGTATTATACCTCACGTCAGATGGCAGTTCTCTGGTGACACTGGTACAGCTTAGTCTGTTGACCCGAGATCGTCATAGAGTCTTGTGTGTCTCCCACTGTGCTTTGATTTCCACCCTACCATGGCTCAACTGAGTTGTGCAAACAGGTGGATTTTGGGTACAGTCCCGATTCACATGAGGCAATGAGCGATAGGAGGGGATTCGTCTCTCCCGGTATTGGGGGTTGATGTTGCGCTATGCTCGACTGGCCATAACAGGAAATCCCTGGCCAGGGTTGCAGTGATATACAGGTAAGAGTTATCAGTAGTTTCACGATTGTTATGGACCTCACGTCGGCATGACTTATCAAGCTACTGGGGTCTGACGTTTACCACCCCTAGGCGAGATATGCAACATATCAGACGAACATACCAGACTGTACGGTAAGTGTTACTGGTTGGATTCACAGCAGTGTGAGCGGGCTTGCTCGTCAATCTTCTGATCGCTCAATACCCGGGTGGCCGTTACGTTTAGCAGACCGCTTGCGGCTTGTGGGTGCTTGATATGATCATCATCTGCTGCCGGCGTATTGACGAGTCTTTAGAGTCCTACACAGAGCTTTTCTGGCTCAAGCGAAACGAAATAGGAGCGCATATGAGATATGTACGGGACCGAGAATAATGCGTGTATGTGATACCGTATTCCATTCTCGCGATGAATGTATCGATTGGTTGTATGCGATATAACCTAGTTAACGAATCAAGGATTGATTCGATAAGCTGATACATCGGATATTAGTCGGTTATATGCGATATGACCGGATCGATAAATCAAGTGTTGATTTAATGATTTAATGCATAATTATATATTTGATATATTACTTTGCATTAACTAGTATTGGTTCACTTTAAATGAATTTTCTCACTTGAAATGCACATTGTATATGTGATATATTTTTTGTGCACAAGATTGTATCATGTTTGATGATACATGCTAACTTGGGTTTGTGTAAAGAATTAAACCATGGTTAGTTAATGGTTAGGGTTTCATTTGATTTACTTATTCATTTATTTATTTTGTTTATTTATTTTGGCAAAGGAAATGACATGGTGGCTTTCTTTGTTTGCTTGTTGAAGCTTCATGAAGCTTTGAACAAGTCCACCATATTTGTCTCATGCTTAACCCTAACCATTCAACCTAACCATAGTCTATTCTCTACACCTAACCATGGTTGGTATATGATAAGTATTCATATTATTTTCTATTTGAAATATACTTATCATATTCTTTCTTCTTCTTCTTCATCTTCAACAAGAAGAAAACCTTGCTTTCATCAATGGCAACTTGTGAAAATTAGTGAGAAATCCAATTCTAAAGTGAACCCACTTCCTATTTCTTCATCCTCTACCTCTTGCCAAGTAGTATAGGGTGTTTTCTTCACAAGTTTCATGACTTGGTGAAGTTGGAGCTTGATCTTGTGTTGCCTCGACGTAGATCATCTTCGGTATCGAAGCCGACGACCTAGCCCACCCATTTCTCCGATGAAGCCGATGCTAGAGTCCGGGATCCCATATGGACAGTGAGGGGACTTCATCACGGAGCCATGGAGGTGGAGGACCGGATCTATAAAGGTTGTAGCCCCTTCCCTTTAGCTATAAATTCGTTTACTTGCATCGCATCGTCTATACATCTAGTTAACGATCCGTATTAGGGTTTGTCGGCACTTGTAAAATTTGAACTGGGCATGTTTGATCACTTGTGAGACCTCATTAGTGTGCCTAGGAACCCTACAGTGGTATCAGAGCTACTAGGCATTGGATGTCGACCTATGGGGGGTTCTCACTATGTGACAGTGTGGCGAAGGATAGGCTCTTACCCCCTGGGTGTCCCGAGACTGGAAGGTGTTCCGGCGGGTTGTAGTCCTCGCGAGGGGGCATGCGTAAAAAGTAGCTACTGAGGGACCCGTTGGTGCCACGGCGACCCCATTGGATGGGGTGGCTGCCTGACCAACAGTGGTATCAGAGCCTAGCTAGAGCCTTAGGCGATGCGTGGACGGAGTTAGAAGTCCGATCGAACCGAAACCCTAATTCAAAGTTGCTCTCTGGACTTTTTTCAAAAACTGGGTTTTTTCCAGATTAAAAATTCTTAAAAAATTCAGCAGGAAGATCTAAGAATTATGGTGCAAAACGAGATCCTGATTCATCTAAACCGCCGCGGTTCCGCGGCCGTACGGTTGCCTCTTCCAATAATGTTTGCACAGTAATTCCTATATTTTGGTTCTGGATTTTCTGGGATTTTTTAAATCTTACTCCAGAGTTGAGTATTCTGGGTTGTATTGGGAGTTCGTAGATTCGATCGGATTGTCTAATTTTGTCTGTGTGTTTTTCCGGGTAATTTTAGAATATGTTAAAAAGTTCGACCGGATATAAATACCCACTTTTTCCTCTGCCGGGAAATTTCCAATTTTTGGATTTTTCCGTAGTTTAACGACGTTCTAAGTAGTGCAAGTAACGCGATGGTCCCTCTAGAAGACAACAAACCTTAACTCGATTATGTGACCGTCTTGAACTGCCCTTTGAACCTTAGGGTTTGGGGCAGTACGGCGTGCCACATGTGAGGCGTTGGCTTGACCCTTCTACGGCTGGACCGTTGGTACTGAGGCACGAAGTGAATGTTTTTAAACTTATTTCATGTGTTGAGCTGTTTCGGGAAAACATGGGTGTTCGATTGTTCGATCGGAAAATTTAACATTTTCTATCTTATCCGGAATGTGATACAATAATTGGAATTCACAAGCAGTTATGAGATAACTGAATGAATGTTATAAATCTAGCGGTTTAGTCTCACGTGATCGGTTGCCACGGAATTTTGATGTGATCAAAAATCCATCGCAATCACGTAGTGTACGCGGATACTCGCCGGGTAAACTTAATAGACAGCCTCACTCCATAGCCCCGACCAAGTGACTGTAGGAGAACCCCGTCGCCGAAAGCATCCGTTTGGGTGCTAGCGGCAGCGGTGTTCCGCCTTGGTGCACTTCGTCGACGGTATCGAGGGTGCGGCCGCCTACTAAAGTTTGTGACGAGCATTCGATCAGGATGTCGGGAATCTTGCTGAATTGCCCGACTTGATATTGAAAAGAGTTTTCGATAATGAGACTAAAATGCGGGGTTTATAATTGTTAGGCATGCGATGTCTAAGTATTTCATTTGATTAGGCATGCGATGTCTAAAGTGATTGCGGATTCCAACTGTTGTAGTTTTACACTTTCTTTTCTGTGACCGTAAGTGTAATATGTGATATCGCCGTTTTCGTTGCTATATATCAACGACAATTGGGATGCACATATTTACTTACGTTGATGACATGTGATGTTATGTCTTGCTGGATATGTTATATTGGATCGTCGTGTTTGAATAGCCGCGGGTTTTTATGTGAGATGAGTGTTTTTCATTTTCATTCATGTAAAAACTTGTATGTAATATTCTTTTATTGGGGCACTTCCAGGTTGCGGAAGATGTCACCGTTTGTATATTATTTACATTTCCGCATTAGGATAGACCCAAGGAGGGGAGCACAAGTAACCGGGTTCTAGGGTTCAGTGGAAGACCATCTCGAGGAGTCGAGTCCGGGTCTCCTAACCCTAGAATTGGTAGGGTTGCTTGCCGCTCTCGTAGGGGTCTAAGGGTGTGGGATTGGCTATTCATCACGACCGTGGAATCCGTGTTTTATACGGGCTCGTATTAAAAACACGGACATCCTAGTATATCCAATATTTCATATGATATTTTCTGCTGCGTTATCTGTGATGTGATCATGTGATTTGTTCAGATAGATAGTATATGGTATATATGATATATTATATAGACGTTGCTTATGTTTTACACCCGCGCTAGCCCTGCCCCGCTCTGGCGTTAGTTACCTAACCTAACGGTGCAGACGGGACATCGAGGCGAATGCGGATGGTATAAGCGTACGTTATATTTATCTGTGATGATTAGGTAGACTTAAATGATGGGATATTCATTAATGAGATTAATGAAAGAAAATAAACCTAATTGATGTTGTGGAATCGAATTTCAAAATAAAAACAGGTAGCTACAGTTCTTGCTTTGCATCGCGGTGTTCCTTGAAGAACATCCTGCACCTTATTCGATGAGGAAAGGACCGAGTTCCCTTCACCGGGAGTGACTCCTTTAGCAATAACTGGCAGATGCTACACACTCGGTTTGTCTTTTGATTGCTTCTATAGTTTCTGCTTTGCACAGTGATATATATGATATATCCCGCACCTCATTCGACGAGGAAAGGGCCGACGATCCCTTCACCGGGAGTGACCCCTTTAGCAAAACTAGAAAAGCCTCAAAAACATTCCATTTAAAAACCATTTGATTCCGCAACGAGATCAAGTTCAAAGCGTTAAAGGTTTTCTTAAAAACCAGCCGCAACCCTCCGTCATTTTAGGAAGTAGAGTACTTAGTATTCGTGCTGTGTTTGTTGACCTTAGTTAAGGCACAGTGTACGGTAGCTAAGTGATGTCTTCCTACACCGCATATGATGCGATTAGTTAGGACAGTCGCGTGACTTTGTTGACCTTAGTTAAGGGTCATGTGGGTGGGTCTAATTAATCACGAAATGACGGGAAGAACTTGACTAGTACTTATGATTTGTTGACCATAGTTAAGGTCATAGGTGCTAGGGGTAAAAATCTTTATCGGGAGTTTCAAGTGTTGAAACTTGCAATGAGATTGCATACCTTCTATGTGATAGTTGGATCCCGATACCCACTGCGAGTAATTGTTACTCCTGGAAGAGTTTTGCACTTTGCAATTAGCCGATCAAGTAGGTGTTTAGAAAGGTGTCAACGGGGTTACGCCTCTGGGAAAACGAGGTTTACTGTAATTAGGTCCGTGCGAAAGCACGGGGAACCTCCCTCAAAGTACCGACACTGGCCTGGCTGAAAGATTGGCGAACTTGTAGAGTGTAATTAATCCCGGCTAGTCTTTCCTTTTAGGGTTTGAAGGAAGATTTGATAAAAACAGTGGGAGCCATCCTGATTAGATAAAATAAATAACCAATCTAATCTTGCAAGAGCGCACGCAGAGTGTTTTCTTTTCTCTCTCTCCAGGTAGCGACCATATCACACCTTAATCAAGATAATAATATGGATGTAATGACCGAACTCGCTTGTTATACAGAGCTGGGAAACGTTGGTCCCGCTCCAACTTATAATTGTTATAAGACAGAGCAGGAAATAGGGGAATACCAGAATTCCTATGCCGCCCAAACGAAGAAAGTGCATATGATGCATCTCCTTCGGGTATGTTCATTACAAAGAACTGTTACTCGGTATCCTCCGCATCCTGGGTATTTGATACCGGATCAGGATCCCAGATATGTAATCTGTTACATAGGGCTACAAAAAGGTAGAAAAACTGACAACGGGTGATAAGTTTCATGAGACAGAAACCGGGGAAAGTGTTGCAGCCAAGTCTGTTGGTCACTGTCACCCTGTATTACCAATACATTGATTCTGAACATATGCTATTAGATACCGAACCTGATATACAAAATCATATCAGTCTCTTTATTAGTAAAGAAATGATAAAATTTTGTATTGATGGATAATGTTTTGAACATTTCTTATATCAAAAGTTGATCGGTTCAGGCACGTTATCTAAAAGCATTGACGTTCTAAATCAAACTACAGTTCCTAGTATACAGAACACACACAAGAAGAGGAGTTCAGAAATGAACGTATCCTTCTTGAGGCATTGTAGACTAGGTCACATCAATACGACCCGACTGGCTGAAGTTACATTTTAGATGCATACTTAAATCAGTTTGAATTTACATCTTGTGAAACTTGCCAGTCATGTCACAAAGATTAGATGACCATAGCCCTGTTTATTGGAAACAGAGAAAGAGTTAATGAACTCTTGGGACTGATACATGATAATGTATGTAAGGTCTCCTGTCTACACATGCCAGGACTGGTTCTTTATACTTCATTATATTCTCTGATAATCTCTCAAGATTCAGTCATATGTGAAATAGGGGAATACCAGAATTCCTATGCCGCCCAAACGAAGAAAGTGCATATGATGCATCTCCTTCGGGTATGTTCATTACAAAGAACTGTTACTCAGTATCCTCCGCATCCTGGGTATTTGATACCGGATCAGGATCCCGGATATGTAATCTGTTACATAGGGCTACAAAAAGGTAGAAAAACTGACAACGGGTGATAAGTTTCATGAGACAGAAACCGGGGCAAGTGTTGCAGCCAAGTCTGTTGGTCACTGTCACCCTGTATTACCAATACATTGATTCTAAACATATGCTATTAGATACCGAACCTGATATACAAAATCATATCAGTCTCTTTATTAGTAAAGAAATGATAAAATTTTGTATTGATGGATAATGTTTTGAACATTTCTTATATCAAAAGTTGATCGGTTCAGGCACGTTATCTAAAAGCATTGACGTTCTAAATCAAACTACAGTTCCTAGTATACAGAACACACACAAGAAGAGGAGTTCAGAAATGAACGAATCCTTCTTGAGGCATTGTAGACTAGGTCACATCAATACGACCCGACTGGCTGAAGTTACATTTTAGATGCATACTTAAATCAGTTTGAATTTACATCTTGTGAAACTTGCCAGTCATGTCACAAAGATTAGATGACCATAGCCCTGTTTATTGGAAACAGAGAAAGAGTTAATGAACTCTTGGGACTGATACATGATGATGTATGTAAGGTCTCCTGTCTACTAAGCCAGGACTGGTTCTTTATACTTCATTATATTCTCTGATAATCTCTCAAGATTCAGTCATATGTTCCTGTTGAAATATAAGTTCGAACCTTTTGAGGTATTCACAGAATATAAGTTAGAAGTAGAGAACCAATACGGGTATAAGTATTATGTCCTATGATAAGATCAAGGAGGAGAATACTTGTGCATGGCATTCCTGGACCATTCTAAAGGAGAATGAGATTCTCTCTCCGTATTACTCCTCTGAATACACCACAGCATAACGGTGTATCAGGGTGGAGCAATCGCACAATATTAGATATGGTGTGCTCTATGATGAGCATTACTGAGTTACCTATTTCCTTTTGGGGTTGTGCACTTGAGAAGCTGCATACCTATTGAATAGGGTTCAAATCAAATCAGTGCCTACCACTCCATATGAGATATGGTATGGGAAGAGCCTATCTCTTAAGTAAGTTAAGATTTGGGGTTGTCCGGCTTATGTCTAAAGCAAAATCCGGACAAAATCGAGGCAAGGTCAGTTCTGTAGAACTGGAAAGGTTCCAGCTATACAAAACTGCAGCTGATGATTTGACAGAACCAAAGGATTCAATAGTCCCCGACGAACCTCAGCCTCTCCGTCGATCTGGTAGGGTTCCTCCCCTGCCTGAGAGATACTTCGGTTTCTCGATGACAGTGGGAGCGAGGATTGCATCATGAGATGATGACCCAACTAGATTCGAGCAGGCCATCGAGAGTGGCGACTCTGTAAGAATGGCTGGATGCTTAGCGATCTGAGATGGAATCCATGTACACCAACAAAGTATGGACTTTGGTTGCGATATCTGAAGGGTTAAATCCCCATCAGGAGCAAGTATATCTTGAGAAGATTACTTGGTGTAGATGGAAAAGTTGAGACTTTCAAAGCTAGACTTGTTAAAGGTTTTCTTCATCGACCAGGGGTGGATAATGATGAAACCTTTTCCAGTAGCTGTGCTTAAGTCCATCCAGATCCTACTTGCCACTGCTACATACCTTAACCGCGATATCTGGTGGTTCGGTGCCATGACTACTTTTCTAAATAATGATTTAGAAGAGAACGTCTATAAGAACATAGCCAGAGGGCTTCGTAAACAGTGGGAGCAGCGGAAACGTGTGCAAGTTGCTTTACATAATAAAGCAGGCATCGCGGAGTTGGAACGTCTGTTTTGATGTGATAGTCAAAGTGTTTGACTTCATCAAAATAGTAGACGAACCTTGTATATACAAAAAGGGAGTAGAGAGTAAGGTGATCATCCTCGTATTGTACGTGGACGACATACTCTTGATAGGAAAAGAGTTTCCTATACAACGCTCGGTCAATCTCCGCTTATCACAAGGATTCTCCAATAGGATCAAAGTGATACCTCCTAAATCCTGGGTTTTGGATCTATGAGATAGATCTAAATGGATGTTAGGATTCTCACTAGCAATAGTAAGATAGTATCAGTTGATTCTGGGGAGAATCACTGGAAAGGTTCCAGGGTGATAAGGACGACTGAATGTCAGTCGCAGGCATTGTCTTTACCCTCAGTAAAGGGACGGTATGTTGGAAGAGTTCCAAGCTAGATACCGTGACAAACTAGACGATAAAGGCTGGTAAACATCGCTATTAAAGATACTACCAAAGAGGCAGTTTGGGTGTATATTGGTTCATAAGATGAACTAGGTTCCCACCATTGTGTGACAATGGAAGTGTGGCTTTGGCCAAGGAACCATGATCCCATCAGTGACCCAGACATATTCTGAGGCAGCATCACCTAATCATGGAGATAGTTGATCTCCAGGGTGATCGAGGTAAGGAGAGTAGAATCAGAGGACAACACAGCGGATCCACTCACGACGGCCTTTTCCCAAAGAGAGACTTTTATGGGATGGTTGAGTATGTGATACTGCAACCGCTGCTACAGATGGCTCTAGTGCAAGTGGGAGATTGTTAGTTATATGTATGCCCTAGAGGCCATTACTGTACATTGGATGTATATTGTAGTGGATGCTGGGACATATATAGGTAGGACTTTCTTGCTCGACATGATAGTACGCTATCTGGTTGCTCATTATCTTAACATGTATACTTTCTGTCTCTCTGATTACATGTTGATAAAGCCCTTAGGAAGTGTACTCGACTTCCAGGACTATGATGAAGATCATACTAGTAGGGCCTGGGTAGTCAATGAGTACATCCTTCATTGTTCCTAGTCGTGGGAATATCGAGACGGGGCATCGATATTCCAGAGTAGACTAGCGTATATCTTCTCGACCCATGTGATGGGCGATGGATGATCCCATATCCATTGGTGTTTGACATCAGAGATGGTATGCGGAGCTCAGTGGAGACTGGGTACACTGAACGGACTCGCCGAGAACTCCCAGATAGTATTATACCTCACGTAAGATGGCAGTTCTCTGGTGACACTGGTACAGCTTAGTCTGTTGACCCGAGATCGTCATAGAGTCTTGTGTGTCTCCCACTGTGCTTTGATTTCCACCCTACCACGGATCTACTGAGTCATGCAAACAGGTGGTTTTTGGGTACAGTCCCGATTCACATGGAGGCAATGAGTGATAGGAGGGGATTCGTCTCTCCCGGTATTGGGGGTTGATGTTGCGCTATGCTCGACTGGCCATAACAAGAAATCCCTGGCCAGGGTTGCAGTGATATACTGGTAAGAGTTATCAGTAGTTTCACGATTGTTATGGACCTCACGTCGGCATGACTTATCAAGCTACTGGGGTCTGACGTTTACCACCCCTAGGCGAGATATGCAATATATCAGACGAACAGACCGGACTGTACGGTAAGTGTTACTGGTTGGATTCACAGGAGTGTGAGCGGGCTTGCTTATCGATATGTGGCTTGTGGGTGCTTGATATGATCATCATCTGCTGCCGGCGTATTGACGAGTCTTTAGAGTCCTACACAGAGGTTTCCTGGCTCAAGCGAAACGAAATAGGAGCGCATATGAGATATGTGCGGGACCGAGAATAATGCGTGTATGTGATACCGTATTCCATTCTAGCGATGAATGTATCGATTGGTTGTATGCGATATAACCTAGTTATCGAATCAAGGATTGATTCGATAAGCCGATATATTGGATATTAGTCGGTTATATGCGATATGACCGGATCGATAAATCAACTGTTGATTTAATGATTTAATGCATAATTATATATTTGATATATTACTTTGCATTAACTATTATTGGTTCACTTTAAATGGATTTTCTCACTTGAAATGCACATTGTATATGTGATATATTTTTTGTGCACAAGATTGTATCATGTTTGATGATACATGCTAACTTGGGTTTGTGTAAAGAATTAAACCATGGTTAGTTAATGGTTAGGGTTTCATTTGATTTACTTATTCATTTATTTATTTTGTTTATTTATTTTGGCAAAGGAAAATGACATGGTGGCTTTATTTGTTTGCTTGTTGAAGCTTCATGAAGCTTTGAACAAGTCCACCATATTTGTCTCATGCTTAACCATAACCATTCAACCTAACCATAGTCTATTATCTACACCTAACCATGGTTGGTATATGATAAGTATTCATATTATTTTCTATTTGAAATATACTTATCATATTCTTTCTTCTTCTTCTTCATCTTCAACAAGAAGAAAACCTTGCCTTCATCAATGGCAACTTGTGAAAATGAGTGAGAAATCCAATTCTAAAGTGAACCTACTTTCTATTTCTTCATCCTCTACCTCTTGCCAAGTAGTATAGGGTGTTTTCTTCACAAGTTTCATGACTTGGTGAAGTTGGAGCTTGATCTTGTGTTGCCTCGACGTAGATCATCTTCGGCATCGAAGCCGACAACCTAGCCCGCCCATTTCTCCGATGAAGCCGATGCTAGAGTCCGGGATCCCATATGGACAGCGAGGGGACTTCATCACGGAGCCATAGAGGTGGAGGACCGGATCTACAAAGGTTGTAGCCCCTTCCCTTTAGCTATAAATTCGTTTACTTGCATCGCATCGTCTATACATCTAGTTAACGATCCGTATTAGGGTTTCTCGGCACTTGTAAAATTTGAATTGGGCATGTTTGATCACTTGTGATACCTCATTAGTGTGCCTAGGAACCCTACAATCAGTAGTTTCACGATTGTTATAGACCTTACATCGGCATGACTTATCAAGCTACTGGGGTCTGACGTTTACCACCCCTAGGCGAGATATGCGACATATCAGACGAACAGACCGGACTGTGCGGTAAGTGTTGCTGGTTGGATTCACAGGAGTGTGAGCGGGCTTGCTCGTTGATCTTCTGATTGCTCAATACCCGGGTGTCCATTACGTTTAGCAGACCGCTTGCGGCTTTTCGGTGTTTGATATGATCATCACCTGCTGCCGGCGTATTGACGAATCTTTAGAGTCCTACACAGAGGTTTCCTGGCTCAAGCGAAACGAAATAGGAGCGCATATGAGCTATGTTCGGGACCGAGAATAATACCAGTATGTGATACTGAATTCTATTCTCGCGATTTGTATCATCGGACGGTTATATAAGATATAGCCGGGTTACCGAATCAAATGTTGATTCGATATATTGATACACTCGATATTAGTCGGTTATATGCAGTATGAACGGATCATTAAATCAAGTGTTGATTTAATGATTTAATGTATAATTATATATTTGATATATTACTTTACATTAACTAGTATTGGTTTACTTAAGATTATTTTTTCTCACTTGATTGTGCACATTGTATATATGATATATGTTTGTGCACTAGTTTGTATCATGTTTGATAATACATGCAAACTTGGGTGTGTGTATGCTTTAAACCATGTTTAGGTTAATGGTTAGGGTTTTAACTTATTTATTTATTTGGCAAGAAATAAAATGGTGGCTTTCTTTGGTTTTTACTTGAAGCTTCATGAAGCTTTGAAAAGTCTAGCCATTTTGTTTTATATCTTAACCTAACCATTACACCTAAACCCTAGTTTATTCTCTACATGTGTTACTTCACCCATGGTTACATTATGATAAAGATTCACTTGATTTATTATTTTCAATTTAATTTTTTTCCTTCTTCTTCTTCATCTTCTTCAAGTGAAGAAAACCATTCTTGAAAATTTCTAAGTGATGAAATCAAGTGAGAAATCCAAATCCAAAGTGAACCCACTTCCTATTTCTTCATCCTCTACCACTTGCCATGTTGTATAGGGTGTTATCTTCACAAGTTTCTTGACCTAGTGAAGATGGAGCTTGAGTTTGAGTTGCCTCGACGTAGATCATCTTCGGCATCGAAGTCAACGACCTAGCCCGATCATTTCTCCGATGAAACCAACGCTAGAGTCCAGGATCCGGTTGATCGCAGCGGAGGGACGTCATCACGGAGCTAAAGAAGTGGAGGATCGGATCTACAAAGGTTGTAGTCCCATTCACTCATAGTTAAGTTGTTAACTTGCATTGTTTCGCCTTACCTCTAGTTAACGATCTATATTAGGGTTTCTCGGCACATAAATTTTGATTTGGCATGGTTGATCAGTTGTAGAACCTCATGGGTGTGCCTAGGAACCCTACACTTGCGTACATACATATTGTACACTCATACTTGCGTACATACATATTGTACACTCATACTTTCATACATACATGTTTGCACATACATAGATGATTCTGGATTGATTTTGGAGATTTGGGAACCACAAGATATATTTTAAAAATTGGATTCATTTAAAGGAGCGGTTTTCCCTCGATATGTACATATTACTGTTTTATGTTGCATGATATAATGATATGCTTACATTTCTATTATATGTCGCATACATCATGCTTTATGATTATACACATTGAGATGTGTTGTTTCCATGATATTTCTAGATTTGGGAACCTGCTTATTTCAAAGGAGAGTATGTATTGTTTTAAAAACCCGGTTACCCTTGATATGATATTTCAGTGCGTCCACCATGTTTTTTCTCGGTTTTGAGAGTGGCATGTGAAACCCGATTCGAGGAGCGGTAGGCACCGTCTGTGGGTACATGGTGGACCCGGTGTGGTACCCGGAGCAAGAAGACTCGTATATGTTGGACGGTGAACCTGGCAGGGGAGCACTACCTACCGGTGATAGTATTTGGACTCGGCGGTTATCGTGGGGATACCGACCGGAGTTATGTACGTATGGATATGTCGAATTGCGAGGGTCGAAGATGGGCACTCGGGTTTTCGAGGTAGCGTATGATACGTACCTATCAGGGCCAGTCGTGGTGACAGCACCTGATAGATGAGGATTTACGTGTCGATGCTAGACACGGGTTCATGATGTTTCGAGTGTCGATGCTGGGCACTCAGGTTTTCATGATTTTGATGTGTTGCGAGGGACACCCGTTGATTTATATCATCATACTTTCATGCATATGCTTTTATGACATTTACATGCATGATGTTGTTGTGTCATTGGTTGACACGTTGACGAGATCCACATGCATACGGGCATTGATTACAGAGTTGGATGATATCCACATACTTATAGAATTCATGATTTATGTGACACTGATTTCATGATGATTATCACACCTCATGTTTATGATATGCTGCTACCTGAGGCACTGACACAAGCACTTGGTATTACACTTGGTTTAGATGTTTACCCTTGCCACCTTATCATGCTTCAGACTATATCATTTTGAGGATATATATTACTGATCGTATTGACCTAGGACTGAGTCATACATACGATTTCTGCTCTGTGATGTTTTCTACTCACGAGTTGGCATCTCACCCCCGTTGTGCCACAGTTTCTTGCAGGTTTTGCCGTACAGGTTTCATTACGGCTTTGCTGGCACACTGCTTCCATTCCAGGTGATTTGCTTTGGTAAGTGGGTTCACTTGCATCGTGACCACCATTGTATTTTATTTACATTCAGTTGTATCTAGTAACTCCATCAACCAGACTGTATTATTTATTAGACTTAGAAGACCAGTTGTTTATTCTTTCGACCTTAGAGTCGCGCATTGTATTATTATGGTTTTCTTGATGTTTGAGTTTCCTTTTGAGTTTTGATCATCGCCCTTCGGCGTTGTATATTATATCGCTTGTGTGGTTGTGACCGTCGATTGACGAAGAGCTAGCTCCCGCTTGGGGATGCCTTTTTTCATTGCGTATATATTATTCGTGTTGTACCGCGTTTGGGGCCAGTATTTACAAAGGAAACTCTGCCGAAATTTTCAGAAAAGACTTGGGATTTTAAATTCGCATAATTCGGCTTATGCTATTAAAACCACTTCTTTAAAACTAGTATTCCTTCATTTATTATTTAAAATGGTTTTAGATTTTTGGGCTTTTGTCTTACTTGAATTAGATTGGGTCCTATAGACATCATATGATTCAAGGGCTAGTCACGTGCCATTTCGGGTCATGACAATACTCGTATTTAATCAAGCTCCCGCACATATCATATATGTGCCCTACATCATTTCGCTTGAGCTAGAAAACCTATGTGTGGGGCTCTAAAGACTCGTTAATACGCCAGCAGTAAGTAATGATCACATCGGTTACCCACAAGCCGTCGGCGGTACTAGCTGGACGTAATTGTAGAATTTCTTGGCACGACAGCAAGGTTTCGGAAGGCATCGTCCATGCCATTTTCACAAATTTTCCGTACTAAACAATCCTAACCCTAGAATCTTAACTAGAGATTTAGACAAAATATAGTGTAAACTAATTTACAACTAAGTGAACTAGGAATACAACCTTTGTAGACCGGTCTTTCACTTGAATAGCTCCATCCCTACGCTCCAAGTAGTGATCTTGCGGACTCTAGAGTGGCTCCACAAGAAGAAAGCAACAAGCTTGCACAAAGTCTTCGAGGCCGAAGATGATCTACAACGAGGAGACACTAACCCAAGCTACCTCTTCACTAATGTGGGATTAGTGAAGCTAACTGTAGCGTCTTGAAAAGTCGTTTTGGTGTTTTCCTGAAAATCGGTGAAAATTCGGTATTTTTCCGAAAACCGTCTTTCTCGTTATTTTGCAGTTTAGGGCTAATTATACCTAAAATGGATAGGTAATTGCTTGTTTTTAGTAGCTAATGAGTTACTTATGAAATTTTGGTCATTTAAAAAATTTTCCCTATTTTTCAATTTTTTAATATTATTTTAAGCCGGTAAGGAAATACATTAAATTAGCGATAAATACAAATTTTTCCGGGCTAATTTTAATCTTTAAAATTATGATAATTAAAATCTAGTTGTAACATAAATTTTTAGTATTTTATTTTGATTTTTAACTAATTTTTATTATAGGAAGCGAAATTATTGAATTTTAAGCTAAAACTTGCAATTTTTGACTTGTAGGGGGTCTTTTTGCATAAAATTTCATTTGTAAAACCCCTCTCTCTCTTCCCTCAGCCCTAGGACAGCCCCACCTTGTTCAGGTCCAAAAATTTCTGGCCTCACCTTGTGTTTGTTTCATGTGTTGAATTAGTTGGTTTATGAATTGATTTTAAATATAGTTTGATGAGGTATGATGCATTGACTTTTGGGAGAGTTGACTCATGACTTTTCCCCACACACCCACACCCTCCCCTTTCCTCATCTGGCCGAAACCTGCACCCCCTCCTCTTCATCTCTTTTCTTTTCATTTTCTTCAAATTCTTCAAGTTTTATTCCAAAAAAATTGCAATTTAAAGCTTACAAATTAAACCCATCCTTCATCTTTCTTTTTCTTCACCTCCCTAGCTTGGATCTTGATGCTTGAGGCCATCATTTGGAGCAAATTTATTCTTGCTAGATCTCAAATTGAGGTATAATTTTGACCCATTTAAATACTTATGGTTTGATTCCTTGAATGAAATTGTTTTAGTGTTAAATTTCATTGCTAATTTCTAATCTTGTTTTTTTTAAAGTGAATGGTTTGAATTGAATTAGGGTTTAGAAACCATTATGTAGTTGATTAAATCTAATTTGTTATCTAGTTGTTTTGCTAACCTAATCTAGAAGGTTAACTTGCTAATTGAGTTATAAATTAGTGTTAATTTAAGGTTTTCATATATAGTTTGGATTAAGATTTGCTAGGTTATATAATTCAAGTATTGGTTGTTTATGGAAAATATGTTTTGAATCTTTGCTAATGTGTTGTAATTATAGTGTTTGTAGATTGCTTGTTGTGTGGTTGGATATTGTGTTGGATTGTGATAACCGTATCGCTAATTTTCGATTTTTTGCACCAAAATTGCTAGTTTTGTGCTTACTAGGTTTTCATTAAATTTAATTGGTGAATTATTTGTGATACCTTGGGGATATTTTTAGCATCTCCTATGACCTTTAGGATGCGTGAGTGCGGAGTTTTGAGTAGTCGGGTTTTAGTTTTGCCGGGCGACCAAATCGGCGTTTTTTTGGCAGTTTTTTCGTTTTTCGCGCGTGTTCCGCGCACTTTGTGCACGTTGTACCTAGCTAGCGAACATTAGTAGTTTCGTTGGGGTTTTGCGTCATTCTTGATATGTAACCTTATGTTTGGTATTGATGTAAACTCCAGGTTCGGTCGCGGAGACGTCAGACGCGGCGCGAAAGGGGAAAGCGGTGATTGGACACAGCTAGCCAGGGATTCCTGTGAGTAGATGTAACATCTACGGGGGACTATCGTTGGATGGCGCAAGCCGCCCGATAGTTTTAGTAACTTACAAGATTCTTAGTGATGTTAGTAATTAGGGGTGAAATACGTATATGATCATTTGCTACATTCATACCCTATATTGACATACCTATACGAAACCATTTTATAGGACACCTGCACCATTGCCAGGGTTTTTATATGCAGCACGAGCACTATTCATGCTTACACACACACCCTGGTAATTGCCATGCCACCACACTAGATAAACTTTAAATTTAAACCTTTTACTAATTGATACTTAAACTTGTGCTATTGCCTTTAATTCCTTAAAAATGAAACCGTAGGATTGCTATTCATGTGCATGTACTTCATCATATTAATTGTTCATGCTTAATCTATTAATCACACATCGCAACTTGATTATTGATACCATATGCATTCATTATCATTGATATATGCACTTATGAGGATTTCTTGAGATTTTATGATATTTCTGGATTTCGGGGGAAAGCCGCAAAATTTCTAAACTTATTATATTTTTAAAATATGTAAATTGCGGTTTTCTAGTGATGTAAGTGTCGTCCACCATGAGTTTGCTGTGGTTTTGGAAATCCGTGTCGAGGAGTGGAGGAACCGTCACGGGTACATGGTGGGCCCGGTAAGGTACCCCGGGGCAAGAGGAATGTGGTGTTGACGTTGAGCCTGGCAGGGGACGGATTACCTACCGGTGACTGTTTGGGACGGAGGATATCCAGAGGATACCGACCGTGGCCGCTAGATGATGAGATATTGATATTTGAGATGGGTCAGCCGGACGGCTGAGGCCAGAGATACATTGATATGAGATTTGAGACAGTTTTGAGGTGTCGATGCTGGACACAGGTTCTTGTTGATTCTATTGGTATTGTGCTGGTATTTCAAAAGACATTCTTAAAGGGAAAAACATGATTTCTTATACTTACACATTCAGATCACGAGTTGATTCGCATTGCATTCATACCTGCTAGTATATCCATATTGCATACATACTTGCCATTATGTCCTGCCTTACCTGTATTTAGATGCTAGGATGCTTGTGTGCATGCATTCGATAGCCTGTGTAGATGTTATTTATTACTCACGAGTTGGCAACTCACCCCCGTTGTGCCATAGCCTTTTGCAGGTCCGCTCCGTCAGTACAGTAGCGGCGGGTGCGCTTGCTTCTTTTGCCTCTTTTGCCTCTTTTGCCTGGACTCGAGATTTTGCTCATAGGTGGGTTATGTTATTATTTTTGTGCCACCTTGTATATTCCTTGTATCTAGTATACTCCATCTACTGTTTCTACCAGTATTATTGTATATTGACCTAGAGATGAGACTGTGAGGTTTGTGGACTTTTATGCTGTATTTGGGGGTCGAGCTCACTTGAGTCGACATGATGTTTTCTTATGCTTCATTATGATTATTTCGCATGTTGTTGCTTTACATTGCGTGGGATTTGTGACCGCCCTGTGGCGAAGAGCTAGCTCCCGCTTGGGGATGCCTTATTTGTTGGATTTATATATATTCTTGTTGTACCCATTTTGGGGGCCAGTATTTACAAAGGAGACTCTGCCGAAATTTTCGGAAAAATTGATATTGTTTTTAAAGAGGTTTTATATGACTTATTTGATAACTCGTTTTCAATTGATTGGGTTCTCTTCACTCTTTTGCTTATTTGGTTTTGGTTTCTGGGCTTTGGCTTACTTATTTTACGGATGTCTTGAGACGTTTCGTAAACTTAAGTGCCAGTCACGTTCCGTACCCTGCGGGTCGTGACAAAGTTGGTATCAGAGCGATAGGTTTTACCTTTTTGAGTGTAGGATGACCCTTGGTAGATGGAGTAAGTGACTTAAGCAGGGTAACGTAGCGTGCGTATGTCCGCGGCATACTTGCGATACGGTACTCCGCCTAAGTGACTTTAGGGTATACTTGCTTGAAAATTCCTTATTCAATTCCGTGCATCCTATGATCCTTTTGCACTATTCTTACTATCCGCTTTCCTGTAACAGCCACTATGCCGCCGAAGGCTACGAGGGCACAGAGGGCTGCCGCCAGAGACGAGATTCGAGCTGGCTCGTCCGAGACTAGGACTGAGCAGGGTGGTATGCCTACGCCGCAGGGACAGACTGATCCACCTTCCCCAGGCCATATGGATAGGCTCGAGACCGGTATGGAGGAGTTACGATAGATGATGGGAGGCATGCAGGAGCTACGTCAGATGGTAGGATCCCTAGTTGCAGCCAGTCGTACACCGAGGCCGGATGACATACCTACTACATCACAGACGACCATGATACCTGCTCCTACTACTACCACCGTGGCCATTCCGGTTTCACTATAGGATTTCATGAGACTGAGACCTCCAGTATTCACTGGCACCGAGGCAGCGGAGGACCCACAGACGTTCCTTGACAGTTTAGCCAAGATCTGCCGTTCGCTGAGATGTTCGGATGATCGATGGGTAGAGCTTGCGAGTTTTCGACTAGAGGGTCTCGCGCAGACATGGTGGGAGTCAGTCTTGAGAGGTCGAGCTGCAGGTCTACCGCCTATGACTTGGTCCGAGTTTACAGCGGTCTTTCTAGCTCGTTTCCTCCCAGAGAGCGTTCGTGACGCCAGAGCTCGCAGCTTCGAGGCCTTAGTCAAGACACCTGAGATGACGGTGTCTGAGTATGACATCCAGTTTACACAGTTATCCCGATACACTCAGTATTTGGTGGATACCGAGGAGAAGATGGTGAAGAGGTTCGTACAGGGACTTGATGCCCAGCTATATCTTGCCATTGGCGCCCAGCACTACGACACTTATTCAGCTGCTATGGATACGACATTGCGGATGGAGGCACGCATATCACAGACTTCGGCCGTTTCTGGGCCGAAAAGGATTCGCACCGAGGTACCGTCTCAGAGGCAGCGCGCCAGATTCTTTCTGAGAGATAGGCCTGGCAGAGGATTTGGGCGGGGACAGTTATATGGTTCTTATCCCCAGGGGCAGCAGCCGTCGCCGGGGTGTTTTGGGTGCGGGAGTTTGCACCATCTTGTCAGAGACTGTCCGGCGAGACGACAGGGAGCCGCGACAGTTCCGCATGTGACCCTACCACCATCACCACCCCCTCCTCAGAGAGCCCTACTTCCTACCACCGGCGATGCTCCACGCCAGTTAGGTGCACCCAGAGGCCGTGGACGCGGCGGTCCTGTTCAGAGAGGACGAGGAGGCAGAGGCCGAGGTCGAGGTCAGCCCGCTATCGGTGGAGGACAGGCCCGAGTTTTGCTTTGACACCGCAGGATGCGCAGGCATCCAATGCCGTTGTGACAGGTACCTTGCCAGTTTGTTCTTTCGACGCGCGGGTATTATTCGACCCAGGTTCCACACATTCGTACGTCTCTACACACTTTGCACCGATGTTGGGCCGTGAGTCGTCGTCGTTAGATCATCCGCTTGTTGTTGTTACTCCGGTAGGCGAGTCGTTTGTCGCTCAGTTTGTATTTCGTTTGTGTTCCGTTCGTATCGGGGAGAGGGATTCATCAGTTGATTTGATTCTCCTCGATATGTTGGACTTTGATGTGCTTCTGGGCATGGATTGGCTAGCCACTTGTTATGCTTCGGTGGACTGCAGTGAGAAGGCAGTCATATTTAGCTTTCCGGGAGAGCCAGTCCTTGTTATTCAGGGAGACCGCAGCGTCACCCTTCCCAGCTTAATTTCGTCTCTTCGCGTTGGTCAGCTCTTGTGGAAGGGATGTCAGGGATTCTTAGCGTGTATTTGTGATACTCGAGCTGCAGAGGTTCCGTTAGACCGGGTCCCGGTAGTTTGTGAGTTCCCTGATGTTTTCCCTGATGAGCTACCTGGGCTACCGCCTGAGCGCGATGTTGAGTTCTGCATTGATTTGATTCCCGGCTCGGGGCCTATTTCTATACCGCCTTATCGGATGGCCCCGGCAGAGCTTCGAGAGCTGAAGGACCAGTTGCAGGATTTGTTAGATAAGGGTCTTATTCGACCTAGTGTTTCTCCGTGGGGTGCTCCGGTCCTGTTTGTCAAGAAGAAGGATGGAAGTTTGCGCTTATGTATCGACTACCGCCGGCTGAACAAAGTTACCGTTCGGAACAGATATCCGTTGCCGCGCATTGATGATTTGTTCGACCAGCTTCAGGGTGCGGGGTATTTTTCGAGGATCAACTTGCGATCAGGATACCATCAGCTGCGAGTTCGACAGGAGGATATACCGAGGACAGCTTTCCGCACGCGCTACGTCCACTACGAGTTTTTGGTGATGTCGTTCGGACTCACCAACGCCCCAGCAGCATTCATGGATTTGATGAACCGTACATTCAGGCCGTATCTTGACTTGTTCATCATCGTGTTTATCGACGATATCTTGGTGTACTCCCGGAGCAGAGAGGAGCACGAGCAGCACTTGCGGATTACGTTACAGACTCTGAGGGAGCACCAGCTGTTCACGAAGTTCTCCAAGTGTGCTTTCTGGCTGGACAGCGTTGGATTCTTGGGTCACGTGGTTACGAGAGACGGCATTTGTGTGGACCCGAAGAAGATTGAGGCTGTTCAGCAGTGGCCCCGACCAACATCGGTTACTGAGATCCGTAGTTTTCTAGGCTTGGCGGGCTACTACAGGCGTTTTGTTCAGGACTTCTCCCGTATAGCTGCACCGTTGACCGGTTTGACCCGGAAGGGAGTTCCTTTCGTCTGGACAGAGGAGTGCGAGCGCAGTTTTCAGCAGCTACGGACTTGTTTGACTACGGCGTCGGTATTATCTTTGCCTTCGGGATCAGGCGGATTTGTTGTCTACTGTGATGCTTCGCGAGTGCGGTTAGGATGCGTATTGATGCAGCATGGCCGGGTGATCGCTTATGCTTCTCGGCAGTTGAAGAAGCATGAACAGAACTACCCCACTCATGATTTGGAGATGGCTGCAGTGGCCTTTGCACTGAAGATTTGGCGACATTACCTGTACGGCGAGTCGTTTCAGATATTCACCGATCACAAAAGCTTAAAGTACATATTTCAGCAGCGAGACCTGAACCTCAGACAGCGTCGTTGGATGGAGTTGGTGAAAGACTACGACTGCGAGATCTTATATCACCCCGGCAAGGCGAATGTGGTGGCAGATGCGTTGAGTAGGAGGCCCGGAGGTAGTCTATCCTTTCTGCGCGCAGTGCAGAGGCAGTCGTCAGCAGATTGGAAGATGTTATGCGACAGCCGAGTTGAGTTCGAGTTCACTCAGACAGGGGGACAGCTCGCGCATGTTCGTGCACGCCCACAGTTGCTTGACCGTATATATGAGGCACAGCGCAGTGACGACCGTTGCTCAGAGATCATGGCACAGATGGGACAGGGCAGATTTTCCAAGTTCGTGGTTGACGATCAGGGGATTTTACGATATGGATCTAGACTGTGTGTACCAGATGCTGATGGATTGCGACGCGACATTCTTGAGGAGGCACACCGATCAGTGTATAGTGTCCACCCCGGTTCCACCAAGATGTACCATGATATGAGAGAGACCTACTGGTGGGACGGGATGAAGAGGGACATTACGGAGTTTGTATCGAGATGCCTGACTTGTCAGCAAGTCAAGGCCGAGCACCAGTGGCCCGCAGGAGAGCTACAGCCGTTACCCATTCCAGAGTGGAAATGGGAGCAGATTTCGATGGATTTCGTTGTGGGTCTACCCAGGACCAGTCGAGGGTACGACTCCATTTGGGTGATCGTGGATAGATTGACGAAAGCGGCTCACTTCCTTCCAGTGAAGACGACTTTCAGCTTCGCTCAGTATGCTCAGCTCTATATTGACGAGATCGTGCGACTACATGGCATACCGACTTGTATCGTGTCAGATCGAGGCACTCAGTTCACCAGCCGACTTTGGCAGAGACTTCAGGAGGCTTTGGGCACTCACTTGAGCTTCAGCACAGCGTTTCATCCGCAGACAGACGGACAGTCAGAGCGGACCATTCAGACTCTCGAGGACATGCTCAGAGCGTGCGTTTTAGACTTTGGTGGTAGCTGGGATCGTCATTTACCTCTAGTGGAGTTCTCCTACAACAACAGCTTCCAGGATACTATTCAGATGGCACCTTTCGAGGCATTGTATGGGAGGAGATGCAGATCGCCCGTCTGTTGGACAGAGCTCAGCGAGAGCAGCATTTTGGGGCCGCAGCTTGTTGAGGAGACGACAGCGAAGATACAGTTGATCCGAGACCGGATGAGAGCGGCTCAGAGCAGGCAGAAATTGTATGCGTACAGGCGCCGTCGCAGATTAGAGTTCGCAGTTGGCGACCATGTTTTTTCTGAAAGTCTCTCCGATGAAGGGCGTGATGCGTTTTGGGCAAAAGGGGAAGCTTAGCCCTAGATTCGTAGGTCCCTTCAAGATCCTCGAGCGTGTCGGTGCAGTTGCATATCGTTTGGCTCTTCCTCCCAGCTTTCCCGATGTTCACCCCGTCTTCCATGTTTCGATGCTCCGCAAGTACCTTCACGACCCTTCGCATGCGATTCAGCACCCGACAGTCCAGCTAGAGCGTGACCTTTCTTTTGCAGAGCAGCCGGTGGCCATCTTGGATCGGCAGGTGAAGAAGTTGAGGTCGAAGATTATACCAACCGTCAAGGTCCTTTTGCGTAGCCCGAGCAGCGAGAAGGTTACGTGGGAGACCGAGGGCGAGATGAGGAAGAAATATCCCCATCTCTTTGAAGGTACGCGTAGCTATATTTTAAAATTCGGGGACCGAATTTCTTTAAGGGGGGATGATTGTAGCGTCTTGAAAAGTCGTTTTGGTGTTTTCCTGAAAATCGGTGAAAATTCGGTATTTTTCCGAAAACCGTCTTTCTCGTTATTTTGCAGTTTAGGGCTAATTATACCTAAAATGGATAGGTAATTGCTTGTTTTTAGTAGATAATGAGTTACTTATGAAATTTTGGTCATTTAAAAATTTTTCCCTATTTTTCAATTTTTTAATATTATTTTAAGCCGGTAAGGAAATACATTAAATTAGCGATAAATACAAATTTTTCCGGGCTAATTTTAATCTTTAAAATTATGATAATTAAAATCTAGTTGTAACATAAATTTTTAGTATTTTATTTTGATTTTTAACTAATTTTTATTATAGGAAGCGAAATTATTGAATTTTAAGCTAAAACTTGCAATTTTTGACTTGTAGGGGGTCTTTTTGCATAATTTTTTTTTTGTAAAACCCCTCTCTCTCTTCCCTCAGCCCTAGGACAGCCCCACCTTGTTCAGGTCCAGAAATTTCTGGCCTCACCTTGTGTTTGTTTCATGTGTTGAATTAGTTGGTTTATGAATTGATTTTAAATATAGTTTGATGAGGTATGGTGCATTGACTTTTGGGAGAGTTGACTCATGACTTTTCCCCACACACCCACACCCTCCCCTTTCCTCATCTGGCCGAAACCTGCACCCCCTCCTCTTCATCTCTTTTCTTTTCATTTTCTTCAAATTCTTCAAGTTTAATTCCAAAAAAATTGCAATTTAAAGCTTACAAATTAAACCCATCCTTCATCTTTCTTTTCCTTCACCTCCGTAGCTTGGATCTTGATGCTTGAGGCCATCATTTGGAGAAAATTTGTTCTTGCTAGATCTCAAATTGAGGTATAATTTTGACCCATTTAAATACTTATGGTTTGATTCCTTGAATGAAATTGTTTTAGTGTTAAATTTCATTGCTAATTTCTAATCTTGTTTTTTTTAAAGTGAATGGTTTGAATTGAATTAGGGTTTAGAAACCATTATGTAGTTGATTAAATCTAATTTGTTATCTAGTTGTTTTGCTAACCTAATCTAGAAGGTTAACTTGCTAATTGAGTTATAAATTAGTGTTAATTTAAGGTTTTCATATATAGTTTGGATTAAGATTTGCTAGGTTATATAATTCAAGTATTGGTTGTTTATGGAAAATAGGTTTTGAATCTTTGCTAATGTGTTGTAATTATAGTGTTTGTAGATTGCTTGTTGTGTGGTTGGATATTGTGTTGGATTGTGATAACCGTATCGCTAATTTTCGATTTTTTGCACCAAAATTGCTAGTTTTGTGCTTACTAGGTTTTCATTAAATTTAATTGGTGAATTATTTGTGATACCTTGGGGATATTTTTAGCATCTCCTATGACGTTTAGCATGCGTGAGTGCGGAGTTTGAGTAGTCGGGTTTTAGTTTTGCCGGGCGACCAAATCGGCGTTTTTATGGCAGTTTTTGCGTTTTTCGCGCGTGTTCCGCGCACTTTGTGCACGTTGTACCTAGCTAGCGAACATTAGTAGTTTCATTGGGGTTTTGCGTCGTTCTTGATAAGTAACCTTATGTTTGGTATTGATGTAAACTCCAGGTTCGGTCGCGGAGACGTCAGACGCGGCGCGAAAGGGGAAAGCGGTGATTGGACACAGCTAGCCAGGGATTCCTATGAGTAGATGTAACATCTGCGGGGGACTATCGTTGGATGGCGCAAGCCGCCCGATAGTTTTAGTAACTTACAAGATTCTTAGTGATGTTAGTAATTAGGGGTGAAATACGTATATGATCATTTGCTACATTCATACCCTATATTGACATACCTATACGAAACCATTTTATAGGACACCTGCACTATTGCCAGGGTTTTTATATGCAGCACGAGCATTATTCATGCTTACACACACACCCTGGTAATTGCCATGCCACCACACTAGATAACCTTTAAATTTAAACCTTTTACTAATTGATACTTAAACTTGTGTTATTGCCTTTAATTCCTTAAAAATGAAACCGTAGGATTGCTATTCATGTACATGTACTTCATCATATTAATTGTTCATGCTTAATCTACTAATCACACATCGCAACTTGATTATTGATACCATATGCATTCATTATCATTGATATATGCACTTATGAGGATTTCTTGAGATTTTATGATATTTCTGGATTTCGGGGGAAAGCCGCAAAATTTCTAAACTTATTATATTTTAAAAATATGTAAATTGCGGTTTTCTAGTGATGTAAGTGTCGTCCACCATGAGTTTTCTGTGGTTTTGGAAATCCGTGTCGAGGAGTGGAGGAACCGTCATGGGTACATGGTGGGCCCGGTAAGGTACCCCGGGGCAAGAGGAATGTGGTGTTGACGTTGAGCCTGGCAGGGGACGGATTACCTACCGGTGACTGTTTGGGACGGTGGATATCTAGAGGATACCGACCGTGGCCGCTAGATGATGAGATATTGATATTTGAGATGGGTCAGCCGGACGGCTGAGGCCAGAGATACATTGATATGAGATTTGAGATAGTTTTGAGGTGTCGATGCTGGACACAGGTTCTTGTTGATTCTATTGGTATTGTGCTGGTATTTCAAAAGACATTCTTAAAGGGAAAAACATGATTTCTTATACTTACACATTCAGATCACGAGTTGATTCGCATTGCATTCATACCTGCTAGTATATCTATATTACATACATACTTGCCATTATGTCCTGCCTTACCTGTATTTAGATGCTAGGATGCTTGTGTGCATGCATTCGATAGCCTGTGTAGATGTTATTTATTACTCACGAGTTGGCAACTCACCCCCGTTGTGCCATAGCCTTTTGCAGGTCCGCTCCGTCAGTACAGTAGCGGCGGGTGCGCTTGCTTCTGTTGCCTCTTTTGCCTGGACTCGAGATTTTGCTCATAGGTGGGTTATGTTATTATTTTTGTGCCACCTTGTATATTCCTTGTATCTAGTGTACTCCATCTACTGTTTCTACCAGTATTATTGTATATTGACCTAGAGATGAGACTGTGAGGTTTGTGGACTTTTATGCTGTATTTGGGGGTCGAGCTCTCTTGAGTCGACATGATGTTTTCTTATGCTTCATTATGATTATTTTGCATGTTGTTGCTTTACATTGCGTGGGATTTGTGACCGCCCTGTGGCGAAGAGCTAGCTCCCGCTTGGTGATGCCTTATTTGTTGGATTTATATATATTCTTGTTGTACCCATTTTGGGGGCCAGTATTTACAAAGGAGACTCTGCCGAAATTTTAGAAAAAATTGATATTGTTTTTAAAGAGGTTTTATATGACTTATTTGATAACTCGTTTTTAATTGATTGGGTTCTCTTCACTCTTTTGCTTATTTGGTTTTGGTTTCGGTTTCTGGGCTTTGGCTTACTTATTTTACGGATGTCTTGAGACGTTTCGTAAACTTAAGTGCCAGTCACGTTCCGTACCTTGCGGGTCGTGACACTAACACCCTAAACTTAATTGCTAATATAGTAGAGGATGATGAAGTAGGATTTTCTCTCACTTTAGAATTACTTTTCTCACTAGTTTTATGCTCCTCTCAAAAACCTAGAGATCTCTCTCTTAAGCTTGAGGAAGATGAAGCAAATAAGGGATGAGAGAGTGAATGGAAACCATGGGTGAGTTTGTGTCATATACTAACTCATGTAGAGATATAACCATGGCTAAGTGATAATGGTTAGGTTAATAAATATCTTAGGTAAAACAAAATTAGCGGACTAAGTCAAAGCATCTACAAACTTCCACAAGCTTCATGCATGTGACTAATTTCCATCTAATTTGGATTTACTTAAAATAAATAATCCTCACAAATATCATAAGCATGGCGTAAGTCTCATACACCCATGTTGCATGTGGCATCAAGCATGACACAAAAACAAAAACACAATTAACATATATCACATATATATTAAGTGTGCACATGTGAGAAAAAGAAATGCTTAAGTGAGCTAATATTAGTTAATGTAAATTAATATGTCAAATATGTAATTATACATTAAATCATTAAATCAACAATTGATTTAATAATCCGGCTATATCTCATATGACCGACTAATATTATTTGTATCAACTTATCGAATCAACACTTGATTCGATAACCCGGTTATATATCTCATATAACCGACCGATACAGTATCGACTTATCGAATCAACATTTGATTCGGTAACCCGGCTATATCTCATATAACCGATCGATACCTTATATCGCGAGAATAGAATACGGTATCACATACTCGTATTAATCTCGGTCCCGCACATATCACATATGTGCTCCTACTTCGTTTTGCCTGAGCCAGTGAAACCTCTGTGTATGACTCTAAAGACTCGTCAATACGCCGGCGGTAAGTGATTATCACATCAAGCACCCACAAGCCGTCAGCGGTACTACATGAACATAACGGCTACCCGGGTATTGAGCGATCAGAAGATCAACGAGCAAGCATGCTCCTACTCCTGAAAAGCCTGTCAGTAACACTACCGTACAGTCTGGTCTTTTCGTCTGATATGTCTCATATCTAGTCTAGGGGTGGTAAACGTCAGACCCTAGTAACCGATAAGTTGTGCCGATGTAAGGCTCATAACGAGTCGAGAAACTACTAATAACACTTATCAGTAAATCTCCGTAGCAGCCCTTGCCAGGGACATGTCGTTATGGCCAATCGAGCACAGCGCAACATCAACCCCAAATACCGGGAGAGACGAATCCCCTCCTATCGCTCATTGCCTCCATGTGATTGGGACTGTACCCAAAAGCCACTGTTTTGCACGTTCTTTTGAATGTGGTAAGGTGGAAATCAAAGCATGGTAGGAATCACACAAGACTTTATGACGATCTCGGGTCTACAGACTAACATGTACCTGTGTCACCAGAGAAATGCTATCTGACGATAAGTATAATACCAGCTAAGAGTTCTCGGCGAGTCCGTTCAGTGTACCCAGTCTCCACTGAGCACCCATATACCATCTTTGATGTCAAACACAAATGGATGTGGGATCATCCATCGCCCATCATATGGTCAAGATACGTATACGCTAGTCTACTCTATAATATCTGTAACACCCGAGCCCAATAATACTATTTATATTACTAGTTGAGGGCTATATTTTGCTCATTCCAATTTTCCTGATTTTCTGGTGTTTATTGCTAAGTTTTACCCGGTTAAGTCATTTTGGCACATAACAAATTTTAACTCCGAAAATGAAATTTAAGATGTCCATGCTGGCCTACTCGTCGCCACTAGTCGCGTGGTAGCGTCCGCGTGTCGAGATTCCGTTCCGATCGGCTAAACGGGCCAGTTTGGGCGACTACGCGCGCGTGCAAGTGTCCGACTTGGGGGCATGCATTTTAATCACTAAACACCTCTTTTCAAAATTTGGAACCCGCTTAAAATCCTATAATTTGAATTTGGAACATTTGGGCGCAACCCGGGCGCGATTTGGAAATGTTTCATTTCGCGCCAAAAAGGGCCCGTTTCAATTTAATATCTAAAACTAAAATATATATACGAATTATATCCTTAACCACTAAATCCCTGCCAAATCATCTCAAATTTTCCTATATATAATCTCGTGGCCAATCACGAGCTCCCATTAGAGCTCGTGGGCCCCGCCTCTCTTTCCCTCAGTCTCTCTCTCTCATCATCAGAAATCCCCCTCTTTCTCTCTCCAATCTCTCTCTCTCTCTCCCTCTATATATTCAAAACCATGCAGCAGCCGCCTTAACCCATCTTCCTCCCCATCACGAAACCCTAACCCTAACCTTAGCCTCGTACTCGCGCAGCCCACCATCGCCACCGCGACCTCGCCGTCGCCGCCAGCAACGCCTCCTCGACCGCCGCACCTTCCTCCTCCCGTTCTCCCGACGATTCCCACGCCTGCACCCATTCCCGACCTCGCCTCCACCCTCGCAGACCTCGCCGTCGACGCCACCTCTCGTCGTCGACGACTCCCGCGACTCCCTCTCACCCTCCTCGTCCCGACCTCGTCGTCGCTGCCCTGCTCCCCTCGCCGGAACACCAACACGAGCCCTAACCCATCGCCTACCCCGCTGTTCACCGGAGAACGCGCCGGCGACCTCACCGTCGTCACCAGGGCCACCTAATTCTCCCCCTCGACCACCAGAGCCGACCCCCTCTCCTCCAGCTCGCCGCAGCACCCTCTTCGGCGCACCCCGAAGCCTTCAACCCTTGCTGCAGCCGCTGCCGTTGCTTCGCCGGCGTTCCAACGCCGTCGAGCTCGCCGGGATCACCTGGTATACCTCTCTGTAAGTGTCCCCTTTCCTCCCTTTGTGCAAATCATCCCCCTTGCTGGTCGTTATTCGCTTGTATCCTATTGTATTGCTAACTTCGCTCTTTTGTCGTTGCCGGAATCCGACTGTGCCGTCTTAGCGAACCCGACGCTCCAGCGAAGTCCCCTGGTCCGTGTGATCTCGTTGATCTTTGTTGGGACTCGATCCGTGGCCCGTGCTTTCGTATCGCGTTTTCTGCCGACTTTGCATCCGTGTTCCAGTTTGCAGACCGTCGAGGCAAGTATCTGAATACTTGCTCTAACATGCTAGCGTGCGAGATCCAGTCTTGCCACGCATTTGAATTCATACTATAAAACAACTTAATGATGGTAATGGATATCATATTATTGCAGTTATCTTAACCTGGAATCGTTACAACAGTTCCTCGAGATTAATCAACCCACATTAACCCGTATTCCAACTAAATAAAACGACTGAATCATATCTGATTAAACTGTTAAATCATTCATGAGACAATCATTATATTTAGTATAATTTCATGTAGTTTCCTTAATTTATAATTGTAGATATTGATTCACCTTGTGGCTATTGCACCCTAACGATGATTGAACCTGTTAATAAGAGAATACAAATATCATTGTGTTTACATGGATTACTATTGTTGTTTACTGTTTCCTGCTGCTGTTCATTATTGATTGTATACCGGTTGTGAGAACTTACCCGATTGCACGACATATTGGCCTGACCCTGCCACACCTAACATATACATACATACCGACTCATCCTGTCGTACCATGACATTACCTGTTTCATGATTTCATGCCTAATGCCGACAAACCTAACCATTCCTGCTGTCGATCCAGACAGACCTACCTTTACTTGACTTTGTTGGCATTAGTCCTTGACTACTGAATACCCGACCTGACATACATAGCTTGGGGGTATGGGGAAATCAAAGGTGAAAGCGACTTGTAACTCAACAGTTCGATACTTGTTCTGATCAGTCTTACGGGCTTGGCCAGCTCCGGAGTGGTGATGCTGACACTACTCGTCCATCTTGCTACCTTTTACTGCTTAGCGGCACGTCTCGGATTCAGCCCCGAGGGTCATGACCGTGGTCCCGGGCACGCACGGGATACTATTGAGTTACATCGACGATTCATCAATTGGTTTCAAAGACTATAGAGTAGAAAACCTGATAGGACAGTTTGGACACCATTGCACATTACCCTGCTTGTCATTTCTTGTTACTGCCTTATTCATGTTCATACTTGCATTGCTTATTACCATGTTTATACTATACTTGATATCATGACGCGCTGACGTCTGGGTTTTGCATGGCCCAGATTCCGTACCATTGTCGACGACCGAGCAGGAGTGCTTCAGCCAGCAGGCTGAACAGTGAGTCCTTAGGGTTTAGTTTATTTATTGCTTTTCATTTCCAGATGTGAGCCTGCATTATGGGACGTACTGTTTATTCACTGTATTGGATCATTAGCTTCCGCACTTATTGTTTATTGATTATTGTTATTATGGATTTGGACATGTATTAGATTAGTTTTTTTATCTTGTTCTTGATATCCTTACAACCGTAATGTGACTGTGGATGGATACTTCCTACCCACAGGTAGCATGGTTGGCTATGTCACGTGCCCAATCTTGCGTACTCTGGGAAGTGGGGCGTGACATGGTTTTATGATATCAGAGCCATAGGTTAATTGGGTTGATTCTTTGTAGTTGGGTATTGCACCCGATACACGAATCAGGATACCCGTGATTAGGAAACATGTCCTGCCACTTTGACCGTTTTACCATCCTTGAATCATTCTTCCGGTTCATGTCGACATGCAAACTTAGTTTGCATTGTTAACTCGAAAACCTAACTTCTTGTTATCTCTAGGACTTAGGCGACTTGGGTGGAGTTAAGTAATTGCGGCTATGATACCGCGGCATAGCTACAATGCAGCACTCTATTTAAGTATCTTGGAGTTCTAGCTTTGATCTATACTCAAAAACTATCATCATGCTAATGTTGGGTACTTTGATTTCCAGGAATATGGCCGATCAGAATTTGAAGATGGACCCAGGGCGTGCGGTCTTAGCCGCCAGGCGTAGAGTGATAAAGGGATTGCTGGAGAAACTAAAGGAACAGACCGAACTGGAACCGGCTTTTGCACTGAACCAAACGTCGGTACGTAGAAGTATTCCTGTGAACAGGCGCAGCGTAGCGCCAATGAAGAAGCCTGTGATCGCTGATCGAAGGAAGAGCATAAGTTGTAACTACTGCAATTTACCGGGCCACATGAAAAGGGATTGTCGAAGGAGGCTGGGACTCTGTTTTAGATGTGGAGCGGCAGATCACGCCGTTAATGCTTGTCCGTCGAAGCCTCCGCAGGGACCGTTCCAAGGGCAGGAACGGCTTACTCAAGGACCAAATCAGGCTCGAGCGTTCATGTTGACAGCTGAGGAAGTTAAGGCATCGGGAGAAGTGGTTTCAGGTAATTTACTCGTTCATGGTTCTCCCGTTTGGCATTATTTAATTTCGGAGCATCCCACTGTTTTATGTCATCCAAACCTATAACTACACACTCGATCACCTGCACGACCCTGTCTAGTTTCTGGGACATACACACTGGGAATGGGAAAATCATAGCTGGTAAGGAAGGTAGAGATTGTACAGTTGTTATTTGCGGACGGGAGCTTTTTTGCAGATTTCTTGGTGATAGATACGGGCAGTTATGAGGTTGTCTTGGGAATGGATTTTCTTGGCACTTTCCACGCCCACATTGACTGTAGGGCAAGGAAGGAAATTTTCCAGATTCCCGGACATCCTAAGTTTACTTTCATTGGAGGAAACAGTTCTGTCGGGCCAGTCGAGTTTAGGGCTAGGCCGACGAACAATGTTCTTGCGGCTATAGTAGTGGAGAGTAATGAAGAGCCGGCAATTGTCTGCGACTTTATGGATGTGTTTGAAGATATTTCGGACTTACCGCCGAAGCGAGAAGTGGAGTTTGCGTTTGACCTTATTCCTGGTGCAGTGCCAGTATCAAAATCTTATCCGACGGCACCGGTGGAATTGGAAGAAGTTAAGAAACAAGTGGGTGAATTACTCGAGAAGGGATGAATTCGAAGCAGCAACTCACCGTGGGGAGCTCCAGTTCTTTTAGTGAAGAAGAAGGATCGCACTGCCGACGCTGAGACAAGAGAAATTATTCGCGAAGACGAGTAAGTGCGAATTCTGGCTGGAAGAAGTGAAGTTTCTGGGGCATGTCGTGTCGGGCGATGGAAGCGCCGTTAATCCCGAGAAGATTACAGCAGTGCGAGATTGGCCTGTTCCAAAGAATGTTGCAGAGATAAGAAGTTTTCTTGGACTCGCCGGTTACTACAGAAGATTTGTGGAGAACTTCGCTCGTTTAGCTGAGCCGTTAACCAAGCTTACGCGTAAGGAGGTACCGTTTGTTTGGACGGATGGATGTGCATTGGCCTTCGAGACGTTGAAGCAGAAGTTGATAACCGCCCCGATCCTGACCGTACCGGATAATTCAGGAGGACTGGTGATTCACAGCGACGCATCTGGAAAAGGATTGGGATGTGTATTGATGCAGAACGGGAAAGTCGTCGCTTACGCATCGAGACAGCTGAAGACTCATGAGAAGAACTATCCGACTCATGACTTAAAGCTTGCAGCCGTGATCTTCGCCTTGAAGATTTGGAGACACTACCTTCTGGGCGAGAGAGTTGAAGTCTTTACGGATCACAAGAGTTTGAATTATGTGTTCACTCAGAAGGAGTTGAACATGAGACAACGCAGATGGTTGGAGCTGATGGCCGACTATGACCTCGATCTTAAGTAACATCCGGGAAAGGTCAACGTCGTGCCGGATGCGCTGAGTCGGTTACCAGCGATTCAGATATTGACTGCACAGAGAGAGATCATTGAGGAGTTTCGGAGATTTGACTTGGAGGTTGTGCTACCGCGTGCTACGGGACAGTTGATGCAGTTGCAAGTACAATCGTCCTTAGTTGAGAAGATTAAAGCGACACAATCGCAGGATCCTAGACTGAAAAAGTTTCGAGAGCAGGTTGAAGCCGGACTGCGAACCGATTTACTGATCCATGAAGATGGTTCGTTGAGATATGGTAGCCGCGTGTGTGTGCCAAAAGGAGATGTGCGTGAAGAGCTTATGAAGGAGGCACACAGTTCAGCTTACTCTGTACATCCAAGAGGGACAAAGATGTAACGAGATATTCGACAGCATTTCTGGTGGGAAGGTATGAAACGGGAAATTGCTCGCTTCGTGGCTAAGTGCTTGGTGTGTCAGCAAGTCAAGGCTGAACACCAAAGGGTTGCTGGTTTGTTGCAACCACTTCCGATTCCTCAATGGAAGTGTGAACATATAACCATGGATTTCGTGACGGCTTTACCGCGGAGTCCAAAGGGCAACAATGTTGTATGGGTGATTGTCGATCGGTTGACCAAGGCAGCTCACTTTATTCCTTTTCGGGTTGGTCAATCGACGGAGACTTTGGCAGAGCGGTACATGCAGGAGATTGTCAGATTGCATGGAGTACCGGTAAGCATCGTGTCCGATCGGGACACTCGGTTCTTGTCGCACTTTTGGAGGAGCTTACAAGAAAGTTTGGGGACTCGATTGAAGTTTAGCACAGCTTATCATCCTCAGACTGATGGACAATCGGAGAGGACGATCCAGACCCTTGAAGATATGTTGAGGGCCTGCATGTTGGACTTCAAAGGTTCTTGGGAAGATCATCTACACCTGGTGGAGTTTTCATACAACAACAGCTTCCAAGCAACTTTTCAGATGGCCCCGTTTGAAGCACTGTATGGTCGTATGTGCCGTTCACCTGTTTGTTGGGATGATGTTGGTGAACGAAGGTTACTAGGACCAGATTTGGTGGTACAGACAGTCGAGAAGGTGAATACCATCAGGAGGCATATGAAGGCAGCTCAAGACAGACAGAAGAGTTGGGCCGACACGTCAAGAAGACCTCTGGAGTTCGCCGTGGGTGCTTTGGTATTCCTGAAGATATCACCGACTAGAAGGGTGATTCGCTTTGGAAGTCGGGGAAAGCTTAGTCCCCGATTCGTTGGACCCTTCGAGATATTGGAGCGTGTTGGAGAGGTATCGTACAGGTTGGCGTTACCACCGTTATTAGCAGGAGTTCACGATGTGTTTCATGTGTCTCAACTACGGAGGTATGTTCGTGACGAGACTCATGTCTTGGATCATTCAGAGTTGACCGTACGGGAGGACCTGACTTTTGGGGAGCGACCAGTTGAAATCAAGGATCGAAGAAAACAGGTTCTTAAGAACAAGGTTATCCCTCTTGTGCTAGTTTCTTGGGGTAACCGATCACATGGAGAATCTACGTGGGAGCGAGAAGACGAGATCCGGCAGAAATTCCCTCATCTTTTCCAGTAGTTAGCTATCTTGTATTCTTGGAATTTCGAGGACGAAATTCTTTTTGTAGTTGGGTATGATGTAACACCCGAGCCCAATAATACTATTTATATTACTAGTTGAGGGCTATATTTTGCTCATTCCAATTTTCCTGATTTTCTGGTGTTTATTGCTAAGTTTTACCCGGTTAAGTCATTTTGGCACATAACAAATTTTAACTCCGAAAATGAAATTTAAGATGTCCATGCTGGCCTACTCGTCGCCACTAGTCGCGTGGTAGCGTCCGCGTGTCGAGATTCCGTTCCGTTCGGCTAAACGGGCCAGTTTGGGCGACTACGCGCGCGTGCAAGTGTCCGACTTGGGGGCATGCATTTTAATCACTAAACACCTCTTTTCAAAATTTGGAACCCGCTTAAAATCCTATAATTTGAATTTGGAACATTTGGGCGCAACCCGGGCGTGATTTGGAAATGTTTCATTTCGCGCCAAAAAGGGCCCGTTTCAATTTAATATCTAAAACTAAAATATATATACGAATTATATCCTTAACCACTAAATCCCTGCCAAATCATCTCAAATTTTCCTATATATAATCTCGTGGCCAATCACGAGCTCCCATTAGAGCTCGTGGGCCCCGCCTCTCTTTCCCTCAGTCTCTCTCTCTCATCATCAGAAATCCCCCTCTTTCTCTCTCCAATCTCTCTCTCTCTCCCTCTATATATTCAAAACCATGCAGCAGCCGCCTTAACCCATCTTCCTCCCCATCACGAAACCCTAACCCTAACCTTAGCCTCGTACTCGCGCAGCCCACCATCGCCACCGCGACCTCGCCGTCGCCGCCAGCAACGCCTCCTCGACCGCCGCACCTTCCTCCTCCCGTTCTCCCGACGATTCCCGCGCCTGCACCCATTCCCGACCTCGCCTCCACCCTCGTAGACCTCGCCGTCGACGCCACCTCTCGTCGTCGACGACTCCCGCGACTCCCTCTCACCCTCCTCGTCCCGACCTTGTCGTCGCTGCCCTGCTCCCCTCGCCGGAACACCAACACGAGCCCTAACCCATCGCCTACCCCGCTGTTCACCGGAGAACGCGCCGGCGACCTCACCGTCGTCACCAGGGCCACCTACTTCTCCCCCTCGACCACCAGAGCCGACCCCCTCTCCTCCAGCTCGCCGCAGCACCCACCCTCTTCGGCGCACCCCGAAGCCTTCAACCCTTGCTGCAGCCGCTGCCGTTGCTTCGCCGGCGTTCCAACGCCGTCGAGCTCGCCGGGATCACCTGGTATACCTCTCTGTAAGTGTCCCCTTTCCTCCCTTTGTGCAAATCATCCCCCTTGCTGGTCGTTATTCGCTTGTATCCTATTGTATTGCTAACTTCGCTCTTTTGTCGTTGCCGGAATCCGACTGTGCCGTCTTGGCGAACCCGACGCTCCAGCGAAGTCCCCTGGTCCGTGTGATCTCGTTGATCTTTGTTGGGACTCGATCCGTGGCCCGTGCTTTCGTATCGCGTTTTCTGCCGACTTTGCATCCGTGTTCCAGTTTGCAGACCGTCGAGGCAAGTATCTGAATACTTGCTCTAACATGCTAGCGTGCGAGATCCAGTCTTGCCACGCATTTGAATTCATACTATAAAACAACTTAATGATGGTAATGGATATCATATTATTGCAGTTATCTTAACCTGGAATCGTTACAACAGTTCCTCGAGATTAATCAACCCACATTAACCCGTATTTCAACTAAATAAAACGACTGAATCATATCTGATTAAACTGTTAAATCATTCATGAGACAATCATTATATTTAGTATAATTTCATGTAGTTTCCTTAATTTATAATTGTAGATATTGATTCACCTTGTGGCTATTGCACCCTAACGATGATTGAACCTGTTAATAAGAGAATACAAATATCATTGTGTTTACATGGATTATTATTGTTGTTTACTGTTTCCTGCTGCTGTTCATTATTGATTGTATACCGGTTGTGAGCACTTACCCGATTGCACGACATATTGGCCTGACCCTGCCACACCTAACATATACATACATACCGACTCATCCTGTCGTACCATGACATTACCTGTTTCATGATTTCATGCCTAATGCCGACAAACCTAACCATTCCTGCTGTCGATCCAGACAGACCTACCTTTACTTGACTTTGTTGGCATTAGTCCTTGACTACTGAATACCCGACCTGACATACATAGCTTGAGGGTATGGGGAAATCAAAGGTGCAAGCGACTTGTAACTCAACAGTTCGATACTTGTTCTGATCAGTCTTACGGGCTTGGCCAGCTCCGGAGTGGTGATGCTGACACTACTCGTCCATCTTGCTACCTTTTACTGCTTAGCGGCACGTCTCGGATTCAGCCCCGAGGGTCATGACCGTGGTCCCGGGCACGCACGGGATACTATTGAGTTACATCGACGATTCATCAATTGGTTTCAAAGACTATAGAGTAGAAAACCTGATAGGACAGTTTGGACACCATTGCACATTACCCTGCTTGTCATTTCTTGTTACTGCCTTATTCATGTTCATACTTGCATTGCTTATTACCATGTTTATACTATACTTGATATCATGACGCGCTGACGTCTGGGTTTTGCATGGCCCAGATTCCATACCATTGTCGACGACCGAGCAGGAGTGCTTCAGCCAGCAGGCTGAACAGTGAGTCCTTAGGGTTTAGTTTATTTATTGCTTTTCATTTCCATATGTGAGCCCGCATTATGGGACGTACTGTTTATTCACTGTATTGGATCATTAGCTTCCGCACTTATTGTTTATTGATTCTTGTTATTATGGATTTGGACATGTATTAGATTAGTTTTTTTTATCTTGTTCTTGATATCCTTACAACCGTAATGTGACTGTGGATGGATACTTCCTACCCACAGGTAGCATGGTTGGCTATGTCACGTGCCCAATCTTGCGTACTCTGGGAAGCGGGGCGTGACAATATCAATGCCCTGTCTCGATACACCCTCGACTAGGAACCGTTATAGGGTGTACTTGTGGACTACCATTGGCCCCACTAGTATGATCTCCATCATAGTCCTTGTAGTCAAGTACACATCCTAAGTGCTTTATCAACATGTGAGAGCAAGATAGCATCACTTATACAAGTCAACATGTTATGACAAAGAGCAACCAGATAGCATACTATCATGTCGAGCAAGAAAGTCCTCTCTATATATATCCAAGCATCCACTATAATATACATCACATGTACAATAATGGCCTTTAGGGCATACATATAACTAACAGTAATGGCTACCCAGGTATTGAACGAATACAAGATCAACAATCAAGCTTGTCCAAACTCTCGTAAAGCATATAAGCAACACTTACCGTATAGTCCGGTCTCTTCGTCTGATATGTCGCATATCGAGTCAAGGGGTGGAATCGTCGGACCCGGTAACTTGATAAGCCATGTCGATGTGTGGCTCATAACGGTTCGAGAAATTACTGATAACACTTACCAGTAAATCTCATCATCCCTGGCCAGGGACTTGCTGTTATAGCCAATCGAGCATAGCGCAACATCAACTCCCTATACCGGGAGAGACGAAACCCCTCATATCGCTAACTGCCTCCATGTGACTCGGGACTGTACCCAAAATCCTCCTGTTTGCATGACTCCTTTGAGCCGTGGTAGAGAGGAAATCAAAGCACAGTGGGAACCACACAAGTCACTATGATGATCTTGGGTTTACAGACTAACCTGTACAAGTGTCACCAGAGAACTGCTATCTGACGATAGGTATGGTACCATCTAGGAGTTCTCGGCGAGTCCTGTTCCGTGTACCCATTCTCTAATGAGCACCTGTGTACAATCTTTGATGTCAAACACCAATGATTGTGGGATCAACCATCGCCCTATACAGGGTCAAGAAACGTACACACTACTCTATTCTGGAATATCGATGCCCTGTCTCGATACTCCCTCGACTAAGAACTGTTAAAGGATGTGCTAGTCCGCACTACACAAACCCCACTAGTATGATCTGCATCATAGTCCTGGTAGTCAAGCCAACATCCTAAGGGCTTTATCAACATGTATAAGAAAGACAGTATAATAATACAAGTGTACATGTTAAGATAAAGAGCAACCAGATAGCATACTATTATGTCGAGCAAGAAAGTCATATGTATATATGTCCAAGCATCCACTATATCATACAATAATGGCCTCTAGGGCATACATATTCCTAACAGCAAGGTTCCGATCACATACGTGTACTGGCTACACGGATGATGTTCGGGCGGATAATACTAGTGGGATTTGGATTAAGCCGGATCCTAGTATTATGTTATTGGATTGTTATCATATCATTGTATTCGTATTTTTCAGAATACGAATACGGGTATGTATATACGGTGAGGGCATTCTTGTAATTTCATAAGAGATGCTTCTAGAAGGGGACACCTCAATATTTGGTTTATCTATTTTTGAGAAATAGATTAATGTGGAAATTAGAGACATACATAGAATGGGGTGAAGCATGGCTCTTAGTATTTGTTTATTTGTTTTGACTCACTATTCAAGCATGGTTGATATTTTCTATGTGAAAATAATCCATGATTGAATGAGTGAAGAGAGAGGAGTCATTCTTCACTTGCCATAACCTAGCTCATTTGCATTTTCTCATTCTCTCTCCAAGTTTCTCGTCCTTCTTCCTCAAAGACCCTAACCCTCACATAAGTTGTGAACCCTAGGGTCTCATGAGATAAAACACTCCATTAGATACTCTACATCTTCTAGGCTATCTAGTTTAGCGAACTAGGTACCATAGTTACCTCGGTTTCGAAGTTGGAGTTTGAAGTATAGACTCTCGGGTGGATCATCTTCGACACGAGGAGGCCGACGTTGCAAGCTCGATCCGGTCTTCGAGGAGCTAAAGAAGAGGAGGATAAGAAGAAGACCCGAAGGACATGTTAACAAGGAGTTATAAAATCCTAACCTAGTAATTAGAACCTCCCAGTAGTTTTAGCTAGTTATGGATTCTGTAAAGTTCCTGGAGTTAAAGTCAGTGTTGCATAGTATAAAAATCGTATTTTGTAAATTCCGCCTCCACACAAGTACATGGGCTGTGAGACATCGACTTACATGTATTTATTTACAAGTGAACGTCCGCTACTTGTGCCGTGATATACGCATCACATGTCGATTTGAAAAGAATTTTGCATGCATTTTTATTCAGTTATTTAGACGATTTCATAAGGATGCGTACTATATATATACTATAGTCTTGATTATATTATATTTGATTTTAACAGTAGATTTCGAAACTAGCATATTCATTATAACTCCCATGATTGGATGACGCTTGATGTAGTTTCGATTTTTTTGATTTTGCACTCGTTTTCATGCGCATACGATGCGCTGTGATGTTCTTGCGTATTCGTGACATCGGATATCCGTTGATTGGTCTGATTTACAAAAATGTTTTAAATATTTTGGGGGTTTAAATTTAAATTCGGGGACCGAATTTATTTAAAGGACGAAGATTGTGACATTTCAGAAAATATAAAATAATATTTTTCGGAATTTAAATAATAAAATAATAAATTTCACGAAAATTATACGAGTATGGATTGAGTTTTCGTAGAATTGTATAATTATATACCTATATGTTGGAAAATATTTGGAAATTTATATGAATTATTATTTATGAAAGCATTTATTTGTTTTGGGCTTTTATAAATTATTATACAATTATTTACATACAAGTTTATGTTAAACTTGATTAGTATTTTACTAATTATGCATTTAACCTAGCTTTATTTTTTTAACCATATTTTGGGTGCCATGATACATTGAGAATTTTATTTGTAGATGGTTTGTTTATAGAAAAGGAAAGGAAAAAAGAAAAGAACAGAAAACGGAAATAATATTATGAGAAGGGGATATAGATGTGACCATAATTTATGAGGAGAGAGAGTGATAAAGAGAAAGAGAGAGGGAGAGAGAGGTATATGGTTCTACAACCATTCTTTTTTCCCCACCTCCTTCACCTCCACTTCCTTCTTCCTTCACCTCCACCTCCACTGCCACCCCACAAACACCCTCAAAACCATCTCCAAATTTCACACCACCTTCACAAAAATTATTTCTAAGCTCACTACAAGCATCATGAATAGGGTTAATAAGCACAACAGCAAGGTTTCGGGTGGCATCATCCATGCCAAAATTAAATTTTGCTATTCTTAAACAAACCCTAAACAAGATCTTATACTAGAGAATCAAAAGGAAACATGAAGTAAACATCCTTACTACTAAGAGAGTAGGGATTACAACTTTTGTAGTCCGTTCCTTCGCTTCAGTAGCTCCTTGTTGTGGTCCCTTCGCTGCGATCATCAAGCTCCCGAACTCTTGAGAGGCTCCATGAAGTGAATGATGCATCCTTGCTTGAAGTCTTCACTATCCAAGATGATCTACTTTGAGGAGTCACAAACCCAAACTATCTCTTCACTAATTAGGGATTAGTGAAGCTAACACACTAATCTATATGGCTAGTATAGAAAAGGATGATGAAGTAGGAATTTTGCTCTCTTTAGTTTTCTTTTTCTCACAATTTTTCATCACCAAGGAAAAATCTAGCAAGCTTTTTGAGAGCAAGAAGAAGATGAAGTGATGAAAGAAATGAATAATGAGCTTAGGTTAGAAATGCAACCATGGTTAGTAAATATCATGGCTAACTCATGTAGAAAATAAACCATGAGCTAGGGTTAGGGTTAGGTTAATAAATATCTTAGACTAGACAAAAGAGTGGACCAAGTCAACTAAGAAAAATATCTTAGCATAAATCCACAATTTTGATTTATCTAAAATAAAACATCAACCCTACTCTTAACCCTAGCATGGTATAAGTCTCTCACATCCATGTTGCATATGTAACCTAGAATGTTACAATTATATATATAAATATATATATATATATATATATATATATATATATATATAATTTTGTAACAAAAGAAAAGAATACATTTAACATATATCACATATATATCAATGTATCCTAAGTGAGAAAAAGAATTGCTTAAGTGAGCTTATATTAGTTAATGTAATGTAAAATATCACATATATAATTATACGTTAAATTATTAAATCAATACTTGATTTAATAATCCGGCTATATTACATATAACCGACTAATATAATATGTATCATTTTATCGAATCAACACTTGATCTGATAACCCGGCTATATCACATATAACCAGCCGGTATCACATATCGTGAGAATAGAATACGGTATCACATATCTTATTAATCTCAGTCCCGCACATATCACATGTGTGCTCCTACTCTGTTTCGCCTGAGCCACGAAACCTCTGTGTAGGACTCTAAAGACTCATCAATACGCCGGCAGTAGGCGATGATCATATCAAACACCGACAAGCTGCAAGCGGTCAACTAAACGTAACAGCCACCCGGGTATTGAGCGATCAGAAGATCAACAAGCAAGCCTGCACACACTCCGGTGAATCCAATCAGTAACACTACCGTACAGTCCGGTCTCTTCGTCGGATATGTCGCATATCCAGTCTAGGGGTGGTAAACGTCAGACCCAGTAACCGATAAGTCGTGTCGATGTGAGGCTCATAACGGGTCGAGAAACTACTGATAACACTTACCAGTAGATCTCCATATCATCCCTGGCCAGGGACTTCCAGTTATAGCCAATCGAACACAGCGCAACATCAACCCCCAATACCGGGAGAGACGAAACCCCTCCTATCGCTCATTGCCTCCATGTGACTCGGGACTGCACCCAAAAGCCACCATTTTGCACGTTCTCATGAACGTGGTAAGGTGGAAATCAAAGCACAGTGGGAATCACACAAGACTCTATGACAATCTCGGGTCTACAGACTAACCTGTACCAGTGTCACCAAAGAACTGCTATCTGACGATAGGTATAATACCAGCTAGGAGTTCTCGGCAAGTCCGTTCAGTGTACCCAGTCTCCAATGAGCACCCATACACCATTTTTGATGTCAAACACCAATGGATGTGGGATCATCCATCGCCCATCATATAGGTCAAGATGCGTATACGCTAGTCTACTCTAGAGTATCGATGCCCTGTCTCGATACACCCTCGACTAGGAACTATTATAGGATGTACTTTTGGACTACCCTGGCCCCACTACTATGATCTGCATCATAGTGCTAGTAGTAAAGTACATATCCTAAGGGCTTTATCAACTTGTGAGAGAAAGACAGTAACACAACATAGGTAAACATGTTAAGACAAAGAGCAACCAGATAGCATACTATCATATCGAGCAAGAAAGTCCTCTCTCTATATATACAAGCATCCACTATAATATACATCATATGTACAACAATGGCCTCTAGGGCATATACATAACTAACATCATGGTGGGATCAAGTTGGAGTTTTGAGCACTTTGGACCATCTAGGAATTTTCTTGATGTGCTCCCTTGAGGTAAAAAACTCACATTTGCTCAAATGTTTGGTTTCCTACCTCAAGTCTAAGTTTAGAGTTAAAAAGTTTAAGTTTTCTGATCTTGGAAAATTCTAGGATGATGGATAGTGGATGAAACTTATATTATAGGTTAGTGGAGGTGTAGTGAGTGTCTTTTGGCCTAGTAGTGATGATAGACCTGCTTAAAATGAGCTTTGAAGTCTAAAACACGAACATAGAATTTTCCGACATGGGTTTTTCATTGACTTTTGATGTTCAACTGGAATCTTGGATGACTCTAGAACTCAGAAAAAAATTTAGCAGATACAGTGAGATGTGCAGGCACATAGGAAGCTATCCCAGAAACCTGAGCCCAAACCCCCAAGTTTTGGCCGCCAATATATTGATTTTGGCCGCAATTTTCCGCCCAATTTTGGAGTAGGGTCTGAAACTTGGTCTATAGCTCACTCATAAGATAACTAGACCTACCCTGTACACAAAAAAATTTATTTTTACTTTAGGTAGAATCTGGAGCCATTTTACTTGTTTTCTGTCGATGTTTTCCGACTTTTGAAACTTGGTTTTTGATATTTGAGTTTTGACTCGGTCGCTTGACGTTCGTACGTCAACATCGGGAGTTGTTGGTTGTTCTTGCATACATGGACCATAGGTTCTAACCTATGTACACTTCTCTTGCCGTATCGGTTTTCAAGAGTTGATTTTGATTTCGACACGATGTGCTTTGACTTGTAGGTACATTTGTGTGAACTTCTGTGGCGACGAAGGAGATTAAGGCGTTCATCGACTTCGGCTAGAGCGAGGATAGTAGGTGAGTAGATGTATATCTACAGGGAAAGTCGGGTGGATGGCGTATAGCACCCCGCAACCGTATTATTAGGGTACTAGGTATATAGTTATATATATAAATATTACATATGTATACTTTGCTAATAGGGTTCTAGGAGACTATAGGCGGTAGTAAGCATACTCGAAGGGAGGAATATCTTTAGTTCTTATTTTCTTAGTCTTGAGCCATTGGTATATATGTTGTTCACACACACACATAGATATGTGTGTGTGTGTATTATACATACATGTAAGTTTGAGGATAACTTCGATATAACATCACGAAATGAGGATATAACAAGTTAAAAGATATGAGTCGATATGATCTGACATGATGTCACGAGGCTATGTTATATGATATGAGATGAAATGTTTTGATATGATATATTATATGAACATTAGGCGATATATATAACATGTGACGATAGATGACTAGGTGAGATGATAGGATGTACGTGATCATAGATCCGTACCTTGATTGATAACATAGTACGATGGATTATACCGTACGAGATATGATGTACATGACGATTGAATCGTACCCTTGATTGATGATATCGTACGATGGATTATACCATACGTGATATGATATACATGATGATTGATCCACACTCTTGACGTGATGATGTCGTACGATAGATTATACCGTACGTGATATGTTGTACATGATGATTGATCCGCACTCTTGACTTGAAGATGTCGTACGATGGATTATACCATACGTGATACTATAAGGCAGGATCGCCGACTTATGGATGTATCGACTCGGAAAATTATTGTTTTCTAATCACTTAAGTAGATATTAGGATATAATTAGAGTCATACCTATTTTCAAAACTAACGAATCGTTATGAATTTTTAAATGACAACCTTAAGGGACGCTACGGATTTTCAAATGGTAACTTTTTCTCAAAAAACACCGTAGCCCCTATTTTTCTAAAAAAAATGATTCGTACTATTTTAAACTATAACTGTATGGCTCATATGTGGATATGTATTTTATACTGTTGCGTTTAAAAATTTCCTTTTTCTGCTATGCTTGTATTATTCTCATTTTTTCGGTATACATACTACGTTCTTTTCCTTATCTTATTTGACATCGTGTGCTAGTACACACGCATCATTACCGATGATGCGCATGTTGCACGCACACATACTCGCCGGCTCACACACTCATCATCGGTAATTGCCATGCACATACACATTAGAAATCGCCACTTCACCGTATAACCTAATAACCTATAGCTTTTTAGTTATTATTAGTACTACAGGGTTCCCTAGGGTGGCCGCTGGGTTTCGGGAGGCATCGACCATGCCGTTTTCAAAAAATTGGCGCGCTAAAGAACCCTAACGCTAGAATCTAAACTAGAGAATTAGACGAACAAGCATGTAAACATCTTTACATCTAAGTGAACAAGGAATACAACCTTTGTAGACCGGTCCTTCACTTCAATAGCTCCGTGTAGTAGTCCCTTTCAATCCAAGTAGTGATCTCTCGGACTCTAATGAGGCTCCACAAGGTGAAATGAACAAGCTTGCTTGAAGTCTTCGAGGCCGAAGATGATCTACGTCGAGGAGACACTAACTCAAGCTATCTCTTCACTAAGTGATGAACTGGTGAAGAAACAACCCAATCTAAATGGCTACTAGAGAAGAGGTTGATGAAGTAGGAATTTTGCTCACTTTAGAAATAATTTTCTCACTAATTTTCTTCACCTCCCAAAAACCTAGAGAGCTTGAGGAAGGAGATGAAGAAAGCAACCATGGAATGAAGCAAGTGAAGAATGAATCAAGTGGTGAGAATAGCAACCATGGGTGAGTTAGTATCATATACTAACTCGTGTAGAGACTAAACCATGGCTAAACAATAATGGTTAGGTTAATAAATATCTTCAGGTAAAACAAAATTAGTGGACATGGTCAATGGTTCCACAAGCTTCTACAAGCTTCAACCATGTGACTAATTTCCAACTAATTTGATTTACTTTAAATAAACAAAACCTTACATTATTATAAGCATGGTGTGAGTCTCATACACCCATGCAGTATGTGTTGGGTTACGGCAGCGCCCCGGCCGTCAATCCGAGGCCGATTGCGGAACAAAAATTTTTCAAAACATGGCGCTACCATAACCTTTACCCGGATCATGCCATTAACACTAAACTAGCTAACTACTAAAATGATAGAATGGCTATACCGATCGATCCGTGTCCTTCGGTCTTTAGCCACCATCTTTAGCTCCTCGCGGCATCTCCGATCTCACTCGATCTCCGGTCTCCTCGTCGAGGTGGCACGACGTCAAGAAGTCTTTTTACGGGCTCCCGCTTTAAACCGAAGCAACTCAGACATGAAGTTTGCTAGCCGACATGTCCAAGGTGAAGTAGAGAATGTGTGTGATAACTTTGTCTCTATACAATCAATGAATCTCAACACATGAGATGGGATGGGTGGAGGTTGAAGAAGAAGCCATTGATGAAGGAAGTTGTGAGCTAGAGAAGAAGATGAAGAAGAGGCTTATTGTTATTGTGTGTGATGATAATGTGAGTGAGCTAGAATAGTTATCTCAAGAGCTAACCCCAATAATATGTGGCTGCCCTCTCTCTCCTCCCATCACAATCTCACCCAATAATCAATCAATTAATGTGACATAGCACCAAAAACAAGACCATGAGTCACCTAATTGCACATGCCACATTAATTGCATTTCATCATGACTTGAGCTCACAATTTCCACTTGTAAACATTAATCCAAGTGTTTACAACAATAAATAGAATAGCATCTACTAAAGTAAACTCGTGACGGATCACAAGAGTACCCCTCACCTGTATATACATACCTGAATCCACATTCCAACTGAATGTGAATGCAATGAGACGAAAGCAATCCAACAAATCTAATACTAGGATCCGGCTTAAACCAAAGCCCACTAGTATGATCCGTCCGATCATGATCCGTGCACGACTGCACGTATATGATCGAACCCTGCCATAATACCATACGTCATCTACAACGTTTCGACCGAATCTTGGGAACTATTTGTGGGGGACTCTAAAGACTCATCAATACGCTAGCAGTGGGTTTAACTACAAGCACGTCAGTGGTACTAGCTGTATGTAACGGCTACCCATGTATTGACCAAAAGGGAGGCTGATGAGCGAACTCATCCTGATACCCTACTGAGCCTATCTGTGACAATCTCCGTACAGTCCGGTCTGTTCGTCTATGAGTATCGCATATCGGGCCTAGGGGGATGGTAAATGTTAGACCCCCAATAGCGGTATAAGTCGTGTCGGAGTGTAGCCCAGAACACCTTGAGAAACCACTGGAATACCTAACAGTAAATCTCACTTACCTTGGCCAAGGACTTTGTGTAATGGCTCTCCAGACACAGCGTGATATCAACCCCCAATACTGGGAGAGACAAATCCTATCTAACCGCCACTGCCTCCAATTGCTTCAGGACTGCACCCAACTACTACCTGTTTGCACGACTCCTTTGAGCCGTGGTAGGGTAGCAATCAAAGAATAGTGGGAACACACTTGAGGCAATGTAGCAGTGTCAAGTCAACGGACTAAGCTGTACTTATGTCACCTGGAAACTGCTCCCGACGATAGGTATAGTACCAATCAGCAGTGCCCCTGCAAGTCCGTCCTATGTACTCATAACCCAATGAGCACCTGTATACTATCTTAGGTGAACCAACTGACACCAATGGCTTATGAGACCAGCCACCGCCCCTCGTCGGGGTCTCGATCCGCATACACTAGTATACTATCGGAGTATCGATGCCCAATCTCGAAACTCCCACTACTAGAGACACTTTAAGGATGTGCTTATAGACTATCCAACTCTCACATATATGATCGCCGTCATACTGCTGGTAGTCAAGCAAGAATCCTATGGGCTCTATCAATGTGTAATAGTGATCTGTAATGTCATCTGAAGTATGTACACGATGATAAAGACAAACCAGATAGCATACTATCATCTCGAGTAAGACTGTCCTACCGGTATAGATCCTCGCTTAATCATTGCCATCACGTGACTGCGATCCAATAATTGACTTTGAGGGCATGATCAGTCGAAAATAATGTATTTTTAACACATCAATTTCCCTATCTTTTGCATTCATCTAGAGGTGTTCGGTTTGCATATTAGCACATATTAGCAAAACACCCCTAAAATACCAGATTACCTTAGCTGTATACTAAAACTATAATTTTTAGGAAAATTGACTGTTTATCACGGCATCGCATCATTCTTGTGTAGCGCAACACTTGTTTCGAAGTCTGTGCAGGAAATTTCTGGAACCGAGCCAAAATTGTCAAAGTGCTGATAAAAATTACGCCAAGTCTAAGATGTTTGATATGGCATTAATACAGAGGGCATTATACAATTCAACATATCCGATAAATACCCCAAAGTCAGTACAAAGCAACAGAAGAAATATGAAGCAGTGTCTCTCTCACGTGACCGCGGATCCATGGCCGGAGCAGGCACGTGCCGCGGATCCGCGGCTATATTGCCACCTCATTAGATGATTTTCATTGTAGATTTCTTCTCTCAGGGCCCACATTCATTTCATATACTTCAAGTTCCAGATAACTCTCGAAGCTTCTGCCAGATCAGCAAAGATCATTAAGCAAGCTAATCATGATTATGCTTCAAGCTTCCAAAGCAAGCCAACTAACAACCTAGTTCTAGAAGCTCCCTCCAACTAACTACTTCTAGAAGCCTCTCTCGCTAACAAACTTTTGGAGGAAAATTCAAATTTTGAATCCTAGATCTAGGGTTACAAGGTCTATAAAAGGGAGCCTAGATCTAGTGTTAAAAGGTTGTTGAAGGTTGTTCTTCTCTCTTCCTCTTCCACCCACAAGTTGAGTGAAACAACTTGTGCCTCAAAACCCTAACCCTAATTCCAATCCAAGATCAAGAATTTCGAGTTCAATCAAAGAAAGAATCCTAGATCCTTTTGGAGCGAACCCGGACTTCATCAGAGCATGTGATCCAAGCCGATCCGCGATTCAAGGAGCCAATGCAATGCTAGATTCGACGAACTTGTTCCCTTCTCAAATTCTTGTAGTTCTTTGAGCAAAGTGTACAAATTGTTGAATAAATAATGGTGAGATTCTTTTAACTTGCTTATCTTTCAATTCAAGAATTATGATTCAATCTAGATTCTTGAATGTTTGCTTTGTGCTAATGTTTGAGTAAAACTCCTGTCACGACCCAAAAATGGCCCGTGACGGCCCTAATACTACGCAACGCCTAAAGACGCAACGTAGTAAAAGAAAGCCAAACCCAGAAATCTAAACCAAGAAAAATACGGAAAAGGTAATATAAGTTTGAAAACAATTGAAAATCGCAACCCAAATTCTTTAAATATCTTCCTTTCTTTCTTTAAAATTTTAGCAACACCCCATTTTTATAAAGACTAGACAATATGAGTACAACAGAAGAATAAGGACAGTAGAGAAAAGCTGTATATATAAAGACATCAAATCCACCATAATACATGCTAACGTCCTCACCAAGTCTCTATGTCAATAATACAATAGTAGATGGAGAGAGAGTACAATATACAACGAATATACAATATGAAATACAGATATCCATCTAACCCACCTAAGCAAAAGGTACTGTGAGCTGATGCGGTATCTGTAGCAATAGATGGTAGCTGGATAGCTGGATGGAGGAATAGCCTGCCTCGACTACTCTGGGGAAAAACCTGAAAACACCTGTGGCACAACGGGGGTGAGTTGCCAACTCGTGAATAGTATAAAACATATGCAGGTAATCGCAGGAATGCACGTACAGCATGAATCTAAGATATGCGATTACAGTAGTAATAATATGTCATGCAATGCTGGAATAAAGAGAGTACACTAGCAGGTACGATCAATAAGTGAAGCAATGATGGCATGATAGTAGTATGCAATGTCTATGCAATAGAGATATGAGAAAGCAAAAATGCAACTATCATAAGGGTACACCACAAGTACTACCAATATATGAATCTGTGCATAAGATAGGTAATGGTGAGGTGTAGGGTGGAATATGTCATTTTCCACGGGAACCTGACGTCGTGGCAGGATCACAATCCACTAAGATACTCCAATCCCAAATCCTCAAACCAGGCCCCACATTAGGCACTCACATCAAATAAGTCTCACATCTCCTCAATGTACAATGTCGAGTAATCTCCTATATCCCGAATGTACAAGTCACCAATCACAAGGGTATATCCAATGTCCAAGTCCCAATGGATCACCTAGTATCCCAAGTCCAACCTCAAGTAGGTGCTAGCATCCTAAAGGTAAATATATGTACAGAAATAAATATGATGGGGGCAATACACATATATTAGCGTCCCATTCCACTAATATTGGTGTAAGGGTATATATAACAACGGCTAAGTCCCCTGTTATATATACAAAAAGGGGGTTTAAAGAAATATCATGAAACCGTGTGTCAAGCATCGACACAGAAATCCTCATATATGGGGCTCCGTCAGTCCGGATCAGCCCACGGGGTCCGTCTGCAGTGTCGGCCCTCGGCCTCGACAGTACAGGTCATCCCGCATCCATCTCTATCTACTCTGGCCAGTAGCCTCCAGACAACTGCCAGGTCCAAACAATCACCGGTAGGTACTCTCCCGCCTCCAGGCTCAATCGGCAAACCCATCGATCTTCTTGCCGAGGGGAACCATACCGGGCCCCACCATGTACTCTCATACGGCAACCACACATCGTATGGAGCATAGAATCAGCACCGATAAAACTCATGGAGGACGCTCGAAATATCATATCAAGGAAACCGGGTTGTTCATGTATGCATAATTTCATGAACTCCCGCGGTTCCCAAATCCCGAAAACATCATATAAAATCCAGATAAACAATGCATAAATACAGGAATAAATGTATGCGATATATCTGAATGCGAGCAGGTAAACACAAGTATATAGCTGAACCCGATGTAGGCGAAATCATGATAAGGTACAGCTAAGTAACATCAGTAATGTGAATATGCGACAACAACTGAATATGTATCTAACATACAGGTGTAGCAAAGTATAGGTATCTACCTATAGGAACTGATGTCGTATACCCCCCTGGGTATAAGTAACATATGTAGGAAATCCCTCCCGGTATAAGTAAAATATATAGGAGGTATACCTGTAGCTGTATCGCAAGTGAAAATATACCTATCACTAAAGGTATGATACACTATAGGTATACCGATAAGCTAGATGTCAAGTGTGTCAAGCAATGGTAGTTATAAGGGGTAGTGTGTGACATGGCAATTATTGACGGTGTGTGTGTGGCATGCAATCCGTGCTCATGCAACATGAACCGTCAATAATGTGTGCAGTGTCCTACGGCTGCTAGTCACAGTATATAGCTATATCTAGGAAATGCAGTAAATGCGCAATTCTACAATGACGTAGAATGTGCGACAGGAAATTGAATCCTAGCCCAGACACATAACGCCATGCGGGCGATTCCCTTGTAGATGTTATATCTACTCACCTAAACTCCACGCTGGTGAATCCTATCACCTGCTCCCCCTGTAGCTGTGTCCGTAGCTCCTGCCTGCAAACCTGTAAATATAACATGAAAATCACATATAAGCCAAGATATCTCGCGAAACGCGATATCGAATCGAAACGAGAAACTCGCGTCGCGAACTAAACGCGCGTGTGCACGATACGCTGAATCGTGTGTGTACACGTCTAAAAACCATCGCGACACGCCGCGATACGCTGGATCACAGAACCCACACACGTATCGCGCGTATCGCGCAAACACAACTAAACACAAAAGCGACATATAGTCCCAGATTTTCCCACAGGCAAGATATTACAAAACTAGACATACCAACACACTACACAACACTGTAGACTACCCCAGACAAAACCCCAACACCCAGACCCCTAACCTGGCCGCAAATTGCGGCCAGAATGCTGAAATTGGCGGCCTCAAATGGGGTAGGGTGGCTCGTTCTCTGGTGGTGTTATCTAGACCTAACAAGTATGCCCCAGTTTCCTCAATTTTACTCTGAAGGCATCGAGTCTATAGCAGATCACAAAAGTCACAAATATCGCTTAAAAAGACAATTTTGCACAAAACACAAACTATATGGTATTTTAGTGTAATCTGGGAATTTCTCAGTTGAAGTGTCCCTATTAACACTAAACTAACCTAAGGTAGCTAACCAATTCAACAAATTACCACAATATCTCACAAAACCCCAAAACTAGCACTAAACTAGCTAATTAGCACTAATCGACACAAAACCACACACCAATAAGCAAACTAGGGATTGGGTTCAGGAAGTATACCCAAAAGACCTCCAAGAAGCAGGTGAAGAAGGGAAAGGAGCTGCTGTTGCTTGCCTCTGCTGCTTCTACTGCTTGCTGTTGCTTCTGTTACTGCTTCTGCTTCTTCTTCTGCTACTGCTTCTACTTCTGCTGCTGCTGCTATTGGAGATGATGATGATGATGCTGATGATGTTGTCGTGGTTGTTGTTGTTGAGCTTCTGCAAGTGATGAGAGCTCCTGCTGCTCCTGCTGCTGAAGTGTGAGTGTGTGTGTGTGTGTGAGAGAGAGTATGAGAGAAAGAAAGAAAATGAGATAGAGAATGAGCACACATCCAAAACCCCTTTCTCACTCTCTCTTTCCTCATTAAATGAGCATGGCATGAGCCATGATGCCCATGCTCACTCTCTCTCCCCCTCTCTCCCAAGGTCAACACATTAACAATAAAACAAGTAAAACCCTTTTTAAAATTCATTTACATTTTAAAGAAAACCATCATGCTTAAAACCCATACTATTAACAACCATAACTTTTAAACAAACTTAACACTAGATTAGAGAAATGGCTAACCCCAAAATAACCCTAGTTATCATGCACAAGTGTGTGTGTGCCTAACAAAATTCTAGTAAAATACACAATAAATAGGATAAAATATTTAAAACTTAATTTGGTAAACTTTTTATTAAAAACCACATTTTTAAAATATAAATAGCTACAAAACACATTCTAAGATGTTACAATCTCCCCCCCTTAAAAGAAATTCGTCCCCGAATTTAAAACTTATACTGTTACCTGTACCTTCAAAAGAAGATTAAAATCCTCAAATCTCGCTCGCAGCCGCCCAAGTGACTACCTCACTATGCGGCTACGTCCAAGAAAACCCTTCACAGATGGCAAGACCCTTGACCGACGTTTCCCTACCTGTCGAGCCATTAACACACATGGCTACGGGTGAACGAAAGATCGCGTCAAGCTAAATGGTCTGGTGCCAAAACATGTGAGAAAGGTCAAGAAGGAATTTGTAAAGTATCTTCACAAGGAATACGGGGTGAAAATCCAGAAATCTGGGCGGAAGTGCCAAATTGAAGGCAACAAAACTAACTCGCTAATAGGACCTAAAGGACCTAAAACCCTGGGATAAGTTTCCCAAAATCCAACACGTCATTCATCGGAAAGTCCATAGGAATCCATGATTTGCCACTGCACACTCAAGCCTGCGACCAGCACAGTCGCATAAGACATCTGTTTGCAATGGACAGTTCTCATCCTGACCTAAACACAACTGGACTAACTCCGAATTCTCTAGACATAGCTGGGGTCCAAAGCCCTACTTACGCAGAGTCAGAAAACAACAGGCTGGCGATCGACACGACCTAACCCCTAAGCCTAAGGGTGGCCAATTGGAGTATCTCCTGATAACAGCTATCGAAGGAGAACCCGAACGATGGCGAGTGACGATCCCAAGCTGCTGACGACCAAACAAAACAACAAACACACAACTTAAACAAAACAACCGAGCAAACTGAGTAAAACCGGACGACAAGAATCCGAATGGAGTCACACCCTATCCAAACTTGGGTGGAAACCATAACGAAGTTTGTGGAGATCTGCTCCCATTCCTTCTTCGGAACGGTAAAAAGATTGCAATTCTCCAGCCGGCCTCAGATGCTCGACCCAAAGCACACAACAAGACAGACACTTGAAACGAAACCTGAAATTTCTCCTTACATTCCTGTCCACTTGTAACTATCTCACAAGTCACGCCAAAGCTGGTGGAACTTGAATGAATAAAGAGAGTTGACAGAGGTGCATGTGCTAGGATTACACGCCTCTACCTGCTAATGGCAGGTACACAAACGTGCCCCTAACATAGCACATCATTGTCACAATCAAGGTCTCCGAATCATTACCCAGCCGAATATGCTCAAGCATCTCTGACGTACGAGCTTCGACGGGCAGTGTCTCGCGAAAACGACTTAAGAAAAGTGGTCGGGCGCGGACATGAGCAAGCTGTCCCTTCCGTAGAGACGAACTAAGCTACACTCGACGATCACACAAGAACTGTAAATCTGCAGAAGACCATAACAACAAACCAAATCTGCTGCAGGAAGATGTACATTAAGCTCTAGTGGTCCGTGGAAAGTCTGACACGACTCTCAAGTAAGTAGTGTCCCCAAATATCCAACGCAAAACCACCGCGGCCATCTCCAGATCATGAGTGGAATATCCTCCTTGTACTTCCTCCAAATGTAGGGAAAGCAAAAGCGATATCTCTATAGTGTCACCTCAGTATACACTCGAGCCCACTCAAGAAACATTACAGTTAAACAACAAGGTCGCCCGAACCAAAAGCAAAGAAGGACTGATGCAGTTGCTAACTGAATCTTCAACTGCTGAAAACTCCGTACACATGCCTCAGTCCAAAGAAAAGAAACCTCCCTTCTGGCCAATTCAGTCAACGGTGCAGCACTACTCTAGCAATCCTGCATGAAACGGCGGTAAGAACCCTGCTAAGCCCAACTATCCGCGGATCTCCGTCCTGCATACAAGTCTGGGCCTAAGCTGTACGGCCACGATCTCCCTCGGAACCATACGGAACCGTCTCCCGTGACTACAAGACCTAGGAGTCAACACAAACAAGCCTGAAGAAACACTCTGAGAATTTAGCAAACTGCTGGTGCCCTCCCAGCATCTGCGTAACAATTCCTCAAGTGCTACTCCTGTCCCTCAAGACACATTAAATAGACCAGAATGTCGTAAATAACACAACGGAAACTGGTCGAGGAACGACCTGCAGAAATCTGGTTCACCATATCTATGAATGCTGCTAGGGCACCAGGGAATCCAACGACTCACAAAAACACACAAAGCCCGTAGCACGCACAAGACAGCCTTCGGAATGCCGTCATCCCGAATCCGCAATGATGATGACCTGATCCCAAACAAACTTAGAGAAATGTCTCGCACTCTAGAGCTGATCGAAGAAATCATCACGGCGAGATGAAGGATACCTATCCGCACCGCAAGCCGGTTCAATTGACGATCCGTCGATACACAACCCTAAACTGCCGTCTTCCTCCTCGAAGAACAGAAATCGGAGCTCCCAAAAGAGAAACACTCAGACGCACAAAACTTCCCAAACCAAAACTCTGCAGCTGATCCTTAAGCTCCCTCAGCTTCGCCGGCTCATCTGGAACAACGTCGGAAAACTCTCGCACGAAAAGAACCCGGTCCAACAATCCCACGGTGGCTCCGGTATTACGAATGAACGCCAAGAATCCACGCCATCCCTCAGTAGCCGACTAGCGAAAAAGGCTGAATTCAAGCTGTGAGAGGCGGCCCAACTATCCACCTGCACAACAAGAACTGACTTGCCGGGGAAAACAAAACCTAACTTGCTTCCACACGGTAGTCCACAGACGCCTAACTCGTAGTTAACCAGTCCGTGCCCGGGATAACGTCAAATCCAACATCTCTAGAAGGATCAAACGACGGACGAATCTTTATCTCCTATCCGATTGGCACAAAACTGAAATACGTGTCGCGCAACCAAAGAATCGCTGACAGAAGTTGAAACAACTACGACTAATCTACCCAACCACGGTACAAGCAAGAAACAAACAGATACACCAAGAGAACAAATAAATCAAGGGTACCTGAAAACTCCACATTGGACGTCTGCGCGTCCCGATGAGTAGAAGCAAACTCCTGTGTCTGCCCTCTACTCGCAGCTGGATGAACTCCTCTGGTAGCCTGAGCCCTCTGAGCAAATCTTCCACGTCCACGGCCTCTCTGAATACGATCCTGACGCCGTGCTGAGGAACAATCCCTGACGAAGTGCTGAAGGCTTCCGCATCGAAAACATCCACGTACTGACTGCTGACCATCCTGGGGATGAGAGCTGAACGACTGTCCTCGTCCCAAGCCTCTGCTACTCCCATAGTGGCCACGAAATCTGTCTCGACGACCGAACCTCTGTCTCTGGGCTGGTACGCTGGTACGAGTCCTCCACTGTCCTGGAACTCTCTGAGCCTCTGAAATATATGCCTCGTCAACTGGGGCTGCAACCACTGGTGCTATGTAGGTGACGGACTGCTGCATGCTGATCGTAAGGGACAGCTGAGTAACAGGGGTGACAACCTCCTGTCGTAGCTCCCGAACGACGTCAACTAACGAACTCATCGTCTGGCGGAACTCCTGCATCTCTACCAAAAGTCTATCCATAGTATAGATCGTAGGCTGATCCGTCTGCACCTGTGCAACTAGAGTGCCATCCTGGTCAGTACTCGTCTCACCCGAGCTAACCCTGACCTCGGCCCTCACTGCATCACTCTGAGTCCCCATAGTCATCGGCGGCAAGGCTATAAATATATATAAGATGAGATTCGATAAGAATGAGGAAATCGAATCTCAAAGATATGAATCATCAAGGAAGGAATGTCAAGCAAATTGTACTTAGGTCACTTAATGCAAAGTACCGCGCTGTGGGTATGCTGCAGACATACACACACTACGTTACTCCGCTTAAGTTACCTACTCCATCATACTAAGGTCATCCTACACTCCGAAAGGTAAAACCTAACGCTCTGATACCAACTTTGTCACGACCCAAAAATGGCCCGTGACGGCCCTAATACTACGCAACGCCTAAAGACGCAACGTAGTAAAAGAAAGCCAAACCCAGAAATCTAAACCAAGAAAAATACGGAAAAGGTAATATAAGTTTGAAAACAATTGAAAATCGCAACCCAAATTCTTTAAATGTCTTCCTTTCTTTCTTTAAAATTTTAGCAACACCCCATTTTTATAAAGACTAGACAATATGAGTACAACAGAAGAATAAGGACAGTAGAGAAAAGCTGTATATATAAAGACATCAAATCCACCATAATACATGCTAACGTCCTCACCAAGTCTCTATGTCAATAATACAATAGTAGATGGAGAGAGAGTACAATATACAACGAATATACAATATGAAATACAGATATCCATCTAACCCACCTAAGCAAAAGGTACTGTGAGCTGATGCGGTATCTGTAGCAATAGATGGTAGCTGGATAGCTGGATGGAGGAATAGCCTGCCTCGACTACTCTGGGGAAAAACCTGAAAACACCTGTGGCACAACGGCGGTGAGTTGCCAACTCGTAAATAGTATAAAACATATGCAGGTAATCGCAGGAATGCACGTACAGCATGAATCTAAGATATGCGATTACAGTAGTAATAATATGTCATGCAATGCTGGAATAAAGAGAGTACACTAGCAGGTACGATCAATAAGTGAAGCAATGATGGCATGATAGTAGTATGCAATGTCTATGCAATAGAGATATGAGAAAGCAAAAATGCAACTATCATAAGGGTACACCACAAGTACTACCAATATATGAATCTGTGCATAAGATAGGTAATGGTGAGGTGTAGGGTGGAATATGTCATTTTCCACGGAAACCTGACGTCGTGGCAGGATCACAATCCACTAAGATACTCCAATCCCAAATCCTCAAACCAGGCCCCACATTGGGCACTCACATCAAATAAGTCTCACATCTCCTCAATGTACAATGTCGAGTAATCTCCTATATCCCGAATGTACAAGTCACCAATCACATGGGTATATCCAATGTCCACGTCCCAATGGATCACCTAGTATCCCAAGTCCAACCTCAAGTAGGTGCTAGCATCCTAAAGGTAAATATATGTACAGAAATAAATATGATGGGGGCAATACACATATATTAGCGTCCCATTCCACTAATATTGGTGTAAGGGTATATATAACAACGGCTAAGTCCCCTGTTATATATACAAAAAGGGGGTTTAAAGAAATATCATGAAACCGTGTGTCAAGCATCGACACAGAAATCCTCATATATGGGGCTCCGTCAGTCCGGATCAGCCCACGGGGTCCGTCTGCAGTGTCGGCCCTCGGCCTCGACAGTACAGGTCATCCCGCATCTATCTCTATCTACTCTGGCCAGTAGCCTCCAGACAACTGCAAGGTCCAAACAATCACCGGTAGGTACTCGCCCGCCTCCAGGCTCAATCGGCAAACCCATCGATCTTCTTGCCGAGGGGAACCATACCGGGCCCCACCATGTACTCTCATACGGCAACCACACATCGTATGGAGCATAGAATCAGCACCGATAAAACTCATGGGGGACGCTCGAAATATCATATCAAGGAAACCGGGTTGTTCATGTATGCATAATTTCATGAACTCCCGCGGTTCCCAAATCCCGAAAACATCATATAAAATCCAGATAAACAATGCATAAATACAGGAATAAATGTATGCGATATATCTGAATGCGAGCAGGTAAACACAAGTATATAGCTGAACCCGATGTAGGCGAAATCATGATAAGGTACAGCTAAGTAACATCAGTAATGTGAATATGCGACAACAACTGAATATGTATCTAACATACAGGTGTAGCAAAGTATAGGTATCTACCTATAGGAACTGATGTCGTATACCCCCCTGGGTATAAGTAACATATGTAGGAAATCCCTCTCGGTATAAGTAAAATATGTAGGAGGTATACCTGTAGCTGTATCGCAAGTGAAAATATACCTATCACTAAAGGTATGATACACTATAGGTATACCGATAAGCTAGATGTCAAGTGTGCCAAGCAATGGTAGCTATAAGGGGTAGTGTGTGACATGGCAATTATTGACGGTGTGTGTGTGGCATGCAATCCGTGCTCGTGCAACATGAACCGTCAATAATGTGTGCAGTGTCCTACGGCTGCTAGTCACAGTATATAGCTATATCTAGGAAATGCAGTAAATGCGCAATTCTACAATGACGTAGAATGTGCGACAGGAAATTGAATCCTAGCCCAGACGCATAACGCCATGCGGGCGATTCCCCTGTAGATGTTATATCTACTCACCTAAACTCCACGCTGGTGAATCCTATCACCTGCTCCCCCTGTAGCTGTGTCCGTAGCTCCTGCCTGCAAACCTGTAAATATAACATGAAAATCACATATAAGCTAAGATATCTCGCGAAACGCGATATCGAATCGAAACGAGAAACTCGCGTCGCGAACTAAACGCGCGTGTGCACGATACGCTGAATCGTGTGTGTACGCGTCTAAAAACCATCGCGACACGCCGCGATACGCTGGATCACAGAACCCACACACGTATCGCGCGTATCGCGCAAACACAACTAAACACAAAAGCGACATATAGTCCCAGATTTTCCCACAGGCAAGATATTACAAAACTAGACATACCAACACACTACACAACACTGTAGACTACCCCAGACAAAACCCCAACACCCAGACCCCTAACCTGGCCGCAAATTGCGGCCAGAATGCTGAAATTGGCGGCCTAAAATGGGGTAGGGTGGCTCGTTCTCTGGTGGTGTTATCTAGACCTAACAAGTATGCCCCAGTTTCCTCAATTTTACTCTGAAGGCATCGAGTCTATAGCAGATCACAAAAGTCACAAATATCGCTTAAAACGACAATTTTGCACAAAACACAAACTATATGGTACTTTAGTGTAATCTGGGAATTTCTCAGTTGAAGTGCCCCTATTAACACTAAACTAACCTAAGGTAGCTAACCAATTCAACAAATTACCACAATATCTCACAAAACCCCAAAACTAGCACTAAACTAGCTAATTAGCACTAATCGACACAAAACCACACACCAATAAGCAAACTAGGGATTGGGTTCAGGAAGTATACCCAAAAGACCTCCAAGAAGCAGGTGAAGAAGGGAAAGGAGCTGCTGTTGCTTGCCTCTGCTGCTTCTACTGCTTGCTGTTGCTTCTGTTACTGCTTCTGCTTCTTCTTCTGCTACTGCTTCTACTTCTGCTGCTGCGGCTATTGGAGATGATGATGATGATGCTGATGATGTTGTCGTGGTTGTTGTTGTTGAGCTTCTGCAAGTGATGAGAGCTCCTGCTGCTCCTGCTGCTGAAGTGTGAGTGTGTGTGTGTGTGTGAGAGAGAGTATGAGAGAAAGAAAGAAAATGAGATAGAGAATGAGCACACATCCAAAACCCCTTTCTCACTCTCTCTTTCCTCATTAAATGAACATGGCATGAGCCATGATGCCCATGCTCACTCTCTCTCCCCCTTTCTCCCAAGGTCAACACATTAACAATAAAACAAGTAAAACCCTTTTTAAAATTCATTTACATTTTAAAGAAAACCATCATGCTTAAAACCCATACTATTAACAACCATAACTTTTAAACAAACTTAACACTAGATTAGAGAAATGGCTAACCCCAAAATAACCCTAGTTATCATGCACAAGTGTGTGTGTGCCTAACAAAATTCTAGTAAAATACACAAAAAATAGGATAAAATATTTAAAACTTAATTTGGTAAACTTTTTATTAAAAACCACATTTTAAAAATATAAATAGCTACAAAACACATTCTAAGGTGTTACAACTCCGCTCGTAAAGGAGTCGAGACGATCGATAGAATGATGATGATTTAGATTCTTTCACAATTCTTAAATCCTATAACGTTTGTAAATTCTTGTGAATCGAATGATCGATGACCTAGTTTCGAGACGATGCTTTCTTGATTGTGTTTGCTCGAAACTAGAGATCAACGATCGATCATTCGATTTACTAGAAGCTAGTTTATGAATGAGATTCATTGAAAGGACAAAGCATAAGATGAGGAAACCCTAGCTTCTTCGCAAGATCCTTAACCTCGATAAATCGTCATCGATCTAGTATCAATTCATTAATGGATAAGGATATGAAATCATTAGATCTCATCACATCTATAGATCCGATCTACTCCTACGAGCCACACTTCGAATCTTGATTGTTGGTTTGGAAATCATCACAAATTCTCAATTCTTGATTTTATCGTTTCTTGATTTAGACTAGATTTTCCTTATTCTTGAACTTCAATTTACAAATCATGAATTGTTTCTTTTCTTTCCTTTAAATTTTCAACTCATCTAAATCGAAAAACGAACGATTGCACATTCCCTGTGGACGATCCGCACTTACTAACGCGCTACATTCGACACCGTTATTGATTGCGGTCAAAATATTTTTGGTTGTGATTTTTATACAATTTTCATACTACACAATCCGAAATCGTATTCAATTAAATGGCGCCGTTGCCGAGGATAGTGCGCTAATTGTTCGTATTTTGAAATTTGAGTTGAAAAGTTTATTCCATCTATATTTTTAGATCTAAATTCGTACAAACCCTAAACCTGTTGTTGTGATTTGTTGCGAGGAAATCTTGAATCATTGGAGCTGTGGAAAAAAATTTCTGATCATTCCTGAGATCCTAGAAGGTGATCAGAAACATAGCCTCAAAATTGTGTGCAGTGATCTGTTATTTCCACCGCGTTTCCGCGGCATTAGTGCGCTCCCAAGGCGGAACCGCGGCGATACAAAAAAAAAATTCTCAGGTGACTCCTCTTCTTTCTTATCTCCTCCTAAATCTGCTCCAATTAACAATTTGCTGCAGGTTTCTTTGCAAAATTCGCAGCGCCGCAAAAGCAAAATAAATTGTGCGTGTTTTTGGTTTTTGGTTGTTTGCATATTAATACGGAAATTAAGGGGCAAAGTCCAAATCCAGATTAGGTGGGGAGTTCATTACCCTTCCTAAGCCCCAAAAATCACAAACTTGCATCCGCATTTACCCTCATTAACTAAAAAATATCTAGAGATGACTCTAAGGACCGTCACTCTCACTTAGGACAAGAGAAGGTCGTGGGTAATTCATTGCTTATCCGCGTTTCTTTTGTGGTGTCTAAGGCAAGTGTGTCGAAGGCTAGTGGTTACTTAATTAGGCCCACTACTTACATAGTGGAGAACCTCCCACTTACCTGGAACTTACCTGGCCACAGGAGAGACAAAGAGGCAGTGGAGGATTGATCCCGCGACTTGTCTTTTGGCAGTTAGGAGCGGTCTAGAGCCTTGACCTAGGTGACCACTAGACTTAGGGTTTTGCTTGTTGCATTTGTTGTGATCGCATCATTTTTTTAAAAAAAAAATCCGTATATTTTTCAAAACAAACACCAATCATATTCATTCCTTCCCCTAATTATAAGTCACGCTGCCACTTGTACTAACCCTTTTTAGTGCAAGATAGGCTGGACACGGGATTCTATTGCCCGATTAGTCCGCGTCCCCCCGATCGACTCCGAAGTCGATATTTCTACATTTACTTCTTCTTTACCCACCACCACATCCACATTGATGGATCCTTCTCCATCGAACTTCTTTTCCACTACTCTGTCGCCGTCCGTTGGTGCGCAAAATCCACCCCGCATCTCTCTTCAAGAGCGGTGCTATCCTACACGAGGTCCTCTTTCGACCTGCTTATCCATTCCACCAGCCAACGGGGACAATTTTCAGATAAAACCCCAATAAATCAACCTTCTACCCAAATACCACAGTCTCGAGACTGAAGACGCATATGTCTTTATCACCAAATTTGAAAATGCATGCGCAATGATGGGTACTTCTGTTGGAGATAGTACCCTCAGAGTCAATTATTGGATCACAGGTATGTGATTGTAATGATTGAGGGTGGACCTATACCGGTAGGACAGTCGTACTCAAGATGATAGTATGTTATCTGGTTTATCTTTATCATCGTGTACTGCTTCAGGTGACCTTACAGGTCACTATTGCGCGTTGATAGAGCCTCTAGGATTCTTGTTTGACTGCCAGCAGAATGAGGGTGATCATATACGTGGGAGCTGGGGTCTATAAGCACATCCTTAAAAGGTCCCTAGTCGTGGGAGTTTCGAGACAGGGCATCGATACTCCAGATTAGACTAGTGTATACAGTCGAGACCCCGACGAGGGGCGGTGGCCGGTCTCACAAGCCACTGGTGTCAGTTGGTTCACCTAAGATGTATACAGGTGCTCATTGGGTTATGAGTACACCGGACAGGACTCGCCGGGAACATGCTAGTTGGTCTTATACCTGACGCCAGATAGCAGTGCCCTGGTGACATGTGTACAGGTTAGTTCATCGATCTGAGATCGTCATTTGTCTCGTGTGAGTTCCCACTGTGCTTTGATTACTACCCTACCACGCTCAAATGAGTTGTGCAAACAGGTTTTAGTTGGGTACAGTCCCGAGCCACATGGAGGCAGTGTGCGGATCTGCAGGGGTTCGTCTCTCCCGGTATTGGGGGTGAGGTCGTGCTGTGTCTAGGAGAGCCATTACACGAAGTCCTTGGCCAAGGCAGGAAATTTACTGGTAGGTATTCCAGTAGTATCTCAGGGTGTTCTGGGCTACACTCCGACACGACTTGTACCGCTTTTGGGGGTCTGACTTTTACCAACCCCCTAGGCCCGCCATGCAATGCTCATAGACGAACGGACCAGACTGTACGGATATTGTCACCGACAGGCTAAGTAGGATGTCAGGATGAGTTCGCTCATCGACGTCCCTTTTGGTCAATACCTGGTAGCCCGTTATGTATAGGCTAATACCTCAGACGTGCTAGTGGTTAAATCCACAAGCAAAGTATTGACGAGTCTTTAGAGTCCCCCACAGACCGTTTTCTCAAGTTTCGGGCGAAACGCCATAGAGGCCGTTTGGAGATATGGCAGGGTTCGATCTTATCCGTGCGGTATTGCACGGATCATGATCGGACAGATAACACTAGCGGGCTTTGGTTTAAGCCGGATCCTAGTATTGTACAGTGTAGATTTTGTCTCAATGCATTTGTATTCAGTGGGAATACAAATGCGGGTATGTATTGTTAGTGTATATGCCCTAGAGGCCATTACAGTATCATACTAGTATGTATATTACTTGATGGAAGCTTGGGATATTCACAGTTGTATATACAATCTTGCTCGAAATGGTAGTATGCTACTTGGTTTGTCTCTACTTCAATATGTGCATGTGTTTCTTTTAGCATATCGCTTATATACATATTAGTAGAGCCCTTAGGATCTTTGCTTGATTACCAGCGTTGTGATGGCGCTCACACTCGTGGGGGCTGGGTAATCCATAAGCACATCCTTATACAGGTCCCTAGTCATTGTACTATCGAGACAGGGCATCGATACTCCGGAGAAGACTAGCGTATGCGCTTCTCATCCCAGCGTGGGAGACGGTCTGTCCCACAGCCGTCAGTACGTCGTATTTGAGATAGTATGCGGGTGCTCGTTAGGTTACGAGTACACTGGACAGGACTCGTCCGGAACTGTTGGTTGGTATTATACCTATCGTCAGTTATCAGTTCCCAGGTGACATGAGTACAGCTTAGTCCGCTGACTTGACACTGTCACTTCGCCTCGAGTGTGTTCCCACTGCACATTGATTACTACCCTACCACGGCTCAAAGGAGTCGTGCAAACAGGTAGTAGTTGGGTGCAGTCCCGAAGCACTTGGAGGCAGTGACGGTTTGACAGGATTCGTCTCTCCCGGTATTGGGGGTTGACATCGCGCTGTGTCCAGGAGATCTATTACACAAGTAGTCCCTGGCCAGGGCAAGCGAAATAAACTGGTAGGTTTCCAGTGTTATCTTAGAGTGTTCTGGGCTACACTCCGACACGACTTGTACCGCTATTAGGGGACTGATGTCTACCGCCCCCCTAGGCCCGCCATGCGATGTATCAGACGGACAGACCGGACTGTACGAAGACTGTCACATACAGGCTCAGTAGGAGTTCAGATGGGGTCACCTCGTCAGTCTTCTTATCGGCATCTACCTGGGGACCGTTACGTACAGCTAGTGCCGCTTGCGGTCTGTGGTTAAACCCACTGCCAGCGTAGTGTCGAGTCTATAGTCCCACACAGAGAGTTATTCGTCTTTAGGCAAAATGAGTAGAGGTCGCATGGTTTTGCGACAGGGTTCGTTCACATCCGCGCACTTGTGCACGTTTGCTGTCCGGACTGCTTATACTAGCGGGCTTTGGTTTAAGCCAGATCCTAGTATATGTTTTGGGATTGGTTTTATCTCATTGTATTCGTGTTCCTCGGATCACGAATGCGGGTGCGTATGCACAGTTGATTGAGGCGGAGGAAGAGGTTTTTCATTAGGGTTTTGGAACGGGTGTGTATGCACAGTTGACAGTCGTCTTTTGCCAAACCCTAATGATATTGTGATTTATCAAATTAATAATATTAATTAAGTAAAATTGTGCCATGGTTGGGCTTGTTGACTTGTTGACCAAGGTTGACTAGTTGACTAGGTTTGAAACTTTGACCATCATCATTACCTTTTGTAGATGCTCTTTGATCTTTGCAAAATCATTTATGGTGATATGATAATGGTCTATTCAAACTAACCATCACCTTTTCATTTTTGATTAATATTGTTTTTGATAAATCACTTATATTTTGTTATGGTTGCAAAAACCATTTTGATTCTATCATATTCATTCTCTCTCCTCTTCTTCCTCTTCCTCAAGCTCCCCCCCTCTCATGTGTTGAGAAACACTTGAGCTTGACAAAAACCATTCCAAAACAATCTCTACTCTTATCTAAGGTTCTAGGATTAGCACTTCTAGTACCTTAGTCACTTCTAGCTTGAAGTTGAAGCCAAAGGTTGAGGCTCTCGGGTGGATCCTTCTTTGACGAGAGAAGACGACAAGGAGACCACTTCCGTTCACTACAAGGAGCAAGGAGAGAAGGACATAAAGCCCTAGGTATAACCATTCTTCCTTGTAGCTAACTCTCTTTAGCTTGGTAGCTAGTTTTGTTTAGAAAAGATCCCGACTTTTGTTAGTCCATGTTGCCTAGTGCGCTAAAAATTTGATTTTTATTTCGTTTTCCGCCTCCCCGCAAGCACCGGGGTGGGCAACGTGGACTTACAGTGGTATCAGAGCCTAACTAAACATAAACTAGCTTGGTAGTAAAGTTTATGGAAGTTCAATCGGAAAAAATCACAAAACTTAAAACACAAAACCCTAAGTTTCTGTTGAAATTTTTTCTGTTCAAAATAAAATAAATCTTACGTCAAAAATCATCTCAGGGTTTTGTGAAGAAAGCCACCAAAAATGATCCAGTGAATCGCTCAAAGCGCGGCGGTTCCGCGGCAAAAGCATGCCTATTGCCGCGGAACCGCGGCCGTTTTGACTCGGTTCTGGGTCGAGTTTGGTGCAGTGTTCTTCTGGCTTGGTTTTGGGATTTTTAAGATGTTTTATTTGTGCCAAGGTTTTCCAGAAAAGAAATTTGTTTTTGGGGGCCTATAAATCCGTATTTTTTTGATCGAACTTCACTACACTTTGACTAATGGGTTATATCTGTGATGTTTATATGTATTGAACGTCTGCTAATCGCTATAAGTCGATTAGTGGGGGTTATACATATCTGTGATCTGTGTTTGATGATGGTATGTGTATATGAATGCGTTGGATTGTCGCGGGTGAATAGCCGGGGTGGATGTGAGATGAGTGTTTCTTTTTCTTTCTTTCATTGTAATATGTAAATTGATGTATTGTTATTTGTATGGCCGCACAACCGGGTCGGGGTTGTAGCCGTCATTGTATAATTCTTTTTAATGTTTTTGCTCCAAGGATAGACCCATGGAGGGGGTGCACAAACTACCGGGTATCTCGAAGTGCCGAGTGGCCTACTCACGGTGTTGAGGGAGGTTGATTCGCTTCGGGTACTTGGCGGGTAGTTTGCCGCACCCGTAGGGGTCTTGGATGGGGTATTGGCTATTCACCGCGACTGTGTAATCCGCTTTTCGTTGCAGGCTCGAACGGATTGCGGATTCCTAGTATATCCAATGTATTCATCTGTGATCTGTAATGTCTATCATTGCTATATATCTATATTCTATAACTATTTAGGCGTTGCTTATGTTTTACAGCCGCGCTAGCCCAGCCCCCGCTATGTCGTTAGTTAAGTAACCTAACGGGTGATGATGGGGCCCCGTGGCAAATGCGAATGGCATAAGCGTACGTCATATTTTGGTTTTTTTCTGCAATGGTAGGATTAAATGATGGGACGCATTAAAAGAACTAATGCAAGAAAATAAACCAAGTAAAAGTCGATTGGAACACTTTGAAAACCACTTGGTTCTTTTCAAAACTAAACTTTTAAACGCGGAGCTTGAACCACTCCTTTTAAAAGCTATCTCGTTCCATCGATTATATCAAGTTCACTACGTTCACGGTTTCGCCAAAACCATTTGTAGCCCTCCATCATTTCAGTTAAATGTTCGGTAGTATTCAAGCTATGTATTTTGACCTCACGCCAAGACACAGTGATTGGTAGCTGCCGGATATTTATCTGTTGCATAGATAGAATGCGTTGGTTTGAGACAGTCGTACTTCCATTTTGGCCAACGTCAAGGGTAGGTACGGGTGGGTTCAAATTAACCGGGATAATGATGGGAAGAACTTGACATGTGACTTATGACATTTTGACCTCACGCCAAGGTCATAAGAGCATGGGGCAAAAAAATCCACATCGGGAGTTTCATAAGTACTGAAACTTGCTAGCGCTGCATACCATTGTGATAATTCTGGTAGGATTCCTTCGATTTTATCACGCGATGATATTTGGATCCCGATCATACTGTGAGTATATGCTACTCCTTGGGAAAACTCTCACTTAACGATCAATGCTATAAACCTAGTAGGTGTCTAGAAAGGTGTTAGCGGGGCTACGCCCACAGGGAAAAGAGGTTACTTAATTAAGGAACTTCGCGAAAGCGTTGGAAAACCTCCCTCGAAGTACCGACACTGGCCTGGCTGAACGGTTAAGCAAGTATTGTACGGTGAGATTGATCCCGACTAATCCTTTCTTTACGGTTTGAGAAGGGATTCGAGAGAAAGTGGGAGCCATCCAGTTTAGACAAACTAAAAACCACTCTAAACTTGCAAGAGCATCATGCTAAAGTGTTTCTTTTCTCTCTTCTAATTGCAGCGACCATTCAACATGACCGGACTTAAGTTATTAGTAGATAAAAACATACTGACAGGGCCAAACTACAAAAATTGGCTCAGGAATATCAAGATGGCAATCACTTACGACAAGTTGTGGTATGTCCTTACCACCAAAGCTCCCCCAGTCCCAGGTCCCACCTCTAGCGTCGCGGATAAAGAAATCCGTAAGACATGGGAGATCGATTGCGCGATGGCCAAATGCCTCGTGCTTGCCTCGATGGACAACGAACATCAGAAGAGGCATGAGAATATGGACCTAGAGTCCATATTTCTCCATACAAAAGAACTGTATGGAGAGAAGTCTCGTATCGCAAGATACGAAGTGTCGAAGAAGCTATTTTCGGCAAGATTGGCCGTCGGATCATCGGTAGCGGAACACGTGCTTAAGATGATTGGTTACATAGAGGAGCTCGCGGACCTTGGGACCACGTTGGAGAATGAACTCTACACTGATTTGATTCTCCAGTCCCTTCCTTCCACTTACGCCCAGTTTATCCTTAACTTCAACATGCAAGGAAAGGAGGTTGAACTTTCCGAACTTCTGAACATGTTGAGGAGTGCTGAGGGCATCCTACAGAAGGGTAGGGAGACATCCACTTTGTTTGTAGGAGGATCTTCCTCTTCTAGATCCAGGGCGAAAGCCAAGGATAAGAAGAAGAAAGCCCCCGCCAAACCAAGAGGCGGTGTCAGTAAAGTGGATACGAAAGGAAAAGGAAAGGCAACAAAGGTAGCGGAAAAGCTGGTGGGGAAGTAAGAATGCTTCTATTGTCATAAAAGTGGACACTGGAAACAGGATTGCAAGGCTTGGAAGGCCAGAACCCAGGATCTGAAGCGAGTTGCGGCTTCAGCTTCAGGTGTGTATGTTATTGAAAACTGTCTATCGATAAACTCTACATCCTGGGTATTGGATACCGGATCAGGATCTCATATCTGTAATTCTTTTGCAGGCGTTGAGAAAGCGTAGAGTTTTGAAGGCAGGTGACATGACCCTCAGAGTTGTTAACGGTGCTAGCATGGATGCTGAGGCCGTGGGGGACTATCACCTGGGATTGTCGGATGGACACTTTTTGGTTTTGCGTAGTTGTTATTATGTACCAAATGAAACCTGTAATATCATTTCTGTATCTTTATTATCTAAAGAAGGTTATGAATTTGCATTTGTAAGTAATGTAGTGAACATTCACCTTAATCAAGTTTTTATTGGGTCAGGTACATTAAACAACGGTATGTACGTATTGAACCAACCACAGATTTTCAATGTCCAGAATACACACAAAAGAAAGTCTCCAGAAATCAATAAAACTTTCTTATGGCATTGTAGACTGGGTCACATCAATGAGAGAAGGTTGACTAAGTTACATGCAGAAGGATATTTGGATCCGTTCGAATATCAATCGTATGCAACTTGTCAATCCTGTCTCAAAGGAAAGATGACAAAGACTCCGTTCACTGGACATGGAGTAAGAGCGAGCGAGCTCTTGGGACTCGTACACAGCGACGTGTGCGGTCCAATGTCTACACATGCACGAAGCGGTTATTCTTACTTCGTTACTTTTACGGATGATTTTTCAAGGTTCGGACATGTCTTCTTAATGAAGCATAAATCCGAAGCTTTTGAAAAATTCCAGGAATACAAGAATGAAGTAGAAAAACAAACAGGCAAAAGTATCAAGACACTAAGATCTGATCGAGGTGGAGAATACTTGAGTGCCGAGTTCCTGGGTTACTAAAAAGAGAATGGAATTCTCTCTCAGCTTACTCCTCCATACACTCCGCAACATAACGGTGTATCGGAGAGACGGAACCGAACCCTATTGGATATGGTACGGTCCATGATGAGTAACGCTGAGTTACCGCGATCGTTCTGGGGATATGCGCTAGAATCAGCTGCATACCTTTTGAATCGAGTTCCCACTAAGACTGTGCCTACCACACCATATGAGTTATGGAGTGGGAAGAAACCCTATCTTCAATACCTGAAGATCTGGGGATGTCCAGCTTATGTCAAAAAGCAACATACGGACAAACTAGAGGCACGCTCAGTACTGTGCAAGTTTGTGGGATACCCAAAGAACTCCAGGGGGTATCTTTTCTATTACGCAGAGGAAAAAAAAAGTCCTTGTTTCTCGTAATGCCCATTTTCTGGAACATCAGTTCTTAGAAAAAGAAATAAGTGGGAGCGCAATAGAACTGGAAGAAATTCCAGAACCATAAGCTATTACTGAAAGCTTAGTAGAACCAGAGGGTTCGAAAGATCAGGACATTCCCACACCACTCCGCAGGAGTAGTAGGCAGTCTCATCCGCCCGAGAGATACTACTGTTTTCTCATTGACGGGGATAGAGAGGATTATATCATAGATTGTGATGAGCCAACTAGCTTCCAGCAAGCCATTCAGAGCGTCGACTCGGTAAAATGGTTGGATGCAATGCGGACCGAAATGGAGTCCATGTACACCAACAAAGTATGGACGTTGGACATTGCTCCAGATGGGGTAAAACCCGTAGGATGCAAGTGGATCTTCAAAAGGAAGATTGGTGTAGATGGACTGGTTGAGACCTATAAAGCTAGACTGGTTGCAAAGGGTTTTCGTCAACGACCTGGTTTGGACTATGACGAAACCTTTTCTCCGGTAGCTATGCTGAAATCCATTCGGATCCTTCTTGCCATTGCTGCCTTCCACGATTATGAAATTTGGCAGATGGATGTAAAGACCGCTTTTCTAAATGGACATTTAGAGGAGTGTGTCTATATGGACCAGCCAGAGGGTTTCATTCAGAGTGGGAGCAGCGGAAAGGTGTGAAAGTTGCTTAAGTCCATATATGGACTAAAGCAGGCATCGCGGAGTTGGAACATCTGTTTTGATGAGACGGTCAAGGAATTTGGCTTTATCAAAAATCCAGATGAACCATGCATCTATTGTAGATTTGTAGCGAGAACTGTAGTATTCCTCGTTTTATACGTGGATGACATTCTCTTAATAGGAAATGACATTCTTATGCTACAATCTGTCAAGGGGTTCTTGTCACACAGGTTCTCCATGAAAGACCTGGGTGATGCATCATACATTCTGGGGATCCGGATCTACCGTGACAGATCCAAGAGGATTTTAGGACTATCACAGTCCAGGTACATCGACACCATACTGAAAAGATTCAGTATGGAAGATTCCAAGCGCGGTAATCTACCGGCTTGTCACGGGATCACCCTTTCCAACGAGATGTCTCCCAAGACTGATTTGGAGAGGGATCGCATGTCGATTATACCCTACGCTTCTGCGGTAAGCTCTATAATGTATGCGATGTTGTGTACCAGACCAGATGTGGCTTATGCACTGAGTGTGGTAAGCAGGTATCAGTCAAACCCTGGGGAGAAACATTGGATAGCAGTAAAGAACATTCTCAAGTACCTGAGAAGGACTAAGGAGATGTTCTTGGTGTATGGCGGAAAAGACCTTCAGATTGAGGCCTTTGCTGACTCCAGCTTCCAGAGTGACAAGGATGATTCCAAGTCCATGTCGGGTTTTGTCTTTACCCTCAATGGAGGGGCGGTGTGTTGGAAGAGCTCCAAACAGGAAACCGTTGCTGACTCTACTATGGAAGCGGAATACATCGCTGCATCTGATGCCGCAAAAGAAGCTGTCTGGATGAGGAACTTCAGGTGGTTCCTGAAAGAACTTCAGGTGGTTCCATCCATTGTTGACCCAATACCTCTGTATTGCGACAACAACGCGGCTATAGCTTTAGCGAAGGAACCCAGGTCCCATCAGAAATCCAGACACATCTTGAGGCGGTATCACCTGATCAGGGAGATCATGGATCTCCAGGAGATCGAGGTTCGGAGGGTTGCTTCAGAAGATAACACTGCAGATCCATTCACGAAGGCCTTACCCCAGACTCAGTTCGAGCGGCTGATCGAGATGATAGGTCTTCGATACGCCAGTACATGGCCTTAGTGCAAGTGGGAGATTGTTAGTGTATATGCCCTAGAGGCCATTACTGTATCATACTAGTATGTATATTACTTGATGGAAGCTTGGGATATTCACAGTTGTATATACAATCTTGCTCGAAATGGTAGTATGCTACTTGGTTTGTCTCTACTTCAATATGTGCATGTGTTTCTTTTAGCATATCGCTTATATACATATTAGTAGAGCCCTTAGGATCTTTGCTTGATTACCAGCGTTGTGATTGCGCTCACACTCGTGGGGGCTGGGTAATCCATAAGCACATCCTTATACAGGTCCCTAGTCGTTGGACTATCGAGACAGGGCATCGATACTCCGGAGTAGACTAGCGTATGTGCTTCTCATCCCAGCGTGGGAGACGGTCTGTCCCACAGCCGTCAGTATGACGTACTTGAGATAGTATGTGGGTGCTCGTTAGGTTACGAGTACACTGGACAGGACTCATCGGGAACTGTTGGTTGGTATTATACCTATCATCAGTTATCAGTTCCCAGGTGACATGAGTACAGCTTAGTCCGCTGACTTGACACTGTCACTTCTCCTCGAGTGTGTTCCCACTGCACTTTGATTACTACCCTACCACGGCTCAAAGGAGTCGTGCAAACAGGTAGTAGTTGGGTGCAGTCCCGAAGCACTTGGAGGCAGTGACGGTTTGACAGGATTCGTCTCTCCCGGTATTGGGGGTTGACATCGCGCTGTGTCCAGGAGAGCCATTACACAAGTAGTCCCTGGCCAGGGCAAGCGAGATATACTGGCAGGTTTCCAATGTTATCTCAGGGTGTTCTGGGCTACACTCCGACACGACTTGTACCGCTATTAAGGGACTAACGTCTACCGCCCCCCTAGGCCCGCCATGCGATGTATCAGACGAACAGACCGGACTGTACGGAGACTGTCACATACAGGCTCAGTAGGACTTCAGATGGGGTCACCTCGTCAGTCTTCTTATCGGCATCTACCGGGGGACCGTTACGTACAGCTAGTGCCGCTTGCGGTCTATGGTTAAACCCACTGCCAGCGTAGTGTCGGGTCTTTAGAGTCCCACACAGAGAGTTATTCGCCTTTAGGCAAAATGAGTAGAGGTCGCATGGTTTTGCGACAGGGTTCGTTCACATCCGCACACTTGTGCACGTTTGCTGTCCGGACAGCTTATAATAGCGGGCTTTGGTTTAAGCCAGATCCTAGTATATGTTTTGGGATTGGTTTTATCTCATTGTATTCGTGTTTCTCGGATCACGAATACGGGTGCGTATGCACAGTTGATTGAGGCGGAGGAAGAGGTTTTTCATTAGGGTTTTGGAACGGGTGTGTATGCACAGTTGACAGTCGCCTTTTCCCAAACCCTAATGATATTGTGATTTATCAAATTAATAATATTAATTAAGTGAAATTGTGCCATGGTTGGGCTTGTTCACTTGTTGACCAAGGTTGACTAGCTGACTAGGTTTGAAACTTTGACCATCATCATTACCTTTTGTAGATGCTCTTTGATCTTTGCAAAATCATTTATGGTGATATGATAATGGTCTATTCAAACTAACCATCACCTTTTCATTTTTGATTAATATTGTTTTTGATAAATCACTTATATTTTGTTATGGTTGCAAAAACCATTTTGATTCTATCATATTCATTCTCTCTCCTCTTCTTCCTCTTCCTCACGCTCCCCCCCTCTCATATGTTGAGAAACACTTGAGCTTGACAAAAACCATTCCAAAACAATCTCTACTCTCATCTAAGGTTCTAGGATTAGCACTTCTAGTACCTTAGTCACTTCTAGCTTGAAGTTGCAGCCAAAGGTTGAGGCTCTCGGGTGGATCCTTCTTTGACGAGAGAAGACGACATGGAGACCACTTCCGTTCACTACAAGGAGCAAGGAGAGAAGGACATAAAGCCCTAGGTATAACCATTCTTCCTTGTAGCTAACTCTCTTTAGCTTGGTAGCTAGTTTTGTTTAGAAAAGATCCCGACTTTTGTTAGTCCATGTTGCCTAGTGCGCTAAAAATTTGATTTTTATTCCGTTTTCCGCCTCCCCGCAAGCACCGGGGTGGGCAACGTGGACTTACATATATATACAGTCGTGGGGTTTTCCTGTAATTTATTACGGGATCAGTTTTCTGAAGTTGCCAGTTTGCATTCCATTTCGGCCAGTTTTCCGTTGTTCCTTCACGGCCGGATTTTTCAGATGGAGGGGGTTATTTGCAAGTGTGTAAATTATCATTTGTGGAGGGGGTTATTTGTATATGTGGCTTCATGATGGTTCTTAGCATCATGAGATTCTTTTTGGGTCTTTTCCTTTGCATTTATTGGATGGGAATTGATTGGGATTTGATTAGAAATTGGTGTGACCATTTTCTTCTCATATTCATTCATTTTCTTCTCTTGCATTTTTTATCCTTTTTCCCACCACCAATTTTAGAGGGGCCGGCCACATTTTTGAGAGAGAGAGAGAGAGGTTCATTTTTGGTGAGTGGAGATTCTTCATCTCATTCCTTGCTAGAAAAACGAGAGCACCATTTTTCCTCTAAAGTTCTTTCTCTTCTCCACCATTGAAGGCAACTTCACTACCCGCATTGAGACAATCCACTCTACACTAGCCTATAGCATCCTTAGGCACGTCGACTTGCCAACTTCGTGCTCGAGTTGCCTCGGTCCAGAGGTGGGAGCCCGTAAAAGAACCCGGCGATGTGGTGCCCGTTCCGACGAGGAAATGAAGACCGGAGATTCCGCGAGGAGATCGGAGTGGAGGCGAAGACCGAAGGACACAGATCGTTTGGTATAGCTCTCTACCCCATTTTCTAGTTAGCTTGCGTTAGGTTAATGGCCCGATCTGGGATTTTAGTGCGCGGTGGTGCCGGTTTCTAGTTTTTAGAAAAGTTTCGTTTCCGCATTCCGGCGTCGGATTGACGGCCGGGGCGTCGCCGTGCACATACAACTTCACAGCTTTCTGTGGATGCTATGCGTCATCGTCTTCTCCCATTTACCTTGTGCGATATAGCCGAGAAGTGGCTATATAACACAACCGCACATTCCATTTCGAATTGGGAAGAATTCGTCAAAGCATTCCTTAAGAAATTCTACCCAAATCATAAGACAGCTCGAGTCCGTAGCGAAATCAATCAATTCACCCAGCTTCCAAATGAAACATTTTCATAATGTCTTGAATGCTTTAAGGATCTGTTAGTTCAATGTCCACATCACGGAATCCCCAGATGGGATCTGTGTAGAATCATATATGAGGGCATTAATCCTAACACAAAACAGACCCTTGAATTAATGTGTCAAGGCAATTTCATGACCAAAGATGATGGGGAAGCTTGGAAATTCCTAGAAGATTTCGCTGAAAAGTCTTTACAGTGGGAGGGTGTGAGTCCATCGTTTAGGGGTGGCAATAACCAATCGGATGTTTCCATAGGAGTTAGAGATGAAATTTCAGCATTACATAAGAAATTCGACAATATGGAAAACAAATTTTTAGCTGCCGCCCTAAGTCAAATGTCACTCTCCAAAACTATATGTGGATGCTGTTCTGATCCTTCTCATTTGACGGAAGAATGTCCACAAAATTCTCCGTTTCAAGGTCACGAGCATACCAATGCTGCTTTCCAACAAAGACCTAGAAACGATCCATATTTTTCCACATATAATCAGGGTTGGAGAAATCACCCTAATTTTGCTTGGAACCCATCACAAAATCAAAACACGGTTTCAAATCAAAACAATTTCCAAAGGGTTCCTCCACCACAACAGCAACCACTTTCATTGAGTCAGCACCCCTTCCAAGCACAAAGCTTCCAAAATCCGGTCAACACATCTGCACCGTCTAATCCTTTGCAGTTGACCGGTACTGATGAATCCGCTTCATTCATGAACTTGCTTGTAACAATAAAGACTTCTGTCGATGATATAAAGAGAAACTCCACTTCTCAAAGCGAGACTATTAAATCGATGGAAGAAGAAATTGCACGATTAAAAGCCGAAATGAGTGCAAGAGAGAAAGGGATACTTCCAGCTCAACCCCTACCCAATCCTGGCTATTCACATCATGTGAATGCAATCACGTTGAGATCTGGAAGAGTGCTTGACGATCACGTTGGGGAAGAGATTGATGACACTGAAAAATCTATCAATGATACCCCGGCTGAGACCTTTCCTTCCACTTCTACTTCTAATTCTGACCCCAGTTCTTCTACCCTACTACCTTCTTGCGAGCCTATTCTTCGTTTCCCACAAGGCTCACCACCTCAGCCCATCTCTTCTAGTTCTCCACAGACGATCCTCACTTCTATTCTGGGATCGGGTCCACACACACTTCCTTCTCCTATGATGGACCCAGCGCTTATTTCTAAAGCACCTTATCCTAATCGGTTAAGGGCTAACAAATCGAGTCCACATATGGAGAAGATTATGGACATGTTTAAGGAAGTTAACATCAACATCCCTCTCCTAGATGCTATCCAACAAGTTCCTTCTTATGCGAAAACTCTTAAGAACTTGTGCACTAGGAAGAGGAAGACTCAAGTGCCCAAGAAGATATTCATGGCAAAGTGTAGACACGGCTTTCCCCCAACAAGTACCAAGGAAACGTAAGGACCCTGGCTGTCCTACTATTTCTATTTTATTGGGGAAAAACACATCAACCGTGCTCTACTAGACCTTGGCGCTAGTGTTAACTTGCTTCCATATTTGGTTTACGAGCAACTAGGTATCGGAGTGTTAAAGCCCTCGAGCATCACTCTCCAGATGGCTGACCGATCAAGCACCAAACCTAGGGGTGAACTGGAGGATGTGTTAGTAAAAATCAGGGAATTTGTATTCCCTGTGGACTTTATTGTAATTGATACACAGCCTGTAGCGAACCCACAGAATCAAATTCCGGTGATTTTAGGTCGCCCCTTTTTGTCTACTTCCAACGCTGTAATCAACTGTAGAAATGGCTCTATGACCCTATCCTTCGGGAACAGGACAATTGAGCTGAACATTTACAAGTTGGGAAGTGTACCCTCCGAACCTACTGCTCAGGTCTGTTCTGTCGACTTAATGAATGTCGACAGCAGCGAATTTAATGATCCTCATAATACCGATCTTGACTCTTTTCATACATTGTTATTTGACCCAATTATGTATCATACACATACGGACTCTTCCACCGAGATGTCCGGGTCAACAATTGACACCGATTATGAACTGCTTTTAGAGTCTGAAGATCACCCTGCGCTTTGTGATGACATTATTCTCTGGGGTATTGATGAGACTTTTGAGGAGATCTTCGCTGATGAACTCGCATTTTTAAATGACACGGGTGTTGAGATGAATCATCTCCCAATCAATGAAATTGAACCTCCACCCTTTCTTCTGAACTGTAAAAAGAATGCGAGTAATCCATCACATTCACTGCATCGTCTCTCCAATACGAGACGCACACACATTCTATTCCACCACTTACCCTTTCCCCACTTCTTCTTCCACCAACCAGAGCACTGCATTGATAAAAATTTTAAATGGTTGGTGTTAACTTTCGGTCTTTGCAAAGCTTGGCATCGACCAATGATTCTTGACCCCCTCTTGTGATTTTCAAAGACTAACATTGCTTAACTCAAGTTTGGGGGGGAGGGTATAATCTGGCTCTTGAAAAGAAAATTTTTACACAAAATGATGAGCAAAAAATAAGTTGGGGGAAGATCTTCACTTAAATATTTTTCCCCCATTAATAAATTTCCTCCCAGGCTTACAGGTTTTTGAGATTTAGTAGATGGCAACAGTGAGGACACTGTTGAAAACAAGTTTGGGGGAGGTTTGTGCTTATTTTTGCATCATTTGCATATCATTTGCATAAGCACAAAACATTTTTTTCAAAACCTATAAATATTTAAAAATTTTGAATTTTTTTTTTGTACATAAATAAGATAATAAAAGATTAGATAGTGAAAAATTACATCCAAAAGATTAGAAAAATTTATGAAAACCAAGAAAATTAGAAGTTTTCTTATACGAACTAGTAATAAGTAGTTATGAGCTGTTGTCCCAAGGGTTAGTAAGATGAAGGAAGTCACTAATCTGAGGATAAAAATAAGTCTGAAAAATAGTTTCTATTCTGGAAGCCAAACATTTTGAACGTTGATACCCTGCTATTCGCACTTACACACGTCTTGAAACTTGGGATAGTAGAGGATACCTTGAAATGCTCTTGTCTTAAAGCCGATGTATGAAGGAAATAAAAATAAATAAATGAATATAAACTGGTGAGAAAAATAGACACTGGTTTTGTTATCGCCAAGGCAACAATAAAAAAATATAGCGAGGGTGCCTCTTCACCTAGTGCCCTAAGGCCAACTGGTCTGGGAGTCACTGCTAAGCCTTAGGTGGTGCAAGACGAGGAAAATACACCAAATAAGCAAGCACATGAGTAATCGGTCGGTTAGTACCTCAAGAAGTATTAACGGTCGCATGAAAGTGTGTGAGCAAACTCATCTAAATATTTATTAATTAAAAAGTACTGAGGTGGATGGACAAGAGTATGATAGCTTGAATTGAATTCTCCGGGTGTAGGGATGATCTTTACACACATGTAGGGTTATATGATCGATATTTGGAAGAAAGATAGAAATGAAGAATAAAACGATGTTTTATTGAGGGGTTATGTGATTTCTGACTATTAAGATAGGGCTCGTGACAACCGAAAAGCTAGCTTAGTTGGAAACCCTAATTTTCAAGGCTTTTCTTTTACAATTCTTTTCTTTAAATGTAATATTCACGGTCTTCCTTTTATTATTGGATTTTTTGGGTGCAATCCGCTGAAAACCCTCAGGAGACAACACTCCTCCTACTAGGGACACCTAGAGGTTTAAAGGCTTGTTGCACGTGTTCAGTGCAATCGTGTTGCCTACGAAAGTGTGCTAGTTAGTTTTTCTCTTTCTTTATTTTCTCCTTCTCTTTTTAATAAAAAAGTTCGCTCGAGACGACCGAAAATAAGTTTGGGGGAATTTGATCAGTCGAAAATAATGTATTTTTAACACAACAATTTCCCTATCTTTTGCATTCATCTAGAGGTGTTCCGTTTGCATATTAGCACATATTAGCAAAACACCCCTAAAATACCAGATTACCTGTGTTGTATACTAAAACCGGAATTTTTAAGGAAATTGACTGTTTATTACGGCATCGCATCATTCTTGTGTAGCGCAACATTTGTTTCGAAGTCTGTGCAGGAAATTTCTGGAACCGAGCCAAAATTGTCAAAGTGCTGATAAAAATTACGCCAAGTCTAAGATATTTGATCTGGCATTAATACAGATGGAATTATACAATTCAACATATCCGATAAATACCCCAAAGTCAGTACAAAGCAACAGAAGAAATATGAAGCAGTGCCTCTCTTACGTGACCGCGGATCCGCGGCCGGAGCAGGCACGTGCCGCGAATTCGCGGCTATATTGCCACCTCATCAGATGATTTTCACTGCAGATTGCTTCTCTCAGGGCCCACATTCATTTCATATACTTCAAGTTCCAGATAACTCTCGAAGCTTCTGCCAGATCAGCAAAGATCATTAAGCAAGCTAATCATGATTAAGCTCCAAGCTTCCAAAGCAAGCCAACTAACAACCTAGTTCTAGAAGCTCCCTCCAACTAACTACTTCTAGAAGCCTCTCTAGCTAACAAACTTTTGGAGGGAAATTCAAATTTTGAATCCTAGATCTAGGGTTACAATGTCTATAAAAGGGAGCCTAGATCTAGTGTTAAAAGGTTGTTGAAGGTTGTTCTTCTCTCTTCCTCTTCCACCCACAAGTTGAGTGACACAACTTGTGCCTCAAAACCCTAACCCTAACCCTAATTCCAATCCAAGATCAAGAATTCCGAGTTCAAACAAAGCAAGAAGCCTAGATCCTTTTGGAGCGAAGCCGGACTTAATCGGAGTATGTGATCCAAGCCGATCCGCGACTCAAGGAGCCGATGCAACGCTAGATTCGACGATCTTGTTCCCTTCTCAAATTCTTGTAGTTCTTTGACCAAAGTGTAACAAATTTTTGAATAAATAAAGGTGAGATTCTTTTAACTTGCTTATCTTTCAATTGAAGCATTATGATTCAATCTAGATTCTTGAATGTTTGCTTTGTGCTAATGTTTGAGTAAAACTCCGCTCGTAAAGGAGTCGAGACGATCGATAGAATGATGATGATTTAGATTATTTCACAATTCTTAAATCCTATAACGTTTGTAAATTCTTGTGAATCGAATGATCGATGACCTAGTTTCGAGACGATACTTTCTTGATTGTGTTCACTCTAAACTAGAGATCAACGATCGATCATTCGATTTACTAGAAGCTAGTTTGTGAATGAGATTCATCGAAAGGACAAAGGATAAGATGAGGAAACCCTAGCTTCTTCGCAAGATCCTTAACCTCAATAAATCGTCATCGATCTAGTATCAATTCATTAATGGATAAGAATATGAAATCATTAGATCTCATCACATCTATAGATTCGATCTACTCCTACGAGCCACACTTCGAATCTTGATTGTTGGTTTGGAAATTATCACAAATTTTCAATTCTTGATTTTATCCTTTCTTGATTTAGACTAGATTTTCCTAATTCTTGAACTTCAATTTATAAATCATGAATTGTTTCTTTTCTTTCCTTTAAATTTTCAACTCATCTAAATCGAAACACGAACGATTGCACTTTCCCTATGGACGATCCGCACTTACTAACGCGCTACATTCGACACCGTTATTGATTGCGGTCAAAATATTTTTGGTTGTGATTTCTATACAATTTTCATACTACACAATCCGAAATCGTATTCGATCAGGGCACTATATCCAACAATCTCCCACTTGCACTTAAGGCTAATTATTGCGATGCCGCATATTCACAGCCCGTGTGATACCGAACACCCAACTCCTCTACTAATCAGTTTCACAAAGCTCGTTTGTAAAACTATTGCGGTCGAGAAATAGCCTCAGTGAGTGGATCCACCCTGATGTTTCTTTCTATGCCTCTCTTAATCTCAAGTTTGCGGAGAAAGACATCTCCTGAAATGAGCAATACCTGTCTTAGAATATGTCTGGATATCTGATGGGACCCAGTTCACAAATGAACTCCAAATTCAACAAACCTCTTAGACTGTATCGTTAACTGAATTTAATCAGTGTCCCGCTCCATGACTCCCTCAGTATCCGTTTGGACCATCTGTCCAAACTACTGCCCCTCGTCGAGGAAAGCCCATAACTCTAACAGTCACTCTGTCAACCAGGTCATCTTGAAAGCCTGGAATGATAACTTCCTCCCAAAGGAGGCTGCTGTTATCATATCCTAAGAACATCCACTTATGTTCGAAAACTGCTTCCGATAGTTTCTCCAGGATTGGATTAATATCTCAACTTATTTCATCTAGCGCAAAAACAACATCTGGTGTTGTACTTGGCGTCTCATGATTGACTCAATTGCTTAAGCAAGTGATATGCCAATCATGCACATCCCTCTCGTATTTAGTCTGGAAGACACCTTCAGAGAGGGTGAATCCATCACCTGCAGGTACACTACCGTGCCAGGAGTCGTCCATTCTAAAATACCTTTAGAATACTGTCTGAGTACCCAGATTCGGAAACTACCCAAATCTAGATCTAAAACCATAGATCCAGTGACCAGAATGTCTGATATAATATCCATATCCTTTGTGGAGAAACCACTGTGTGACAACCACAGTATAACCGATCGTAGTGTAGGAATATCACTTCCTACAAGTGTATGTCATCCAAATACCAGGACATACCACCCTAGTACCTTCTTAACAGATCCATCTCTTATTCTGATGAAGTCAAATCTTATCACTGTCACATCAAAAATAGATGATCTATCTTCGCTATATCTGCTTTAGTCCATAAATAGACATAAGCTACTTGTCCACTATGCTTCCGCTTCTCCCACTGACTATGACAACTCTCTGGCAGAGTCATATACACATGCACTTCTAAAGCTAGTTTAGAACGACGCTATACTCATCCTCCTACCGGGTCTCATAGTCTGGAACAGCAGTAGTATCAAGTCTGGGTAAACAAGAACCTCCCTATCACCGTCCTTGAGGCTACCGGAGTACCTCTCAGGTGCCTGAGGTTACCCACCATATCTGAGGAGTGGAAAATGGAATGTCAACCTGATTGAATCTTTAAGTTCTATTAAATTTTCGGTAATCGTTTGTGGTTCTGGAATCACTTCCAGTTCTACCATACTCCCACTACTTTTTTCTGAAAAAGTCCATTTTACTAAAACTGTGGTGAGTCAAGAAAAATATCACTATTGATCTTCCAGATGGTAGAAAGTCACCCCTCGTCATAGCCTGGGATAACCCACAAACTGCCATTACAGAAACGTGCCTTGTGTTATCCAGAGTCTGGTTTTAAGCATAAGCCAGACAACTCCCCGTACCTTAACATCGTTAAGATATGAACCATTCTATATCCAATATAGAAATAGAGGCACTAATTTAATTGGAACCAGATTCAAATCACGCAGCTGTCTCCAGTGTATGTCAACTAAATGGAGAGAGGCCGATCAGCATTGCTCAACTTAAGAGTGAATCCAAATATGAGTAACCTGAAAGAGAAGCAAGTTCTCAAAACCATTACTATCAACTGAATACCAAACACAAGTATCTACATCTTCGATCACCTTGAAGAATCCCGATACTTGCAACAGATGGTTCTCTACTTTATTCTTGTACCTATAACTTCTCAAACTTGGACCTTGCATTTCTACGAAACACTTGTCTAATAACTAGAGAAGTCACAAGTAAACAGAATATAGTAAGAGGACCAACCCCTCTGTCCTAATGGACACTGGACAACATACAATACTTTGTACAAGTCCTCTAAGTTTAATAACTCAAACCATGTGCGTCGTAGGTTGAAAACTGTATCTATGGTTATGAAGAATTACACCGCTGTTTAATACTCCTTACCTAACCATCAACTGATATAGGTAAATGTCATGGACATAATTTCAAAAAGTTATATCTCACTTTATAAAATAAACGTACAGATATATCAATTTGAAATTGGTGCATAACAGTGGATATTCAAAACCAAATATTTGCCGTCCGGCAAAAACCTAGGCGATTTCCTCAAATATCACCAATTACAACGAATCCCGATACAATGAGGATGATCACCTAATTTCCAATAACTTACTCCCACTCATCATCTGTAACGTTTTAGAAATCGTTTTGCGAATTTTTCCGTTTTAGGGTAAAATTGTCGGTGTTTTCCCTTTTAACCCGATGGTGATCAAACTTCAATATAGACTTGCCGGCACCTAGTTTAGCTAGAATAAATCTAGTGCGTGAACTTTGGGGGTCAATGGGAAGTTTTGGTTCACATAGAATTTTTCCCTAATAAAATATTATTTTAATGATTTATTTGTGCACTTTATTAGTGGTAATTACTTTTTATGCGGGTAAATTACTACTAATGTGGTTTTATGCTAAGTTGATCACTAGATTTATGTTTAGAACCTTCTCTCCAAATATCTTGATATTTTTTGTAATTAAATGAATTTTCAAGAAAAGAAATGATGACTAATGCTATTTTTTTGTTTTATTATACAATTATTTCAATTATCTTCTAGAATTTTCTCCAAAATTCCACAACACCCTATCCTTTCCTCTCATGGCTGGCCACTCATTCCCTTGCTGCCCTTCAGCATCTTTCCACTCATTTCAGCTCATTTTGCTTCAAAATAATCATGAAAAATCCAAATTAATTCATAGAAAATCAAATATAATCCAAAACCTTCATTGTTCTTCACAAATCTTGCTTAGATCTTCATTCTAGTGGGGATTTTGGAGGCAAAAGTGTGGATTGTTCTTGTTTCAAGTTGTGTTCTTAGAAAGTATAAAAGCTTAACCCCTAATCTCTTTTGTTGCTTAATACCTTTAATTAGCTTAATTAGATGTTTAATTTAAACTTTTAAATTAATATTTAGAAATTCATGATATCATTTTGTTAATCAAATTAGGGTTTTGATTAGTGAAATGGTTAGTTAATAAGTTAAGACAAATGAAAACATAATCAAGTTGCTAATTTGTTAAATGATATTTTCCTAATCGGCTAATTAAGCTGATTAACAAACTAAACTTTTGTTAATCCTAATTAGTGAAATCTAAAATTTTAGTAAAGGTATAAGTGGTTTAACCTTGCTATTTGAAGATGTTTGTAAGTTCTAGTTTTGGTAAAACTTATAGTTTTGTGCTAAAATGATATATACTGCTTACTAGATTTACGGATATTTTAGGCATGAGTTTCTTTTGACATTGCAACGTTATGTATATTGATTCCATGCTATATCTTGTGTTGTGAATGTGCGATCGGTACGATCAGGGTCTAGACTTGGTAGTTGCGCCGCGTTGCGTTCCTAGCTAGGATCGTGCCGATGTCGTTCGTGTCTTTGTATAGCTTTTGCTCTTGAGTTCGTTTCGTAGTGTCGCTACGCGCGTTAGCCGCTAAATGGACACTCGAGAGTATGTTTGGAGTTGGTGCGTCGGTCAAACGTAGTTATACGTATTTTTGGTCGATTTCTTATATACACTTGCTTTATTGTTATATGTGTTCAAGATCGCAGGCGGGGACTTCGGACACGGCGAAGAGGGGAAAGCGAGTGGTAGGTTTACTTAGCCAGGATCGTTGGTGAGTAGATTTAACATCTACAGGGGGATCGCCCGCTTGGAGTTATGCGTCTGGGCTAGATCAAATGATATGACCTTTAGTGTTTAGTATCTGGACTCGTTTGTGCATGTGTATTTCGTTGCATATCTCATTTACCTATTTATTTGGACATAATATTAATAAGACACAACACTTTTATTGACGGTTCATGTTGTACGAGAACTGATTGTATGCCACTCACACCGTCAATAATTGCCATGACACGCACAACACCATTACATATGTGATATTGGATTGCTTAGAGATATTGAGACATGATCCTTATTTTCAATGTGCATATGGCATATAGCATACCTGTATACCTACATGCTTACACATATGCCTGACATGCTTACATGCTAGTTACCCATATACCTATGGGGTAGTATACCATTAGTGATAGGTATATACACATATGAGACATAGCTACATGTACATCTGGCATACATACATACATAAATATACATGGAGGGTATTATGGATAGGTATAGAGACATACCTTGCTACAGATACTTTTACATCATACATACTTACATATGGACACACATATCTTGCTATACCGACATGGTTACGCATACCTTGTTATAGCTACATGTTCACCTGTATATGATGTTGCATCTAATTTCGGAGAAATCAGGAACCGCATGATATATTTAATAACTTGTTGCAGTTAAATAACGGTTTTCCTTTAGATGCTCATATTACTGTTTCATGCTGCATATGTTACATTCTTGGATTTCATATGATATTCTCTGATATTGTTACTCTTAAGTATATATAACAGTGGAGTGGGACGTTGTTATATATATATATATATATATATATATATATATATATATATTAGTGGAATGAGACGCTAATATATATGTATTGATTCATGCAGTTATACTTGTTCATTACTTGATGTTTTCTGGATTTGAGGACCGTAGTCGTTTCATGAAATTATGCATTATTTGAAAAACTCGGTTTCTCTTGATATGATATTTCAGCTTCCACCATGAGATTTCTCGGTTCTGAGCTTATATATACCCCATACGAGGAAGTGTCGTGGGCCGTGTGCGGGTACATGGTGGAGCCCAGTTGGTTCCCCGGGGCAAGAAGATTGAAGGTCCATGTCGTTGAGCCCGGCTGGGGGAGTTTGCTATCCGGTGATAGTATTTGGACTCGACGTATATCTGGGGGATATCGTTCAAGGTTATGTACGTACATGCCTTGCAGATTGCGGGTGGTACTTACCCAGGTTATTAGGATGTAAGTACATGACATTGGAGGGCCAGTCCCAGGTGATGGCGCCTCAGAGATCAGTATTTCTGTGTCGATGTTAGACACTTGTTTCATGATGTTTTGGGTGTCGATGTTAAGACACTCACCTTATACGAAACTTATTTGATACTGATATTGTACATACGGGATATGTGAGATATACTGATGGTGTACATACGGGATATGTGGGATATATTGATGTTGTACATACGGGATATGTGGGATATACTGATGTTGTAAATACAGGATATATGAGATTTACTAGATATGGGAGCCAATTTGGGGGCTGATTTGAGGAACTTTGGGATTTAGATTGCCTTGATGGATGTTGGTCCTGTCACGAGGTCAGGATTCCGTGATTTATGACATGTTTTATTCCTTACTCCTCATTTACTTTATATGCATTGCTTCATGTATTAGTAGTACCTGCTAGAGTACTTTTCATGACTACTATACATACATACTGCCATCTTATTGCTATCAGCTTGCATGTTTTAGATTCGCGATGTACGTGCATACTTGCGATTACCTGCATATGTTATTTACTATTCACGAGTTGGAAAATCACCCCCGTTGTGCCACACTGTTTGCAGGTGTTTCCCCAGGGCAGTCGCGGCAGGCTTTCCATCTTTTGTATCATCTTTTGCTGTAGATACCGCTTCGGCTGACTATGCACGGTTTTTGCTATAGGTGGGTTTTTGCGTCTATCTATTGTTGTTATTGTTATCTTGTACCTTGTACTCTCCATCTACCATTATCATGTATTGACTTAGTGTCACAACCCGAATATCTCGACTCGTGACCGGCGCTTAACCACGCAACGTTTACAGGCGTAACGCGACTAAGTAAGCCGAACCCAGAAATCAAAACCATTGAAAAGTAGTAAGTGTTGAAAACATTTGATTATAACATTTAGAAACCTTAAGTAGTTTAATAAAGTCCCTTTAAAGTTAAGTTATCATCATAATAATTTTGGCAACATTTCCTTTGTAAAACCAACCCCGAAAACGGGTACAAAACAGGATATAAGTGAAAATGATATATAATGAAATAAAGCATCCCCAAACGGGAGCAATCACGCCCAACGGCGGAAACCCTCACCACAAGAGTAATATACGAAGCCGTAGAGAAGAATGAGCAATAAGTAAAACATCACAGAATAATAATACTGCAAATATAAAGTCAGCTCCCACGAGCTCGACACCAGAATACAAAAAAATATACATCATCGTCCTCACACTGTCTCTAAGTCCAGTACATATATAGATGGAGAATACTAGATACAAAGGTGTGTACAATAAAAGTAACCAGATACCACAACCCACCTAACGACAAACAGCTCACGCTCCAACTTTAGTGGTATCTGTAGCCAAAAGATGCAAAAGACAGCCTGCCGTGACTACTTTGAGGGGCAACCTGCAAATACTGTGGCACAACGAGGTGAGTTGCCAACTCGTGAATAGAGATAACATATAAAGGTAATCACGAGTAAGCACGTACTGCTCTACTCTATCATATGCCAGCAGATAAATCTATATGCGATAAGCAGTATGTGCATAATCATGCAAGTTCTCTGTCAGGTAAAATAACTACAGGATGAGATGCATGATAATCAATGCTGAGCATAGGATAAACAACATTTAGACGGAATATCAACGTGGAAAAATAATCGGTGCCCAACACTGCACCCAAAATCCAAATAACTCAGGCACCGGCACTCTCCTCGGCCCTCAAATTCTGTAATTCTCTGAGAATCACGAGTGCCCATCATCGGCACTCAAAATATGATAAAATACTCGTGTCCAGCATCGACACGCAAATCCTCATATATCGGGCTCCGTCAGTCCGGATCAGCCCACAGGCTCCGTATGCGGTATCGGCCCTCGGCCCCGGCAGTACGGATCATCCCGCATCCATCTCTCGACTCTGGTCAGTATCCTCCGGATAACCGCCAGGTCCAACCAATCACCGGTAGGTACTCTCCCACCTTCAGGCTCAATCGGCAAAGTACATCGATCATCTTACCGAGGGGAACCATACCGGGTCCACCACGAACCCGCAAACGGATCATCCAACTACTCGAATCGGGTTTCAAGCACACGTCTCAGCACTGAGAAAACGCGTGGTGGACGCACCAAAATATAATATCATGAGGAACCGGGTTTTCAAATAGTGCATCTTTTCTTAAATAACCCCACGGTCCTCAAAACCAGAAATCACATGAAAATCCAACACCAATGAGTAAATCAAATGCGATGTGCTATGTACATCAAGCCATAATATAGGTACAAGGGAGAAACCGCTTTTTAAAATAGTTTCAGTTTTCAAAGACATCATGCGGCTCCCAATTTCTATGAAAATCATATCGAATCATATATGAAATGAACTACAGTATAACGATCATGGCAATTCTACAGTGAGTGTGTCATGGCAATTACTAACTGTGTGTGTGTAACATGCAGATTAGTGCTCGTGCAACATGAACCGTTAGTAATAGTGCGGTGTTCTATCAATTCGGAGTTTACATACATATAGCAGGGAATGCAGTATGAAACAATAGTATCCATGAACAGTCAATGTAGGTAAATGCAATATGTAGCTATAAGGTCCTATCAGCCCTGACACATAACGCCATGCGGGCGATATCCCGGTAGATGTTAAATCTACTCACCGAAGTTTCGTGCTAAGTTTAGCCGACGATTTGCTTCCCCTTCTTCGCAGCGTCCGTCTCACTCGCCTGCGAACCTAGAATTTACACAATATATCACACATAAGCTCAAATCTACAAAAACGCGATATTAAGGTCAAACTAGAAACCCGCGTCGCAAACCAAGCGCGCGTGTGCGCGATACGCTAAAACGTGTGATTACGCGCCTGAAGCTACCCCGACGCGTCGCGATACGCAGAAACCCCAAACCCACACACGTATCACGCGTGTCGCGAAGGTTTATAATACGAGAAATAGGGTATTTAACTCCAGATTTTTCTACAGCAAGAATTAAATAAAATTGCACATACCATGAGTCTTAGAATAGCAGCAGACATCTACAGAGCAAAACCCAAACCCCATGCCCCCCTATCTGGCCGCAAATTGCGGCCAGAACTAATTTTTCGGCGGCCAAAACATGGAATATGGTGGTCTTGTTCTACACATGGGATCAGCACCTAACAACTATACTACAGTTAACTCAGATTTATTCTGAACTCACTGAGTCGATAGCAGATTACAGGAAGCTAGAATTTGCTTAAAAACGATGAATTTTGCATCAAACAGAAATCTGGTGGTATTTTAGTGAAATTGGGGGCTAAGCTAGGTTAACATGGCCTTAACAACACTTAATTAACTTAGTCTAACCAATACTAACCACACATAACCAAAGTTCACACTACACACCACATTTAGCACTAAAACGCACAATTAATCACTAATCAAAGCTATAACACACCAACTAAGCAAACTAGGATGTAGGGTTAAGAAGTATACCCCACTCTCGACCCTAGGGAGAAGGAGGAAGGAGAAGGAGTAGAGGGAAGGAGCTGCTGCTGAAGTTGTTGCTGCTGCTGCTCACTGTTGCTGCTGCTGTGCTGTGTTGCTGCTGCTGTGCTGTGCTACTGCTACTGTGCTTGCTGCTGCTGCTGGGAGTGTGGGTGTGTGAGTATGAGAGTGAGAGGTTGAGAGAAAAAAGAATGAGAAGGCAACGGAAATGAGAACTAGGCATAGTCAACCCCTCCCTCCCTCTCTCCTCAATTAATGAGACATGGCAAAGGCCATCATGCCCCATAATGCACACACACTCTCTCTCTTTCTCTCTCTCTCTCACCAAGTCAACACCCCAAAACAAAAATTCAAATTAAAACAACCAAACAAATAACTAAATAAACATAATTAAAACCCAAAAGACTTAATCCCCATTATTAAACCCACCATGGTTGCTAATCATGGTATAACTGTAAGTCCATGTCACGCACCCCACGAACTTGCGGGGAGGCGGAATATATGAAAAACGATTATCAAAGCTTCGTACACGGACTTGAGCGCATGAATCGTGTCTAAACCGTTACTAGCAAACTACGAAATGTTTAACTACTCTGATTCGATGTTATACCTCACGTTACTTGTCCTTCTGGTCTTCATCACTGTCCTCCACTCCTTGTAGGCTCTTTGGAACGTCGGCACCTCAACGGCCTCCTCGAGTCAAAGACGATCCACCTGAGAGCTCCTACTCCAAGCTTGACCTCGAACTTGATATAACTAGGTTACTCAAAGTGCTAACCTAAGCAACCTAGGTGATATAGAGTTGGATTATGGAAGTATTAGTCTAGCTAACCCTTGATCTCAATACATGAGAGGTTAGGGTTAGGGTTTGAAGAGAGAGAGCTTGAGGAGAGAGAAGGTGAGAGTGAGAATCCTTTTGGATGAATGATATCATTTGAATATATGAAGCATATGATTATATTAAAATAAATAATAAATAAATATGTGTCATCATGATTCATTAATTCATAGAGTGATTCATCTCATGAGTCATCTAAAACATTAATGCAACATTAACTCCAGGGATGATTCACTCTCATGACTCATTAATCCAATAAATGCAAATGCCACCTTACCCTCCAAGTCATCATCCTTCAAGAAGCTTCCCGAAAAATTACGAGAACGCCCCTCCTATCCATGAAAACACGGAAAAACTTTAGACTGTATAAATCCAATAATCCGATACTTGAATCTGGCTTAAACCAAAGCCGACTAGTAAAATCTGTCCGAACATCGTACGTGCGTAAAAACACGCATGCGTCCGAACCCTGTCGTAAAACCATACGACCTCTATATCGTTTCGCGCGAAGCAGGGAAACTCTCTGTGTGGGACTCTAAAGACTTGAAACTACGCTGGCAGTGGGTTTAACCACAGACCGCAAGCGGCACTAGCGGTACATAACGGTCCCCAGGTAGATGTCAATAAGAAGGCCGATGAGGAAACCCATCCGAACTCCTACTGAGCCTGCTGTGACGATCTCCGTACAGTCCGGTCTGTTCTTCTAAGACTATCGCATATCGGGCCTAGGGGGCGGCAAGCGTCAGCCCCCTAATAGCGGTATAAGTCGTGTCGGAGCGTAGCCCATTACACCTTGAGAAACGACTGGAAAACCTACCAGTAAATCTCGCATGCCCTGGCCAGGGACTTTGCGTAATGGCTCACTGACACAGCGCGATATCAACTCCCAATACCGGGAGAGTCGAATCCTGTCTAACCGCCACTGCCTCCAAGTGCTCGGGACTGCACCCAACTGCTACCTGTTTGCACGACTCCTTTGAGCCGCGGTAAGGTAGCAATCTAAGAATAGTGGGACACACTTGAGGCGAAGTAGTAGTGTCAAGTCTGCGGACTATGCTGTACTCATGTCACCTGGGAACTGTTAACTGACGACGGGTATAATCCCAACCAACAGTTCCCTGTGAGTCCTGTCCGGTGTACCCGTAACCTAACGAGCACCTGTATACTATCTCCATTACGACGTACTGATGGCTGTGGGACAGACCATCTCCCCAACTAGGATGAGAAGCGTACACACTAGTCTACTCCGGAGTATCGATGCCCTGTCTCGACAATCCAACGACTAGGGACCTGAAAAAGGATGTGCTTGTAGACTACCCAGCCCCCACTAGTGTAACTGCCATCACAACGCTGGTAGTCAAGCAAGATCCTAAGAGCTCTATCAATACGTATACTCACATATTAAGAAAGATAAAACCAAGTACCATAGTACCATGTTTAGCAGGACTGTTATATAACTGTGAATATCCCAAGCTTCCATTAAGTAATATACAAACTAGTATGATACAGTAATGGCCTTCTAGGGCATAAACACTAACAACCTCCCACTTGCACTAGGGCCATGTACCGGCATATCGCAGACTTATCATCTCGAATAGCCTCTCGAACTGCGTCTGAGGAATGGCCTTTGTGAATGGATCAGCAGTGTTATTCTCTGTATCTACTCTCTTTACCTTGATCTCCCGGCGATCGACGATCTCCCTGATCAGGTGATACCGCCTTAAGATGTGTCTGGACTTCTGATGGCACCTGGGTTCCTTCGCTAAAGCTATAGCGCCGTTGTTGTCGCAATACAGAGGTATTGGACCAACACTGGTAGGAACCACCTGAAGTTCCGTGAGGAACTTCTTCATCCAGACAGGTTCTTTTACGGCATCGCAAGCAGCTATGTACTCCGCTTCCATCGTTGAGTCAGCAACGGTGTCCTGCTTGGAACTCTTCCAACAGACCACCCCTCCATTGAGGGTAAAGACATAACCCGACATGGACTTGGAGTCATCCTTGTCACTCTAGAAGCTGGAGTCAGCAAAGGCCTCGATCTGGAGGTCTTTTCCACCATACACCAAGAACATCTCCTTAGTCCTCCTCAGGTACTTGAGAATGTTCTTTACTGCTATCCAGTGCTTCTCCCCTGGGTTTGCCTGATACCGGCTTACAACGCTCAATGCGTATGCTACATCTGGTCTGGTACATAACATCGCATACATTATAGAGCCTACCGCAGAAGCGTAGGGTATAATCGACATGCGAACCCTTTCAAAATCAGTCTTGGGAGACATCTCTTTGGAGAGGGTGATTCCGTGACAAGCTGGTAGGTTACCGCGCTTAGAATCATCCATACTGAATCTTTTCAATATGCTGTCTATGTACCTGGACTGCGAAAGTCCCAATATCCTCTTTGATCTATCTGTAGGGTTCCTAGGCACGCTAATGAAGTCTCACAAGGCATCAACCATGCCAATTTCAAATTTTACGGGTGCCGAGAAACCCTAATACGGATCGTTGACTAGAAGTTTAGGCGAAATATGAATCTAGTTAACAACTTAACTAAAGGAGAGATGCTACAACCTTTGTAGATCCGGTTCTCCACTTTCTTAGCTCCACGTAGGCGTCCTCTCGCTGTCCATCTCGAATCCCGGACTCAATCGTCGGCTTGATCGGAGAAATAGGCGGACTAGGTCGTCGGCTTCGTGCCGAAGATGATCTACGTCGAGGCATCTCAAGTTCAAGCTCCGACTTCACAAATTTGTGAAACTTGTGAAGAAAACACCCAAAACAACTTGGCAAGAGGTAGAGGGTGAAGAAATAGGAGGTGGGTTCACTTTAGAATTGGATTTCTCACTTTAGAACTCAAGTTGCCATTGATGGCATCAAGCTTTCTTTCTTGAAGAAGAAGATCAAGAAGAAGGAAATATTATGATGAGTTAATCAAAAATGAAAAAGAAATGAATACTTATCATAATAGGAACCATGGTTAGGTGTAGAGAATTGACCAAGGTTAGAAGATGTCACGACCCGAAAGAGCACGTGACTGGCCCTTGAACCATATGAAGTCTATAGGACTCCATCTGATCCAAGTAAGCCAAAAGCCCAGAAATCTAAAACCATTTTTAAGAATAAGTAAAGAAACTGGTTTAAAGAAGTGAAGAAAAACATGTTTGAAATCAAGGTTTTTAAATAACTAAGCCGAATATGCATTTTTAAAAACAGTACAGTCTTTTCTAAAAATTTCGGCAGAGTTTCTTTTGTAAAACTGGCCCCGAATGGGGTATAACAAGGATAACAATATATGCAATGATAAAGGCATCCCCAAGCGGGAGCTAGCTCTTCGTCAATCGACGGTCACCACCACACATGCAACAATAATATACAACGCCAAGTGGCGAGGATCAAATCCAAAAGAAAGCTCAAAAGCAACAAGAAAACCGCAACACTACTAAGCGCGACTCTATGGTCGAATAATACATCACTAGTCTAGGTCTGAAACAATATACGAGTTTTGGTTGATGGATATTCTAGATACAATGAATAATATAAATACAACGGCGGTTCTGATACAAAAGAACCCACCTATCCAAGCAAATCACCCAAAAGGAAGCAGTGTGCCAGAAATGCCGCTATAGAACTGTACGGCAAACCTGCAAGAACTGGGGCACAACGGGGGTGAGTTGCCAACTCGTGAATAGAAAGATATCTACAAGCAGAGATCGAATGCATGACCCAACCTAGGTCAATACGATCAGATATAAAGAAACCTCAATATGAATAAAGCTGAAGCATGCTAAACTGGCAATGTAATCTCTATACGTGAATGTAGTGCCAAGTGCTCGTGCTAGTGCCTCAGGTAATAGTATGTCATGAATATGAGGTATGAATGCATGAAAGCAGAATACATGTAAATGAAGAAACTGTTTTCATAATTTAGTGAGATTTCCCTTGTATTTTTAGTTGAGGTATCATAATGAAATCAGCATAAAACAGTGCCTAGCATCGGCACAAAACGTAATCCCAATATCTCGATATCTCTGTATCACAGTCTCTGTACCTCGAAATCTCGAAATCCCAATGTCTCAATCATAATATCTAGGGCGCCGTCAGTCCAGACCGGCCCCTACCATCCATCTCAAGACCACGACGGTATCCTCCGGATATCCGACGCGTCGGGTAAAATCACCGGTAGGTAGTGCTCCCCTGCCAGGCTCACATCGTCATCACCACGTGCTTCTTGCCCCGGGGTACCTTACCGGGTCCACCATGTACCCGAAACGGTTCATCCGTCTCCTCGAATCGGGTTTCCAAATCCATCAGCAAACTCATGGTGGACGACTCATACATCATGGGAAAACCGCACTTTTTATTTTAAAGAGAGAAAAGAAGTTTATATAAGTTTTGCGGTTTTCCCCCAAATCCAGAAAATCTCATGGAAATCCGAATCCAATCCTCAATAGCATGTAAACAGTGCATACAGGCATAAAAATCCATGAATAATAACATGCATGATGTAACAACTAATAATTACAATGTCTAATCTAGCATATAAGGCAAGTACACTAATATCATGTCTAAATTATTAGCTAACCTATGTCGATGCAATAATATTTTCTAAGGTGTACGTGACATGGCAATTACCGATGAAGATGTGTGTGAGCCGGCAAGTAAGTGTATGTGGTACATACGCATCATCGGTAATGGTGCTGGTGTCCTAACAGCATAACATCAATAATGGAGTATGAAACATAATATAAGCATGCGATGCGATGCGAACCACAATAATGAGCAGAAGCTTAATACTAGACGCAACTATAACTAATCTGCATTAATCTAAAATAACCTCTACAATTGGTGCCTTTTGAAATAACACGAATCATGGGGTTTTGAAAATAGGGGCTACGGTGTTTTTATGAAAAGATACGTCTTTTGAAATATCCGTAGGATCCTTTGGGCTGTCTTTTAAAATACCCACGATTCGTTAGTTTTTGAAATAGGTAGGAGTCTAATCTAATCTAACAACCATCTTAAACTATACGGCTGAACTAACAAGTAGAGCTACGGGTGAGGAAACCGCCTAACATCTGAGTCGATACATATACATACATGTATATATATTAGTCGGTGATCCCGCCTCAATAATATCATATCCGATACCCTATCTATAATCAGACATCCCAAGTCAAGAGTGCGGATCAATCATCAAAATATAGCTTGTACGTAAATCCGTCGTACGGCATCCCAAATCTGGGTACGGGTCAATATCACATTCATCATACTATTTATCTGGTATCCTCTTTATCAAATGTCATGATCGGGGTACTGATCTACGTCTAGTACAATATTGATACCCTCAATGTATGCATGCAGGTGTAAGAATCACTACGTCAAAAGACCCGTTAAAACATCGTGTCGTATCTCGATACGAACCAAATCACATCACCGATCTCCTGGCCTCAAGCCCAATCTCATCGACTCATCTCAAATCCCAAATACTATCCTCAAATCCAGTATATAAACACATAGTCCCATACCCATGTGTAGATATACGCACCATCATATGCACTCTAATAAATGAAAGAATGAATGCAAGTATGTGTGTAAATGTATGTGTGAGTGCAACCACTACTCTAGGGTTCGCACTAAACTAAACCAATATATTCTTATCATCAAAATATCATTATTACCATCAATAACCCTAAACAACACATAATAAATATTCGTGTGTATACGTATTCGTATACTTCACCACGGACTGCGGGGGTGCTATACGCCATCCACCCGACTTCTCCCCACAGATATAAATCTACTCACATTGCTTCTCGTGTGCCAAAGCCGATGTCGCTATCTTCACCTCCTTTGCCTCAACATCACGCGGGGGTACCTACAAGTATATCACAATGCTAAAGCACATGAAAATCATATCGGAAACCAAAATAGCACACGCTACCCGCATAGGTAAAAACCTATCGACTCGCATGTAAACACAATCAAAATCCACTTGTCGTTGACGTCCAAACGCCACCCGACAGGAATGAATCACCAAATACCAAAATCCATGCTAAAACAAGTCCCAAATTATACACCAACATAGGAAAATCAACCCAGATTTCACCCTAGATGGAATCAGTCAAAACTAGACATACTCAGGGTCAAAACTAGAGGAAATGGGGGCATGCACAGAAAACGAAGCAATTCCTTAAAATACCTTATTTTAGAATTTTCCATAATTTTTCCCCATTTATCTGTATTTAATTATACCAGAATATTAAAATATTCATTAAAATAATATTAAATTATAAAATTTCCCAAAAATCATATTTTATTATTTTGAAGACGTTACAATCTACCCCCCTTAAAGAAATTCGGTCCCCGAATTTAAATTTAAACCCCCAAATACTAAAATATTTCAATACAAATTCCAAGTCATCGGGGCTCCGAAATCATCTATACATAAAACATCATAGCGCAATGCATGCGCATGAGTACTGAGCAGATAACTCAAAAGCAACACTCCATCAAGCATCCGCAATCATCGGAGTCATGGTAACGATACAATGTCAAATCCAATACAAAATCAATATGATATGGACCAAGACTATACATGTAGACATCCAATCTATACATGTAAATAGCTGATGCAAATGTATGCCAAATCTTTTTAAGTCGCTGTGCGATGCGCGTAACACTGCACAGTGGCTGACGTTTCTCATAAGAAAATAACTATATATGTGTATATATATCCTTTGTTTAATAGGTACGTTCCGCCGTTTTGAAAACAGTTTAGAAGGGTTTCCTTGTTTTTAAAACGTTTCGTGTCATATCGGACACGTAGGTATATACTGAGACTATAGCTCGCTTTTCGGAAATCCCTTCGATAACTATCGATGCATGCAAAATATATCCAGGTACTGCCCACTGACTAGTCCTGCTCAGTATGAAAGCAAATATCCAACATCATAAAAATGTACTGCTCCAAAAGGAATAAATCCCAAAAATCACATAACACCACCCTGTGCGTCTGGTGCGCACGGAAATCAAAATCCATATATGTGCTAAACATGTGCACAAAACAACATCTAGGTGCAACGGGTGTGCACGAAGCATCTGTCATAGGCAACGTGTGCCTGGCAGCCAAAACAGGTGCATCTGACATGCACGAAGAATCTCGATTTAGTGCATCTGGTGTGCCCCAAAATCGTATCTCAAAACATGCGCCCAACATGCGCGAAAATCCAAATCGGTGCATCCATCATGCACGAATGAAAATCTAGACCCTGCGCACTCAATATGCACGGAATCACAAAATCCAATAGCAACGTCGAATATGCGTAAGTCCAGTCAAAAGCACGGAGTGCAAGAATCCACATCAATATCACAATCAAAATCGACATACCGAAAGGCATCAAATCGAAGTCAGGTGCAATCGTAATGCACAAAATATAAATCCGGTGCAACAAAGGCACGAAATATAAATCTGAGGCGATAAACGCAAGAAACATAAAACTGGTGCGACAAATGCACGAAGTATAGAACTGGTGCATCCCATGCACAAATACCAAGCAATAACTCAAATACGTAAGCAGCAACACCAAGTGTATCCAGATATGAAGAAAATCATAAACGTGTGCAGCTGCGGGCACAAAACACATATCGATACACTACAAGCACATATAAGCTATACCGGGTGCAAAATCAAAACACTAAAATTACATGAAACTCTGCTGGAAGCGTAAATCAAATCACCAGCATAAAATAGGCATGAAATCGCAATCAACAGCTCAAGAGTAATAACTATGTACAAGGTATAAATACCCAGTAGGTGCAACCATGGTGCACAAAATCAAATATCATGAAACTCAGTCAACAAGACTAAATCATGTGAATAGATCGCCCAAAATACCGAAATCCAAAGCAACGGATACGTGATAATCAAATCACAAAATCACAAATCATAATTACCGTCGTCGGTATACCATCCTTCAGGGTCGAGAAGGTACCGGAACATCCGATGCTAGCTGTGCAAGATATCTACTTGCCTCTTGCTCGCGGCTGGCGTCCTCTGCCTCTGGTTCCTGATCTTTCCTGTAGATTACCAATCTCGCAATCCATCGGCTCATCGGCCCGGTCAGGAGTACTGACAGGAACGATTCCGTTCCGGCACTTTCCTGGTCACCTTTCGGTCAATCCTCACGACCGCTCGTAAGGCAGCGTATCACTGGCGTCGGCCTCTGGCTCTCTGAAAGCACGTCACACATCTGATCCTGGGTGCAAACATCATTGCAGCAATGTCCTGGAAGGAATCCTGCTCAAGGTCTCTTCCGATCATGCCTATGCCGATCTGTACAGAGGCTGGCTTCCTGCACAACCTCTTCTCGCTCAAAAACACCTGTGTCCTCAGCACAATATTTTCTCGGAAACTGGTCACATTCCAACGTCTCTGTAAGCATATCAGGTCTCTAGTCTCGACGGGAAGCAATGACAGCTCATCAGTGTCTCACACGAACCTCTTGTTCCAACTGTCTCTATCGTCGTCCACTATGACGTCACGCCAAGCTACTACGCACTGCACTGTTCTCGGCCACGGTCAATCTGAAGTCTCTCGCACGGACTCGAAATCGCATATTCTGTAGCTTCATCATTCTGTAGAGGATGTCAGGCCGAACAGGTCCTCGGGAACACGTCCCAACCATCGGAGGAATACTCATCACTCGTCCGTCCCTGATCAATCTGCAACGCATCTGGGTAAGTTCCTTTATCCGAACATGGTCAACTACCTCGTCGACAATGCCGAACTCTGTCCTGCTGGGTGTGCGCAATACGACCACTCCTGGTCTAGGTCTTCTCGTAACGTACTCCAGAAAGGTCCTGTCGAGGTTCCTTTCTCAAATCTCAATCCTGCCGAAATGCTCGGAAGTCATCATCCAATGCTGAAGCTAAAGCTTATTCCGGAACGGCTGCATACCTATCGCGCTTCTCTCTGGAAGATACATCCATATACCACGCCTCGGGGTGCATATCACATCTCTAATGTCAGCGGAGTGGGACGTCATCTCGTCGAAATCTCGTACGAACTCTTTACTCCACCTTGCTCAATGTCGACTGATTCGGACTTAACTCATCGTGGCTACACGAACTGCGCTCCGACGGCTACGCTCGCATCTGGAGTCTCCCAAGCAGTGTCCCATCACGATATCCGAAAGATGTCGAACCATCCGATCGACTCGTCAGATCCTCATAATCCCCCAAGAGATCACATCATGGGTACAGTTTAATAGTATCGAGTACATGTCACAGCGTCGGTGGTCCAGCCGTAGAAGGGCAAACCCAAGCCTCACTAATGGCGCCGAGGAACCGCCGCAAACCCGAAGGTTCAAAGGCTTTCACACGGTCATTAAGTCGAGTTAGGGTTTCATTCTTCTAGAGAGTCCATAGAATCACCTGCATGTCTTTCCGTATACTTTAAACTTGGAAAATGGGCTCCTGACATTCGATCGTCTCTATCGACTCTCAACGAACCTGCGTGAAGTCGTCTCTAGCTGGAAACAATCTATCTGATGACCTCGCATCGGTAAACAAACGAACCACCTGTCCTAGTCATTCATCCTCAGGTGACTAGCGACTCGCTATCATCTCTCTAAGTATATGCTCACGCTGCAGTAGCTCCAACCATCTGGGCGACATCTCGTCATTTGCAGCAGCAACTGGCTTATTCGCCTGTACGCCGAACAGCGCCTCAATCCTCCAGGAAAGGCAATACATAGGCGGTCATCTCTGAGTCGGTCTGCTCTAGATCTGAGTAAGACTCTCCACACTGGAAATCTTCAACTCATCAGGGCCCGCTCCAGCGCAAAATCGGACGAATCACCTTCGTCTCTCAAATCGGGTAGACTAGCTATCATCTGTCTCATATCTGCCTGAAAGCTACGGCAATCTCAGCTCGTAAGCTTCGGAAGCGACATCCTGTCAATCTCAGCAACAGCTGGTCCATCTGTCTGCACGGTAGGCGACATCACAATCTCTGAGGTATGCTGTACATCAACAGTCCTCTCTCAACTGGCAGCTCTAACAATGGCCCGATCATCCGGTGCAAATCCAAGCACTCGCCTCCACTAGATGTCACAATCACCAACACTAACTCGAGACGTTCCCATGTCACCAGAAAACACAATGGTCGGCCCTCGTACCAAACGAGCTCACACCGGCCGTAACCCTAGCAGCAGCCCAAACTGTGCTCAAACATGGTGACAGGAACCTCAATCGAGTATCAAAAGAGTACACCAATGGCTAGAAAGGAAACAACAGATCCAAAGTGGATACATGATCATAGGAAGGAACAGCATCAATGAAGGTATGATCATGAAACTAATAGAATCGGGGATCTCAAATGGATGTATAATCCAGGATATAAAGAGAATCACTGATCTCAAAAATATGTACATCCTAAGGTTCCTTAAGCGGAATGGCGTGTCGTAAGTATGCCGCGGAACATACCAACGGTACGTCACTCTACTTTAGTTACCTATTCCATCAACCAAGGGTCATCCTACACGACGAAAGTTCGGGTCTAATACCCCCTCGACCAAGTCTAAGTTCCGTAAGGTCAAGCCTAAGTTCCGTATATATATAAACGCCCTAGGCTCCATATAGTCAAACTTAGACTCGAACCAAGGTCAACCTAGCGCTTTGATACCAACTTTGTCACGACCCGAAAGAGCACGTGACTGGCCCTTGAACCATATGAAGTCTATAGGACTCCATCTGATCCAAGTAAGCCAAAAGCCCAGAAATCTAAAACCATTTTTAAGAATAAGTAAAGAAACTGGTTTAAAGAAGTGAAGAAAAACATGTTTGAAATCAAGGTTTTTAAATAACTAAGCCGAATATGCATTTTTAAAAACAGTACAGTCTTTTCTAAAAATTTCGGCAGAGTTTCTTTTGTAAAACTGGCCCCGAATGGGGTATAACAAGGATAACAATATATGCAATGATAAAGGCATCCCCAAGCGGGAGCTAGCTCTTCGTCAATCGACGGTCACCACCACACATGCAACAATAATATACAACGCCAAGTGGCGAGGATCAAATCCAAAAGAAAGCTCAAAAGCAACAAGAAAACCGCAACACTACTAAGCGCGACTCTATGGTCGAATAATACATCACTAGTCTAGGTCTGAAACAATATACGAGTTTTGGTTGATGGATATTCTAGATACAATGAATAATATAAATACAACGGCGGTTCTGATACAAAAGAACCCACCTATCCAAGCAAATCACCCAAAAGGAAGCAGTGTGCCAGAAATGCCGCTATAGAACTGTACGGCAAACCTGCAAGAACTGGGGCACAACGGGGGTGAGTTGCCAACTCGTGAATAGAAAGATATCTACAAGCAGAGATCGAATGCATGACCCAACCTAGGTCAATACGATCAGATATAAAGAAACCTCAATATGAATAAAGCTGAAGCATGCTAAACTGGCAATGTAATCTCTATACGTGAATGTAGTGCCAAGTGCTCGTGCTAGTGCCTCAGGTAATAGTATGTCATGAATATGAGGTATGAATGCATGAAAGCAGAATACATGTAAATGAAGAAACTGTTTTCATAATTTAGTGAGATTTCCCTTGTATTTTTAGTTGAGGTATCATAATGAAATCAGCATAAAACAGTGCCTAGCATCGGCACAAAACGTAATCCCAATATCTCGATATCTCTGTATCACAGTCTCTGTACCTCGAAATCTCGAAATCCCAATGTCTCAATCATAATATCTAGGGCGCCGTCAGTCCAGACCGGCCCCTACCATCCATCTCAAGACCACGACGGTATCCTCCGGATATCCGACGCGTCGGGTAAAATCACCGGTAGGTAGTGCTCCCCTGCCAGGCTCACATCGTCATCACCACGCGCTTCTTGCCCCGGGGTACCTTACCGGGTCCACCATGTACCCGAAACGGTTCATCCGTCTCCTCGAATCGGGTTTCCAAATCCATCAGCAAACTCATGGTGGACGACTCATACATCATGGGAAAACCGCACTTTTTATTTTAAAGAGAGAAAAGAAGTTTATATAAGTTTTGCGGTTTTCCCCCAAATCCAGAAAATCTCATGGAAATCCGAATCCAATCCTCAATAGCATGTAAACAGTGCATACAGGCATAAAAATCCATGAATAATAACATGCATGATGTAACAACTAATAATTACAATGTCTAATCTAGCATATAAGGCAAGTACACTAATATCATGTCTAAATTATTAGCTAACCTATGTCGATGCAATAATATTTTCTAAGGTGTACGTGACATGGCAATTACCGATGAAGATGTGTGTGAGCCGGCAAGTAAGTGTATGTGGTACATACGCATCATCGGTAATGGTGCTGGTGTCCTAACAGCATAACATCAATAATGGAGTATGAAACATAATATAAGCATGCGATGCGATGCGAACCACAATAATGAGCAGAAGCTTAATACTAGACGCAACTATAACTAATCTGCATTAATCTAAAATAACCTCTACAATTGGTGCCTTTTGAAATAACACGAATCATGGGGTTTTGAAAATAGGGGCTACGGTGTTTTTATGAAAAGATACGTCTTTTGAAATATCCGTAGGATTCTTTGGGCTGTCTTTTAAAATACCCACGATTCGTTAGTTTTTGAAATAGGTAGGAGTCTAATCTAATCTAACAACCATCTTAAACTATACGGCTGAACTAACAAGTAGAGCTACGGGTGAGGAAACCGCCTAACATCTGAGTCGATACATATACATACATGTATATATATTAGTCGGTGATCCCGCCTCAATAATATCATATCCGATACCCTATCTATAATCAGACATCCCAAGTCAAGAGTGCGGATCAATCATCAAAATATAGCTTGTACGTAAATCCGTCGTACGGCATCCCAAATCTGGGTACGGGTCAATATCACATTCATCATACTATTTATCTGGTATCCTCTTTATCAAATGTCATGATCGGGGTACTGATCTACGTCTAGTACAATATTGATACCCTCAATGTATGCATGCAGGTGTAAGAATCACTACGTCAAAAGACCCGTTAAAACATCGTGTCGTATCTCGATACGAACCAAATCACATCACCGATCTCCTGGCCTCAAGCCCAATCTCATCGACTCATCTCAAATCCCAAATACTATCCTCAAATCCAGTATATAAACACATAGTCCCATACCCATGTGTAGATATACGCACCATCATATGCACTCTAATAAATGAAAGAATGAATGCAAGTATGTGTGTAAATGTATGTGTGAGTGCAACCACTACTCTAGGGTTCGCACTAAACTAAACCAATATATTCTTATCATCAAAATATCATTATTACCATCAATAACCCTAAACAACACATAATAAATATTCGTGTGTATACGTATTCGTATACTTCACCACGGACTGCGGGGGTGCTATACGCCATCCACCCGACTTCTCCCCACAGATATAAATCTACTCACATTGCTTCTCGTGTGCCAAAGCCGATGTCGCTATCTTCACCTCCTTTGCCTCAACATCACGCGGGGTACCTACAAGTATATCACAATGCTAAAGCACATGAAAATCATATCGGAAACCAAAATAGCACACGCTACCCGCATAGGTAAAAACCTATCGACTCGCATGTAAACACAATCAAAATCCACTTGTCGTTGACGTCCAAACGCCACCCGACAGGAATGAATCACCAAATACCAAAATCCATGCTAAAACAAGTCCCAAATTATACACCAACATAGGAAAATCAACCCAGATTTCACCCTAGATGGAATCAGTCAAAACTAGACATACTCAGGGTCAAAACTAGAGGAAATGGGGGCATGCACAGAAAACGAAGCAATTCCTTAAAATACCTTATTTTAGAATTTTCCATAATTTTTCCCCATTTATCTGTATTTAATTATACCAGAATATTAAAATATTCATTAAAATAATATTAAATTATAAAATTTCCCAAAAATCATATTTTATTATTTTGAAGACGTTACAGAAGAGTGGTTAGGGTTAAGCATGAAGACAAATTGGTCACTTTGGTCAAAGCTTCATGAAGCTTCACAAAGGTTCAAGAATGAAAGCAACCATTTTGTATTCTTATCCCATTCTTTTTCCAAAATCAATAAATAAAAGAATGGATAATTAAAACCCTAATCACTTTCTTAACCTAGGTTTAATTCTTTACACTTAACCAAATGAGCAAGCATCATCAAACATGATACAAAGATGTGCACAAAAGTATATCACATATACAACTTGCACATCAAGTGAGAAAATCCATTTAAAATGAACCAATACTAGTTAATGAAAAGTAATATATAAAATATATATAATTATACATTAAATCATTAAATCAACACTTGATTTAACGATCCGGTCATATCGCATATAACCGACTAGTATACAATGTATCGATTTATCGAATCAATGATTCGATAACTAGGTTATATCGAATATAACCAATCGATACATTCATCGCGAGAATGGTATACGGTATCACATACACGCATTATTCTCGGTCCTGCACATATCTCATTTGCGCTCCTATTTCGTTTCGCTTGAGCCAGGAAACCTCTGTGTAGGACTCTAAAGACTCGTCAATACGCCGGTAGCAGATGATGATCATATCAAGCACCCACAAGCCGCAAGCGGTCTGCTAAACGTAACGGCCATTCGGGTATCGAGCGATCAGAAGATCGACGAGCTAGCCCGCTCACACTCCTGTGAAACCAACCAGTAACACTTACCATACAGTCCGGTCTGTTCGTCTGATATGTCGCATATCAAGTCTAGGGGTGGTAAACGTCAGACCCCAATAACCGATAAGTCATGCCGATGTGAGGCTCATAACGGGTCGAGAAACTACTGGTAACACTTACCAGCAAATCTCTGATCAGCCCTGGCCAGGGACTTCCCTGTTACGGCCAATCGAGCACTGCGCAACATCAACCCCCAATACCGGGAGAGACGAAACCCCTCCTATCGCTCATTGCCTCCATGTGACTCGGGACTGTACCCAAAGACCACCGTTTTGCACGCCCTCATGGACGTGGTAAGGTAGAGATCAAAGCACAGTGGGAATCACACAAGACTCTATGACGATCTCGGGTCTACAGACTAACCTGTATAGGTGTCACCTGAGAACTGCCATCTGACGTGAGGTATAATACCATCTGGGAGTTCTCGGCGAGTCCGTCCAGTGTACCCAGTCTCCACTGAGCACCCGTATACGATCTCTGATGTCAAACACCAATGGATATGGGATCATCCATCGCCCATCTCATGGGTCGAGAAGCGTATATGCTAGTCTACTCTGGTATATCGATGCCTCGTCTCGATACACCCACGACTAGGGACCTTGAAGGATGTACTTATGGACTACCATGTCCCCACTAGTATGATCTGCATCATAGTCCAGGCAGTCAAGTACACATCCTAAGGGTTTTACCAACATGTAACTAAAAGACAGTTTAATGAGACTAGTGTACATGTTAAGATAAAGAGCAACCAGATAGCATACTATCATATCGAGCAAGAAAGTCATCTCTATATATGTCCAAGCATCCAATATAATATACATCATCTGTACAATACTGGCCTCTAGGGCATACATACAACTAACACTATCACGATAGATCTGGATCCCTAGAATGTAGGTGGCATCACCCAGGTCTTTCATGGAGAACTTCTGTGACAAGAATCTTTTGACTGACTGTAGCATAGGAATATCATTTCCTATTAGGAGAATGTCATCCACGTACGAGACGAGGAATACAACAACTCTCCCTACAATCTTACTGTATATGCATGGTTCATCTGGATTTTTGATAAAGTCGAATTCTTTGACAGTATCATCAAAACAGATGTTCCAACTCCGCGATGCCTGCTTTAGTCCATAAATGGATTTAAGCAGCTTGCATACTTTACCGCTGCTCCCACTCTGAATGAATCCCTCTGGCTGATCCATATAGACGCTCTCTTCCAAATTACCATTTAGAAAGGCCGTTTTTATGTCCATCTGCCAGATCTCATAATCGTGGAAGGCAGCAATAGCAAGAAGGACCCGAATGGATTTGTGCATAGCCACTGGAGAAAAGGTTTCGTCAAAGTCTAAACCTGGTCTTTGACGGAAACCCTTTGCAACAAGTCTAGCCTTATAGGTTTCAACCTGTCCATCTACACCAATCTTCTTTCTGAAGATCCACTTGCATCCTACGGGTTTTACCCTATCTGGAGCAATGTCCAAAGTCCATACTTTGTTAGTGTACATAAACTCCATTTCGGTCCGCATTGCATCCAGCCATTTTACCGAGTCGCCGCTCTGAATAGCTTGCTGGAAGCTAGTAGGGTCGTCATTATCAATGACGCAATCTTCTCGATCCCCGTCTATGAGAAAACCGTAGTATCACTCGGGCGGATGAGACTGCCTACTACTTCTGCGGATAGGCGCCGGTATGTCCCTTTCTTCTGAAACTTCTTGTTCTACCAAACTTTCGGTAACAGCTTGTGGTTCTGGAATTTCTTCCAGTTCTACTGCGCTCCCACTCTTCTGATTTTCTAAAAATTCAGTTTCTAAGAAGCGGGCATGACGAGAAACAAAAACCTTTTGTTCCTCTACGTAATAGAAGCAATATCCCATGGAGTTCTTTGGATATCCCACAAACTTACAGTCTACTGAGCGTGCCTCGAGCTTGTCCGGATGCTGCTTTTTTACAAAAGCTGGACATTTCCATGTCTTCAGGTACTGAAGATAGGGTTTCTTCCCACTCCACATCTGATATGGTGTGGAAGGCACAGTTTTGGTTGGAACCTTATTCAAAAGATATGCAGCTGATTCTAGCGCATAACCCCAGAATGATCGCGGTAACTCAGCCTTACTCATCATGGAACGAACCATATCCAATAGGGTTCGATTCCTCCTTTCCGATACACCGTTGTGTTGTGGTGTGTATGGAGGAGTAAGCTGAGAGAGAATTCCATTCTCTTTTAAGTAACCCAGGAACTCGGCACTTAAGTATTCACCACCTCGATCAGATCTCAGTGTCTTAATACTTTTGCCTGTTTGGTTTTCCACTTCATTCTTGTATTCCTGGAATTTCTCAAAGGCCTCGGATTTATGCTTCATCAAGAAGATATGTTCATACCTAGAGAAATCATCCGTAAAAGTAATGAAGTAGGAATAACCACCTCGCGCATGTGCAGACATTGGACCGCACACGTCACTGTGTACGAGTCCTAAGAGCTCGCTCGCTCTTACTCCATGTCCAGTAAACGGAGTCTTTGTCATCTTTCCCATGATACAAGATTCACAAGTGGCATAAGATTGATATTCAAACGGATTCAAATATCCTTCTCTATGTAACTTCGTTAATCGTGTTTCATTGATGTGACCTAGTCTACAATGCCATAAGAAAGCCTGATTCATTTCTGGAGACTTTCTTTTAAGTGTGTTCTGGACATTGAAAACCTGAGCTTGACTCAATACGTATATACCGTCATCTAATGTACCGGACCCAATCAGAACTTGATTTAGGTGGATGTGAACTACATCGCTTACGAATATAAAGTCATATCCCTCTCTTGAAAGTGAGGACACTAATATGATATTACAAGTCAAACTAGGTACATACAAATAGTTACGTAGAATCAATATCTGCCCACTTGTCAAACCTAGGCGATATTCTCCCACAGATTCAGCGTCCACGCTCATTCCGTTTGCAACTCTGAGAGACAAATCACCTATCCTTATATCTCTACGGTTTCTCAAAGCATGTAATGAATTACAGATATGAGATCCTGCTCCGGTATCTAGTACCCAGGAAGTAGAGTTAATTGACAAACAGTTCTCAATTACAAACACACTTGAGGCTGAAGCCACAACATGCTTCGTATCCTGGCTACTGGCTTCTAAAGCCCTGCAATCCTTCTGCCAATGCCCGTTCCCATAACAATAGGAACATCCCTCCTTAGCTACACCAAGTCCCGAAACTTTTGTTCTTCCCTTTCCTCCTACTTTATTGACACCGTATATCGGCTTTGTAGAGGCCTTCTTCTTTTCACCCTTTGCTTTCGCCCTGGATGTAGAAGAAGAAGGTCCCCCATTAAGCAGATCTTGTGTCTCCCTGGTTTCTTTCAGGGTGTAAGTAGAGGGTAGGGACTGTGGAAATAAGTTAGCGTATGACCTGTTTCCCAACGTGGTCTCCAGGTCCTTGAGCTCATCAATATAGCTAGTCATTGTAAGGACGTTGTCCCCTACAGATGACCCGACAGCCAACCTTGCTTGAATTAAATCGTTCGAGGTCTCATATCTTGCGATATGAGATTGCTCTCCATATAAATCTTTGTTATGGAGAAAGATGGAAACTAAGTCCATCTTCTCGTGTTGCTTCTGGTATACACCATCAACTGAAGCCAACACGAGGCAATTAGCTTTCGCTTTATTCTTTTCCCTTGTCTGACGGATATCCATATCCGCGACGGTGGAAACTGGACCTGGGACGGCGGGATCTTGAGTAGTAATAGGGTGGTCTAGCTTGTCATAGGCAATGGACATCTGGACAGACCTTTGCCAGTCATATAAGTTAGATTCAGTCAACTTATTATCTAGATGTAACCTAGTCATGGTCACAAGGTCGCTGCAATGAGAGAGAGAGAAGAAAACACTTTAGCATGATGCTCTTGCAAGTTTTAGATTGGTTTTTAATTTATCTAAACCGGATGGCTCCGACTGTTTCTCGAATCCTTCCTCAAACAATAAAAGAAGAATTAGCCAGGACTATTCTCACTGTACAATACTGGCTTAACCGTTCAGCCAGGCTAGTGTCGGTACTTCGAGGGAGGTTTTCCAACGCTTTCGCGAAGTTCCTTAATTAAATAACCACTTTTCTCTGGGGGCGTAGCCCCGCTGACACATTTCTCGACACCTACTTGGTTTATAGCATTGATCGTTAAGTGACGAATCTCCTGATAAGTAGCATATATTCACAGTAGGATCGGGATCCAAATATCATCGTATGATAATGTTGAAGGAATCCTACCAACATTCATCAAACTCCAAATGGTATGCAACACTAGCAAGTTTTAGTTTCTTTAGAAACTCCCGATTTGGATTTTTGCCTTATGTTCTTATGACCTTGACGAAAGCCAACAAATCATAAAACACATGTCAAGTTCTGCCCATCATTATCTTGTTAATTTGAACCCACCCGTATATACCCTTGACGAAAGCCAACAAGGTAATACGACTGTCGAAAACCAACTCATCTATCTATCCAACAAATGAATACCCCAGCAGCTACCAAACACTATGCCTTGACGAAAGCCAACAAACATAGCTGGAATACTACTGACTATCCATAAGAAATGACGGAGGGCTACGACTGGTTTTGGCGAAACCGTGAACGTAATGAACTTGATATAATCGAAGGAACCTGATAGCTTTTTTTAAAGGAGTGGTTAAATCTCCGCAATTAAAAATTCTGCTCTTTTTAAAATAACCGAGTGGTTTCTTTTAAATTTGTTCCAACGATTCAACTTTGGTTTATTTTCTTTGCATTAAAATAATGCGTCCCATCATTTGACCTATCATTGCAGAAAACAACGAAAATACAACGTCCTCTTATGCCATCCGCATTCGCCACTGGGTCCCATCATCACCCGTTAGGTTACTTAACTAACGACAGAGCGGGGGCTGGGCTAGCGCGGGTGTAAAACATAAGTGACGTCTAAATAGCTATCATATATAGATATTGTACATTCGTCAGACGCAATAATAGGTATTCCAGATCTCAGATGAACATTATTGGATATACAAGCAATCCGCGTTTGCTTTGAGCCTGCAATAAAAGACGGATTACACAGTTGTGATGAATAGCCTTTACCCCACCCGGGACCCCTACGGGTACGGCAAACTACCCGCCAAGTACCCGAAGTGAAGCGGTCTCCCTCAACAACGTGAGTAGGCCACTAAACACTTCTATGTACCCAGTAGTTTGTATACCCCACCTTGGGTCTATCCTAGGAGCAAAAAACAGTAAATGAAATAATACAACGGTGGCTACAACCGCAACCTGGATGTGCCCCGCAAAAGAATATTACATCATATTACAATTTACATCGAATGAATGAATATTAAAACCCATCACAAACCCCGGCTTATCATCACAACGATCCAATCAAGTTCATATACACAAACAGTAAACATTACAGAAATGTGCAACACCCTGCCAACCGACATACTAGCAGTTAGGGGAGGTTTACGAATACATTAAACATAACAGATAAAAACCCGATTAGAAAATAACTTAGAATATCGATCGACAACCTTTTTCCGTGTCTACCCCAAAAGCAAACCTGCACTGAAGTAACCTGGGTAGAAACAGAACATACTGGAAAACAGAACACCATAAAACAACAATAACAGAGCAAATCCGAGTCAACTCGGAGTTGACTCGGCGGCGAATCCGCGGCACAAGCACTCTATTGCCGCGGATCCGCGGCCATAACACCGAGTTGGTGGCTCGTATTTTCCCAGTATTCTTAAAATACCCTGCTGTGAATTTTAAGGCATATCAAAAAAAATTTGTGACATGTTTAAAATTAACAGAAACAATAAAGGGGTTAGGGTTTTGTTTTCGTGTTATCCATCGATCGATGTTCTAATTAGTTGCTAATAAGCTAGTAATGGTTTAGTTGGCTCTGATACCACTGTAATTCCTTGTCACGCACCCCACGAACTTGCGGGGAGGCGGAATATATGAAAAACGATTATCAAAGCTTAGTAACACGGACTTGAGCGCATGAATCGTGTCTAAACCGTTACTAGCAAACTACGAAAGGTTTAACTACTCGGATTCGAAGTTATACCTCACGTTACTTGTCCTTCGGGTCTTCATCACTGTCCACCACTCCTTGTAGACTCTTTGGAACGTCGGCACCTCAACGGCCTCCTCGAGTCAAAGACGATCCACCCGAGAGCTCCTACTCCAAGCTTGACCTCTAACTTGAGGTAACTAGGTTACTAAAAGTGCTAATCTAAGCAACCTAGGTGATATAAAGTTGGATTGTGGAAGTATTAGTCTAGCTAACCCTTGATCTCAACACATGAGAGGTTAGGGTTAGGGTTTGAAGAGAGAGAGCTTGAGGAGAGAGAAGGTGAGAGTGAGAATCCTTTTGGATGAATGATATCATTTGAATAAATGAAGCATATGATTATATTAAAATGAATAACAAATAAATATGTGTCATCATGATTCATTAATTCATAGAGTGATACATCTCATGAGTCATCTAAAACATTAATGCAACATTAACTCCATGGATGATTCACTCTCATGACTCATTAATCCAATAAATGCAAATGCCACCTTACCCTCCAAGTCATCATCCTTCAAGAAGCTTCCCGACAAATTACGAGAACGCCCCTCCTATCCGTGAAAACACGGAAAAACTTTAGACTGTATAAATCCAATAATCCGATACTAGAATCTGGCTTAAACCAAAGCTGACTAGTAAAAACTGTCCGAACATCGTACGTGCGTAAAAATACGTATGCGTCCGAACCCTGTCGTAAAACCATACGACCTCTATATCGTTTCGCCCGAAGCAGGGAAACTCTCCGTGTGGGACTCTAAAGACTCGACACTACGCTGGCGGTGGGTTTAACCACAGACCGCAAGCGGCACTAGTTGTACATAACGGTCCCCAGGTAGATGTCGATAAGAAGGCCGATGAGAAAACCCATCCGAACTCCTACTGAGCCTGCTGTGATAATCTCCATACAGTCCGGTCTGTTCGTCTAAGACTATCGCATATCGGGCCTTGGGGGCGGCAAGCGTCAGACCCTAATAGCGGTATAAGTCGTGTCGGAACGTAGCCCATTACACCTTGAGAAACTACTGGAAAACCTACCAGTAAATCTCGCTTGCCCTGGCCAGGGACTTTGCGTAATAGCTCTCTGACACAGCGCGATATCAACTCCCAATACCGGGAGAGACGAATCCTGTCTAACCGCCACTGCCTCCAAGTGCTCGGGACTGCACCCAACTGCTACCTGTTTGCACGACTCCTTTGAGCCGTGGTAGGGTAGCAATCTAAGAATAGTGGGACACACTCGAGGCGAAGTAGCAGTGTCAAGTCTGCGGACTATGCTGTACTCATATCACCTGGGAACTGTTAACTGACGACGGGTATAATCCCAACCAACAGTTCCCTGTGAGTCCTGTCCGGTGTACCCGTAACCTAATGGGCACCTGTATACTATCTCCAGTATGACGTACTAATTGCTGTGGGACAGACCATCTCCCCAACTGGGATGAGAAGCGTACACAATAGTCTACTCCGGAGTATCGATGCCCTGTCTCGACAATCCAACGTCTAGGGACCTGAAAAAGGATGTGCATGTAGACTACCCAGCCCCCACTAGTGTGACTGCCATCACAACGCTGGTAGTCAAGCAAGATCCTAAGAGCTCTATCAATACGTATACTCACATATTAAGATAGATAAAACCAAGTAGCATACTACCATGTTTAAAAAGACTGTTATATAACTGTGAATATCCCAAGCTTCCATTAAGTAATATCCAAACTAGTATGATACAGTAATGGCCTTCTAGGGCATAAACACTAACAATAACCTCATTTTTAACCCTAGTTTAAATGCACAAGTGTGTGCAAGCCTAGGAAAATTCTAGGAAAATATTTATTAAATTTGGAAAAATATTTGAAACTCAATTTGGTAAAGTTTTTATTAAAAACCCTTTATTTAAATATAATAAGCCACTAAACACATCCTAAGGAGTTACAATCTCTCCTCCTTAAAGAAATTCTTCCCCGAATTTTAAAATATAAGGCAACGCATACTTTCAAAAAGATGAGGGAACTTCTTCCGCATCTCGCCCTCGGCATCCCAAGTGATCTCTTCGCCATTCGGGCTGCGCCAAAGCACCTTCACTGATGGCAAGACCTTCGATCTAAGTTTCTTCACCTGCCGGTCCAATATCACGACTGGGCTGCTCGGTGAACGAAAGGTCGCGCTCGAGCTGAACGGTCTAATGCCGAATCATATGCGAAGGGTCATGTAGGTATCTGCGAAGCATCGACACGTGGAACACGGGGTGAACATCTGGGAAGTCGGGTGGAAGAGCCAAACGATAAGCTACTGCGCCCATACGCTCGAGGATCTCGAAGGGACCTATGAATCTGGGGCTAAGCTTCCCCTTCCGTCCAAACCTCATCACTCCCTTCATCGGAGAGACCCTCAGAAAAACGTGATCTCCAACTGTAAACTCTAATCTGCGGCGGCGCCTGTCAACATACGATCTCTGCCTGCTCTGAGCTGTCCTCATCCTGTCTCGAATCAGCTGTATCTTCTCGGTCGTCTCCTGTACGATCTGGGGCCTCAAAATACTGCTCTCACTTAGCACTTTCCAGCAGACGGGCGATCTACATCTCCTCCCATACAGAGCCTCGAAAGGTGCCATCTGAATAGTATCCTGGAAACTATTATTGTAGGAGAACTCCACCAAGGGTAAATGATGATCCCAGCTACCACCAAATTCTAAAACGCACGCTTGGAGCATGTCCTCGAGAGTCTTAATCGTCCGTTCTGACTGGCCGTCGGTCTGCGGATGAAATGCTGTGCTGAAACTCAAGCGTATGCCCAAAGCCTCCTGAAGTCTCTGCCATAGTCGGCTTGTAAACTGGGTGCCTCTGTCGGATACGATACACGTCGGGACTCCATGTAGTCGTACTATCTCGTCGATGTAAATCTGGGCGTACTAAGCAAATCCGAAAGTCGTCTTCACTGGCAGGAAGTGAGCCGCTTTCGTCAAACGATCCACGATCACCCAAATGGAGTCATACCCTCGCCTAGTCCTTAGTAGAGCCACCACGAAATCCATCGAAATCTACTCCCATTTACACTCCGGAATGGGTAACGGCTGTAGCTCTCCCGCCGGCCTCTGGTACTCGGCCTTATTTTGCTGACAAGTCAGGCATCTCGACATGAAATCTGCGATGTCCCTTTTCATTCCGTCCCACCAGTAAACATCTCTCATATCATGATACAACTTGGTGGAACCGGGATGGACGTTGTACACCGATCGATGGCCTCCTCAAGAATCTCACGCCGCAGCCCCTCAGCATCTGGTATGCACAGTCTAGTCCCAAATCTTAGTATCCCCTGATCATCGATCATGAACTCGGAAAATCTGCCCTGTCCAATCTCTGTCCTGATCTGTGAACATCGGTCATCACTGTGCTGTGCCTCATGTATACGGTCAAGCAACTGTGGCGTGCACGAACATGCGCAAGCTGTCCTCTGATCGGCGTGAACTCGAACTGTACCCGGCTGTCGCATAAAATCTGCCAATCTGCCGACGACTGCCTCTGTACTGCGCTCAAACAAGATAGACTACCCCCGGACCTCCTGCTCAAAGCGTCCACCACTACATTAGCCCAGCTCGAGTGGTACAAGATCTTGCAATCGTAATCCTTCACTAACTCCATCCATCGGCGCTGTCTAAGGTTTAGGTCTCGCTGCTGAAATATATACTTTAAGCTCTTGTGATCAGTGAATATCTGGCATGACTTGCCATATAGGTAATGTCGCCAGATCTTAAGTGCAAAGACCACTGCAGCCATCTCCAAATCGTGAGTGGGGTAATTCTGCTCATGTTTCTTCAATTGCCGTGAAGAATACGCAATCACCCTGTCATGCTGCATCAATACGGAACCTAGCCCCACTAGAGAGGTATCACAATATACCACAAATCCTCATGATCCTGAAGGCAAAGATAACACCGGCGCTGTAGTCAGTCGAGTCCGTAGCTGCTGAAAACTGTGCTCACACTCCTCCGTCCAATCGAAAGTAACTCCCTTCCGGGTCAACCCGGTCAAAGGTGTAGCAATACTGGAGAAGTCCTGCACAAATCGCCTGTAGTAACCGGCCAACCCTAAAAAGCTGCGAATCTCCGTAACTGATGTGGGTCTGGGCCAATGCTGAACGGCCTCGATCTTCCTCGGGTCTACACATCTACCATCTCGTGAAATCACATGCCCCAAGAAGTCTACGCTGTCCAGCCAGAAAGCACACTTGGAGAATTTGGCGAAAAGCTGATGCTCCCTCAAGGTCTGCAGTGTAATCCGCAGGTGCTGCTCGTGCTCCTCACTACTCCGGGAATACACCAGAATATCATCAATGAATACAATGATGAACAGATCAAGATATGGCCGGAAAATACGGTTCATCAAGTCCATGAATGCTGCTGGCGCATTGGTGAGTCCGAACGACATCACCAAAAACTTATAATGGCCGTAGCGCGTGCGGAAAGCTGTCCTAGGAATGTCCTCCTGTCGAACCCGCAGCTGATGATAGCCCGATCGTAAATCGATCCTCGAAAAATATCCTGCCCCCTGAAGCTGGTCGAACAAGTCGTCGATGCGTGGCAAAGGATACTTGTTCTGCACTGTAACCCTGTTCAGCTGGCGGTAGTCGATACACAGACGCAAACTGCCGTCCTTCTTCTTGACGAACAGGACAGGAGCACCCCAAGGAGAAACACTGGGTCGAATAAGTCCCTTATCCAGCAAATCTTGCAACTGACCCTTCAATTCTCGAAGTTCCGCCGGGGCCATCCGATAAGGTGGTATAGAAATTGGCCCCGTGCCAGGAACCAAATCAATACAGAAAGAAATATCACGCTCGGGCGGTAGCCCAGGAAGCTCGTCAGGGAACACATCAGGAAACTCGCTAACAACCGGAACCTGATCCAACGGAACCTATGTAGCGCTAGCATCGCAAACACAGGCGAGAAATCCCTGACATCCCTTCCTCAAAAGCTGTCCAGTGCAAAAAGAAGAAATCACACTGTGAGGGGAGGCACCACGGTCCCCCAACACAACAAAAACTGACTCGCCGGGAAAACAGAATCTAACTGTCTTCTTACGTCAGTCCACAGAAGCATAGCACGTGGCTAACCAATCCATGCCCAAAAGAACGTCGAAGTCCAACATCTCAAGAAGGATGAAGTCGACAGGCAACTCTCTCTCTCTCCAATACAGACGGTACAGGATCGGAACACGTGCCTAGAAACAAATGACTCTCCCACAGGAGTGGTCACAACAAGCGGCTGATCAAGCAAACCGGACTCTCTACCCAAACTCGGCACAAAGTGTGTGGATACGTACGAGTGCATGGATCCGGGATCGAACAACACGTGTGCATCAATAGAACATACTAGAAGGATACCTGAGACCACCGCATTGGACGCCTGCTCGTCCTGATGCGCAAAGCAAAAACCCGCGCCTGTCCTCCACCTGTGACCGACTGCCCTCTGCCTCGGTCATCCCATCCTCTCTGAGCAACTCCTTCACGCCCACGACCTCTCTGTGTATGAGTCTGACGCGGAGCAACAATAAGTACAATAGGCAACGCCCTCTAGGGTGGTGAAGGTGGTAAGGTAACATGCGGTGCTGCTGTCTCCCTCCGGTGTATCTCAGGACAATCTCTGACGAGGTGAAGTAGACTGCCGCATCTATAGCAACCCCGCAACGACTGCTGACTCTCCCGTGGATACGAACTAAACATCTGGCCTCGTCCCGAATCTCTGCCACTCCTCGTATCTGAACGATACCTGTCGCTGCGTCTGAATGTCTGTCTCTGTGCTGATATACTAGTACGACTCTCTTCGGCTCTAGAACTACCGAAGTTTCAGCAAGGCGCTCCTCGACTAACAGGGCTGCGTCTACCGCTGCTGCATATGTCCCGTAATGCTGTGCGATGATCGCAAGGAACAGTGGTGTAAGCAAGCCTCGAACAAATCTATTGACTCGCAACTCCTCGGTAGCCACTAAATACGGGGCATAAACAGATAGCTCTGTAAACAACACGTCATACTCTGCCACTGACATCTCCGAAGTCTGGCGTAAGGACTCGAACCTGCGTGCTCTAGCATCTTTGACACTCGGTGGGAGAAAGAGGGCAAGGAATAGTGCCACGAACTCTGTCCTGGTCATAGGAGGAAGACCTGCTGCTCTACCCTTCTCGACTGATTCGCACCACTTCTGTGCAAGACCTTCCAGGCGAAAGCTCGCGAACTCAACCCATCTCGCATCTACGCATCTGAGGGAACGGCATATCCGAGCCATCCTATCAATGAAAGACTGTGGGTCCTCGGCTGCATCGGTGCCTGTGAAGACCGGAGGCTTCAGCCCCATAAACTCTGATAGCGATACTAAGATGACCTCTGTAACTGTAGGGGCAACTGGCTGTACGGTAGGTACCATCGCGGTCTCTGTAATGGGTGGAGCTACCTCTGGTCGCTGCGCTCGAAGCGTCTCAACTAGCAATCCTATCATCTGGCACATCTCCTGCATGCTGGATCCCACCGTCTGGCACATCTCCTGCATACCATCCCGTGGCGATCTGATCTGTCATGGGAGGAACAGCCTGCTCGGGTACAACCGGTGTACTGCCCGGATCAGTCCTCGTCTCAGACGAATCAACTCTAATCTCGGCCCTCACGGCCGCTCTCTGCGCCCTCATAGTCTTTGGCGGCATAATAGCTGAAAGGAAATTAGGATTCGATAAGAATACGGAAATCAAATCGCAAGAATATATCTACTCAAGAAGGAATTTAAATCAATAAGTCCTAAGGTCGCTTTGGCGGAGTACCGTGTCGTGAGTATGCCGCGGAACATACACACGCTATGCCACTCTGCTTCAGCTACCTACTCAATCATACCAAGGTCATCCTACACTCCGAAAAGCAAAACCTACGCTCTGATACCAACATTGTCACGACCCGAATATCTCGACTCGTGACCGGCACTTAACCACGCAACGTCTACAGGTGTAACACGACTAAGTAAGCCGAACCCAGAAATAAAAACCATTTAAAAGTAGTAAGTGTTGAAAACAATTGATTATAACATTTAGAAACCTTAAGTAGTTTAATAAAGATCTTTTAAAGTTAAGTTATCATCATAATAATTTTGGCAACATTTCCTTTGAAAAACCAACCCCGAAAACGGGTATAAAATAGGATATAAGTGAAAATGATATATAATGAAATAAAGCATCCCCAAACGGGAGCAATCACGCCCAACGGCGGAAACCCTCACCACAAGAGTAATATACGACGCCGTAGCGAAGAATGAGCAATAAGTAAAACATCACAGAATAATAATACTGCAAATATAAAGTCGGCACCCACGAGCTCGACACCAGAATACAAAAAATTATACATCATCGTCCTCACACTGTCTCTATGTCCAGTACAAATATGGTAGATGGAGAATACTAGATACAAAGGTATGTACAATAAAAGTAACCAGATACCACAACCCACCTAACGGCAAACAGCTCACGCTCCACTGTAGTGGTATATGTAGCCAAAAGATGCAAAAGGCAGCCTACCGTAACTACTCTGAGGGACAACCTGCAAATACTGTGGCACAACGGGGGTGAGTTGCCAACTCGTGAATAGAGATAACATATAAAGGTAATCACGAGCATGCACGTACTGCGCTGCTCTATCAAATGCCAGCAGATAAATCTATATGCGATAAGCAGTATGTGCATAATCATGCAAGTGCTCTGTCATGTAAAATAACTACAGGATGAGATGCATGATAATCAATGCTGAGCATGGGATAAACAACATCTACACGGAATATCAACGTGGAAAAATAATCGGTGCCCAACACTGCACTCAAAATCCAAATAACTCAGGCACTGGCACTCTCCTCGGCCCTCAAATCCTGTAATTCTCTGAGAATCACGAGTGCCCATCATCGGCACTCAAAATATCATAAAATACTCGTGTCCAGCATCGACACGCAAATCCTCATATATCGGGCTCCGTCAGTCCGGATCAGCCCTGTAACACTTTAAATTTCCGTTTGAATGTCTTTCGTGATAATTAGTGATCGTACGTGTTATTATATATATGTGTTCCTAGGATTATTAGTTATATTTAGTAGTGTTTGCATATTGGGAATTTTCTTGTGTTAGTGCACACTTGCACACTTAGCCATTTTTGAGACTTAGGGTTTTTGGTAACATGTTAACCATTCTTTTGTGCATGGTTGTTATATTTTTCCCCACCCTTTTATCCAAAACAAAACCCCATTTGATAATTTAAAATCCAATTAAACAAATGAGGCATGGGGTTAGGTAAAGAGCTTGACTTTTGACCCATTTTTCCCTCTCTTCTCTCTCTCTTTCCCCATATCAGAAATTCTGGAGAATTCCAGCAGCAAACCCTCCCATTTTCTTCATCTTTTCTTCTCCTCTTCATGTCTCTTTAATCTCTACACAAATCCTACACAAAAACCACACATTTCCTTCACAAAACCTTAGGAAAAGTGAGCTTTTTGAGGTGTTTAAGGCAAATCTGCACACTAGAGGGAAAAGCTGAGACTTTTGGTGTTCTACAAGGTTCTTAGAAGGTATTAACTCATATTTGCACTCCTTTTCCTTAGACTTGTAGTATTCTTTAGTAAAAATCTCATTTTTGTGCATTTTTGGTGATATTTAAGGATATTTGTGATTCACATGTTAGATTAGGGTTTTGTTAGTTGTGTTAGCTCTATTATGTGTTATTAGAGCTATCTTAGGCCAGGTTTTGTTTCAGTTTGCACAAAAATACCCTAAAGTTCCATTTTAGTGCAAAGTGTAGATTTTAAACTAGAAATAAGGCCCTGTAGGATCTGCTGCTACCCGAGATATTTCAGAGTAAAACTAGATGTTACTGTAGCATGTATGGGGGGTATAGAGTGCACACACAATGGGAGCCCAATTCCCTACCCAGGCCGCCGAAATATGCATTCTGGCCGCAAATTGCGGCCAGACTGGGGAGTTTTGGGTTGGGGTTTGGTATCTGCTACTATGTGGGTTGTTTTGGTATATATAGTTTTACAATATATTTCCTGTATCAAAATCTGTAGGTGATTACCTATTTTCCCGTATTTTCAATCTTTCGCGACACGCGTGATACGTGTGTGTGGGTTTGGGTTTTCTGCGTATCGCGGCGCGTCGGGGTGGTTTCAGGCGCGTAACCACACGTTTTAGCGTATCGCGCACACGCGCGCTTGGTTCACGACACGAGTTACTAGTTCGGCTTTAATGTCGCGTTTGTGTGACTTCCAGCTTATGTGTGATATATTGTGTAATTCTAGGTTCGCAGGCGAGTACGGCGGACGCCGTGCAGAAGGGGAAACAAGTTATTGGCTATACCTAGCGAGAGACTACTGTGAGTAGATTTCACATCTACGGGGATATCGCCAGCATGGCGTTCTACGTCAGGGCTGATAGGACCTTATAGTTTCTTTTGTATACATTGACTGTTCATGGCTACTATTTAGTGCATACTGCATTCCCTGCTATATGGATATAAATTAGAATTGATAGAACACCGCACCATTACTAACGGTCCATGTTGCAAGAGCACTGTCCTGCATGTTACACACACACCGTTAGTAATTTCCATGACACGCACACTGTAGGAATTATATATCACATCGGATCATTATATTGTAGCTTATCTATATGTGACTTGACATGATATTCATATTTGATGCACATATCATATCGGATCATTGACTTGCATATTGGTTTGGATTACATGTGATTACTGGATTTGGGAACCGTGGCTATTTCAAATATGTAATCATTTAAAAACCCGGTTCCCTTGATATGATATTTCGGTGCGTCCACCATGTGTTTCCTCGGTGCTAGAGTGATATATGTGAACCCGAATCGAGGAGCTGGTTGAGGCCGATTACGGGTACATGGTGGACCCGGTATGGTACCCCGGGGCGAGAACGGTTTCGCTGTGTAGTAGACGGTTTGCCTGGCAGAGGGACTACTACCTACCGGTGATTGGTTGGACCTGACAGTTATCCGGAGGATACTGATCAGAGTCGATAGATGGATGTGGTGTGATCCGTACTGCCGGGGCCGAGGGCCGATACCGCAGACGGAGCCCATGGGCTGACCCGGACTGACGGGGCCCGATGGATGAGGATTTGCGTGTCGATGCTGGACACGAGTATTTATGATATTTGGGTGCCGATGTTGGGCACTCGGGATTCTCAGAGATGTACAGGATTTGAGGGCCGATGAGAGTGCCGGCGCCTGAGCTATTTGGGGGATCTGGGTGCATTGATGGACACCGATTATATATTCCACGTTGACATTCCGTGTAGATATTATATTGCCCCTGCTCAGCATTTACTATTGTATCTCATCCTGTAGTTACATTACCTGATAGAGTACTTGCATGATTATTGCACATACAGCTTATCACATATTGATATCATCTGTTGGCATATGATAGAGTAGCGCTGTACGTGCATGCTCGCGATTACCTTTATATGTTATCTCTATTCACGAGTTGGCAACTCACCCCCGTTGTGCCACAGTGTTTGCAGGTTGCCCTTCGGAGTAGTCGCGGCAGGCTGCGGTTGCATCTTTTGATACAGATACCCCCATAGTTGGTGTACTAGCTCTTTTGCTGATAGGTGGGTTTTGTGCGGTATCTGTTTATCTTTCAGTTATGTACATTGTTGTATCTAGTATTCTCCATCTACCATGTATGTATTTGACTTAGAGACAGTGTGAGGACGATGATGTATTTTATTTGTATTCTGGTGTCGAGCTCGTTGTGAGCCGACTGTTTTTGCAGTTACCCTATCTGTGATGTTCCCACTAATGGATCTTGATCTTCGCTACGGCGTCGTATATTGTTATCTTGGTGATTGTTTACTTAGATTTCTTATCATGTTAGTAAGTGCTTTCTTTTAAAAACTTATAACACTCTCTACTTTCACTGGTTTGATTTCTGGGTTTTCGGTTCACTTGGTCGCGTTACGCCTATAAACGTTACGTGATTAAGTGCCGGTCACGGGCCAAACTTTGGGTCGTGACAAAGTTGGTATCAGAGCGTAGGTTTTACCTTTCGGAGTGTAGGATGACCCTGGTATGATGGAGTAGGTAGCTGCAGCAGGGTAGCGTAGCGTGTGTATGTTCCGCGTTATACTCATGACACGGTACTCCGCCTACGCGACCTTAGGACTTGTTGATGTAAATTCCTTCTTGAGTATATACATTCTTGCGATTCGATTTCCGTATCCTTATCGAATCCTATTGTTCCTTTCAGCCAATATGCCGCCAAAGACTACGAGGGCGCAGAGAGCGGCCGTGAGGGCTGAGATTCGAGTTGACTCGTTCGAGACGAGGACTGATCCGGGTAGTACACCGGTTGTGCCCTAGCAGGCTGTTCCTGCCGTGACAGATCAGATTGCTATGTTAGGGGCTGGTGTGCAGGAGATACGCCAGACGATGGGATCCAGTATGCAGGAGATGGGCCAGATGATGGGATCTCTAGTTGAGACACTTCGAGCGCAGCGACCAGAGGTAGTTCCACCCGTTGCAGAGACTGCGGTGGTACCCACAGTGCAGGCAGTTGCACCTGCGACTGCAGAGGTTATTACAGTATCGCTGTCAGAGTTTATGAGGCTGAAGCCTCCGGTCTTCACAGGCACCGATGTGGCCGAGGATCCACAGTATTTCATTGATAGGATGGCGCGGATATGTCGTTCACTTAGATGCGCAGATGCGAGATGGGTTGAGTTCGCGAGCTTTCGCCTGGAAGGTCTTGCGCAGAAATGGTGCGAATCAGTCGAGAAGGGTAGAGCAGCAGGTCTTCCTCCTATGACCTGGACAGAGTTCGTGGCACTATTCCTTGCCCGCTTTCTTCCCCTGAGTGTCAGAGATGCTAGAGCACGCAGGTTCGAGTCCTTACGCCAGACGCCAGAGATGTCAGTGGCAGAGTACGATGTGCTGTTCACCGAGCTATCCGTTTATGCTCCGTATCTAGTGGCTACTGAGGAGTTGCGAGTCAAGAGATTTGTCAGAGGCTTGCTTACACCACTATTCCTTGCTATCAGCGCGCAGCATTACGAGACATACGCAGCAGCAGTAGATGCAGCATTATTAGTTGAGGAGCGCCTTGCTGAGACTTCGGCAGTTCCAGAGCCGAAGAGAGTTCGTGCAGATACGTCAGTGCAGAGACGGCCTTTCCGGCGTTGTGACAGGCACCTTGCAGGTGGCAGAGATTCGAGACGAGGCCGATTGTTTAGCTCCTATCCCCAGGAGGGTCAGCGACCGTCATCGGGATGTTACCGTTGCGGGAGTTCTTATCATCGTGTGCGAGATTGTCCTGAGGTACCCCGGAGTGGGGCGGCAGCACCACATGTTACATTACCACCTTCACCACCCCAGACGGCATTGCCGATAGTACCTACTGTTACTCCGCGTCAGACGCATACACAGAGAGGTCGTGGTCGCGGAGGATTTGTTCATAGAGGACGAGGTGGCCGAGGTAGAGGGCAGCCAGCGGCCGGCAGGGGACAGTTAGTTGCAGGTGGAGGACAGGCGCGAGTTTTTGCTTTGACACATCAGGACGCGCAGGCGTCCAATGCGGTGGTCTCAGGTATCCTTTCTGTATGTTGGGTTGATGCACACGTGTTATTCGATACCGGATCCACGCACTCGTACGTATCCACACACTTTGTGCCGAGTTTGGGTAGAGAGTCCGGTTTGCTTGACCAGCCGCTTGTTGTGACTACTCCTATGGGAGAGTCGTTTGTTGCTAGGCACGTGTTCCGATCCTGTACCGTCCGTATTGGCGAGAGAGAGTTGCCGGTCGATTTGATCCTTCTTGAGATGTTGGACTTCGACGTTCTTTTGGGCATGGATTGGTTAGCCACGTGCTATGCTTCTGTTGACTGCCGCGAGAAGACAGTTCGATTTTGTTTTCCCGGCGAGTCGGTTGTTGTTGTGTTGGGGGACCGTGGTGCCACCCCTCACAGTGTGATTTCTTCTTTTCGCGCTGGACAGCTTTTGCGGAAGGGATGTCAGGGATTTCTCGCATATGTTTGCGATACTAGAGCTACAGAGGTTCCTCTGGATCAGGTTCCGGTTGTTAGCGAGTTCCCTGATGTGTTCCCTGACGAGCTTCCTGGGCTACCGCCCGAGCGTGATATTTCTTTCTGCATTGACTTGGTTCCTGGCACGGGGCCTATTTCTGTACCGCCTTATCGGATTGTTAGTTATGTATATGCCCTTGAGGCCATTGTTGTACATATGATGTATATTATAATGGATGCTTGGTTATATATAGAGAAGACTTTCTTGCTCGTCATGATAGTATGCTATTTGGTTTCACTTTATCTTAACATGTTGACTTGTATTGGTTTACTGTTTTACTCTCACATGTTGATAAAGCCCTTAGGACTTGTACTCGACTACTGGGACTATGATGAGATCATACTAGTGGGGCCGCGTTAGTCGATGAGTACATCCTATAACTGTTCCTAGTCGAGGGTATATCGAGACAGGGCATCGATACACCAGAGTAGACTAGCGTATACGCATCTTGACCCATATGATGGGTGATGGATGATCCCATATCCATCGGTGTTTGACATCATAGATGGTGTACGGGTGCTCAGTGGAGACTGGGTACACTGGATGGACTCGCCGAGAACTCCCAGATGGTGATATACCACACGTCAGATGGCAGTTCTCCGGTGACACAGGTACAGGGTAGTCTGTAGACCCGAGATCGTCATAGAGTCTTGTGTGATTCCCACTGTGCTTTGATTTCCACCTTACCACGTCCAAGAGGGCGTGCAAAACGGTGGCTTTTGGGTACAGTCCCGAATCACATGGAGGCAATGAGCGATAGGAGGGAATTCGTCTCTCCCGGTATAGGGAGTTGATGTTGTGCTGTGTTCGATTGGCTATAACTGGAAGTCCCTGGCCAGGGCTGATATGGAGATTTACTGGTAAGTGTTACTAGTAGTTTCTCGACCCGTTATGAGCCATACATCGACATGACTTATCGGTTACTGGGGTCTGACGTATACCACCCCTAGACTTGATATGCGACATATCAGACGAACAGACCGGACTGTACGGGAGTGTTACTGGTTGGATTCACAGGAGAACGCATAGGCTAGCTTGTTGATCTTCTGATCGCTCAATACCTGGGTGGCTGTTACGTTTAGCTGACCGCTTGCAGCTTGTGGGTGATTGATATGATCATCACCTGCTACCGGCGTATTGACGATTCTTTAGAGTCCTAAACAGAGGTTTCTTGGCTCAGGCGAAACAGAGTAGTGGCACATATGTGATATGCGCAGGAGCGAGAATAATGCGATATGGGATACCGTATTATATTCTCGCGATATATGGATATGAACCGGGTCATCGGATCAAGTGTTGATTCGATGAATCGGTACATGATATATTAGTCGGTAATATTCGATATAGCCGGATCGTCGGATCAAGTGTTGATTCGATGATTTAATATATAATAATATATATGATATATTATTATATTAACTAATATTGGCTTGCTTTATTATTTCATTTTCTCAGTGGATGATACATTGATATATATGCGATATATGTTAATTGTATTATTTTCTTTTGTTGCAAATATATAATATATATGTGATATATATTATTGTGACATAATATGATTAATTGTTAAACGTGTTTAAGGATGATTAATTGAGGTTAAGGTTTAATTTGGTTTAGTTGCTTCATGCACTTTCTATAAGGTTTCTTTTTTTGTCATTACAAAGATCTTTTGTGATGACACATTCTAAACCAAACCAAACCCTAACCCTAGTTGTTTCTCTACTCATTTTCATCCAATCATCCTTGACCATGGTTAATAATTCAATCATATGTTTTATTCTATTCATCACAAAAGAAAAGGATTATGATTATCATTATTCTTTATCCATTATCTTCTTCTTCTTCTCTCTTGAAGAAGCTCTCTTGAAAATTCTTATGTGATGAAAGATTATGAGAAAATGATATAAAAAGAAAGCTAAATTACTACTCTCTCATCCTCATCTCATCTAGCCCTTGGGATTAGGGTGTTCTTCTCTTTTGAGTGAGATAGCTTGAGTCGAAGCAACTTCAAGGTAGATCATCGTAGATTTGGATTACGACAAGCTAGAATGGATCGTTCGAGTCGTGGAGCCTCTCATGAGTCCGGGAGATCGTGGATCGCGGCAAAGGGACTTCTACTCGGAGCTAGTGAAGTGAAGGAGCGGACTACAAAGGTTGTAATCCCTCACACTTAGATAAAAGTTATCATCTTGCATATTAAACCCTAATAATCTAGCAAAGATCCAGGCTTTGGGTTGTTCGGCACGTCTAAAATTTAATCCGGGCATGTTTGATGCCTTAAGATCCTTCACAAGAGTGCCTAGGAACCCTGCAGTGGTATCAGAGTCTAGCTAGAGCATTAGGCGATGTGTTTACGAAGTTAAAACTCCGATCGAACCCGAAACGGACAAAATGGACCCCTCTCTGGAAATTTTTTAAATTTTGGGATTTTTCAGAATTAAAAATGTGTAAAACAATCAGCAGGTAATTCTAAGAATTACCATGAAACACGTGCCCACAATTCGACCAACAGAGCGCGGATCCGCGGCAGAAAGGGGGTTCGCGCGGCGCTTGCGCGGCGGCACTGTTGAATTGGGACACATGGCTTCATGGTATTGCTCGTAGTTACTTGCTGAGTATTCTGGATATTTTTAATCTGTCTCAGGTGTTTATAAAATCTGGGGTTTATTTTGTAATCGTAGATTCGATCGGAATATTTAAATTCGTATTTCTTTCCGGATATTTAGAAACTGTTAAACTGGTTGAACGGATATCATTAACCCACTTTATTCCGGCACGGCAAACTTTCAAGCGTTGAATTTTTATTGGGTTTAAATCTTTCGGAAAATTGTACAAGTTAAGCGGTGGACCCTCTAGAAGACAACAAACCTTAACTCGATTATGTGACCGTCTTGAACTGCCTTTTGAACCTTCGGGTTTGAGGCAGTACGGCGTGCCACATGTGAGGCGTTGGCTTGGCCCTTCTACGGCTGGATCACTGGTACTGTGACATATTCTGGGATTATTTGAACTCCGCTCAAGAGTTGAGCACTACGGGAAATTTTGGGTGTTTGATTATCTGTTCAAATAGTTTAATACCGTATATTTATCTGGAATGTGATACAATATGTGGAATTCATAGAGTTAGGCATGAAATACGAAGTATGTGATATTTCGGATTTACGATGTCTAAAGTGATTGTGGATTCCAAATATTGTAGTTTTACACTTTCTTTTCTGTGACCGAAAGCGTAGTATGTGGTTTATCGCCGGCTTCGTTGCTATACATCAACGACAATCGGGATACGCATACTTGCTTACGTTGATGATATGAGATATTATGTGTTGCTGTGATATGTTATATTGGATCGTCGCGATCAGAATAGCCGGGGGTTTTATGTAAGATGAGGGTTTTTATTTTCATTCATGTAAAATTCTTTTGTAATGTAATATTCTTTTATTTGGGGCACTTCCTGGTTGCGGTTGCTGTCACCAGTGTATATTATTTACTTTTCCGCATTAGGTAGACCCAAGGAGGGGAGCACAAGTAACCGGGTTCTAGGGTCCAGAGGGAGGCCATCTCGAGGAGTCGAGACCGGGTCTCCTAACCCTAGAATTGGCAGAGTTACTTGCCGCTCTCGTAGGGATCTTGGGATGTGGGTTTGGCTATTCGTCGCGACCGTGGAATCCGTGTTTTATACAGGCTCGTATTGAAAACACGGACGTCCTAGTATATCCAATATTTCATATATGTTCTTCTGCTGCAATGTTCTGTGATGAGATCATATTACTGCCTGAGACGAATGCTTATACTATATATATATGCTGATATATAAATATTACTGCTTTCGTTTCTTCTGTGATGCTTAGGAAGCATAAGCTGATGGGATTTTTATTAATGAGATTAATAAAAGAAAAGAAACCTAAAGATGTTGTAGAATCAAAAAAACTTTATAAAAAGGGTAGCTACAGTTTTGCTTTGCACAGAGATATATACGATATATTCTGCACCTTATTCGATGAGGAAAGGACCGAGATCCCTTCACCGGGAGTGACTCCTTTAGCGAAACTGGCAGATGCTACAAAACGCGGTTTGTCTTTTGATTGCTTTAAGTGTTTTGCTTTGCACAGCGGTATATATGATATATCCTGCACCTTATTCGATGAGGAAAGGGCCGACGATCCCTTCACCGGGAGTGACCCCTTTAGCGAAACTAAGAAAAGCCTCAAAAACACTCCTTTTCAAAACTTCACTCGATTCTACGACGATATCAAGTTCATTACGCTCAGGGTTTTCTGAAAAACCTGCGTAGCCCTCCGTCATTTCAGATAGAGACTAGTTAGTATTCGTGCTGCGTTTGTTGACCTTAGCCAAGGCGTGGTGTACGATAGCTAATTAGTATTTATCTGCTAAAACATGAGATGTGATTGGATTAGGGTATTCGTACGGCCTTGTTGACCTTGTCAAGGGTCATGCGGGTGGGTTTGATTCAATCAAGAAATGACGGGTTGAACTTGACTTGCGGTCTATGGTTTGTTGACCTTGTCAAGGTCATAGATCGTTTGGGGCAAAAATATTATCGGGAATTTCAAGTGTTGAAATTTGCAATGAGATTGCATACCTCCTATGAGATAGTTGGATCCTGATACCCACTGCGAGTAAGAGTTACTCCTGGGAGAGTTTTACGCAGGACAATTAGTCATTCAAGTAGGTGTCTAGAAAAGTGTTAACGAGGTTACGCCTCTGGGAAAACGAGGTTTACTTTAATTAGGTCCGTGCGAAAGCACGGGGAACCTCCCTCAAAGTACCGACACCGATCTGGCTGAAAGATTGACGAAGTTGTAGGGTGTAATTAATCCCGGCTAATCTTACCTTTTAGGGTTTTAAGGTAGATTTGATAAAAACAGTGGGAGACATCCTGATTAGATAAGATAATAACCAATCTAATCTTGCAAGAGCATACGCTAAAGTGTTTTCTTCTCTCTCTCTCCAGGTAGCGACCATTTCAGGCCATAATCAAGATAATAATATGGATGTATTGACTGAACCTGATTATTGTACTGAGCAAGGGAAAGTCAGACCCGTTCTTTCTTATAAGAGTTATAAGACTGAACAGGAAACAGGAGTGTAACGTTTTGAAAATCGTTTTGGTGAATTTTCGAAAAAACGGTAAAATAAGGGGGTTTTCTGTAAAAAGTCAAAATGCAAATATCTTTATTATAAAATTAAATATACATATTCTAGCTATGTAATTGCTAGTATTTAGTGTTTATTGAGCCACTGCTGAAATTTCAAATTTTCTGAAAATTTTTCCGTTTTAAGGTAAAATAGTCAGTATTTTCCGTTTTAACCCGATCGTGATCAAACGTCCGTAAAAACTTACCGGCACCTAATTTAGCTAAAATAAAGCTAGTGCGCAAACTTTGGGGGTATATGGGAGGTTTTGGTTCAGATAAAAATTTTCCCAAATAAAATATTATTTTAAGCGGTAAATTGTGCACGTAAATCGAGAAATTCCTTATTTTCTACTCTTGGCCGAATTCTTTGAAGGGGGATTCATTTGGATGGTTGAGTCATGGTTGTAAAATTTTTGGAATTGATGAGGTGTTATTTGACTCATTTGGTGCATTATTGGAAGCTTTAATTTGCTTTTGGAAAGGGATATTTTATTATATGGTGTGCTCACCCCCTCCACCTTATGGCCCACCACATTAATTCAGCCCCTTCACTGTGAATGGCCGCCCCCCCCCCCCTTGATTGGCATAGGAATGAATTGTTTATATTAATTAAGGTGGCTTGGGAATGAATTGTTTATATTAATTAAGGTGGCTTCAATACGATTCATTCTCCCCTTAAAAATTCTAAAATGCAAAATGAGCCCATCATTTTGGCCGAGCCCCCCCAAGTCTGTCCCATCTTTTTCCTTCCTCAATTTCTTCATCTCAAAGCTCATTTTATCTCCAAAATTCCTTCAATAAATCCACAAAACTCCTAAATAAAAGTAAACCCATCATTTCCCTCCATAAATCTAGCTTGGATCTACAAGAAAAACATCATTTTTGGAGAAAAAAATGATGGATCTAGTTGCTTGTTTGTGTTCTTGAAGAGGTATAATTTTCAAACCTTAATCTTTATGTAATATGTTTAAATTTTTATTTAGCTATTTAATTGGTTATTATAGCTTTTAAACTCTTGATTAATTCATTATTCGCAATTTTTAGGAAATTCAAGTTAGGGTAAAACTTGGTGAAGTGTTTAATGTTAAATTGTGTTTAAGAAAACTTATTCTAGTGATGGAATATGATAATTATTGTTAATTACTACTTTATCTAATTGAGTTAATTAGCATACTAGGTTTTTATAAATCATTTTTGGGCAAGATTAAAAATTATGAAAATGGTTTGGATCACTAAATTAAGTTATTTTGTGTTGTTGGAAATTACTAGAATTGTTAAATTTCTAGTTTTGTGTTAAAATGAGCTGAAATGATATAATTTGCTTACTAGCTTTTCGGCAAAATTTGGCGTGGGTTTTAAATGAAATTGGAGATGACGTAAATATTAATACCTACGATATTTATTATGTTTGTAAATGCGTATTTGTATTATTGGGTTTTTAATGTGGCAGTTTTCATGTATAGAGACCCTATTTAAGGGTTTCGGCTATGTTTATGGTATTTGGATTTTTGGTTTTGAGTTTTGGGTTGTTGTACTTGGCCGTTGGATGTTTGTACGTCAACGACAAGTGTAGTTGATTGTTTTGGATGTGTAAGCTATAGGTTCTAACCTATGAACGCACCACATGCCATTTTGAATTTCGGAATTGGATGTTAATAGCGTTGCGAATTCGTATTGATTATTGGTACCTTCACGTGGATTCCGAGACGATTCAGAAGATGATGGAGACATCGACACCGACACACAGGATGCAGGTGAGTAGATTTATATCTACGGGGAGAAGTCGGGTGGATGGCGTATAGCACCCCCGCAGTCCGTGGTGATGTATACGGATGCGTATACACACCAACAATTTATGATATGTTGTTAGGATTTATTATTGATGATTTTAGATGGATATTGGTGTTGGATTGGTGCATGGTTACGAAACCTTAGGTAGTGGGTGCACTACACTTACACATACACACATATACATACTTGCATACATTCCTTATTTCATATGTGCGTGTATGGGAATATATTTATATGTTCACATGGGTATGGGACTATGTGTTCACATACGGATTTGAGGAGGATACTTCGGTTTGAGCTGAGTCGATGAGATTTGTTTGTGGTTGTGATCTCGGTGATATGGCAGGATTCGTACTTAAGGTACGTCCTGGTGTTATAGCGGATCTTGCGGCGGCGATACGGGTGAATAGTGTTATAAATAAATAGTCGACATGTGATCGTGATATGAGGCATACTATGCTAGGATATTGATATTAGGCCGTATCGGGCGATGTATACCCCTTGATGATGATATGTGCTGACGATATCGGTTTGTACGAGATTGTCGATCAGTAGTCAGATCATGAGTATATTGAGGATATTAGTATTGTACTAGACATAGGTCAGTACCCTAGACTATGATCTTGGATAAAGAGGATACCAGAGGGATAGTGTGTGGAATATGATATTGACCCGTACCCAGATTTGGGGATGCCGTACGACGGATTTACGTACGAGCTATATCTTGATGATTGATCCGCACTCTTGACTTGGGATGTCTGATTATAGATATGGCATCGGATATGATATTATTGAGGCGGGATCACCGACTAATATATATACAGGTATGTATATGTATCGACTCAGATGTTAGGCGGTTTCCTTACCTGTAGTCTAGCTTATAGCGTAGCCCTTTAGTTTAGTTAGTTGTTAGATTAGATTCGGTTCCTACCTATTTCAAAGCTTACGAATCGTGCGTATTTTTAAAGACAGCCTAAGGGATCCTACGGATATTTCAAAAAAACGTATCTTTTCTTAAAAACACCGTAGCCCCTATTTTCAAAACCCCACGATTCGTGTTATTTCAAAAGGCACCATTGTAGGACTTACATTAGGTTAAAACAGATTAATTATCGTTGCGTCTAGTATTCAGCTCCCGCTCATTATTGTTGTTTGCTCCGCATCACATGCTTATATTATGCTTCATATTCTACTGTTGATATCTTGTGGTTAGGACACCAGCACCATTACCGATGATGCATATGTACCACGTACACTTACTTGCCGGCTCACACACATCTTCATCGGTAATTGCCATGTCACGTACACCTTAGAAAATATTATTGCTTGACATAGCCTGTTAGCTAATAGTTTAGACATGATATTAGTGTACTTGCCTTATATGTTAGTTTAGACATTATAGTTATTACCTGCTACCTCATGCATACTGTTATTCATTGTTATGCCGCATTCATGGATTCTCATGCATATATTCACTTTTTACGTGCTATTGAGGTTTTGGATTTGGATTTCCATGAGATTTTCTGGATTTGGGGAAAACTGCAAAACATATACAAACTTCTTCTTTCTCTTTTTAAATAAAAAGCGCGGTTTTTCCCATGATGTATGAGTCGTCCACCATGAGTTTGCTGATAGATTTGGAGACCCGATTCGAGGAGTTGGATGAACCGTTTCAGGTATATGGTGGACCCGGTAAGGTACCCCGGGGCAAGAAGCTCGTGGTGATGACGATGAGCCTGGCAGGGGGAGACTACCTACCGGTGATTTTACCCGACGCGTCGGATATCCGGAGGATACCGTCGTGGTCTTGAGATGGATGGTAGGGGCCGATCTGGATTGACGGTACACTAGATATTGATTTTGAGATATTGAGGTACAGAGATTGTGATACAGAGATATCGAGATATTTGGACACTTGTTTGTGTCGATGCTGGGCACTGTTTTATGCTGATTTCATTACGATACCTCATTTTAAAAATACAAAGGAAATCTCACTAATTTATGAAAACAGTTTTTTCATTTACATGTATTCTGTTTTCATGCATTCATACCTCATTCATATGATATATTGCTACCTGAGGCACTGACACGGGCACATGAGATCACACTCGGGTTAGATATTACCCTAGCCATTGTTATAGGCTGCATGTTATTCATATATTTGAGGATATATTATGATCATTGACCTAGGTTGCGTTATTCATGCGATTTTCTGTTCGTAGATCTTTTTCTACTCACGAGTTGGCAACTCACCCCCGTTGTGCCCCAGTTTCTTGCAGGTGTTGCCGTACGGATTTCATTACGGCTTTGCGGGCACGGTTTCTTTTCGGGTGACTTGCTAGTAGGTGGGTTTATTGTATCTTACCCATCATTATACCTTGTATATTATATTTCAGTTGTATCTAGAAGTTCCATCAACCAAACTTGTATTTTTTTGAGATAGAGACCAGTAATGTTATTCTTTCGACCATAGAGTAGCATGTTATATTTCTTGAGTTTCTTGCTGGTTGAGTTCCATTTCTGTTGTGATCCTCGCCTTTAGGCGTTGTATATTATGTTGCATACAGGTTGATTTGATATGGTTCTTCCTATTCTCTACTACTTCTTTTGGTTTGGATTTCTGGGTTTCGGCTTACTTAGCATACGTACGCCTTGAGACGTTCGTAGTCTAAGTGCCGGTCATGTTCCGTACTTTCGGGTCGTGACAAAGTTGGTATCAGAGCGTTAGGTTTTACCTTCGGAGTATAGGATAACCCTTGGTTGATGGAATAGGCGACTGAAGTAGAGTGACGTACCGTTGGTTTGTTCCGCTGCATATTTACGACACGTCACTCCACTTAAGAAGCCTTAGGATGTACATTTTCTTGTTCAGTATCATATTCATTCCTGATCTAGCTTCATCGGTATGAGTTATGGTTTTGCTGCCACGATTACGGGCAGGGAGAGCTACGGCTAGAGTTGCGGTCAGCACGATCTCGTTACGAACGAGGACTGACCAGAGCATAATTTCGGCGACACACGATTGTAGAGATGTGTCTTTTGATTGTGTTTTGCGCCACGAGCATTGGATGGATCGCTGTATGAGATTACTCGGACGTGCAAATCAGCATCAGAGGACTGAGCCGCTGACAGAGGCCAGCCAGATTTTGATGACCGTTGGTGTATTGCTTACTCATGATGATTGAGGCACCGTTCAGCGTGCAGACGAACGAGCCAGTTATTGCTGCGAACGACGAGATATTGCCCCAGATGTTGGAGCTATTGCGGGACGAGTTATACTAATAGATGATAGAAGGTCGCTAGTCACCCGATGATGAATGACTAGGACAGGTGGTTCGTTCGCCTACCCCGACGCGAGGTCATCAGATAGATTGATTCCAGCTGAGACGACTTCACGCGGAGACGTTGAGAGTCGACAGAGACGATCGAATGTCAGAAACCTATTATTCCAAGTTTAAAGTAGTCAGAAAGACATGCAGGCAATTCTAGGGTCCCTTTAGAAGAATGAAACCCTAACTCGACTTAATGACCGTGTGAAACCTTAGGGGCGGCAGTTCTGCGGCGCCATTAGTGAGGATTGGGTTTGCCCTTCTACGGCTGGACCACCGATGCTGTGGTATGTACTCGATACTATTAAACTGTGCCCAAGATGTTGAGCTCTTGGGGGATTATGAGGTTTTGACGACTCGATTGGATGGCTCGACTTAATTCGGATGCTAGGTGGTGAGATGCATTTCTTGGGAGACTCCCGATACGAGGATAACCGTTGGAGCTCAGTCCATGCAGCCACGACGAGATGAGTCCGAAGCAGTCGACATTAGAGAAAAGTGGAGTAAGAGGTTCATACCAGGTCTGGAAGAGATGACGTTCCACTCCGCCGACATCAGAGATACGATACGCATGCCGAGACAGAGTACTGGATATACCTTCCAGAAGGAGTCGCGATGGGTATGCAGCCATTCCGGAACAAGAAACAGATATAGTAAAGGACGATGACTTCCGGACAGTTAGGCAGAGACGAGACATGGAAGAGACCATGAGCAGGATTCCTTCCAGGACATTGCTGCAATGATACTTGCACCCATGATCAGTTGTGTCACGTACATTCAGAGAGCCAGAGGCCGACGCCAGTGATATGCTGTCTTACGAGTGGTCGCGATGATTGACCGAGAGATGACCAGAGAAGTGCCAGAACGGAATCGTCCCCGTTAGCACATTTGACAGGGCCGATGAGCCGATGGACCGAGAGATTGGTTATTCACAGTGAAGACCTTGACCCAGGAGTGGTCATTGCTACGCACACCAGCAGGCCAGAGTTCAGGATCGTCGACGAGATATGCTATGAGTGACCACGACAGTGGGCCAGAGATTCTTGGAGGATGCATTTGAGCGGTACTATTCCGCCATTATTGATTTCGATGTTTTGGGCGATTTATCCGCATGATTTGATTTTGATTATTGAGGATTTACGATCCTTGCACAGTGTTGCACTTGATATCGTTTTCGTGCTTGGTTTCACATGTTTGTGATGTTACGGTTTTAGACATTGAGTTGGTTTTGTGCGTATGCACGCATACGATTTGGTTCCTGCACACGGTATAGTTTATATATGCTTGCAGTGCAGTGATACGCCTTTTGTGCACTTAGATGCATTGGACTTTGATTTCGATGGTGATGTTCGATATTTGTTTTGTGCACCTTGTGCACCTGATTTGATTTTGCGCATGTTCGGCACTTGATATTGGATTTCATGATTTCGTGCACGATGGATGCACCTGATTTGGATTTTCACGCATATTGGGCGCATGTTTTGAAGTGTGATTTTGGTGCACACCAGATGCACTAAATCGAGATTTTTCGTGCATGTCAGATGCACCTGATTTTGCTGTCAGGCACACATGTTGCCTATGACAGATGTTTCGTGCACACCCGATGTACTTAGATGTTGTTTTTGTGCATATGTATGGCACATATTTGGATTTTGATTTCCGTGCGCACAAGACGCACGTATTCCGACGCGTATTTTGTGATTGCTTTTTCTTATAGAGTAGGACGTTTCTATGATATTGCAATGTGTTTTCGTACTAAGCAGGACTAGTCAGAGGACAGTACCTGAATATATTTTACATGTATAGTTTCGAGTTATATCATATTGGTTTTGCTTTGGATTTGGTATTGATGTCTTTCCCTTGACTCCGATGATTGCGGGATGCTTGACGGAGTTCTGATTTGAGTTATATGCTCATTTTTCATGCGCATGCGTTGCCCTACGATTTGTTTTATGTATTTATGGATTCGGAGCCCCGGCGATTTGATGGTTTTGGCTGAAATATTTTAGTATTTGGGGGAAGTTTTAATTTAAATTCGGGGACCGAATTTCTTTAAGGGGGGAAGATTGTAACGTTTTGAAAATCGTTTTGGTGAATTTTCGAAAAAAACGGTAAAATAAGGGGGTTTTCTGTAAAAACTCAAAATGCAAATATCTTTATTATAAAATTAAATATACATATTCTAGCTACGTAATTGCTAGTATTTAGTGTTTATTGAGCCACTGCTGAAATTTCAAATTTTCTGAAATTTTTTCCGTTTTAAGGTAAAATAGTCAGTATTTTCCGTTTTAACCCGATCGTGATCAAACGTCCGTAAAAACTTACCGGCACCTAATTTAGCTAAAATAAAGCTAGTGCGCAAACTTTGGGGGTATATGGGAGGTTTTGGTTCAGATAAAATTTTTCCCAAATAAAATATTATTTTAAGCGGTAAATTGTGCACGTAAATCGAGAAATTCCTTATTTTCTACTCTTGGCCGAATTCTTTGAAGGGGGATTCATTTGGATGGTTGAGTCATGGTTGTAAAAATTTTGGAATTGATGAGGTGTTATTTGACTCATTTGGTGCATTATTGGAAGTTTTAATTTGCTTTTGGAAAGGGATATTTTATTATATGGTGTGCTCACCCCCTCCACCTTATGGCCCACCACATTAATTCAGCCCCTTCACTGTGAATGGCCGGTCCCCCCTTGATTGGCATAGGAATGAATTGTTTATATTAATTAAGGTGGCTTGGGAATGAATTGTTTATATTAATTAAGGTGGCTTCAATATGATTCATTCTCCCCTTAAAAATTCTAAAGAGCAAAATGAGCCCATCATTTTGGCCGAGCCCCCCAAGTCTGTCCCATCTTTTTCCTTCCTCAATTTCTTCATCTCAAAGCTCATTTTATCTCTAAAATTCCTTCAATAAATCCACAAAACTCCTAAATAAAAGTAAACCCATCATTTCCCTCCATAAATCTAGCTTGGATCTACAAGAAAAACATCATTTTTGGAGGAAAAAATGATGGATCTAGTTGCTTGTTTGTGTTCTTGAAGAGGTATAATTTTCAAACCTTAATCTTTATGTAATATGTTTAAATTTTTATTTAGCTATTTAATTGGTTATTATAGCTTTTAAACTCTTGATTAATCCATTATTCGCAATTTTTAGGAAATTCAAGTTAGGGTAAAACTTGGTGAAGTGTTTAATGTTAAATTGTGTTTAAGAAAACTTATTCTAGTGATGGAATATGATAATTATTGTTAATTACTACTTTATCTAATTGAGTTAATTAGCATACTAGGTTTTTATAAATCATTTTTGGGCAAGATTAAAAATTATGAAAATGGTTTGGATCACTAAATTAAGTTATTTTGTGTTGTTGGAAATTACTAGAATTGTTAAATTTCTAGTTTTGTGTTAAAATGAGCTGAAATGATATAATTTGCTTACTAGCTTTTCGGCAAAATTTGGCGTGGGTTTTAAATGAAATTGGAGATGACGTAAATATTAATACCTACGATATTTATTATGTTTGTAAATGCGTATTTGTATTATTGGGTTTTTAATGTGGCAGTTTTCATGTATAGAGACCCTATTTAAGGGTTTCGGCTATGTTTATGGTATTTGGATTTTTGGTTTTGAGTTTTGGGTTGTTGTACTTGGCCGTTGGATGTTTGTACGTCAACGACAAGTGTAGTTGATTGTTTTGGATGTGTAAGCTATAGGTTCTAACCTATGAACGCACCACATGCCATTTTGAATTTCGGAATTGGATGTTAATAGCGTTGCAAATTCGTATTGATTATAGGTACCTTCACGTGGATTCCGAGACGATGCAGAAGATGATGGAGACATCGACACCGACACGCAGGATGCAGGTGAGTAGATTTATATCTACGGGGAGAAGTCGGGTGGATGGCGTATAGCACCCCCGCAGTCCGTGGTGATGTATACGGATGCGTATACACACCAACAATTTATGATATGTTGTTAGGATTTATTATTGATGATTTTAGATGGATATTGGTGTTGGATTGGTGCATGATTACGAAACCTTAGGTAGTGGGTGCACTACACTTACACATACACACATATACATACTTGCATACATTCCTTATTTCATATGTGCGTGTATGGGAATATATTTATATGTTCACATGGGTATGGGACTATGTGTTCACATACGGATATGAGGAGGATACTTCGGTTTGAGCTGAGTCGATGAGATTTGTTTGTGGTTGTGATCTCGGTGATATGGTAGGATTCGTACTTAAGGTACGTCCTGGTGTTATAGCGGATCTTGCGGCGGCGATACGGGTGAATAGTATTATAAATAAATGGTCGACATGTGATCATGATATGAGGCATACTATGCTAGGATATTGATATTAGGCCGTATCGGGCGATGTATACCCCTTGATGATGATATGTGCTGACGATATCGGTTTGTACGAGATTGTCGATCAGTAGTCAGATCATGAGTATATTGAGGATATTAGTATTGTACTAGACATAGGTCAGTACCCTAGACTATGATCTTGGATAAAGAGGATACCAGAGGGATAGTGTGAGGAATATAATATTGACTCGTACCCAGATTTGGGGATGCCGTACGACGGATTTACGTACGAGCTATATCTTGATGATTGATCCACACTCTTGACTTGGGATGTCTGATTATAGATATGGCATCGGATATGATATTATTGAGGCGGGATCACCGACTAATATATATACAGGTATGTATATGTATCGACTCAGATGTTAGGCGGTTTCCTTACCTGTAGTCTAGCTTATAGCGTAGCCCTTTAGTTTAGTTAGTTGTTAGATTAGATTCGGTTCCTACCTATTTCAAAGCTTACGAATCGTGCGTATTTTTAAAGACAGCCTAAGGGATCCTACGGATATTTCAAAAAAACGTATCTTTTCTTAAAAACACCGTAGCCCCTATTTTCAAAACCCCACGATTCGTGTTATTTCAAAAGGCACCATTGTAGGACTTACATTAGGTTAAAACAGATTAATTATCGTTGCGTCTAGTATTCAGCTCCCGCTCATTATTGTTGTTTGCTCCGCATCACATGCTTATATTATGCTTCATATTCTACTGTTGATATCTTGTGGTTAGGACACCAGCACCATTACCGATGATGCATATGTACCACGTACACTTACTTGCCGGCTCACACACATCTTCATCGGTAATTGCCATGTCACGTACACCTTCGAAAATATTATTGCTTGACATAGCCTGTTAGCTAATAGTTTAGACATGATATCAGTGTACTTGCCTTATATGTTAGTTTAGACATTATAGTTATTACCTGCTACCTCATGCATACTGTTATTCATTGTTATGCCGCATTCATGGATTCTCATGCATATATTCACTTTTTACGTGCTATTGAGGTTTTGGATTTGGATTTCCATGAGATTTTCTGGATTTGGGGAAAACCGCAAAACATATACAAACATCTTCTTTCTCTTTTTAAATAAAAAGCGCGGTTTTTCCCATGATGTATGAGTCGTCCACCATGAGTTTGCTGATAGATTTGGCGACCCGATTCGAGGAGTTGGATGAACCGTTTCAGGTATATGGTGGACCCGGTAAGGTACCCCGGGGCAAGAAGCTCGTGGTGATGACGATGAGCCTGGCAGGGGGAGACTACCTACCGGTGATTTTACCCGACGCGTCGGATATCCGGAGGATACCGTCGTGGTCTTGAGATGGATGGTAGGGGCCAATCTGGATTGACGGTACCCTAGATATTGATTTTGAGATATTGAGATACAGAGATTGTGATACAGAGATATCGAGATATTTGGACACTTGTTTGTGTCGATGCTGGGCACTGTTTTATGCTGATTTCATTACGATACCTCATTTTAAAAATACAAAGGAAATCTCACTAATTTATGAAAACAGTTTCTTCATTTACATGTATTCTGTTTTCATGCATTCATACCTCATTCATATGATATATTGCTACCTGAGGCACTGACACGGGCACATGAGATCACACTCGGGTTAGATATTACCCTAGCCATTGTTATAGGCTGCATGTTATTCATATATTTGTGGATATATTATGATCATTGACCAAGGTTGCGTTATTCATATGATTTTCTGTTCGTAGATCTTTTTCTACTCACGAGTTGGCAACTCACCCCCGTTGTGCCCCAGTTTCTTGCAGGTGTTGCCGTACGGATTTCATTACGGCTTTGCGGGCACGGTTTCTTTTCGGGTGACTTGCTAGTAGGTGGGTTTATTGTATCTTACCCATCATTATACCTTGTATATTATATTTCAGTTGTATCTAGAAGTTCCATCAACCAAACTTGTATTTTTTTGAGATAGAGACCAGTAATGTTATTCTTTCGACCATAGAGTAGCATGTTATATTTCTTGAGTTTCTTAATGGTTGAGTTCCATTTCTGTTGTGATCCTCGCCTTTAGGCGTTGTATATTATGTTGCATACAGGTTGATTTGATATGGTTCTTCCTATTCTCTACTACTTCTTTTGGTTTGGATTTCTGGGTTTCGGCTTACTTAGCATACTTACGCCTTGAGACGTTCGTAGTCTAAGTGCCGGTCATGTTCCGTACTTTCGGGTCGTGACAAGGAGAATATCTGGATTCTCACGCCGCCCAAAAGAACATGCATGTTGATGCATCTTCTTCAGGTGTGTTAGTTATTGAGAACTGTTTCTCAGTTCACCCTACGTCCTGGGTATTAGATACCGGATCAGGATCCCACATATGTAAACAGTTACATGGGCTACGTAAAGGTAGAGAACTGGGAACAGGTGATCATTCCGTTCAAGTAGGGAACGGTGCAAGTATTGTAGCCAAAGCGGTTGGCGAATATCACCTTGTATTACCAAGTCGTAATACACTGATTCTAAATGAGTACTATTATATACCGAACATGATGTGCAACATTATATCAGTTTCTTTATTGAGTAAAGAGGGATATAATTTTGTAGTACAGGATAATGTTATGAACATATTCCTAGATCAAAAGTTGATTGCATCAGGCTCGTTACATAATGGCATATTCATTCTAAATCAGAATACAGTCCTGAATATACAAAACACACACAAGAGGAAAAGTTCAGATATGAACGAATCCTACTTGTGGCATTGTAGACTTGGTCATATCAATGCGACACGACTGGCTATGTTACATAGGGATGGTTATTTGAATCCGTTCGAATTATCATCTTATGATACTTGCCATTCATGTCTCAAAGGAAAAATGACCAAAGCTCCGTTTAGTGGACACGGAGAAAGAGTTACTGAACTCTTAGGACTGATACATAGTGATGTATGCGGTCCCATGTCTACGCATGCCAGGAACGGTTCTTCCTACTTCATTACATTCACTGACGATCTCTCTAGATACGGACATGTGTTTCTGATGAAACACAAGTCTGAAGCTTTTGAGAAATTCAGAGAATATAAGCATGAAGTAGAGAATCAAACGGGCAAAAGTATTAAAGTTTTTCGATCTGATCGAGGAGGTGAATACTTAAGCGGTGAGTTCCTAGATTATCTAAAAGAGAATGGGATTATCTCTCAGCGTACTCCTCCTTATACACCACAGCACAACGGTGTATCGGAGCGAAGAAATCGCACCCTATTAGATATGGTGCGTTCTATGATGAGTACAGCTGAGTTACCTATTTCCTTCTGGGGGTATGCGCTTGAGACAGCAGCATACCTATTGAATCAAGTTCCAACTAAATCTGTACCTACCACACCATATGAGATATGGAGTGGGAAGAGACCGTATCTTAAACGAGTTAAGATATGGGGTTGTCCGGCCTATGTCAAAAGGCAAAATCCGGACAAACTCGAGGCACGATCAGTTCTTTGCAAGTTTGTAGGATATCCGAAGAATTCTTATGGATATTTTTTCTATCACAGTGAGGAGCAAAAAGTGTTTGTTGCTCAACATGCCACCTTTTTAGAAAAGGAATTTCTTGCAAAAGAGATTAGTGGCTCTGAGGTAGAACTGGAAGAAGTTCCAGCAGAACAAACTACAACAGATGATTTAGTGGAACCAGAGGATTCAGTAGTACCCGACGAACCCCAGCCTCTCCGCAGATCTAGTAGGGTTTCTCATCCACCTGAGAGATACTACGGTTTTCTCATTGATGGTGGAAGCGAGGATTGCATCATGGATGATGATGAACCGACTAGTTTCGAGCAGGCCATCACGAGTGGTGACTCTGTGAAATGGCTGGATGCAATGCGATCTGAGATGGAATCCATGTACACCAACAAAGTATGGACTTTGGAAAATGCTCCTGAAGGGGTAAAACCCATTGGGAGCAAGTGGATCTTTAAAAAGAAATTTGGTGTAGATGGAAAAGTTGAGACTTTCAAAGCTAGACTTGTAGCAAAAGGTTTTCGTCAAAGACCAGGTGTGGACTATGACGAAACCTTTTCTCCAGTGGCTATGCTTAAGTCCATCCGGATCTTACTTGCCATTGCTGCATACCATGACTACGAAATCTGGCAAATGGATGTTAAGACCGCCTTTCTAAACGGTGATTTAGAAGAGTGCGTGTACATGACTCAGCCAGAGGGCTTCGTAGATAGTGGGAGCAGCGGAAAAGTGTGCAAGCTGCTTAAATCCATTTATGGGTTAAAGCAAGCATCGCGGAGTTGGAACATCTGTTTTGATGTTGTAGTCAAAGAGTTTGACTTCATCAAAAATATAGATGAACCTTGTATCTATAAGAAGGTGGCAGAGGGTAAGGTAGTCTTCCTCGTATTGTACGTGGATGACATACTCTTGATAGGAAATGATATTCCTATGCTGCAATCAGTCAAGCTCTTCTTATCACAGAGATTCTCAATGAAAGATCTAGGTGATGCCTCCTGCATATTGGGAATCATGATCTATAGAGATAGATCTAAAAGGATACTGGGATTGTCCCAATCCAGGTACATTGACACCATACTAAAGAGGTTTAGTATGGAAGAATCCAAGCGTGGGAACCAACCCACGATCTCTGGACTCACTCTCTCCAAAGAGATGTCTCCCAAGACTGATTTGGAGAGAGCTCGCATGCAAGGGATACCCTATGCTTCGGCAGTAGGCTCTATCATGTATGCGATGCTATGTACCAGACCCGATGTAGCATACTCACTAAGTGTAGTGAGTCGGTATCAAGCAGATCCTGGAGAGAGTCATTGGACAGCAGTGAAGAACATTCTCAAGTACTTGCGAAGGACTAAGGAGATGTTCTTGGTGTATGGTAACGGTGAACTCCAGGTGGAGTCCTTTACCGATTCCAGCTTCCAAAGTGATAAGGACGACTCTAAGTCGCATTCGGGTTTTGTCTTTACCCTCAATGGAGGGGCGGTATGTTGGAAGAGTTCCAAACAGGATACCGTTGCAGACTCAACGATGGAGGCTGAATACATCGCTGCCAACGATGCTGCCAAAGAGGCTGTCTGGATCAAGAAGTTCATTAGTGAACTTGGTGTGGTTCCATCCATTGAGCATCCAATACCTCTGTATTGCGATAACAATGGAGCTGTGGCTTTGGCCAAGGAACCCAGGTCCCATCAGAAGTCCAGACATATTCTGAGGCGGTATCACCTGATCAGGGAGATAGTTGATCGCCGGGAGATCGAGGTCAGGAGAGTAGATACGAAGGACAACACTGCGGATCCATTCACGAAGGCTATTCCCCAGATACAGTTTGAGAGATTATTCGGGATGCTAGGTATGAGATACTACAGCAGCTGGCCTTAGTGCAAGTGGGAGATTGTTAGTTATGTATATGCCCTAGAGGCCATTGTTGTACATATGATGTATATTATAATGGATGCTTGGTTATATATAGAGAAGACTTTCTTGCTCGTCATGATAGTATGCTATTTGGTTTCACTTTATCTTAACATGTTGACTTGTATTGGTTTACTGTTTTACTCTCACATGTTGATAAAGCCCTTAGGACTTGTACTCGACTACTGGGACTATGATGAGATCATACTAGTGGGGCCGCGGTAGTCGATGAGTACATCCTATAACTGTTCCTAGTCGAGGGTATATCGAGACAGGGCATCGATACACCAGAGTAGACTAGCGTATACGCATCTTGACCCATATGATGGGTGATGGATGATCCCATATCCATCGGTGTTTGACATCAGAGATGGTGTACGGGTGCTCAGTGGAGACTGGGTACACTGGACGGACTCGCCGAGAACTCCCAGATGGTGATATACCACACGTCAGATGGCAGTTCTCCGGTGACACAGGTACAGGGTAGTCTGTAGACCCGAGATCGTCATAGAGTCTTGTGTGATTCCCTCTGTGCTTTGATTTCCACCTTACCACGTCCAAGAGGGCGTGCAAAACGGTGGCTTTTGGGTACAGTCCCGAATCACATGGAGGCAATGAGCGATAGGAGGGGATTCGTCTCTCCCGGTATAGGGAGTTGATGTTGTGCTGTGTTCGATTGGCTATAACTGGAAGTCCCTGGCCAGGGCTGATATGGAGATTTACTGGTAAGTGTTACTAGTAGTTTCTCGACCCGTTATGAGCCATACATCGACACGACTTATCGGTTACTGGGGTCTGACGTATACTACCCCTAGACTTGATATGCGACATATCAGACGAACAGACCGGAATGTACGGGAGTGTTACTGGTTGGATTCACAGGAGAACGCACAGGCTAGCTTGTTGATCTTCTGATCGCTCAATACCTGGGTGGCTGTTACGTTTAGCTGACCGCTTGCAGCTTGTGGGTGATTGATATGATCATCACCTGCTACCGGCGTATTGACGATTCTTTAGAGTCCTACACAGAGGTTTCTTGGCTCAGGCGAAACAGAGTAGTGGCACATATGTGATATGCGCAGGAGCGAGAATAATAAGATATGGGATACCGTATTATATTCTCACGATATATGGATATGAACCGGGTCATCGGATCAAGTGTTGATTCGATGAATCGGTACATGATATATTAGTCGGTAATATTCGATATAGCCGGATCGTCGAATCAAGTGTTGATTCGATGATTTAATATATAATAATATATATGATATATTATTATATTAACTAATATTGGCTTGCTTTATTATTTCATTTTCTCAGTGGATGATACATTGATATATATGCGATATATGTTAATTGTATTATTTTCTTTTGTTGCAAATATATAATAAATATGTGATATATATTATTGTGACATGATATGATTAATTGTTAAACGTGTTTAAGGATGATTAATTGAGGTTAAGGTTTAATTTGGTTTAGTTGCTTCATGCACTTTCTAGAAGGTTTCTTCTTTTGTCATTACAAAGATCTTTTGTGATGACACATTCTAAACCAAACCAAACCCTAACCCTAGTTGTTTCTCTACTCATTTTCATCCAATCATCCTTGACCATGGTTAATAATTCAATCATATGTTTTATTCTATTCATCACAAAAGAAAAGGATTATGATTATCATTATTCTTTATCCATTATCTTCTTCTTCTTCTCTCTTGAAGAAGCTCTCTTGAAAATTCTTATGTGATGAAAGATTATGATAAAATGATATAAAAAGAAAGCTAAATTACTACTCTCTCATCCTCATCTCATCTAGCCCTTGGGATTAGGGTGTTCTTCTCTTTTGAGTGAGATAGCTTGAGTCGAAGCAACTTCAAGGTAGATCATCGTAGATTTGGATTACGACAAGCTAGAATGGATCGTTCGAGTCATGGAGCCTCTCATGAGTCCGGGAGATCGTGGATCGCGGCAAAGGGACTTCTACTCGGAGCTTGTGAAGTGAAGGAGCGGACTACAAAGGTTGTAATCCCTCACACTTAGATAAAAGTTATCATCTTGCATATTAAACCCTAATAATCTAGCAAAGATCCCGGCTTTGGGTTGTTCGGCACGTCTAAAATTTAATCCGGGCATGTTTGATGCCTTAAGAACCTTCACAAGAGTGCCTAGGAACCCTACACGGATGGTCCCGGCGGAACTTCGAGAATTGAAAGGCCAGTTGCAGGACTTGCTGGATAAGGGACTTATTCGACCCAGTGTTTCTCCTTGGGGTGCTCCAGTCCTGTTTGTCAAGAAGAAGAACGGCAGTATGCGTTTGTGTATCGACTACCGCCAGCTGAACACGGTGACAGTGCGGAACAGATATCCTTTGACACGCATCGACGATTTGTTCGACCAGCTTCAGGGGGCAGGATACTTTTCGAGGATCGATTTACGATCGGGCTACCATCAGCTGCGGGTTCGACAGGATGACATTCCTAGGACAGCCTTCCGCACACGTTATGGCCATTATGAGTTTTTGGTGATGTCGTTCGGACTCACCAACGCGCCAGCAGCATTTATGGATTTGATGAACCGTATTTTCCGGCCGTATCTTGATCTGTTCATTATAGTGTTTATTGACGATATCTTGGTGTATTCTCGGAGTAGAGAGGAGCACGAGCAGCACCTGCGGATTACACTGCAGACCTTGAGGGAGCATCAGCTTTTCGCCAAATTCTCCAAGTGTGCCTTCTGGCTAGACAGCGTAGACTTCTTGGGGCACGTGATTACACGAGATGGTATATGTGTCGACCCGAGGAAGATAGAGGCAGTTCGGAGTTAGCCTAGACCCACGTCAGTGACAGAGGTTCGCAGCTTTCTAGGGCTGGCAGGCTATTACAGGCGATTTGTGCAGGACTTCTCTCGCATTGCTACACCTTTGACCGGGTTGACCCAGAAGGGAGTTCGCTTCGATTGGACGGAGGAGTGTGAGCACAGTTTCCAGCGGCTACAGGCTCTACTGACTACGACACCAGTGCTATCATTGCCTTCAGAATCAGGCGGATTTGTGGTCTACTGCGATGCTTCACGAGTGGGACTAGGGTGCGTTTTGATGCAGCATGACAGGGTGATCGCGTATGCTTCGCGGCAATTAAAGAAACATGAACAGAATTACCCCACTCATGATCTGGAGATGGCTGCAGTGGTCTTTGCACTCAAGATCTGGCGACATTATCTGTATGGAGAGTCGTGCCAGATATTCACTGACCACAAGAGCTTAAAGTACATATTTCAGCAGCGAGACCTGAACCTTAGACAGCGCCGATGGATGGAGTTAGTGAAGGACTACGATTGTGAGATCTTGTATCACCCGGGCAGGGCGAATGTAGTGGCGGATGCATTGAGCAGGAGGCCCGGGGGTAGTCTATCCTGTTTGAGCGCAGTACAGAGGCAGTCGTCGGCGGATTGGAAGATCTTATGCGACAGCCGGGTACAGTTCGAGTTTACGCCGATCGGAGGACAGATTGCGTATGTTCGTGCACGCCCACAGTTGCTTGGCCGTATATATGAGGCACAACACAGTGATGACCGCTGTTCAGAGATCAGGACACAGATGGGACAGGGCAGATTTTCCGAGTTCGTGATCGATGATCAGGGGATACTACAATTTGGAGCTAGACTGTACGTACCAGATGCTGAAGGATTGCGACACGAGATTCTTGAGGAGGCACATCGGTCGGTATATAGTGTTCATCCCGATTCCACCAAGATGTACCACGATATGAGAGATGTTTACTGGTGGGACGGTATGAAGAGGGACATTGCAGATTTTGTGTCGAGATGCCTGACTTGTCAGAAAGTCAAGGCTGAGCACCAGAGGCCCGCGGGAGAGCTACAGCCGTTACCCATTCCGGAGTGGAAATGGGAACAGATATCTATGGATTTCATTGTGGGTCTACCCAGGACTAGTCGAGGGTATGACTCTATCTGGGTGATCGTGGATCGTTTGACGAAAGCGGATCACTTCCTACCGGTGAAGACGACTTTCGGATTTGCTCAGTATGCCCAGATTTACATTGATGAGATTGTACGACTGCACGGAGTTCCGACATGCATCTTGTCCGATAGAGGAACCCAGTTTACCAGCCGGCTATGGCAGAGGCTTCAGGAGGCTTTGGGCACTCGCTTGAGTTTCAGCACAGCATTCCATCCGCAGACCGACGGGCAGTCAGAGCGGACCATTCAGACTCTCGAGGACATGCTCAGAGCATGCGTTTTAGACTTCGGAGGTAGCTGGGATCATCATTTGCCCTTAGTAGAGTTCTCCTACAACAACAGCTACCAGGAGACCATTCAGATGGCACCGTTTGAGGCTCTTTATGGGAGGAGATGCAGATCGCCCACCTGTTGGACGGAGCTCAGTAAGAGCAGTATCTTAGGACCGCAGATTGTGGAGGAGACGACCACAAAGATCCAGTTGATTCGCGATAGGATGAGAGCAGCCCAGAGTAGGCAGAGGTCTTATGCGGACCGTCGTCGGTGCAGACTTGAGTTTTCTGTTGGTGATCATGTTTTCTTGAGGGTCTCCCCAATGAAAGGCGTGATGAGGTTTGGGAAGAAGGGGAATCTTAGTCCCAGATACGTGGGCCCCTTCGAGATCCTTGAGCGTATTGGTGCGGTTGCGTATCGATTAGCCCTTCCGCCCAGTTTTCCAGACGTGCACCCCGTAATTCACGTTTCGATGCTCCGCAGATATCTTCATGATCCTTCGCATGCGATTCAGCACCCGACGGTCCAGCTTGAGCGCGACCTTTCCTATGCAGAGCAGCCGGTGATGATCTTGGATCGGCAAGTGAAGAAATTGAGGTCGAAAGAGATACCTTCCGTCAAAGTGCTTTGGCGTGGCCAGAGCGGCGAGGAAGTCACTTGGGAGACCGAGAGCGAGATGAGGAGGAGGTATCCCCATCTTTTTGAAGGTGCGTATAGTTAGATTTTTAAATTCAGGGACCGAATTTCTTTAAGGGGGTAGATTGTAACACTTTGAATTTCCGTTTGAATGTCTTTCGTGATAATTAGTGATCGTACGTGTTATTATATATATGTGTTCCTAGGATTATTAGTTATATTTAGTAGTGTTTGCATATTGGGAATTTTCTTGTGTTAGTGCACACTTGCACACTTAGCCATTTTTGAGACTTAGGGTTTTGGTAACATGTTAACCATTCTTTTGTGCATGGTTGTTATATTTTCCCCTACCTTTTTATCCAAAACAAAACCCCATTTGATAATTTAAAATCCAATTAAACAAATGAGGCATGGGGGTTAGGTAAAGAGCTTGACTTTTGACCCATTTTTCCCTCTCTTCTCTCTCTCTTTCCCCATCTCAGAAATTCTGGAGAATTCCAGCTGCAAACCCTCCCATTTTCTTCATCTTTTCTTCTCCTCCTCATGTCTCTTTAATCTCTACACAAATCCTACACAAAAACCGCACATTTCCTTCACAAAACCTTAGGAAAAGTGAGCTTTTTGAGGTGTTTAAGGCAAATCTGCACACTAGAGGGAAAAGCTGAGACTTTTGGTGTTCTACAAGGTTCTTAGAAGGTATTAACTCATATTTGCACTCCTTTTCCTTAGACTTGTAGTATTCTTTAGTAAAAATCTCATTTTTGTGCATTTTTGGTGATATTTAAGGATATTTGTGATTCACATGTTAGATTAGGGTTTTGTTAGTTGTGTTAGCTCTATTATGTGTTATTAGAGCTATCTTAGGCCATGTTTTGTTTCAGTTTGCAAAAAAATACCCTAAAGTTCCATTTTAGTGCAAAGTGTGGATTTTAAACTAGAAATAAGGCCCTGTAGGATCTGCTGCTACCCGAGGTATTTCAGAGTAAAACTAGATGTTACTGTAGCATGTATGGGGGGTATAGAGTGTACACACAAAACCTGGGAGCCCAATTCCCTACCCAGGCCGCCGAAATATGCATTCTGGCCGCAAATTGCGGCCAAATGGAGGAGTTTTGGGTTGGGGTTTGGGGTGTTGGTATCTGCTGCTATGTGGGTTGTTTTGGTATATATAGTTTTACAATATATTTCCTGTATCAAAATCTGTAGGTGATTACCTATTTTCCCGTATTTTCAATCTTTCGCGACACGTGTGATACATGTGTGTGGGTTTGGGTTTTCTGCGTATCGCGGCGCGTCGGGGTGGTTTCAGGCGCGTAACCACACGTTTTAGCGTATCGCGCACACGCGCGCTTGGTTCACGACACGATTTACTAGTTCGGCTTTAATGTCGCGTTTGTGTGACTTCCAGCTTATGTGTGATATATTGTGTAATTCTAGGTTCGCAGGCGAGTACGGCGGACGCCGCGCAGAAGGGGAAACAAGTTGTTGGCTATACCTAGCGAGAGACTACTGTGAGTAGATTTCACATCTACGGGGATATCGCCCGCATGGCGTTCTACGTCAGGGCTGATAGGACCTTATAGTTTCTTTTGTAAACATCGACTGTTCATGGCTACTATTTAGTGTATACTGCATTCCCTGCTATATGGATATAAATTAGAATTGATAGAACACCGCACCATTACTAACGGTCCATGTTGCACGAGCACTGTCCTGCATGTTACACACACACCGTTAGTAATTGCCATGACACGCACACTGTAGGAATTATATATCACATCGGATCACTATATTGTAGCTTATCTATATATGACTTGACATGCTATTCATACTTGATGCATATATCACATCGGATCATTATATTGTAGCTTATCTATATGTTACTTGACATGTTATTCATACTTGATGCATATATCACATCGGATCATTATATTGTAGCTTATCTATATGTGACTTGACACGATATTCATATTTGATGCATATATCACATCGGATCATTATATTGTAGCTTATCTATATGTGACTTGACATGCTATTCATACTTGATGCATATATCACATCGGATCATTATATTGTAGCTTATCTATATGTGACTTGACATGATATTCATACTTGATGCCTATATCACATCGGATCATTATATTGTAGCTTATCTATATGTGACTTGACATGATATTCATATTTGATGCACATATCATATCAGATCATTGACTTGCATATTGGTTTGGATTACATGTGATTACTGGATTTGGGAACCGTGGCTATTTCAAATATGTAATCATTTAAAAACCCGGTTCCCTTGATATGATATTTCGGTGCGTCCACCATGTGTTTCCTCGGTGCTAGAGTGATATATGTGAACCCGAATCGAGGAGCTGGTTGAGGCCGATTACGGGTACATGGTGGACCCGGTATGGTACCCCGGGACGAGAACGGTTTCGCTGTGTAGTAGACGGTGAGCCTGGCAGAGTGACTACTACCTACCGGTGATTGGTTGGACCTGACAGTTATCCGGAGGATACTGATCAGAGTCGATAGATGGATGTGGGGTGATCCGTACTGCCGGGGCCGAGGGCCGATACCGCAGACGGAGCCCGTGGGCTGACCCGGACTGACGGGGCCCGATGGATGAGGATTTGCGTGTCGATGCTGGACACGAGTATTTATGATATTTGGGTGCCGATGTTGGGCACTCGGGATTCTCAGAGATGTACAGGATTTGAGGGCCGATGAGAGTACCGGCGCCTGAGCTATTTGGGGGATCTGGGTGCATTGATGGACACCGATTATATATTCCACGTTGACATTCCGTGTAGATATTATATTGCCTATGCTCAGCATTTACTATTGTACCTCATCCTGTAGTTACATTACCTGATAGAGTACTTGCATGATTATTGCACATACTGCTTATCACATATTGATATCATCTGTTGGCATATGATAGAGTAGCGCAGTACGTGCATGCTCGCGATTACCTTTATATGTTATCTCTATTCACGAGTTGGCAACTCACCCCCGTTGTGCCACAGTGTTTGCAGGTTGCCCTTCGGAGTAGTCGCGGCAGGCTGCGGTTGCATCTTTTGATACAGATACCCCCATAGTTGGTGTACTAGCTCTTTTGCTGATAGGTGGGTTTTGTGCGGTATCTGTTTATCTTTCAGTTATGTAAATTGTTGTATCTAGTATTCTCCATCTACCATGTATGTATTTGACTTAGAGACAGTGTGAGGACGATGATGTATTTTATTTGTATTCTGGTGTCGAGCTTGTTGTGAGCCGACTGTTTTTGCAGTTACCCTATCTGTGATGTTCCCACTTATGGATCTTGATCTTCGCTACGGCGTTGTATATTGTTATCTTGGTGATTGTTTACTTAGATTTCTTATCATGTTAGTAAGTGCTTTCTTTTAAAAACTTATAACACTCTCTACTTTCACTGGTTTGATTTCTGGGTTTTCGGTTCACTTGGTCGCGTTACGCCTGTAGACGTTACATGATTAAGTGCCGGTCACGGTCCAAACTTTGGGTCATGACAAGCCCACAGGCTCCGTCTGCGGTATCGGCCCTCGGCCCCGGCAGTACGGATCATCCCGCATCCATCTCTCGACTCTGGTCAGTATCCTCCGGATAACCGCCAGGTCCAACCAATCACCGGTAGGTACTCGCCCACCTCCAGGCTCAATCGGCAAAGTCCATCGATCATCTTACTGAGGGGAACCATACCGGGTCCACCACGAACCCGTAAACGGATCATCCAACTCCTCGAATCGGGTTTCAAGCACACGTCTCAGCACCGAGAAAACGCGTGGTGGATGCACCAAAATATCATATCACGAGGAACCGGGTTTTCAAATAGTGCATCTTTTCTTAAATAACCCCACGGTCCTCAAAACCAGAAATCACATGAAAATCCAACACCGATGAGTAAATCAAATGCGATGTGCTATGTACATCAAGCCATAATATAGGTACAAGGGAGAAACCGCTTTTTAAAATAGTTTTAGTTTTCAAAGACATCATGCGACTCCCAATTTCTATGAAAATCATATCGAATCATATGAAATGAACTACAGTATAACGATCATGGCAATTCTACAGTGAGTGTGTCATGGCAATTACTAATGGTGTGTGTAACATGCAGATTAGTGCTCGTGCAACATGAACCGTTAGTAATAGTGCGGTGTTCTATCAATTCGGAGTTTACATGCATATAGCAGGGAATGCAGTATGCAACAACAGTATCCATGAACAGTCAATGTAGGTAAATGCAATATGTAGCTATAAGGTCCTATCAGCCCTGACGCATAACGCCATGCGGGCGATATCCCCGCAGATGTTAAATCTACTGACTGAAGTCTCGCGCTAAGTGTAGCCGACGACTTGCTTCCCCTTCTTCGCAGCGTCCGTCTCACTCACCTGCAAACCTAGAATTTACACAATATATCACACATAAGCTCAAATCTACAAAAACACGATATTAAGGTCAAACTAGAAACCCGCATCGCAAACCAAGCGCGCGTGCGCGCGATAAGCTAAAACGTGTGATTACGCGCCTGAAGCTACCCCGACGCGTCGCGATACGCAGAAACGCCAAACCCACACACGTATCAGGCGTGTCGCGAAGGTTTAAAATACGAGAAATAGGGTATTTAACTCCAGATTTTTCTACAGCAAGAATTAAATAAAATTGCACATACCATGATTCTTAGATAGCAGCAGACACCTACAGAGCAAAACCCAAACCCCATGCCCCCCCCATCTAGCCGCAAATTGCGGCCAGAACTAATTTTTCGTCGCCCAAAACAAGGAATATGGGGGTCGTGTTCTACATATGGGATCAGCACCTAACAACTATACTACAGTTAACTCAGATTTATTCTGAACTCACTGAGTCGATAGCAGATTATAGGAAGCTAGAATTTGCTTAAAAACGATGAATTTTGCATCAAACAGAAATCTGGTGGTATTTTAGTGAAATTGGGGGCTAAGCTAGGTTAACATGGCCTTAACAACACTTAATTAACTTAGTCTAACCAATACTAACCTCACATAACCAAAGTTCACACTACACACCACATTTAGCACCAAAACGCACAATTAATCACTAATCGAAGCTATAACACACCAACTAAGCAAACTAGGATATAGGGTTAAGAAGTATACCCCACTCTCGACCCTAGGGAGCAGGAGGAAGGTGAAGGAGTAGAGGGAGGGAGCTGCTGCTGAAGTTGTTGCTGTTGCTGCTGCTCACTGCTGCTGCTGCTGTGCTGTGCTGCTGCTGCTGTGCTTGCTGCGGCTGCTGGGAGTGTGGGTGTGTTAGTATGAGAGTGAGAGGTTGAGAGAAAAAAGAATGAGAAGGCAAGGGAAATGAGAACTAGGCTTAGTCAACCCCTCCCTCTCTCTCCTCAATTAATGAGGCATGGCAAAGGCCATCATGCCCCATAATGCACACACTCTCTCTCTTTCTCTCTCTCTCTCACCAAGTCAACACCCAAAAAAAAATTCAAATTAAAACAACCAAACAAATAACTAAATAAACTTAATTAAAACCCAAAATACTTAATCCCCATTATTAAACCCACCATGGTTGCTAATCATGGTATAACCTCATTTTTAACCCTAGTTTACATGCACAAGTGTGTGCAAGCCTAGGAAAATTCTAGGAAAATATTTATTAAATTTGGAAAAATATTTGAAACTCAATTTGGTAAACTTTTTATTAAAAACCCTTTATTTAAATATAATAAGACATTAAACACATCCTAAGGTGTTACACTTAGAGACTTGATGTGAGGACGATATTGTATATTTTGGTGACTTGGATGTCTTTTATGCAGTTTTACTTATATCGTCTTTTATTTCTTCGCTACGGCGTCGTATATCTGTTGCGGTGGTTGTTTTCTGCCGTTGGGCATGGATTTGCTCCCGTTGGGGACGTTTTACTTATATTTATATTGTACCGATTTTTGGGTTTGGTTTTTACAAAGGAGGTGCGGCCAAAATTTTAAAGGAAGAAATGTTGGACTATAAAGAATTTGAGTTGAGATTTCAAAGGTTTTGAAAATGCTATTATCACTTTCTTACTACTTTTGATGGTTTAGATTGCTGGGTTTTCGGCTTACATAAATTGCGTTACGCCTGTAGACGTTGCGTAGTTTAAGGGCCGTCACGTGCCAAATTTCGGGTTGTGACATCATCTGTAAAACCATACAGATGTGAGAATCATTCCTGGTAAATACATACCCTGGAGAAAGGATCTAATTGGGAAAACGGTTTTCTATTAACAATGCACAGTGAAACTGAAACATGAAAATGTTTCGAAAGAGTATCTGGGTATTCCTAGTAATGCCTCTTCCATTATCAGATTCATGACTGTAACCGTATATTTCTTTGCCATCACTCCAAATCCCTTTATTTGTCTTTACTCATTACCTTCTGTACACCTTTGTTAGGCTAAATGGTTTTCTTCCTTCCCTACTATTCGGCACCAGCCTATGGTTTGGAAGAAGACTATCCAATAAGCATAACAGATGTACTCTCCTAATCTTAGGAGTACTCGCAACCTGAGAGTAGGTATAGATAAAAGGTAACTGAATAAAACCTTATTCTATTTCTCCTGAACCAGAATCCATCCCCGAACTGGAACTGTTGGATATAGTGCCCTCAGAGTCAATTATTGGATCACAGGCACGTGATTGCAATGATTGAGGGAGGACCTATGCCGGTAGGACAGTCTTACTCGAGATGATAGTTTGCTATCTGGTTTGTCTTTCTCATCGTGTATTGGTTTAGGTGACCTTACAAGTCGCTATTACACGTTGATAGAGCCCTTAGGATTCTTGCTTGACGGCCAGCAGTATGATGGCGGTCATATACGTGGGAGCTGGGGTCTAAAAGCACATCCTTAAAGTGGTCCCTAGTCATAGGAGTTTCGAGACTGGGCATCGATACTCCATTAGTAGACTAGTGTATACAGTCGAGACCCCAACGAGGGGTGGTGGCTGGTCTCACAAGCCATTGGTGTCAGTTGGATCACCTAAGATGTATATAGGTGCTCATTGGGTTATGAGTACACCGGACAAGACTCGCCGGGAACATGCTAGTTAGTATTATACCTGATGTCAGATAGCAGTTCCCTGGTGACATGTGTACAGGTTAGTTCATCGACCTGAGATCGTCATTTATCTCGTGTGAGTTTCCACTGTGCTTTGATTACTACCCTACCACGGCTCAAAGGAGTCGTGCAAAAGGGTTTTAGTTGGGTACATTCCCAAGCCACATGGAGGCAATGAGCGGATCGGCAGGGGTTTCGTCTCTCCCGGTATTGGGGGTGAGATCGCACTGTGTCTAGGAGAGCCATTACACGAAGTCCTTGGCCAAGACAGGAGATTTACTGGTAGGTATTCCAGTAGTATCTCACGGTGTTTTGGGCTACACTCCGACACGACTTGTACCGCTTTTGGGGGTCTAACTTTTACCAACCACTAGGCCCGCCATGCGATGCTCATAGACGAACGGACCGGACTGTACGGATATTTTCACTGACAGGCTCAGTAGGGTGTCAGGATGAGTTCGCTCATCGACCTCCCTTTTGATCAATACCTGGTAGCCCGTTACGTACAGCTAGTACCACTGACGTGCTAGTGGTTAAATCCACAGCCAAAGTATTGACGAGTCTTTAGAGTCCCCCACAGACAGTTTCTCAAGTTTCGGGCGAAACGTTGTAGAGGCCGTATGATATATGGCAGGGTCCGATCATATACGTGCAGTAGTGCACGGATCATGATCGGGCGGATCATACTAGTGGGCTTTGGTTTAAGCCAGATCCTAGTATTAGATTTGTTGGATTATTTTAGTATCATCGCATTCGCATTCAGTCAGAATGCGGATGCAGGTATGTATATACAGGTGAGGTGTATCCTTGTGATCCGTCACGAGTTTACTTTAGATGTTGTCGTATCTTTTTATTGTTGTAAACATTTTGATTAATGTTTACAAGTGGAAAATGTGAGTGGAAGCCTTCATGAAGAGGCACAATCAATTAGGTGACTCATGGTCCCCTTTTTAGTACTAATGTCACTTAATTGATTGATTTGTGTGTTGAATTGATGGATGGAGAGAGAAAGGGCAGCCATATCCTTTTGGGTTAGCTCTTGTATTTTCTCATTCTTGCTCTCATTATCAATTCAACACAAGAAAAGAAAAGAAAAGAGAGCCTCTTCTTCTTCTTCTTCTTCCTCTAGCTTACTTCATCCACCAATGGCATCATCTCTAACCTCCATCCATACAATGGATGCAAGAGACAAAGTGATCACAAACATTCTCTACAACACATTGGAAACGTCGGCTAGCACACTTCTTGCCCGAGTTGATTCGGATGAAGCGGGAGCCCGTAAAAAGACTCGAAGATGTAGTGCCCTTTCCGACGAGGAGATCGAGACCGGAGATGCCGCGAGGAGCTTGGGATGGTGGCCAACGACCGAAGGACACGGATCGATCAGTATAGCTTTCCAACTCTTTCCCTTGAAGCTAGTTGTAGGTTAATGGTTCGATCCGAGTTTTAAGCATACGATAGAGCCGGTTTAAATTTTTGAAAAAGTTTTCGTTTCCGCATTTCGGCCTCGGACAGATGGCCGGGGCGCTACCGTAGACTTACATGGTATCAGAGCCACGCCATTAACCATTACTAGCTTGCTCTAACGTGTTTAGAACTTCGATCGGACGAAATTTCCAAAATCTGCATTTTCAATCATGAAGTTTCTGTCGAATTTTTTTTATCGTCGAAAAATTATTTTGAGTATTGCAGAAAATCAGGCAGGCTTTTCTAAGAAAACTGCAGAAATTTTGTAGGCTGATTTCATTGTAGCGCGGCGGAACCGTGGCCGTACCCACGTTTTGGCCGCGGAACCGCCGCGGTACTGTAGCCACAGTGCACGAAATTTTTTGAGGTGGTCTCTGACTTGGAAATATGGTTTCTGGTATTTTTTGTTTGGTCCCAGATTTGTCTGAGTACTGGGTATTGTACTTGGGGCCCACTTCGGGAAATTTTGTCGATCGAAAATTTTAAATATGTTGGTCCACAGTGTTTACTTAATATCTGTGACCGTGAATGTCATTTGATCGGTAAATCTTGTCTAATTGCTATAGCCCTTTTAGACGGATTCGCGAACGTGACATTCACGTTGATGTTCTGTGTTGTGCTGTGATATTGCGGATTTGTCGTGGTGGATAGCCTGTTGCAATGGTAGTACAGTCTGGTTGTATTTGTACATTTGATATTGTGGGGCGAGCGTCCGACATGTGGACTGCCGTCACTGCCTGTTTGTATATTATTCTTTTGGGGCACGACCGGGCTGAGGTCGATGTACCCGTTGTATATATTTTTCTTTCTCTATTAGGATTACCCCGCGGTGGGGTGCACGGATAGCCGGGTTCTAGAGGGCAACGGGCCCGCATCTCATGGCTTTGAGACGGAGGGGGCTTCACTCTAGAATTGGCGGGCTATTCGCTGCACTCGTAGGGGGTACAGATTGACCCAAGGAGGGGTGCTCAAGTTACCGGATTCCGCGAAGTGCCGGGTGGTCCATTTACGTTGTTGAAGGGGGCTGCCTCACTTCAGGTTTTGGCGGGTAACTTACCGCGCCCGTAGGGGTCTAGGATTTCATTGCACAGGCTATCCACACGACCGGGGAACGTCGGGTTTCAGTAGCGGCTCTATGAAACCCGGGGATCCCAGATTATCTGTATTGTTCTGTGATGCTTATTACATTTCTGTGATGTTGCATTTTATCACGCCATGAGCGAATATTATATATTGATATATATACTAGTAGATGTTGTATATGTTTTACACCCGCTCTAGTCCAGTCCCCGCTCCGTCGTTAGTTAAGTAACCTATCGGGTGATGACGGTACCCAGTGGCGAATGCGGATGGCATATACGTACATCATATTTTCATTCTTTTGTGGTGTGATTAATTGATGGGACTGCATTGATTCGGATCAATGCAAGCTAAACAAACCTATTCTGATGCTGTTGGAACATTTTTCAAAAAGCTGTTATTGCAAGGACGTTCTCTTTTGTTTTGCACAGTGGTATTCGGTTATGAATATCCAACACCTCAGTCGACGAGGCAAGGTCCGAGATCCCTTCACCGGGAGTCACCCCTTGGACAGAAGTTTGCGTCAGGGTAATAACTTCACCATAGCCAATTACATTTTGCTTTGCATCGTGGTCTTCAGTTGGAATATCCTGCACCTCATTCTACGGGGAAAGAGCTGAGATCCCTTCCCCGGGAGTGACCTCTTTAGCAAAGGTTTTCGCCACTATATTTTTATAAAAAGCTATCCGGTTCCTTCAAGGATATCAAGTTCATTACGTTAAAGGTTTTTCACCAAAAACCATTCGTAGCCCTCCGTCATTTCAGATGGGTAGCACTTAGTATTCATGCTGTGTTTGTTGGCCAAAGTTAAGGCATAGTGTATGGTAGCTATTTGTTATCTTTCTGTTGCATAGATAGATGCGTTGGTTTGGGACAGTCGTACTGCTTTGTTGGCCAAAGTCAAGGGTAGGTACGGGTGGGTTCAAATTAACCTGGATAATGACGGGTAGAACTTGATATGTGACTTATGATTTGTTGGCCAAAGTCAAGGTCATAAGAGCCTGGGGTAAAAATCACATCGGGAGTTTCGAAAGAAACTGAAACTTTCCAGATATGCGCATACCATCTGGAGTGTGATAACGTGAGTTGATTCCATCACGTTATCATGCGTTAATAGTTGGATCCCGATTCCCACTGATGAGTTGGTTTACTCCTCGGGTGATCCCGACTAATTATTCTTTCAGGTTTGGAGGAGAATTTGACGATACAGTGGGAGGTTTCCTGATTGGATAAATTGATTACCATTTTGATCTAGGTTAGAGTGCACGCTGAATGTTTCTTTTCTCTCTCTCTTTGGCAGCGACCATGGCCCGACCCTAGACTATGACTCAGTGACCAAGTTAACCGAACCTTCTTAAAACACTGGCTTTTGGATTGTCTGAGTTGCATACCTCATTGCCACTCCTACTTTTACCTTTTTCTCCAGAACACCCCGTATTACTACGAACATCCACTTCCATTGGATAAAACCATCGTATGGTAATATACGAACTCGAAGGAACTTGTTCCAGATTCGAGGATGGTTTCCGGTTCTGGAGAAAATGAATAGGACTATTCAGTTGTCTTTTCCTTTTACCTTCTCTCAGGTTACGACTGCTCCTTGGATTAGGACGGTACACCTATTACGCTAATTGGATAGTCTTCATCCAAACCATAGGCAGGTGCTGAAAGGTAGGGCATGAAGAAAACCATTTAGCCTAAAAGGTGTACAGAAGGTATTAAGTAAAGACAAATAAAAGGATTAGTAAGAGGGCAAAGTAAATTGCGACTGCTATTCACGACCAAACCAAGTATTTCATCGCCACTCCTACTTCACCTTTGTATTTCTCCGGAACACCCCGTATCACTACGAAGATCCACAGTTTATTGGATACTCCATCGTATGGTTATATACGAACTCGAAGGAACTTGTTCCAGTTCGTGAATGGATTCTGGTTCAGGAGAAATAGGAATAAGGTTTTATTCAGTTGTCTTTTATCTTTACCTTCTCTCGTGTTGAGAGTGCTCCTAGGATTAGGAGAGCACACCCATTATGCTTATTGGATAGTCTTCTTCCAAACCATAGGCTGGTGCCGAATGGTAGGGAGGGAAGAAAACCATTTCGCCTAAAGGGGTGTACAGAAGATAATGACTAAAAACATATAAAGGGATTTGGAGAGATGGAAAAGAAATATACGGTTACAGTTCTGAATCTGATAATGGAATAGGCATTACTAGGAATACCCGGATACCCCTTCGAAACATTTACATGTTTCAGTTTCACTGTGTATTGTTAAAAGAAAACTGATTTCCCAATTAGTCTTTTCTCCAGGGTATGTATTTACCAGGTTTGATTCTCACATCTGTATGGTTTTACAGATGATGAGTGGGAGTAAGTTATTGGGAATTGGGTGATCATCCTCGTTATATCGGGATTCGTTGTAATTGGTGATATTTAAGGAAATCGCCTGGGATGTTTGCCGGACGACAAATATTTGGTTTTGAATATCCGTTGTTATGCACCGATTTCAAATTGATATAACTGTACGTTTATTTTTAATAAAGTGAGATATAACTTTTTGAAATTATGTCGATGCCATTTACCTATATCCGTTGATGGTTAGGTAAAGAGCATTCAACAGCGGTGTAATTCTTCATAACAATAGTACAGTTTTCAACCTACGACGCACAGGGTTTTGAGTTATTCAACTCAGCGGACTTATAGAAAGTATTGTATGTTGTCCAGTGTCCATTAGGACATAGGGGTTGGTACTCGTATTATATTCTGTTTACTTATGACTTCTTTAGTTCTTAGATAAGTGTTTCGTAGAAACACAAGGTCCAAGTTTTGAGAAGTTATAGGTATAAGAATAAAGTAGAGAACCAGATGTTGCAAGTATCGGGATTCTTCAAGATGATCGAAGATGTAGATACTTGTAAATGGTATTCAGTTGATAGTAATGATTATGAGAACTTGCTTCTCTTTCAGGTTGCTCATATCTGGATGTATTCCTAAGTTGAGTAATGATGATCGGCCTCTCTCCATTTAGTTGACATGCACTAGAGACAGCTGCATGATTTGAATCTGGTTCCAATTAAATCAGTGCCTCTGTTTCTATATTGGATATAGAATAGTTCATATCTTAACAATGTTAAGGTACGGGGAGTTGTCCGGCTTATGCTTAAAACCAGACTCTGGATAACTCAATGCACGTTTATGTAATGGTTGTTTGTGGGTTGACCCGGGCTATGACGAGGGTTGACTTTCTACCATCTGGAAGATCAATAGTGATATTGTTCTTGACTCGCCACAGTTTTAATAAAAATGGATTTTTTCAGAAAACAGTAGTGGGAGTATGGTAGAACTGGAAGTGATTCCAGAACCGCAAATGATTACTGAAAATTTGATAAGAACCTAAAGATTCAATCTGGTTTGACATTCCATTAGCCACTCCGCATATATGGTGGGTAACCTCAGGCACCCGAGAGGTACTCCGGTAGCCTCAATGACGGTGACAGGGAGGTTCTTGTTTACCCAGACTTGCCATTGCTGTTGTTCCAGACTGTGAGACCCGACAGGAGGATGGGTATAGCGTCGTTCTAAACTAGCTTTAGAAGTGTACGTGTATATGACTCTGCCAGAGGGTTGTCATAGTCAGTGGGAGCAGCGGAAGCATAGTGGACAAGTAGCTTATGTCTATTTATGGACTAAAGCAGATATAGCGGAGATAGATCATCTATTTCTGATATGACAGTCATAGGTTTGACTTCATCAGAATATGGGATGGATCTGTTAAGAAGGTAGTAGGGTGTGATGTCCTGGTATTTGGATGACATAAACAGAGTAGGAAGTGAAATTCCTATACTACGATCGGTTATACTTTGGTTGTCACACAGTGGTTTCTCCACAAAGGACATGGATTTTATATCAGACTTTCTGGTTACTAGATCTATGGTTTTAGATCTAGATTTGGTAGTTTCCCAATCTGGGTACTCAGACAACATTCTAAAAGTGTTTTAGAATGGACGATTCCACGCACGGTAGTGTACCTGCAGGTGATGGAGTCACCCTCTCTAAAGGTGTCTTACAGACTAAAGGGGAGAGGGATGCGCATGATTGGTAGATCACTTGCTTAGGCAATTGAGTCAATCATAAGACGTCAGGTACCACACCAGACGTTGTTTTTTGCACTAGATGCAATAAGTTGATATTAATCCTATCCTGGAGAAACGTTCGGAAGCAGTTTTAGAACATAAGTGGATGTTCTAGGGATATGATAACAACAGCCTCTTTTAGGAGACAGTTATCATTCCAGGCTTCCAAGGTGACCTGGATGACAGAGTGACTGTCAGAGTTGTAGTTTTCCTTCTGACGAAGGGCGGTATTTTGGACAGGTGGTCCAAGCGGACACTGAGGGAGGTGTGGCGCAGGATACTGACAAAGTTCAGTTGACGATACAGTTTAAGAAGTTTGGATTTGGAGTAAATTTATGAACTAGGTCCCATCAGATATCCAGATATATTCTAAGACAGGTATTGCTCATTTCGGGAGATACCTTTCTCCGCGAACATGAGTTAAAGAGAGACATAATAAGAAACATCAGGGTGGATCCACTCACTGAGGCTGTTCCTCGAACACAATAATTTCGCAAACGGGCTTTGTGAGACTGGTTAGTAGAGGAGTTGGGTGTTCGGTATCACACGGGCTGTGAGTATGCGACATAGCAATAATTAGCCTTGAGCGCAAGTAGGAGATTGTTGGATATAGTGCCCTCGGAGTCAATTATTGGATCACAGGCACGTGATTGCAATGATTGAGGGATGACCTATGCCGGTAGGACAGTCTTACTCGAGATGATAGTATGCTATATGGTTTGTCTTTATCATCGTGTACTGCTTTAGGTGGCTTTACAAGTCACTATTACACGTTGATAGAGCCCTTAGGATTCTTGCTTGACGGCTAGCAGTATGATGGCGATCATATACGTGGGAGCTGGGGTCTAAAAGCGCATCCTTAAAGTGGTCCCTAGTCGTGGGAGTTTTGAGATTGCGCATCGATACTCCATTAGTAGAATAGTGTATACAGTCGAGACCCCGACGAGGGGAGGTGGCTGGTCTCACAAGCCATTGGTGTCAGTTGGATCACCTAAGATGTATACAGGTGCTCATTGGGTTATGAGTACACCGGACAGGACTCGCCGGGAATTTGCTAGTTGGTATTATACCTGATGTCAGATAGCAGTTCCCTGGTGACATGTGTACCGGTTAGTTCATCGACCTGAGATCGTCATTGGTCTCGTGTGAGTTCCCACTGTGCTTTGATTACTACCCTACCACGGCCCAAAGGAGTCGTGCAAACAGATTTTAGTTGGGTACAGTCCCGAGCCACATGGAGGCAGTGAGCGGATCGACAGGGGTTTCGTCTCTCCCGGTATTGGGGGTGAGATCACGCTGTGTCTAGGAGAGCCATTACACAAAGTCCTTGGCCAAGACAGGAGATTTACTGGTAGGTATTCCAGTAGTATCTCATGGTGTTCTGGGCTACACTCCGACACGACTTGTACCGCTTTTGGGGGTCTGACTTTTAACAACACCCTAGGCCCGCCTTGCGATGCTCATAGACGAACGGACCGGACTGTACGGATATTGTCACTGAGAGGCTCAGTAGGGTGTCAGGATGAGTTCGCTCCGACCTCCCTTTTGGTTAATACCTGGTATCCTGTTACGTACAGCAAGTACCACTGACGTGCTAGTGGTTAAATCCACAGCCAAAGTATTGACGAGTCTTTAGAGTCCCCTACAGACAGTTTCTCAAGTTTCGGGCGAAACGTTGTAGAGGTCGTATGATATATGGCAGGGTCCGATCATATAGGTGCAGTAGTGCACGGATCATGATCGGGCGGATCATACTAGTGGGCTTTGGTTTAAGCCAGATCCTAGTATTAGATTTGTTGGATTATTTTAGTATCATCGCATTCGCATTCAGTCAGAATGTGGATGCAGGTATGTATATACAGGTGAGGTGTATCCTTGTGATCCGTCACGAGTTTACTTTAGATGTTGTCGTATCTTTTTATTGTTGTAAACATTTTGATTAATGTTTACAAGTGGAAATTGTGAGTGGAAGCCTTCATGAAGAGGAACAATCAATTAGGTGACTCATGGTCCCCTTTTTAGTACTAATGTCACTTAATTGATTGATTTGTGTGTTGAATTGATGGATGGAGAGAGAAAGGGCAGCCATATCCTTTTGGGTTAGCTCTTGTATTTTCTCATTCTTGCTCTCATTATCAATTCAACACAAGAAAAGAAAAGAAAAGAAAAGAGAGCCTCTTCTTCTTCTTCTTCCTCTAGCTTACTTCATCCACCAATGGCATCATCTCTAACCTCCATCCATACAATGGATGCAAGAGACAAAGTGATCACAAACATTCTCTACAACACATTGGAAACGTCGGCTAGCACACTTCTTGCCCGAGTTGATTCGGATGAAGCGGGAGCCCGTAAAAATACTCGAAGATGTGGTGCCCTTTCCGACGAGGAGATCGAGACCGGAGATGCCGCGAGGAGCTTGGGATGGTGGCCAACGACCGAAGGACACGGATCGATCAGTATAGCTTTCCAACTCTTTCTCTTGAAGCTAGTTGTAGGTTAATGGTTCGATCCGAGTTTTAAGCATACGATAGCGCCGGTTTAAATTTTTGAAAAAATTTTCGTTTCCGCATTTCTGCCTCGGACAGATGGCCGGAGAGCTACCGTAGACTTACATGGTATCAGAGCCACGCCATTAACCATTACTAGCTAGCTCTAACGTGTTTAGAACTTCGATCGGACGAAATTTCCAAAATCTGCATTTTCAATCATGAAGTTTCTGTCGAATTTTTTTTATCGTCGAAAAATTATTTTGAGTATTGCAGAAAATCAGGCAAGCTTTTCTAAGAAAACTGCAGAAATTTTGTAGGCTGATTTCATTGTAGCGCGGCGGAACTGCGGCCGTACCCACGTTTTGGCCGCGGAACCGCCGCAGTACTGTAGCCACAGTGCACGAAATTTTTTGAGGTGGTCTCTGACTTGGAAATATGGTTTCTGGTATTTTTTGTTTGGTCCCAGATTTGTCTGAGTACTGGGTATTGTACTTGGGGCCCACTTCGGGAAATTTTGTCGATCGAAAATTTTAAATATGTTGGTTCGTAGTGTTTACTTAATATCTGTGACCGTGAATGTCATTTGATCGGTAAATCTTGTCTAATTGCTATAGCCCTTTTAGACGGATTTGCGAACGTGACATTCACGTTGATGTTCTTTGTTGTGCTGTGATATTGCGGATTTGTCGTGGTGGATAGCCTGTTGCAATGGTAGTACAGTCTGGTTGTATTTGTACATTTGATATTGTGGGGCGAGCGTCCGACATGTGGACTGCCGTCGCTGCCTGTTTGTATATTATTCTTATGGGGCACGACCGGGCTGAGGTCGATGTACCCGTTGTATATATTTTACTTTCTCTATTAGGATTACCCCGCGGTGGGGTGCACGGATAGCCGGGTTCTAGAGGGCAATGGGCCCGCATCTCATGGCTTTGAGACGGAGGGGGCTTCACTCTAGAATTGGCGGGCTATTCGCTGCACTCGTAGGGGGTACAGATTGACCCAAGGAGGGGTGCTCAAGTTACGTGCAGTAGTGTACGAATCATGATCGGGCGGATCATACCAGTGGGCATTGGTTTAAGCAGGATCCTAGTATTAGATTTGTTGGATTATTTTAGTCTCATCGCATTCGCATTCAGTCGGAATGCGGATGCAGGCATGTATATACAGGTGAAGGGTATCCTTATGATCCGTCACGAGTTTACTTTAGATCTTGCCGTATCTTTTTATTGTTGTAAATATTTGGATTAATCTTTACAAGTGGAAAATGTGAGTGGAAGTCATCATGAAGAGGCACAATCAATTAGGTGACTCATAGTCTCTTTTTTAGCACTAATGTCACTTAATTGATTGATTTGTGTGTTGAATTGATGGATGGAGAGAGAAAGGGCAGCCATATCCTTTTGGGTTAGCTCTTGTATTTTCTCATTCTTGCTCTCATTATCAATTCAACACAAGAAAAGAAAAGAAAAGAGAGCATCTTCTTCTTCTTCTTCCTCTAGCTTACTTCATCCACCAATGGCTTCATCTCTAACCTCCATCCATACAATGGATGCAAGAGAAAAAGTGATCACAAACATTCTCTACAACAACTTAGACACGTCGGCTAGCACACTTCGTTCCCGAGTTTCTTTGGATGAAGCGGGAGCCCGTAAAAAGGCTCGAAGATGTGGTGCCCTTTCCGACGAGGAGTTCGAGATCGGAGATGCCGCGAGGAGCTTGGGATGGTGGCCAAAGACTGTAGGACACGGATCGATCGGTATAGCTTTCCAACCCTTTCTCTAGTAGTTAGTTGTAGGTTAATGGTTCGATCCGGGTTTTAAGCATATGATAGCGCCAGTTTAAAGTTTTGAAAAAGTTTTCGTTTCCGCATTTCGGCCTTGGACAGACGGCCGGGGCTCTACCGTAGACTTACAGGAACAAGTCCCTTCGATTTCGTATATAACCATACGATGGAGTATCCAATAAACTATGGAACTTCGTAGTGATACGGGGTGTTCTGGAGAAATACAAAGGTGATGTAGGAGTGGCCAAGAAATACGTGGTTTGGTCGTGAATGATAGCAGTCGCAATTTACTTTTCCCTCTTTCTGATCCCTTTATTTGTCTTTACTTGTTACGCTCTGTACACCCAACTTAGGCTAATTGGTTTTCTCCTTTCCCCACTGTTCGGCAACTGCCTATGGTTTGGAAGAAGACTATTCAATAAGCGTAATAGGTGTACCCTCCTAGTCCTAGGAACCCTCACAACCTGAGAGAAGGTAAAAGGAAAAGACAACTGAATAATCATATTCAATCTCTCCAGAACCAGAATCCATCCTCGAATCTGGAGCATGTTCCTTCGAGTTCGTATATAACCATACGATGGATTTATCCAATGGAAGTGGATGTTAGTAGTAATACGGGGTGTTCTTGTAACATTTCAAAAAAGATAAAATGTTAATTTTGAGAATTTTTATAATTTAATATTATTTTATTGAATATTTTAATATTTTGGAATTATTAAATACAAATAAATAGGGAAAAATTTTGGAAAATTCTAAAATAGGGTAAATTAGAGAATTATGACATTTTAAAGTTTTTGTGATTAATTTGACACTAATTTAGTGCTAATCGCGATTAAAAATCGCTAATCAGTTTTTAGCTTTTTGTGCAACACATGCACATATCACTTTTTCACACTTGTGCATTTTCTTGCCATGCTTTTCATTTGGGTTTACTATTTGAGTGAGAAGGGTTTTAAAAGGAAAAAGAAAAGGAAAAGAATAAAGAAATGGGTAGTTGGTGAGAGAGAGAGAGGTATGGGCTTCATTGACTAAGGACTTAACCATTTCTCCCCTCATTTCCCTCCCTCTTCTCCCTTCTCCTGCGGCTGCTCCTGCACCTCCTTTCCCTCCCCTCTTCAAGCTCCAAAACACCTCTAAAACAACCCCAAAACCCAATCTCCATTTCATTAAATGTGTGCACAATCCCTAGATCTACACTTGGTGCTAAAGAAGCAAGGATTTTGGCCACTCGGAGCAACTCAAGAAAATTCTTGAGTTGCCAAATGAGCTATTTTCTGGACCTTAAACTTAGTTTATGCATTTCCTTTACCCTCATATTAAGATCGAATCGATATTGTGTGATATTGTGGACTTGTGGATAACCTAGTTAGGGTTGTGATGATTTATGGGTTGTAATATGGAATTGAGGTCAGTAGAGGTTATACCATCACCCTAGTGTATGAATTGGAAATCCAAAACCTGAAGCTTAAACCATAATACGGATTTTAGAAACCGATATCGGGGAATTTATGAAATCTGTGAAGGGTATATTGAATCTGCTATCACCCGAGACACCCTAAATTAAAATTGATTGGACAGTGACACGTGCAGGCACCCAGGAAGCTAACCCCAAGACCCCAGCTCCCACTTCTTCTTCCCGGCCGCCAATTTATCCCCATTGGCCGCAAATTGCGGCCTGGGTCCCACCATTTTGGCTCGTATTGGTTCTGTAGCTCCTACATGTTCATGTTAGACCCCTGGTATATATAGATTTGTATAAAGTGACCTAGGGTAAAATCTGGGACATATTTCCTAAGTTGCTGTTTTAGATTCATGTTTCCGTATTCCGTATTTTTAATTCTGCAATTGTGGATTGTGTTTTGCCTCGACTATTTGGCGTTTATACGACGATATAGAGGATGTGTTGATGGTTTTGAAGGCGTGCCATGGGTTTTAACCTATAGGCCTCTTATCGTATCATTTTGGATTTCATGTGCCGTTTTAGCTTTGATTTGGTTTTAATGCGCATATACGATATTTTGATGTGTAGGTACCCTATGAAGACTTGGGGACGACAAGCAAGCGCGTGGCGACGTCCACAAATGAAGACGCTAGGTGAGTAGATTATATCTATTGGGGGAAGTCGGGTGGATGGCGTATAGCACCCCCGCAGTCCGTAGTTGTTATTATATATGATAGTTAGGTGTATTATAGATAGTGTAGGGTTAGAAGTGACTAGTGTAGTTCATAGTCGCGAACCCTAGAATAGAATTACACCTACACGCACACCCTTGCATATTACTTATACTGGCACTGTGTTGATGATATTGGATGACTTTGGAGATGAGTCAATGAAATTGGGCTTTGTGCCGCGAGATCGGTGATGTGATATGATTCGTATTTGGGATACGAAATGTGATTCTTGCGGGCTTGGGATGTGTGTTTACCCCCGCATGCATACTTTATTGATGGTATCGATTTATACTAGACATAGAATAGTACCCCAGATTATATGATATGTTGATAGTGATACCTGAAGTGTGATGAGATAGTGTGATATTGAACCGTACCCAGCTATTGGGATGCCGTACGACGATTTACCGTATGAGCTTTACATTGATGATAGATCCGCACTCATGACTTGAGGATGTCATATGATATACTGTATCGTACGCGATACTATTGAGGCGGAATCACCGACTATTATATCTATATATATATCGACTCAGATGTTAGGCGGTTTCCTTACCTGTAGCTCAGCTTGTTAGTTCAGCTGTATAGTTTAGTGTAGTTGTTAGAATAGATTAGACTCCTACCTATTTCAAAACTAGCGGGTCGTGGGTATTTTAAAAGACAGGTCAAGGGATCTACGGACATTTCAAAAGGCGTATCTTTTCATAAAAACACCGTAGCCCCTATTTTCAAAACCCCATGATTCGTGATATTTCAAAAGGCACCATTTGTAGGACTTATATTAGATTAATGCAGATTAGTTATAGTTGCGTCTAGATTCAGCTCCCACTTTTTTTGTGGTTCGCTTTGCATCGCATTCTTATATTATGTTTCATACTCCATTATTGATATCATGCTGTTAGGACACCAGCACCATTACCGATGTTGCGTATGTACCACGTACACTTACTTGCCGGCTCACACACATCTTCATCGGTAATTTCCATGTCACGTACACCTTAGAAAATACTATTGCTTGACATAACCTATTAGCTAATAGTTTAGACATTGTAGTTATTATCTGCTACTTCATGCATACTGATATTCATTGTTATGCCGCATTCATGGATTCTCATGCATATATTCACTATTTTACGTGTTACTGATGTTTTGGATTTGGATTTCCGTGAGATTTTCTGGATTTGGAGGAAAACCGCAAAAACACAGATAAACATTTTCTCTCTTTTAAAATAAAAAGTGCGGTTTTCCCATGATGTATGAGTCGTCCACCATGAGTTTGCTGATGGATTTGGAAACCCGATTCGAGGAGACGGATGAACCGTTTCGGGTACATGGTGGACCCGGTGCGGTACCCCGGGGCAAGATGAATGTGGTGATGACGTTGAGCCTGGCAGGGGAGCACTACCGACCGGTGATTTTACCTGACGCGTCGGATATCCGGAGGATACCGTCGTGGTCTTGAGATTGATGGTAGGGGCCGGTCTGGACTGACGGCGCCCTAGATTTTGTGATTGGGATACAGAGATATCGGGATATTTGGATTACGTTTTGTGCCGATGTTAGGCACTGTTTTATACTGATTTCATTATGATACCTCATTTTAAAAATACAAAGAAAATCTCACTAAAGTATGAAAACAGTTTCTTCATTTACATGTATTATGTTCTCATCCATTCATACCTCATTCTTATGTTATATTGCTACCTGAGGCACTGACACAGGCACAGGAGATTACACTCGGGTTAGATATTTACCCTAGCCTTGTTATAGGCTGCATGTTTTATATTGAGGATTTTGTACTGATCGTTTTGACCTAGGATTATGTCTTGCGTTCGGTTTCTGCTTGTAGTTATTCTCTATTCACGAGTTGGCAACTCACCCCCGTTGTGCCACAGTTCTTGCAGGTTTTGCCGTACAGGTTCCTTTGCGGCATTTCTGGCACATTGCTTCCTTGCGGGTGAATTGCATTTGGTAGGTGGTTCCTTTTGCATCAAAACCATCATTGTACTTATATTATTCTTTGTATCTAGAATTTCCATCAACCAAATTTGTTTATTGTTTCAGACTCAGACTTTTGTGATGTTTTATTTGGCCTTAGAGTCGCGCTCAGTAGGATTGCGGTTTTCATGCTTACTGTGTTTCTTTTGGATCGATCCTCGCCTTTCGGCGTTGTATATTATATTGCATGTGTGGTTGTGACCGTCAATTGACGAAGAGCTAGCTCCCGCTTGGGGATGCCTTTTATCATTGTATATATGTTATGCTTGTTGTATCCCGTTCGGGGCCAGTATTTACAAAAGAAACTCTGCCGAAATTTTTAGAAAAGACTTTACCTTTTAAAAATGCACCTTCGGCTTAGTTATTTAAAAACCTCGACTTCAAACATATTTTCCTTCACTTCTTTAAACCAGTTTTCTTCACTTACTCTTAAAATGGTTTTAGATTTCTGGGCTTTGGCTTACTTGGATCAGATGGAGTCCTATAGATTTCATATGGTTCGAGGGCCAGTCACGTGCTCTTTCGGGTCGTGACAAAGTTGGTATCAGAGCGCTAGGTTGACCTTGGTTCGAGTCTAAGTTTGACTATGTGGAGCCTAGGGCGTTTATATATATACGGAACTTAGGCTTGACCTTACGGAACTTAGACTTAGTCGAGGGGGTATTAGACCCGAACTTTCGTCGTATAGGATGACCCTTGGTTGATGGAATAGGTGACTAAAGTAGAGTGACGTACCGTTGGTATGTTCCGCGGCATACTTACGACACGCCACTCCGCTTAAGAAACCTTAGGATGTACATATTTTCGAGATCAGTGTTTCTCTTTATATCCATGATTATACATCCATTTGAGATCCCCGATTCTATTAGTCCATGATCATACCTTCATTGATGCTGTTCCTTCTTATGATCGTGTATCCACTCTGGATCTGTTGTTTCCTTTCTTGCCATTGATCTGCTCTCTTCGATACTCGATTGAGGTTCCCGTCGCCATGTTTGAGCGCAGTTTGGGCTGCTGCTAGGGTTACGGTCAGTGCGAGCTCGTCTGGTACGAGGGCTGACCATTGTGTTTTCTGGTGACATGGGAACGTCTCGAGTTAGTATTGATGACTGTGACCTCAAGTGGAGGCGAGTGCTTGGTTTTGCATCGGATGATCGGGCCATTGTTAGAGCTGCCAGTTGAGAGAGGACTGTTGATGTACATCATACCTCAGAGATTATGATGTCGCCTACCGTGCAGACAGAGGGACCAGCTGTTGCTGAGATTGACGGGATGTCGCTTTCGGAGCTTACGAGCTTAGATTGTCGGAGCTTCCAGACAGATATGAGACAGATTATAGCTAGTCTACTCGATTTGAGAGACGAAGGTGATTCGTCCGATTTATGCACCGGAGCGGGCCCAGTTGAGTTGAAGATTTCCAGTGTGGAGAGTCTTACTCAGATCTAGAGCAGACCGATTCAGAGATGACCGCCAATGTGTCGTCTTTCCTGGAGGATTGAGGCGCTGTTCGACGTGCAGGTGAATGAGCCAGTTGCTGCTGCAAATGACGAGATATCGCCCAGATGGTTGGAGCTGCTGCAGCGTGAGCATATACTTAGAGAGATGATAGCGAGTCGCCAGTCACCTGAGGATGAATGACTAGGACATTTGGTTCGTCCGTTTATCGATGCGAGGTCATCAGATAGATTGATTCCAGCTAGAGACGACTTCACGCAGATTCGTTGAGAGTCGATTGAGACGATCGAATGTCAGGAGCCCATTTTCCAAGTTTAAAGTATACGGAAATACATACAGGTGATTCTATGGACCCTCTAGAAGAATGAAACCCTAACTCGACTTAATGACCGTGTGAAAGCCTTTGAACCTTAGGGTTTACGGCAGTTCCGCGGCGCCATTAGTGAGGCTTGGGTTTGCCCTTCTACGGCTGGACCACCGACGCTGAGGCATGTACTCGATACTATTAAACTGTACTCAAGATGTTGATCTCTTGGGGGATTATAAGGTTCTGACGAGTCGATCGAATGTTTCGACATCATTCGGATATCATGTGATGGGATGCATTGCTTGGGAGACTCCAGATACGAGTATAGCCGTTGGAGCATAGTCCATGCAGCCACGATGAGACGAGTCCGAATCAGTCGACATTGAAGCAGAGTGAAGAAAAGAGTTCGCAAGAGATTTCGACGAGATGACGTCCCACTCCGCTGACATTAGAGATGCGATACGCACCCAGAGGCGTTGTATATGGATATATCTTCCAGAAAGAAGCGCGATAAGTATGCAGCCGTTCCGGAACAAGAATTTGCTTCAGCAAGGGATGATGACTTCTGGGCAATTCGGCAGGGATGAGATTTGAGAGAGACTTCGACATGACCTTTCTGGAATACTATACGAGAAGACCTGACCCAGGAGTGGTCATATTGCGCACAACCAGCAGGCCAGAGTTAGCATTGTCGACGAGGTAGTTGACCAGATTCGGATAAAGGAACTTACCCAGATGCGTTGCGAATCGATCAAGGACGGACGAGTATTGAGTATTCCTCCGATGGTTGGGACGTGTTCCCGAGGACCTGTTCGGCCTGACATCTTCTACAGAATGATGAAGCTACAGAGTACGTGATTTCGAGTCCGTGTGAGAGACTTCAGATTGACCGTGGCCGAGAACAGTGCAGTGCGTAGATATGCATGGCGTGACGTCATAGTGGACGACGATAGAGACAGGTGGAACCAGAGGTTCGGGCGAGACGCTGACGAGCTGTCATTGCTTCCCGTCGAGACCAGAGGTCAGATATGCTTACAGAGGCATTGGGATGCAACCAGATTCCGAGAAATATTGTGTTGAGGACACAGATGTCTATCGAGTGAGAAGAGATTATGCATGAGAGCCAGCCTCTGTACAGTTCGGCATAGGCAAGATCGGAAGAGACCTTGAGCAGGATTCCTTCCAGGACATTGCTGCAATGATGTTTGCACCCAGGATCAGATATGTGACGTGCATTCAGAGAGCCAGAGGCCGACGCCAGTGATGGGCTGCCTCACGAGTGGTCGTGAGGATTGACCGATAGGTGACCAGAGAAGTGCCAGAACGGAATCGTCCCCGTTAGCACACCTGACAGGGCCGATGAGCCGATTGACTGCGAGATAGGTAATCCTCAGAGAAGATAAGGACCCAGAGTCAGAGGGCGCCAGACCGTGAGCAAGAGGCAAGTAGATATCTTGCGCTGCTAGCAGTGGATGCACCGACTCCTTCTCGACCTCGAAGGAGGAACTACCGACGACGGTACTATGATTTGTGATTTTGTGATTCGATTATCACGTATCCGTCATTTTGGATTTCGGTATTTTGGGCGTTCTGTTTGCATGATTTAGTTTTGATGACTGAGTTCCATGATATTTGTTTCATGCACCCACTGGATATTTATATTTTGCGCATAGTTATTACATTCGAGGTTTTGATTGTGAATTCACGCCCACCTTATACAGTGATTTGATTTACACTTCCAGCAGAGTTTTCATGCACCTTTAGTGTTTTGATATACGATTTTGGTGCACGCCAGATGCACTAAATCGGGATTCTTCGTGCATGTTACATGCACCTGATTTGGTTGCTGTCAGGCACACACGTTGCCTATGACAGATGTTTCGTGCACACCCGTTGCACCTAGATGTTGTTTTGTACACCTGTATGACACATATATGGATTTTGATTCCTTGCGCACCAGACGCATAGGATATTCTCTATGTATTGATGTCTTCGGAGCCCCGACAAATTGGAGTATTACAAAAATTGTTTTAGTATTGGGGGTTTAAATTTAAATTCGGAGACCGAATTTCTTTAAGGGGGGTAGATTGTAACATTTCAAAAAAGATAAAATGTTAATTTCGGGAATTTTTATAATTTAATATTATTTTATTGAATATTTTAATATTTTGGAATTATTAAATACAAATAAATAGGGAAAAATTTTGGAAAATTCTAAAATAGGGTAAATTAGAGAATTATGACATTTTAAAGTTTTTGTGATTAATTTGACACTAATTTAGTGCTAATCGCGATTAAAAATCGCTAATCGGTTTTTAGCTTTTTGTGCAACACATGCACATATCACTTTTTCACACTTGTGCATTTTCTTGCCATGCTTTTCATTTGGGTTTACTATTTGAGTGAGAAGGGTTTTAAAAGGAAAAAGAAAAGGAAAAGAATAAAGAAATGGGTAGTTGGTGAGAGAGAGAGAGGTATGGGCTTCATTGACTAAGGACTTAACCATTTCTCCCCTCATTTCCCTCCCTCTTCTCCCTTCTCCTGCGGCTGCTCCTGCACCTCCTTTCCCTCCCCTCTTCAAGCTCCAAAACACCTCTAAAACAACCCCAAAACCCAATCTCCATTTCATTAAATGTGTGCACAATCCCTAGATCTACACTTGGTGCTAAAGAAGCAAGGATTTTGGCCACTCGGAGCAACTCAAGAAAATTCTTGAGTTGCCAAATGAGCTATTTTCTGGACCTTAAACTTAGTTTATGCATTTCCTTTACCCTCATATTAAGATCGAATCGATATTGTGTGATATTTTGGACTTGTGGATAACCTAGTTAGGGTTGTGATGATTTATGGGTTGTAATATGGAATTGAGGTCAGTAGAGGTTATACCATCACCCTAGTGTATGAATTGGAAATCCAAAACCTGAAGCTTAAACCATAATACGGATTTTAGAAACCGATATCGGGGAATTTATGAAATCTGTGAAGGGTATATTGAATCTGCTATCACCCGAGACACCCTAAATTAAAATTGATTGGACAGTGACACGTGCAGGCACCCAGGAAGCTAACCCCAAGACCCCAGCTCCCACTTCTTCTTCCCGGCCGCCAATTTATCCCCATTGGCCGCAAATTGCGGCCTGGGTCCCACCATTTTGGCTCGTATTGGTTCTGTAGCTCCTACATGTTCATGTTAGACCCCTGGTATATATAGATTTGTATAAAGTGACCTAGGGTAAAATCTGGGACATATTTCCTAAGTTGCTGTTTTAGATTCATGTTTCCGTATTCCGTATTTTTAATTCTGCAATTGTGGATTGTGTTTTGCCTCGACTATTTGGCGTTTATACGACGATATAGAGGATGTGTTGATGGTTTTGAAGGCGTGTCATGGGTTTTAACCTATAGGCCTCTTATCGTATCATTTTGGATTTCATGTGCCGTTTTAGCTTTGATTTGGTTTTAATGTGCATATACGATATTTTGATGTGTAGGTACCCTATGAAGACTTCGGGACGACAAGCAAGCGCGTGGCGACGTCCACAAATGAAGACGCTAGGTGAGTAGATTATATCTATTGGGGGAAGTCGGGTGGATGGCGTATAGCACCCCCGCAGTCCGTAGTTGTTATTATATATGATAGTTAGGTGTATTATGGATAGTGTAGGGTTAGAAGTGACTAGTGTAGTTCATAGTCGCGAACCCTAGAATAGAATTACACCTACACGCACACCCTTGCATATTACTTATACTGGCACTGTGTTGATGATATTGGATGACTTTGGAGATGAGTCAATGAAATTGGGCTTTGTGCCGCGAGATCGGTGATGTGATATGATTCGTATTTGGGATACGAAATGTGATTCTTGCGGGCTTGGGATGTGTGTTTACCCCCGCATGCATACTTTATTGATGGTATCGATTTATACTAGACATAGAATAGTACCCCAGATTATATGATATGTTGATAGTGATACCTGAAGTGTGATGAGATAGTGTGATATTGAACCGTACCCAGCTATTGGGATGCCGTACGACGATTTACCGTATGAGCTTTACATTGATGATAGATCCGCACTCATGACTTGAGGATGTCATATGATATACTGTATCGTACGCGATACTATTGAGGCGGAATCACCGACTATTATATCTATATATATATCGACTCAGATGTTAGGCGGTTTCCTTACCTGTAGCTCAGCTTGTTAGTTCAGCTGTATAGTTTAGTGTAGTTGTTAGAATAGATTAGACTCCTACCTATTTCAAAACTAGCGGGTCGTGGGTATTTTAAAAGACAGGTCAAGGGATCTACGGACATTTCAAAAGGCGTATCTTTTCATAAAAACACCGTAGCCCCTATTTTCAAAACCCCATGATTCGTGATATTTCAAAAGGCACCATTTGTAGGACTTATATTAGATTAATGCAGATTAGTTAAAGTTGCGTCTAGATTCAGCTCCCACTTTTTTTGTGGTTCGCTTTGCATCGCATTCTTATATTATGTTTCATACTCCATTATTGATATTATGCTGTTAGGACACCAGCACCATTACCGATGTTGCGTATGTACCACGTAAACTTACTTGCCGGCTCACACACATCTTCATCGGTAATTGCCATGTCACGTACACCTTAGAAAATACTATTGCTTGACATAACCTATTAGCTAATAGTTTAGACATTGTAGTTATTATCTGCTACTTCATTCATACTGATATTCATTGTTATGCCGCATTCATGGATTCTCATGCATATATTGACTATTTTACGTGTTACTGATGTTTTGGATTTGGATTTCCGTGAGATTTTCTGGATTTGGAGGAAAACCGCAAAAACACAGATAAACATTTTCTCTCTTTTAAAATAAAAAGTGCGGTTTTCCCATGATGTATGAGTCGTCCACCATGAGTTTGCTGATGGATTTGGAAACCCGATTCGAGGAGACGGATGAACCGTTTCGGGTACATGGTGGACCCGGTGCGGTACCCCGGGGCAAGATGAATGTGGTGATGACGTTGAGCCTGGCAGGGGAGCACTACCGACCGGTGATTTTACCTGACGCGTCGGATATCCGGAGGATACCGTCGTGGTCTTGAGATTGATGGTAGGGGCCGGTCTGGACTGACGGCGCCCTAGATTTTGTGATTGGGATACAGAGATATCGGGATATTTGGATTACGTTTTGTGCCGATGTTAGGCACTGTTTTATACTGATTTCATTATGATACCTCATTTTAAAAATACAAAGAAAATCTCACTAAAGTATGAAAACAGTTTCTTCATTTACATGTATTATGTTCTCATCCATTCATACCTCATTCTTATGTTATATTGCTACCTGAGGCACTGACACAGGCACAGGAGATTACACTCGGGTTAGATATTTACCCTAGCCTTGTTATAGGCTGCATGTTTTATATTGAGGATTTTGTACTGATCGTTTTGACCTAGGATTATGTCTTGCGTTCGGTTTCTGCTTGTAGTTATTCTCTATTCACGAGTTGGCAACTCACCCCCGTTGTGCCACAGTTCTTGCAGGTTTTGCCGTACAGGTTCCTTTGCGGCATTTCTGGCACATTGCTTCCTTGCGGGTGAATTGCATTTGGTAGGTGGTTCCTTTTGCATCAAAACCATCATTGTACTTATATTATTCTTTGTATCTAGAATTTCCATCAACCAAATTTGTTTATTGTTTCAGACTCAGACTTTAGTGATGTTTTATTTGGCCTTGAGTCGCGCTCAGTAGGATTGCGGTTTTCATGCTTACTGTGTTTCTTTTGGATCGATCCTCGCCTTTCGGCGTTGTATATTATATTGCATGTGTGGTTGTGACCGTCAATTGACGAAGAGCTAGCTCCCGCTTGGGGATGCCTTTTATCATTGTATATATGTTATGCTTGTTGTATCCCGTTCGGGGCCAGTATTTACAAAAGAAACTCTGCCGAAATTTTTAGAAAAGACTTTACCTTTTAAAAATGCACCTTCGGCTTAGTTATTTAAAAACCTCGACTTCAAACATATTTTCCTTCACTTCTTTAAACCAGTTTTCTTCACTTACTCTTAAAATGGTTTTAGATTTCTGGGCTTTGGCTTACTTGGATCAGATGGAGTCCTATAGATTTCATATGGTTCGAGGGCCAGTCACGTGCTCTTTCGGGTCGTGACAGTTCTGGAGAAATGCAAAGGGTAAATGAAGGAGTGGCAATGATGTATGCAACTCAGACAATCCAAAAGCCTGTGTTTTAAGAAAGTTCGGTTAACTTGGTTACAGAGCTATAGTCAAGGGTCGGGCCATGGTCGCAGCCAAAGAGAGAGAGAAAAAAACACTCTGCGTGCACTCTAATTTATATCAGAATGGTTATCAATTTATCTAATCAGGATGTCTCCCACTGTTTCCTGAAATTCTCCTCCAAACCTGAAAGAAGAATTAGTCGGGATCACCTGAGAAGTAAACCAACTCATTAGTGGGAATCGGGATCAACTATCATCGCATGATAACTTGATGGAATCCACTCAAGTCACCACACTCCAGAAGGTATGCGCATGCCTGGCAAGTTTCAGTTTCTTCAGAAACACCCGGTGTGATTTTTACCCCAAGCGGCTTATGACCTTGACTAGGTCAACAAACCATAAACCGCTAGTCAATTTCAACCTGTCATTATTCTAGATTGCATTAAACCCACCCGTACGTGCCCCTGACTAGGTCAACAAGGCCGCACGACTGTCCTAACCAATCCCATTTATGCAACAAACAAGCACCACTTAGTTACCGAACACTACGTCTTGACTAGGTCAACAAACGCAGCACGAATACTAAATAATACCCGTAAGAAATGACGGAGGGCTACGGCTCGTTTTTGGCGAAAAACCTTTAACGTAATGAACTTGAAATCATTGAAGGAACCGCATATCTTTTTCTAAATATATAGTGGCGAAAACCTTTGCTAAAGAGGTCACTCCCGGTGAAGGGATCTCGGCTCTTTCCCCGTAGAATGAGGTGCATGATATTCCAAACTAAATACCACGATGCAAAGCAAAAAGTAATCGACTATAGTGAAGTTATTACCCTGACGCAAACCTCTGCCCAAGGGGTCACTCCCGGTGAAGGGATCTCGGCCCTTGCCTTGTTGAATGAGATGCTGGATATTCCAAACTGAATACCACTGTACAAAACAAAAGAGAACGTCCTTGCAATAACAGCTTTTTGAAAATTGTTCCAACAACATCGAATAGGTCTGTTTTTCCCTGCATTGATCAGAATCAATGCAGTCCCATCAATTAATCACACCATAAAAGAACGAAAATATAATGTACGTATATGCCATCTGCATTCGCCACTGGGTCCCGTCATCACCCGTTAGATTACTTAACTAACGACATAGCGAGGACTGGACTAGCGCAGGTGTAAAACATATATATCATCTACTAGTATATATATCAATATATAATAATCGCTCTAGGCATGATAAATGCAACATCACAGATAAGTAATAAGCATCACAGAACAATACAGATAATCTGGGAGCCTCGGGTTTCCTTTGAGACGCAACTGAAACCCGACGTTCCCCTGGTCGTGTAGATAGCATGTGCAATGAAAACCTAGACCCCTACGAGTGCGGAAAGTTACCCGCTAAACCTGAAGCGAGGCAGCCCCCTTCAGTAAAGTGAATGGACCACCCGGCACTTCACAAAATCCGGTAACTTGAGCACCCCACCTTGGGTCAACCTGTACCCCCTACGAGTGCGGCGAATAGCCCGCCAATTCTAGAGTGTAGCCCCCTCCGTCTTAAAGGCATGAGATGCGGTCCCGTTGCCATCTTGAACCCGGCTATCCGTACACTCCACCGCGAGGTAATCCAAGTACAGAAAATAAAATATGTACAACGGGTACATCGACCTCAACCCGGTCGTGCCCCAAAAGAATAATATACAAGCAGGCAGTGACGGAAGTCCACATGTCGGACGCTCTCCCCGTGATATTAAATATACAAATACAACTAAACTGTACTACCATTGCATCCAAGCTATCCACCACGACAAACCGCAACAACACAGCACAACACAGAACATCAACGTGAATGTCACGTTAGCAAATCCGTCTAAAAGGACTATAGCAATTAGACAAGATTTACCGATCGAATGACATTCACGGCCGCGGATATAATGTAATGCACTGTAAACTTTAAACACTATTAGAAAATATCGAATTCGAAATAACCCCCGAATAGCCCAAGCAAACTGATAAAACCATATCCAAACTGGGCTAAACAAACAATACCACTGCACTAACTTTCTAGAGACTTGACTGCACCCAAAAATACAACCCCAAACACCCTATTTTGGTCGGCCTCCTCGGTTTTGGGAGCCATGTGCTCGGCCAAAAACCGAGGGGTGGGTGTCGTTTTTGGGGTGCAAGGTTTTGGTCTCTCCAGTAGTCTTCTGCACATGTTTAAAACAATTTTGAAGACCAATTGAAAAAAAAAGAAATTTTCAAGTGCAGTGCAGTGTATTGTAGTCGTTTCGATTTCTATACTTTAACATTGTCTAAACAATCTAGCTAAGGGTTAATGGCATGGCTCTAATACCATGTTGGGTTACGGCAGCGCCCCGGCCGTCAATCCGAGGCCAAATGCGGAACACAAACTTTTCAAAACTTGGCGCTACCATAACCTTTACCTGGATCGTGCCATTAACACTAAACTAGCTAACTACTAAAATGATAGAATGGCTATACCGATCGATCCATGTCCTTCGGTCTTTAGCCACCATCTTTTGCTCCTCGTGGCATCTCCGATCTCGCTCAATCTCCGGTCTCCTCGTCGAAGTGGCACCACGTCAAGAAGTCTTTTTACGGGCTCCCGTTTCAAACCGAAGCAACTCGGACATGAAGTTTTCTAGCCGACATGTCCAAGGTGAAGTAGAGAATGTGTGTGATAACTTTGTCTCTATACACTTAATGAATCTCAACACATGAGATGGGATGAGTGGGGGTTGAAGAAGAAGCCATTTATAGAGGAAGTTGTGAGCTAGAGAAGAAGATGAAGAAGAGGTTTATTGTTATTGTGTGTGATGATAATGTGAGTGAGCTAGAACAATTATCTCAAGAGCTAACCCCAATAATATGTGGCTGCCCTCTCTCTCCTCCCATCACAATCTCACCAAAAATTCAATCAATTAATGTGACGTAGCACCAAAAACAAGACCATGAGTCACCTAATTGCACATGCCACATTAATTGCATTTCATCATGGCTTGAGCTGACAATTTCCACTTGTAAACATTAATCTAAATGTTTACAACAATAAATAGAATGGCATCTACTAAAGTAAACTTGTGACGGATCACAAGAGTACCTCTCACCTGTATATACATACCTACATCTGCATTCCTACTGAATGCGAATGCAACGAGACGAAAGCAATCCAACAAATCTAATACTAGGATCCGGCTAAAACCAAAGCCCACTAGTATGATCCGTCCGATCATGATCCGTGCACGACTGCACGTATATGATCGAACCCTGCCATAATACCATACGGCCTCTACAACGTTTCGCCCGAATCATGGGAAACTATCTGTGGGGGACTCAAAAGACTCGTCAATACGCTGGCAGTGGGTTTAACCACAAGCACGTCAGTGGTACTAGCTGTACGTAACGGCTACCCATGTATTGACCAAAAGGGAGGCTGATGAGCGAACTCGTCCCGATACCCTACTGAGCCTATCTGTGACAATCTCCGTACAGTCCGGTCTATTCATCTATGAGTATCGCATATCGGGCCTAGGGGGATGGTAAACGTCAGACCCCCAATAGCGGTATAAGTTGTGTCGGAGTGTAGCCCAGAACACGTTGAGAAACCACTGGAATACCTACCAGTAAATCTCACTTGCCTTGGCTAAGGACTTTGTGTAATGGCTCTCCAGACACAGCGCGATATCAACCCCCAATACCGGGAGAGACAAATCCTATCTAACCGCCACTGCCTCCAAGTGCTTCGGGACTGCACCCAACTACTACCTGTTTGCATGACTCCTTTGACCCGTGGTAGGGTAGCAATCAAAGAACAGTGAGAATACACTTGAGGCAGTGTAGCAGTGTCAAATCAACGGACTAAGCGGTACTCATGTCACCAGGGAACTGCTCCTGACGATAGGTATACTACAAATCAGCAGTGCCCCTGCGAGTCCGTCCGGTGTACTCATTACCCAATGAGCACCTGTATATTATCTTAGGTGAACCAACTGACACCAATGGCTTGTGAGACCAGCCACCGCCCCTCGTCAGGGTCTCGATCCGTATAACTAGTCTACTATTGGAGTATCGATGCCCAGTCTCGAAACTCCCACCACTAGGGACACTTTAAGGATGTGCTTATAGACTACCCAACTTTCACGTATATGATCGCTGTCATACTGCTGGTAGTCAAGAAAGAATCCTATAGGCTCTATCAATGTGTAATAGTGATCTGTAATGTCACCTGAAGCATGTACACAATGATAAAGACAAACCAGATAGCATACTATCATCTCGAGTAAGACTGTCCTACCGGTATAGGTCCTCGTTCAATCATTGCAATCACGTGTCTACGATCCAATAATTGAATTTGAAGGCACTATATCCAACAGCATGTGGCATCAAGCATGACACAAAAGATGTACATTAATATATATCAAATATATACTAAGTGTACACTATTGAGAAAAAGAAATCTTAAGAGTACTAATATTAGTTAATGTAAGATAATATGTCAAATATATAATTATACATTAAATTATTAAATCAACACTTGATTTAATAATCCGGCTATATCACATACAACTGACTAATATCAAATGTATCAACTTGTCGAATCAACACTTGATTCGACAACCCGGTTATATCACATATAACCGACCGATATCACATATCACGAGAATAGAATACGGTATCACATACACGTATTAATCTCGGTCCCGCACATATCACATATGTGCTCGTACTTCGTTTCACTTGAGCCAGGAAACCTCTGTGTAGGACTCTAAAGACTCGTCAATACGCCGGCAGTAGGTGGTGATCAAATCAGTCACCCACAAGCCGCAAGTGGTCTGCTAAACATAACGGCCACCCAGGTATTGAGCGATCAGAAGATCAACAAGCAAGCCTGCTCATACTCCTGCGAATCCAATCAGTAACACTACCGTACAGTCCGGTATCTTCATCTGATATGTCGCATATCACAGCCTGGGGTGGTATAACGTCATACCCCAATAACCTGATAAGTCATGCCGATGTGAGGCTCATAACGGTTTGAGAAACTACTGATAACACTTACCAGTAGATCTCAGAAACCATGGCCAGGGATTTCCTGTTATGGCCAATCAAGCATAGCGCAACATCAACCCCCAATACCGGGAGAGACAAAATCCCTTCCTATCGCTCGTTCCTTCCATATGACTCGGGACTGTACCCAAAAACCATCATTTTGCACGATCTCTTGAACGTGGTAAGGTGGAAATCAAAGCATAGTGGGAATCACACAAGACTCTATGACGATCTCGGGTCGACAGACTAACCTGTACCAGTGTCACCAGAGAACAACTATCTGACGATAGGTATAACACCATCTAGGAGTTCTCGGCGAGTTCGTCCAGTGTACCCAGTCTCCACTGAGCACCTGTATACCTTCTCTGATGTCAAATACCAATGGATGTGGGGGCATCCATCGCCCATCATATGGGTCAAGAAGCGTATACGCTGGTCTATTCTGGAATATCGATGCCCCATCTCGATACTCCCATGACTAGGAACTATTGAAGGATGTACTTACCGACTACCTCTTCCCCACTAGTATGATCCGCATCATAATCTTGGTAGTCAAGTACTCATCCTAAGGGCTTTATCAACATGTAATAGAGAGACAAAAAGTGTACATGTTAAGATAAAGAGCAACCAGATAGCATACTATCATGTCGAGCAAGAAGTCCCTCCCTATATATGTCCAAGCATCCACTATAATATACATCACATGTATAATAATGGCCTCTAGGGCATACATATAACTAACAATCTCCCACTTGCACTAAGTCCATTTGTTGTAGTATCTCATACTCAACGCCCCATATTAGTCTCTCTAGGGAAAGTCCTCTGTGAGTGGATCCGCCATGTTATTCTTCGCATCAACTCTCCTTACCTCGATCCCTTAGATATCAACCATCTACCTGATCAGGTGATATTGTCCTCAGAATATGTCTGGATGGCTGATGGGACCGGCGTTCCTAGGCCAAAGCCACAACTCCATTTTTGTCACAATAATAGTTATTAGACATTCAATGGTAGGAACCATGTTCATCTCATGAACAAGAAATATCCAGACATCCACTTTGGTAGCATCGTTTGTAGCGATGTATTCAGCCTTTATCGTCTAGTATGCCATGGTATCTAGCTTTGAACTCTTCCAACATATCGTCCCTCCACTGAGTGTAAAGACATAGCCTGTGACTGACTTTCATTCGTCCTTATCACTCTGGAAGCTCGAATTGGTAATGGACTCCCACTGGAATTCACCGTTACCAAACACCAAGAACATTTCTTCAGTACTTCTCAAGTACTTAAGAATGTCCTACATAGCTTTCTAGTGATTTTCCCAAGATCCGATTGATTCCTAATCACTACACTGTGAGTCCACGGTAGCGCCCCGTCCGTCTAATAGACGCCAAATGCGAAACAAAAACTTTTACAACTGGCGCTATCGCGTACTATAACCCGGATCTGCCATTAAAGCTAAACTAACAAAATACAAAGTGGGTAGAAATGTTATAGCGAACGATCTGAGTCCTTCGGTCTTCAACCATCATCCCACGCTTTGTTGCGGCTGCTCCGATCTCGTGAATCTCCAGTCTTCTCGTCCAAGTGGCACCACGTCGACGGATCTTTAAACGTGCTCCCGCCTCTGAACCGAGGCAACTCGATCATCAAGTTTGCTAAAAGAGATGACCAAGATTAATGTAGAGAATGAGTAGAACATTTTGTCTTGTTACATCCAAAGCTATGGACGAACGGTTAATGAAGTTGCCATTTGGATCGGATTGAAATGAGATATGAAAATATATATGAACTAGATCTCTCTCTTCTCATTTTAACAACCCTTTCTTTTTCACAAAAATCATCATCCCTCAACAAGAGCGGCCGGCCACTAAATAGAGAAAGGGAGGTGAGTGCAGGAGAGGGGAAGGTGACCACAAGATAAAGATCAATCATGAAAAGAATGAGTCACCTTAACACATCACTAAAAACCATTAAATGCAGTAATGACTCACTAACTTAGTCATCATCCATTTAATGCAACCAATGAATCATCAAGCCTTGTCACTATATCTAGAACCTTCTAGAATCTTCCACACTCATGACTCACCTCAAGAAAAGATAAATGCGTCTTTAACCGAATGTTAAAGACGGGCGATAGAAAACTGGAAACTGGCAACTTCCAAAAGCGATCCCGAAACGAATTTCAGGATAACCCCGTATCAGTATAAACACACCCGCATTTGTATTACGACCGAATACAAATACAACTGAGACAAAGATATTATATCTACACAGTATAATACTCGGATCCGGCTTAAACTAAAGCCGACCAGTATTATCTGCCCGAAAAATGACACGTGCGAAAACGCACGTGCATTTTCCAAACCCTGCCATAAAACCATACGGCCTCTACAACGTTTCGCCCGAACTTGGGAAACAGTCTGAGTGGGACTCTGATGACTCATCAACATACTGGCACTGGGTATAACCACTAGCACGTCAGAAGTACAAGCTGTACGTAACGGTTGCCTATGTATTGATTGGAAGGGAAGCTGACGAGCGAACTCATCCATAAACCCTACTGAGCCTGACAGTGACAATATCCGTACAGTCCGGTCGGTTCGTCTAAAGAGTATCGCATATCAAGTCTAGGGGGGTGGATAAAGTCAGACCCCTAATAACGCGATAAATCGTGTCGGCATGAAGCCCATCACCATCTGAGAAACCACTGATCCAAATCAGTAATTGTCACGACCCGAAAGAACACGTGACTGGCCCTTGAACCATATGAAGTCTATAGGACCCCATCTGATCCAAGTAAGCCAAAAGCCCAGCAATCTAAAACCATTTAAAGAGTAAATAAGGAAAACTGGTTTTGAAAAGTAAGGAAATCATGTTTCGAAAATCAAAGTTTTTAAATAACTAAGCCGAATGTGTATTTTTAAAATGGTAACCTTTCCTGAAAATTTCGGCAGAGTTTCCTTTATAAAAACTGGCCCCGAATGGGGTACAACAAGAATAACATATATGAAATGATAAAAGGCATCCCCAAGCGGGAGCTAGCTCTTCGTCAATCGACGGTCACAACCACGCAAGCAATAATAATATACAACGCCAAGGGCGAGGATCAACTCCAAAAAGAACTCAAAACAGCCAGAAAACCGTAATACTACGAGCGCGACTCTAAGGTCGAAATAATACAACACTGTTTTCTAAGTCTGAAACAATATACAAGTTTTGGGTTGATGGAATTACTAGATACAATGAATAATACATGAACAATGGCGGTTCTGATACAAAAGAACCCACCTACCAACGCAAGTCACCCATATGGAAACAGTGTGCCAGAAATGCCGCTATGGAATCTGTACGGCAAAAACCTGCAAGGACTGTGGCACAATGGGGGTGAGTTGCCAACTCGTGAATAGAAAATATCTACAAGCAGAGATCGAATGCATGGCCCATCCTAGGTCAATACGATCAGATATATAAACCTCAATATGAATAAGTCTGAAACATGCTAAACTGGCAATGTAATCTCTACATGAGTGTAATGACAAGTGCTCGTGCCAGTGCCTCAGGTAATAGCATATCATGAATATGAGGTACAATCAATGTAAAAAAATCTGTACACACGTGGATCCCGTCCACTCATCACCCAATGGCAATAACCATCATGCATGTAAATATCATCAGCATATGCATGGAAATATGAGGATATAAACCACCTGTGTCCCTCGCGACACGTCAAAATCATGGAACCGGAGTGCCCAGCATCGGCACTCGAAAATATCATGAAAACTGTGCCCAGCATCGGCACGTAAATCCTCATATATCGGGCTCCGTCGGTCCGGATCGGCCCACAGGCTCTGTCTGCGGTATCGGCCCTCGGCACCAGCAGTACGCCATATCCAACTATCGACTCCGGTCGGTATCCTCCGGATAACCGCCAGGTCCAACAAAATCACCGGTAGGTACTCGCCCGCCTCCAGACTCAATCTGCAAAGCTCTTCGATCATCTTGCCGAGGGGAACCATACCGGGTCCACCATGTACCCGCAATCGGCTCGTCCACTCCTCGATTCGGGTTACACATGTCGCTCTCAGCACCGAGAAAACACATGGTGGACGCACTGAAATATCATATCAAGGGTAACCGGGTTTTCAAAACAAATACATATCCTCTTTGTAAACACCCACGGTTCCAAAAAACCAGAAATATCATGGAAACAGCATATCTCAATGCGTATAATCAGAAAGCAACATGTATGCGACATATAGTAGAAAGGTAAGAATATCAATATGTCATGCTAGGGTCAAATCCTGAATGCAACAGTACTACAGTGTAGTGACATGGCAATTATCGATGATGAAGTGTGTGAGCCGGCAACAGTGTACGTGGAACATACGCATTATCGATAATGGTGCTGGTGTCCTAGCAGTATGACTGAAATATATCAACAATATAAGCGATGCAATGCAAACAGCATGAAAGTGCGGAATCAAGTAATCAACGCAACAGTAGAGAACCTGCCTCAATAGATATATCATGCAACCTTGCCTTTTGAAATAAGACGAATCAGGGCTTTTGGTAAAATAAGGGCTACGGTGTTTTAAGAAAAGATGCGCCTTTTTAAATATCCGTATGAACCCTTTTTGCTTATCTTTAAAATATCCCTGATTCGTTAGTTTTTGAAATAGGTATGACTCGGGTCTAGTCTAACGCCTACTAGGCAAACTACGAATCCACAGTCAAGTCAAAAGAGAGGGGTATGGAAACCACCTAAATCTGAGTCGAGATCACACTATCTCATCACATGACAGGTATCACTACCATCATATCACACCTCCAATACGACTCTGTCATGTCGCCAAATCTCACGGCCTCAATCGAATCTCATCGACTCAACTCAATCCCACGTAACATCCTCAAAACCCGTATATAAACACATAGTCCCATACCCATGTGTAGATATACCCACCATCATATGCGCACAGATATATGAAAGAATGTATGCAAGTATGTGTGTATGTGTGAGTGTGGGTGCAACCACTACTCTAGGGTTCGCACTACTCAACCAATACATCCTTATCACAAATAATCTATTATTACCACCAATAACCCTAAACAACACATAATAAATATATGTGTGTATACGTATTCGTATACATCACCACGGACTGCGGGGGTGCTATACGCCATCCACCCGACTTCTCCCCGTAGATATAAATCTACTCACCTTGCTTCTCATGTGTCGGTGCCGATGTCGCCATCTTCATCTTCTTTGCCTCAACATCTCGTAGTGTACCTACAAGTATATCACAATGCTAAAGCACATGAAAATCACATCGGAAACCAAAATAGCACATGCTACCCGCATAGGTAAAAACCTATCGACTCGCATGTAAACACAATCAATATCCACTTGTCGTTGACGTCCAAACGCCACCCGACAGCAAAGAATCACCAAACACCAAAATCCATGCTAAATCAAGTCGTAAACCATGCACCAACATAGGAAAATCAACCCAGATTTTACCCTAGATGGAATCAGTCAAAACTAGAAGTACCCAGGGTCAATACTAGAGGAAATAGGGCCATGCACGCAAAACGAGGCATTTCCCTCCTGCTCTGGCCGCAAATTGCGGCCAGAATGGAGAAATTGGCGGCCCCACTGTGGAGTTAGGGGCTAGGGTTTGGTGTAGTGGTTCTATGGTGCCTGCACATCTCACTGTCAACTCAGTTTTATTTTAGGGATCTCGGGGTGATAGTAGATTACACAAAACAGTGACAGATTTCCAGTTTTTCCGATATCGGTTCCGTAATTCCGTATTCTGGTTTCAAGTTCAGGTTTGGGTTCAAATTAGCATCACACAAGGGGTTCTAAGGTCACCACAATCCTCAATTCCATCTTTGATTTCAGTTTTTACCCTAAACCCTAACTTGAATTCTCTAAAATCCACAAACATCACAATATCGATACAAAACTGGTATGGATGCACAAGGAATTGAAATACTACTCTATAGGTGCAGAAATTACCTCCTTTGGCAACTCAAGAAAATTCTTGAGTTGCTCAAAGTCCACCAAATCCAATCTTGTTTGGTTCAATGTGTAGCTAGTGAGCTCGGGAACACTTTTTGTGAAGTGGGAATGAGGTTTTGGCTTTGATTTCATGATGGATCTAGAGTTTTAGTGAATAGGGAGAGTGAGGGAGAGAGGGAGCAGCAGCAGCTCACAAAGGAGAGGGGGGGAAAATGAGAAGAGAAATGATGGGGTATGGTTCAAAAAAGGTAAGGTTGACTTGTTCTCTCTCTCTTTCATCATTATACCATTTTCTTTCCCTTTTCTTTTCTTCTCACTCAAATAGTGCACCCAAAAGAACAACCATGGCAATAAAATCTAACACAAGTGTAACAAGTGTGGAAAATGATATGTGCACATTTTTGCACAAAATGCTAAAAGCCGATTAGCGATTTTTAATCGCGATTAGCACTAAATTAGCATATAACTAATCATAAAAACTTAAAAATGGCATAATTCCATAAAATACCCTATTTTAGAATTTTCCAAATTTTTTTCCCATTTATTTGTATTTAATTATGCCGAATTATTAAAATATTCATTAAAATAATATTAAATTATAAAAATTCCCAAAAATAATATTTTATTATTTTGAAAACGTTACAGTAATTCTCCATTACCTCGCCCGAGGATTTCTAGTGATGGCCACCCATGCACTGTGCGACATCAACCCCCAATACCAGGAGAGACGAATCCCCGACGATCCGCTCACTGCCTCCATGTTGCTCGGGACTGTACCCAAAAAATACCAGTTTGCACGTCTCTGTTGAGCGTGGTAGGGTAGAAATCAAACCACAGCGGGAACTCACACGAGACAAATGACGATCTCAGGTCGACAAACTAACCTGTACACATGTCACCAGGGAACTGCTATCTGACGATATGTATAATACCAACTAGCATGTTCCCGGCGAGTCTTGTCCGATGTACTCATAACCCAATGAGCACCTGTATACATCTTAGGTGATCCAACTGGCACCAGTGGCTTGTGAGACCGGCCACCGCCGCTTGTCGGGGTCTCGACTGTATATACTAGTCTACTCTGGAGTATCGATGCCCTGTCTTGAAACTCCTACGACTAGGGACACTTTAAGGATGTTCTTATAGACCCCAGATCCCACGTATATGATCGCCATCATACTGCTGGTAGTCAAGAAAGAATCATATGGGCTCTATCATCATGCAATAGTGAACTAAAGCATGTATACGATGATAAAGAAAAACCAGATAGCATACTATCATCTCGAGCAAGACTGTCATATCGGTATAGGTCCTCCATCAATCATTTGCAATCACATACCTGCGATCCAATAATTGACTTTGAGGGCACTATATCCAACAATCTCCCACTTGCACTTAAGGCTAATTATTGCGATGTCGCATACTCACAGCCCGTGTGATACCGAACATCCAACTCCTCTACTAATCAGTTTCACAAAGCTAGTTTGTAAAACTCTTGTGTTCGAGAAATAGCCTCAGTGAGTGGATCCACCCTGATGTTTCTTTCTATGTCTCTCTTAATCTCAAGTTCGCGGAGAAAGCCATCTCCCGAATCGAGTAATACTTGTCTTAGAATATGTCTGAATATCTGATGGGACCTAGTTCATAAATGAACTCCAAATCCAAACTTCTTAGACTGTATCGATTACTGAACCTGATCAGTATCCATCACCATGCCTCCCACAGTATCCTCTTGGACCACCTGTCCATAATACTGTCCCCCGTCAGAGGGAAAACTATAACTCTGACAATCACTCTGTCATCCATGTCACCTTTGAACCCTGGAATGATAACCGTCTCCCGAAGGAGGATGCCGTCATCAATTCCGTAGAACATGCACTTATGTTCTAAAAATGCTTCCTTATGTTTCTCCAGGATTAATATAAACTTATCGCATCTTGTGCAAAAACAACATCTGGTGTGGTACTTGACTTCTCACGATTGACTCAATTGCCTAAGCAAGTGATCTGCCAATCATGCACATCGCTCTCCCCTTTAGTCTGTAAGACACCTTTAGAGAAGGTGACTCCATCACCTGCAGGTACACCACCATGCCAGGAGTCATCTATTCTAAAATACTATTAGAATAGTGTCAAAGTACCCACATTGGGAAACTACCCAAATCTAGATCTAAAACCATAGATCTAGTTATCAGAATGTCTGATATTATATCCATATCCTGTGTGAAGAAACAACTGTGTGACGACCACAGTACAACCGATCGTAGTATAGGAATTTTACTTCCTACTCTGTGTATGTCATCCAAATACCAGGACATCATACACTACTACTTCTTAACAGATCCATCCCCTATTCAAATGAAGTCAAAGCCATGACTGTTACATCAAAATTAGATGATCTATCTCCACTATATGTGCTCTAGTCTATAAATAGACATAAGCTACTTGCCCACTATGCTTCCGCTGCTCCCACTGACTACGACAACCCTCCGGCAGAATAATATCTACGTACACTTCTAAAGCTAGTTTAGAACGACGTTATACTTATCCTCTTGCCGGGTCTCATAGTCTGGAACAACTGTAGTGTCAAGTCTGGGTAAACAAGAACCTCCATGTCACCGTCCTTGAGGCTACCGGAGTACCTCTCGGATGTCTGAGGTTACCCACCATATCTGCGGAGTGGCTATTGGAATGTCAAACCTGATTCAATATATAAGTCCTATTAAATTTTCCGTAATCGTTTGCGGTTCTGGAATCACTTCCAGTTCTAACATACTCCCACTACTATTTTCTCAAAAAATCCATTTTACTAAAACTGTGGCGAGTCAAGAACAATATCACTATTGATCTTCCCGATGGTAGAAAATCAACCCTCGTCAAACCCAGGGTCAACCCACAAACTGACATTACAGAAACGTGCCTTGAGTTATCTAGTCTCTGGTTTTAAGCATAAGCTGGACAACTCCCCGTACCTTAACATCGTTAAGATATGATCCATTCTATATCTAATATAGAAACATTGGCGCTTATTTAATTGGAACCAGATTCAAATCATGCAGCTGTCTCCAGTGCATATCAACTTAATGGAGAGAGGCTAATCAGCATTACTCAACTTAGGAATCCATCCAATTATGAGTAACCTGAAAGAGAAACAAGTTTCTCAAAAACCATGACTATCAACTGAATACCAATCACGAGTATCTACATCTTCGATCTCTTTGAAGAATCCCGATACTTGCGACATCTGGTTCTCTACTTTATTCTTATACCCACAACTTCTCAAAACTTAGACATTGTATTTCTACGAAACACCTAGAGAAGTCACAAGTAAACAGAACATAGTACAAGGACCTACCCCTTTGTCCTTACGGACACTGGACAACATACAATACTCTGTATAAGTCCACTGAGTTTAATAACTCAAAACCTGTGCATCATAGGTTGAAAACTGTACCCAGGCGATTTCCTCAAATATCACCAATTACAACGAATTCCGATATAATGAGGATGATCAGCTAATTCCCAATGACTTAATCCCACTCATCATCTGTAAAACTGTACAGACATGAGAATGAAACCTGGTAAATACATACCCTGGAGTAAGTATGTAATCGGGAAATCATTTTTCTTTTAACAATGCACTGAAACATGAAAATGTTTCGTAAGGGTATCCTGGTATTCCTAGTAATGCCTCTTCCATAATCCAATTCATGACTTTAGCCGTATATTTTATTGCCATATCTCCAAATCCCTTTATTTGTATTTATTCATTACCTTCTGTACACCATCGTTAGGCTAAATGGTTTTCTTCCTTCCCTACCGTTCGGCACCCGCCTATGGTTTGGAAGAAGACTATCCAGTAAGCATAATAGGTGTACCCTCCTAAACCAAGGAGTACTCGTATCTTGAGAGAAGGTGATGATAAAAGACAACTGAATAATACCTTATTCTATTAAAGGTGAAATAGGAGTGGCGATGAAGTACGTGGTTTGGTCATGAATGATAACAGTCGCAATTTACTTTGCTCTCTTTCTAATCCCTTTATTTTTTTTCTCTTTACATATTACCTTCTGCACACCCTACTTAGGCTAATTGGTTTTCTTCATTCCCTACCTTTCGGCACCTGCCTATGGTTTGGAATAAGACTATCCAATAAGCGTAATAGGTGTACTCTTCTAAACTAAGGAGCCCTCGCAACCTGAGAGAAGGTGATAATAAAAGGCAACTAAATAAACCAATTCTATTTCTCCTGAACCTGGATCCATCCTCGAAGAAGTCCCTTCGAGTTCGTATATAACCATACGATGGATCTATCCAATAGAAGTGGATGTCCGTAGTAATACGGGGTGTTCTGAGAAATACAAAGGGTAAAAGAAGGAGTGGCAATAACTTATGCAACATAGACAATCCAAAAGCCAGTATTTTAAAAAGGTTCGGTCAACTTGGTCATGGAGTCATAGTCTAGGGTCGGTCAAAGGTCGCTGCCAAAGAGAGAGAGAGAAAAGAAACACTCTGCGTGCACTCTAACCTAGATCAGAATGGTTATCACTTTATCTAATCAGGAAACCTTCCACTGTAATCTCAAATTCTCCTCCAAACCTGAAAGAAGAATTAGTCGGGATCACCCGAAGAGTAAACTAACTCATCAGTGAGAATCGGGATCCAACTATCATCGCATGATAACTTGATGGAAGCCACTCAAGTTATCACACTCCAGAAGGTATGCGCATGCCTGGCAAGTTTTCTGTATGTTTGAAACTCCCGATATGACTTTTGCCCCATGCTCTTATGACCTTGGCGTTGGTCAAAATATCATAAGTCACATGCCAAGTTCTACCCATCACTATCCAGGTCAATTTGAACCCACCCGCACATGCCCTTGACGTTGGCCAAAATGGCAGAACGACTGTCCCAAACCAACTCATCTATCTATGCAACATATGAATACCCAGCAGCTACCAAACACTATGCCTAGGCGTTGGTCAAAATACATAGCTTGAATACTACTGAATACCCAAAAGAAATGACGGAGGGCTACAGCTGGTTTTTGGCGAAAAACTTTTATCGTAATGAACTTGATCTCGTTGAAGGAACCTGATAGCTTTTTATAAAAAAATATAGTGGCGAAAACCTTTTGCTAAAGAGGTCACTCCCGGTGAAGGGATCTCGGCTCTTTCCTTGTGGAATGAGGTGCAGGATATTCTAACGGAATACCGCGATGCAAAGCAACTTGTAATCGACTATAGTGAAGTTATTACCCTGACGTAAACTTGTGCCCAAGGGGTCACTCCCGGTGAAGGGATCTCGGCCCTTGCCTCGTCGAATGAGGTGTAGGATATTCCAACTGAATACCACTATGCAAAACAAAAGGAAACGACTTTGTAATAACACTTTTTAAAATTTGTTCCAACAACATCAAATATAGGTTTGTTTTATCCTTGCATTGATAAGAATCAATGCAGTCCCATCAATCAATCACACCAGAAAAGAACGAAAATATAATGTACGTATATGCCATCCGCATTCGTCACTGGGTCCCGTCATCACACGTTAAGTTACTTAACTAACGACAGAGCGGGGACTGAACTAGCGCGGGTGTAAACCATATACAACATCCGCTCTAGGCATAATAATATGCAACATTACAGAAAAGTAATAAGCATCAAAAAACAATACAGATAATCTGGGATCCCTGGGTTTCACAGACCCGCTACTGAAACCCGACGTTCCCCTGGTCGTGTGGATAGCCTGTGCAATAAAACCTAGACCCCTACGGGTGTGGCAAGTTACCCGCCAAAACCTGAAGTGAAGCAGCCCCCTACAGCAAAATGAATGGACCACCCGGCACATCACGGAATCCGGTAACTTGAGCACCCCTCCTTGGGTTAACCTGTACCCCCTACGAGTGCATCGAATAGTCTTCCAATTCTAGAGTGACTCTGCCTCTCAAAACCATGAGATACGGACCCGTTGCCCTCCAGAACCCGGTTATCCGTGCACCCCGTCGCGGGGTAAACCTAGTACAGAAAATAAAATATGTACAACGGGTACATCGACCTCAACCCGGTCGTGCCCCAAAAAAATATTATACTACAGGCAGTGACGGCAATCCACATGTTGGACGTTCGCCCCGCAATATCAAATGTACAAATAAATCCAAACTGCACTACCATTGCATACTGCTATCCACCACGACAAATCCGCAACATCACAGTACAACACAGAACATCAACGTGAATGTCACGTTCGCAAATCCGTCTAAAAGAACTATAGCAATTAGACGCAATTTACCGCTCGAATGACATTCCCGGTCGGAGATATAAAGTAAGTATTGTATACTAACAAGTTTAAAATTTCGATCGACAAAATTTCACGAAGTGGGCCCTACGAACTTCTGCTGTACAGTAACCAAATATGGGCCCAAAAGAAACATTCCAGAAACCACAATTCACTGTGTAGAATCTACTGTAGAAAATTGGAGTACCAATCTCACAAAACGGAGGCGGATCCGCGGCCAAAACCTTGTTTGGGCCGCGGATCCACGGCGTTACTGTTGAGTTGGGCCACTAAATTTCACCAGTATTCTTATAAAAGCCTGCTTGTTTTTCTGTGATGCTCAAAATAATTTTTAGACCCTTTTCAAAATCGACAGAAACTTTAATGCAGAAAATTGTAGTTTCGGAAATTCGGTTTGATCGATGTTTTAAACGCGTTAGCACAAGTTAGTATTGTTAGTTGTATGTATGCCCTAGAGGCCAGTATTGTACAGATGATGTATATTATACTGGATGCTTGGACATACATAGAGATGACTTTCTTGCTCGATATGATAGTATGATATCTGGTTGCTCTTTATCTTAACATGTATACTTGTCTCTTTATATTGTCTTATGGTTACATGTTGGTAAAGCCCTTAGGATGTGTACTTGACTACCTGGACTATGATGCGGATAATACTAGTGGGGACATGGTAGTCCATAAGTACATCCTTCAAGGTCCCTAATCGTGGGTGTATCGAGACGGGGCATCGATATACCAGTGTAGACTAGCGTATACGCTTTTCGACCCATGAGATGGGCGATGGATGATCCCATATCCATTGGTGTTTGACATCAGAGATGGTATACGGGTGCTCAGTGGAGACTGGGTACACTGGACAGACTCGCCGAGATCTCCCAGTTGGTATTATACCTCACGTCAGATGGAAGTTCTCTGGTGACACTTATACAGGTTAGTCTGTAGACACGAGATCGTCATAGAGTCTTGTGTGATTCCCACTGTACTTTGATTTCCACCTTACCACGTCCATGATGGCGTGCAAAACGGTGGTTTTTGGGTATAGTCCCGAGTCGCATGGAGACGATGAGCGATAGGAGGGGTTTCGTCTCTCCTGGTATTGGGGGTTGATGTTGCGCTGTGCTCGATTGGCCGTAACAGGGAAGTCCCTGGCCAGGGCTGATTCAGAGATTTGCTGGTAAGTGTTACCAGTAGTTTCTCGACCCGTTATGAGCCTCACATCGGCACGACTTATCAGTTATTGGGGTCTGACGTTTACCACCCCTAGACTTGATATGTGACATATCAGACGAGGAGACCGGACTGTACGGGAAGTGTTGCCGATTGGCTCGATGGGAGTTAAAGCAGGTTCGCTTGTTCTCTTCTGATCGCTCAATACACGGGTGGCCGTTACGTTTAGCTGACCGCTTGGGGCTTGGGGGTGCTTGATATGATCATCACCCACTGCCGGCGTATTGACGAGTCTTAGGGTCCCACAATGGAGTTTCCTGGTCCAAGCGAAACGTTGTGGTGCGCGTATGCGATATGCGCTTGAACCCGATTAAAATGCGCGTATAGGATACCGTATATTGATCGGGCGGCTTGCTTTTGGTAGGGGTCGTATGTGATATGGCCGGATTGATAAATCAAGTGTTGATTTATCATTTAACCATTAGTTTCTCACTTGAAATCCTTTCTTGAGTTTGATGGATGTATGCATGCATGTATGCTTTCTTTATAGATTCATGCACATATGGATGTACATACACACATACATACATACATACATACATACATACATCCTTCATGGTTGTACATACATGAAAATGGTGGCAATATAAGACTCACACCATGGTTTTATATATGGATTTTATTGCATTTGATTTAAAACAAAAAATGAAAAAAGGAAAATGGTTATCATTGATTTGTTTCTACACTCTTCTTTTGACCTAACCATCCTCACCCACCTTTTAACCTTGGGTTAACTTTCCTTTTGTGTTTTAACTCAAATTCAATAATATATTCATTGTTTAACCATGGTTTGAGATGAGAATAAGAAAATATATATACATATATTTTCATTTTTCTTGAACAAGAGTTATTCTTTTCACTCTTGTTAAAGAATATCCATCATCTTCTTCTTCCTCTCTCATTTGCTCTTTAGACTTTTGTAGTGAGCAATATACTCATCAAGTTAGGTTTTTGAAGTGAGAAAAGCCACCACAACATCATTCTGCACAAGTTTAGCCCACTTGTTTAGAGTGTTATCTTCATTTCTTCTCTTGAAAAAGTGAAGTTGCAAGCTTGGACTAGGAGCTTCGGGTGGATCGTCGTGGACACTAGGAAACTTCAAGCGAACCCTCCTCCAACCCTCAAGTGGCCAAGGAGTCTAGCGTAGGGAGCTACAAAGGTTGTACTCTCAAAACCCTAGCATTTCTTTCATGTGATGAAGTGTTGTTTATGAAACCCTAATTTTTCTAGGAACGATCCGATGTTTGTTAACTTAGCACCCTAAAAATTCCATCTTTGGTACATGTGATGCTTCCAAACCCTTCATGAGGTGCTAGGCTAACCCAACATTGGTATCAGAGCCGACCTAGAGCATTAGGCGACACTTTAACGAAGTAAAAACTCCGATCGAACCAAAATACGACTTTCTCGGACGCTCTCTGGACATTTTTTAAAATTTGGTTTTTTTCAAAATTAAAAATATGCAAAAAATTCAGCCGGTAAATGTAAGAATTACTGTGAAAAACGATGCCATGAACAGTTAATTCCACCGCGGAACCACGGCAATAGCCTGCTTACGTCGCGGTTCCGCGGCCGTTCTGTTGCTTCATCGTGTCGTTTTTGTACAGTAACTAATCTATCTGCTTGTATATTGTTTTTGAGTATTTTTAATCTGAATTTAGTACTGTAAATTCTGGAGATGGTTTTGGACTCGTCGATTCGATCGGAATTTTCATTTCGTTGCTTTTCGGGATAAATTAGAAAGTATTGAAGTGTTTAAACGAGTATCATTTGCTCACTTTTCACGGGGTTTAAATATTTTGGAGATACGTGCAAGTTTTGTGGTGGACCCTCTAGAAGACAACAAACCTTAACTCGATTATGTGATCGTCTTGAACTGCCCTTTGAACCTTAGGGTTTGGGGCAGTACGGCGTGCCACATGTGAGGCGTTGGCTTGACCCTTCTACGGCTGGACCGCTACTACTGTGTCACACTCCGGGTTTTTGAACTCCGCTCAAGTGTTAAGCTTTAGGGAATCTTGGGTATTTGATCGTTCGTTCGAAAACTTTAATACTGTCTAATTATCTGGAATGGGATGCAATATGTGGAATTCATAAAGTTGGACATGAAATACGAAGTATGTGATATTTCGCTTTTACGATGTCTAAAGAGAATGTGGATTCCAAATATTGCAGTTTTACACTTTCTTTTCTGTGACCATAAGTGTAGTATGTCGATATCGCCGGTTTCGTTGCTATACATCAACGATAATTGGGGTACGCATAATTACTTACGTTGATGATATATGAGATATTTTGTGTTGCTGAGATATGATATGCAGGATTGTCGCGATAGAATAGCCGGGTTTTTTATGTGAGATGAGAGTTTTATATTTTCATTCATGTAAATTCAAATGTTATGTAATATTCTTTTATTTGGGGCACTTCCGGGTTGAGGTTGATGCCACCAGTGTTGTATATTATTTACTTTTCCGCATTAGGATGGACCCAAGGAGGGGAGCACGGGTGACCGAGTTCTGGGGTTCAGTAGGAGGCCATCTCGAGGAGTCGAGACCGGATCTCCTAAACTCCAGAATTGGTAGGGTCGCTTGCCGCTCTCGTGGTGGTCCAGGGTGTGGGCGTGGCTATTCATCGCGACTGTGGAATCCGTATTTTCTATTGTTGGCTAAATACTAAATACGGACGTCCTAGTATATCCCACATTATATTTATGTTTCTGCTGCGATATCTGTGATGTGATCATGTGATGTGCTGTGATAGGTACAGTATATAGTATATATGATATATTATATAGACGTTACTTATGTTTTGCACCCGCACTAGCCCTGCCCTGCTCTGTCGTTAGTTACCTAACCTAACGGTGCACGAGGGGACATCGAGGCGAATGCGGATGGCATAAGTGTACGTCGTATTTATCTGTGATGTTTAGGTGACTTAAATGATGGGACTTCATTAATGTGATTAATGAAACAAAAGAAACCTAAAAGATGTTGTAGAATCAAATTTTCAAATAAAAGGGTAGCTACAGTTTTGCTTTGCATAGCGGTATATATGATATACCCTGCACCTTATTCGATGGGGAAAGAGCCGAGATCCCTTCACCGGGAGTGACCTCTTTAGCAAACTGGCAGATGCTACAACACTCGGTTTGACTTTTGACTGCTTTTGGAGTTTTGCTTTGCATAGTGATATATATGATATGTCCTGCACCTTAATCGATGAGGAAAGAGCCGAGATCCCTTCACCGGGAGTGAGCTCTTTAGCAAAACTACTAAAAGCTTCAAAATCACTCCAATTCAAAATTTCACTTGATTCTACAACGATATCAAGTTCATTACGCAATAGGTTTTCAGAAAAACCTGTCGTAGCCCTCCGTCGTTTCAGATAAATCCTAGTTAGTATTCGTGCTGCATTTGTTGGCCTGCGTCAAGGCGTAGTGTGCGGTAGCTAACTAGTATTTATCTGTTAATGCATATGATGCAGATTGGATTAGGGTAGTCGTGCGACTTTGTTGGCCTGCGTCAAGGGTCGTACGGGTGGGTTTAATTCAATCAAGAAATGACGGGTTGAACTTGACTAGCGCACTATAGTTTGTTGGCCAGCGTCAAGGTCATAGGACGCTAGGGGCAAAATATTATCGGGAATTTCAAGTGTTGAAATTTGCAATGAGATTGCATACCTTCTATGAGATAGTTGGATCCCGATACCCACTGCGAGTAATTGTTACTCCTGGGAGAGTTTTACACAGGACAATTAGCCGATCAAGTAGGTATCTAGAAAGGTGTCAACGGGGTTACGCCTCTGGGAAAACGAGGTTTACTTTAATTAGGTCCGTGCGAAAGCACGGGGAACCTCCCTCAAAGTACCGACACTGGCCTGGCTGAAAGATCGGCGAAGTTGTAGGGTGTAATTAATCCCGGCTAGTCTTTCCTTTTAGGGTTTGAAGGAAGATTTGATAAAAACAGTGCGAGCCATCCTGATTAGATAAGATAATAACCAATCTGATCTTGCAAGAGCATACGCTAAAGTGTTTTCTTCTCTCTCTCTTCAGGTAGCGACCATGTCATGCCTTAATCAAGATAATAATGTGGATGTATTGAATGAACCCGCATGTTATACTGTGCTGGGGAACGTTGGTTCCGTTCTTTCTTATAAGAGTTATAAGACTGAACAGGATATAAGGGAATACCAGGATTCCCATGCCACCCGAATGAAGAAAGTACATGTTGATGCATTTTCTTCGGGTGTGTTCGTTACAGAGAACTGTTTCTCCATTTGCCCTACGTCCTGGGTATTAGATACCGGGTCAGGATCCCATATATGTAATCGGTTACATGGGCTTAGGAAAAGTAGAGAACTTGGAGAAGGTGATAAAGACATAAGAGTTGGAAATGGTGCAATTGTTGCAGCTAAGACTGTCGGGGAATATCACATTGCATTACCAAGTGGTAATATATTGGTTCTGAACGAATGCTATTACATGTCGAACCTGATATGCAACATTATATCGGTTTCTTTGTTGAGTAAAGAGGGATATAATTTTGTATTACAAGATAATGTTATGAACATTTTTCGTAACCAAAAATTGGTTGGATCAGGCACGTTATGCAATGGCATTTATGTTCTAAATCAATCAACTGTTCTAAGCATAACAAACACACACAAGACGAAGAGTTCAGAACTGAACGAATCCTTCTTGTGGCATTGTAGACTGGGTCACATCAATGCGACACGACTAGCTAAGTTGCATAAAGATGGATATTTGAATCCGTTTGAATTATCATCTTATGACACTTTCCAGTCATGTCTCAAAGGCAAGATGACCAAAACTCCGTTTACGGGACACGGAGAAAGAGTTACGGAACTCTTGGGACTGGTGCATAATGATGTATGCGGTCCAATGTCTACACATGCCAGGAATGGTTCTGCGTACTTCATTACATTCACTGACGATCTCTCTAGATTCGGATATGTGTTCCTGATGAAACACAAATCGGAAGCTTTTGAGAAATTTAGAGAATATAAACAAGAAGTCGAGAACCAAACCGGGAAAAGTATTAAAATCCTTCGATCTGATCGAGGAGGTGAATACTTGAGCATTGAATTCCTGGACTTCCTAAAAGAGAATGGGATTCTCTCTCAGCTGACTCCTCCATATACACCACAGCACAACGGTGTATCAGAACGGAGGAACCGCACCCTATTAGATATGGTGCGCTCTATGATAAGCACAGCTGAGTTACCTATTTCCTTCTGTGGATATGCACTGGAAACAGCTGCAGACCTATTGAATATGGTTCCCACCAAATCCGTGCCAACCACTCCATATGAGATATGCAAAGGTAAGAGACCATGTCTTAATTATGTTAAGATATGGGGTTGTCCGGCATATGTAAAAACGCAAAATCCGGACAAACTCGCGGCAAGGTCCATTCTGTGTAAGTTTATTGGATATCCCAAACATTCGCGCGGGTATATCTTCTACCACACCGAGGAACAAAAGGTGTTTGTTTCTCGACATGCCACCTTTTTAGAAAAGGAATTTCTTGAAAAAGAGATTAGTGGCAAGGAGGTAGAACTGGAAGAGGTTCCAGCAATACAGACTACGACAGAAGATTTGGTTGAACCAGAGGATTCGCTAGTTCCGAACGAACCTCAGCCTCTCCGCCGATCTAGTAGGGTTCCTCGCCAACCTGAGAGATACTACGGTTTTCTCATGGATGGTGGCAGCGAGGATTGCATCATGGAGGATGATGACCCGACTAGCTTCGAGCAGGCCATCACGAGTGGGGACTCAGTGAAATGGCTGGATGCTATGCGGTCCGAGATGGAATCCATGTACACCAACAAAGTATGGAATTTGGAAGATACTCCTGAAGGGGTAAAACCCATTGTGAGCAAGTGGATCTTCAAGAAAAAACTTGGTGTAGATGGGAAAGTGGAGACTTTCAAAGCTACACTTGTTGCAAAGGGTTTTCGTCAAAGACCAGGTGTGGACTATGACGAAACCTTTTCTCCAGTGGCTATGCTTAAATCCATCCGGATCATGCTTGCCATCGCTGCATATCATGATTACGAAATCTGGAAAATGAATGTTAAGACCGCCTTTCTAAACGGTGATTTAGAAGAGTGCGTGTACATGACTCAGCCAGAGGGCTTCGTAGATAGTGGGAGCAGCGGGAAGGTGTGTAAGCTGCTTAAATCCATTTATGGATTAAAGAAAGCATCGCGGAGTTGGAACATCTGCTTTGACGTCGTTATCAAAGAGTTTGATTTCGTCAAAAATGTAGATGAACCTTGTATCTACAAGAAGGTAGCAGAGAGTAAGGTTTTCTTCCTCGTATTGTACGTGGACGACATACTCTTGATAGGAAATGACATTCCTATGCTGCAATCGGTCAAGCTCTTCTTATCACAAAGATTCTCAATGAAAGATCTTGGTGATGCCTCCTGCATATTAGGAATTAGGATCTATAGAGATAGATCTAAACGGATATTGGGATTGTCCCAATCCAGGTACATTGACACCATACTAAAGAGGTTTTGTATGGAAGAATCCAAGCGTAGGAACTTACCCACGATCTCTGGAGTCACTCTCTCCAAAGAGATGTCTCCTAACACTGATTTGGAGAGAGCTCGCATGCAAGGGATACCCTATGCTTCGGCGGTAGGCTCTATCATGTATGCGATGCTATGTACCAGACCCGATGTAGCATACTCACTAAGTGTAGTGAGCAGGTATCAAGCTGATCCTGGAGAGAGTCACTGGACAGCTGTGAAGAGCATTCTCAAGTACTTACGAAGGATTAAAGAGATGCTCTTGGTGTATGGTAACGGAGAGCTCCAAGTGGAGTCCTTTACCGATTCGAGCTTCCAGAGTGATAAGGACGACTCTAAGTCGCAATCGGGATTTGTCTTTACCCTTTACGGAGGGGCGGTTAGCTGGAAGAGTTCCAAGCAGGAAACCGTGGCAGACTCGACGATGGAGGCTGAATACATCGCTGCCAAAGAGGCTGTCTGGATCAAGAAGTTCATTACTGAACTTGGAGTGGTTCCATCCATTGAGCATCCAATACCTTTGTATTGTGATAACAATGGAGCGGTGGCTTTGGCCAAGGAACCCAGGTCCCATCAGCGATCCAGGCATATTCTGAGGCGGTATCACCTGATCCGGGAGATAGTTGATCGCCGGGAAATCAAGGTCAGGAGGGTTGACACGAAGAATAACACAGCGGATCCACTCACGAAGGCCATTCCCTAGATACAGTTTGAGAGACTCTTCGGGATGCTCGGTATGCGATACTACAGCAGCTGGCCCTAGTGCAAGTGGGAGATTGTTAGTTGTATGTATGCCCTAGAGGCCAGTATTGTACAGATGATGTATATTATATTGGATTCTTGGACATATATAGAGATGACTTTCTTGGTCGATATGATAGTATGCTATCTGGTTGCTCTTTATCTTAACATGTATACTTGTCTCTTTATACTGTCTTATGGTTACATGTTGGTAAAGCCCTTAGGATGTGTACTTGACTACCTGGACAATAATGCGGATCATACAAGTAGGGACATGGTAGTCCATAAGTACACCCTTCAAGGTCCCTAGTCGTGGGTGTATCGAGATGGGGCATCGATATACCAGTGTAGACTAGCGTATACTCTTCTCGACCCATGAGATGGGCGATGGATGTGTAAGTGCACGGCGGCGCCCCGGCCGTCAATCCGACGTCGGAATGCGGAAGCGGTGAAAAAATTTAATTTTGCGGACTTAGCAAACCGGCACCCCCGCGCACTAAACATCCGGATCGTAACCATTAACAAGTCTAAGCTAACTACAAGATAGGGAAGAGAAGTATACCGACAGATCCGAGTCCTCCGGTCTTCTCGTCGTCGTCCCGATCTCCTGCGGAATGTCCCGTCTCCTCCTCGTCGCCGGAAGTGCACCACATCGCCTACTTCTTTTACGGGCTCCCACCTCAATGCCGAGGCAACTCGGGCACGAAGCCGGCTACTCGACGTGCCCAAGATTTGCTGTAGAATGTAGTCAGCAAGTCTCATTTGGGGTATGTGGAATTGCCTTTTTAGTGGAGGAAAAAGAACTTGGAATTTTGGAGAGTCTTCTTGTGTGATTTTTGGAGCATGAAGAAAACCAAAAATGCCACACCAAAAAATCAATCAACCCTCCACAAGGGATGGCCGGCCGATGTATATCAAAGAGAGAGGGAAAAGTCAAGGGGGAGGTGACCATATCAATCATGCAAGAGAGAGAGAGAGAGAAATGGTTATCATAAGGAATAATGATCACAAAGAAACACCAACACTCAACAACCAAATCATGCAAAGAAATGATCACCAAAAGAGAACCTCACTCCACCACAATCATCATGAAAACCATGTCATATGAAAGTCAAGCCATGATGGAGAAGTCAAGAAGTCAAGGTCAAGGACTGGTGCAACCATCATGACACAAGAATATGCAAAGACCCCCTCTACAATCACTTATTTGCAACAATGCAAATAAGCCCTCCTCCACCAATCTTCGGCCAATGAACGGAACAATGGAAATCGGCCGAAACGGAAAGCAAACTGGCAACTCCAGAAAACTGGTCCCGTAATAAATTACAGGAGAACCCCGATACTGTGCATACACACCCGCATCTGTATTTCGACCGAAATACAAATGCCATGAGACAAAATCTCCACTGTACTATACTAGAATCCGGCTTATACCAAAACCGGCTAGTAATATCTGTTCGATCCTGATCCGTGCAATACCGCACGTATCTGATCGAACCCTGCCATATACCCATACGGCCTATAGTACAAACTGTCCGATCCTGATCCGTGCAATACCGCACGTATCTGATCGGACCTTGCCATATCTCCATACGGCCTCCACAACCTTTCGCCCGAAAGCTGAGTAACTGAATGTGGGGGACTCTAAAGACTCGTCAACACCTTGGTTGTGGATTTAACCACTAGCATGTCAGAGGTATAAGCCAATACGTAACGGGCTACCAGGTATTGACTAAAAGGGACGTCTGTGAGCGAACTCAGCCTGACAACCCTACTGAGCCTGTCAGTGACAATATCCGTACAGTCCGGTCCGTTCGTCTATGAGCATCGCATGGCGGGCCTAGGGGGTTGGTAAAAGTCAGACCCCCAAAAGCGGTACAAGTCGTGTCGGAGTGTAGCCCAGAACACCCTGAGATACTACTGGAATACCTACCAGTAAATCTCCTTGCCTCGGCCGAGGGCTTCGTGTAATGGCTCTCCTAGACACAGCACGACCTCACCCCCAATACCAGGAGAGACGAACCCCTGAAGATACGCTCACTGCCTCCATGTGGCTCGGGACTGTACCCAACTAAAACCTGTTTGCACGACTCCTTTGAGCCGTGGTAGGGTAGTAATCAAAGTACAGTGGGAACTCACACAAGACAAATGACGATCCCCAGGTCGATGAACTAACCTGCACACATGTCACCAGGGAACTGCCATCTGACGTCTGGTATGTGACCAACTAGCATGTTCCCGGCGAGTCCTGTCCGGTGTACTCATAACCCAATGAGCACCTGTATATATCTTAGGTGATCCAACTGACACCAGTGGCTTGTGAGACCGGCCACCGCCCCTCGTCGGGGTCTCGACTGTATACACTAGTCTACTATGGAGTATCGATGCCCTGTCTCGAAACTCACACGACTAGGGACCATTTCAGGATATGCTTATAGACCCCAGCTCCCACTTATATGATCGCCCTCATACTGCTGGTGGTCAAGCAAGAATCCTAGGGGCTCTATCAACGTGTAATAGCGACGTGTCAGGTCACCTAAAACAGTACACGATGATAAAGGTAAACCAGATAGCATACTATCATCTCGAGTAAGACTGTCCTACCGGGATAGGTCCTCCATCAATCATTGCAATCACGTACCTGTGATCCAATAATTGACTCTGAGGGCATTATCTCCAACAATCTCCCACTTGCACTCAAGGCTAATTATTGCGATGTCGCATATTCACAGCACGTGTGATACCGAACACCCAACTCCTCTACCAGTCAGTCTCACAAAGCTCGCTTGCGAAACTATTGCGTTCGAGGAATAGCCTTAGTGAGTGGATCCGCATTGATGTCTCTTTCTATGTCTCTCTATATCTTAAGTTCGCGGAGAAAACCATCTCCCGAAATGAGCAATACCTGTCTTAGAATGTGTCTGGATGTCTGATGGGACATAGCTCATAAATGAACTCCAAATCGAAACTTCTTAGACTGTATCGTCAACTGAACTTAATCAGTATCCTGCGCCATGCCTCCCTCAGTATTGCCTTGGACCACCTGTCCAAAATACTGCCCCTCGTCAGAGGGAAAACTATAACTCTGACAACCTCCTTGTCGTCCATGTCACCTTGGAAGCCTGGAATGATAACTGTCTCACGAATGAGGCTATCGTTATCATATCCCTAGAACATTCACTTATGTTCTAAAACTGCTTCCGACTGTTTCTCCAGGATTGGATTAATGTCAACTTATTGCATCTAGTGCAAAAACAACATCTGGTGTGGTACCTTGACATCTCATGATTGACTCAATTGCCTGAGCAAGTGATCTGCCAATCATGCACATCCCTCTCCCCTTCAGTCTGTAAGACACCTTTGGAGAGGGTGACTCCATCACCTGCAGGTACACTACCGTGCCAGGAGTCGTCCATTCTAAATACTCTTAGAATGCTGTCTAAGTACCCTGATTGGGAAACCACCCAAATCTAGATCTAAAACCATAGATCTAGTAACCAGTATGTCTGACATAAAATCCATTTCTTTTGTGGAGAAAACACTGTGTGATGACCAAAGTATAACCGATTGTAGTGTAGGAATTTCACTTCCTACTCTGTGTATGTCATCCAAATACCATGACATCACACCCTTAGTACCTCCTCAACAGATCCATCCCCTATTCTGATGAAGTCAAACCCATGACTGTCACGTCAGAAATAGATGATCTATCTCCGCTACATCTGCTTTAGTCTATAAATAGACATAAGCTACATGTCCACCAATGCTTCCGCTGCTCCCACTGTCTACGACAACCCTCTGGCAGAGTCATATACACGTACACTTCTGAAGCGAGTTCAGAACGACGCTATACTCATCCTCCCGCCGGGTCTCGCAGCCTGGAACAACAGCAATGGTAATTGTGGGTGAACAAGAACTTCCCTGTCACCGTCCTTGAGGCTACCGTAGTACCTCTCGGGTGCCTGAAGTTACCCACCTCATCTGCGGAGTGGTCAATGGAATGTCAATCCAGATTGAATCTTTAGGTTCCTTATCAAATCTTTTGTAATCGTTTGCGGTTCTGGAATTACTTCCAGTTCTACCATACTCCCACTACTGTTTTCTGAAAAAATCCATTTTTAATAAAACTGTGGCGAGTCTAGAACAATATCTCTATTGTTCATCCAGATGGTAGAAAATCAACCCTCGTCATAGCGTGGGTCAACCCACAAACAGCCATTACAGAAACGTGCCTTGAGTTATCCAGAGTCTGGTTTTAATCATAAGCTGGACAACTCCCCATACCTTAACAACGTCAAGATACGAACTGTTCTATATCCCATATAGGACCAGAGGCACTGATTTAACTGAACCAGATCCAAATCATGCAACTGTCTCCAGTGCATGTCAACTAAATGGAAGGAGGCCGATCAGCGTTACTCAACTTAGGAATGCTTCCAATTATGAGTAACCTGAAAGAGAAGCAAGTTCTCTTAGTCACTACTACCAACCGAATACCATACATAAGTATCTACATCTTCGATCTCTTTGAAGAATCCCGATACTTGCTACACCTGGTTCTCTACTCTATTCAAATACCTATAACTTCTTAAAATTTGGACCATGTGTTTCCACGAAACACCTGTCTAAAAACTAGAGAAGTCATAAGTAAACCGAATATAGTACGAGGACCAACCCCTCTGTCCTGATGGACCCTGGACAACATACAATACTCTGTATAAGTCCCTTGAGTTTGATAACTCATTCACTGTGTGTCGTAGGTTGAAAACTGTACTTATGGTTAAGAAGAATTACACCGCCGTTTAATGCTCCTTACCTAACCATCCACTGGTATAGGTAAATGTCATCGACATAATTTCAAAAAGTATATCTCACTCTATGAAAATAGACGTACAGATATATCGATTTGAATTGGTGCATAACAGCGGATATTCAAAACCAAATATTTGCCGACCGGCAAACAACCCAGGTGATTTCCTCAAATATCACCGATTGCAACGAATCCCGATATAATGAGGATAGTCACCCAATTCCCAACAACTTACTCCCACTCATTATCTGTAAAACCATACAGATATGAGAATCATACCTGGTAAATACATACCCTGGAGTAAGTATCTAGTCGGGAAATCAGCTTTCCTTTAACAGTACACAGTGAGACTGAAACATTGAAATGTTTCGTAGGGGTATCCTGGTATTCCTAGTAATGCCTTTTCCATATTCACGACTGTAACCGTATAATTCTTTGCCACCTCTCCAAATCCCTTCATATGTCTTTAGTCATTACCTTCTGCACACCCCTTTAGGCCAAATGGTTTTCTTCCTTCCCTACCGTTCGGCACCAGCCTATGGTTTGGAAGAAGACTATCCAATAAGCATAATGGGTGTACTGTCCCAATCCTAGGAACACTCGCAATGCGAGAGAAGGTGAAGATAAAAGACACCTGAATAAATCTTATTCCTATTTCTCCTGAACCAGAATCCATCCCCGAACTGGAACAAGTTCCTTTCGAGTTCGTATATAACCATACGATGGAGTATCCAATAAACTGTGGATCTTCGTAGTGATACGGAGTGTCCTGGAGAAATTCAAAGGTGATTTTAGGATTGGCGAAGAAATACCTGGTTTGGTCATGAATATCTGTTGCAATTTACTTTGCCCTCTTACTAATCCCTTGCTTTGTCTTAACTTAATACCTTCTGCACACCATCGTTATGCTGATTGGTTTTCTTCATACCCTACCGGTCGGCACCAGCCTAAGGTTTGGAAGAAGAGAATCCAATTTGCGTAATAGGTGTACTACCCCTAAACCAAGGAGTACTCGTAACCTGAGAGAGGGTAAAAGGAAAAGACAACTGAATAATCCTATCCGTTTTCTCCAGAACCTGAAACCATCCTCGAATAAATTCTTTCGAGTTCGTATCTAACCATACGATGGTTTTGTCCAATGGAAGTGGACGTTCGTAGCAATACGGGGTGTCCTGGAGAAAAGGGTAAAAGTAGGAGTGGCAATGAGGTTTGCAACTCTGACAATCCAAAAGCCAGTGTTAAGAAGGTTCGGTCAACTTGGTCTCTGAGTCAAAGTCTTAGGGTCGGGTCAATGGTCGCTGCCAAAGAGAGAGAGAAAAGAAACACTCAGCGTGCACTCTAACCTAGATCAGAATAGTTACCAATTTATCTAATCTGGAATCCTCCCACTGTACCTCAAATTCTCCTCCAAACCTGAAAGAAGAATTAGTCGGGGTTACCCGAGGAGTAAACTAACTCATCAGTGGGAATCGGGATCCAACTATCATCGCATGACAACGTGACGGAATCCGCTCACGGTGTCACACTCCAGAAGGTATGCGCATATCTGGCAGGTTTCAGTTCTTTTGAAACTCCCGATGTAATTTCTGCCCCATGCTCTTATGACCTTGTCTTTGGCCAACAAATCATAAGTCACATGTCAAGTTCTACCCGTCATTCTTCAGGTTGATTCGAATCCACCGGCACAAGCCCTTGACTTTGGCCAACAAGGCTATACGACTGTCCCAAACCAACGCATCTATCTATGCTGCATATGAATAACCAACAGCTACCAAACACTGTGCCTTGACTTTGGCCAACAAACACAGCTTGAATACTATTGACAACCCATATGAAACGACGGAGGGCTACGAATGGTTTCTGGCGAAAACCTTTAACGTAAAGAACTTGATATCGTCGAAGGAACGGATAGCTTTTTAAAATATAGTGACGAAAACCTTCGCTAAAGAGGTCACTCCCGGTGAAGGGATCTCGGCTCTTTCCCCGTAGAATGGGGTGCAGGATATTCCAACTGAATACCACGGTGCAAAGCAAAAGTAATCGGCTATAGTGAAGTTAATGCCCTGACGCAAACTTTTTGTCCAAGGGGTCACTCCCGGTGAAGGGATCTCGGCCCTTGCCTCATCGACTGAGGAGCAGGATATTCCAACTGAATATCTCGATGCAAAACAAAAGTGAACGTCCTTGCAATAACAGCTTTTTGAAAAAGTGTTCCAACAACATCAGATTAGGTTTGTTTTTAACTTGCATTGATCCGAATCAATGCAGTCCCATCAATTGATCACACCAAAAAGAACGAAAATATATTTGATGTACGTATATGCCATCCGCATTCGCCACTGGGTCCCGTCATTACCCGTTAGGTTAGCTAACTAACGACAGAGCGGGGACTGGACTAGCGCGGATGTAAAACATATACAACATCTACTAATATATATACCAATATATTATATTTCGCTCAAGGCGTGAAAAGAAATGCAACATCACAGAATTGTACAGCATCACAGAACAATACAGATATCTGGGATCCCCGGGTTTCACAGAGCCACTGCTGAAACCCGACGTTCCCCTGGTCGTGTGGATAGCCTGCGCAATGAAATCCTAGACCCCTACGGGTGCGGCAAGTCACCCGCCAAAACCTGAAGCGAGGCAGCCCCTTTCAGTACCGTGAATGGACCACCCAGCACTTCATGGAATCCGGCAACTTGGGCATCCCTCCTGGGTCAACCTGTACCCCCTACGAGTGCGGCGAATAGCCCGCCATTCCTAAAGTGAAGCCCCCTCCGTCTCAATGCCATGAGATGCGGGCTTGTTGCCCTCCAGAACCCGGCTATCCGTGCACCCCTCCGTGGGGTAATCCTAGTACAGAAAGTAAAATATACATACAACGGGTACATCGACCGCAACCAGGTCGTGCCCCAAAAGAATAATACAAACAGGCAGTGACGGCAGTCCACATGTCGGACGCTCGCCCCGCAATATCAAATGAACATAATACAACCACAACTGTACTAGCATTGCATCCAGGCTATCCCCCACGACCGATCCGCAACATCACAGCAAAAACAGAACATCAACGTGAAAGTCACGTTCGCAAATCCGTCTAACCGGGCTATAGCAGTTAGACCGGATTTACCGATCCAGTGACATTCACGGTCGCAGATATAATGTAAATACTGTGAAAATGTGTTTAAAATATCCGATCGATCAAATAATTAACAAGTGGGCCCCCAAGCAATACTGCAGCACTCGCAGAAATACTGGGCCCAATTTAAATATTCCAAAACCCCAATTTTAAGCCCATAAAGCTACTGAAGAAATTCCACACAGCAAGGACACTGTTCAGCGGCGTAACCGCGGCCCAAGTGGGGTTTTGGCCGCGGTTCCGCGCTCTGTTGGACGACTGAATGTGTCGAATTTCTACAGTATTCTTATAACAGGCAGTGCATCACTATTTTACAACCTGAAAAAATTTTCGAGACCAAAAATTTTCAACAGAAACAGATGCGAACTAAAATGCAGTTTTGGAACATTCGATCGATCGAAACAGAAAAACATATTACACCAAGCTAGACTATGTTAATGGCGAGGCTCTGATACCACTGTAAGTGCACGGCGGCGCCCCGGCCGTCAATCCGACGCCGGAATGCGGAAGCGGTGAAAAACTTTAATTTTGCGGACTTAGCAAACCGGCACCCCCGCGCACTAAACATCCATATCGTAACCATTAACAAGTCTAAGCTAACTACAAGATAGGGAAGAGAAGTATACCGACAGATCCGAGTCCTCCGGTCTTCTCGTCGTCGTCCCGATCTCCGGCGGAATGTCCCGTCTCCTCCTCGTCGCCGGAAGTGCACCACATCGCCTACTTCTTTTATGGGCTCCCACCTCAATGCCGAGGCAACTCGGGCACGAAGCCGGCTACTCGACGTGCCCAAGATTTGCTGTAGAATGTGGTGAGCAAGTCTCATTTGGGGTATGTGGAATTGCCTTTTTAGTGGAGGAAAAAGAACTTGGAATTTTGGAGAGTCTTCTTGTGTGATTTTTGGAGCATGAAGAAAACCAAAAATGCCACACCAAAAAATCAATCAACCCTCCACAAGGGATGGCCGGCCCATGTATATCAAAGAGAGAGGGAAAAGTCAAGGGGGAGGTGACCATATCAATCATGCAAGAGAGAGAGAGAGTAATGGTTATCATAAGGAATAATGATCACAAAGAAACACCAACACTCAACAACCAAATCATGCAAAGAAATGATCACCAAAAGAGAACCTCACTCCACCACAATCTTCATGAAAACCATGTCATATGAAAGTCAAGCCATGATGGAGAAGTCAAGAAGTCAAGGTCAAGAAATGGTGCAACCATCATGACACAAGAATATGCAAAGACCCCCTCCACAATCACTTATTTGCAACAATGCAAATAAGCCCTCCTCCACCAATCTTCGGCCAATGAACGGAACAATGGAAATCGGCCGAAACGGAAAGCAAACTGGCAACTCCAGAAAACTGGTCCCGTAATAAATTACAGGAGAACCCCGATACTGTGCATACACACCCGCATCTGTATTTCGACCGAAATACAAATGCCATGAGACAAAATCTCCACTGTACTATACTAGAATCCGGCTTATACCAAAACCGGCTAGTAATATCTGTTCGATCCTGATCCATGCAATACCGCACGTATCTGATCGAACCCTGCCATATACCCATACGGCCTATAGTACAAACTGTCCGATCCTGATCCGTGCAATACCGCACGTATCTGATCGGACCTTGCCATATCTCCATACGGCCTCCACAACCTTTCGCCCGAAAGCTGAGTAACTGAATGTGGGGGACTCTAAAGACTCGTCAACACCTTGGTTGTGGATTTAACCACTAGCATGTCAGAGGTATAAGCCAAAACGTAACGGGCTACCAGGTATTGACTAAAAGGGACGTCTGTGAGCGAACTCAGCCTGACAACCCTACTGAGCCTGTCAGTGACAATATCCGTACAGTCCGGTCCGTTCGTCTATGAGCATCGCATGGCGGGCCTAGGGGGTTGGTAAAAGTCAGACCCCCAAAAGCGGTACAAGTCGTGTCGGAGTGTAGCCCAGAACACCCTGAGATACTATTGGAATACCTACCAGTAAATCTCCTTGCCTCGGCCGAGGGCTTCATGTAATGGCTCACCTAGACACAGCACGACCTCACCCCCAATACCGGGAGAGACGAACCCCTGAAGATACGCTCACTGCCTCCATGTGGCTCGGGACTGTACCCAACTAAAACCTGTTTGCACGACTCCTTTGAGCCGTGGTAGGGTAGTAATCAAAGTACAGTGGGAACTCACACAAGACAAATGACGATCCCCAGGTCGATGAACTAACCTGCACACATGTCACCAGGGAACTGCCATCTGACGTCTGGTATATGACCAACTAGCATATTCCCGGCGAGTCCTGTCCGGTGTACTCATAACCCAATGAGCACCTGTATACATCTTAGGTGATCCAACTGACACCAGTGGCTTGTGAGACCGGCCACCGCCCCTCGTCGGGGTCTCGACTGTATACACTAGTCTACTATGGAGTATCGATGCCCTGTCTCGAAACTCACACGACTAGGGACCATTTCAGGATATGCTTATAGACCCCAGCTCCCACTTATATGATCGCCCTCATACTGCTGGTGGTCAAGCAAGAATCCTAGGGGCTCTATCAACGTGTAATAGCGACGTGTCAGGTCACCTAAAACAGTACACGATGATAAAGGTAAACCAGATAGCATACTATCATCTCGAGTAAGACTGTCCTACCGGGATAGGTCCTCCATCAATCATTGCAATCACGTACCTGTGATACAATAATTGACTCTGAGGGCATTATCTCCAACAGGATGATCCCATATCCATTGGTGTTTGACATCAGAGATGGTATACGAGTGCTCAGTGGAGACTGGGTACACTGGACGGACTCGCCGAGAACTCCCAGTTTGTATTATACCTCACGTCAGATGGCAGTTCTCTGGTGACACTTGTACAAGTTAGTCTGTAGACCCGAGATCGTCATAGAATCTTGTGTGATTCCCACTGTACTTTGATTTCCACCTTACCACGTCCATAAGGGCATGCAAAACGGTGTTTTTTGGGTACAGTCCCGAGTCACATGGAGACGATGAGTGATAGGAGGGGTTTTGTCTCTCCCGGTATTCGGGGTTGATGTTGCGCTGAGCTCAATTGGCCGTAACAGGGAAGTCCCTGGCAAGGCCGATTCAGAGATTTGCTGGTAAGTGTTACCAGTAGTTTCTCGACCCGTTATGAGCCTCACATCGGCATGACTTATCAGTTATTAGGGTCTGACGTTTACCACCCCTAGACTTGATATGCGACATATCAGACGAGGAGACCGGACTGTACGTGAAGTGTTGTCGATTGGCTCGACGGGAGTTGAAGCAGGTTCGCTTGTTCTCTACTGATCGCTCAATACCCGGGTGGCCGTTACGTTTAGCTGACCGCTTGCGGCTTGGAGGTGCTTGATATGATCATCACCCACTGCCGGCGTATTGACGAGTCATAGAGTCCCACAATGGAGTTTCCTGGTCCAGGCGAAACGTTGTGGTGCGCGTATGCGATATGCGCTTGGACCCGATTAAAATGCGCTATAGGATACCGTATATTGATCGGGCGGCTTGCTTTTGGTAGGGGTCGTATGTGATATGGCCGGATTGATAAATCAAGTGTTGATTTATCATTTAACCATTAGTTTCTCACTTGAAATCCTTTCTTGAGTTTGATGGATGTATGCATGCATGTATGCTTTCTTTATAGATTCATGCACATATGGATGTACATACACACATACATACATCCTTCATGGTTGTACATACATGAAAATGGTGGCAATATAAGACTCACACCATGGTTTTATATATGGATTTTATTGCATTTGATTTAAAACAAAAAAGGAAAAAAGGAAAATGGTTATCATTGATTTGTTTCTACACTCTTCTTTTGACCTAACCATCCTCACCCACCTTTTAACCTTGGGTAAACATTCTTTTTGTGTTTTAACTCAAATTCAATTATATATTCATCGTTTAACCATGGTTTGAGATGAGAATAAGAAAATATATATACATTTATTTTCATTTTTCTTGAACAAGAGTTATTCTTTTCACTCTTGTTAAAGAATAGCCATCATCTTCTTCTTCCTCTCTCATTTGCTCTCTAGACTTTTGTAGTGAGAAATATACTCATCAAGTTAGGTTTTTGAAGTGAGAAAAGCCACCACAACATCATTCTACACAAGTTTAGCCCACTTGTTTAGAGTGTTATCTTCATTTCTTCTCTAGAAAAAGTGAAGTTGCAAGCTTGGACTAGGAGCTTCGGGTGGATCGTCGTGGACACTAGGAGACTTCAAGCGAACCCTCCTCTAACCCTCAAGTGGCCAAGGAGTCTAGCGTACGGAGCTACAAAGGTTGTACTCTCAAAACCCTAGCATTTCTTTCATGTGATGAAGTGTAGTTTATGAAACCCTAATTTTTCTAGGAACGATCCGATGTTTGTTAACATAGCACCCTAAAAATTCCATCTTTGGTACATGTGATGCTTCCAAACCCTTAATGAGGTGCTAGGCTAACCCAACAAGTATAGCTTAATGGCGAGGCTCTGATACCACTGTGAGTCCACGATAGCGCCCCGGCCGTCTAACAGACGCAAAATGCGGAACAAAAACTTTTACAAATGGCGCTATCGCATATTATTACCCGGATCTGACATTAAAGATAAACAAACAAACTACAACGTGGGTAGAAGTGTTATACCGAACAATCCGAGTCCTTCGGTCTTCAATCATCATCCCACGCTTTGTTGCGGCTGCTCCAATCTCCTGAATCTCCAGTCTTCTCGTCCAGGTGGCACTACGTCGACGGATCTTTAAACGGGCTCCCGCCTCTGAACCGAGGAAACTCGATCATCAAGTTTGCTAAAAGAGATGACCAAGATTGATGTAGAGAATGAGTAGAACATTTTGTCTCGTTACGTCCAATCCAATGGACGAACGGTTAATGAAGTTGCCTTTTGGATCAGATTGAAATGAGATATGAAAATATATATGAACTAGATCTCTCTCTTCTCATTTTAACAACCCTTTCTTTTGTCCCAAAAATCATCATCCCTCAACAAGAGGGGCCGGCCACTAAATAGAGCAAGGGAGGTGAGTGTAGGAGAGGGTAAGGTGACCACAAGATAAAGATCAATCATGAAAAGAATGAGTCACCTTAACACATCACTAAAAACCATTAAATGCAATAATGACTCACTAACTTAGTCATCATCCATTTAATGCAACCAATGAATCATCAAGCCTTATCACTATATCTAGAACCTTCTAGAAACTTCCACACTCATGACTCACCTCAAGAAAAGATAAATCCGTCTTTAACCGAATGTTAAAGATGGGCGATAGAAAACTGGAAACTGGCAACTTCCAAAAGCGATCCCGAAACGAATTTCAGGATAACCCCGTATCAGTATAAACATACGCGCATATGTATTACGACCGAATACAAATGCAACTGAGACAAAGATATTATATCTACAAAGTATAATACTCGGATCCGGCTTAAACCAAAGTCGACCAGTATTATCTGCCCAAAAAATGACACGTGCGAAAACGCACGTGCATTTTCCGAACCCTACCATAAAACCATACGGCCTCTACAACGTTTCACCCGAACTCAGGAAATAGTCTGTGGGGGACTCTAATGACTCATCAATACACTGGCACTGGGTATAACCAGCACGTCAGAGGTACAAGCTGTACGTAACGGTTGCCTATGTATTGATTGGAAGGGAAGCTGACGAGCGAACTCATCCATAAACCCTACTGAGCCTGACAGTGACAATATCCGTACAGTCCAGTCCGTTCGTCTAAAGAGTACCGCATATCGAGTCTGAGGGGGGGGTGGATAAAGTCAGACCCCTAATAACGCGATAAATCGTGTCAGCATGAAGCCCATCACCATCTGAGAAACTACTGATCCAAATCAGTAATTCTCTACTACCTCGGCCAAGGATTTCTAATGATGGCCACCCGTGCACTGTGCGACATCAACCCCCAATACCGAGAGAGACGAATCCCCGACGATCCACTCACTGCCTCCATGTGGCTCGGGACTGTACCCAAAAAATACCTGTTTGCACGTCTCCTTTGAGCGTGGTAGGGTAGAAATCAAAGCACAGTGGGAACTCACACGAGACAAATGACGATCTCAGGTCGACAAACTAACCTGTACACATGTCACCAGGGAACTGCTATCTGACAATATGTATAATACCAACTAGCATGTTCCCGGCGAGTCCTGTCCGATGTACTCATAACCCAATGAGCACCTGTATACATCTTAGGTGATCCAACTGACACCAGTGGCTTGTAAGACCGGCCACCGCCCCTCATCGGGGTCTCGACTGTATACACTAGTCTACTCTGGAGTATCGATGCCCTGTCTCGAAACTCCTACGACTAGGGACACTTTAAGGATGTGCTTATAGACCCCAGCTCCCACGTATATGATCGTCATCATACTGCTGGTAGTCAAGCAAGAATCCTATGGGCTCTATCATCATGCAATAGTGAACTAAAGCATGTATACGATGATAAAGACAAAGCAGATAGCATACTATCATCTCGAGCAAGACTGTCATATCGGTATAGGTCCTCCATCAATCATTTGCAATCACGTACCTGCGATCTAATAATTGACTTTGAGGGCACTATATCCAACATACACCTAGTGAGTCAGCTACAGCTGGTCTGGTACATAACATCGCATACATTATAGAGCCTACTGCCGAAGCATAAGGTATCTCTTGCACGTGAGCTCTCTCCAAATCAGTCTTGGGAGACATCTTTTTGGAGAGAGTGATTCATGAGTAAGTGGGCGAACCACCACGCTTAGAATCCTCCATACTAAACCCCTTTAGTATGGTGTTAATGTACCTGGATTTGGGAAACTCCCAACATCCACTTAGATCTATCACCATAAATCATAATCCACAAGATGTAGTAGGTATCATCCAGATCTTCCATGGAGAATCCTCATGATAAGAGGAGGTTGACTGAGTGTAGCATAGGAAACCCTTTCCTATCAAGAGTATGTCATCTACGTACAATACGTGGAAGACAATCTTACTCTATACATCCTTCTTGTATATACAAGGTTCATCTACCTTTTTGATGAAGTCAAACACTTTGACTGCCACATCAAAACAGATGTTCCAACTCCGCGATGCCATCTTTAATTCTGATGGACTTAAGAATAGCCACTGGAGAAAAGGTTTCATCATAAACCACACCTGGTTATTGACGAAAACCTTTTCCTACAAGTATAGCTTTGAAAGTTTCAACTTTTCCATTTACACCAAGAATCTTCTCAAGATCCATTTGCTCCCAATGGGTTTTACCCCTTCAGGTGCAACATTCAAAGTCATACTTTGTTGGTGTACATGGATTACATCTTTGATTGCATAGCATCCAGCCATTTCATAGAGTCCCCACTCAGTGATGGCCTGCCTGAACCTGGTTGGGTCATCATTTACCATGATGCAATCCTCGCTCCTACCATCACCGAGGAAACCGTAGTATCTCTCAGGTGGATAAGGAACCCAACCAGATTCACGGAGAGCTGAGGTTCGTTGGAGATTATTGAATCCTTTGGTTTCACCAAATCATCAGCTGTTACTTTGTCCAGCTGGAACTCCTTCCAGTTCTACCTCATGACCACAAATTTCTTCACAAGAAATTCCTTTTACAAAAAGGTGGCATGCTGAGAAACAAAATACCTTTTGCTCCTCAGTGGGCTAGAAGATATACCCTCGCGAATGTTCGGGATATCCAACAAACTTACAGAACTGACATTGCCTCGAGTTTGTCCGGATTTTGCCTATCAACATAGGCCGGACAACCCCATATCTTAACTCGTTTAAGATATGGTCTCTTCCCATTACATATATCATATGGAGTGGTAGGCATTGATTTGGTTGGAACCCCATTCAATAGGTATGCAGCTTCTCAAGTGCATAACCCCAAAAGAAAACAGGCAACTCAGCAGTACTCATCATAGAGCGCACCATATCTCATAGGATGCGATACCTCCGCCCCGATACACCGTTGTGCCGTGGTGTACTCGAAGGAGTAAGCTGAGAGAGAATCCCATTCTCTGTTTAGAAAATCCAGAAACTCCATGCCCAAGTATTCGCCTCCTCGATCACATCGAAGAACTTTAATACTCTACCCATCTGGTTCTTAACTTCAGCTTATATTCCTTGAATTTCTCAAAAGTTTCAGACTCGTGTTTCAACAGGAACACATGTCCGAATCTTGAGAGATCATCGAATAATATAATGAAGTACAAAGAACCAACCCTGGCATTTGTATACATAGGACCGTATACATCATCATGTATGCGTCCCAAGAGCTCAGCAACTCTTTCTCCGTTTCTAGTAAACGGAATATTGGACATTTTACCTTTGAGACAAGAATGGCAAGTATCATAAGATGAAAATTCGAACAAATTCAAATATTCATCCTTAATGTAACTTAGCTAGTCGTGTCGCATTGATATGACTAAGTCTACAATGTCACAAGAAGGATTCGTTTAGTTCTGAACTACTCCTCTTGTGTGTCACGACCCGAAATTGGCAAGTGGCGGCCCTTAAACTACGCAACATCTACAGGCGTAACGCAATTTAAGTAAGCCGAAAACCCAGCAATCTAAACCATCAAAAGTAGTAAGTGATAATAGCATTTTCAAAACTTTTGAAATCTCAAACCAAAATCTTTAAAGTCCAACTTTACTTTCTTAAAAAATTTGGCAGCACTTCCTTTGTAAAAACCAACCACAAAAATGGGTACAACATAAATATAAGTAAAGCATCCCCAACGGGAGCAAATCCACGCCCAACGGCGGAAAACAACCACCACAACAGATATACGACGCCGTAGCGAAGAAATAAAAGACGATATAAGTAAAACTGCATACAAGACCTCCAAGTCACAAAATAAAATACAAAATCGTCCTCACAACAAGTCTCTAAGTCATACAAGAGGATGGTAGATGGAGAGTACAGGATACAGCGAATATACAATAAACATGAACGGATAACTACAAAACCCACTTAAATCAAAACTGCACACTGTGAGCCGAAGCCATATCCGCAGCAAAACACGATAAGATAGATGAATAGCCTGGTTCGACTACTCTGGGGAAACTACCTGCAAAACCCTGTAGCACAACGGGGGTGAGTTGCCAACTCGTGAATAGTAAATAACATATGCAGATAATCGCAAGTATGCACGTACAGCGCGAATCTAACATATGCAAGCTAATAGCAATAAAAGTCATATGAATGCAATAGTCATGAAAGGTACACTAGAAGGTAAAAATAATACATGAAGCAATAATAATATGATAATCTATATGCAACAATCATGTAAGGTACTCTATCAGGTACAACTATTACATGAAGCGATGATATGACAATGTATAAATGCAACAGTCATGAAAGGTACACTAGCAGGTACAACTAATACATGAAGCAATGCATATAAACAATAAATATGAAGTATGGAATAAAACGGGTCATTTCCACGGAATCCTGATATCGTGGTAGGACCAAAGTCCATAAAGACAATCCAAATCCCAATTTCCTCAAATCAGCCCCCAAATTGGCTCTCATATCATGTAAGTCTCATATATCCTGAATGTACATATCAAGTAAATCTCATATATCTTGTAGTGTCCAATATCAAATAAATCTCATATATCTTGTAGTGTCCAATATCAAATAAATCTCATATATCTTGTAGTGTCCAATATCAAATAAATCTCATATATCTTGTAGTGGCCAATATCGAGTAAGTTTCATATAAAGAGAGTGTCTAACATCGACACCCAAAAACATCATGAAACAAGTGTCTAGCATCGACACATAAATACATGTTTATACATCCTTCGAATCTTAAGTGCCAAACATCGACACTCTCGATCCCCGTATCGGTTTATACGTCCTTCGAATCTTAAGTGCCTAACACCGACTGTCACGCCCCGCTTCCCAGAGTACGCTAAAGTGGGTACGTGACATAGCCAACCATGCTACCTGTAGGTAGGAAATATCCATCCACAGTCACATTACGGTTGTAGAGATACCAAGAACAAAATAAAACTATCTAAAACATGTCCATAATCCAAGATAACATGAGTCAAGAATAAATCAATGCGGAAGCGAAAGATCCAATACAAAAATAACTTGAATGTATGTCCTATAATGCGGGCTCACATCAGGAATAAAATGCAGGAAAAAAAGCTAACTACTGCTAACACTCACAGCTCAGCCTGTCGGCTGAAGTACTCCTGCTCGGACTGCGACAGCGGTATAGAATCTGGGCCATGCAAAACCCAGACGTCAGCGCGTCAAATCATCAAGTAATAACATAATAAACAGGGTAACAGGCAATGCGAATATAAGCATGAATAAAGCAAGGGTAACAATAATATAAATCAGAGCAGTTGCAGGGTAGTGTGCAGTGGGTAAACTAAACTGTTCTATCAGGTTTTCTGTTCTAAAGTCTTTGAAACCAAATTGATGAATCATCGATGTAACTCAATAGTATCCCGAACATACCCGGGACCACAGCCCCAGATTCTCGGGCTGAAACCGAGACATGCCGCTAGGCACCAAACAGGAATGTGTACAGATGAATGATGTCAGCACCATCATTCCAAGGCTGGCCTACCCTAAAAACTGATCAGAACAGGTATCGAACTATTGAGTTACAAGTCAGGTTTCACCTTTGATTTCCCCATACCCCCAAGCTATATGTGTATGTCAGGTCAGGTATCCCGTAATCAAGAACTAATGCCAACACAGGATCAGGTAAACAGGTTTGTCTGGATAGACAACAGGAACGGTCCATGAGGACTACATGTCAGGTTTGTTGGCATTAGACACAAGATCAGGTAACGGGTCAGGCCATGGTACATCAGATCAAGTCGAGCAGTATACGGTACCATGTCGGGTTAATCAATATGTATGTAGCAAGTCAGGTCAAGATGTAAACAATATCATGGGTGTGCTCATACTCAGTTACATAATCAAGCATGGTTATCAATATTATGATCTAAGCAATGAATTAAGCTATAGGCAGATTCACTCAATTAGCAGTACAGTTATCAGTTGCGTCACAGAGATGATTTCAACATTATAAGAGTACAGTATGACCATTTTGGCCGTTAAATCATGTTAACCAGTTTAAGAATTTCATGGATGCAATGTTATATGTAAATATAGGTTCCACGGATGAAATTACAGTTTATGCAGGATAAATGTACACGAGTGTCCGGATGAAGTAAAATGATAGGTAAGGTGCCATAGGCTACGTCATTAGTGAAAGTGTAATTAAAACATGTAAATGTGATTATTAGGTTTAACTGCAAACGGTAGATTTCAAGTTTGAAAGATAAAATGATATATAACAATATCGAACACGAAAATGGGAATAGATCGTACTAAAGTTAAAACTACAGATTTAAGGTGTTCTCAGTGTATATGTAAATATTATTTAGGATGTAGCAAGGGGTACTTGCCTCGACGGGTCGCGAATCGGGAAAACGGAACGTTAACCGTTGGCGGGGAAAACTCGCAACGGGCGCACGGTTCACGGAATGAACCCAAACGACGAACAGTGGAACCACACATGTCAGGGTACCTCGCCGGATCGTCGGGACACGTCGCCGGCATGGCCGTATTCCGGCGAACCCAAAAACAGCGAACATCAAGAATTGCAACAAGAAAAGAAAAGAAAACAAAGAAGAAGGGAAGGAGGATGGAGAAGGGAAGGCTTACAATGGTCTGTAGAGGGGTCGTGAGGATCGACGGCGTCGACGAAACTCCGGCGGACCACCTGCAGGGGACACTGCGATCAAGAATGGAAACCCACTGCAAGAAAGAAAAGAAAAGGAAGGAAGGAGAAGAAGTGGAGGAGGAGAGGAGAAGAAGACACTCACTGAGGGGATGCGCGAGGCCGGGGGCGGATCGAGATCGTCGGCGGCGATCCCACGAGGCGCAGGCGGTGTGCAGGCGGTGTGCAGGTGCCTCGTGCAGGCGCTCGGGAAAGAGAGGAGAGGAGGAAGGAGGTGCAGTGGCTGCGACGAGGGCGAGGAGGCGAGGAGGCCGGTGATGGTGGCGTCGGCGTTGGGGCTGCGGCGGCGAGGGAGACGGCGGTAGGGTTTATGAGGGGTTTGGGTTGCTGAAGGAAAAGAAAAAAAAAGGAAAAAGAGAAATATATAGAGGAGAGAGACAGAGAAAGATAGGGAGAGAGAGAGAGAGATAGAGAGCGAGAGATGGGGAGAGAGAGGAGAGAGAGATAGAGAGAGGAGAGAGAGAAAGAGGAGAGAGAATTTGGGGAGGAGAGAGAAAGAGAGAAAGATAGAGACGGGGAGAGAGAGATAGAGATAGGGTGATGGGGCCCACGGGGTTAAAGGGGAAAGTGATTGGCTGGGAAAGTTGTTAAGGGAATTTTTTTTAAAGATTTTAGTATTAGTAAAAAAAATTATATGGTTAAAACAAATATATTCGACGGTTTAAAATAAATTAAACATTGGGATTTGGCGCAAAGTAAAACATTTCCAAATCGCGCCCGGGTCGGGTCCAAAAATTTGAAATTGAAATAAGAAAATTTTAGGCGGGATCCAAAATTTAAAATGAAGTATTTTACAGTCAAAAAGCATACCCCTAAAACGGACACACGTACGTGCGCGTAGCCGTCCAAACTCACCCGTTTTGCCGAACGGGACGAGAACACGATGCACGGACGCTACAACAGGGTTAGGGGTGTCAAGCAGGCCATGATGAATATTTTTAATTTTATTTTAGATGCCTTATATTGTAATCTGCAGAATTGAATTGACAGGGTAAAATTACAATAAGTCACAACAGTCAAGTAGGATCAACGAAATAAATACCATACGCCAACATACGACAACAGAAACCAGTAGCATTGGGCTCGGGTGTTACATTATACCCAACTACAAAAAGAATTTCGTCCTCGAAATTCCAAGAATATAAAGATAGACGACAAAAATAACTACAAGAAAAGATGAGGAAACTTCTGCCGGATTTCATCTTCTCGTTCCTAAGTGGACTCTCCATGCGAGCGATTACCCCAAGAAACAAGCACAAGAGGGATCACCTTGTTCTTAAGGACCTTTTCCCTTCGATCCACGATTTCAATCGGTCGCTCCTCAAAAGTCAAGTCTTGTCGTACTGTCAACTCCGAATGATCCAATACATGCGTTTCATCTCGAACATACCTTCGTAGTTGAGATACGTGAAACACATCGTGCACATTCGCCAAGGACTGCGGTAACGCCAAACGATACGCTGCCTCACCAACACGCTCCAAGATCTTAAAGGGTCCAACGAATCGAGGACTAAGCTTTCCTCGACTTCCAAAAAGAATCACCCCTCTAATCGGTGATATCTTCAAGAATACCAAATCACCAACGGCGAACTCTAGAGGTCTTCTTGACGTGTCTGCCCAACTCTTCTGTCGGTCTTGCGCTGCCTTCATATGATTTCTGATAGTGATAACCTTCTCAACTGTCTGCACAACCAAATCTGGTCCCAATAATCTTCGTTCACCGACATCGTCCCAACAAACAGGTGAACGGCATTTACGACCATACAAAGCTTCAAATGGAGCCATCTGGATAGTTGCTTGAAAACTGTTGTTGTAAGAAAACTCCACCAAATGTAGATGATCCTCCCAAGACCCCTTGAAGTCCAACATGCATGCTCTCAACATATCCTCAAGAGTTTGGATTGTTCTTTCCGATTGACCATCAGTTTGAGGATGGTAAGCTGTGCTAAACTTCAATCGAGTCCCCAAACTTTCTTGTAAACTCCGCCAAAAGTGTGATAAGAACCGAGTGTCCCGATCGGATACGATGCTCACCGGGACTCCATGCAATCTTATAATCTCTTACATGTACCGCTCTGCCAACGGCTCTGTTGATTGACCAACCCGAAAAGGGATAAAGTGAGCTGCCTTGGTCAAACGATCAACAATCACCCATACAGCATTGTTGCCTTTTGGACTCCGCGGTAAAGCCGTCACGAAATCCATAGTTATATGTTCCCACTTCCATTGAGGAATCGGAAGTGGTTGCAATAAACCAGCAACCCTTTGATGTTCAGCCTTAACTTGCTGACACACCAAGCACTTTGCTACAAAGCGAGCAATCTCCCGTTTCATGCCTTCCCACCAGAAATGCTGTCGAATATCTCGGTACATCTTTGTGCCTCCTGGATGTACAGAATAAGCTGAACTGTGTACTTCTTTCATAAGCTCTTCACGAATATCTCCCTTTGGCACACACAAATGGCTACCATACCTCAACGAACCATCTTCGTGGATCAATAAATCCGTTCGTATTCCGGCTTCAACCTGTTCTCGAAACTTTTGCAGTCTAGGATCCTGCGATTGTGCTGCTTTAATATTCTCGATCAACGATGACTGTACTTGCAGCTGCATCAACTGTCCCGAAGAATGCGGTAGCACAACCTCTAAATCAAATCTTCGAAAATCTTCAACGAGCTCCTTCTGCGTAGTTAACATCTGAATTGCTGGTAACCCACTAAGCGCATCCGGCACGACATTAACCTTCCCCGGATGGTACTTAAGATCAAGATCGTAGTCAGCCATCAGCTCCAACCATCTACGTTGCCTCATAATAAGCTCCTTCTGCGTGAACACAAACTTCAAGCTCTTATGATCAGTAAAAACTTCGACCCTTTCGCCCAAAAGGTAGTGTCTCCAAATCTTCAAAGAGAAAATCACAGCCGCAAGCTCCAAGTCATGAGTTGGATAATTCTTCTCATGGGTCTTCAACTGTCTTGATGCGTACGCTACAACCTTTCCATGCTGCATCAAAACACATCCCAATTCTTTCCCAGATGCGCCGCTGTGAATCACCAATCCTCCGGAATTGTCTGGCACGGTCAGAATAGGGGCGGTTACCAATTTCTTCTTCAACGTCTCAAAAGCTAACGCACATCTGTCCGTCCATACAAAAGGTACTTCCTTGCGCGTAAGCTTGGTCAATGGCTCTGCCAGACGAGCAAAGTTCTCCACAAATCTTCTGTAATACCCAGCGAGTCCAAGAAAACTTCTTATCTCCTCAACATTCTTTGGAATTGGCCAATCACGAACTACTGCAATCTTTTCTGGATCGATGGCAATTTCATCGCCAGACACAACATGCCCCAAAAACTTTACTTCCTCCAGCCAGAACTCGCACTTACTCATCTTCGCATAAAGCTTCTCCTGTCTCAACGTCTGCAGTGCGATCTTCAAATGTTCGGCATACTCTTCAAAACTCTTCGAGTAAACCAGGATATCGTCAATGAAAACCACGATAAACTGGTCCAAGAACAGTGAAAAGATTCGATTCATCAAGTCCATGAATACTGACGGCGCATTCGTTACACCGAAGAGCATCACTAAGTATCCGTAATGTCCATACCGAGTTCGGAACGCCGTCTTGCAAATATCTTCTGCTTTCACTCGGACCTGATGATATCCGGATCGCAAATCCAGCTTCGAGAATACCCTCGCGCCACTAAGCTGATCGAAAAGTTCGCCAATGCGAGGGATCGGGTACTTGTTCTTAATAGTCACCCGGTTTAATTCTCGATAGTCGATTCACATCCTCCTTGTGCCATCCTTCTTCTTTACTAGAAGAACTGGAGCTCCCCAAGACGAGTTACTGCTTCGAATCCAACCCTTCTCAAGCAATTCAGCAACCTGTTTCTTGACTTCTTCCAACTCTACTGGTGCCATTGGATAATACGCTTTGGATACTGGCGCTGCATCAGGAGTAAGATCAATTGCGAACTCCACGTCTCGCTTCGGCGGTAATCCCGATATATCTTCAAACACGTCCATAAAATCGCGAACAACAGCCGGCTCTTCACTTTTATCAACTTCCATTGCTGCAAGAATATTGTTTGTCGGCCTAGCCCTAAACTCGACTGGCCCGACAGAACTGCTTCCTCCGGTGAAGCTAAACTCGGGATGTCCGAGAATCTGGAAAATTACCTTCCTTGCCCTACAATCAATGTGAGCGTGGAAAGTGCCGAGAAAATCCATTCCCAAGACGACCTCGTAGCTACCCGTATCAATCACCAAGAAATCTGCAAAAAGCCCCCGTCCGCACACAACAACCGTACAATCTTTACATTCCCTACTAGCTATGATTTTCCCATTCCCAGTGTGTATGTCCCAGAAACTAGACAGGGTCGTGCAGTCAATCGAGTGTGTAGTTATAAACTTGGATGACATAAAACAATGGGATGCACCAGAATCAAATAACGCTAATGCGGGAAAACCATGAACGAGTAGAGTACCTGAAACAACTTCTCCTGACGCCTTAGCTTCTTCAGCTGTCAAGGTAAAAGTTCGAGCCTGATTAGGTCCTTGAGTCAGCTGTTTCTGTCCCTGGAACGGTCTCTGCGGAGGCTTCTGAAAATCATCTCTCGTACGAAGCTTCGACGGACAAGCACTAACGGCGTGATCTACCGCTCCACAAACCAAACAGAGTCCCAGCCTCCTTCGACAATCTTTTTGCATGTGGCCTGGTAAATTGCAGTAGTTACAAGTCATGCTCTTTCTTCGATCGATGACAACAGGCTTCTTCATGGGTGCTACACCTCGACGGTCCACTGGAATACCTCTGCGACCATGAGCTCGGTTTGGTACAAATGCCGGCTTTCTTACCGCAACTGCTGTCTGGTGCAAACTCCCTTTCATCCCAGATAAACTCTGCTGCTCTCGGGCTGCCGCTGTTAGTTGTATGTATGCCCTAGAGGCCAGTATTGTACAGATGATGTATATTATATTGGATACTTGGACATATATAGAGATGACTTTCTTGCTTGATATGATAGTATGCTATCTGGTTGCTCTTTATCTTAACATGTATACTTGTCTCTTTATACTGTCTTAGAGTTACATGTTGGTAAAGCCCTTAGGATGTGTACTTGACTACCTGGACTATGATGCGGATCATACTAGTGGGGACATGGTAGTCCATAAGTACATCCTTCAAGGTCCCTAGTCGTGGGTGTATCGAGACGGGGCATCGATATACCAGTGTAGACTAGCGTATACGCCTCTCGACCAATGAGATGGGCGATGGATGATCCCATATCCATTGGTGTTTGACATCAGAGATGGTATACGGGTGCTCAGTGGAGACTGGGTACACTGGACGGACTCGCCGAGAACTCCCAGATGGTATTATACCTCATGTCAGATGGCAGTTCTCAGGTGACACTTGTGCAGGTTAGTCTGTAGACCCGAGATCGTCATAGAGTCTTGTGTGATTCCCACTGTGCTTTGATTTCCACCTTACCACGTCCACAAGGGCGTGCAAAACGGTGGTTTTTGGGTACAGTCCCGAGTCACATGGAGGCAATGAGCGATAGGAGGGGTTTCGTCTCTCCCGGTATTGGGGGTTGATGTTGTGTTGTGCTCGATTAGCCGTAACAGGGAAGTCCCTGGCCAGGGCTGTTTTAGAGATTTGCTGGTGAGTGTTACCAGTAGTTTCTCGACCCGTTATGGGCCTCACATCGGCACGACTTATCAGTTATTGGGGTATGATGTTTACCACCCCTAGACTTGATATGCGACATATCATACGAAGAGACCGGACTGCACGGTAGTGTTGCCGGTTGGCTCGACGGGAGTTGTAGCGGTTCGCTTGTTCTCTTCTGATCGTTCAATATCCGGGTGGCCGTTACGTTTAGCTGACCGCTTGCGGCTTGGGGGTGCTTGATATGATCATCACTCCCTGCCGGCGTATTGACGAGTCTTAGAGTCCCACAAAGGAGTTACCTAGTCCAGGCGAAACGTTGTGGTGCGCGTATGCGATATGCGCATGGACCCGGTTAAAATGCGTGTATAGGATACCGTATATTGATTGGGCGGCTTTCTTTTGGTGGGGTCGTATGTGATATGACCGGATTGATAAATCAAGTGTTGATTTATCATTTAACTATTAGCTTTTCACTTGAAATCCTTTCTTGAGTTTGATGGATGTATGCATGCATGTATGCTTTTCTTTATAGATTCATGCACATATGGATGTACATATACACATACATACATACATCCTTCATGGTTGTACATACATGAAAATGGTGGCAGTATAAGACTCACACCATGGTTTGATTTATATATAAATTAATATTGCATTTGATTTAAAAACAAAAGAAAAGAAAAGGATAATTCATGGATGCTTTCTACACTCTTCTTGACCTAACCATGCTCACCCACCATTTAACCATGGATTACTTTTCCTTTTGGGTTTTAACTCAAGTTCAATAATATCCTAATTGTTCAACCATGGTTTGAGATGAGAGATATAAAATATATATAGATATATTTTCTATTTTCTATGATGAGGTTTTTCTTTTCTCATTCTAAAAGGCCACCATCTTCTTCCTCCTTCATCTTTTGCTCTCTAGATTTATCTAGTGAGCAAATTATTCATCAAGATAGGATTTTGATGTGAGAAAAGCCACCACAACATCATTCTACACAAGTCTTGCCCACTTGTTTAGAGTGTTAGCTTCAATTTTCATTCTTGATCTTGCGAAGTTGCTAGCTTGGACAAAGCGGACTCCGGATGGATCATCGGTGACCTAGAGGACTTCAAGCGGAGCTTTTCCAAACCCCAAGTAGCCAAGGAGTCTAGCGTAGGGAGCTACAAAGGTTTTACTCTCAAAACCCTAGCTTTTCTTTCATGAGATGATATGCATATTTTGAAACCCTAATTTTTCTAGGAACGATTCTTTGTTTGTTAACTTAGCACCCTAAAAATTCCATCTTTGGTACATTTGATGCTTCCAATCCCTTCATGAGGTGCTAGGTTAACCCAACATTGGTATCAGAGCCGACCTAGAACATTAGGCGACACTTTAGCGAAGTCAAAACTCCGATCGAACCAAAATACGACCTTTTCGGACACTCTCTGGACATTTTTTAAAACCTGGTTATTTTCAGAATTAAAAATATGCAAAAAATTCAGCAGGTAAATATAAGAATTACTGTGAAAAACGATGCCATGAACAGTTAATTCCACCACGGAACCGTGGCAATAGCCTGCTTAGGCCGCGGTTCCGCGGCCGTTCTGTTGCTTCATCGTGTCGTTTTTGTACAGTAACTAATCTATCTGCTTGTATATTGTTTCGGAGTATTTTTAATCTGAATTTAGTACTGTAAATTCTGGAGATGATTTTGGACTCGACGATTCGATCGGAATTTTGATTTCGTGACTTTTCCGGGTAAATTAGAAAGTATCGAATTGTTCGAACGAGTGTCATTTGTTCACTTTTCACGGGGTTTAAATCCTTCGGAGATACGTGCAAGTTTTGTGCTGGACCCTCTAGAAGACAACAAACCTTAACTCGATTATGTGACCGTCTTGAACTGCCCTTTGAACCTTAGGGTTTGGGGCAGTACGGCGTGCCACATGTGAGGCGTTGGCTTGACCCTTCTACGGCTGGATCGCTACTACTGTGTCACACTCCGGGTTTTTTGAACTCCGCTCAAGTGTTGAGCTTTAGCGAATCTTGGGTATTTTATCGTTCGTTCGAAAACTTTAATACTGTCTATTTATCTGGAATGTGATGCAATGTGTGGAATTCATATTACTAGACATGAAATACGAAGTATGTGATATTTCGCATTTACGATGTCTAAAGAGAATGTGGATTCCAGATATTGCAGTTTTACACTTTCTTTTCTGTGACCGTAAGTGTAGTATGTAGTGGTATTGCCGATTGTCGTTGCTATACGTCGACGACAATCGGTGTATGCATACTTACTTACGTTGATGATATGAGATATTATGTGTTGCTGAGATATGATGTGCAGGATTGTCGCGATTGAATAGCCGGGGGGTTTTATGTGAGATGAGAGTTTTATATTTTCATTCATGTAAATTCAAATGTAATGTAATATTCTACTATTTGGGGCACTTCCGGGTTGAGGTTTGTTGGAGATAGTGCCCTCATAGTCAATTATTGGATCGCAGGTACGTGATTGCAATGATTGCGGAGGACCTATCCCGGTAGGACAGTCTTACTCGAAATGATAGTATGCTATCTGGTTTGCCTTTATCAGTCGTGTACATGTTCAGGTGACTGATTGCATGTTATACTTTGATAGAGCCCTTAGGATCTTGCTTTACTACCAACAGTATGATGGCGATCATATACGTGAGAGTTGGGTAGTTTATATGCATATCCTTAATTGTGGTCCCTAGTCGTGGGAGTTTCGAGACAGGGCATCGATACTCCGGAGTAGACTAGTGTGTACAGTCGAGACCCCGACGAGGGGCGGTGGCCGGTCTCACAAGCCACTGGTGTCAGTTGGATCACCTAAGATGTATACAGGTGCTCATTGGGTTATGAGTACACTGGACAGGACTCGCCGGGAATCTGCTAGTTAGTATTATATCTACCGTCAGATAGTAGTTCCCTGGTGACATGTGTATAGGTTAGTTCATCGACCTGAGGTCGTCATTTGTCTCGTGTGAGTTCCCACTGTGCTTTGATTTCTACCCTACCACGGCTCAAAGGAGTCGTTCAAACAGGTAGTTTTTGGGTACAGTCCCGAGCCATATGGAGGCACGTGAGCGGATCGGCAGGGGATTCGTCTCTCCCGGTATTGGGGGCGAGATCGTGCTGTGTCTAGGAGAGCCATTACACAAAGCCCACGGCCGTGGCAGGAGATTTACTGGTAGGTACTCCAGTAGTATCTCAGGGTGTAATTGGGCTTCACTCCGACACGACTTATACTGCTATTGGGGGTCTGACGTAGCTAGCCCCCTAGGCGGATATGCGATACTCATTGACGAACGGACCGGACTGTATATACATTGTCACTGTTAGGCTCAGTAGGGTTTCTGGATGAGTTCGCTCATCGGCCTCCCTTGAGTGTGCTCATCGGTCTCCCTTGAGGTCAGTCCGTGGGCAACCGTTACGCATTGCTAGTGCCTCTGACGGTTTGTGGTTAAACCCACTGCCAGGGTACTGACGAGTCATTAGAGTCTCCCACAGACAGTTTCCCAAGTTCGGGTGAAACGTTGTAGAGGCCGTATGGTTTTATGGCAGGGTTCGGAAAATGCACGTGTGTTTACGCACGTGTCAGTTTTCGGGCAGATGATACTGGTCGGCTTTGGTTTAAGCCGGATCCGACTATTATATTGAGTAGGTATAATATCTTTGTCTCAGTTGCATTTGTATTCGGTCGTAATAAAAATGCGGGTATTTTTATACAGTTTCGGGGTTATCCTGAATGTCGTTTCAGGATCACTTTTGGAAGTTGCCAGTTTCCAGTTTTCTATCAGCCGTCTTTTAACATTTGGTTAAAGACGGATTTATCTTTTCTTGGATGAGAGTGAGTCGTGCTTCTAGAAGGTTCTAGAAGGTTCTAGATGAGGTGACTAGGATTAATTGGTGTTGAGTTTTCATTGGTTGCATTTAATGGTTCATTAATGCTTGATGAGGTGTTTAAGTGATTCATGCTTTAGCATTAAAGCATTTTGTTTAGCTAAGGATATTTCTTCTTGATCTTTTGAGTGAGAAGCTTTCTTGTGGTCACCCCCCTCTCCTACACTCACCTTCCTCCTTCTTTATAAGTGGCCACCCCTCTCTCTCCTCATACTCTCTCTCACTTGAGTTTTCATTTTGGTTAGAAAAGATTATGATAGTATTCGGGGTGTATGGAATTTTACAGTTCATTTCATTCCATCACCCGATTTCCACGGCAACTTCATTAACCGATCGTCCACGGATTTGGACGAAGTGAGACAAAGTCATCTACTCATTCTCTACATCATTCTTGGTCGTCTCTTTTAGCAAACTTGACGAACGAGTTGCCTTGAGTCAGAGGCGGGAGCCCGTTTAAAGAACCGATCATGTGGTGCCACCTCGACGAGGATATCGGAGTTCGACGAGATCGGAGCAGCCGCAACGGAGCGTGGGATGATGGTTGAAGAACGAAGGACTCGGATCGTTTGGTACAACCTTTCTACACTCTTTATTGTTTGTTAGTTTAGCAATAATGGCAGATCCGGGTTAAAGTATACGATAGCGCCAGTTTAAAAGTTTTTGTTCCGCATTTGGCGTCTGTAGACTGCCGGGGCGCTAACGTAGACTTACAAGGTTGATGCCACCAGTGTTGTATATTATTTACTTTTCCGCATTAGGATGGACCCAAGGAGGGGAGCACGGGTGACCGGGTTCTGGGGTTCAGTGGGAGGCCATCTCGAGGAGTCGAGACCGGGTCTCCTAAACTCCAGAATTGGTAGGGTCGCTTGCCGCTCTCGTAGGGGTCCAGGGTGTGGGCGTGGCTATTCATCGCGACTGTGAAATCCGAATTTTCTATTGTTGGCTAAATACTAAATACGGACGTCCTAGTATATCCCACATTATATATATGTTTCTGCTGCGATATATGTGATGTGATCATGTGATGTGTTGTGATAGATACAGTATATAGTATATATGATATATTATATAGACGTTACTTATGTTTTACACCCGCACTAGCCCTGCCCTGCTCTGTCGTTAGTTACCTAACCTAACGGTGCACGAGGGGACTTCGAGGCGAATGCTGATGACATAAGTGTACGTCGTATTTATCTGTGATGTTTAGGTAACTTAAATGATGGGACTTCATTAATGTGATTAATGAAAGAAAAGAAACCTAAAAGATGTTGTAGAATCAAATTTTAAATAAAAAGGATAGCTACAGTTTTTGCTTTGCATAGCGGTATATATGATATACCCTGCACCTTATTCGATGGGGAAAGAGCCGAGATCCCTTCACCGGGAGTGACCTCTTTAGCAAAACTGGCAGATGCTACAACACTCGGTTTGACTTTTGACTGCTTTTGGAGTTTTGCTTTGCATAGAGATATATATGATATGTCCTGCACCTTATTCGATGAGGAAAGAGCCGAGATCCCTTCACCGGGAGTGACCTCTTTAGCAAAACTAATGAAAGCCTCAAAATCACTCCATTTCAAAATTCACTCGATTCTACAACGATATCAAGTTCATTACGCTTATGGTTTTCTGAAAAACCTGCGTAGCCCTCCGTCATTTCAGATAGATATTATTTAGTATTCGTGCTATGTTTGTTGACTTAGTTAAGGCGTAGTGTACGGTAGCTAAATAGTGTTTATCTGTTAAAACATAAGATGTGATTGGATTAGGGTATTCGCACGGCCTTGTTGACTCAGTCAAGGGTCGTACGGGTGGGTTTAATTCAATCGAGAAATGTACGGGTTGAACTTGACTTGCGATTTATGGTTTGTTGACTTAGTCAAGGTCATAGATCGCAAGGGGCAAAATATTATCGGGAATTTCAAGTGTTGAAATTTGCAATAAGATTGCATACCTTCTATGAGATAGTTGGATCCCGATACCCACTGCGAGTAATTGTTACTCCTGGGAGAGTTTTACACAGGGCAATTAGCCGATCAAGTAGGTGTCTAGATAGGTGTCAACGGGGTTACGCCTCTGGGAAAACGAGGTTTACTTTAATTAGGTCCGTGCGACAGCACGGGGAACCTCCCTCAAAGTACCGACACTGGCCTGGCTGAAAGATCGGCGAAGTTGTAGGGTGTAATTAATCCCGGCTAGTCTTTCCTTTTAGGGTTTGAAGGAAGATTTGATAAAAATAGTGGGAGCCATCCTTATTAGATAAGATAATAACCAATCTGATCTTGCAAGAGCATACGCTAAAGTATTTTCTTCTCTCTCTCTCCAGGTAGCGACCATGTCATGCCTTAATCAAGATAATAATATGGATGTATTGACCGAACCCGCATGTTATACTGTGCAGGGGAACGTTGGACCCGTTCTTTCTTATAAGAGTTATAAGACTGAACAGGGAATAGGAGAATATCTGGATTCTCACGCCGCCCAAAAGAACATGCATGTCGATGCATCTTCTTCAGGTGTGTTAGTTATTGAGAACTGTTTTTCATTTCACCCTACGTCCTGGGTATTAGATACCAGATCAGGATCCCACATATGTAAAATGTTACATGGGCTACGTAAAGGTAGAGAACTGGGAAAAGGTGATCATTCCGTTCAAGTAGGGAATAGGGCAAATCTTGCAGCCAAAGCAGTTGGCAAATATCACCTGGTATTACCAAGTGGTGATACACTAATTCTTAATGAGTGCTATTATATACCGAACATGATGTGCAACATTATATCAGTTTCTTTATTAAGTAAAGAAGGGTGTAATTTTGTAGTAAAGGATAATGTTATGAACATATTCCTAGATCAAAAGTTGATTGCATCAGGCTCGTTACATAATGGCATATTCATTCTCAATCAAAATACAGTCCTCAATATACAAAACACACACAAGAGGAAAAGCTCAGAAATGAACGAATCCTTCTTATAGCACTGAAGACTTGGCCATATCAATGAGACACGGCTAGCTAAGTTACATAAGAATGGATATTTGAATTCATTCGAATTATCATCTTATGACACTTGCTATTCATGTCTCAAAGGAAAAATGACCAAAACTTCGTTTAGTGGACACGGAGAAAGAGTTACTGAACTCTTAGGACTGGTACATAGTGATGTATGCGGTCCTATGTCTACACACGCCAGGAACGGTTCTTCCTACTTCATTACATTCACTGACGATCTCTCTAGATACGGGCATGTGTTCCTGTTGAAACACAAGTCTGAAGCTTTTAAGAAATTCAGAGAATATAAGCACGAAGTAGAGAACCAAACGGGCAAAAGTATTAAGATGCTTCGATCGGATCGAGGAGGTGAATACTTAAGCATTGAATTCCTAGATTATCTAAAAGAGAATGGGATTCTCTCTCAGCTTACTCCTCCTTATACACCACAGCAAAACGGTGTATCGGAACGAAGGAATCGCACCCTATTAGATATGGTGCGCTCAACGATGAGCGATGCTGAGTTACCTATTTCCTTTTGGGGGTATGCGCTTGAGACAGCCATATACCTATTGAATCTGGTTCCGTCTAAATCTGTACCTACCACACCATATGAGATATGGAATGGGAAGAGACCATATTTTAAACGAATTAAGATATGGGGTTGTCCGACCTATGTCAAAAAGCAAAATCCGGACAAACTCGAGGCACGATCAGTTCTTTGCAAGTTTGTGGGATATCCAAAGAATTCTCAGGGATATATTTTCTACCAAGCTGAGGAAAAAAAAGTGATTGTTGCTCAACATGCCACCTTTTTGGAAAGGGAATTTCTTGCAAAAGAAATTAGTGGGAAAGAGGTAGAGCTGGAAGAGGTTCCAGCACCACAAACTACAACTGATGATTTAGTAGAACCAGAGGATTCAGTAGTACCCGACGAACCCCAGCCTCTCCGCCGATCTAGTAGGGTTTCTCGTCCACCTGAGAGATACTACGGTTTTCTCATTGATTGTGGGAGCGAGGATTGCATCATGGAGGATGATGACCCAACTAGTTTCGAGCAGGCCATCACGAGTAGAGACTCGGTGAAATGGCTGGATGCAATGCGGTCCGAGATGGAATCCATGTACACCAACAAAGTATGGACTTTGGAAGTTGCTCCTGAAGGGGTAAAACCCATTGGGAGCAAGTGGATCTTCAAGAAAAAACTTGGTGTAGATGGGAAAGTGGAGACTTTCAAAGCTAGACTTGTTGCAAAGGGTTTTCGTCAAAGACCAGGTGTGGACTATGACGAAACCTTTTCTCCAGTGGCTATGCTTAAATCCATCCGGATCATGCTTGCCATCGCTGCATATCATGACTACGAAATCTGGCAAATGGATATTAAGGCCGCCTTTCTAAACGGTGATTTAGAAGAATGAGTGTACATGACTCAGCCAGAGGGCTTCGTAGATAGTGGGAGCAGCGGGAAGGTGTGCAAGCTGCTTAAATCCATTTATGGATTAAAACAAGCATCGCGGAGTTGGAACATCTGCTTTGACGTCGTTATCAAAGGGTTTGATTTCGTCAAAAACGTAGATGAACCTTGTATTTACAAGAAGGTAGCAGAGAGTAAGGTTGTCTTCCTCGTATTGTACGTGGACGACATACTCTTGATAGGAAATGACATTCCTATGCTGCAATCGGTCAAGCTCTTCTTATCACAAAGATTCTCAATGAAAGATCTTGGTGATGCTTCCTGCATATTGGGGATTAGGATCTATAGAGATAGATCCAAACGGATATTGGGATTGTCCCAATCCAGGTACATTGACACCATACTAAAGAGGTTTAGTATGGAAGAATCCAAGCGCGGGAACTTACCCACGATCTCTGGAGTCACTATCTCCAAAGAGATGTCTCCCAAGACTGATTTGGAGAGAGCTCGCATGCAAGGGATATACTATGCTTCGGCTGTAGGCTCTATTATATACGCGATGCTATGTACCAGACCCGATGTAGCATACTCACTAAGTGTAGTGAGCAGGTATCAAGCTGATCCTGGAGAAAGTCACTGGATAGCTGTGAAGAGCATTCTCTAGTACTTGCGAAGGACTAAAGAGATGCTCTTGGTGTATGGTAACGGAGAACTCCAAGTGGAGTTCTTTACTGATTCGAGCTTCCAGAGTGATAAGGACGACTCTAAGTCGCAGTCGGGATTTGTCTTTACCCATTACGGAGGGGCGTTTAGCTGGAAGAGTTCCAAGCAGGAAACCGTGGCAGACTCGACGATGGAGGCTGAATACATCGCTGCCAACGATGCTACCAAAGAGGCTGTCTGGATCAAGAAGTTCATTACTGAACTTGGAGTGGTTCCATCCATTGAGCATCTAATACCTTTGTATTGCGATAACAATGGAGCGGTGGCTTTAGCCAAGGAACCCAGGTCCCATCAGCGATCCAGACATATTCTATGGCGGTATCACCTGATCCGGGAGATAGTTGATCGCCGGGAGATCGAGGTCAGGAGGGTTGACACGAAGAACAACACAGCGGATCCACTCACGAAGGCCATTCCCCAGATACAGTTTGAGAGACTCTTCGGGATGCTCGGTATGCGATACTACAGCAGCTGGCCCTAGTGCAAGTGGGAGATTGTTAATTGTATGTATGCCCTAGAAGCCAGTATTGTACAGATGATGTATATTATATTGGATGCTTGGACATATATAGAGATGACTTTCTTGCTCGATATGATAGTATGCTATCTGGTTGCTCTTTATCTTAACATGTATACTTGTCTCTTTATACTATCTTAGAGTTACATGTTGGTAAAGCCCTTAGGATGTAAATTGACTACCTGGACTATGATGCGGATCATACTAGTGGGGACATGGTAGTCCATACGTACATCCATCAAGGTCCCTAGTCGTGGGTGTATCGAGACGGGGCATCGATATACCAGTGTAGACTAGCGTATACGCCTCTCGACCCATGAGATGGGCGATGGATGATCCCATATCCATTGGTGTTTGACATCAGATATGGTATACGGGTGCTCAGTGGAGACTGGGTATACTGGACGGACTCGCCGACAACTCCCAGATGGTATTATACCTTACGTCAGATGGCAGTTCTCAGGTGACACTTGTGCAGGTTAGTCTGTAGACCCGAGATTGTCATAGAGTCTTGTGTGATTCCCACTGTGCTTTGATTTCCACCTTACCACGTCCACAAGGGCGTGCAAAACGGTGGTTTTTGGGTACAGTCCCGAGTCACATGGAGGCAATGAGCGATAGGAGGGGTTTCGTCTCTCCCGGTATTGGGGGTTGATGTTGTACTGTGCTCGATTGGCCGTAACAGGGAAGTCCCTGGCCAGGGCTGTTTTAGAGATTTGCTGGTAAGTGTTACCAGTAGTTTCTCGACCCGTTATGGGCCTCACATCGGCACGACTTATCGGTTATTGGAGTCTGACGTTTACCACCCCTAGACTTGATATGCGACATATCAGATGAAGAGACCGGACTGCACGGTAGTGTTGCCGGTTGGCTCGACGGGAGTTGTAGCAGGTTCGCTTGTTCTCTTCTGATCGTTCAATACCCGGGTGGCCGTTACGTTTAGCTGACCGCTTGCGACTTGGGGGTGCTTGATATGATCATCACTCCCTTCCGGCGTATTGACGAGTCTTAGAGTCCCACAAAGGAGTTACCTAGTCCAGGCGAAACGTTGTGGTGCGCGTATGCGATATGCGTATGGACCCGGTTAAAATGCGTGTATAGGATACCGTATATTGATTAGGCGGCTTGCTTTTAGTGGGGTCGTATGTGATATGACCGGATTGATAAATCAAGTGTTGATTTATCATTTAACCATTAGCTTCTCACTTGAAATCCTTTCTTGAGTTTGATGGATGTATGCATGCATGTATGCTTTCTTTATAGATTCATGCACATATGGATGTACATATACACATACATACATACATACATCCTTCATGGTTGTACATACATGAAAATGGTGGCAATATAAGACTCACACCATGGTTTGATTTATATATAAATTATTATTGCATTTGATTTAAAAACAAAAGAAAAGAAAAGGATAATTCATGGATGCTTTCTACACTCTTCTTGACCTAACCATGCTCACCCACCATTTAACCATGGATTACTTTTCCTTTTGGGTTTTAACTCAAGTTCAATAATATCCTAATTGTTCAACCATGGTTTGAGAAGAGAGATATAAAATATATATAGATATATTTTCTATTTTCTATGATGAGGTTTTTCTTTTCTCATTCTAAAAGGCCACCATCTTCTTCCTCCTTCATCTTTTGCTCTCTAGATTTATATAGTGAGCAAATTAATCATCAAGATAGGATTTTGATGTGAGAAAAGCCACCACAATATCATTCTACACAAGTCTTGCCCACTTGTTTAGAGTGCTAGCTTCAATTTTCATTCTTGATCTTGCGAAGTTGATAGCTTGGACAAAGCGGACTCCGGGTGGATCATCGGTGACCTAGAGGACTTCAAGCGGAGCTTTTCCAAACCCCAAGTAGCCAAGGAGTCTAGCGTAGGGTGCTACAATGGTTGTACTCTCAAAACCCTAGCTTTTCTTTCATGAGATGATATGCATATTTTGAAACCCTAATTTTTCTAGGAACGATTCTTTGTTTGTTAACTTAGCACCCTAAAAATTCCATCTTTGGTACATGTGATGCTTCCAATCCCTTAATGAGGTGCTAGGTTAACCCAACAGCCGCAAGTACTTGTGAGAAAGTGGTCAAACCCAGGGAGATGATCTGCCTCTGGATGTTCACGTCCAAGCTGCGCATGAACCTCCGTGCCCTGTCTGCATCGTTGGCAACTAAAGGTCCAGTGAATCTGCTGAGTCTTGTCCATTCTGCTGCATGCACATCTATGGGTGCTCCATTCTGCTTTTGCCCGATGAACTTCTCTTCTATTTCCTCCCGTGCAGTTCGCGGGAAGAACTTCTCTAGGAAACTCTTTGAAAAATCCGCCCACTTGATCGGCTTGAGCAAACGGTTCTCCTCCACAAGCCACCATTCTCAGGCGTAGTCCACTAACTGAATGCGTACCACATCAACTCTTTTCTCATCTGGAATCTGTGCCGCAGTAAGCAAGTTCTCTGTGTCAGCTAGCCACTGTTCCGCTGGCAACGGTTCCTTCAAACCAGTAAATGTAGACGGACCCAAACGCCTGAAATCTGCTACGGTCCCCACTCGGTCAACTGGTTTAGCTCCAACATTGTTCACAGACTGCTGAACGATCTGCAAACCTCCCTGAAACGATTCCGCTTGCTGCTGGATCAGCTCGGTCTGTCTCTTTTGATTCTCCAGCATTCCCCTTATCACTCCAAGCATGGAGGCTTCGTCCACACGACTTTGGTACGTCTTCAAATTCTTACCGGCCATATTCCTGAAATCAAAACACCCAACATTAGCATGATGATAGATTCAAAATATAGATCAAGGCTAGAACTCCAAGTTACTTAAATAGAGTGCCGCATTGTAACTATGCCGTGGTATCATAGCCACAATTACATAACTCCACCTAAGTCGCCTAAGTCCTAGAGATAACAAGAAATCAGGTTTCGAATCGATATGCAAAGGAAGTTTGCACATCGTAGAAGATATAAGCAGGAAGAGCTTGATTCAAGAACGGTAAACGGCAAGGTGGCAGGACATGTTTCCTAAACACGGGTATTCTGATTCGTGTATTGGGTATAATACCCAACTACAAAAGAATCAACCCGACTAACCTATGGCTCTGATACCAAAAGAACCATGTCACGCCCCGCTTCCCAGAGTACGCTAAAGTGGGAACGTGACATAGCCAACCATGCTACCTGTGGGTAGGAAACATCCATCTACAGTCACATTACGGTTGTAGAGATACCAAGAACAAAATAAAACTATCTAAAACATGTCCATAATCCAAGATAACATGAGTCAAGAATAAATAAATGCGGAAGCGAAAGATCCAATACAAAAATAACTGGAATGTATGTCCCATAATGCGGGCTCACATCAGGAATAAAATGCAGGAAAAAAAGCTAACTACTGCTAACACTCACAGCTCAGCCTGTCGGCTGAAGTACTCCTGCTCGGACTGCGACAGCGGTACAGAATCTGGGCCATGCAAAACCCAGACGTCAGCGCGTCAAATCATCAAGTAATAACATAATAAACAGGGTAACAGGCAATGCGAATATAAGCATGAATAAAGCAAGGGTAACAATAATATAAATCAGAGCAGTTGCAGGGTAGTGTGCAGTGGGTAAACTAAACTGTTCTATCAGGTTTTCTGTTCTAAAGTCTTTGAAACCAAATTGATGAATCATCGATGTAACTCAATAGTATCCCGTACATACCCAGGACCACGGCCCCAGATTCTCGGGCTGAAACCGAGACATGCCGCTAGGCACAAAACAGGAATGTGTACAGATGAATGATGTCAGCACCATCATTCCAAGGCTGGCCTAGCCTAAAAACTGATCAGAACAGGTAGCGAACTGTTGAGTTACAAGTCAGGTTTCACCTTTGATTTCCCCATACCCCCAAGCTATATGTGTATGTCAGGTCAGGTATCCCGTAATCAAGAACTAATGTCAACACAGGATCAGGTAAACAGGTTTGTCTGGATAGACAACAGGAACGGTCCATGAGGACTACATGTCAGGTTTGTTGGCATTAGACACAAGATCAGGTAATGGGTCAGGCCTTGGTACATCAGGTCAAGTCAAGCAGTATACGGTACCATGTCGGGTTAATCAATATGTATGTAGCAAGTCGGGTCAAGATGTAAACAATATCATAGGTGTGCTCATACTCAGTTACATAATCAAGCATGGTTATCAACAGCATGATCTAAGCAATGAATTAAGCTATAGGCAGATTCACTCAATTAGCAGTACAGTTATCAGTTGCGTCACAGAGATGATTTCAACATTATAAGAGTACAGTATGACCATTTTGGCCATTAAATCATGTTAACCAGTTTAAGAATTTCATGGATGCAATGTTATATGTATATATAGGTTCCACGGATGAAATTACAGTTTATGCCGGATAAATGTACACGAGTGTCCGAATGAAGTAAAATGATAGGTAAGGTGCCATAGGCTACGTCATTAGTGAAAGTGTAATTAAAACATGTAAATGTGATTATTAGGTTTAATTGCAAACGGTAGATTCCAAGTTTGAAAGATAAAATGATATATAACAATATCGAACACGAAAATGGGAATAGATTGTACTAAAGTTAAAACTACAGGTTTAGGGTGTTCTCAGTGTATATGTAAATATTATTTAGCATGTAGCAAGGGATACTTGCCTCGACGGGTCGCGAATCGGGAAATCGGAACGTTAACCATCGGCGGGGAAAACTCACGACGGGCGCACGGTTCACGGAATGAACCCAAACGACGAACAGTGGAACCACACAGGTCAGGGTACCTCGCTGGATCGTCAGGACACGTCGCCGGCACGGCCGGATTCCGGCGAACCCAAAAACAGCGAACATCAAGAATTGCAACAAGAAAAGAAAAGAAAACAAAGAATAAGGGAAGGAGGATGGAGAATGGAAGGCTTACAATGGTCTGTAGAGGGGTCGTAAGGATCGACGGCGTCGACGAAACTCTGGCGGACCACCTGCAGGGGACACTGCGATCAAGAATGGAAACCGACTGCAAGAAAGAAAAGAAAAGGAAGGAAGGAGAAGAAGTGGAGGAGGAGAGGAGAAGAAGACACTCACTGAGGGGATGCGCGAGGCCGGGGGCGGATCGAGATTGCCGGCGGCGATCCCACGAGGCGCAGGCGGTGTGCAGGCGGTGTGCAGGTGCCTCGTGCAGGCGCTCGGGAAAGAGGGGAGAGGAGGAAGGAGGTGCAGTGGCTGCGAGGAGGCCGGTGATGGCGGCGTCGGCGTTGGGGCTGCGGCGGAGAGGGAGACGGCGGTAGGGTTTACGTGGGGTTTGGGTTGCTGAAGGAAAAGAAAAGAAAAGGAAGAAGAGAAATATATAGTGGAGAGAGAGAGAGGGAGAGAGAGATAGAGAGAGAGAGACGCGTAGAGAGAGAGGAGAGAGATATAGAGAGGAGAGAGAATTTGGGGAGGAGAGAGAAAGAGAGAGAGAGAGAGATGGAGACGGGGAGAGAGAGAGGAGAGAGATAGAGATAGGGAGATGGGGCCCACGGGGTTAAAGGGGAAGGTGATTGGCTGGGAAAGTTGTTAAGGGAATTTTTATTAAAGATTTTAGTATTAGTAAAAAAATTATATGGTTAAAACAAGTATATTCGATGGTTTAAAATAAATTAAACATTGGGATTTGGCGCAAAGTAAAACATTTCCAAATCGCGCCCGGATCGGGTCCAAAAATTTGAAATTGAAATAAGAAAATTTTAGGCGGGATCCAAAATTTAAAATGAAGTATTTTACAGTCAAAAAGCATACCCCCAAAACGGACACACGTACGTGCGCGTAGCCGTCCAAACTCGCTCGTTTTGCCGAACGGGACGAGAACACGATGCACGGACGCTACAACAGGGTTAGGGGTGTCAACCAGGCCATGATGAATATTTTTAATTTTATTTTAGATGCCTTAAATTGTAATCTACAGAATTGAATTGACGGGGTAAAATTACAATAAGTCACAACAGTCAAGTAGGATCAACGAAATAAATACCATACGCCAACATACGACAACAGAAACCAATAGCATTGGGCTCGGGTGTTACACCGACACTCTCAATCCCCGTATCGGTATTATACGTCCTTCGAATCTTAAGTGCCAAACACCAACACTCTCGATCTTCATATCGGTATTATACGTCCTTCGAATCTTAAGTGCCAAACACCGACACTCTCGATCCCCGTATCGGTATTAAAACAAATCTCTGAGTGGATGCAAGTAAAGAATAAGAATGCTTGCATAAATCAATACATATATATATTAGCGTCCCATTCCAATATATATATATATATATATATATATATATATATATATATATATATATATATATATATATATATATATATATATAACAGAGTCACATTCCACTGTTATATACTTAGCAAAAAATATATCAGAGGACATCATATGAAATCCATGAATGTAATATATGCAACATGAAACAGTAATATGAGCATATGAAAGAAAAACCGCTATTTAACTGCAACAAGTTAATATATATATCATGTGGTTCCTAATTTCTCCAAGCACACACAACATCAAATAAAGGTGAACATGTAGCTATAGCCAGATATATATATGTAAACATGTATGTATAGCAAAGTATATGTATCTACCTATCACTAATGATGTAATATACCCTCCTGGTATAAGTGAAGTATGTATACAAGGTATACCTGTAGCTATGTCATTATGTGTGTATGTACCAATCGCTAATGGTACAATACCCTATAGGTATTGTAAGTCCACGTTACCTCTCCCGGTTCTTACGGGCTTGCGGAAATGATGAAAAACGATTTTTCTTTTGGTGGTAACATGGACTCAAAATACGGATCTTTGTTAAACAACTATCTAACAACCTAACTAAGAGTTTTACCTACTCGGTTAAGGGTTATACCTTAACTTGAACTCCTTCTCTTGGTCTCCTTGTGGTGGTCGGATGGTTCTCTCCTCGTCGTCTCTTTGTGCCGAACATGGATCCACCTGAAAGTTTCTACCTTTGGCTTCAACCTCAAACTAGAGGAAACTAGAACACTTGGCTTGCTAGACTTTGTGTACTAGGATGAGTAGAGAAGTGTTTTAGGTTTTTATCTCCAAGGCAAATGATTCTCAACAAATGAGAGGTTTTTGCCTTGAACTAGAGAGAGAGCAAGAGGAAGAGGGAGAGCTTGAGGATGAGAGAGCTTTCATGAGAGAGAAAGCAAATGAAAGAATGAGCAAGACTTTTCTCACCCTTGCTCTCATAATCCAAAATCATCATAACCCGTAATAGTAATTGAGTATTATGTGATGGTTCAAGTCAAAATGGCAATATCATTTCATACACTCATTTTGTGAAGAATAACAAGCAAGCAAAAGTCTTTGCCATGAAATGATAGCCATTGTAATGATGATGGTCAACTAGTCCAACCTAGTCAACCGGTCAACAAAGTCAACAAGTCAACAAAATCAACCCTTCAACCTAACCATGGCACAATAATACTTAATTAATATTATCATTAATCATATTTCTTATTCTCATTAGGGTTTAGCAAAAGTCAACAGTCAACAACCCTAATGAGAATCCTCTGCCTCTGTCTCTCTGTCAACTGTGCATACACACCTGCATCCGCGTTCCGAGGAACACGAAAACAAACGAGATAAAACCAATCCCAAAATATACACTAGGATCTGGCTTAAACCAAAGCCCGCTAGTGATAACTGCGCGGACACTAAACGTGCACAAGTGCACGGATGTGACCGAACCCTGTCGCAAAACCATGCGACCTCTACTCTTTTGCCTAAAGGCGAATAGCTCTCTGTGTGGGACTCTAAAGACTCGACACTACGCTGGCAGTGGGTTTAACCACAGACCGCAAGCGGCACTAGCTGTGCGTAACGGCCTCCAGGTAGATCCCGATAAGAAGACTGACGAGGTGAAACCCATCTGAACTCCTACTGAGCCTGAATGTGACAATCTGCGTACAGTCCGGTCTGTTCGTCTGAGAATATCGCATGGCGGGCCTAAGGGGGCGGTAAACGTCAGTCCCCTAATAGCTGTACAAGTCGTGTTGGAGTGTAGCCCAGAACACCCTGAGATAACACTGGAAACCTACCAGTATATCTCGCTTGTCTTGGCCAGGGACTTTGTGTAATGGCTCTCCTAGACACAGCGCGATATCAACCCCCAATACCGGGAGAGAAGAATCCTGTCTAACCGTCACTGCCTCCAAGTGCTTCGGGACTGCACCCAACTACTACCTGTTTGCACGACTCCTTTGAGCCGTGGTAGGGTAGTAATCAAAGTACTGTGGGAACACACTCGAGGCGAAGTGACAGTGTCAAGTCAGCGGACTAAGCTGTACTCATGTCACCTGGGAACTGATAACCGACGATAGGTATAGTACCAACTAACAGTTCCCAATGAGTCATGTCCTGTGTACTCGTAACCTAACGAGAACCCGCATACTATTTCAAGTACGACGTATTGACGGCTGTGGGACAGACCGTCTCCCATGCTGGGATGAGAAGCGCACACGCTAGTCTACTCTAGAGTATCGATGCCCTGTCTCGATAGTCCTACGACTAGGGACCTGCATAAGGATATGCTTGTGGATTACCCAGCCCCACAAGTGTGACTGCCATCACAACGCTGGTAATCAAGCAAAGATCCTAAAGGCTCCACTAATGTGTATAGGTGATGTACTAAAAGAAACACATGTACACATTAAAATAGAAACAAACCAAGTACCATACTACCATTTTGAGCAAGATTGTCTATACAAGATGAATATCCCAAGCTTCCATTAAGTAATACACAAACTAGTATGATACAGTAATGGCCTCTAGGGCATATACACTAACAATCTCCCACTTGCACTAAATCCATCTACTGGCGTATCGAAGACCTATCATCTCGATCAGCCGCTCGAACTGAGTCTGGGGTAAGGCCTTCGTAAGTGGATCAGCAGTGTTATCTTCCGTATTTACTCTCTTCACCTCGATCTCCCTGCGATCTACGATCTCCCTGATCAGGTGGTACCGCCTCAAAATGTGCCTGGACTTCCGATGAGACCTGGGTTCCTTCGCTAAAGCTATAGCGCCGTTGTTCTCACAATATAGCGGTATTGGATCAACACTTGTAGGAACCACCTGAAGCTCCGTGAGGAACTTCTTCATCCAGACAGCTTCCTTTGCAGCATCGCAAGCAGCTATGTACTCCGCTTCCATAGTTGAGTCAGCAACGGTTTCCTGCTTGGAGCTCTTCCAGCAAACTGCCCCTCCATTGAGGGTAAAGACATAACCCGACATGAACTTGGAGTCATCCTTGTCACTCTGGAAGCTGGAGTCAGCAAAGGCCTCGATCTGGAGCTCTTTTCCGCCATACACCAAGAACATCTCCTTAGTTCTTCTCAGGTACTTGAGAATGTTCTTTACCGCTATCCAGTGCTTCTCCCCTGGGTCCGACTGATACCGGCTTACAACGCTCAATGCGTATGCTACATCTGGTCTGGTACACAACATCGTATACATAATAGAGCCTACCGCAGATGCGTAGGGTATTGATAACATGCGAGCCCTTTCCAAATCAGTCTTGGGAGACATCTCTTTGGAGAGGGTGATTCCATGACAAGCCGGTAGATTACCGCGCTTGGAATCTTCCATACTGAATCGTTTCAGTATGGTGTCAATATACCTGGACTGTGAAAGTCCCAACATCCTTTTAGATCTATCACGATAGATCTGGATCCCCAGAATGTAGTTGGCATCGCCCAGGTCCTTCATGGAGAGCCTCTGTGACAAGAATCCTTTGACTGACTGTAGCATAGGAATATCATTTCCTATTAGGAGAATGTCATCGACGTACAAGACGAGGAATACCGCATTCTCCCTACAATCTTATTGTAAATGCATGGTTCATCTGGGTTTTTGATAAAGTCGAATTCTTTGACAGTATCATCAAAGCAGATGTTCCAACTCCGCGATGCCTGCTTCAGTCCATAGATGGACTTGAGCAACTTGCACACTTTACCGCTGCTCCCACTCTGAATGAATCCCTCTGGCTGATCCATATAGACGCACTCTTCCAAATTTCCATTTAGGAAAGCCGTCTTTACGTCCATCTTCCAGATTTCATAATCGTGGAAGGCAGCAATGGCAAGAAGGATCCGAATGGATTTGAGCATAGCTACCGGAGAAAAGGTCTCGTCATAGTCCAAACCAGGTCTTTGACAAAAACCCTTTGCAACAAGCCTAGATTTATAGGTTTCGACCTGCCCATCTACACCAATCTTCTTTCTGAAGATACATTTACAGCCTACGGGTTTTACCCCTTCTGGAGCAAATTCCAAAGTCCAAACTTTGTTGGTGTACATGGACTCCATTTCGGTCCGCATTGCATCCAGCCATTTTACCGAGTCACCGCTCTGAATGGCTTGCTGGAAGCTAGTAGGCTCATCATAATCAATGACGCAATCCTCTTTATCCCCGTCTATGAGAAAACCGTAGTATCTCTCGGGCGAATGAGACTGCCTACTACTCCTGCGGAGCGGCGCAGGAATGTCCGGTTCCCCTGAACCTTCTGGTTCTACTAAGGTTTCAGTAATAGCTTGTGGTTCTGGAATTTCTTCCAGTTCTATTGCGCTCCCACTTATCTGATTTTCTAAAAACTCAGTTTCCAAGAAGCGGGCGTGACGAGAAACAAAGACTTTTTGCTCCTCTACGTAATAGAAAAGATAACCCTTGGAGTTCTTTGGGTATCCCACAAACTTGTACTGTACTGAGCGTGCCTCGAGCTTGTCCGCATGCTGCTTTTTGACAAAAGCTGGACATCCCCATGTCTTAAAGGGTTTAAGACAGGGTTTCTTCCCACTCCACATTTGATATGGTGTGGTAGGCACTGTCTTAGTAGGAACTTGGTTCAAGAGATATGCAGCTGTTTCTAGTGCATAACCCCAGAAAGATCGCGGTAACTCAGCCTTACTCATCATGGAACGAACCATATCCAATAGGGTTCGATTCCGCCTTTCAGATACACCGTTGTATTGTGGTGTGCATGGAGGAGTACGCTGAGAGAGAATTCCATTCTCTTTTAAGTAGTCCAGAAACTCGGCACTCAAGTATTCACCACCTCGATCAGATCTTAGTGTCTTTATACTTTTGCCTGTTTGTTTTTCAACTTCATTCTTGTATTCCCGAAATTTCTCAAAGGCCTCGGATTTGTGCTTCATTAAGAAGACATGTCCATACCTAGAGAAATCATCTGTGAAAGTAATGAAGTATGAATAACCATTTCGCGCATGTATAGACATTGGACCACACACATCACTGTGTATGAGTCCCAAGAGCTCGCTCGCTCTTACTCCATGTCCAGTGAACGGAGTCTTTGTCATCTTTCCCATGAGACAAGATTCACAAGTGGCATAAGACTGATACTCGAACGGATTCAAGTATCCCTCTTTATGTAACTTAGTTAATCGTGTCTCATTAATGTGACCCAGTCTACAATGCCATAAGAAAGCCTTATTTGTTTCCGGAGACTTTCTTTTAAGTGTGTTCTGGACACTGAAAATCTGAGCTTGATTCAATACGTATATCCCGTTATTTAATGTACCTGACCCAATCAAAACTTAATTTAGGTGGATGTGGACCACATCGCTTACAAAAGTAAAATCATATCCTTCCTTAGAAAGTAAGGATACAGATATGATATTACAAGTCGCACCTGGTACATACAAACAGTTACGCATAACCAATATCTGCCCAGTTGTCAGTCCAAGATGATATTCCCCTACGGATTCCGCATCCATGCTCATTCCGTTAGCAACCCAGAGAGTCATATTACCTTTCCTGATAACCCTACGGTTTCTCAGAGCCTGTAATGAATTACAGATGTGAGATCCTGATCCGGTATTCAATACCCAGGAAGTAGGGTTAACTAACATACAGTTCTCTATTACAAACACACTCGAAGCCGAAGCCACAACATGCTTCGTATTCTGGCTACTGGCTTTGCTAGCCCTGCAATCCTTCTGCCAATGTTCATTCCCGTAACAATAGGAACGTCCCTCTTTTACTACATCCAATCCCGAAACTTTTGCCCTTCCCTTTCCTTCTTCTTCCCTGGTTTCCTTCAGGGTATAAGCAGAGGGCAGGGACTGTAGAATCAAGTCAGTATTTGACCCGTTCTCCAACGTGGTCTTCAGGTCCGTGAGCTCAAAATAGCTGGTCTTTGTAAGGACATTGCCCCCTAAAGATGACCCGGCAGCCAACCTCACTTGAAGCAATTCGTTCGAGGTCTTATATCTTGCGATACGAGACTGCTCTCCATATAAATCTTTGTTATGGAGGAAGATAGAAACTGAGTCCATCTTCTCGTGCTGCCTCTGGTTTGCACCATTAACTGAGGCAAACATGAGGCTCTTGGCTTTCGCACGGTCTTTTTCCGATGTCATACGGATGTCAATGTCCGTGACAGGGGAAACTGGTCCTGAGACAGCAGGGGTTTGATTAGTTAAGAGGTGTCCCAGCTTGTCATGGGTAATGGACATCTGGACAGACCTTTGCCAATCATAACAGTCAGGTTCAGTCATTTAATTATCTAGATGTAACCTATGTGTGGTCACTGGGTCGCTGCAATTAAGAGAGAGAGAAGAAAACACTCAGTATGATGCTCTTGCAAGTTTAGATTGGTTTTTAATTTATCTAAACAGGATGGCTCCCACTGTCTCTCGAATCCCTCCTCAAACCAAAAAGGAAGAATTAGTCGGGATCAATCTCACCGTACAATACTTGCTTAACCGTTCAGCCAGGCCAGTGTCGGTACTTCGAGGGAGGTTTTCCAACGCTTTCGCGAAGTTCCTTAATTAAATAACCTCTTTTCCCTAGGGCGTAGCCCCGCTAACACCTTTCTAGACACCTACTTGGTTTATAGCATTGATCGTTAAGTGAGAAAGTTCCCGAGGAGTAGCATATACTCACAATAGGATCGGGATCCAAATATCATCGCGTGACAAAACCGAAGGAATCCTACCAGAATCATCACACTCCAAATGGTATGCAGCGCTAGCAAGTTTCAGTTTCTTTTGAAACTCCCGATGTGGATTTTTTCTCCATGCTCTTATGACTTTGACTAAGGCCAACAAATCATAAGTCACATGTCAAGTTCTACCCGTCGTTGTCCAGGTTGATTTGAACCCACCCGTATATACCCTTGACTATGGCCAACAAAGTAATACGACTGTCCCAAACCAACGCATCTATCTATGCAACATATGAATATCCACCAGCTACCAAACACTGTGCCTTGACTAAGGCCAACAAACACAGCTTGAATACTGTTGAATATTCATATGAAACGACGGAGGGCTACGAATGGTTTTGGTGAAACCGTGAATGTAGTGAACTTGATATAATTGAAGGAACTTTGATAGCTTTTAAAAGGAGTGGCTTAAGCGCCGCGTTTAAAAGTTGTTTTTGAAAAGAAACCGAGTGGTTATTTGAAATTGTTCCAACGACTTTTACTTGGTTTATTTTCTTGCATTAATTTTAATGCGTCCCATCATTTAATCCTACCATTGCAGAAAACAACGAAAATATGACGTACGCTTATGCCATCCGCATTCGCCACGGGGCCCCGTCATTACCCGTTAGGTTACTTAACTAACGACAGAGCGGGGGCTGGACTAGCGCGAATGCAAAACATAAGCAACGCCTAAATAGATATTATGTATAAATATACACATTTGTCACATGCAATGATAGCCATTCCAGATCACAGATGAACACATAGGATATACTAGGAATCCGCAATCCGTACGAGCCTGTAACGAAGAGCGGATTACACGGTCGCGATGAATAGCCAAGACCCCACCTTAGACCCCTACGGGTGCGGCAAACTACCCGCCAAGTACCCGAAGCGAAGCAACCTCCCTCAACACCGTGAGTAGGCCACTCGGCACTTAGAGATACCTGGTAGTTTGTGCACCCTACCTTGGGTCTATCCTAGGAGCAAAAACAGTAAAAGAAATTATACAATGACGGCTACAACCCCATCCCGGTTGTGCGGCCATATAAATAATATTACATCAATTACAAATTACATGAATTGAAAGAAAAAGAAAACTCTCATCTCACAACCCCACGGCTATTCATCCGCGACAATCCAATGAATTCATATACACATACCATCAACATTACAGATCACAGATATGTATAACCCCCACTAATCGACGTATAGCGATTAGCAGACGTTCAATACATATATCACATCACAGATATAACCCGTTAGCTTAAGTCTTTAGAAGTTCGATCAAAATACGGATTTTTAAACCCCAAAAACAAATTTTGCTTTCTGTAAAATCTGGGCAGAAAAAACATATTCCAAAAATCCCAAAACAGCCCCAGAAAAACACTGCAGGAAAATTGTGCCACGACCGAGTCAACTCGGTCGTGGATCCGCGGCGGGAGCATGCTCCAGCCGCGTTTCCACGGCGCTTTGATGGAGTCGGTGGACCAATTTTCTTGTATGGGTTTTAAAAAGCCTGAGCCGATTTTTAGTGTAAGATTAATTATTTTTTGAACAGGAAACAGAATCGGCAGAAACTTGAAATTACGGGCATGTTTCGCGACTTTTTCTCCGATCGAACTTCTAGTTACTTTGCTAAAATGTTAGATAGTGTTAACTAGGCTCTAATACCACTGTAAGTCTACGTTACCTCTACCGGTTATTACGGGCTTGCGGAAATGACGAAAAACGATTTTTCTTTTGGTGGTAACATGGACTCAAAATACGTATCTTTGTTAAACAACTATCCAACAACCTAACTAAGAGTTTTACCTACTCGGTTAGGGGTTATACCTTAACTTGAACTCCTTCTCTTGGTCTCCTTGTGGTGGTCGGATGGTTCTCTCCTCGTCGTCTCTTTGTGCCGAAGATGGATCCACCTGAAAGCTTCTACCTTTGGCTACAACCTCAAACTAGAGGAAACTAGAACACTTGGCTTAATAGACTTTGTGTACTAGGATGAGTAGAGAAGTGTTTTAGGTTTTTATCTCCAAGGCAAATGATTCTCAACACATGAGAGGTTTTGCCTTGAACTAGAGAGAGCAAGAGGAAGAGGGAGAGATTGAGGATGAGAGAGCTTTCATGAGAGAGAAAGCAAATGAAAGAATGAGCAAGACTTTTCTCACCCTTGCTCTCATAATCAAAAATCATCATAACCCAAAATAGTAATTGAGTATTATGTGATGGTTCAAGTCAAAATGGCAATATCATTTCATCCACACATTTTGTGAAGAAAAACAAGCAAGCAAAAGTCTTTGTCATGAAATGATAGCCATTGTAATGATGATGGTCAACTAGTCCAACCTAGTCAACCGGTCAACAAGTCAACAAAGTCAACCCTTCAACCCAACCATGGCACAATAATACTTAATTAATATTATCATTAATCATATTTCTTATTCTCATTAGGGTTTAGCAAAAGTCAACAGTCAACAGCCCTAATGAGAATCCTCTGCCTCTGTCTCTCTGTCAACTGTGCATATACACCCGCATCCGCGTTCCGAGGAACACGAATACAAATGAGATAAAACCAATCCCAAAACGTACACTAGGATCTGGCTTAAACCAAAGCCCGCTAGTGATAACTGCGCGGACACTAAACGTGCACAAGTGCACGGATGTGACCGAACCCTGTCGCAAAACCATGGGACCTCTACTCTTTTACCTAAAGGCGAATAGCTCTCTGTGTGGGACTCTAAAGACTCGACACTACGCTGGCAGTGTGTTTAACCACAGACCGCAAGCGGCACTAGCTGTGCGTAACGGCCCCCAGGTAGATGCCGATAAGAAGACAGACGAGGTGAAACCCATCTGAACTCCTACTAAGCCTGAATGTGACAATCTGCATACAGTCCGGTCTGTTCGTCTGAGAATATCGCATGGCGGGCCTAGGGCGGCGGTAAACGTCAGTCCCCCAATAGCGGTACAAGTCGTGTCGGAGTGTAGCCCAGAACACCCTGAGATAACACTATAAACCAACCAGTATATCTCGCTTGCCCTGGCCAGGGACTTTGTGTAATGGCTCTCCTAGACACAGCGTGATATCAACCCCCAATACCGAGAGAGACGAATCATGTCTAACCATCACTGCCTCCAAGTGCTTCGGGACTGCACCCAACTACTACCTGTTTGCACGACTCCTTTGAGCTGTGGAAGGGTAGTAATCAAAGTACAGTGGGAACACACTCCAGGCAAAGTGACAGTGTCAAGTCAGCGGGCTAAGCTGTACTCATGTCACCTGGGAACTGATAACCGACGCTAGGTATAGTACCAACCAACAGTTCCCAACGAGTCTTGTCCAGTGTACTCGTAACCTAACGAGCACCCGCATACTATCTCAAGTACGACGTACTGACGGCTGTGGGACAGACCGTCTCTCATGTTGGGATGAGAAGCGCATACGCTAGTCTACTCCGGAGTATCGATGCCCTGTCTCGATAGTCCTACGACTAGGGACCTGCATAAGGATGTGCTTGTGGATTACCCAGCCCCACGGGTGTGACTGCCATCACAACGCTGGTAATTAAGCAAAGATTCTAAGGGCTCCACTAATGTGTATAGGTGATGTACTAAAAGAATCACATGTACACATTAAAGTATAAACAAACCAAGTAGCATACTACCATTTTGAGCAAGATTGTCTATACAAGGTGAATATCCCAAGCTTCCATTAAGTAATATACAAACTTGTATGATACAGTAATGGCCTCTAAGGCATATACACTAACAGGTATACAGGTAACTAGCATGTCAGCATGTCAAGGCATTTGTGTAAGCATGTAGGTATACAGGTATGCTATATGTCATATGCATAAAGAAATATGAATCAATGTCTCAATGTCCCTAACCAAACAATATCATATAGGTAGTGTTGTGCGTAACATAGCAATTATTGACGGTGTGTGTGGCATACAATCAGTGCTCGTACAACATAAGCCGTCAATAATATCTGCAGTGTCCAAAGGGTACTAGTCCAAGCACAACAAGTAACTAAGCAATAAGGTGCATGCGCAACTCTATATATGAAATAAAATATGCGATAATTCATAACATCTCTAGCCAAGACGAATAACGCCATGCGGGCTATTCCCCTGAAGATGTTAAATCTACTCACCAATGCTCCTGGCTAAGTAAAGCCTACCACTCGCTTTCCCCTGTTCGCACCGCCCGAAGTCCCCGCCTGCGATCCTGAAAGCATATAACAATATAACAAGTCTATATTAGCAATCGACCAATAACACGTACCAACTACGTTTGACCAACGCGACAACACAAAACTTACTCTCAAGTGTCCGTATTGTGGCTAACGCGTGTAGCGACACTACGAAACCAACTCAAGAGCAAAAGCTACACAAAGACACGAACGACATCGGCACGACCCTAGCTAGGAACGTAAAGCGACACAACTACCAAGCCTAGACCCTGATCGTACCGATCACGCATTCAAAATACAATAATAAACGTGGAATATAATATAAATAACGTCTCAACGTCAAAATAAACCGACGCCTAAAATTCACCGAAACCTAGTAAGCAACTTATATCAATTTAGCACAAACTACAAGTTTTTACCAAACTAGAATTTACAAACATCACTAATTAGATAGATTAAACCATTTAAAGCTTTACTATAATTTTAGATTTCACTCAAATAGGATAAGTAAAACTTTAGTTTGCTAATTAGCTTAATTAACCGATTAGGAAAATATCATTTCACAAATTAGCAACTTGGTTAAGTTTTCATAAACTTCAATTAACAATTAACCATTTCATCAAGATAAAACCTAACTTGAACTTTATTAACATTAACAAGAATGAATTAAACATGAAATTAAAGCTATAATTAAACAATTAAATATCTAGCTTATGATTTAAACATAACAATTAAGGATTAGGGTTAGGGTTTTATACCTCACAAAAGATCAAAATCAAGCATCTAGAAATCCAAAGTTAGCCTCCAAAATCCTCACTAGAATGATGATCCAAGCTAGTTTGAAGAAGAAGAATGATGGGTTTTGATTATATTTGAGTTTGGTTGAATAAATTTGGATTTTTCATGAATTTTTCAAGCTTTAAAATGAAGAAATGAGGTGAAGAAGGAGATGGGGCAGCAAGCATAGGAAGTGGCCGGCCATTGTGAAGGAGCTAGGGTTTTGTGGTTAAGTATGGAAAATTCTAGAAGATAATTACAATAATTGCAATATAAAATAAAATAGCATTTTGTCACCATTTCCTTTTCTTTAAAATTCAATTAATCTACACAAATATCTAGATATTTAGTTGAGAATGTTTAAACATAATATCTGGTGATTAGATTAGCATAAAACCATATTAGTAGTAATTAACCTAAGCCAGAAAGTAATTACCACTAATAAAGTGCCCAAATAAAGTATTAAAATAATATTTAATTAGGGAAAAATTCTATGTGAACCAAAACATCCTATTGACCCCCAAAATCCGCTCACTAACTTTATTCTAGCTAAACTAGGTGCCGACAAGTCTATACAGAAGTTTGATAACAATCGGGTTAAAACGGAAAACACCGACTATTTTACCCTAAAAACGGAAAATTCGCAAAACGGTTTCTAAAACGTTACAATCTTCCCCCCTTAAAGAAATTCGGTTCCCGAATTTAAAATTCTCACTAAGCGTACCTTCAAAGAGATGAGTACAAAACTCCCAAATCTCGCTCGCAGCCTCCTAACTGATCACCTCAGTATACGGCTACGCCAAAGGACCTTCACATATAGTAAGACCCTTGACCGAAGTCCCTCCACCTGCCGATCCACTAAAACTATCGGCTGCTGGTGAACGAAAGATCGCGTCCAAAAGAATGGTCTTGTGCTGAATCATGTGAGAAGGTCATGAAGGTAATTGCGAAGTATCGACACAAGGAATACGGGGTGAATACTCAAAAATCTGGGCGGAAGTGCCAAATTATAGACAACGGAACCAACTCGCTTGAGGACCTCAAAAGGACCTACAATCCTGCGATAAGCTTCGCAAAACTCAACACGTCATTCGTCGGAAAATCCATAGGAATACATGATCTCCCACTGCGAACTCAAGTCTGCGACCACCACGGTCGGCATAAGACCTCTGTCTGCACTGGGCTACTCTGATCCTGACCTGAACCAACTGGATCATCTCCGAAGTCTCTAGACTAGCTGGGGTCAAAAAATCCTACTCTCGCAGAGTCAGAAAAACAGACTGGCGATCGACAAGACCTACCAAACAAAAACCTAAAGGTTTCCAATTGGAATGTCTCCTGATAACTGCTGTCGAAGGAGAATCCTAACAATGGAAAGTGACGATCCCAACTGCCGACAACAATTAGTACACACACAACAAGTATATCCTCCAGAGTCTGTATAGTTTTTTCTGTCTAACCATCAGCCAACGGATGGAAAGCGGAGCTAAAGCTCAACCAGTACCCAAGGCTTCCCGAAGCTTCTGCCCAAGACGGCAAGCGAACAAGTCCATTGGATACAAAAAAATGAAGGAACTCCGTGCAAACGCACAAACATAACAAAGAACAACTGATCAAACTGAGAAAAACTGGACAACAAACACCCAAATGGAGTCACACCCTGACTAAACCGGGGTAGACTCCACAACGAAATTCATGGAGATCTGCTCCCATTCCCACTCCGGAACAGTTAAAGGTTGTAACTCTCCAGACAGTCTCAGATGCTCAACCTTAGCTCACAACAAGACAAACACCTTGAAACGAAATCCGAAACTTCACTCTTCATCCCTGTCCACCCGTAACTATCTCACAAGTCTCGCTACAAATTGGTGGAACTTGAATGAACACCGAAAGCTGACTGATGTGCCTGCTCTAGGATTTCGCGTCTCTACCCATCAGTAGTAGGTACATACAAACACGTCCCTAAACGTAGCACATCTGGTCACAAATCAAGGACTCCGAATCTTTACCCAGCCGAGTATGTTCAAGAATCTCTGACGAACGAGCATCGGCGGGCTGTGCCTCGCGAAAGCGATTAAGGAAAAGTGGTCGAGCGCGGACATGAGCAAGCTGTCCCGTCAGTAGAGGCGAACATAAGTTGTACTCAACAATCGCACAAGAACTGTAAATCTACAGATGACTATCTGAATAATCAAAACCCGCTGCAAGAAGATGTACATTAAGCTCTGGCGGTTCGTGAAAATCTGACATGACTCTTCGAACAAGTAGTGTCCTCAGATCTTCAACGCACGACCACAGCGGCCATCTCCAGATCTTGAGTGGGATATCCTGCTCGTACTTCCTCCAACTGTCGGGAAGCATAAGCGATAACTCTATAGTGCCACATCAGCGCAAAATCGAGCCCCACTCGCGAAACATCACAGTTAAACAACAAAGTCGCCCGAACCAGGAAGCAAATAAAGAACTGGTGCAGTTGTCAACCAAATCTCCAACTGCTGAAAACTCCGCACGCATGCCTCAGTCCAAAGAAAGGAACCTCCTTTCCAGTCAGTTCAGTCAATGATGCAGCGATACACTAGCAATCCTGCACTAAACGGCGGTAAAAACCTGCTAAGCCCAAAGATCTACGGACCTCCGTCCTGTACACAGGTCTGGGCCAAAGCTGTACGGCCTCGATCTCCCTCGGGACCATACGAAAACCGTCTCCCGTAACTACAAGACCTAGGAGTCAACACAATCAATCCTGAAGGAACGCTTCGAGAATTTAGCAAACCGTTGGGGCTCTTCCAGTGTCTGCAAAACAAATCCTCATGTGTTGCTCACGTTCCTTACGACACGTTGGAAAAGACCAGAATGTCATCAATGACACTACAATAAACTGGTCGAGGAACGGCCTGATGAAATCCGATTTATCACATCCACGAATGCTGCTAGGGCATTGGTGAGTCCAACGACAGCACCAAAACTCATACTGCCCGTAGCGTGTGCAAAAGCAGTCTTCGGAATGACATCACTCCGAACCCGCAACCAATGATGACCTGATCCCAAACAAACATAGAAAATGTCTCGCACTCTGGAGCTGATCGAAGAAATCGTCAATGCGAGATAATGGATACCTATCCGCACCGTAAGCCGGTTCAATTGACGATCCATCAATACACAAGCTCAAACTGCCGTCCTTCTCCTTGGCGAACAGAAATAGGAGCTCCTCAAAGCGAAACACTTGGACGTACAAGTCCCACCTATCTAGCAATTCTGCAGCAGATCCTTAAGCTCCTTAAGCTTCGTCGGCTCATCTGCAACAACGTCGGAAAACTCTCTCACGATAGGAAACCGGTCCAACACACCCACTGTGGCTCCGGTATCATGAATGAAAGCCAAGAATCCTCGACATCTTCTCCTCAAAAGCTGACTAGCGAAAAAGGATGAATTCAAGCAGTGATGGGCGGCACCACTGTCCCCCTGCACAACAAGAACTGACTTGCCGGGAAAACAAAACCTGACTGTTTTCCTCGCGGCTGTCCACAGACGCCTAGCACGTAGCTAACCAATCCGTGACCAGGAGAACGTCAAATCCAACATCTCTAGAAGGATCAAAACAACGGACGAATCTCTATCTCCTATCCGATTGGCACACGACCGAAATACGTGACGCGCAACAAAAGAATCGCTGACAGAAGTTAACACAACAAACGGCTGATCTAGCTAACCGACTCTCCTCGTCCCAAGCCTCTGCTACTCCCGCGACGTGCACGAAACTTGTCACGGCGACTGAACTTCTGTATCGGGGCTGGTACACCTGCATAAGCCCTCCTCTGTCCTCGAAATTCCAAAGTCTCGGAAAGACGCTCCTCGTCAAATAGGGCTGCGTCTACTGGTGCTGTGTAAGTAACACAATACAGTGCTGATCGCAAGGAACAACTGGGTAACAGGGGTGACAACCTCCTGTCGCTGCGCTCTGCTGGCCTCAACTAAAGACCTCATCGTCTGGCACAAATCCTGCATCTCTGCCACAAGCCTATCGATACGATCTGTCGAAGGCGGATCCGTCTGCTCCTGTGCAACGAGCGTGCCATCCGGGTCATTCCTCGTCCCACACGAGTCAACTCGGACCTCGGCCCTCGCTGCAGCTCTCTGAGTCCTCATAGTCATCGGCGGCAAAGGCTATAAATGGAAAAAAGATTCGATATGAACACGGAAATCGAATCACAAGGATATGTATCATCAAGAAAGGAATTTCAAGCAATTTGTACTTTGCGCTCTGATACCAACTTTGTCACGACCCAAAATTGGCACGTGACGGCCCTTAAACTACGCAACGTCTACAGGCGTAACGCAATTTAGGTAAGCCAAAAACCCAGCAATCTAAACCATCAAAAGTAGTAAGTGATAATAGCATTTTCAAAACTTTTGAAATCTCAAACCAAATTCTTTAAAGTCCAACTTTACTTTCATAAAAATTTCGGCAGCACATCCTTTGTAAAAACCAATCCCAAAAATGGGTACAACATAAATATAAGTAAACCATCCCCAACGGGAGCAAATCCATGCCCAACGGCGGAAAACAACCACCACAACAGATATATGACGCCGTAGCGAAGAAATAAAAGACGATATAAGTAAAACTGCATACAAGACCTCCAAGTAACAAAATAAAATACAAAATCGTCCTCACAAAAAGTCTCTATGTCATACAAGAGAATGGTAGATGGAGAGTACAGGATACAACGCATATACAATAAACATGAACGGATAACCACAAAACCCACCTAAAGCAAAACTGCACAATGTGAGCCGAAGCGGTATCCGCAGCAAAAGATGATAAGATAGATGAATAGTCTGCCTTGACTGCTCTGGGGAAACAACCTGCAAAACCCTGTGGCACAACGGGGGTGAGTTGCCAACTCGTGAATAGTAAATAACATATGCAGGTAATCGCAAGTATGCACGTACAGCGCGAATCTAACATATGCAAGCTAATAGCAATAAAAGTCATATGAATGCAATAGTCATGAAAGGTACACTAGCAGGTACAACTAATACATGAAGCAATAATAATATGACAATCTGTATGCAACAATCATGTAAGATACTCTATCAGGTACAACTAATAGATGAAATGATGATATGACAATGTATATATGCAACAGTCATGAAAGGTACACTAGCAGGTACAACTATTACATGAAGCAATACATATAAACAATAAATGTGAAATATGGAATAAAATATGTCATTTCCACGGAATCCTGACATCGTGGTAGGACCAAAGTCCATCAAGACAATCTAAATCCCAATTTCCTCAAATCAGCCCCCAAATTGGCTCTCGTATCATGTAAGTCTCATATATCCTCAATGTCCAATATCAAGTAAAACTCATATATCCTGTAGTGTCCAATATCAAATAAATCTTATATATCTTGTAGTGTCCAATATCGAGTAAGTTTCATATAAAGTGAGTGTCCAAAATCGACACCCAAAAATATCATGAAACAAGTGTCTAGCATCGACACATAAATACATGTTTATACGTCCTTCGAATCTTAAGTGCCAAACACCGACACTCTCGATCCCCGTATCGGTTTATACGTCTTTCGAATCTTAAGTGCCAAACACCGACACTCTCGATCCCCGTATCGGTATTATACGTCCTTCTTATCTTAAGTGCCAAACACCGACACTCTCGATCCCCGTATCGGTTTATACGTCTTTCGAATCTTAAGTGCCAAACACCGACACTCTCGATCCCCGTATCGGTATTATACGTCCTTCTTATCTTAAGTGCCAAACACCGACACTCTCGATCCCCGTATCGGTATTATACGTCCTTCGAATCTTAAGTGCCAAACACCGACACTCTCGATCCCCGTATCGGTATTATACGTCCTTCGAATCTTAAGTGCCAAACACCGACACTCTCGATCCCCGTATCGGTATTAAAACAAATCTCTGAGTGGATGCATCCAAATATCAAGTAAAGAATAAGAATACTTGCACAAATCAATACATATATATTAGCGTCTCATTCCACTAATATATATATATATATATATATATATATATGCATATATAACAGCGTCCCATTCCACTGTTATATATACTTAGGAAAAAATATATCATAGGACATCATATGAAATCCATGAATGTAATATATGCAACATGAAACAGTAATATGAGCATATAAAAGAAAAACCGCTATTTAACTGCAACAAGTCAATATATTTATCATGTGGTTCCTAATTTCTCCAAGCCCATACAACATCAAATAAATGTGAACATGTAGCTATAGCCATATATATATATGTAAACATGTAGGTATAGCAAAGTATATGTATCTACCTATCGGTAATGATGTAATATACCCTCCTGGTATAAGTGAAGTATGTATACAAGGTATACCTGTAGCTATGTCATTATGTGTGTATGTACCTATCGCTAATGGTACAAAAACCTATAGGTATACAGGTAAGTAGAATGTCAGCATGTCAAGACATATGTCTAAGCATGTAGGTATAAAGATATGCTATAGGTCATATGCATAAAGAAATATGAATCAATGTCTCAATATCCCTAACCAAACAATATCATATAAGTATGTGTGTTGTGCGTAACATGACAATTATTGACGGTGTGTGTGGCATACAATCAGTTCTCGTACAACATAAGCCGTCAATAATATATGCAGTGTCCTAAGGGTACTAGTCCAAGCACAACAAGTAACTAAGCAATAAGGTGCATGCGCAACTCTATATATGAAATAGAATATGCGACAATTCATAACATCTCTAGCCCAGATGCATAACGTCATGCGGGCGATTCCCCTGTAGATGTTAAATATACTCACCAACGCTCCTAGCTAAGTAAAGCCTACCACTCGCTTTCCCCTGTTCGCATCGCCCGAAGTCCCCGCCTGCGATCCTGAAAGCATATAACTACAAGTTTATACCAACTAGAATTTACAAACATCACTAATTAGCAAGATTAAACAATTTAAACCTTTACTATAATTTTAGATTTCGCTCAAATAGGATTAGTAAAACTTTAGTTTGCTAATTAGCTTAATTAACCGATTAGGAAAATATCATTTAACAAATTAGAAAATTGGTTAGGTTTTTATAAACTTCAATTAACAATTAACCATTTCATCAAGATAAAACCTAACTTGAACTTCATTAACATTAACAAGATTGAATTAAACATGAAATTAAAGATATAATTAAACAATTAAATAGCTAGCTTATGATTTAAACATAACAATTAAGGATTAGGGTTAGGGTTTTATACCTCACAAAAGATCAAAATCAAGCATCTAAAAATCCAAAGTTAGCCTCCAAAATCCTCACTAGAATGATGATCCAAGCTAGTTTGAAGAAGAAGAATGATGAGTTTTGATTATATTTGAGTTTGGATGAATAAATTTGGATTTTTCATGAATTTTTCAAGCTTTAAAATGAAGAAATGAGGTGAAGTAGGAGATGGGGCAGCAAGCATAGGAAGTGGCCGGCCATTGTGAAGGAGCTAGGGTTTTGTGGTTAAGTGTGGAAAATTCTAGAAGATAATTACAATAATTGCAATATAAAATAAAATAGCATTTTGTCACCATTTCCTTTTCTTTAAAATTCAATTAATCTCCACAAATATCTAGATATTTAGGTGAGAAGGTTTAAACATAATATCTAGTGATTAGATTTGCATAAAACCATATTAGTAGTAATTAACCCAAGCCAAAAAGTAATTACCACTGATAAAGTGCACAAATAAAGCATTAAAATAATATTTGATTAGGGTAAAATTATATGTGGACCAAAACTTCCAATTGACCCCCAAAGTCCGCGCACTGGCTTTATTCTAGCTAAACTAGGTGCCGACAAGTCTATACAGAAGTTTGATCACAATCGGGTTAAAACGGAAAACCCCGACTATTTTACCCTAAAAACGGAAAATTCGCAAAACGATTTCTAAAACGTTACATTGTGTGTGTTCTAAATACTTTGAACTGTGATTTGATTTAGAACGTATATGCCATTACATAACATGCCTGATCCAATCAACTCTTGATTAAGGAAAATGTTCACAACATTATCCTGCAATACAAAATTATATTTTTCTTTAACTTATTAAAGAATTTGATGTAATGTTGTATATCAGGTTCGGTATCTAATAACATTTGTTCAGAATCAATGTATTTACCATTTGGTAATACAAGGTGATATTTGCCAACTGATTTGGCTGCAACAATTGCACCATTCTCAAACACTTAGAGACATATCACCCAATCCCAGTTCTCTACCTTTCTGTAGCCCATATAACAGATTATATATGTGGGATCCTAATCCGGTATCTCATACCTAGGACGTAGAGTATACTGAGAAACAGTTCTTGGTAACGAACACACCCGAAGAATATGCATCAACATTCTTATTCCTCGAATGGGTGGCATAGGAATCTTGGTATTCCCCTATTTCCTGCTCGGACTTATAACAATTATAAGATAGAGCGGAACCAACGTTCCCTAGCACAGTATAATAAGTAGGTTCGGTCAATGCATCCATATTATTATCTTGATTAAGGCATGTCACGGTCCCTACCAGGAGAGAGAGAGAAGAAAACACTCAGCGTATGCTCTTGCAAGATTAGATTGGTTATTATTTTATCCAATCAGGATAGCTCCCACAGTTTTTATCAAATCTTCCTTCAAACCCTAAAAGGTAAGATTAGCTGGGATTAATTACACTCTACAAGTTCGCCAATCTTTCGGCCAGGCCAATGTCGGTATATTGAGGGAGGTTCCCCGTGCTTTCGCACGGACCTAATTAAAATAAATCTCGTTTTCCCAGGGGCGTAACCCCGTTAACACCTTTCTAGACACCTACTTGATCGGCTAGTTGTAATGTGCAAAACTCTCCCAGGAGTAACTCTTACTCGAAGTGGGTATCGGGATCCAACTATCTCATAGAAGGTATGCAATCTCATTGCAAATTTCAACACTTGAAATTCCCGATAATATTTTGTCCCTAGCTTCCTATGACCTTGACGAAGGCCAACAAACCATAGGCCACTAGTCAAGTTCAACCCGCACATTTCATGATTGAATTAAACCCACCCGCACGACCCTTCACGAAGGCCAACAAAGTCGCACGACTACCCTAATCCAATCGCATCTTATGCTTTTGCAGATAAGCGCTAGTTAGCGACCGCACACTACGCCTTGACGAAAGCCAACAAACGTAGCACGAATACTAAGTAGCACTTATCTGAAATGACGGAGGGCTACGACAGGCTTTTAAGAAAACCCTTTGCGTAATGAACTTGATATCGTTATAGAATTGAGTGAATTTTAAAAGAAGTGTTTTTGAGGCTTTTACTAGTTTCGCTAAAAAGGTCACTCCCGGTGAAGGGGTCTCGGCCCTTTCTGTTGGAGATAGTGCCCTCAGAGTCAATTATTGGATCACAGGCACGTGATTGCAATGATTGAGGGAGGACCTATACCGGTAGGACAGTCTTACTCAAGATGATAGTATGCTATCTGGTTTATCTTTATCATCGTGTACTGCTTTAGGTGACCTGATAGGTCGCCATTACACGTTGATAGAGCCCCTAGGATTCTTGCTTGACTGCCAGCAGTATGAGGGCGATCATATATGTGGGAGCTGGTAGTCTATAAGCACATCCTTAAAAGGTCCCTAGTCGTGGGAGTTTCGAGACAGGGCATCGATACTCCAGAGTAGACTAGTGTATACAGTCGAGACCCCGACGAGGGGCGGTGGCCAGTCTCGCAAGCCACTGGTGTCAGTTGGTTCACCTAAGATGTATACAGGTGCTCATTGGGTTATGAGTACACCGGACAGGACTCGCCGGGAACCTGCTAGTTGGTATTATACCTGACAACAGATAGCAGTTTCCTGGTGACATGTGTGCAGGTTAGTTCATCGACCTGAGATCGTCATTTGTCTCGTGTGAGTTCCCACTGTGCTTTGATTACTACCCTACCACGGCTCAAAGGAGTCGTGCAAACAGGTTTTAGTTGGGTACAGTCCCGAGCCACATGGAGGCAGTGAGCGGATCTTCAGGGGTTCGTCTCTCCCAGTATTGGGGGTGAGGTCGCGCTGTGTCTAGGAGAGCCAGTACATGAAAAGTCCTTGGCCAAGGCAGGAGATTTACTGGTAGGTATTCCAGTAGTATCTCAGGGTGTTCTGGGCTGCACTCCGACACGACTTGTACCGCTTTTAGGGGTCTGACTTTTACCAACCCCGAGGCCCGCCATGCGATGCTCATAGGCGAACGGACCGGACTGTACGGATATTGTCACTGACAGGCTCAGTAGGGTGTCAGGCTGAGTTCGCTCACAGACGTCCCTTTTGGTCAATACCTGGTAGCCCGTTACGTATAGGCTAATACCTCTGACGTGCTCGTGGCTAAATCCACAACCAAGGTGTTGACGAGTCTTTAGAGTCCCCCACAGACAGTTGCTCAAGTTTCAGGCGAAACGCTGTAGAGGCCGTATGGAGATATGGCAGGGTTCGATCAGATACGTGCGGTATTGCACGGATCAGGATCAGACGGTTAATACTAGATGGCTTTGTTTTAAGCCGGATCCTAGTATTGTACAGTGTAGACTTTGTCTCATTGCATTTGTATTTCGGTCGGAATACAAATGCGGGTATGTATATACAGTAGCGGGGTTTTCCTGTAATTTATTACGGGATCAGTTTTTGGAGTTGCCAGTTTGCTTTCCGTTTCAGCCATTTTCCATTGTATCTATCCTTGGCTGAAATTTGGTGGAGGAGGGCTTATTTGCAATTGTGTAAATAAGCATCTTGGAGGGTTGTTTTTGCATATTGTAAAGACATAATGGTTGCACCATCCATTGACTTTCTTGAGTTGATCTTAACATGACTTTTGATGATGGTGGATTATGATGGTGGAGTGTTGGTTTTAGTTTGTGATCATTCCTTATCATGATCACCCATTCTTTTCTTTCTATCTTGGCTTTATTCCTCCACCCCCTCTTGGACTTACTCACTCTCTCATTCTCCAAAGGGTAAGGCCGGCCACATTAGATGAAGGCTGTCAAAAATTTTGTAGTGGGATTTTGTTCTCTTTTGGCTTTGGAAAAATCCCATAACACCATCTCCAAAAGCTTATATTATTCTCCTCCACAAAAGGGCAACTTCCATAAACCCCAAGAGACACATAGCTCACTACTCTATTCTACAGCAAACCTTGGGCACGTCGACTCGCCAACTTCGTGCCCGAGTTTCCTCGGAACAGAGGTGGGAGCCCGTAAAAGAAGCCGGCGATGTGGTGCCCTTCTGGCGACGTGATGGAGACCGGAGATTCCGTGGGAGATCGGGACGACGACGAGAAGACCGGAGGACTCGGATCACTCGGTATATCTCACTAACCCCTTCTCTAGTTAGCTAGGACTATGTCAATGGCCCGATCTGGGATTTTAGTGCACGGTGGTGCCGGATTCAAAAATTAAAGTAAACCATCGCTTCCGCATTTTGGCCTCGGGATGACGGCCGGGGCGCCGCCGTGCACTTACACTGGTATCAGAGCCTCGCCATTAACATAGTCTATCTTTGTCTAATGTGTTTACACTTTCGATCGAACAAAATTCCAAAAACCCGCGTTTTCATTGCATCAGTTTTCTGTCGATTTTTTTCTGGGTCGAAAATTTTTTCAGGTTGTTTCAGAATGATGTGCAGGGGATTATAAGCTTCCTATAAAAATTTGGCCGCGTGATCTCATTACCCCACCGTGGAACCGCAGCCAAACCCATGCTTAGGCCGCGGTTCCACCGCTGTTTTAACTGTTCAGCGTACCAAATTTTTTTAGAGAGGTCCTGTGTAGAAAATAGGGTTTTTGGAACATTCTTTTTGGGCCCAGAATTTCTTTATGTGCTACAGTAAAGTTTGGGGCCCACTTGGTAAAATTTGATCGATCGAAAATTTTAAACACATTAGTTCACAGTTTTTACATTATATCTGCGACCGTGAATGTCACTTGATCGGTAAATCCTGTCTAACTGCTATAGCCCGGTTAGACGGATTTGCGAACGTGACATTCACGTTGATGTTCTGTGTTATGATGTGATGTTGCGGATTGGTCGGTGGGGATAGCCTGGATGCAATGCTAGTGTAGTTTTTGTTGTATTATGTACATTTGATATTGCGGGGCGAGCGTCCGACATGTGGACTGCCGTCACATCCTGATTGTATATTATTCTTTTGGGGCACGACCGGGTCGAGGTCGATGTACCCGTTGAATGTATATTTTACTTTCTGTACTAGGATTACCCCGCGGAGCGGTGCACGGATAGCCGGGTTCTAGAGGGCAATGGGCCCGCATCTCATGGCATTGAGACGGAGGGGGCCTCACTCTAGAATTGGCGGGCTATTCGCCGCACTCGTAAGGGCTACAGGTTGACCCAGGATGGGTGCCCAAGTTACCGGATTATGTAAAGTGCTGGGTGGTCCATTCACGTTGCTGAAGGGGGCTGCCTCGCTTCAGGTTTTGGCGGGTAACTTGCCGCGCCCGTAGGGGTCTAGGATTTCATTGCACAGGCTATCCACATGACCAGGGGAACGTCGGGTTTCAGTAGCGGCTCTGTGAAACCCGGGGATCCCAGATATCTGTATTGTTCTGTGATGCTTATTATATTTCTGTGATGTTGCATTTTATCACGCCTTGAGCGAAATATTATATATTGATATATATACTAGTAGATGTTGTATATGTTTCGCATCCGCGCTAGTCCAGTCCCCGCTCTGTCGTTAGTTAACTAACCTAACGGGTAATGACGGGACCCAGTGGCGAATGCGGATGGCATATACGTACGTCATTATTTTCGTTCTTTGTGGTGTGATCAATTGATAGGACTGCGTTGATTCGGATCAATGCAAGTTAAACAAACCTAATCTGATGTTGTTGGAACACTTTTCAAAAAGCTGTTATTGCAAGGACGTTCTCTTTTGTTTTGCACAGTGGTATTCAGTTGGAATATCCTGCTCCTCAGTCGACGAGGCAAGGGCCGAGATCCCTTCACCGGGAGTGACCCCTTGGACAGAAGTTTGCGTCAGGGCAATAAATTCACTATAGATGATTACTTTTGCTTTGCATCGTGGTATTTAGTTGGAATATCCTGCACCTCATTCTACGGGGAAAGAGCCGAGATCCCTTCACCGGGAGTGACCTCTTTAGCAAAGGTTTTCGTCACTATAATTTTCTAAAAAGCTATCCGGTTCCATCAACGATATCAAGTTCATTACGTTAAAGGTTTTCGCAAGAAACCATTCGTAGCCCTCCGTCGTTTCATATGGATAGTCAATAGTATTCAAGCTGTGTTTGTTGGCCAAAGTCAAGGCACAGTGATTGGTAGCTGTTGGGTATTCATATGCAGCATAGATAGATGCGTTGGTTTGGGACAGTCGTACTACCTTGTTGGCCAAAGTCAAGGGTATGTACGGGTGTGTTCAAATTAACCTGGAGAATGACGGGTAGAACTTGACATGTGACTTATGATTTGTTGGCCAAAGTCAAGGTCATAAGAGCATGGGGTAAAAATCACATCTGGAGTTTCTAAAGAAACTGAAACTTGCCAGATATGCGCATACCTTCTGGAGTGTGATAACGTGAGCGGATTCCGTCACGTTATCATGCGATGATAGTTGGATCCCGATTCCCACTGATGAGTTGGTTTACTCCTCGGGAGATCCCGACTAATTCTTCTTTCAGGTTTGGAGGAGAATTTGACGGTACAGTGGAAGGTTTCCAGATTAGATAAATCGGTAACCATTCTGATCTAGGTTAGAGTGCACGCTGAGTGTTTCTTTTCTCTCTCTCTTTGGCAGCGACCAATGACCCGACCCTAGACTATGACTCAGTGACCAAGTTGACTGAACCTTCTTAAACACTGGCTTTTAGATTGTCAGAGTTGCAAACCTCATTGCCACTCCTACTTTTACCCTTTTCTCCAGGACACCCCGTATTACTGCGAACGTCCACTTCCATTGGACAAAACCATCGTATGGTTATATACGAACTCGAAGGAATTTTTTCGAGGATGATTTCCGGTTCTGGAGGACTATTCAGTTGTCTTTTCCTTTTACCTTCTCTCAGGTTGCGAGTACTCCTTGGTTTAGGAGTAGTACACCTATTACGCAAATTGGATAGTCTTCTTCCAAACCTTAGGCTGGTGCCGAACGGTGGGGAATGAAGAAAATCAATTAGCATAACGATGGTGTGCGGAAGGAATTAAGTTAAGACAAAGCAAGGGATTAGTAAGAGGGCAAAGTAAATTACGACTGATATTCCTGACCAAACCAGGTATTTCATTACCACTCCCACTTCACCTTTGTATTTATCCAGGACACTCCGTAACACTACGAAGATCCACAGTTTATTGGATACTCCATCGTATGGTTATATACGAACTCGAAAGGAACTTGTTCCAGTTCAGGGATGGATTCTGGTTCAGGAGAAATAGGAATAAGGTTTATTCGGGATTAGGACAGTACACTCATTATGCTTATTGGATAGTCTTCTTCCGAACCATAGGCTGGTGCCGAAAGGTAGGGAAGGAAGAAAACCATTTGGCCTAAAGGGGTGTGCAGAAGGTAATGACTAGAGACATATAAAGGTATTTGGAGAGGTGGCAAAGAATTATACAGTTACTGTCGTGAATCTGGATAATGGAAGAGGCATTACTAGGAATGCCCGGATACCCCTACGAAACATTTCAATGTTTCAGTTTCACTGTGTAGTGTTAAAGGAAAACTGATTTCCCAATTAGACACTTGCTCCAGGGTATGTATTTACCGAGTTTGATTCTCACATCTGTTTGGTTTTACGGATGATGAGTAAGTTATTGGGAATTAGGTGATTGTCCTCATTATATCGGGATTCGTTGTAATCGGTGATATTTGAGGAAGTCACCTGGGTTGTTTGCCGGACGGCAAATATTTGGTTTTGAATATCCGCTGTCATGCACCAATTTCAAATTGATATATCTGTACGTCTATTTTTATAGAGTGAGATATACCTTTTTGAAATTATGTCTGTGACATTTACCTATATCAGTGGATGGTTAGGTGAGGAGCATTAAACAGCGCTGTAATTCTTCATAACCATAGTACAGTTTTCAACCTACGACACACAGGGATTAAGTTATCAGACTCAAGGGACTTATACAGAGTATTGTATGTTGTCCAGTGTCCATTAGGACAGAGGGGTTGGTCCTCGTACTATATTCTGTTTACTTATGACTTCTCTAGTTCATAGACAGGTGTTTCGTACAAACACAGGGTCTGAGTTTTGAGAAGTTATAGGTATATGAGTAAAGTAGAGAACCAGGTATTGCAAGTATCGGGATTCTTCAAGGAGATCGAAGATGTAGATACTTGTGAATGGTATTCAGTTGATAGTAATGATTAAGAGAACTTGCTTCTCTTTCAGGTTACTCATAATTGGAATTACTCCTAAGTTGAGTAATGCTGATCGGCCTCACTCTATTTAGTTGACATGCACCGGAGACAGCTGCATGATTTGAATCTAGTTCAATTAAATCAGTGTCTCTGTTTCTGTATTGGATATAGAACAGTTCATGTCTTGACATTGTTAAGGTAAGGGGAGTTGTCCGGCTTATGCTTAAAACCAGACTCCGGATAACTCAAGGCACGTTTCTGTAATGGTTGTTTGTGGGTTGACCCGGGCTATGACGAGGGTTGACTTTCTACCATCTGGGAGATCAATAGTGATATTGTTCTTGACTCGTCACAGTTTTAACAAAAATGGATTTTTTTCAGAAAACAGTAGTGGGAGTATGGTAGAACTGGAAGTGATTCCAGAACCGCAAACGATTACTGAAGATTTGATAAGAACCTAAAGATTCAATCTGGTTTGACATTCCATTGGCCACTCCACAGATATGGTGGGTAACCTCAGGCACTTGAGAGGTACTTCGGTATGCTCAAGGACGGTGGCAGGGAGGTTCTTGTTTACCCAGACTAGCCATTGCTGTTGTTCCAGACTATGAGACCCGGCAGGAGGATGAGTATAGCGTCGTTCTAAACTGGCTTTAGAAGTGTACGTCTATATGACTCTGCCGGAGGGTTCTCATGGTCAGTGGGAGCAGCGGAAGCATAGTGGACAAGTGGCTTATGTCTATTTATAGACTAAAGCAGATATAGCGGAGATAGATCATCCATTTCTGATGTGACAGTCATGGGTTTGACTTCATCAGAATAGGGGATGGATCTGTTAAGAAGGTAGTAGGGTGTGATGTCCTGGTATTTGATGACATACACAGAGTAGGAAGTGATATTCCTATACTACGATCGGTTACACTTTGGTCGTCACACAGTGGTTTCTCCACATGGGACTTGGGCATTATATCAGACATACTGGTTACTAGATCTATGGTTTTAGATCTAGATTTGGGTGGTTTCCCAATTAAGGGTACTTAGACAGCATTCTAAGAGTATTTAGAATGGACGACTCCTGGCACGGTAATGTACCTGCAGGTGATTGAGTCACCCTCTCTAAAGGTTTCTTACTGACTAAAGGGGAGAGGGATGTACATGATTGGCAGATCACTTGCTTAGGCAATTGAGTCAATCATGAGATGTCAAGTAACACACCAGATGTCGTTTTTGCAGTGGGTGCAATAAGTTGATATTGATCCAATCCTGGAGGAACATTCGGAAGCAGTTTTAGAACATAAGTGGATGTTCTAGGGATATGATAACGACAGCCCCACTCGGGAGACAATTATCATTCCAGGCTTCCAAGATGACCTGGACGACAAGGAGATTGTCAGAGTTATAGTTTTTCCTTCTGACGAGGGGCAGTATTTTGGACAGGTGGTCCAAGGTAATACTGAGGGAGGCATGGCGCATGATACTGATTAAGTTCAGTTGACGATACAGTCTAAGAATTTTGGATTTGGAGATCATTTATTAGCTAGGTCCCATCAGACATCCAGACATATTCTAACACAGGTATTGCTCATTTCGGGAGATGGGTTTCTCCGCGAACTTGAGATTAAGAGAGACATAGAAAGAAACATCAAAGCGGATCCACTCACTGAGGCTATTCCTCGAACGCAATAGTTTCGCAAACGAGTTTTGTGAGACTGACTAGTAGAGGAGTTGGGTGTTCGGTATCACACGGGCTGTGAGTATGCGACATCGCAATAATTAGCCTTGAGTTGAAGTGGGAGATTGTTGGAGATAGTGCCCTCAGAGTCAATTATTGGATCACAGGCACGTGATTGCAATGATTGAGGGAGGACCTATACTGGTAGGGCAGTCTTACTCAAGATGATAGTATGCTATCTGGTTTATCTTTATCATCGTGTACTGCTTTAGGTGACCTGATAGGTCGCTATTACACGTTGATAGAGCCCCTAGGATTCTTGCTTGACTGCCAGCAGTATGAGGGCGATCATATACGTGGGAGCTAGTAGTCTATAAGCACATCCTTAAAAGGTCCCTAGTCATGGGAGTTTCGAGACAGGGCATCGATACTCCAGAGTAGACTAGTGTATACAGTCGAGACCCCGACGAGGGGCGGTGGCCGGTCTCGCAAGCCACTGGTGTCAGTTGGTTCACCTAAGATGTATACAGGTGCTCATTGGGTTATGAGTACACCGGACAGGACTCGCCGGGAACCTGCTAGTTGGTATTATACCCGACGTCAGATAGCAGTTCCCTGGTGACATGTGTGCAGGTTAGTTCATCGACCTGAGATCGTCATTTTTCTCGTGTGAGTTCCCACTGTGCTTTGATTACTACCCTACCACGGCTCAAAGGAGTCGTGCAAACAGGTTTTAGTTGGGTACAGTCCCGAGCCACATGGAGGCAGTGAGCGGATCTTCAGGGGTTCATCTCTCCCGGTATTGGGGGTGAGGCCGCGCTGTGTCTAGGAGAGCCAGTACATGAAAAGTCCTTGGCCAAGGCAGGAGATTTACTCGTAGGTATTCCAGTAGTATCTCAGTGTGTTCTGGGCTGCACTCCGACACGACTTGTACCACTTTTGGGGGTCTGACATTTACCAACCCCCTAGGACCGCCATGCGATGCTCATAGACGAACGGACCGGACTGTACGGATATTGTCATTGACAGGCTCAGTAGGGTGTCAGGCTGAGTTCGCTCACAGACGTTCCTTTTGGTCAATACCTGGTAGCCCGTTACGTATAGGCTAATACCTCTGACGTGCTAGTGGTTAAATCCACAACCAAGGTGTTGACGAGTCTTTAGAGTCCCCCACAGACAGTTGCTCAAGTTTCGTGCGAAACGCTATAGAGGCCGTATGGAGATATGGCAGGGTTCGATCAGATACGTGCGGTATTGCACGGATCAGGATCAGACGGTTAATACTAGAGGGCTTTGGTTTAAGCCGGATCCTAGTATTGTACAGTATAGACTTTGTCTCATTGTATTTGTATTTCGGTCGGAATACAAATGCTGGTATGTATATACAGTAGCGGGGTTTTCCTGTAATTTATTATGGGATCAGTTTTTGGAGTTGCCAGTTTGCTTTCCGTTTCAGCCATTTTCCATTTATCTATCCTTGGCTGAAATTTGGTGGAGGAGGGCTTATTTGCAATTGTGCAAATAAGCATCTTGGAGGGTTGTTTTTGTATATTGTAAAGTCATAATGGTTGCACCATCCATTGACTTTCTTGAGTTGATCATGACATGACTTTTGATGATGGTGGAGTGTTGGTTTTAGTTTGTGATCATTCCTTATCATGATCACGCATTCTTTTCTTTCTCTCTTGGCTTTATTCCTCCACCCCTTCTTGGACTTACTCACTCTCTCATTCTCCAAGGGGTAAGGCCGGCCACATTAGATGAAGGCTGTCCAAAATTTTGTAGTGGGATTTTGTTCTCTTTTGGCTTTGGAAAAATCCCATAACACCATCTCCAAAAGCTTATATCATTCTCCTCCACAAAATGGCAACTTCCATAAACCCCATGAGACATATAGCTCACTACACTCTTCTACAGCAAACCTTGGGCACGTCGACTCGCCAACTTCATGCCCGAGTTGCCTCGGACCAGAGGTGGGAGCCCGTAAAAGAAGCCGGCGATGTGGTGCCCTTCCGGCGACGTGATGGAGACCGGAGATTCCGCGGGAGATCGGGACGACGACGAGAAGACCGGAGGACTCGGATCACTCGGTATATCTCACTAACCCCTTCTCTAGTTAGCTAGGACTATGTTAATGGCCCGATCCGGGATTTTAGTGCGCGGTGGTGCCAGTTTCAAAAATTAAAGTAAACCATCGCTTCCGCATTTTGGCCTCGGGATGACGGCCGGGGCGCCGCCGTGCACTTACACTTTCCTCATCGAATGAGGTTGTGGATATTTCACAAATACCACTATGCAAAGCATGAACTAAAAAATAAATCAATAAACAAAACCGAGTGAGTTGTAGCATCTGCCAGTTTCGCTAAAGAGGTCAATCCCGGTGAAGGGATCTCGGCTCTTTCCTTATCGAATAAGGTGCTGGATATTCTACAAGGAATACCGCTATGCAAAGCAAGAACTAGAGCTACCAGTTTTTAAAATAAGATTCTACAACATCTTTAGGTTTCTTTTCATTCATTAATCTCATTAATCAAGTCCCATCAATTCTGCTTCCTAAGCATCACAGAAGAAACGAAAGCAGCAATATTTATTATATATAATATATATATAAAATAAGCATTCTTCTCATCATATAAAGTGATCACATCACAGAATATTAGCAGCAGAAGAACACATATGAAATATTGGATATACTAGGAATTCCCTGTTTTAAATTAAGCCACTAAAAACGCGGATTCCACGGTCACGATGAATAGCCAAACCCACATCCCTAGACCCCTACGAGAGTGGCAAGCAACCCTACCAATTCTAGAGTTAGGAAACCCGGTCTTGACTCCTCGAGATGGTCTCCCACTGAACCCTAGAACCCGGTTACTTGTGCTCTCCTCCTTGGGTCTATCCTAATGCGGAAAAGTAAATAATATACATCAATGGTGACATCATCCTCAACCCGGAAGTGCCCCAATAAAAGAATATTACATACAAGTTTTTACATGAATGAAAAAAACTCCCATCTCACATTAAAAAAATCCGGCTATTCAAACACGACGATCCAATATAACATATCTCAGCAACACATAACATCACATGTCATCAACGTAAGTAAATATACGTATCCCAATTGTCGTTGACATATAGCAACGAAACCGGCGATACACTACATATTACACTTACGGTCGCAGAAAAAAAAGTGAAAAACTACAACAATTGGAATCCGCAACCACCTTAGACATCATAAACCCAATGTATCACATACTTTGGATTGCATGCCTAACCAAATGAATTCCTTAGACATCGCATGCCTAACAATTATAAACCCCGCATTTTAGTCTCGATATTGAAAACACTTTTCAATAACCAATCGGGTAATTCAACAAGATTCCCGACAGCCTGATCGAATGCTCGTCGGAAACTTGAGTAGATGGCCGCACTCCCGATGCCGTCGACGAAGCGCACTTAGGCGGAACACCGCGGCTGCGAGCACCCGAACGGATGCTTTTAGCAACGGGGTTCTCCTACAGTCACTTGGTCGGGGCTATGGAGCGTGGCTATCTTGTAAGGTTACCCGGCGAGTATCCGCGTACACTACGTAATTGCAATGGGCTTTCGATCCACATCAAAATTCCATAGCAACCGATCAAATGAAACTAACTTGCTAGATTTATAAAATTCAAATTAGTTTTCATAAAACTAAATTTTGTGGATTCTAAATATTGTATCACAATCACAGATAGCTAGACGATTTTAAACTTTTCGATCGAATCAAAAAACACCCAAAATTTCCCAAAGAGCTCAATACTTGAGCGGAGTTTAAAAAGTATCCAGAATATGACACGGCATCTATGAACCAACCGTAGAAGGGTCAACCCTTGCCTCACCTATGGCGCTGCTGAACTACCACAAACCCTAGGGTTTGGTGGCTGTTCCGGCGGTCACGGAATCGAGTTAGGTTTTCGTTCTTCTAGAGAGTCCATAGAAAACACGTGCATGATTTTCTGAAGATTTCAAACTTGGAAAAAATCCAACTCTTGGAAAATTTCCAGCGAGGGAAAAAATGGGTTATTGATATCCGTTTGAACATTTTAACGTCGTCTAAATATCCCGAAATTATGTTAGAATTACGATTACGAAACACACCGAATTTCCTTTACAGAAAGATAACATCGCATGCAATCTTAGCAAAACAAGCAACACCTGAAATACCAAAACCAAGAGACAGGAACACCATAAAAAATTCAACCCAGAAAAATGCAGAAAAACCGACCAGGCCGGCTTTTATCTTCGTGTGGCCGGCCAAAATCCAGTGAGGGGGCCTAAATTTTTTGTGGTACATCTCATATAACATTCTGCAGTTGCTTAAAAAAAATTTAGACACTCTGAAAAATTCGACAGATACTGGATTTTTGTTTCGAGTGTTTCGGAGTTGTTTCGGAGTTGTTTCGGTTTTGTAATACTACAATAATTCTCTAGCATGGCTCTGATACCACTGCAGGGTTCCCTTGGGCGGCCGCTGGGTTTCGGGAGGCATCGACCATGCCGTTTTCAAAAAAATGGCGCGCTAAAGAACCCTAACGCTAGAATCTAAACTAGAGAATTAGACGAACAAGCATGTAAACATCTTTACATCTAAGTGAACAAGGAATACAACTTTTGTAGACCGGTCATTCACTTCAATAGCTCCATGTAGTAGTCCCTTCGCTCCAAGTAGTGATCTTCCGGACTCTAGTGAGGCTCCACAAGGTGAAATGAACAAACTTGCTTGATGTCTTCGAGGCCGAAAATGATCTAAGTCGAAGAGACACTAACTCAAGCTACCTCTTCACTAAGTGATGAACTAGTGAAGAAACAACCCAATCTAAATGGCTAGTAGAGAAGAGGTTGATGAAGTAGGAATTTTTCTCACTTTAGAAATAATTTTCTCACTAATTTTCTTCACCTCCCAAAAACCTAAAGAGCTTGAGGAAGGAGATGAAGAAAGCAACCATGGAATGAAGCAAGTGAAGAATGAATCAAGTAGTGAGAATAGAAACCATGGGTGATTTAGTATCATATACTAACTCTTGTAGAGACTAAACCATGGCTAAACAATAATGGTTAGGTTAATAAATATCTTCAAGTAAAACAAAATTAGTGGACTTGGTCAAAGGTTCCATAAGCTTCTACAAGCTTCAACCATGTGACTAATTTCCAACTAATTTGATTTACTTTAAATAAACAAAACCTTACATTATTATAAGCATGGTGTGAGTCTCATACACCCATGTAGCATGTGGCATCAAGCATGACACAAAAGATGTACATTAATATATATCATATATATACTAAGTGTATACTAGTGAGAAAAAGAAATCTTAAGTGTACTAATATTAGTTAATGTAAGATAATATATCAAATATATAATTATAAATTAAATTATTAAATCAACACTTGACTTAATAATCCGTCTATATCACATACATACGACTAATATCAAATGTATCAACTTGTCGAATCAACACTTGATTCGACAGCCCGGTTATATCACATATAATCGACCGATATCACATATCGCGAGAATAGAATACGGTATCACATACACGTATTAATCTCGGTCCCACACATATCACATATGTGCTCCTACTTCGTTTCGCTTGAGCCAGGAAACCTCTGTGTAGGACTCTAATGACTCATCAATACGCCGGCAGTAGGTGGTGATCATATCAGTCACCCACAAGCCGCAAGCGGTCTGCTAAACATAACGACCACCGGGTATTGAGCGATCAGAAGATCAACAAGAAAGCATGCTCATACTCCTGCGAATCCAATCAGTAACACTACCGTACAGTCCGGTCTCGTCATCTGATATGTCGCATATCACAGCCTGGGGTGGTATAACGTCAGACACCAATAGCCTGATAAGTCATGCCGATGTGAGGCTCATAACGGTTCGAGAAACAACTGATAACACTTACCAGTAGATCTCAGCAACCCTGGCCAGGGATTTCCTGTTATGGCCAATCAAGCATAGCGCAACATCAACCCCCAATACCGGGAGAGACGAAATCCCCTCCTATCGCTCCTTGCCTCCATATGACTCGGGACTGTACCCAAAAACCGCCGTTTTGCATGATCTATTGAACGTGGTAAGGTGGAAATCAAAGCACAGTGGGAATCACACAAGACTCTATGACAATCTCGGGTCGACAGACTAACCTGTACCACTGTCACCAGAGAACTGCTATCTGACGATATGTATAATACCATCTAGGAGTTCTCGGCGAGTCCTTCCAATGTACCCAGTCTCCACTGAGCACCCGTATACCTTCTCTGATGTCAAACACCAATGGATGTGGGATCATCCATCGCCCATCATATGGGTCAAGAAGCGTATACGCTAGTCTACTCTGGAATATCGATTACTCATCTCGATACTCCCACGACTAGGAACTATTGAAGGATGTAATTACCGACTACCTCTGCCCCATTAGTATGATCTGCATCATAATCTTGGTAGTCAAGTACTCATCCTAAGGGCTTTATCAACATGTAATAGAGAGACAATAAGTGTACATGTTAAGATAAAGAGCAACCAGATAGCATAATGTCATGTGGAGCAAGAAGGTCCTCCCTATATATGTCCAAGCATCCACTATAATATACATCACATGTATAATAATGGCCTCTAGGGCATACATATAACTAACAAGTACCCATACCACTTTTACTAGATCAGTTATCGCATTTTCTTACCTAGTTAGATGCCACGCTCATATAAACATATTGGTTATGCATTACGGATTTGTTCTGTGCCTGTACTTATCATTTCATTACTGGTTCATGCTTATGAGATTTCGGTTTTCATGAGATTTCTAGATTCGAGAAACCACAGATACATTTTGAAAATTTATGATTGTTTTAAAAACGCGATTTCTCTTGATATGATGTGTGGCGTCCACAATGAGTTTTCTAGGTTCCGAGTTAAGTGTATACCAGATTCGACGAGAGAGGAGGCACCGTCTGCGGGTACATGGTGGACCCGATACGGTACCCCAGGGCAAGAAGATCGTATAGAGAGACGTTAAACCCGGCAGGGGAGCACTACCGACCGGTGATAGTTTTGGCTCGACGGATATCCGGAGGATACCGACCAGAGTCGTGTGATCGGATGGATTTGAGGGCCGATCCGATGAGACAGCGCCCGGGATATGAGGATTTACGTGTCAATACTGGACACGGATTTTATGATGTTTTCGAGTGTCGATACTGAGCACTCAGGTTATTATGATGATTTATGTGTCGTTGATGGACACACGTTGGATGATATACCTATACACACATACACACACATATATATATATGACATGGTACCATATTATGACACGAGCACGATTTTATTAGTATTATTATACTTATGTTTACACTATCACCCTTGTTACCACTCGATATTATTATATTATTATATTACTGTATGACCTAGGAGATCGTCATACATTCGATTTCTACCTGATAATGTCTTCTACTCATGAGTTGGCAACTCACTCTTGGCTATAGTGCCCTCAAGTCAATTATTGGATCGCAGGCACGTAATTGCAATGATTGAGGGAGGACCTATACCGGTAGAACAGTCTTACTCGAGATAATAGTATGCTATCTGGTTTGTCTTTATCATCGTGTACATGCTTAAGGTGACATTACAGATCACTATTACATGTTGATAGAGTCTATAGGATTCTTGCTTGACTACCAGCAGTATGATGGCCATCATATACGTGAGAGTTGGGTTGTCTATAAGCACATCCTTAAAGTGTCCCTGGTCATGGGAGTTTCGAGACTGGGCATCGATACTCCATTAGTAGACTAGTGTATACAGTCGAGACCCCGACGAGGGGCGGTGGCCAGTCTCACAAGCTATTGGTGTTAGTTGGTTCACCTAAGATGTATACAGGTGCTCATTGGGTTATGAGTACACCGGACGGACTAGCCGGGAACATGCTAGTTGGTATTATACCTATTGTCAGATAGCAGTTCCCTGGTGAAATGTGTACAGGTTAGTCTATCGACCTGAGATCATCATTTGTCTCGTGTGAGTTCCCACTGTGCTTTGATTACTACCCTACCACGGCTCAAAGGATTCGTGCAAATAGGTTTTAGTTGGGTACAGTCTCGAGCCACATGGAGGCAGTGAGCGGATCAGGGGATTCGTCTCTCGTGGTATTGGGGGTTGATGTTGCGGTGTGCACGGGTGGCCATCACCAGAAATCCTTGGCCAAGGTAGTCGAGAATTACTAATTCGGATCAGTAGTTTCTCAGGTGGTGATGAGCTTCATACCGACACTAAATATCGCGTTATTAAGGGTCTGACTTTATCCACCCCCTAGACCCGATATGCGATACTCATAGACGAACGGGCCGGACTGTAAGGATATTGTCACTGTCGGGCTCAGTAGGGTTTCAGGATGAGTTTACTCGTCGGCCTCCCTTACTCTCAATACCTGGGCAGCCGTTACGTACAGCTAGTGCCACTGACGTGCTGGTAGTTAAACCCACTGCCAGCGTATTGATGAGTCTTTAGAGTCCCACACAGAGGGTTTCCCTGGTTCGGGCGAAACGTTGTAGAGGCCGTATGGTTTTATGGCAGGGTTCAATCATATACGTGTACTTATGCACGGATCATGATCGGACGGATAATACTAGTGGGCTTTGATTTAAGCTGGATCTTATTATTATATTGTTGGATTAATTTCCTCTCGTTGTATTCGTATTCAGTCGGAATACGGATACGGGTATGTATATACGGATAAGGGGTATTCTTGTAATTCCGTTACAAGATTACTTTAGAGTTGCCATTTTTTTGGATTAAACATTTAGTTTAAATGTTTATTGTGGTGAAAAGTGTGAGTGTAATTTTTGGCCTTGTGCATTGATTCATGGCACATGCACTTGGTGACTCATGGACTTGGGTCATGTGTTGATTCATTTTGTCAAGGCTAGGATATTTTTGTTGTGTGATATTTGGTGAGGAGGCAGATCATTTTATGAGTGGGAATTTTATTTAGTTGCTCACTTCAAAAAAGATCACACAACACTCATTTTCTTTACTTGGTTTTTCCTTTGGCCAAAACAAGAGCTCACACTTTCTCACCTATGGCTTCTTCTTCAACCTCTACCCATTCCTTCTCATGAGTTGAGAATCCATGGGTGTTTTGAGACAAAGTATTCACACACTATCTCTACTTCATCTTGGGTATCTAGGCTAGCTAACTTGATTCTCGAGTTGCTTCGGTTTAGAGGCCGGAGCCCGTATTACTAATCCTCGACGTGAATCTTCTTCGACGAAGGGAGACCGGAGATCAAACTTGATCGGGGAATCCGCGAGGAGCTTGGGACAGATGTTGAAGACCGAAAGACACGGATCGATCGGTATAACCTCTCTAAACTCCTTTTGTAGAACTAGTATAAGGTTAACGGTACGATCCGTCGATTAGGGTTACGTTAGCGCCGGTTTCTAAAAGTTTTTGTTCCGCATTTGGCCACGGATTGATGTCCGGGACGCTGCCATAACCCAACATGGTATCAGAGCCAACCCATTAACCGCATACTAGTTTTGTAGCGTCTTGAAAAGTCGTTTTGGTGTTTTCCTGAAAATCGGTGAAAATTCGGTGTTTTTCCGAAAACCGTCTTTCGTGTTATTTTGCAGTTTAGGACTAATTATACCAAAATGGATAGGTAATTGCTTGTTTTTAGTATCTAATGAGTTACTTATGAAATTTTGGTCATTTAAAAAAAATTCCCTTTTTTTCAATTTTTTAATATTATTTTAAGCCGGTAAGAAAATACATTAAATTAGCGATAAATACAAATTTAAATGGGATAAAATTAAGCTTTAAAATCATGTTAATTAAAATCTAGTTGTAACATAAATTTTTAGTAATTTATTTTAAGTTTTAACTAATTTTTATTATGGAAAACGAAATTTATTGAATTTAAGCTTAAACTTGCAATTTTGGACTTGTAGGGGGTCTTTTTGCAAAAAAATTTTTGTGCACTCTCACACACACATCCTCACATCTCCTTGGCTGTCCCAAACTGCAAAAAATTCCCCCTCTCTCTTTTGTTTTAAAATTCTTTTGTTAGGGATGATTTGAGTTGAATGTGTATGTTTAAAATATTGTATGTTGAAGGTATGGTGCATTGACTTTGAGGGGAGTTGACCAAGACTTTTTTCCCACACCCACACCATCCCCTCTCGTTCATTTCTGGCCGAATTTCCAGCAGCCCCCCCTTCATCTCCTTGTTCTTTTCATTTTCTTCAAAAATTCATTAAGTTACTTCAAAAATTCCAAATTTAAACCTCACAAAATAACCCCATTCTTCATCCCCTTTCTCTTTAACCTCTCTTGCTTGGAATCATGGTGCTAGGAGGCCATCATTGAGGCAAATTTCTTCTTACAAGATCCATAGGTTTGAGGTATAATTTCTACTCTTTTAATCTCTTATGGTTAAAATCCTTTAATTAAATTGTTTTAGTATTAATTTAGTGCTATTTTCATTCTAGTTTTGTTTAAAGTTAATGGTTGAGTTAACTAGGGTTTCTTGAAACCATGTTTTAGTTAATTAAATCTAGTTAATTAATCTAGTGGTTTACTTAACCAACCTATATGGTTACTTTGCTTAAGTGACTTGATGTATTGCTAATCTAAGTTAACTTGTGTGAAATTTTCTTTGCTTTGCTAATTACCAAAATCAAGAAAAGGTTTGTGTATGGAATGTGGGTTTTGATGCACGGAAAAGGGGTTAATTTAATTGTAGTGGCTTTCTAATGGTTTAAGTTGGATATTTGTGTGATAATATGTGCACTTTGTCGCAAATTGTCGATGTTTGCACCAAATTTGCAAACTTCTAGCTTACTAGGTTTTTATTATATTATTGTGGCGAATTAATTGCAGTATCTAGATTATATTTTTGGCATATCCTATGACATTTAGGGTGTGTGAGTGCGGATTTTTGGGTGTTCGGGTTTTAGTTTTGCCGGGCGACCAAATCGGCGATTTTTGCAGTTTTTGCGATTTTTGCGTGTGTTCCGCGCACCTTGTGCACGTTGTACCTAGCTTGTGAACGTTAGTATTTTCGTTAGGGAATTGCGCCGTTCTTGATTTGTAACCTTATGTCTTGTATTGATGTAAATTCCAGGTTCGGTCGCGGAGGCTTCGGATGCGGCACGAAAAGGGGAAGCGGTGATCGGACGTAGCTAGCTGAGAATTTCTGTGAGTAGATGTAACATCTACGGGGGACTATCATTGGATGGCGCAAGTCGCCCGAGAGTTTTAGTAACTTAAAAGATTCTTAGTGATGTTAGTAATTAGGGGTGTAATACTTATATGATTATTTGCTGCATTCATGCCTTATATTGACATACATATACGAACCCATTCTATAGGACACCTGCACCATTGCCATGGTTTTTATATGCAGCACGAGCACTATTAATGCTTACACACACACCCTGGTAATTGCCATGCCACCACACTAGATAACCTTTAAATTGAAACCTTTTACTATAATTGACACTTAAACATGTGTTATTGCCTTTAATTCCTTAAAATGAAATCGTAGGATTGCTATTCATGTGCATGTACCTCATCATATTATTTGTTCATGCCTAGTCTATTAATCACACATCGCAACTTGATTATTGATACCATATGAATTCATTATCATTGACATATGCACTTATGAGAATTTCTTGAGATTTTATGATATTTCTGGATTTCGGGGGAAAGCCGCAAAATTTCTAAACTTATTATATTTTTAAAATATGTAAAATGCGGTTTTCTAGTGATGTATGTGTCGTCCACCATGAGTTTGCTGTGGTTTTCGAGACCCGTTTCGAGGAGTTGGATGAACCGTCTCGGGTACATGGTGGGCCCGATATGGTACCCCGGGGCAAGATGAATGTGGTGTTGACGTTGAGCCTGGCAGGGGACGAATTACCTACCGGTGACTGTTTGGCACGGCGGATATCCAGAGGATACCGACCGTGGCCGCGAGATGATGAGATTTTGATATTGAGCTGGGTCAGCCGGATGGCTGAGGCCAGAGATACTATGACATGGATATATGAGATTTGTGATAGTTTTGAGGTGTCGTTGCTGGACACAGGTTCTGGTTGATTCTATTGGTATTGTGCTGGTATTTCAAAAGAGATTCTTAAAGGGAAAAAACATGATTTCTTATACTTACACATTCAGATCACGAGTTGATTCGCATTGCATTCATACCTGCTAGCATATTCATATTGCATACCTACCTGCTATTATGTCCTGCCTTACCTGTATTTTAGATGCTAGGGTACTTGTGTGCATGCTTTCGATAGCCTGTGTAGATGTTATTTATTACTCACGAGTTGGCAACTCACCCCCGTTGTGCCACAGCCTTTTTCAGGTCCGCTCCGTCAGTACAGTAGCTGCGGGCGCACTTGCTTCTTTTGCCTGGACCCGAGGTTTTGCTCTTAGGTGGGTTATATTATTATTTTTGCACCACCTTGTATATTCTTTGTATCTAGAGTACTCCATCTACTGTACCTACCAGTATTATTGTATATTGACCTAGAGATGAGACTGTGAGGTTTGTGGACTTTTATGCTGTATTTTGGGGTCGAGCTCACTTGAGTCGACATGTTGTTTTTCTTATGCTTCATTATGATTATTTCGCATGTTCTTGCTTTATATTGCGTGGGATTTGTGACCGCCTTGTGGCGAAGAGCTAGCTCCCGCTTGGGGATGCCTTATTTGTTGGATTCATGTATATTCTTGTTGTACCCATTTTGGGGGCCAGTATTTACAAAGGAGACTCTGCCGAAATTTTCGGAAAAATTGGTATTGTTTTTAAAAAGGGTTTTATATGACTTATTTGATAAACTCGCTTTCAATTGATTGGGTTTTCTTCACTCTTTTGCTTATTTGGTTTTCGTTTCTGGGCTTTGGCTTACTTATTTTACGGATGTCTTGAGACGTTTCGTAACTTAAGTGCCAGTCACGTTCCGTACCCTGCGGGTCGTGACAAGTTTTTTTAGACGATGTTAAAGTATCGAAACCGAAACAACTCCAAATCAATACCCTGAATATTCCATTCTCTGTCGAATTATAAACAGTCTTCTAAAAATATTTTAGCAACTGCAGAAGACTACCTAGGCGACCACTAGAACACACACTAAATATGAGCACTAAATCACTTAACTTAGCTGGCCACATTAGCATAAATTCCGAGCTGGCCGATTCAAATTTGAGGTTTGGACTTGAATTTTTGTGTGTGGTCTAGTCTCTGGAATATTAGTTCAGTGGTATTGCTAGTTTAGCCCAGTATTGATATGGTTTTATCTAGTTGTTTGGGGCTATTCGGAGTTATTTCGAAGTCGATATTTCTAACATTGTTTAAAGTTTACAGTACATGCATTACTATCTGCGACCGTGAATGTCATTAGAGCGGTACAACTTGTCTAATTGCTATAGTTCTTTTAGACGGGTTTGCGAACGTGATATTCACGTTGATGTTATGTGTTGTGCTGTGTTTGTTGCGGATTCGTCGTGGTGGATAGCTTGGGTGCAATGTTAGTACAGTTTAGTTTCATTTGTACATTTGATATCGCGGGGCGAGCGTCCGACATGTAGACTGTCGTCACTGCTTGTTTGTATATTATTTGTTTGGGGAACGACCGGGTTGAGGTCGATGTCACCGTTGTACATATTTTCTTTTCTGTACTAGGATTACCCCGCGATGGAGTGCACGGATAGCCGGGTTCTGGAGGGCAACGGGTCCGCATCTCATGGCGTTGAGATGGAGGGGGCCTCAGTTTAGAATTGGCGGGCTATTCGCCGCACTCGTAGGGGGTACAGCTTGACCCAAGGAGGAGTGCTCAAGTTACCGGATTCCGTGAAGTGCCGGGTGGCCCATTCACTTTGATGAAGGGGGCTGTCTCACTTATCGTTTTGGCGGGTAACAAGCCGCACTCGTAGGGGTCTAAGTTTTCATTGCACAGGCTATCCACACGACCAAGGGAACGTCGGGTTTCACTTGCGGCTCAAAGGAAACCCGGGGCTCCCAGATATCCGTATTGTTCTGTGATGCTTATCGCTTGTCTGTGATGTTGCACTTATCATACCTGGAGCGATTATTATATATCGCTATATATATACTAGTAGATGTTGTATATGTTTTTCACCCGCGCTAGTCCAATCCCCGCTCTACCGTTAGTTAAGTAACCTAACGGGTGATGACGTCACCCAGTGGCGAATGCGGATGGCATATACATACATCATATTTACGTTCTTTTATGGTGTGATTAATTGATGGGACTGCGGTTAAGACCTCATGGTGATGAAGAAAGAAAAGCATCTCTTTCACCGAATCCTGAGTGATTCAGTTCAATGCAAGGAAAACAGACCTATTCGATGTTGTTGGAACAATTTTCAAAAAGCTGTTATTATAAGGACGTTTTCTTTTGTTTTGCACAGCGGTATTCGGTTATGAATATCCAGCACCTCATTCGACGAGGCAAGAGCCGAGATCCCTTCACCGGGAGCGACCTCTTGGGCAAAAGTTTGCGTCAGGGTAATAACTTCACTATAGTCGATTACTTTTTTTCTTTACATCGCGATATTCAGTGGGAATATCCTGCACCTCATTCTAGGAGGAAAGAGCCGAGATCCCTTCACCGGGAGTGACCACTTTAGCAATGGTTTTCGCCGCTATATATTTGTAAAAAGTTATCCGGTTCCTTCAACGATATCATGTTCATTACGTTAAAGGTTTTTCGCCTAAAACCATTTGTAGCCCTCCGTCATTTCAGACGAGTAGCACCTAGTATTCATGCTTTGTTTGTTAGCCTTAGTCAAGGCATAGTGTATGGTAGCTGTTTGTTACTTTTCTATTGCATAAATAGATGCGTTGGTTTGGGACAGTGGTACAGCCTTGTTGGCCTTAGTCAAGGGCGAGTACGGGTTGGTTCAAATTAACCTGGTCAATGACGGGTAGAACTTGACATGTGACTTATGATTTGTTGGCCTTAGTCAAGGTCATAAGAGCATAGGGTAAAAATCACATTGGGATTTTCAAACATACTGGAAACCTGCCAGATATGTGCATACCTTCTGGAGTGTGATAACTTGAGTGGATTCCATCAGATTATCATGCGATGATAGTTGGATCCCGATACCCACTGATGAGTAAGTTTACTTCTCGGGTGATTTTAGATGATCTCGACTAATTCTTCTTACAGATTTGAAGGAGAATTTAAGGATACAGTGGGAGACATCCTGATTAGATAAAGTGATTAACCATTCTGATCTAGGTTAGAGTGCACGCAAAGTGTTTCTTTTCTCTCTCTCTATTTGGCAGCGACCATGTCCCGACCCTAGACTATAACTAAATAACAAAGTTAACCTAACTTTCTTAAAACACTGGCTTTTTGGATTGCCGGAGTTGCATACATCATTTCCACTCCTTCTTTTACCCTTTGCTTTACTCCAGAACATTCCGTATCACTACGAAGATCCACTTCTTTTACCCTTTCCACAGTTTTAGTAAAATGGACTTTTTCAGAAAACAGCACTGGGAGTATGGTAGAACTGGAAATGATTCCAGAACCACAAATGATTACAAAAAATTTAATAGAACCTAAAGATTCAATCGGGTTTGACATTCCATTATCCACTCCGCAGATATGGTGGGTAACCTCAGGCACCCGAGAGGTACTCCGGTATCCTCAAAGACGGTGACAAGGAGGTTCTTGTTTACCCAGACTTGCCATTACTGTTGTTCTAGACTGTGAGACCCGGCAGGAGGATGAGTATAGCGTCATTCTAAAGTTTACTTTAGAAGTGCACGTGTATATGACTCTGCCAGAGGGTTGTTGTAGTCAGTAGGAGCAGCGGAAGCATAGTTGACAAGTAGCTTATGTCTATTTATAGACTAAAGCAGATATAGCAGAGATAGATCATCTATTTTTGATGTGAAGGTCATAGGCTTTGACTTCATCGGAATAGGAGATGGATCTGTTAAGAAGGTAGTAGGGTGTGATGTCCTGGTATTTGGATGACATGCACGTTGTAGGAAGTGAAATTCCTATAATACGATCGGTAATACTGTAGTTGTCATACAGTGGTTTCTCCACATAGGATATGGATATTATATTAGGCATTCTGGTTACTAGATCTATGGTTTTAGATCTAGATTTGGGTAGTTTCGCAATCTGGATACTTAGACAGTATTGTAAAAGTGTTTTAGAATGGATGACTCCTGGCATGGTGGTGTACCTGCAGGTGATGGAGTCACCCTCTCTGAAGGTGTCTTACAGACTAAAGGGGAGAGGGATGTGCATGATTGGCATATCACTAGCTTAGGCAATTGATTCAATCATGAGATGTCAAGTACCAAACCAGATGTTGTTTTTGCACTAGCTGCAATAAGTTTATGTATTAATCCAATTATGGAGAAACGTTCGGAAGCAGTTTTAGAACATAAGTAGCTGTTCTAGAGATATGGTAACGGCAGCCTCCTTCGGGAGACGGTTATCATTCCAGGCTCCCAAGGTGACCTGGATGACCGAGTGACTGTCAGAGTTATAGTTGTCCCTCTTTTGAGGGACAATAGTTTGGAAAGTTGGTCCAAGCAGATACTGAGGGAGGCATGGTGCAGGATACTGATTAAATTCAGTGGACGAAACAGTCTAAGAAGTTTTGCTGGATTTGGAGTTAATTTATGAACTGGGTGCCATCAGATATCCAGACATATTCTAAGATAGGTATTGCTCATTTTGGGAGATGGCTTTCTCCGCGAACTTGAGATAAAGAAATACATAGAAAGAAACATCAGAGCGGATCCACTCACTGAGACTATTTCTCGAACGCGATAGTTTTACAAACGAGCTTTGTGAAAGTGATTAGTAGAAGAGTTGGGTGTTCAGTATCACACAGGCTGTGAGTATGCGACATCTGTAGGGTTCCTAGGCACACCCATGAGGTGTCACAAGTGATCAAACATGGCTAATTCAAAAATTTCCTATGTGCCAAGTAACCCTAAGCAAGATCGTAACTAGAAGATAAGCGATGCAAGCAAGTAAACAACTTTATTGCTAAAGGAAAGTGACTACAACCTTTGTAGATCCGGTCCTCCACTTCCTTAGCTCCATGATGATGTCCCTCCGCTGCGATCCTCGGATCCCGGACTCTAGTGATGGTTTCGTCGAAGAAATGATCGGGCTAGGTCGTCGACTTCGATGCCGAAGATGATCTACGTCGAGGAAACACAAGATCAAGCTCCAACTTCACCAAGTCATGAAACTTGTGAAGAAAACACCCTATACTACTTGGCAAGTAGTAGAGGATGAAGAAATAGGAAGTGGGTTCACTTTAGAATTGGATTTCTCACTCTTTTTCTCATTTCACCATTGAAGCTAGCAAGCTTCTTTCTTCTTGAAGAAGAAGAAAAAGAAGAAGAAGAATATGATAAGAATTATGAATAATAGAAAATAAAATCATTCTTATCATAATGCAACCTTGGGTTAGTTTAACGAGTGTAGAGAATAAACAAGGGTTTAGGAGAATGGTTAGGTTTAGGAAAGAAACAAAAATGGTCAAAGCTTCATGAAGCTTCAACAAAAGAACAAAAGAAGCAACCATTTCGTTTTCTTTCCAAATAAAGAATAAAAGAAAAGAAAATAAATAAAACAATTATAAAACCAAACCATAATCCGAAACATGGTTTAAAATAAACACAAACCCAAGTTTGCATGTATCATCAAACATGATACAAACTAGTGCACAAAGAAATATATCACATATACAACTTGTGCATTTCAAGTGAGAAAATCCATCTAAAGTGAACAAATACTAGTTAATGCAAAGTAATATATCAAATATATAATTATACATTAAATCATTAAATCAACACTTGATTTAACGATCCGGTCATATAGCATATGACCCACTAATATCCGATATATCGACTTATCGAATTAATCCTCGATTCGATAACTAGGTTATATCGCATACAACCAATCGATACATTCATCGCGAGAATAGAATACGGTATCACATACACGCAATAATCTCGGTCCCGCACATAACTCATATGCGCTCCTATTTCGTTTGGCTTGAGCCAGGAAACCCCTGTGTAGGACTCTAAAGACTCGTCAATACGCCGGCAGCAGGTGATGATCATATCAAACACCCACAAGTCGCAAGCGGTCTGCTAAACGTAACGGCCACCCGGGTATTGGGCGATCAGAAGATCGACGAGCAATCCCGCTCACACTCCTGTGAATCCAACCAGTAACACTTACCGTACAGTCCGGTCTGTTCGTCTGATATGTCGCATATCTCACCTAGGGGTGGTAAACGTCAGACCCCAGTAGCTCGATAAGTCATGCCGATATAAGGTCCATAACATGTGTGAAACAACTGATAACACTTACCAGTAGATCACTGCAACCCTAGCCAGGGATTTCCAGTTATGGCCAGTCGAGCATAGCGCAACATCAACCCCTAATACCGGGAGAGACGAATCCCCTCCTATCGCTCATTGCCTCCATGTGAATCGGGACTGAACCCAAAAACCACCTGTTTGCACGACTCAGTAGAGCCGTGGTAGGGTGGAAATCAAAGCACAGTAGGAGACACACAAGACTCTATGACGATCTCGGGTCAACAGACTAAGCTGTACCAGTGTCACCAGAGAACTGCCATCTGACGTGAGGTATAATACCATCTGGGAGTTCTCGGTGAGTCCGTTCAGTGTACCTAGTCTCCACTGAGCACACGCATACCATCTCTGATGTCAAACACCAATGGATATGGGATCATCCATCGCCCATCACATGGGTCGAGAAGATATACGCTAGTCTACTCTGGAATATCAATGCCCCGTCTCGATATTCCCACGACTAGGAACATTGAAGGATGTACTCATGGACTACCCAGGCCCCACTAGTATGATCTACATCGTAGTCCTGGAAGTCGAGTACACATCCTAAGGGCTTTATCAACATGTAACAGAGAGACAGAAAGTATTCATGTTAAAATAAAGAGCAACCAGATAGCGTACTATCATGTCGAGCAAGAAAGTCCTACCTATATATGTCCCAGCATCCACTACAATATACATCCAATGTACAGTAATGGCCTCTAGGGCATACATATAACTAACAATCTCCCACTTCCACTAGGGCCATCTGTAGCTGTGGTTGTAGTATCTAATACTCAACCATCCCATATAAGTCACTCTCTGGGAAAAAGCCTTTGTGAGTTGATCCGCCATGTTGTCCTCTGAGTCTACTCTCCTAACCTTGATCACCCTGGAGATCATCTATCTCCATGATCAGGTGATACTGCCTCAGAATTTTTCTGGGTCACTGATGGGACCAGGGTTCCCGGGCCAAAGCCACACTTCCATTGTCACACAATGGTGGGAACCTAGTTCATCTTATGAACCAATATACACCCAAACTGCCTCTTTGGTAGCATCTTTGTTAGCGATGTTACCATCCTTTATCGTCTAGTTTCCCACGGTATCTAGCTTGGAAATCTTCCAACATACCGTCCCTTTACCGAGGGTAAAGACAATGCCTGCGACTGACTCTCAGTCGCCCTTATCACCCTGGAACCTTTCCAGTGATTCTCCCCAGGATCAACTGATACTATCTCACTATAGTTAGTGAAAATCCTAACATCCATTTAGATCTATCTCATAGATCCAAAACCCAGGATTTAGGAGGTATCACATTGATCCTATTGGAGAATCCATGTGAAAAGAGGAGATTGACCGTGTGTAGTATAGGAAACTCTTTTCCTATCAAGAGTATGTTGTCCACGTACAATACGAGGATGACCACCTTACTCTCTACTACCTTTTTGTATATACAAGATTCATCTGCCATTTTAATGAAGTCAAACACTTTGACTACCACATCAAAACAGATGTTCCAACTCCGCGATGCCTGCTTTATCTTGTAAAGCAACTTGCACACGTTTCCGCTGCTCCTACTGTTTACGAAGCTCTCTGGCTGTGTTCTTATAGACGTTCTCTTCTAAATCATCATTTTAGAAAAGCAGTCATGGCACCCAACCACCAGATATCGTAGTCATGGTATGTAGCAATGGCAAGTAGGATCTGGATGGACTTAAGCATAGTCCCTGGAAAAGGTTTCATCATTATCCATGCCTGGTTGATGACGAAAACCTTTAACAAGTCCAGCTTTGAAAGTATCAACTTTTCCATCTACACCAAGTAATCTTCTCAAGATATACTTGCTCCTGACGGGGATTTAACCCTTCAGATATAGCAACCAAAGTCCATACTTTGTTGGTGTACATGGATTCTATCTCAGATCACTAAGCATCCAGCCATTCTTACAGAGTCCCTACTCTCGATGGCCTGCTCAAAACTAGTTGGGTCATCATCTCATGATGCATTCCTCGCTCCCACTGTCATCGAGAAACCGAGGTATCTCTCAGGCGGATGAGGAACCCTACCAGATCGGCGGAGAGGCTGAGGTTCGTCAGGAACTATTGAATCCTTTGGTTCTGCCAAATCATCAGCTGCAGTTTTGTATAGCTGGAACCTTTCCAGTTCTACAGAACTGACCTTGCCTCGATCTTGTCCGGATTTTGCTTTTGACATAGACCGGACAATCCCAAATCTTAACTTGCTTAAGAGATGGGTTCTTCCCATACCATATCTTATATGGAGTGGTAAGCACTGATTTGATTCGAATCTAATTCAATAGGTATGCATCTTCATATGTGCATAACTCCCTAAAAGAAACAGGTAACTCAGTAATACTCATCATAGAGCACACCATATCATATAGGGTGCTATTGCTCCGCCCTGATACATCGTTGTGCTGTGGTATAATCAGAGGAGTAATACCGAGAGAGAATCTCATTCTCCTTTAGAATAATCCAGGAATTCTATGCACAAGTATTCTCCTCCCTGATCTTATCATAGGACATAATACTTATACCCGTATTTTGGTTCTCTACTTCCAACTTATATTCTGTGAATACCTCAAAAGCTTCGGACTTATGTTCCAACAAGAACATATGACTGAATCTTGAGAGATTATCAGAGAATGTAATGAAGTACAAAGAACCGGTCCTGGCATGTGTAGACAGGGGACCTTACATACATCATCATGTATCAGTCCCAAGAGTTTACTAACACTTTCTCTGTTTCCAATAAACAGAGCTATGGTCATCTAATCTTTGTGACATGACCGGCAAGTTTTCATAAGATGTAAATTCAAACTGATTTAAATATACATCTAAATGTAACTTCAGCCAGTCGGGTCGCATTGATATGACCTAGTCTACAATACCTCAAGAAGGAATCGTTCAATTGTGAACTCTTCCTCTTGTGTGTGTTCTGTATACTAGGAACTGTAGTTTGATTTAGAACGTCAATGCTTTTAGATAACGTGCCTGAACGGATCAAATTTTGAAATGTTCAAAACAATGTTCAACAATACAAAATTATATCCTCTTTAATAAATAAAGAGACTGATATGATTTTGTATATCAGGTTCGTTATCTAATAGCATTTGTTCAGAATCAATGTACTGGTAATACAGGGTGACAGTGACCAACAGACTTGGCTGCAACACTTGCCCCATTTTCTGTCTCATGAAACTTATCACCCGTTCTCAGTTTTCTGCCTTTCTGTAGCCCTATGTAACAGATTACATATCTGGGATCCTGATCCGGTATCAGATACTCAGGACGCAGAGGGTATTGAGAAACAGTTCTGTGTGACGAACGCACCCGAAGAAGATGCATCATATGCACTTTCTTCGTTTGGGCGGCATGGGAATCCTGGTATTCCCCTATTTCCTGCTCTGTCTTATAACAATTATAAGTTGGAGCGGGACCAACGTTCCCCAGCTCAGTATAACAAGCAGGTCCGGTCAATACATCCATATTATTATCTTGATTAAGGCATAATATGGTCGCTACCTGGAGGGAGAGAAAAGAAAACACTCTGCGTGCGCTCTTGCAAGATTAGATTGGTTATTTATTTTATCTAATCAGGATGGCTCCCACTGTTTTTATCAAATCTTCCTTCAAACCCTAAAAGGAAAGACCAGCCGGGATTAATTACACTCTACAAGTTCGCCAATCTTTCAGCCAGGCTAGTGTCGGTACTTTGAGGGAGGTTCCCCGTGCTTTCGCACGGACCTAATTACAGTAAAGCTCGTTTTCCCAGAGGCGTAACCCCGTTGACACCTTTCTAGACACCTACTTGATCGGCTAATTGTAAAGTGCAAAACTCTCCCAGGAGTAACAATTACTCGCAGTGGGTATCGGGATCCAACTATCATATAGAAGGTATGCAATCTCATTGCAAATTTCAACAATTGAAACTCCCGATAAAGACTTTTACCCCTAGCACTTATGACCTTAACTATGGTCAACAAATCATAAGCACTAGTCAAGTTCTACCTGTCATTTCGTGATTAATTAGACCCACCCACATGACCCTTAACTAAGGTCAACAAAATCACGCGACTGTCCTAACTAATCGCATCATATGCGGTGTAGGAAGACGTCACTTAGCTACCGTACACTGTGCCTTGACTATGGTCAACAAACACAGCAAGAATACTAAGTACTCTACTTCCTAAAATGACGGAGGGTTACGGATGGTTTTTAAGAAAACCTTTAACGCTTTGAACTTGATCTCGTTGCGGAATCAAATGGTTTTTAAATGGAATGTTTTTGAGGCTTCTCTAGTTTTGCTAAAGGGGTCACTCCCGGTGAAGGGATCGTCGGCCCTTTCCTCGTCGAATGAGGTGCGGGATATATCATATATATCACTGTGCAAAGTAGAAACTATAGAAGCAATCAAAAGACAAACCGAGGGTTGTAGCATCTGCCAGTTATTTCTAAAGGAGTCACTCCCGGTGAAGGGATCTCGGTCCTTTCCTTATCGAATAAGGTGCAGGATGTTCTACAAGGAATACCGCGATGCAAAGAAAAAACTGTAGCTACCTGTTTTATTTTTGAAATTCGATTCCACAACATCTTTTAGGTTTATTTTCTTTCATTAATCTCATTAATGAATGTCCCATCATTTAAGTCCACCTAAACATCACAGATAAATATAACGTACACTTATGCCATCCGCATTCGCCTCAATGTCCCGTCTGCACCGTTAGGTTAGGTAACTAACGCTAGAGCGAGGCAGGGCTAGCGCGGGTGTAAAATATAAGCAACGTCTATATACTATATATAATATCTATCTGAACAAATCACATGATCACATCACAGATAACGCAGCAGAAAATATCATATGAAATATTGGATATACTAGGACGTCCGTGTTTCTAATACGAGCCAGTATAAAACACAGATTCCACGGTCGTGATGAATAGCCAATCCCACACCCCTAGACCCCTACGAGAGCGGCAAGCAACCCTACCAATTCTAGGGTTAGGAGACCCAGACTCGACTCCTCGAGATGGCCTCCCACTGGACCCCAGAACCCGGTTACTTATGCTCCCCTCCTTGGGTCTATCCTAATGCGGAAAAGTAAATAATATACAAACGGTGACATCTTCTGCAACCTGGAAGTGCCCCAATAAAAGAATATTACATACAAGTTTTTACATAAATGAAAATGAAAAACACTCATCTCACATTAAAAAAACATGGCCATTCAAACACGACGATCCAATATAACATATCCAGCAACAGATAACATCACATGTCATCAACGTAAGTAAATATGCGCATCCCAATTGTCGTTGACATATAGCAACGAAACCGGCGATATCACATATTACACTTACGGTCACAGAAAAGAAAGTGTAAAACTACAACAGTTGGAATCCGCAAACTCTTTAGACATCGCATGCCTAGTCAAATGAATTCCTTAGACATCGCATGCCTAACAATTATAAACCCCGCATTTTAGTCTCATTATCGAAAACTCTTTTCAATATCAATTCGGGCAATTCAACAAGATTCCCGACATCCTGATCAAATGATCGTCGCAAACTTTAGTAGACGACTGCACCCCCGACGCCGTCGACGAAGTGTACCAAGACGGAACACCGATGCCGCGAGCACCCGAACGGATGCTTTCGGCGACGGGGTTCACCTACAGTGACTTGGTCGGGACTATGGGGTGTAGTTGTCTATTAAGTTTACCCGGCGAGTATCCGCGTACACTACGTGATTGCGACGGACTTTTGATCGCATCAAAATCCCGTGGCAACCAATCAAGTGAGACTAAACTGCTATGTTTATAACAATCATTCAGTTATCTCATAACTACTTGTGGATTCTAATTATTGTATCACATTCCAGATAAATAGAAAATGTTAAACTTTCCGATCGAACAATCAAACACCCAAGTTTTCCCGAAACAGCTCAACACATGAAATAAGTTCAAAGAAATCCATTTCATGCCTCAGTACCAACGGTCCAGCCGTAGAAGGGTCAAGCCAACGCCTCACATGTGGCACGCCGTACTGCCCCAAACCCTAAGGTTCAAAGGGCAGTTCAAGACGGTCACATAATCGAGTTAAGGTTTGTTGTCTTCTAGAGGGACCATCGCGTTACTTACACTACTTAGAACGTCGTTAAACTACGGAAAAAATCCAACAATTGAAAATTTCCCAGCAGGGGAAAAAGTGGGTAGTTTTATCCGGTCGAACTTTTTAACATATTCTAAAGTTACCCGGAAAAACACATAGACAAAATTTGACAATCCGATCGAATCTACGAACTCCCAATACAACCCCAGAACACTCAACTCTTGAGTCATAATAAAAATACCCAGAAAACTCAGGAATACAATATTGACATTACTGTGCAAAACTTGGTGACAGAACAGACCGTACGGCCGCGGAACCGCCGCACGAGCGATGCTCGTGCCGCGGTTCCGCGGCTCTTTAATCGAATTAGGCCCTCGTTTTTCACAGTAATTCATATAAGACCCTGCTTATTTTTCTGCATATTTTTAATTCACAAAATTCCCCGATTTCAAATAACGTACAGAGAGCGGATTTGTATTAGGGTTTCGGTTCGATCGGACTTCTAACTCCGTCTACTCATCGCCTAAGGCTCTAGCTAGGCTCTGATACCACTGTAGGGTTCCTAGGCACACCCATGAGGTGTCACAAGTGATCAAATATGGCCAATTCAAAAATTTCCTATGTGCCAAGTAACCCTAAACAAGATAGTAACTAGAAGATAAGCGATGCAAGCAAGTAAACAACTTTATTGCTAAAGGAAAGTGACTACAACCATTGTATATCCGGTCATCCACTTCCTTAGCTCCGTGATGATGTCCCTCCGCTGCGATCATCGAATCCCGGACTCTAGCGATGGTTTCGTCGAAGAAATGATCGGGCTAGGTCGTCGACTTCGATGCCGAAGATGATCTACGTCGAGGCAACACAAGATCAAGCTCCAACTTCACCAAGTCATGAAACTTGTGAAGAAAACACCCTATACTACTTGGCAAGTAGTAGAGGATGAAGAAATAGGAAGTGGGTTGACTTTAGAATTGGATTTCTCACTCTTTTTCTCATTTCACCATTGAAGCTAGCAAGCTTCTTTCTTCTTGAAGAAGAAGAAGAAAAAGAATATGATAAGAATTATGAATAATAGAAAATAAAATCATTCTTATCATAATGCAACCTTGGGTTAGTTTAAGAAGTGTAGAGAATAAACTAGGGTTTAGGAGAATGGTTAGGTTTAGGAAAGAAACAAAAATGGTCAAAGCTTCATGAAGCTTCAACAAAAGAACAAAAGAAGCAACCATTTCATTTTCTTTCCAAATAAAGAATAAAAGAAAAGAAAATAAATAAAACAATTATAAAACCTAACCATAATCCTAAACATGGTTTAAAATAAACACAAACCCAAGTTTGCATGTATCATCAAACATGATACAAACTAGTGCACAAAGAAATATATCACATATACAACTTGTGCATTTCAAGTGAGAAAATCCATCTAAAGTGAACAAATACAAGTTAATGCAAAGTAATATATCAAATATATAATAATACATTAAATCATTAAATCAACACTTGATTTAACGATCCGGTCATATCGCATATGACCGACTAATATCCGATGTATCGATTTATCGAATCAATCTTCGATTCGATAACTAGGTTATATCGCATACAACCAATCGATACATTCATCGCGAGAATAGAATACGGTATCGCATACACGCATTATTCTTGGTCCCGTACATATCTCATATGCGCTCCTATTTCGTTTCGCTTGAGCCAGGAAACCTCTGTGTATGACTCAAAAGAATCGTCAATACGCCGGCAGCAGGTGATGATCATATCAAACACCCACAAGCCGCAAGCGGTCTGCTAAACGTAACGGCCACCCGGGTATTGAGCGATTAGAAGATCGATGAGCAAGCCCGCTCACACTCCTGTGAATCCAATCCAACAGTAACACTTACCGTACAGTCCGGTCTGTTCGTCTGATATGTCGCATATCTCGCCTAGGGGTGGTAAACGTCAGACCCCAGTAGCTCGATAAGTCATGCCGATATAAGGTCCATAACATATGTGAAACTACTGATAACACATACCAGTAGATCACTACAACCCTGGCCAGGGATTTCCAGTTATGGCCAGTCGAGCATAGCGCAACATCAACCCCTAATATCGGAAGAGACGAATCCCCTCCTATCGCTCATTGCCTCCATGTGAATCGGGACTGTACCCAAAAACCACCTGTTTGCACGACTCAGTAGAGCCGTGGTAGGGTGGAAATCAAAGCACAGTGGGAGACACACAAGACTCTATGACGATCTCGGGTCAACAGACTAAGCTTTACCAGTGTCACCAGAGAACTGCCATCTGACGTGAGGTATAATACCATCTGGGAGTTCTCGGCGAGTCCGTTCAGTGTACCCAGTCTCCACTGAGCACCCGCATACCATCTCTGATGTCAAACACCAATGGATATAGGATCATCCATCGCCCATCACATGGGTCGAGAAGATATACGCTAGTCTACTCTGGAATATCAATGCCCCGTCTCGATATTCCCATGACTAGGAACATTGAAGGATGTACTCATGGACTACCCAGGCCCTACTAGTATGATCTACATCATAGTCCTGGAAGTCGAGTACACATCCTAAGGACTTTATCAACATGTAACAGAGAGACAGAAAGTATACATGTTAAGATAAAGAGCAACCAGATAGCGTACTATCATGTCGAGCAAGAAAGTCCTACCTATATATATCCCAGCATCCACTACAATATACATCCAATGTACAGTAATGGCCTCTAGGGCATACATATAACTAACAACATCGGAATAATTATCCTTAAGTGCAAGTTGGAGATTGTTGTCTATAGTGCCCTCAAGTCAATTATTGGATCGCAAGAACGTGAATGCAATGATTGAGGGAGGACCTATACCGGTAGAACAGTCTTACTCGAGATGATAGTATGCTATCTGGTTTGTCTTTATCATCGTGTACATGCTTAAGGTGATATTACAGATCACTATTACATGTTGATCGAGCCCATAGGATTCTTGCTTGACTACCATCAGTATGATGGCGATCATATACGTGAGAGTTGGGTGGTCTATAAGCACATCCTTAAAGTGTCTCTAGTCGTGGGAGTTTCGAGACTGGGTATCGATACTCCGAGAGTAGACTAGTGTATATGGATCGAGACCCCGACGAGGGGCGGTGGACGGTCTCACAAGCCATTGGTGTTAGTTAGTTCACCTAAGATGTATACAGGTGCTCATTGGGTTATGAGTACACCGGACGGACTCGCCGGGTACATGCTAGTTGGTATTATACCTATTATCAGATAGCAGTTCCCTGGTGACATGTGTACAGGTTAGTCTATCGACCTGAGATCGTCATTTGCCTCGTGTGAGTTCATACTGTACTTTGATTACTACCCTACCATAGCTCAAAAAAGTCGTGCAAACAGGTTTTAGTTGGGTACAGTCCCGAGCCATATGGAGGCAGTGAGCGGATCGTCAGGGAATTCGTCTCTCCTGATATTGGGGGTTGATGTTGCGGTGTGCACGGGTGGCCATCACCCGAAATCCTTGGCTAAGGTAGTCGAGAATTACTGATTCGGATCAGTAGTTTCTCAGGTGGTGATGAGTTTCATACTGACACTAAATATCGCGTTATTAGGGGTCTGACTTTATCCACCCCTTAGATCCGATATGCGATAATCATAGACGAACGGACCGGACTGTACGGATATTGTCACTGTCAAGCTCAGTAGGGTTTCAGGATGAGTTTGCTCGTCGGCCTCCCTTTCGCTCAATACTTGGGCAGCCGTTACGTACAGCTAGTGCCACTGACGTGCTTGTGGTTAAACCCACTGCCAGCGTATTAACGAGTCTTTAGAGTCCCACACAGAGGGTTTCCCTGGTTCGGGCGAAACGTTGTAGAGGTCGTATGGTTTTATGGCAGGGTTCGATCATATACGTGTACTTGTGCACGGATCATGATCGGACGGATAATACTAGTAGGCTTTGGTTTAAGCCGGATCCTATTATTATATTGTTGGATTACTTTCGTCTCGTTGTATTCGTATTCAGTTGGAATACAGATGCGGGTATGTATATACGGATGAGGGGTATTCTTGTAATTCCGTTACAAGATAACTTAGAGTTGCCTTTTTTTTGGATTAAACATTTAGTTTATATGTTTATTGTGGTGAAAAGTGTGAGTGTGAGTTTTGGCCTTGTGCATTGATTCATGGCACATACACTTAGTGACTCATGGTCTTGGGTCATGTGTTGATTCATTTTGTCAAGGCTAGGATATTTTTGTTGTGTGATATTTTGTGAGGAGGCAGATCATTTTATGAGTGGGAATTTTCTTTAGTTGCTCACTTAACAAAAGATCACACAACACTCATTTTCTTTACTTGGTTTTTCCTTTTGCCAAAACAAGAGCTCACACTTTCTCACCTATGGCTTCATCTTCAACCTCCACCCATTCTCTTTCATGAGTTGAGAATGCATGGGTGTTTTGAGACAAAGTATTCACGCACTATCTCTACTTCATCTTGGGTATCTAGGCTAGCAAACTTGATGCTCGAGTTGCTTCGGTTTAGAGGCGGGAGCCCGTATTACTAATCCTTGATGTGGATCTTCTTCGACGAAGGGAGACCGGAGATCAAACTTGATCGGGGAAGCCGCGATGAGCTTGGGACAGATGTTGAAGACCAAACGACACGAATCGATCGGTATAACCTCTCTATACTCCTTTTGTAGAACTAGTATAGAGTTAATGGTACGATCCGTCGATTAGGGTTACGTTAGCGCCGGTTTCTAAAAGTTTTTGTTCCGCATTTGGCCACGGATTGATGTCTGGGGCGCTTCCATAACTCAACACTCACCCCCGTTTTGCCACAATTTTCTTGCATGAATAACCGCACGGATTTAGTAGCTGTTTGTTGGCACACAGCTTCCTTCCGGGTGATTTGCATTGGTAGGTGGGTTCACTTTGGATCGTGACCACCATTTGTATATATTTATTTAGTTGTATCTAGTTAAAAGCTCCATCAACCAGACTATGTATATTTGCTAGACTTCGAAACTACATATTTGTATATTCTTTCGGACTTAGAGTCACGGATATGTGTTATTCTTTATTTTTTAGGTTTGATGATACTTTGGTTTTCTTTATCTTCTTTTTTGTGATTGATCTTCGCTTTGGGGTGTCGTATATATTTATTGTGTAGTTGTGATTCCGCCAATCGGCGAAGAGCTAGCTCCCGCTTGGGGATGCCTATTATTATTGCTATGTATTGGTTTTGGATCAAAATTAGGTGCTGCCCAAATTTCAAATGACAAAAATGTGTTCAAAAAAAAAAATAGATACAACTCACTTATATTTTCATATAACATTACTTATACTTTTCAAGAAAGAATTTGAATTCATTATACTTTTATTTCAAAATTGCACTTCCATTATTTTTTTTAAAAGGTTTAGATTTTTGAGCATTCGGCTTACATGGATTATGGTGGGGTTCTATAGACTTCACGTGATTCAAGTGCCGGTCACGTGCCAAATTCCTGGTCGTGACAGCTGCACACCTTCTGGAGTGTGGTAACTAGTGTAGCTTCCATCTAGCTTATCACGCAATGATAGTTGGATCCTGATCCCACTGTAAGCATTTGTTACACTTTCGGAGATATTTTTCACCTAACAATTAGCTAATCTATTAGGTGTCTAGAAAGGTGTTAACAGGGCTACACCTCTGCGGAAATGAGGTTTATTTTAATTAGGTCTATGCGAGAGCACGGGAAACCTCCCTCGTAGTACCAACCTCCAGGTGACTGAACGGTTAGTGAAGTTATAAGGTGTTAATGATCCCGATTAGTTCTCCTTTTAAGGTTTGAAGGAGAATTCGAGGAAACAGTAGAAGCCATCCTGATTAGATAAATTAAAAACCAATCTAATCTTGCGGAAGCGCACGCTGAGTGTTTCTTTTCTCTCTCTCCAGATAGCAACCATGTCACGCCCTAAACAAGATAATAAAATATATGACTTGATTGACCCGGATTCTTATTCGTGGCTGGGGAACGTCGATTCGGCTCTGACTTGTGACAAATGTCACGAGCTTGAGCAAGAGAAAGAGGATTACATGAATTCCTTGATGACCCCGGTAAAGAAGAAGCATACTATTGGATCTCCTTCAGGTGTTCTTGTTATTGAGAACTGTTTTTAGTCAGTCCTACCTCCTGGGTACTATATACCGGATCAAGACCTCATATCTGTAAATTATTATAGTAATTGACAAAAAGTAGGATAGTTGGGCCTGGTGATATGTCCCTCAGAGTAGGGAACGGAGCATAAGTTGATGCTGCTGCCATCGGTGAATATTATCTAATATTGCCAAGTGGCAATACTATGATTTTGAACAACTGCTACAATGTACCTTCCATGCATAGCAACATCATATCAGTTTATTTACTTGATAAAGATGGATATAATTTTGTTCTAGGTAGAAATATCATGAACATTTACCTTAATCAGGAATTGGTTGCAGAAGGTACACTGTGTAATGGAATATATGTTCTTAATAAAAACACATTTCTTAATGTACAAAACACACACAAGAGGAAGAGTTCAGATACGAACAAAACCTATTTGTGGTATTGTAGACTTGGTCATATCGGTGAGAAAAGACTAAGTAAGTTGCATAAGGATGGATATCTGAATCTGTTTGAATTTTCATCCTATGAAACTTGTCAGTCTTGTTTCAAAGGAAAGATGACCAAATCTCCGTTCACCGTGTAAGTCGATGTCATTCACCCCGCGGGTTCGCGGGGAGGAGGAATAGGTAAAAAACGATTTTTATAAACATGGTAACATCAACTAGACTCGAGGATCGTAACTAAACCTTAACTAAAAAACTAACTTGGAGGTTTAACTATTATGTAAAAAAAGTTATACCTCAAGCTACAAGTCCTTCTTCTCCTTGATGTCTTTCTCCTTGTCGTGAGCTCCATGGAGTAAGTGTGGATCGCGCCTCCTCGTCGGCTTCTCCACTTCAAAGAAGATCCACCCGAGAGTGCCTACCTTGAGCTTTAACCTCTAAGATGAGGTAACTAGGGTACTTAGTGTGCTAAACTAAGTAGCCTAAAGTGAGTAGAGAGTGATTTTTGGTAGCTAAGTCTCACTAACCCTTGTATTCTCAACACATGAGACAATAAGGGTTGAGAGGAAAAAGAAGAGAGTGAGCTTGAGGAACTTGAATGTGTTTTTGATAATGATAATGGAAATGGCTCTTGATTAGACTATAAGCATGGCAGAAAAAATCTCACACAAAATATCTGGTGCCTCAAAATATCTCACATAATATCTAAGTCAACCCAAGCCTCAATAGTCAAACCAAGTAGCCATGGTTCAATTATCATTTATAAAAATAGAAAATTATTTCCTCCACCTCATAATTGTTTTAATCGAGTAAATAACTAAAACCCTAATGTGGTGTCTCCTTCTAATAGCAATCTTGAGTAATTACAAGAACGCCCCTTTCATCCGTATATACATACCTATATCCGTGTTTCAAGAAACACGAATACAATGAGACGAAACTAATCCAATAATCTAATACTAGAATCCGGCTTAAACCAAAGCTCGCTAGTATTATCCACCCGAACATCATACGTGCACAAGTACATGTATGTGAACGAACCCTGTTGTAAAACCATACGACCTCTACATCGTTTCGCCCGAAGTAGGGAAACCTTCTGTGTGGGACTCTAAAGACTCGATAGTACGCTGGCAGTGGGTTTAACCACAAGCACATCAGCGGTACTAGCTGTACGTAACGGCTACCCAAGTATTTGTTGATAAGAAGGTCGATGAGAAAACTCATCCGAACTCCTGCTGAGCCTGTCTGTAGCAATCTCCGTACAGTCTGGTCTGTTCGTCTAAGAGTATAGCATATCGGGCCTAGGGGGCCGGTAAACGTCAGACCCCTAACAGCGCGATAAGTCATGTCGAGGTGTAGCCCAAAACACCCTGAGAAACTACTGGTGTACCTACCAGTAAATCTCGCTTGCCTTGGCCAGGGACTTTGTGTAATGGCTCTCCGAACACAGCGCGACATCGACCCCCAATACCGGGAGAGACGAATCCAATCTAACCGCCACTACCTCTAAGTGCTTCGGGACTGCACCCAACTACTACCTGTTTTCACGACTCAATAGAGCCATGGTAGGGTAGTAATCTTAGAATAGTAGGAACACACTTGAGGCAAAGCAGCAGTGTCCAGTCAACGGACTATGCTATACTCATGTCACCTGGAAACTGCTGCCTGATGATAGGTATAGTACCAACCAGCAGTACCCCACGAGTCTGTCCAGTGTAACTCATAACCCAACGAGCACCTGCATACTATCTCCAGTACGACGTACTGATGGTTGTAGGACAAACCATCTCCCCTGCTGGGATGAGAAGCGTATACACTAGTGTACTCTGGAGTATTGATGCCCTGTCTCGATAATCCTACGGCTAGGGACCTATATAAGGATGTGCTTATAGACTACCCAGCCCTACTAGTGTGACTGCCATCATAACGCTGGTAGTCAAGCAAAGATCCTGAGGGCTCTACCAATATGTATTAGCGATACGTTATAAGAAATATATACACATATTAAGATAGATATAAACTAAGTAGCATACTACCATATTGAGCAAGACTGTCATGAATCCGTGTATATCCCAAGCTTCAAAAATGTAATATACAAACTAGAACTATACAATAATGGCTTATAGGGCATATAACACTAACACACCGAACACAGAGAAAGAGATACAGAGCTCTTGGAACTCATACACAGTTATGTATGTAGTTCAATGTCTATACATGTAAGGGGTGGATTCTCATACTTCGTTACATTCACTGATGATCTCTCTAGATTCGGATATGTATTTCTTATAAAACACAAATCTGAAGCTTTTGAGAAATTCAAAGAATATAAAAGAGAAGTAGAGAACTAGACTGGAAAAAGTATTAAAATCCTTCGATCTGATCGAGGAGGTGAATACTTAAGCACAGAATTCCTTGACTATGTAAAAGAGAATGGAATTCTCTCTCAGCTTACTCCTCCGTATACACCACAACACAACGGCGTATCAGAGCGGAAGAATCGTACCCTATTGGATATGGTTCACTTCATGATGAGCAATGCTGAGTTGCCTCTTTCATTCTGGGGACATGCGCTACAGACAGCAGCATACCTATTGAATCGAGTTCCATCCAAATTGTGCATAAAACTCCATATATAATATGGAGTTTTAAAAGACCCTATCTTGAACATATTAAGATAAGGGGTTGTCCGACCTATGTAAAAGTATAAAATCCGGACGAACTCCAGGCACAATCAGTTTTGTGCAAGTTTGTGGGATATCGTAAAAATTCTCTAGGATATCTGTTCTACCACACAGAGGATCATAAGGTGTTTGTTGCTTGTCACGCCACCTTTTTAGAATTGCAATTTCTTGCAAAAGAAATAAGTGGGAGCACGGTAGAACTGGAAGAAATTCTGCAACCACAAACTAAAACTGAAGATCTGGTAGAACCTCAAGATTCAATAATCCCAGACGATCCTCAGCCACTCCGCAAATCTAGTAGGATTTCTCATCCGCCTGAGAGATACTACGATTTTCTCATAGATGGGGATCGAGAGGATTGCATCTTGGAAGAAGATGATCCTACTAGTTTGAAGCAGGCCATTACCAGTAGGGACTCTGATAAATGGCTGGATGCTATGCGATCCGAAATGGAGTCCATGTACACCAATAAAGTTTGGATCTTGGATATTGCTCCTCCTGGGGTAAAACCCGTTGGATGCAAATGGATTTTCAAAAAGAAAATTGATGTAGATGGACAGGTGGAGACCTATAAGGCTAGACTTGTTGCAAAAGGTTTTCGTCCAAGACCCGGTGTAGACTATGACGAACCCTTTTCTCCAATGGCTATGCTGAAATCCATTCGGATCCTACTTGCCATTGTTCCCTTCCATGACTATGAAATCTGGCAGATGGACGTAAAAACGGATTTTCTGAAAAGAAGTTTGGAAGAGCGTGTTTATATGAATCAGCTGGAGGGATTCGTGGACAGTGGGAGCAGCGGGAAGGTGTGCAAGTTGCTTAAATCCAATTATGGATTAAAGCAGGCATCGTGGAGCTGGAACATCTGTTTTAATGAGACGGACAAGGAATTTGATTTCATCAATAACGAGGATGAGCCATATATATATAAGAAGATTGTAAGAAGAACTATCATATTCTTAGTTTTATACATGGATGATATTCTTGTTAGTGTATATGCCCTAGAGGCCATTACTGTATCATACTAGTATGTATATTACTTAATGGAAGCTTGGGATATTCACCTTGTATGTACAATCTTGCTCAAAATAGTAGTATGCTACTTGGTTTATTTCTACTTCAATGTGTACATGTGTTTATCTTTGTATATTGCTTATACACATTAGTGGAGCCTTTAGGATCTTTGCTTGATTACCAGCGATGTGATGGCCGTCACACTAGTGGGGCTGGGTAATCTAGAAGCACATCCTTATGCAGGTCCCTGGTCGCAGGACTATCGAGACAGGGCATCGATACTCCGGAGTAGACCAGCGCATGCGCTTCTCATCCCAGTGTGGGAGACGGTCTGTCCCACAGCCGTCAGTACGTCGTACTTGAGATAGTATGCGGGTGCCCGTTAGGTTACGGGTACACTGGACAGGACTCGTCGGGAACTGACCAGTTGGTATTATACCTATCGTCAGTTATCAGTTCCCAGGTGACATGAGCACAGCTTAGTCCGCTGACTTGACACTGTCACTTCGCCTCGGGTGTGTTCCCACTGTACTTTGATCACTACCCTACCACGGCTCAAAGGAGTCGTGCAAACAGGTGGTGGTTGGGTGCAGTCCCGAAGCACTTGGAGGCAGTGACGGTTAGACAGGATTCGTCTCTCCCGGTATTGGGGGTTGACATCGCGCTGTGTCTAGGAGAGCCATTACACGTGTAGTCCCTGGCCAGGGCAAACGAGATATACTGGTAGGTTTCCAGTGTTATCTCAGGGTGTTTTGGGCTTCGCTCCGGCACGACTTGTACCGCTATTGGGGGACTGACGTTTACCGCCCCCTAGGCCCGCCATGCGATGTATCAGACGAACAGACCGGACTGTACGGAGAATGTCACACTCAGGCTCAGTAGGAGTTCAGATGGGTTTCGCCTCGTCGGTCTTCTTGTCGGCATTACCTGGGGACCGTTACGCACAGCTAGTGCCGCTTGCGGTCTGTGGTTAAACCCACTGCCAGCGTAGTGTCGAGTCTTTAGAGTCCCACACAGAAAGCTTTTCGCCTTTAGGCAAAAGAGTAGAGGTCGCATGGTATTGCGACAGGTCGCATGGTTTTGCGACAGGGTTCGGTCACATCCGTGCACTTGTGCACGTACAGTGTCCGGACAGTTTACACTAGCGGGCTTTGGTTTAAGCCAGATCCTAGTGTACCTTATGGGATTGGATTTATCCAGTTTGCTTTCGTGTTCCTCGGAACGCGGATGCGGGTGTGTATGCACAGTTGACAGGGAGGCACAGACAGCGGATTCTCATTAGGGTTGTTGACAGTTGACCGTTGACCTTTTGACTTTTTGCTCAACCCTAATGAGAATATGATAAGTGATTAACTATTATATTAATTAAATATTATGGTGACTTGGTTGTTGACTTTTGTTGACTTTGTTGACTTGTTGACTTTTGTTGACTTGTTGACTTTGTTGACCGGTTGACTAGGCTTGACTAGTTGACCATCATGATAACCATGGTTATCATTTCATGCCAAAGACTTTTACTTGCTTGTTCATTTGAGTAAAATGAGTGCATGACATGATAAGGTTATGGTTGCTTCAACCATCACACATAAGACTTTTTTGATATGATGAGTTATCATTGTTTTGGATTATGAGAGGGTGAGAGACAAAAGAGTTGCTCATTCTTTCTTGCTCATTCTCTCTCTTGTTCTTGAGCTCTCCTCTTGCTCTCACCCTCAACCTCTTGCTCCCTCTCTTGATCTATGGTTCTCTTGTCTCATGAGTTGAGAATCAAGAACCATAGATAAAATCCCATTCTAAATCATCTCTACTCATTCTAGTTCACTAGGTTTAGCAAACCAAGTGAACTAGTTTCTTCAAAGAACGAAGAAGGAGCTAAAGGTTGGAGCTTTCAAGTGGATCTATCTTCGGCGTACGGAGACAACGAGAAGGAGCCATCGAACCACCATCGGAGCTTGAAGAGAAGGAGTTCAAGTTTAGGTATAACCATCTTCATCCGAGTAGCTAAATATCTTTAGCTTAGTTTGCTAGTTTTAGTTTAGGTAAAGATCCCGACCTAGCTTAGTCCATGTTGCCTCTTGCGTTAAAACTTTGATTTTATACCGTTTCCGCCTCCCCGTAAGAACCGGGGGTCGCAACGTGGACTTACAGTGGTATCAGAGCCTAACTAAACTTAAACTAGCTTGGTAGTGAAGTGTAACGAAGTTCGGAACCGGAAAAATCCAAAAACCAAACTTTTACAAAAACTGAGTTTCTGTTGAAATTTTTTCTGGTCAAAATGAAAAACTTTATACTCCTAAATTCGGCTCAGGGTTTTGTTAGAACACCCATGAAAAACGGCCCACTAATTCGTTCAAACCGCCGCGCTTCCGCCGCACGAGGTAGGCATGTGCCGCGGAAGCGCCGCGGTTTGTCGTCTTCAGTGCATCGTTTTTCGTGCAGTGTGTGTCTGTGTTGGTTTTGGGATTTTTGAGATATATTATATGTGCCCAGATTTTCCAGAAAAGAAATTTCCTTTTGGGGTCCTATAATTCCGTATTTTTCCGAACTTCACTGCACTTTGACTATGATGGTTATATCTGTGTTGTTTGCATGTATTGAACGTCGGCTAATCGCTATAAGTCGATTAGTCGGAGTTATACATGATCTGTAATGTGCTGGAATGTGTATATAAATATGTTGGATTGTCGCGGGTGAATAGCCGGGGGTTGTGAGACGAGAGTTTTCTTTTCTTGCAATTTCATGTAAATTTGTAAATTGATGTAATAATTATTTGTATGGCCGTACAACCGGGTCGGGGTTGTAGCCGTCATTGTATAATTTCTTTTTACTGTTTTTGCTCCTAGGATAGACCCATGGAGGGGTGCACAAACTACCGGGTATGCCGAAGTGTCGAGTGGCCTACTCATGGTGATGAGGGAGGTTGCTACGCTTCGGGTACTTGGCGGGTAGTTTGCCGCACCCGTAGGGGTCTTGGGTGGGGTATTGGCTATTCACCGTGACCGTGTAATCTGTTTTTGTTACAGGCTCGTACAAATTACAGATTCCTAGTATATCCAATGTATTTATCTGTGATCTGAAATGTCTATCATTGCTTTCTATTTAGGCGTTGCTTATGTTTTACAGACGCGCTAGCCCAGCCCCCGCTCTGTCGTTAGTTAAGTAACCTAACGGGTAATGACGGGGCCCAGTGGCGAATGCGAATGGCATAAGCGTACGTCATATTTTGGTTGTTTTCTGCAATGGTAGGATTAAATGATGGGACGCATTAAAAGAACTAATGCAAGAATATCACGCATTAAAAGAACTAATGCAAGATAATAAACCAAGTTAAAGTCGTTGGAACACTTTCGAAAAACCACTCGGTTCTTTTCAAAACAAACTTTTAAAATACGGAGTTTGAGCCACTCCATTTAAAAGCTATCTCGTTCCATCGACTAAATCAAGTTCACTACGTTCACGGTTTTGCCAAAACCATTCGTAGCCCTCCGTCGTTTCGCATGAATAGTCAATAGTATTCAAGCTGTGTATGTTGGCCAAAGTCAAGGCACAGTGATTGGTAGCTATTGGGTATTCATGTGTAGCATAGATAGATGCGTTGGTTTGGGACAGTCGTACTGCCATTTTGGCCAAAGTCAAGGGTAGGTACGGATGGATCCAAATTAACCTGGATAATGACGGGTAGAACTTGACATGTGACTTATGATATTTTGGCCAAAGTCAAGGTCATAAGAGCATGGGGCAAAAATCCACATCGGGAGTTTCATAAGTACTGAAACTTGCTAGATTTGCATACCATTTGGAGTGTGATGATTCTGGTAGGATTCCTTCAGTTTCGTCGCGCAATGATATTTGGATCCCGATCCTACTGTGAGTATATGCTACTCCTCGGGAAATTTCTCACTTAACGATCAATGCTATAAACCTAGTAGGTGCCTAGAAAGGTGTTAGCGGGGCTATGCCCCCAGGGAAAAGAGGTTCTTTAATTAAGGAACTTCGCGAAAGCGTTGGAAAACCTCCCTCGAAGTACCGACACCAGCCTGGCCGAACGGTTAAGCAAGTATTGTACGGTGGGATTGATCCTGACTAATTCTTCCTTTATGGTTTGAGGAGGGATTCGAGAAACAGTGGGAGCCATCCTGTTTAGACAAACTAAAAACCACTCTAAACTTGCAAGAGCATCATGCTGAGTGTTTTCCTCTTCTCTCCAAATTGCAGCGACCAATCAACATGACTGGACTTAAGTTACTCCTAGATAAAAACAAACTGACAGGGCCAAACTACAAAGATTGGCTCAGGAATGTCAAGATAGCAATCACTTATGACAAGCTGGGGTATCTTCTTACCACCAAAGCTCCCCCTGTCCCTGGTCCAACTTCCAGTGTCGCGGATAAGGAAATCCGCAAGACTTGGGAGATTGATAGCGCGAAGGCCAAATGCCTCCTGCTTGCCTCGATGGACAACGAACATCAGAGGAGGCATGAGAATATGGACATGGAATCCATATTGCTCCATACAAAAGAACTGTATGGAGAGCAATCACGTATCGCAAGATACGAAGCGTCGAAAAAGTTATTCTCGACAAGAATGGCCGTCGGATCATCAGTAGCCGAGCACGTGCTAAAGATGATCGGCTACACTGAGGAGCTCGCTGACCTAGGGATCACATTGGAGAGTGAGCTATATACGGATATAGTTCTCCAGTCCCTTCCTTCCACTTACGCCCAGTTTATACTGAACTTCAACCTACAAGAAAAGGAGGTTGAACTTTCAGAGCTCCTCAACATGCTGAGGAGCGCAGAGGGCACCCTGCAGAAAGGTAGGGATACATCCACTTTGTTTGTAGGAGGATCATCTTCTTCTAGGTCCAAGGCGAAAGCCAAGGGAAAGAAGAAGAAGGCCCCCGCCAAACCAAGGGGCGGTGTAAGTAAAGTGGATACGAAGGGAAAAGGGAAAGCAACAAAGATAGCGGGGAAGCTTGTGGATAAGGAAGAATGCTTCTATTGTCATAAGAAAGGACACTGGAAAAATGATTGCAGGGCCTGGAAGGCCAGAACACAGGAATTGAAGCAGGTTGCAGCTTCAGCTTCAGGTGTGTATGTTATTGAAAACTGTCTTTCAATAAACTCTACTTCCTGGGTATTGGATACCGGATCAGGATCTCATATCTGTAATTCTTTGCAGGCGTTGAGAAACCGTAGGGCTTTGAAGGCAGGTGACATGACCCTCAGAGTTGCGAACGGAGCTAGCATGGATGCTAAAGCCGTGGGGGACTATCACCTGGGAATGTCAGATGGACATGTTTTGGTTTTGCGTAATTGCTTTTTTGTACCCAACGCAACTTGTAATATCATTTCTGTATCTTTAGTTTCTAAAGAAGGTTATGAATTTGCGTTTGTAAGTAATGTTGTAAACATTCACCTTAATCAAGTTTTGATTGGGTCAGGTACTTTGAGTAATGGTATATACGTGTTAAACCAACCACAGATTTTTAATGTCCAGAATACACACAAAAGAAAGTCTCCAGAAATAAATCAGACTTTCTTGTGGCATTGTAGACTGGGTCACATAAATGAGAGAAGATTGACTAAGTTACATACATAAGGTTATTTGAATGCGTTCGAATATCAGTCGTATGCCACTTGTCAATCCTGTCTCAAAGGAAAGATGACAAAGACTCCGTTTACTGGACATGGAGTAAGAGCGAGCGAGCTCTTGGGACTCGTACACAGTGACGTGTGCGGTCCAATGTCTACACATGCCCGAAGCGGACATTCTTACTTCATTACTTTTACGGATGACTTCTCAAGGTACGGTTATGTCTTCTTAATGAAACATAAGTCCGAAGCCTTTGGAAAATTCCAGGAGTATAAGAATGAAGTAGAGAAACAGACCGGCAAAAGTATTAAGATTCTAAGATCGGATCGAGGTGGAGAATACTTAAGTGCCGAGTTCCTGGACTATTTAAGAGAGAACGGAATTCTCTCTCAGCTTACTCCTCCTTACACCCCGCAACATAACGGTGTATCGGAGAGACGGAACCGCACCCTATTGGATATGGTGCGGTCCATGATGGGTAACGCTGAGTTACCGCGATCATTCTGGGGGTATGCGCTAGAATCAGCTGCGTACCTTTTGAACCGAGTTCCGACTAAGACTGTGCCTTCCACACCATATGAAATGTGGAGTGGGAAGAAACCCTATCTTCAATATCTGAAGATCTGGGGATGTCCGGCTTTTGTCAAAAAGCAGCATGCGGACAAGCTCGAGGCACGTTCAGTACTGTGCAAGTTTGTGGGATACCCAAAGAACACCAGGGGGTATCTTTTCTACTATGCAGAGGAACAAAAAGTCCTTGTTTCTCGTAATGCCCACTTTCTAGAACATCAGTTCTTAGAAAAGGAAATAAGTGGGAGCGCAGTAGAACTGGAAGAAATTCCAGAACCACAGACTGTTACAGAAAGTTTGGTGGAACCAGAGGGTTCAACAGGACAGGACATTCCTACGCCGCTCCGCAGAAGTAGTAGGCAGTCTCATCCGCCCGAGAGATACTGCGGTTTTCTCATAGACGGGGATAGAGAGGATTGCATCATAGATTATGATGAGCCTACTAGCTTCCAGCAGGCCGTTCAGAGCGTTGACTCAGTGAAATGGCTGGATGCAATGCGGACCGAAATGGAGTCCATGTACACCAACAAGGTATGGACGTTGGACGTTGCTCCAGACGGGGTAAAACCCGTAGGATGCAAGTGGATCTTCAAAAGGAAGATTGGTGTAGATGGACAGGTTGAGACCTATAAAGCTAGGCTGGTAGCAAAGGGTTTTCGTCAAAGACCTGGCTTGGACTACGACGAAACCTTTTCTCCAGTAGCCATGCTGAAATCCATTCGGATCCTTCTTGCCATTGCTGCCTTCCACGATTATGAGATCTGGCAAATGGACGTAAAGACAGCTTTTCTAAATGGAAATTTAGAGGAGTGTGTCTATATGGACCAACCAGAGGGTTTCATTCAGAGTGGGAGCAGCGGAAAGGTGTGCAAGTTGCTTAAGTCCATCTATGGACTAAAGCAGGCATCGCGGAGTTGGAACATCTGTTTTGATGAGACGGTCAAAGAATTTGGCTTTATCAAAAATCCAGATGAACCATGCATCTATAGTAGATTTGTAGCGAGAACTGTAGTATTCCTCGTTTTATACGTGGATGACATTCTCTTAATAGGAAATGACATTCCTATGCTACAATCTGTCAAGGGGTTCTTGTCACACAAGTTCTCCATGAAAGACCTGGCTGATGCCTCGTACATTCTGGGTATCCGGATCTACCGTGACAGATCCAAGAGGATATTAGGACTTTCACAGTCCAGGTACATCGACACCATACTGAAGAGATTCAGTATGGAAGATTCCAAGCGCGGTAACCTACCGGCTTGTCACGGGATCACCCTCTCTAAAGAGATGTCTCCCAAGACTGATTTAGAGAGGGATCGCATGTCTATTATACCCTACGCTTCTGCGGTAGGCTCTATAATGTATGCGATGTTGTGTACCAGACCGGATGTAGCTTATGCACTGAGTGTGGTAAGCCGGTATCAGTCTAACCCTGGGGAGAAACACTGGATAGCGGTAAAGAACATTCTCAAGTACCTGAGAAGGACTAAGGAGATGTTCTTGGTGTATGGCGGAAAAGACCTCCAGATCGAGGCCTTTGCTGACTCCAGCTTCCAGAGTGACAAGGATGATTCCAAGTCCATGTCGGGTTTTGTCTTCACCCTCAATGGAGGGGCGGTGTGTTGGAAGAGCTCCAAACAAGAAACCGTTGCAGACTCGACGATGGAAGCGGAATACATCGCTGCATCTGATGCCGCAAAAGAAGCTGTCTGGATAAGGAAGTTCATGAAAGAACTTCAGGTGGTTCCGTCCATTGTTGATCCAATACCTCTGTATTGTGACAACAACGGGGCTATAGCTTTAGCGAAGGAACCCAGGTCCCATCAGAGATCCAGGCACATCTTGAGGCGGTATCACCTGATCAGGGAGATCGTGGATCGCCAGGAGATCGAGGTTCGGAGAGTCGCTTCAGAAGACAACACAGCAGATCCATTCACCAAGGCCCTACCCCAGACTCAGTTCGAGCGGCTGATCGAGATGATAGGTCTTCGATACGCCAGTACATGGCCTTAGTGCAAGTGGGAGATTGTTAGTGTATATGCCCTAGAGGCCATTACTGTATCATACTAGTATGTATATTACTTAATGGAAGCTTGGGATATTCACCTTGTATGTACAATCTTGCTCAAAATAGTAGTATGCTACTTGGTTTATTTCTACTTCAATGTGTACATGTGTTTATCTTTGTATATTGCTTATACACATTAGTGGAGCCCTTAGGATCTTTGCTTGATTACCAGCGATGTGATGGCCGTCACACTAGTGGGGCTGGGTAATCTAGAAGCACATCCTTATGCAGGTCCCTGGTCGCAGGACTATCGAGACAGGGCATCGATACTCCGGAGTAGACCAGCGCATGCGCTTCTCATCCCAGTGTGGGAGACGGTCTGTCCCACAGTCGTCAGTACGTCGTACTTGAGATAGTATGCGGGTGCCCGTTAGGTTACGAGTACACTGGACAGGACTCGTCGGGAACTGACCAGTTGGTATTATACCTATCGTCAGTTATCAGTTCCCAGGTGACATGAGTACAGCTTAGTCCGCTGACTTGACACTGTCACTTCGCCTCGGGTGTGTTCCCACTGTACTTTGATCACTACCCTACCACGGCTCAAAGGAGTCGTGCAAACAGGTGGTGGTTGGGTGCAGTCCCGAAGCACTTGGAGACAGTGACGGTTAGACAGGATTCGTCTCTCCCGGTATTGGGGGTTGACATCGCGCTGTGTCTAGGAGAGCCATTACACGTGTAGTCCCTGGCCAGGGCAAACGAGATATACTGGTAGGTTTCCAGTGTTATCTCAGGGTGTTTTGGGCTTCGCTCCGGCACGACTTGTACCGCTATTGGGGGACTGACGTTTACCGCCCCCTAGGCCCGCCATGCGATGTATCAGACGAACAGACCGGACTGTACGGAGAATGTCACACTCAGGCTCAGTAGGAGTTCAGATGGGTTTCGCCTCGTCGGTCTTCTTGTCGGCATTACCTGGGGACCGTTACGCACAGCTAGTGCCGCTTGCGGTCTGTGGTTAAACCCACTGCCAGCGTAGTGTCGAGTCTTTAGAGTCCCACACAGAAAGCTTTTCGCCTTTAGGCAAAAGAGTAGAGGTCGCATGGTATTGCGACAGGTCGCATGGTTTTGCGACAGGGTTCGGTCACATCCGTGCACTTGTGCACGTACAGTGTCCGGACAGTTTACACTAGCGGGCTTTGGTTTAAGCCAGATCCTAGTGTACCTTATGGGATTGGATTTATCCAGTTTGCTTTCGTGTTCCTCGGAACGCGGATGCGGGTGTGTATGCACAGTTGACAGGGAGGCACAGACAGCGGATTCTCATTAGGGTTGTTGACAGTTGACCGTTGACCTTTTGACTTTTTGCTCAACCCTAATGAGAATATGATAAGTGATTAACTATTATATTAATTAAATATTATGGTGACTTGGTTGTTGACTTTTGTTGACTTTGTTGACTTGTTGACTTTTGTTGACTTGTTGACTTTGTTGACCGGTTGACTAGGCTTGACTAGTTGACCATCATGATAACCATGGTTATCATTTCATGCCAAAGACTTTTACTTGCTTGTTCATTTGAGTAAAATGAGTGCATGACATGATAAGGTTATGGTTGCTTCAACCATCACACATAAGACTTTTTTGATATGATGAGTTATCATTGTTTTGGATTATGAGAGGGTGAGAGACAAAAGAGTTGCTCATTCTTTCTTGCTCATTCTCTCTCTTGTTCTTGAGCTCTCCTCTTGCTCTCACCCTCAACCTCTTGCTCCCTCTCTTGATCTATGGTTCTCTTGTCTCATGAGTTGAGAATCAAGAACCATAGATAAAATCCCATTCTAAATCATCTCTACTCATTCTAGTTCACTAGGTTTAGCAAACCAAGTGAACTAGTTTCTTCAAAGAACGAAGAAGGAGCTAAAGGTTGGAGCTTTCAAGTGGATCTATCTTCGGCGTACGGAGACAACGAGAAGGAGCCATCGAACCACCATCGGAGCTTGAAGAGAAGGAGTTCAAGTTTAGGTATAACCATCTTCATCCGAGTAGCTAAATATCTTTAGCTTAGTTTGCTAGTTTTAGTTTAGGTAAAGATCCCGACCTAGCTTAGTCCATGTTGCCTCTTGCGTTAAAACTTTGATTTTATACCGTTTCCGCCTCCCCGTAAGAACCGGGGGTCGCAACGTGGACTTACAATTCTCTTGATGGGAAATGACATTCCTGTGCTACAATCAGTCAAGCTGTTTTTGTCACAAAGGTTCTCAATGAAAAACTTGGGTGATGCCTCCTACATTCTGGGGATTAAGATCTACAGAGATAGATCCAAGAGATTGTTGGGACTTTCGCAGTCCAGATACATAGAGGCCATACTGAAGAGATTTAGTATGGAAGATTCCAAGTATGGTAATATACCCGCTTTGCACGGAATCACCTTCTCCAACGAAATTCTCCCAAGACTGATGAGGAGAGGGCTCGCATGAGCATTATACCCTACGCTTCGGCGGTAGGATTTATAATGTATGTAATGATATGTACCAGACTAGATATAACTTATGTGCTTGTGTGGTGAGCCGGTATCAGTCAAACCCAAGGGAAGCACTAGACAGCAGTGAAGAACATTCTTAAGTACCTGAGAAGGACTAAGAAATTGTTCTTGGTATACAGTAATGGGGACCTCTAGGTGGAGTCTTTTACCGACCTGAGCTTCCAAAGTGACAAGGATGACAGCAAGTCTGTCTCGGGTTTTGTGTTTACCCTAAACAGAGGGGCGGTCTGATAGAAAAGCTCCAAACAGAACACCGTCGCAAACTCGACGATGGAGGCTGAATACATTGCTGCCAAGGATGCCGCAAAAGAAGCGGTCTGAATGAAGAAGTTCATTACTGAACTTGAGCTGGTTCCGTCCATTGTTAATCCAATACCTTTATATTACGACAACAATGGGGCTATGGTTTTAGCGAAGGAACCACGGTCCCATCAGAGATCCAGACACATCTTAAGGAGGTATCACCTCATTAGGGGATCGTAGATCGCCATGGGATCGTAGATCGCCAGGAGATCGAGGTGCGGAGAGTAGACACAAAAGAGAATATGGCGGATCCATTCACCAAGGCCCTCCCTCAATCATAATTCGAGAGACTATTTGAGATATTGGGTATGCGATACACCAACAACTGGGCCTAGAGCAGACGTTGGGTACTCGATACATAAATATGTGGCCTTAGTGCAAGTGGGAGATTGTTGGATATGTATGCCCTAGAGGCCATTATTTTGTGTGTGTGTGTGTATAGTGGATACTTGGGCATAAGTATGTACAGGACAATCTTACTCGATATAATAATATGCTATTTGGTTTGTGTTTATCTTAACATATGTATATGTTTTACTTGTTATGTTTTACTTGTTATTACGTATCGTTAATACATGTTGATAAAGCACATAAGATTATTGCTTGACTACCAGCGTTATGATGGCGATCATACATGTGGGGGTTGGGTAGTCAATAAACACATCCTTAAATGTCTCTAGTCGTGGAAGTATCAAGACTGGGCATCGACATTCTGGAGTAGACTGGTGTATACGTTTCTAGATCCCAACAAGGGACGATGGTTGGTCTGACAACCATTGGTCTTTGGCACCTAAGATGGTATACAGGTGCTCACTAGGGGTGAGTACACTGGACGGACTTGCCGAGAACTTCTAGATGGTATTATACCTATCGTAAAATAGCAGTTCTTAGGTGACATGAGTACGGGTTAGTCTTTAGACCTGAGATCGTCATTTGTCACGTGTGAGTTCCTACTGTACTTAGATTACTACCCTACCATGGGTCTACGGAGTCGTGCAAACATATTTTAGTTGGGTACATGTAAGGCTACGCCAGCGCCCCGGCCATCAATCCGTGGCCAAACGCGGAACAAAAACTTTTCAACTTGGCGTTAACGTAATCCTAAAACCCGGATCATGCCATTAACCTTATACTAGTTAACTGTAAAGAGTTTAGAGACGTTATACCGATCGATCCGTGTCCTTCGGTCTTCAACCTCTGTCCAAGCTCCTCGCGGCTGCCTCGATGTAGTTCGCTCTCCGGTCTCCCTCGTCGAAGACGATCCACGTCGAGGATTTGTAATACGGGCTCCTGCTTCAAAAACCGAAGTAACTCGAGCATCCAGTTTGCTAGCCTAGATGCCAAAGATGAAGTAGAGAGTGTGTGTGAATATTTTGTCTCAATTCACCATAGGATTCTCAACATATGAGAGGGATAGGGTGGAGGTGAAAGTGTAACGCTTTGAAAATTCGTTTAGGTTAATTTCGTGTTAATTAGAGATAATACGTGATTTTCATAAAACCTCGTTAATAATTATTTTCCACGTAGACTGGAATAAATCTATTTTAATTGTGAAAATATGTAATTACATATTTATTGTTCTTTATTAATTAACATTTAAATTATTGTTCACTTAATTATCTATTTGCTAATTTATTATTTACTAAGCTATATTTTTAATTAATCTTGCACTAATCCAATTTTACCCTAGTTTAATATGTGTTTAGCAATCTTGGCAAATCAACATTTATTTTGTAGCATGCCTTTCATTTTAATTCTTTATGGTTCTATAATCTTTTTTTTAAAACAAAAGAAAATAATAAGAAAAAGAAATGGAAAAGGGAAGCATGGGGGTATTTATGAGGCATGGGAAACCTTGACATTGAGAACCCTTACACTCTCTCTCTCCCCCTCAAGCTCAGCCAGCCCCCAGCAGCAGCCCTCGCCCCTTCCTCTTCTTCTTCTTCTTACTTGATTCCAAGCCTCCATCTCCATCAAAAATCCCTCAAAACATCACAAAATCTCATGTTAAACACTTCAAAAAAATTCCTTGTTGGTTCTGGAGGCAAGTCTTAGCTTTAGGAGGCAAGGTCAGCAAGTTTGAGCCATCCTTAGACCAACTTGAGGTATAAAGCCAACCTTAATTACCTTTTTGCTAAACTTTTAGTTTATTTAGCTTAATGTAGTGTTTAATTGGGAATTAATGCTAATTTTGAGTTTTTAAGGGGAGATTAGGTTAAGTTTGGGTTTTTATGACCTAATAAGGTTAATTAAGGGTAGTTAGTGGCTAATAGTCTTGCTAATCTACCAAGTTTCACTAAAACTGTTAGTGTTTATGCCCTAGAAGGCCATTACTGTATCATACTAGCTTGTATATTACTTAATGGAAGCTTGGGATATTCACATGTATATAACAGTCTTGCTAAACATGGTAGTATGCTACTTGGTTTTTCTATCTTAATATGTGAGTGTACGTATTGATAGAGCTCTTAGGATCTTGCTTGTCTACCAGCGTTGTGATGGCAGTCACACTAGTGGGGGCTGGGTAGTCTACAAGCACATCCTTATTCAGGTCCCTGGTCGTTGGATTATCGAGACAGAGCATCGATACTCCGGAGTAGACTAGTGTGTACGCTTCTCATCCCAGTTGGGGAGATGGTCTGTCCCACAGCCGTCAGTACGTCGTACTGGAGATAGTATACAGGTGCTCGTTAGGTTACGGGTACACCGGACAGGACTCACAGGGAACTGTTGGTTGGTTTGATACCAGTCGTCAGTGAACAGTTCCCAGGTGACATGAGTACAGCGTAGTCCGCAGACTTGACACTGCTACTTCGCCTCGAGTGTGTCCCACTGTTCTTAGATTGCTACCCTACCACGGCTCAAAGGAGTCGTGCAAACAGGTGGCAGTTGGGTGCAGTCCCGAGCACTTGGAGGCAGTGGCGGTTAGACAGGATTCGTCCCTCCCGGTATTGGGAGTAGATATCGTGCTGTGTCAGAGAGCCATTACGCAAAGTCCCTGGCCAGGGCAAGCGAGATTTGCTGGTAGGTTCCAGTAGTTTCTCAGGGTGTAATGGGCTTCACTCCGACACGACTTATACCGCTATTAGGGGACTGACGCTTGCCGCCCCCCTAGGCCCGATATGCGATAGTCTTGGACGAACGGACCGGACTGTATGGAGATTGTCACATCAGACTCAGTAGGAGTTCGGATGGGTTTACTCATCGGCCTTCTTATCGACAACTACCTGGGGACCGTTACGTACAGCTAGTGCCGCTTGCGGTCTGTGGTTAAACCCACTGCCAGCGTAGTACTCGAGTCTCTAGAGTCCCACACAGAGAGTTTCCTACTCCAGGCGAAACGATATAGAGGTTGCATGGTTTTGCGACAAAGGGTTCGGACGCATACGTGCGTTTACGCGCGTACGACTTTCGAACAGTTTTTACCAGTCGGCTTTGGTTTAAGCCAGTTACTGGTATCCGGTTATTGGATTTTTACAGTCTAAAGTTTTTCCGTATTTTTACGGATCGGAGGGGCGTTCTCGTAATTACTCGAGAAGCTTCTAGAAGATGTGACTAAGGAGGTTTCTTTTGGATAAGAGAGTGAGTCATGGTGGTGATTCATTCATTTCATTAATGCACATTTATTGCTTAATGACTCATGCTAATGAATCACCACTAGATATTTCATGAAGCATGCTTATTCATTTCTTTTTATTCATTATTGAAAAATAAGAATGCTTCATAATATTATGATACACTCTCTCTCTTCTCTCATGATCTTATCTCATATTCTCTCTCCTCAAGCTCTCATCTTCAAGATACTAACCTTAATCCTCATGTGTTGAGAACAAAGGTTTAGTTAGACTTAAGCATCCATAACCTTAATTCTATATCATCCTTCCATCTTTGATTAGCAATCAAAGTTGCTTAGTTGCCTCAAGCTTAGAGGTTTAGCTTGGAGTTTCGCTCTCGGGTGGATCATCTACTACCTAGAGAAGGTCGAGGAGAACAAAGGAGGACACAAAGACGAAGGACTAGTTTCGATCGGTATAATCCCTTAACACTATAGTTTAGTTTAGCTATGTGTTTGGTTATTGTTTGTTTAGCTTCGATTCAAGCGGTTAGTCGATGTTCGTTGTTTAAACTTGATCGTTTTTGAAAATTCCGCCTCCCCATAAGTACTGGGGTGTACTACATCGACTTACAGTGGTATCAGAGCCTCGCTAAACAATATATAACTTAATTGCAAATTTGTACGAATTTCGAACGGAAAAACAAAGCCGCAAAACCCTAATTCTGTCAAGTTTCTGTCGAAGTTAAAATCAAGTCAGAAAATTTTTCAGGTGTGTTCAGAGAGCTTGACATGACCACAGGAGAACACCCAAGAAATTCGAGCACATGATTCGACTAAAGCGCCGCGGAAGGGCGGCGGATCGCACCGATTCGCCGCGCTTCCGCGGCCGAGTTGCCGAGTCATGGGCTCATCTTTCATGGGTGGGTCCTCTCTGGTGTTTGGGGTTTTCTGGAATATTTAATTATTGCTCAGGTTACTGTTTAACAGAGCAGATTTTGGAGCAATATTGAAGTTGTTTATTCGATCGAATTGTACAGTATTTGCGTATTGGATTATATCTGTGATTGTTTAATGTGTTCGTAAACCTCCCCTAACTGCTAGTATGTCGGTTGGCAGGGGGTTGCATATTTCTGAAATGGTTATATCTGTTTGTGCATATAAACTGTATTGGACTGTTGTGGTGTATAGCCGGGGTTAGCAATAGGTTATTTGTTTAATTCATTTGTTGTAAATGTAATTTGTTGTAATATTATTTTTTGCGGGGCACTTCCAGGTTGCGGTCGTAGCCACCGTTGTATTATTTCATTTTACTGTTTTTGCTCCTAGGACTGACCCAAGGTGGGGTACACAAACTGCCGGGCGGGTAGTTTGCCGTACCCGTAGGGGTCGAGGGTGGGGTAACGGCTATTCATCACAACTGTGTAATCTGTCTTTTCTTGCAGGCTCAAAAGAAATACAGATTGCTTGCAAATCCAATATTGTTTATCTGTGTTCTGGAATGAATATCATTGCGTCAGACGAATGTAAAATATCTATATTATGATAGCTATTTAGACGTCACTTATGTTTTACACCCGCGCTAGCCCAGCCCCCGCTCTGTCGTTAGTTAAGTAACCTAACGAGTGATGACGGGACCCCGTGGCGAATGCGGATGGCATAAGAGGACGTTGTATTTTCGTTGTTTTCTGCAATGATAGGTTAATGATGGGACGCATTATCTATAATGCAAAGTAAAACAAACCAAAGTTTAAATCGTTGGAACAATTTAAAAGAAACCACTCGGTTATTTTTAAAACAGATAATTTTAAATGCGGAGATTTAACCACTCCTTTTAAAAGCTATCAGGTTCCTTCGGTTATATCAAGTTCACTACGTTCACGGTTTCGCCAAAACCAGTCGTAGCCCTCCGTCATTTCTTATGAATGGTCAGTAGTATTCAAGCTATGTTTGTTTGGCCCTTAGTCAAGACATAGTGATTGGTAGCTGCTGGGGTATTCATTTGTTGCATAGATAGATGAGTTGGTTTGGGACAGTCGTATTACTTTGTTGGCCCTTAGTCAAGAGTATACGGATGGGTTCAAATCAACAGGATAATGATGGGCAGAACTTGACATGTGACTTATGATTTGTTGGCCCTTAGTCAAGGTCATAAGAGCATGGGGCAAAAACTTATATCGGGAATTTCTAAAGAAACTGAAATTTGCAAAGAGATGCATACCATTTTGAGTTTGATGAATGTTGGTAGCATTCCTACAACATTATCAGACGATGATATTTGGATCCCGATCCTACTTTGAGTACTTGATACTTATCAGGATATTCGTCACTTAACGATCAATGCTATAAACCTAGTAGGTGTCCAGAAAAGTGTCAGCGGGGTTACGCCCCCAGAGAAAAGAGGTTACTTAATTAAGGAACTTCGCGAAAGCGTTGGAAAACCTCCCTCGAAGTATCGACACCGGCCTGGCTGAACGGTTAAGCAAGAATTGTACGGTGAGAATAGTCTTGGCTAATTCTTCTTTTATGGTTTGAGGAAGGATTCGAGAAACAGTGGGAGCCATCCAGTTTAGATAAACTAAAAACCACTCTAAACTTGCAAGAGCATCATGCTAAAGAGTTTTCTTCTCTCTCTCCTAATTGCAGCGACCCTGAAAATGACTGGACTTAAGTTACTTTTAGAGAAAAATATACTGACGGGGCCAAACTATAAAGATTGGCTGCGGAATGTCAAGATGGCCTTGACCTACGACAAATTGGGGTACATCCTCACCGCTACGGCACCTGCTGTCCCTGGTCCCAAATCCAGTAATGCGGATAAGGAAATCCGCAAAACCTGGGATTTAGATTGCGCGAGAGCCAAGTGCATCGTGCTTGCCTCGATGAATAATGAACATCAGAGGAGGCACGAGGATATGTCCTTAGATGGCATATTTCTCCATACAAAGGAACTTTATGGAGAGCAATCTCGTATAGCAAGATACGAGACCTCAAAGAAATTGTTTCGAGCGAGGTTGGCTGTCGGGTCATCGGTAGGTGAACATGTCCTACAGATGATTGGCTATATAGAAGAGCTCGCAGACCTTGGGACGACTTTGGATAATGAGCTCTATACAGACCTTGTTCTCCAGTCCCTTCCTCCCACCTACGCCCAGTTTATCCTCAACTTCAATCTTCAAGGAAAAGAAGTTGAACTTGCGGAACTCCTGAACATGTTAAGGAGTGCGGAGGGCACCTTGCAGAAGGCAAGGGAAACACCCGCTATGTTTGTTGGCGGAGCATCTTCTTCCGGGTCCAAGGCTAGGGCCAAAGGAAGGAAGAAGAAGGCCGCACCCAGACCTAGAGGAGGTGTTAGTAAGGTGGGAAAGAAGGGAAAGAAAAAGATTGCAGCACCGGTAGTTGGCCTGGATGAGTGCTTCCATTGTCACAGGAAAGGGCACTGGAAGAAGGATTGCAAGGCGTGGAACGCCAAGAACCAGGAACCGAAGCAAGCTGTGGCTTCGAATTCAGGTGTGTTTGTAATTGAGAATTGTCTGTCGATCAACTCTACTTCCTGGGTATTGGATACCGGATCAGGATCTCATATTTGCAATTCATTGCAGGCACTGAGAAACCGTAGAGTGCTGGAGGAAGGTGATATGATCCTCAGGGTTGCTAACGGAGCTAGCGTGGGAGCTGCGTCCGTCGGGGATTATCACCTAGGATTGACGAGTGGACACATTTTGGTTTTACATAACTGTTATTTTGTACCCAGCTTAACGTGTAATATCATATCAGTTTCCTTGTTATCAAATAAAGGTTATGATTTCACGTTTGTAAGAGATGTTGTCAACATCCACCTTAATCATGGTTTGATTGGGTCCGGTACTCTAAATAACGGCATATATGTGTTAAACCAACTCCAAATTTTCAATGTCCAGAACACACTAAAAAGAAAGTCTCCAGATTTAAATAAAGCTTTCTTATGGCATTGTAGACTGGGTCACATCAATGAGAGAAGGTTGACTAAGTTGCATAGAGAAGGATATTTGGACACGTTCGAATATCAAACTTATGACACTTGTCAATCTTGTCTCAAAGGAAAGATGACAAAGACTCCATTCACTGGACAAGGAGTAAGAGCGAGCGAGCTCTTAGGACTCATACACAGTGATGTATGCGGTCCAATGTCTACACATGCGAGAGGTGGTTATTCCTACTTCATTACTTTTACAGATGATTTCTCTAGGTATGGATATGTTTTCTTAATGAAGCATAAATCAGAGGCCTTTGAGAAATTCCTGGAATTCAAGAATGAAGCGGAAAACCAAACAGGCAAAAGTATTAAGACACTAAGATCTGATCGAGGTGGAGAATACTTAAGTGCCGAGTTCCTAGGTTACCTAAAAGAGAAAGGAATTCTCTCTCAGCTTACTCCTCCATACACTCCACAGCACAACGGTGTATCGGAGAGACGGTATCGAACCCTATTGGATATGGTACGATCCATGATGAGTAATGCTGAGTTACCGCGATCTTTCTGGGGTTATGCGCTAGAATCAGCGGCATATCTTTTGAACCAGGTTCCAACCAAGACTGTGCCTACCACACCATATCAGATGTGGAGTGGGAAGAAACCCTGTCTAAAACATTTTAGGACATGGGGGTGTCCAGCTTTTGTAAAAAAAGCAGCATGTGGACAAGCTCGAGGCACGATCAGTACTGTGTAAGCTTGTGGGATATCCAAAGAACTCCAAGGGATATTATTTCTATTACGCAGAGGAACAAAAGGTCTTTGTTTCTCGTCATGCCACCTTCTTAGAAACTGAATTTTTAGAAAATCAGAAGAGTGGGAGCGCAATAGAACTGGAAGAAATTCCAGAACCACAAGCTGTTACTGAAAGTTTGATAGAACCAGAGGTTCAAGAAGAACAGGACATTCCCGCACCCCTCCGCAGAAGTAGTAGGCCGTCTCATCCGCCTGAGAGATACTACGGTTTTCTCATTGACGGGGATAGAGAGGATTGCATCATAGAAGATGATGAACCTACTGACTTCCAGCAGGCCATCCAGAGCGGCGACTCGGTACGATGGCTAGATGCAATGCGGACCGAAATGGAGTCTATGTACACCAACAAAGTATGGACTTTGGACTTTGCTCCAGATGGGGTAAAACCCATAGGATGCAAATGGATCTTCAAGAAAAAGATTGGTGTAGATGGACAGGTGGAAACCTATAAGGCTAGACTTGTTGCAAAGGGTTTTCGTCAAAGACCTGGTTTGGACTATGACGAAACTTTTTCTCCAGTGGCTATGCTCAAATCCATTCGGATCCTTCTTGCTATTGCTGCCTTCCATGATTATGAAATCTGGCAGATGGACGTAAAGACGGCTTTTCTGAATGGAAATTTAGAAGAGAGCGTCTATATGGATCAGCCAGAGGGTTTCAATCAGAGTGGGAGCAGCGGGAAAGTATGCAAGCTGCTTAAGTCCATTTACGGACTAAAGCAGGCATCGCGGAGTTGGAACATCTGCTTTGATGAGACAGTCAAAGAATATGACTTTATCAAAAATCCAGATGAACCGTGCAAATATAGTAAAGTTGTGGCCAGAAGTGTCGTATTCCTCGTCTTGTACGTGGATGACATTCTATTGATAGGAAATGACATTCCTATGCTACAATCTGTCAAAGGATTCTTGTCACACAGGTTCTCCATGAAAGACCTGGGTGATGCCTCTTACATTCTGGGGATCCGGATCTATCGTGATAGATCCAAGAGGATGTTGGGACTTTCGCAGTCCAGGTATATCGACACTGTACTGAAAAGATTCAGTATGGAAGATTCTAAGCGCGGTAATCTACCGGCTTGTCACGGAATCACCCTCTCCAAAGAGATGTCTCCCAAGACTGATTTGGAAAGGGAACGCATGTCTATTATACCCTATGCTTCTGCGGTAGGCTCTATAATGTATGCGATGTTGTGTACCAGACCAGATGTAGCTTACGCACTAAGCGTGGTAAGCCGGTATCAGTCAGACCCAGGGGAGAAGCACTGGATAGCAGTAAAGAACATTCTCAAGTACCTGAGGAGGACTAAGGAGATGTTCTTGGTTTACGGCGCAAAAGACCTCAGGTTGGAGGCCTTTGCTGATTCCGGCTTCCAGAGTGATAAGGACGATTCCAAGTCCATGTCGGGTTATGTCTTTACCCTCAATGGAGGGGCGGTGTGCTGGAAGAGCTCCAAGCAGGACACCGTTGCTGACTCGACGATGGAAGCGGAGTATATAGCTGCTTGCGATGCCGCAAAAGAAGCAGTCTGGATGAAGAAGTTCCTAACAGAACTTCAGGTGGTTCCTACCATAGTTGATCCAATACCTCTGTATTGCGACAACAACGGAGCTATAGCTTTAGCGAAGGAACCAAGGTCCCATCAGAAGTCCAGACACATCTTGAGGCGGTATCACCTGATCAGGGAGATCATTGATCGTCAGGAGATCGAGGTTCGGAGAGTTGCTTCAGAAGAGAACATTGCTGATCCATTCACGAAGGCCCTTCCTCAGATTCAGTTCGAGAGGCTGCTCGAGATCATTGGTCTGCGATATGCCAGTACATGGCCCTAGTGCAAGTGGGAGATTGTTAGTGTTTATGCCCTAGAAGGCCATTACTGTATCATACTAGCTTGTATATTACTTAATGGAAGCTTGGGATATTCACATGTATATAACAGTCTTGCTAAACATGGTAGTATGCTACTTGGTTTTTCTATCTTAATATGTGAGTGTACGTATTGATAGAGCTCTTAGGATCTTGCTTGTCTACCAGCGTTGTGATGGCAGTCACACTAGTGGGGGCTGGGTAGTCTACAAGCACATCCTTATTCAGGTCCCTGGTCGTTGGATTATCGAGACAGAGCATCGATACTCCGGAGTAGACTAGTGTGTACGCTTCTCATCCCAGTTGGGGAGATGGTCTGTCCCACAGCCGTCAGTGCGTCGTACTGGAGATAGTATACAGGTGCTCGTTAGGTTACGGGTACACCGGACAGGACTCACAGGGAACTGTTGGTTGGTTTGATACCAGTCGTCAGTGAACAGTTCCCAGGTGACATGAGTACAGCGTAGTCCGCAGACTTGACACTGCTACTTCGCCTCGAGTGTGTCCCACTGTTCTTAGATTGCTACCCTACCACGGCTCAAAGGAGTCGTGCAAACAGGTGGCAGTTGGGTGCAGTCCCGAGCACTTGGAGGCAGTGGCGGTTAGACAGGATTCGTCCCTCCCGGTATTGGGAGTAGATATCGTGCTGTGTCAGAGAGCCATTACGCAAAGTCCCTGGCCAGGGCAAGCGAGATTTGCTGGTAGGTTCCAGTAGTTTCTCAGGGTGTAATGGGCTTCACTCCGACACGACTTATACCGCTATTAGGGGACTGACGCTTGCCGCCCCCCTAGGCCCGATATGCGATAGTCTTGGACGAACGGACCGGACTGTATGGAGATTGTCACATCAGACTCAGTAGGAGTTCGGATGGGTTTACTCATCGGCCTTCTTATCGACAACTACCTGGGGACCGTTACGTACAGCTAGTGCCGCTTGCGGTCTGTGGTTAAACCCACTGCCAGCGTAGTACTCGAGTCTCTAGAGTCCCACACAGAGAGTTTCCTACTCCAGGCGAAACGATATAGAGGTTGCATGGTTTTGCGACAAAGGGTTCGGACGCATACGTGCGTTTACGCGCGTACGACTTTCGAACAGTTTTTACCAGTCGGCTTTGGTTTAAGCCAGTTACTGGTATCCGGTTATTGGATTTTTACAGTCTAAAGTTTTTCCGTATTTTTACGGATCGGAGGGGCGTTCTCGTAATTACTCGAGAAGCTTCTAGAAGATGTGACTAAGGAGGTTTCTTTTGGATAAGAGAGTGAGTCATGGTGGTGATTCATTCATTTCATTAATGCACATTTATTGCTTAATGACTCATGCTAATGAATCACCACTAGATATTTCATGAAGCATGCTTATTCATTTCTTTTTATTCATTATTGAAAAATAAGAATGCTTCATAATATTATGATACACTCTCTCTCTTCTCTCATGATCTTATCTCATATTCTCTCTCCTCAAGCTCTCATCTTCAAGATACTAACCTTAATCCTCATGTGTTGAGAACAAAGGTTTAGTTAGACTTAAGCATCCATAACCTTAATTCTATATCATCCTTCCATCTTTGATTAGCAATCAAAGTTGCTTAGTTGCCTCAAGCTTAGAGGTTTAGCTTGGAGTTTCGCTCTCGGGTGGATCATCTACTACCTAGAGAAGGTCGAGGAGAACAAAGGAGGACACAAAGACGAAGGACTAGTTTCGATCGGTATAATCCCTTAACACTATAGTTTAGTTTAGCTATGTGTTTGGTTATTGTTTGTTTAGCTTCGATTCAAGCGGTTAGTCGATGTTCGTTGTTTAAACTTGATCGTTTTTGAAAATTCCGCCTCCCCATAAGTACTGGGGTGTACTACATCGACTTACAAAAACACCACATTGTTTTAAATTAGTGTTTAATTAGAGTTTTAGTTAAGAATTGTGTTCTTTTTGGGATCTTCTTTTAAACCAGAAGTTGCAGACAAAAGTTGCAATTACTGGAGCATAGTTGCTGGACTTGGATCGTACACCCGAAGCACGAGACCCCCATTCCCCTATGTGGCCGCAAATTATTGGGTTCTGGCCACAAATTGTGGCCAGATTAGTGACCTGGGTGTCGGGGTTTTTGTTGTAGGTGTCTGCTATATATTGTAGTTCTTTGGTATATGCAACTTTTCCTAATTGCACTCGTATCAAAATCTGAAACCGTTTTACCTTAAAACCGACATTTTGTCAATGTGCGATATGTACGACTCAAATCTAGTTTGGGTGTTTGCTATGTATCACATACAATCGGGGTGGTTTCAGACGTTATCACTCACGTTTTGGTGATCCGAGTGCACGCGTTTAGCTTGTGGACGCTAGTTTTCTCGTATGGTCTTGATATCGCGTTTTATAGAATATTGGCCTTATGTGTTGTATTGTATGATTCTAGGATCGGTTGCAAAGACGTCAGACTCGGCACGAAAAGGAAAGGCGGTGATCGGATCAGATTAGCCGAGGTGTCCCGGTGAGTAGATGGACACATGTACGGGGGAATCATTTGGATGGCGCAAGACGCCCGATACTTAGAATTTTGATTAATACTTACACTTATATGCCTAGTTCCTAGTTAATCATCCCGTTGCATTGCATCATCTTTTAAAACATATATGTCATATCATCTCCTAGGACACTCGCACTATTACCATTGGTTTATGCTGCACGGGCACTATTCACACACGCCTTGGTAATTGCTATGCCACGAACACTATAGAGCTTGTTAAATCTGAATCTTATCAATTGCGCCAATTATGATTAATAACATGTATTTATATATTCAATTCATCAGGATGGATACGTAGGATTGCTAGTCATTGTGCATTTATCTCATTGCATCATCGTTCATGCGTAGTTTTTTTGTTCCACATCGCATTTCATATTGTTAATATCATAGACATTCATGTATTATGATTCTTCTCAAGGATTTCCGTATTTATGAGATTTATGGATTTGGAGAAACCGTAAGTATTTAAAAACGTATTACCATTTTAAAATGTCAGTTGTCGTTTTCTCGTGAATGATGTATGTATAGTCCACCATGAGATTTCTCGGTTCTTGAGCGGTATCATACACCCGATTCGAGGAGGAGGAGGAACCGTCTGTGGGTGCATGGTGGACCCGGTGCGGTACCCCGGGGCAAGATGGTCGCAGATGATGGCGTTGAGCCCGGCAGGGGAGCACTACCGACCGGTTATTTGTGACGCGGCGTATATCTGGAGGATACCGACGTAGTCTTGAGATCAGATATATGGGCCAGTTCGGATTGCCGGAGCCCGGGATAATTGAGATATTCATATTTGGTGTCGATGCTTGACACGAATTTATTTTGATTTCATTGATGAAACTACAGCTAAACTATATAAGTTTTATTAAGATAAGAATACAGTTTTCCCATGCTAAACATATTCAGATCTAGCGTTGTTTATTGCATTCATGTTGCATACATACTAGTGCATCGCATCATATTAGTATATGTAGGCTGTGAAAAAATTGTGTGCATACTTACGATAGCCTTATTAGATGTTACTTTTTACTCACGAGTTGGCAACTCACCCCGGTTGTGCCACAGTATCTTGCAGGTTGAACCGTCAGCGCAGTAGTGGCGGGCGTTCTTCCTCTTTGGCTTCAATTGCTTGATTTGTAGAATTGCTCGTAGGTGGGTTGCGAGGATATTTTTATTCCATAATGTACTTTATATTGTATCTAGTATACTCCATCTACCCTTATATATTTGACTAGACAGTAAGACTCGTGAGATTTGTATTTGTGGTGTTTGGTATCGATGCTCACTTGATCCGACGTGGTGTTTTTCATTTCTTGCTTTAGTTGCTTATTGTGCACTTTTGAGATACATATTGCATGTGGTTGTGACTCCTCCATTTGGCGAAGAGCTAGCTCCCGCTTGGGGATGCGTTATTTTCATCATTATATGTATATTCTCGTTTTGTACCCGTTTGGGGCCAGTATTTACGAAGGTGACACTGCCGGAATTTTCGGAAAAATGTATGTTGCTTTTAAAAAGCTTGATGCGACTTATTTGGTTGAAAATCGTTTCTTGACTTAGTTTTCCTTCACTCTACTTCTTTAATTGGTTTTGATTTCTGGGCTTTGGCTTACTTAGATTGTGTATGCCTTGAGACGTTTCGTAATTTAAGGACCAGTCACGCTCTGTACTTTTCGGGTCATGACAGAAAGAGTTGCCATGAGGTGAAGAAGTGAGCTCACGACTTGGCCAAAAGAAAAAGAACCCAAGGAAAAAGTTTTTGTTCTTTTTTTCTTGTTGTGATTGCTTAATCTTTTGTGTGTGATATATTAGCACATAAAGAAAATCCTATGGCTAAAAAATGAGCAGCCGCTTGCACAAATATCTCATACAAAATATCCTAACAAAAACAAAAAGCATTCATGTCACAATGAATGCCAAAGCCAAGACTTTCACTCACCTTTTCTACACAATTTAAACATTAAACAAAATGTTTAATCCAAGAAAAGAAATGGCAACCCTAAAAAGTAAACTCGTAACGAATTACAAGAATACCTCTTATCCGTATATACATACCCGCATCTGTATTCCAACTGAATACGAATACAACGAGACGAAAGTAATCCAACAATAATACCAGGATCCGGCTTAAACCAAAGCCCACAAATATTATCCGTCCGAACATGAACCGTGCACTAGTGCACGTATGTCACGACCCAAAGTTTGGCCCGTGACCGGCACTTAACCACGTAACGTCTACAGGCGTAACGCGGCTAAGTAAGCCGAAAACCCAGAAATCAAACCAGTACAAGTATAGAGTGTTTTAAGCATTTAATAGAACAAATTACAAAGATAGCAATATATGACGCCGTAGCGAAGAAAATGAGCAACAAGGGGGAAACATCACAGATAGAATAAACAGCATAAGTAATGTCGGCTCACAACGAGCTCGACGCCAGAATCCAAAATAATATACATCGTCCTCACAACTGGTCTCTAAGTCAATACATAAGTGGTAGATGGAGAGTACTAGATACAATAATGTACATAACTGAAAGATAACCAGATACCGTACAAAACCCACCTATCAGCAAAAGAGCTAGTACACCAACTGTAGGGGTATCTGTGTCAAAAGATGTAAGAACGCAGCCTGCCGCGACTACTCCGAAGGGCAACCTGCAAACACTGTGGCACAACGGGGGTGAGTTGCCAACTCGTGAATAGGAGATAACATATAAAGGTAATCGCGAGTATGCACGTGCTACTATACTCTAACCTATATCAACAAATAACATCTATATGATGAACTGGATGCTCAAGCATGCAACAAGTGCGACCTAATAACATCTCCATGTAATGAGCAAGAAATGTGATGATCATGTCTAGCAATGCGATCTAACAACCCTATATAGAATGAACAGGGTATGCAATGATCAGGTATAGCAATGCAATCTAACAACCCTATAAAGAATGAACAGGGTATGCAATGATCAGGTATAGCAATGCAATCTAACAACCCTATATAGAATGAACAGGGTATGCAATGATCAGGTATAGCAATGCAATCTAACAACCCTATATAGAATGAACAGGGTATGCAATGATCAGGTATAGCAATGCAATCTAACAACCCTATATAGAATGAACAGGGTATGCAATGATCAGGTATAGCAATGCAATCTAACAACCCTATATAGAATGAATGGGGTATGCAATGATCAGGTATAGCAATGCATACTATATCAGGTATAACAGATACAGGATGAGATATCAATAACTACATACTGAGCGTGGGAAATATAACATCTACACGGAATGTCATCGTGGAAGGTATAATCGATACCCATCTATATACCCAAATCCCAATACTACTCAGGCGTCGTCATCCTCCTCAGTCCTCCAATCCTGTAAATCTCATAACCGTGAGTGCCCAACATCGGCACCCAAAATATCAAGAATACTCGTGCCAAGCATCGACACGCAAATCCTCCTGTATGGGGCATCCGTCAGTCCGGATATGCCCACGGGCTCTGTTTGCGGTATTGGCCCTCGGCCCCGGCAGTACGAGTCGTCCCGTATCCCTCCATAGACTCTGGTCGGTATCCTCCGGATAACCGCCAGGTCCAACCAATCACCGATATGTAGTAGTCCCTCCGCCGGGCTCACCGTCTAACCAATACGAGTCTTCTCGCCCCGGGGTACCATACCGGGTCCACCATGTACCCGTAATCGGTGCCTACCTCTCTTCGAATCGGGTATACTCACACAAGCTCTCTAGAACCGAGAAAACTCATGGTGGACGCACTAAAATATCATATCAAGGAAAACCGGGTTTTTAAATGATTAACTATACTCTTTGAAATATCCACGGTTTCCCAAATCCAGAAATTTACATGAAAACAACATATCTCAATGTATAATCTAAGCAAGTATGAAGATATCAGTATATGTGTGCACTAGTATGAATATACAGTGTGCATGTACGCAGGTATGAAGATGTCAATATATGTGTGCACTGGTATGAATATACAGTGTGCATGTGCGCAGGTATGAAGATATCAATATATGGGTGCACTGGTATGAATATACAGTGTGCATGTGCGCAGGTATGAAGATATCAATATATGGGTGCACTGGTATGAATATACAGTGTGCATGTGCGCAGGTATGAAGATATCAATATATGGGTGCACTGGTATGAATATACAGTGTGTATGTGCGCAGGTATGAAGATATCAATATATGGGTGCACTGGTATGAATATACAGTGTGCATGTGCGCAGGTATGAAGATATCAATATATGGGTGCACTGGTATGAATATACAGTGTGCATGTGCGCAGGTATGAAGATATCAATATATGTGTTATGCGGCAAATCATGACAACATCAATAGGGTAGAATCAGTATGGCATATGATTTATAGCAATCCTATAATGTGAGAGTGTCATGGCAATCACTAACGGTGTGAGTGTAGCATAACAATCGTGCTCATGCGACTTGAACCGTTAGTGACAGTGCAGTGTCCTAGGCTATCATTTCTATATGCAACAATAAGGTATGCTACTACGGTTCATATGAACATCTACAACCCAATATCCTGACTCGCCCTGACGCTTAACGCCATACGGGCGATTTCCCCGTAGATGTTAAATCTACTCACCGTAGCCTCCCGCTATGTATAGCCAACAACCTGCTTCCCCTCCTGCGCGGCGTCCGCTGTACTCGCCTGCGAACCTAGAATTACGCAATATATCACACGTAAGCTTGAAATCACAAAAACGCGATATTTAAGACGAACCAGTAACTCGTGTCGTGAACCAACCGCGCGTGTGCGCGATACGCTAAAACGTGTGGTTATGCGCCAGAACGCACCCCGACGCGTCGCGATACGCAGAAACCCAAAACCCACACACACGTATCACGCGTGTCGCGAAAGGTTGAAAATACGGGAAAATAGATATTCTACCCCAGATTTTGATACAGGAAATATATTGCAAAACTATATATACCATAACACTACAAATAGCAGCAGACACCTAACACCCTAAACCCCAACCCAAAACACCCTCATCTGGCCGCAATTTGCGGCCAGAATGCCCATTTCGGCGGCCAGACTTGGGAATTGGGTCCCCAGGTTTGGTTGGTGCACTCTATACTCCCCATACATGCTGCAGTGATGTCTAGTTTTGTTCTGAAAAGTCTCGGGTAGTAGCAGATTTCCTACAGTGCCTATTTCTAGTTAAAAAAAACCCCACTTTTGCACTAAATTGAAACTTTATGGTATTTTTGTGCAAACTGAAACAAAACTTGGCCTAAGATAGCTCTAATAACACCTAATAGCGCTAACACAACTAACAAACCCTAATCTAACATGTGCATCAGCAATATCCCTTAATATCACCAAAAATGCACAAAAAAGAGATTTTTGCTAAACAAAACTACAAGTCTAAGGAAAAGAGGTGCTAATATGAGTTAATACCTTCTAAGAACCTTGCAAAACCCCAAAAGTTCCAGCCTCTCCCTTAAGTGTGCAGAATTGCCTTTGAACACCTCAAAAACCTCACTTTTCCAAGCTTTTGTGAAGAAAATGAGTAGATATGTATAGGGTTTTGTGTATGGATCAAAGGGGAATGAAAAGAGAAGAGAATGTGGAGGAAAAATGGAGTTTTTGCTGCTGGAATTCTGTGGGATCTCAGAATGAGGGAAAGAGAGAGAAGAGAGAAGAAAAAGAGGGTCAAAAGTCCAAGTTTTACCTAACCACCATGCTCATTTGTTTAATGGTATTTTGAATTATAAAAAAGGTTTAGAAAAGATCAAAATGGTGGGGAAAATAAGTTAGCAACCATGCACAAGGAATGGTTAACAAGTCACCAAAACCCTAAGTCTCAAAATGTCTAAGTATGCTAGGTGCACACTACAAAGGAAAATTTCCAAAATGCTAACACTACCCATAATAACTATAAATCCTATGAACACACAAAAATAAAAAAAACCTGCATGACTACTAATTATCACCAAAACAATCACACGAAATTTTCAGAGTGTTACAACGTATATGTTCGAACCCTGCCATAAAACCATACGGCCCTACAACGTTTCGCCCGAACTAGGGAAACCCTCTATGTGGGACTCTAAAGACTCGTCAATACTCTGGCAGTGGGTTTAACCACAAGCACGTCAGTGGCACTAGCTGTACATAATGGCTGCCCAGGTATTGAACGAAAGGGAGGCCGACTAGCGAACTCATCCTGAAACCCTACTGAGTCTGACAATGACAATATCCGTACAGTCTGGTCCGTTCGTCTATGAGTATCGCATATCGGGCCTAGGGGTGGTAAACGTCAGACCCCTAATAGCGGTATAAGTCGTGTCGGAGTGTAGCCCGGAACACCCTGAGAAAATATTGGAACACCTACCAGTAAATCTCTTGCCCTGGCCAGGGACTTTGTGTAATGGCTCTCCAAACACAGCGCGATATCAACCCCCAATACCAGGAGAGATGAATCCCCTGACGATCCGCTCACTGCCTCCATATGGCTCGGGACTGTACACAACTAAAACCTGTTTGCACGACTCCTTTGAGCCATGGTAGGGTAGTAATCAAAGCACAGTGGGAACTCACACGAGAAAAATGATGATCTCAGGTCGATAGACTAACCTGTACACATGTCACTAGGGAACTGCTATCTGACAATAGGTATAATACCAACTAGCATGTTCCCGGCGAGTCCGTCCGGTGTACTCATAAGCCAATGAGCACCTGTATACATCTCAGGTGAACCAACTAACACTAATGGCTTGTGAGACCGGCCACCGCCCCTCGTCGGGGTCTCGATCCATATACACTAGTCTACTCATGGAGTATCGATGCCTAGTCTCGAAACTCCCACGACTAGGGATACTTTAAGGATGTGCTTATAGACCACCCAACTCTCACGTATATGATCGCCATCATACTGCTGGTAGTCAAGCAAGAATCCTATGGGCTATATCAACATGTAATAGTGATCTGTAATGTCACTTGAAGCATGTACACGATGATAAAGATAAACCAAATAGCATACAATCATCTCGAGTAAGACTGTTCTACCGGTATAGGTCCTCCCTTAATCATTGCAATCACGTGCCGGCGATCCAATAATTGACTTGAGGGCACTATAGCCAACAATCTCCCACTTGCACTTTAGGCTAATTATTGCGGTGTCGCATACTCACAGCCCGTGTGATACCGAACACCCAACTTCTCTACTAATCAGTTTCACAAAGCTCGTTTGTGAAACTATTGCGTTCGAGAAATAGCCTCAGTGGGTGGATCCTCTCCGATGTTTCTTTCTATGTCTCTCTTAATCTCAAGTTCGTGGAGAAAGTCATCTCCCGAAATGAGCAATACTTGTCTTAGAATATGTCTTGATATCTGATGGGACCCAGTTCTCAAATGAACTCTAAATCCAGTAAACTTCTTAGACTGTATCGTCAACTGAATTTAATCAGTATCATGTGCCATGCCTCCCTCAGTATCCGCTTGGACCACCTGTCCAAACTACTGCCCCTCAAAAAAGGGAAAACTATAACTGTGACAGTCACTCTGTCGTCCAGGTCACCTTGGAAGCCTGGAACGATAACCGTCTCCCAAAGGAGGTTGTTGTTACCATATCCCTAGAACATCTACTCATGTTCATAAACTGCTTCCGAACGTATCTCCAGGATTGGATTAATATAAACTTATTGCAGCTAGTGCAAAAACAAAATTTGGTGTGGTACTTGACATCTCATGATTGACTCAATTGCCTAAGCAAGTGACATGCCAATCATGCGCATCCCTCTCCTCTTTAGTCTATAAGACACCTTTAGAGAGGGTGACTCCACCACCTGCAGGCACACCACCATGCCAGGAGTCGTCCATTCTAAAACACCTTTAGAATACTGTCTAAGTACCCAGATTGGGAACCTTCCCAAATATAAATCTAGATCTAAAACCATAGATCTAGTAACCGGAATGCCTGATATTATATCCATATCCTATGTGGAGAAACCACTGTGTGACAACCACAGTATAACCGATTGTAGGATATGAATTTTACTTCCTATTAAGTGCATGTCATCCAAATACCAGGACATCACACCCCTACTACCTTCTTAACAGATCCATCCCCTATTCTGATGAAGTCAAAGCCTATGACTACCACATCAAAAATAGATGATCTATCGTCGCTATATCAGCTTTAGTATATAAATAGACATCAGCTACTTTTCCACTATACTTCCGCTGCTCCCACTGACTACAACAACCCTTTGGCAGAGTCATATACACATGCACTTCTAAAGCTAGTTTAGAACGACGCTGTACTCATCCTCCTGCCGGGTCTCATAGTCTGGAACAACAGTAATGTCAAGTCTGGGTAAATAAGAACCTCCATGTCACCGTCTTTGAGGATACCGAAGTACCTCTTGGGAGCCTGAGGTTACCCACCATATCTGCAGAGTGGCTAATGGAATGTCAAACCTGATTGAATCTTTTGGTCCTACTAAATTTTCAGTAATCGTTTGTGGTTCTGGAATCTCTTCCAGTTCTACCATACTCCCACTACTGTTTTCTAAAAAAGTCCATTTTACTAAAACTGTGGCGAGTCAAGAACAATATTTCTATTGATCTTCCAGATGGTAGAAAATTAACCCTCGTCATAGCCTGGGAAAACCCATAAACTGCCCTTACTGAAACGTGCCTTGAGTTATCTAGAGTCTGGTTTTAAGCATAAGCCGGACAACTCCTTATACCTTAACATCGTTAAGATATGAACCATTCTATATACAATATAGAAACAGAGGCACTGATTTAATTGAACCCAGATTCAAATCATGCAGCTGTCTCCAGTGCATGTCAACGAAATGGAAGGAGACCGATCAGCATTACTCAACTTGGAGAGCATCCAGATATGAGTAACCTTAAAGAGAAACAAGTTTCTCAAAACCATTACTATCAACTGAATACCAAAAACAAGTATCTACATCTTCGATCACCTTGAAGAATCTTGATACTTGCAACATGTGGTTCTCTACTTTACTCTTATACCTATAACTTCTCAAAACTTGGACCTTGTATTTCTACGAAACACGTGTCTAAAACTTGAGAAATCACAAGTACACAGAATATAGTACGAGGACTAACCCCTCTGTCCTAATGGACACTAGACAACATATAATACTTTGTATAAGTCCCTGAGTTTAATAACTCATACCCTGTACGTTGTAGTTTGAAAACTGTACTTATGGTTAAGAAGAATTACACCGCTGTTTAATACTCCTTACCTAACCATCAACTGATATAGATAAATATCATAGACATAAGTTCAAAAAGTTATATCTCACTTTATAAAATAAACGTATAGATATATCGGTTTGAAATTGGTGCATAACAACAGATATTCAAAACCAAATATCCGCCGTCAGGCAAAACCCCAGGTGATTTCCTTAAATATCACCAATTACAATGAATTCCGATATAATAAGGATATAATCACCTAATTCCCAAAAACATACTCCCACTCATCATCTGTAAACCCATACAGATGTGAGAAACAAACCTGGTAAATACATACCCTGGAGTAAGGATCTAATTGGGAAATCAGTTATCAATTAACAACGTATACTGAAACTGAAACATGAAAATGTTTCGAAGGGGTTTCCGGGTATTCCTAGTAATGCCTCTTCCATTATCCAGATTCATGACTGTAACCATATATCTCTTTACCATCTCTCCAAATCCCTTTATTTGTCTTTACTCATTACCTTTTGTACACCATCCTTAGGATAAATAGTTTTCTTACTTCCCTACCGTTCGGCACCAGCCTATGTTTTGGAAGAAGACCAACCAATAAGCGTAATAGGTGTACCCTCCTAATCCTAGGAGCCCTCACAACCTGAGAGAAGGTAAAGATAAAAGACAACTGAATAATCCTTATTCTATTTCTCCTGAACCAGAATCCATCCTCGAACTTGAACAAGTTCCTTCGAGTTCGTATATAACTATACGATGGATTATCCAATAACTGTGGTTCTTCGTAGTGATACAGGGTGTTCTAGAGAAATACAAAGGTGAAGCAGGAGTGGCAATGATATATGTGGTTTGGTCGTGAATGATCGCAGTCACAATTTACTTTGCCCTCTTTCTAATCCCTTTATTTGTCTTTACTTATTACCTTCTGTACACCATACTTAGGAAAATTGGTTTTCTTCCTTCCCCACCTTTCGGCACCTGCCTATGGTTTGGAAGAAGACTATCCATTAAGCGCAATAGGTGTACCCTCTCCTAATCCTAGGAGCCCTCACAACCTGAGAGAAGGAAAAAGGAAAAGACAACTAAATAGTCCTATTCAATTTCTACAGAACCGGAAACCATCCTCGAATCTGGAACAAGTTCCTTCGAGTTCGTATGTAACTATATGATGGTCATATCCAAATAAATGTGGATCTTCGTAGTGATACGGAATGTTCCGGAGAAAAGGAAAGGGTAAAAGTAGGAGTGGAAATGAAGTATGCAACTCTGACAATCCAAAAGTCAATGTGTTTTAAGAAGGTTCGGTTAACTAGGTTCCTGAGTTCTAGTCTAGGGTCGGGCCATGGTTGCTGCCAAAGAGAGAGCGAAAAGGAACACTCAGCGTGCACTCGAACCTAGATCAGAATGGTTAATCACTTTATCTAATCAGGATGTCACCCACTGTACCTCAAAGTCTCCTCCGAACCTGAAAGAAGAATTAGTCGGGATCACCCGAGGAGTAAACTAACTCATCTGTGGGTATCGAGATCCAACTATCATCGCATGATAACCTGATGGAATTTGTAAGTCTACGGTAGCGCCCCGGCCGTCGATCCGAGGACAAAATGCGGAAACAAAAACTTTTCATAAACTTGAAACTGGCGGATCGTATACTTTAAAACCCGGATCTGACCATTAACATAAACTATAGCAACTAGAGAAGGGTTAGAAAATCTATACCGATCGATCCGTGTCCTTCGGTCTTTAGCCACCGTCTCTAGCTTCTCGCGGCATCTCCGATCTCGCTCGATCTTCGTTCTCCTCGTCGGAAAGGGAACCACATCACCGAGTCTTTTTACGGGCTCCCGCTTCATCCGAAGCAACTCAGGCACGAAGTTCGCTAGCCGACGTGTCCAAGGTGAAGTAGAGAATGCGTGTGATTACTTTTTCTCAAGCATCCATTGATTCTCAACGCATGAGAGTGTATGGATGGAGTTTGAAGATGATGCCATTAGTGGAAATGGTGAGCTAGAGGAAGAAGAAGAGGAGGAGCCTTTTGTGTTATTGTGTTGAGATGATAAAATGAGAGCAAGAATAAGAAATCCAAGAGCAAACCCAAGCCTATATTGTTGTCCACTCTCTCTCCACCTCTCATTTCAATACAATAATCACATCCTAATGTGACATTAGCACAATAAAAGAGACCATGAGTCACTAAACATGTCCATGTCACAATAAATGCTCCTCATGATCATTTCCACTCATAATTTTCACATGTATACATTAATCCAAATGTTTTCAACAAAACGATACGGCAACATCTAAAGTAAACTCGTGACGGATCACAAGGATACCCCTCACCTGTATATACATACCTGCATCCGCATTCTGACTGAATGCGAATGCGATGAGACTAAAGTAATCCAACAAATCTAATATTAGGATCCGTCTTAAACCAAAGCCCACTAGTATGATCCGTCCGATCATGATCTGTGCACTACTGCACGTATATGATAAAAACCCTGCCATAATACCATACGGCCTCTACAACGTTTCGCCCGAAACTTGAGAAACTGTCTGTGGGGGACTCTAAAGACTCGTCAATACTTTGGCTGTGGATTCAACCACTAGCACGTCAGTGGTACTAACTGTACGTAACGGGCTACCAGGTATTGACCAAAAGGGTGGCTGATGAGCGAACTCATCCTGACACCCTACTGAGCCTGTTAGTGATAATATCCGTATAGTCTGGTCCGTTCGTCTATGAGCATCGCATGTCGGGCCTAGGGAGTTGGTAAAAGTCAGACCCCCAAAAGCAGTACAAGTCGTGTCGGAGTGTAGCCAAGAACATCCTGAGATACCACTGGAATACCTACAAGTAAATCTCCTGCCTTGGCCAAGGACTTCGTGTGATGGCTCTCCTAGACACAGTGCAATCTCACCCCCAATACCGGAAGAGACGAAACCCCTGCCGATCCGCTCACTGCCTCCATGTGGCTCGGGACTGTACCCAACTAAAACCTGTTTGCATGACTCCTTTGAGCCGTGGTAGGGTAGTAATCAAAGCACAGTGGGAACTCACACGAGACAAATGAGGATCTCAGGTCGATGAACTAACTAGTACACATGTCACCACGGAACTGCTATCTAACGTCAGATATAATACCAACCAGCATGTTCCCGGTGAGTCATGTCCGGTGTACTCATAACCCAATAAGCACCTGTATACATCTTAGGTGAACCAACTGACACCAATGGCTTGTGAGACCGGCCACCGCCCCTCGTCGGGGTTTCAAATGTATACACTAGTCTACTTCGGAGTATGGATGCCCTGTCTCGAAAACTCCCATGACTAGGGACCTTTTAAGGATGTGCTTATAGACCCCAGCTCCCACGTATATGATCGCCATCATACTACTGGCAGTCAAGAAAGAATCCTAAGGGCTCTATCAACGTGTAATAGCGACCTGTAAGGTCACCTAAAGCAGCACACGATGATAAAGATAAACCAGATAGCATACTATCATCTCGAGTAAGAATGTCCTTCCGGCACAGGTCTTCCCTCAATCATTGCAATCACGTGCCTGTGATCCAATAATTGACTTTGAGGGCACTATATCCAACAATCTCCCACTTGCACTCAAGGCTATTTATTGTGATGTCGCATACTCACAGCCCGTGTGATACCGAACACCCAACTCCTCTATTGATCAGTCTCACAAAGCCCGTTTGTAAAACTATTGCGTTCGAGGAATAGCCTCAGTGAGTGGATCCTCCCTGATGTTTCTTTCTATGTCTCTCTTTATCTCAAGTTCGCGGAGAAAGCCATCTCTCGAAATGAGCAATACCTGTCTTAGAATATGTCTGGATATCTAATGGGACCAAGTTCATAAATGAACTCCAAATACAAACTTCTTAGACTGTATCGTCAACTGAACTTAATCAGTATCCTGCGCCATGCTTCCCTCAGTATCCGCTTGGACCTCCTGTCCAAACAACTGCCCCTCGTCGAGAGGGAAAACTATAACTCTGACAGTCACTCTGTCATCCAGGTCACCTTGGAAGCCTGGAATGATAACCGTCTCCCGAAAAAGGGTGTTGTTATCATATCCCTAGAACATCTGCTTATGTTCTAAAACTGCTTCCGATTGTTTCTCCAGGATTGGATCAATATCAACTTATTTCATCTAGTGCAAAAACAATATCTGGTGTGGTACTTGACATCTCGTGATTGACTCAATTGCCTAAGAAAGTGATATGTCAATCATGCACATTCCTCTCCCCTTTAGTCTATAAGACACCTTTAGAGAGGGTGACTCCATCACCTGCAGGTACACTACCGTGCCAGGAGTCGTCCATTCTAAAACACCTATAAAATGCCGTCTAAGTACCCAGATTGGGAAACTATCCAAATCTAGATCTAAAACCATAGATCTAGTAACCAGAATGTCTGATATTATATCTATATCTTATGTGGAGAAACCACTATGTGACAACCAAAGTATAACCGATCGTAGTATAGGAATTTCACTTCCTACTCTGTGTATGTTGTTCATACTATAATTTTGCATTATTTTCTTCCCCATTCTTATTCATTTTACAAATAAACAGGTGCTTTTGATCCATGTCTGCTACATAGTTGCAGGTTACAGGTTCTCGGAACAAAAACAGTGAAATTGATGAAAAGATGATACAAAAGTGAGACTAAGACCGATAAATGGTGGAATCTTGATCAAGCCTACGTTTTAAGGGACAATGAAGATCAATGAACAAGTTCACAAAGCACAAAGGCAGCGCAAGGTTCAAGACTTCGACACAAAGCAAACTGTAAAAGTCCACGACATTATGCACTGAGAAAAACTGAAAGAAAACTAGAAGACATTCTGAAGAACCAACTGAAGAAACAGGAAGACAAATGCAACCAGAAGGAGAACAGCAAAAAGTTGACAACAAGCCTCCTTTTTGGCTGCGGATCCGCGGCCAAACATGGCACTTGGCCGTGGTTCCGCGGCCGTGTTGAGCCCGGTTCGGTGGAAATTTCTGTGGCGGCGTGGCGGTGCGTTGACTAGGTTTCTTAGGGGGAAAAATTGTAAATGCAGACGTGAATCGAATGTAACCATAGGGTTTCTATGTTCTATAAATAGAAATCATAAACCTCTTTTTGAGGTATGCCTCTTTTTATTTCATCTATTCAGAATTCTAAATTCGGTGTAAATGTTTGGAGAGAGCCATAAAATAAAGTAAGGTTTTTTATTTCATTGCCCTAGTTAATTTTCATTCTGCCTTAGTTAATTTTTCTTATCTGCCCTAGTTAGATAGTTAGAAAATGTTTATCAATTCCCTAATGAGTGAGTAATCCTCACTTGTTAGGGTTAGGAATAGGGAATGTTTGAGAGATGAAAATCTCTCACCCCTTTCTTGTCCATCACATATAATTAATAGGACTCCATGCATACATACACACACCGTTCCCTACGGCACCTTACCCCACGAGGTAACGGTGATACCGTAGTATAAACGACCAGTTGCATATATTTTCCATGGAGGTTAGGGTAAGAATTAAGAAAGGAAGGACAAGAACCTAGAGGAAGAAACCTAGTTTCTTTCCGATGGTACTAATCCACTTTATTAATTATTACCATAACACCTCATAGATCTTAATTAGGGCATAGAAAGCGGTGAGGAATATTGACTTTCCAAACTTAACCAAAACCTAACCCTAGCAAGATTTTAATCCTAGTCTAGATCAGCCTTAGTTTTTAGTGATAATCAATCCGACAACAATCGGAATAAACTCGTTAAAATAAATTGAGAATACACAAAATCCCGGTGGACCAACCCGTACTCACCGGCTAGCTACCAAGCGACGCCGTTCTTGATTGCGGTAAACAATATTTTGATCGTAACATCTATCACATTAAATCAAATGGCGTCGTTGCCGGGGATCGAACCTGGGTCACCCGCGTGACAGGCGGTCACCCGCGTGACAGGCGGGTAATTAATTCTTTGATCACAAACTCTCACAACCAATCAAATGGCGTCGTTGCCGGGGATGGCATGTTATTTTCTTTTTGTAATTTCGGGTTAATATAAATTGAAAAATCATAAAAAATGAAAAATAAAAAAAAATATAAAAATTTATCATCTTGTTATTCTTTGAAGGGTTTTTCTTTTGAATTGTGCAGGATCGAAGATCAAATTCAGATCTAGAAAATCCAGAGAGCAAAACAGAAAACATTAAATATGAACAAACAGAGGAGTTTCACAACAGAGAAACAGAACAAACCTTGGGATCTGAACCGTCCACGTGACCGCGCTTCCGCCACATTGACCTGGTCTTGACCGTGGAACCGCCGCAGGGTGGTGACATCATCATTTGAAAAAAATCTCTGTAATCTTTTCTCTCTCCTTCTCTGCAACCCCAATATCTCCTCTGTAAAATTTCCTGTAGGATTCTTTGCGCCAAAAAAATTTCTCCCCCTTCCAATAACTTAATCTTGTGCAGGATTCTTTGCGCCGCGCTAAAAAAAATTGTTTGCAAGTGATTATGTTACTGCTTTGCATACTTTAATTGACTTTAAGGGGCTTGAACACCAATCCAGATTGGGTGGGGATTTCATCACCATTCCCAGGACCCCAAAAATCACATAAGGCATATTGCATTGACCATCAATTAATTAAAAAAGATTAGACTCGGCCCTAAGGACTTCGCGCTCAATAGGACAAAGGAATAGTTGTAGGCATCGACCGTTGATCCTAACCTGACTTTATGGTGCCTAGGCTAGACAGTTAGTGAAAGGTAATTTTAAAAGGCCCGTCTCACGGTGATTCGTGAGCGGATCCCTCCTTTCCCTACTTATGCTTACCTGGCCACAATTGGCAGTTTGAGGTCCTACTTCTTGCCCTTTGGAACAGTTAGGAGTTGTCTAGCTGACCTAGGTGACCCTAGATCTAGGCTTGATTGTGCATTTGTGATTGATTCAACGTGTGTCTAAGCCTTTTATTGAAAATCTTTTTGCAAAAAGCTCCTTATAAAAAAACACAAAAAGAAAAAAAAGAAAAAAATTTTTTTACAAAAAACATGCAACTTGTCACTAAGAAATCTGTGCACCTCACTTCCACCCACATTCTTTTTCTTCTCCTTTCTTAAATCATGGGTACCCCACTTCACAAAACTCTTGCCGAACTTTGGTACCCTCAACCAAACATTGCTTCTTACGCGAATTGTTTTGGTCGAATTACTGACGACCCCTCCATGCACAAAATTTCTTTGAAAGATCGAATAGAAGCGTTTAGGAGAAACAGTTTGACTCCGCAATCCACTTTGTATCAACCATTTCAACCTTCACCACCTTCTTACGTTGATACCCCTTTTTCGAGTCCTGTTGTAACTCCAAAACCCATGTCTATCGCTGAACATATTGAACAATCTCGTAACCGATCTTTCACTCCTTTCAACACTTCCAGTTCTTGGGATCAACAAGTCCATTCACCTTTTTATCCAAATGTTGATCCTATTCCTGTCCAACCATACAATTCCTACCAGTCCTACCCGACTTTCATACCTTCCCTAGACATTGCTTCTACACAACCATTTGGGAGTTTCCATAATCCAAACAATTTTGAATCTTTTACTGAAACCCCTTCATAACCCATGTCTAGTCTGGAGCAGTCATTGGAAGCTTATATTGTAGCGACAAACAAACAGATGGGGAATTTGGATGCATCCATTATTGGAGATAGTGCCCTCATAGTCAATTATTGGATCACAGGTACGTGATTGCAATGATTGTGGAGGACCTATACCGGTAGGACAGTCTTACTCAAGATGATAGTATGCTATCTGGTTTGCCTTTATCAGTCGTGTACATGATCAGGTGACTGATTACATGTTACACTTTGATAGAGCCCTTAGGATCTTGCTTTACCACCAACAGTATGATGGCGATCATATACGTGAGAGTTGGGTGGTTTATACGCATATCCTTAATTGTGGTCCCTAGTCGTGGGAGTTTCGAGACAGGGCATCGATACTCCGGAGTAGACTAGTGTGTACAGTCGAGACCCCGACGAGGGGCGGTGGCCGGTCTCACAAGCCACTGGTGTCAGTTGGATCACCTAAGATGTATACAGGTGCTCATTGGGTTATGAGTACACCGGACAGGACTCGCCGGGAATCTGCTAGTTAGTATTATATCTACCGTCAGATAGCAGTTCCCTGGTGACATGTGTACAGGTTAGTTCATCGACCTGAGGTCGTCATTTGTCTCGTGTGAGTTCCCACTGTGCTTTGATTTCTACCCTACCACGGCTCAAAGGAGTCGTGCAAACAGGTAGTTTTTGGGTACAGTCCCGAGCCATATGGAGGCACGTGAGCGGATCGGCATTGGATTCGTCTCTCCCGGTATTGGGGGCGAGGTCGTACTGTGTCTAGGAGAGCCATTACACAAATTCCATGGCCATGGCAGGAGATTTACTGGTAGGTACTCCAGTAGTATCTCAGGGTGTTATTGGGCTTCACTCCGACACGACTTATACTGCTATTGGGGGTCTGACGTTACTAGCCCCCTAGGCAGATATGCGATACTCATAGACGAACGGACCGGACTGTATATACATTGTCACTGTTAGGCTCAGTAGGGTTTTCCGGATGAGTGCGCTCATCGGCATCCCTTGAGGTCAGTCCATGGGCAGCCGTTATGCATTGCTAGTGCCGCTGATGGTTTGTGGTTAAACCCACTGCCAGGGTACTGACGAGTCATTAGAGTCCCCCACAGACAGTTTCCCAAGTTCGGGCGAAACGTTGTAGAGGCCGTATGGTTTTATGGCAGGGTTCGGAAAATGCACGTGCGTTTACGCACGTGTCGATTTTCGGACTGGTGATACTGGTCGGCTTTGGTTTAAGCCGGATCCGAGTATTATATTGAGTAGGTATAATATCTTTGTCTCAGTTGCATTTGTATTCGGTCGTAATACAAATGCGGGTATATTTATACAGTTTCGGGGTTATCCTGAAAGTCGTTTCAGGATCACTTTTGGAAGTTGCCAGTTTCCAGTTTTCTATCAGCCGTCTTTTAACATTCGGTTAAAGACGGATTTATCTTTTCTTGGATGAGAGTGAGTCGTGCTTCTAGAAGGTTCTAGAAGGTTCTAGAATTTGGTGACAAGGCTAAGTGACTCATGCTTTGATTTCATAACATTCTTGTTTTCCTTAAGATATTCTTTTGCATTCACATTATGATATTTTCTTAAGGTCACCCTCTTTGCTCCTACGGTCACCTCCTCCTCCATATAAGAGGCCGGCCCCCTCTCTCTCCTCACTCTCTCTCACTTGAGTTTTTCATGGTTGTAAAAAGATATGATAGTATTTGGGGTGCATGGAATTTTACAGTTCATTTCATTCCATCACCCAATTCTCTCGGCAACTTCATTAACCGATCGTCCACGGACTTGGACGAAGTGAGACAAAGTCATCTACTCATTCTCTACATCATTCTTGGTCGTCTCTTTTAGCAAACTTGACGATCGAGTTGCCTCAAGTCAGAGGCGGGAGCCCGTTTAAAGAATCGATCATGTGGTGCCACCTCGACGAGGATATCGGAGATCGACGAGATCAAAGCAGCCGCAACGGAGCGTGGGATGATGGTTGAAGAACGAAGGACTCGGATCGTTCGGTATAACCTTTCTACACTCTTTACAGTTTGTTAGTTTAGCAATAATGGCAGATCCGGGTTAAAGTATATGATAGCGCCAGTTAAAAAGCTTTTGTTCCGCATTTTGGCGTCTGTAGACGGCCGGGGCGCTACCGTACACTTTCAGTGGTATCAGAGCCTCACTATTTTGCTATACTAACTTGTGCTAACGCGTTTAAAACATCGATCCGACCGGAAATCAAAAATCACAAAATTACAACTTGACAGTTTCTGTTGTTTTTAAACGGTGTCCTAAAATTTTTCTACACATATCAGAATACTGTGCAGGCTTTTCTAGGAACCACGACAAAATTTGGGCACGTGACCCCACCAAACCGCCGCGGAAACGCGGTCAAACCCATGGTTTGACCGCGCATCCGCGGCCAAGTGGTGAGCTCGTGCTCCTAAATTTTGTCAGTGGGTTCTCTGTTGGATTTTGTGGTTTTTGGTAAATATCGTTTTGGCCCAGGTTTTGTTACTGTTCACCAGTAAGTCGTGGGGCCCACTTTTTGATATTTGGTCGATCGAAATTTAAACATGTTAGTTTACAGTGCTTACATTATATCTCCGACCGGGAATGTCATTTGATCGGTAAACCGCGTCTGATTGCTATAGTTCTTTTAGACGGGTTTGCGAACGTGACATTCGCGTTGATGTTCTGTGTTGTGCTGTGATGTTGCGGATTTGTCGTGGTGGATAGCAGTGTGCAATGATAGTACTGTTTGTGTTTATTTGTACATTTGATATTGCGGGGCGAGCGTCCAACTTGTGGACTGCCGTCACTGCCTGTTGTATAATATTCTTTTTGGGGCACGACCTGGTTGCGGTCGATGTACCTATTGTACTATTTTTCATTACTGTACTAGGTTTTACCCCGAGACGGAGTGCACGGATAGCCGGGTTCGGGAGGGCAACGGGTCCGCATCTCATGGCTTTAAGAGGCAGAGGGGTCCCACTCTAGAATTGGCAGACTATTCGCCGCACTCGTAGGGGGTACAGGTTGACCCAAGGAGGGGTGCCCAAGATTACCGGATTCCGTGAAGTGCTGGGTGGTCCATTCACTATGCTGTAGGGGGCTGCCTCGCTTCAGGTTTTGGCGGGTAACTTGTCGCACCCGTAGGGGTCTAGGTTTCATTGCACAGGCTATCCACACGACAGGGGAACGTCGAGTTTCAGCAGCGGCTCTGTGAAACTCGGGGATCCCAGATTATCTGTATTGTTCTGTGATGCTTATTACTTTTCTGTAATGTTGCATATTATCACGCCTGGAGCGATTATTGTATATTGGTTTATATACTATTAGATGTTGTATATGTTTTACACCCGCGCTAGTCCAGTCCCCGCTCTGTCGTTAGTTAAGTAACCTAACGGGTGATGACGGGACCCAGCGACGAATGCGGATGGCATATACGTACATTTTATTTTCGTTCTTTTCTGGTGTGATCGATTGATGGGACTGCATTGATTCTGATCAACGCAAAGTAAAACAAACCAATTTACAGTTGTTGGAACAAATTTAAAAAGTGTTATTGCAAAGACGTTTCCTTTTGTTATGCATAGCGGTATTCAGTGGAATATCCTGCACCTCATTCGACGGGGCAAGGGCCGATATCCCTTCACCGGGACTGACCCCTTGGGCAGAAGTTTGCGTCAGGGTAATAACTTCACTATAGTCGATTACATGTTGCTTTGCATAGCGGTATTCAGTGGAATATCCTGCACCTCATTGCACGAGGAAAGAGCCGAGATCCCTTTACCGGGAGTGACCTGTTTAGCAAAAGGTTTTCGCCACTATATTTTAAAAAAAAAAGCTATCAGGTTCCTTCAGCGATATCAAGTTCACTACGTTAAAGGTTTTTCGCCTAAAACCAGCCGTAGCCCTCCGTCGTTTCTTATGGATGGTCAGTAGTATTCAAGCTATGTTTGTTGGCATACGTCAAGGCATAGTGTTTGGTAGCTGCTGGGTATTCGTTTGTTGCATAGATAGATGAGTTGGTTTGGGACAGTCGTATTACCTTGTTGGCATACGTCAAGGGTATGTACGGGTGGGTTCAAATTAACAAGATAATGACGGGCAGAACTTGACATGTGACTTATGATTTGTTGACATACGCCAAGGTCATAAGAGCATGGGGCATAAATCATATCGGGAGTTTCTAAAGAAACTGAAACTTGCCAAGTATGCGCATACCTTCTGGAGTATGAGTAACGTGGATGCATTCCATCACGTTATCATGCGATGAGAGTTGGATCCCGATTCCCACTGATGAGTTGGTTTACTCTTCGGGTGACCCCGATTGATTCTTCTTTAGGTTTGGAGGAGAATTTGACAGGACAGTGGGAGGATTCCGGATTAGATAAAATGATGACCATTCTGATCTAGGTTAGAGTGCACGCAGAGTGTTTCTTTTCTCTCTCTCTTTGGCAGCGACCTTTGACCGACCCTAGACTTTGACTCTCAGTGACCAGGTTGACCGAACCTTCTTAAAATACTGGCTTTTGGATTGTCTGAGTTGCATAAGTCATTGCCACTCCTTCTTTTACCCTTTGAATTTCTCAGAACACCCGTATTACTACGGATATCCACTTCCATTGGATAGATCCATCGTATGGTTATATACGAACTCGAAGGGACTTCTTCGAGGATGGATCCAGGTTCAGGAGAAATAGAATTGGTTTATTCAGTTGTCTTTTATTATCACCTTCTCTCAGGTTGCGAGAGCTCCTTGGTTTAGGAGAGTACACCTATTACGCTTATTGGATAGTCTTATTCCAAACCATAGGCTGGTGCCGAAAGGTAGGGAATGAAGAAAACCAATTAGCCTAAGTAGGGTGTGCAGAAGGTAATATGTAAAGACAAAATAAAGGGATTAGAAAGAGGGCAAAGTAAATTGCGACTGATATCATTCACGACCAAAACCGCGTATTTCATCGCCACTCCTATTTCACCTTTAAAGGAATAAGGTATTATTCAGCTGTCTTTTATCATCACCTTCTCTCAGTTGCGAGTACTCCTTGGTTTAGGAGGGTACACCTATTATGCTTACTGGATAGTCTTCTTCCAAACCATAGGCTGGTGCCGAACGGTAGGGAAGGAAGAAAACTATTTAGCCTAACGATGGTGTACAGAAGAAGGTAACGACTAAAGACAAGTAAAGGGATTTGGAGAGATGGCAATAAAATGTACGGTTGAAGTCATGAATTGGATTATGGAAGAGGCATTGCTATGAATACCAGGATACCCCTACGAAACATTTTCATGTTTCAGTGCATTGTTAAAGAAAAACTGTTTTCCCGATTAGACACTTACTCCAAGGGTATGTATTTACCAGGTTTCATTCTCATATCTGTATGGTTTTACTGATGATGAGTGGGAGTAAGATATTGGGAATTAGGTGATCATCCTCATTATATCGGAATTCGTTGTAATTGGTGATATTTGAGGAAATCGCCAGGGTACAGTTTTCCACCTACGACGCACAGGTTTTGAGTTGTTTAAACTCAGCGGACTTATACAGAGTATTGTATGTTGTCCAGTGTCCATCAGGACAAAGGGGTAGGTCCTCGTACTATGTTCTATTTACTTATAACTTCTCTACTATTTAGACAAGTGTTTCGTAGAAATACAAGGTCTAAGTTTTGAGAAGTTGTGGGTATAAGAATAAAGTAGAAAACCAGGTATCACAAGTATCGGGATTCTTCAAAGAGATCGAAGATGTAGATTCTTGTGATTGGTATTCAGATGATAGTGATTGTTTTGAGAAACGTGTTTCTCTTTCAGGTTACTCATAATTGGATGGATTCCTAAGTTGAGTAATGCTGATTAGCCTCTTTCCATTAAGTTGATATGCACTGGAGACAGCTGCATGATTTGAATATGGTTCCAATTAAATAAGTGCCAAAGTTTCTGTATTGGATATAGAATAGTTCGTACCTTAAAAGATGTTAGGGTACGGGGAGTTGTCCAGCTTATGCTTAAAACCAGACTCTGGATAACTCAGGGCACGTTTCTGTAATGGCTGTTTGTGGGTTGACCCTGGCTATGACGAGGGTTGATATTCTACCATTTCGAAGATCAATAGTGATATTGTTCTTGACTCGCCACAGTTTTAGTAAAATGGATCTTTTTCAGAAAACAGTAGTGGGAGTATGGTAGAACTGGAAGTGATTCCAGAACCGCGAACGATTACGGAAAATTTAATAGGACCTATACATTCAATCAGGTTTGACATTCCAATAGTCGCTCCGCAGGTATGGTAGGTAACCTCAGACACCCGAGAGGTACTTCGGTAGCCTCAGAGACGGTGACAGGGAGGTTCTTATCTACCAAGACTTGACACTACTGTTGTTCCAGGATATGAGACCCGGTAGGAGGGTTGTCGTAGTCAGTGGGAGCAGCAGAAGCATAGTGGGCAAGTAGCTTATGTCTATTTATAGACTTAAGCAGTTATAGCGGAGATAGATCATCTAATTTTGATGTGACAGTCATGGGTTTGACTTCAATCAGAATAGGGGATGGATCAGTTAAGAAGGTAGTAGGGTGTGATGTCATGGTATCTGGATGACATACACAGAGTAGGAAGTAAAATTCCTATACTACGATCGGTTGAACTATGGTCGTCACACAGTTGTTTCTCCAGACAGGATATGGATATAATATTTGACATTCTGGTTTCTGGATCTATGGTTTTAGATCTGGATTTGGGTAGTTTCCCAATGTGGGTACTTTGACAGATATTCTAATGGTTTTTGGAATAGTTGACTCCTAGCATGGTGGTGTGCCTGCAGGTGATGGAGTCACCCTCTCTAAAGGTGTCTTACAGACTAAAGGGGAGAGAGATGTGCATGATTGGCAGATCACTTGCTTAGGCAATTGAGTCAATCATGAGATGTCAAGTACCACACCAAATGTTGGTTTTGCACAAGATGCAATAAGTTTGTATTAATCCAATCCTGGAGAAACATAAGGAAGCAGTTTTAGAACATAAGTACATGTTCTACGGATTTGATGACGGCAGCCTCCTTCGGGAGACGGTTATCATTCCAAGCTTCAAAGGTGACATTCTTGACAGAGTGATTGTCAGAGTTATAGTTTTTCCCTCTGACGAAGAGGGACAGTATTATGGACAGGTGGTCCAAGAGGATACTGTGGGTGGCTTGGTGCCCGATACTGATTAGGTTCAGTGATCGATACAGTCTAAGAAGTTTGGATTTGGAGTTCATTTATGAACAAGGTCCCATCAGATATCCAGACATATTCTAAGACAGGTATTACTCAATTCGGGAGATGGCTTTCTCCGCGAAATTGAGATTAAGAGAGATATAGAAAGAGACTTCTAGGCGGATCCACTCACTAAGGCTATTTCTCGAACACAATAGTTTTACAAACGGGCTTTGTGAAACTGATTAGTAGAGGAGTTGGATGTTCGGTTTCACACGGGCTGTGAGTAGTCGACATCGCAATAATTAGACTTGAGTGCAAGTGGGAGATTGTTGGAGATAGTGCCCTCATAGTCAATTATTGGATCACAGGTACGTGATTGTAATGATTGCGGAGGACCTATACCGGTAGGACAGTCTTACTCAAGATGATAGTATGCTATCTGGTTTGCCTTTATCAGTCGTGTACATGATCAGGTGACTGATTACATGTTACACTTTGATAGAGCCCTTAGGATCTTGCTTTACCACCAACAGTATGATGGCGATCATATACGTGAGAGTTGGGTGGTTTATACGCATATCCTTAATTGTGGTCCCTAGTCGTGGGAGTTTCGAGACAGGGCATCGATACTCCGGAGTAGACTAGTGTGTACAGTCGAGACCCCGACGAGGGGCGGTGGCCGGTCTCACAACCCACTGGTGTCAGTTGGATCACCTAAGATGTATACAGGTGCTCATTGGGTTATGAGTACACCGGACAGGACTCGCCGGGAATCTGCTAGTTAGTATTATATCTACCGTCAGATAGCAGTTCCCTGGTGACATGTGTACAGGTTAGTTCATCGACCTGAGGTCGTCATTTGTCTCGTGTGAGTTCCCACTGTGCTTTGATTTCTACCCTACCACGGCTCAAAGGAGTCGTGCAAACAGGTAGTTTTTGGGTACAGTCCCGAGCCATATGGAGGCACGTGAGCGGATCGGCAGGGGATTCGTCTCTCCCGGTATTGGGGGCGAGGTCGTACTGTGTCTAGGAGAGCCATTACACAAAGTCCATGGCCATGGCAGGAGATTTACTGGTAGGTACTCCAGTAGTATCTCAGGGTGTTATTGGGCTTCACTCCGACACGACTTATACTGCTATTGGGGGTCTGACGTTACTAGCCCCCTAGGCAGATATGCGATACTCATAGACGAACGGACCGGACTGTATATACATTGTCTGTTAGGCTTAGTAGGGTTTTCCGGATGAGTGCGCTCATCGGCATCCCTTGAGGTCAGTCCATGGGCAGCCGTTATGCATTGCTAGTGCCGCTGACGGTTTGTGGTTAAACCCACTGCCAGGGTACTGACGAGTCATTAGAGTCCCCCACAGACAGTTTCCCAAGTTCGGGCGAAACGTTGTAGAGGCCGTATGGTTTTATGGCAGGGTTCGGAAAATGCACGTGCGTTTACGCACGTGTCGATTTTCGGACAGGTGATACTGGTCGACTTTGGTTTAAGCCGGATCCGAGTATTATATTGAGTAGGTATAATATCTTTGTCTCAGTTGCATTTGTATTCGGTCGTAATACAAATGCGGGTATATTTATACAGTTTCGGGGTTATCCTGAAAGTCGTTTCAGGATCACTTTTGGAAGTTGCCAGTTTCCAGTTTTCTATCAGCCGTCTTTTAACATTCGGTTAAAGACGGTTAAACGTCTAAAGGCGTCCGTAAAACAGAGGCGGGAGCCCGTTTAAAGAATCGATCATGTGGTGCCACCTCGACGAGGATATCGGAGATCGACGAGATCAAAGCAGCCGCAACGGAGCGTGGGATGATGGTTGAACAACGAAGGACTCGGATCGTTCGGTATAACCTTTCTACACTCTTTACAGTTTGTTAGTTTAGCAATAATGGCAGATCCGGGTTAAAGTATACGATAGCGCCAGTTAAAAAGTTTTTGTTCCGCATTTTGGCGTCTGTAGACGGCCGGGGCGCTACCGTAGACTTACATCCATTGCCGCCTTTAATTCATCAAGACAACCTAGTGAACCGATTGCTAGTTTCCAACTAGCTCCAAATTTTCCAATGTATGATGAGGCGGTTGGACAGATTGAGAATTTGAGTTGAGAGAGTGAGCTGTGCACCCTTCCAAATAAAACCTACCCATCACCAATTGAATCCCACAACTCCAGTTTTTAAACAAGTGTCCCAAATGATTCACCAGTTGAAAATAAAATATTTAATGAGTTGTGCGACTTTGTAGTGCTTGATTTGCCAGATTGTGAAGGGTCCCTTTCGAGTGAAACCATCACCAATCCTTTCGAACTTTACACCTACTGTTAGTTGTATGTATGCCCTAGAGTCCAGTATTGTACAGATGATGTATATTATATTGGATGCTTGGACATATATAGAGAGGACTTTCTTGCTCGATATGATAGTATGCTATCAAGTTACACTTTACTTTAACATGTATACTTGTCTCTTTATACTGTCTTATCATTACATGTTGGTAAAGCCCTTAGGATGTGTACTTGACTACCTGGACTATGATGTGGATCATACTAGTGGGGACATGGTAGTCCAAAAGTACATCCTTCAAGGTCCCTAGTCGTGGGTGTATCGAGACGGGGCATCGATATACCAGTGTAGACTAGCGTATACGCATCTCGACCCATGAGATGGGCGATGGATGATCCCATATCCATTGGTGTTTGACATCAGAGATGGTATACGGATGGTCAGTGGAGACTGGGTACACTGGACGGACTCGCCGAGAACTCCCAGATGGTATTATACCTTACGCCAGATGGCAGTTCTCTGGTGACACTTGTGCAGGTTAGTCTGTAGACCCGAGATCGTCATAGAGTCTTGTGTGATTCCCACTGTGCTTTGATTTCCACCTTACCACGTCCATGAGGGCGTGCAAAACGGTGGTTTTTGGGTATAGTCCCGAGTCACATGGAGGCAATAAGCGATAGGAGGGGTTTCGTCTCTCCCGGTATTGGGGGTTGATGTTGCGCTGTGCTCGATTGGCCGTAACAGGGAAGTCCCTGGCCAGGGCTGATTAGAGATTTATTGGTAAGTGTTACCAGTAGTTTCTCGACCCGTTATGAGCCTCACATCGGCACAACTTATCGGTTATTGGGGTCTGACGTTTACCACCCCTAGACTTGATATGCGACATATCAGACGAGGAGACCGGACTGTACGGGAAGTGTTGCCGGCAGGCTTTCACAGGTGTTGGAGCAGGCTTGCTTGCTGATCTTCTGATCGCTCAATACCCGGGTAGTCGTTACGTCCAGCTAGTACCGCTGACGGCTTGTGGGTGCGTGATGTGATCATCACCTACTGCCGGCGTATTGACGAGTCTTTAGAGTCCTACACAGAGGTTTTACTGGCTCAGGCAAAACGAAATAGGAGTGCATATGTGATATGTGCGAGACCGAGAATAAATGCGAGTATGTGATACCGTATTCTATTCTCGCGACTTTTTGTATCGGTCGGTTATATATGATATGACCGGGTTATCGAATCAAGTGTTGATTCGATAAGTCGATATGATGGATGTTAGCCGGTTATATGAGATATGACCGGATTATTAAGTTAAGTGTTGATTTAATAATTAAGTATATAATTGTATATTAGATATACTAGTTTACATTTACTAACACATGTTCACTTAGGGTTTTTTCTCACTTGTACACATTTTTACTATGTATATGATATATATGAAAATGTGTTGTATTTTTGTATCATGGTTGATGATACACTATACATGGGTGTATGAGACTTACACTATGCTAATTTTTATTTTTGGTTTTTAATATCTAAACTAATTACAAAATCAAGTGGAGGATTAGAAAATGCATGAAGCTTGTGGAAGCTTGTGGATGCATTGACTAATTCAACTTGGTTTTGTTTTTACTATGGATATTTCTTAACCCAACCATAAAGATAAGCCTAGGGTTAAGTCTCTACAAGGGTTAGTATATGATACTCACTCACCATGGTTAGATTTCTCACTTGATCATTATCCTCATCTCTTTCTTTTCTTCTTCTTCTTCATTGTGAAAAGAAAAAAAAGGAAACTAGGGTTTGATCCAAAGTGAGAAACAAAGTGAGAAATAAAATTCTAAAGAGAACCCACTTCCTATTTCTCCATCCTCTACTAGATTAGCACTTTAGTATAGGGTGTTTACTTCACTAATTCTCAAGTTAGTGAAGTAGAAGCTTGAGTCGGAATTCCCTCGACGTAGATCATCTTCGGCCTCGGAGACTTCAAGCAAGGTCGCACCTTTCGCCTCGTGAAGCCATGCAAGGGTCCGGGAGAACCACGATCATAGCGAAGGGACTTCATCAAGGAGCTAAAGAAGTAGAAGAAAGATCTACAAAGGTTGTATATCGCATTCCCTTTAGTGTAAAGTTGTTTACATGCCTTTAGTTTCGCCTAAACTCTAGTTAACGATCTTGCTTAGTGTTATTCGGCACATAAAAAATTTAATTTTGGCATGGTCGATGCCTTGTAGAGCCTTTTTAGTGTGCCTAGTAACCCAACAGTGGTATCAGAGCCTAGCTAGAGCATTAGACGATGTGTTAACGAAGTTAAAACCCCGATCGAACCCGAAGACGTCAATTTAGACCCCTCTCTGTACAATTTTTAAAAACTGGGTTTTTTCATAATTAAAAATACCTAAAAATTCAGCAGGTGAATATATGAATTGTTGTGAAAAACGAGAACACAATACGTCTAAACCGCCGCGGAACCACGGCCGTACCGCGCTTGGGCCGCGGATCCACGGCAGTACAGGGGATATTGGTACTCATTTTTGCACAGTAATTCCTAGTTCTGTTATTAGTATTTTCTGGGTATTTTTATTTTAACTCAAGTGTTGCGTAATATGGGGTTTATTTTGTAATTGTCGATTCGATCGGGAATTTTAAATTCATTATTGTTATTCCGGATAATTTAGTAAGTATTAAAATGTTCGAACGGATATCACTAACTCAATGTTTCCCGGCACGAAAAAGTTTCAAGTGTTGAATTTTTCTCGGGTTTAATTATTTCGGAAAAACGTGCAAGAAATGTGACGGACCCTCTAGAAGACAACAAACCTTAACTCGATTATGTGACCGTCTTGAACTGCCCTTTGAACCTTAGGGTTTGGGGAAGTACGGCGTGCCACATGTGAGGCGTTGGCTTGACCCTTTTACGGCTGGACCGTTGCTACTGTGACGTATTCTGGAATTTTTGAACTCCGCTCAAGTGTTGAGCTATTTAGGAAATCTTGGGTATTTGATTATTCGATCGAAAAGTTTAATACCGTCTATTTATCTGGAATGTGATACAATATGTGGAATTCACACGGTTAGGCATGAAATGCGAAATATGTGATATTTCGGATTTACGATGTCTAAAGAGATTGTGGATTCCAAATGTTGTAGTTTTACACTTTCTTTTCTGCGACCGTAAGTGTAATATGTGATATCGCCGGTTTCGTTGCTATATGTCAACGACAATTGGGATGCGCATATTTACTTACGTTGATGACATGTGATGTTATGTGTTGCTGGATATGTTATATTGGATCATCGCGTTCTGAATAGCCGGGGGTTTTATGTGAGATGAGAGTTTTTATTTTCATTCATGTAAAATAAATTGTATGTAATATTCTTTTATTGGGGCACTTTCGGGTCGAGGTTGATGTCACCTTTTGTATATTATTTACTTTTCCGCACTAGGATAGACCCAAGGAGGGGAGCACAAGTAACCGGGTTTTAGGGTCCAGTGGGAGACCAACTCGAGGAGTCGAGTCCGGGTCTCCTAACTCTAGAATTAGTAGGGTTGCTTTCCGCTCTCATAGGGGTCTAGGGGTGTGGGTTTGGCTATTCATCGCGACCGTGGAATCCGTGTTTTATAAAGGCTCAAAATAAAATACGGACGTCCTAGTATATCCAATATTTCATATGTTTATTCTGCTCCGATATCTGTGATGTGATCATGTGATGAGATGTGATAGATACTATATATAGTATATATGATATATTATATAGGCGTTACTTATGTTTTACACCCGCGCTAGCCCTGCCCTGCTCTGTCGTTAGTTACCTAACCTAACGGTGCATGAGGGGACATCGAGGCGAATGCGGATGGCATAAGTGTACGTCGTATTTATCTGTGATGTTTAGGTGACTTAAATGATAGGACTTCATTAATGTGATTAATGAAAGAAAAGAAACCTAAAAGATGTTGTAGAATCAAATTTTCAAATAAAAAGGGTAGCTACAGTTTTGCTTTGCATAGCGGTATATATGATATACCCTGCACCTTATTCGATGGGGAAAGAGCCGAGATCCCTTCACCGGGAGTGACCTCTTTAGCAAAACTGGCAGATGCTACAACACTCGGTTTGACTTTTGACTGCTTTTGGAGTTTTACTTTGCATAGTGATGTATTTGATATATCCTGCACCTTATTCCATAAGGAAAGAGCCGAGATCCTTTCATCGGGAGTGACCTCTTTAGCAAAACTAATAAAAGCCTCAAAATCACTCCATTTCAAAATTCACATGATTCTACTACGATATCAAGTTCATTACGCAATAGGTTTTCAGAAAAACCTGTCGTAGCCCTCCGTCATTTCAGATAAGAACTGTTTAGTATTCGTGCTGCGTTTGTTGGCCATTGTCAAGGCGTAGTGTGCGGTAGCTAAATGGTGCTTATCTGCTTATGCATATGATGTAGATTGTTTTAGGGTAGTCGTACGACCTTGTTGGCCTTTATCAAGGGTCGTGCGGGTGGGTTTGATTCAATCAAGAAATGACGGGTTGAACTTGACTAACATCCTATGATTTGTTGGCCTTTGTTAAGGTCATAGGGGTTAGGGGAAAAATATTATCGGGAATTTCAAGTGTTGAGATTTGCAATGAGATTGCATACCTTCTATGAGATAGTTGGATCCCGATACCCACTGCGAGTAATTGTTACTCCCGGGAGAGTTTTACACAGGACAATTAGTCGATCAAGTAGGTGTCTAGAAAGGTGTCAACGGGGTTACGCCTCTGGGAAAACGAGGTTTACTTTAATTAGGTCCGTGCGAAAGCACGGGGAACCTCCCTCAAAGTACCGACACTGGCCTGGCTGAAAGATCGGCAAAGTTGTAGGGTGTAATTAATCCCGGCTAGTCTTTTCTTTTAGGGTTTGAAGGAAGATTTGATAAAAACAGTGGGAGCCATCCTGATTAGATAAGATAATAACCAATCTGATCTTGCAAGAGCATACGCTAAAGTGTTTTCTTCTCTCTCTCTCCAGGTAGCGACCATATCATGCCTTAATAAAGATAATAATATGGATGTATTGACCGAACCCGCATGTTATACTGTGCTGGGGAACGTTGGTTCCGTTCTTTCTTATAAGAGTTATAAGACTGATCAGGATATAGGGGAATACCAGGATTCACATGCCACCCGTATGAAGAAAGTACATGTTGATGCATTTTCTTCGGGTGTGTTCGTTACAGAGAACTGTTTCTCCATTTCCTCTACGTCCTGGGTATTAGATACCGGGTCGGGATCCCATATATGTAATCAGTTACATGGGCTTAGGAAAGGTAGAGAACTTGGAGAAGGTGATAAAGACATAAGGGTTGGAAATGGTGCAATTGTTGCAGCTAAAACCGTCGGGGAATATCACCTTGTATTGCCAACTAGTAATACATTGATTCTGAACGAATGCTATTTCATGCCGAACCTGATATGCAACATTATATCGGTTTCTTTATTGAGTAAAGAGGGATATAATTTTGTATTACAAGATAATGTTATGAACATTTTCCTAAACCAAAAGTTGGTTGGATCAGGCACGATGTGCAATGGCATTTATGTTCTAAATTAATCAACAGTTCTGAGCATAACAAACACACACAAGAGGAAGAGTTCAGAAATGAACGAATCCTTTTTGTGGCATTGTAGACTGGGTCACATGTCACGACCCGAAAGTACGTAACATGACCGGCACTTAAACTACGAACGTCTCAAGGCGTACGTATTCTAAGTAAGCCGAAAACCCAGAAATCCAAACCAAGAAGAGTAGTAGAGAGTAGGAAAACCAATTTAAATCCAGAAGTTTTAATAGCATAAGCCGAATTATGCGGTTTTTAAAAACATCAAGTATTTTCTGAAAATTTCGGCAGAGTCTCCTTTGTAAATACTGGCTCCCAAACGGGATACAACATAAATAGTATACGAAATCAATAAAAGGCATCCCAAGCGGGAGCTAGCTCTTCGTCAATCGACGGTCACAACCACACAAGCAATATAATATACAACGCCAACGGCGAGGATCAAAAACTCAAAGGAAACTCAAAACCACAAGAAATCTGCAGAAATAGACGCGCGACTCTAAGGTCGAAAGAATAACATCACTGGTCTCTATCTCAAAAATAAATACATGTTTGGTTGATGGAATTTACTAGATACAACTGAATCATATAATACAAGGTAATATGATGTGTACGATACCAATAAACCCACCTACTAGCAAATCACCTGAAGGGAACTATACCCGCAAGCCGTAATGAAACCTGTACGGCAAACCTGCAAGAAACTGGGGCACAACGGGGGTGAGTTGCCAACTCGTGAATAGAAAAACATCTACGAACAGAAATCGCATGTATGATGCAATCCTAGGTCATACGATCATAATATATCCTCAAAATATATAACTAGCAGCCTATAACAAGGCTAGGGTAAATATCTAACCCGAGTGTAATCTCATGTGCCCGTGTCAGTGCCTCAGGTAGCAATATATCATATGAATGAGGTATGAATGCATGAAAACAGAATACATGTAAATGAAGAACTGTTTTCATAATTTAATGAGATTTCCTTTGTATTTTTAAAATGAGGTATCATAATGAAATCAGCATAAAACAGTGCCCAGCATCGACACAAAACAAGTGTCCAAATATCTCGATATCTCTGTATCACAATCTCTGTACCTCAATATCTCAAAATCAATATCTAGGGTGCCGTCAATCCAGATCGGCCCCTACCATCCATCTCAAGACCACGACGGTATCCTCCGGATATCCGACGCGTCGGGTAATATCACCGGTCGGTAGTGCTCTCCTGCCGAGCTCAACGTCAACAACACATTCCTCTTGCCCCGGGGTACCGCACCGGGCCCACCATGTACCCGAAACGGTTCCTCCACTCCTCGAATCGGGTCTCGAAATCCATCAGCAAACTCATGGTGGACGACTCATACATCATGGGAAAACCGCACTTTTTATTTTAAAAGAGAGAAAAGGTTTATTTATGTTTTTGCGGTTTTCCTCCAAATCCAGAAAATCTCATGGAATCCGAATCCAAAACCTCAATAACACGTAAAATAGTGAATATATGCATGAGAATCCATGAATGCGGCATAACAATGAATAACAGTATGCATGAAGAAGCAGGTAATAATTACAATGTCTAAACTATTAGCTAACAGGCTATGTCAAGCAATAATATTTTCTAAGGTGTACGTGACATGGCAATTACCGATGAAGATGTGTGTGAGCCGGCAAGTAAGTGTACGTGGTACATACGCATCATCGGTAATGGTGCTGGTGTCCTAACAGCATGATATCAATAATGGAGTATGAAACATAATATAAGCATGCGATGCGAAGCGAACCACAATAATGAGCGGGAGCTGAATACTGGACGCAACTATAACTAATCTACATTAATCTAATATAAGTCCTACAAATGGTGCCTTTTGAAATAACACGAATCATGGGGTTTTGAAAATAGGGGCTACGGTGTTTTTATGAAAAGATACGTCTTTTGAAATATCCGTAGGATCCCTTGGGCTGTCTTTTAAAATACCCACGATTCGTTAGTTTTTGAAATAGGTAAGAATCGAATCTAATCTAACAACTAAACAAAACTAAAAGTCTAAGCTAACCAGCTGGACTACAGGTAAGGAAACTGCCTAACATCTGAGTCGATACATATACATACCTGTATATATATTAGTCGGTGATCCCGCCTCAATAATATCATATCTGATTCCATATCTATAATCAGACATCCCAAGTCAAGAGTGCGGATCAATCATCAAAATATAGCTCGTACGTAAATCCGTCGTACGGCATCCCCAAATCTGGGTACGGGTTAATATCACATTCAATCACACTATTCATCTGGTATCTTTTTTATCAAATATCATGATCCGGGACAATGTCCTACGTCTAGTACAATACTGATACCGCCTAAGTATGCATATAGGTGTAAGAATTGCTACGTCAAAAGACCCGCTAAAACATCATGTCGTATCTCAATACGAACCAAATCACATCACCGATCCTCTGGCCTCAAGCCCAAAATCATCGACTCATCTCAAATTCCAAATACTATCCTCAAATCCAGTATATGAACACATAGTCCCATACCCATGTGAACACATAAATATATACTCCCATATACGCACATATAAAAGAAAGAATGTATGCAAATATGTGTGTGTGTGCGTGTGTGAGTGCGACCACTACTCTAGGGTTTCGCAACTACACTAAACCAATCCAAAAATACCAAATATCCATCTTATCATCAATAATCTCAACAACATATAATCAATATCTGTGTGTATACGTATTCGTATACATCACCAGGAACTGCGGGGGTGCTATACGCCATCCACCCGACTTCTCCCCGTAGATATAAATTTACTCACCTGGTCCTCGTTCGCCGGTGCCGACGTCGCCACGCGCTTGCTTGTCGTCTCGAAGTCCACATGGGGTACCTACATATCATAACGCACCGTATCGTATTAAAATCCGACTCATGACCAAAACGACGCACGAATCCCACATAGGTCAAAACCTATGGTTGCTTTCACAAATCAACCCAAAAACCCTCGACGTCGGCGTACAAACGCCAAATCATCGAGAAAAACCCAAATACACTCATTTGCACATTCACGAACACTAATTTTAATATAAAATAGGTTAAAATTCACAAAAACTCCAATTTCACTTAAAAAGTCATTTTTCCGAAAATCTAGCAAGCACAATTCGCCGATTTTGTACAAAACATGATGTTTAAACAAATCTAGTGGCCATAATACTTATTAAATATCTTAAATAAATCTCTGGAATCACGCCCCGGTCAGTCCTCGTCCGCGACGAGCTCATGCTGACAACTCGAGCCGTAGCTCACTCTGCCCGTGCAATCGCGGCAGCAAAACCATAACCAGTATCGATGAAGATAGATCATAGGAAGGAATATGACACAATGCAAGGAAATGTACAACCTAAGGTTTCTTAAGCAGAGTGGCGTGTCGTAAGTATGCCGCGGAACATACCTACGGTACGTCACTCTACTTTAGTCACCTATTCCATCAACCAAGGGTCATCCTACACGACGAAAGTTCGGGTCTAATACCCCCTCGACCAAGTCTAAGTTCCGTAAGGTCAAGCCTAAGTTCCTTATATAGATAACGCCCTAGGCTCCATATAGTCAAACTTAGACTCGAACCAAGGTCAACCTAGTGCTCTGATACCAACTTTGTCACGACCCGAAAGAGCACGTGACTGGCCCTTGAACCATATGAAGTCTATAGGACCCCATCTGATCCAAGTAAGCCAAAAGCCCAGCAATCTAAAACCATTTAAAGAGTAAATAAGGAAAACTGTTTTTGAAAAGTAAGGAAATCATGTTTGGAAATCAAAGTTTTTAAATAACTAAGCCGAATATGCATTTTTTTAAAATGTGTAACCTTTCCTGAAAATTTCGGCAGAGTTTCCTTTGTAAAAACTGGCCCCGAACGGGGTACAACAAGAATAATATATATGAAATGATAAAAGGCATCCCCAAGCGGGAGCTAGCTCTTCGTCCATCGACGGTCACAACCACGCAAGCAATAATAATATACAACGCCAAAGGGCGAGGATCAAAACCCAAAAAAAAGGAAACTCAAAACAGCCAGAAAACCGTAATACTACTAGCGCGACTCTAAGGTCGAAATAAAACAACACTGTTTTCTAAGTCTGAAACAATAAACAAGTTTTGGTTGATGGAAATTCTAGATACAATAAATGATACATGAACAATGGCGGTTCTGATACAAAAGAACCCACCTATCCAAGCAAGTCACCCATAAGGAAGCAGTGTGCCAGAAATGCCGCTATGGAATCTGTACGACAAAAACCTGCAAGGACTGGGGCACAACGGGGGTGAGTTGCCAACTCGTGAATAGAAAATATCTACCAGCAGAGATCGAATGCATGACCCATCCTAGGTCAATACGATCAGATATAAATAAACCTCAATATGAATAAAGCTGAAGCATGCTAAACTGGCAATGTAATCTCTACATGAGTGTAATGCCAAGTGCTCGTGCTAGTGCCTCAGGTAATAGCATGTCATGAATATGAGGTATGATCAATGTAATCAAATCTGCACACACGTGGATCCCGTCCACTCGTCACCCAATGACAATAACCATCATGCAAGTAAATATCATGAAACCTGTGCATGGAAATATGAGGATATAACCCACCCGTGTCCCTCACGACACGTCAAAATCATGGAACCGGAGTGCCCAGCATCGGCACTCGAAAACATCATGAAAACTGTGCCCAGCATCGGCACATAAATCCTCATATATCGGGCTCCGTCAATCCGGATCGGCCTGCGGGCTCTGTCTGCGGTATCGGCCCTCGGCCCCGGCAGGACGCCCAAATCTATCCATCGACTCTGGTCAGTATCCTCCGGATAACCGCCAGGTCCAACCAATCACCGGTAGGTACTCGCCCGCCTCCAGGCTCAATCGGCAAAGCTCATCGATCATCTTGCCGAGGGGAACCATACCGGGTCCACCATGTACCCGCAATCGGCTCATCCACTCCTCGATTCGGGTTTCACATGTCGCTCTCAGCACCGAGAAAACACATGGTGGACGCACTGAAATATCATATCAAGGGTAACCGGGTTTTTAAAGCAATGACATATTCTCTTTTGAAACACTCTCGGTTCCCAAATCCAGAAATATCATAGAAACAACATATCTCAATGCGTATAATCAAAAGCATGAAGTATGCGACATGTAAAGGAAGGTATGCATATCATCATGTCATGCAAGGATCATATACTGAATGCAATAGTACTACAGTGTAGTGACATGGCAATTATCGATGATGAGTGTGTGAGCCGGCAACAAGTGTACGTGGAACATATGCATCATCGATAATGGTGCTGGTGTCCTAGCAGCATGACTGAAATATAACCACAGTACAAGCGATGCAATGCAAATAGCATGAATATGCGGAATCGAATAATCAACGCAAAAGAAAAGAATCTACACCAATCTGTACAAGTCATGCAGGGGTGCCATTTGAAATAAGACGAATCAGGGCTTTTGGAAAAACAAGGGCTACGGTGTTTTAAGAAAAGATACATCATTTGAAAATATCCGTATGACCCTTCTGCCTATCTTTAAAATATCCCCGATTCGTTAGTTTGAAATAGGTATGACTCGGTCCAGTCTAATGTCTACTAAGTAATCTAGACAGGAGGGGTAAGAAACCACCTAATCTGAGTCAATATATATAGATATGATAGTCGGTGATCCCGCCTCAATAACATATCGTAAGATATCCTCGAGTCATGAGTGCGGATCTATCATCAATATCGGCTCGTATGGTAGATCGTCGTACGGCATCCCAATAGCTGGGTAGGGGTCAATATCACAGTACCTCATCACATATCAGGTATCACTATCATCAGATCGCATAATCTGGGGTACTAATCTAAGTCTAGTACAAATCGATACCATCTATAAAAATATGAATGCGGGTAAAGCACATGTCCAAAGGCCCGCTAAAACTATCATATCGCACCTCGAAGACAAGCTATGTCACATCGCCGATCTCACGGCCTCACATCAAGTATCATCTCAAACCACGTATCATCCTCAAATCCCGTATATAAACACATAGTCCCATACCCATGTGTAGATATACGCACCATCATATGCACTCTAATAAATGAAAGAATGAATGCAAGTATGTGTGTAAATGTATGTGTGAGTGCAACCACTACTCTAGGGTTCGCACTATACTAAACCAATATATTCTTATCATCAAAATATCATTATTACCATCAATAACCCTAAACAACACATAATAAATATTCGTGTGTATACGTATTCGTATACATCACCACGGACTGCGGGGGTGCTATACGCCATCCACCCGACTTCTCCCCGTAGATATAAATCTACTCACATTGCTTCTCGTGTGCCAAAGCCGATGTCGCTATCTTCACCTCCTTTGCTTCAACATCACGCGGGGTACCTACAAGTATATCACAATGCTAAAGCACATGAAAATCACATCGGAAACCAAAATAGCACACGCTACCCGCATAGGTAAAAACCTATCGACTCGCATGTAAACACAATCAAAATCCACTTGTCGTTGACGTCCAAACGCCACCCGACAGGAATGAATCACCAAATACCAAAATCCATGCTAAAACAAGTCCCAAATTATACACCAACATAGGAAAATCAACCCAGATTTCACCCTAGATGGAATCAGTCAAAACTAGACATACTCAGGGTCAAAACTAGAGGAAATAGGGGCATGCACAGAAAACGAGGCAATTCCTTAAAATACCTTATTTTAGAATTTTCCATAATTTTTCCCCATTTATCTGTATTTAATTATACCAGAATATTAAAATATTCATTAAAATAATATTAAATTATAAAATTTCCCAAAAATCATATTTTATTATTTTGAAGACGTTACAACTTTCTTGCTCGACATGATAGTACGCTATCTGGTTGCTCTTTATCTTAACATGTATACTTTCTGTCTCTCTGTTACATGTTGATAAAGCCCTTAGGATGTGTACTCGACTTCCAGGACTATGATGTAGATCATACTAGTGGGGCCTGGGTAGTCCATGAGTACATCTTTCAATTTTCCTAGTCGTGGGAATATCGAGACGGGGCATCGATATTCCCGAGTAGACTAGCGGATATCTTCTCGACCCATGTGATGGGAGATGGATGATCCCATATCCATTGGTGTTTGACATCAGAGATGGTATGCGGGTGCTCAGTGGTGACTGGGTACACTGAACGGACTTGCCGAGAACTCCCAGATGGTATTATACCTCATGTCAGATGGCAGTTCTCTGGTGACACTGGTACAGCTTAGTCTGTTGACCCGAGATCGTCATAGAGTATTGTGTGTCTCCCACTGTGCTTTGATTTCCACCCTACCACGGCTCTACTGAGTCATGCAAACAGGTGGTTTTTGGGTACAGTTCTGATTCACATAGAGGCAATGAGCGATGGGAGGGAATTCGTCTCTCCCGGTATTGGGGGTTGATGTTGCATTATGCTCGACTGGCCATAACCGGAAATCCCTGGCCAGGGTTGCAGTGATTTACTGGTAAGAGTTATCAGTAGTTTCACGCTTGTTATGGACCTTACATCGGCATGACTTATCAAGCTACTGGGGTCTACCGTTTACCACCCCTAGGCGAGATATGCGACATATCAGACGAACAGACCGGACTGTACGGTAAGTGTTACTGGTTGGATTCACAGGAGTGTGAGCGGGCATGATCGTTGATCTTCTGATCGCTCAATACCCGGGTAGTCGTTACGTTTCACAGACCGCTTGCGGCTTGTGGGTGTTTGATATGATCATCACCTACTGCCGGCGTATTGACGAGTCTTTAGAGTCCTACACAGAGGTTTCCTGGCTCAAGCAAAACGAAATAGGAGCACATAAGAGATATGTGCAGGACCGAGAATAATACCAGTATGTGATACTGAATTCTATTCTCGCGATTTGTATCATCGGACGGTTATATAAGATATAGCCGGGTTACCGAATCAAATGTTGATTCGATATGATGATGCATTTGATATTAGTCGGTTATATGCATTATGACCGGATCATTAAATCAAGTGTTGATTTAATGATTTAATGTATAATTATATATTAAATATATTACTTTACATTGACTAGTATTGTTCACTTAAGATGGATTTTCTCACTTGATTTGCACAAGTTGTATATGTGATATATTTTTGTTCACTAGTTTGTATCATGTTTGATGATACATGAAAACTTGGGTGTGTGTATGCTTTAAACCATGTTTAGGTTAATGGTTAGGGTTTCATTTACTTTATTCATTTTGGTTAAAAACTAAATGGTTGCTTTTGTTCATTTGCTAGAAGCTTCATGATGCTTCATGCATCTTTGAAAAAGTAACCATTTTGTTTTTATTCCTTAACCTAACCATTTCACCTAAACCTTAGTTTATTCTCTACATTAGTTACCTCACCCATGGTTGCTAAATGATAAGGATCACTTGATTTTCTATTTTTTATTATTCATTCTTTTCTTTCTTCTTCTTCTTCTTCATGAAGAGAAGAAAACCTTGCTAGAAAAATTCCAAGTGATGAATCCAAGTGAGAAATCCAAATCCAAAGTGAACCCACTTCCTATTTCTTCATCCTCTACCACTTGCCATGTAGTAGAGTGTGTTATCTTCACAAGTTTCATGACCTAGTGAAGATGGAGCTTGAGTTTGAGTAGATCATCTTCGGCATCGAAGTCAACGACCTAGCCCGCCTATTTCTCCGATGAAACCGACGCTAGAGTCCGGGATTCCGATGATCGCAGTGGAGGGACGTCAACACGGAGCTAGAGAAGTGGAGGACCGGATCTACAAAGGTTGTAGTCTCTTTCACTTAGTAGCAAAGTAGTTTGCTTGCTTAGTTTCGCCTTACCTCTAGTAACGATCTAGCATTAGGGTTCTTGGCACATGGAAATTTTTTATTTTGGCATGGTTGATCAGTTGTAGAACCTCATGAGTGTGCCTAGGAACCCTACAGTGGTATCAGAGCCTAGCTAGAGCTTTAGGCGAAGTGTAGATGAAGCTAGAAGTCCGATCGAACCCGATATCCCCCGATTTCACCCCTCTCTGCACAATTTTTGAAACTATGGATTTTTCCTAATTAAAAATGCTCAGAAAATAGTGCAGGGAGATATAAGGTTAACTGTAGAAAACAAGACTCTAACTCACTCAAACGGCCGCGGAACCGCGGCAATGACATGCCATTGGCGGCGGTTCCGCAGCGCAATTAAAGAGTTAGGGTTTCAGTTTTGTACAGTTTCCCCCGTATGTGATTCCTGATGTTTCTGGGTGCTTTTAAATATACTCAACAGTTGAGTTTTCTGGGGTGTATTGGGGACTCGTTGATTCGATCAAATATTCTAACCTCGTTTATGGTTTTCCGGGTAATTTTAGAACATGTTAAAAAGCTCGACCGGATATAAATACCCAATTTTTCCCCTGCCGGGAAATTTCCAACTGTTGGATTTTTCCATAGTTTGAGAACGTTCTGAGTAGTGCAAGTAACGCGATGGACCCTCTAGAAGACAACAAACCTTAACTCGATTATGTGACCGTCTTGAACTGCCCTTTGAACCTTAGGGTTTGGGGCAGTACGGCGTGCCACATGTGAGGCATTGGCTTGACCCTTCTACGGCTGGACCGTTGGTACTGTGGCATGAAATGGATGTTTTTGAACTTATTTCATGTGTTGAGCTGTTTCGGGAAAACTTGGGTGTTTAATTGTTCGATTGGAAAGTTTAACATTTTCTATTTATCTGGAATGTGATACAATATTTGGAATCCACAAGTAGTTATGAGATAACTGATTTGGATGTTATAAACATAGCAGTTTAGTCTCACTTGATCGGTTGCCATGGAATTTTGATGCGATCAAAAGTCCGTCGCAATCACGTAGCGTACGCGGATACTCGCCGGTAAACTTAATAGATAGCCACGCCCCATAGCCCCGACCAAGTGACTGTGGGAGAACCCCGTCGCCGAAAGCATCCGTTCGGGTGCTCGCGGCAGCGGTGTTCCGCCTTGGTGCACTTCGTCGACGGCATCGGGGGTGCGGCCGCCTACTAAAGTTTGCGACGAGCATTCGATCAGGATGTCGGGAATCTTGTTGAATTGCCCGACTTGATATTGAAAATAGTTTTCGATTTTGAGACTAAAATGCGGGGTTTATAATTGGTTAGGCATGTGATGTCTAAAGAGTTTGCGGATTCCAACTATTGTAGTTTTACACTTTCTTTTCTGCGACCGTAAGTGTAATATGTGATATCGCCGGTTTCGTTACTATATGTCAACGACAATTTGGATGCGCATATTTACTTACGTTGATGACATATGATGTTATGTGTTGCTGGATATGTTATATTGGATCGTCGTGTTTGAATAGCCGGGGTTTTTTATGTGAGATGAGTGTTTTTCATTTTCATTCATGTAAAAACTTGTATGTAATATTCTTTTATTGGGGCACTCCAGGTCGAGGAAGATGTCACCGTTGATGTATATTATTTACTTTTCCGCATTATGATAGACCCAAGGAGGGGAGCACAAGCAACCGGGTTCTAGGGTCCAGTGGGAGACCATCTCGAGGAGTCGAGTCCGGGTCTCCTAACCCTAGAATTGGTAGGGTTGCTTTCCACTCTCGTAGGGGTCTAGGGGTGTGGGATTGGCTATTCATCACGACCGTGGAATCCGTGTTTTATTCAGGCTCAAAATAAAACACGGACGTCCTAGTATATCCAATATTTCATATGATATTTTCTGTTGCGTTATCTGTGATGTGATCATGTGATATGTTCAGATAGATATTGTATATAGTATATATGATATATTATATAGACGTTGCTTATGTTTTACACCCGCGCTAGCCTTGCCTCGCTCTGGCGTTAGTTACCTAACCTAACGGTGCAGACGGGACATCGAGGCGAATGCGGATGGCATAAGCGTACGTTATATTTATCTGTGATGTTTAGGTGGATTTAAATGATGGGACTTCATTAATGTGATTAATGAAAGAAAATAAACCTAAAAGATGTTGCGGAATCGAATTTCAAAAATAAAAACAGGTAGCTACGGTTCTTGCTTTGCATCGCGTTGTTCCTTACAGAACATCCTGCACCTTATTCGATGAGGAAAGGGCCGACGATCCCTTCACCGGGAGTGACCCCTTTAGCAATAACTGGCAGATGCTACAACCCTCGGTTTGTCATTTGATTGCTTCTATAGTTTTTCTTTGCACAGCGGTATATATGATATATCCTGCACCTTATTCGATGAGGAAAGGGCCGACGATCCCTTCTCCGGGAGTGACCCCTTTAGCAAAACTAGAAAAGCCTCAAAAACACTCAATTTAAAAACCATTTAATTCCGCAACGAGATCAAGTTCAAAGCGTTAAAGGTTTTCTTAAAAACCATCCGCAACCCTCCGTCATTTTAGGAAGTAGAGTACTTAGTATTCGTGCTGTGTTTGTTGACCATAGTCAAGGCACAGTGTACGGTAGCTAAGTGATGTCTTCCTACACCGCATATGATGCGATTAGTTAGGACAGTCGCGTGACTTTGTTGACCTTAGTTAAGGGTCATGTGAGTGGGTCTAATTAATCACGAAATGACGGGTAGAACTTGACTAGTGCTTATGATTTGTTGACCATAGTTAAGGTCATAAGTACTAGGGGTAAAAACCATTATCGGGAGTTTCTAGTGTTGAAATTTGCAATGAGATTGCATACCTTCTATATGATAGTTGGATCCCGATACCCACTGTGAGTAATTGTTACTCCTGGAAGAGTTTTGCACTTTACAATTAGCCGATCAAGTAGGTGTCTAGAAAAGTGTCAACGGGGTTACGCCCCTGGGAAAACGAGGTTTACTTTAATTAGGTCCGTGCGAAAGCACGGGAAACCTCCCTCAAAGTACCGACACTAGCCTGGTTGAAAAATTGGCGAGCTTGTAGAGTGTAATTAATCCCGGCTAGTCTTTCCTTTTAAGGTTTGATGGAAGATTTGATAAAAACAATGGGAGCCATCCTGATTAGATAAAATAAATAACCAATCTAATTTTGCAAGAGCGCACGCAGAGTGTTTTCTTCTCTCTCTCTCCAGGTAGCGACCATATCACGCCTTAATCAAGATAATAATATGGATGTATTGACCGAACCCGCTTGTTATACTGAGCTGGGGAACGTAAGTCCCTCTCCAACTTATAATTGTTATAAGACCGAGCAGGAATTAAGAGAATACCAGAATTCCTGTGCCGCCCAAACGAAGAAAGTACATATGATGCATCTCCTTCGGGTGTGTTCATTATAAAGAACTGTTTCTCAGTATCCTTTGCGTCCTAGGTATTAGATACCATATCAGGATCCCGCAAATGTTATCTGTTACATGGGCTACAGAAAGGTAGAGAACTGAGAACGGGTGATAAGTTTCATGAGACAGAAAACGGTGCAAGTGTTGCAGCCAAGTCTGTTGGTCACTGTCACCCTGTATTACCAATACATTGATTCTGAACAAATGCTATTAGATACCGAACCGATATACAAAATCATATCAGTCTCTTTATTAGTAAAGAAAGGATATAATTTTGTATTGTTGAATATTGTTTTGAACATTTCAAAAGTTGATCGGTTCAGGCACGTTATCTAAAAGCATTGACGTTCTAAATCAAACTACAGTTCCTAGTATACAGAACACACACAAGAGGAAGAGTTCAGAAATGAATGAATCCTTCTTGAGGCATTGTAGACTAGGTCATATCAATGTGACCCGACTAGCTTAAGTTACATTTTAGATGCATATTTAAATCAGTTTGAATTTACATCTTGTGAAACTTGCCAGTCATGTCACAAAGATTAGATGACCATAGCTCTGTTTATTGGAAACAGAGAAAGAGTTAGTAAACTCTTGTGACTGATACATAGTAATGTATAAGAGTCCCCAGTCTACATATGCCAAGACTGGTTCTTTTTACTTCCTTACATTCACTAATGATCTCTCAAGATTCAGCCATATGTTCCTGTTGAAACATAAGTCCGAAGTTTTTGAGATATTCACAGAATATAAGTTAGAAGTAGAGAACCAAAAACCGGGTATAAGTATTATGTCCTATGATAAGATCAGGGAGGAGAATACTTGTGCATAGAGTTCCTGGACTATTCTAAAGGAGAATGAGATTCTCTCTCCGTATTACTCCTCTGAATATACCACAGCACATCGGTGTATCAGGGCGGAGCGATCGCACCATATTAGATATGGTGTGCTCTATGATGAGTACTACTGAGTTACCTATTTTCTTTTGGGGTTGTGCACTTGAGAAGCTGCATATCTATTGAATTGGGTTCGAATCAAATCAGTGCCTACCACTCCATATAAGATATGGTATGGGAAGAGCCTATCTCTTAAGTAAGTTAAGATTTGTGATTTTCCGGCCTATGTCAAAAGCAAAATCCGGACAAGATCGAGGCAAGGTCAGTTCTGTAGAACTGGAAAGGTTCCAGTTATACAAAACTGCAGCTGATGATTTGACAGAACCAAAGGATTCAATAGTCCCCGACGAACCTCAGCCTCTCCGCCGATCTGGTAGGGTTCCTCATCCGCCTGAGAGATACTTCTCCTTCTCGATGATAGTGGGAGCGAGGAATGCATCATGAGATGATGACCCAACTAGTTTCGAGCAGGCCATCGAGAGTAGGGACTCTGTAAGAATGGCTGGATGCTTAGCGATCTGAAATGGAATCCATGTACACCAACAAAGTATGGACTTTGTTTGCTATATCTGAAGGGTTAAATCCCCATCAGGAGCAAGTATAACTTGAGAAGATTACTTGGTGTAGATGGAAAGGTTGAGACTTTCAAAGTTAGACTTGTTAAAGGTTTTAGTCATCAACCAGGCGTGGATAATGATGAAACCTTTTCCAGGGACTATGCTTAAGTCCATCCAGATCCTACTTGCCATTGCTACATACCATGACTACGATATCTGGTGGTTGGGTGCCATGACTGCTTTTCTAAAATGATGATTTAGAAGAGAACGTCTATAAGAACACAGCCAGAGGGCTTCGTAAACAGTGGAAGCAGCGGAAACGTGTGCAAGTTGCTTTACAAAATAAAGCAGGCATCGCGGAGTTAGAACGTCTATTTTGATGTGGTAGTCGAAGTGTTTGACTTCATCAAAATGGTAGATGAACCTTGTATGTACAAAAAGGTAGTAGAGAGTAAGGTGGTCATCCTCGTATTGTACGTGGACAACATACTCTTGATAGGAAAAGAGTTTCCTATACTACGATCGGTCGATCTCCTCTTATCACATGGATTCTCCAATAGGATAAAGGTGATAGCTCCTAAATCCTAAGATTTGGATCTATAAGATAAATCTAAAGGGATGTTAGGGTTATCACTAGGTATAGTGAGATGGTATCAATCGATCCTGGGAAGAATCACTGGAAAAGTTCCAGACTGATAAGCACGACTGAATGTCAGTCGCAGGCATTGTCTTTACCCTCAGTAGAGGGACGGTATGTTGGAAAAGTTCCAAGCTAGATACCGTGGAAAACTAGATGATAAAGGCTGGTAACATCGCTATTAAAGATACTACCAAAGAGGCAGTTTGGGTGTATAATGGTTCATGAGATGAACTAGGTTCCTACCATTTTGTGACAATGGAAGAGTGGATTTGGCCCAGGAACCATGGTCCCATCAGTGACCCAGACATATTCTGAGGCAGCATCACCTGATCATGGAGATAGTTGATCTCCAGGGTGATCAAGGTTAGGAGAGTAGACTCAGAGGATAACACGGCGGATCCACTCACAAAGGCTTTTTCGCAGAGAGAGACTCATATGGGATGGTTGAGTATTAGATACTGCAACCACTGCTACAGATGGCCCTAGTGCAAGTGGGAGATTGTTAGTTATATGTATGCCCTAGAGGCCATTACTGTACATAGGATGTATATTATAGTGGATGCTGGGACATATATAGGTAGGACTTTCTTGCTCGACATGATAGTACGTTATCTGGTTGCTCTTTATCTTAACATGTATACTTTCTGTCTCTATGTTACATGTTGATAAAGCCCTTAGGATGTGTACTCGACTTCCACGACTATGATATAGATCATACTAGTAGGGCCTGGGTAGTCCATGAGTACATCCTTCAATGTTCCTAGTCATGGGAATATCGAGACGGGGTATCGATATTCCAGAGTAGACTAGCGTATATCTTCTCGACCAATGTGATGGGCGATGGATCCCATATCCATTGGTGTTTGACATCAGAGATGGTATGCGGGTGCTTAGTGGTGACTGGGTACACTGAACGGACTCGCCGAGAACTCCCAGATGGTATTATACCTCACGTCAGATGGCAGTTCTCTGGTGACACTGGTACAGCTTAGTCTGTTGACCCAAGATCGTCATAGAGTCTTGTGTGTCTCCCACTGTGCTTTGATTTCCACCCTACCACAGCTCTACTGAGTCGTGCAAACAGGTGGTTTTTGGGTACAGTCCCGATTCACATGGAGGCAATGAGCGATAGGAGGGGATTCGTCTCTCCCGGTATTGGGGGTTGATGTTGCATTATGCTCGACTGGCCATAACCGGAAATCACTGGCCAGGGTTGCAGTGATTTACTGGAAAGAGTTATAAGTAGTTTCACGCTTGTTATGGACCTTACATCGGCATGACTTATCAAGCTACTGGGGTCTGACGTTTACCACCCCTAGGCGAGATATGCGACATATCAGACGAACAGACCGGACTATACGGTAAGTGTTACTGGTTGGATTCACAGGAGTGTGAGCGGGCTTGCTCGTTGATCTTCTGATCGCTCAATACCCGGGTGGCCGTTACGTTTGGCAGACCGCTTGCGGCTTGTGGGTGTTTGATATGATCATCACCTACTGCCGGCGTATTGACGAGTCTTTAGAGTCCTACACAGAGGTTTCCTGGCTCAAGCGAAACGAAATAGGAGCGCATATGAGATATGTGCGAGACCGAGAATAATACCAGTATGTGATACTGAATTCTATTCTCGCGATTTGTATCATCGGACGGTTATATAAGATATAGCCGGGTTACCGAATCAAATGTTGATTCGATATGATGTTGCACTTGATATTAGTCGGTTATATGCATTATGACCGGATCATTAAATCAAGTGTTGATTTAATGATTTAATGTATAATTATATATTAGATATATTACTTTACATTGACTAGTATTGTTCACTTAAAATGGATTTTCTCACTTGATTTGCACAAGTTGTATATGTGATATATTTTTGTGCACTAGTTTGTATCATGTTTGATGATACATGCAAACTTGGGTGTGTGTATGCTTTAAACCATGTTTAGGTTAATGGTTAGGGTTTCATTTACTTTATTCATTTTGGTTAAAAACTAAATGGTTGCTTTTGTTCATTTTCTAGAAGCTTCATGATGCTTCATGCATGTTTGAAAAAGTAACCATTTTGTTTTTATTCCTTAACCTAACCATTTCACCTAAACCTTAGTTTATTCTCTACATTAGTTACCTCACCCATGGTTGCTAAATGATAAGCATCACTTGATTTTCTAGTTTTTATTATTCATTCTTTTCTTTCTTCTTCTTCTTCTTCATGAAGAGAAGAAAACCTTGCTAGAAAAATTCCAAGTGATGAATCCAAGTGAGAAATCCAAATCCAAAGTGAACTCACTTCCTATTTCTTCATCCTCTACCACTTGCCATGTAGTAGAGTGTGTTATCTTCACAAGTTTCATGACCTAGTGAAGATGGAGCTTGAGTTTGAGTCGCCTCGACGTAGATCATCTTCGGCATCGAAGTCAACGACCTAGCCCGCCCATTTCTTCGATGAAACCGACGCTAGAGTCCGGGATTCTGATGATAGCAGCGGAGGGATGTCAACACGGAGCTAGAGAAGTGGAGGACCGGATCTACAAAGGTTGTAGTCTCTTTCACTTAGTAGCAAAGTAGTTTGCTTGCTTAGTTTCGCCTTACCTCTAGTAACGATCTAGCATTAGGGTTCTTTGGCAAATGGAAATTTTTGATTTTGTCATGGTTGATCAGTTGTAGAACCTCATGAGTGTGCCTAGGAACCCTACAGCTGACCAGAGTCGATAGATGGATGCGGGATGATCCGTACTGCCGGGGCTGAGGGTCAATACCGCAGACGGAGCCCGTGGGCTGATCCGGACTGACGGGGCCCGATGGATGAGGATTTGCGTGTCGATGCTGGACATGAGTACTTATGATATTTGGGTGCCGATATTGGGCACTCGTGATTCTCAGAGATGTACAGGATTGGAGGGCCGATAAGAGTGTCGGCGCCTGAGCTATTTGGGGGGGAGGATCTGGGTGCATTTATGGACATCGAATATATATTCCACGTTGACATTCCGTGTAGATGTTATATTTCCCATGCTCAGCATTCATTATTGTATCTCATCCTGTAGCGATATTACCTGATAGAGCACTTGCATGATTATTGCACATACTGCTTATCACGCATTGATATCATCTGCTGGCATATGATAGAGTAGCGCAATACGTGCATGCTCGCGATTACCTTTATATGTTATTTCTATTCACGAGTTGGCAACTCACCCCCGTTGTGCCACAGTGTTTGCAGGTTGTCCCTCGGAGTAGTCGCGGCAGGCTGCTTTCTTACATCTTTTGGCTACAGATACCACTACAGTTGGTGTGAGAGCTGTTTTGCTGATAGGTGGGTTGTGGTATCTGGTTACTTCTTTTGTACACACTGTTGTATCTAGTATTCTCCATCTACCATATATGTATTTGACTTAGAGACAGTGTGAGGACGATAATGTATATTATTGGTATTCTGGTGTCGAGCTCGTTGTGAGCCGACTTTACTTATGCAGTTTATTCTATCTGTGATGTTCCCACTTGTTGTTTTTGATCTTCGCTACGGCATCGTATATTGCTATCTTGGTGATTGTTTACTTAAGATTTCTTTGCACCTTTGTAAATGCTTCCATTTAAAACTTAAAACACTCTATATTTTTGCTGGTTTGATTTCTGGGTTTTCGGTTCACTTAGTCGCGTTACGCCTGTAGACGTTACGTGGTTAAGTGCCGGTCACGGGCCAAACTTTGGGTCGTGACAAAGTTGGTATCAGAGCATAGGTTTTTACCTTTCGGAGTGTAGGATGACCCTGGTATGATGGAGTAGGTAGCTGAAGCAGAGTGGCGTAGCGTGTGTATGTTCCGCGGCATACTCACGACACGGTACTCCGCCTAAGCGACCTTAGGACTTGTTGATTTAAATTCCTTCTCGAGTATATACATTCTTGTGATTCGATTTCCGTACCCTTATCGAATCCTACTTTTCCTTTCAGCCATTATGCCGCCAAAGACTACGAGGGCGCAGAGAGCGGCCGTGAGGGCCGAGATTCGAGTTGACTCGTCCGAGACGAGGACTGATCCGGATAGTACACCGGTTGTGCCCGAGCAGGCTGTTCCTGCCGTGACAGATCAGATTGCCATGTTAGGGGCTGGTGTGCAGGAGATGCGCCAGACGGTGGGATCCAGTATGCAGGAGATGCGCCAGATGATGGGATCTCTAGTTGAGACACTTCGAGCGCAGCGACCAGAGGTAGTTCCACACGTTGCAGAGACCGCGGTGGTACCCACAGTACAGGCAGTTGCCCCTGCAGCTATAGATGTTATTACAGTATCGCTGTTAGAGTTTATGAGGCTGAAGCCTCCGGTCTTCACAGGCACCGAAGCAGCCGAGGACCCACAGTCTTTCATTGATAGGATGGCTCGGATATGCCGTTCCCTCAGATGCGTAGATGCGAGATGGGTTGAGTTCGCAAGCTTTCTCCTGGAAGGTCTTGCGCAGAAATGGTGCGAATCAGTCGAGAAGGGTAAAGCAGCAGGTCTTCCTCCTATGACCTGGACAGAGTTCGTGGCGCTATTCCTTGCCCGCTTTCTTCACCTGAGTGTCAGAGATGCTAGAGCACGCAGGTTCGAGTCCTTACGCCAGACTCAGGAGATGTCAGTGGCAGAGTACGATGTGTTGTTCACCGAGCTATCAGTTTATGCTCCGTACTTAGTGGCTACCGAGGAGATGCGAGTTAAGAGATTTGTCCGAGGCTTGCTCACACCACTGTTCCTTGCGATCAGCGCGCAGCATTACGAGACATACGCAGCAGCTATAGATGCAGCCTTATTGGTTGAGGAGCGCCTTGCTGAGACTTCGGCAGTCCCAGAGCCGAAGAGAGTTCGTGCAGATACATCAGTGCAGAGACGGCCTTTTCGGCGCCGTGACAGGCACCTTGCAGGTGGCAGAGATTCGGGGCGAGGCAGGTTGTTTAGCTCCTATCCCCAGGAGGGTCAGCGACCATCATCGGGATGTTACCGTTGCGGGAGTTCTTATCATCGTGTGCGAGATTGTCCTGAGATACCACGGAGGAAGGCGGCAGCACCGCATGTCACATTACCGCCTTCACCACCCCAGAGGGCGTTGCCTACTGTACCTATGGTTACTCCGCGTCAGACTCATGCACAGAGAGGTCATGGTCACGGAGGATTTGTTCATAGAGGACGAAGTGATCGAGGCAGAGGACAGCCAGCTGCCGGCAGGGGACAGTCAGTCGCAGGTGGAGGACAGGCGCGAGTTTTTGCTTTGACGCATCAGGACGCGCAGGCGTCCAATGCGGTGGTCTCAGGTATCCTTCCAGTATGTTCTGTTGATGCACACGTATTATTCGATCCCGGATCCTGATCGCACGCTTTTGGCGTGTCGGATGTTCAAAGAATTTAAGTGTAACCGCGATCAGGACGGTGTCGCTATGCAGCTAGCCGGTTGAGCACGGGTCGATCCACAGGGAGATGGTTGTATGTCATTTCTTGTCTTAGACGAGTCAATAAAGAATCTGTATGTTTGTTCGGTCTAACCTATGTGTTTATTTGCAAGTATAAAGTTGTTAAGAAAAGATACGAGATTGTAAGCTAAGAAATCCGTACTCAAAACCTTTGAGCCGAGTCTTGACCAATTGAAGCTAGAGCAATCGGCAACAGGATTAGGGGATTTAAGCGCGGTATTCATGGAATCCGGCTTATTTACCCTTGTCCTTCCGTTCTTGTCTCTTGCTTTCGCCTCCGGCCAAACCGAACGCAACCGGTCGCGGTTAGGAATCACCGTTACCTTGTCAGGGTAGGGTGCCTAACGGAGCGCTTGCGTATGGTTTGGGCGAAGTTCAAATGGAAAATAACGGGAAAAGGAATTGGCAAAGAAATGTTAACTTATAATACCGTATTTCTTCTTAACAATAATAATTACATCATTCACAAAAATGAACAAAAGAGAACAAAAAGAAAAGAACAAAGAAAAGAAAAGATTACAAGAAAGAAAGTGCATGAATTAAATTGCAAGTAATTAAAGACAAGGTAATAAATTGCAAGTAAGAAAAAGTGATAAAAAGAATACGAAACTAGGACTCAAGACAAGCATGTGATCAATAGCCAACCCTTAAACTTGCAAGCTCAATGAAGAGGTTGCAAGATCAAGGGAAGGGTAGAGAACGCATGTGAAATGAAGTGCTAGTCCCGTGAGAAAATACGACCCTTGAGATCAATAACTAACCCTTAACCATTCAAGCTCAATGAAGAGGTTGAATGATCAAGAGAAAGCAAGAATCTCAAGGGGGAGCAAACTAACAAGAAAGATAAAAAAAACCCTCATCTTCATTAATCTTCCACTCAAAAAGCTCTCACTACAATTTTAATGGAGAAAGAATGAAGAAGAAGAAGAAAAGAACAAAACTACACAAAAAAGAGGCTAAAGAAAAGCTCCCTTGGTTAAGCTCAAGTCTGCTGTATTTATAGGCAGGGAGTTAAAGATCTAGGGCAACCACCAGAACAAAGGTACAAAGACAAAACTGCCCCTGAAAGACGACCCCCTACGGCGCCAGTACGGCCGCGGATCCGCGGCCTGGACCCTACTTTGGCCGCGGATCCGCGGCCCTATGATGGATTTGGGGTATGCATTTTTCAGTACTTCCCTGGTCTTCAGTGTACTTCAGTATGGCATATGTGTATTCTGAAAATACCTCCACATTTCTTCCAGAATTTCTGTTGAGGGAAAGGTGGACTTTTTGTCAAGATTTGGAATGATTGCCTCGAGCTCCGCGTAGATCTCTTGGATTTTGTGCTACCATTGAGCCTTGTGCATGAGGATGACATTGATTTGACATTTTGTCTTCCTAAACTGGTATATGGCAGCATACAGATGAAGAGCGGAGACCGTGTTTTATCTGTGGTTGGCGGGAACCCGGATTTTGTCGTGTTTTCCATGAATTTCACCGTTTTAGAACCGAGAACCTGTATCCTGCAAATATGTAACAAACACGGATCAAAAGCACCTACCTATAAACACACGAGCGTAAGAATGGGCGGTATAAAATGTAATATTCTGGTATGAACAAATACCCCCAAACTTAACTTTTGCTCGTCCCGAGCAAAACCAATTATTCACAAAATTATAATGATAACCGCACTTTCGCAGGGAACGCGATTGCACTGAGCATGTGCAACAAGCCGTTAAACCTCTAGGTGTCCCTAGTAGGAGGAGTGTTGTCTCCTGAGGGTTTTCAGCGGATTACACCCACAAAATCCGGTCAAGCTAGTTTTGCAAAATAACTATGATTCAAACCCTAAAGTTTTGTTTCAGAAAATAACAAATCTATTATCCTAAGTCTAGACTATCGAACCTTTAGTTTTCACACCTCGCTTCTTATTTAACTACAGGTTTTATATGTCTTTACGTGTAATGCAAATAGTGCCGTTAAGTTCCAGAAAGGTCGATTAAAGTCATCATGTCGCACAATAAAGCCCAGATAACAATTTTAAAAGGATCACATAAGTTTTATAAAGAGTTAAGCATTTTTCAAGTTTCGTTTTCCAGTAAGGTTTCAACTTCAGAATTTCTATCTTCCTTAACAGGAAACTAAGTCGTATTTTTCACTCCACCTTTTTCTTGTTTTCATTTCATACACACCTCTGTGAACGTGCAATAGTCTTTATCATAGAATAAAACCTTCATATCTCCGTTAAAATTTTTTTTTTAAAAGCCTATCTTTTATCAAGATTATTCTCACACAAAGAACCGTTAGGAATTTTAACTCGGAGAGAACACTTGCTTGACTTTGTTTTAAACTGGACTTTCTAGGCTTCTTAGCGAGCTTTGGGCCAATGCACCCAAACCAGTTGGTTTTAGGGCATTAGGTGTAGAAACACCCCAGCGGACTTAATTACTCAAGTTACCTAGGTCCAAAAACAAAAGACAGTTTTGTCGTGAAAATCAGATGATTTAATACGAACGGAGGTATAACCGGCAGTTCAAATATTTTTTTTGGATAAAAGACGTGTTTAGTGGGTTTGGTGTGTAATCATTCCAATCAAGTTTCAGATGGGTTATTTTTCAGACTTAGCTCCAATTACGGCATCAATAACATTCCTTCATATTCGCTTTACTTCATAAACTATTCTTGACATTACTTATTTCAGAACAAACCTATTTGATCCTCAGAAAATCATTTATCTGCTTAAAAGTTTAAACTTGAAAGACTTGTCATCTAATTCCCAAAATTCACGACACGTGTAGTGTGATGTAAAGACGTATATCAGCTATAGTTAACTTCAAAGGAGAGTTATCTTTCAGGTTTTCAAAATCTAAACATAAGATTTAGTTATTCCTATTTTTTCAAACAAAAACCGTCGAATGTTGAATCAGAGTTCTTCCACAAGCTAACTTGACAAAAAAGTTTTTATATTTTTAGAAAATTTTCAGATTTTTGTGGGTTTTTAATAAGGTATGCAAATGCAAAATATACAAATGAATGCGAAGGAAGAAAGCTTACCGAGCACACCCCCAAACTTAAACTTGACAGTGCCCTCACTGTCAGGCTAAACCAAGGGTCAAAATTGCCGGCGCTCCCTAGAAACAAATTATATACAAAACAAAAACCAAAAAGATATATACAAAAAAAGTGTCCCCCCCAAACTTAAGTAAAACAGTGTTTCCACTGTTAAGCGTTGAAGTTCAGGATTAGGGGGAAAGAACAGTACCAATCTATACAAGGCCTTACACAGGCCAAAAGTTAACACCAACCATTCAAAAATTTTATCGTTATAAAGCGACGGTTGGTGAAAGAATGGAGTGTAGAGAAAAGAAATAAGAAACACGCGAGACCGTGTGGGGATAGAAGTGGCGTCCGGTCTCGGTGGAAGAGAAGAATGGCGGATGGGAAAAAGAAGTGGAACACGAACTTGAGGGTGTAAATGGAGTAAATAGATTAGCACAATTTGTGATGAGCGATGTGTAAACAGCGATTGTGCTAATCTATTAACCCGTCGAGAGATTGGGTCAAATCCCTCAAGATTCGTAAGAAACCATGGGTACGCCGAACTTTGTAAACCAGACATAGTAACTGAAAGTGAGACGGGTTCTTGCAAGGTCGGAACGATGGAAATGATGGAGGGAAGTGGTTGAGGAAGGTTATCGATTAAAGGTTCGGGAGGGTGTACACAGTCAATGAAAGGAACAGGATGAATTGGAAAATCCGACTCATCATCTAGAACTGTTTCATCCTCAAAAATATCCTCAAAATTCTCCTCAAAGTTAAGCTCATCCATGCATATTTCTTCAAAATCAAGACGCATATGGGGTTCGGGAAAAACATTTAATGACTCGGGATGATGATTTGAAGACACAAACTCAGCCAAATCTACGGGTTCATCATCCAAAATGTTCCCAGCGTCAATATCCTCAATCAAGTGAAAATCAAAATTCTCCGACACCTCAACAAAAGCATGGATATCAATCAATTCCGGTTCTAGAGTGGAGGTGGAGAGGTCAAGAGGATTGGGTATGGTTTCACTCAAAAGGGACCCTTCACAATCGGGCAAATCAAACACTACAAAGTCGCACAACTCATTAAACATTCTATCTTCAACTGATAATTCATTTGGGACATTTGATAGACTTTCAACACTGGAGTTGTGGGATTCAATTTGGGACGGGTAGGTTTGATTCGGAAGGGGGTACAGCTCACTCTCTCCACTCAAATTCACAGCCTGGCCTGCCGCCGCATCATACATTGAAAAATTTGGAGCTAGTTGAAAACTAGCTACCGGATCACTAGGTTGTATGAGGGCGGCCATGGACGCATTCAAATCCATCATTTGTTGGCTTGACGCTACCCTAAAGTCTTCCAACGACTGTTCTAGACTAGACATTGGTTGTGAAGGGGTTTCAGTGAAAGATTCACAGTTGTATGGATACTGAAAACTCCCAAAAGGCGGTGTAGAAGCAATGTCTAGGGAAGGTGTAAAAGTTGGGTAGGACTGGTAGGAATTGAATGGCTGTACGGGAGCAGGATCAACATTTGGATAAGAAGGTGAATGGAATTGTTGATCCCAAGAATTTGTAGTGGTGAAAGGAGTGAAAGATCGGCTACGGGATTGTTCAATACGTTCAGCGATGGACAAAGGACGACTTGCAGAAGGGGTATCAACATAAGCGGGAGTGAATGTTTGAAACGGTTGATACGAAGTGGAATGAGGAGTGCAAGTGTTTGTCCTAGACGCTGCTATGTGATCTTTCAGTGAAACTTTGGGCATGGAGGGGTCGTTCGATGTTCGGCCAAAACAAGAACCGTATGAAGTAATGTCTGGTTGTGGATACCAAAGTTCGGCAAGAGTTTTTCGAGATGGAGTACCCATGATATGAAGAGAGAAGGAAAGAAAGGAAGAGAAGAGGAAGGGAAAAATGAATGATTTTTTTTTTTAATTTTTTTTTTTTATTAACAAAAGAATGAAGTATACACAAAAAGAATATGGACAAAAACAATCACGACACAAAAATACCACACACTTAATCGTTCTAGGGTTCACCTAGGTCAACTAGACCTGCTCAAGAACTTGATTGTCGAAGTTAAACTGTGTCGAGAAACAGACTCAAGATACACTGATCACGAGGCCAGGTAAGTGCAGAAATAAGGGGAGGTTTTCCAACGCTTTCGCGAAGTTCCTTAATTAAATAACCCTTTCTCTTTTGGCGGTTTCGCCGTTAACACTTTCCTAGACACCCCGTAAACAATATACCGTTAAGCAAGGTTCTAAACACAGTTAACTTCTCCTAGTGAGCGCGAAGTCCTTAAGGCTTAAAGTCTAGTTTCTTTTAAATTTGTGCGGGTAATCGTTATGCTCAAGTTCGTGATTTGTGGGCCACGGAAAAGGTGATGAAATCCTTTACCGTATGTTGTGGGGTTCGCTTGCCCTTAAGTCCGTATTAATTGATGCAATGCGCAATTCAAAAAATTCTTATAAAGAATCAAACAATCGTTTTTTAGTTTAAGCGCGGCGCTGCAACAAATACGGGTTAGTCAATTTTTAGCGTTTGCTAGCGAACTTGCAAAGAATCCTGCAAAGAATAGTATATTGGATGCGTCGGATTTAAGAAGAAGGTGTTAGTAAAGTACGTACCGTTAAGTTTTGGGTTAGGAAACCCCCGTTGAATCAAATCCGGTAAGCTTGAAAGGTTCGCTTGCGCGGGTCAAACTACCCGGATCTTTGGCACTGTACTTCGTAATCACCTTTGCCTTGAATGCACACTTTGCTCCCCATAATTGCAGTTTACAAATACGCAAAAATCTGCACACTTGCCCACAAAAATTATCAAAAAAAACAAAAAGATTTTTTTTATATATATATATACAAAAAGAATATTAACCCGAATAACAAGAAAGAAAATACGCTACCGTCTCCCCGGCAACGGCGCCATTTGATCGCACGCTTTTGGCGTGTCGGATGTTCAAAGAATTTAAGTGTAACCGCGATCAGGACGGTGTCGCTATGCAGCTAGCCGGTTGAGCACGGGTCGATCCACAGGGAGATGGTTGTATGTCATTTCTTGTCTTAGACGAGTCAATAAAGAATCTGTATGTTTGTTCGGTCTAACCTATGTGTTTATTTGCAAGTATAAAGTTGTTAAGAAAAGATACGAGATTGTAAGCTAAGAAATCCGTACTCAAAACCTTTGAGCCGAGTCTTGACCAATTGAAGCTAAAGCAATCGGCAACAACGTGGATTAGGGGATTTAAGCGCGGTATTCGTGGAATCCGGCTTATTTACCCTTGTCCTTCCGTTCTTGTCTCTTGCTTTCGCCTCCGGCCAAACCGAACGCAACCGGTCGCGGTTAGGAATCACCGTTACCTTGTCAGGGTAGGGTGCCTAACGGAGCGCTTGCGTATGGTTTGGGCGAAGTTCAAATGGAAAATAATGGGAAAAGGAATTGGCAAAGAAATGTTAACTTATAATACCGTATTTCTTCTTAACAATAATAATTACATCATTCACAAAAATGAACAAAAGAGAACAAAAAGAAAAGAACAAAGAAAAGAAAAGATTACAAGAAAGAAAGTGCATGAATTAAATTGCAAGTAATTAAAGACAAGGTAATAAATTGCAAGTAAGAAAAAGCGATAAAAAGAATACGAAACTAGGACTCAAGACAAGCATGTGATCAATAGCCAACCCTTAAACTTGCAAGCTCAATGAAGAGGTTGCAAGATCAAGGGAAGGGTAGAGAACGCATGTGAAATGAAGTGCTAGTCCCGTAAGAAAATACGACCCTTGAGATCAATAACTAACCCTTAACCATTCAAGCTCAATGAAGAGGTTGAATGATCAAGAGAAAGCAAGAATCTCAAGGGGGAGCAAACTAACAAGAAAGGTAAAAAACCCTCATCTTCATTAATCTTCCACTCAAAAAGCTCTCACTACAATTTTAATGGAGAAAGAATGAAGAAGAAGAAGAAAAGAACAAAACTACACAAAAAAGAGGCTAAAGAAAAGCTCCCTTGGTTAAGCTCAAGTCTGCTGTATTTATAGGCAGGGAGTTGAAGATCTAGGACAACCACCAGAACAAAGGTACAAAGACAAAACTGCCCCTGAAAGACGACCCCCTACGGCGCCAGTACGGCCGCGGATCCGCGGCCTGGACCCTACTTTGGCCGCGGATCCGCGGCCCTATGATGGATTTGGGGTATGCATTTTTCAGTACTTCCCTGGTCTTCAGTGTACTTCAGTATGGCATATGTGTATTCTGAAAATACCTCCACATTTCTTCCAGAATTTCTGTTGAGGGAAAGGTGGACTTTTTGTCAAGATTTAGAATGATTGCCTCGAGCTCCGCGTAGATCTCTTGGATTTTGTGCTACCATTGAGCCTTGTGCATGAGGATGACATTGATTTGACATTTTGTCTTCCTAAACTGGTATCTGGCAGCATACAGATGAAGAGCGGAGACCGTGTTTTATCTGTGGTTGGCGGGAACCCGGATTTTGTCGTGTTTTCCATGAATTTCACCGTTTTAGAACCGAGAACCTGTATCCTGCAAATATGTAACAAACACGGATCAAAAGCACCTACCTATAAACACACGAGCGTAAGAATGGACGGTATAAAATGTAATGTTCTGGTATGAACAGATCCACGCACTCGTACGTATCCACACACTTTGTGCCGAGTTAGGGTAGAGAGTCCGGTTTGCTTGATCAGCCGCTTGTGGTGACTACTCCTGTGGGAGAGTCGTTTGTTGCTAGGCACGTGTTCCGATCCGGTACCGTCCGTATTGACGCGAGAGAGTTGCCTGTCGATTTGATCCTTCTTGAGATGTTGGAGTTCGACGTTCTGTTGGGCATGAATTGGTTAGCCACGTGCTATGCTTCTGTTGACTGCCGCGAGAAGACAGTTAGATTTTGTTTTCCCGGCGAGTCGGTTTTTGTTGTGTTAGGGGACCGTGGTGCCACCCCTCACAGTGTGATTTCTTCTTTTCGCGCTGGACAGCTTTTGAGGAAAGGATGTCAGGGATTTCTCGCCTATGTTTGCGATACTAGAGCTACAGAGGTTCTGTTGGATCAGGTTCCGGTTGTTAGCGAGTTCCCTGATGTGTTCCCTGATGAGCTTCCTGGGCTACCGCCCGAGCGCGACATTTCTTTCTGTATTGATTTGGTTCCTGGCACGAAGCCTATTTCCATACCACCTTATCGGATGGCCCCGGCGGAACTTAGAGAATTGAAGGGTCAGCTGCAAGATTTGCTGGATAAGGGACTTATTCGACCCAGTGTTTCTCCTTGGGGTGCTCCAGTCCTGTTTGTCAAGAAGAAGGACGGCAGTTTGCGTCTGTGTATCAACTACCGCCAGCTGAACAGGGTGACAGTGCGGAACAGGTATCCTTTGCCACGTATCGACGATTTGTTTGACCAGCTTCAGGGAGCAGGATACTTTTCGAGGATCGATTTGCAATCAAGCTACCATCAGCTGCGGGTTCGACAGGAGGATATTCCTAGGACAGCTTTCCGCACGCGCTACGGCCATTACGAGTTTCTGGTGATGTCGTTCGGACTCACCAACGCGCCAGTAGCATTCATGGACTTGATGAACCGTATTTTCCGGCCGTATCTTAATCTGTTCATCATAGTGTTCATTAACGACATTCTAGTGTATTCTCAGAGTAGAGAGGAGCACGAGCAGCACCTACGGATTACACTGCAGACCTTGAGGGAGCATCAGCTTTTCGCCAAATTCTCCAAGTGTGCTTTCTGGATGGACAGCGTAGACTTCTTGTGGCACGTGATTACACAAGATGGTATATGTGTAGACCCGAGGAAGATTGAGGCCGTTCGGAGTTGGCCTAAACCCACGTCAGTGACAGAGGTTCGCAGCTTTCTAGGGCTGGAGGCTACTACAGGCGATTCGTGCAGGACCACTCTCGCATTGCTACACCTTTGACCGGGTTGACCCGGAAGGGAGTTCGTTTTGATTGGACGGAGGAGTGTGAGCACAGTTTTCAGCGGCTACGGGCTCTACTGACTACGACACCAGTGTTATCTTTGCCCTCAGGATCAGGCGGGTTTGTGGTCTATTATGATGCTTCACGAGTGGGGCTAGGGTGCATATTGATGCATCATGACAGGGTGATCGCGTATGCTTCGCTGCAATTAAAGAAACATGAACAGAATAACCCTACTCATGATTTGGAGATGGCTGCAGTGGTCTTTGCACTTAAGATCTGGCGACATTACCTATATGGCGAGTCGTGCCAGATATTCACTGATCACAAGAGCTTAAAGTATATATTTCAGCAGCGAGACCTGAACCTTAGACAGTGCTGATGGATGGAGTTAGTGAAGGACTACGATTGTGAGATCTTGTATCACCCGGGCAGGGCTAATGTAGTGGCGGATGCTTTGAGCGGGAGGCCCGGGGGTAGTCTATCTTGTATGAGCGCAGTACAGAAGCAGTCGTCGACAGATTGGCAGATTTTATGCGACAGCCGGGTACAGTTCGAGTTTACGCCGATCGGAGGACAGATTGCGCATGTTCATGCACGCCCACAGTTACTCGACCGTATACATGAGGCACAGCACAGTGATGACCGATGTTCAGAGATTAGGACACAGATTGGACAGGGCAGATTTCCCGAGTTCGTGATCGATGATCAGGGGATACTACGATTTGGGGCTAGACTGTGTGTACCAGATGCTGAGGGATTGCGGCGCGAGATTCTTGAGGAGGCACATCAGTCGGTATATAGTGTTCATCCCGGTTCCACCAAGATGTACCATGACATGAGAGGTGTTTACTGGTGTGACGGAATGAAGAGAGACATCGCAGATTTCGTGTCGAGATGCCTGACTTGTCAGCAAGTCAAGGCTGAGCATCAGGGGGCCCGCGGGAGAGCTACAGCCATTACCCATTCCGGAGTGGAAATGGGAGAAGATTTCTATGGACTTCATTGTGGGTCTACCCAGGACTAGTCGAGGGTATGACTCCATCTGGGTGATCGTGGATCGTTTGACGAAAGCGGCTCACTTCCTACCGGTGAAGACGACTTTCGGATTTGCTCAGTATGCCCTGATATACATTGACGAGATTGTACGACTGCACGGAGTTCCGACATGTATCGTGTCCGACAGAGGCACCCAGTTTACCAGCCGACTATGGCAGAGTCTTCAGGAGGCTTTTGGCACTCGCTTGAGTTTCAGCACAGCATTTCATCCGCAGACCGACGGACAGTCAGAGCGGACTATTCAGACTCTCGAGGACATGCTCAGAGCATGCGTATTAGACTTCGGAGGTAGCTGGGATCATCATTTACCTTTAGTAGAGTTCTCCTACAACAACAGCTACCAGGAGACCATTCAGATGGCACCGTTTGAGGCTCTTTATGGGAGGAGATGCAGATCGCCCGCCTGTTGGACAGAGCTCAGTGAGAGCAGCATCTTAGGGCTACAGATTGTGGAGGAGACGACCGCGAAGATCCAGTTGATTCGCGATAGGATAAGAGCAGCCCAGAGTAGGCAGAGATCTTATGCGGACCGTCGTCGGCACAGACTTGAGTTTTCTGTTGGTGATCATGTTTTCTTGAGGGTCTCCCCAATGAAATGTGTGATGAGATTTGGGAAGAACGGGAAGCTTAGTCCCAGATATGTGGGCCCCTTCGAGATCCTCGAGCGTGTTGTTGCAGTTGCGTATCGGTTAGCCCTCCCGCCCAGTTTTCCAGATGTGCACCCCGTATTTCACGTTTCGATGCTCCGCAGATATCTTCATGATCCTTCGCATGAGATTCAGCACCCGACGATCCAGCTTGAGCGCGACCTTTCCTATGCAGAGCAGCCGATGATGATCTTGGATCGACAAGTGAAGAAATTGAGGTCGAAAGAGATACCGTCCGTCATTGAGGTCGAAAGAGATACCGTCCGTCAAGGTACTTTGGCATGGTCAGAGCAGCGAGGAGGTCACTTGGGAGACCGAGAGCGAGATGAGGAAGAGGTATCCCCACCTTTTTGAAGGTACATGTAGTTAGATTTGTTGGAGATAGTGCCCTCATAGTCAATTATTGGATCGCAGGTACGTGATTACAATGATTGCGGAGGACCTATCCCGGTAGGACAGTCTTACTCGAGATGATAGTATGCTATCTGGCTTGCCTTTATCAGTCGTGTACATGTTCAGGTGACTGATTGCATGTTACACTTTGATAGAGCCCTTAGGATCTTGCTTTACTACCAACTGTATGATGGCGATCATATACGTGAGAGTTGGGTAGTTTATATGCATATCCTTAATTGTGGTCCCTAGTCATGGGAGTTTCGAGACAGGGCATCGATACTCCGGAGTAGACTAGTGTGTACAGTCGAGACCCCGACGAGGGGCGGTGGCCGGTCTCACAAGCCACTGGTGTCAGTTGGATCACCTAAGATGTATACAGGTGCTCATTGGGTTATGAGTACACCGGACAGGACTCGCCGGGAATCTGCTAGTTAGTATTATATCTACCGTCAGATAGCAGTTCCCTGGTGACATGTGTACAGGTTAGTTCATCGACCTGAGGTCGTCATTTGTCTCGTGTGAGTTCCCACTGTGCTTTGATTTCTACCCTACCACGGCTCAAAGGAGTCGTGCAAACAGGTAGCTTTTGGGTACAGTCCCGAGCCATATGGAGGCACGTGAGCGGATCGGCAGGGGTTTCGTCTCTCCCGGTATTGGGGGCGAGATCGTGCTGTGTCTAGGAGAGCCATTACGCAAAGCCCTCGGCCGAGGCAGGAGATTTACTGGTAGGTATTCCAGTAGTATCTCAGGGCATTCTGGGCTACACTGCGACACGACTTATACTGCTAATGGGGGTCTGACGTTACTAGCCCCCTAGGCGGATATGCGATACTCATTGACGAACGGACCGGACTGTATTTACATTGTCACTGTTAGGCTCAGTAGGGTTTTCGGAGGAGTTCGCTCATCGGTCTCCCTTGAGTTCGCTCCTCGGCCACCCTTGAGGTCAGTCCATGGGCAGCCGTTACGCATAGCTAGTGCCGCTGACGGTTTGTGGTTAAACCCACTGCCAGGGTGCTGACGAGTCATTAGAGTCCCCCACAGACAGTTTCCCAAGTTCGGGCGAAACGTTGTAGAGGCCGTATGGTTTTATGGCAGGGTTCGGAAAATGCACGTGCGTTTACGCACGTGTCGATTTTCGGACAGATGATACTGGTCGGCTTTGGTTTAAGCCGGATCCGAGTATTATATTGAGTAGGTATAATATCTTTGTCTCAGTTGCATTTGTATTCGGTCGTAATACAAATGCGGGTATTTTTATACAGTTTCGGGGTTGTCCTGAAATTCGTTTCAGGATCACTTTTGGAAGTTGCCAGTTTCCAGTTTTCTATCAGCCGTCTTTTAACATTCGGTTAAAGACGGATTTGTCTTTTCTTGAGATGAGTGTGGAATCTTCTAGAAGGTTCTAGATGAGGTGACTAGGATTAAATGGTGTTAAGTTTTCATTGGATGCATTTAATGGTTCATTAATGCTTGATGAGGTGTTATTAGTGATTCATGCTTTGTTATTGATGGTTTTGGATTGCTTAAGATATTTTTGAAGTGAGAAGCATTCTCTTGTGGTCACCCCCCTCTCCTACGGTCACCTCCCTCTTGCTATATATGGCTTGCCCTCTCTCTCTCCTCATTCTCACTCTCACTTGATGTTTCATTTCGGTTAGAAAAGATTATGATAGCATTCGGGGTGTATGGAATTTTACAGTTCATTTCATTCCATCACCCGATTTCCACGGCAACTTCATTAACCGATCGTCCACGGATTTGGACAAAGTGAGACAAAGTCATCTACTTATTCTCTACATCAATCTTGGTCGTCTCTTTTAGCAAACTTGACGATCGAGTTGCCTCGAGTCAGAGGCGGGAGCCCGTTTAAAGAACCGATCATGTGGTGCCACTTCGACGAGGACATCGGAGATCGACGAGATCGGAGCAGCCGCAACGGAGCGTGGGATGATGGTTGAAGAACGAAGGACTCGGATCGTTCGGTATAACATTCCTACACTCTTTACAGTTTGTTAGTTTAGCAATAATGGCAGATCCGGGTTAAAGTATACGATAGCGCCAGTTTAAAAGTTTTTGTTCCGCATTTGGCGTCTGTAGACGGCCGGGGCGCTAACGTAGACTTACAGTGGTATCAGAGCCTCACCATTTTGCTATACTAACTTGTGCTAACGCGTTTAAAACTTCGATCGAACCGAAAAACAAAAATTGCAAAATTCCTACCGGACAGTTTCTGTTAATTTTAAACGGTCTCAAAATTTATTTCTGGATGTCTTAAAAATCTGTGCAGGGAATTCTAAGAGCCACGACAAAATTTGGGGTCGTGATCCCTCCATTCCGCCGCGGATGGGCGGCCAAACCCATGGTTTGGCCGCGCAACCGCGGCCATGTGGGGAGCACGTGCTCCCAAATTTTGTCAGTTGGTTCTCTGTGGAATTTTGGGGTTTTTGGTATATAAAGTTTTGGCCCAGATTTTGTTACTGTTCACCAGTAAGCAGTGGGGCCCACTTTTTGATAATTGGTCTTTGGTCGATCGTAATTTAAACACGTTAGTTTACAGTGCTTACATTATATCTCCGACCGGGAATGTCATTTGATCGGTAAACCGCGTTTAACTGCTATAGTTCTTTTAGACGGGTTTGCGAACGTGACATTCGCGTTGATGTTCTGTGTTGTGCTGTGATGTTGCGGATTTGTCGTGGTGGATAGCAGTGTGCAATGGTAGTACAGTTTGAGTTTATTTGTACATTTGATATTGCGGGGCGAGCGTCCAACTTGTGGACTGCCGTCACTGCCTGTTGTATAATATTCTTTTTGGGGCACGACCAGGTTGCGGTCGATGTACCTATTGTACTATTTTTCATTACTGTACTAGGTTTTGCCCCGAGACGGAGTGCACGGATAGCCGGGTTCTGGGGGGCAACGGGTCCGCATCTCATGGCTTTGAGAGGCAGAGGGGTCCCACTTCAGAATTGGCAGACTATTCGCCGCACTCGTAGGGGGTACAGGTTGACCCAAGGAGGGGTGCCCAAGCTTACCGGATTCCGTGGAGTGCTGGGTGGTCCATTCACTATGCTGTAGGGGGCTGCCTCGCTTCAGGTCTTGGCGGGTAACTTGCCGCACCCGTAGGGGTCTAGGTTTCATTGCACAGGCTATCCACACGACAGGGGAACGTCGAGTTTCAGCAGCGGCTCTGTGAAACTCGGGGATCCCAGATATCTGTATTGTTCTGTGATGCTTATTACTTTTCTGTAATGTTGCATATTATCACGCCTGGAGCGATTATGTATATTGGTTTATATACTATTAGATGTTGTATATGTTTTACACCCGCGCTAGTCCAGTCCCCGCTCTGTCGTTAGTTAAGTAACCTAACGGGTGATGACGGGACCCAGTGACGAATGCGGATGGCATATACGTACATTTTATTTTCGTTCTTTTCTGGTGTGATTGATTGATGGGACTGCGTTGATTCTGATCAATGCAAAGTTAAACAAACCTGTTTGAGTTGTTGGAACAAATTTAAAAAGTGTTGTTGCAAAGACGTTTCCTTTTGTTATGCATAGCGGTATTCAGTGGAATATCCTGCACCTCATTCGACGAGGCAAGGGCTGATATCCCTTCACCGGGAAAGACCCCTTGGACAGAAGTTTGCGTCAGAGTAATAACTTCACTATAGTCGATTACAAGTTGCTTTGCATAGCGGTATTCAGTGGAATATCCTGCACCTCATTCCATGAGGAAAGAGCCGAGATCCCTTTACCGGGAGTGACCTCTTTAGCATAAGGTTTTCGCCACTATATTTTAAAAAGCTATCAGGTTCCTTCAGCGATATCAAGTTCACTACGCTAAAGGTTTTTCGCCAAAAACCAGTCGTAGCCCTCCGTCACTTCTTTTGGGTATTTAGTAGTATTCAAGCTATGCATTTTAGCCAAAGTTAAGGCATAGTGTTTGGTAGCTGCTGGGTATTCAATTGTTGCATAGATAGATGAGTTAGTTTGGGACAGTCGTTCTGCCGATTGGCCAAAGTCAGGGGCATGTGCGGGTGGGTTCAAATTGACAAGATAGTGATGGGTAGAACTTGGCATGTGACTTATGACACTTTGACCAAAGCCAAGGTTATAAGAGCATGGGGCAAAAATCATATCAGGAGTTTCTAAAGAAACTGAAACTTGCCGAGTATGCGCATACCTTCTGGAGTATGAGTAACGTGGATGCATTCCATCACGTTATCATGCGATGAGAGTTGGATCCTGATTCCCACTGGTGAGTTGGTTTACTCTTCGGGTGATCCCGATTGATTCTTCTTTAGGTTTGGAGGAGAATTTGACAGGACAGTGGGAGGTTTCCGGATTTGATAAAATGATGACCATTCTGATCTAGGTTAGAGTGCATGCAGAGTGTTTCTTTTCTCTCTCTCTCTTTGGCAGCGACCTTTGACCGACCCTAGACTATGACTCAGTGACCAGGTTGACCGAACCTTCTTAAAATACTGGCTTTTGGATTGTCGATGTTGCATAAAGTCATTGCCACTCCTTCTTTTACCCTTTGAATTTCTCAGAACACCCGTATTACTACGGATATCCACTTCCATTGGATAGAGCCATTGTATGGTTATATACGAACTCGAAGGGACTTCTTCGAGGATGGATCAAGGTTCAGGAGAAATAGAATTGGTTTATTCAGTTGTCTTTTATTATCACATTCTCTCAGGTTGCGAGAACTCCTTGGTTTAGGAGAGTACACCTATTACGCCTATTGGATAGTCTTATTCCAAACCATAGGCTGGTGCCGAAAGGTAGGGAATGAAGAAAACCAATTAGCCTAAGTAGGGTGTGCAGAAGGTAATATGTAAAGACAAAATAAAGGGATTAGAAAGAGGGCAAAGTAAAATGCGACTGATATCATTCACGACCAAAACCGCGTACTTCATCGCCGCTCCTATTTCACCTTTAAAAAGAATAAGGTATTATTCAGTTGTCTTTTATCGTCACCTTCTCTCAGTTGCGAGTACTCCTTGGTTTAGGAGGGTACACCTATTATGCTTACTAGATAGTCTTCTTCCAAACCATAGGCTGGTGCCGAACGGTAGGGAAGGAAGAAAACCAGTTAGCCTAACGATGGTGTACAGAAGGTAACGACTAAAGACAAATAAAGGGATTTGGAGAGATGGCAATAAAATATACGGTTGAAGTCATGAATTGGATTATGGAAGAGGCATTGCTATGAATACCAGGATACCCCTACGAAACATTTTCATGTTTCAGTGCATTGTTAAAGAAAAACTGTTTTCCCGATTAGACACTTACTCCAAGGGTATGTATTTACCAGGTTTCATTCTCATATCTGTATGGTTTTACAGATGATGAGTGGGAGTAAGATATTGGGAATTAGGTGATCATCCTCATTATATCGGAATTCGTTGCAATTGGTGATATTTGAGGAAATCGCCAGGGTACAGTTTTCTACCTACGACGCACAGGTTTTGAGTTGTTTAACTCAGCGGACTTATACAGAGTATTGTATGTTGTCCAAGTGTCCATCAGGACAAAGGGGTAGGTCCTCGTACTATGTTCTGTTTACTTATAACTTCTCTAGTATTTAGACAAGTGTTTCGTAGAAATACAAGGTCTAAGTTTTGAGAAGTTATGGGTATAAGAATAAAGTAGAGAACCAGGTATCACAAGTATCGGGATTCTTCAAAGAGATCGAAGATGTAGATTCTTGTGAATGGTATTCAGATGATAGTGATGGTTTTGAGAAACGTATTTCTCTTTCAGGTTACTCATAATTGGATGGATTCCTAAGTTGAGTAATGCTGATTAGCCTCTTTCCATTAAGTTGATATGCACTGGAGACAGATGCATGGATTTGAATATGGTTCCGAATTAAATTAGTGCCAAAGTTTCTATATTGGATATAGAATAGTTCGTACCTTAAAAGAAATTAAGGTACGGGGAGTTGTCCAGCTTATGATTAAAACCAGACACTGGATAACTCAGGGCACGTTTCTGTAATGGCTGTTTGTGGGTTGACCCTGGCTATGACGAGGGTTGATATTCTACCATTTAGAAGATCAATAGTGATATTGTTCTTGACTCGCCACAGTTTTAGTAAAAATGGATCTTTTTCAGAAAACAGTAGTGGGAGTATGGTAGAACTGGAAGTGATTCCAGAACCGCGAACGATTACGGAAAAATTTAATAGGACCTATACATTCAATCAGGTTTGACATTCCAATAGCCACTCCGCAGGTATGGTAGGTAACCTCAGACACCCGAGAGGTACTTCGGTAGCCTCAAGGACGGTGACGGGGAGGTTCTTATCTACCCAGACTTGACACTACTGTTGTTCTAGGATATGAGACCCGGTAGGAGGGTTGTCGTAGTCAGTGGGAGCAACGGAAGCATGGTGGGCAAGTAGCTTATGTCTATTTATAGACTTGAGCAGTTATAGCGGAGATAGATCATCTAATTTTGATGTAACAGTCATGGGTTTGACTTCAATCAGAATAGGGGATGGATCAGTTAAGAAGGTAGTAGGGTGTGATGTCATGGTATCTGGATGACATACACAGAGTAGGAAGTAAAATTCCTAGACTACGATCGGTTGTACTGTGGTCGTCACACAGTTGTTTCTCCAGACAGGATATGGATATAATATTTGACATTTTGGTTTCTAGATCTATGGTTTTAGATCTGGATTTGGGTAGTTTCCCAATGTGGGTACTTTGACAGATATTCTAATGGTTTTTGGAATAGATGACTCCTAGCATGGTGGTGTACCTGCAGGTGATGGAGTCACCCTCTCTAAAGGTGTCGTATAGACTAAAGAGGAGAGGGATGTGCATGATTGACAGATCACTTGCTTAGGCAATTGAGTCAATCATGAGATGTCAAGTACCACACCAGATGTTGTTTTTGCACTAGATGCAATAAGTTTGTATTAATCCAATCCTGGAGAAACATAAGGAAGCAGTTTTAGAACATTGGTACATGTTCTACGGATTTGATAACGGCAGCCTCTTTCGGGAGACGGTTATCATTCCAGGCTTCAAAGGTGACATGGATGACAGAGTGATTGTCAGAGTTATAGTTTTTCCCTCTGACGAGGGACAGTATTATGGACAGGTGGTTCCAGAGGATACTGTGGGTGGCATGGTGCCCGATACTGATTAGGTTCATTGATCGATTCAGTCTAAGAAGTTTGGATATGGAGTTCATTTATGAACTAAGGTCCCATCAGATATCCAGACATATTCTAAGACAGGTACTACTCAATTCGGGAGATGGCTTTCTCCGCGAACTTGAGATTAAGAGAGATACAGAAAGAAACTTCTAGGCGGATCCACTCACCGAGGCTATTTCTCGAACACAATAGTTTTACAAACGGGCTTTGTGAAACTGATTAGTAGAGGAGTTGGATGTTCGGTTTCACACGGGCTGTGAGTAGTCGACATCGCAATATTAGCCTTGAGTGCAAGTGGGAGATTGTTGGAGATAGTGCCCTCATAGTCAATTATTGGATCGCAGGTACGTGATTACAATGATTGCGGAGGACCTATCCCGGTAGGACAGTCTTACTCGAGATGATAGTATGCTATCTGACTTGCCTTTATCAGTCGTGTACATGTTCAGGTGACTGATTGCATGTTACACTTTGATAGAGCCCTTAGGATCTTGCTTTACTACCAACTGTATGATGGCGATCATATACGTGAGAGTTGGGTAGTTTATATGCATATCCTTAATTGTGGTCCCTAGTCGTGGGAGTTTCGAGACAGGGCATCGATACTCCGGAGTAGACTAGTGTGTACAGTCGAGACCCCGACGAGGGGCGGTGGCCGGTCTCACAAGCCACTGGTGTCAGTTGGATCACCTAAGATGTATACAGGTGCTCATTGGGTTATGAGTACACCGGACAGGACTCGCCGGGAATCTGCTAGTTAGTATTATATCTACCGTCAGATAGCAGTTCCCTGGTGACATGTGTACAGGTTAGTTCATCGACCTGAGGTCGTCATTTGTCTCGTGTGAGTTCCCACTGTGCTTTGATTTCTACCCTACCACGGCTCAAAGGAGTCGTGCAAACAGGTAGCTTTTGGGTACAGTCCCGAGCCATATGGAGGCACGTGAGCGGATCGGCAGGGGTTTCGTCTCTCCCGGTATTGGGGGCGAGATCGTGCTGTGTCTAGGAGAGCCATTACGCAAAGCCCTCGGCCGAGGCAGGAGATTTACTGGTAGGTATTCCAGTAGTATCTCAGGGCGTTCTGGGCTACACTCCGACACGACTTATACTGCTAATGGGGGTCTGACGTTACTAGCCCCCTAGGCGGATATGCGATACTCATTGACGAACGGACCGGACTGTATTTACATTGTCACTGTTAGGCTCAGTAGGGTTTTCGGAGGAGTTCGCTCATCGGTCTCCCTTGAGTTCGCTCCTCGGCCACCCTTGAGGTCAGTCCATGGGCAGCCGTTACGCATAGCTAGTGCCGCTGACGGTTTGTGGTTAAACCCACTGCCAGGGTGCTGACGAGTCATTAGAGTCCCCCACAGACAGTTTCCCAAGTTCGGGCGAAACGTTGTAGAGGCCGTATGGTTTTATGGCAGGGTTCGGAAAATGCACGTGCGTTTACGCACGTGTCGATTTTCGGACAGATGATACTGGTCGGCTTTGGTTTAAGCCGGATCCGAGTATTATATTAAGTAGGTATAATATCTTTGTCTCAGTTGCATTTGTATTCGGTCGTAATACAAATGCGGGTATTTTTATACAGTTTCGGGGTTGTCCTGAAATTCGTTTCAGGATCACTTTTGGAAGTTGCCAGTTTCCAGTTTTCTATCAGCCGTCTTTTAACATTCGGTTAAAGACGGATTTGTCTTTTCTTGAGATGAGTGTGGAATCTTCTAGAAGGTTCTAGATGAGGTGACTAGGATTAAATGGTGTTAAGTTTTCATTGGATGCATTTAATGGTTCATTAATGCTTGATGAGGTGTTATTAGTGATTCATGCTTTGTTATTAATGGTTTTGGATTGCTTAAGATATTTTTGAAGTGAGAAGCATTCTCTTGTGGTCACCCCCCTCTCCTACGGTCACCTCCCTCTTGCTATATATGGCTTGCCCTCTCTCTCTCCTCATTCTCACTCTCACTTGATGTTTCATTTCGGTTAGAAAAGATTATGATAGCATTCGGGGTGTATGGAATTTTACAGTTCATTTCATTCCATCACCCGATTTCCACGGCAACTTCATTAACCGATCGTCCACGGATTTGGACGAAGTGAGACAAAGTCATCTACTCATTCTCTACATCAATCTTGGTCGTCTCTTTTAGCAAACTTGACGATCGAGTTGCCTCGAGTCAGAGGCGGGAGCCCGTTTAAAGAACCGATCATGTGGTGCCACTTCGACGAGGACATCGGAGATCGACGAGATCGGAGCAGCCGCAACGGAGCGTGGGATGATGGTTGAAGAACGAAGGACTCGGATCGTTCGGTATAACATTCCTACACTCTTTACAGTTTGTTAGTTTAGCAATAATGGCAGATCCGGGTTAAAGTATACGATAGCGCCAGTTTAAAAGTTTTTGTTCCGCATTTGGCGTCTGTACACGGCCGGGGCGCTAACGTAGACTTACAAGATTTTGAAATTCGGGGACCGAATTTCTTTAAGGGGGGTAGATTGTAACACTTTGAAATTCGTTTAGGATGTTTTCGCGATAATTAGCAATTTTGCGTGTTTTTCATAATAGCCCGAGTATCGTATTTTCCTTCTTGGCTAGGGATAATTGTGTTGTGAAGTGTTATATTTATATTTATGTGGAATTATAGGGTTTACTATTTATATTTAGTCATGTTACCCTAATTGGAAAATTTTATGTTAGTGTACACTTGCACACTTAGCCATTTTTTGACCTAGGTTAAAGTGTTAGCCATTTCTTTTCTTATATGGTTCTTTATTCCCACCATTTAATCAAGCCCAAAAACCCTTTTTATTTTTGAATTTTAAATTAGAATATGAAGCATGGGGGTTAGGTAAGAAATTGACTTTTTGTGACCATTTTCTCTCTCTCTTTTTCTCTTCCTCTCTTCTGAGCTCCAGCAGAATTTCCAGCAACAACAACACCATATTTTCTTCATCTTTTCATTTCCCCTTGAAGCCAAACAAAACCCTACACAAAACAACACTTTTCCTTCACAAAACCATGGGGAAAAGGTACTTTTTGAGGTGTTTGGGAGCAAATCTGCATACTTGAGGAGCGAGCTGGAACTTTTGGTGTTCTTAGGGTCTTTTGAAGGTATTGATTCATGTTTAACACCCTTTCTCCATATCTTGTAGTATCTTAGCTAAAAATCATGTTTTATGTGCATTATTAGTGATATTGAAGGATATTTGTGAAGTATATGTTAGATTGGTGTTCTCATAGTTTAGTTAACTCCTTTAAGTGTTATTAGAGCTATTTAAACCAGGTTTTGCTTCAGCTTTGCACAAAAATACCATAGAGTACCTTTTTAGTGCAAAAGTGTGGTTTTTAACTAGAAATAGGGCTCTGTAGGATCTGCTGCTACCCGAGTTGTTTCAGAACGAAATTGGATTTACTGTAGCATGTATAGGGGTATAGAGTGCACACACAAAACCTGAGAGCCCAATTCCCAAGACAGGCCGCCGGAATATTCATTCTGGCCGCAATTTGCGGCCAGATGGGTGAGTTGGGGGTTGGGGTTTGGGCCACTGGAGTCTGCTGCTATGTGGAGTATTTTGGTATATATATTTTCATAATATCTGTTCTGTATAAAAATCTGGAGTTGAATACCCTATTTCCCGTATTTTTAATCTTTCGCGACACGCGTGATACGTGTGTGTGGGTTTGGGGTTTCTGCGTATCGCGACGCGTTGGAGTGACTTCAGGCGCGTAATCACACGTTTTAGCGTATCGCGCACACGCGCACTTGGTTTGCGGCACGGGTTTCTAGTTGACTTTAAATGTCGTGTTTGTTTGGTTTTGAGCTTATGTGTGATATTCTGTGGAATTCTAGGTTCGGAGGCAAGTGCGACGGACGCCGCGAAGAAGTGGAAGCAAATCGTCGGCTATACCTAGCGAGAGACTATGGTGAGTAGATTTAACATCTACGAGGAAATCGCCAGCATGGCGTTATCCGTCAGGGATGATAGGACCTTATAGAAGCATATTACATTTACCTACATTGACTGTTCATGGCTACTATTTTGTGCATACCACATTCCCTGCTATATGTATATAAACTAGAATTGATAGAACACCGCACCATTACTAATGGTTCATGTTGCACGAGAACTATCCTGCATGTTACACACACACCGTTAGTAATTGCCATGACACTCACGCTGTAGAATTTCCATGATCATTATGCTGTAGCTCATCTTTTATGTGACTGGACATGATATTCATACTTGATGCATATATCACATTACTTTGACTTGCATATTGATTCGGATTACATGATATTCATACTTGATGCATATATCACATTGCTTCGACTTGCCTATTGATTCGGATTACATGATATTCATACTTGATGCATATACATCACATACTCATACCTGCGCACGTGCACACTGTATACTCATACCAGTGCACACATACATTGATATCTTCATACATGCGCGCATGCACATTGTATATTCATACCAGTGCACACATAAATTGATATCTTCATACTTGCTTAGATTACGCATTGAGATATGTTGCTTCCATGTTAATTCTGGATTTGGGAAACCGTGGATATTTCAAAACAGAATAGTTAATTATTTAAAAACCCGTTTTCCCTTGATATGATATTTCGGTGCGTCCACCATGTATTTTCTCGGTGCTAGAGTGATATATGTGAACCCGAATCGAGGAGTTGGATGAGGCCGATTATGGGTACATGGTGGACCCGGTATGGTACCCCGGGGCGAGAACGGTTTCGCTGTGTAGTAGACGGTGAGCCTGGCAAAGGGACTACTACCTACCGGTGATTGGTTGGACCTGGCGGTTATCCGGAGGATGCTGACCAGAGTCGATAGATGGATGCGAGATGATCTGTACTGCCGGGGCTGAGGGTCGATACCGCAGACGGAGCCCGTGGGCTGACCCGGACTGACGGGGCCCGATGGATGAGGATTTGCGTGTCGATGCTGGACACGAGTACTTATGATATTTGGGTGCCGATGTTGGGCACTCGTGATTCTCAGAGATGTACAGGATTGGAGGGCCGATGAGAGTGCCGGCGCCTGAGCTATTTGGGGGGGATCTGGGTGCATTGATGGACACCGAATATATATTCCACATTGACATTCCGTGTAGATGTTATATTTCCCATGCTCAGCATTCATTATTGTATCTCATCCTGTAGCGATATTACCTGATAGAGCACTTGCATGATTATTGCACATACTGCTTATCACGCATTGATATCATCTGCTGGCATATGATAGAGTAGCGCAGTACGTGCATGCTCGCGATTATCTTTATATGTTATTTATATTCACGAGTTGGCAACTCACCCCCGTTGTGCCACAGTGTTTGCAGGTTGCCCCTCGGAGTAGTCGCGGCAGGCTGCTTTCTTACATCTTTTGGCTACAGATACCACTACAGTTGGTGCGAGAGCTGTTTTGCTGATAGGTGGGTTGTGGTATCTGGTTACTTCTTTTGTACACACTGTTGTATCTAGTATTCTCCATCTACCATATATGTATTTGACTTAGAGACAGTGTGAGGACGATGATGTATATTATTGGTATTCTGGTGTCGAGCTCGTTGTGAGCCGACTTTACTTATGCAGTTTATTATATCTGTGATGTTCCCACTTGTTGTTTTTGATCTTCGCTACGGCGTCGTATATTGATATCTTGGTGATTGTTTACTTAAGATTTCTTTGCACCTTTGTAAATGCTTCCATTTAAAACTTAAAACACTCTATACTTTTACTGGTTTGATTTCTGGGTTTTCGGTTCACTTAGTCGCGTTACGCCTGTAGACGTTACGTGGTTAAGTGCCGGTCATGGGCCAAACTTTGGGTCGTGACACGTATATGATCGCCATCATACTGCTGGCAGTCAAACAAGAATCCTATGGGCTCTATCATCATGCAATAGTGAACTAAAGTATATATACAATGATAAAGACAAACCAGATAGCATACTATCATCTCGAGCAAGACTGTCATATCGGTATAGGACCTACCTCAATCATTGCAATCACGTACCTGCGATCCAATAATTGACTTAGAGGGCACTATATCCAACAAATTGTTGTAACGTTTTCAAGTGGACTAAAACGTTCTTAGGTGGAACTAAAACTTTGCAAGTGGAACTATTAATTTATCAAGTGGAACTATTGATTTACCAATTTAGAATGAATTTTCATTGAGGATTTCTCCAGGGGGTACTATTTGTTCTTCTAAGTGGGATTTTTTGTTTACTAAGTGGGACTTTATATTGACTAAACGAGATTTTCTAAATGGAACCTTTTGATGTGGACTAGATCCAAAACATATCAAATTGGTTCTCATTTGAAAGAGAATTTCAATACGGACCCAATAAACCAAGTTTGAGTTAATTCTGACACCGTATGTGAAAGTTATGAAAATTTTAAATTGGAGATTATTTTTACCACGAATTGGAGCAATCAGGACGCGACACGTGTCTTTTACAATAAGAACAAATCCTTAAACTGGTTACAATAGATAACAATCTTTTCCACAATTAAAAAAACAAACATTTTTGTTCCACTGAATCATGATGCATATATATATATATATATATATATATATATATATATATATATATATATATATATATATATATATATATATTCCTGCCTGCAAAGTCTTACTGTCCATTTATAATGATAGGTTGAAATTCACTAATGATACTTCTTGTTTCTGGAAAGATAACTTTTCATGTGTGTGTGTGTGTAATGTCAGATGGACTTTGGGTGATGGTAAGATGATAAAATTCTGGAATGGCATATGGGCATTAAAGTCTCATTTGGCAACTATAACTTGTTGGGTTATGGCAGCGTCCTGGCCATCAAACTGTGGCCGATTGCGGAACAAAAATTTTACAAACTGGCTCTAACACAACCCGCTACCCGGATCTACCATTAACCCTAAACTAACAATATACAAAGGAATGTAGAATGGTTATACCGAATGATCCGTGTCCTTCGGTCTTTAACCATCATCCCAAACTCCCAGAGGCCTTCATGATCAAGCTTGATCTCCGGTCTTCCTCCATCGAAGATGATCCACCTGAGGATTTGTATTCCGAGCTCCTACCTCAATATCCGAGATAACTAGGATACCGAGATCTCTAAACTAGATAGCCTAGAGGATGTAGAGTGTGGTGATGGATTAATTTGTCTCCAAACACCCTAGGTTTCTCAACACATGAGACTTGAAGGGTAGAGGTAGGAGAAGAAACTTGAGGATGAGAGTGTGAGGCAAATCAAAAAAATGGCTAAGCGATGTGTTGTGTGTTGTGAGCAATAATGAAGCATCCCATAAATATCTCAAGTCTCCAAAATATCTTAAGTCAACCCAAAATATCTCAAGTCTCCAAAATATCTCACAACAAACAAAAAACCAAGCATGCTAGAATAGTAACCATGAGTCACTACAAAGCCATGCCACAATAAATGCAATAAATACATCATCCTCTCCACCTCATTAACCATTTAATCCTAAATGGTTAAAACTAAATGAGGTAGCATCTTCTAGAAGCACCTTGTAATAAATTACAAGAATACCTCTCATCCGTATATACATACCCGTATCCGTATTCCGAAAAATACGAATACAATGAGACGAAAAATAATCCAACAATATAATACTAGAATCCAGCTTTGTCACGCCCCGAAAGTACGGAACATGACCGGCATTTAAATTACGAACGTCTCGAGGCGTACGTAATCTAAGTGAGCCAAAAACCCAGAAATCCAAACCAAGAAAAGTAGTAGAGTGAAGGAAAACCAATTTAAAACAAATAGTTTAATAGCATAAGCCGAATTATGCGGTTTTAAAAAAACATCAAATATTTCCCGAAAATTTCAGCTGAGTATCCTTTGTAAATACTGGCCCCCAAACGGGATACAACATGAATAGTATACGAAATCAAAAAAAAGGCATCCCCAAGCGGGAGCTAGCTCTTCGTCAATCGACGGTCACAACCACACAAGCAATATAATATACAACGCCAAGGGCGAGGATCAAAACTCAAATAGAAACTCAAAACAACAAGAAATCCACAGAAATACAACGCGCGACTCTAAGGTCGAAAGAATAAACATCACTGGTCTCTATCTCAAAAATAAATACATGTTTGGTTGATGGAACTTCTAGATACAACAGAATAATGATATACAAGATATATAATGGGGGTACGATACAAGTAAACCCACCTACTAGCAAATCACCCGAAGGAAACTATGCCCGCAAAGCCGTAATGAAACATGTACGGCAAACCTGCAAGAAACTGGGGCACAACGGGGGTGAGTTGCCAACTCGTGAATAGAAAAACATCTACGAAAAGAAATCGCATAAATAACTCAATCCTAGGTCAATGATCATAATATATCCTCAAATATATAACCAGCAACCCATAACAATGGTTAGGGCAAATATCTAACCCAAGTGTAAATCCATGTGCCCGTGTCAGTGCCTCAGGTAGCAATGTATGAATGCATGAAACAGAATGCATGTACTGAAGAAAACTGCTTTCATAAATCAGTGAGATTTCTGTATTTTAAAAGTGAGGTACCATAAATGAAATCAGCATAAAACAGTGCCCAGTATCGACAAAAAAAAAGTGTCCAAATATCTCGATATCTCTGTATCACAATCTCTGTACCTCAATATCTCAAAATCTCAAAATCTCAATCATAATATCTAGGGCGCAGTCAATCCAGACCGGCCCCTAGCATCCATCTCAAGACCACGACGGTATCCTCCAGATATCCGACGCGTCGGGAAAAATCGCCGGTCGGTAGTGCTCCCCTGCCAGGCTCAACGTCAACAACACGATCCTCTTGCCCCGGGGTACCGCACCGGGCCCACTATGTACCCGAAACGGTTCATCCAACTCCTCGAATCGGATCTCGAAATCCATCAGCAAACTCATGGTGGACGACTCATACATCATGGGAAAACCGCGCTTTTCATTTAAAAAGAGAGAGAAGAAGTTTGTATAAGTTTTGCGGTTTTTCCCCAAATCCAGAAAATCTCATGGAATTCCGAATCCAAAACCTCAATAGCACGTAAAATAGTGAATATATGCATGAGAATCTATGAATGCGGCATAACAATGAATAACAGTAAGCATGAAGTAGCAGGTAATAACTACAATGTCTAAACTAACATATAAGGCAAGTACACTAATATCATGTCTAAACTATTAGCTAACAGGCTATGTCAAGCAATAATATTTTCTAAGGTGTACGTGACATGGCAATTACCGATGAAGATGTGTGTGAGCCGGCAAGTAAGTGTACGTGGTACATACGCATCATCGGTAATGGTGCTGGTGTCCTAACAGCATGATATCAATAATGGAGTATGAAACATAATATAAGCATGCGATGCGAAGCGAACCACAATAATGAGCGGGAGCTGAATACTAGACGCAACTATAACTAATCTGCATTAATCTAATATAAGTCCTACAAATGGTGCCTTTTGAAATAACACGAATCATGGGGTTTTGAAAATAGGGGCTACGGTGTTTTTATGAAAAGATACGTCTTTTGAAATATCCGTAGGATCCCTTGGGCTGTCTTTTAAAATACCCACGATTCGTTAGTTTTTGAAATAGGTAAGAATCGAATCTAATCTAACAACTAAACTAAACTAAAGGGCTAAGCTAACAAGCTGGACCACAGGTAAGGAAACCGCCTAACATCTGAGTCGATACATATACATACCTGTATATATATTAGTCGGTGATCCCGCCTCAATAATATCATATCCGATACCATATCTATAATCAGACATCCCAAGTCAAGAGTGCGGATCAATCATCAAAATATAGCTCGTACGTAAATCCGTCGTACGGCATCCCCAAATCTGGGTACGGGTTAATATCACATTCATCATACTATTCACCTGGTATCCTCTTTATCAAATATCATGATCGGGGTACTGATCTACGTCTAGTACAATACTGATACCGCCTAAGTATGCATGGACGTGTGTGAAATACTACGTCAAGGACCCGCTACAACGTCATGTCGTATCTCAAATACGAACCCTGCTATATCACCGATCTCACGGCCTCAAATCAAATCTCATCGACTCATCTTAAATCCCAAGTACTATCCTCATTATCCATGCATGCGTATATGAATGTACATATGCATAGTCCCATACCCACGCATATATACATATATACGCATCCCAATCTGCGCACAAGAAAGTAAAGTATGCAAGTCTGTGTGTGCGTATGTGGGTATAACAACCACTCTAGGATTTCGCAACTAACCCAAAGGTACCCCATGAACACATAAACATAACATGAATGAACATTCTCGTATCATAAGACACCTATATAAACATATATATATGAGCTACACTACGGACTGCGGGGGTGCTATACGCCATCCACCCGACTTCTCCCCGTAGATATAAATCTACTCACCTGGTCCTCGCTCGCCGGTGCCGACATCGCCACGCGCTTGCTTGTCGTCTCGAAGTCCACATGGGGGTACCTACATATCACAACGCATCGTATCGCATTAAAATCCGACTCATGGCCAAAACGACATACGAATCCCACATAGGTCAAAACCTATGGTTGCTTTCACAAATCAACCCAAAAACCCTCGACGTCGGTGTACAAACGCCAGACCATCGATAAAAACCCAAATACACTCATTTGCACATTCACGAACACTAATTTTAATATAAAATAGGTTAAAACTCACAAAAACCCCAATTTCACTTAAAAAGTCATTTTTCCGAAAATCTAGCAAGCACAGTTCGCCGTTTTTGTACAAAACATGATGTTTTAACAATTCTAGTGACCAAGATGATAACTTAATTTCTTAATTATGCCATAGAAACCATTACGTAAATTTTAAACCCACAATTTAATTCGATTTCAAAAACCTAGTTTGCAATATTAACCAATTTTAACAATTTTATAGCAAAAAAAATGCACAAACCACAATCTAGCTTGGATTTTTATGAACTAAAGTATTAAACTGCACTTTATACTGTTAATAATGTCATGAAACCTTAATTATATTTTTAATCTCCCATTTGCAATTAAATTCCAAAACCTAGTTTGCATAAAATTCCAATTTTTAAAAATTACAAGTATCAAGTAGTAAACTAGCAACTAGGTTAGTTTTAGCATAACATTAACATGTTAATCCCCCCAATAGAACCATGAATAATAGATAAAAAAGCCTCACTTGATCACAAACCCTAATCATAAATTCTCAAGTTATCAACTAGAATCAAATTAACACTTTAATATGCTAGGGTAAGCAATCTAAACAACAAATTAACAAAAGGTCAAGATTTATACCTCACGATCCATGATCAAACACACAACCTAGCCTCCAAAATTCACTCTTTGCTCCAAGGATTCGAGTAGGATTGCTCCAAGAATAATGGGTAAGGCTTGGAATTGGGATTAGATTTGAATTTGTATGGATTTCAAGTGATTTTTGTGGGTTTTTTGATGCAAAAAGGAGTGGGATTTGGGAGTGGGGCTGCTGCTGTGGGGGGAATGGGGCTCGGCCTGAAGAGGGGAGGGAGAAGAGAGAGAGTGTGGTGAGGTTATGAAGTCAAGAATTGACCAAGTCAATCAAGCCCATACCTTAATATATGCATTCTTTCATTTTCTTTTTCCTTTCATATTGTTTCATTTCAAACTAAACTAGAAGTGTGAGATGTGTGGGTGTGGGGCTGCCATGGGCTCGGCCAATGATGGAAAGTGGGGGTGTGTGAGTGTGGGGTGAAGGAAAATGATAATTGATATACCGCAACATCCAATTACACTAATTTTCACTATTTAAGCCTTTTCTTTTCTTCGATATTTTCTAAACCGTTTTGGCAAATCATTTCATTTCAAAAACCATATGATAAAATTTTATTTAATGTTTTATGATCCACAAAATTTGTTTCAACTCATTCCAATTTGTAATTTTTCCTAAATAAATGTATTAGTGACGGCTTAAAATAATATTAAAATAATTAATTTCGGAAAAATTTTCAGAAAATTTGAAATTTCACCAGTGGCTCAATAAATACCAAATACAAGCAATTACATAGCTAGAATATGTATATTTAATTTTATAATAAAAATATTTGCATTTTGACTTTTTACAGAAAACCCCCTTATTTTACTGTTTTTTCGAAATTTCACCGAAACGATTTTTAAAACGTTACAAGCTTAAACCAAAGCCACTAGTATTATCCGTCCAAATCATGATACGTGCACAAGTGCACTTATATGATCGAACCCTGCCGTAAAACCATACGGCCACTACATCGTTTCGCCCGAAGCAGGGAAACCCTCTGTGTGGGACTCTAAAGACTCGTCAATACGCTGGCAGTAGGTTTAACCACAAGCATGTCAGCGGTACTAGCTGTACGTAACGGCTACCCAGGTATTGAGCGCAAGGAAGGCCGACGAGCAAACTCATCCAAACCCCTACTGAGCATGTCCATGACAATATCTGTCTAGTCCGGTGTGTTCGTTTAAGAGTATCGCATATCGAGTCTAAGGGGGTGGATAAAGTCAAACCCTTAATAACGCGACATTTTGTGTAAGTATGAAGCTCATCACCAACTGAGAACTGATCCAAATCAGTAATTCTCAACTACCTTGGTCAAGGATTTCTGGTGATGGCCACCCGTGCACAAGACGACATCAACCCCCAATACCGGGAGAGACGAATCCCTGACGATCCGCTCACTGCCTCCATGTGGCTCGGGACTGTACCCAACTAAAAGCTGTTTGCACGACTTCTTTTAGCCGTGGTAGGGTAGTAATCAAAGCACAGTGGGAACTCACATGAGACAAATGACGATCTCAGGTCGATAGACTAACCTGTACACATGTCACCAGGAAACTGCTATCTGACAATAAGTATACTACCAACTAGCAGGTTTCCGGCGAGTCCGTACAGTGTACTCATAACTCAATGAGCACCTATATACTATCTTAGGTGAACAAACTAACACCAATGGCTTGTGAGACCTGGCCACCGCCCCTCGTCGGGGTCTCGATCAGTATACACTAGTCTACTCTGGAGTATCGATGCCCGGTCTCGAAACTCCCACGACTATGGACATTTAAGGATGTGCTTATATGCCACTCAGCTCCCACGTATATGATCGTCATCATAATGCCGGTAGTCAAGCAAGAATTCTTTGGGCTCTATCAACATATAATAGTGGTCTATAATACCACACAAAGTATGTACATGATGATAAAGACAAACCAGATAACATACTATCATTTTGAGTAAGATTGTTCTATCTGTATAGGTCCTCCCTCAATCATCGCAATCGCGTGCCTGCGATTCAATAATTGACTTAAGGACACTATATCCAACATAACTTCCCCTCCAGTTTGAATATGCACGGAACAAAGAAACTTTGGCTTGTTCACAAGGTTTATATATATGTTGAAGGGCACTGGAGATGGAAACCAGCAGCATTCAGCAAAATACCGTCAGCACAAGAGAAAATCTGAGTTAAATGGACTTTTTACCTAGTTTTCTCATCTTAAAGTTGTTGATAACATTAATGATGATGCGCATGTACTGGCTTCATTCTAAATATGGCATCTTTTCACAGAAATCTGCATATGATTGTATAATTAATTCCAATAATCATAAGTTCAAATGTTTCAAAATCATTTGAATTGCCCTTGCCCGCTAAAAATTGAAGTGTTTATATATTTAGCTTCAGTTTTTCTTACCAACAGAATATTGCTGATGATGTTAATTAAAACTTGTTTTACTTTTTAACCCGAGTCCAGCCAAGTCAATTTAATGTCCTCAAGTTATAATATATAGTATGCTTCCAGCCTCTTCCCCTTGCCTATTTTTTCTTCTTCTTTATTATTGTATAGGTCGGGAAAGCTGGGGCTATATTATTATACATACATTATTGTGCTCAGAATGTAGTCATCATCATTATGAGCTATTTTTTTTGCTACATTAAAACAATTGTGTTTGTTGACATCTGAAATTAATGATTTTTGTTTTGTGTGTATTCCTTTTATCTATATTTTTATATACCATAGACAAGAGGTTGTGGCTGGAGCGTTTAATGATTTCCTGGAATCTGAAATCATGGACAATGAAAGAGAAATTTCATCTTAGAACTAGTTTTTTCTGAAGCAAAAATTGTATTATTGTTGGTTCTCTCCTGCTTTTCTTCTGTTTTTTTTTCTGAAATACTTCTTCATGTTGTCTCAGTGGGTTGTATGTATACATGTTGTTTTCTTTCTTCCATTACATAAATTGCTACAATACCTTTTTTGTATTTTGTTCAATTCTAATAAAATCTTCATGGTCATTTGAGTCGTGCTCTTACTTCCAGAAAAAAAAATTCCAAATTTAAAACTTAAATTTGATTCTAATCTAAAAAAAATTGCATTACTATTTCCAACAATAACTTAAATCCTAGAATTGAATTTTATAGTGTTATCAGTTTTCATTAGCACAACATTTGCAATTCTTTTCTTCAAGATCTTTTCGTTTTTCAAGTTAATGACAATTTTACTTATCTTGATGCAAGGATTGTTGGATTTGCAATTGGCTAGGCTTCCATGAGATCAATTTGCGAAATTAATATTTTAAATATTATTATCCTCCGAACGTCTATATGTGTGATTAGCTTGTTTTGGCTATGAGAATCAAACATTGCAAAAAATTAAATTGTTAATTATATCTGAATAGTTTTCGATTTGGCATGTCTCCAAGCATAAATTTTCTTAAAATCTTTTGCGTGTGATTTTACTTTTATATCTTTAAAAAGCCATTAACATATTGGAAGCACTAGATTAGCAGTTGTACAATGCACAATCAAATGCAAAACGATACTTGTCTAAATTCTATTTAACATTTGATTATATGTTCAATTTTGATTATATGTCCACAGGCATAACATACTGATTTTCCCCTTGAAATCACGTCCTGTCATGGTCGAGGAACACAGAACCAAAAACTCTTACCGCGAGCGGCAAAGACACCTCGACTAGGTAGAAGGCCCCGAGTTCAAAACCTCAGGTTGTTGCAAAAAAGGAAAGAAAGATTGTTTTGTTCTCTCTTGCTTCATTGCATGTGGCACGTGCATATGACGCGTAAAAGGAAAGGTCATTAAGAAGGCTGAATATAAATAAGGGTAAAAAGTACGCCGAAATACTCTTAACTATCATGGTATTTAACTTAAAATACCTTAATTTTTTTATTACGATAAAATACCTTAACTATGGGTTTTAAAGGGATATTTTCACTAAAATACCCTCAAAAATAGCTAGTAAAATATTTTACAATAGCAAGGAAAAAAGATTGTTTTGTTCTCTTTTGCACCATTGATTTTGCCACATGCATAAGATAACAGAAAAAAGGGAAGGTCATTAGAGAGGTTGAATATAAACAAGGGTAAAAAGCACACTCATACACCTTAACTATCATGGTTTTTAACTAAGAACATCTTAAATGTTTTTTATTACAGTAAAATACCTTGACTATGGTTTTTAAATGAAGTTTTTTTCAAAATACCCTAAAAATAGCACTTAAGAGAACTTTACTGAGGTTAAAAAGGTATTTTAGTAAAAAATTCACGATAGTAAAGATTACTTTATTGTAATTTAAACCTTGGAATACATCACCTCAAGAACTTAGCTGCTTGGCTATTTCCATATATAATAACGTAATGACAGGCAAGTTTTAGTCATCAGATCCAGCTCAAACCTCATTGCAAACTAAAACAAAAACAAAAAACTTGGAACCATTACGGCATTACAAATGGAAACAGATGTATTTCATGGGTGACGCACAAGAAAAATCCTAAAATTCATCATGCCTGTGGCATTAACATATATCAGTAGAAATAAAGACCTGGGTAGAAATAAACTTCATAGGAACACCCCAAAAACATAACACGGATGCTGCTAAAATATACGACAGAGAATGAGGTGCCATATACCAAGAACACAAGGAGCCACAATTTAGCGGGAGAAACAATGAGAAGAAAGATAGTTTTGATTTGACAGAAATGCAGCAACTGCCCTGACATGCGTCATAGGAGCACTTGCTTCATAAGCGGCCTAAATCACTGAAAAATATTAAAATAAATATAGTATGAAATATTTTAGAATATTTTTTGGCAACAAAGTCATGAAAGACCATCAATATAAACTCATCTTATCATCACCATCAATATATCTGCATGCTTTCCCCCTTGATCAAATTTTTGGCCTTCGCAGTGAGTTTCCATGTCTTTCAGTCAGAACATCCTGCCACCAGATCCATGGTGATAATAGTTGATTTGCATAGCTGCTTCAGCTGCAAAACAACACAAAAAGTGAAATAAGAATCAAGGAAGTAACAAGGAGGCATAATTTGGATATGACACCCTTTTTCTTAAGGATAAAGGCGGTTATATACAATTAACCCAAACAACAACTAGCGCCCTAGTAAAACCAAGAACAAACACACTTGAAATAAATAATCTCACCAGAAGACCCAAACATCCAATTAACAAACCCCAACCAGCCCCAAACACTGAGAACTGATGGAGGCACAAACTCTAAGCATCACAACAAGTCATCGTCATTCATCTCATCCTCATCATCATCATCATCCGGCAACCTCAGTTGCCGTCTCGGTCTACCTCTGCCTTGTCTAGAGGCGGCATGATCGCTATCAGCATCGTCGCCTTCGCCTTCATCATCGTCGTCATCAAAGATTGTTCCATTTCTACTACCAACTAAATCTGCACTCTCCGGCTCACCGTATGTCTCTCCCCAAAGAATTGTCCTCCTCCCTCTTCGGCTCCTTACAGAAACCCTAGATATTGGGTTTTCATTCGAACCTGCACCCAGTCCACTAAACCTAATGATGAAAAAGACAGCTACCGGTGAAATGCGAAATCTGCTGCCGCCACTAATCTCTTCATCATCCTCGTCGTCGTCGTCGTCAAACAAACCTCCAAAAACTCCGTCTCCATCATCACCACTCATCGCCCACTGAATCGTGCTGAAAAGGTCCCCGAGATCTCTCCTCTGCTCCAGTCTCCTCCAGTCTCTCTGCCTATCAGGGTCGGCTTCAGATGGCCGGACTGACGGGTGCTCTTTCCTCGCATGCTTCCTCAGCTCCCCGTAGGACGCGCTAAATCCGCATGATTCCTTAGAGCAGCTTCGGGCCTTGGAGTTCATATATCTACGTGCGGCTTCCACAACAGTCCAACCTGTGACTCCTCCGCGACATAGAGGGCACGAGAGAGTCGATGGCGGCTTCTGATCACCAGTTTCTTCAGGAGATGATGATCCGGATAAGGCTTTCTTGTACTGATCCAGACAGTTGGAGTGGCGGTAGCTGGTGTCGCACATGAAGGGCCTGCAACCCTTGTGGCTAGACGAGCAGAGGAGGACGACGGCATTGTGTGGGTGCTCCATGCAAATGGGACATCGGACCTCGTCCCACTCTTTCATGTCTTTGGCTGTTGGGGTGTGAGGTTCAGATTGAGGATGCGAGGATGATGAAGAGGAGCCCCGATGGCTGCATGGGTATGGAGATGCACGGGATCGGGCTTCAAAGGACATAGAACGATGTCTACCCTCTTTTGGCATGTTGTTAACCTGGAAATGTTCACTTTAAAAGACATTATGTGAGGTGTGATACATTTCTTGATTCTTTAAAATTTATAGAAGTGACAAGGAACAATACGAGTGTTGGACAGATCTTTCCTAGGAACAATACAAGCATTGGACAGACCTCGTCCCACTTTTTATTGTTCCCAAGAAAAGAGAAAAGCCAAAAGAATGCTCTAATAACTAGAAAGAAATTAAGAAAAATTTTCTAGGATCTCTGCTTCAAGCACAACTTAAAAATTAAACAATCCAACACTCGCTTTTAAGTATCAAAAAATGAGTAAAGCTTCATTACCACACATAAACTGCATGAGGAAGAAATATATCCATTGACATGAAGCAGTGTAAGCAATAAATAACTAGAAGATTCTTAACATTAGCCAGTAAAACATGTAATAATTGATGTCCTAATCTTGCTGAAAAAAGCAATCTAGATAATATTACATATAGCTGTGTATGACGATGGTAAGTCGGCGAATCACATAAATAAGAACTAATTCACAGAAACAGTAATTTCCAAGAGTCTTCCTTTCTCGAAAATAACCAAACAAACACTTTAGATATAGCTAGCATAAATTTTGTGAACAAAGATTTGCTGCATCATACATGTATATCATATTAACATTAAAATGTTCACTTTGGATGATTATCATCATATAGCATGTAAAAGTAACCATGCCAACACTAAGATGCAACTCTATCGATAACTAAGCATCAAGAAATTCCACAATCCAATGATTCTCATATTAAAATAAACCATTAATATGCAGTGAATCAACATAACAGCTACAAAAATCTCCTCTTATTCTTATGTGTTACAAGATGACTCATTTTTTCTTCTCTTTTAAATTCAAATGACATTTTATTTAGGCTAACACAAGAGAAAGAAAGCACAAAACACCAGCTGCCAAATGGGAAATATCCCCAAAATTGAATGAACCCATATCAAAAGAGCAGCTTCTACGCAATGTCTGCTGCTTTATTGCAAGGACAAATTTTCAATTTAGGCCTATTTTTAAAAAAATATTATTAAATTTAGGCTACTTTCAAAAATAATTCCAAATTTAAGCCACTTTCGGCCACCTCAGCGCTTGCGCTGCGCTCTTTTTTTTTAAAAAAAAATTCTAGCTTTGAAAATGTATGGTGCGCACTTGGCAAGTGCGCCCCATACAAAACACTGAGCGTCCCATTGAAGTTGTATGAGGCGCACTTGCCAAGTGAGCCCCATACATTTTCAATGGGGCATTTAGTGTTTTGTATGGGACGCACAAGTGCGCCCCATACAACTTAGAGAGAGAACTCACTGGAAGCAATGAGCACTTGGTCTATTTTGTAAAGGGCGCACTTGGCAAGTGCGCCCCATACAACTTAGACAGAGAGCTCACCGCTTCCGGTGAGCTCTGTGGAGATTTAATTCTTCTCCAGTGAGCTCTGATAAGTTAGAGGTGAAGTTTGTTAGTGATATATGCCCTAGAGGCCATTATTGTAGCATATACTGGTTTGTATATTACTTAATGGAAACTTGGGATATACACGGATATAGTAACAATCTTGCTCGAAATGGTAGTACGCTACTTGGTTTGTTTCTACCTCAATATGTGCATGTGTTTTTGCATATCACTTATACATATTGGTAGAGCCCTTAGGATCTTTGCTTGACTACCAGTGTTGTAATGGCAGTCACACTATTGGGGGCTGGGTAGTCTATAAGCACGTCCTTATACAGGTCCCTAGTCGTAAAATTATCAAGACAGGACATTGATACTCCAGAGTAGTCAGTGTATACGCTTCTCATCCCAGCAGGAGAGATGGTCTGTCCCACAGCCATTAGTACGTCGTACTGGAGAAAGTATGCAGGTGCTCATTGGGTTATGAGTACACTGGACAGGACTCGTCGGGAACTGCTGGTGGGTATTATACCTATCGTCGGGTAGCAGTTCCCAGGTGACATGAGTACAGCATAGTCTGTTGACTTGATACCGCTACTTCGCCTTGAGTGTGTTCCTACTGTACTTTGATTACTACCCTACAACGGCTCAAAGAAGTCATGCAAACAGGTAGTAGTTGGGTGCAGTCCGAAGCCCTTGGAGGCAGTGGCGGTTAGATAGGATTCGTCTCTTCCGGTATTGAGGGTTGATATCGCGCTGTGTTCGAAAAGCCATTACACAAAGTCCTTGGCTAAGGCAAGCGAGATTTACTGGTAGGTACTCCAGTAGTTTCTCATAGTGTTTTGGGCTACTCCCCGACACGACTTATTGCGCTATTAGGGGTATGACGATTACCGCCCCTAGGCCCGATATGCGATACTCTTAAACGAACAGACCGGACTGTACGGAGATTGTCACAGATAAGCTCAGTACGAGTTCGGATAAGTTTGCTTATCGGCCTTCTTATCGACATATACTTGGGGGTCGTTACGTGCAATTAGTACCGCTTGCGGCCAGTGGTTAAACCCACTGCCAGCGTAGTGCCGAGTCTTTAGAGTCCCACACAGAGGGATTCTCTACATCGAGCAAAAGATATAGAGGTCGTATGGTTTTACGACAGGGTTCGATCGCGTACGTGTACTTGTGTACGGATGATGATTCGGACAGATAATACTGGTGGGTTTTGGTTTAAGCCGGATCCTAATATTATACCGATGGATAGTTTTCGTGTCTTTTGTATTTGTATTTTTCGGAATACGGATACAGGTATGTATATACGGATGATGGGCATTTTTGTAATTTGTTCAAAGATGCTTCTAGAAGAGACACCTCATAATTTGTATTAAACATTTTAGGTTAAATGTTTATTGAATTATGAATGGAGGAAATGAGGTGTATTTTGCATATATTTGAGCATGGCTCTTGGTGACATATGTAGGGTTTTCAACCCATGACTCACCAAATTGAATATGAACCTTATTTCATTTTCTAATATGGATTATTCATGTGAGAGAATAATATGGTTCAGATTTGAGAAAGAGAGCTCATTCTCTAAGTTATGCAAAACCTTCACTAGCTTTCTTCTCAAGTATTCTTTTTCTACCTCAAGCCATTCTTGTCTCATGAGTTGAGAATCCTATGGCCATGAGAGACAAATCATTCCATCTATATTCTCAACATCGTCTACGACATCAGTGTAGCGAACTAGGCGCCCTGGTTACTTCAGTTGAGGTGGGAGCTCGATCTACAGACACTCGGGTGGATCGTCTTTGACATTGAGAGGACCGACGAGGAGGCCCGATCCAAACGATCCTCGGAGCCTATGACGAGGAGGACAGCGAAAATATGACCCGAAGGACATGAATTCATGAGGTATAAACTTATTTCCGAGTAGTTAACCTCTTGCATGTTTGCTAGTTAGGGTTTAGCAACGATCCTGGAGTTCAAGTCGGTGTTGCGATCTTTGTAAAATCTGTTTTTTAAATATTCTGCCTTCCCGCGGGATGCGCGACATCAACTTACAGTGGTATCAGAGCCTACTAACCCTTTACTAGCTTGTTAGCAAGTGTTAGAACTTTGATCGTCGGAAAAACCGGAAAACGAAACACCAATACCCCAACTTTCTGTCGATTTTTAAAAGTGCCATAAAAATTATTTCAGATGTATTAAAAATAAGTGCAGGGTATTCTAAGAAGGCAGAAGAAAAATGAGCCCATGAATCGTCAAGACGGCCGCGGAAGCGGGGCGGAACGGTCCGTTCCGCCGCGAAGTCGCGGCCGAGTCGAGGCCGATTCACCTCATTTGTCCTCTGTTATTTCTTATTTTTGGTGTTTTCTTTTCTGGAATATTTGGTTTCTACCTAGTATCTTTTCTGAATGCTGGCTTGCACTTGGGGTAGACACGGAAAATATATTTCGATCGAAATTCTAAATGTTCTTGGCTAACCGGATCTTCTGTGTTGTTTATATGTGTTTTAAAACATCAGCTAATTGCTACAAATCGATTAGTTTGAGGTTGCACATATCTGTTGGTTTGTGTATATCAACTTTGTTGGATCGTCGTGGATGAATAGCCGGAAATGTGAGAATAGGGTTGTTTTTCTTTCATTCGATGTAAATTGTAATTTGATGTAATATTATTTTGCGGGACACATCCGGGTTGAGCTTGTAGCCACCGTTGTATTATTTCTTTTACTGTTTTTCTGCTCCTAGGATAGACCCAAGATGGGGTGCACAAACTACCGGGTTCTTTGAAGTGCCGAGTGGCCTACTCATTTTGCTGAGGGAGGTTGCTTCACTTCGGAAATTTGACGGGTAGTTTGCCACACCCATAGAGGTCTAGGGTGGAGTTTGGCTATTCATCACGACCAAGGAATCCGTCTTTCGTTACAGGCTTAAACGAAATATGGAATTCCTAGTATATCCAATATATTCATCTGTGATCTGGAATGCATATTATTGCGTGAGACGAATGATTATTATATATGCTATATATTAGACGTTGCTTATGTTTTGCATCCGTGCTAGTCCAGCCCCCGCTCCGGCGTTAGTTAAGTAACCTAACGGTGTTAGACGGGGCCCAGTGGCGAATGCGTATGGCATAAGCGTACGTCATATTTTTGTTTCTCTTTGTAATGATAGGTGTAAATGATGCGACTGCATTATTAATGCAAAGCAAACAAACCAAAGTTGAATCGTTGGAACAAATTTTAAAACCACTCGGTTTTTTCAAAACAGTAGACTTTTAAATACGGAGCTTAAACCACTCCTTTAAAAAGCTATCAGGTTCCTTCGATTAAATCAAGCTCATTACGTTCACGGTTTCGCCAAAACCAGCCGTAGCCCTCCGTCATTTCATATGAATATTCCGTAGTATTCAAGCTATGTTGACCTTCGTCAAGGCATAATGATTGGTAGCTGTTGGATATTCATATGTAGCAGAGATAGATGCGTTGGTTTGGGACAGTCGTACTACTTTGTTGGCCTTCGTCAAGGGTATGTACGGGTGTGTTCAAATTAACCTGGACAATGATGGATAGAACTTAACATGTGACTTATGATTTGTTGGCCTTCGTCAAGGTCATAAGAGCATGGGGCAAAAATCCACATCAGGAGTTTCTAAAGAAACTGAAACTTGCTAGTGTTGCATACCATTTGAAGTGTGATAATATTGGTAGGATTCCTTCAGGATTATCACACAATAATATTTGGATCTCAATCCTACTGTGAGTTTCCGCTACTATTTCACTAACACAATCAATGTTATAAACCAAGTAGGTGTCTAAAACGGTGTTAGCGGGGCTACGCCTCCAGGAAAAAAGGTTATGTAATTAAGAACTTCGCGAAAACGTTGGAAAACCACTCTCAAAGTACCAACACCAGCCTGGCTGAAAGGTTAAGCAAGTATTGTAGGGTGAAATTAATCCTGACTAATTCTTCTTTTATGATTTGAGGAAGGATTTAAGAAACAGTGAAAGCCATCCTGTTTAGATAAACTAAAAACCAATCTAAACTTGCAAAAGCATCATGCTGAGTGTTTCTCATCTCTCTCCTAATTGCAGCGACCATGTGACCGGACTTAGGTTACAGCTAGATAATTAATTGACTAAACCGGACTATATTGACTGGCAAAGATTTGTCCAGATGTCCATTAACTGTGACAAGCTGGACCACCTCATTACTACTCAAGCCCCTGCCGTCTCAGGTTCAGATTTCACCGTCGCGGATGATATCCGTAAGACAAGAGGAAAAGACTGCGAATGTCAAGTGCCTCATGTTGGCCTCAGCAGATGGTGTATACCAGAGACAGCACGAGAAGATGGACTTAGTTTCCATCTTCCTCCATACCAAGATTTATATGGTGAACAATCCCGTATCGCAAGATATGAGACCTCGAAGGAATTGCTTCAAGCGAGGTTGGCCGTCGGGTCATCTGTAGGGCACCATGTCCCTACAATGATCAGCTGTATTAAACAGCTCACGGACCTGGAGTCCACGTTGGAGAACAAGTCATATGCTGACTTGATTCTACAATCACTACCTTCTACTTACGCGCAGAGGAAGAAAGTAATACTACCAGCTGAGGGCACCATGAAGGAAACCAGGGAGACACCCACTCTGGTTATTGGGGAATCTTTCTTTTCTGGATCCAAGATGAAAGCTAAGGATGAGAAGACCTCCACAAAGCCGATAGACGGTGTCAGTAAGGTAGAGGAAAAAGGAAGGGCAAAAGTAATATGATAACAGTGGGGAAGGAGGGATGTTCCTATTGTCACGGAAAAGGGCATTAGCAGAAGGAATACAGTCTTGTAAAGCCAAAATCCAGGATCCGAGGCATGTTGTGGCTTCGACTTCGGGTGCGTTTGTGATTAAAAACTGTCGGTCAATTAACTCTACTTCCTGGGTACTAGATACCGAATCAGGATCTCATGTCTGTAATTCTTTACAGGGTTTGAGAAACCGTAGAGTTATCAAGGCAGGTGATATAACTCTCAGGATTAACGGAATGAGCGTGGACGTTGTATCCGTAAGGGAATATCACCTAGGATTGACAAGTGGGCAGATATTGATTTTACGTAACTGTTTTGTGTGTACCTAGTCTAGCTTGTAAGGGATGTGGTCCACATCCACCTAAATCAGAGTTTGATTAGGTCAGGTACACTAGATGACGGTATATACATATTACATCAAGTTCAGATTTTCAACGTCCAGAACACACTTAAAAAAAGTCTCCAGAATTAAATATGGTTTTCTTATGGCATTATAGACAGGGTCACATCAATGAAACAAGGTTGACGAAGTTATATAGAGAGGGTTATTTGAATCCGTTCGAATATCAGTCTTATGCAACTTGTCAATCATGTCTCATAGGAAAGATGACAAAGACTCCGTTCACTGGACACGGAGTAAGAGCGAGCGAACTCTTGGGACTCATACACAGCGACGTGTGTGGTCCAATATCTACACATGCACGAAATGGTTATTCCTATTTCATTGCTTTTACGGATGTTTTCTCTAGGTATGAACATGTTCTCTTGTTGAAACATAGATCCGGGGCCTTTGGGAAATTCCGAGAATATAAGAATGAAGTGGAAAAACAAACTGGCATAAGTATCAAGACACTGAGATCTGATCGACGTGGTGAATACTTAAATGTCGAGTTCCTGGATTACATAAAAGAGAATGGAATTCTCTCTCAGCTTACTCCTCCATACATACCACAACACAACGGTGTATCGGAAAGGCGGAACAGAACCCTATTGGATACGGTTCGTTCCATGATGAGTAAACGCTGAGTTACCGCGATCCTTCTAAGGTTATACACTAGAATAAGCTGCATATCTTTTGAATAAGGTTCATACCAAGACTGTGCCTACCACAACATATCAGATGTGGAATGGGAAGAAACCCTATCTTCAGTGCCTGAAGATATAGGGATGTCCAGCTTTTATGAAAAGTGGCATACGTCCAGTTCGAGACATGCTCAGTACTATGTAGGTTTGTGGAATACCCAAAGAACTCCAGGGGTATCTTTTCTATTACGCAGAGGAACAGAAGATTTTTTTGTTTCTCGTCATGCCCACCTTTTGGAAAATCATTTTTAGAAAAAGGAATTAGTGGAAGCGCAATAAAACTGGAAGAAATTCCAGAACCACAAGCTATTACTGAAAGTACAGTAGAACCAGATGTTTCAGAAGAACCCGACATCCCCGCGCCACTCCGCAGGACTAGTAAGCAGTTTCATCTGCCCGAGAGATACTACGGTTTTCTTATAGACGGGGATAGAGAGGATTGCATCATTAACAATGATGAGCCAACTAGCTTCCAGCAAGCCATTTAGAGCAGAGACTCGGTAAAATGGCTGGATGCAATGCGGACCGAGTTGAAGTCCATGTACACCAACAAAGTATGGACTTTGGACTTTGGACTTTTGCTCCAGAAGGGGTAAAAACCGTAGGCTGCAAATGGATCTTCAGAAAGAAAATTGGTGTAGATGGATAGGTTGAAACCTATAAGGCTAGACTTGTTGCAAAAGGTTTTTTCGTCAAAGACCTGATTTGGACCATGATGAAACCTTTTCTCCAGTGGCTATGCTCAAATCCATTCAGGTCCTTCCTGCCATTGTTGTCTTCCAAGAGTATGAGATCTGGCAGATGGACATAAAGACGACTTTTCTAAATGGATATTTGGAAGAGTGCGTCTATATGGATCAGCCAGAGGTTTCAATCAGAGTGGGGGCAGCAGGAAAGTGTGCAAGATGCTTAAGTCCATTTATGGTCGCGGAGTTGGAACATCTGTTTAGATGAGACGGTCTAAGAATTCGACTTTATCAAAAATCCGGATGAACCATGAATCTATAGTAAGATTGTAGGGAGAACTATGGGATTTTTCGTCTTGAACGTGGATGACATTCTCTTGATAGAAAATGGCATTCCTATACTACAATCAGTCAAAGGATTCTTGTCACAAATGTTCTCCATGAAAGATCTGGATGATACCAACTACATTCTGGGGATCCAGATCTATCGTGATAGATCAAAGAGGATGGTGGGACTTTCGTAGTGAAGTTACAACACCATACTGAAAATATTTAGTGTGGAAGATTCAAAGCGCGCAGTCTACCGGCTTGTCACGGAATCACCCTCTCTAAAGAGATGTCTCCCAAGACTGATTTGGAAAGGGCTCGCATCACATCTATATACCCTACGCTTTTGCGGTAAGCTCTATAATGTATGTGATGTTGTGTACCAGACCAGATATTGCTTACGCACTTCGCGTGGTAAGCCGGTATCAGTCAAACCCAGGAGAGAAGCACTGGAAAGCAGTAATGAACATTCTCAAGTACCTAAGGACCAAGGAGATGTTCTTGGTGTATGGCAGAAAAGACCTTCAGATCTCGGCCTTTGCTGACTCCAGCTTTCAGAGTAATAAGGATGACTCCAAGTCCATGTCGGGTTATGTCTTTACCCTCAATGGAGGGGCGGTATGTTGGAAGAGCTCCAAACAGGACACCATTGCAGACTCGACAATGGAAACGGAGTGTTTCGCTGCATGAGACACCGCAAAAGAGGCAGTCTGGATGAGGAGGTTCTTAACTGAACATCAGGTAGTTCCTTCCATTGTTGATCCAATACTTTAGTATTGATAACAAACGGCGCTATAGCTGTAAAGAAGGAACCCATGTCCCATCAGAGATCCAAACATACCTTGAGACGGCACCACCTGATTAGAAAGATCGAGGTGAGGAGAGTAGATATGGAGAACACTGCAGATCCACTCACCAAGACCATCCCTCGAACACTGTTCGAGAGGTTATTCGAGATCATAGGTCTGTGATACGCCAATATATGGCCTTAGTGCAAGTGGGAAATTGTTAATGATATATGCCCTAGAGGCCATTATTGTATCATACTGGTTTGTATATTATTTAATGGAAGCTTGGGATATACACGGATATCGTAACAGTCATGCTCGAAATAGTAGTATGCTACCTGGCTTGTTTCTAACTCAATATGTGCATGTGTTTTTGCATATCGCTTATACATATTGGTAGAGCCTTTAGGATCTTTGCTTGACTACAAGTGTTGTGATGGCAGTCACACTAGTGGGGGTTGGATAGTCTATAAGCACATCCTTATACAGGTCCCTAGTCGTAGGATTATCGAGACAAGGCATCGATACTCCAGAGTAGACTAGTGTATACGCTTCTCATCCCAGCAGGAGAGATGGTCTGTCCCACAGCCATTAGTACATCGTACTGGAGATAGTATGCAGATGCTCATTGGGTTATGAGTACACTGGACATGACTCGTCGAGAACTGCTGGTGGGTATTATACCTATCGTCGGGTAGCAGTTCCCAGATGGCATGAGTACAGCATAGTCTGTTGACTTGACACTGCTATTTCGCCTCGAGTGTGTTCCCACTGTACTTTGATTACTACCCTACCACGGTTCAAAGGAGTCATGGAAACAAGTAGTAGTTAGGTGCAGTCCCGAAGCACTTGAAGGCAGTGGCGGTTAGATAAGATTCGTCTCTCCCGGTATTAGGGGTTGATATCGCGCTGTGTTCGGAAAGCCATTAAACAAAATCCTTGGCCAAGGCAAGCGAGATTTACTGGTAGGTACTCCAGTAGTTTCTCTGGGTGTTTTGGGCTACTCTCCGACACGACTTATTGCACTATTAGGGGTCTGACGATTACCGCCCCCTAGGCCCGATATGCGATACTCTTAAATGAACAGACCGAATTGTATGGAGATTATCACAGATAGGCTCAGTAATTCGGATGAGTTTGCTCATCGGCCTTCTTATCAACATATACCTGGGAGCTGTTGCGTGCAGCTAGTACCGCTTGCGGCCTGTAGTTAAACCCACTGCCAGCGTAGTGTCGAGTCTTTAGAGTCCCACACAGAGGGTTTCCCTGTATCGAGCAAAAAATGTAGAGGTCGTATGGTTTTACGACAGGGTTCGATCGCGTACGTGTACTTATGCACGGATGATGATTCGGACAGATAATACTGGTGGGCTTTGGTTTAAGCCGGATCATAGTATTATACCGATGGATAGTTTTCGTCTCTTTTGTATTCGTATTTTTCGGAATACGGATACGGGTATGTATATACGGATGGGGGCAATTTTGTAATTTGTTCAAAGATGCTTCTAGAAGAGACACCTCATAATTTGTATTAAACATTTTAGGTTAAATGTTTATTGAATTTTGAGTGGAGGAAATGAGGTGTATTTTGCATATATTTGAGCATGGCTCTTGGTGACACATGTAAGGTTTTCAACCCATGACTCACCAAATTAAATATGAACCTTATTTCATTTTCTAATATGGATTATTCATGTGAGAATAATATGGTTCAGATTTGAGAAAGAGAGCTCATTCTCCAAGTTATGCAAAACCTTCACTAGCTTTCTCCTTAAGTATTCTTCTTCTACCTCAAGCCATTCTTGTCTCATGAGTTGAGAATCCTATGGCTATGAAAGACAAACCATTCCATCTATATTCTCAACATCGTCTACGACATCTAGTGTAGCGAACTAGGTGTCCTAGTTACTTCAGTTGAGATGGGAGCTCGATCTACAGACTCTCGGATGGATCGTCTTTGACATTGAGAGGACCGACGAGGAGGCCCGATCTAAACGATCCTTGGAGCCTATGACGACGAGGAGGACAGCGAAAAGAAGACCCGAAGGACATGAATTCATGAGGTATAAACTTCTTTCCGAGTAGTTAACCTCTTGCATGTTTGCTAATTAGGGTTTAGCAACGATACTGGAGTTCAAGTCGGTGTTGCGATCTTTGTAAAATCCGTTTTTTAAATATTCCGCCTCCCCGCGGACCCGCGGGGTGCACGACATCGACTTACAAAGTTCTCTGATGAGTTAGATGTGAAGTTTTAAGAAAAGATATATAAAATTAAGTAAAGCTTGTTTTGTAAAGAGTTAACATTTGAAAAACGAACAGCACCTCCTTCGTAAATTTTGAATAAAATTCATGTACAACAGCAGTAAAATAAGCGTATCCCCACACAGGAGCTAACCCGACACCCACATACATTTTTCAATTGGGACCTGACTAAAATGTATAGGACGCACTTGGTAAACACGCTCCATACAGCTTCAATGGGGCGCTCAGTATTTTGTATGGGGCGCACTTGGCAAGTGCGCCCAATACATTTTCAAAGGGGATTTGTATGGGGCACACTTGGAAAGTAGCCTGTAGAATTTTTTATAAAAAAAAAAAGAAAGGGACAGCGCTAAGCCGGTGCTGACGTAGCAGAAAGTGGCCTAGATTTAGAATTATTTTTTAAAGTAGCCTATATTTAATAATATTTTTTTAAATAGGACTAAATTAAAAAATTGTCCTTATTGTAATTTCTATACCATATATCTCTAAAAAAGGTGCTACCTTTTTCAAAAAATCACATCAAAAATCTCATTTTGCAAGATCATCACAACAACAGCAGTATTAATATGTAAAAAATATCAATACACATAAAAAATATTCAAAATCGTCAGATTTTCTCCTCTTTTTAATTCAAATCGAGCGTGAGATCACGAAACCCTAGTCTTTAAAAAGGGAAGGGATCGATCCCCATCAACGACACAAAAGGATGAAAGCTAGCAGCTCAAGACTCAGTACAACATCAGATCCAACAAGATCCAAGCTTTTACATAACAAAAGATTCTGTGGGCAGAGATATACCGAAAAAGATTCGAAATTTCAGAGCTTGGAGGCGAATCGGGAGAGATTTCGTTGTCTTGGGCTGTCGATTCGCTGGATCAAGCTCGAGATTTTGGAGTCGAAGAGAGGTCAAAGAGAGACGACGCTAGACCTAATCTCTCTCTAAGAGGGGCGAGAGAGCAAAAAGAGAGAACTGAGGAAATTTTGGGGCTCGATTGGAATTAATCGGCTGACGTGGACGGTTAGGATACTGTAGATGGCTAGAACTCTGTAGCAGGTTCAAACGGCTGTTCAATATTCTTGATTGAGAAATTGGTTTATGTTTAAATATGGCTAAAGTGTACTAATATACCTCCTCTTTTTAGTCTGTTACGGTTAATTTCTTGAACTCTATAAAATAGATGTAGGTTCTTGAACTATCGTATTGGCATTTCACTATCCTACGGCATAATACATGCTAAATTTTGACCGTTTTATACTCGGCTATTGTTTTAAACCAAAAGTTCCATCTTCCTACTTAATTTGTATAAAGTCACCAATTAATTAATTTTCCAACTTTCCTTTCTTAATTCTAAGGATACGAGAACTAATCCTCCTATCTCCTCTCTCAGAATTAAAGCAAAATACAAGAACTAATGCTTAACCTAAATCGCTTAATAGCATCTCTTATGAGGGATCAAGATCATAAGCCATGATCATATTCCCCGGAATAATTGACCAATTAAAACTAGAATCCAATCTCAATTTAAGTCTTCATCCTTTGTTATTTAAGCTGAACAAATTACATTTGAAGGGATTTTGTCTTATATGAAGAGAGGAGGAGGAAAAAAATTATAAAAAAAGAGAGGTTATATTCTAAACGCGGATTCAAGTCTTCTTTCTTTGTTCTTTAAGCTCAAATATTTTGGATTGAAGAAGATTTTGTGCTAGAAGAATTGAAGAGGAGAAAGAATAGACTTTTCCTTAGAAAAAAAAAGATTTTTCTCTGGAAGATAAGAAAAAATAGTAAAATATATGTTAAATAAAGAAAAAAGAGAGAAGGGTTATTTAAAACATTTGCTTGGGTTAAAATGGATTGGACATGTCAAATTTTGATGACTTGGCAACTTATATTAACGTTCATCTCAGGATACTATTTTACAACCGGGGATGGTAGATTAAGAGAGTTTTCTCTAATTAAATTAATTGTAAGTGGACCTTGTACGCATCACTGTCTTATTGACAAAGTGAAATTGAAAGTTTGATTTGTTGGAGAATGCCCAGAAATAAAAATTATCTAACTCTGAGGAAACGGTGAAAACTATAACTAAATCTTAAATTGTCACAAATCTTTTATTAATAATAAAATTTACGATAACGGTAAGGGTAAATTGTCAAAAGGCCCCCAGCCCGCTCGTTTGTTGTCTAAAAACCCCTGATATTTTCAAAATTGTTGGGAAGGGCCTACAATTCAAAATCTTTGTGAGAAAATCACTGGGTTGTTGTCACGACCCGAAAGTACGGAACGTGACTGGCACTTAGATTACGAGACGTCTAAAGGCGTACCGTAACCTAAGCCAGCCAAAGCCCAGAAGAATCTAAACCAAAATTAAAAGAGAGTGAAGGAAAACCTTTAATAAAAACGGTTTTTAAATCAATTAAGTTGCATAGAATCCCTTTAAAAAAACATCAAAAATTCCCTAAAATTTCGGCAGAGTCTCCCCTGTATTTTCTATCCCCCAAAATGGGTACAACAAGATAATAAACCTGTAATCATAAAAATGGCATCCCCAAGCGGGAGCTAGCTCTTCGCCCAAGGCGGATCACAACCACATGCAATATAATAGTAATATCAAGAAAAAAGAGCATAAAAGAAATGCAAATACCAGAAAACACACGTCGGCTCAAGTGAGCTCGACCCAAAAGAAACCACAAACATACAAATCTCTCAGTCTCATCACTAGGTCGCATATACAATACAAGTGGTAGATGGAGAATACTAGATACAATGATAAAGCAAAAAGAAATAAAGTATACTCGCAACCCACCTATGGGCGATGTCGCGAGTCTGAGCAAAAGGAACTGATGATAAGATAGCCCGCCGCTACAAGACTGACGGGTCCGACCTGCAAGACACTGTGGCACAACGGGGGTGAGTTGCCAGCTCGTGAGTAAATATAACATCTAATAAGGCAATCGTAAGAATGCACGCAATGCACCACAACATGCATGTCCATATGTGATATAATATCTCTAGTATGCATACACAGGTATGCAATGTCATTATTAAGTCTTTAAGTGTTTTAAATGCAAAGGGTATTGAATTCTTAACTTTAGAACATGAATATCTGTATAATAGCTAAATACCATCAAGAAATCATCTGAAAACCCATGTCAAGTATCGACATCAAATAGGAATCATATCTGTCTCAATATCGGGCTCCGTCAGTCCGGATCGGCCCATATCATAAATCTCACGACAACGGTCGGTATCCTCCGGATATCCGCCGCGCCAGACATCACCGGTAGGTAGTCTTCCCCAGCCAGGCTCATCGTCTACAACTCGATCTTCTTGCCCCGGGGTACCATACCGGGCCCACCATGTACCCGAGATGGTTCATCCACTCCTCGAATCGGGTCTCGAAATCCAACAGAAAACATGAAAACTCATGGTGGACGACACATACATCACGAGAAAACCGCAACTTTGTTTTAAAAATGATGAATATAAGCTTTTGTTAAATTCTTGCTGTTTTCCCCAGAAATCCAGAAATCGCAGAAATACTGAAATCCTCAAGAAAATCATAATTTTCACATGTTATATATATAATAAATGTCTATGATATCAATGTATATGATGTGAATTTTTGCTAGAATCTATGTAAATATGATGATAATGCGAGGTATGTGCATGCTATGCAATTTCATATATCATGTATGAATGCAAATGGCGATATTAAGTTAAACAGGTTTTCTAGTGCACGTGGCATGGCAATTACCAAAGGCGTGTGTGTCACATGAATAGTGCACGTGCAACAGATGCCAATGGTAATGGTGTTCGTGCCCTACGAAGTGTTATCGCATATGTGCATATGAATATCCATGCAATCTAGCATATTATTAACTATAAGGGTATGCAATGTCAATGAAGGGGGTAAGCTAACTAACAACATGAATCTTACAAGAGATAAGGAAATCCTAACTAGGGGGCGCATCATGCCATCCAGACGATTCCCCCATAGATGAATACATCTACTCACCTGAAATCTCCGCTAATCCGATCCGACCACCGCCTTGCCTTTTCGCGCCGTGTCCGAAGTTTCTCCGACCGATCCTATATTTGCACAACACCAAGTATAAGATTACAAAACCTAAAACGATGCAAGTCACAATATACAATTATCAACGCTCTCGAATTAATCATAGCATGCACTCGGTGCGCGGAAAAACGCACGAAAATCGCAATCCTTTAACTAGAATCGTCATTTCGGGGAAATCGATAAAACTAAAACCCGACTAGACGAAACCCCGCGTTCGTGCACTCTAATAGTCCTATACGAAGCTAATTATATCGCTAACATTACGCAATTTGATCGCATTCTAATTTTTTTAAAAATCTAGTAAGCAAATTTCAAACCGATTCGATGCAAACATCGCAATTTTATCGATTAAGCGAGCGTAACATTACACAATTAACCACTCCAACCAATTAGATAACCAAACTCTAACTTAACTTCAACAACCATGCTTCAAACCCTAATTTGAAATCAAATCCCTCTCTTGATTTTCATGAACAAACAATTACTACAAAATTAACACTTCAAAATTCAATTTTAGCACATTTAAACTACAAGTTAACAAACTAGTTTAGAAATTTCACCTTGCAAGTTGAACCCTAGTTTGCTCAAGCCACCAAAGAAGCCTCCTTTCTTCAATTTTTGAACTAATTTGGCTTGAGGAGAGAGTGGATTAGGGTTTTGCTTTGAATTGGAGAAGAAATTTGTGAATTTTTTATGAATTTTGGCATGAAAATGAAGCAAAAAGAAGTGAGGAAATGGAAGGGGAGCTGCTGAAATTTCGGCCAGCAGCAAGAAGAGGGAAGTGTGGGTGTTGTGTAGATGATTCTAGGTCAAAAAACCCCTTAAGTTTCCATTTAATGCCTTTCACATCAAACTTTTTACAAAAACCCCATTTTAGTTCATTTTTTCATTAAATTTCCAACCATAACACCAAAATCTTATAAAGTTATGATACAATTTATTAACACTCTATTTTAGTTTATAAAGATTCCTAAGTGTGTAATTTACCTAATTAAATTTGTATTTATCACTAATTTAATGTATTTTTAAAAGCTTAAAATAAAAAAATAATTAATTACGAATTTTTTTTATTTAACTAGAAAATTATAAGTGACATTTTAGTGACAAAATTATAGTAATATCTTGTCTAAATTTTGTATAATTAGGTCTACAATGAAAAATACCTAATTTGACTTTCTACGGAAAAAGCCGAAAAATTAGCCGATTACCGAAAAACTGCCTAAACGATTTTCGAAGGGTTACAATCTTCCCCCCTAAAGAAATTCGGTCCCCGAATTTAGAATTTAACTACGCTTACCTTCAAAAAGATGGGGATATCTCTTCCTCATCTCGACCTCGGTCTCCCAGGTGACCTCCTCGCTGTTCGGAGCCGCCAAAGGACCTTGACGGACGGTATAGCCTTCGACCTCAATTTCTTCACCTGCCGATCCAGAATGACCACCGGCTGCTCGGTGAATGAAAGATCACGCTCTAGCTGGATCGTCTGGTGCTGAATTGCATGGGAAGGATCATGAAGGTACTTGCGGAGCATCGAGACATGGAATACGGGGTGAACATCGAGGAAGCTGGACGGAAGAGCTAACCGATAAGCAACTGGACCAATACGCTCTAGGATCTCGAAAGGACCAACATATCTAGGACTCAGCTTCCCTTTCCGCCCAAATCTCATCACACCTTTCATCGGAGAGACCTTTAGGAAAACATGATCGCCAACAGCGAACTCGAGTCGGCGACGGCGCCTGTCAGCATATGATTTCTGCCTGCTCTGTGCTGCTCTCATCTTGTCCCGAATCAGCTGTATCTTCTCGGTCGTCTCCTGTACAATCTGCGGCCCCAAAATACTGCTCTCTCTGAGCTCTGTCCAACATACAGGTGATCGACATCTCCTCCCATATAAAGCCTCGAAAGGTGCCATCTGAATCGTCTCCTGGAAGCTATTATTGTAGGAAAACTCGATCAAAGGCAAATGACGATCCCAGCTACCACCGAAATCTAAAACACAAGCTCTGAGCATGTCCTCAAGAGTCTGAATCGTACGCTCCGACTGACCGTCAGTCTGCGGATGAAAGGCTGTGCTAAAACTCAATCGGGTGCCCAATGCTTCCTGGAGTTTCTGCCACAATCGGCTGGTAAACTGGGTGCCACGGTCGGACACGATGCAAGTCAGAACACCATGCAGTCGCACTATCTCATCAATATAAACCTGGGCGTACTGAGAAAATCCAAAAGTGGTCTTCACTGGCAGAAAGTGAGCCGCTTTCGTCAGTCGATCCACAATCACCCAAATAGAGTCGCACCCTCGACTAGTCCTGGGTAGACCGACAATGAAGTCCATGGAGACCTGCTCCCACTTCCACTCAGGGATGGGCAAAGGCTGTAACTCGCCGGCTGGCCTCTGGTGCTCGGCCTTGACTTGCTGGCAAGTCAGGCATCTTGACACAAAGTCTGTAATATCCTTCTTCATCCCGTCCCACCAGTAAACCTCTCTCAAATCACGGTACATCTCGGTGGAACCTGGATGCACGCTGTATGCTGATCTATGTGCCTCCTCGAGAATATCGCGCCTCAGTCCCTCTGAATCTGGCACGCACAGTCGAGTCCCAAATCGAAGTATCCCCTGATCATCAATCACGAACTCAGAAACTCTGCCCTGCCGAATCTGCTCAATAATCTCTAATGTACGGGCATCGCCGGACTGTGCCCCATGGATACGGTCAAGTAACTGTGGGCGTGCTCTGAAATGGGCCAGCTGTCCCCCTGTAGGAGTAAACTCGAACTGCACACTGCTGTCACATAACACCTGCCAATCCGCCGTCGACTGCATATGTACTGCGCTCAAACAAGATAAGCTACCTCCGGGCCTCCTACTCAAAGCATCTGCCACCACATTCGCCTTGCCCGGATGGTATAAAATCTCGCAGTCATAATCCTTCACCAACTCCATCCAACGGCGCTGTCTCAGATTTAGATCTCGCTGCTGGAAGATATACTTCAAACTCTTGTGGTCAGTGAATATCTGGCACGACTCACCGTATAGGTAATGTCTCCAGATCTTAAGTGCAAATACCACTGCAGCCATCTCTAAATCATGGGTGGGGTAGTTCTGTTCGTGTTTCCTCAGGTGCCGAGAAGCATACGCGATAACTCTGTCGTGCCGCATCAACACACATCCCAGCCCCACTCTAGAAGCATCACAATATACCATGAACCCGCCTGATCCTGAAGGCAATGCTAACACTGGTGCAGTAGTCAGACGAGTCTTCAACTGCTGGAAGCTATCCTCACATGCCTGGGTCCAATCAAAAGGAACCCCCTTCCGGGTCAACCCGGTCAATGGTGCAGCAATGCGGGAGAAATCCTGGACGAAACGTCGATAATAGCCGGCCAGACCTAGAAAGCTGCGAATCTCTGTAACTGATACTGGTCTAGGCCAACGCTGAACTGCCTCGATCTTCTTCGGGTCCACACAAATACCGTCTCTCGTCACCACATGACCCAAGAAATCGACACTATCTAGCCAGAAAGCGCACTTGGAGAATTTGGCGAACAGCTGATGCTCCCTCAAAGTCTGCAATGTGATACGTAAGTGCTGCTCATGCTCCTCCCGGCTCCGAGAATAAACCAAGATGTCGTCAATGAACACAATAATGAACTGATCGAGATACGACCTAAATACACGGTTCATCAAATCCATAAATGCTGCCGGGGCATTGGTGAGCCCGAACGACATCACCAAGAACTCATAATGACCATATCGAGTACGGAAAGCGGTCTTCGGAATATCCTCCTTCCGAACCCACAACTGGTGATAACCTGACCGTAAATCAACCTTCGAGAAGAACCCTGCACCCTGGAGCTGATCGAATAAGTCATCAATGTGGGGTAGGGGATATCTGTTCCGCACAGTAACCCGGTTCAGCTGACGATAATCAATGCATAAACGCATACTTCCGTCCTCTTCTTAACAAACAAGACGGGAGCACCCCAAGGTGACACACTCGGTCGGATAAGCCCTTTGTCCAGCAAGTTCTGTAACTGATCCTTTAGCTCTCTCAGCTCCGCCGGGGCCATCCGATAAGGCGGTATAGAGATAGGTCACGTGCCGGGGATCCAGTCAATACAGAACTCAATCTCGCGCTCTGGTGGCAGACCAGGCAGCTCGTCAGGGAATACATCAGGAAACTCTCTCACAACAGGGACCTGGTCCAACGGAACCTCTGTGGAGCTAGTATCACAAACATAAGCTAAGAATCCCTGACACCTTTCCTCAAGAGCTGACCAGCGCGAAGAGAAGAAATCAAGCTAGGAAGGGTAGCGCTGCGATCTCCCTGAATAACAAGAACCGGCTCACCAGGAAAACTGAATCTGACTGCTTTTTCACGGCAGTCCACGGATGCATAACAGGTGGCTAGCCAGTCCATACCAAGAAGAACGTCAAAGTCTAGCATATCGAGGAGAATCAAATCAACTGAAGAATCTCTCTCCCCGATACGAACGGAACACGATCGGTACACAAAACGGGCAACAAAAGACTCGCCTACCGGGGTAATAACGACAAGCGGCTGATCTAACAGAGAAGACTCTCGGCCCAACCTCGGTGCAAAGTACGTGGATACATAGGAATGTGTGGAGCCTGGATCAAATAATACCCGTGCATCAAAAGAACATACTGGCAGAGTACCTGTCACGACGGCATTGGATGCCTGTGCATCCTGAGGAGTCAACGCGAACACTCGGGCCTGTCCACCGCTAATAGCTGGCTGTCCTCTGCCTCTACCTCGGCCTCTGCCTCTGCCTCTGTCGCCTCGACCTCTCTGAACCGGACCGCCACGCCCACGGCCTCTAGAAGCATCTGGCTGGCGTGAAGCATCATCAGGAGTAGGAAGTAAAGCTCTCTGAGAAGGTGGTGAGGGTGGTAAAGTCACATGCGGGACTGTCGCCGCGCCCGGACGTCCCATGGTACAGTCTCTGATACAGTGGTACTGACTCCCACACCGAAAACATCCTGGCGACGACTGCTGGGTCTGTGGATATGAACCAAATAACTGACCTCGTCTCAATCCTCTGCCTCCACCATCTCCCGGAAATAATCTATCGCGGTGTCTACCCATCTGCCGCTGAGCTGGCGTATCAGTACGGATCCTCTTCGGCCCAGAAACGACCGGAGTCTCAGAAATACGCCCCTCCAAAAGTAAGGCTGCATCCATCGCGGCTGCGTATGTATCAAAGTGCTGGGTGCCGATGGCAAGGAATAGCTGTGTATCAAGCTCTCGCACAAACCTCGTTATTCTCTTCTCTTCTGTGTCTACTAGGTACGGAGCATATCGAGACAACTGGGTAAACTGTATATCATACTCCGACACTGTCATCCCAGGAGTCTTGCGCAAAGACTCAAAACTACGGGCTCGAGCATCTCGGACACTCTCCGGAAGAAAACGGGCAAGAAATGCAGATGTAAACTCATCCCAGGTCATAGAAGGTAGACCTGCAGCTCGGCCTCTCTCTACTGAATCGTACCATGTCTGGGCAAGACCCTCCAGACGAAAACTCGCAAACTCCACCAATCTATCATCAGAACACCTCAACGAACGGCAAATCCGAGCCATCCTATCAAGAAATGCCTGTGGGTCCTCTGTCGCATCTGTACCGGTAAAAGCTGGAGGTCTCAATCTCATGAACTCCTGTAGTGAAACAGGGATAGTCTTCGTAGTAGCAGGAGCGACCATCTGTGCAGCAGGTACAATCGTGGTCTGTGCGGTGGAAGGAACGTCCTCGGATCTCTGTGCCCAGCTGGACTCAACTAAAGATCCCATCATCTGTCGCAACTCTTGCATGCCGGCCTCTAGTATGGCAATACGGTCAGGATAAGGTGGATCAGTATGACCCTGAGGGGTAGGCGTATCCTCCCGCTCGATCCTCGCCTCAGACGAGCCCGCTCGAATCTCATCCCTAGCGGCAGCCCACTGAGCTCTCGTAGTCTTTGGCGACATCGAAGCTGGAGTAAGAAACAGGACTGATAAGAACATTGCAATTGAATCAAGAAATGCGAGGAATCAAGAAAGGAAATACAAGCAATTTTGTCCTAAGGTCACTTAGGCGGAGTACCGTATTGTAAGTATACCGTGGATCATACCCACGCTACGCCACTCTGCTTAAGTCACCTACTCCATCTACCAAGGTCGTCCTATACTCAGAAAGGTAAAAACCTACGCTCTGATACCAACTTTGTCACGACCCGAAAGTACGGAACGTGACTGGCACTTAGATTACGAGACATCTAAAGGCGTACCGTAACCTAAGCCAGCCAAAGCCCAGAAGAATCTAAACCAAAATTAAAAGAGAGTGAAGGAAAACCTTTAATAAAAACGGTTTTTAAATCAATTAAGTTGCATAGAATCCCTTTAAAAAAACATCAAAAATTCCCTAAAATTTCGGCAGAGTCTCCCCTGTATTTTCTATCCCCCAAAATGGGTACAACAAGATAATAAACCTGTAATCATAAAAATGGCATCCCCAAGCGGGAGCTAGCTCTTCACCCAAGGCGGATCACAACCACATGCAATATAATAGTAATATCAAGAAAAAAGAGCATAAAAGAAATGCAAATACCAGAAAACACACGTCGGCTCAAGTGAGCTCGACCCAAAAGAAACCACAAATATACAAATCTCTCAGTCTCATCACTAGGTCGCATATACAATACAAGTGGTAGATGAAGAATACTAGATACAATGATAAAGCAAAAAGAAATAAAGTATACTCGCAACCCACCTACGGGCGATGTCGCGAGTCTGAGCAAAAGGAACTGATGATAAGATAACCCGCCGCTACAAGACTGACGGGTCCGACCTGCAAGACACTGTGGCACAACGGGGGTGAGTTGCCAGCTCGTGAGTAAATATAACATCTAATAAGGCAATCGTAAGAATGCACGCAATGCACCACAACATGCATGTCCATATGTGATATAATATCTCTAGTATGCATGCACAGGTATGCAATGTCATTATTAAGTCTTTAAGTGTTTTAAATGCTATGGGTATTGAATTCTTAACTTTAGAACATGAATATCTGTATAATAGCTAAATACCATCAAGAAATCATCTGAAAACCCATGTCAAGCATCGACACCAAATAGGAATCATATCTGTCTCAATATCGGGCTCCGTCAGTCCGGATCGGCCCATATCATAAATCTCACGACAACGGTCGGTATCCTCCGGATATCCGCCGCGCCAGACATCACCGGTAGGTAGCCTTCCCCTGCCAGGCTCATCGTCTACAACTCGATCTTCTTGCCCCGGGGTACCATACCGGGCCCACCATGTACCCGAGACGGTTCATCCACTCCTCGAATCGGGTCTCGAAATCCAACAGAAAACATGAAAACTCATGGTGGACGACACATACATCACGAGAAAACCGTAACTTTGTTTTAAAAATGATGAATATAAGCTTTTGTTAAATTCTTGCGGTTTTCCCCAAAAATCCAGAAATCGCAGAAATACTGAAATCCTCAAAAAAATCATAATGTTCACATGTTATATATATAATAAATGTCTATGATATCAATGTATATGATGTGAATTTTTGCTAGAATCTATGTAAATATGATGATAATGCGAGGTATGTGCATGCTATGCAATTTCATATATCATGTATGAATGCAAATGGCGATATTAAGTTAAACAGGTTTTCTAGTGCACGTGGCATGGCAATTACCAAATGCGTGTGTGTCACATGAATAGTGCGCGTGCAACAGATGCCAATGGTAATGGTGTTCGTGCCCTACGAAGTGTTATCGCATATGTGCATATGAATATCCATGCAATCTAGCATATTATTAACTATAAGGGTATGCAATGTCAATGAAGGGGATAAGCTAACTAACAACATGAATCTTACAAGAGATAAGGAAATCCTAATTAGGGGGCGCATCGCGCCATCCAGACGATTCCCCCATAGATGAATACATCTACTCACCTGAAATCTCCGCTAATCCGATCCGACCACCGCCTTGCCTTTTCGCGCCGTGTCCGAAGTTTCTCCGACCGATCCTATATTTGCACAACACCAAGTATAAGATTACAAAACCAAAAATGATGCAAGTCACAATATACAATTATCAACTCTCTCGAATTAATCATAGCATGCACTCGGTGCGCGGAAAAACGCACGAAAATCGCAATCCTTTAACTAGAATCGTCATTTCGGGGAAATCGACAAAACTAAAACCCGACTAGATGAAACCCCGCATTCGTGCACTCTAATAGTCCTATACGAAGCTAATTATATCGCTAACATAACGCAATTTGATCGCATTCTAATTTTTGGAAAAATCTAGTAAGCAAATTTCAAACCGATTCGATGCAAACATCGCAATTTTATCGATTAAGCGAGCGTAACATTACACAATTAACCACTCCAACCAATTAGATAACCAAACTCTAACTTAACTCCAACAACCATGCTTCAAACCCTAATTTGAAATCAAATCCCTCTCTTGATTTTCATGAACAAACAATTACTACAAAATTAACACTTCAAAATTCAATTTTAGCACATTTAAACTACAAGTTAACAAACTAGTTTAGAAATTTCACCTTGCAAGTTGAACCCTAGTTTGCTCAAGCCACCAAAGAAGCCTCCTTTCTTCAAGTTTTGAACTAATTTGGCTTGAGGAGAGAGTGGATTAGGGTTTTGCTTTGAATTGGAGAAGAAATTTGTGAATTTTTTATGAATTTTGGCATGAAAATGAAGCAAAAAGAAGTGAGGAAATGGAAGGGGAGCTGCTGAAATTTCGTCCAGCAGCAAGAAGAGGGAAGTGTGGGTGTTGTGTAGATGATTCTAGGTCAAAAAACCCCTTAAGTTTCCATTTAATGCCTTTCACATCAAACTTTTTACAAAAAACCCCATTTTAGTTCATTTTTTCATTAAATTTCCAACCATAACACCAAAATCTTATAAAGTTATGATACAATTTATTAACACTCTATTTTAGTTTATAAAGATTCCTAAGTGTGTAATTTACCTAATTAAATTTGTATTTATCACTAATTTAATGTATTTTTAAAAGCTTAAAATAAAAAAAATAATTAATTACGAATTTTTTTTATTTAACTAGAAAATTATAAGTGACATTTTAGTGACAAAATTATAGTAATATCTTGTCTAAATTTTGTATAATTAGGTCTACAATGAAAAATACCTAATTTGACTTTTTACGGAAAAAGCCGAAAAATTAGCCGATTACCGAAAAACTGCCTAAACGATTTTCGAAGGGTTACAGTTGTATTTCATTTAAGCCTTTATTTCCTCCAACTACTAAAATATTACAAGTAATTACTTAGATATTATAGACAACTGCTTAGATATTATAAGCAACTAGTATAGAGAGGGTTTTAGGGCCTGTTTGGATGAGCTAATTGAAAGTGTTTGTTAGCACCATCACTGGGTTTTACTAGCATCAAGCATGTCATTTTTAAAATTTCGGGGTGTAATTAACACTAACCAAGATCTTAAACTAGATGATTAGGGTTATAAGCATGATATCAAGATAGCTACACTAAGTGAAGGAGACTACAACCTTTGTAGACCGTTTCCTTCTCTTCTCAAGCTCCATGTCCACGCGACTCCACTAGGCTCCACTTGAAGTTGGATCGAGCTTCCTTTGCGATCTTCGTACCGAAGATGATCCATCCGAAGCTCCGCTAATCCAAGCTACCTCTTCACTAAACTCTTTAGTAAAGAAAACACACTATACCAAAGTGCTAATCTAGTGTAGGATGGTGAAGTAGGGGTGTTGTTTGCTCACTAGGGTTTTCACAAGCTCAAGGGTTCACAACTTATGTGAGGGATTGAGCTTGGAGGTGGAGGTGAAGAAGATGGAAAGAGCTAGAGAGGAGAATTCATCACATGAGCTCAAGTGTAACATTTCAGAAAATAAAATATTATTTTTGGGAATTTAAATAATTAAATAATGAATTATTATAAATATTTTAAGGTATGAAGATTAGTTTTAATGAAAGGGGTATAATTATATACCGATAGTTTGAAAAATATTTGGAAAATTAATAAGAACTATTGATTTTGAAAGAAATTATGAGAATTGAGCATTCATAGAATTTTTTATAATTAATTGTATTCTATGTTAATGCTAAACTTGATTAATTTTCACTAATTTTGCATTAATCTTGATTATGCATCATGGCATGCAACAAAGCATGTTACAAACCTTATTACACTTTTATGTGACCATGGTTTCATTTGCAATTAAATGGTTTTTGATTTTGTTTCAAAAAAAGAAAAGAATTTAAAAATGTGGCATGGGGAGGGAACATGGGGGTATGAGCATGTGAGGGGAAAGAGAGAGGGGAGAGGGGCTCTTTGACCATGATGTTAGTTGTATGTATGCCCTAGAGGCCATTATTGTACATGATTGTATATTAGTGGATGCTTAGACATATAGAGAGAGGACTTTCTTGCTCAATATGATAGTATGCTATCTGGTTGCTCTTTATCTTAACATGTATACTTGTATCTTTATACTGTCTCTCTGCTACATGTTGATAAAGCCCTTAGGATGTGGACTTGACTACCAGAATTATAATGCCGATCATACTAGTAGGGACAGGGTAGTCCACAAGTACATCCTTTAATTGTTCCTAGTCGAGAGAGTATCGAGACGGGGCATCGATATTCCAGAGTAGACTAGTGTGTACGATTCTTGACCCAGTATAGGACGATGGTTGATCCAACAACCATTGATGTTTGACATCAGCGAATGTACACATGTGCTCATTAGAGAATGGGTACACCGAACAGGACTCGCCGAGAACTCCTAGATGGTATTATACCTATCGTCAGATAGCAGTTCTCTGGTGACACTGGTATAGGGTAGTCTGTAGACCCGAGATCGTCACAGAGTCTTGTGTGATTCCCACTGTGCTTTGATTTCCACCCTACCATGTTCAAGAGAGCGTGCAAACAGGTGGTTTTTGTTGGCTATAGTGCCTTCAAGTCAATTATTGGATCGCAGGCACGTGATTGCAATGATTGAAGGAGGACCTATACTGGTAGACAGTCTTACTCGAGATGATAGTATGCCATCTGGTTTGTCTTTATCATCGTGTACATGCTTCAGGTGACTTTACAGATCACTATTACATGTTGATAGATAGGATTCTTGCTTAACTGTCGGCAGTATGATGGAGATCATATACGTGGGAGCTGGGGTCTATAAGCACATCCTTAAAAGTCCTTAGTCATGGGAGTTTCGAGATTGAGCATCGATACTCCAGAGTAGACTAGTGTATACTGATCGAAACCCCGACGAGGGGCGGTGGCCGGTCTCACAAGCCATTGGTGTCTGTTGGTTCACCTAAGATGTATACAGGTGCTCATTAGGTTATGAGTACACCGGACGGACTCGCCGAGAACATGCTAGTTGGTATCATACCTATTGTCAGATAGCAGTTTCCTGGTGACATGTGTACAGGTTAGTTTATCGACCTGAGATCGTCATTTGTCTCTTGTGAGTTCCAAATGTGCTTTGATTACTACCCTACCATAGCTCAAAGAAGTCGTGCAAACAGGTTTTAATTGGGTACAGTCCCGAGCCACAAGGAGGTAGTGAGCGGATCATCAGGGGATTCGTCTCTCCCGATATTGGGGGTTGATGTCGCGTTGTGCACGGATGGCCATCACCAGAAATCCTCGGCCGGGGTAGTCGAGAATTACTGATCTAGGATCGGTAGTTTCTCATGTGGTGAAGGGCTTCATACTGACACTGAATGTCTGGTTATTAGGGGTCTGACTTTATCCAGCCCCTAGACTCGATGTGCGATACTCATAGACGAACGGACCGGACTGTACGGATATTGTCACTGTTAAGCTTAGTAGGGTTTCAGGATGAGTTTGCTCGTCGGCCTCCCTTTCGCTCAATACCTGGGTAGCCGTTACGTACAGCTAGTGCCGCTGACGTGCTTGTGGTTAAACCCACTGCTAGCGTATTTGTCACGACCCGAAGGTACGGAACGTGACTGGCACTTAAATTACGAAACGTCTCAAGGCGTAACGTAATCTAAATAAGCCAAAGCCCAGAAGTCTAAACCGTTTAAAGAAATAGAGTGAAGGAAAACTTAACTTAAAAAGATGATTTTTGTAAAATAAAGTCACCTTAAAACATTTTAATGCATCAAATTTCCCGAAAATTTCGGCAGAGTCTCCTTTGTAAATACTGGCCCTCAAACGGGTACAACACATGAAAATACATATAAATAATGAATAAAGGAATCCCCAAGCGGGAGCTAGCTCTTCGCCAATGGCGGAATCACAACCACATGCAATATATACATCAAAAGTGTGAAATAAGCATATGAAAGCAAGAAATAAGAAACACCACGTCGGCTCAATTGAGCATCGACACCAAATACCACAAATACAAGTCCTACGAGTCTCACCGTCTAGTCCAATATACATTGGTAGATGGATTATACTAGATACAAATAATAATACAAGATGGAACAAAAGATTCCTCGCAACCCACCTATGAGAAAAGCTGCAAATCGATGCAATGAAGCAAAAAGAGGAAGTACGCCCGCCGCTACTGCGCTGACGGGTCAAACCTGCAAGATATTGTGGCACAACGGGGGTGAGTTGCCAACTCATGAGTAGTAAATAACATCCAATAAGGCTATCATAAGTATGCATGCAAATGCGTCACAACCTACGTATCTCAAAATGATACGATGTACTAGCATGAATGCAACATGAATGCATAATTAAACATGAAACCTGAACATGTCTGGTATAAGAAAACCTTTATTCTTATCTTAGAAAAGCATCTATGCAATAAACTGAAGTATCATCAATGAAATTAACGGAAAACCCATGTCAAGTATCGACACAATATATATATATATATATATATATATATATATATATCCCAATATCTTAATGTCTCAATGTCTCAATATCTCGATATCTCGGGCTCCGTCAGTCCGGATCGACCCATATCATCAAATCTCACGACTACGTCGGTATCCTCCGCATATCCGCCGCGTCAATAATAACCGGTCGGTAGTGCTCCCCTGCCGGGCTCAACGCTAACTATGTGATCTTCTTGTCCCGAGGTACCGCACCGGGTCCACCATGTATCCGCAGACGGTGCATCTCCCTCCTCGAATCGGGAATATGATACAACTCAAGAACTGAGAAAACACATGGTGGATGCCACACACATCATATTATGAGAAAACCTCAAATTTCTATTTTTAAAATTATAATAGGTTTATAAAATTCTTGCGGCTTTCCCCAAAATTCAGAAATCTCAAAAATACTGAAATTCTCGAGACGAATCACAATATGTAAACATGACGGTGATGATGGATGTCTATGATACGATAGTATATACCATGCGAAGTACGACCAGAAGCTATGCATGAGTCATGATGCAAATGAGGTATGTATATATGACTAGCAATTCCTACGTATCCATCCTGTTGAATTGAATATACAACTAAAAGTTACATATCATAATTAATGCAAATACTCAGATGCTGATTTAAGCAAGTTCTATAGTGTTCGTGACATAGCAATTACCAAAGGCGTGTGTGTTCACATAAAATAGTGCACGTGCGGCATGGACCAATGGTAATGGTGCAAGTGTACTATGATATAATATCATATATATATATATATATAAGATGATGCAATGCAATGAGATGAATGATTAGGAGACTACACATATAAATACAAGCACTACTAGTAATCCTGACTATCGGGTGCCTCGCGCCATTCAGACAATCCCCTTATAGATGTGTACATCTACTCACCGGGACGCTTCGGCTAATCTGATCCAATCTCAGGCTTGTTTTTCCGCGCCACGTTCGACGCCTCTGCACACGATCCTAGAATCGCACACAAGTAAATAAGAGGATAGATATAAATAGTTGCGGACACAACGATACAAGTCAACCACGCGCACTAACTAGACGTGCACGCACTTGGTGCACAAAACACGCTCGCGACAACGCCACAAACCACAACTAGGGTCGCTATACGTGACAACTACCAAGCCTAGAACCCGATAGCACGATTCGCGCATTCACAACACACTAAATTTTATAGGAAATAGATTATAGATCATCAAAATCTCAAACTAATTTCAAATCGATTTATTCCAAAAACCTAGTAAGCAATAATTTACCATTTTAATTCAAATCTAGATATTTTAGCAAATATAGTGACCACAAAGTACTCTTAATAACTTAATTAAGCCACACAAACCTTAACTAAATTTTAACCTCACCTATTTACATTAAACTTGAAATAAATTTGCATATACACATTATTAAGATAATTTAAGAGTTAAGATCATCAAGTTAGCAACTAGATTATGTTTGAATAACTACTAGATGCTAAACTTGTAGGGTTACTAGGCACACTAAGGAGGCTCTACAAGGCATCGACCATGCCGGGTTAAAATTTTAGCTGTGCCAAATAACTCTATACTAGATCGTTAACTAGAGATTAGGCGAACAAATGAAAGTAAATCACATTTACACTAAGTGAATACGAAATACAACCTTTGTAGATCGGTCCTTCACTTCTAAAGCTCCTTGATGTAGTCCCTTCGCTGCGATCATCGGACTCTCGGACGGCTCTATGAGAAAATTGCAACGGGGTCGCTTGAAGTCTTCGATGCCGAAGATGATCTACGTCGAGGGAATACGGACTCAAGTTTCTACCTCACTAACCAAAGAATTAGTGAAGCAAACACCCTAAACTAAAGTGCTAGTCTAGTAGAGGATGGCGAGATAGGAAATGGGTACACTTTAGAATTTCTTTTCTCACTTTGAATCTCTCTCTTTTTCAAACCCTAGAATCAAAGTGAAGGAGGAAGAAGATGAGCTCAAAATGAGAATGGATAATGATCAAGAGAGAGAATGAGCTAACCATGGTGAGTTAGTATCATATACTTAACTCATGTAGAGACTTTACCATTGTTAATTATAGTGGTTAGGTTAGTTAATATATTAAGTAAAACAAAACAAGTGGAATAAGTCAAAGCATCCAAAAGCTTCATGTATGTGAGCTCATTATCCATTTGTTTTAGAATTACTTAAATATAAAAATCTAACCATTATAATTATAATGGTGTATGTCCCATACACCCATGTAGTGTGTATCAACAACCATGATACAAAAAAGTGAACACAAATAAATATATATCACATATATATTAAGTTGTGTACAAGTGAGAAAAATAAATGCTTTAGTGAACCAATGTTAGTCAATGTAAATTAGTATATCCAATATACAACTATACACTAAATTATTAAATCAACTCTTGACTTAATAATCCGGTTATACTGCATACAACCGACTAACATTCAATGTATCGACTTATCGAATCAACCCTTGATTCGATAACTTGGTTATATCGCATATAACCGATCGACACAAACATCGCGAGAATAGAATACGGTATCATATACTGGCATTATTCTCGGTCCCGCACATATCACATATGCGCTCCTATTTCGTTTTGCCTGAGCCAGTACAACCTCTATGTAGGACTCTAAAGACTCGTCAATACGCCGGCAGTAGGTGATGATCATATCAAGCACCCACAAGCCGTCAGCGGTACTAGCTGGACGTAACGGCTACCCAGGTATTGAGCGATCAGAAGATCAGCAAGCAAGCCCGCTCCAACTCCTGTAAAAGTCTGACAGTAACACTACCGTACAGTCCGGTCTCCTCGTCTGATATGTCGCATATCAAGTCTAGGGGTGGTAAACGTCAGACCCCAATAACCGATAATTCATGCCGATATGAGGCTCATAACGGGTCGAGAAACTACTGGTAACACTTACCAGTAAATCTCTAAACCAGCCCTGGCCAGGGACTTCCCTGTTATGGCCAATCGAGCACAGCGCAACATCAACCCCCAATACCGGGAGAGACGAAACCCCTCCTATCGCTCATTGCCTCCATGTGACTGTTGGATATAGTGTCCTCAGAGTCAATTATTGGATCGTAGGTACGTGATTGCAATGATTGCGGAGGACCTATACCGGGAGAACAGTCTTACTCGAGATGATAGTATGCTATCCGGTTTGCCTTTATCAGTCGTGTACAGGTTCAGGTGACTGATCACTGTTACACTTTGATAGAGCCCTTAGGATCTTGCTTTACTACCTACAGTATGATGGCGATCATATACGTGAGATTTGGGTGGTTTATACGCATATCCTTAATTGTGGTCCCTAGTCGTAGGAGTTTCGAGACAGGGCATCGATACTCCGGAGTAGACTAGTGTATACAGTCGAGACCTCGACGAGGGGCGGTGGCCGGTCTCACAAGCCACTGGTGTCAGTTGGATCACCTAAGATCTATACAGGTGCTCATTGGGTTATGAGTACACCGGATATGACTCGCCGGGAATCTGTTAGTTGGTATTATACTTATCGTCAGATAGCAGTTCCTTGGTGACATGTGTACAGGTTAGTTCATCGACCTGAGGTCGTCATTTTTCTCGTGTGAGTTCCCACTGTGCTTTGATTTCTACCCTACCACGGCTCAAAGGAGTCGTGCAAATAGGTAGTTTTTGGGTACAGTCCCGAGCCACATGGAGGCACGTGAGCGGATCGGCAGGGGATTCGTCTCTCCCAGTATTGGGGGTGAGATCGTGCTGTGTCTAGGAGAGCCATTACATAAAGCCCACGGCCGTGGCAGGAGATTTACTGGTAGGTACTCCAGTAGTATCTCAGGGTGTTTTTGGGCTACACTCCGACACGACTTATACTGCTTTTGGGGGTCTGACGTTATCAGCCCCCTAGGCAGACATGCGATACTTATAGGCGAACGGACTGGACTGTATATACATTGTCACTGTTAGGCTCAGTAGGGTTTTCGGATGAGTTCGCTCATCGGCCTCCCTTGAGGTCAGTCCATGGGCAGCCGTTACGCACAGCTAGTGCCGCTGACGGTTTGTGGTTAAACCCACTGCCAAGGTACTGACGAGTCATTAGAGTCCCCCACAGAGAGTTTCCCCAGTTCGGGCAAAACGTTGTAGAGGCCGTATGGTTTTATGGCAGGGTTCGGAAAATGCACGTGCGTTTACGCACGTGTCATTTTTCGGGCAGATAATACTGGTGGGCTTTGGTTTAAGCCGGATCCGAGTATTATACAGAGTAGATATAATATCTTTGTCTCAGTTGCATTTGTATTCGGTCGTAATACAAATGCGGGTATATTTATACAGTTACGGGGTTATCCTGAAATTCGTTTCGGGATCGCTTTTGGAAGTTGCCAGTTTCTAGTTTTCTATCGCCCGTCTTTTAACATTCGGTTAAAGACGGATTTATCTTTTCTTGGATGAGGGTGAGTCATGCTTCTAGAAGGTTCTAGAAGTGGTGATTAGGCTTATGGTTTTGGTGACAAGGATTAGTGATTCATTAGTTTCATTTATTGTGTTCATACTTTGTGTTCATACATGACTCATTCTTTCATGATAAGCTTCATTCTTATGGTCACCAATTTGCTCCTACCCTCACCTCCCTATTCTTATAAGTGTGGCCGACCCCCTCCTCTCACACATTCACTTGATTGATTCATTTGGTTAAAAGATTATGATAGTTTTGGGGTGTATGGAAATTTCATAGCTCATTTCATTCCATCACCCAAATTAATTGGCAACTTCATTAACCGATCGTCCACGGCTTTGGACGAAGTGAGACAAAGTATTCTACTCATTCTCTACATCAATCTTGGTCGTCTCTTTTAGCAAACTTGACGACCGAGTTGCCTCGAGTCAGAGGCGGGAACCCGTTTAAAGAATCGTTGACGTGGTGCCACCTGGACTAGCAGATCGGAGATCGAAGAGATCGGAGCAGCCGCAACGGAGCGTGGGATGATGGTTAAAGAACGAAGGACTCGGATCGTTCGGTATAACCTTTCTACTCTTTTTACAGTTTGTTAGTTTAGCAATAATGGCAGATCCGGGTTATAGTATACGATAGCGCCAGTTAAAAAGTTTTTGTTCCGCATTTGGCGTCTGCAGACGGCCGGGGCGCTACCGTAGACTTACAGTGGTATCAGTGCCTCACCATTTTGCTTTACTAACTTGTGCTAATGCGTTTAAAATATCGATCGGACCGAATATCAAAAACTATAATTTTTCAATTCTGAGTTTCTGTCGATTTTAAAATGGTTCCAAAATTAATTTTATACATCACAGAAAATTCAGCAGTGTTTTATAAGAACACTGTACAAATTTGGTCACGTGACCTTACTAGACCGCTGCGGAAACGCGGTCAAACCTAGGGTTTGACCGCGCATCCGCGGCACTTCTGTGAGATCTGTGCTCCAAATTTGCACAGTGACTTTTTTAGTGGAAATTGTGGTTTTTGGTAATATTGTTTTGGGCCCAGATTTTGTTACTGTACAGCAGATATTCGTGGGGCCTACTTCATGATATTTAGTCGATCGAAATTTAAACATGTTAGTTTACAGTGCTTACATTATATCTCCGACCGTGAATGTCATTTGATCGGTAAACCGCGTCTGATTGCTATAGTTCTTTTAGACGGGTTTGCGAACGTGACATTCGCGTTGATGTTCTGTGTTGTGCTGTGATGTTGCGGATTTGTCGTGGTGGATAGCAGTGTGCAATGGTAGTGCAGTTTGGATTTATTTGTACATTTGATATTGCGGGGCGAGCGTCCAACATGTGGACTGCCATCATTGGCTGTTGTATAATATTCTTTTGGGGCACGACCAGGTTGAGGTCGATATACCCGTTGTATATATTTTTCATTTCTGTACTAGGTTTTACCCCGCGACGGAGTGCATGGATAGCCGGGTTCTGGAGGGCAACGGGTCCGCATCTCATGGCTTTGAGAGGCAGAGGGGCCTCACTCTGAAATTGGCAGACTATTCGCTGCACTCGTAGGGGGTACAGGTTGACCCAAGGAGGGGTGCTCAAGCTACCGGATTCCGTGAAGTGCAGGGTTGTCCATTCACTTTGCTGTAAGGGGCTGCCTCGCTTCAGGTTTTGGCGGGTAACTTGCCGCACCCGTAGGGGTCTAGGTTTCATTGCACAGGCTATCCACACGACCAGGGGAACGTTGGGTTTCAGCAGCGGCTCTGTGAAACTCGGGGATCCCAGATTATCTGTATTGTTCTGTGATGCTTATTACTTTTCTGTAATGTTGCATATTATCACGCCTGGAGCGATTATTGTATATTGGTATATATACTAGTAGATGTTGTATATGTTTTGCACCCGCGCTAGTTCAGTCCCCGCTCTGTCGTTAGTTAAGTAACCTAACGGGTGATGACGGGACCCAGTGACGAATGCGGATGGCATATACGCACATTTTATTTTCGTTCTTTTTTGGTGTGATTAATTGATGGGACTGCGTTGATTCTGATCAATGCAAAGGAAAACAAACCTGTTTGGATGTTGTTGGAAAAATTTTAAAAAGTGTTATTACAAAGACGTTTCCTTTTGTTTTGCATAGCGGTATTCGGTTGGAATATCCTATACCTCATTCGACGGGGCAAGGGCCGATATCCCTTCACCGGGAGTGACCCCTTGGGCAGAAGTTTGCGTCAGGGTAATAACTTCACTATAGTCGATTACATGTTGCTTTGCATTGCGGTATTCAGTGGAATATCCTGCACCTCATTCCACGAGGAAAGAGCCGAGATCCCTTCACCGGGAGTGACCTCTTTAGCAAAGGTTTTCGCCACTATATTTTTATAAAAAGCTATCAGGTTCCTTCAACGAAATCAAGTTCATTACGTTAAAGGTTTTTCGCCAAAAACCAGCCGTAGCCCTCCGTCATTTCTTATGGATGGTCAGTAGTATTCAAGCTATGTTTGTTGGCTTTCGTCAAGGCATAATGTTTGGTAGCTGCTGGGGTATTCATTTGTTGCATAGATAGATGAGTTGGTTTGGGACAGTCGTATTACCTTGTTGGCTTTCGTCAATGGTATGTACGGGTGGGTTCGAATTAACAAGATAATGACGGGCAGAACTTGACATGTGACTTATGATTTGTTGGCTTTCATCAAGGTCATAAGAACATGGGGTAAAAATCATATTGGGAGTTTCTAAAGAAACTGAAACTTGCCAAGTATGCGCATACCTTCTGGAGTGTGAGTAACGTGAGTGGATTCTGTCACGTTATCATGAGATGAGAGTTGGATCCCGATTCCCACTGATGAGTTGGTTTACTCTTCGGGTGATCCCGATTGATTCTTCTTTTAGGTTTGGAGGAGAATTTGACAGTATAGTGGGAGGTTTCCGGATTAGATAAAGTAATAACCATTCTGATCTAGGTTAGAGTGCATGCAGAGTGTTTCTTTTCTTTTCTCTCTCTCTTTGGCAGCGACCTTTGACCGACCCTAGACTATGACTCAGTGACCAAGTTGACCGAACCTTCTTAAAATACTGGCTTTTGGATTGTCTCAGTTGCATAAGTCATTGCCACTCCTTCTTTTACCCTTTGAATTTCTCAGAACACCCCTTATTACTACGGACATCCACTTCCATTGGATAAATCCATCGTATAGTTATATACGAACTCGAAGGGACTTCTTCGAGGATGGATCCAGGTTCAGGAGAAATAGAATTGGTTTATTCAGTTGTCTTTTATTATCACATTCTCTCAGGTTGTGAGGGCTCCTTGGTTTAGGAGAGTACACCTATTACGCTTATTGGATAGTCTTATTCCAAACCATAGGCAGGTGCCGAAAGGTAGGGAATGAAGAAAACCAATTAGCCTAAGTAGGGTGTGCAGAAGGTAATATGTAAAGACAAAATAAAGGGATTAGAAAGAGGGCAAAGTAAATTGCGACTGTTATCATTCACGACCAAACCGTGTACTTCCTCGCCACTCCTATTTCACCTTTAATAGAATAAGGTATTATTCAGTTGTCTTTTATCATCACCTTCTCTCAAGTTGCGAGTACTCCTTGGTTTAGGAGGGTACACCTATTATGCTTACTGGATAGTCTTCTTCCAAACCATAGGCGGTGCCGAATGGTAGGGAAGGAAGAAAACCATTTAGCCTAACGATGATGTACAAAAGGTAACGACTAAAGACAAATAAAGGGATTTGGAGAGATGGCAATAAAATATACGGTTGAAGTCATGAATTGGATTATGGAAGAGGCATTACTAGGAATACCAGAATACCCCTACGAAACATTTTTATGTTTCAGTGCATTGTTAAAAGAAAACTGTTTTCCCGATTAGATACTTACTCCAAGGGTATGTATTTACCAGGTTTCATTCTCATATTTGTATGGTTTTACAGATGATGAGTGGGAGTAAGTTATTGGAAATTAGGTACTTATCCTCAATATATCGGAATTCGTTGTAATTGGTGATATTTGAGGAAATCGCCAGGGTACAGTTTTCAACCTATGACGCACAAGTTTTTGAGTTATTCAACTCAGCGGACTTATACAGAGTATTGTATGTTGTCCAGTGTCCTTCAGGAAAAAGGGGTAGGTTCTCGTACTATGTTCTATTTACTTTTGACTTCTCTAGTTTTTAGACAAGTATTTCGTTGAAATACAAGGTCTAAGTTTTGAGAAGTTGTGGGTATAAGAATAAAGTAGAGAACCAGGTGTCACAAGTATCAGGATTCTTCAAAGAGATCGAAGATGTAGATTCTTATGATTGGTATTCAGATGATAGTAATGGTTTTGAGAAACTTGTTTCTCTTTCAGGTTACTCATAATTGGATGGATTCTTAAGTTGAGTAATGCTGATTAGCCTCTTTCCATTAAGTTGATATGCACTGGAGATAGCTGCATGATTTGAATCTGGTTCCAATTAAATAAGTGCCAAAGTTTCTATATTGGATATAGAATGGTTCATATCTTAACGATGTTAAGGTACGGGGAGTTGTCCGGCTTATGCTTGTTGCGCCACGGCAGCGCCCCGGCCTTCTACTCGAGGCCAAAATGCGGAATCAAAAATTTCTTAACTTTAAACCGGCGCTACCGCGGACAATTAACCCGGATCGTAACCATTAACCCAATGCTAGCTAACAAGAGAAGAGTAGAGAAGCTATACCAAGCGATCCGTGTCCTTCGGTCTTCGTCTCCACTCCGATCTCCCGCGGAATCTCCGTCCGTCATCTTCTTGTCGGAAATGGCACCACATCGCCGGGTTCTTTTACGGGCTCCCACCTCTGGACCGAGGCAACTCGGGCGCAAAGTTGGCTAGCCGACGCGTCCAAGATTTGCTGTGGATGTAGTGTAGAAACTTGTCTCTTAGGGGTTTGTGAAGTTGCCATGGATGTGAAGGTGGAGAAAGAGAATGAGCTTTGAAATGAAACTCTCATTTTAGGATGAATGGAATAATGAGATGAAGATTTTTGCCACCACCAAAAATGATCCCCTTCCCCTCACCAAAGTGGCCGGCCCCTCTTGAAGAATGGTGGAGGAAAATTGCAAGCAAAAGCAAGTGGAGAAAAGAATATGAATAATGATAAATAGATGTCACACCAACTTCTCATCCAAATCTTTTCATTTCCCTTCTCAATAAATGCAAGGAATGACCCAAAAGGAATCTCATGATGAGAGAACACTCATGATGCCTCACATATGCAAGAAACCCCTCCACAATAAGTTATTTGCACTCTTACAAATAACCCCTTCCATCGGAAAGTACGTCCGCGAAGGAACAAAGGAAAACCGGCCGGAACGGAATGCAAACTGGCAACTTCAGAAAACTGATCCCGTAATAAATTACAGGAAAACCCCGCGACTGCATATACATGCCCGCATTTGTATTACCACTGAACACAAATGCAAAGAGACAAAACCTACACTATCTAATACTAGGATCCGGCTTAAGCCAAAGCCGGCTAGTAAAAACCGTCCAATCATGATCCGTGCAATACCGCACGTATCTGATCGAACCCTGCCATATATCCATACGGCCTCTACAGCGTTTCGCCCGAAACCTGAGTAACTGTGTGTGTGGTCGACTCTAAAGACTCGTCAATACTATGGCTGTGGATTTAACCACTAGCACGTCAGAGGTATTAGCCATACGTGACGGGCCACCAGCTATTGACCAAAAGGGACGTCGATGAGCGAACTCATCCTGACACCCTACTGAGCCTGTCAGTGACAATATCCGTACAGTCCGGTCCGTTCGTCTAGGAGTATCGCATGGCGGGCCTAGGGGGTTGGTAAAGTCAGACCCCCAAAAGCGGTACAAGTCGTGTCGGAGTGTAGCCCAGAACACCCTGAGATACTACTGGAATACCTACCAGTAAATCTCCTGCCTTGGCCGAGGGCTTTGTGTAATGGCTCTCCTAGACACAGCGCGACCTCACCCCCAATACCGGGAGAGACGAACCCCTGCAGATCCGCTCACTGCCTCCATGTGACTCGGGACTGTACCCAACTAAAACCTGTTTGCACGACTCCTTTGAGCCGTGGTAGGGTAGTAATCAAAGCACAGTGGGAACTCACAAGAGACAAATGACGATCTCAGGTCAATGAACTAACCTGTACACATGTCACCAGGGAACTGCCATCTGACGTCTGGTATAATCCCAACTAGCAGGTTCCCGGCGAGTCCTGTCCGGTGTACTCATAACCCAATGAGCACCTGTATACATCTTAGGTGAACCAACTGACACCAGTGGCTTGTGAGACCGGCCACCGCCCCTCGTCGGGGTCTCGACTGTATACACTAGTCTACTAATGGAGTATCGATGCCCTGTCTCGAAACTCCCACGACTAGGGACCTTTTAAGGATGTGCTTACAGACTCCAGCTCTCATGTATATGATCGCCCTCATACTGCTGGCAGTCAAGCAAGAATCCTAGGGGCTTTATCAACGTGTAATAGCGACTCGTAAGGTCACCTAAAGCAGTACACGATGATAAAGATAAACCAGATAGCATACTATCATCTTGAGTAAGACTGTCCTACCGGAATAGGTCCTCCCTCAATCATTGCAATCACGTGCCTGTGATCCAATAATTGACTCTGAGGTCACTATCTCCAACAATCTCCCACTTGCACTCAAGGCTAATTATTGCGATGTCACATACTCACAGCCCGTGTGATACCGAACACCCAACTCCTCTACCAGTCAGTCTCACAAAGCTCATTTGTGAAACTATTGCGTTCGAGGAATAGCCTCAGTGAGTGGATCCGCTGTGATGTTTCTTTCTATGTCTCTCTATATCTCAAGCTCGCGGAGAAAGCCATCTCCCGAAATGAGTAATACCTGTCTTGGAATGTCTGGATGTCTGATGGGACCTAGCTCATAAATGAACTCCAAATCCAAACTTCTTAGACTGTATTGTCAACTGAACTTAATCAGTATCCTGCGCCATGCCTCCCTCAGTATCCGCCTGGACCACCTGTCCAAAATACCGCCCCTCGTCAGAGGGAAAACTATAACTCTGACAGCCACTCTGCCATCCAGGTCACCTTGGAAGCCTGGAATGATAACCGTCTCCTAAAGGAGGCTGCCGTTATCAATTCCTTAGAACATCAACTTATGTTCTAAAACTGCTTCCGATTGTTTCTCCAGGATTGGATGAATATCAACTTATTGCACCTACTGCAAGAACAACATCTGGTGTGGTACTTGACATCTCATGATTGACTCAATTACCTAAGCAAGTGATCTGCCAATCATGCACATCCCTCTCCCTTTTAGTCTGTAAGACACCTTTAGAGAGGGTGGCTCCATTACCTGCAGGTACACCACCATGCCAGGAGTCGTCCATTCTAAATACTCATAGAATGCTGTCTAAGTACCCTGATTGGGAAACCACCCAAATCTAGATCTAAAACCATAGATCTAGTAACCAGAATGTCTGATATAATATCCAAGTCCCATGTGGAGAAACTACCGTGTGACAACCAAAGTATAACCGATTGTAGTATAGGAATATCCAAGTCCCATGTTTTAGTGAACCAATGTTAGTCAATGTAAATTAGTATATCCAATATACAACTATACACTAAATTATTAAATCAACTCTTGACTTAATAATCCGGTTATACTGCATGCAACCGACTAACATTCAATGTATCGACTTATCGAATCAACCCTTGATTCGATAACTTGGTTATATCGCATATAACCGATCGACACAAACATCGCGAGAATAGAATACGGTATCACATACTCGCATTATTCTCGGTCCCGCACATATCACATATGCGCTCCTATTTCGTTTTGCCTGAGCCAGTACAACCTCTATGTAGGACTCTCAAGACTCGTCAATACTCCGGCAGTAGGTGATGATCATATCAAGCACCTACAAGCCGTCAGCGGTACTAGCTGGACGTAACGGCTACCCGGGTATTGAGCGATCATAAGATCAGCAAGCAAGCCCGCTCCAACTCCTGTAAAAGCCTGACAGTAACACTACCGTACAGTCCGGTCTCCTCGTCTGATATGTCGCATATCAAGTCTAGGGGTGGTAAACGTCAGACCCCAATAACCGATAAGTCATGCCGATATGAGGCTCATAACGGATCGAGAAACTACTGGTAACACTTACCATCTTTAAACCAGCCCTGGCCAGGGACTTCCCTGTTATGGCCAATCGAGCATAGCGCAACATCAACCCTCAATACCGGGAGAGACGAAACCCCTCCTATCGCTTATTTCCTCCATGTGACTCGGGACTGTACCCAAAAACCACCGTTTTGCACGCCCTCTTGGGCGTCGTAAGGTGGAAATCAAAGCACAGTGGGAATCACACAAGACTCTATGACGATCTCGGGTCTATAGACTAACCTGTACCAGTGTCACCTGAGAACTGCCATCTGACGTAAGGTATAATACCATCTGGGAGTTCTCGGCGAGTCCGTCCAGTGTACCCAGTCTCCACTGAGCACCCGTATATCATCTCTGATGTCAAACACCAATGGATATAGGATCATCCATCGCCCATCTATATGGGTCGAGAAGGTATACGCTAGTTTACTGTGGTATATCGATGCCCCGTCTCGATACACCCATGACTAGGGACCTTGAAGGATGTACTTATGGAATACCATGTCCCCACTAGTATGATCCGCATCATAGTCCAGGTAGTCAAGTACACATCCTAAGGGCTTTACCAACATATAACAGAGAGACAATCAGTATACACGTTAAGGTAAAGAGTAACCAGATAGCATACTATCATATCGAGCAAGAAAGTCATCCCTATATATGTCCAAGCATCCACTACAATATATATCCTGTGTATAGTAATGGCCTCTAGGGCATACATATAACTAACAAAACTACACTTAGCTAACATAATTAAGTGATAAAACCCTAACTTGAACCCAAATCCTTCTCTTGAAATTTTCAAACTTGCAACCATAAGGTTAAGACTTAAATTATCTTTTAGATTCAAGTAATTAGCTAACAAAGCAACCATAAGGTTAAGACTTATACTTCAAAAATTTGGAGATCAAGTTTGCTAGCTTTGCCACCAAAATACCCACTTGCTATCAAGAATCATGCTTAGTTTTTATCAAGGAATTTTAGTGAAGAAGTTGCTAGAATTAGTGTTGATTTTATTGTGGATTTTTTGATGGAAAATTGATGATTTTTAGAGATGAAATGAGATGGAGAATAATGGGGAATGGGGCTATCCAATTTCGGCCAGAACATGAGGGAAGAGAGTGAGTGAGGGTGAGTGGAAGAAAGAGGTAACCATACACCCCATACTCACATCAACATCTTATCATCTTTTCTCTTTAATTAGTTTCTTTTCTAAATAACCCTAGAATTCTCTAGAATCATGGAAAACAAATTTTTTAAAAAAAGAACAAGTTACAAACTAGGTATTATGTTGTCATGGTGCACTAGTGTGTAATTTACCCATTCTAATTGTAATTAACACTAATTAAATGTGTAAGTGAAAGCTTAAAATAATATTTAAAATAATTAATTAAGGAAAAATATTTAAGTAAACTAGCAATTTATAAGTGACTAATTAAATACCAAATACCAGCAATTACATAGCTAAAATAGGTATAATTAAGTCTATGTTGAAAAATAATTATAATCAAATTTTACGGAACTTATGAATTATATTACCGATTATAAGAAAAATTCACCTAAATGATTTTTTTTTAAACGTTACAATCTTCCCCCCTTAAAGAAATTTGGTCCCCGAATTTAAAATCTAACCACGCGTACCCTCGAAGAGATGGGGATATTTCTCTCTCATCTCGTCCTCGGCTTCCCACGTGACCTTTTCGCTGTTCGGCTACGCCAAAGAACCTTTACGGACGGTATGATCTCGGACATCAGTTTCTTCACCTGCAGATCTAGAATGACTATTGGCTGCTCTGTGAAAGAAAAATCGCGCTCCAGCTGAAATGTCTTATACCGAATCGCGTGAGAGGGGTCATAAAGGTACCTACGGAGCATCGATACATGAAACATAGGGTGAACATCTGGGAAGCTAGGTGGAAGAGCCAAACGATAAGCAACCGTGCCGATACGCTCGAGAATCTCGAAAGAACCCACATATCTAGAACTAAGCCTTCCTTCCTTTCTGAATCTCAACACGCCCCTTATTGGAGAAACCCTCAAGAAAACATGATCACCTTTTGCGAATTCAAGTCTGTGACGGCGTCTATCAGCATAAGATTTCTGCCTGCTCTGGGCCGCTCTCATCTTATCCCGAATCCACTGGATCTTTTCGGTAGTCTCCTGCACAACCTGTGGTCCTAAAATACTGCTCCCGCTGAACTCTGTCCAACAAACGGGTGATCGACATTTCTTCCCCATATAATGCCTCAAAGGGTGCCGTCTGAATCTCCTCCTAGAAGTTGTTATTATAGGAAAACTTTATCAAGGGCAAATGACGATCCGTGCTGCCACCGAAATCTAGAACGCAAGCTTGGAGCATGTCCTTAAGAATATGAATGGTCTGCTCTGATTGACCATCGGTCTATGGATCGAAAGCTATATTGAAACTCAATTGGGTGTCCAAAGCCTCCTGAAGTTTCTGCCATAGTCGGCTGGTGAACTGGGTGCCTCTATCGGACACAATACAAGTCGGAACGCCATGTAGTCACACAATCTCATCGATATAAATCTGAGCGTACCGAATGAATTCGAAAGTGGTCTTTACTAGCAAAAGTGAGCTGCTTCGTTAATCGGTCTACGATCACTCCAATAGAGTCATACCCTTGACTGGTCCTAGGTAGACCCATAATAAAATCCATAGAGATCTGCTCCTATTTCCACTCCGGAATGGGCAAAGGTTGTAATTCTCCTGCTGATCCCTGATGCTCCTTCACTTACTGACAAGTCAGCATCCTGAAACAAAATCTGTGACATCTCTCTTCATCCCTTCATACCAGTAAACTTCTTTCAAATCATAATACATCTTGGTGGAACCCAGATGAACACTATATACTGCCTGATGCGCCTCCTCAAAAATCTTGTGTCTCAGTCCCTCGGAATTTGGCACACACAATCGAGTCCCAAATCGTAGTACTCCCTGATCATCGATCACGAGCTCTGAATCTCTGCCCTGTCGAACCTGCTCCAAGATCTCTGACAAACGAACGTCATCGGCCTATACCTCACGGATATGATCAAATAACTGTGGATGTGCACGGACACGGACAAGTTATCCCCCGGTCAACGTAAACTCGAACTGTACTCGGCTGTCAAAGAGAATCTGCCATTCTGCCGTCAACTGTCCTTGAACTGTGCTCAAACAAGATAAGCTACCTCCGGGCCTCCGACTCAAAACATCTGCCACAACATTTGCCTTGCCCGGATGATAAAGAATTTCGCAGTCATAGTCTTTCACTAGCTCCATCCATCGGCGCTGTCTTAAATTTAAATCTCGCTGCTGAAAGTTATAATGTCTCCAGATCTTTAGTGCAAACAACACTGCAGCCATCTCTAAGTCATGTGTGGAATAACTCTTCTCGCGCTTCTTCAACTGCCGAGAAGAATCGCAATAACCAACAAAACCGCTTGATCCTGAAGGCAAAATAATATTGGCGCCGTAGTCAAACGAGTCTTTAACTGCTGATCTGCTTGCATGCCTCGGTCCAAAGAAAAGAAACTCCCTTCTGGGTCAACCCGGTCAACGATGCAGCTATACGAGAAGAACCCTGTACGAAATGTCGATGGTATCCGGTCAAACCCAAAAGCTGCGAACCTCCATCACTGATACAGGTCTGGGCCAGTGCTGAACGGCCTCGATCTTCTTCGGTTCCATACATACCATCTCTCATAACTACATGACCCAAGAAGTCAACACCATCCAACCAGAAAACACACGTGGATAATTATTGAATAGCTGGTGCTCTCTCAAGGTCTGCAACGAAATCCTCAAATGTTGCCTAGGCCCCACTTGTTCATCACAGAATACTGCATTTTATACCGCCGATTCTTACGCTCGTGTGTTTATAGGTAGGTGCTTTTGATCTGTGTTTGTTACATATTTACAGAGTACAGGTTTCCAGTACAAATATTGCAATTCAAGATAAAATCTCCACAGTTACACCAAATACAGAACATCTGTTGACAACAGATAAAAGCCGGGTTCCGGTCATCCATATCCGTCCGGTGCTGCGTACCGGTTCCAGGGACAAGACATATGACAACGGTCATTCGTGTCTCGGACAAGCACAGAGCACGAGGGGGGCAGCACAAGAATCAATGGGTGCGCGGAGCTCAAGAGAGATAAAGTCAAAAGTGAAGAATAGATGCAATTTTGGACTAAGAATCTGAAGATATTCTGGAAGAATTATCAGAAAATATGTGTACCAGACAACAGGGGACAGCAGATCAGGGCCATACAAGAAACCCCACACCCTAACCCTACTATAGGGGCGCGGATCCGCGGCCAATAGGGGGTATTGGCGGTGGATCCGCGGCCGTACTGGCGCCGCAGGCAGAGAACTTTGGGGGGTATTTTGGGGACTTCATATTGTGTCAGTTTGTTGCCCTAGATCTTCAACCCTCTGCCTATAAATACAGCAGTTTTGAGCTAAGCCAAGGGTCTAATTTTGTGTCCACTCTTTTGTAGTTTTTTGTATAGTTCTTCTTCTTCTTCTTCATTCTTTTTCCATGAAATTGTAGTGAGAGCTTTTGAGTGGGAGATCAATGAAGATGAGGGTTTTGTATCATTCTCTTGTGTTTCTTCTTCCCCTTGAGATTCTTGCTTTCTCTTGATCATTCAACCTCTTCATTGAGCTTGAATGGTTAAGGGTTAGTTATTGATCTCAAGGGTCGTATTTTCTCACGGGACTAGCACTTCATTTCACATGCGTTCTCTACCCTTCCCTTGATCTTGCAACCTCTTGATTGAGCTTGCAAATTTAAGGGTTGGCTATTGATCACATGCTTGTCTTGAGTCCTAGTTCCTTGTTCTTTTTACTCGCTTTTTATTACTCGCTTTTTATTACTTGCAATTTATTTCATGCACTTAAATTCCATGCACCTTTATTCTTGTAATCTTTTCTTTTCTTTGTTCTTTTCTTTTTGCTCTCTTTTGTTCATTTTGTGAATGAATGTAATTATTATTGTTAAGAAGAAATACGATATTCTAAGTTAAAGATTTTCTTTTCTCTTTTCCTTTTCCCGTTATTTTCCATTGAACTCCGCCAAAACCATACGCAAGCGCTCCGTTAGGCACCCTATCCTGACAAGGTAACGGTGATTCCTAACCGCGACCGGTTGCGTTCGGTTTGGCCGGAGGCGAAAGCAAGAGACAAGAACGGAAGGACAAGGGTAAATAAGCCGTATTCCACGAATACCGCGCTTAAATCCCCTAATCCACGTTGTTGCCGATTGCTCTAGCTTCAATTGGTCAAGACTCGGCTCAAAGGTTTCGAGTACGGATTTCGTTAGCTTATAATCTCGTATCTTTTCTTAACAACTTTATACTTGCAAATAAACACATAGGTTAGAATCAAACTCATACGGATTCTTTATTGACTCGTCTAAGACAAGGAAGGACATACAACTATCTCCCTGTGGATCGACCCGTGCTCAACCGGCTAGCTGCATAGCGACACCGTCCTGATCGCGGTAAACTTTAGAACTCTTAAAACTCGACACGCCAAAAGCGTGCGATCACCACTCGGCTCCAAAAGTGTACTAAAATGTCATCAATGAGCACGATAAAAACTGATCAAGAAATGACCTGAATAGGCGGTTCATCCAATCCATAAATGCTGCTGGGGCATTGGTGAGCTCGAACGACATTACCCAGAATGCATAATGCCCGTAACGTGTGTGAAAAGCAGTCTTCAGAATATCATCCTCTCGAACCCGCAACTGATGGTAGCCTGATTGCAAGTCAATCTTCGAGAAATGCCCCGCACCCTGGAGCTGGTCAAATAAATCGTCAATGCGGGGTAGGAGATATTTGTTCCGCACAGTAACCTGATTCAGCTAACAATAATCGATGCACAATCGCAAGCTGCCGTCTTTCTTCTTGACGAACAGGACAGGAGCACCCTAAGGTGACGCACTCGGACGAACAAGCCCTTTATCCAACAAATCTTGCAACTGATCCTCAGTTCTTTAAGCTCCGCCAGGTCCATCCGATATGGTGGTATAGAAAAAGGCTCTGTGTCGGGAATCAGGTCAAAGCAGAACTCAACATCGCGCTCTGGCGACAAACCAAGCAACTTGTCAGGAAAGACATCTTGAAATTCCCTCCCAATCAGGACCTGGTCCAACAGGACCTCTGCGGCTCTAACATCATAAATATACGCTAAGAATCCTTGACATCCTTTCCTCAAGAGCTGACTAGCTAGAAGAGAAGAAATCAAACTGGGAAAGGCGACGCTACGGTCTCCCCGAAAACAAGAACCGGCTTACCCGGAAAACTAAATCTGACTGCCTCCTCACGGCAGTCCACGGACGCATAACACGTGGCTAACCGATCCATGCCTAGAAAAACTTTGAAGTCAAACATATTGAGAAGAATCAAATTGAAAGAAGAATCCCTATCTCCAATACGAACAAAACAAACACGAACGAAAAACACATAGAGCTACAAAAGACTAGCTTATGGAAGATATCACAACAAGCGGCTGATTTAGCAAGGACTACTATCGGCTAGACTTCGATACAAAATAGGTGGATACTATTTCAATAACACCAGAAGGAAATACGCATCGGAAGAAAACACCAAAAGAATACTTGTCACAACGGCTTTGGATGCCTGCGCATCCAGAGGAGTCAAAGCGAACACTCGGCCGGTCCTCCACTAGTAGCCGGCTGTCCTCTGCCTCTGCCACCACCGTTTCCTGGAAAGAACCCGTCACGGCATCTACCTAACCGCCTCTGAGCTGGCATACCGGTACAAATCCGCTTCAATCCAGAAATGACCAAAGTCTCAGAGATGCGCTCCTCCAACAGTAAGGTCGTGTCCATAGCAGCGACGCAGGTGTCAAAATGCTGGGCACCAATAGCAAGAAATAACTGCATGTCCAATCTCCACACGAACCTCTTTTTCCATTTCTCTTCAGTGTCCACCAGGTAAAGAGCATGTCGGACCGCTGAGTAAACTAAATGCCGTACTCAGACACTGTCAACCCTGGAGTCTTGTGCAAAGACTTAAAACTACGAGCTCGGACACCCCGAACGCTCTTCGGAAGGAAACGAGCAAGAAATACAGCTATGAACTCATCCCAAGTGATAGGAGGTAGATCTGTAGCTCGGCCTTTCTCAACTGACTCGCACCACGTCTGAGCCAGATCCTCTAGACGAAAACTCGCAAGCTCAATCCATATCTCGTCAGAACATCTTTTTGAATGGCAAATCTTAGCCATCCTGTCGAGGATTGTTTACGGATCCTTCGCTGCATCTATGCCGGTAAAACTGGAGGCTTCAGCCTCAAAAACTCCTGTAAGGATACGAAAATAATCTTGGTAACAACAGGAACAGCTGCCTGAGCAGCAGGTACAATCACAGTCCCAGAAATAGGAGGGACATCATCGGCTCTCGGAGCTCGGCTAAACTCAACTAACAATCCAACCATCTGTCACAAGTCCTGAATACTCGACTCCAGCCTAGATATCCATCCTAGAGAAGGTGGATCACTCTATCCCTGAGGGGTAGGCATACCGCCCTGATCGGTCTTCATCTCAAACGAGCCTGCTCTAATCTCATCCCCGGCGGCAGCCCTCTGGCCCTCAATATCTTCGGCAGCATAGTGGCTGGAACAAGAAACACGATTGATAGGAACATTGCGATCAATCAAAGGATTTCTGGAATCAAGGAAGGAAATACAAGCAAATATATATCCTAAGGTCACTTAGGCGGAGTACCGTATCATAAGTATGCCGTGGAACATACACACGCTACGTCACTCTGCTTAAGTCACCTACTCCATTTACCAAGGGTCATCCTACACTCAGAAAGATAAAACATATCGCTCTGATACCAACTTTATCATGACCCGAAGGTACGGAACGTGACTGACACTTAAATTACGAAACGTCTCAAGGCATAACGTAATCTAAGTAAGCCAAATCCCAGAAATCTAAACCGCTTAAAGAAATAGAGTGAAGGAAAACTTAACTTAAAAAGATGATTTTTGTAAAATAAAGTCACCTTAAAACATTTTAATGCATCAAATTTCCCGAAAATTTCGGCAGAGTCTCCTTTGTAAATACTGGCCCCCAAATGGGTACAACACATGAAAATACATATAAATAATGAATAAAGGCATCCCAAGTGGGAGCTATCTCTTTGCCAATGGTAGAATCACAACCACATGCAATATATACATCAAAAGTGCGAAATAAGTATCTGAAAGCAAAAAATGAGAAACACCACGTCGGCTCAAGTGAGCATCGACACCAAATACCACAAATACAAGTCCCACGAGTCTCACCGTCTAGTCCAATATACAAGGGTAGATGGAGTATACTAGATACAAATAATAATACAAGATGGAACAAAAGATTCCTCGCAACCCACCTATGAGCAAAGCTGCAAATCGATGCAATGAAGCAAAAAGAGGAAGTACGCCCGCCGCTACTGCGCTGACGGGGCGAACCTGCAAGATACTATGGCACAACGGGGGTGAGTTTCCAACTCATGAGTAGTAAGTAATATCTAATAAGGCTATCGTAAGCATGCACGCAAATGCGTCACAACCTACGTATCTCAAAATGATACGATGTACTAGCATGAATGCATAATTAAACACGAAACCTGAACATGTCTGGTATAAGAAAACCTTTATTCTTATCTTAGAAAAGCATCTATGCAATAAACTGAAGTATCATCAATGAAATCAACGGAAAATCCGTGTCCAGCATCGACACAATATATATATATATATATATATATATATATATATATATATATATATATATATATATATATATCTTAATCCCTCAATGTCTCAATATCTCAATGTTTCAATATCTTGATATCTCAATATCTCGGGCTCTGTCAGTCCGGATCGACCCATATCATCAAATCTCATGACTACGTCGGTATCCTCCGGATATCCGCCTCGTCAATAATAACCGGTCAGTAGTGCTCCCCTGCCGGGCTCAACGCCATCTATGCGATCTTCTTTCCCTGAGGTACCGCACCGGGTCCACCATGTACCCTCAGACGGTGCATCCCCCTCCTCGAATCGGGTATATGATACAGCTCAAGAACCGAGAAAACACATGGTGGACGCCACACACATCATATCATGAGAAAACTGCAAATTTCTATTTTTAAAATGATAACAGCTTTATAAAATTCTTGCGTCTTTCCCCAAAATCCAGAAATCTCATAAATACTGAAATTCTCGAGAAGAATCATAATATGTAAACATGCCGGTGATGATGGATGTCTATGATACGATATTATGCACCATGCGAAGTACGACCAGAAGCTATGCATGAGTCATGATGCAAATGAGGTATGTATATATGACTAGCAATTCCTACGTATCCATCCTGTTGAATTGAGTATACAACTACAAGTTACATATCATAATTAATGCAAATGCTCAGATGCTGATTTAAGCAAGTTCTATAGTGTTCGTGACATAGCAATTACCAAAGGCGTGTGTGTTCACATAAAATAGTGCACGCGCGGCATGAACCAATGGTAATGGTGCAAGTGTCCTATGAGATAATATCATATATATATAAGATGATGCAATGCAATGAGATGAATGACTAGGAGACTACGCATATAAATACAAGCACTACTAGTAATCTTGACTATCGGGCGCCTCACGCCATCCAGACAATCCCCCCATAGATGTGTACATTTACTCACCGGGACGCCTTGGCTAATCTGATCCGATCTCAGCCTTGTTTTTCCGTGCCACGTCCGACGTCTCTGCACCCGATCCTAGAATCGCACACAAGTAAATAAGAGGATAGATATAAATAGTTGCGGACACAACGATACAAGTCAACCACGTGCACTAACTAGACGCGCACGCACTCGGTGCATAAAAAGTACTGGCGACAACGCCACAAACCACAATTAGGGTCGCTATATGTGACAACTACCAAGCCTAGAACCTGATCGCACCAATCGTGCATTCACAACACACTAAAATTATAGGAAATAGATTATAGATCATCAAAATCTCAAACTAATTTCAAATCGATTTATTCCAAAAACCTAGTAAGCAACAATTTACCATTTTAGTTTAAATCTAGATGTTTTAGCAAATCTAGTGGCCTTAATGTTCTCTTAATAACTTAATTAAGCCACACAAACCATAACAAAATTTTAACCTCACCTATTTACATTAAACTTGAAATAAATTTGCATATACACATTATTAAGATAATTTAGAGTTAAGATCATCAAGTTAGCAACTAGATTATATTTGAAAAACTACTAGATGCTAAACTACACTTAGCTAACATAATTAAGTGATAAAACCCTAACTTGAACCCAAATCCTTCTCTTGAAATTTTCAAACTTGCTATTAGAACCAAATTAATACTTAAATAATTTAGATTCAAGTAATTAGCTAACAAAGCAACCATAAGGTTAAGACTTATACCTCAAAAATTTGGAGATCAAGTTTGCTAGCTTTGCCACCAAAATGCCCACTTGCTATCAAGAATCATGCTTAGTTTTTATCAAGGAATTTTAGTGAAGAAGTTGCTAGAATTAGTGTTGATTTTATTGTGGATTTTTAGATGGAAAATTGATGATTTTTAGAGATGAAATGAGATGGAGAATAATGGGGAATGGGGCTGTCCAATTTCGGCCAGAACATGAGGGAAAAGAGTGAGTGAGGGTGAGTGGAAGAAAGAGGTAACCATACCCCCCATACCCATATCAACATCTTATCATCTTTTCTCTTTAATTAGTTTCTTTTCTAAATAACCCTAGAATACCCTAGAATTCTCTAGAACCATAGAAAACATTTTTTTAAAAAAAAGAACGAGTTACAAACTAGGTATTATGTTACCATGGTGCACTAGTGTGTAATTTACCCATTCTAATTGTAATTAACACTAATTAAATGTATAAGTGAAAGCTTATAATAATATTTAAAATAATTAATTAAGTAAACTGGAAATTTATAAGTGACTAATTGAATACCAAATATTAGCAATTATATAGCTAAAATATGTATAATTAAGTGTATGTTGAAAAATAATTATAATCAAATTTTACGGAAAACATGATTATATTACCGATTATCGGAAAAATTCACCTAAACGATTATTTTTTTAAAAAACGTTACAGTATTGACGAGTCTTCAGAGTCCCACACAGAGGGTTTCCCTGGTTCGGGCGAAACGTTGTAAAGGCCGTATAGTTTTATGGCAGAGTTCGATCATATACCTGCACTTGTGCACAGTTCATGATCGGACTGATAATACTAGTGGGTTTTGGTTTAAGCCGGATCCTAATATTATATTGTTGGATTATTTTCGTCTCATAGTATTCGTATTCAGTCGGAATACAGATGTGGGTATGTATATACGGATGAGGGGTATTCTTGTAATTCGTTATAAGATAACTTTAGGGTTGCCATTTCTTTTCTTGCTTTAAACATTTAGTTTAATGTTTATTGTGTGGAAATTGTGAGGTTAAGTTTTGTCATGGATTCATTCATGGTGCATGTGCACTTGGTGTAGGGTTACCTAGCACGACAACAAGGTTTCGGGAGGTATCGTCCATCCGTTTTCAAATTTTTGCCGTACTAATGAATCCTAACCCTAGAATCATAACTAGAGATTTAGACGAACAAGCAATGCAAACAACTTTATATACAAAGTGAATGAGGAATACAACCTTTGTAGACCGGTCCTTCACTTCTAAAGCTCCGTGTAGTAGTCCCTTCGCTCTAAGTAGTGAACACCCGAACTCTAGTAAGGGTTCACATAAAGAAATGAACAAGCTTGCTCGAAGTTTTCGAGGCCGAAGATGATCTACGTCGAGGAGACTCAAGCTCATCCTACCTCTTCACTAATGGTAGATTAGTGAAGCAAACACCCTAAACTAAATGTCTAATATAGTAGAGGATGATGAAGTAGGAAATGGGATCACTTTAGATTGATTTTTCTCACAATATTTCATCACCTTTACAAAAGCTAGAAAGCTTTTCCATGAGGAAGAAGAAGGTGAAGTGGAGATGAGAATGAAACTTATGAGGTGACAATAGAAACCATAGGCGAGTTAATGTCATACACTAACTTATGTAGAGAATAAACCATGGCTAACAATAATGGTTAGATTAATAAATATCTACAAGTAAAACAAATGAGTGGACTTAGTCAATGGTTCCACAAGCTTCTCCAAGCTTCAACCATTAAGCCAATTTCCACCAATTTATGAATTACTAAAATAAATATAAACCCTTCATTATTTCAAGCATGGTGTAAGTCTCATACACCCATGAAGCATGTGGCATCTAGCATGACACAAATGTTGTACATTAATATATATATATATCACATATATACTATATACACACAAGTGAGAAAAAGAAATGTTTAAATGAGCTAATATTAGTTAATGTAAATTAATATATCATATATATAATTATACATTAAATTATCAAATGAACACTTGATTTAATAATCTGGCTATATCACATACAACCGACTAATATCAAATGTAACAACCTATCGAATCAACACTTGATCCAATAACCTGACTATATCACATATAACCGACCGATATCACATATCGCTAGAATAGAATGCGGTATCACATACGCGCATTAATCTCGGTCCCGCACATATCACATATGTGCTCCTACTTCGTTTCGCATGAACCAGGAAGCCTCTGTGTAGGACTCTAAAGACTCGTCAATACGCCGGCAGTAGGTGATGATCATATCAAACACCCACAAGATGCAAGCAGTCTGCTAAACGTAACGGCCACCCGAGTATTGAGCGATCAGAAGATCAACAAGCAAGCCTGCTCATACTCCTTGTTGGAGATAGTGCCCTCTAAGTCAATTATTGGATCGCAGATACGTGATTGCAATGATTGAGGGAGGACCTATACCGGCATGACTGTCTTACTCGAGATGATAGTATGCCATCTGGTTTGTCTTTATCATCGTATACATGCTTTAGTTCACTATTGCATGATGATAGAGCCCATAGGATTCTGCTTGACAGCCAGAGTATGATGGTGATCATATACGTGGGAGCTGGGGTCTATAAGCACATCCTTAAAGTGTCCCTAGTCATGGGAGTTTCGAGACAAGGCATCGATACTCCAGAGTAGACTAGTGTATACAGTCGAGACCTCGACGAGAGGCGGTGGCCGGTCTCACAAGCCACTGGTGTCAGTTGGATCACCTAAGATGTATACAGGTGCTCATTGGGTTATGAGTACACCGGACAGGACTCGCCGGGAACATGCTAGTTGGTATTATACATATCGTCAGATAGCAGTTCCCTGGTGACGTATGTACAGGTTAGTTTGTCGACCTGAGATCATCATTTGTCTCGTGTGAGTTCCCACTGTGCTTTGATTTCTACCCTACTACGCTCAACGGAGACGTGCAAACAGGTATTTTTTGGGTACAGTCCCGAGCCACATGGAGGCAGTGAGCGGATCGTCGGGGATTCGTCTCTCCCGGTATTGGGGGTTGATGTCGCACAGTGCACGGGTGGCCATCACTAGAAATCCTCGGCCGAGGTAGTGGAGAATTACTGATTTGGATCAGTAGTTTCTCAGATGGTGATGGGCTTCATGCCGACACGATTTATCGTGTTATTAGGGGTCTGACTTTATCCACCCCTAGACTCGATATGCGATACTCTTTAGACGAACGAACCGGACTGTACGAATATTGTCACTGTCAGGCTCAGTAGGGTTTATGGATGAGTTCGCTCGTCAGCTTCCCTTCCAATCAATACATAGGCAACCGTTACGTACAGCCAGTACCTATGACGTGCTAGTGGTTATACTCAGTGCCAGTGTGTTGATGAGTCGTTAGAGTCCCCCACAGACCGTTTCCCAAGTTCGGGTGAAACGTTGTAGAGGCCGTATGGTTTTATGGCAGGGTTCGGAAAATGCACGTGCGTTTTCGCACGTGTCATATTTCGGGCAGATAATACTGGTAGGCTTTGGTTTAAGCCAGATCCGAGTATTATACCGTGCAGATATAATATCTTTGTCTCATATGCATTTGTATTTGGTCGTAATACAAATGCGGATAAGTTTATAGTGATACGGGGTTATCCTAAATTTCGTTTCAGGATCACTTTTGGAAGTTGCCAGTTTCCAGTTTTCTATCGCCCGTCTTTAACATTCGGTTAAAGACGGATTTATCTTTTCTTGAGATGAGTGTGGAAGCTTCTAGAAGGTGACTAGGATGGTGAGGTGTTATGTGACTCATTAGTGCATTTAATAATTCATTTAATGCAAGGGTGACAAGGTTTATGATTCATCCTTTGCTTTTAATGTGTTCATACTAGGTGTCATTAGTGAGTCATGTTTCTTTAAGTGTGTTATGATAAGTATCATATCATTATGGTCACCACTCCTCTCCTACACTTACCCCCCTCTTCCTTATATATGGCCGGCCCCTCTTCACAAGATGAGATGTTTGCATGAAAAAAGATTATGATAGTTTTGGTGTATGGAAATTTCATAGCTCATTTCATTCCATCACATTATCAAAAGGCAACTTCATTAACCGTTCGTCCATAGCCTTGGACGTAACGAGATAAAGTATTCTACTCATTCTCTACATCAATCTTGGTCATCTCTTTTAGCAAACTTGATGATCGAGTTGCCTCGGTTCAGAGGCGGGAGCCCGTTTAAAGATCCGTCGACGTGGTGCCACCTGGACGAGAAGATTGGAGATTCAGGAGATCGGAGCAGCCGTAACAAAGCGTGGGATGATGGTTGAAGACCGAAGGACTCGGATCGTTCGGTATAACATTTCTACCCACTTTGTAGTTTGTTAGTTTAGCTTTAATGGCAGATCCGGGTTATAGTACGCGATAGCGCCAGTTGTAAAAAGTTTTTGTTCCGCATTTGGCGTCTGTTAGACGGCCGGGGCGCTACCGTGGACATACACTCCTACGAATCCAATCAGTAACACTACCGTACAGTCCGGTATCTTCGTCAGATATATCGTATATCACAGCCTGGGGGTGGTAATCGTCAGACCCCAATAGCCTGATAAGTCATGCCGATGCAAGGTCCATAACGATTTGAGAAACTACTGATAACACTTACCAGTAGATCTCAGCAACCCTGGCCAGGGATTTCCTGTTATGGCCAACAAGCATAGCGCAACATCAACCCCCAATACTAGGAGAGACGAAATCCCCTCCTATCGCTCATTGCCTCCATGTGACTCGGGACTGTACCCAAAACCCACCGGAGGGCTACGAATGCTCTTTAGCAAAGGTTTTCGCCACTATATATTTGTAAAAAGCTATCCGGTTCTTTCAACGATATCAAGTTTATTACGTTAAAAGTTTTTCGCTAGAAACCATTCGTAGCCCTTCGTCATTTCAGACGGGTAGCACTTAGTATTCATGTTATGTTTGTTGGCCTTCGTCAAGGCATAGTGTATGGTAGCTATTTATTATTTTTCTGTTGCATAGATAGATGCGTTGGTTTGGGACAGTCGTACTACTATTTTGTCCTTTGTCAAGGGTATGTACTGGTGGGTTCAAATTAACCTGGACAATGACGGGTATAACTTGACATGTGACTTGTGATATGTTGGCCTTCGTCAAGGTCATAAGAGCATGGGGTAGAAATCACATCGGGAGTTTCAAACATACAGGAAACTTGCCAGGCATGCGCATACCTTCTGGAGTATGATAACTTGAGTGGATTCCATTAAGTTATCATGCGATGATAGTTGGATCCTGATTCCCACTGATGAGTTGGTTTACTCCTCGGGTGATTTTAGATGATCCCGACTAATTCTTCTTTCGGGTTTGGAGGAGAATTTGAGGATACAGTGGGAGACATCCTGATTAGATAAAGTGTAACATTTCAGAAAAATAAAATATTATTTATGGGAATTTTTATAATTTAATAATAAATATTATGAATATTTTGATAATGCGGTATAATTAAATACCGACAAATTAGAAAATTATAGGAATTACTGAAACGAGAGTGTTTTTATGTGATTTAGGCAAATTATAGATTTTTATAATTTATTATACACTATTTTAATGCTAATCACGATTAAATATCGCTAATCTTGCATTAATCCGGTTTTGTGCACATGACATGCACCAAGTCATTTTTCATACTTGTTACATTTTCTTTCATGGTTTCTTTCTTTTATCACGCATGGTTTTAATTTTAAAAGAGAAGAAAAGAAAACAAAACAAAACAAAAAGGAAATGAATAAAGAATGGGAAGCATGGGCATGAGAAAGAAAGGTGAGGGGTTTCCTTTGACTTTGCCATTCCATTCTCTCATCATTTTCCTTCATCTTTCCTCCTCTTCCTTCCCCATGGCTGCCTCACTCCCCCACCTCCACTACACCCTCACTTCATCATCAAAAACACCTCAAAACCCCATCCCCGCTTCATTAAAAACATACACAAGCTCACTACAAGCTCTTTGGACCAAGAAAAATCGGATTTTGAAGACTTGGGGCAACTCAAGAAAATTCTTGAGTTGCCAAATGAGGTAATTTCACCACCATTAGTATAGAATTTCTTTCACTTTAGCATCCTTGCATGTATAGAAGTATTTTAGTTCGGTTTAGTGAACTTTGAATATTTCAAGTTAGGCTTTGGGGGATTTTGAATTGAGATAGTGTGATTGAGGCTTAATAGTGACCTTAAACTCCTGTAGGGATTGTTTATTAGAATGAAACCATAGAGTAAACCCCCAATTCACAAACTTAGAAACCCCGATATCGTATTTTTGTGGAAATTGTGATGGAAATTGGAGATCTTCTAACACCCGGGTGACCTGAAAATTATTTAGTGAAGCCTGAGAGATGTGCAGGCAACCTAGAAGCTACCCTAGAAACCTGGGATCATATGCTCAAGTTTAGGCCGCCATTTTTCTCATTTTGGCCGCAATTTACGGCCTTGGTACATTGGAATCGTCCCGTGCTTGGTCCATGGCTTTATCATAGGAAAATTAGACCTACACCATATGCAGAATTGGCTAATTTCACCTGAAACAAAATCTGGGACCATTTGCTTGAGTTGCTGTTTTGAAATGTGACTTTAAATGACTTGAACTTATGATATTTCGTTTTGTCTCGATTGATTGGCATTTGTACGTCGATGTCGAGGGTTATTGGTTCTTCTTGCATGTGTAGTGTTAGTGTATATGCCCTAGGGGCCATTATTGTATCATACTAGCGTGTATATTAGTTAATGGAAGCTTGGGATATTCACAGTTGTATATATACAGTCTTGCTGAAAATGGTAGTATGCTACTTGGTTTATGTCTACTTTAATATGTGCATATGTTTCTTGTAATGTATCACTTATACATATTAGTAGAGCCCATAGGATCTTTGCTTGATTACCAGCGTTGTGATGGCAGTCACACTAGTGGGGGCTGGGTAGTCTGTAAGCAACATCCTATACAGGTCCCTGGTCATAGGATTATCGAGATAGGGCAACGATATTCCGGAGTAGACTAAGTGTGTACGCTTCTCATACCAGTTGGGGAGATGGTCTGTCCCACAGCCATCAGTACGTCGTACTGGAGATAGTATACAGGTGCTCGTTAGGTTACGGGTACACCGGACAGGACTCGCAAGGGAACTGATTGGTTGGTAATATACCCATCGTCAGTTAACAGTTCCCAGGTGACATGAGTACAGCATAGTCCGCAGACTTGACACTGCCACTTCGCCTCGAGTGTGTCCCACTGTTCTTAGATTGCTACCCTACCACGGATCAAAGAAGTCGTGCAAAATGGTAGCAGTTGGGTGCAGTCCCGAGCACTTGGAGGCAGTGGAGGTTAGACAGGATTCGTCTCTCCCGGTATTGGGAGTCGATATCGCGCTGTGTCAGAGAGCCATTACGCAAAGTGTAGGGTTCCTAGGCACTCTAGTGAGGTCTCTCAATGCATCGAACATGCCAATTTCAAAAATTCTAGGTGCCGCGAGACCCGACTACGGATCGTTTGCTAGATGTCTAGGCGAAACATGATCTAGTCAACAACTTAACTAATGGGATATCGGAAATACAACCTTTGTAGATCCGGTGCTCCACCTCCATAGCTCCGCAACGAAGTCGTCTCCGCTGTCCAAAAGAAATCCGGGCTCTAGAGTCGGCTTCGTCGGAGAAAAAGCGAGCTAGGTCGTCGATGTCCATGCCGAAGATGATCTACGTCGAGGCATCGCTAAATCAAGCTCCGACTTCACCAAGTCCAAAAACTTGTGAAGAGAACACACTCTACTACTTGGCAAGAGGTAGAGGATGAAGAAATAGGAAGTGGGTAGACTTTAGAATTGGATTTCTCACTCATTTGCTCAATTCACCATTGATGAAGAAAGCTTTTTCTTCTTGAGTTCAAGGAAGAAGAAGAAGAAATGTTATGATATGTTAATTCTAAAATGAAAAGAATAATCCATTCTTATCTTCATAGAACCATGGTTTAGTGTAGAGAATTAATCATGGTTGAAAGGTATGGTTAGGGTTAAGGATGAGATAAGAATGGTGGACTAAGTCAAAGCTTCATGAAGCTTTAACTAAACAACAAAAGAAGCCACCATTCTTTTCTCTTTTCTATTTAATTTCAAAAAATGAATAAATAGACAAATAAATGAAAAAGAAAACAAAACCCTAATCATAAGTTTAACCATGGTTTAATTCTTTACACTTAACCAAGTAAACATGCATCATCAAACATGATACAATCATTTGCACAAAAAGTATATCATATATACAACTTGTACAACCGAGTGAGAAAATCCATCTTAAGTAAACCGATACTAGTTGATGCAAAGTAATATATCAAATATATAAATATGCATTAAATCATTAAATCAACACTTGATTCAATGATCCGGTCATATCGCATATAACCGACTAGTATCCTATGTATCGGCTTATCGAATCAACGCTTGAATCGATAACTAGGTTATATCGCATATAACCTTTCGATACATTCATCGCGAGAATGGAATACGGTATCACATACACGCATTATTCTCGGTCCCGCACATATCTCATATGCGCTCCTATTTCGTTTTGCTTGAGCCAGGAAACCTCTGTGTAGGACTCTAAAGACTCGTCAATACGCCGGCAGCAGATGATGATCATATCAAACACCCACAAGCCGCAAGCGGTCTGCTAAACGTAACGGCCACCCGGGTATTGAGCGATCAGAATATCGACGAGCAAGCCTGCTCACACTCCTGTGAATCCAACCAGTAACACTACCGTACAGTCCGGTCTGATCGTCTGATATGTCGCATATCTTGCCTAGGGGTGGTAAACGTCAGACCCCAATAGCTCGATAAGTCGTGTCGATATGAGGTCTATAACACTTCGAGAAACTACTGGTAACACTTACCAGTAAATCTTAGCAACCCTGGCCAGGGATTTCCTGTTATAGCCAATCGAACACAGCGCAACATCAACTCCCTATACCGGAAGAGACGAATCCCCTCCTATCGCTCATTGCCTCCATGTGACTCGGGACTGTACCAAAAAACCACCGTTTTGCACACCCTCTTGGACGTGGTAAGATGGAAATCAAAGCACAGTGGGAACCACACAAGACTCTATGACGATCTCGGGTCAATAGACTACTCTGTACCAGTGTCACCAGAGAACTGCCATCTGACGTGAGGTATAATACCATCTGGGAGTTCTCGGCGAGTCCGTCCAGTGTACCCAGTCTCTACTGAGCACCCGTATATCATCTCTGATGTCAAACACCAATGGATATGGGATCATCCATCGCCCATCTGTATGGGTCGAGAAGGTATACGCTAGTCTACTCTGGTATATCGATGCCCCATCTCGATACACCCACGACTAGGGACTTTGAAGGATGTACTTATGGACTACCATGTCCCCACTAGTATGATCCGCATCATAGTCCAGGTAGTCAAGTACACATCCTAAGGGCTTTACCAACATGTAACAGAGAGACAATCAGTATACACGTTAAGGTAAAGATCAACCAGATAGCATACTATCATGTCGAGCAAGAAAGTCCTCCCTATATATGTCCCAGCATCCACTACAATATACATCCAATGTACAGTAATGGCCTCTAGGGCATACATATAACTAACAATCTCCCACTTGCACTAGGGCCATCTGTAGCAGTGGTTGTAGTATCTCATACTCAACCATCCCATAAAAGTCTCTCTCTGGGAATAGGCCTTCGTGAGTGGATCCGCCGTGTTATCCTCTGAGTCTGCTCTCCTTGCCTCGATCACCTTGGAGATCAACCATCTCCATGATCAAGTGATACTGCCTTAGAATAAGTCTGGATCACTGATGGGACCGGCGTTCCTTGGCATAAGCCACAACTCCATTGTCTCACAATGGTAGGAACGTAGTTCATCTCATGAACCATTATACATCCAAACAGCCTCTTTGGTAGCATCTTAAGTAGCGATGTATCCTGCCTTTATCGTCCAGTATGTCACGGTATCTAGCTTGGAACTCTTCCAACATACCGTCCCTGTACTGAGGGTAAAGTCAATGCCTGCGACTGACATTCAGTCGTCTTTATCACCCTGGAACACTTCCAGTGATTCTCCCCAGGATCGATTGATACCATCTCACTACAACTCGTGAGTATCCTAACATCCATTTAGATCTATCTCATAGATCCAAAATCCAGGATTTAGTAGGTATCACTTTGATCCTATGTGGAGAATCATTGTGATAAGCGGAGATTGATCGAGCGTAGCATAAGAAACTCCTTTCTTATCAAGAGTATGTCATCCACGTACTCTACGAGGATCACCACCATACTCCCTACTACCTTTTTGTTTGTACAAGGTTCATCTACCATTTTGATGATGTCAACTTCTTTGACTACTTCATCAAAACAGACGTTCCAACTCCGCGATGCCTGCTTTATCAGATAAAACATCTTGCACACGTTTCCGCTACTCCCACTGTTTATGAAGCCATCTGGCTGTGTACTTACAGACGTTCTCTTCTAAAACATCATTTAGAAAAGATGTCATGGCACCCAACCGCCAGATATCGTAGTCATGGTATGTAGCCGTGGCAAGTAGGATCTGGATGGACTTAAGCATAGATACTGGAAAAGGTTTCATCATTATCCACGCCTGGTCGATGACGAAAACCTTTAACAAGTCTAGCTTTGAAAGTCTCAACCTTTCCATGTACACCAAGTAATCTTCTCAGGATATACTTGCTCCTGATGGGGATTTAACCCTTCAGATATAGCAACTAAAGTCCATAATTTGTTGGTGTATATGGATTCCATCTCAGATCGCTAAACATCCAGTCATTCTTACAGAGTCTCACTCCTGATGGCCAGCTCGAAGCTAGTTGGGTCATCATCTCATGATGCAATCCTCGCTCCCACTGTCATAGAGAAACCGAAGTATCTCTCAGGTAGGTGAGGAACCCTACTAGATCGGCGGAGAGGCTGAGGTTCGTTGGAATCTACTGAATCCTTTGGTTTTACCAAATCTTTTGCTGCAGTTTGTATAGCTGGAACGTTTCCAGTTCTACATAACAGACGTTGCCTCAAGCTTGTCCGGATTTTGCTTTTAGACATAGGCCGGACAACCCCAAATCTTAACTAACTTAAGATATGGGCTCTTCCCTTTCCATATCACATATGAAATGGTAGGCTTTGATTTGATTCGAACCCTATTCAATAGGTATGCATCTTCTCAAGCGCATAACTCCCAAAAAGGAAATAGGTAACTCAGTAGTACTCATCATAGAGCACACCATATCATATAGGGTGTATCTGCTCCGCCCCGATATACCATCGTGCTATGGTGTATACGGAGGAATAATGCTGAGAGAGAATCTCATTCTCCTTAAAATAGTCCAGGAGTTCCGTGCTCAAGTATTCTCCTCCCTGATCTCATTATAGGACATAATACTTATACCCATATTTTGGTTCTCTACTTCTCGCTTATATTCTGTGAATATCTCAAAAGGTTCGGACTTGTGTTTCAACAGGAACATAGGTCTGAAACTCGAAAGATCATCAGAGAATGTAATGAAGTAAAAAGAACCAGTCCTGGCATGTGTAGACAGGAGACCTTGCATACATCATCATGTATCAGTCCCAAGAGTTCACTAACTCTTTCTCTGTTTCCAATAAACAGAGCTGGTGTCATCTTATCTTTGTGACATGACTGGCGAGTTTCACAAGATGTAAATTCAAACTAATTTAAATATGCATCTAAATGTAACTTCAGCTAGTCGGGTCGCATTGATATGACCTAGTCTACAATACCACAAGAAGAATTCGTTCATTTCTGAACTTTTCCTCTTGTGTGTGTTCTATATACAAAGAACTGTAGTTTGATTTAGAACATTAATGCTTTTAGATAACGTGCCTGAACCGATCAACTTTTGATATAGGAAATGTTCAAAACATTATCCAACAATACAAAATTTTATCATTTCTTTACTAATAAAGAGAGTGATATGATTTTGTATATCAGGTTCGGTATCTAACAACATTCGTTCAGAATCAATGTATTACAATACAGGGTGACAGTGACCAACAGACTTGGCTGCAACACTTGCTCCGTTTTCTGCCTCATGAAACTTATCACCCGTTCTCAGTTTTTCAACCCTTTTGTAGCCCTATGTAACAGATTACATATCTGGGATCCTGATCCGGTATCATATATCAAGGATTCAGAGGATACTGAGAAACAGTTCTGTATAATGAACACACCCGAAGATGATGCATCAGCATGCACTCTCTTCGTTTGGGCGGCACGGGAAATCTGGTATTCCCCAATTTCCTGCTCTGTCTTATAACAATTATAAGTTGGAGCGGGACCAACGTTCCCCAGCTCAGTATAACAAGCGGGTTCGGTCAATAATCCGTTTTATTATCTTGATTAAGGCGTGATATGGTCGCTACCTGGAGAGAGAGAAGAAAACACTCAGCGTGCGCTCTTGCAAGAATAGATTGGTTATTATTTTATCTAATCAGGATGGCTCCCACTGCTTTTTATCAAATCTTCCTTCAAACCCTAAAAGGAAAGACTAGCCGGGATTAATTACACACTACAAGTTCGCCAATCTTTCAGCCAGGCCAGTGTCGGTACTTTGAGGGAGGTCCCCGTGCTTTCGCACGAACCTAATTAATGTAAACATCGTTTTCCCAGAGGCGTAACCTCGTTAACACCTTTCTAGACACCTACTTGATCGTCTAATTGTAATGTATAAAACTCTCCCAGGAGTAACTCTTACTCGCAGCGGGTATCGGGATCCAACTATCTCATAGAAGGTATGCAATCTCATTGCAAATTTCAACACTTGAAATTCCCGATAATATTTTGCCCCTAACGTGCTATGACCTTGACGAAAGCCAACAAACCATAGCCCGCTAGTCAAGTTCAACCCGTCATTTCCTGATTGAATTAAACCCACCCGCACGACCCTTGACGAAAGCCAACAAAGCCGCACGACTACCCTAACCCAATCGCATCGTATGCTAGCAGATAAGCAGCATATAGCTACCGCACACTGCACCTTGACGAAAGCCAACAAATGCAGCACGAATACTATATACAACTTATCTGAAATGACGGAGGGCTACGACAGGTTTTTCTGAAAACCTATTGCGTAATGAACTTGATATCGTTGTAGGATCGAATGTTTTTAAAATGGAGCGCTTTTGAGGCTTTTCTAGTTTTGCTAAAGGAGTCACTCCCGGTGAAGGGATCGTCGGTCCCTTCCTCGTCGAATGAGGTGCGGGATATATCATATATATCACTGTGCAAAGCAAAAACACTTAAAAGCAATCAAAAGACAAACCGAGTGTGTAGCATCTGCCAGTTATTGCTAAAGGAGTCACTCCCGGTGAAGGGATCTCAGTCCTTTCCTTATCGAATAAGGTGCAGGATATATCGTATATACCGCTGTGCAAAGCAACAACTGTAGCTACCTGTTTTATTTTGAAATTCGATTCTACAACATCTTAGGTTTCTTTTATTTCATTAATCTCATTAATGAAGTCCCATCATTTAAGTACCTAAACATCACAGATAAATACGACGTATACTTATACCATCCGCATTCGCCTCGATGTCCCCTCGTGCACCGTTAGGTTAGGTAACTAACGACAGAGCGGGGCAGGGCTAGCGCGGGTGTAAAACATAAGTAACGGCTATATAATATATCATATATACTATATACTGTATCTATCACAGAACATCACATGATCACATCACAGATATCGCAGCAGAAGAATCATATGAAATATTGGATATACTAGGACGTCCGTGTTTTCAATACGAGCCAGTATAAAACACGGATTCCACGGTCGTGATGAATAGCCAAACCCACACCCCTAGACCCCTACAAGAGCGGCAAGCAACCCTACCAATTCTGGAGTTAGGAGACCCGGACTCGACTCCTCGAGTTGGTCTCCCACTGGACTCCAGAACCCGGTTACCTGTGCCCTCCTCCTTAGGTCTATCCTAGTGCAGAAAAGTAAATAATATACAACGGGTGACAACTTCCGCAACCTGGAAGCGCCCCAATAAAAGAATATTACATACAAGTTTTTACATGAATGAAAATGAAAAACACTCATCTCACATAAAAACCCCCGGCTATTCAAACACGACAATCCAATATAACATATCCAGCAACACATAACATCACATGTCATCAACGTAAGTAATTATGCCCATCCCAATTGTCGTTGACATATAGCAACGAAACCGGCGATATCACATATTACACTTACGGTCACAGAAAAGAAAGTGTAAAACTACAACAGTTGGAATCCGCAACCTCCTCAGACATCGCATGCCTGATCAAATGAATTCTTTCGACATCGCATGCCTAACAATTATAAACCCCGCATTTTAGTCTCATTATCGAAAACACTTTTCAATACCAAGTCGGGTAATTCAACAAGATTCCCGACATCCTGATCGAATACTCGTCGCAAACTTTAGTAGACGGCCGCACCCCCGATACCGTCGACGAAGTGCACCAAGGCGGAACACCGCTGCCGCGAGCACCCGAACGGATGCTTTCGGCGATGGGGTTCTCCTACAGTCACTTGGTCGGGGATATGGGGTGTAGCTGTCTATTAAGTTTACCGGCGAATATCCGCGTACGCTACGTGATTGCGACGGACTTTTGATCACATCAAAATTCCGTGGCAACCGATCAAGTGAGACTAAATTGCTACGTTTATAACATTCATTTAGTTATCACATAACTACTTGTGAATTCCAATTATTGTATCCCATTCCGGATAAATAGAAAATGTCAAACTTTCCGATCGAACAATCGAACACCCAACTTTTCCCGATACAGATCAACACATGAAATAAGTCTAACAACATTCAGTTCGTGCCTCAGTACCGACGGTCCAACCGTAAAAGGGTCAAGCCAACGCCTCACATGTGGCACGCCGTACTGCCCCAAACCCGAAGGTTCAAAGGGCAGTTCAAGACGGTCACATAATCGAGTTAAGCTTTGTTGTCTTCTAGAGGGTCCATCGCGTTACTTGCACTACTTAGAACGTCGTTAAACTTCGGAAAAATCCAACACTTGGAAATTTCTCGACAGGGGAAAAATTGGGTATTTATATCCGGTCGAACTTTTTAACATATTCCAAAAAAAAAATATCCGGAAAGCCAAATAGACAAAATTTGATATTCCGATCGAAACTCCGAAACCCCAAAACCATCTCTGAAAATTCAACTGTATAATAAATATTAAAATATCCCAGGAAAACAAGCACAGAATACTGAGAATTATTGTGAAAAACTAAATGCATAAAACGACAAAACCGCTGCGGAACCGCCGCGTCGTGCATAGCACGTGCCGCGGTTCCACGGTGGAAACGTTGAGTTAGGCCCACGAAATTTACAGTAATTCTTAGAAAACCATGCTTGATTTTCTGGATATTTTTAATCTTGAAAAATCCACAATTTTAAAATCTGGACAGAGAGCAATTTTGGGTTCGTTTTTTCGGTTCGAGCGGACTTCAAATTCCGTCTAGACTTCGCCTAAGGCTCTAGCTAGGCTCTGATACCACTGTAGGGTTCCTAGGCACTCTAGTGAGGTCTCTCAATGCATCGAACATGCCAATTTCAAAAATTCTAGGTGCCGCGAGACCCGACTACGGATCGTTTGCTAGATGTCTAGGCGAAACATGATCTAGTTAACAACTTAACTAATGGGATATCGGAAATACAACCTTTGTAGATCCGGTGCTCCACCTCCATAGCTCCGCAACGAAGTCGTCTCCGCTGTCCAAAAGAAATCCGGGCTCTAGAGTCGGCTTCGTCGGAGAAAAAGCGAGCTAGGTCGTCGATGTCCATGCCGAAGATGATCTACGTCGAGGCATCGCTAAATCAAGCTCCGACTTCACCAAGTCCAAAAACTTGTGAAGAGAAGACACTCTACTACTTGGCAAGAGGTAGAGGATGAAGAAATAGGAAGTGGGTAGACTTTAGAATTGGATTTCTCACTCATTTGCTCAATTCACCATTGATGAAGAAAGCTTTTTTTTTCTTGAGTTCAAGGAAGAAGAAGAAGAAATGTTATGATATGTTAATTCTAAAATGAAAAGAATAATCCATTCTTATCATCATAGAACCATGGTTTAGTGTAGAGAATTAATCATGGTTGAAAGGTATGGTTAGGGTTAAGGATGAGATAAGAATGGTGGACTAAGTCAAAGCTTCATGAAGCTTTAACTAAACAACAAAAGAAGCCACCATTCTTTTCTCTTTTCCATTTAATTTCCAAAAATGAATAAATAGACAAATAAATGAAAAAGAAAACAAAACCTTAATCATAAGTTTAACCATGGTTTAATTCTTTACACTTAACCAAGTAAACATGCATCATCAAACATGATACAATCATTTGCACAAAAAGTATATCATATATACAACTTGTACAACCGAGTGAGAAAATCCATCTTAAGTAAACCGATACTAGTTGATGAAAAGTAATATATCAAATATATAAATATGCATTAAATCATTAAATCAACACTTGATTCAATGATCCGGTCATATCGCATATAACCGACTAGTATCCTATGTATCGGCTTATCGAATCAACGCTTGAATCGATAACTAGGTTATATCGCATATAACCTTTCGATACATTCATCGCGAGAATGGAATACGGTATCACATACACGCATTATTCTCGGTCCCGCACATATCTCATATGCGCTCCTATTTCGTTTCGCTTGAGCCAGGAAACCTCTGTGTAGGACTCTAAAGACTCGTCAATACGCCGGCAGCAGATGATGATCATATCAAACACCCACAAGCCGCAAGCGGTCTGCTAAACGTAACGGCCACCCGGGTATTGAGCGATCAGAAGATCGACGAGCAAGCCTGCTCACACTCCTGTGAATCCAACCAGTAACACTACCGTACAGTCCGGTCTGATCGTCTGATATGTCGCATATCTTGCCTAGGGGTGGTAAACGTCAGACCCCAATAGCTCGATAAGTCGTGTCGATATGAGGTCTATAACACTTCGAGAAACTACTGGTAACACTTACCAGTAAATCTCAGCAACCCTGGCCAGGGATTTCCTGTTATAGCCAATCGAACACAGCGCAACATCAACTCCCTATACCGGGAGAGACGAATCCCCTCCTATCGCTCATTGCCTCCATGTGACTCGGGACTGTACCCAAAAACCACCGTTTTGCACGCCCTCTTGGACGTGGTAAGATGGAAATCAAAGCACAGTGGGAACCACACAAGACTCTATGACGATCTCGGGTCAACAGACTACTCTGTACCAGTGTCACCAGAGAACTGCCATCTGACGTGAGGTATAATACCATCTGGGAGTTCTCGGCGAGTCCGTCCAGTGTACCCAGTCTCTACTGAGCACCCGTATAACATCTCTGATGTCAAACACCAATGGATATGGGATCATCCATCGCCCATCTGTATGGGTCGAGAAGGTATACGCTAGTCTACTCTGGTATATCGATGCCCCATCTCGATACACCCACGACTAGGGACTTTGAAGGATGTACTTATGGACTACCATGTCCCCACTAGTATGATCCGCATCATAGTCCAAGTAGTCAAGTACACATCCTAAGGGCTTTACCAACATGTAACAGAGAGACAATCAGTATACACGTTAAGGTAAAGATCAACCAGATAGCATACTATCATGTCGAGCAAGAAAGTCCTCCCTATATATGTCCCAGCATCCACTACAATATACATCCAATGTACAGTAATGGCCTCTAGGGCATACATATAACTAACACAAAGTCCCTGGCCAGGGCAATCGAGATATACTGGTAGGTTCCAGTAGCTTCTCAGGGTGTAATGGGCTTCGCTCCGACACGACTTATACAGCTATCAGGGGACTGACGCTTGCCGCCTCATAGGCTCGATATGCGATAGTCTTAGACGAACAGACCGGACTGTATGGAGATTGTCACATCAGGCTCAGTAGGGGTTCGGATGGTTTTCCTCATCGGCCTTCTTATCGATATCTACCTGGGGACCGTTACGTACAGCTAGTGCCGCTTGCGGTCTGTGGTTAAACCCACTGCCAGCGTAGTGTCGAGTCTTTAGAGTCCTATACAGAGAGTTTCCCTGCTCCAGGCGAAACGATATAGAGGTCATATGGTTTTACGACAAGGGTTCGGACGCATACGTGTGTTTACGCACGTACGACTTTTCGGACAGTTTTTACTAGCCGGCTTTGGTTTAAGCCAGATTCTAGTATCAGGTTATTGGATTTATACAGTCTAAAGTTTTTCCGTGTTTTCATGGATTGGAGGGGCGTTCTCGTAATTTTTCGGGAAGCTTCTAGAAGAGTGGTGACTAAGGGGTTAAGGTGGCATTGCATTAAATGAGATTAGTGACTCATTTGTGTGATTCATCCAAGTCATTAATGCATCATAAATGCTTAATGACTTATGGAGATGAATCACTCATAGATATTTATGAAGCATGGTTGTTAATTCATTTATTTGATTTTTGGATAAATAATAATGCTTCATATATATTATGATAACATCATTATCTCATTTCATTCTCATCTTCACCTTCTCTCTCCTCAAGCTCACTCTCTTTTCAAACCTTAACCCTAACCTCTCATGTATTGAGATCAAGGGTTAGCTAGACTAATACTTCCATAACCTCACTCTATATCCCCTAGGTAGCTTAGATTAGCACTTTAAACAACCTAGTTATCTCAAGTTTGAGATTAAGCTTGGCGTAGGAGCTTTCGGGTGGATCGTCTTTGATTCGAGGAGGCCGTTGAGGTGCCGATGTTCCAAGGAGCCTACGAGGAGTGGAGGACCGCGATGAAGACCCGAAGGACATGTAACGTGAGGTATAACATCGGAACCGAGTAGTTAAACCTCTAGTTATAGTTAGCAATGGTTTAGATTACGATTCATGCGCTCAAGTCCGTGTTACGAAGCTTTGATAATCGTTTTTCATATATTCTGCCTCCCCGCAAGTTCGTGGGGTGCGTGACATGGACTTACAGTGGTATCAGAGCCAACTAAACCATTACTAGCTTGTTAGCAACTGATTAGAAGTTCGATCGACGGAAAACACGTAAACAAAAATCTGGATATTCCTAGTTTCTGTTAATTTTAAAAGTGTCTGAAAAATAATTTGACATACCTTAAAATTCACAGCAGGGAATTGTAAGAATACTGGGAAAATACGAGCCCCTAACTCGGCAAAACGGCCACGGAACTGCGGTAATAGAGGGCTTCTGCCGCGGTTCCGCCGCCGAGTCAACGCCGAGTTGACTCGGAGTTTCACAGTAATTCATAATTTCTGGTTTTTTGCTTTCCTGTATGTTCTTTTTCTATCCAGGTTACTTCTGTGCAGGTTTGGTTTTGGGATAGACACGGAAAAGGGAAGTCGATCGATATTCTAAGATATTTGCTAATTGGGTTTTTATCTGTAATGTTTAATGTGTTCGTAAACCTCCCCTAACTGTTAGTATGTCTGTTGGCAGGGGGTTGCACATTTCTGTAATGTTTACTGTTTGTGTATATGAACTGTGTTGGACTGTTGTGATGATTAGCCGGGGTTTGAGATGTATTTAATATTCATTCATTCAATGTAAATGTAATTTGATGTAATATTCTTTTGCGGGGCACATCCAGGTTGCGGTTGTAGCCACTGTTGTATTATTTCTTTTTACTGTTTTTTGCTCCTAGGATAGACCCAAGGTGGGGTACACAAACTACCTGGTACGTTGAAGTGTTTAGTGGCCTACTCACGTTGTTGAGGGAGACCGCTTCACTTCGGCTACTTGGCGGATAGTTTACCGTACCCGTAGGGGTCTGGGGTGGGTAATGGCTATTCATCACAACTATGTAATCCGTCTTTTATTGCAGGCTCAAAGCAAATGCGGATTGCTAGTATATCCAATAAAGTTCATCTGTGATCTGGAATGCTTATTATTGCGTCTGACGAATGTACAATATCTATATATGATAGCTATTAGACGTCACTTATGTTTTACACCCGTGCTAGCCCAGCCCCCGCTCTGTCGTTAGTTAAGTAACCTAACGGGTGATGACGGGACCCCGTGGCGAATGCGGATGGCATAAGAGGACGTGGTATTTTCGTTGTTTTTTGCAATGATAAGATTAAATGATAGGACGCATTATTATAATGCAAAGAAAATAAACCAAAGTTTAAGTCGTTGGAACAAATTTAAAAGAAACCACTCGGTTATTTTAAAAGAGCAGAATTTTTAAATTGCGGAGCTTTAACCACTCCTTTTAAAAAGTATCAGGTTCCTTCGATTAAATCAAGTTCACTACGTTCACGGTTTTGCCAAAACCATTCGTAGCCCTCCGTCATTTCTTATGAATGGTCAGTAGTATTCAAGCTATGTTTGTTGGCCTTCGTCAAGGCATAGTGTTTGGTAGCTGCTGGGGTATTCATTTGGTGCATAGATAGATGTGTTGGTTTGGGACAGTCGTATTACCTTGTTGGCCTTCGTCAAGGGTATGTACGGGTGGGTTCAAATTAACTAGATAATGATGGGCAGAACTTGACATGTGACTTATGATTTGTTGGCTTTCGTCAAGGTCATAAGAGCATGGGGCAAAAATCCACATCGGGAATTTCTAAAGAAACTGAAATTTGCAGAGAGAAGCATGCCATTATGGAGTTTGATGAATGTTGGTAGGATACCTTCAACATTATCATACGATGATATTTTGGATCCCGATCCTACTGTGAGTACGAACTACTTATCAGGAGATTCGTCACTTAACGATCAATGCTATAAACCAAGTAGGTGCCTAGAAAGGTGTCAGAGGGGTTAAGCCCCCAGAGAAAAGAGGTTCTTTAATTAAGGAACTTCGCGAAAGCGTTGGAAAACCTCCCTCGAAGTATCGACACTGGCCTGGCTAAACGGTTAAGCAAGTATTGTACGGTGAGAATAGTCCTGGCTAATTCTTCTTTTATGGTTTGAGGAGGGATTTGAGAAACAGTGGGAGCCATCCTGTTTAGATAATTTAAACCACTCTAAACTTGCAACAGCATCATGCTAATAATGTTTTCTTCTCTCTCTCTTAATTGCAGCGACCTTGTGACCACACATAGGTTACATCTAGATAATAATTTGACTGATTCTGACTTATATGACTAGCAAAGGTCTGTCCGGATGTCCATTGCCTATAACAAACTGGACCACCCTATTACTACTCAAGATCCCGCCGTCCCAGGTCCAGTTTCCACTGTCGCAGATATGGATATCCGTCAGACAAGGGAAAAAGATAAAGCGATAGCCAAAAGCCTCGTGTTAGCTTCAGTTGATGGTGTATACCAGAAGCAGCACGAGAAGATGGACTTAGTTTCCATCTTTCTCCATAACAAAGATTTATATGGAGAGCAATCTCATATCGCAAGATATAAGACCTCGAACGAATTAATTCAAGCGAGGTGGGCTGACGGGTCATCTGTAGGGGACAACGTCCTTACAATGACTAGCTGTATTGATGAGCTCCAGGACCTGGAGACCGCGTTGGAAAACGAGTCAGATACTGACTTGATTCTACAGTCTCTACCTCTTACCCTAAAGGAAACCAGGGAAGTAAAAGGAAAGAGAAGGACAAAAGTTTCGGGACTGGATATAGTAAAAGAGGGACGTTCCTATTGTTACAGGAATAAACATTGGCAGAATGATTGCAGGTCTAGCAAAGCCAGTAGCCAGGATTCAAAGCATGTTGTGACTTCAGCCTCTAGTGTATTTGTAATTGAGAACTGTTTGTCAATTAACTCTACTTCCTGGGTACTAGATACCGGAGCAGGATCTCATATCTGTAACTCATTACATGGTTTGAGAAACCGTAGAGTTATGAAGGTAGGTGATCTGTCTCTCAGAGTTGCAAACGGAATGAGCGTAGACGCTGAATCCGTGGGAGAATATCGCCTAGGTTTGACAAGTGGGCAGATATTGATTTTACGTAACTGTCTGTATGTACCTAGTATGACTTGTAATATCATATCAGCGTCCTCACTTTCGAGAGAGGGATATAATTTTACATTCGAAAGCGATGTAGTACACATCCACCTAAATCAAGTTCTGATTGGGTTAGGTACATTAGATAACGGTATATACGTATTAAGTCAAGCTCAGGTTTTCAATGTCCGGAATACACTTAAAAGAAAGTCTTCGGAATTAAATCAGGCTTTCTTATGGCATTGTAGACTAGGTCACATCAATGAAAGAAGGTTGACTAAGTTACATAGAGAAGGATATTTGAATCCGTTCGAATATCAATCTTATGCTACTTGTGAATCTTGTCTCATAGGAAAGATGACCAAGACTCCGTTTACTGGACACGGAGTAAGAGCAAGCGAGCTCTTGGGACTCATACATAGTGACGTATGCGGTCCAATGTCTACACATGCGAGAGGTGGTTATTCCTACTTCATTACTTTTACGGATGATTTCTCTAGGTATGGACATGTGTTCTTGATGGAACATAAATCCGAGGTCTTTGAGAAATTCCAGGAGTACAAGAATGAAGTAGAAAACCAAAAAGGCAAAAGTATCAAGATATTGAGATCTGATCGAGGAGGTGAATACTTAAGTGCCGAGTTCCTGGGTTACTTAAAAGAGAATGGAATTCTCTCTCAGCTTATTCCTCCATACACACCACAACACAATGGTGTATCAGAAAGGAGGAATCGAACCCTATTGGATATGGTTCGTTCCATGATGAGTAAGGCTGAGTTACCGCGATCATTCTGGGGATATGCACTAGAATCAGCTGCATATCTTTTGAACAAAGTTCCAACTAAGACTGTGCCTACCACACCATATCAGATGTGGAGTGGAAAGAAACCCTATCTTCAGTACCTGAAGACATGGGGATGTCCAGCTTTTGTAAAAAGGCAGCATGCGGACAAGCTCGAGGCACGTTCAGTACAGTGTAAGTTTGTGGGATATCCAAAGAACTCCAAGGGGTATTACTACTACTACGCAGAGGAACAAAAGGTTTTTGTTTCTCGTCATGCCCACTTCTTAGAAGCTGAATTTTTAGAAAATCAGAAGAGTGGGAGCGCAGTAGAACTGGAAGAAATTCCAGAACTACAAGCTATTACTGAAACCTTAGTAGAACAAGAGGGTTCAGGAGAACAGGACATCCCAACGCCACTCCGCAGGAGTAGTAGGCAATCTCATCCGCCCGAGAGATACTACGGTTTTCTCATATACGGGCATAGAGAGGATTGCACTATTGACTATGATGAGCCTACTGGCTTCCAGCAAGCCATTCAGAGCGGTGACTCGGTAAAATGGCTGGATGCAATGCGGACCGAAATGGAGTCCATGTACACTAACAAAGTATGGACTTTGGACTTTGCTCCAGATGGGGTAAAACCCGTAGGATGCAAATGGATCTTCAGAAAGAAGATTGGTGTAGATGGACAGGTTGAAACCTATAAAGCTAGACTTGTTGCAAAGGGTTTCCGTCAAAGACCTGGTTTGGACTATGATGAGACCTTTTCTCCAGTAGCTATGCTAAAATCCATTAGGGTCCTTCTTGCTATTGCTGCCTTCCACGATTATGAGATCTGGCAGATGGACGTAAAGACGACTTTTCTAAATGGAAATTTGGAAGAGAGCGTCTATATGGATCAGCCAGAGGGATTCATTCAGAGTGGAAACAGCGGTAAAGTATGCAAGCTGCTTAAGTCCATTTATGGTCTAAAGCAGGCATCGCGGAGTTGGAACATCTGTTTTGATGATACTGTCAAAGAATTTGACTTTATCAAAAATCCAGATGAACCATGCATATACAGTAAGAATGTAGGGAGAGCTGTAGTATTTCTCGTCTTGTACGTGGATGACATTCTCCTAATAGGAAATGATATTCCTATGTTACAGTCAGTCAAAAGATTCTTATCACATAAATTCTCCATGAAAGATCTGGGTGATGCCACCTACATTCTGGGGATCCGGATCTATCGTGATAGATCAAAGAGGATATTGGGACTTTCGCAGTCCAAGTAGATAGACACCATAGTGAAGAGATTCAGTATGGATGATTCTAAGCGCGGTAACTTACCGGCTTGTCACGGAATCACCCTCTCCAAAGAGATGTCTCCCAAGACTGATTTGGAAAGGGATCGCATGTCGATTATATCCTACGCTTCTGCGGTAGGCTCTATAATGTATGCAATGTTATGTACCTGACCAGATGTAGCATACGCATTAAGCGTAGTAAGCCGGTATCAAGCAAACCCAAGGGAGAGTCATTGGAAAGCAGTAAAGAACATTCTTAAGTACCTGAGGAGGACTAAAGATATGTTCTTGGTGTATGGCGGAAAAGACCTCCAGATTGAGGCCTTTGCCGACTCCGGCTTCCAGAGTGACAAAGATGACTCCAAGTCCATGTCGGGTTATGTCTTTATCCTCAATGGAGGGGCGGTCTGTTGGAAGAGTTCCAAACAGGAGACTGTTGCTGACCCAACAAAGGAAGCGGCGTACATAGCTGCTTGCGATGTCGCAAAAGAAGCTGTCTGGATGAAGAAGTTCCTCACAGAACTTCAGGTGGTTCCTACCAGTGTTGATCCAATACCTCTGTATTGTGACAACAACGGCGCTATAGCTTTAGCGAAGGAACCCAGGTCCTATCAGAAGTCCAGACACATCTTAAGGCGGTATCACCTGATCAGGGAGATCATAGATCGCCGGGAGATCGAGGTGAAGAGAGTAAAGACAGAGGATAACATTACTGATCCATTCACAAAGGCCATTCCTCAGACGCAGTTCGAGAGGCTATTCGAGATGATAGGTCTACGATATGCCAGCTCATGGCCCTAGTGCAAGTGGGAGATTGTTAGTGTATATGCCTTAGGGGCCATTATTGTATCATACTAGCGTGTATATTACTTAATGGAAGCTTGGGATATTCACAGTTGTATATATACAGTCTTGCTGAAAAGGTAGTATGCTACTTGGTTTATGTCTACTTTAATATGTGCATATGTTTCTTGTAACGTATCACTTATACATATTAGTAGAGCCCATAGGATCTTTGCTTGATTACCAGCGTTGTGATGGCAGTCACACTAGTGGGGGCTGGGTAGTCTGAAAGCAACATCCTATACAGGTCCCTGTTCGTAGGATTATCGAGATAGGGCATCGATATTCCGGAGTAGACTAAGTGTGTACGCTTCTCATACCAGTTGGGGAGATGGTCTGTCCCACAGCCATCAGTACGTCGTACTGGAGATAGTATACAGGTGCTCGTTAGGTTACGGGTACACCGGATAGGACTCGCAAGGGAACTGATTGGTTGGTATTATACCCATCGTCAGTTAACAGTTCCCAGATGATATGAGTACAGCATAGTCCGCAGACTTGACACTGCCACTTCGCCTCGAGTGTGTCCCACTGTTCTTAGATTGCTACCCTACCACGGCTCAAAGGAGTCGTGCAAACAGGTAGCAGTTGGGTGCAGTCCCGAGCACTTGGAGGCAGTGGCAGTTAGACAGGATTCGTCTCTCCCGGTATTGGGAGTCGATATCGCGCTGTGTCAGAGAGACATTACGCAAAGTCCCTGGCCAGGGCAATCGAGATATACCGGTAGGTTCCAGTAGCTTCTCAGGGTGTAATGGGCTTCGCTCCGACACGACTTATACAGCTATTAGGGGACTGACGCTTGCCGCCTCCTAGGCTCGATATGCGATAGTCTTAGACGAATAGATCGGACTGTACGGAGATTGTCACATCAGGCTCAGTAGGGGTTCGGATGGTTTTCCTTATCGACCTTCTTATCGACATCTACCTAGGGACCGTTACGTACAGCTAGTGCTGCTTGCGGTCTGTGGTTAAACCCACTGCCAGCGTAGTGTCGAGTCTTTAGAGTCCCACACAGAGAGTTTCCCTACTCCAGGCGAAACGATATAGAGGTCATATGGTTTTACGCAAGGGTTCGGACGCATACGTGTGTATACGCACGTACGACTTTTCGGACAGTTTTTACTAGCCGGCTTTGGTTTAAGCCAGATTCTAGTATCGGGTTATTGGATTTATACAGTCTAAAGTTTTTCCGTGTTTTCACGGATTGGAGGGGCGTTCTCATAATTTGTCGGGAAGCTTCTAGAAGAGTGGTGACTAAGGGGTTAAGGTGGCATTGCATTAAATGAGATTAGTGACTCATTTGTGTGATTCATCCAAGTCATTAATGCATCATAAATGCTTAATGACTCATGGAGATGAATCACTCATAGATATTTATGAAGCATGGTTGTTAATTCATTTATTTGATTTTTGGATAAATAATAATGCTTCATATATATTATGATAACATCATTATCTCATTTCATTCTCATCTTCACCTTCTCTCCCCTCAAGCTCACTCTCTCTTCAAACCCTAACCCTAACCTCTCATGTGTTGAGATCAAGGGTTAGCTAGACTAATACTTCCATAACCTCACTCTATATCCCTTAGGTAGCTTAGATTAGCACTTTAAGTAACCTAGTTATCTCAAGTTTGAGATTAAGCTTGGTGTAGGAGCTTTCGGGTGGATCGTCTTTGATTCGAGGAGGCCGTTGAGGTGCCGATGTTCCAAGGAGCCTACGAGGAGTGGAGGACCGCGATGAAGACCCGAAGGACATGTAACGTGAGGTATAACATCGGAACCGAGTAGTTAAACCTCTAGTTGTAGTTAGCAATGGTTTAGATTACGATTCATGCGCTTAAGTCCGTGTTACGAAGCTTTGATAATCGTTTTTCATATATTCCGCCTCCCCGCAAGTTCGTGGGGTGCGCGACATGGACTTACATGTAGACCATATGTTTAAACCTATGTGTGATACGTGCACTGTTTTGGTTTTGTGCGAGATTTCTGTTTACGATGCTATATGTGTATATATGTAGGTACCCTCAAGTGGACTTCGGACGACGAGTAAGAGCAAGGCGACATCGACTTCGGCAAGCGAGGATCAAGGTGAGTAGATCTATATCTACGGGGAAAGTCGGGTGGATGGCGTATAGCACCCCCGCATGTTTTGATGGAAACCAATATATAGACTATGGTTAAGAAAACCTAGATTAGAAAACTAAGGATATGGTTTAAAAGATAGTTAGAGATGATGTGAAGGATTGAATATGTATATCGAGAGATGAGATGAAAGTCTTGTAAGTCTACGGCAGCGCCCCGGCCGTCTGTCCGAGGCCAAAATGCGAAAACGAAAACTTTTTCTAAACTTGAAACCGGCGCTATCGCAGACTTTAATCCCGGATCGAACCATTAACCTATAACTAGCAAACAAGAGAAGGGTTGGAAAGGCTATACCGATCGATCCGTGTCCTTCGGTCTTTGGCCACCATCCCAAGCTCCACGCAGCATCTCCGATCTCGATCTCCTCGTCGGAAAGGGCACCACATCATCGAGTCTTTTTACGGGTTCCCGCTTCATCCGAAGCAACTCGGACACGAAGTTCGCTAGCCGACGTGTCCAAAGAGAAGTAGAGAATGTGTGTGATAACTTTGTCTCTTGCATCCATTGTATGGATGGAGGTTGAAGTTGAGGCCATCAATGGAAATGGTGAGCTAGAGGAAGAAGAAGAACAAGAGGCATTTTCTTTTCTTGTGTTGAATTATTGTGAGAGCGCTAGAATGAAACTCAAGAGCTAACCCAAAGAGATATGGCTGCCCTTTCTCTCTCCATCCATCAATTCAACACACTAATCAATCACTAAACATGACATGGTTCAAAGAATAAGACCATGAGTCACCACCTTTGTCCATGTCATAATTAATGCACCTCATCATGAATTAAGCTCACTATTTCCACCAAAGTAAACATTAATCCAAATGTTTACAACAATAAAAAGATACGGCAATATCTAAAGTAAACTCGTGACGGATCACAAGGATACCCCTCACCTGTATATACATACCTGCATCCGCATTCCAACTGAATGCGAATGCGATGAGACTAAAGTAATCCAACAAATCTAATACTAGGATCCGGCTTAAATAAAAGCCCACTAGTATGATCCGTCCGATCATGATCCGTGCACCACTGTACATATATGATCGAACCCTGCCATAATACCATACGGCCTCTACAACGTTTCGCCCGAAACTTGAGAAACTGTCTGTGGGGGACTCTAAAGACTCGTCAATACTTTGGCTGTGGATTTAACCACTGGCACGTCAGTGGTACTAGCTGTACGTAACGGGCTACCAGGTATTGACCAAAAGGGAGGTCGATGAGCGAACTCATCCTGGCACACTACTGAGCCTGTCAGTGACAATATCCGTACAGTCCGGTCCGTTCTTCTATGAGCATCGTATGTTGGGCCTAGGGGGTTGGTAAAAGTCAGACCCCCAAAAGCGGTACAAGTCGTGCGGAGTGTAGCCCAGAACACCTTGAGATACTACTAGAATACCTACCAGTAAATCTCCTGCCTTGGCCAAGGACTTCGTGTAATGGCTCTCCTAGACACAGCGCGATCTCACCCCCAATACCGGGAGAGACGAAACCTCTGCCGATCCGCTCACTGGCTCCATGTGGCTCGGGACTGTACCCAACTAAAACCTGTTTGCACGAATCCTTTGAGCCGTGGTAGGGTAGTAATCAAAGCACAGTGGGAACTCACACGAGACAAATGACGATCTCAGGTCGATGAGCTCTGTACAAATGTCACCAAGGAACTGCTATCTGACGTTAGGTATAATACCAACTAGCATGTTCCCGGCGAGTCCTGTCCGGTGTACTCATAACCTAATGAGCACCTGTATACATCTTAGGTGAACCAACTGACACCAATGGCTTGTGAGACCGGCCACCGCCCCTCGTCGGGGTCTCGACTGTATACACCAGTCTACTAATGGAGTATCGATGCCCAGTCTCGAAACTCCCACAACTAGGGACCTTTTAAGGATGTGCTTATAGACCCCAGCTCCCACATATATGATCGCCATCATACTGCTGGTAGTCAAGCAAGAATCCTAAGGGCTCTATCAATGTGTAATAGCGACCTGTAAGGTCACCTAAAGCAGTACACGATGATAAAGATAAACCAGATAGCATACTATCATCTTGAGTAAGACTGTCCTACCGGTATAGGTCCTCCCTCAATCATTGCAATCACTTGTCTGTGATCCAATAATTGACTTTGAGGGCACTATATCCAAGAATCTCCCACTTGCACTTAAGGCTAATTATTGGGATGTCGCATACTCACAGCCCGTGTGATACCGAACACCCAACTCCAATACTAATCAGTCTCATAAAGCCCGTTTGCGAAACTATTGCGTACTAGGAATAGCCACAGTAAGTGGATCCGCCCTGATGTTTCTTTCTATGTCTCTCTTTATCTCAAGTTCACGGAGAAAGCCATCTCCCGAAATGAGCAATACCTGTCTTAGAATCTGTTTGGATGTCTGATGGGACCTAGTTCATAAATGAACTCCAAATCCAAACTTCTTAGACAGTATCGTCAACTGAACTTAATCAGTATCCTGCGCCATGCCTCCTTCGATATCCGCTTGGACCACCTGTCCAAAATACTGCCCTTCGTCAGAGGGAAAACTATAACTCTGACAGCCACTCTGTCATCCAGGTCACTTTGGAAGCCTGGAATGATAACTGTCTCCTAAAAGAGGCTGTTGTTATCATATCCCTAGAACATCCACTTATGTTATAAAACTGCTTCCGAACGTTTCTCCAGAATAGGATTAATATCATCTTATTGCATCTCATGCAAAAACAACATCTGGTGTGGTACTTGACATCTCATGATTGACTCAATTGCCTAAGCAAGTGATCTGCCAATCATGCACATCCCTCTCACCTTTAGTCTGTAAGACACCTTTAGAGAGGGTGACTCCATCACCTGCAGGTACACTACCGTGCCAGGAGTCGTCCATTCTAAAACACCTTTAGAATGCTGTCTAAGTACCCAGATTGGGAAACTACCCAAATCTAGATCTAAAACCATAGATCTAGTAACCAGAATATCTGATATAATATCCATATCCTATGCGGAGAAACCACTGTGTGACAACCAAAGTACAACCGATCGCAGTGTAGGAATTTCACTTCCTACTCTGTGTATGTCATCCAAATACCAGGACATCACACCCTACTACCTTCTTAACAGATCCATCTCCTATTCTGATGAAGTCAAACCTATGACTGTCACGTCAGAAATAGATGATCTATCTCCGCTATATCTGCTTTAGTCTATAAATAGACATAAGCTACTTGTCCACTATGCTTTCGCTGCTCCCACTGACTACGACGATCCTCTGGCAGAGTCATATACACGTATACTTCTGAAGCTAGTTCAGAACGACGCTATACTCATCCTCCTGCCGGGTCTCATAGCCTGGAACAACAGTAGTGTCAAGTTTGGGTAAACAAGAACCTCCCTGTCACCGTCCTTGAGCATACCGAAGTACCTCTCGAGTGCCTGAGGTTACCCACCATATCGGCGGAGTGGCTAATGGAGTGTCAAACCAGATTGAATCTTTAGGTTCTTATCAAATTTTCAGTAATCGTTTGCGGTTCTGGAATCACTTCCAGTTCTACCATACTCCCACTACTGTTTTCTGAAAAAAAATCCATTTTTATTAAAACTGTGGCGAGTTAAGAACAATATCACTATTGATCTTCCAGATGGTAGAAAGTCAACCCTTGTCATAGGTCGGGTCAACCCACAAACAGCCATTACAGAAACGTGCCTTGAGTTATCCACAGTCTGGTTTTAAGCATAATCCGGACAACTCCCCGTAGCTTAACATTGTTAAGATATGAACTATTCTATATCCAATATAGAAACAGAGGCACTGATTTAATTGGAACCAGATTCAAATCATGCAGCTGTCTCCAGTGCATGTCAACTAAATGGAAGGAGGCCGATCAGCGTTACTCAAGTTAGGAATACATTCAGATATGAATAACCTGAAAGAGAAACAGGTTCTCCTAATCATTACTTTCAACTGAATACTATACACAAGTATCTACATCTTCAATCACCTTGAAGAATCCTGATACTTTCAATACCTGGTTTTCTACTCTATTCATATACCTATAACTTCTCAAAACTTAGACCTTGCATTTCTACGAAACGCATGTCTAAGAACTAGAGAAGTCACAAGTAAACAGAATATAGTACGAGTACCAACCCCTATGTCCTCATGGACACTGGACAAAATACAATACTCTGTATAAGTCCCCTGAGTCTAATAACTCATTCCCTGTGTGTCGTAGGTTGAAAACTGTACTTATGGTTAAGAAGAATTACACCGCTGTTTAATGCTCCTTAACTAACCATTCACTGATATAGGTAAATGTCATGGACATAATTTCAAAAAGTTATATCTCACTTTATAAAAATAAACGTACAGATATATCAATTTGAAATTGGTGCATAACAACGGATATTCAAAACCAAATATTTGCCGACCGGCAAACAACCCAGGCGATTTCCTCAAATATCACCAATTACAACGAATCCCGATATAATGAGGATGGTCACCCAATTCCCAATAACTTACTCCCACCCATCATCTGTAAAACCATACAGATGTGAGAATCAAACCTGGTAAATACATACCCTGGAGCAAGGGCTAATTGGGAAATCAGTTTTCTTTTAACAATACACAGTGAAACTGAAACATATAAATGTTTCGAAGGGGTATCCGGGTATTCCTAGTAATGCTTCTTCCATTATCAGATTCACAACTGTAACCATATATTTCTTTGCCATCTCTCCAAATCCCTTTATATGTCTTTAGTCATTACCTTCTGTACACCACCTTTAGGACAAATGGTTTTCTTCCTTCCCTACCGTTCGACACCACCCTATGGTTTGGAAGAAGACTATCCAATAAGCATAATGGGTGTACTCTCCAAATCCTAGGAGTACTCGTAACCTGAGAGAAGGTGAAGATAAAAGGCAACTGAATAAAACCTTATTCCTATTTCTCCTGAACCAGAATCCATCCCCGAACTGGAACAAGTTCTTTCGAGTTCGTATATAACCATACGATGGAGTATCCAAATAACTGTGGATATTCGTAGTGATACGGAGTGTCCTGGAGATATACAAAGGTGAAGTAGGAGTGGCGATGAAATACTTGGTTTGGTCGTGAATAGCATCCGCAGTTTACTTTGCCCTCTTACTAATCCCTTTATTTGTCTTTACTTAATACCTTCTGCACACCTTCGTTAGGCTAATTGGTTTTCTTCATTCCCTACCGTTCGGAACCTGCCTATGGTTTGGAAGAAGACTATCAAATTAGCATAATAGGTGTACCGTCCTAATCCAAGGAGCACTCGCAATCTGAGAGAAGGTAAAAGGAAAGACAACTGAATAGTCCTATTCATTTTCTCCAGAATCGGAAACCATCCTCGAATCTGGAACAAGTTCCTTTGAGTTCGTATATAACCATACGATGGTTTTATCCAATGGAAGTGGATGTTCGTAGTAATACGGGGTGTTCTGGAGAAAAAGGGTAAAAGTAGGAGTGGCAATGAGGTATGCAACTCAGACAATCCAAAAGCCAGTGTTTTAAGAAGGTTCGGTTAACTTGGTCACTGAGTCATAGTCAAGGGTCGGGTCATGGTCGCTGCCAAAAAGAGAGAGAAAAGAAACACTCTGCGTGCACTCTAACCTAGATCAGAATGGTTATTAATTTATCTAATCAGGAAACCTCCCACTGTAACCTCAAATTCTCCTCCAAACATGAAAGAAGAATTAGTCGGGATCATCCTAGGAGTAAACCAACTCATCAGTGGGAATCGGGATCCAACTATCATCGCATAATAACGTGATGGAATCCACTCATGTTATCACACTCCAGAAGGTATGCGCATATCTGGCAAGTTTCAGTTTCTTTAGAAACTCCCTATGTGATTTTTACCCCATGCTCTTATGACCCTGACGAAGCCCAACAAATCATAAGTCACATGTCAAGTTCTACCCGTCATTGTCCAGGTTAATTTGAACCCACCCGTACAAGCCCTTGACGAAGGCCAACAAGGCTATACGACTGTCCTAAACTAACGCATCTATCTATGCAGCAGAAAAGTAACAAATAGCTACCGTACACTATGCCATGACGAAGGCCAACAAACATAGCATGAATACTAAGTGCTACTCGTCTGAAATGACGGAGGGCTACGAATGGTTTTTGGCGAAAAACCTTTAACGTAATGAACTTGATATCGTTGAAGGAACCGGATAGCTTTTTACAAATTTATAGTGGCGAAAACCTTTGCTAAAGAGGTCACTCCCAGTGAAGCGATCTTGCTCTTTCCTCGTGGAATGAGGTGCTGGATATTCCCAACTGAATACCTCTGTACAAAGCAAAAACAATCGACTATAATGAAGTTATTACCCTGACGCAAACTTCTGTCCAAGGGGTCACTCCCGGTGAAGGGATCTCGGCCCTTGCCTCGTCGACTGAGGTGCTGGATATTCATAACCGAATACCACTGTGCAAAACAAAAGAGAACGTCCTTGCAATAACAGCTTTTTGAAAAATGTTCCAACAACATCAGAATAGGTTTGTTTAGCTTGCATAGATCCGAATCAATGCAGTCCCATCAATTAATCACACCACAAAAGAACGAAAATATGATGTACGTATATGCCATCCGCATTCGCCACTGGGTCCTGTCATCACCCGTTAGGTTACTTAACTAACGACAGAGCGGGGACTGGACTAGCGCGGGCGTAAAACATATATACAACATCTACTAGTATATATATCAATATATAATAATCGCTCGAGGCGTGATAAAATGCAACATCACAGAAATGTAATAAGCATCACAGAACAATACAGATAATCTGGGATCCCGGGGTTTCATAGAGCCGCTACTGAAACCCGACGTTCCCCTGGTCGTGTGGATAGCCTGTGCAATGAGATTAGACCCCTATGGGTGCGGCAAGTTACCCGCCAAAACCTGAAGCGAGGTAGCCCCCTACAGCAAAGTGAATGGACCACCCAGCACTTCACGGAATCCGGTAACTTGAGCACCCCTCATTGGGTCAACCTGTACCCCCTAGGAGTGCGGCGAATAGCCCACCAATTCTAGAGTAAACCCCCTCCATCTCAAAGCCATGAGATGCGGGCTCATTGCCCTCTAGAACCCGGCTATCCGTTCACCCCACCATGGGGTAATCCTAGAACAGAAAGTAAAAATATATACAACGGGTACATCGACCTCAGCCCGGTCGTGCCCCAAAAGAATAATATACAAACAGGCAGTGACGGCAGTCCATATGTCGGACGCTCGCCCTGCAATATCAAATGTACAAATACAACCAAACTGTACTACTATTGCATCCAGGCTATCCACCACGACAAATCCGCAACATCACAACACAATACAGAACATCAACGTGAATGTCACGTTCGCAAATCCGTCTAAAAGGGCTATAGCAATTAGACAAGATTTACCGATCAAATGACATTCACGGTCGCAGATATAATGCAAGTACTGTAAACTAACGTGTTTAAAATATTCGATCGACAAAATTTCCCGAAGTGGGCCCCAAGCACAAATCCAGTACTTAAAATAATCTGGGCCAAAACAAAAAATACCAAAAACCCCAATTCCAAGTCAGAGACCACTGCAGAAAATTTGGTGCAGTATTGCTACAGTACTGCGGCGAAACCGCGGCCAAAACGTGGGTAAGGCCACGGTTCCGCGGCGCTATAGTGAGATCTTTCTACCGATTTTCTGCAGTGTTCTTAGAAAAGCCCGCCTGATTTTCTGCAATACTCAAAATAATTTTTTGACCACAAAAAAAATTCGACAGAAACTTCGTTTTTGAAATTGAGGTTTCGGAAATTTTGTTCGATCGATGTTTTAAACACGTTAGAACAAGCTAGTAAAGGTTAATGGCGTGGCTCTGATACCATGTAAGTCTACGGTAGCGCCCCGGCCGTCTGTCCGAGGCCAAAATGCGGAAACGAAAACTTTTTCTAAACTTGAAACCGGCGCTATCGCAGACTTTAATCCCGGATCGAACTATTAACCTACAACTAGCAAACAAGAGAAGGGTTGGAAAGGCTATACCGATTGATCCGTGTCCTTCGGTCTTTGGCCACCATCCCAAGCTCCTCGCGGCATCTCCGATCTCGATCTCTTCGTCGGAAAGGGCACCACATCATCGAGTCTTTTTACGGGCTCCCGCTTTATCCGAAGCAACTCGGACACGAAGTTCACTAGCCAACGTGTCCAAGGTGAAGTAGAGAATGTGTGTGACAACTTTGTCTCTTGCATCCATTGTATGGATGGAGGTTGAAGATGAGGCCATCAATGGAAATGGTGAGCTAGAGGAAGAAGAAGGACAAGAGGCATTTTCTTTTCTTGTGTTGAATTATTGTGAGAGCACTAGAATGAAACTCAAGAGCTAACCCAAAGAGATATGGCTGCCCTTTCTCTCTCCATCCATCAATTCAACACACTAATCAATCACTAAACATGACATGGTTCAAAGAATAAGACCATGAGTCACTACCCTTGTCCATGTTATAATTAATGCACCTCATCATGAATTAAGCTCACTATTTCCACCAAAGTAAACATTAACCCAAATGTTTACAACAATAAAAAGATACGGCAACATCTAAAGTAAACTCGTGACGGATCACAAGGATACCCCTCACCTGTATATGCATACCTGCATCCGCATTCCGACTGAATGCGAATGCGATGAGACTAAAGTAATCCAACAAATCTAATACCAGAATCCGGCTTAAACCAAAGTCCACTAGTATGATCCGTCCGATCATGATCCGTGCACTACTGCACGTATATGATTGAACCCTGCCATAATACCATACGGCCTCTACAACGTTTCGCCCGAAACTTGAGAAACTGTCAATGGGGGACTCTAAAGACTCGTCAATACTTTGGCTGTGGATTTAACCACTAGCACGTCAGTGGTACTAGCTGTACGTAACGGGTTACCAGGTATTGACCAAAAGGGAGGTCGATGAGCGAACTCATCCTGACACCCTACTGAGCCTGTCAGTGACAATATCCGTACAGTCCGGTCCGTTCGTCTAAGAGTATCGTATGTCGGGCCTAGGGGGTTGGTAAAAGTCAGACCCCCAAAAGCGGTACAAGTCATGTCGGAGTGTAGCCCAGAACACCCTGAGATACTACTGGAATACCTACCAGTAAATCTCCTACCTTGGCCAAGGACTTCGTGTAATGGCTCTCCTAGACACAGCGCGATCTCACCCCCAATACCGGGAGAGACGAAACCCCTGCCGATCTGCTTACTGCCTCCATGTGGCTCGGGATTGTACCCAACTAAAACCTGTTTGCATTGTTAGTTTGCCCTAGAGGCCATTACTGTACATTGGATGTATATAGTAGTGGATGCTGGGACATATATAGGTAGGACTTTCTTGCTCGACATGATAGTATGCTATCTGGTTGCTCTTTATCTTAACATGTATACTTTCTGTCTCTCTGATTACATGTTGATAAAGCCCTTAGGATGTGTACTCGACTTCCAGGACTATGATGAAGATCATACTAGTGGGGCCTGGGTAGTCAATGAGTACATCCTTCATTGTTCCTAGTCGTGGGAATATCGAGACGGGGCATCGATATTCCAGAGTAGACTAGCGTATATCTTCTCGACCCATGTGATGGGCGATGGATGATCCCATATCCATTGGTGTTTGACATCGGAGATGGTATGCGGGTGCTCAGTGGAGACTGGGTACACTGAACGGACTCGCCGAGAACTCCCAGATGGTATTATACCTTACGTCAGATGGTAGTTCTCTGGTGACACTGGTACAGCTTAGTCTGTTGACCCGAGATCGTCATAGAGTCTTGTGTGTCTTCCACTGTGCTTTGATTTCCACCCTACCACGGCTCTACTGAGTCGTGCAAATAGGTGGTTTTTGGGTACAGTCCCGATTCACATGGAGGTAATGAGCGATAGGAGGGGATTCGTCTCTCCCGGTATTGGGGGTTGATGTTGTGCTATGCTCGACCGGCCATAACAGGAAATCCCTGGCCAGGGTTGCAGTGATATACTGGTAAGAGTTATCAGTAGTTTCACGAATGTTATGGACCTTACATCGGCATGACTTGTCGAGCTATTGGGGTCTGACGTTTACCACCCGTAGGCGAGATATGCAACATATCAGACGAACAGACCGGACTAGACGGTAAGTGTTACTGGTTGGATTCACAGGAGTGTGAGCGGGCTTGCTCATCGATCTTCTGATCGCTCAATACCCGGGTGGCCGTTATGTTTAGCAGACCGCTTGCGGCTTGTGGATGTTTGATATGATCATCATCTGCTACCGGCGTATTGACGAGTCTTTAGAGTCCTACACAGAGGTTTCCTGGCTCAAGCGAAATGAATTAGGAGTGCATATGAGATATGTGCGGGACCGAGAATAATGCGTGTATGTGATACCGTATTCCATTCTTGCGATTAATGTATCGATTAGTTATATGCGATATAACCTAGTTATCGAATCAAGGATTGATTCGATAAGCCGATACATTGGATATTAGTCGGTTATATGCGATATGACCGGATCGTTAAATCAAGTATTGATTTAATGATTTACTGCATAATTATATATTTGATATATTACTTTGCATTAACTAGTATTGGTTCATTTTAAAAGGATTTTCTCACTTGATGCACATTGTATATGTGATATATTTTTTGTGCACTTGTTTGTATCATGTTTGATGATACATGCTCACTTGGGTTTGTGTAAAGATTAAACCATGGTTGTGAGAGTGGTTAGGGTTTTGTTTATTCACTTCTTATCTATTTATTTATTTATTTTGGCAAAAGATTAAAGAGAAAATGGTGGCTTTCTTTGTTTGTTATTGAAGCTTCTTCAAGCTTTGACCAAGTGACCATTTTGTCTTCATGCTTAACCTAACCCTTCCAACTAACCATGGTCTATTCTCTACACCTAATCATGGTTGCCATATGATAAGTGTTGATTTTATTTTCTATTTGATAATAACTTATCATATTCTTTTCATCATCTTCTTCTTCTTCAAACATGAAGAAAGCTTGCTCCATCAATGACAACTTATGAAAATGAGTGAGAAATCCAAATCCAAAGTGAACCCACTTCCTATTTCTTCATCCTCTACCTCTTGCCAAGTAGTATAGGGTGTTTTCTTCACAAGTTTCATGACTTGGTGAAGTTGGAGCTTGATCTTGCGATGCCTCGACGTAGATCATTTTCGGCATCGTAGTCGATGACCTAGCCCGCCCATTTCTCCGATGAAGCCGACACTAGAGTCATGGATTCGATTTGGACAGCGAGGGGACTTCATCACGGAGCCTAGGAGGTGGAGGACCGGATCTACAAAGGTTGTAGCCACTTTCCTTTTAGATAAAGTTGTTTATTTGCATCGTATCGCCTATATATCTAGTTAACGATCCGTATTAGGGTTTGTAGGCACTTGTAAAATTTTAATTGGGCATGTTTGATCACTTGTGAGACTTCATTAGTGTGCCTAGGAACCCTACAGTGGTATCAGAGCCTAGCTAGAGCCTTAGGCGATGCGTAGACGGAGTTAGAAGTCCGATCGAACCAAAACCCAAACCCAAAAATGCTCTCTGTACATTTTTGAAATTCGGGGATTTTTTAGAATTAAAAATATGCAGAAAACTAAGCAGGAAGTTATAAGAATTACTGTGAAGTTCGATCGCTTGATTCCATTAAAGTGCGGCGGAACCGCGGCATTAGCATGCCTAATGAGGCGGTTCCGCGGCAACTCTGTAGCTTCTCCTCATGATTTTTACACAGTAACTCTTATATTTTGTTCCTGTATTTTCTGGGAATTTTTAAATCTGACTCAAGAGTTGAGTTTTCTGGGTTGTATTGGGAGTTCGTTGATTTGATCGGATTATCAAACTTTGTCTATATGTTTTCCGGATATTTTTTGAATATGTTAAAAAGTTCGACCGGATATAAATACCCACTTTTTCCCCTGCAGGGAAATTTCCAATTGTTGGACTTTTCCGTAGTTTAACGACGTTCGAAGTAGTGCAAGTAACGCGATGGTCCCTCTAGAAGACAACAAACCTTAACTCGATTATGTGACCGTCTTGAACTGCCCTTTGAACCTTAGGGTTTGGGGCAGTACGGTGTGCCACATGTGAGGCGTTGGCTTGACCCTTCTACGGCTGGACCGTTGGTACTGAGGCACGAACTGAATGTTTTTAGACTTATTTCATGTGTTGGACTGTATCGGGAAAACTTGGGTGTTCGATTGTTCGATCGGAAAGTTTAACATTTTCTATTTTATCTGGAATGTGATACAATAATTGGAATTCACAATTAGTTATGAGATGACTGAATGAATGTTATAAACACAGCACTTTAGTCTCACTTGATCGGTTGCCACGGAATTTTGATGTGATCAAAAGTCCGTCGCAATCACGTAGCGTACGCGGATACTCGCCGGATAAACTTAATAGACAACCTCACCCCATAGCCCCGACTAAGTGACTGTAGGAGAACCCCGTCGCCGAAAGCATCCGTCCGGGTGCTCGCGGTAGCGGTGTTCCACCTTGGTGCACTTCGTCGACGGTATCGGGGGTGCAGCCGCCTACTAAAGTTTGCGACGAGCATTCGTTTTGGAAGCCGGGAATCTTGTTGAATTGCCCGACTCGATATTGAAAAGAGTTTTCGATAAATGAGACTGAAATGCGGGGTTTATAATTGTTAGGCATGTGATGTCTAAGGAATTCATTTGATTGGGCATGCGATGTCTAAAGAGGTTGCGGATTCCAACTGTTGTAGTTTTACACTTTCTTTTCTGTGACCGTAAGTGTAATATGTGATATCGCCGGTTTCGTTGCTATATGTCAATGACAATTGGGATACGCATGTTTACTTACGTTGATGACATGTGATGTTATGTGTTACTGAATATGTTATATTGGATCGTCGTGTTTGAATAGCCGGGGTTTTTTATGTGAGATGAGTGTTTTTTCATTTTCATTCATGTAAAAACTTGTATGTAATATTCTTTTATTGGGGCACTTCCAGGTTCCGGAAGATGTCACCGTTGATGTATATTATTTACTTTTCCGCATTAGGATAGACCCAAGGAGGGGAGCACAAGTAACCGGGTTCTGGGGTCCAGTAGGAGACCAACTCGAGGAGTCGAGTCCGGGTCTCCTAACCCTAGAATTGGTAGGGTTGCTTGCCGCTCTCGTAGGGGTCTAGGGGTGTGGGATTGGCTATTCATCACGACCGTGGAATCCGTGTTTTATACTGGCTCGTATTAAAAACACGGACGTCTTAGTATATCCAATATTTCATTTGATATTTTCTGCTGCGTTATCTGTGATGTGATCATGTGATGTTCTGTGATAGATATAATATATAGTATATATGATATATTATATAGACGTTACTTATGTTTTACACCCGTGCTAGCCCTGCCCCACTCTGCCGTTAGTTACCTAACCTAACGGTGCAGACGGGACATCGAGGCGAATGCGGATGGCATAAGCGTACGTTATATTTATCTGTGATGATTAGGTGGACTTAAATGATGGGATATTCATTAATGAGATTAATGAAAGAAAATAAACCTAATTGATGTTGTGGAATCGAATTTCAAAATAAAAACAGGTAGATACAGTTCTTGCTTTGCATCACGGTGTTCCTTGTAGAACATCCTGCACCTTATTCGATAGGGAAAGGACCGAGATCCCTTCACCGGGAGTGACTCCTTTAGCAATAACTGGCAGATGCTACATCACTCGGTTTGTCTTTTGATTGCTTCTATAGTTTCTGCTTTGCACAGTGATATATATGATATATCCCGCACCTCATTCGACGAGGAAAGGGCCGACGATCCCTTCACCGGGAGTGACCCCTTTAGCAAAACTAGAAAAAGCCTCAAAAACATTCCATTTAAAAACCATTTGATTACGCAACGAGATCAAGTTCAAAGCGTTAATGGTTTTCATAAAAACCATTCGCAACCCTCCGTCATTTTAGGAAGTAGAGTACTTAGTATTCGTGCTGTGTTTGTTGACTTTAGTTAAGGCATAGTGTACGATAGCTAAGTGATGTCTTCCTACACCGCATATGATGCGATTAGTTAGGACAGTCACGTGACTTTGTTGACCTTAGTTAAGGGTCATGTGGGTGGGTCTAATTAATCACGAAATGACGGGTAGAACTTGACTAGTACTTATGATTTGTTGACCATAGTTAAGGTCATAGGTGCTAGGGGTAAAAACCATTATCGGGAGTTTCAAGTGTTGAAATTTGCAATGAGATTGCATACCTTCTATATGATAGTTGGATCCCGATACCCACTGCGAGTAATTGTTACTCCTGGGAGAGTTTTGCACTTTGCAATTAGCCGATCAAGTAGGTGTCTAGAAAGGTGTCAACGGGGTTACGCCTCTAGGAAAACGAGGTTTACATTAATTAGGTCCATGCGAAAGTACGGGGAACCTCCCTCAAAGTACCGACATTGGCCTGGCTGAAAGATTGGCGAACTTGTAGAGTGTAATTAATCCCGGCTAGTCTTTCCTTAGGGTTTGAAGGAAGATTTGATAAAAACAGTGGGAGCCATCCTGATTAGATAAAATAAATAACCAATCTGATCTTGCAAGAGCGCACGCAGAGTGTTTTCTTCTCTCTCTCTCCAGGTAGCGACCATATCACGCCTTAATCAAGATAATAATATGGATGTATTGACCGAACCCGCTTGTTATACTGAGCTGGGGAACGTTGGTCCCGCTCCAACTTATAATTGTTATAAGACAGAGCAGGAAATAGGGGAATACCAGAATTCCTATGCCGCCCAAACGAAGAAAGTGCATATGATGCATCTCCTTCGGGTGTGTTCATTATAAAGAACTGTTTCTCAGTATCCTCTGAATCCTGGGTATTTGATACCGGATCAGGATCCCAGATATGTAATCTGTTACATAGGGCTACAAAAAGGTAGAAAACTGAGAACGGGTGATAAGTTTCATGAGACAGAAGACGGGGCAAGTGTTGCAGCCAAGTCTGTTGGTCACTGTCACCCTGTATTACCAATACATTGATTCTGAACAAATGCTATTAGATACCGAACCTGATATACAAAATCATATCAGTCTCTTTATTAGTAAAGAAATGATAAAATTTTGTATTGCTGGATAATGTTTTGAACATTTCCTATATCAAGAGTTGATCGGTTCAGGCACGTTATCTAAAAGCATTGATGTTCTAAATCAAACTACAGTTCCTTGTATATAGAACACACACAAGAGGAAGAGTTCAGAAATGAACGAATCCTTCTTGAGGCATTGTAGACTAGGTCATATCAATGCGACCTGACTGGCTGAAGTTACATTTTAGATGCATATTTAAATCAGTTTGAATTTACATCTTGTGAAACTTGCCAGTCATGTCACAAAGATTAGATGACCATAGCTCGGTTTACTGAAAACAGAGAAAGAGTTAATGAACTCTTGGTACTGATACATGATGATGTATGTAAGGTCTCCTGTCTACATATGCCAGGACTGGTTCTTTATACTTCATTATATTCTCTGATAATCTCTCAAGATTCAGTCATATGTTTCTGTTGAAACATAAGTCCGAAGCTTTTGAGGTATTCACAGAATACAAGTTGGAAGTAGAGAACCAAAATACGGGTATAAGTATTATGTCCTATGATAAGATCAGGGAGGAGAATACTTGTGCACAGAATTCCTGGACTATTCTAAAGGAGAATGAGATTCTCTCTCAGTGTTACTCCTCTGAATACACCACAGCACAACGGTGTATCGGCGTGGAGCAATCGCACAATATTAGATATGGTGTGCTCTATGATGAGTACTACTGAGTTTCCTATTTCCTTTTGGGAGTTATGCACTTATGAAGTTGCATACCTATTGAATAAGGTTCGAATCAAATCAGTGCCTACCATTCCATATAAGATATGGTATGGGAAGAGCCTATCTCTTAAGTAAGTTAAGATTTGGGATTGTCCAGCCTATGTCTAAAGCAAAATCCGGACAAAATCGAGGTAAGGTCAGTTTTGTAGAACTGGAAAGGTTCCAGCTATACAAAACTGCAGCTGATTTGACAGAACCAAAGGGTTCAATAGTCCCCGACGAACCTCTGCCTCTCCGCCGATCTGGTAGGGTTCCTCACCTGCCTGAGAGATACCTCGGTTTCTCGATGACAGTGGGAGCGAGGAATGCATCATGAGATGATGACCCAACTAGTTTCGATCAGGCCATCAAGAGTAGGGACTCTGTAAGAATGGCTGGATGCTTAGCGATCTGAGATGGAATCCATGTACACCAACAAAGTATGGACTTTGGTTGCTATATCTGAAGGGTTAAATCCTCATCAGGAGCAAGTATATCTTGAGAAGATTACTTGGTGTAGATGGAAAAGTTGAGACTTTCAAAGCCAGACTCGTTAAAGGTTTTAGTCATCGAATAGGCGTGGATAATGATGAAACCTTTTCCAGTAGCTGTGCTTAAGTCCATCCAGATCCTACTTGCCACTGCTACATACCATAACTGCGATATCTGGTGGTTGGGTGCCATGACTACTTTTCTAAATAATGATTTAGAAGAGAACGTCTATATGAACACAGCCAGAGGGCTTCGTAAACAGTGGGAGCAGCGGAAACATGTGCAAGTTACTTTACAGGATAAAGCAGGCATCGCGGAGTTGGAACATCTGTTTTGATGTGGTAGTCAAAGAGTTTGACTTCATCAAAATGGTAGATGAACCTTGTATGTACAAAAGGGTAGTATGGAGTATGGTAATGATCCTCGTAAAGTACGTGGATGACATACTCTTGATAGGAAAGGAGTTTCCTATGCTACGATCGGTCGATCTCCTCTTTTCACATAGATTCTCCATATAGGATCAAAGTGATACCTCCTAAATCCTAGGTTTTGGGTCTATAAGATAGATCTAAATGGATGTTAGGATTCTCACTAGCTATAGTAAGATTGTATCAATTGATCCTGGGGAGAATCACTGGAAAGGTTCCAGGGTGATAAGGACGACTGAATGTCAGTCGCAGGCATTTTCTTTACCCTCAGTAAAGGGACGGTATGTTGGAAGAGTTCCAAGCTAGATACCGTGGCAAACTAGACGATAAAGGATGGTAACATCGCTATTAAAGATACTACCAAAGAGGAAGTTTGGGTATATATTGGTTCATAAGATGAACTAGGTTCCCACCATTGTGTGACAATGGAAGTGTGGCTTTGGCCAAGGAACCATGATCCCATCAGTGACCCAGACATATTCTGAGGCAGCATCACCTGATCATGGAGATAGTTGATCTCCAGGGTGATCGAGGTAAGGAGAGTAGACTCAGAGAACAACACGGCGGATCCACTCACGAAGGCCTTTTCCCAGAGAGAGACTCATATGTGATGGTTGAGTATGTGATACTGCAACCACTGCTACAGATGGCCCTAGTGCAAGTGGGAGATTGTTAGTTATATGTATGCCCTAGAGGCCATTACTGTACATTGGATGTATATAGTAGTGGATGCTGGGACATATATAGGTAGGACTTTCTTGCTCGACATGATAGTATGCTATCTGGTTGCTCTTTATCTTAACATGTATACTTTCTGTCTCTCTGATTACATGTTGATAAAGCCCTTAGGATGTGTACTCGACTTCCAGGACTATGATGAAGATCATACTAGTGGGGCCTGGGTAGTCAATGAGTACATCCTTCATTGTTCCTAGTCGTGGGAATATCGAGACGGGGCATCGATATTCCAGAGTAGACTAGCGTATATCTTCTCGACCCATTGATGGGCGATAGATGATCCCATATCTATTGGTGTTTGACATTGGAGATGGTATGCGGGTGCTCAGTGGAGACTGGGTACACTGAACGGACTCGCCGAGAACTCCCAGATGGCATTATACCTTACGTCAGATGGCAGTTCTCTGGTGACACTGGTACAGCTTAGTCTGTTGACCTGAGATCGTCATAGAGTCTTGTGTGTCTCCCACTGTGCTTTGATTTCTACCCTACCACGGCTCTACTGAGTCATGCAAACAGGTGGTTTTTGGGTACAGTCCCGATTCACATGGAGGTAATGAGCGATAGGAGGGGATTCGTCTCTCCCGGTATTGGGGGTTGATGTTGTGCTATGCTCGACTGGCCATAACAGGAAATCCCTGGCCAGGGTTGCAGTGATATACTGGTAAGAGTTATCAGTAGTTTCACGAATGTTATGGACCTTACATCGGCATTACTTGTCGAGCTATTGGGGTCTGACGTTTACCACCCCTAGGCGAGATATGCAACATATCAGACGAACAGACCGGACTATACGGTAAGTGTTACTGGTTGGATTCACAGGAGTGTGAGCAGGCTTGCTCGTCGATCTTCTGATCGCTCAATACCCGGGTGGCCGTTACGTTTAGCAGACCGCTTGCGGCTTGTGGATGTTTGATATGATCATCATCTGCTACCAGCGTATTGACGAGTCTTTAGAGTCCTACACAGAGGTTTCCTGGCTCAAGCGAAACGAAATAGGAGCGCATATGAGATATGTGCGGGACCGAGAATAATGCGTGTATGTGATACCGTATTCCATTCTTGCGATTAATGTATCGATTAGTTATATGCGATATAACCTAGTTATCGAATCAAGGATTGATTCGATAAGCCGATACATTGGATATTAGTCGGTTATATGCGATATGTGTTGGAGATAGTGCCCTCAGAGTCAATTATTGGATCACAGGCACGTGATTGCAATGATTGAGGGAGTACCTATCCCAGTAGGACAGTCTTACTCGAGATGATAGTATGCTATCTGGTTTACCTTTATCATCGTGTACTGCTTCAGGTGACCTTACAGGTCGCTATTACACGCTGAAAGAGCCCCTAGGATTCTTGCTTCACTGCCGGCAGTATGATGGCGATCATATACGTGAGAGCTGGTGGTCCATAAGCACATCCTTAAAAGGTCCCTAGTCATGGGAGTTTCGAGACAGGGCATCGATTCTCCAGAGTAGACTAGTGTATACAGTCGAGACCCCGACGAGGGGCGGTGGCCGGTCTCATAAGCCACTGGTGTCAGTTGGTTCACCTAAGATGTATACAGGTGCTCATTGGGTTATGAGTACACCGGACAGGACTCGCCGGGAACATGCTAGTTGGTCTTATACCTGACGTCAGATAGCAGTTCCCTGGTGACATGTGTACAGGTTAGTTCATCGACCTGGGGATCGTCATTTGCTTCGTGTGAGTTCCTGTTAGTTATATGTATGCCTTAGAGGCCATTACTGTACATAGGATGTATATTGTAGTGGATGCTGAGACATATATAGGAAGGACTTTCTTGCTCGACATGATAGTATGCTATCTGGTTGCCCTTTACCTTAACGTGTACACTGATTGTCTCTCTATTACATGTTGGTAAAGCCCTTAGGATGTGTACTTGACTACCTGGACTATGATGCGGATCATACTAGTGGGGACATGGTAGTCTATAAGTACATCCTTCAAAGTCCCTAGTCGTGGGTGTATCGAGACGGGGCATCGATATACCAGAGTAGACTAGCGTGTACCTTCTCGACCCATACAGATGGGCGATGGATGATCCCATATCCATTGGTGTTTGACATCGGAGATGATATACGAGTGCTCAGTAGAGACTGGGTACACTGGACGGACTTGCCGAGAACTCCCAGATGGTATTATACCTCACGTCAGATGGCAGTTCTCTGGTGACACTGGTACAGAGTAGTCTGTTGACCCGAGATCGTCATAGAGTCTTGTGTGGTTCCCACTGTGCTTTGATTTCCATCTTACCACGTCCAAGAGGGCGTGCAAAACGGTGGTTTTTGGGTACAGTCCCGAGTCACATGGAGGCAATGAGCGATAGGAGGGGATTCGTCTCTCCCGGTATAGGGAGTTGATGTTGCGCTGTGTTCGATTGGCTATAACAGGAAATCCCTGGCCAGGGTTGCTGAGATTTACTGGTAAGTGTTACCGGTAGTTTCTCGAATGTTATAGACCTCATATCGACACGACTTATCGAGCTATTGGGGTCTGACGTTTACCACCCCTAGGCAAGATATGCGACATATCAGACGATCAGACCGGACTGTACGGTAGTGTTACTGGTTGGATTCACAGGAGTGTGAGCGGGCTTGCTCGTCGATCTTCTGATCGCTCAATACCCGGGTGGCCGTTACGTTTAGCAGACCGCTTGCGGCTTGTGGGTGTTTGATATGATCATCACCTACTGCCGTGTAACGATCTAGAAATCGTTTTGTGTTTGTTTCTGTTTTTGGGTGAAATTCATCGGTATTGTCAGTTTTATACCGATTGCGATCAAACGGCCATATCGACTTACCAGCATCTAGTTTTGAGAAAATAAAGCTTGTGCGCACACTTTGAGAGTATATGGGACGTTTTGGTGCAATTTGAATTTTTCCCATTTTTAATGTTATTTTAATCCGGTTTGCATTTTTCTGGAAATCTTCTCTTTGCTTCTTTTTCTTAAAAATTTTCCTTAACTTAAACCTAACCATAGCTTTATGGATTGTGTGGCCTAGGTATAATGGGGAATAAGAAAAAGAAAAGAATTGAAAAGATTAGAGAAGAAGGTGCATGCATGTGTTGACTAGGGTTGAATGCATTAATTGTAGGAAATTGCATAGGAAATTGCATAGGAAATTGCCTCTCTCTCTCTCTTCCCTTCACTTGGCCGAGCCTCACCCATCCCTCTACTGCCTTGGTCATTTTCCTTCTCTCTTTTATCATAAAACCCTTCACAATTACTCAAAATCTTCACAAGTTATCACAAAAATCCCAAAATCTTCACTTCATCTCTTTTTCTTCACTTGGAGCATACAAGCATGGATTCTTGGTGATCTTTTGTGTAGGTAAAATTCCTCTACTGTTATTTAAGTGTTTTTAGAGTTGTTTAGCTAGATAGTTTCAGTTTAGATTGATAAATTAGGTTTTGATACGAAATATCGTATTTTGATGTCGGTTTGTGGTTTCTAGAACCTGCTTTGATCCGGAGTGTTTACTGAGAAAATAAACATAGTGAGTGTGTTGTACTAGAGGACCTGGAGCACCACCAGAGAGACGAGCCCCATGGCACCGGCCTGGGCCGGCGAGCACTTGAGGAGGGGCCGGCGACGCCGGCCACCCTGTTGAGTTTGGGTGTGGGGTTTTGGCTGTAGGTGTCTGCTATGTTTAGGGTTCCTCTGGTCTTGTTGAATTTGTTTAGTTTTCACAGTAGGAAAATCTGGGATCAATTGTGCAGTTTCTAGTGTTTTGTGTTCGTGCGATACGTGTTACGACACGCGTCGTGCCGTTTTCGTAGTTTCGCTCTTAAGTCGTTTTCGTCGTGTCGCTACTCTCGTTAGCCACGATACGAACACTTAGGAGGTAGTTGTGTGTTGTTGTGTCGGTTAGATATAGCTAGTTCGTATTTCGTAGCTATTATTGATATATATATTGTTGTTGTTTATCTGTTGCAGGTTCGCAGACGAGGACTACGGACACTGCTACAGGGGGATTCAGGGTGTAGACTTCTACTAGCTTGGAGTGTGGGTGAGTAGATTTAACATCTACAGGGGAATCGCCCGCATGGCGTTATGCGTCTGGGCTAGAAACCTTTACCTTTGTCGCATATTCTATATCATGTGTAGAATTGCGCATATACCTTACTGCTTAGTGATAGATTGTGATTGGACTAGTATCCTTAGGACACTGCACTATTATTGACGGCTCAGATTGCGAGAGCACTGATTTGATGCCACACACACCGTCAATAATTGCCATATCATACACGACCATATTTTAGAAATGCTATTGTATGGTTAGGAACATTGTGACTTTTGATACATATTTCTTATTGCTATATTTAGACTTGACATGCTAGTTCCTGTTTACTGATAGGGTTTTGTACCATTAGTAGTAGGTACATATACACCTAGGGACATAGATACAGGTGTACATGCTTTTCCATACCTTACTTATACCTGATAGGTATATCACATCAGCATACAGGCAGGTTTACATGTATTTCATACTTATACCTGATAGGTATATTACATCACCATATAGGTAGATACCTATATTTCTGCTATACTGTTCATGTATTCATTTATTATCTGGTGAATGCTATGCTTTACATTTATACGCTTTCATTACAGTTTCATATTGCGTATATTTATTCATGGATTATCGCATTGTTATATGGATTTTTCATGATGTTTTCTGGATTTGGGGACCGTGGTGGTTCATGAAATTATGCATACATGAAGGCCCGGTTTCCTTGAGATGATATTATAGCATCCACCATGAGATTTATCGGTGCGGATATATATATCCTATGCGAGGAGGCGTCGAGAGCCGCATGAGGATACATGGTGGGGCCCGGAGGTACCCCGAAGCAAGAATGTTGTCGGAGTGAGCCGATGTCGCACTGAGGCGATGAGGCCTAGGGGAGCCATACTTTCCGGTGACATTACCAGAGACTCGGCGGATATCAGGGGGATACCGTTGGGAGTCATGTGCGTATCGATACGTCGAGAGGCGAGGGGCAGAGCGAGGCACTCGAGCTCTCGTGATAGCGTATGATACGTACTTATCAGTATTTCAGTGTCGATGCTTGACACATTGGTTTTATGATATTCCTAAATATTTTTGTATATATAACAGGGGATTGAGCCGCTGTTATATATGCCTTTACACCAATATTAGTGGAATGGGACGCTAATATATGTGTATTGCCCTCATCATATTTATTTATGTCATTATATTTAGGATGTTAGAACTGTGCTGGAGATTTGACTTGAGATTCATGAGATTCATTGGGATTGGATGATGATATCGTACACACTAGAGATGTGAGATCCACTTAGTGTTGTACATATGATATATGTGAGATAGACGGATATTGTACAGACGAGATATGTGGGATCCACTAGCTGTTGTACATGAGATATAGGTGAGATATACCTGATATTGTACAGACGAGATATGTGGGATCCACTAGCTGTAGTACATGAGATATATGTGAGATATACCAGACATTGTACATACGAGAGATGTGAGATTCACTTGTGTTGTACGTGAGATATATGATAGATATACTGATGTTGTACATTCGATACTTAGATGAGATATATTTGATATTGTGTAGTTTGAGGAGATGTGACACTTAGGTGATATGAGAGCGGATTTGGTGATTGATTGAGGATTGGGATTTTGATTTGTCTTACTGGATTGTGATCCTACCACGACGTCAGGATTCCGTGGGAATTACATATTTCACTCCATACCTCATCTTTATATACTTGTGCACTATTTCCATGTATTAGGAGTACCTGTGAGAGTACCTTCAGGAGAGTTGCACATTTACTTTCTCATATCCCCAGAGCATGATTATTGCATACTGTTGTCATATCATTATTGCAGGACATATTGGTGGTACTTGATAGTGTACTTTCCATTATTTCGTACTCATGACATGTTATATTTGAAATGGACATATATTAGATTCATGCTGTACGTTCATTCTCGCGATTACCTGCATATGTTATTTACTATTCACGAGTTGGCAACTCACCCCCGTTGTGCCACAGGTTTTGCTGGAGTTTCCCCAAAGTAGTCAAGGCAAGCTATTCAGCTTTTCAGCTACACACTCATCTATCATCTTTTGGGTTGCGGATATCACTTCGCCTGTTAGTGTGCAGTTTTGCCAGGTGGGTTTTGTGGTTATCTGAGAGTGTATTGTATATTCGTTGTATATTGTACTCTCCATCTACTACCAGCAGTTGTTATGACTTAGAGACTTGGTGAGGACGATTTGTATATATTGTGGATTTGTGGATTTTATACAGTTTCCTTTCTTTGTCTCTGATTTCTTCGCTACGGCGTCGTATATCTGTTGTGGTATTGTTTTCCGCCGTTGGGCGTGGATTTTGCTCCCGTTTGGGATGATTTACTTTATATTCATGTTGTACCCTTTTTAGGGGCTGGTTTTATAAAGGAGGTGCTGCCAAAATTTTACAGAAAGTGTGGACTATTTTAAAGAATTTGGGTTGTGATTTCAAATGTTTCCAAAACTTTATATTATCTTTTCCGTATTTTTTTTGGTTTAGATTTCTGGGTTTTGGCTTTCTTTTACTGCGTTACGTCTGGAGGCGTTGCGTAGTATTAGGGCCATCACGTACCTTTTTGGGTCGTGACATGCCGGCGTATTGACGAGTCTTTAGAGTCCTACACAGAGGTTTCCTGGCTCAAGCGAAACGAGATAGGAGCGCATATGAGATATGTGCGGGACCGAGAATAATACCAGTATGTGATACTGTATTTGATTCTCGCAATGTGACATTGATCGGTTATATGCGATATAGCCGGGTTATCGGATCAAGTGTTGATTCGATAAGTTGTTACTGATGATACCAGTCGGTTATGTGCGACATGACCGGATCATTGAATCAAGTGTTGATTTAGTGATTTAATGCATAATTATATATTTGATATATTACTTTGCATTAACTAGTATCGGTTCACTTTAGATGGATTTTCTCACTCGAGTGTGCGCATTGCATATGCGATATGATTTTGTGCACTTGTTTGTATCATGATTGATGATACATGCCTTTTTAGTTAAGTGTATAGAATTAAACCATGGTTAATGGAATGGTTAGGGTTTACTATTTGATTATTCATTTATTTATTTATTTGTTTATTCATTTTGCAATAAGCAAAAAGGGAAAAATGGATGCTAGTTTTGTTTTGTTCATGAATCTTCATGAAGGTTTGAATAAAGGTAACCATTTTTGTCTCATGCTTAACTTAACCATTCCACAAAACCATGATTGACTCTCTACACCTAACTATGGTTCAATTATGATAAGAATTAATTTCTTTTCTCATTTTTATTATTCTTATCATAATAACATTCTTCATCTTCTTCATTCTTCAAGTGAAGAAAGCTATGCTCCATCAATGGTGATTGATGGAAACAAGTGAGAAACCCAAAACTAAAGCCTACCCACTTCCTATTTCTTCTCCCTCTACCTCTTGACAAGTAGTAGAGTGTGTTTACTTCACAAGTTTCTTGACTTGGTGAAGTCGGAGCTTGATTTAGCGATGCCTCGACGTAGATCATCTTCGGCATGGACATCGACGACCTAGCTTGCCCATTCTCCGACGAAGCCGACTCTAGAGCCCGGATTTGATTTGGACAGCGGAGAGGACCTCATCTCGGAGCCATGGAGGTGGAAAAACGGATCTACAAAGGTTGTATTTCCGTATCTATTAGTTAAGTGTTAACTAGTTTACTTTTTCGCCTAGTTTTCTAGCAAACGATCCGTAGTCGGGTCTCTCGGCACCCGTAAAATTTTATATTGGCATGTTCGATGCCTTGTGAGACCTCTATAGGGTGCCTAGAAACCTTTCACTGGTATCAGAGCCTAGCTAGAGCCTTAGGCGAAGTCTTGACGCAATTTGAAGTCCGAACGAACCCGAAACCCTATTCCAAACATGCTCTCTGTCCGGTTTGTAAAACGTGGATTTTTCCATATTAAAAATTGCTAAAAAATTCAGCAGGGAAAATTAAGAATTACCATGCAAATTTTTTTGGATGAACAGTGTTTATTGCGGCGGAACCGCGGCAGAAGCCTAGCTTTTGCGGCGGTTCCGCGGCTATAAGGTGACGTCAGCCCTCATTGTTTGCACTGTAATTCCTGATAAATTATGCTGAGTTTTCTGGGAATTTTTAAAATATTTTCAAGAGTTGAATTTTCTGGAATTGTTTTGGGGATTCGGTGTTTCGATCGGGGTATCAAATTTTGTCTATTTGGCTTTCCGGATATTTTTTAGAATATGTTAAAAAGTTCGACCGGATATAAATACCCAATTTTTCCCCTGTCGGGAAATTTCCAAGTGTTGGATTTTTCCGTAGTTTAACGACGTTCTAAGTAGTGCAAGTAACGCGATGGACCCTCTAGAAGACAACAAACCTTAACTCGATTATGTGACCGTCTTGAACTGCCCTTTGAACCTTCGGGTTTGGGGCAGTACGACGTGCCACATGTGAGGCGTTGGCTTGACCCTTCTACGGCTGGACCGTTGGTACTGAGGCACGAACTGAATGTTGTTAGACTTATTTCATGTGTTGATCTGTATCGGGAAAACTTGGGTGTTCGATTGTTCGATCGAAAAGTTTAACATTTTCTGTTTATCTGGAATGGGATACAATAATTGGAATTCACAAGAAGTTATGTGATAACTAAATGAATGTTATAAACATAGCAGTTTAGTCTCAACTGATCGGTTGCCACGGAATTTTGATGTGATCAAAAGTCCGTCGCAATCACGTAGCGTATGCGGATACTCGCCGGGTAAACTTAATAGACAGCCTCACTCCATAGCCCCGACCAAGTGACTGCAGGAGAACCCCGTCGCCGAAAGCATCCGTTCGGGTGCTCCCGGTAGCGGTGTTCCGCCTTGGTGCACTTTGTCGACGGTATCGGGGGTGCGGCCGTCTACTGAAGTTTGCGACGAGCATTCGATCAAAATGTCGGGAATCCTGTTGAATTGCCCGACTTGATATTGAAAAGTGTTTTCGATAATGAGACTAAAATGCGGGGTTTATAATTGTTAGGCATGCGATGTCTAAAGAATTCATTTGATCAGGCATGCGATGTCTGAGGTGGTTGCGGATTCCAACTGTTGTAGTTTTACACTTTCTTTTCTGTGACCGTAAGTGTAATATGTGATATCGCCGGTTTCGTTGCTATATGTCAAGGACAATTGGGATGGGCATAATTACTTACGTTGATGACATGTGATGTTATGTGTTGCTGGATATGTTATATTGGATCGTCGTGTTTGAATAGCCGGGGGTTTTTATGTGAGATGAGTGTTTTTCATTTTCATTCATGTAAAAACTTGTATGTAATATTCTTTTATTGGGGCGCTTCCAGGTTGCGGAAGTTGTCACCTTTTGTATATTATTTACTTTTCCGCACTAGGATAGACCCAAGAAGGAGGGCACAAGTAACCGGGTTCTGGAGTCCAGTGGGAGACCAACTCGAGGAGTCGAGTCCGGGTCTCCTAACTCTAGAATTGGTAGGGTTGCTTGCCGCTCTCGTAGGGGTCTAGGGGTGTGGGTTTGGCTATTCATCACGACCGTGGAATCCGTGTTTTATACTGGCTCGTATTGAAAACACGGACGTCCTAGTATATCCAATATTTCATATGATTCTTCTGCTGCGATATCTGTGATGTGATCATGTGATGTTCTGTGATAGATACAGTATATAGTATATATGATATATTATATAGCCGTTACTTATGTTTTACACCCGCGCTAGCCCTGCCCCGCTCTGTCGTTAGTTACCTAACCTAACGGTGCACGAGGGGACATCGAGGCAAATGCGGATGGCATAAGTGTACGTCGTATTTATCTGTGATGTTTAGGTATTTAAATGATGGGACTTCATTAATGTGATTAATGAAATAAAAGAAACCTAAGATGTTGTAGAATCGAATTTCAAAATAAAACAGGTAGCTACAGTTCTTGCTTTGCACAGCGGTATATGTGATATATCCTGCACCTTATTCGATGAGGAAGGGACCGAGATCCCTTCACCGGGAGTGACTCCTTTAGCAATAACTGGCAGATGCTACACACTCGGTTTGTTGTTTGATTGCTTTTAAGAGTTTTTGCTTTGCACAGTGATATATATGATATATCCCGCACCTCATTCGACGAGGAAAGGACCGACGATCCCTTCACCGGGAGTGACTCCTTTAGCAAAACTAGAAAAGCCTCAAAAGCACTCCATTTTAAAATCATTTGATTCTACAACGATATCAAGTTCGTTACGCAATAGGTTTTCAGAAAAAGCTGACGTAGCCCTCCGTCATTTCAGATAACTGCTGTTTAGTATTCGTGCTGCGTTTGTTGGCCTCCGTCAAGGCGCAGTGTGCGGTAGCTAACCAGTATTTATCTGTTTATGCATATGATGCAGATTGAGTTAGGGTAGTCGTGCGACCTTGTTGGCCTCCGTCAAGGGTCGTGCGGGTGGGTTTGATTCAATCAAGAAATGACGGGTTGAACTTGACTAGTAGCCTATGGTTTGTTGGCCTCCGTCAAGGTCATAGGGTGCTAGGGGCAAAATATTATCGGGAATTTCAAGTGTTGAAATTTGCAATGAGATTGCATACCTTCTATGAGATAGTTGGATCCCGATACCCGCTGCGAGTAAGAGTTACTCCTGGGAGAGTTTTACACATTACAATTAGCCGATCAAGTAGGTGTCTAGAAAGGTGTCAACGGGGTTACGCCTCTGGGAAAACGAGGTTTACATTAATTAGGTTCGTGCGAAAGCACGGGGGACCTCCCTCAAAGTACCGACACTGGCCTGGCTGAAAGATTGGCGAACTTGTAGTGTGTAATTAATCCCGGCTAGTCTTTCCTTTTAGGGTTTGAAGGAAGATTTGATAAAAAGCAGTGGGAGTCATCCTGATTAGATAAAATAATAACCAATCTATTCTTGCAAGAGCGCACGCTGAGTGTTTTCTTCTCTCTCTCTCCAGGAAGCGACCATATCATGCCTTAATCAAGATAATAATACGGATTATTGACCGAACCCGCTTGTTATACTGAGCTGGGGAACGTTGATCCCGCTCCAACTTATAATTGTTATAAGACAGAGCAGGAAATTGGGGAATACCAGATTTCCCGTGCCGCCCAAACGAAGAGAGTGCATGCTGATGCATCATCTTCGGGTGTGTTCATTATACAGAACTGTTTCTCTGTATCCTCCGCATCCTTGGTATATGATACCGAATCAGGATCCCAGATATGTAATCTGTTACATAGGGCTACAAAAGGGTAGAAAAACTGAGAATGGGTGATAAGTTTTATGAGACAGAAAACGGGGAAAGAGTTGCAGCCAAGTCTGTTGGTCACTGTCACCCTGTATTACCAATACATTGATTCTGAACGAATGTTATTAGATACCGAACCTGATATACAAAATCATATCAGTCTCTTTATTAGTAAAGAAATGGTAAAATTTTGTATTGTTGGATAATGTTTTGAACATTTCCTATATCAAAAGTTGATCGGTTCAGGCACGTTATCTAAAAGCGTTGATGTTCTAAATCAAACTACAGTTCTTAGTATACAGAACACACACAAGAGGAAGATTTCAGAAATGAACGAATTCTTCTTGAGGTATTGTAGACTAGGTCATATCAATGCGACCCGACAGGCTAGAGTTACATAAAGATGCATATTTAAATTAGTTTGAACTTACATCTTGTGAAACTCGCCAGTCATGTCACAAAGATAAGATGACCATAGCTCCGTTTACTGGAAACAGAGAAAGAGTTAATGAACTCTTGGGACTGATACATGTTGATGTATGTAGGTCCCCAGTCTACAAATGCCAGGACTGGTTCTTTATACTTCATTACGTTCTCTGATGATCTCTTTAGATTCAGACATATGTTCTTGTTGAAACACAAGTCCGAACCTTTTGAGATATTCACAGAATAAAAGTTAGAAGTAGAGAACCAAAATACGGGTATAAGTATTATGTCCTTTGATGTGATCGAGGAGGAGAATACTTGAGCACGGAAATCCTGGACTATTCTAAAGGAGAATGAGATTCTCTCTCAGCATTACTCCTCCGTATACACCATAGCACGATGGTATATCGGGGCGGAGAAGATACACCCTATTTGATATGGTATGCTCTATGATGAGTACTACTGAGTTACCTTTTTCCTATTGGGTGTTATGCACTTGTGAAGTTGCATACCTATTGAATAGGGTTTGAATCAAATCAGTGCCTACCACTTCATATGAGATATGGAAAGGGAAGAGCCCATATCTTAAGTTAGTTAAGATTTGGGGTTGACTGGCCTATGTCTAAAAGCAAAATCCGGACAAGCTCGAGGCAAAATTAGTTATGTAGAACTGGAAATGTTCCAACTATACAAACTACAGCAGATGATTTGGTACAACCAGAGGATTCAGTAGATACCAACGAACCTCAGCCTCTCCGCCGATCTAGTAGGGTTCCTCACCCACCTGAGAGATACTTTGGTTTCTCTATGACAGTGGGAGCGAGGATTGCATCATGAGATGATGACCCAACTAGCTTCGAGCTGGCCATCAGGAGTAAGACTCTGTCTGAATGGCTGGATGCTTAGTGATCTGAGATGGAATCCTTATACACCAGCAAAGTATGGACTTTAGTTGCTATATCTGAAGGGTTAAATCCCCATCAGGAGCAAGTATATCTTGAGAAGATTACTTGGTGTACATGGAAAGGTTGAGACTTTCAAAGCTAGACTTGTTAAAAGTTTGCATCATTGACCAGGTGTGGATAATGATGAAACCTTTTCAAGTTGCTATGCTTAAGTCCATCCAGATCCTACTTGCCACGGCTACATACCATGACTACGATATCTGGTGGTTGGGTGTCATGACTGCTTTTCTAAATGATGTTTTAGAAGAGTGCGTCTATAAGTACACAGCCAGAGGGCTTCGTAGACAGTGGGAGCAGCGGAAACGTGTGCAAGATGCTTTATAGGATTAAAGCAGGTATCGCGGAGTTGGAACATCTGTTTTGATGAGTTAGTCAAAGAGTTTGACATCATCAAAATGGTAGATGAACCTTGTATAAACAAAAAGGTATTAGGGAGTATGGTGGTGATCCTGGTAGAGTACGTGGATGACATACTCTTGATAAGAAAGGAGTTTCTTATGCTACGCTCGATCAATCTCCGCTTGTCACTATGATTCTCCATATAGGATCAAGATGATACCTCCTAAATCCTGAGTTTTGGATCTATGAGATAGATTTAATTGGATGTTAGGATTCTCACTAGTTGTAGTGAGATGGTATCAATCGATCCTGGGGAGAATCACTGGAAGGGTTCCAGGGTGATAAAGATGACTGAATGTCAGTCGCAGGCATTGTCTTTACCCTCAGTAAAGGGACGGTATGTTGGAAGAGTTCCAAGCTAGATACCGTGGCATACTAGACGATAAAGGCACGATACATCGCTACTTAAGATGCTACCAAAGAGGCTGTTTGGGTGTATATTGGTTCATGAGATGAACTATGTTCCTCCCATTGTGTGACAATGGAGTTGTGGCTTATGCCAAAGAACGCAGGTCCCATCAGTGATCCAGACATATTCTAAGGCAGTATCACTTGATCATGGAGATGGTTGATCTCCAGGGTGATCGAGGTTAGGAGAGTAGACTCAGAGGACAACACGGCGGATCCACTCACGAAGGCCTGTTCCCAGAGAGAGACTTTTATGGGATGGTTGAGTATGAGATACTACAACCACTGCTACAGATGGCCCTAGTGCAAGTGGGAGATTGTTAGTTATATGTATGCCCTAGAGGCCATTACTGTACATAGGATGTATATTGTAGTGGATACTGGGACATATATAGGGAGGACTTTCTTGCTCGACATGATAGTATGCTATCTGGTTTCCCTTTACCTTAACGTGTACACTGATTGTCTCTCTATTACATGTTGGTAAAGCCCTTAGGATGTGTACTTGACTACCTGGACTATGATGCGGATCATACTAGTGGGGACATGGTAGTCTATAAGTACATCCTTCAAAGTCCCTAGTCGTGGGTGTATCGAGACGGGGCATCGATATACCAGAGTAGAATAGCGTGTACCTTCTCGACCCATACAGATGGGCGATGGATGATCCCATATCCATTGGTGTTTGACATCAGAGATGATATACGGGTGCTCAGTAGAGACTGGGTACACTGGACGGACTCGCCGAGAACTCCCAGATGGTATTATACCTCACGTCAGATGGCAGTTCTCTGGTGACACTGGTACAGAGTAGTCTGTTGACCCGAGATCGTCATAGAGTCTTGTGTGGTTCCCACTGTGCTTTGATTTCCATCTTACCACGTCCAAGAGGGCGTGCAAAACGGTGGTTTTTGGGTACAGTCCCGAGTCACATGGAGGCAATGTGCGATAGGAGGGGATTCGTCTCTCCCGGTATAGGGAGTTAATGTTGCGCTGTGTTCGATTGGCTATAACAGGAAATCCCTGGCCAGGGTTGCTGAGATTTACTGGTAAGTGTTACCGGTAGTTTCTCGAATGTTATAGACCTCATATCGACACGACTTATCGAGCTATTGGGGTCTGACGTTTACCACCCCTAGGCAAGATATGCGACATATCAGACGATCAGACCGGACTGTACGGTAGTGTTACTGGTTGGATTCACAGGAGTGTGAGCGGGCTTGCTCGTCGATCTTCTGATCGCTCAATACCCGGGTAGCCGTTACGTTTAGCAGACCGCTTGCGGCTTGTGGGTGTTTGATATGATCATCACCTGCTGCCGGCGTATTGACGAGTCTTTAGAGTCCTACACAGAGGTTTCCTGGCTCAAGCGAAACGAGATAGGAGCGCATATGAGATATGTGCGGGACTGAGAATAATACCAGTATGTGATACTGTATTTGATTCTCGCAATGTGACATTGATCGGTTATATGCGATATAGCCGGGTTATCGGATCAAGTGTTGATTCGATAAGTTGTTACTGATGATACCAGTCGGTTATGTGCGACATGACCGGATCATTGAATCAAGTGTTGATTTAGTGATTTAATGCATAATTATATATTTGATATATTACTTTGCATTAACTAGTATCGGTTCACTTTAGATGGATTTTCTCACTCGAGTGTGCGCATTGCATATGCGATATGATTTTGTGCACTTGTTTGTATCATGATTGATGATACATGCCTTTTTAGTTAAGTGTATAGAATTAAACCTTGGTTAATGGAATGGTTAGGGTTTACTATTTGATTATTTATTTATTTATTTATTTGTTTATTCATTTTGCAATAAGCAAAAAGGGAAAAATGGATGCTAGTTTTGTTTTGTTCATGAATCTTCATGAAGGTTTGAATAAAGGTAACCATTTTTGTCTCATGCTTAACTTAACCATTCCACAAAACCATGATTGAATCTCTACACCTAACTATGGTTCAATTATGATAAGAATTAATTTCTTTTCTCATTTTTATTATTCTTATCATAATAACATTCTTCATCTTCTTCATTCTTCAAGTGAAGAAAGCTATGCTCCATCAATGGTGATTGATGGAAACAAGTGAGAAACCCAAAACTAAAGCCTACCCACTTCCTATTTCTTCATCCTCTACCTCTTGCCAAGTAGTAGAGTGTGTTTACTTCACAAATTTCTTGACTTGGTGAAGTCGGAGCTTGATTTAGCGATGCCTCGACGTAGATCATCTTCGGCATGGACATCGACGACCTAGCTTGCCCATTCTCCGACGAAGCCGACTCTAGAGCTCGGATTTGATTTGGACAGCGGAGAGGACCTCATCTCGGAGCCGTGGAGGTGGACAAACGGATCTACAAAGGTTGTATTTCCGTATCTATTAGTTAAGTGTTAACTAGTTTACTTTTTCGCCTAGTTTTCTAGCAAACGATCCGTAGTCGGGTCTCTCGGCACCCGTAAAATTTTATATTGGCATGTTCGATGCCTTGTGAGACCTCTATAGGGTGCCTAGGAACCTTTCAGTTCCCACTGTACTTTTATTACTACCCTACCACGGCTCAAAGGAGTCGTGCAAACAGGTTTTAGTTGGGTACAGTCCCGAGCCACATGGAGGCAGTGAGCGGATCTTCAGGGGTTCGTCTCTCCCGGTATTAGGGGTGAGGTCGCGCTGTGTCTAGGAGAGCCATTACGCAAAGCCCTCGGCCGAGGCAGGGGATTTACTGGTAGGTATTCCAGTAGTATCTCAGGGCGTTCTGGGCTACACTCCGACACGACTTGTACCGCTTTTGGGGGTCTGACTTTTACCAACCCCCTAGGCCCGACATGCGATGCTCATAGACGAATGGACCGGACTGTACGGATATTGTCACTGACAGGCTCAGTAGGGTGTCAGGATGAGTTCGCTCATCGACGTCCCTTTTGGTCAATAGCTGGTGGCCCGTCACGTATTGGCTAATACCTCTGACGTGCTAGTGGTTAAATCCACAGCCATAGTATTGACGAGTCTTTAGAGTCCACCACACTTTCAGTTACTCAAGCTTTCGGGCGAAACGCTGTAGAGGCCGTATGGAGATATGGCAGGGTCCGATCAGATACGTGCGGTATTTCACGGATCAGGATCGGACGGTTTGTACTAGTAGCCGAATGGATATATGGCAGGGTTCGATCAGACACGTGCGGTATTGCACGGATCAGGATCGGACGGATATTACTAGCCGGCTTTGGTTTAAGCCGGATCCTAGTTTAGTACAGTGTAGATTTTGTCTCATTGCATTTGTATCCGGACGGAATACAGATGCGGGTGTGTATGCACAGTATCGGGGTTTTCCTGTAATTTATTACGGGACCAGTTTTCTGGAGTTGCCAGTTTGCATTCCGTTCCGGCCGGTTTTCCTTTGTTCTTTCCCGGCCGGACCTTTTGGATGGAGGGTGTTATTTGCAAGTTTGCAAATAACATATTGTGGAGGGTTTATTTGTGAGATAAGAGATTATGAAAGCATCTTTTTTATTCCTTTCTTTTCTATCATCATTTCTTGTAAAAGGTGATTAGGATTGATTTGGTTTTGATGTGAGATTGTGATGATAATGTTTGGATATGGTCACCTTTCTTTTTCTCCTACACTCACCTCCCTTCTTGTTATGGTTTGCATTTTTCATTCCTCCACCATTCTCACAAGAATGAGAGAGGGTTCACTTGAGAGAAAAAGAATGAGAGAGTTCATTTTGGTTATGTGAGGAATTCTTCATCTCATCTTCTTCTTGCTAGAAAATTGAAAGCACCAATTTTCTTTACCTCTTCCTCCATCCATCAATGGCAACTACATAAACTCCAAGAGATAAAGTTTCTACACTACATTCTACAGCATTTCTTAGGCATGTCTACTTGCCGGCTTCATGCCCGAGTTGCCTCGGTATTGAGGCGGGAGCCCTTAAAAGACGCAGGCGATGTGGTGCCCTTCCGGCGAGGAGGCGACGATATGGAGACAAGACTTTCCGCGGGAGATCGGGACGACGAGGAGAAGACCGAAGGACTCGGATCATTCGGTATATCTCTTCCCCTTCTCTTGTTTGCTAGTATCGGTTAATGGTTACGATCCGGGTGTATTGTCCGCGGTAGCGCCAGTTTAAAAGTTAAGAAAATTTTGATTCCGCATTTTGGCCTCGGATAGACGGCCGGGGTGCTGCCGTGGCGCAACATGGTATCAGAGCCATGCCATTAATCTTGCCTAGCTTGTTCTAATGCGTTTTACTTATCCGATCGACCAAAATTCCAAAAACCGCGTTTTTGCATGCATCTGTTTTCTGTCGATTTTTTCCGGGCTCTAAAAATTTTTCAGGTTGCAGAAAAATGATGTACTAGAAAATTTAAGGCTACTGTAGAAATTCGACAGAGTGATTCCTTGGTTGGAGCGCGGAACCGCGGCCAAACCCCCTTTGGGCCGCGGTTCCGCCGCACTATGGTCAGATCACTGGGTCGTTTTTCTTCAGTTGCTTTCTGGGCTGAAAATAAGGGTTTTGGAATATTAATATTGGGCCCAGTATTTCTGTGAGTGCTACAGTATTGCTTTGGGGCCCACTTGTTAATTTTTGATCGATCGGATATTTTAAACACATTATTTCACAGTATTTACATTATATTTGCGACCGTGAATGTCACTTGATCGGTAAATCCCGACTAACTGCTATAGCCCGGTTCGACGGATTTGCGAACGTGACTTTCACGTTGATGTTCTGTGTTTATGCTGTGTTGTTGCGGATCGGTCGTGGGGGATAGCCTGGATGCAATGTTAGTACAATTTTGTTTTATATGTACATTTGGTATTGCGGGGCGAGCGTCCGACATGTGGACTGCCGTCACTGCCTGTTTGTATTATTCTTTTGGGACACGACCTGGTTGCGGTCGATGTACCCGGTGTATGTATATTTTACTTTCTGTACTAGGATTACCCCGCGGAGGGGTGCACGGATAGCCGGGTTCTAGAGGGCAACGGGCCCGCATCTCATGGCATTGAGACGGAGGGGGCTTCACTCTAGGATTGGCGGGCTATTCGCCGCACTCGTAGGGGGTACAGGTTGACCCAGGAGGGGTGCCCAAGTTACCGGATTCCATGAAGTGCTGGGTGGTCCATTCACGGTGCTGAAGGGGGCTGCCTCGCTTCAGGTTTTGGCGGGTGACTTGCCGCGCCCGTAGGGGTCTAGGTTTTCATTGCACTGGCTATCCACACGACCAGGGGAACGTCGGGTTTCAGCAGCGGCTCTGTGAAACCCGGGGATCCCAGATATCTGTATTGTTCTGTGATGCTGTACATTTCTGTGATGTTGCATTCTTATCACGCCTTGAGCGAATATAATATATTGGTATATATATTAGTAGATGTTGTATATGTTTTGCATCCGCGCTAGTCCAGTCCCCGCTCTGTCGTTAGTTAAGTAACCTAACGGGTGATGACGGGACCCAGTGGCGAATGCGGATGGCATATACGTACATCAGTATATTTTCGTTCTTTTGTGGTGTGATCAACTGATGGGACTGCGTTGATTCGGATCAATGCAAGATAAACAAACCTATTCTGATGTTGTTGGAACATTTTTCAAAAAGCTGTTATTGCAAGGACGTTCACTTTTGTTTTGCATCGTGGTATTCATTTGGAATATCCTGCTCCTCAGTCGACGAGGCAAGGGCCGAGATCCCTTCACCGGGAGTGACCCCTTGGACAGAAGTTTGCGTCAGGGCAATAACTTCACTATAGCCGATTACTTTTGCTTTGCATCGTGGTATTCAGTTGGAATATCCTGCACCTCATTCTACGGGGAAAGAGCCGAGATCCCTTCACCGGGAGTGACCTCTTTAGTAAAGGTTTTCGTCACTATATTTTTATAAAAGGCTATGCAGTTCCTTCAACGATATCATGTTCATTACGTTAAAAGTTTTTCGCCAAAAACTAGACGTAGCCCTCCATCATTTCTTATAAGTATTACTTAGTATTCGTGCTGCGTTTGTTGACTGTGTCAAGGCGTAGTGTGCGGTAGCTAAGTAGTGTTTGTTTGTAGCATATTAATGGGATTGGTTAGGACAGTCGTGCGACCTTGTTGACTGTGTCAAGGGCTCGTACGGATGGGTTTAATGCAATCCAGGATAATGACAGGTTGAACTTGACTAGAACTCTTTGATTTGTTGACTGTGTCAAGGTCACTTGGGTCCTAGGGGTAAAAATCACATCGGGAGTTTCAAAAGAACTGAAACTTGCCAGATATGCGCATACCTTCTGGAGTGTGGTGACTTGAGTGGATTCTGTCAAGTTATCATGCGATGATAGTTGGATCCCGATTCCCACTGATGAGTTGGTTTACTCCTCAGGTGATCCCGACTAATTCTTCTTTCAGGTTTGGAGGAGAATTTGACGGTACAGTGGGAGGTTTCCAGATTAGATAAAGTGATAACCATTCTGATCTAGGTTAGAGTGCACGCTGAGTGTTTCTTTTCTCTCTCTCTCTTTGGCAGCGACCATTGACCCGACCCTCGACTATGACTCAGTGACTAAGTTGACCGAACCTTCTTAATACTGGCTTTTGGATTGTCAGAGTTGCAGACCTCATTGCCACTCCTACTTTTACCCTTTTCTCCAGGACACCCCGTGTTACTACGAACGTCCACTTCCATTGGACAAAACCATCGTATGGTTAGATACGAACTCGAAGGAATTTATTGGAGGATGGTTTCCGGTTTTGGAGAAAACGGATAGGATTATTCAGTTGTCTTTTCCTTTTACCTTCTCTCAGGTTGCGAGTACTCCTTGGTTTAGGAGATAGTACACCTATTATGCAAATTGGATAGTCTTCTTCTAAAACTTAGGCTGGTGCCGAACGGCGGGGAATGAAGAAAACCAATTGGCATAACGGTGGTGTACATAAGGTATTAAGTTAAGACAAAGCAAGGGATTAGTAAGAGGGCAAAGTAAATTGCGACTGCTATTCACGACCAAACCAAGTATTTCTTCGCCAATCCTAAATCACCTTTGTATTTCTCCAGGACACTCCGTATCACTACGAAGATCCACAGTTTATTGGATACTCCATCGTATGGTTATATACGAACTCGAAAGGAACTTGTTCCAGTTCGGGGATGGACTCTGGTCCAGGAGAAATAGGAATAAGGTTTATTCGGTTGTCTTTTATCTTCACCTTCTCTCGCATTGCGAGTGCTCCTAGGACTAGGACAGTACACCCATTATGCTTATTGGATAGTCTTCTTCCAAACCATAGGCTGGTGCCGAACGGTAGGGAAGGAAGAAAACCATTTGGCCTAAAGGGTGTGCAGAAGGTAATGACTAAAGACATATAAAGGGATTTGGAGAGGTGGCAAAGAATTATACGGTTATAGTTGTGAATCTGGATAATGGTAGAGGCATTACTAGGAATACCAGGATACCCCATCGAAACATTTCAATGTTTCAGTTCAGCTGTGTACTGTTAAAAGAAAACTGATTTCCCGATTGGACACTTGCTCCAGGGTATGTATTTACCAGGTTTGATTCTCACATCTGTATGGTTTTACAGATGATGAGTGGGAGTAAGTTATTGGGAATAGGGTAATCATCCTCATTATATCGGGATTCGTTGTAATCAGTGATATTTGAGGAGATCATCTGGGCTGTTTGTCGGTCGGCAAATATTTGGTTTTGAATATCCGCTGTTGTGCTCTAATTTCAAATTGATATATCTGTACGTCTATTTTCATAGAATGAGAAATACCTTTTGATATTATGTCGATGACATTTACCTATATCAGTGGATGGTTAGGTAAGGAGCATTAAACAGCGGTGTAATTCTTCGTAACCATAAGTACAGTTTTCAACCTACGACACAGTGAAAGAGTTGTTAGATTCAGCGGACTTATACAGAGTGTTGTATGTTGTCCAGTGTCCATTAGGACAGAGGGGTTGGTCCTCATACTGTATTCTGTTTACTTTTAACTTCTCTAGTTCTTAGACATGTGTTTCATAGAAACACAGGGTCTAAGTTTTGAGGAGTTATAGGTATTTGAATAGAGTAGAGAACCAGGTGTAGCAAGTATCGGGATTCTTCAAAGTGATCGAAGATCTAGATACTTGTGTATGGTATTCAGTTGATAGTAATGATAAAGAGAAATTGCTTCTCTTTCAGGTTACTCATAATTGGAAGCATTCCTAAGTTGAGTAACGCTGATCGGCCTCCTTCCATTTAGTTTACATGCACTGGAGATAGCTGCATGATTTGAATCTGGTTCAATTAAATCAGTGCCTCTGGTTCTATATTGGATATAGAACAGTTCATATCTTAACGATGTTAAGGTACGGGGAGTTGTCCGGCTTATGATTAAAACCAGACACTGGACAACTCAAGGCACGTTTCTGTAATAGCTGTTTGTGGGTTGACCCAGGCTATGACGAGGGTTGATTTTCTACCATCTGGCAGATCAATAGAAATATTGTTCTAGACTCGCCACAGTTTTATTAAAAATGGATTTTTTTTTTCAAAAACAGTAGTGGGAGTATGGTAGAACTGGAAGTGATTCCAGAACCGCAAACGATTACTGAAGATTTGATAAGGAACCTAAAGATTCAATCTGGCTTGACATTCCATTGGCCACTCCGCAGATAAGGTGGGTAACTTCAGGCACCCGAGAGGTACTCCGGTAGCCTCAAGGACGGTGACAGGGAAGTTCTTGTTTACCCACACTTGCCATTGCTGTTGTTTCAGGCTGCGAGACCCGGCAGGAGGATGAGTATAGCGTCGTTCTGAACTAGCTTCAGAAGTGTACGTGTATATGACTCTGCCAGAGGGTTGTCGTAGTCAGTGGGAGCAGCGGAAACATTGGTGGACAGGTAGCTTATGTCTACTTATAGACTAAAGCAGATGTAGCGGAGATAGATCACCTATTTCTGACGTGACAGTCATAGGTTTGACTTCATCAGAATAGGGGATGGATCTGTTGAGAAGGTAGTAGGGTGTGATATCCTGGTATTTGGATGACATACACATAGTAGGAAAAGAAACTCCTATACTACGATCGGTTATACTTTGGTCGTCACACAGTGGTTTCTCCACATGGGACTTGGACATAATATCTGACATACTGGTTACTAGATCTATGGTTTTAGATCTAGATTTGGGTGGTTTCCCAATCTGGGTACTTAGACAGCATTCTAAGAGTATTTAGAATGGACGACTCCTGGCATGGTAGTGTACCTGCAGGTGATGGAGTCACCCTCTCTAAAGGTGTCTTATAGACTAAAGGGGAGAGGGATACGCATGATTGACAGATCACTTGCTTAGGCAATTGAGTCAATCATAAGATGTCAAGTACCACACCAGATGTTGTTCTTGCAGTAGATGCAATAAGTTGATATTAATCCAATCCTGGAGAAACAGTCGGAAGCAGTTTTAGAACATAAGTTAATGTTCTAGGGATGTGATAACGACAGCCTCTTTTAGGAGAAGGTTATCATTCCAGGCTTCCAAGGTGACATGGATGGCAGAGTGGCTGTCAGAGTTATAGTTTTCTCCTTCTGACGAGGGGCAGTATTTTGGACAGGTGGTCCAAGGCAATACTGAGGGAGGCATGGCGCTGGGTACTGATTAAGTTCAGTTATTGATACAGTCTAAGAAGTTTGGATTTGGAGTTCATTTATGAGCTAGGTCCCATCAAATATCCAGACATACTCTAAGACAGGTATTGCTCATTTCGGGAGATGGTTTTCTCCGCGAACTTGAGATATAGAGAGACATAGAAAGAAACATCACAGCGGATCCACTCACTGAGGCTATTCCTCGAACGCAATAGTTTCGCAAACGAGCTTTGTGAGACTGACTAGTAGAGGAGTTGGGTGTTCGGTATCACACGGACTGTGAGTATGCGACATCGCAATAATTAGCCTTGAGTGCAAGTGGGAGATTGTTGGAGATAGTGCCCTCAGAGTCAATTATTGGATCACAGGCACGTGATTGCAATGATTGAGGGAGGACCTATCCCGGTAGGACAGTCTTACTCGAGATGATAGTATGCTATCTGGTTTACCTTTATCATCGTGTACTGCTTCAGGTGACCTTACAGGTCGCTATTACACGCTGATAGAGCCCCTAGGATTCTTGCTTGACTGCCGGCAGTATGATGGCGATCATATACGTGAGAGCTGGTGGTCCATAAGCACATCCTTAAAAGGTCCCTAGTCGTGGGAGTTTCGAGACAGGGCATCGATTCTCCAGAGTAGACCAGTGTATACAGTCGAGACCCCGACGAGGGGCGGTGGTCGGTCTCATAAGCCACTGGTGTCAGTAGGTTCACCTAAGATGTATACAGGTGCTCATTGGGTTATGAGTACACCGGACAGGACTCGCCGGGAACATGCTAGTTGGTCTTATACCTGACGTCAGATAGCAGTTCCCTGGTGACATGTGTACAGGTTAGTTCATCGACCTGGGGATCGTCATTTGTCTCGTGTGAGTTCCCACTGTACTTTGATTACTACCCTACCACGGCTCGAAGGAGTCGTGCAAACAGGTTTTAGTTGGGTACAGTCCCGAGCCACATGGAGGCAGTGAGCGGATCTTCAGGGGTTCGTCTCTCCCGGTATTGGGGGTGAGGTCGCGCTGTGTCTAGGAGAGCCATTACGCAAAGCCCTCGGCCGAGGCAGGAGATTTACTGGTAGGTATTCCAGTAGTATCTCAGGGCGTTCTGGGCTACACTCCGACACGACTTGTACCGCTTTTGGGGGTCTGACTTTTACCAACCCCCTAGGCCCGACATGCGATGCTCATAGACGAACGGACCGGACTGTACGGATATTGTCACTGACAGGCTCAGTAGGGTGTCAGGATGAGTTCGCTCATCGACGTCCCTTTTGGTCAATAGCTGGTGGCCCGTCACGTATTGGCTAATATCTCTGACGTGCTAGTGGTTAAATCCACAGCCATAGTATTGACGAGTCTTTAGAGTCCTCCACACTTTCAGTTACTCAAGCTTTCGGGCGAAACGCTGTAGAGGCCGTATGGAGATATGGCAGGGTCCGATCAGATACGTGCGGTATTGCACGGATCAGGATCGGACGGTTTGTACTAGTAGCCGTATGGATATATGGCAGGGTTCGATCAGACACGTGCGGTATTGCACGAATCAGGATCGGACGGATATTACTAGCCGGCTTTGGTTTAAGCCGGATCCTAGTTTAGTACAGTGTAGATTTTGTCTCATTGCATTTGTATCCGGACGGAATACAGATGCGGATGTGTATGCACAGTATCGGGGTTTTCCTGTAATTTATTACGGGACCAGTTTTCTGGAGTTGCCAGTTTGCATTCCGTTCCGGCCGGTTTTCCTTTGTTCTTTCCCGGCCGGACCTTTTGGATGGAGGGTGTTATTTGCAAGTTTGCAAATAACATATTGTGGAGGGTTTATTTGTGAGATAAGAGATTATGAAAGCATCTTTTTTATTCCTTTCTTTTCTATCATCATTTCTTGTAAAAGGTGATTAGGATTGATTTGGTTTTGATGTGAGATTGTGATGATAATGTTTGGATATGGTCACCTTTCTTTTTCTCCTACACTCACCTCCCTTCTTGTTATGGTTTGCATTTTTCATTCCTCCACCATTCTCACAAGAATGAGAGAGGGTTCACTTGAGAGAAAAAGAATGAGAGAGTTCATTTTGGTTATGTGAGGAATTCTTCATCTCATCTTCTTCTTGCTAGAAAATTGAAAGCACCAATTTTCTTTACCTCTTCCTCCATCCATCAATGGCAACTACATAAACTCCAAGAGATAAAGTTTCTACACTACATTTTACAGCATTTCTTGGGCATGTCGACTTGCCGGCTTCATGCCCGAGTTGCCTCGGTATTGAGGCGGGAGCCCTTAAAAGACGCAGGCGATGTGGTGCCCTTCCGGCGAGGAGGCGACGATATGGAGACAAGACTTTCCGCGGGAGATCGGGACGACGAGGAGAAGACCGGAGGACTCGGATCATTCGGTATATCTCTTCCCCTTCTCTTGTTTGCTAGTATCGGTTAATGGTTACGATCCGGGTGTATTGTCCGCGGTAGCGCCAGTTTAAAAGTTAAGAAAATTTTGATTCCGCATTTTGGCCTCGGATAGACGGCCGGGGCGCTGCCGTGGCGCAACAATATGACCGGATCGTTAAATCAAGTATTGATTTAATGATTTAATGCATAATTATATATTTGATATATTACTTTGCATTAACTAGTATTGGTTCATTTTAAAAGGATTTTCTCACTTGATGCACATTGTATATGTGATATATTTTTTGTGCACTTGTTTGTATCATGTTTGATGATACATGCTCACTTGGGTTTGTGTAAAGATTAAACCATGGTTGTGAGAGTGGTTAGGGTTTTGTTTATTCACTTCTTATCTATTTATTTATTTATTTTGGCAAAAGATTAAAGAGAAAATGGTGGCTTTCTTTGTTTGTTATTGAAGCTTCTTGAAGCTTGGACCAAGTGACCATTTTGTCTTCATGCTTAACCCTAACCCTTCCAACTAACCATGGTCTATTCTCTACACCTAATCATGGTTGCCATATGATAAGTGTTGATTTTATTTTCTATTTGATAATAACTTATCATATTCTTTTCATCATCTTCTTCTTCTTCAAACATGAAGAAAGCTTGCTCCATCAATGGCAACTTGTGAAAATGAGTGAGAAATCCAAATCCAAAGTGAACCCACTTCCTATTTCTTCATCCTCTACCTCTTGCCAAGTAGTATAGGGTGTTTTCTTCACAAGTTTCATGACTTGGTGAAGTTGGAGCTTGATCTTGCGATGCCTCGACGTAGATCATCTTCGGCATCGTAGTCGATGACCTAGCCCGCCCATTTCTCCGATGAAGCCGACACTAGAGTCATGGATTCGATTTGGACAGCGAGGGGACTTCATTATGGAGCCTAGGAGGTGGAGGACCGGATCTACAAAGGTTGTAGCCACTTTCCTTTTAGATAAAGTTGTTTATTTGCATCGTATCGCCTATATATCTAGTTAACGATCCGTATTAGGGTTTGTAGGCACTTGTAAAATTTTAATTGGGCATGTTTGATCACTTGTGAGACTTCATTAGTGTGCCTAGGAACCCTACATGCATGACTCCTTTGAGCCATGGTAGGGTAGTAATCAAAGCACTGTGGGAACTCACACGAGACAAATGACGATCTCAGGTCGATGAACTAACCTGTACATATGTCACCACGGAACTGCTATCTAACGTCAGGTATAATACCAACTAGCATGTTACCGGCGAGTCCTGTCCGGTGTACTCATTACCCAATAAGCACCTGTATACATCTTAGGTGAACCAACTGACACCAATGGCTTGTGAGACCGGCCACCGCCCCTCGTCGGGGTCTCGACTGTATACACTAGTCTACTAATAGAGTATCGATGCCCAGTCTCGAAACTCCCAAGACTAAGGACCTTTTAAGGATGTGCTAATAGACCCCAGCTCCCACGTATGTGATCGCCATCATACTGCTGGTAGTCAAGCAAGAATCCTAAGGGCTCTATCAATGTGTAATAGCGACCTGTAAGGTCACCTAAAGCAGTACACGATGATAAAGATAAACCAGATAGCATACTATCATCTTGAGTAAGACTGTCCTACCGGTATAGGTCCTCCCTCAATCATTGCAATCACGTGCCTGTGATCCAATAATTGACTCTGTGGGCACTATATCCAACAAGTCTTAGGGATATGGAAAAGTGAAGGTGAATCACGACTTATAGATATGTAGTTACACTAGAATAAATATGAGTTTTAAAGTAGCATGAAACTAGATTAATAAAGTAGATGTATATATAAAAGATGACTTAATGTGATGAAAAGAATATATGAGGTGATATGATGACTTGATTGATATGTTGGTATACGGATGCGAGTCGATTGAGATGACTGATACCTTTGCCGGTCCACTGATATGAGATTGTTATGGTTGTGACCCGGGGATGTAGGTATATAGATTTATATAATGTTGTGAATCTTGATTGATATGTCGTACGAGACGTTAGGTCCGTACCCCTCATTGTCATATAGGATGATAGGATCCCTTATGGTTTAATGCCGTCGTACGATGATTTTCCGTACGTGTTGAATTTGACTTGATGTTTGATCCATACCCTTGACTAGAGGATGCCGTACGATAATTTTACTGTACGTGATGTTGTGAGGCTGGATGCCGATTGATAGATTCACCGACTTGGTCATGTTAGATACGTATACCTGTCCGCATTTGCATACGATTTACTTTATGCTATGCTCATGTCACTCTCATTGCATTACATATACCTGTGCTAGTACACCTGCACCATTACTGATGATGCGTATGTTACACTTACACGGATTTGCCGGCTTACTCACTTCATCATCGATAATTGCCAAGTCACTACACAGAAGGACTGCTGCATCAGGATATGACTCCTTGCATAATTTTACTTGTTATAGTTACATATGCACCTTTATACGATGTTGCATTTGACTTTGGATAAATTGGGAACCACATGATATATTTTAAAACTGGATTCATTTATAAAGAGCGGTTTTCCTTTGATATATGCATATTACCGTTCCATGCTGCATGATATACGGATATGCTTATATTCTGTTATATGTCGCATACATCATGCTTTACGATTTTACGCATTGAGATATGCTGTTTTCATGAGATTTCTGGATTTGAGAACCGTGGTCATTTTAAAAAGGAAGTATGTATTGTTTTAAAAACCCGGTTTCTCTTGATATGATATTTCAGTGCGTCCACCATGCGTTTTCTCGGTTTTGAGACGTGTGACAGTGATACCCGATTCGAGGAGCTGGATGAGGCCGATTACGGGTACATGGTGGACCCGGTATGGTACCCCGGGGCGAGAACGGATTTGCTGTGCAGTAGACGATGAGCCTGGCAGAGGGACTACTACTTACCGGTGATTGGTTGGACATGGTGGTTATCCGGAGGATACCGACCAGAGTCGAGAGATGGATATGGGCCGACCCGTTCTGCCGGAGCCCGAGGGCCGATCCCTAAGACAGAGCCCGTGGGCCGATCCGGATTGATGGAGCCCGAGATATGAGGATTTACGTGTCGATGCTAGACACGGGTTTCATGATGTTTTCGAGTTTCAATGCTGGATACCCAGGTTCCATGATTTTGATGTGTCGTGAGGGACACACGTTGATTTATATCCTCATACTTCCATACATATGATTTTATGATATTTACATGCATGATGTTGTTGTGTCATTGGTTGACACGTGGACGGGATCCACTTGCATACATACATTGATGATATGGTTGGATGAGATCCACATGCATATTGACATTGATTATATTGTTGGATGATATCCACATGCTGATTGACTTTGACATTAGTGTTGGCACATATACGACCTGGTCACCCTAGATATCATAGTATTACCTTCATGATATAGTTGACCTAGGAGTCGTTGTTTATTCGATTTCTACTTGTTGATGTTTTCTACTCACGAGTTGGAAACTTATCCCCGTTGTGCCACAGTTTTTGCAGGTTGACCGCATGGATCAGTAGCGGCATCGCTGGCACACAGTTGCTTTCGGGTGATTGCTTTGGTAGGTGGGACATTTGTATCGTACCCACTCTTGTATTTATATTTCATATTATATCTAGTCAACTCTATCAGTCAAAACTAGTAATTGTATAAGTAATGAGACTTAGTGAGACTTGTAGTTGCGAGACTTGAGCGATGGGTTTTATGTTCGCCTTTTGGGTTGATTTCTCGCTTTATTCTTTATTTTTGGTGTTGATCTTCACCGTTGGGCATCGCATACTTATATTTATGCTTTGCGTGGTTGTGGATCCGCCGTTTGGCGAAGAGCTAGCTCCCGCTTGGGGATGCCTTTATATTATCATGTACTGTGGTTTTGGATCAAAAAATACAAAGAAGGTGATGCCCAAATTTCTAAAAGTCGAAATATGTTCTCAACTTGTAACACCCACTTGCCTTTTTATGTTCCATTATTTATGTACTTAAGAAAACTTATGATTTTCACCATACCTTTATTTCAAAACTTCACCTCTTTATTTTCTTAAAAAGGTTTAGATTTCTGGGTTTCGGCTTACTTGATTTACGTTATGCCTTTAGACGTGGCGTGATTCAAGTGCCGGTCATGAGCTAATATTTTTGGGTCGTGACAAAGTTGGTATCAAAGCGCTAGGTTTAACCTTTGTTCGAGTCTATGTTTGACTATGCGGAGTCTAGGACGGGCATGTATTTCGGAACCTAGGCTTGACCTTACGGAACTTAGACTTGAACAAGGGGGTATTAGACCCGAACTTTTGTTTCTTAGGTTGACCCTGATTGATGGAGCAGGTAGCTTGAGTAGAGTGACGTACCGTACGTATGTTCCGCGGCATATTTACGATACGATGCTTAACTTAAGAAACCTTAGGATGTACATATTTTGAGATCTGCGACTCTCTTCGTACCCACGATTATACATCCATTTGAGATCCTTGATTCTATTCATTTCCATGATCATACTCTTATTGATGTTGTTCCTTATTATGATCATGTATCCATTCTGGATCTGTCGTCTCCTCTCATGCCATTGATCTGTTGTCATCGATACTTGATTGAGATTCCTGTCACCATAGTTTGAGCGCAGAATAAGCTGCTGCTAGTGTTGCGGTCGGGACGAGCTCGTCTGGTACGAGGGCCGACCATTGTGTTTTCTGGTGACATGGGAACGTCTTGATATAGTGTTGTGTGGTGACCTCTTGTTGAGGCGAGTGTTTGGTTTTGCACCGGATGATCGGGCCATTGAGAGAGACTGTCTGTTGTGAGAGGATTGTTGATGTACATCATACCTCAGAGATTGTGATGCCGTCTACCGTGCAGACAGAGGACCCAGCTGTTGCTGAGATTGATGTGATGTCTCCTCCAGACTTTACGAGCTGAGATCGCTGGAGCTTCCAGGCAGAGCTGCGACTGATAATAGCTAGTCTACCCCGAATTGAGAGACGGAGGGTATTCACCTGTTGGCTAGGCGAAGTTAAAAAGTTCGAACAGATGTCAGGAAACCCATTTTCCAAGTTTAAAGTATTCGGTAGAACATGCAAGTGATTCTGTGGACCCTCTAGAAGAATGAAACCCTAACTCGACATGATGACCATGGAACCGCTTTTGAACCTTAGGGTTTGTGGCAGTTTAGCGGTGCCATCAGTAAGGCTTGGGTTTGCCCTTCTACGGCTGGTCCAGAGGTACTGTGGTATGTACCAGATATTTTTAGACTGTGCTCAGGTGTTGAGCTTTCGGAAAATTATGGGACTTTGATGACTCGATCGAAAAGTTTAACGCCGTCCGAATACCATGTGATTGTAAGTCGACGTTAGACACCCCATGAGTTGCGGGGAGGCGGAATAGGTAAAACAATTATTTTGTTTAAACTAACATCGACTAAATTTACGGATCTTTGCCAAACCCTAACTAACAACATCATAGGAGGGATTAGCTACTATGAAAGAAGATTATACCTAATGAACCAAGTCCTTCTTGTTCTCGTTGACCATCTCCTCGTCGGCCTCCACTTTGTGATAGAAGATCCACCCGAGAGCTACTACTCCAAGCTTGACCTCTAACTTGAGGTAACTAGGTTACTAAAAGTGCTAATCAAAGCAACCTAGAGGATATAGAATAGAATTAGGGATCAATTAGTCTTACTAACCCTTGATCTCAACATATGAGAGGTTAGGGTTAGGGTTTGACGAGAGAGAGAGAGCTTGAGGAGAGAGAAGGTGAGAGTGAGAATCCTTTTAGAATAATGAATCATTGTGAATATATATGAAGCATAAGATATTTATTAAATGAATAACAAATAACAATTATCATCATGCTTCATTAATTCACCTTGTGGTTCATCTCATAAGTCATTTAAACAATAAATGTATCATTAACTCTATGGATGAATCACACCATGAGTCATTAAACCAATTAATGCAAATGCCACCTAAGCCTCCACCTCATCAAACTTCTAGAAGCTTCTCGAGTAATTACGAGAACGCCCCTCCTATTCGTGAAAACACGGAAATACTAAGACTGTATAAATCCAATAATCCAATACTAGAATCTGGCTTAAACCAAAGCCTGCTAGTATAAACTGTCCGAACATCGTATGTGCATAAATGCACGTGCGTGTCCGAACCCTGTCGTAAAACCATACGACCTCTATATCGTTTTGCCCGAAGCAGGTAAACTCTTTGTGTGGGACTCTAAAGACTTGACTACTACGCTGGCAGTTGGTTTAACCACAAACCGCAAGCGGCACTAGTTGTACGTAATGGTCCCCAGGTAGATGTCGATAAGAAGGACGATGAGGAAACCCATCCGAACCCCTACTGAGCCTGATGTGACAATCTCCGTACAGTCCGGTCTGTTAGTCTAGGACTATCGCATATCGGGCCTAGGGAGGCGGCAAGCGTCAGTCCCCTAAAAGTGGTATAAGTCATGTCGGAACGAAGCCCATTACACATTGAGAAACTACTGAAAAACCTACCAGTAAATCTCGCTTGCCCAGGCCAGGGACTTTGCGTAATGGCTCTCTAGACACAACGCGATATCAACTCCCAATACCGGGAGAGACGAATCCTGTCTAACCGCCACTGCCTCCAAGTGCTTCGGGACTGCACCCAATTGCTACCTGTTTGCAAGACTCCTTTGAGCCGTGGTAGGGTAGCAATCTAAGAACAGTGGGAACACACTCGAGGCGAAGCAGCAGTGTCAAGTCTGCGGACTATGCTGTACTCATGTCACCTGGGAACTGTTAACTGACGACGGGTATAATACCAACCAACAGTTCCCTACGAGTCCTGACCGGTGTACCCGTAACCCAACGAGCACCTATATACTATCTCCAGTATGACGTACTGATGGCTGTGGGACAGACTGTTAGTTATATGTATGCCCTAGAGGCCATTACTGTACATGAGATGTATGCTGTAGTGGATGCTGGGACATATATAGGGAGGACTTTCTTGCTCGACATGATAGTACGCTATCTGGTTGCTCTTTATCTTAACATGTATACTTGCTGTCTCTCTATTACATGTTGATAAAGCCCTTAGGATGTGTACTCGACTTCCAGGACTATGATGTAGATCATACTGGTGGGGCCTGGGTAGTCAATGAGTACATCCTTCAATGTTCCTAGTCGTGGGAATATCGAGACGGGGCATCGATATTCCAGAGTAGACTAGCGTATATCTTCTCGACCCATGTGATGGGCGATGGATGATCCCATATCCATTAGTGTTTGACATCAGAGATGGTATGCGGGTGCTCAGTGGAGACTGGGTACACTGAACGGACTCGCCGAGAACTCCCAGATGGTATTATACCTCACGTCAGATGGCAGTTCTCTGGTGACACTGGTACAGCTTAGTCTGTTGACCCGAGATCGTCATAGAGTCTTGTGTGTCTCCCAGTGTGCTTTGATTTCCACCCTACCACGGCTCTACCGAGTCGTGCAAACAGGTGGTTTTTGGGTACAGTCCCGATTCACATGGAGGCAATGAGCGATAGGAGGGGATTCGTCTCTCCCGGTATTAGGGGTTGATGTTGCGCTATGCTCGACTGGCCATAACTGGAAATCCCTGGCCAGGGTTGTAGTGATTTACTGGTAAGAGTTATTAGAAGTTTCATGCTTTTTATGGACCTTACATCGGCATGACTTATTAAGCTGCTGGGGTCTGACGTTTACCACCCCTAGGCGAGATATGCGACATATCAACGACAGACCGGACTGTGCGGTAAGTGTTACTGATTGGATTCGCAGGAGTGTGAGCAGGCTTGCTCGTTGATCTTCTGATCGCTAAATACCCAGGTGGCCGTTACGTTTAGCAGGCCGCTTGCGGCTTGTGGGTGATTGATATGATCACCGCCTACTGCCGGCGTATTGACGAGTCTTTAGAGTCCTACACAGAGGTTTCCTGGCTCAAGCGAAACGAAATAGGAGCGCATATGAGATATGTGCGGGACCAAGAATAATACCAGTATGTGATACTGTATTCTATTCTCGCGATTTGTATCATCGGACGGTTATATGAGATATAGCCGGGTTACCGAATCATGTGTTGATTCGATACATTGATACACTAGATATTAGTCGGTTATATGCGATATGACCGGATCGTTAAATCAAGTGTTGATTTAATGATTTAATGTATAATTATATATTTGATATATTACTTTACATTAACTAGTATTGGTTCACTTAAGATTGATTTTCTCACTTGATGTGCACAAGTTGTATATGTGATATATGTTTGTGCACTAGATTGTATCATGTTTGATGATACATGCAAACTTGGGTGTGTGTATGACTTACACCATATTTAAGATAATGGTTTTGGGTTTTTATTTATTTTGGTAAAACAAAATGGTGGCTTTCTTTGTCTTGGCTTGAAGCTTCAAGCATGTTTGACAAAGTCCACTCATTTTGTTTTACATAAGATTTTTATTAACCAAACCATTAACTAAAACTATGGTTTAGTCTCTACAAAGGTTAACTCACCCATGGTTTCATTGTGATAGACTTCACATGATTATTCATTTTATATAATTCATTCTTATTCTTTTCTTGTTCTTCCTCTTCTTCAAGTGAAGAAAAGTTTTCTAGAATTTTTCAAGTGAAGATTTAGAGTGAGAAATCCAAATCTAAAGTGAACCCATTTCCTATTTCATCATCCTCTACTACTTGCCATTTAGTTTAGGGTGTTCTCTTCATAAAGTTCTTGACCAAGTGAAGGAATAGCTTGAGTTTGAGTCTCCTCGACGTAGATCATCTTCGGCCTCGAAGTCAACGACCTAGCCCGCTCATTTCTCCGAAGAAACCATCGCTAGAGTCCGGGATCCCGATGATCGCAGTGAAGGGACGTCAACACGGAGCTTTAGAAGTGAAGGATCGGATCTACAAAGGTTGTAATACCTTTCACTTGTAGTTAAAATGTTTAACTTGCTAGGTTTCGCATAATTTCTAGTATATGATCTTGGTTAGGATTGTTCGGCACGGCTATTTCTTTTATCGGGCATGGTTGATGCCTTATAGAACCTTATTAGAGTGCCAGGAACCCTACAGTGGTATCAGAGCTAAGCTAGAGCTTTAGGCAAAGTCTAGACGAAGTTTAAAGTCCGATCGAACCCGGAAACCCCGATATTGACCCCTCTTTGGACATTTTTAAAAATGTTGATTTTTTCTGGATTAAAAATGCTCAGAAAATTAAGCAGGAAAAACTAAGAATTACTGTGAAGTACGGTCCATTAACTCGATTATTTGACCCCGGAACCGTGGCCAAACCAATTGTTTGGCCGAGGTTCCGCGGCCGAAATTTTGAATTAGTCCCTGGAAATTCATCTATTTATTTTTAGGTCCTTTCTTGTCATTTTTTTCTGGGAATTTTTTAATTCCACTCAAGTGTTGAGTTTTCTAGGGTTGTATTGGGGACTCGTTGATTCGATCGGATAATTTAACTTTGTTTAGTTTGTCCGGGTAATTTTTAGAACGTGTTAAAAAGTTCGACCGGATATCAATAACTCACTTTTTTCCTTGCCGGAAAATTTCCAAGTGTTGGATTTTTCCGTAGTTTAAGAACGTTCTAAATTGTGCAAGTAACGCGATGGACCCTCTAGAAGACAACAAAGCTTAACTCGATTATGTGACCGTCTTGAACTGCCTTTTGAACCTTAGGGTTTGGGGCAGTACGGCGTGCCACATGTGAGGCGTTGGCTTGACCCTTCTACGGCTGAACCATTGGTACTGTAGCATGTGATGGATGTTTTAAAACTAATTTCAAGTGTTGAGAACTATTTGGGAAAACTTGGGTGTTTGATTATTCGATCGGAAAGTTTAACATTGTCTATTTATCTGGAATGTGATACAATATTTGGAATCCACAAGTAGTTATGAGATAACTAATTTGAATGTTATAAATCTAGCAGTTCAGTCTCAGATGATCGGTTGCCACAGAATTTTTATGCGATCAAAAGTCCGTCGCAATCACGTAGCGTACGCGGATACTCGCCGGGTAAACTTAATAGACAGCGACGCCCTATAGCCCCGACCAAGTGACTGTAGGAGAACCCCGTCGCCAAAAGCATCCGTTCGGGTGCTCGCGGCAGCGGTGTTCCGCCTTAGTGCAGTTCGTCGACAGCATCCGGGGGTGCGGCCGTCTACTAAAGTTTGCGACGAGCATTCGATCTAGATGTCGGGAATCTTGTTGAATTTCCCGACTTGATATTGAAAACAGTTTTCGATTTTGAGACTGAAATGCGGGGTTTATAATTGTTAGGCATGCGATGTCTAAGAAATTCATTTGATTAGGCATGCGATGTCTAAAGAGGCTGCGGATTCCAACTGTTGTAGTTTTACACTTTCTTTTCTGCGACCGTCAGTGTAATATGTGGTGTATCGTCGGTTTCGTTGCTATACATCAACGACAATTGGGATACACATATTTACTTACGTTGATGACTTGTGTTGTTATGTGTTGCTGGATATGTTATATTAGATCGTCGTGTTTGAATAGCCTGGTTTTTTTTATGTGAGATGAGAGTTTTTCTTTTTCATTCATGTAAAATTCATTGTATGTAATATTCTTTTATTGGGGCACTTCCGGGCTGAGGATGATGTCACCATTGTATATTATTTACTTTTCCGCACTAGGATAGACCCAGGAGGGGAGCACAAGTAACCGGGTTCTGGGGTCCAGTGGGAGACCATCTCGAGGAGTTGAGTCCGGGTCTCCTAACTCTAGAATTGGTAGGGTTGCTTGCCGCTCTCGTAGGGGTCTAGGGGTGTGGGATTGGCTATTCATCACGACCGTGGAATCCGTGTTTTATAAAGGCTCAAAATAAAACACGGACGTCCTAGTATATCCAATATTTCATATGATGTTTTCTGCTGCGTTATCTGTGATGTGATCATGTGATATATTCAGATAGATATTGTATATAGTATATATGATATATTATATAGACGTTGCTTATGTTTTACACCCGCGCTAGCCCTGCCCCGTTCTGCCGTTAGTTACCTAACCTAACGGTGCAAACGGGATATTGAGGCGAATGCGGATGGCAAAAGTGTACGTTGTATTTATCTGTGATGTTTAGGTGGACTTAAATGATGGGACATTCATTAATGAGATTAATGAAAGAAAATAAACCTAAAAGATGTTGTGGAATCGAATTTCAAAAATCAGGTAGCTCTAGTTGTTGCTTTGCATAGCGGTGTTCCTTGTAGAACATCCAGCATCTTATTCGATAAGGAAAGAGCCGAGATCCCTTCACCGGGAGTGACCTCTTTAGCAATAACTAGCAGATGCTACAACCTTCGGTTTGTCTTTTGACTGCTTTTCTAGTTCTTGCTTTGCATAGTGGTATTGTGAATATCCTGCACCTCATTCGACGAGGAAAGAGCCGAGATCCCTTCACCGGGAGTGACCTCTTTAGCGAAACTAGTAAAAGCCTCAAAAACACTCTATTTAAAACCATTTGATTCTGCAGCGAGATCAAGTTCAAAGCGTTAAAGGTTTTCTTAAAAACCATCCGCAACCCTCCGTCATTTTAGGAAGTAGAGTACTTAGTATTCGTGCTGTGTTTGTTGACCATAGTCAAGGCACAGTGTACGGTAGTTAAGTGATGTCTTCCTACACCGCATATGATGCGATTAGTTAGGACAGTCGCGTGACTTTGTTGACCTTAGTTAAGAATCATGTGGGTGGGTCTAATTAATCACGAAATGACGGGTAGATCTTGACTAGTGCTTATGATTTGTTGACCATAGTTAAGGTCATAAGGGCTAGGGGTAAAAACCTTTATCCGGAGTTTCAAGTGTTGAAATTTGCAATGAGATTGCATACCTTCTATGAGATAGTTGGATCCTGATACCCACTGCGAGTAATTGTTACTCCTGGGAGAGTTTTGCACTTTACAATTAGCCGATCAAGTAGGTGTCTAGAAAGGTGTCAACGGGGTTATGCCCCTGGGAAAACGAGCTTTATTTTAATTAGGTCCGTGCGAAAGCACGGGGAACCTCCCTCAAAGTACCGGCACTGGCCTGGCTGAAAGATTGGTGAACTTGTAGAGTGTAATTAATCTCGGATAGTCTTTCCTTTTAGGGTTTGAAGGAGGATTTGATAAAAACAGTGGGAGCCATCCTGATTAGATAAAATATATAACCAATCTAATCTTGCAAGAGCGCACGCAGAGTGTTTTCTTCTCTCTCTCCAGGTAGCGACCATGTCACGCCTTAATCAAGATAATAATATGGATGTATTGACCGAACCCGCTTGTTATACTGAGCTGGGGAACGTTGGTCCCGCTCCAACTTATAATTGTTATAAGACAGAGCAGGAAATTGGGGATTACCAGAATTCCCGTGCCGCCCAAATGAAGAAAGTGCATGATGATGCATCTTCTTCGGGTGTGTTCATTACATAGAACCGTTTCTCTGTATCCTCTACGTCCTGGGTATTAGATACCGGATCAGGATCCCGCAAATGTAATCTGTTATATGGGCTATTGCAAGGTAGAGAACTGAGAACGGGTGATAAATTTCATGAGATAGAAACGGTGCAAGTCTTGCAGCCAAGTCTGTTGATAGTTATCACCCTGTATTACTAGAATACATTGATTCTGAACGAATGTTATTAGATACCGAACCTGATATACAACATCATATCGGTCTCTTTTTATTAAAGAAGGATATAATTTTGTATTGTTGGATAATGTTTTGAACATTTCCTATATCAAGAGTTGATCGGTTCAGGCACATTATCTAAAAGCATTGGCATTCTAAATCAAACTACAGTTCTTAGTATACAGAACACACACGAGAGGAAGAGTTCAGAAATGAACGAATCCTTCTTGAGGCATTGTAGACTATGTCATATCAATGCGACCCGACTAGCTAAGTTACATTTAGATGCATATTTAAATCTGTTTGAATTTACATCTTGTGAAACTTGCCGGTCATGTCACAAAGACAAGATGACCATAGCTCTGTTTATTGGAAACAGAGAAAGAGTTAGTGAACTCTTGGGATTGATACATAGTGATGTATGAAGGTCCCCAGTCTACATATGCCAAGACTGGTTCTTTGTACTTCATTATATTCACAGATGATCTCTCTAGATTTAGACATATGTTCCTGTTGAAACACAAGTCCGAAACTTTTGAGATAATCACCGAATATAAGTTAGAAGTAGAGAACCAAAAACGGGTATAAGTATTATGTCCTTTGATGTGATCAGGGAGGAGAATACTTGAGCACGGGATTTTTGGACTATTCTGAAGGAGAATGAGATTCTCTCTCAGCATTACTCCTCCGTATGAACCACAACACGTCGGTGTATCGGGGCGGAGCAATCACACCCTATGCGATATGGTGCGCTCTATGATGAGTACTACTGAGTTTCCTATTTCCTTTTGGGAGTTATGCACTTAAGAAGCTGCATACCTATTGAATAGGGTTCCAATCAAATCCATTGCCTACCACTTCATATGTGATATGGAATGGGAAGAGCCCATATCTTAAGTTTGTTAAGATTTGGGGTTGTCCGGCCTATGTCTAAAAGCAAAATCCGGACAAGCTCGAGGCAAAGTCAGTTCTGTAGAAGTTTGTTGGATATCCCAAGCATTCGCAAGGGAATATCTTCTACCTAACAGAGGAACAAAATATGTTTTGTTTCTCAACATACCACCTTTGTGAAAGGGAATTTATTATGAAGAAATTAGTGGTCATGAGGTAGAACTGGAAGGAGTTCCAGCTATACAAACTACAGCAGATGACTTGGTAGAACCAAAGGATTCAATAGATTCCGACGAACCTCAGCCTCTCTGCCGATCTAGCAGGGTTCCTCATCCGCCTGAGAGATACTTCGGTTTCTCGATGACAGTGGGAGCGAGGATTGCGTCATGAGATGATGACCCAACTAGTTTCGAGCAGGCCATCAAGAGTGGGAACTCTGTAAGAATGGCTGGATACTTAGAGATCTGAGATGGAATCCATGTACACTAACAAAGTATGGACTTTGGTTGCTATATCTGAAGGGTTAAATTCCCATCAGGAGCAAGTATATCTTGAGAAGATTACTTGGTATAGATGGAAAAGTTGAGACTTTCAAAGCTAGACTTGTTAAAGCTTTTCGTCATCGACCAGGCGTGGATAATGATAAAACCTTTTCCAGTGGCTATGCTTAAGTCCATCCGGATCCTACTTGCCATTGCTGCATACCATGACCGCGATATCTGGTGGTTGGGTGTCACGACTGCTTTTCTAAATATTGATTTAGAAGAGAGCATCTATAATAACACAGCCAGATGGCTTCGTAAACAGTGGGAGCAGCGGAAACGTGTCCAAGATGCTTTGTGTGATAAAGCAGGCATCGCGGAGTTAGAACATCTGTTTTGATGTGGTAGTCAAAGAGTTTGACTTCATCAAAGTGGTAGATGAACCTTGTATATACAAAAAGGTAGTAGAGAGTAAGGTGAACATCCTCGTATTGTACATGGACGACACACTCTTGATAGGAATAGAGTTTCCTATGCTACGCACGGTCAATCTCCTCTTATCACGTGGATTCTCCATATAGGATCAAAGTGATACCTCCTAAATCCTGGGTTTTGGATCTATAAGATAGATCTAATTGGATGTTAGGATTCTCACTAGTTGTAGTGAGATGGTATCAGTTGATCCTGCGGAGAATCACTGGAAAAGTTCCAGGGTGATAAGGGCGACTGAATGTCAGTCGCAGGCATTGTCTTTACCCTCAACGGAGGGACGGTATGTTGGAAGAGTTCCAAGCTAAGATACCGTGGCAAACTAGACGATAAAGGCTGGTGACATCGCTATCAAAGATACTACCAAAGAGGCAGTTTGGGTGTATATTAGTTCATGAGATGAACTAGGTTCCTACCATTGTTTGACAATGGCAGTGTGGTTTTGACCAAGGAACCACGGTTCCATCAGTGACCCAGACAAATTCTGAGGCAGTATCACCTGATCATGGAGATAGTTGATCTCCAGGATGATCGAGGTTAGGAGAGTAGACTCAGAGGACAACACGGCGGATCCACTCATAAAGGCCTTTTCCCAGAGAGAGACTTATATGGGATGGTTGAGTATGAGATACTGCAACCAATGCTACAGATGGCCTAGTGCAAGTGGGAGATTGTTAGTTATATGTATGCCCTAGAGGCCATTACTGTACATGAGATGTATGCTGTAGTGGATGCTGGGACATATATAGGTAGGACTTTCTTGCTCGACATGATAGTACGCTATCTGGTTGCTCTTTATCTTAACATGTATACTTGCTGTCTCTCTATTACATGTTGATAAAGCCCTTAGGATGTGTACTCGACTTTCAGGACTATGATGTAGATCATACTGGTGGGGCCTGGGTAGTCAATGAGTACATCCTTCAATGTTCCTAGTCGTGGGAATATCGAGACGGGGCATCGATATTCCAGAGTAGACTAGCGTATATCTTCTTGACCCATGTGATGGGCGATGGATGATCCCATATCCATTAGTGTTTGACATCAGAGATGGTATGCGGGTGCTCAGTGGAGACTGGGTATACTGAACGGACTCGCCGAGAACTCCCAGATGGTTTTATACCTCACGTTATATGGCAGTTCTCTGGTGACACTAGTACAGCTTAGTCTGTTGACCCGAGATCGTCATAGAGTCTTGTGTGTCTCCCACTGTGCTTTGATTTCCACCCTACCACAGCTCTACTGAGTCATGCAAACAGGTGGTTTTTGGATACAGTCCCGATTCACATAGAGGCAATGAGCGATAGGAGGGGATTCGTCTCTCCCGGTATTGGGGGTTGATGTTGCGCTATGCTCGACTGGCCATAACTGGAAATCCCTGGCCAGGGTTGCAGTGATTTACTGGTAAGAGTTATCATTAGTTTCACGCTTGTTATGGACCTTACATCGGCATGACTTATCAAGCTGCTGGGGTCTGATGTTTACCACCTCTAGGCGAGATATGCGATATATCAGACGAACAGACCGGACTGTGCGGTAAGTGTTACTGATTGGATTCGCAGGAGTGTGAGCAGGCTTGCTCGTTGATCTTCTGATCGCTCAATACCCAGGTGGCCGTTACGTTTAGCAGACCGCTTGCGGCTTGTGGGTGATTGATATGATCACCGCCTACTGCCGGCGTATTGACGAGTCTTTAGAGTCCTACACAGAGGTTTCCTGGCTCAAGCGAAACGAAATAGGAGCGCATATGAGATATGTGCGGGACCGAGAATAATACCAGTATGTGATACTATATTCTATTCTCGCGATTTGTATCATCGGACGGTTATATGAGATATAGCCGGGTTACTGAATCAAGTGTTGATTCGATACATTGATACACTAGATATTAGTCGGTTATATGCGATATGACCGGATCGTTAAATCAAGTGTTGATTTAATGATTTAATGTATAATTATATATTTGATATATTACTTTACATTAACTAGCATTGGTTCACTTAAGATTGATTTTCTCATTTGATGTGCACAAGTTGTATATGTGATATATGTTTGTGCACTAGATTGTATCATGTTTGATGATACATGCAAACTTGGGTGTGTGTATGACTTACACCATATTTAAGATAATGGTTTTGGGTTTTTATTTATTTTGGTAAAACAAAATGGTGGCTTTCTTCGTCTTGGCTTGAAGCTTCATGATGCTTCAAGCATGTTTGACAAAGTCCACTCATTTTGTTTTGCATAAGATTTTTATTAACCAAACCATTAACTAAAACTATGGTTTAGTCTCTACAAAGGTTAACTCACCCATGGTTGCATTATGATAGACTTCACTTGATTATTCATTTTATCTAATTCATTCTTATTCTTTTCTTCTTCTTCCTCTTCTTCAAGTGAAGAAAAGTTTTCTAGAATTTTTCAAGTGAAGATTTAGAGTGAGAAATCTAAATCTAAAGTGAACCCATTTCCTATTTCATCATCCTCTACTACTTGCCATTTAGTTTAGGGTGTTCTCTTCATAAAGTTCTTGACCAAGTGAAGGAATAGCTTGAGTTTGAGTCTCCTCGACGTAGATCATCTTCGGCCTCGAAGTCAACGACCTAGCCCGCTCATTTCTCCGAAGAAACCATCGCTAGAGTCCGTGATCCCAATGATCGCAGTGAAGGGACGTCAACACGGAGCTTTAGAAGTGAAGGATCGGATCTACAAAGGTTGTAACCCCTTTCACTTGTAGTTAAAATGTTTAACTTGCTAGGTTTCGCATAATCTCTAGTATAATTGTTCGGCACGGCTATTTTTTTTATTGGCCATGGTTGATGCCTTGTAGAACCTTATTAGAGTGCCTAGGAACCCTACACAGACCATTTCCTCAACTGGGATGAGAAGCGTACACACTAGTCTACTCCGGAGTATCGATGCCCTGTCTCGATAATCCTATGACTAGGGACCTGAAATAGGATGTGCTTGTAGACTACCCAGCCCCCACTAGTGTGACTGCCATCACAACGCTGGTAGTCAAGCAAGATCCTAAGGTCTTTATCAATACGTACACACATATTAAGATAGATATAAACCAAGTAGCATACTACCATATTTAGCAAGACTGTTAATATAACTTTGAATATCCCAAGCTTCCATTAAGTAATATACAAGCTAGTATGATACAATAATGGCCCCTAGGGCATATACACTAACAATCTCCCACTTGCATTAGGGCCATGTACCGGCGTATCGAAGACCGATCATCTCGAGTAACCTCTCGAACTGAATCTGAGGTAAGGCCTTTGTGAATGGATCAGCAGTGTTCTCCTCTGTAGCAACTCTCCGGACCTCGATCTCCCGGCGATCTATGATCTCCCTGATCAGGTGATACCGCCTTAAGATGTGTCTGGACTTCTGATGGGACCTGGGTTCCTTCGCTAAAGCTATAGCTCCGTTGTTGTCACAATACAGCGGTATTGGATCAACAATGATAGGAACCACCTGAAGTTCTTTGAGGAACTTCTTCATCCAGATGCTTCTTTTGCGGCATCGCAAGCAGCAATATACTCCGCTTCCATCGTCGAGTCAGCAACGGTGTCCTGCTTAGAACTCTTCCAGCACACCGCCCCTCCATTGAGGGTAAAGACATAACCTGACATGGACTTGGAGTCATCCTTGTCACTCTGGAAGCCGGAATCAGCAAAGGCCTCGATCTTGAGGTCTTTTCCGCCGTAAACCAAAAACATCTCCTTAGTCCTTCTCAGGTACTTGAGAATGTTCTTTACTGCTATCCAGTGCTTCTCCCCTGGGTCTGACTGATACCTGCTTACCACGCTCAGTGCGTAAGCTACATCTGGTCTGGTGCACAACATCGCATACATTATAGAGCCTACCACAGAAGCGTAGGGTATAACTGACATGCGATCCCTTTCCAAATCAGTCTTGGGAGACATCTCTTTGAATAGGGTGATTCCGTGACAAGTCGGTAAATTACCGCGCTTAGAATCTTCCATACTGAATCTTTTCAGTATAGTGTTGATATACCGGACCGTGATAGTCCCAACATCCTCTTGGATCTATCACGATAGATCCGGATCCCCAGAATGTAAGAGGCATCACCCAGGTCTTTCATGGAGAACTTGTGTGATAAGAATCCTTCGACAGATTGTAGCATAGGAATTTCATTTCCTATCAATAGAATGTCATCCACGAACAAGACGAGGAATACGACAATTCGTGCTACAATTTTACTATATATACATGGTTCATCTGGATTTTTGATAAAGTCATATTCTTTGACCGTTTCATCAAAACAGATGTTCCAACTCCACGATGCCTGCTTTAGTCCATAAATGGACTTAAGCAACTTGCACACTTTCCCGCTGCTCCCACTCTGATTGAAGCCTTCTGGCTGATCCATATAGACGCACTCTTCCAAATTACCATTTAGAAAAGCCGTCTTTACGTCCATCTGCCAGATCTCATAATCATGGAAGGCGGCAATAGCAAGAAGGACCCGAATGGATTTGAGCATAGCCACTAGAGAAAAAGTTTCGTCATAGTCCAAACCAGGTCTTTGACGAAAACCCTTTGCAACAAGTCTAGCCTTATAGGTTTCCACCTGTCCATCTACACCAATCTTTTTCTTGAAGATCCATTTGCATCCTATGGGTTTTACCCCATCTGGAGCAAAGTCCAAAGTCCATACTTTTTTGGTGTACATAGACTCCATCTCGGTCCGCATTGCATCCAGCCATCGTACCGAGTCGCCGCTCTGGATGGCCTGCTGGAAGCTAGTAGGTTCATCATCATCAATGATGCAATCTTCTTTATCCCCATCTATGAGAAAATCGTAGTATCTCTCAGGCAGATGAGACGACCTACTACTTCTGCGGAGGGGTGCGGGAATGTCATGTTCTTCTTGAACTACTGGTTCTACCAAACTTTCAGCAGTAGTTTGTGGTTCTGGAATTTCTTCCAGTTCTATTGCGCTCCCATTTGTTTCCTTTTCTAAAAACTGATGTTCTAGAAAATGGGTATTACGAGAAACAAAAACCTTTTGTTCCTCTGCGTAATAGAAGAAATACCCCCTGGAGTTCTTTGGATATCCCACAAACTTACACAGTACTGATCGTGCCTCGAGTTTGTCCGCATGCTGCTTTTTAACAAAAGCTGGACATCCCCATATCTTTAGACACTGAAGTTAGGGTTTCTTCCCACTCCACATCTGATATGGCGTGGTAGGCACAGTTTTGGTAGGAGCCCTGTTCAAAAGATATGCTGCTGATTCTAGCAATAGGGTTCGATTCCGTCTCTCCGATACACCGTTATGCTGTGGAGTGTATGGAGGAGTAAGCTGAGAGAGAATTCCTTTCTCTTTTAGGTAACCTAGGAACTCGGCACTTAAGTATTCACCACCTCGATCAGATCTCAGTGTTTTGATACTTTTGCCTGTTTGGTTTTCTACTTCATTCTTATATTCTTGGAATTTCTCAAAAGCCTCGAATTTATGTTTCATCAAGAAAATGAATCCGTACCTAGAGTAATCATCCGTAAAAGTAATGAAATATGAAAAACCACCTCTTACATGTGTAGACATTGGACCACATACATCGCTGTGTATGAGTCCTAAGAGCTCGCTCACTCTTACTCCATGTCCAGTGAATGGAGTCTTTGTCATCTTTCCTTTGAGACATGATTAACAAGTTGCATAAGATTTATATTCGAACGAATCCAAATATCCTTCTCTATGTAACTTAGTTAACCTGGGCTTATTGATGTGACCCAGTCTACAATGCCATAAGAAAGCCTTATTTGTTTCTGGAGACTTTCTTTTTAGTGTGTTCTGGACATTGAAAATCTGTAATTGGTTTAAGACATATATACCGTTATCTAGTGTACCGGACCCAATCAAACCATGATTAAGGTGGGTGTTAACAACATCGCTTACAAACGTGAAATCATAACCTTCTTTTGATAACAACGAAACCGATATGATATTACACGTTAAACTGGGTACATAAAAACAGTTATGCAAAACCAAAATATGTCCACTCGTCAATCCAAGGTGATAATCCCCTATGGACACAGCACCCACGTTAGTTCCGTTAGCAACCTGGAGGGTCATATCACCAACTTTCAGCACTCTACGGTTTCTCAGTGCCTGCAATGAATTGAATATATGAGATCCTGATCCGGTATCCAATACCCAGGAAGTAGAGTTGATTGACAGACAATTTTCAATTACAAACACACCTGAAGTCGAAGCCACAGCGTGCTTCGGTTCCTAGTTCTTGGCATTCCAAGCTTTGCAATCTTTCTTCCAGTGCCCTTTCCTACGACAGTGGAAGCACTCGTCCTTTGCCACTACTGGCACTGTGATCTTTGTCTTTCCCTTAGCTCCCACCTTACTAACACCACCTCTTGGTTTGGTAGCGGCCTTCATCTTCCTTCCTTTGGCCCTAGCCTTAGACCTGGAAGAAGAAGCACCGCGAACAAACATAGCGGGTGTTTCCCTTGCCTTCTGAGAGGTGCCCTCTGCACTCCTCAACATGTTAAGGAGTTCTGGAAGTTCAACTTCTTTTCTTTGAATGTTGAAATTCAGAATAAACTGGGCGTAGGTGGAAGGAAGGGACTGAAGAATCAAGTCTGTATAGAGCTCGTTCTCCAAAGTCGTCCCGAGGTCCGCGAGCTCTTCTATATAGCCAATCATCTTTAGGACATGTTCTCCTACAGATGATCCGACGGCCGGCCTCGACTGAAACAAGTTCTTCGAGGTCTTGTATCTTGCTATACGAGATTGCTCTCCATACAGATCCTTTGTATGGAGAAATATGGATTCAAGATCCATATCCTCGTGCCTCCTCTGATGTTCATTATTCATAGAGGTAAGCACGATGCATTTGGCCTTCGCGCAATCTAATTCCCAGGTCTTGTGGATTTCCTTATCCGCAATACTGGATTTTGGACCAGGGACAGCAGGTGCCTTAGCGGTAAGGACATACCCTAATTTGTCATAAATCAAAGCCATTTTGACATTCCGCAGCCAATCTTTATAGTTTGGCCCTGTCAGTATATTTTTCTCTAATAGTAACTTAAGGCCTGCCATGTTTTGGGTCGCTGCAATGAGAGAGAGAGGGAACACTTTAGCATGATGCTCTTGCAAGTTTAGAGTGGTTTTTAGTTTATCTAAATAGGATGGCTCCCACTGTTTCTCGAATCCCTCCTCAAACCAAAAAGGAAGAACTAGCCAGGACTATTCTCACTGTACAATACTTGCTTAACCGTTCAGCCAGGCCGGTGTCGGTACTTCGAGGGAGGTTTTCCAACGCTTTCGCGAAGTTCCTTAATTAAATAACCTATTTTCTCTGGGGCGTAACCCCGCTGACACCTTTCTCGACACTTACTTGGTTTATAGCATTGATTGTTAAGTGACGAATCTCCTGATGAGTAGCGGATACTCATCGTAGGATCGGGATCCAAATATCATCGTGTGATAAAGCTGAAGGAATCCTACCAAAATTATCACACTCCAAATGGTATGCATCTCTTTGCAAATTTCAGTTTCTTTAGAAATTCCCGATATAAATTTCTGCCCCATGCTCTTATGACCTTGGCGTTTGGTCAAAATGTCATAAGTCACATGTCAAGTTCTACCCATCATTATCTTGTTAATTTGAACCCATCCGTACATACCCCTGACGTTGGCCAAATGATAATACGACTGTCCCAAACTAACTCATCTATCTATGCAACAAATGAATACCCAGCAACTACCAAACACTATGCCTTGGCGTTAGGTCAAAATACATAGCTTGAATACTACTGAATACCCAAATGAAATGACGGAGGGCTACGAATGGTTTTGGCGAAACCGTGAACGTAGTGAACTTGATATGATCGAAGGAACCTGATAGCTTTTAAAAGGAGTGGTTAAAGCTCCGCAATTAAAAATATCCTCTGTTTTAAAATAACCGAGTGGTTTCTTTTAAACTGTTCCAACGATTCAACTTTGGTTTATTTTCTTTGCATTAATATAATGCGTCCCATCAATTAACTTATCATTGCAGAAAACAATGAAAATACAACGTCCTCTTATGCCATCCGCATTCCCCACTGGGTCCCGTCATCACCCGTTAGGTTACTTAACTAACGACAGAGCGGGGGCTGGGCTAGCGCGGGTGTAAAACATAAGTGACGTCTAATAGCTATCATATATAGATATTGTACATTCGTCAGACGCAATAATAGGCATTCCAGATCACAGATGAACATATTGGATTTTCTACGAATCCGCATTCTTTTGAGCCTGCAAAGAAAGACAGATTACACAGTCGCGATGAATAGCCAAAACCCCACCCTAGACCCCTACGGGTACGTCAAACTACCCGCCAAGTACCCGAAGTGAAGCGGTCTCCCTCAACAACGTGAGTAGGCCACTAAACACTTCTAAGTACCCGGTAGTTTGTGCACCCCACCTTGGGTCTATCCTAGGAGCAAAAACCAGTAAATGAAATAATACAACGGTGGCTACAACCTCAGCCCGGATGTGCCTCGTAAAAGAATATTACAACAATTTACAAATTACATTTAAATGAAAGAAACACTCATTTCACTTCCCCGGCTATCCATTCACGACAATCCAACAAGTTCACAAACACAAACCAGTAAAAACCATTACAGAAATGTGCAACCCCCGGCCAACCGATATACTAGCAGTTAGGGGAGGTTTACGAACACATTAAATAAATCACAGATATAACCAAATTAGCTAAACATCTTAGAATTTCGATCAAGCAAACGCAAATGATTCTACTCCAAAAAATTCTCTGTGCACCTGAAACCTGAGTAGAAACAGAACATTCCAGAAAGAACAAAATCATCACAGAAGAGTTACTGGGGAATTTTGGGTTGACTCGGCCCCAACTCGGCCGCGGATCCGCGGCGGTTTGGACGAGTTAGAACCTAAAATTTCTCCAGTAACCTTAAGTTTCCCTGCTTGTATTTTTGAGGGCCCCTGAAAAATTTTTAGACCATGTTTTAAAAACGACAGAAACTTGGTGAAAAAGATGTTTTTTCCGGTTCGTTTTGCGATCGAATTTCTAACGACTTTGCTAACAAGTTAGTTATGGTTTAGTGAGGCTCTGATACCATTGTAAGTCGACGTTAGACACCCCATGAGTTGCGGGGAGGCGGAATAGGTAAAACAATCATTTTGTTTAAACTAATATCGACTAACTTTACGGATCTTTGCCAAACCCTAACTAACAATATCATAGTAGGGATTAGCTACTATGAAAGAAGATTATACCTAATGAACCAAGTGTTGGATATAGTGCCCTCCGAGTCAATTATTGGATCACAGGCACGTGATTGCAATGGTTGAGGGAGGACCTATACCGGTAGGACAGTCTTACTCGAGATGATAGTATGGTATCTGGTTTATCTTTATCATCGTGTACTGCTTTAGGTGACCTTACAGGTTACTATTGCACGTTGATAGAGCCCCTAGGATTCTTGCTTGACTGCCAGCAGTATGAGGGCGATCATATACGTGGGAGCTGGTAGTCTATAAGAATATGCTTAAATGGTCCCTAGTCGTGGGAGTTTTGAGACAGGGCATCGATTCTCCAGAGTAGACTAGTGTATACAGTCGAGACCCCGACGAGGGGCGGTGGCCGGTCTCACAAGCCACTGGTGTCAGTTGGTTCACCTAAGATGTATACAGGTTCTCATTGGGTTATGAGTACACTGTAGGGTTCCTAGGCACTCTCAAGGGGTCTCACAAGGCATCAACCATGCCCGTTTCAAAAATTACGGTGCCGAGAAACCCTAGACTACGGATCGTTAGCAAGATGTCTAGGCGAAAGAAGCAACTAGTAAACTACTTTACTAAGTGAACGGAAATACAACCTTTGTAGATCAGTTCCTCCACCTCCATAGCTCCGCAATGAAGTCTCCTCGCTGTCCAAATCGAAATCCGGGCTCTTGCGTCGGCTTCATCGGAGAAATGGGCGGGCAAGGTCGTCGGCTTCGTGCCGAAGATGATCTACGTCGAGGCATCACTAGATCAAGCTCCAACTTCACCAAGTCAAGAAACTTGTGAAGAAAACACACTCTACTACTTGGCAAGAGGTAGAGGATGAAGAAATAGGAAGTGGGTAGACTTTAGAATTGGATTTCTCACTCATTTTCATCAATCACCATTGATGAAGTGAAGGTTTCTTCATTGAAGAAGATGAAGAAGAAGATGATGATGATATGATAAGTATTATGATAAGAATAATAATAGAAAAGAAAATGAATTCTTATCATAATTGTAACCATGGTAAAGTGTAGAGAGCTAACTATAGTTCAATGAATGGTTAGGGTTAATGAGATGAAGACAAAAGGTTTCTTTGGTCAAAGCTTCATGAAGCTTCAACAAGCTTCATGAAGAGAAGCAACCTTTTGTTTTCTTTATCTCTTATCTTTTTAATACAAATTAAAAGATAAAAGAATTAATAAATATATCAAAACCCTAACCATTTACTTAACTAAGGTTTAACTCTTTACACAAACCCTACCTATCATATATCATCAAACATGATACAATCAAGTGCACAAAATATATCACATATACAATGTGCACAGGCGAGTGAGAAAATCCATCTTAAGTAAACCGATACTAGTTAATGCAAAGTAATATATCAAATATATAATTATGCATTAAATCATTAAATCAACACTTGATTCAATGATCCGGTCATGTCGAACATAACCGACTAGTATTCAATGTATCGACTTATCGAATCAACGCTTGAATCGATAACTAGGTTATATAGCATACAACCATTCGATACATTCATCGCGAGAATGGAATACGGTATCACATACACGCATTATTCTCGGTCCCGCACATATCTCATATGCGCTCCTATTTCGTTTCGCTTGAGCCAGGAAACCTCTGTGTAGGACTCTAAAGACTCGTCAATACGCCGGCAGCAGGTGATGATCATATCAAACACCTACAAGCCGCAAGCGGTCTGCTAAACTTAACGGCCACCCGGGTATTGAGCGATCAGAAGATCGACGAGCAAGCCCGCTCACACTCCAGTGAATCCAACCAGTAACACTACCGTACAGTCCGGTCTCGTCGTCTGATATGTCGCATATCTTGCCTAGGGGTGGTAAACGTCAGACCCCAATAGCTCGATAAGTCGGGTTGATATGAGGTCTATAACAATTCGAGATACTACTGGTAACACTTACCAGTATATCTCAGCAACCCTGGCCAGGGATTTCCTGTTATAGCCAATCGAACACAGCGCAACATGAACTCCCTATACCGGGAGAGACGAATCCCCTCCTATCGCTCATTGCCTCCATGTGATTCGGGACTGTACCCAAAAGCCACCGTTTTGCACGCCCTCTTGGACGTGGTAAGGTGGAAATCAAAGCACAGTGGGAATCACACAAGACTCTTTGACGATCTCGGGTCTACAGACTAACCTGTACCAGTGTCACCAGAGAACTGCCATCTGAAGTAAGGTATAATACCATCTGGGAGTTCTCGGCGAGTCCGTCCAGTGTACCTAGTCTCCACTGAGCACCCGTATATCATCTCTGATGTCAAACACCAATGGATATGGGATCATCCATCGCCCATCTGTGTGGGTCGAGAAGGTACACGCTAGTCTACTCTGGTATATCGATGCCCCATCTCGATACACCCACGACTAGGGACTTTGAAGGATGTACTTATGGACTACCATGTCCCCACTAGTATGATCCGCATCATAGTCCAGGCAGTCAAGTACACATCCTAAGGGCTTTACCAACATGTAATAGAGAGACAATCTGTGTACACGTTAAGGTAAAGAGCAACCAGATAGCATACTATCATGTCGAGCAAGAAAGTCCTCCCTATAAATGTCCCAGCATCCACTACAATATACATCCTATGTATAGCAATGGCCTCTAGGGCATACATATAACTAACAATCTCCCACTTGCACTAGGGCCATCTGTAGCAGTGGTTGTAGTATCTCATACTCAACCATCCCATAAATGTCTCTCTCTGGGAATAGGCCTTCGTGAGTGGATCCGCCGTGTTGTCCTCTGAGTCTACTCTCCTAACCTCGATCCCTTAGAGATCAACCATCTCCATGATCAAGTGATACTGCCTTAGAATATGTCTGGATCACTGATGGGACCTGCGTTCCTTGGCATAAGCCACAACTCCATTGTCACACAATGGGAGGAACATAGTTCATCTCATGAACCAATATACACCCAAACAGCCTCTTTGGTAGCATCTTAAGTAGCGATGTATCCTGCCTTTATCATCTAGTATGTCACGGTATCTAGCTTGAAACTTTTCCAACATACCGTCCCTCTACTGAGGATCAAGACAATGCCTATGACTGATATTCAGTCGTCTTTATCACCCTGGAACACTTCCAGTGATTCTCCCCAGGATCGATTGATACCATCTCACTTCTACTAGTGAGATTCCTAACATCCAATTAGATCTATCTCATAGATCCAAAATCCAGGATTTAGTAGGTATCACTTTGATCCTATACGGAGAATCTTTGTGATAAGCGGAGATTGATCGAGCGTAGCATAGGAAACTCCTTCCCTATCAAGAGTATGTCATCCACGTACTCTACGAGGATCATCACCATACTCCCTACTACCTTTTTGTATATACAAGGTTCATCTTCCATTTTGATGATGTTAAACTCTTTGACTAATCCATCAAAACAGATGTTCCAACTCCGCGATGCCTGCTTTATTCCTATAAAGCATCTTGCACACGTTTCCGCTGCTCCCACTGTCTACGAAGCCCTCTGGCTGTGTACTTATAGACGCACTCTTCTAAAACATCATTTAGAAAAGCAGTCATGACACCCAACCACTAGATATCGTAGTCATGGTATGTAGCCGTGACAAGTAGGATCTGGATGGACTTAAGCATAGGCACTGGAAAAAGGTTTCATCATTATCCACGCCTGGTCGATGACGAAAACCTTTAACAAGTCTAGCTTTGAAAGTCTTAACTTTTCCATCTACACCAAGTAATCTTCTCAAGATATACTTGCTCCTGATGGGGATTTAACCCTTTAGATATAGCAACCAAAGTGTAACACCTTAGGATAAGGGTTAGTGGATAATTATAATTAAATAATGATTTTTAATAAAAAGTTTACCAAATTGTGTTTTAAGTATTTTTCCTAATTTAATAAACATTTTTCCAAAATTTTCCTAAGCTTGCACACACATGTGCATGTAAACTAGGGTTTTTAAATCAAGGAAATACCACAATTATTAACCATGGTGGGTTAATTGGGGGATTAATTCTTTTGGATTCTTAAGTGGGTTTTATTAATTAGTTAAAAGTTACTTTAATTTAAATTTTTGATCTAGTGTTGACTTGTGAGAAGGAGAGAGAGAGAGGGCATCATGGCTCAAGCCATGCTTGCCATTAATGAGGTGAGAGAGAGAGTGAGGGGTGACTTTTGTGTGTGATGATTGAGGTAGCCTCTCATTTCTTTTTTGGGTTTTTCTCACACACTCTCATATACTCTCACAACACACCAACACACTCACACACCACCCCCACTTACCTCAGCCGAGCCAGCAGCAGCAAGCAAAGCAACAGCAACAACTGAAGCTTGCAACAGCAGCAGCAAGCACAAACAGCAGCAGCAGAGGCAGTGAGCAGCAGCAGCAGCCCCAGTTCCAAGTGCAGCGACTTCTCTTCTCTCCTCCACCTTCCTGCAGCTCCCTAGGGTCGAGAGTGAGGTATATTTCCTATCTTGCTTCACTAGTTTGCCTAGTTAGTGTAGTTTTGCATCGGTTACTAGAATTTAGTGCGTTTTAGTGCGATATGGGGTGATTAGTGAGAACCTTGTGCTAATGAGGTGAGATTTGGTTTCAGTAGGATGATTGTGGTCTGTTGAGGCCATTGTAACTTAGTCGAACCCCTATTACACTAAAATACCACCAGATTTCATATTTGATGCAAAATGTCGTATTTGGGCAAAAGGTGAGTTTTCTGGAACTGCTATTGACCCGGTGAGTGCAGAGTGAAATTGTGGATACTGTAGCATGGTGGAGAGGAGCTGATACCATAGGTGAAACCCGACCCCCTGACTCCCCACTTTGGCCGCCAAAACCGCCATTCTGGCCGCAAATTGCGGCCAGACAGGAAGGGTTTTAGGTGTTTTTGGGTTCTGTAGGTGTATTCCAGTGTGTAGGGTCTTTTGGTATATATATTTTTGTAAGATCAATTCTGTAGGAAAATCTGGGACCAAATACCTGTTTTGCCGTTTTTCTAAACCTTCGCGACACGCGTGATACGTGAGTAGGTTTGGGTTCTGCGTATCGCAGCGCGTCGGGGTAGTTTCGTGGCGCGTGAGTACACGTTTTAGCGTATCGCGCACATGCGCGATTGGTTTGCGACACAGGTTTCTTGTTGGTTTATAATGTCGCGTTTTGTGACTTAAGCTTATGTGTGATTTGTGTATGTGATTCTAGGTTCGCAGGCCAGTGAGACGGACGCTGCGAAGAAGGGCAAGCAGGTGGTTGGATACACCTAGTGCGAGACACGGTGAGTAGATTTCACATCTACGGGGATATCGCCCGCATGGCGTTATGCGTCAGGGCTGATAGGACTTTGTTATTATATAATTCATGCACCCCATAGACTGTCATTGCATATTGCATTCCTTGCTATACATATATACATATTGCTTAGAACTGATAGAACTGCCATGATCATACTATTGTATATTGTTGTAACTCATCTATATTTGATATCTATATCACGGTGGATCATTGCATTGTAGTTCTTTCTCATGTGGCATGACTTGATATACACATTGATGCACCTATCACATCGCAGTTACTTGTATTATTGTTAGGATTTCATATGATTTGTGGATTTGGGAACCGTGGCCTTTTCAAATAAGTAACCATTTAAAAACCCGGTTCCCTTGATATGATAATTTGGGGCGTCGCCCCGTGTTTTCTCGGTGCTTTAGGCACGGATTGATATAGGGCTGACCCGGACTGACGGATGCCCGATGGGTTGATATAGGGCTGACCCGGACTGACGGATGCCCGATGGGTTGATATAGGGCTGACCCGGACTGACGGATGCCCGATGGGTTGATATAGGGCTGACCCGGACTGACGGATGCCCGATGGATTGATTGAGGGCTGACCCGGACTGACGGATGCCCGATATATATTGAGAGAGGGATGACCCGGACTGACGGATTCCCGGTATATACGTGAGAGAGGGCTGACCCGGATTGACGGAGGCCGAAACAGGATGTTTTGCGTGTCGATGCTAGACACGAGTATTTATGATATTTGGGTGCCGATGTTGGGCACTCGGGATTTTCAGGGATATACAGGATATGAGGGCCGATGGAGTACCGGCGTTTGAGATGTTGGGACTTGTGGTGCATACATACTTATGTAGTCCACCTCGATACTTCATGTAGATACTATACCCCCATGCTCAGCATTCATTATCACATCTCGCCCTGTAGTATATCACCTGATAGAGGACTGGCATTATTTTATGCATACTGCCACATCGCATTGATATTATCTGCTGGCATTAGTAGAGCCACGCTACATGTGCATGCTTGCGATTACCTTTATATGTTATCTCTATTCACGAGTTGGCAACTCACCCCCGTTGTGCCACAGTGCTTGCAGGTTGCCCTGGGGAGTAGTCACGGCTGGCGGTTACCGCATCTTTTGGTACAGATACCCCTTTTGAGCTGAGTTAGCCCTTTTGCTGTTTAGGTGGGTTTTGTACGGTATCTGTTATCTTTCTGTTGTACATTGATGTATCTAGTATTCTCCATCTACTTTTCTGTATTGACTTAGAGACAGTTGTGAGGACGATATGTATGATTTTATATTCTGGTGTCGAGCTCGCATGTGAGCCGACTTTGCTTTATGCAGTCTTATCTTTATGATATTGTCCTTGTTTTACTGTGTATTCTTCGCTACGGCGTCGTATATCATATTGTGATGCTTCATTCTTGTCACTTGTTATCTCTGCTACACCTTGTTTTTACCCGACTTTCGGGGCTAATGTTTTAAAAAGGGGAATGTTACCAAAATTATAAAACTTATAACTTTTGAACTTAAAAAGGTTTTCTACTAAATAAATGGAAGTTTTTTTTTGGACATGTACGATTGTTTTACAAAATGTTTTAAATTCACTCTATATTTATCGGTTTTGATTTCTGGGTTCGGCTTACTTAGCCGCGTTGCGCCTGTAGACGTTGCGTGGTTAGGTGCCGGTCACGAGTCGAATTCTCGGGTCGTGACACAAAGTCCATACTTTGTTGGTGTATAAGGATTCCATCTCAGATCGATAAACATCCAGCCATTCTTACAGAGTCTCACTCCTGATGGCCAGCTCGAAACTAGTTGGGTCATCATCTCATGATGTAATCCTCGCTCCCACTGTCATAGAGAAACCGAAGCAACTCTCAGGTGGGTGAGGAACCCTACTAGATCGGCGGAGAGGCTGAGGTTCGTTGGCATCTACTGAATCCTTCGGTTCTACCAAATCATCTGCTGCAGCTTGTATAGCTGGAACCTTTCCAGTTGTACATAACTGACCTTGCCTCGAGCTTGTCCGGATTTTGCTTTTTAGACATAGGCCGGACAACCCCAATTCTTAAGGAACTTAAGATATGGGCTCTTCCCTTTCCATATCACACATGAAGCGGTAGGCTACTGATTTGATTGGAACCCTATTCAATAGGTATGCAACTTCTCAAGTGCAAAACACCCAATAGGAAATAGGTAACTCAGTAGTACTCATCATAGAGCACACCATATCAAATAGGGTGTATCTGCCCCGTCCCGATATACCATCGTGCTATGGTGTATACGGAGGAGTAATTCTGAGAGAGAATCTCATTCTCCTTTAAAATAGTCCAGGATTTCCGTGCTCAAGTATTCTCCTCCCTGATCTCATCATAGGACATAATACTTATACCCGTATTTTGGTTCTCTACTTCTAAATTATATTCTGTGAATATCTTAAAAGGTTCGGACTTGTGTTTCAACAGGAACATATGTCTGAATCTTGAGAGATTATCAGAGAATATAATGAAGTATAAAGAACCAGTCCTGGCATGTGTAGACAGGAGACCCTACATACATCATCATGTATCAGTCCCTAGAGTTTATTAACTCTTTCTCCGTTTCCAATAAACAGAGCTGGTGTCATTATATCTTTGTGACATGACTGGCGAGTTTCACAAGATGTAAATTCAAACTGATTTAAATATGCATCTATATGTAACTCTAGCTAGTCGGGTCACATTGATCTGACCTAGTCTACAATACCTCAAGAAGAATTCGTTCATTTCTGAACTCTTCCTCTTGTGTGTGTTCTATATACTAAGAACTGTAGTTTGATTTAGAACATTAATGCTTTTAGATAACGTGCCTGAACCGATCAACTTTTGATATAGGAAATGTTCAAAACATTATCCAACAATACAAAATTTTATCATTTCTTTACTAATAAAGAGAGTGATATGATTTTGTATATCAGGTTCGGTATCTAATAACATTCGTTCAGAATCAATGTATTGGTAATACAGGGTGACAGTGACCAACAGACTTGGCTGCAACACTTGCCCCATTTTCTGCCTCATGAAACTTATCACCCGTTCTCAGTTCTCTACCTTTCTGTAGCCCTATGTAACAGATTACATATCTGGGATCCTGATCTGGTATCACATACCCAGGACGTAGAGGATACAGAGAAACAGTTCTTTGTAATGAACACACCCGAAGATGATGCATCAGCATGCACTCTCTTCGTTTGGGCGGCATGGGAATCTTGGTATTCCCCTATTTCCTGCTCTGTCTTATAACTATTATAAGTTGGAGCGGGACCAACGTTCCCCAGCTCAGTATAACAAGCGGGTTCGGTCAATATTCCGTATTATTATCTTGATTAAGGCGTGACATGGTCGCTACCTGGAGAGAGAGAGAAGAAAACACTCAGCGTGCGCTCTTTGCAAGAATAGATTGGTTATTATTTTATCTAATCAGGATGGCTCCCACTGCTTTTTATCAAATCTTCCTTCAAACCCTAAAAGGAAAGACTAGCCGGGATTAATTACACACTACAAGTTCGCCAATCTTTCAGCCAGGCCAGTGTCGGTACTTTGAGGGAGGTCCCCCGTGCTTTCGCACGAACCTAATTAATGTAAACCTCGTTTTCCCAGAGGCGTAACCTCGTTAACACCTTTCTAGACACCTACTTGATCGGCTAATTGTAATGTATAAAACTCTCCCAGGAGTAACTCTTACTCGCAGCGGGTATCGGGATCCAACTATCTCATAGAAGGTATGCAATCTCATTGCAAATTTCAACACTTGAAATTCCCGATAATATTTTGCCCCTAGCGTGCTATGACCTTGACGCATGCCAAACAACCCATAGTCCGCTAGTCAAGTTCAACCCGTACATTTCTTGATTGAATTAAACCTACTCGCACGACCCTTGACGCATGCCAAACAACGCCGTACGAATACCCTAATCAAATCGCATCGTATGCTAGCAGATAAGCACTAGTTAGCTACCGTACACTACGCCTTAACGCATGCCAAACAACCGCAGCATGAATACTAACTAGTACTTATCTGAAATGACGGAGGGCTACGACAGGTTTTTCTGAAAACCTATTGCGTAATGAACTTGATATCGTTGTAGGATCGAATGAATTTTGAAATGGAGTGTTTTTGAGGCTTTTCTAGTTTTGCTAAAGGAGTAATTCCCGGTGAAGGGATCTCGGTCCTTTCCTCATCGAATAAGGTGCAGGATATATCACATATACCGCTGTGCAAAGCAAAAACTCTTAAAAGCAATCAATAGACAAACCGAGTGTTGTAGTATCGGCCAGTTATTGCTAAAGGAGTCACTCCTGGTGAAGGGATCTCGGTCCTTTCCTCATCGAATAAGGTGCAGGATATATCACATATACCGCTGTGCAAAGCAAGAACTGTAGCTACCTGTTTTATTTTGAAATTCGATTCTACAACATCTTAGGTTTCTTTTATTTCATTAATCATATTAATGAAGTCCCATCATTTAAGTACCTAAACATCACAGATAAATACGACGTACGCTTATGCCATCCGCATTCGCCTCGATGTCCCCTCATGCACCGTTAGGTTAGGTAACTAACGGCAGAGCGGGGCAGGGCTAGCGCGGGTGTAAAACATAAGTAACGCCTATATAATATATCATATATACTATATACAGTATCTATCACAGAACATCACATGATCACATCACAGATATCGCAGCAGAAGAAACATATGAAATATTGGATATACTAGGACGTCCGTGTTTTCAATACGAGCCAGTATAAAACACGGATTCCACGGTCGTGATGAATAGCCAAACCCACACCCCTAGACTCCTACGAGAGCGGCAAGCAACCCTACCAATTCTAGAGTTAGGAGACCCGGCCTCGACTCCTCGAGTTGGTCTCCCACTGGACTCCAGAACCCGGTTACTTGTGCCCTCCTCCTTGGGTCTATCCTAGTGCAGAAAAGTAAATAATATACAAACGGTGACATCTTCCGCTACCTGGAAGTGCCCCAATAAAAGAATATTACATACAAGTTTTTACATGAATGAAAATGAAAAACACTCATCTCACATAAAAACCCCCGGCTATACAATCACGACGATCCAATAAAACATATCCAGCAACACATAACATCACATGTCATCAACGTAAGTAAATATGCGCATCCCAATTTTCGTTGACATATAGCAACGAAACTGGCGATATCACATATTACACTTACGGTCACAGAAAAGAAAGTGTAAAACTACAACAGTTGGAATCCGCAAGCTCTTTAGACATCGCATGCCTAATCAAATGAATTCCTTAGACATCGCATGCCTACCAATTATAAACCCCGCATTTTAGTCTCATTATCGAAAACACTTTTCAATATCAAGTCGGGTAATTCAACAAGATTCCCGACAGCCTGATCGAATGCTCGTCGCAAACTTTAGTAGGCGGCCGCACCCCCGATACCGTCGACGAAGTGCACCAAGGCGGAACACCGCTGCCGCGAGCACCCAGACGGATGCTTTCGGCGATGGGGTTCTCCTACAGTCACTTGGTCGGGGCTTTGGAGTGAGGCTGTCTATTAAGTTTATCGGCGAGTATCCGCGTACGCTACGTGATTACGACGGACTTTTGATCGCATCAAAATTCCTTGGCAACCGATCGGAAAGTTTAACATTTTCTATTTGTCCGGAATGTGATAACATTTTCTATTTGTCCGGAAAGTTTAACATTTTCTATTTGTCCGGAAAGTTTAACATTTTCTAGTAAATGTTAAACCCTTGTAGGGTTCCTAGGCACTCTCAAGGGGTCTCACAAGGCATCAACCATGCCCGTTTCAAAAATTACGGTGCCGAGAAACCCTAGACTACGGATCGTTAGCAAGATGTCTAGGCGAAAGAAGCAACTAGTAAACTACTTTACTAAGTGAACGGAAATACAACCTTTGTAGATCAGTTCCTCCACCTCCATAGCTCCGCAATGAAGTCTCCTCGCTGTCCAAATCGAAATCCGGGCTCTTGCGTCGGCTTCATCGGAGAAATGGGCGGGCAAGGTCGTCGGCTTCGTGCCGAAGATGATCTACGTCGAGGCATCACTAGATCAAGCTCCAACTTCACCAAGTCAAGAAACTTGTGAAGAAAACACACTCTACTACTTGGCAAGAGGTAGAGGATGAAGAAATAGGAAGTGGGTAGACTTTAGAATTGGATTTCTCACTCATTTTCATCAATCACCATTGATGAAGTGAAGGTTTCTTCATTGAAGAAGATGAAGAAGAAGATGATGATGATATGATAAGTATTATGATAAGAATAATAATAGAAAAGAAAATGAATTCTTATCATAATTGTAACCATGGTAAAGTGTAGAGATCTAACTATAGTTCAATGAATGGTTAGGGTTAATGAGATGAAGACAAAAGGTTTCTTTGGTCAAAGCTTCATGAAGCTTCAACAAGCTTCATGAAGAAAAGCAACCTTTTGTTTTCTTTATCTCTTATGTTCTTAATACAAATTAAAAGATAAAAGAATTAATAAATATATCAAAACCCTAACCATTTACTTAACTAAGGTTTAACTCTTTACACAAACCCTAGCTATCATATATCATCAAACATGATACAATCAAGTGCACAAAATATATCACATATACAATGTGCACAGGCGAGTGAGAAAATCCATCTTAAGTAAACCGATACTAGTTAATGCAAAGTAATATATCAAATATATAATTACGCATTAAATCATTAAATCAACACTTGATTCAATGATCCGGTCATGTCGAACATAACCGACTAGTATTCAATGTATCGACTTATCGAATCAACGCTTGAATCGATAACTAGGTTATATAGCATACAACCATTCGATACATTCATCGCGAGAATGGAATACGGTATCACATACATGCATTATTCTCGGTCCCGCACATATCTCATATGCGCTCCTATTTCGTTTCGCTTGAGCCAGGAAACCTCTGTGTAGGACTCTAAAGACTCGTCAATACGCCGGCAGCAGGTGATGATCATATCAAACACCTACAAGCCGCAAGCGGTCTGCTAAACTTAACGGCCACCCGGGTATTGAGCGATCAAAAGATCGACGAGCAAGCCCGCTCACACTCCAGTGAATCCAACCAGTAACACTACCGTACAGTCCGGTCTCGTCGTCTGATATGTCGCATATCTTGCCTAGGGGTGGTAAACGTCAGACCCCAATAGCTCGATAAGTCGTGTCGATATGAGGTCTATAACAATTCGAGAAACTACTGGTAACACTTACCAGTATATCTCAGCAACCCTGGCCAGGGATTTCCTGTTATAGCCAATCAAACACAGCGCAACATCAACTCCCTATACCGGGAGAGACGAATCCCCTCCTATCGCTCATTGCCTCCATGTGATTCGGGACTGTACCCAAAAGCCACCTTTTTGCACGCCCTCTTGGACGTGGTATGATGGAAATCAAAGCACAGTGGGAATCACACAAGTCTCTGTGACGATCTCGGGTCAACAGACTACTCTGTACCAGTGTCACCGGAGAACTGCCATCTGACGTGAGGTATAATACCATCTGGGAGTTCTCGGCGAGTCCGTCCAGTGTACCCAGTCTCCACTGAGCACCCGTATATCATCTCTGATGTCAAACACCAATGGATATGGGATCATCCATCGCCCATCTGTATGGGTCGAGAAGGTATACGCTAGTCTACTCTGGTATATCGATGCCCCGTCTCGATACACCCACGAATAGGGACTTTGAAGGATGTACTTATGGACTACCATGTCCCCACTAGTATGATCCGCATCATAGTCCAGGTAGTCAAGTACACATCCTAAGGGCTTTACCAACATGTAATAGAGAGACAATCTGTGTACACGTTAAGGTAAAGAGCAACCAGATAGCATACTATCATGTCGAGCAAGAAAGTCCTCCCTATATATGTCCCAGCATCCACTACAATATACATCCTATGTATAGCAATTGCCTCTAGGGCATACATATAACTAACATACACCGGACATGACTCGCCGGGAACCTGCTTGTGGGGATTATACCAGACGTCAGATAGCAGTTCCCAGGTGACATGTGTACAGGTTAGTTCATCGACCTGAGATCGTCATTTGTCTCGTGTGAGTTCCCACTGTGCTTTGATTACTACCCTACCACGCTCAAAGGAGACGTGCAAACAGGTTTTAGTTGGGTACAGTCCCGATCCACATGGAGGCAGTGAGCGGATCTGCAGGGGTTCGTCTCTCCTGGTATTGGGGGTGAGGTCGCTCTGTGTCTAGGAGAGCCATTACATGAAGCCCTCGGCCGAGGCAGGAGATTTACTGGTAGGTATTCCAGTAGTATCTCAGGGTGTTCTGGGATACACTCCGACACGACTTGTACCGCTATTTGTGTTAGTTATATGTATGCCCTAGAGGCCATTACTATACATAGGATGTATATTGTAGTGGATGCTTGGACATATATAGGGATGACTTTCTTGCTCGATATGAGGGTATGCTATCTGGTTACTCTTTACCTTAACATGTACACTGATTGTCTCTCTGTTACATGTTGGTAAAGCCCTTAGGATGTGTACTTGACTACCTGGACTATGATGCGGATCATACTAGTGGGGACATGGTAGTCCATAAGTACATCCTTCAAAGTCCCTAGTCGTGGGTGTATCGAGACGGGGCATCGATATACCTGTGTAGACTAGCGTGTAGCTTCTCGACCCATACAGATGGGCGATGGATGATCCTATATCCATTAGTGTTTGACATCAGAGATGATATACGGGTGCTCAGTAGAGACTGGGTACACTGGACGGACTCGCCGAGAACTCCCAGATGGTATTATACCTTACGTCAGATGGCAGTTCTCTGGTGACACTGGTACAGGTTAGTCTGTAAACCCGAGATCGTCATAGAGTCTTGTGTGATTCCCACTGTGCTTTGATTTCCATCATACCACGTCCAAGAGGGCGTGCAAATAGATGGCTTTTGGGTACAGTCCCGAATCACATGGAGGCAATGAGCGATAGGAGGGGTTTCGTCTCTCCCGGTATAGGGAGTTGATGTTGCGCAGTGCTCGATTGGCTATAACAGGAAGTCCTTGGCCAAGGCTGCTTTAGGGATTTTCTGGTAAGTGTTACCAGTAGTTTCTCGACCCGTTATGAGCCTCATATCGACATAACTTATCGAGTTATTGGGGTCTTGTCACGACCCGAAAGTACGGAACATGACCGGCACTTAGACTACGAACGTCTCAAGGCGTACGTATGCTAAGTAAGCCGAAACCCAGAAATCCAAACCAAGAGAAGTAGTAAAGAATAGGAAGAACCATATCAAATCAACCTGTATGCAACATAATATACAATGCCTAAAGGCGAGGATCACAACAGAAATGGAACTCAACCAGCAAGAAACTCAAGAAATATAACATGCTACTCTATGGTCGAAAGAATAACATTACTGGTCTCTATCTCAAAAAATACAAGTTTGGTTGATGGAACTTCTAGATACAACTGAAATATAATATACAAGGTATAATGATGGGTAAGATACAATAAACCCACCTACTAGCAAGTCACCCGAAAAGAAACCGTGCCCGCAAAGCCGTAATGAAATCCGTACGGCAACACCTGCAAGAAACTGGGGCACAACGGGGGTGAGTTGCCAACTCGTGAGTAGAAAAAGATCTACGAACAGAAAATCGCATGAATAACGCATCCTAGGTCAATGATCATAATATATCCTCAATAATATCATAACCGATACCATATCTATAATCAGACATCCCAAGTCAAGAGTGCGGATCAATCATCAAGATATAGCTCGTACGTAAATCCGTCATACGGCATCCCCCAATTCTGGGTACGGGTCAAAATCACATTCATCATACTATTCACCTGGTATCCTCTTTATCAATATCATGATCTGGTACTGATCTACGTCTAGTACAATACTGATATCACCTAAGTATGCATGCACGTGTGTAAAAACTACGTCAAGGACCCGCTACAACGTCATGTCGTATCTAAGATACGAACCCTGCTATATCACCGATCTCACGGCCTCAAATCAAATCTCATCGACTCAGCTCAATCCCAAGTATCATCCTCAATCCGTATGTGAACACATAGTCCCATACCCATATGAACCCATAACTATAAAGAATCCCATGAGCACATATCAATAGGAATGTATGCAAGTATGTATGTGTGTATGTGTAGTGTAACACTACCCTAAGGTTCGCAACACTAAGGTAATCCAACACACCAATATCCATCCTAAGCAACGTTATTAATCCCAAATAACATATAATAAATTGTTGGTGTGTATACGCATCCGTATACACCACGACGGACTGCGGGGGTGCTATACGCCATCCACCCGACTTCTCCCCGTAGATATAAATCTACTCACCTGGTCCTCGCTAGCCGGTGCCGACGTCGCCACGCGCTTGCTTGTCGTCTCGAAGTCCGCATGGGGTTACCTACATATCATAACGCACCATATCGCATTAAAACTAAATTCGAAATCGAAACGGCATACGAAAATCAAATCGGCACGCGTATCACGCATAGGTCCAAACCTATCGCTTACGCATGCAAGAATAGTCAAACCAACCCTCGATGTCGATGTACAAACGTCAAACCATCGAGAAAAATCCAATCACACTCATTTGCACATTCACGAACACTAATTTTAATATAAACTAGGTTAAAACTCACAAAAACCCCAATTTCACTTAAAAAGTCATTTTTCCGAAAATCTAGCAAGCACAATTCGCCGTTTTTGTACAAAACATGATGTTTAAATGAATGTAGCGGCCAATATACTTATTAAATATCTTAAATAAGTCATAGAAACAATTTCCGGAATTTAATCTCATTAAATTCCAAAAACCCTAATATTCTAGTTTACAAAAATACCCTTTTTAACAATTTCAAAGCAAAAATGCACAAACTACAATCTAGCTTAGATTTGCATGATCTAAAGCATTAAACCACACTTAATAAAGTTAATGAAGTCATGAAAAGCCTAAACACATTTTTAATCCCAAGTATTTAACCAAATTCAAAAATCTAGTAGGCAAATTAGCACATTAACACAATTTTTTTAAAACTAACCATTAGCACTAGCTACTAATCTTGTATTAACATGACAAAAAGCTTAAATATAACACACAACCATACACCAATTTTACAAAACCCTAACTTGCATTCAAATTCATAACTTGAATTCCAAAACTTGCAATTAAACTCACATATCCAAATTAACACTTAATTAAATTAGCTTAAGAAATTAGTAACCAATTAAGCAACAAAAATGTTTAGAATTATACCCAAAAACATTTGAAGATCCACAAGCATCCATGGCCATCCAAAATGCTCTCTTTTCACAAAGATCCATGCTATACGGGCTAAGCTAAAATGGGCAGGAGTCGGATTTGAGTTTTGGGATTTTTTTTGATGGATTTGAGGCAATTTTTGATGAAGTTTGAAGAGAAAAGAGAAGGGAATTGGGGGGGCTGCTGCTGCTGTAGGAGGGGGGGCTGCTGGAATGGGAGTGGGAGAGGAGAGGGAGGGAGGTAGAGAAAGTGGGGGAAGAAGTCAAAGTCAAGGTAAGGTCAAAAGTCCACCTAATTCACCCATTTTCTTTTCTTCTCATTCATATCTTTTCCTTTGAAAATCAAGTGGGGAAAAATATGGTGGATGCTGAATTCAGCCATGGGGAGGAGTAAGTGGGGGTGTGTGGGTGTGGGTACGGTGTGGGGTGATGAAAAATGATAAATACAATACCCCAAGCATCCATTTATGCTAAAAAAGCCTTTTTTTCTCAATAATTTCTAAACCGTTTTGGCAAATGATTTCGTTCCAAAAACCACATGATAAAGTTTTACTTAATGTTTTATGATGCACAAAATTTGTTTCAACTCATTCCAATTTGTAATTTTCCCTAATTAAATGTATTAGTGACGGCTTAAAATAATAATAAAATAATATTTTTTTCAGAAAATTTGAAATTTCACCAGCGGCTCAATAAACACCAAATAATAGCAATTACATATCTAGAATATGTATATTTAATTTTTATACTAAGATATTTGTATTTTGACCTTTTACAGAAAACCCCCTTATTTTACCGATTTTTCGAAATTTCACCGAAACGATTTTCAAAACGTTACAATCTTCCCCCCTTAAAGAAATTCGGTCCCCGAATTTAAATTCAAACTCCCCCAAATACTAAAACATCTAAGAAAAACCATCAAGTTGTCGGGGCTCCGAAATTGTAACTACATAAAACAAATCGTAGCGCAGCGCATGCGCTTGAAAAATGAGCATATAACTCAAATCGAAACTCCGTCAAGCATCCCGCAATCATCGAAGTCCTGGGGAAGACATCAATGCCAAATCCAAAGCAAAACCAATATGATATAACTCGAAACTATACATGTAAATATCGAATCTATATAGGTAAATATCTGAAGGAAATGAATGCCAAATATATTCAGGTACTGTCCGTTGGCTAGTCCTGCCCAGTATGAAAACACATAGAAAATATCATAAAAACGTACTGCTCTATAGGTTAAATCAACCCCAAAATACGCATATGAATACTACGTGCGTCTGGTGCGCACGGATATCAAAATCCATGAATGTGCTCAAAAACAACATCAAGGTGCAACGGTTGTGCACACAACATCGGTCATAGGCACGTGTGTGCCTGACCGCAACTCAGGTGCATCTGATATGCACCAAATCCCGATTTAGTACATCTGGTGTGCACCAAATCGCATCTCATGACAGGCGCCCAGCATGCGCTAAATGTCCAAATCCGGTGCATCCATCATGTATGAAATCATGAAATCCAATATCAAGCGCCGAACATGCGCAAAATCCAATCAGGTGCATAAAGTGCACAAAACAAATGTCAAGGATCACCCTCGAAATCGAAATCCAGTGTATCCAAGTGCACAAAATACATGTCAATGCACTGCAAGCATATGTAAACTATACTGAGTGCAAAAACCGAATCGTGTGCGTATATACGCACGAAATCAACTCCAATGTCTAAAACCATAAAATCACAAACACATGAAACCAAAGCACACAAACGATATCAAGTGCAACAACTGTGCGAAAATCGTAAATCCTCAATCATCAAAATCAAATTATGCGAATAAATCACCCAAAACATCGAAATCAAATATGGCGGAATAGTACCGCTCAAGCGCATCCTCTAAGAATCTCAGGCCAACTGTCGCGGTCACTAGTGGGACGTCTCGTTGATGATCATGAACTCTGGCCTGCTGGTGTGCGTAACAATGACCACTCCTGCGTCCAAGTCTTCTCTGTGAATTGTCAATATCACGATCAATCGGCTCATCGGCCCTGTCGGATGTGCTAACGGGGACGATTCCGTTCTGGCACTTCTCTGGTCATATCTCGGGCAGTCATCGCGACCACTCGTAAAGCAGCATGTCACTATCGTCGGTCTCTGGCTCTCTGAATGTACGTGACACATCTGATCCTGGATGCAAGTATCATTGCAGCAGTGTCCTGGAAGGAATCCTGCTCAAGGTCTCTTCCAAGTCTCATCTCTGCCAAATGTCCAGGAGTCATCGTCCTTACCATGTCTGCTTCTTGCTTCGTAACGGCTGCATACTCAGCGCGACTCTTTTTGGAAGGTATATCCAATAACAATGCCTCGGTATGCGCATCGCATCTCTGATGTCAGCGGAGGAGAACGTCATCATATCCAGATCGTGTACGAACCTCTTACTCCATTTTTCTCTAATGTCGACCGCTTCGGACTCGTATGGTCGTGGCTGCATGGACTGAGCATCCAACGGCTATCCTCGTATCTGGAGTCTCCCAAGAATTGCATCTCACCATCTAGCATCTGAATTAAGTCGAGCCATCCGATCGAGTCGTCAAAACCTCATAATCCCCCAAGAGCTCAACATCTTGGGTACTGTATAATAGTATCGAGTACATACCACAGCATCGGTGGTCCAGCTGTAGAAGGGCAAACCCAAGCCTCACTAATGGCGCCGCAGAACTGCCGCAAACCCTAAGGTTCAAAGGCTTTCACACGGTCATTAAGTCGAGTTAGGGTTTCATTCTTCTAGAGGGACCATAGAATTGCCTGCATGTCTTTCCGAATACTTTAAACTTGGAATAATAGGTTACTGACATTCGATCATCTCTATCGACTCTCAACGTCTCCACGTGAAGTCGTCTCTAGCTGGAATCAATCTATCTGATGACCTCGCAACGGGGTAGCGAACAATCCACATATCCTAGTCATTCATCCTCGGTGACTAGTGATCTCCTATAATCTCTTAGTACAATCTCGTACTGCAATAGCTCCAACATCTGGGCAAAATCCCGTCGTTCGCAGCAATAACTGGCTCACTCCTCTGCACGCTGAACAGTGCCTCAATCATCATGAATGAGCAATACATCAACGATCATCAGTATCTGGCTGGCCTCTGTCAGTGGCTCAATTCTCTAGTACTGATTGGCACGTCCAAGTAATCTCATACAGCGATCCATCAAACGCTCGTGGCGCAAAACACAATCAAGACACATCTCTGCAAACGTGTGTCTCCGGAATAATGCTCTGGTCAGTCCTTGTTCGTAACGAGCTCATGCTGACCGCAACTCTAACCGTAGTTCTCCCTGCTCGTAATCGTGGCAGCAAAACCATAACTGATACCGATGAGGCTAGATCAGGAAGGAATATGATACTGAAAAAAAAATGTACATCCTAAGGCTCCATAAGTGGAGTGGCGTGTCGTAAATATGCCGCAGAACATACCAACGGTACGTCACTCTACTTTAGTCACCTATTCCATCAACCAAGGGTCATCCTATACTCCTAAGGTAAAAACCTAACGCTCTGATGCCAACTTTGTCACGACCCGAAAGTACGGAACATGACCGGCACTTAGACTACGAACGTCTCAAGGCGTATGTATGCTAAGTAAGCCGAAACCCAGAAATCCAAACCAAGAGAAGTAGTAAAGAATAGGAAGAACCATATCAAATCAACCTGTATGCAACATAATATACAACGCCTAAAGGCGAGGATCACAACAGAAATGGAACTCAACCAGCAAGAAACTCAAGAAATATAACATGCTACTATATGGTCGAAAGAATAACATTACTGGTCTCTATCTCAAAAAATACAAGTTTGGTTGATGGAACTTCTAGATACAACTGAAATATAATATACAAGGTATAATGATGGGTAAGATACAATAAACCCACCTACTAGCAGGTCACCCGAAAAGAAACCGTGCCCGTAAAGCCGTAATGAAATCCGTACGGCAACACCTGCAAGAAACTGGGGCACAACGGGGGTGAGTTGCCAACTCGTGAGTAGAAAAAGATCTACGAACAGAAAATCGCATGAATAACGCATCCTAGGTCAGTGATCATAATATATCCTCAATATATGAATAACATGCAGCCTATAACAATGGCTAGGGTAATATCTAACCTGAGTGTGATCTCATGTGCCCGTGTCAATGCCTCAGGTAGCAATATATCATATGAATGAGGTATGAATGCATGAAAACAGAATACATGTAAATGAAGAAACTGTTTTCATAAATTAGTGAGATTTCCTTTGTATTTTTAAAATGAGGTATCATAAATGAAATCAGCATCAACAGTGTCTAGCATCGACACAAAACATAAATCTCAATGTCTCAAAACCTCAGGCTCCGGCCATCCGGACTGGCCTGTATCATCAAATCTCAGTACCTCAATATCTCGAAATCTCAATGTCTCAATCTCAATATCTAGGGCGCCGTCAGTCCAGACCGGCCCCTACCATCCATCTCAAGACCACGACGGTATCCTCCGGATATCTGACGCGTCGGGTAAAATCACCGGTAGGTAGTCTTCCCCTGCCAGGCTCATCGTCATCACCACGAGCTTCTTGCCCCGGGGTACCTTACCGGGTCCACCATGTACCCGAAACGGTTCATCCAACTCCTCGAATCGGGTCTCCAAATCCATCAGCAAACTCATGGTGGACGACTCATACATCATGGGAAAAACCGCGCTTTTTATTTAAAAAGAGAAAGAAGAAGTTTGTATATGTTTTGCGGTTTTCCCCAAATCCAGAAAATCTCATGGAAATCCAAATCCAAATCCAAAACCTCAATAGCATGTAAAAAGTGAATATATGCATGAGAATCCATGAATGCGGCATAACAATGAATAACAGTATGCATGAGGTAGCAGGTAATAACTACAATGTCTAAACTAACATATAAGGCAAGTACACTAATATCATGTCTAAACTATTAGCTAACAGGCTATGTCAAGCAATAATATTTTTTTCAGAAAATTTGAAATTTCACCAGCGGCTCAATAAACACCAAATAATAGCAATTACATAGCTAGAATATGTATATTTAATTTTTATAATAAGATATTTGTATTTTGACTTTTTACAGAAAACCCCCTTATTTTACCGATTTTTCGAAATTTCACCGAAACGATTTTCAAAACGTTACAGGTCTCACGTTTACCACCTCTAGACAAGATATGCGACATATCAGACGAACAGACCGGACTGTACGGTAGTGTTACTCGTTAGATTCACAGGAGTGTGAGCGGGCTTGCTCGTTGATCTTTTGATCGCTCAATACCCGGGTGGCCGTTACGTTTAGCAGACCGCTTGCGGCTTGTGGGTGTTTGATATGATCATCACCTGCTGCCGGCGTATTGACGAGTCTTTAGAGTCCTACAAAGGGGTTTCCTGGCTCAAGCGAAATGAAATAGGAGCGCATATGAGATATGTGCGGGACCGAGAATAATACCAGTATGTGATACTGTATTCTATTCTCGCGATTTGTGACATTGATCGGTTGTATGCGATATAGCCGGGTTATCGGATCAAGTGCTGATTCGATAAGTTGTTACTATTGATATTAGTCGGTTATATGCGATATGACCGGATCGTTAAATCAAGTGTTGATTTAATGATTTAATGTATAATTATATATTTGATATATTACTTTACATTAACTAGTATTGGTTCACTTAAGATTGATTTTCTCACTTGAATGTGCACATTGTTTATATGTGATATATGCAAGTGTACATGTTTGTATCATGCTTGATGATACAAACAAGTTGTGTGTATGAGACTTGAACCATATCAAGGTTAGATTAGGGTTTACTATTTTCCTTAGCATATAACAAAAGAGTGTGACTTTGGTCAAAGTTATCAAGCTTCATGAAGCTTGATGAACATTGATAAAGTCAACTCTTTTGTCATTTGCTTAAGATATTAGCTAACCCAACCCTTAACCTTATGCTATGGTTAATTCTCTACATGAGTTAAGCATGAGGGCTTAACTCAACCATGGTGCCATGATTAAAAGGATAAGAATTCATATTATTCTTTTAATTGAGATGATTCTTTCTTCTTCTTCATCTTCATCAAGCTCACAAAAGCTTGAGAGCTCTAATGGTGCCATGAGAAAAAGAGTGAGAAATCAAATTCTAAAGTGAACCCACTTCCTATTTCTTCATCCTCTACCACTTGCCATGTAGTATAGGGTGTTCTCTTCACAAAGTTTTTGACCCAGTGAAGGAATAGCTTGAGTTTGAGTCTCCCCGACGTAGATCATCTTCGGCCTCGAAGTCAGTAACCTAGCCCGATCATTTCTCCGACGAAACCATCACTAGAGTCCGGGACCCGATGATCGCAGCGGAGGAACGTCAACACGGAGCTAAAGAAGTGGAGGACCGGATCTACAAAGGTTGTAGTCACTTTCACTTAGCAATAAAGTCATTTACTTGCTTGCTTTCCGCCTTAACTTCTAGTTAACGATCTATATTAGGGTTTCTCGGCACCGGAAAATTTTTGTTTGGCATGGTTGATGCCTTGTGGAACCTCTTGAGTGTGCCTGGGATCCCTACAGTGGTATCAAAGCCTAGCTAGAGCTTTAGGCGAAGTGTAGACGATGTTAGAAATCCGATCGAGTCACGAAACCCTAACCAAGACCACTCTCTGTACATTTTCTGAAAATATGGTTTTTTCCAAATTAAAAATAACCAGAAAATTCAGCAGGGTTTTGTAGGAATTACTGTGAAATTCGTGGGCCCAATTCCATTAAACCGCCGCGGAACCGCGGCCGTACCCTAGCTTGGGCGGCGGTTCCGCGGCAATACAGTGGCTTTATCCTCCTCTGTTTGCACAGTAATTTCCATATTTAATTCCTCTGTCTTTTGGGTAATTTTAATTTATACTCAACAGTTGAGTTTTCTGGGTTGTATTGGGGACTCGGTGTTTCGATCGGAAAGTTTAACTCCGTCTATGTGTTTTCCGGATATTTTTAGAATATGTTAAAAAGTTCGACCGGATATAAATACCCACTTTTTCCCCTGCCGGGAAATTTCCAAGTGTTGGATCTTTCCGTAGTTTAAATACGTTCTAAATAGCGCAAGTAACCCGATGGACCCTCTAAAAGACAACAAACCTTAACTCGATTATGTGACCGTCTTGAACTGCCCTTTGAACCTTCGGGTTTGGGGCAGTACGGCGTGCCACATGTGAGGCGTTGGCTTGACCCTTCTACGGCTGGACCGTTGGTACTGTGGCATGAAGTGGATGTTTTTGAACTTGTTTCAAGAGTTGAGCTGTTTTGGGAAAACTTGGGTGTTTGATTGTTCGATCGGAAAGTTTAACATTTTCTATTTATCTAGAATGTGATACAATATTTGGAATCTACAAGTAGTTATGAGATAACTAATTTGGATGTTATAAACGTAGCAGTTTAGTCTCACTTGATCGGTTGCCACGGAATTTTGATGCAATCAAAAGTCCGTCGTAATCACGTAGCGTACGCGGATACTCACCGGGTAAACTTAATAGACAGCCATGCCCCATAGCCCCGACCAAGTGACTGTAGGAGAACCCCGTCGCCGAAAGCATCCGTTCGGGTGCTCACGGCAGCGGTGTTCCGCCTTGGTGCACTTCGTTGACGTTATCAGGGGTGCGGCCGCCTACTAAAGTTTGCGATGAGCATTCGATCAGTTTTTCGGGAATCTTGTTGAATTGCCCGACTAGATATTGAAAAGTGTTTTCGATATAGAGACTAAAATGCGGGGTTTATAATTGTTAGGCATGTGATGTCTAAGGAATTCATTTGGTCAGGCATGCGATGTCTGAGGAGATTGCGGATTCCAACTGTTGTAGTTTTACACTTTCTTTTCTGTGACCGTAAGTGTAATATGTGATATCGCCGGTTTCGTTGCTATATGTCAACGACAATTGGGATGCGCACATTTATTTACGTTGATGACATGTGATGTTATGTGTTGCTGGATATGTTATATTGGATCGTCGCGTTTTGAATAGCCGGGGGCTTTATGTGAGATGGGTGTTTTTCATTTTCATTCATGTAAAAAAACTTGTATGTAATATTCTTTTATTGGGGCACTTCCAGGTTGCGGAAGATGTCACCCATTGTATATTATTTACTTTTCCGCACTAGGATAGACCCAAGGAGGAGGGCATAAGTAACCGGGTTCTGGAGTCCAGTGGGAGACCAACTCGAGAAGTCGAGTCCGGGTCTCCTAACTCTAGAATTGGTAGGGTTGCTTTCCGCTCTCGTAGGGGTCTAGGGGTGTGGGTTTGTCTATTCATCGCGACCGTGGAATCCGTGTTTTATACAAGGCTCGTATTGAAAACACGGACGTCCTGGTATATCCAATATTTCATATGATTCTTCTGCTGCGATATCTGTGATGTGATCATTTGATGTTCTTTGATAAATACTGTATATGATATATATGATATATTATATAGACGTTACTTATGTTTTGCACTCGCGCTAGCCCTGCCCCGCTCTGTCGTTAGTTACCTAACCTAACGGTGCACGAGGGGACATCGAGGCGAATGCGGATGGCATAAGTGTACGTCGTATTTATCTGTGATGTTTAGGTGATTTAAATGATGCGACTTCATTAATGTGATTAATGAAAGAAAAGAAACCTAAGATGTTGTGGAATCGAATTTTCAAAAACAGGTAGCTACAGTTCTTTCTTTGCATCGCGGTGTTCCTTGTAGAACATCCTGCACCTTATTCGATAAGGAAAGGACCGAGATCCCTTCACCGGGAGTGACTCCTTTAGCAATAACTGGAAGATGCTACAACCCTCGGTTTGTCTTTTGACTGCTCCTATAGTTCTTGCTTTGCACAGCGATGTATATGATATATCCTGCACCTCATTCGACGAGGAAAGGGCCGACGATCCCTTCACCGGGAGTGACCCCTTTAGCAAAACTAGAAAAGCCTAAAAAACACTCCATTTTTAAAATTATTTGATTCTACAACGATATCAAGTTCATTGCGCAATAGGTTTTCAGAAAAACCTGTCGTAGCCCTCCGTCATTTCAGATAAGTACTACTTAGTATTCGTGCTGCGGTACTTTGGCATTCGTCAAGGCGTAGTGTACGGTAGCTAACTAGTATTTATCTGCTTATGCATATGATGCAGATTGGATTAGGGTATTCGTACGGCGTTGTTTGGCATTCGTCAAGGGTCGTGCGGGTGGGTTTAATTCAATCAAGAAATGTACGGGTTGAACTTGACTAGTGGACTATGGGTTGTTTGGCATCCGTCAAGGTCATAGAACACTAGGGGTAAAATATTATTGGGAATTTCAAGTGTTGAAATTTGCAATGAGATTGCATACCTTCTATGAGATAGTTGGATCCCGATACCCACTGCGAGTAATTGTTACTCCTGGGAGAGTTTTACACATTACAATTAGCCAATCAAGTAGGTGTCTAGAAAGGTGTCAACGGAGTTACGCCTCTGGGAAAACGAGATTTACATTAATTAGGTCCGTGCGAAAGCTCGGAGAACCTCCCTCAAAGTACCAACACTGGCCTGGCTGAAAGATTGGCGAATTTGTAGCGTGTAATTAATCCCGGCTAGTCTTTCCTTTCAGGGTTTGAAGGAAGATTTGATAAAAATAGTGGGAGCCATCCTGATTAGATAAAATAATAACCAATCTGATCTTGCAAGAGTGCACGCAGAGTGTTTTCTTCTCTCTCTCTCCAGGTAACGACCATGTCACGCCTTAATCAAGATAATAAAACAGATATATTGACCGAACCCGCTTGTTTTACTGCGCTGGGGAACGTTGGTCCCACTCCAACTTATAATTGTTATAAGACAGAGCAGTAAATAGAGGATTACCAGAATTCCCGTGCCACCCAAACGAAGAAAGTGCATACTGATGCATCTTCTTCGGGTGTGTTCATTACATATAACTGTTTCTCAGTATCCTTTACGTCCTGGGTATGAGATACCGGATCAGGATCCCAGATATGTAATCTGTTCCATAGGGCTATAGAAAGGTAGAGAACCGAGAACGGGTGATAAGTTTCATGAGGCAGAAAACGGTGCAAGTGTTGCAGCCAAGTCTGTTGGTCACTGTCACCCTGTATTACCAGAATACATTGATTCTGAACAAATGTTATTAGATACCGAACCTGATATACAAAATCATATCAGTTTCTTTATTAGTAAAGAAGGAAATAATTTTGTATTGTTGGATAATGTTTTGAACATTTCCTATATCAACAGTTGATCGGTTCAGGCACGTTATCTAAAAGCATTAACGTTCTAAATCAAACTACAGTTCTTAGTATACAGAACACACACAAGAGGAAGAGTTCAGAAATGAACGAATCCTTCTAGAGGTATTGTAGACTAGGTCATATCAATGAGACCCGACTAGCTGAAGTTACATTTAGATGCATATTTAAATTAGTTTGAATTTACATCTTGTGAAACTTGCCAGTCATGTCACAGAGATAAGATGACCATAGCTCTGTTTATTGGAAACAGAGAAAGAGTTAGTAAACCCTTGGGATGATACATGTTGATGTATGAAGGTCCCCTGTCTACACATGTCAAGACCGGTTCTTTGTACTTTACATTCTCTGATAATCTCTCGAGATTCAGACCTATGTTCCTGTTGAAACACAAGTCCGAACCTTTTGAGATATTCATAGAATATAAGTTAGAAGTAGAGAACTAAAATACGGGCAAAAGTATTATGTCCTTTGATGTGATCAAGGAGGAGAATACTTGAGCACGGAATTCCTGGATTATTCTAAAGAAGAATGAGATTCTCTTTCAGCATTACTCCTTCGTATACACCATAGCACGATGGTATATCGGGGCGGAGCAATAGCACCCTATATGATATGGTGTGCTCTATGATGAGTACTACTGAGTTTCCTATTTCCTTTTAGGGAGTTATGCACTTATGAAGTTGCATACCTATTGAATAGGGTTCCGATCAAATCAGTTGCCTACCATTTCATATGAGATATGGAAAGGGAAGAGCCCATCTCTTAAGTCAGTTAAGATTTGGGGTTGTCCAGCCTATGTCTAAAAGCATAATCCGGACAAGCTCGAGGCAAAGTCCGTTCTGCAGAAGTTTGTTGGATATCCCAAGCATAAGCAAGGGAATATCTTCTACCTAACCGAGGAACAAAAATGTTTTGTTTCTCAACATGCCATCTTTGTGAAAGGGAATTTCTTATGAAGAAATTAGTGGACATGAGGTAGAACTGGAAAGAGTTCCAGCTATACAAACTGCAGCTGATGATTTGGCAGAACCAAAGGATTCAATAGCAACCAACGAACCCCAGCCTCTCCGCCGATCTAGTAGGGTTCCTCACCCACCTGAGAGTTACTTTGGTTTCTCTATGACAGTGGGAGCGAGGATTGCATTATGGGATGATGACCTAACTAGTTTCGAGCTGGCCATCAGGAGTGGGACTCTGTAAGAATGGCTGGATGTTTATCGATCTGAGATGGAATCCTTATACACCAACAAAGTATGGACTTTGGTTGCTTTATCTGAAGGGTTAAATCCCCATCAGGAGCAAGTATATCTTGAGAAGATTACTTGGTGTACATGGAAAAGTTGAGACTTTCAAAGCTAGACTTGTTAAAGGTTTGCATCATTGACCAGCTATGAATTGTGATGAAACCTTTTCTAAGTACCTATGCTTAAGTCCATCCAGATCCTACTTGCTACGGCTACATACCATGACTACGATATCTGGCGGTTGGGTGTCATGACTGCTTTTCTAAATAAAGATTTAGAAGAGAGAGTCTGTAAGTACACAGTCAGAGGGTTTCGTAGACAGTGGGAGCAGCGGAAACGTGTGCAAGATGTTTTATGTGATAAAGCATGCATCGCGAAGTTAGAACATCTGTTTTGATGAGTAAGTCAAAGAGTTTGACATCATCAAAATGGTAGATGAACCTTGTATATACAAAAGGGTAGTAGGGAGTATGCTGGTGATCCTCGTAGAGTACGTGGATGACATACTCTTGATAGGGAAGGAGTTTCCTATGCTACGCTCGATCAATCTCCGCTTATCACAAGGATTCTCCATATAGGATCAAAGTGATACCTACTAAATCCTGGGTTTTGGATCTATGAGATAGATCTAATTGGATGTTAGGATACTCACTAGTTATAGTGAGTTGGTATCGATCGATCCTGGGGAGAATCACTGGAAAGGTTCCAGGGTGATAAGGACGACTGAATGTCAGTCACAGGCATTGTCTTTACCCTCAGTAAAGGGACGGTATGTTGGAAGAGTTCCAAGCAAGATACCGTAGCATACTAGACGATAAAGGATGGATACATCGCTACCAAAGATGCTACCAAAGAGGATGTCTGGATGTATATTAGCTCATGAGATGAACTTCGTTCCTCCCATTGTATGACAATGGAGTTGTGGCTTATGCCAAGGAACGCCCGTCCCATCAGTGATCCAGACATATTCTTAGGCAGTATCACCTGATCGTGGAGATGGTTGATCTCCAGGGGATCGAGGTTAGGAGAGTAGACTCAGAGGACGACACGGCGGATCCACTCACAAAGGCCTTTTCCCAGAGAGAGACTTTTATGGGATGGTTGAGTATGAGATATTTCAACCACTGCTATCAGATGGCCCTAGTGCAAGTGGGAGATTGTTAGTTATATGTATGCCCTAGAGGCCATTACTATACATAGGATGTATATTGTAGTGGATGCTTGGAAATATATAAGGATGACTTTCTTGCTCGATATGATGGTATGCTATCTGGTTACTCTTTACCTTAACATGTACACTGATTGTCTCTCTGTTACATGTTTGTAAAGCCCTTAGGATGTGTACTTGACTACCTGGACTATGATGCGGATCATACTAGTGGGGACATGGTAGTCCATAAGTACATCCTTCAAAGTCCCTAGTCGTGGGTATATCGAGACGGGGCATCGATATACCAGTGTAGACTAGCGTGTAGCTTCTCGACCCATACAGATGGGCGATGGATGATCCCATATCCATTGGTGTTTGACCTCAGAGATGATATACGGGTGCTCAGTAGAGACTGGGTACACTGGACGGACTCGCCGAGAACACCCAGATGGTATTATACCTTACGTCAGATGGCAGTTCTCTGGTGACACTGTTAGTGTATATGCCCTAGAGGCCATTACTGTATCATACTAGTTTGTATATTACTTAATGGAAGCTTGGGATATTCACCTTGTATAAACAATCTTGCTCAATATAGTAGTATGCTACTTGGTTTGTTTCTACTTCAATGTGTACTTGTGTTTATTTCAGTATATCACTTATACGCATTAGTGGAGCCCTTAGGATCTTTGCTTGATTACCAGCGTTGTGATGGCAGTCACACTAGTGGGGGCTGGGTAATCTATAAGCACATCTTTATACAGGTCCCTAGTCGCAGGACTATCGAGACAGGGCATCGATACTCCGGAGTAGACTAGCGTATGCGCTTCTCATCCCAGTGTGGGAGATGGTCTGTCCCACAGCCATCAGTACGTCGTACTGGAGATAGTATACGGGTGCTCGTTGGGTTACGAGTATACTGGACAGGACTCGTCGGGAACTGACAGGTTGGTATTATACCTATCGTCAGTTATCAGTTCCCAGGTGACATGAGTACAGCTTAGTCCGCTGACTTGACACTGTTACTTTGCCTCGAGTGTGTTCCCACTGTACTTTGATTACTACCCTACCACGGCTCAAAGGAGTCGTGCAAACGGGTAGTAGTTGGGTACAGTCCCGAAGCACTTGGAGGCAGTGACGGTTAGACAGGATTCGTCTCTCCCGGTATTGGGGGTTGACATCATGCTGTGTCTAGGAGAGCCATTACACGAGTAGTCCCTGGCCAGGGCAAGCGAGATATACTGGTAGGTTTCCAGTATTATCTCAGGGTGTTTTGGGCTTCACTCCGACACGACTTGTACCGCTATTAGGGGACTGACGTTTTACCGCCCCCTAGGCCCGCCATACGATGTATTAGACGAACAGACCGGACTGTACGGAGACTGTCACATTCAGACTCAGTAGGAGTTCAGATGGGGTTTCACCTCGTCAGCCTTCTTGTCGGCATCTACCTGGGGACCGTTACGCACAGCTAGTGCCGCTTGCAGTCTGTGGTTAAACCCACTGCCAGCGTAGTGTCGAGTCTTTAGAGTCCCACACAGAGGGTATTCGCCTCTGGGCAAAACAGAGTAGAGGTCGCATGGTTTTGCGACAGGGTTCGTTCTCATCCGCGCACTTGTGCACGTTTGGAGTCCGGACGGATATTACTGGCCGGCTTTGGTTTGAGTCAGATACCGGTATATGTTTTGGGGTTGCTTTTATCTCTCAGTATTCATGTTCCTCGGAACAAGAATGCAGGTGTGTATGCACAGTTGTTTTAGAAGGAGGAAGAGGACTTTCATTAGGGTTTCGGAACGGGTGCGTATGCACAGTTGACAGTCGTCTTTTTCCAAACCCTAATGGATTTATGTTATATCAATTAATAATATTAATAAAATGAAATTGTGTCATGGTTGGTTTTTGTTGACTAGTTGACCATGGTTGACTTGTTGACCATGGTTGAAGATTTGACCATCATCATTACAAAAGCAAGATGCTTTTTGATTCTTGCAAAACCATTTAATGTTTGAAATGATAATGGTCATTCCTAAACCTTCCATCAACTATTTCATTTTCATTATCATTATTAATTAGATAATTCTTTTTCTTTCGGCATTATGGTTGCAAGAAAGAAAAAGATAGCTCATTCTATCATTTAGCTTCTCTCTCCTCATTTCATCTTCTTCTTCCTCAAGCTCAAGGTGATTCCTTCTCATGTGTTGAGAATCCCTCACCTTGAAAAAGAAAGCACCCCATAGATACTCTCTACTCTATCTAGGGTTCAAGGTTTAGCAAGCCGGAGATCCTAGTTCACTCAAAGTTCGAGGAAGAGCCTAAAGGTTGAACCCTCAGGTGGATCCATCTTCGATGGAAGAAGGCTACGAGGCAAGAACCATCAACCTCTACAAGGTTTCAAGAAGAAGGAGTTCAAGTTAGGTATAACTCTTCATCCGAGTAGCTAACGCTCCTTTGTATGCTTGCTAGTTTAGTTTAGACACGATCCCGACCTTGTTTAGTCCATGTTGCCCCTTGCGATAAAAATTTGTTTTTTTATACCGTTTCCGCCTCCCCGTAAGCACCGGGGGTCGCAACGTGGACTTACAGTGGTATCAGAGCCTAACTAAACTTAAACTAGCTTTGTAGAAAAGTGTATGGAAGTTCGAAACCGAAAAATCGCAAAACCGGAAAAACTAAAACCCTAAGTTTCTGTTGAAATTTTTTATGCTCTAAATGAAAAACTTTATACTCCTAAAATCGGCTCAGGGTTTTGTGAGAACACCCACCAAAAACGATCCCATGAATCCTTCAAAGCGCCGCGCTTCCGCGGCCTCTTCTATTCATGTCGCCGCGGATCCGCCTCCATTTGGCCTCTTCATGCGATCGTGTTTTGTGCAGTGTTTTTCTGGTAGGGTTTTGGGATTTTTCAAATATGTTATATGTGCCCAGATTTTCCAGAACAGAAATTTGCTTTTGGGGTCCTATAAATCTGTATTTTTTTTCGAACTTCGCTACACTTTGTCTATATTGGTTATATCTGTGATGTTTGAATGTATTGAACGTCGGCTAATCGCTATAAGTCGATTAGTCGGGGTTATACATCTCTGTGATCTGTGTTTGATATTGGAATGTGTATATGAATGTGTTGGACTGTCGCGGGTGAATAGCCGGGGTGGATGTGAGATGAGCTTTTGTTTTTCTTTCATTCATTTGTAACATGTAAATTGATGTAATATTATTATTTGTTTGGCCGCACAACCGGGTCGGGGTTGTAGCCGTCATTGTATAATTCTTTTTACTGTTTTTGCTCCTAGGATAGACCTATGGAGGGGTGCACAAACTGCCGAGTACTTGGCGGGTAGTTTGCCGCACCCGTAGGGGTCTTGGGTGGGGTATTTGGCTATTCACCGCGACCGTGTAATCCGCTTTTCGTTGCAGGCTCGAAAGGATTGCGGATTGCTAGTATATCCAATGTATTCATCTGTGATCTGTAATGTCTATCATTGCTTTCTATTTAGGCGTTGCTTATGTTTTACAGCCGCGCTAGCCCAGCCCCCGCTCTATCGTTAGTTAAGTAACCTAACGGGTGATGACGGGGCCCCGTGGCGAATGCATATGGCATAAGCGTACGTCATATTTTGGTTGTTTTCTGCAATGGTAGGATTAATTGATGGGACGCATTAAAAGAACTAATGCAAGAATATCACGCATTAAAAGAACTAATGCAAGATAATAAACCAAGCTAAAGTCGTTGGGACACTTTCGAAAAACCACTCGGTTCTTTTCAAAACTAACTTTTAAATGCGGAGCTTGAGCCACTCCTTTTAAAAGCTATCTCGTTCCATCGATTATATCAAGTTCACTACGTTCACGGTTTCGCCAAAACCATCCGTAGCCCTCCGTCGTTTCATATGAATATTCAATAGTATGCAAACTGTGTTTGTTGGCCTTAGTCAAGGCACAGTGTTTGGTAGCTGGTGGGTATTCATATGTTGCATAGATAGAATGTGTTGGTTTGGGACAGTCGTATTGCCTTGTTGGCCATAGTCAAGGGTATATACGGGTGGGTTCAAATTAACCTGGATAACGACGGGTAGAACTTGACATGTGACTTATGATTTGTTGGCCTTAGTCAAGGTCATAAGAGCATCGGGCAAAAATCCACATCGGGAGTTTCATAGGTACTGAAACTTGCTAGATTTGCATACCATTTGGAGTGTGGTGATTCTGGTAGGATTCCTTCAGTTTCGTCACGCGATGATATTTGGATCCCGATCCTACTGTGAGTATATGCTACTCCTCGGGAAATTTCTCACTAAACGATCAATGCTATAAACCTAGTAGGTGCCTAGAAAGATGTTAGCGGGGCTACGCCCCCAGGGAAAAGAGGTTATTTAATTAAGGAACTTCGCGAAAGCGTTGGAAAACCTCCCTCGAAGTACCGACACTGGCCTGGCTGAACGGTTAAGCAAGTATTGTGCGGTGGGATTGATCCCGACTAGTTCTTCCTTTATGGTTTGAGGAGGGATTCGAGAGACAGTGGGAGCCATCCTGTTTAGACAAATTAAAAACCACTCTAAACTTGCAAGAGCATCGTGCTAAAGTGTTTCTTCTCTCTCTCCTAATTGCAGCGACCAATGAACATGACTGGACTTAAGTTACTTCTAGATAAAAATATATTGACAGGGCTAAACTACAAATATTGGCTCAGGAATGTCAAGATGGCAATCACTTACGACAAGCTGGGGTATCTTCTTACCACCAAAGCTCCCCCCGTCCCAGGTCCCACCTCCAGCGTCGCGGATAAGGAAATCCGTAAGACTTGGGAGATTGATAGCGCGAAGGCCAGGTGCCTCGTACTTGCCTCGATGGACAATGAAACATCAGAGGAGGCACGAGAATATGGATCTGGAATCCATATTTCTTCATACAAAAGAACTGTATGGAGAGCAGTCTCGTATCGTAAGATACGAAGTGTCGAAGAAGTTGTTTTCGGCAAAGTTGGCCGTCGGATCATCGGTAGCGGAACACGTGCTTAAGATGATTGGCTACATTGAGGAGCTCGCTGACCTTGGGACCACGTTGGAGAATGAGCTCTATACGGACTTGATTCTTCAGTCCCTTCCTTCCACTTACGCCCAGTTCATCCTGAATTTCAACTTACAAGAAAAGGAAGTTGAACTTTCAGAACTCCTCAACATGCTGAGGAGTGCAGAGGGCACCCTACAGAAAGGTAGGGAAACATCCACTTTGTTTGTAGGAGGATCTTCTTCTTCTAGGTCCAAGGCGAAAGCCAAGGGAAAGAAGAGGAAAGCCCCCGCCAAACCAAGGGGCGGTGTTAGTAAAGTGGATACGAAGGGAAAGGCAAAGGCAACAATGAAAGTAGGGAAGCTTATAGGTAAAGAAGAATGCTTCTATTGTCATAAGAGTGGACACTGGAAGAATGATTGCAGGGCTTGGAAAGCCAGGACACAGGAATTGAAGCAGGTTGCGGCTTCAGCTTCAGGTGTGTATGTTATTGAAAACTGTCTTTCAATAAAATCTACTTCCTGGGTATTGGATACCGGATCAGGATCTCATATCTGTAATTCTTTGCAGGCGTTGAGAAACCGTAGGGTTTTGAAGGCAGGTGACATGACCCTCAGAGTTGCGAACGGAGCTAGCATGGATGCTAAAGCCGTGGGGGACTATCACCTGGGAATGTCAGATGGGCATGTTTTGGTTTTGCGTAATTGCTTTTTTGTACCCAACGCAACTTGTAATATCATTTCTGTATCTTTGGTTTCTAAAGAAGGTTATGAATTTGCGTTTGTAAGTAATGTTGTAAACATTCATCTTAATCAAGTTCTGATTGGGTCAGGTACACTGAGCAGTGGCATATACGTGTTAACCCAACCACAGATTTTCAATGTCCTGAATACACACAAAAGAAAGTCTCCAGATATTAATCAGGCTTTCTTATGGCATTGTAGACTGGGTCACATCAATGAAACACGGTTGACTAAGTTACATAAAGAAGGATACTTGGATCCGTTCGAGTATCAGTCTTATGCCACTTGTGAATCTTGTCTCATGGGAAAGATGACAAAGACTCCGTTCACTGGACACGGAGAAAGAGCGAGCGAGCTCTTGGGACTCGTACACAGCGACGTGTGTGGTCCAATGTCTACACATGCGCGAAGCGGTTACTCTTACTTCATTACTTTTACGGATGATTTTTCAAGGTACGGTTATGTCTTCTTAATGAAACATAAGTCCGAAGCTTTTGAAAAGTTCCAGGAATATAAGAATGAAGTAGAGAACAGACCGGAAAAAGTATCAAGATTCTAAGATCGGATCGAGGTGGAGAATACTTAAGTGCCGAGTTCCTGAATTATTTAAAAGAGAACGGAATTCTCTCTCAGCTCACTCCTCCATACACTCCGCAACACAACGGTGTATCGGAGAGACGGAACCGAACCCTATTGGATATGGTACGGTCCATGATGAGTAAGGCTGAGTTATCGCGATCTTTCTGGGGTTATGCATGTAGGGTTCCTAAGCACTCTAGTGAGGTCTCACAAGGCATCGATCATGCCAAATTCAAAAATTCTAGGTGCCGGAAACCCTAAACTACGGATCGATGGCTAGATGTCTAGGCGAAAAGATAACTAGTTAACAATTAACTAAGGGAATACGGAAATACAACCTTTGTAGATCCGGTGCTCCACCTCCATAGCTCCGCAACGAAGTCATCTCCGCTGTCCAAAAGGGATCCGGGCTCTAGAGTCGGCTTCGTCGGAGAATGGGCAAGCTAGGTCGTCGATGTCCATGCCGAAGATGATCTACGTCGAGGCATCGCTAAATCAAGCTCCACCTTCACTTAGCCCTAAAAACTTGTGAAGGAAACACACTCTACTACTTGGCAAGAGGTAGAGGATGAAGAAATAGGAAGTGGGTAGACTTTAGAATCGGATTTCTCACTCATTTGCATCAATCACCATTGATGACCTCAAGGTTTTCTTCTTGAGTTCAAGGAAGAAGAAGAAAAGATATGATATATCTTGAATTAAAAAATAGAAAATAAAACAATACTTATCATACTTTTAACTCTAGTTAAGTGTAGAGAATTAACTTAGGTTAGTTAGAATGGTTAGGGTTAAGTATAGGACAAGAATGAAGACTTAGTCAAAGTTTCAATAAACTTCAACTAAATCCAAAATATGCCACCATTTATCTTCCTTTTTCCTTTTTCCAAAAAGAATAAATAAGAAAGATAAATGAATAAATAAAAATCAAAACCCTAACCCATTCATTACCATGGTTCATTCTTTACACTTAACCAAGTTTGGCATGCATCATCAAACATGATACAAGCAAGTGCACAAAATCATATCGCATATGCAATGAGCACCTTCGAGTGAGAAAATCCATCTAAAGTGAACCGATACTAGTTAATGCAAAGTAATATATCAAATATATAATTATGCATTAAATCACTAAATCAACACTTGATTCAATGATCCGGTCATGTCGCACATAACCGACTGGTATCATCAGTAACAACTTATCGAATCAACACTTGATCCGATAACCCGGCTATATCGCATATAACCGATCAATGTCACATCGCGAGAATCAAATACAGTATCACATATTGGTATTATTCTCGGTCCCGCACATATCTCATATGCGCTCCTATTTCGTTTCGCTTGAGCCAGGAAACCTCTGTGTAGGACTCTAAAGACTCGTCAATACGCCGGCAGTAGATGATGATCATATCAAGCATCCACAAGCCGCAAGCGGTCTGCTAAACATAACGGCCACCCGGGTATTGAGCGATCAGAAGATCGACGAGCAAGCCCGCTCACACTCCTGTGAATCCAACCAGTAACACTACCGTACAGTCCGGTCTGTCCGTCTGATATGTCGCATATCTCGCCTAGGGATGGTAAACGTCAGACCCCAATAGCTCGATAAGTCGTGTCGATATGAGGTCTATAACAATTCGAGAAACTACTGGTAACACTTACCAGTATATCTCAGCAACCCTGGCCAGGGATTTCCTGTTATAGCCAATCGAACACAGCGCAACATCAACTCCCTATACCGGGAGAGACGAATCCCCTCCTATCGCTCATTGCCTCCATGTGACTCGGGACTGTACCCAAAAACCACCATTTTGCACGCCCTCTTGGACGTGGTAAGATGGAAATCAAAGCACAGTGGGAACCACACAAGACTCTATGACGATCTCGGGTCAACAGACTACTCTGTACCAGTGTCACCTGAGAACTGCCATCTGACGTGAGGTATAATACCATCTGGGAGTTCTCGGCGAGTCCGTCCAGTGTACCCAGTCTCTACTGAGCACCCGTATATCATCTCCGATGTCAAACACCAATGGATATGGGATCATCCATCGCCCATCTGTATGGGTCGAGAAGGTACACGCTAGTCTACTCTGGTATATCGATGCCCCATCTCGATACACCCACGACTAGGGACTTTGAAGGATGTACTTATAGACTACCATGTCCCCACTAGTATGATCCGCATCATAGTCCAGGTAGTCAAGTACACATCCTAAGGGCATTACCAACATGTAATAGAGAGACAATCTGTGTACACGTTAAGGTAAATAGCAACCAGATAGCATACTATCATGTCGAGCAAGAAAGTCCTCCCTATATATGTCCCAGCATCCACTACAATATACATCCAATGTACAGTAATGGCCTCTAGGGCATACATATAACTAACAATCTCCCACTTGCACTAGGGCCATCTGTAGCAGTGGTTGTAGTATCTCATACTCAACCATCCCATAAAAGTCTCTCTCTGGGAATAGGCCTTCGTGAGTGGATCCGCTGCGTTATCCTCTAAGTCTGCTCTCCTTGCCTCGATCAACCTGGAGATCAACCATCTCCATGATCAGGTGATACTGCCTTAGAATATGTCTGGATCACTGATGGGACGGGGGTTCCTGGCATAAGCCACAACTCCATTGTCACACAATGGGAGGAACATAGTTCATCTCATGAACCAATATACACCCAAACAGCCTCTTTGGTAGCATCTTATGTAGCGATGTATCGTGCCTTTATCGTCTAGTATGCCACGGTATCTAGCTTGGAACTCTTCCAACATACCGTCCCTTTACTGAGGGTAAAGACAATGCCTGCGACTGACATTCAGTCGTCCTTATCACTCTGGAACACTTCCAGTGATTTTCCCAAGGATTGATTGATACCATCTCACTACTACTAGTGAGTATCCTAACATCCATTTAGATCTATCTCATAGATCCAAAACTCAGGATTTAGGAGGTATCATTTTGATCCTATATGGAGAATCATAGTAATAAGCGGAGATTGATCGAGCGTAGCATAGGAAACTCCTTCCCTATCAAGAGTATGTCATCCACGTACTCTACGAGGATCGTCACCATACTCCCTACTATCTTTTTGTTTATACAAGGTTCATCTACCATTTTGATGATGTCAAACTCTTTGACTAATCCATCAAAACAGATGTTCCAACTCCGCGATGCCTGCTTTATCAGATAAAACATCTTGCACACGTTTCCGCTGCTCCCACTGTTTACGAAGCCCTCTGGCTGTGTACTTATAGACGCACTCTTCTAAATCATCATTTAGAAAAGCAGTCATGGCACCCAACCGCCAGATATCGTAGTCATGGTATGTAGCCGTGGCAAGTAGGATCTGGATGGACTTAAGCATATCTCCTTAGAAAAGGTTTCATCATTATCCATGCCTGGTCAATGACGAAAACCTTTAACAAGTCTAGCTTTGAAAGTCTCAACCTTTCCATTTACACCAAGTAATCTTCTCAAGATATACTTGCTCCTGATGGGGATTTAACCCTTTAGATATAGCAACCAAAGTCCATACTTTGTTGGTGTATAAGGATTCCATCTCAGATCGATAAACATCCAGCCATTCTTACAGAGTCCCTACTCTTGATGGCCAGCTCGAAACTAGTTGGGTCATCATCTCATGACGCATTCCTCGCTCCCACTGTCATAGAGAAACCGAAGTATCTCTCAGGTGGGTGAGGAACCCTACTAGATCGGCGGAGAGGCTGAGGTTCGTTGGCATCTACTGAATCCTTTGGTTGTACCAAATCATCTTCTGTAGTTTGTATAGCTGGAACATTTCCAGTTCTACATAACAGACCTTGCCTCGAGCTTGTCCGGATTTTGCTTTTAGACATAGGCCGGACAACCCCAAATCTTAACTGACTTAAGAGATGGGCTCTTCCCATTCCATATCACATATGAAGCGGTAGGCAACTGATTTGATTCAAACCCTATTCAATAGGTATGCAACTTCACAAGTGCATAACACCCAATAGGAAAAAGGTAACTCAGTAGTACTCATCATAGAGCACACCATATCAAATAGGGTGTATCTGCTTCGCCCCGATATACCATCGTGCTATGGTGTATTCGGAGGAGTAATGCTGAGAGAGAATCTCATTCTCCTATAGAATAGTCCAGGATTTCCGTGCTCAAGTATTCTCCTCCTTGATCACATCAAAGGACATAATACTTATACCCGTATTTTGGTTCTCTACTTCTAACTTATATTCTGTGAATATCTCAAAAGGTTCGGACTTGTGTTTCAACAAGAACATATGTCTGAATCTAAAAAGATCATCAGAGAACGTAATGAAGTATAAAGAACCAATCCTGGTATGTGTAGACAGGAGACTTACATACATCAACATGTATCATCCCAAGAGTTCACTAACTCTTTCTCTGTTTCCAATAAACAGAGCTATGGTCATCTTATCTTTGTGACATGACTGGCGAGTTTCACAAGATGTACATTCAAACAGATTTAAATATGCATCTAAATGTAACTCCAGCTAGTCAGGTCGCATTGATATGACCTAGTCTACAATACCTCAAGAAGGAATGGTTCAATTCTGAACTCTTCCTCTTGTGTGTGTTTTATATACCAAGAACTGTAGTTTGATTTAGAACATCAATGCTTTTAGATAACGTGCCTGAACCGATCAACTTTTGATATAGGAAATGTTCAAAACATTATCCAACAATACAAAATTATATCCTTTCTTTACTAATAAAGAAACCGATATGATTTTGTATATCAGGTTCGGTATCTAATAACATTCGTTCAGAATCAATGTATCGGTAATACAGGGTGACAGTGACCGACAGACTTGGCTGCAACTCTTGCCCCGTTTTCTGCCTCATGAAACTTATCACCCGTTCTCAGTTTTTCTACCCTTTTGTAGCCCTATGTAACAGATTACATATCAGGGATCCTGATCCGGTATCATATACCCAGGATGTGGAGGATACTGAGAAACAGTTCTTTGTAACGAACACACCCGAAGATGATGCATCAGCATGCACTCTCTTCGTTTGGGCGGCACGGGAAATCTGGTATTCCCCAATTTCCTGCTCTGTCTTATAACAATTATAAGTTGGAGCGGGACCAACGTTCCCCAGCTCAGTATAACAAGCGGGTTCGGTCAATATTCCGTATTATTATCTTGATTAAGGCGTGACATGTTCGCTACCAGGAGAGAGAGAGAAGAAAACACTCAGCGTGCGCTCTTGCAAGAATAGATTGGTTATTATTTTATCTAATCAGGATGGCTCCCACTGCTTTTTATCAAATCTTCCTTCAAACCCTATAAGGAAAGACTAGCCGGGATTAATTACACACTACAAGTTCGCCAATCTTTCAGCCAGGCCAGTGTCGGTACTTTGAGGGAGGTCCCCCGTGCTTTCGCACGAACCTAATTAATGTAAACCTCGTTTTCCCAGAGGCGTAACCCCGTTGACACCTTTCTAGACACCTACTTGATCGGCTAATGGTAATGTATAAAACTCTCCCAGGAGTAACTCTTACTCGCAGCGGGTATCGGGATCCAACTATCTCATAGAAGGCATGCAATCTCATTGCAAATTTCAACACTTGAAATTCCCGATAATATTTTGCCCCAGGCGATCTATGACCTTGACTGAGTCAACAAACCATAGACCGCAAGTAAAGTTCAACCCGTCATTTCTTGATTGAATTAAACCCATCCGCACGACCCTTGACTGAGTCAACAAGGCCGCACGACTACCCTAATCCAATCTGCATCATATGCATAAGCAGATAAATAGTAATCAGCTACCGCACACTATGCCTTGACTGAGTCAACAAACGCAGCACGAATACTAACTATTACTTATCTGAAATGACGGAGGGCTACGTCAGGTTTTTAAGAAAACCCTTTGCGTAATGAACTTTATATCGTTGTAGAATCAAATGATTTTGAAATGGAGTGCTTTTGAAGCTTTTCTAGTTTTGCTAAAGGAGTCACTCCCGGTGAAGGGATCGTCGGTCCTTTCCTCGTCGAATGAGGTGCGGGATATATCACATATATCACTGTGCAAAGCAGAAACACTTAAAAGCTATCAAAAGACAAACCGAGTGTGTAGCATCGGCCAGTTATTGCTAAAGGAGTCACTCCCGGTAAAGGGATCTCGGTCCTTTCCTTATCGAATAAGGTGTAGGATATATCACATATACCTCTGTGCAAAGCAAGAACTGTAGCTACCTTGTTTTATTTTGAAATTCGATTCTACAACATCTTAGGTTTCTTTTATTTCATTAATCACATTAATGAAGTCCCATCATTTAAGTACCTAAACATCACAGATAAATACGACGTACACTTATGCCATCCGCATTCGCCTCGATGTCCCCTCGTGCACCGTTAGGTTAGGTAACTAACGGCAGAGCGGGGCAGGGCTAGCACGGGTGTAAAACATCAGTAACGTCTATATGATATATCATATATACAATATACTGTATCTATCACAGAACATCACATGATCACATCACAGATATCGCAGCAGAAGAAACATATGAAATATTGGATATACTAGGACGTCCGTGTTTTCAATACGAGCCAGTATAAAACACGGATTCCACGGTCGTGATGAATAGCCAAACCCACACCCCTAGACCCCTACGAGAGCGACAAGCAACCCTACCAATTCTGGAGTTAGGAGACCCGGACTCGACTCCTCGAGTTGGTCTCCCACTGGACTCCAGAACCCGGTTACTTGTGCCCTCCTCCTTGGGTCTATCCTAGTGCGGAAAAGTAAATAATATACAAAAGGTGACTACTTCCGCAACCTGGAAGCGCCCCAATAAAAGAATATTACATACAAGTTTTTACATGAATGAAAATGAAAAACACTCATCTCACATAAAACCCCCCGGCTATTCGAACACGACGATCCAATATAACATATCCAGCAACACATAACATCACATGTCATCAACGTAAGTAAATATGTCCATCCCAATTGTCGTTGACATATAGCAACGAAACCGGCGATATCACATATTACACTTACGGTCACAGAAAAGAAAGTGTAAAACTACAACAGTTGGAATCCGCAACCACCTCAGACATCGCATGCCTGACCAAATGAATTACTTAGACATCGCATGCCTAATAATTATAAACCCCGCATTTTAGTCTCATTATCGAAAACACTTTTCAATATTAAGTCGGGCAATTCAACAGGATTCCCGACATCTTGATCGAATGCTCGTCGCAAACTTCAGTAGGCGGCCGCACCCCCGATACCGTCGACGAAGTGCACCAAGGCGGAACACCGCTACCGCGAGCACCCGAACGGATGCTTTCGGCGACGGGGTTCTCCTACAGTCACTTGGTCGGGGATATGGAGCGAGGCTGTCTATTAAGTTTACCCGGCGAGTATCCGCGTACGCTACGTGATTGCGACGGACTTTTGATCACATCAAAATTCCGTGGCAACCGATCAAGTGAGACTAAATTGCTATGTTTATAACATTCATCCAGTTATCACATAACTTTTGTGAATTCCAATTGTTGTATCACATTCCGGACAAACAGAAAATGTTAAACTTTCCGATCGAACAATCGAACACCCAAGTTTTCCCGATACAGATCAACACATGAAATAAGTCTAACAACATTCAGTTCGTGCCTCAGTACCAACGGTCCAGCCGTAGAAGGGTCAAGCCAACGCCTCACATGTGGCACGCCGTACTGCCCCAAACCCGAAGGTTCAAAGGGCAGTTCAAGACGGTCACATAATCGAGTTAAGGTTTGTTGTCTTCTAGAGGGTCCATTGAGTTACTTGCACTACTTAGAACGTCGTTAAACTACGGAAAAATCCAACACTTGGAAATTTCCCGATAAGGGAAAAATTGGGTATTTATATCCGGTCGAACTTTTTAACATAGTCTAAAATTTATCCGGAAAGCCACACAGACAAAATTTGATATTCCGATCGAAACTCCGAAACCCCAAAACCACCTCTGAAAAATTCAACTCTTGAAAAATTATTAAAAAATCCCAGAAAACTCAGCATATTAAAAAAGGAATTACTGTGCAAAAGGGAGTCAAAGACTCAACAGTAGCGCCGCGGAACCGCCGCGCCACGTGGGCTTAGGCCGCGGTTCCGCGCCGTTATGACGGAGTTAGATCTCCGTTTTTCACAGTAATTCATAAAAATCCCTGCTGAATTTTTTAGCACTTTTTAATATGGAAAAATCCCAGATTTTACAAAATGTCCAGAGAGCATGATTGTGATCGGGTTTCGGGTTCGTTCGGACTTCAAATTCCGTCTGGACTTCGCCTAAGGCTCTAGCTAGGCTCTGATACCATTGTAGGGTTCCTAGGCACTCTAGTGAGGTCTCACAAGGCATCGATCATGCCAAATTCAAAAATTCTAGGTGCCGGAAACCCTAAACTACGGATCGATGGCTAGATGTCTAGGCGAAAAGATAACTAGTTAACAATTAACTAAGGGAATACGGAAATACAACCTTTGTAGATCCGGTGCTCCACCTCCATAGCTCCGCAACGAAGTCGTCTCCGCTGTCCAAAAGGGATCCGGGCTCTAGAGTCGGCTTCGTCGGAGAATGGGCAAGCTAGGTCGTCGATGTCCATGCCGAAGATGATCTACGTCGAGGCATCGCTAAATCAAGCTCCACCTTCACTTAGCCCTAAAAACTTGTGAAGGAAACACACTCTACTACTTGGCAAGAGGTAGAGGATGAAGAAATAGGAAGTGGGTAGACTTTAGAATCGGATTTCTCACTCATTTGCATCAATCACCATTGATGACCTCAAGGTTTTCTTCTTGAGTTCAAGGAAGAAGAAGAAGAAAAGATATGATATGTCTTGAATTAAAAAATAGAAAATAAAACAATACTTATCATACTTTTAACTCTAGTTAAGTGTAGAGAATTAACTTAGGTTAGTTAGAATGGTTAGGGTTAAGTATAGGACAAGAATGAAGACTTAGTCAAAGTTTCAAGAAACTTCAACTAAATCCAAAATATGCCACCATTTATCTTCCTTTTTCCTTTTTCCAAAAAGAATAAATAAGAAAGATAAATGAATAAATAAAAATCAAAACCCTAACCCATTCATTACCATGGTTCATTCTTTACACTTAACCAAGTTTGGCATGCATCATCAAACATGATACAAGCAAGTGCACAAAATCATATCGCATATGCAATGCGCACCTTCGAGTGAGAAAATCCATCTAAAGTGAACCGATACTAGTTAATGCAAAGTAATATATCAAATATATAATTATGCATTAAATCACTAAATCAACACTTGATTCAATGATCCGGTCATGTCGCACATAACCGACTGGTATCATCAGTAACAACTTATCGAATCAACACTTGATCCGATAACCCGGCTATATCGCATATAACCGATCAATGTCACATCGCGAGAATCAAATACAGTATCACATATTGGTATTATTCTCGGTCCCGCACATATCTCATATGCGCTCCTATTTCGTTTCGCTTGAGCCAGGAAACCTCTGTGTAGGACTCTAAAGACTCGTCAATACGCCGGCAGCAGATGATGATCATATCAAGCATCCACAAGCCGCAAGCGGTCTGCTAAACGTAACGGCCACCCGGGTATTGAGCGATCAGAAGATCGACGAGCAAGCCCGCTCACACTCCTGTGAATCCATCCAGTAACACTACCGTACAGTCCGGTCTGTCCGTCTGATATGTCGCATATCTCGCCTAGGGGTGGTAAACGTCAGACCCCAATAGCTCGATAAGTCGTGTCGATATGAGGTCTATAACAATTCGAGAAACTACTGGTAACACTTACCAGTATATCTCAGCAACCCTGGCCAGGGATTTCCTGTTATAGCCAATCGAACACAGCGCAACATCAACTCCCTATACTGGGAGAGACGAATCCCCTCCTATCGCTCATTGCCTCCATGTGACTCGGGAATGTACCCAAAAACCACCGTTTTGCATGCCCTCTTGGACGTGGTAAGATGGAAATCAAAGCACAGTGGGAACCACACAAGACTCTATGACGATCTCGGGTCAACAGACTACTCTGTACCAGTGTCACCAGAGAACTGCCATCTGACGTGAGGTATAATACCATCTGGGAGTTCTCGGCGAGTCCGTCCAGTGTACCCAGTCTCTACTGAGCACCCGTATATCATCTCCGATGTCAAACACCAATGGATATGGGATCATCCATCGCCCATCTGTATGGGTCGAGAAGGTACACGCTAGTCTACTCTGGTATATCGATGCCCCATCTCGATACACCCACGACTAGGGACTTTGAAGGATGTACTTATAGACTATCATGTCCCCACTAGTATGATCCGCATCATAGTCCAGGTAGTCAAGTACACATCCTAAGGGCTTTACCAACATGTAATAGAGAGACAATCTGTGTACACGTTAAGGTAAATAGCTACCAGATAGCATACTATCATGTCGAGCAAGAAAGTCCTCCCTATATATGTCCCAGCATCCACTACAATATACATCCAATGTACAGTAATGGCCTCTAGGGCATACATATAACTAACAATGCACTGGAAACAGCTGCACATCTCTTGAACCAAGTTCCTACTAAGACAGTGCCTACCACACCATATCAGATGTGGAGTGGGAAGAAACCCTGTCTTAAATCCTTTAAGACATGGGGATGTCCGGCTTTTGTAAAAAAGCAGCATGCGGACAAGCTCGAGGCACGTTCAGTACAATGCAAGTTTGTGGGATACCCAAAGAACTCCAAGGGGTATCTTTTCTATTACGCAGAGGAACAAAAAGTCCTTGTTTCTCGTCATGCCCGCTTCTTGGAAACTGAGTTTTTATAGAATCAGATAAGTGGGAGCGCAGTAGAACTGGAAGAAGTTCCAGAACCACAAACCATTACTGAAAACTTAGAGGAACCAGAGGGTTCAAAGCAACAGGACATTCCTACGCCGCTCCGCAGAAGTAGTAGGCAGTCTCATCCGCCCGAGAGATACTACGGTTTTCTCATAGACGGGGATAGAGAGGATTGCATCATAGATTATGATGAGCCTACTAGCTTCCAGCAGGCCGTTCAGAGCGTTGACTCGGTAAAATGGCTGGATGCAATGCGGACCGAAATGGAGTCCATGTACACCAACAAAGTATGGACGTTGGACATTGCTCCAGACGGGGTAAAACCCATAGGATGCAAGTGGATCTTCAAAAGGAAGATTGGTGTAGATGGACAGGTTGAGACCTATAAAGCTAGACTTGTAGCAAAGGGTTTCCGTCAAAGACCTGGCTTGGACTATGACGAAACCTTTTCTCCAGTGGCTATGCTGAAATCCATTCGGATCCTTCTTGCCATTGCTGCCTTCCACGATTATGAGATTTGGCAGATGGACGTAAAGACCGCTTTTCTAAATGGAAATTTAGAGGAGTGTGTCTATATGGATCAGCCAGAGGGTTTCATTCAGAGTGGGAGCAGCGGAAAGGTGTGCAAGTTGCTTAAGTCCATCTATGGACTAAAGCAGGCATCGCGGAGTTGGAACATCTGTTTTGATGAGACGATCAAGGAATTTGGCTTTATCAAAAATCCAGATGAACCATGCATCTATAGTAGATTTGTAGCGAGAACTGTAGTATTCCTCGTTTTATACGTGGATGACATTCTCTTAATAGGAAATGACATTCCTATGCTACAATCTGTCAAGGGGTTCTTGTCGCACAGGTTCTCTATGAAAGACCTGGGTGATGCCTCATACATCCTGGGGATCCGGATCCATCGTGATAGATCCAAGAGGATATTAGGACTTTCTCAGTCCAGGTACATCGACACCATAGTGAAAAGATTCAGTATGGAAGATTCCAAGCACGGTAACCTACCGGCTTGTCACGGGATCACCCTCTCTAAAGAGATGTCTCCCAAGACTGATTTGGAGAGGGATCGCATGTCTATTATACCCTACGCTTCTGCGGTAGGCTCTATAATGTATGCGATGTTGTGTACCAGACCGAATGTAGCTTATGCACTGAGTGTGGTAAGCCGGTATCAGTCAAACCCTGGGGAGAAATACTGGATAGCAGTAAAGAACATTCTCATGTACCTGAGAAGGACTAAGGAGATGTTCTTGGTGTATGGCGGAAAAGACCTCCAGATCGAGGCCTTTGCTGACTCCAGCTTCCATAGTGATAAGGATGATTCCAAGTCCATGTCGGGTTTCGTCTTTACCCTCAATGGAGGGGCGGTGTGTTGGAAGAGCTCCAAACAGGAAACCGTTGCAGACTCGACTATGGAAGCGGAATACATCGCTGCATCTGATGCCGCAAAAGAAGCTGTCTGGATGAGGAAGTTCTTGAAAGAACTTCAGGTGGTTCCGTCCATTGTTGACCCAATACCTCTGTATTGCGACAACAACGGGGCTATAGCTTTAGCGAAGGAACCCAGGTCCCATCAGAGATCCAGGCACATCTTAAGGCGGTATCACCTGATCAGGGAGATCGTGGATCGCAAGGAGATCGAGGTTCAGAGGGTTGCTTCAGAAGAGAACACTGCAGATCCATTCACCAAGGCTCTACCCCAGACTCAGTTCGAGCGGCTGATCGAGATGATAGGTCTTCGATACGCCAGTACATGGCCTTAGTGCAAGTGGGAGATTGTTAGTGTATATGCCCTAGAGGCCATTACTGTATCATACTAGTTTGTATATTACTTAATGGAAGCTTGGGATATTCACCTTGTATAAACAATCTTGCTCAATATAGTAGTATGCTACTTGGTTTGTTTCTACTTCAATGTGTACTTGTGTTTATTTCAGTATATCACTTATACGCATTAGTGGAGCCCTTAGGATCTTTGCTTGATTACCAGCGTTGTGATGGCAGTCACACTAGTGGGGGCTGGGTAATCTATACGCACATCCTTATACAGGTCCCTAGTCGCAGGACTATCGAGACAGGGCATCGATACTCCGGAGTAGACTAGCGTATGCGCTTCTCATCCCAGTGTGGGAGATGGTCTGTCCCACAGCCATCAGTACGTCGTACTGGAGATAGTATACGGGTGCTCGTTGGGTTATGAGTACACTGGACAGGACTCGTCGGGAACTGACAGGTTGGTATTATACCTATCGTCAGTTATCAGTTCCCAGGTGACATGAGTACAGCTTAGTCCGCTGACTTGACACTGTTACTTCGCCTCGAGTGTGTTCCCACTGTACTTTGATTACTACCCTACCACGGCTCAAAGGAGTCGTGCAAACGGGTAGTAGTTGGGTACAGTCCCGAAGCACTTGGAGGCAGTGACGGTTAGACAGGATTCGTCTCTCCCGGTATTGGGGGTTGACATCGCGCTGTGTCTAGGAGAGCCATTACACGAGTAGTCCCTGGCCAGGGCAAGCGAGATATACTGGTAGGTTTCCAGTATTATCTCAGGGTGTTTTGGGCTTCACTCCGACACGACTTGTACCGCTATTAGGGGACTGACGTTTTACCGCCCCCTAGGCCCGCCATGCGATGTATTAGACGAACATGCCGGACTGTACGGAGACTGTCACATTCAGACTCAGTAGGAGTTCAGATGGGGTTTCACCTCGTCAGCCTTCTTGTCGGCATCGACCTGGGGACCGTTACGCACAGCTAGTGCCGCTTGCGGTCTGTGGTTAAACCCACTGCCAGCGTAGTGTCGAGTCTTTAGAGTCCCACACAGAGGGTATTCGCCTCTGGGCAAAACAGAGTAGAGGTCGCATGGGTTTGCGACAGGGTTCGTTCTCATCCGTGCACTTGTGCACGTTTGGAGTCCGGACGGATATTACTGGCCGGCTCTGGTTTGAGTCAGATACCGGTATATGTTTTGGGGTTGCTTTTATCTCTCAGTATTCATGTTCCTCGGAACAAGAATGCAGGTGTGTATGCACAGTTGTTTGAGGAGGAGGAAGAGGACTTTCATTAGGGTTTCGGAACGGGTGCGTATGCACAGTTGACAGTCGTCTTTTTCCAAACCCTAATGGATTTATGTTATATCAATTAATAATATTAATAAAATGAAATTGTGTCATGGTTGGTTTTTGTTGACTAGTTGACCATGGTTGACTTGTTGACCATGGTTGAAGATTTGACCATCATCATTACAAAAGCAAGATGCTTTTTGATTCTTGCAAAACCATTTAATGTTTGAAATGATAATGGTCATTCCTAAACCTTCCATCAACTATTTCATTTTCATTATTATTATTAATTAGATAATTCTTTTTCTTTCGGCATTATGGTTGCAAGAAAGAAAAAGATAGCTCATTCTATCATTTAGCTTCTCTCTCCTCATTTCATCTTCTTCTTCCTCAAGCTCAAGGTGATTCCTTCTCATGTATTGAGAATCCCTCACCTTGAAAAAGAAAGCACCCCATAGATACTCTCTACTCTCTCTAGGGTTCAAGGTTTAGCAAGCCGGAGATCCTAGTTCACTCAAAGTTCGAGGAAGAGCCTAAAGGTTGAACCCTCAGGTGGATCCATCTTCGACGGAAGAAGGCTACGAGGCAAGAACCATCAACCTCTACAAGGTTTCAAGAAGAAGGAGTTCAAGTTAGGTATAACTCTTCATCCGAGTAGCTAACGCTCCTTTGTATGCTTGCTAGTTTAGTTTAGACACGATCCCGACCTTGTTTAGTCCATGTTGCCCCTTGCGATAAAAATTTGTTTTTTTATACCGTTTCCGCCTCCCCGTAAGCACCGGGGGTCGCAACGTGGACTTACAGACACCGGTACAGGTTAGTCTGTAGACCCGAGATCGTCATAGAGTCTTGTGTGATTCCCACTGTGCTTTGATTTCCATCATACCACGTCCAAGAGGGCGTGCAAAAAGATGGCTTTTGGGTACAGTCCCGAATCACATGGAGGCAATGAGCGATAGGAGGGGTTTCGTCTCTCCGGGTATAGGGAGTTGATGTTGCGCAGTGCTCGATTGGCTATAACAGGAAGTCCTTGGCCAAGGCTGCTTTAGGGATTTACTGGTAAGTGTTACCAGTAGTTTCTCGACCCGTTATGAGCCTCATATCGACACAACTTATCGAGTTATTGGGGTCTGACGTTTACCACCCCTAGACAAGATATGCGATATATCAGACGAACAGACCGGACTGTACGGTAGTGTTACTCATTGGATTCACAGGAGTGTGAGCGGTCTTGCTCGTTGATCTTCTTATCGCTCAATACCCGGGTGGCCGTTACGTTTAGTAGACCGCTTGCGGCTTGTGGGTGTTTGATATGATCATCACCTGCTGCCGGCGTATTGACGAGTCTTTAGAGTCCTACACAGGGGTTTCCTGGCTCAAGCGAAACGAAATAGAAGCGCATATGAGATATGTGCGGGACCGAGAATAATACCAGTATGTGATACTGTATTCTATTCTCGCGATTTATGACATTGATCGGTTGTATGCGATATAGCCGGGTTATCGGATCAAGTGTTGATTCGATAAGTTGTTACTATTGATATTAGTCGGTTATATGCGATATGACCGGATCGTTAAATCAAGTGTTGATTTAATGTATAATTATATATTTGATATATTACTTTACATTAACTAGTATTGGTTCACTTAAGATTGATTTTCTCACTTGAATGTGCACATTGTTTATATGTGATATATGCAAGTGTACATGTTTGTATCATGCTTGATGATACAAACAAGTTGTGTGTATGAGACTTGAACCATATCAAGGTTAGATTAGGGTTTACTATTTTTCTTAGCATATAACAAAAGTGTGTGACTTTGGTCAAAGTTATCAAGCTTCATGAAGCTTGATGAACATTGACAAAGTCAACTCTTTTGTCATTTGCTTAAGATATTAGCTAACCCAACCCTTAACCTTATGCTATGGTTAATTCTCTACATGAGTTAAGCATGAGGGCTTAACTCAACCATGGTGCCATGATTAAAAGGATAAGTATTCATATTATTCTTTTAATTGAGATGATTCTTTCTTCTTCATCATCTTCATCAAGCTCACAAAAGTTTGAGAGCTCCAATGGTGCCATGAGAAAAAGAGTTAGAAATCAAATTCTAAAGTGAACCCACTTCCTATTTCTTCATCCTCTATCACTTGCCATATAGTATAGGGTGTTCTCTTCACAAAGTTTTTGACCAAGTGAAGGAATAGCTTGAGTTTGAGTCTCCCCGAGGTAGATCATCTTTGGCCTCGAAGTCAATGACCTAGCCCGATCATTTCTCCGATGAAACCATCGCTAGAGTCCGGGACCCGATGATCGCAGCAGAGGAACGTCAACACGGAGCTAAAGAAGTGGAGGACCGGATCTACAAAGGTTGTAGTCACTTTCACTTAGCAATAAAGTCGTTTACTTGCTTGCTTTTTTCCTTAACTTCTAGTTAACGATCTATATTAGGGTTTCTCGGCACCAGAAAATTTTTGTTTGGCATGGTTGATGCCTTATGGAACCTCTTGAGTGTGCCTAGGATCCCTACAATTGGGGGTCTGACTTTTACCAACCCCCTAGGCCCGCCATGCGATGCTCATAGACGAACGGACCGGACTGTAAGGATATTGTCACTGACAGGCTCAGTAGGGTGTCAGGATGAGTTCGCTCACAGATGTCCCTTTTGGTCAATAGCTGGTGGCCCGTCACGTATGGCTAATACCTCTGACGTGCTAGTGGTTAAATCCACAGCCATAGTATTGACGAGTCTTTAGAGTACCCCATACACAGTTACTCAAGTTTCGGGCGAAATGCTGTAGAGGCCGTATGGAGATATGGCAGGGTTTGATCAGAAACGTGCGGTATTGCACGGATCGTGATCGGACGGATTTTACTAGCCGGCTTTGGTTTAAGCTGGATCCTAGTATTAGACAGTGTAGATTTTGTCTCTTTGCATTTGTGTTCAGTGGGAATACAAATGCGGGCATGTATATTCAGTCGTGGGGTTTTCCTGTAATTTATTACGGGATCAGTTTTCTGAAGTTGCCAGTTTGCATTCCGTTCCGTCCAGTTTTCTTTTGTTCCTTCGCGGCCGGACTTTTCCGATGGAGGGGCTAATTTGCAATTGTGTAAATTAGTATTTGTGTAGGGGGTCCCTTGTAAATGTGTGGCTTCATCATCATGAGATTCTTTTATTGTCACTTGTCTTGCATTTATTATGATAGGGTTTGATTTGGATTTTTGATGTGAGATAATTTGATCATTATCTTCACATTTTCTTTCTTACATTATTATTTTTGATTCCCTCCACCATATGATGATGGTGAGGCCGGCCACTTAGAGAGGTGAGAGAGGGTGAGTTCATTTTTCATGAGGGAAATTTGATCATCTCATTTGCTTGCTCCAAAATCCCTAACCCCTCTCCAAAGCTCATCTCATTCTCTTCTCCATCAAATGGCAACATAAACCCCAAAAGAGACATAGTATTCTATACTAGCCTACAGTACCTTTGGACGCGTTGGCTTGCCAACTTCGCGCCTGAGTTGCCTCGGTCCAGAGGTGGGAGCCCGTAAAAGAATTTGGCTACGTGGTGCCCTTTCCGACGAGGAGGTGACGGACGGAGATTCCGCGGGAGATCGGAGTGGAGACGAAGACCGAAGGACACGGATCGCTTGGTATAACTCTCTACCCATCTTTTAGTTTGCTAGTAGCTAGGTTAATGGCCCGATCCGGGATAAAAGTGCGCGGTGGTGCCGGTTTGTTAGTTTGCAGAGTTTTTCGTTTCCGCATTTCCGGTGTCGGATCGACGGCCGGGGCGCCGCCGTGCACTTACAGTGGTATCAGAGCCACGCCATTAACCTAGTCTAGCTTGCTCTAGTATGTTTAGAACTCGATCGAACAAAATCCCAAAAATCGTATTTTATAGTGCATCTGTTCTCTGTCGAAATTTTTTTTAGCTCCAAAAATTTTTCAGGTTGTTGCAGAAACATTTGTAGGGAATTATAAGCATACTGTAAAAATTTTGTGAGGCGATGCTACAGTTCCACCGCAGAAACGTGGCCAAACCCACGTTTGCGCCACGGTTCCGCGGCGGAATTAAGTCAACGCGGCACCAAATTTTTCCAGTGGGCTTATGAATAGGAAATAGGGGTTTTGGGATATTCTGTTTGGGCCCAGATTTTCTGTAAGTGCTACAGTAGTGCTTGGGGCCCACTTCGGTAAACTTGTTCGATCGGATATTTTAAACATGTTAGTTCACAGTATTTACATTATATCTGCGACCGTGAATGTCATTTGATCGGTAATCCTGTCTAACTGCTATAGCCCTTTTAGACGGATTTGCGAACGTGACATTCACGTTGATGTTCTGTGTTGTGCTGTGATGTTGCGGATTGGTCGTGGGGGATAGCCTGGATGCAATATTAGTACATTTTTGTTTTTTATGTACATTTGATATTGCGGGGCGAGCGTCCGACATGTGGACTGCCGTCACTGCCTGTTTGTATTATTCTTTTGGGGCACGACCGGGTCGAGGTCGATGTACCCGTTGTATGTATATTTTACTTTCTGTATTAGGATTACCCTACGGAGGGGTGCAGGGATAGCCGGGTTCTAGAGGGCAACAAGCCCGCATCTCATGGCGTTGAGACGGAGGGGGCTTTACTTTAGAATTGGCGGGCTATTCGCCGCACTCGTAGGGGGTATAGGTTGATCCTGGAGGGGTGCCCAAGTTACCGGATTCCGTGAAGTGCTGGGTGGTCCATTCACGTTGCTGAAGGGGGCTGCCTCGCTTCATGTTTTGGCGGGTAACTTGCCGCACCCGTAGGGGTCTAGGGTTTCATTGCACAGGCTATCCACACGACCAGGGGAACATCGGGTTTCAGAAGCGGCTCTATGAAACCCGGGGATCCCAGATATCTGTATTGTTCTGTGATGTTGCATTTTATCACGCCTTGAGCAAAATATTATATATTGATATATATACTAGTAGATGTTGTATATGTTTTGCATCCGCGCTAGTCCAGTCTGTCACGACCCGAAAGAGCACGTGACTGTCCCTTGAACCATATGAAGCCTATAGGACTCCATCTGATCCAAGTAAGCCAAAAGCCCAGAAATCTAAAACCATTTTTAAGAATAAGTAAGGAAAAATGGTTTAAAGAAGTGAAGAAATACAGGTTTGAAATCAAGGTTTTTAAATAACTAAGCCGAATGTACATTTTAAAACAGTAAAGTTTTTCTAAAAATTTCGGCAGAGTTTCCTTTGTAAAATGGCCCCGAATGGGGAAAACATTGGATAACAATATATATATGCAATGATAAAGGCATCCCCAAGCGGGAGCTAGCTCTTCGTCAATCGACGGTCACAACCACGCAATGATATGATAATATACAACGCCAAGTGGCGAGGATCAAATCCAAAGAAAGCTCAAAAGCAATAAGAAAACCGCAATACTACTAAGCGCGACTCTAGGTCGAATAATACAAGTTTTTGGTTGATGGACAATTTCTAGATACAATGAAATAAATAAATACAATGGTGGTTCTTGATGCGAAAGAATCCACCTACCAAATCAAATCACCCGCAAGAAGAAAGTGTGCCAGAAATGCCGCAAAAGAACCTGTACGGCAGAACCTGCAAGAACTGTGGCACAACGGGGGTGAGTTGCCAACTCGTGAATAGAAACATCTACAAGTAGAAACCGAATGCAAGACATAAACCTAAGTCAACGATCAGCAATATAATCCACAAGAGTACATCTGAGTGTAACAAGGTGGCAAGGTAACATCTAATCACGTATGTAGTGCCAGGTACTCAGGTAGTAACATGTCATCAGTATAAGGTATGTCTGCATGAAGTAAATATGATGAAATATCAATGATATCAATACACATATATTAGCGTCCCATACCACTAACATTGGTGTAAGGGTATATATAACAGCGCCCTCATACCCTGTTATATATACAATAAAGTATGATCAATGTAAAACCAGTCTGTCTATGATCCAAGTCTGTATGTATGTGGAACCCGTCCACCCGTCACCCAATGACAATAAGCATCATGTATGCAATGTGAGGATATAAACAAAATCATGGAAAAACATCATGAAACCCGTGCCTAGCATCGACACGTAAATCCTCCTGTATCGGGCATCCGTCATTCCGGATCATGCTCTATATCAAAGTACATATCGGGAATCCGTCAGTCCGGGTCATCCCTCTCTCAATGCATCGGGCATCCGTCATTCCGGATCATGCCCTATATCAAAGTACATATCGGGAATCCGTCAGTCCGGGTCATCCCTCTCTCAATGCATCGGGCATCCGTCATTCCGGATCATGCCCTATATCAAAGTACATATCGGGAATCCGTCAGTCCGTGTCATCCCTCTCTCAATGCATCGGGCATCCGTCATTCCGGATCATGCCCTATATCAATCCATCGGGCATCCGTCATTCCGGATCATGCCCTATCTCAAAGTATATATCGGGAATCCGTCAGTCCGGGTCATCCCTCTCTCAATACATCGGGCTTCCGTCAGTCCGGGTCAGCCCTCTATCAGTACATCGGGCTTCCGTCAGTTCGGGTCAGCCCTCTATCAATGCATCGGGCTTCCGTCAGTCCGGGTCAGCCCTCTCTCAGTACATCCTCTAGCACCGAGAAAACACGGGGCGACGCCCCAAATATCATATCAAGGGAACCGGGTTTTTAAATTATTGCTATTGAAAAGGACACGGTTCCCAAATCCAGAAATCCCATGAAAATCCAACATCAAGAAGTACATCCAATGCGATGTACTATGCAATCAATCCATGATGTATGCGACATATAAGGAAAGGTAATCATATCGGGAATCATGCAACATGGAATAGTAATGTACATAAGTCGAAGGAAGAATCATCTCATGAATGCAATAGTACTACAGTGTAGTGGCATGGCAATTATCGATGATGAAGTGTGTGAGCCGGCAAATAGTGTACGTGGAACATACGCATCATCGATAATGGTGCTGGTGTCCTAACAGCATGATAATAATATAGTAATGAACATATGCCAGCAATATGAATAGCATGAAGATGCAGAAATCTAGTAGTCAACATCACAGTGAAGTATCTACAATGCAAACTACATCTAAGTATCAGGTCTATCAGGAGGGGTAGGTGTGGAAATCACCTAAATCTGAGTCGGTATATATATAAAGATATATAGTCGGTGATCTCGCCTCAATGTCATATCATAAGATATCCTCGAGTTATGAGTGCGGATCTATCATCAATATCGGCACGTACGGTAAATCATCGTAAGGCATCCCCATAGCTGGGTAGGGGTCAACATCTCACTGTCTCATCACATAACAGATATCACCATCATCAGATCATATAGTCTAGAGTACCACTCTATGTCTAGTACAAATGGTCACATCAGTAAGTATGCATGCGGGGGTAAACACATATCCCAAGCCCGCAAGAAGCACAAGTCATATCCCACATATGAATCGTGTCAAATCACCGATCTCAGGGCACCAAGCCCACATCATCGACTCATCTCCAAAGTCATCACATATCATCAATCACAGTGCAAGTACAAGTGATAATCAAAGGTGTGTGTATAGGTGTAATTCTATCCTAGGGTTCGCGACTATGAACTACACTAGTCACTTCTAACCCTATACTAACCATAATACACCTAATGTCACCATAACTACATAATAATCTATCTACGGACAGCGGGGGTGCTATACGCCATCCACCCGACTTCCCCCTGTAGATATAATCTACTCACCTTGCATCATCATTTGCGGACGTCACCACGTATTTGCTTGTCGTCCCAAAGTCTTCATGGGTGCCTACACATCAAAATATCGTATATGCGCATTAAAATCAAATCCAATCTAAACGGCGCATAAAATCCAAAACGATACGATAAGGGGCCTATAGGTGAAAACCTATGGCACGCCTTCAAAACCATCAATAACTCCTCTATATCGTCGTATAAACGACAAATAGTCGAGGCAAAACACAATCCACCATTTCAGAAATGAAAATACGGAATACGGAAATACGAATCCAAAACAACAACTTAGGATATATGTCCCAGATTTCACTCTAGAAAGAATCTGTCAAAACTAGAAGTACCCAGGGCCAAGAATTAAGGAAATGGGGCTATGCACAGAAAACGAGGAGATTCCTCACTGGTCTGGCCGCAATTTGCGGCCAGAATGGAGGTTTTGGCGGCCTCAGTTTAGAATGGGGAGCTAGGGTTTTGGGTGTTGCCTCTATGGTGCCTGCACATCTCAATTCCCACTCAATATTATTTTAGGGTTCTCGGGGTGTTAGCAGATTCTATTTAACAGTGACAGATTCCAGTTTTTCCCCGATATTGGTTTCTAAAATCCATATTCCGGTGTTTGCTTCAGGTTTTGGGTTTCAATTCAAACACTAGGGTGTCCTCATGGTCTCCACTGAACTCAAATTCCCCATCACAACTCATAATTCCCTCAAACCCTAACTAGTTTTTCCAAAAATCCACAATTCACCCGATATCGATTCAAAACTTGCATAGGGGTATAGAAAATGCTAAAACTAAGATAATGGTTCAGAAATTACCTCAATTGGCAACTCAAGAAAATTCTTGAGTTGCCCCTAGTGGCCAAAATCCTTGTTTCTTTAGCTCCATGTGTAGATCTAGGGATATTGCACAATTTTAATGAAATGGACATGTGGTTTTGGGGTTGATTTTGAGATGATTCATGGCTTGAAGAGGGGAGGATGATGGGGGGGAAAAGCAGCAGCAGCAAGAGGAGAAAGAAGAGGGAAGAAATGATGGGAGAAGAAAATGGTTAAGGGTTAAAGGTCAATGGTCCACCTCTCTCTCTCACCTACCCTTATCATTTCACTTTCTTTTCTTTTTTCCCTTTTCCCTTTTCTTTTAAAACCAAACCTTCTCACAAGAATAGTAAACCCAAAAGAAATCCATGGGAAGAAAAATGCACAAGTGTAGAAAATGTGATATGTGCAAGTTTTGCACAAAATTGCCAAAAAACCCGATTAGCGATTTTAATCGCGATTAGCACTAAATTAGTGTCAAACTAATCACAAAAACTTAAAAATGTCATAATTCACTAATCTACCCTATTTTAGAATTTTCCATAATTTTTCATAATTTTTCTAACATTTTTCCTATTACCAACTTTGTCACGACCCGAAAGAGCACGTGACTGGCCCTTGAACCATATGAAGCCTATAGGACTCCATCTGATCCAAGTAAGCCAAAAGCCCAGAAATCTATAACCATTTTTAAGAATAAGTAAGGAAAACTGGTTTAAAGAAGTGAAGAAATACAGGTTTGAAATCAAGGTTTTTAAATAACTAAGCCGAATGTGCATTTTAAAACAGTAAAGTTTTTCTAAAAATTTCGGCAGAGTTTCCTTTGTAAAATGGCCCCGAATGGGGAAAAACATGGATAACAATATATATATATATATGCAATGATAAAGGCATCCCCAAGCGGGAGCTAGCTCTTCGTCAATCGACGGTCACAACCACGCAATGATATGATAATATACAACGCCAAGTGGCGAGGATCAAATCCAAAGAAAGCTCAAAAGCAATAAGAAAACCGCAATACTACTAAGCGCGACTCTAGGTCGAATAATACAAGTTTTTGGTTGATGGACAATTTCTAGATACAATGAAATAAATAAATACAATGGTGGTTCTTGATGCGAAAGAATCCACCTACCAAAGCAAATCACCCGCAAGAAGAAAGTGTGCCAGAAATGCCGCAAAAGAACCTGTACGGCAGAACCTGCAAGAACTGTGGCACAACGGGGGTGAGTTGCCAACTCGTGAATAGAAACATCTACAAGTAGAAACCGAATGCAAGACATAAACCTAAGTCAACGATCAGCAATATAATCCACAAGAGTACATCTGAGTGTAACAAGGTGGCAAGGTAACATCTAATCACGTATGTAGTGCCAAGTACTCAGGTAGTAACATGTCATCAGTATAAGGTATGTCTGCATGAAGTAAATATGATGAAATATCAATGATATCAATACACATATATTAGCGTCCCATACCACTAATATTGGTGTAAGGGTATATATAACAGCGCCATCATACCCTGTTATATATACAATAAAGTATGATCAATGTAAAACCAGTCTGTCTATGATCCAAGTCTGTATGTATGTGGAACCCGTCCACCCGTCACCCAATGACAATAAGCATCATGTATGCAATGTGAGGATATAAAAAAAATCATGGAAAAACATCATGAAACCCGTGCCTAGCATCGATACGTAAATCCTCCTGTATCGGGCATCCGTCATTCCGGATCATGCTCTATATCAAAGTACATATCGGGAATCCGTCAGTTCGGGTCATCCCTCTCTTAATGCATCGGGCATCCGTCATTCCGGATCATGCCCTATATCAAAGTACATATCGGGAATCCGTCAGTCCGGGTCATCCCTCTCTCAATGCATCGGGCATCCGTCATTCCGGATCATGCCCTATATCAAAGTACATATCGGGAATCCGTCAGTCCGGGTCATCCCTCTCTCAATGCATCGGGCATCCGTCATTCCGGATCATGCCCTATATCAATCCATCGGGCATCCGTCATTCCGGATCATGCCCTATCTCAAAGTATATATCGGGAATCCGTCAGTCCGGGTCATCCCTCTCTCAATACATCGGGCTTCCGTCAGTCCGGGTCAGCCCTCTATCAGTACATCGTATTTCCACAGTCCGTAGATAGATTATTATGTAGTTATGGTGACATTAGGTGTATTATGGTTAGTATAGGGTTAGAAGTGACTAGTGTAGTTCATAGTCGCGAACCCTAGGATAGAATTACACCTATACACACACCTTTGCTTATCACTTGTACTTGCACTGTGATTGATGATATGTGATGACTTTGGAGATGAGTCGATGATGTGGGCTTGGTGCCCTGAGATCGGTGATTTGACACGATTCATATGTGGGATATTGTTGGAGATAGTGCCCTCAGAGTCAATTATTGGATCACAGGCACGTGATTGCAATGATTGAGGGAGGACCTATCCCGGTAGGACAGTCTTACTCGAGATGATAGTATGCTATCTGGTTTACCTTTATCATCGTGTACTGCTTTAGGTGACCTGGCATGTCGCTATTACACGTTGATAGAGCCCCTAGGATTCTTGCTTGACTGCCGGCAGTACGATGGCGATCATACACGTGGGAGCTGGTAGTCTATAAGCACATCCTTAAAAGGTCCCTAGTCGTAGGAGTTTCGAGACAGGGCATCGATACTCCATTAGTAGACTAGTGTATACAGTCGAGACCCCGACGAGGGCCGGTGGCCGGTCTCACAAGCCACTGGTGTCAGTTGGTTCACCTAAGATGTATACAGGTGCTCATTGGGTTATGAGTACACCGGACAGGACTCGCCGGGAACCTGCCGGTTGGGATTATACCAGACGTCAGATAGCAGTTCCCTGGTGACATGTGTACAGGTTAGTTCATTGACCTGGGGATCGTCATTTGTCTCGTGTGAGTTCCCACTGTACTTTGATTACTACCCTACCACGGCTCAAAGGAGTCGTGCAAACAGGTTTTAGTTGGGTACAGTCCCGAGCCACATGGAGGCAGTGAGCGGATCTTCAGGGGTTCGTCTCTCCCGGTATTGGGGGTGAGGTCGCGCTGTGTCTAGGAGAGCCATTACGCAAAGCCCTCGGCCGAGGCAGGAGATTTACTGGTAGGTATTCCAGTAGTATCTTAGGGCGTTCTGGGCTACACTCCGACACGACTTGTACCGCTTTTGGGGGTCTGACTTTTACCAACCCCCTAGGCCCGATATGGGATGCTCATAGACGAACGGACCGGACTGTACGGATATTGTCACTGACAGGCTCAGTAGGGTGTCAGGATGAGTTCGCTCATCGACGTCCCTTTTGGTCAATAGCTGGTGGCCCGTCACGTATTGGCTAATACCTCTGACGTGCTAGTGGTTAAATCCACAACCATAGTATTGACGAGTCTTTTAGAGTCCACCACACTTACAGTTACTCAAGCTTTCGGGCGAAACGCTGTAGAGGCCGTATGGAGATATGGCAGGGTCCGATCAGATATGTGCGGTATTGCACGGATCAGGATCAGACAGTTTTGTACTAGTGGCCGTATAGTTATATGGCAGGGTTCGATCTGATACGTGCGGTATTGCACGAATCAGGATCGGACGGATATTACTAGCCGGCTTTGGTTTAAGCCGGTACTAGTTTAGTACAGTGTAGATTTTGTCTCATTGCATTTGTATCCGGTCGGAATACAGATGCGGGTGTGTATGCACAGTATGGGGTTTTCCTGTAATTTATTACGGGACCAGTTTTCTGGAGTTGCCAGTTTGCATTCCGTTCCGGCCGGTTTTCCTTTGTTCTTTCCCGGCCGGACTTTTCTGATGGAGGGGGTAATTTGCAGTTTTGCAAATTACTTTTGGTGGAGGTTTTATTTGTAAGATGATTTATTATGATAACCTTTTTAGATACCATTCATTTCATGCTTTATTGTGAAAAGATTGGATTTGAGGTTGATGTAAGTTTGATGATGATTATGTCTTGATGTGATCACCACTTGCTTTACCCTACACTCACCTCCCTTCATGCTTCATATTCCCTCCTCCACCATTCTCATTTGGATGATAAGTTTTTCATGAGAGGAAAAAGAAAGAGAGAAGAAGAAGGAGAGAGTTCTTCATTCTTGAGTGTTTCATCTTCTTGATCTCATTCATGCTAGAAAAATGCAAGCACCATTTTTCTTATCTCATTTCCTCCATCAAGGCAACCAAAACCCAAGTGAGACACTACACTACACATTCTACAGCATATCTTGAGCATGTCGAGTTGCCGGCTTCATGCCCGAGTTGCCTCGGTATTGAGGCGGGAGCCCGTAAAAGACGCAGGCGATGTGGTGCCCTTTCCGGCGAGGAGGCGACGATATGGGGACTACACTTTCCGCGGGAGATCGGGACGATGACGAGAAGACCGGAGGACTCGGATCACTCGGTATACTTCTCACCCTATCTCTTGATTGCTAGCATTAGGTTAATGGTTACGATCCGGGTTTTCATTGTCCGCGGTAGCGCCGGTTTCCGAGTAAGGACAATTTTTTGATTCCGCATTTTGGCCTCGAGTACGAGGCCGGGGCGCTGCCGTGGCGCAACATGGTATCAGAGCCACGCCATTAACCTTCTCTAGCTTGTTCTAATGTGTTTTGCTTATCCGATCGACCGAAATTCCAAAAACCGTATTTTTCCTTCACATCAGTTTCTGTTGAATTTTTTTGAAGTTTAAAAATTTTTCTGGTGGTCTCAGAAAGATGTGCAGGGAGTTCTAAGAACTCTGGGAAAAAACGAGACAGTGAACCCTTACCTCGAGCGTGGAAGCGCGGCACCACCCCCCTTTCTGCCGCCCTTCCGCCGCAAGTTTGTGGGTTCAATGCTTCGTATTTTTCCAGTGGGCTTCTGGGCTGAAAATAGGGCTTTTGGGATATTAAATTTGGGCCAATTATTTCTGTGAGTGCTACAGTTTTTCTTGGGGCCCACTTGTTAATTGTTTGATCGATCGGATATTTTTAAACACATTATTTCACAGTATTTACATTATATCTGCGACCGTGAATGTCACTTGATCGGTAAATCCGGTCTAACTGCTATAGCCCGGTTAGACGGATTTGCTAACGTGATTTTCACGTTGATGTTCTATGTTTATGCTGTGTTGTTGCGGATCGGTCGTGGGGGATAGCCTGGATGCAATGCTAGTACTGTTTTGTTGTATTATGTACATTTGATGTTGCGGGGCGAGCGTCCGACATGTGGACTGCCGTCACTGCCTGTTTGTATTATTCTTTTGGGGCACGACCTGGTTGCGGTCGATGTACCCGGTGTATGTATATTTTACTTTCTGTACTAGGATTACCCCGCGGAGGGGTGCACGGATAGCCGGGTTCTAGAGGGAAACGGGCTCGCATCTCATGGCATTGAGACGGAGGGGGCCTCACTCTAGGATTGGCGGGCTATTCGCCGCACTCGTAGGGGGTATAGGTTGACCCAGGAGGGGTGCCCAAGTTACCGGATTCCGTGAAGTGCTGGGTGGTCCATTCACGGTGCTGGAGGGGGCTGCCTCGCTTCAGGTTTTGGCGGGTGACTTGCCGCGCCCGTAGGGGTCTAGGATTTCATTGCACAGGCTATCCACACGACCAGGGGAACGTCGGGTTTCAGCAGCGGCTCTGTGAAACCCGGGGTTTCCAGATATCTGTATTATTCTGTGATGCTGTACATTTCTGTGATGTTGCTTTTTATCACGCCTTGAGCGAAAATTATATATTGGTATATATATTAGTAGATGTTGTATATGTTTTACATCCGCGCTAGTCCAGTCCCCGCTCTGTCGTTAGTAAGCTAACCTAACGGGTGATGACGGGACCCAGTGGCGAATGCGGATGGCATATACGTACATCAGTATATTTTCGTTCTTTGTGGTGTGATTTATTGATGGGACTGCGTTGATTCGGATCAATGCAAGTTAAACAAACCTATTCTGATGTTGTTGGAACATTTTTCAAAAAGCTGTTATTGCAAGGACGTTCACTTTTGTTTTGCATCGTGGTATTCATTTGGAATATCCTGCTCCTCAGTCGACGAGGCAAGGGCCGAGATCCCTTTACCTGGAGTGACCCCTTGGACAGAAGTTTGCGTCAGGGCATTAACTTCACTATAGCCGATTACTTTTGCTTTGCATCGTGGTATTCAGTTGGAATATCCTGCACCTCATTCTACGGGGAAAGAGCCGAGATCCCTTCACCGGGAGTGACCTCTTTAGTAAAGGTTTTCGTCACTATATTTTTCTAAAAAAGTTATCCAGTTCCTTCAACGATATCAAGTTCATTACGTTAAAGGTTTTTCGCCAAAAACCAGCCGTAGCCCTCCGTCATTTCGGATTAGTATTGCATAGTATTCGCGCTACGTTTGTCGTTGCTATTCGCCGAGGCGTAGTGTGCGGTAGCTCTGTAATGCTTTCTGTAGCATGGATAAGTGGATTGGTTAGGACAGTCGTGCGACTTTGTTGATTATTCGTCAAGGGTCGTGCGGGTGGGTTTAACGCAATCAAGATAATGACGGGTTGAACTTGACTAGGACCTTTTGATTTGTTGATTATTCGTCAAGGTCACTTGGGTCCTAGGGGTAAAAATCACATCGGGAGTTTCAAAAGAACTGAAACTTGCCAGGCATGCGCATACCTTCTGGAGTTTGGTGACTTGAGTGGATTCCGTCAAGTTATCATGCGATGATAGTTGGATCCCGATTCCCACTGATGAGTTAGTTTACTCCTCGGGTGACCCCGACTAATTCTTCTTTCAGGTTTGGAGGAGAATTTGAGGTACAGTGGGAGGTTTCCAGATTAGACAAAGTGATAACCATTCTGATCTAGGTTAGAGTGCACGCTGAGTGTTTCTTTTCTCTCTCTCTTTGGCAGCAACCATTGACCCGACCCTGGACTATGACTCAGTGACCAAGTTGACCGAACCTTCTTAACACAGGCTTTTTGGATTGTCAGAGTTGCAGACCTCATTGCCACTCCTACTTTTACCCTTTTCTCCAGGACACCCCGCATTACTGCGAACGTCCACTTCCATTGGACTAAACCATCGTATGGTTATATACGAACTCGAAGGACTTCGAGGATGGTTTCCGGTTCTGGAGAAAACGAATAGGACTATTCAGTTGTCTTTTCTTTTCACCTTCTCTCAGGTTGCGAGTACTCCTTGGTTTAGGAGATAGTACACCTATTACGCAAATTGGATAGTCTTCTTCCAAACCTTAGGCTGGTGCCGAACGGTAGGGAATGAAGAAAACCAATTAGCATAACGATGGTGTGCAGAAGGTATTAAGTTAAGACAAAGCAAGGGATTAGTAGGAGGGCAAAGTAAATTGCGACTGATATTCACGACCAAACCAAGTATTTCTTCGCCAATCCTAAATCACCTTTGTATTTCTCCAGGACACTCCGTATCACTACGAAGATCCACAGTTTATTGGATACTCCATCGTATGGTTATATACGAACTCGAAAGGAACTTGTTCCAGTTCGGGGATGGATTCTGGTTCAGGAGAAATAGGAATAAAGTACATTCAGGTGTCTGTTATCTTCACCTTCTCTCGCATTGCGAGTGTTCCTAGGATTGGGACAGTACACCCTTTATGCTTTTTGGATAGTCTTCTTCCAAACCATAGGCTGGTGCCGAACGGTAGGGAAGGAAGAAAACCATTTGGCCTAAGGGGGTGTACAGAAGGTAATGACTAAAGACATATAAAGGGATTTGGAGAGGTGGCAAAGAATTATACGGTTATAGTTGTGAATCTGGATAATGGAAGAGGCATTACTAGGAATACCAGGATACCCCGACGAAACATTTCAATGTTTCAGTTTCAACTGTGTACTGTTAAAAGAAAACTGATTTCCCGATTAGACGCTTGCTCCAGGGTATGTATTTACCAGGTTGGATTCTCACATCTGTATGGTTTTACAGATGATGAGTGGGAGTAAGTTATTGGGAATTAAGCGACCATCCTCATTATATCGGGATTCGTTGTAATCGGTGATATTTGAGGAGATCATCTGGGCTGTTTGCCGGTCGGCAAATATTTGGTTTTGAATATCCGCTGTTGTGCACCAATTTCAAATTGATATATCTGTACGTCTATTTTCATAGAGTGAGATATACCTTTTGATATTATGTTGATGACATTTACCTATATCAGTGGATGGTTAGGTAAGGAGCATTAAACAGCGGTGTAATTCTTCTTAACCTTAAGTACAGTTTTCAACCTACGACACACAGTGAAAGAGTTGTTAGACTCAGAGGACTTATATAGAGTATTGTATGTTGTCCAGTGTCCATCAGGACAGAGGGGTTGGTCCTCATACTATATTCTGTTTACTTTTAACTTCTCTGGTTCTTAGACATGTGTTTCGTGGAAACACAGGGTCTAAGTTTTGAGGAGTTATAGGTATTTGAATAGAGTAGAGAACCAGGTATAGGAAGTATCGGGATTCTTCAAAGTGATCGAAGATGTAGATACTTGTGTATGGTATTCAGTTGATAGTAATGATTAAGAGAACTTGCTTCTCTTTCAGGATACTCATAATTGGAAGCATTCCTAAGTTGAGTAACGCTGATCGGCCTCCTTCCATTTAGTTGACATGCACTGGAGATAGCTGCATATTTGAATCTGGTTCAATTGAATCAGTGCCTCTGGTTCTATATTGGATATAGAACAGTTCATATCTTAACGATGTTAAGGTACGGGGAGATGTCCGGCTTATGCTTAAAACCAGACACTGGACAACTCAAGGCACGTTTCTGTAATGGCTGTTTGTGGGTTGACCCAGGCTATGACGAGGGTTGACTTTCTACCATCTGGATGAACAATAGCAATATTGTTCTAGACTCGCCACAGTTTTAATAAAAATGGATTTTTTCAGAAAAACAGTAGTGGGAGTATGGTAGAACTGGAAGTGATTCCAGAACCGCAAACGATTACTGAAGATTTAATAAGGAACCTAAAGATTCAATCTGATTTGACATTCCATTGGCCACTCCGCAGATACGGTGGGTAACTTCAGGCACCCGAGAGGTACTCCGGTAGCCTCAAGGACGGTGACAGGGAAGTTCTTGTTTACCCACAATTACCATTGCTGTTGTTCCAGGCTGCGAGACCCGGCAGGAGGATGAGTATAGCGTCATTCTAAACTAGCTTTGGAAGTGCACGTCTATATGACTCTGCCAGAGGGTTGTCGTAGTCAGTGGGAGCAGCGGAAGCATTGGTGGACATCAGGCTTATGTCTATTTATAGACTAAAGCAGATACAGCGGAGATAGATCATCTATTTCTGATGTGACAGTCATAGGTTTGACTTCATCAGAATAGGGGATGGATCTGTTGAGAAGGTAGTAGGGTGTAATGTCATGGTATTTGGATGACATACACAGAGTAGGAAAGGAAACTCCTATACTACGATCGGTTATACTTTGGTTGTCACACAGTGGTGTCTCCACACAGGACTTGGATATTATATCAGACATTCTGGTTACTAGATCTATGGTTTTAGATCTAGATTTGGGTGGTTTCCTAATCTGGGTACCTTGACAGCATTCTATGAGTATTTAGAATGGACGACTCCTGGCACGGTAGTGCACCTGCAGTTGATGGAGTCACCCTCTCTAAAGGTGTCTTATAGACTAAAGAGGAGGGGGATACTCATGATTGGCAGATCACTTGCTTAGGCAATTGAGTCAATCATGAGATGTCAAGTACCACACCAGATGTTGTTCTTGCAGTAGATGCAATAAGTTGATATTGATCCAATCCTGGAGAAACAGTCGGAAGCAGTTTTAGAACATAAGTGGATGTTCTAGGGATATGATAACGACAGCCTCATTTGGGAGACAGTTATCATTCCAGGCTTCCAAGGTGACATGGACGACAAGGAGGTTGTCAGAGTTATAGTTTTTCTTCTGACGAGGGGCAGTATTTTGGACAGGTGGTCCAAGGCAATACTGAGGGCGGCATGGCGCAGGATACTGATTAAGTTCAGTTGACAATACAGTCTAAGAAGTTTGGATTTGGAGTTCATTTATGAGCTAGGTCCCATCATACATCCAGACATTCTAAGACAGGTATTGCTCATTTTGGGAGATGGCTTTCTCCGCGAACTTGAGATATAGAGAGACATAGAAAGAAACATCACAGCGGATCCACTCACTGAGGCTATTCCTCGAACGCAATAGTTTCGCAAACGAGCTTTGTGAGACTGACTAGTAGAGGAGTTGGGTGTTCGGTATCACACGGGCTGTGAGTATGCGGCATCGCAATAATTAGCCTTGAGTGCAAGTGGGAGATTGTTGGAGATAGTGCCCTCAGAGTCAATTATTGGATCACAGGCACGTGATTGCAATGATTGAGGGAAGACCTATCCCGGTAGGACAGTCTTACTCGAGATGATAGTATGCTATCTGGTTTACCTTTATCATCGTGTACTGCTTTAGGTGACCTGGCATGTCGCTATTACACGTTGATAGAGCCCCTAGGATTCTTGCTTGACTGCCGGCAGTATGATGGCGATCATACACGTGGGAGCTAGTAGTCTATAAGCACATCCTTAAAAGGTCCCTAGTCGTAGGAGTTTCGAGACAGGGCATCGATACTCCATTAGTAGACTAGTGTATACAGTCGAGACCCCGACGAGGGGCGATGGCCGGTCTCACAAGCCACTGGTGTCAGTTGGTTCACCTAAGATGTATACAGGTGCTCATTGGGTTATGAGTACACCGGACAGGACTCGCCGGGAACCTGCCGGTTGGGATTATACCAGACGTCTGATAGCAGTTCCCTGGTGACATGTGTACAGGTTAGTTCATTGACCTGGGGATCGTCATTTGTCTCGTGTGAGTTCCCACTGTACTTTGATTACTACCCTACCACGGCTCAAAGGAGTCGTGCAAACAGGTTTTAGTTGGGTACAGTCCCGAGCCACATGGAGGCAGTGAGCGGATCTTCAGGGGTTCGTCTCTCCCGGTATTGGGGGTGAGGTCGCGCTGTGTCTAGGAGAGCCATTACGCAAAGCCCTCGGCCGAGGCAGGAGATTTACTGGTAGGTATTCCAGTAGTATCTCAGGGCGTTCTGCGCTACACTCCGACACGACTTGTACCGCTTTTGGGGGTCTGACTTTTACCAACCCCCTAGGCCCGACATGCGATGCTCATAGAAGAACGGACCGGACTGTACGGATATTGTCACTGACAGGCTCAGTAGGGTGTCAGGATGAGTTCGCTCATCGACGTCCCTTTTGGTCAATAGCTGGTGGCCCGTCACGTATTGGCTAATACCTCTGACGTGCTAGTGGTTAAATCCACAGCCATAGTATTGACGAGTCTTTTAGAGTCCACCACACTTACAGTTACTCAAGCTTTCGGGCGAAACGCTGTAGAGGCCGTATGGAGATATGGCAGGGTCCGATCAGATACGTGCGGTATTGCACGGATCAGGATCGGACAGTTTTGTACTAGTGGCCGTATAGTTATATGGCAGGGTTCGATCTGATACGTGCGGTATTGCACGAATCAGGATCGGACGGATATTACTAGCCGGCTTTGGTTTAAGCCGGTACTAGTTTAGTACAGTGTAGATTTTGTCTCATTGCATTTGTATCCGGTCGGAATACAGATGCGGGTGTGTATGCACTGTATGGGGTTTTCCTGTAATTTATTACGGGACCAGTTTTCTGGAGTTGCCAGTTTGCATTCCGTTCCGGCCGGTTTTCCTTTGTTCTTTCCCGGCCGGACTTTTCTGATGGAGGGGGTAATTTGCAGTTTTGCAAATTACTTTTGGTGGAGGTTTTATTTGTAAGATGATTTATTATGATAACCTTTTTAGATACCATTCATTTCATGCTTTATTGTGAAAAGATTGGATTTGAGGTTGATGTAAGTTTGATGATGATTATGTCTTGATGTGGTCACCACTTGCTTTACCCTACACTCACCTCCCTTCATGCTTCATATTCCCTCCTCCACCATTCTCATTTGGATGATAAGTTTTTCATGAGAGGAAAAAGAAAGAGAGAAGAAGAAGGAGAGAGTTCTTCATTCTTGAGTGTTTCATCTTCTTGATCTCATTCATGCTAGAAAAATGCAAGCACCATTTTTCTTATCTCATTTCCTCCATCAAGGCAACCAAAACCCAAGTGAGACACTACACTACACATTCTACAGCATATCTTGAGCATGTCGAGTTGCCGGCTTCATGCCCGAGTTGCCTCGGTATTGAGGCGGGAGCCCGTAAAAGACGCAGGCGATGTGGTGCCCTTTCCGGCGAGGAGGCGACGATATGGAGACTACACTTTCCGCGGGAGATCGGGACGATGACGAGAAGACCGGAGGACTCAGATCACTCGGTATACTTCTCACCCTATCTCTTGATTGCTAGCATTAGGTTAATGGTTACGATCCGGGTTTTCATTGTCCGCGGTAGCGCCGGTTTCCGAGTAAGGAAAATTTTTTGATTCCGCATTTTGGCCTCGAGTACGAGGCCGGGGCGCTGCCGTAGCGCAACATGGTATCAGAGCCACGCCATTAACCTTCTCTAGCTTGTTCTAATGTGTTTTGCTTATCCGATCGACCGAAATTCCAAAAACCGTATTTTTCCTTCACATCAGTTTCTGTTGAAATTTTTTGAAGTCTAAAAATTTTTCTGGTGGTCTCAGAAAGATGTGCAGGGAGTTCTAAGAACTCTGGGAAAAAACGAGACAGTGAACCCTTACCTCGAGAGCGGAAGCGCGGCACCACCCCCCTTTCTGCCGCCCTTCCGCCGCAAGTTTGTGGGTTCAATGCTTCGTATTTTTCCAGTGGGCTTCTGGGCTGAAAATAGGGCTTTTGGGATATTAAATTTGGGCCAATTATTTCTGTGAGTGCTACAGTTTTTCTTGGGGCCCACTTGTTAATTGTTTGATCGATCGGATATTTTTAAACACATTATTTCACAGTATTTACATTATATCTGCGACCGTGAATGTCACTTGATCGGTAAATCCGGTCTAACTGCTATAGCCCGGTTAGACGGATTTGTGAACGTGATTTTCACGTTGATGTTCTATGTTTATGCTGTGTTGTTGCGGATCGGTCGTGGGGGATAGCCTGGATGCAATGCTAGTACTGTTTTGTTGTATTATGTACATTTGATGTTGCGGGGCGAGCGTCCGACATGTGGACTGCCGTCACTGCCTGTTTGTATTATTCTTTTGGGGCACGACCTGGTTGCGGTCGATGTACCCGGTGTATGTATATTTTACTTTCTGTACTAGGATTACCCCGCGGAGGGGTGCACGGATAGCCGGGTTCTAGAGGGCAACGGGCCCGCATCTCATGGCATTGAGACGGAGGGGGCCTCACTCTAGGATTGGCGGGCTATTCGCCGCACTCGTAGGGGGTATAGGTTGACCCAGGAGGGGTGCCCAAGTTACCGGATTCCGTGAAGTGCTGGGTGGTCCATTCACGGTGCTGGAGGGGGCTGCCTCGCTTCAGGTTTTGGCGGGTGACTTGCCGCGCCCGTAGGGGTCTAGGATTTCATTGCACAGGCTATCCACACGACCAGGGGAACGTCGGGTTTCAGCAGCGGCTCTGTGAAACCCGGGGCTTCCAGATATCTGTATTATTCTGTGATGCTGTACATTTCTGTGATGTTGCTTTTTATCACGCCTTGAGCGAAAATTATATATTGGTATATATATTAGTAGATGTTGTATATGTTTTACATCCGCGCTAGTCCAGTCCCCGCTCTGTCGTTAGTAAGCTAACCTAACGGGTGATGACGGGACCCAGTGGCGAATGCGGATGGCATATACGTACATCAGTATATTTTCGTTCTTTGTGGTGTGATTTATTGATGGGACTGCGTTGATTCGGATCAATGCAAGTTAAACAAACCTATTCTGATGTTGTTGGAACATTTTTCAAAAAGCTGTTATTGCAAGGACGTTCACTTTTGTTTTGCATCGTGGTATTCATTTGGAATATCCTGCTCCTCAGTCGACGAGACAAGGGCCGAGATCCCTTTACCGGGAGTGACCCCTTGGACAGAAGTTTGCGTCAGGGCATTACTATAGCCGATTACTTTTGCTTTGCATCGTGGTATTCAGTTGGAATATCCTGCACCTCATTCTACGGGGAAAGAGCCGAGATCCCTTCACCGGGAGTGACCTCTTTAGTAAAGGTTTTCGTCACTATATTTTTCTAAAAAAGTTATCCAGTTCCTTCAACGATATCAAGTTCATTACGTTAAAGGTTTTTCGCCAAAAACCAGCCGTAGCCCTCCGTCATTTCGGATTAGTATTGCATAGTATTCGCGCTACCATTTTTCTTATCTCATTTCCTCCATCAAGGCAACCAAAACCCAAGTGAGACACTACACTACACATTCTACAGCATATCTTGAGCATGTCGAGTCGCCGGCTTCATGCCCGAGTTGCCTCGGTATTGAGGCGGGAGCCCGTAAAAGACGCAGGCGATGTGGTGCCCTTTCCGGCGAGGAGGCGACGATATGGAGACTACACTTTCCGCGGGAGATCGGGACGATGACGAGAAGACCGGAGGACTCGGATCACTCGGTATACTTCTCACCCTATCTCTTGATTGCAAGCATTAGGTTAATGGTTACGATCCGGGTTTTCATTGTCCGCGGTAGCGCCGGTTTCCGAGTAAGGAAAATTTTTTGATTCCGCATTTTGGCCTCGAGTACGAGGCCGGGGCGCTGCCGTGGCGCAACAGATATGACTTGTGCTTCTTGCGGGCTTGGGATATGTGTTTACCCCCGCATGCATACTTACTGATGTGACCGTTTGTACTAGACATAGAGTGGTACTCTAGACTATATGATCTGATGATGGTGATATCTGTTATGTGATGAGACAGTGAGATGTTGACCCCTACCCAGCTATGGGGATGCCGTACGATGATTTACCGTACGTGCCGATATTGATGATAGATCCGCACTCATAACTCGAGGATATCTTATGATATGACATTGAGGCGAGATCACCGACTATATATCTTTATATATATACCGACTCAGATTTAGGTGGTTTCCACACCTACCCCTCCTGATAGACCTGATACTTAGATGTAGTTTGCATCAAACCTTCTCACAAGAATAGTAAACCCAAAAGAAATCCTTGGGAAGAAAAATGCACAAGTGTAGAAAATGTGATATGTGCAAGTTTTGCACAAAATTGCCAAAAAACCCGATTAGCGATTTTAATCGCGATTAGCACTAAATTAGTGTCAAACTAATCACAAAAACTTAAAAATGTCATAATTCACTAATCTACCCTATTTTAGAATTTTCCATAATTTTTCATAATTTTTCTAACATTTTTCCTATTTATTTGCATTTAATATTAAAATAATCAATAAAATAATATTAAATTATAAAAATTCCCAATATTAATATTTTATATTTTTGAAAATGTTACACAATCCCCGCTCTGTCGTTAGTTAAGTAACCTAACGGGCGATGACGGGACCCAGTGGCGAAGGCGGATGGCATATACGTACATCATTATTTTCGTTCTTTTGTGGTGTGAACAGTTGATGGGACTGTGTTGATTCGGATCAATGCAAGCATAACAAACCTATTTGATGTTGTTGGAACATTTTTCAAAAAGCTGTTATTGCAAGGGCGTTCTCTTTTTTTTTGCACAGTGGTATTCGGTTATGAATATCCAGCACCTCAGTCGACGAGGCAAGGGCCGAGATCCCTTCACCAGGAGTGACCCCTTGGACAGAAGTTTGCGTCAGGGCAATAACTTCACTATAGTCGTTTGCTTTTGCTTTGCATCGTGGTATTCAGTTGGAATATCCTGCACCTCATTCTACGGGGAAAGAGCCGAGATCCCTTCACCGGGAGTGACCTCTTTAGCAAAGGTTTTCGTTACTATATTTTTCTAAAAAGCTATCCGTTCCTTCAACGATATCAAGTTCATTACGTTAAAGGTTTTTCGCCAGAAACCATTCGTAGCCCTCCGTCATTTCAGAACGGTAGCACTTAGTATTCATGCTATGTATGTTGGCCTTCGTCAAGGCATAGTGTATGGTAGCTATTTGTTACTTTTCTGCAGCATAGATAGATGCGTTGGTTTGGGACAGTCGTACTACTATTTTGGCCTTCGTCAAGGGTATGTACGGGTGGGTTCAAATTAACCTGGATAATGACGGGTAGAACTTGACATGTGACTTATGATATGTTGGCCTTCGTCAAGGTCATAAGAGCATGGGGCAAAAATCACATCGGGAGTTTCTAAAGAAACTGAAACTTGCCAGATATGCGCATACCTTCTGGAGTGTGATAACGTGAGCGGATTTCGTCACGTTATCATGCGATGATAGTTGGATCCCGATTCCCACTGATGAGTTGGTTTACTCCTCGGGTCATCCCGACAAATTCTTCTTTCAGGTTTGGGGACGAATTTGACGTTACAGTGGGAGGTTTCCTTATTAGATAAAGTGATAACCATTCTGATCTAGGTTAGAGTGCACGCTGAGTGTTTCTTTTCTCTCTCTCTTTGGCAGCGACCATGACCCGACCCTAGACTATGACTCAGTGACCAAAATTAACCGAACCTTCTAAAACACTGGCTTTTGGATTGTCAGAGTTGCAAACCTCATTGCCACTCCTACTTTTACCCTTTTCTCCAGGACACCCTGTATTACTACGAACGTCCAGTTCCATTGGACAAAACCATCATATGGTTAGATACGAACTCGAAGGAATTCGAGGATGGTTTCCGGTTCTGGAGAAAACGAATATGACTATTCAGTTGTTTTTTCCTTTTACCTTCTCTCAGGTTGCGAGTACTCCTTGGTTTAGGAGATAGTACACCTATTATGCAAATTGGATAGTCTTCTTCCAAACCATAGGCAGGTGCCGACCGGTAGGGAATGAAGAAAACCAATTAGCCTAAACGGTGTACAGAAGGTATTAAGTTAAGACAAAGAAAGGGATTAGAAGGAGGGCAAAGTAAATTGCGACTGATATTCACGACCAAACCAAGTATTTCGTTACCACTTCCACTTCACCTTTGTATTTCTCCAGGACACTCCGTATCACTACGAAGATCCACAGTTTATTTAGATACTCCATCGTATGGTTATATACGAACTCGAAAGGAACTTTTTCCAGTTCGGGGATGGATTCTGGTTCAGGAGAAATAGGAATAAGATTTATTCGGTTGTCTTTTATCATCACCTTCTCTCACATTGCGAGTGCTCCTAGGATTAGGACAGTACACCCATCATGCTTATTGGATAGTCTTCTTCCAAACCATAGGCTGGTGCCGAAAGGTAGGGAAGGAAGAAAACCATTTGGCCTAAAGGGGTGTGCAGAAGGTAATGACTAAAGACATATGAAGGGATGTGGAGAGATGGCAAAGAAATATACGGTTATAGTTGTGGATCTGGATAATGGAAGAGGCATTACTAGGAATACCGGGATACCCCATCGAAACATTTCAATGTTTCAGTTTCACTGTGTACTGTTAAAAGAAAACTGATTTCCCAATTTGACACTTGCTCCAGGGTATGTATTTACCAGGTTTGATTCTCACATCTGTATGGTTTTACAGATGATGAGTGGGAGTAAGTTATTGGGAATTAGGTGATCATCCTCATTATATCGGAATTCGTTGTAATTGGTGATATTTGAGGAACTCACCAGGGTTGTTTGCCGGACGGCAAATATTTGGTTTTGAATATCCGTTGTTATGCACCAATTTCAAATTGATATATCTGTACGTCTATTTTCATAGAGTGAGATATACCTTTTTGAAATTATGTCCGTGACATTTACCTATATCAGTGGATGGTTAGGTAAGGAGCATTAAACAGCGGTGTAATTCTTCATAACCATAGTACAGTTTTCAACCTACAACACACAGGGAATGAGTTATTAGACTCAAGAGACTTGTACAAAGTATTGTATATTGTCCAGTGTCCATTAGGACAGAGGGGGTGGTACTCGTACTATATTCTGTTTACTTGTGACTTCTCTAGTTCTTAGACATGTGTTTCGTAGAAACACAAGGTCCAAGTTTTGAGAAGTTATAGGTATATGAGTAAAGTAGAGAACCAGGTATTGGAAGTATCGGGATTCTTCAAGGTGATCGAAGATGTAGATACTTGTGTATGGTATTCAGATGATAGTAATGATTAAGAGAACTTGCTTCTCTTTCAGGTTACTCATAATTGGAAGCACTCCTAAGTTGAGTAACGCTGATCGGCCCCCTTCTATTTAGTTGACTTGCACTGGAGACAGTTGCATGATTTGAATCTGGTTCAATTAAATCAGTGCCTCTATTTCTATATTGGATATGGAACAGTTCAAATCTTGACATTGTTAAGGTACAGGGAGTTGTCCGGCTTATGCTTAAAACCAGACTCCGGATAACTCAAGGCACGTTTATGTAATGGCTGTGTGTGGGTTTACCCAGGCTATGACGAGGGTTGACTTTCTACCATCTGGAAGATTAATAGTGATATTGTTCTTGACTCGCCACAATTTTAAAAGAAATGGAATTTTTCAGAAAACAGTAGTGGGAGTATGGTGGAACTGGAAGCGATTCCAGAACCGCAAACGATTACTGAAAATTTGATAAGAACCTAAAGATTCAATCTGCATTGACATTCCATTAGCCACTCCGCAGATATGGTGGGTAACCTCAGGCACCCGAGAGGTACTCCGATAGCCTCAAGGACGGTGGCAGGGAGGTTCTTGTTTACCCAGACTTGCCATTGCTGTTGTTCCAGACTGTGAGACCCGGCAGGAGGATGAGTATAGCGTCGTTCTAAACTTGCTTTAGAAGTGTACGTGTATATGACTCTGCCAAAGGGTTGTCATGGTCAGTGGGAGCAGCAGAAGCATTGGTGGACAAGTGGCTTATGTCTATTTATAGACTAAAGCAGATATAACGAAGATAGATCATCTATTTCTGATGTGAAGTCATAGGTTTGACTTCATCAGAATAGGAGATGGATCTGTTAAGAAGGTAGTAGGGTGTGATGTCCTGGTATTTGGATGACATACACAAAGTAGGAAGTGATGTTCATATACTACGATCGGTTAAACTTTGGTTGTCACACAGTAGTTTCTCCACATAGTACTTGGATATGATATCAGATATTCTGGTCACTAGATCTATGGTTTTAGATCTAGATTTGGGTGGTTTTCCAATATGGGTACTTAGACAGTATTCTATGAGTATTCAGAATGGACGACTCCTGGCATAGTGGTGTACCTGCAGGTAATGGAGTCACCCTCTCTAAATGTGTCTTACAGACTAAAGGGGAGAGGGATGTGCATGATTGGCAGATCACTTGCTTAGGCGATTGAGTCAATCATGAGATGTCAAGTACCACACCAGATGTTGTTCTTGCAGTAGGTGCAATAAGTTGATATTAATCCAATCTTGGAGAAACATTCGGAAGCAGTTTTAGAACATAAGTGAATGTTCTAGGGATATGATAACGGCAGCCTCCTTTAGGAGACGGTTATCATTCCAGGCTTCCAAGGTGACCTGGATGGCAGAGTGGCTGTCAAAGTTATAGTTTTCCCTCTGTCGAAGGGCAGTATTTTGGACAGGTAGTCCAGGCGGATACTGAGGGAGGCATGGCGCAGGATACTGATTAAGTTCAGTTGACGATACAGTCTAAGAAGTTTGGATTTTGAGTTCATTTATGAGCTAGGTCCCATCAGATATCCAGAAACATTCTAAGACAGGTATTGCTCATTTCGGGAGATAGTTTTCTCCGCGAATTTGAGATATAGAGAGACATAGAAAGAACCATCAAAGCGGATCCACTCACCGAGGCTATTCCTCAAACGCAATAGTTTCGCAAACGAGCTTTGTGAGACTGATTAGTAGAGAAGTTGGGTGTTCGGTATCACACGGGCTGTGAGTATGCGACATTGCAATAATTAGCCTTGAGTGCAAGTGGGAGATTGTTGGATATAGTGCCCTCATAGTCAATTACTGGATCACAGGCACGTGATTGCAATGGTTGAGGGAGGACCTATACCGGTAGGACAGTCTTACTCGAGATGATAGTATGCTATCTGGTTTATTTTTATCATCGTGTACTGCTTTAGGTGACCTTACAGGTCACTATTGCACGTTGATAGAGCCCCTAGGATTCTTGCTTGACTGCTAGCAGTATGAGGGCGATCATATACGTGGGAGCTGGTAGTCTATAAGCACATCCTTAAATGGTCCCTAGTCGTGGGAGTTTCGAGACAGGGCATCGATTCTCCAGAGTAGACTAGTGTATACAGTCGAGACCCCGACGAGGGGCGGTGGGCGGTCTCACAAGCCACTGGTGTCATTTGGTTCACTTAAGATGTATACAGGTGCTCATTGGGTTATGAGTACACCGGACAGGACTCGCCGGGAACCTGCTAGTTGGGATTATACCAGACGTCAGATAGCAGTTCCGAGGTGACATGTGTACAGGTTAGTTCATCGACCTGAGATCGTCAATTGTCTCGTGTGAGTTCCCACTGTGCTTTGATTACTACCCTACCACGCTCAAAGGAGACGTGCAATCAGGTTTTAGTTGGGTACAGTCCCGAGCCACATGGAGGCAGTGAGCGGATCTGCACGGGTTCGTCTCTCCCGGTATTGGGGGTGAGGTCGCGCTGTGTCTAGGAGAGCCATTACACGAAGCTCTCGGCCGAGGCAGGAGATTTACTGGTAGGTATTCCAGTAGTATCTCAGGGTGTTCTGGGCTACACTCCGACAAGACTTGTACCGCTATTGGGGGTCTGACTTTTACCAACCCCCTAGGCCCGCCATGAGATGCTCATAGACGGACGGACCAGACTGTACGGATATTGTCACTGACAGGCTCAGTAGGGTGTCAGGATGAGTTCGCTCACAGATGTCCCTTTTGGTCAATAGCTAGTGGCCCGTCACGTATGGCTAATACCTCTGACGTGCTAGTGGTTAAATCCACAGCCATAGTATTGACGAGTCTTTAGAGTCCCCCACACACAGTTACTCAAGTTTCGGGTGAAACGCTGTAGAGGCCGTATGGAGATATGGTAGGGTTCGATCAGATACGTGCGGTATTGCACGGATCGTGATCGGACGGATTTTACTAGACGGCTTTGGTTTAAGCCGGATCCTAGTATTAGAAAGTGTAGATTTTGTCTCTTTTCATTTGTGTTCAGTGGGAATACAAATGCGGGCATGTATATTCAGTCGTGGGGTTTTCCTGTAATTTATTACGGGATCAGTTTTCTGAAGTTGCCAGTTTGCATTCCGTTCCGGCCAGTTTTCTTTTATTCCTTCGCGGCCGGACTTTTTCGATGGAGGGGCTAATTTGCAATTGTGCAAATTAGTATTTGTGAAGGGGGTCCCTTGTAAATGTGTGGCTTCATCATCATGAGATTCTTTTATTGTCACTTGTCTTGCATTTATTATGATGGGGTTTGATTTGGATTTTTGATGTGAGATAATTTGATTATCTTCACATTTTCTTTCTTACATTATTTTTTTTGATTCCCTCCACCATATGATGATGGTGAGGCCGGCCACTTAGATAGGTGAGAGTGGGTGAGTTCATTTTTCATGAGGGAAATTTGATCATCTCATTTGCTTGCTCCAAAATCCCTAACCCCTCTCCAAAGCTCATCTCATTCTCTTCTCCATCAAATGGCAACATAAACCCCAAAAGAGACATAGTATTCTACACTAGCCTACAGTACCCTTGGACGCGTCGGCTTGCCAACTTCGCGCCCGAGTTGCCTCGGTCCAGAGGTGGGAGCCCGTAAAAGAATTTGGCTACGTGGTGCCCTTTCCGATGAGGAGGTGACGGACGGAGATTCCGCGGGAGATCGGAGTGGAGACGAAGACCGAAGGACACGGATCGCTTGGTATAACTCTCTACCCATCTTTTAGTTTGCTAGTAGCTAGGTTAATGGCCCGATCGGGGATAAAAGTGCACGGTGGTGCCGGTTTGCTAGTTTGTAAAGTTTTTCGTTTCCGCATTTCCGGCGTCGGATCGACGGCCGAGGCGCCGTTGTGCACTTACACCAAGTCCTTCTTGTTCTCGTTGACCACCTCCTCGTCGGCCTCCTCTTCGTGATAGAAGATCCACCCGAGAGCTACTACTCCAAGCTTGACCTCTAACTTGAGGTAACTAGGTTACTAAAAGTGCTAATCAAAGCAACCTAGAGGATATAGAATACGATTAGGGATCAATTAGTCTTGCTAACCCTTGATCTCAACACAAGAGAGGTTAGGGTTAGGGTTTGAAGAGAGAGAGCTTGAGGAGAGAGAAGGTGAGAGTGAGAATCCTTTTGGAATAATGAATCATTGTGAATATATATGAAGCATAAGATATTTATTAAATGAATAACAAATAACAATTATCATCATGCTTCATTAACTCACCTTGTGATTCATCTCATGATTCATTTAAACAATAAATGTATCATTAACTCTATGGATGAATCACACCATGAGTCATTAAACCAATTAATGCAAATGCCACCTAAGCCTCCACCTCATCAAACTTCTAGAAGCTTCTCGAGTAATTACGAGAACGCCCCTCCTATCCGTGAAAACACGGAAATACTGAGACTGTATAAATCCAATAATCCAATACTAGAATCTGGCTTAAACCAAAGCCCGCTAGTATAAACTGTCCGAACATCGTACGTGCATAAATGCACGTGCGTGTCCGAACCCTGTCGTAAAACCATACGACCTTTATATCGTTTCGCCCGAAGCAGGGAAACTCTCTGTGTGAGACTCTAAAGACTCGACTACTATGCTGGCAGTGGGTTTAACCACAGACCGCAAGCGGCACTAGCTGTATGTAACGGTCACCAGGTAGATGTCGATAAGAAGGCCGATGAGGAAACCCATCCGAACTCATACTGAGCCTGATGTGACAATCTCCGTACAGTCTGGGCTGTTCGTCTAGGACTATCGCATATCGGGCCTAGGGGGTGACAAGCGTCAGTCCCCTAAAAGTGGTATAAGTAGTGTCGGAGCGAAGCCCATTACACCTTGAGAAACTATTGGAAAACCTACCAGTAAATCTCGCTTACCCTGGCCAGAGACTTTGCGTAATGGCTCTCCAGACACAGCGCGATATCAACTCCCAATACCGGGAGAGACGAATCCTGTCTAACCGCCACTGCCTCCAAGTGCTTCGGGACTGCACCCAACTGCTACCTGTTTTCATGACTCCTTTGAGCCGTGGTAGGGTAGCAATCTAAGAACAGTGGGAACACACTCGAGGCGAAGCAGCAGTGCCAAGTCTGCGGACTATGCTGTACTCATGTCACCTGGGAACTGTTAACTGACGACGAGTATAATACCAACAATAGTTCCCTGCGAGTCCTGTCCGGTGTACCCGTAACCCAACGAGCACCTGTATACTATCTCCAGTACGACGTACTGATGGCTGTGGGACAGACCATTTCCCCAACCGGGATGAGAAGCGTACACACTAGTCTACTCCAGAGTATCGATGCCCTGTCTCGATAATCCTACGACTAAGGACCTGAAAAAGGATGTGCTTGTAGACTACCCAGCCCCACTAGTGTGACTGCCATCACAACGCTGGTAGTCAAGCAAGATCCTAAGGGCTCTATCAATACGTACACATATATTAAGATAGATATAAACCAAGTAGCATACTACCATGTTTAGCAAGACTGTTAATATACCTGTGAATATCCCAAGCTTCCATTAAGTAATATACAAGCTAGTATGATACAATAATTGCCCATATGGCATATAGACCAACAGTGATAAGAGACCAGTAAGCTGACCAGCTTCGGATAGAGGACCTCAACCAGATGCGTTGTCAGTTGATAGAGAACGGACGAGTATTGAGTATTCCTCCGATGGTTGGGACGAGGTCCCGAGGACGTCTTCGGCTAGAGATCTTCTACAGAGTGATGAAGATACCGAGTTCGTGATTTCGAGTCCGTGTGAGAGACTTTGGAGTGACTGTAGCCGAGAACATTTGCAGTACGCAGATAGCGTGACGTGACGTCGAAGTGGATGATGATACAGACGAGTAGGACCAGAGGTTCGTGCGAGATTCTGACGAGCTATTGTTACTCCCCGTTGAGATTAGAGATCTGATGTGTATACAGAGATGTTGGGATATGGCCAGTTCCCGAGGAGATGCAGTGCTGAGAACGCAGATGTCCATAAAAACGAGAAAAGATTATGCAAGAGTACCAGCCTCCGTACAGTTCGGCATAGGCGAGATCGGAAGAGACCCTAAGCAGGTACCTTCCAGGACACTGCTGCGATGAGATTTGCACTGAGGACCAGTTGTGTCATGAGTATTCAGAGGGCCAGAAGCCGACGCCAGTGACGTGCTGCTTTATGAGTGGTCCTGATAATTGGCCGAAGGATGACCAGAGAAGTGCCAGAGCGGAATCGTTTCCATTGGCACACTTGACCGAGCCGACGAGACGATGGATTGTGAGATTTGTATCCACAGTGAAAATGAGGACCCAGAGATAGAGGACGCCAGACCGTGAGCAGGAGGCAGGCGGATGTTCTTGCTTTGCCAGTTCTGGGGGCACCGACATTTTTCGACATTGTAGGAGGTGTATCTCAATGTCATTTGTTGCGATTTGCGTTTATGTTCTGAGTATCACGCTTATATCTCTTGGATTTGAGTTTTGATGATTGAGTTTCATGATATTGTTTTCGTGCACCATGGCTGCATCCACTGGGTATTTATATTTGGTGCATAGTTATTGTACTGAGATATGCTTTATACACCGTTGTGCTGGTTTATGATTTGTGCATATTTAATGCACTTGATATCGGTTTTGTGCTTTGGTAGCACGTGGTTATGATTTTGTGGATTTCATACGGTTGATTTGATTTTGTGCATATGGTATGCACTCGATTTGATTTTGCACTGGGTATAGCTCATATATGCTTGCAGTGCATGGATTCGTGTTTTGTGCACGCGGTTGCACATGTTTATGATTTCATACACCTTGGTACACTCGGTGTTGCTTTTATACACATTTGAGTTATTGATGAGTTTCCGTGCATTTATTGCACCAGATTTGTACTTTGTGCATTTGCATGCACTGGATTTGTATTTCGTGCACTGGATGCACCCGATTTGTGTTTTGTGCATTTGTTGCACCAGATTCGAATTTTGTGCATTGTTGCACCATCTTGGTATTTTGTGCATTGGTTGCACCGGATTTTACTCCGTGCTTTGGTTGCACCCGATCTATGTCTTTGAGCATTTGCGTTATCAGATTGCGTTTTTCGAGCGTGTTGGCACTTGCTGTGCGTTTTCGTACATGCTACTGCACTAGATGCTTTTTACGAACCTGACACGCTTGGATTGGATTTTTGTGCATTCGGCACTCGATATTGGATTTTTGTGCACACCGGATGCACTCGATTTGGGATTTTTCATTCGTGCATGTTAGTTGCACTGGATTGAGATTTCGTGCAATACAGATGCACTAGATGTTGTTGTCGTGCACACCCGTTGCACAGGACAGATGTTTTCGTGCACACCCATTGCACTTAGTTTTGCTTTTGTGCACGTTCGTAGCACTTGTATTTGGATTTGATTCCCGTGTGTACCAGACGCACGTGATTATTGGATACGCCTTTGAGGCTGATTTTGCTTTGAGGCACTTTGTTTTGAGGATGGGTACTATATTATGTAGTAGCCGAACATGACTGATCTGAGGACAGTACCTGAGTACTTAGCATGCATTAAAAATTTTAACCAAGGGTTTTCAAAAAGGGGCTATAGTCTTGCTATTTCTTACGTGTCTGTGAGCGACACGAACGTTTACAAAAAGAAAACCTTTTGGGATATTTTATAAACGACGGAACGTATAATTAGCAAAACATATATTATTATTTTACAAATGAGCATCCTGTAGGGTTCCTAGGCACTCTTGTGAAGGTTCAAAAGGCATCAAACATGCCCGGATAAAAATTTAGACGTGCCGAACAACCCAAAGCCGGGATCTTTGCTAGATTATTAGGGTTTAACATGCAAGAAGATAACTTTTATCTAAGTGTGAGGGATTACAACCTTTGTAGTCCGCTCCTTCACTTCACAAGCTCCGAGTAGAAGTCCCTTTGCCGCGATCCACGATCTCCCGGACTCATGAGAGGCTCCACGACTCGAATGATCCATGCTAGCTCGAAGTATTCCAAATCTCCGTTGATCTACCTTAAAGTTGCTACGACTCAAGCTTTCTCACTCAAAAGAGAAGAACACACTAATCCCATGGGCTAGATGAGATGAGGATGAGAGAGCAGTAATTTTGCTTTCTTTTAATATCATTTTCTCATATTTTTCTCATCACTAAAGGATTTTCTAGTAAGCTTTCAAGAGAGAAAGAAGATGATGATGGAAAAAGAATAATTAGATAAATCCTTTTTGTGATGAATAGAATATAAACCACATGATTGAATTGTAAACCATGGTCAAGGATGAGAGGATAAGAATGAGTAGAAAGTTAACTAGAGTTAGGGTTTGGTTTGGTTAAATAATGTGTCATCCTAAATATCTTAAGAATGACAAAAGAAGAAAGCTTCTAGAAGGTGCATGAAGCTACTAACCCTAATCAAACCCTAATCTCAATTAATCATCCTTAAACATGTTTAACAATTAATCATATCATGTCACAATAATATATATCACATATATATTATATATTTGCAACAAAAGAAAATAATACAATTAACATATATCGCATATATATCAATGTATCATCCACTGAGAAAATGAAATAATAAAGCGAGCCAATATTAGATAATGTAATACAATATATCATATATATTATTATACATTAAATCATCGAATCAACACTTGAATCGATTATCCGGCTATATCGAATATTACCGACTAATATATCATGTACCGATTCATCGAATCAACACTTGATCCGATGTCCTGGTTCATATCTAAATATCGCGAGAATATAATGCGCTATCCCATATCGCATTATTCTCGGTCCTGCGCATATCACATATGTGCCACTACTCCGTTTCGCCTGAGCCAAGAAACCTCTGTGTAGGACTCTACAGAATCGTCAATACGCCAGTAGCGGGTAATGATCATATCAAACACCCACAAGCTGCAAGCGGTCAGCTAAACGTAACAGCCACCCAGGTATTGAGCGATCAGAAGATCAACAAGCTAGCCTGTGCGTTCTCCTGTGAATCCAACCAGCAACACTCCCGTACAGTCCGGTCTGTTCGTCTGATATGTCGCATATCAAGTCTAGGGGTGGTATACGTCAGACCCCAGTAACCGATAAGTCGTGTCGATGTGTGGCTCATAACGGGTCGAGAAACTACTAGTAACACTTACCAGTAAATCTCCATATCAGCCCTGGCCAGGGACTTCCAGTTATAGCCAATCGAACACAGCACAACATCAACTCCCTATACCGGGAGAGACAAATCCCCTCCTATCGCTCATTGCCTCCATGTGATTCGGGACTGTACCCAAAAGCCACCGTTTTGCACGCCCTCTTGGACGTGGTAAGGTGGAAATCAAAGCACAGTGGGAATCACACAACACTCTATGACGATCTCGGGTCTACAGACTACCCTGTACTAGTGTCACCGGAGAACTGCCATCTGACGTGTGGTATATTACCATCTGGGAGTTCTCGGCGAGTCCGTCCAGTGTACCCAGTCTCCACTGAGCACCCGTACACCATCTCTGATGTCTAACACCGATGGATATGGGATCATCCATCGCCCATCATATGGGTCAAGATGCGTATACGCTAGTCTACTCTGGTGTATCGATGCCCTGTCTCGATATACCCTCGACTAGGAACAGTTATAGGATGCACTCATCGACTACCGCGGCCCCACTAGTATGATCTCATCATAGTCCCAGTAGTCGAGTACAGATCCTAAGGGCTTTATCAACATGTAAGAGTAAAACAGTAAACCAATACAAGTCAACATGTTAAGATAAAGTGAAACCAAATAGCATACTATCATGACGAGCAAGAAAGTCATCTCTATATATAACCAAGCATCCATTATAATATACATCATATGTACAACAATGGCCTCTAGGGCATATACATAACTAACAATCTCCCACTTGCACTAAGGCCAGCTGCTGTAGTATCTCATACCTAGCATCCCGAATAATCTCTCAAACTGTATCTGGGGAATAGCCTTCGTGAATGGATCCGCAGTGTTGTCCTTCGTATCTACTCTCCTGACCTCGATCTCCCGGCGATCAACTATCTCCCTGATCAGGTGATACCGCCTCAGAATATGTCTGGACTTCTGATGGGACCTGGGTTCCTTGGCCAAAGCCACAACTCCATTGTTATCGCAATACAGAGGTATTGGATGCTCAATGGATGGAACCACACCAAGTTCACTAATGAACTTCTTGATCCAGACAGCCTCTTTGGCAGCATCGTTGGCAGCGATGTATTCAGCCTCCATCGTCGAGTCTGCAACGCTATCCTGTTTGGAACTCTTCCAACATACCGCCCCTCCATTGAGGGTAAAGCCAAAACCCGAATGCGACTTAGAGTCGTCCTTATCACTTTGGAAGCTGGAATCGGTAAAGGACTCCACCTGGAGTTCTCCGTTACCATACACCAAGAACATCTCCTTAGTCCTTCGCAAGTACTTGAGAATGTTCTTCACTGCTGTCCAATGACTCTCTCCTGGATCTGCTTGATACCGACTCACTACACTTAGTGAGTATGCTACATCGGGTCTGGTACATAGCATCGCATACATGATAGAGCCTACTGCCGAAGCATAGGGTATCCCTTGCATGCGATCTCTCTCCAAATCAGTCTTGGGAGACATCTCTTTGGAGAGAGTGAGTCCAGAGATCGTGGGTTGGTTCCCACGCTTGGATTCTTCCATACTAAACCTCTTTAGTATGGTGTTAATGTACCTGAATTGGGACAATCCCAGTATCCTCTTAGATCTATCTCTATAGATCATGATTCCCAATATGCAGGAGGCATCACCTAGATCTTTCATTGAGAATCTCTGCGATAAGAATAGCTTGACTGATTGCAGCATAGGAATATCATTTCCTATCAAGAGTATGTCATCCACGTACAATACGAGGAAGACAACCTTACCCTCTGCTACCTTCTTATAGATACAAGGTTCATCTATATTTTTGATGAAGTCAAACTCTTTGACTACAACATCAAAACAGATGTTCCAACTCCGCGATGCTTGCTTTAACCCATAAATGGATTTAAGCAGCTTGCACACCTTTCCGCTGCTCCCACTATCTACGAAGCCCTCTGGCTGAGTCATGTACACGCACTCTTCTAAATCACCGTTTAGAAAGGCGGTCTTAATATCCATTTGCCAGATTTCGTAGTCATGGTATTCAGCAATGGAAAGTAAGATCTGGATGGACTTAAGCATAGCCACTGGAGAAAAGGTTTCGTCATAATCCACACCTGGTCGTTGACGAAAACCTTTTGCTACAAGTCTAGCTTTGAAAGTCTCAACTTTTCCATCTACACCAAATTTCATTTTAAAGATCCACTTGCTCCCTATGGGTTTTACCCCTTCAGGAGCATTTTCCAAAGTCCATACTTTGTTGGTGTACATGGATTCCATCTCAGATCGCATTGTATCCAGCCATTTCACAGAGTCACTACTCGTGATGGCCTGCTCGAAACTAGTCGGGTCATCATCATCCATGATGCAATCCTCGCTTCCACCATCAATGAGAAAACCGTAGTATCTCTCAGGTGGACGAGAAACCCTAGTAGATCGGCGGAGAGGCTGGGGTTCGTCGGGTACTACTGAATCCTCTGGTTCTACTAAATCTTCAGTTGTAATTTGTGTATCTGGAACCTCTTCCAGTTCTACCTCTTTGCCACTAATTTCTTTTGCAAGAAATTCCTTTTCCAAAAAGGTGGCATGTCGAGAAACAAACACCTTTTGTTCCTCGCGATGGTAGAAAAAATATCCATGTGAATGTTTGGGATATCCCACAAACTTGCATAGAACTGACCGTGCCTCGAGTTTGTCTGGATTTTGCCTTTTGACATAGGCCAGACAACCCCATATCTTAACTCGTTTAAGACATGGTCTCTTCCCACTCCATATCTCATATGGTGTGGTAGGTACATATTTAGTTGGAACTTGATTCAATAGGTATGCTGCTGTCTCCAGTGCATGCCCCCAGAAGGAAATAGGCAACTCAGCTGTACTCATCATAGAGCGCACCATATCTAATAGGGTGCGATTTCTCCGCTCAGATACACCGTTGTGCTGTGGTGTATAAGGAGGAGTAAGCTGAGAGAGAATCCCATTCTCTTTTAGATAATCTAGGAACTCATTGCTTAAGTATTCACCTCCTCGATCAGATCGAAGAATCTTAATACTTTTGCCCGTTTGATTCTCTACTTCGTGCTTATATTCTCTGAATTTCTCAAAAGCTTCAGACTTGTGTTTCATCAGGAATACATATCCGAATCTTGAGAGATCGTCAGTGAATGTAATGAAGTAGGAAGAACCGTTCCTGGCATGCGTAGACATGGGACCGCATACATCACTATGTACTAGTCCTAAGAGTTCGGTAACTCTTTCTCCGTGTCCACTAAACGGAGCTTTGGTCATTTTTCCTTTGAGACATGAATGGCAAGTATCATAAGATGATAATTCGAATGAATTCAAATAACCATCTCTATGCAACTTAGCCAGTCGTGTCGCATTGATATGACCAAGTCTACAATGCCACAAGTAGGATTCGTTCATATCTGAACTTTTCCTCTTGTGTGTGTTTTGTATATTCAGGACTGTATTCTGATTTAGAATGAATATGCCATTATGTAACGAGCCTGATGCAATCAACTTTTGATCTAGGAATATGTTCATAACATTATCCTTTACTACAAAATTATATCCTTCTTTACTTAATAAAGAAACTGATATAATGTTGCACATCATGTTCGGTATATAATAGCACTCATTTAGAATCAGTGTATTACGACTCGGCAATACAAGGTGATATTCGCCAACTGCTTTGGCTGCAACATTTGCACCATTCCCTTGCTCAGTACAATAATCGGGTTCAGTCAATACATCAATATTATTATCTTGATTATGGCCTGACATGGTCGCTACCTGGAGAGAGAGAGAAGAAAACACTTTAGCGTATGCTCTTGCAAGATTAGATTGGTTATTATCTTATCTAATCAGGATGTCTCCCACTGTTTTTATCAAATCTACCTTAAAACCCTAAAAGGTAAGATTAGCCGGGATTAATTACACCCTACAATTTCGTCAATCTTTCAGCCAGATCAGTGTCGGTACTTTGAGGGAGGTTCCCCGTGCTTTCGCACGGACCTAATTAAAGTAAACCTCGTTTTCCCAGAGGCGTAACCCCGTTAACACTTTTCTAGACACCTACTTGAATGACTAATTGTCCTGTGTAAAACTCTCCCAGGAGTAACTCTTACTCGCAGCGGGTATCAGGATCCAACTATCTCATAGGAGGTATGCAATCTCATTGCAAATTTCAACACTTGAAATTCCCGATAATGTTTTTGCCCCTAACCCCTATGACCTTGACAAAGGCCAACAAACCATAGGAAGCTAGTCAAGTTCAACCCGTTATTTCCCGATTGAATTAAACCCACCCGCACGACCCTTGACAAAGGCCAACAAGGTCGCACGAATACCCTAATCCAATCACATCATATGTTTAAACAGATAAGTACCAGTTAGCTACCGCACACTACGCCTTGACAAAGGCCAACAAACGCAGCACGAATACTAAATAGTCTTTATCTGAAATGACGGAGGGCTACGCAGGTTTTTCAGAAAACCCTGAGCGTAATGAACTTGATATCGTCGTAGAATCGTGTAGTTTTTGAAAAGGAGTGTTTTTGAGGCTTTACTTAATTTCGCTAAAGGGGTCACTCCCGGTGAAGGGATCGTCGGCCCTTTCCTCATCGAATAAGGTGCAGGATATATCACATATACCGCTGTGCAAAGCAAAACACTTAAAGCAATCAAAAGACAAACCGCGTTTTGTAGCATCTGCCAGTTTTGCTAAAGGAGTCACTCCCGGTGAAGGGATCTCGGTCCTTTCCTCATCGAATAAGGTGCAGGATATATCGTATATATCACTGTGCAAAGCAAAACTGTAGCTACCCCTTTTATAAAATTTTGATTCTACAACATCATTAGGTTTCTTTTCTTTTATTAATCTTATTAATAAAAATCCCATCAGCTTATGCTTCCTAAGCATCACAGAAGAAACGAAAGCAGTAATATTTATATATCAGCATATATATATAGTATAAGCATTCATCTCAGGCAGTAATATGATCTCATCACAGAACATTGCAGCAGAAGAACATATATGAAATATTGGATATACTAGGACGTCCGTGTTTTCAATACGAGCCTGTATAAAACACGGATTCCACGGTCGTGACGAATAGCCAAACCCACATCCCAAGACCCCTACGAGAGCGGCAAGTAACACTGCCAATTCTAGGGTTAGGAGACCCGGTCTCGACTCCTCGAGATGGCCTCCCACTGGACCCTAGAACCCGGTTACTTGTGCTCCCCACCTTGGGTCTACCTAATGCGGAAAAGTAAATAATATACACTGGTGACATCAACCGCAACCTGGAAGTGCCCCAAATAAAAGAATATTACATTACAAATGAATTTTACATGAATGAAAATAAAAACCCTCATCTCACATAAAACCCCCGGCTATTCTGATCGCGACGATCCAATATAACATATCACAGCAACACATAATATTTCATATCATCAACGTAAGTAAATATGCGCATCCCAATTGTCGTTGACATATAGCAACGAAACCGGCGATATCACATATTATACATACGGTCACAGAAAAGAAAGTGTAAAACTACAATATTTGGAATCCACAATCACTTTAGACATCGTAAATCCGAAATATCACATACTCCGCATTTCATGCCTAACTCTATGAATTCCACATATTGTATCACATTCCAGATAAATAGACAGTATTAAACTTTCCGAACAGATAATCAAATACCCAAAATTTCCCAAAGTGCTCAACTCTTGAGCGGAGTTCAAATAATCCCAGAATATGTCACAGTACCGGTGATCCAGCCGTAGAAGGGTCAAGCCAACGCCTCACATGTGGCACGCCGTACTGCCCCAAACCCGAAGGTTCAAAAGGCAGTTCAAGACGGTCACATAATCGAGTTAAGGTTTGTTGTCTTCTAGAGGGTCCACCGCTTAACTTGTACAATTTTTCCGAAAGATTTAAACCCGAATAAATTTCAACACTTGAAAATTTGCCGTACCGGGAAACCGTTCAAATAGTTTAACAGTTTCTAAATATCCGGAAAGAAATACGAATTTAAATATTCCGATCGAATCTACGATTACAAAAAAAACCCCAGATTTTATCAACACCTGAAACAGATTAAAAATATCCAGAAAACTCAACAAGTACCTACGGTCATTACCATAAAATCCACGTGTCATGATCTCATTAATCCGCCGCGGAACCGCCGCGCAAGCCATGCTTGCGCCGCGGTTCCGCCGCCGTTTAGTGGAATTAGGGGCTCGGGTTTTATGGTAATTGTTATAATTCCCTGCTGTTTTTTTTACTTATTTTTAATTCTGAAAAATCCCAAAATTTAAAAAATTTCCAGAGAGGGGTCAAGTTTCGTCGTTTCGGGTTCGATCGGAGTTTTAACTTCGTAAACACATCGCCTAATGCTCTAGCTAGGCTCTGATACCACTGTAGGGTTCCTAGGCACTCTTGTGAAGGTTCAAAAGGCATCAAACATGCCCGGATAAAAATTTAGACGTGCCGAACAACGCAAAGCCGGGATCTTTGCTAGATTATTAGGGTTTAACATGCAAGAAGATAACTTTTATCTAAGTGTGAGGGATTACAACCTTTGTAGTCCGCTCCTTCACTTCACAAGCTTCGAGTAGAAGTCCTTTTGCCACGATCCACGATCTCCCGGACTCATGAGAGGCTCCACGACTCGAACGATCCATGCTAGCTCGAAGTATTCCAAATCTCCGTTGATCTACCTTGAAGTTGCTACGACTCAAGCTTTCTCACTCAAAAGAGAAGAACACACTAATCCCATGGGCTAGATGAGATGAGGATGAGAGAGTAGTAATTTTGCTTTCTTTTAATATTATTTTCTCATATTTTTCTCATCACTAAAGGATTTTCTAGTAAGCTTTCAAGAGAGAAAGAAGATGATGATGGAAAAAGAATAATTAGATAAATCCTTTTTGTGATGAATAGAATATAAACCATATGATTGAATTGTAAACCATGGTCAAGGATGAGAGGATAAGAATGAGTAGAGAGTTAACTAGAGTTAGGGTTTGGTTTGGTTAAATAATGTGTCATCCTAAATATCTTAAGAATGACAAAAGAAGAAAGCTTCTAGAAGGTGCATGAAGCTACTAACCCTAATCAAACCCTAATCTCAATTAATCATCCTTAAACATGTTTAACAATTAATCATATCATGTCACAATAATATATATCACATATATATTATATATTTGCAACAAAAGAAAATAATACAATTAACATATATCGCATATATATCAATGTATCATCCACTGAGAAAATGAAATAATAAAGCGAGCCAATATTAGATAATGTAATACAATATATCATATATATTATTATACATTAAATTATCGAATCAACACTTGAATCGATGATCCGGCTATATCGAATATTACCGACTAATATATCATGTACCGATTCATCGAATCAACACTTGATCCGATGTCCCGGTTCATATCTAAATATCGCGAGAATATAATGCGCTATCCCATATCGCATTATTCTCGGTCCTGTGCATATCACATATGTGCCACTACTCCGTTTTGCCTGAGCCAAGAAACCTCTGTGTAGGACTCTAAAGAATCGTCAATACGCCAGTAGCGGGTGATGATCATATCAAACACCCACAAGCTGCAAGCGGTTAGCTAAACTTAACAGCCACCCAGGTATTGAGCGATCAGAAGATCAACAAGCTAGCCTGTGCGTTCTCCTGTGAATCCAACCAGTAACACTCCCGTACAGTCCGGTCTGTTCGTCTGATATGTCGCATATCAAGTCTAGGGGTGGTATACGTCAGACCCCAGTAACCGATAAGTCGTGTCGATGTGTGGCTCATAACGGGTCGAGAAACTACTAGTAACACTTACCAGTAAATCTCCATATCAGCCCTGGCCAGGGACTTCCAGTTATAGCCAATCGAACACAGCACAACATCAACTCCCTATACCGGGAGAGACAAATCCCCTCCTATCGCTCATTGCCTCCATGTGATTCGGGACTGTACCCAAAAGCCACCGTTTTGCACGCCCTCTTGAACGTGGTAAGGTGGAAATCAAAGCACAGTGGGAATCACACAAGACTCTATGACGATCTCGGGTCTACAGACTACCCTGTACCAGTGTCACCGGAGAACTGCCATCTGACGTGTGGTATATTACCATCTGGGAGTTCTCGGCGAGTCCGTCCAGTGTACCCAGTCTCCACTGAGCACCCGTACACCATCTCTGATGTCTAACACCGATGGATATGGGATCATCTATCGCCCATCATATGGGTCAAGATGCGTATACGCTAGTCTACTCTGGTGTATCGATGCCCTGTCTCGATATACCCTCGACTAGGAACAGTTATAGGATGCACTCATCGACTACCGCGGCCCCACTAGTATGATCTCATCATAGTCCCAGTAGTCGAGTACAGATCCTAAGGGCTTTATCAACATGTGAGAGTAAAACAGTAAACCAATACAAGTCAACATGTTAAGATAAAGTGAAACCAAATAGCATACTATCATGACGAGCAAGAAACTCATCTCTATATATAACCAAGCATCCATTATAATATACATCATATGTACAACAATGGCCTCTAGGGCATATACATAACTAACACATCCGTCACTTATGCCGTGAGTTACACATCACGCGGCGATTCAGAAAAGATTTTGCAAGTATTTTATTCAGATTTTGAAGTTTTCAAGGATGCGTACTATACACATATTATAGTATTTGACTAGTGTACATTGCATTTCTATAGTGGATCTCGAGATCTATATCTCCATTGTAACTCCGATGATATGCGTACAAATCCGATGGTTTGCATGACGCTTGACGGAGTTCGATTTTGAGTTTCGTACTCGTTTTCATGCGCACGCGATGCGCTGTGGTATTTCTATATTTTCTGTGATGTCGTAGCCCCGTTGATTTGAGCTGATTGTTGAAATGTTTTAATGTTTGGGGGTTTAAATTTAAATTCGGAAACCGAATTTCTTTAAGAGGGGAAGATTGTAACATTTCAGAAAAATAAAATATTATTTATGGGAATTTTTATAATTTAATAATAAATATTATGAATATTTTGATAATGCGGTATAATTAAATACCGACAAATTGGAAAATTATAGGAACTAATGAAATGAGGGTGTTTTTATGTGATTTAGGCAAATTATAGATTTTTATAATTTATTATACACTATTTTAATGCTAATCGCGATTAAATATCGCTAATCTTGCATTAATCCGGTTTTGTGCACATGACACGCACCAAGTCATTTTTCACACTTGTTACATTTTCTTTCATGGTTTCTTTCTTTTATCATGCATGGTTTTAATTTTAAAAGTGAAGAAAAGAAAAGAAAAGAAAACAAAGCAAAAAGGAAATGAATAAAGAATGGGAAGCATGGGCATGAGAGAGAAAGGTGAGGGGTTTCCTTTGACTTGACCATTCCATTCTCTCCTCATTTTCCTTCATCTTTCCTCCCCTTCCTTCCCCATGGCTGCCTCACTCCCCCACCTATACTACACCCTCACTTCATCATTAAAAACATCTCAAAACCCCATCCCCACTTCATTAAAAACATACACAAGCTCACTACAAGCCCTTTGGACCAAGAAAAATCGGATTTTGAAGACTTGGGGCAACTCAAGAAAATTCTTGAGTTGCTAAATGAGGTAATTTCACCACCATTAGTATAGAATTTCTTTCACTTTAGCATCCTTGCATGTTTATAAGTATTTTAGTTCGGTTTAGTGAACTTTGAAAATTTCAAGTTAGGGTTTGAGGGATTTTGAATTGAGATTGTGTGATTATGGCTTAATAGTGACCTTAAACCCCTGTAGGGATTGTTTATTGGACTGAAACCATAGAGTAAACCCCCAATTCACAAACTTAGAAACCCCGATATTGTATTTTTTTGGAAATTGTGATGGAAATTGGAGATCTGCTAACACCCGAGTGACCTGAAAATTATTTAGCGAAGCCTGAGAGATGTGCAGGAAAGCAAGAAGCTACCCTTGTCACGACCCGATAATTTGGCCGGTGACCGGCACTTAGCCACGTAACGTCTACATGCGTAACGCGATTAAGTAAGCCGAGACCCAGAAAACAAAACCATTAAATATAGAGTGTTTAAAATATTTTGTAAAAACAGTTACAAATGTCTAGGAAACTTTAATTAATTTAGTAGAAATCCTTTTTAAATTTAAGAGTTTTATTTGCATAATTTTGGCATCATTTCCTTTATAACCATTTGTCCCGCAAGTCGGGTAAAGGCGAGTGTAATAGAAATAACATGCGAAAAGAATAGAGCATCACAATATGGTATACAACGCCATAGCGAAGAATAAACAGTAAGACAAAGACAATATCATAAAAGGTAAAACTGCACAAAATAAAGTCGGCTCACATGCGAGCTCGACACCAGAGTACAAATCATACATATCGTCCTCACAACTGTCTCTAGGTCAATACAGGAAGGTAGATGGAGAGTACTAGATACATCAATATACAACTGAAAGGTAAAAAGATACCGTACAAAACCCACCTAAATAGCAAAAGGGCTATCACACCTCAGAAATGGTATCTGTGCCAAAAGATGCGGTAAACAGCCAGCCGCGGCTACTCCAAAGGGCAACCTGCAAGCACTGTGGCACAACGGGGGTGAGTTGCCAACTCGTGAATAGTAGATAACATATAAAGGTAATCGCAGGTATGCACGTACTGCGATACTCTAAACTATGCCAACTAATAAACATCTATATGAAGAACTGGATGCTCAATATCATGCGACAAGTGCTATCTAATAATCATCTATATGTGATGAGCAAGATACGCAATAATGTGCAAGCATGTGTACTCTATCAGGATACTAGCTACAGGATGAGATGTCTAATACTGAATGCTGAGTATGGAAAAGAACAATATCTACACGGAATATCCACGTGGGAAATAACTGGTGTCTATCAATGCACCAAAACCAGTACAACTCAAGCGTCGTCATCCGTATCGGTCCTCAATCCTGTAATCTCATAAGAATCGGGAGTGCCCATCACCGGCACTCAAATATCATAAAAACAGCTGTGTCCAGCATCGACACGCAAATCCTCCAATATGGGGCGTCCGTCCATCGGATCTGCCCACGGGCTCCGTCTGCGGAATCGGCCCTTGGCCCCGGCAGTACGCGTCGTCCCGTATCCATCAAGCTACGCTGGTCAGTATCCTCCGGATAACCGTCAGGTCCAACCAATCACCGGTAGGTAGTAGTCCCTCCGCCGGGCTCACCGTCTAACAATACGAGTCTTCTCGCCCCGGGGTACCGTACCGGGTCCACGATGTACCCGCAATCGGTGCCTACCTCTCCTCGAATCGGGTATACTCACACAAGCTCTCCAGAACCGAGAAAACTCATGGTGGACGCACTAAAATATCATATCAAGGGAAACCGGGTTTTCAAACAGTGCGTATTTTCTTAAAATAGTACTTCGGTTCCCAAATCCAGAAATCACAGAAATCAAACCCAATGCGTAGATCCATGCAATGTGTCGTATGACACTACAAGTTAAGGAAGGGAAAACCGCTCTTTAAAAAGGTCCAGTTTTTGAAGATATCGTTTGCGGTCCCTCAGTTTTTAAATCAAGTAAATATCATCCATGAATGCAACATATGAATGTGGTAGCGGTATGGATGTGAGAATGGATAAGTACACAAAGTGAATATAGCAATGTACATGTGCACTAATGTAGGCCTATGATGTATATGCGCCCAAGTATGAATATAGGTAAGGTATATGACACAAGTATAAATATGTGAGGTACATGTCACCAGTATGAACGTGTAAGGTATATGTCACAAGTATGAATGTGTATGATGTATGCGGCAAATCACGCCAACATCAAATAGGCAGAATCAATATAATATGCGGTTTATAGCAATCCTACACTGTGAGTGGCATGGCAATCACTAACGGTGTGAGTGTAGCATATAAATCGTGCTCGTGCAACTTGGACCGTTAGTGACAGTGCAGTGTTCTATACTACCATTATATCTAAAAGGACACTCATGACTACAATTCCTATTACGCCCTGACGCTTAACGCCATACGGGCGATTTCCCCGTAGATGTTAAATCTACTCACCTGGTCGCGTGCTAAGTATAGCCGACCACCTGCTTCCCTTTCCTGGCGACGTCTGACGTGCTTGCCGGTGAACCTGGAATTTACACAAGGAATCTAATTATATAAGCAAGAATCTCGCAAAACGTGATAACGAAATAAAACGTGAAACTCGCGTCGCGAATCAACGCGCGTGTGTGCGATACGCTGGAACGTGTGTGCACGCGTCTACGACTCAGCCCGACACGCCGCGATACGCTGAATCACAAACCCACTCGCGTATCGCGCAAACTTAAAAACACCAGAAAACGACATATAGCTCCAGATTCTATCCAGGCTACAATATTACAAAACTACATATACCCTGGACCTACAAAACATAGCAGACACCAACCCTGAAAACCCTAACTCCTAACTCCCTGTTCTGGCCGCAAATTGCGGCCAGAAAGATTATTTCGGCGGCCCTAGGTTAGAGTGGTGGGGTCGGGCTCTGGTGGTGGGGTCAGGTTGTTACTAGTAGGCTGGGGTCCACTCAATTTTATTCTGAAGTCACCTGGGTAACAGCAGATGACAGAAAGCTAAATTTTTGCTTAAAAGTCACAATTGGCACCAACATGAAAGTTCAGGGTATTTTAGTGTAAACTGGGGTTACCTAGGTTTACCTGGCCTCAATAGCTCCTAACTAACCTAGTCTAACTAAAATTAACCTAACTTAAGCAAAGATCTTACTAATTACCACAAATATCGCTAAAACACCAAGTCTAGTGATAATCAACTACCAAACACACTAAATAAACTCAACCAACTCACAAGTCTAGCACACAAGCAAGTGAAGCTCAGAATTTATACCTCGCTTGACCCTACTACGCTGGTTCAGGAGAAGAAGAGAAGAAGAGGAGGCTGCTACAGGAACTGCTTCTGTATAGAAGCTGCTGCCACTGCTACTGCTGATGCTGCTGCTTATTGTTGTTGTTTGTGTTGTTTTTGGTGATGTTGCTGTTGTTAGGGTTGTTGATGGGGTGCTGGGGTTGCTACTGCATATGGGGCTGCTGCTACATGGAGCTGGGGCTGCTGGGGATGAGCTGCTGCTGGAATGCTGATGCAGTTGCTGTTGCTGTTCTGGTGCTGGTACTTGATGCTGCTGCTGCTGCAACTCTGGAGCTGAGGCTGGTGTGTGTGTGTGTGTGAGAGTGAGAGAGTGAATGAGTGAGGAAAAATGAGAGGGAGTTTGCAAGCAAGGGATTGAAAATGCTTAGGGTCAAGCCCCCCATTCCTCTCTCTCTCCACATTAATGGCAAGCATGGGCTTGCCATGCCTCTCTCTCAAGTCAACAAAACATATTTTAAATCCCTTTTTTATAGTTAAACCAAACCTAACCTTAATTAAAATCTTTTGTCTTAACAAGGGGTTTAATTCACCATGGTTGTGAAACATGGTATAACCCAATTTTTAGTCCTAGTTTACATGCACTAGTTTGTGCAAGCTTGGTAAAATTCTAGAAAAATATTTATTAAATTGGAAAATTTATTTGAAAATCAATTTGGTAAACTTTTTATTAAAATCACATATTAAAATATAATTAACCACTAAACACATCCTAGGGTGTTACAACCCTAGAAACCTGGGACCGTATGCTCATGTTTAGGCCGCCATTTTTCTTATTTTGGCCGCAATTTACGGCCTTGGTATGTTTGAATTGTCCCGTGCTTGGTCCACGGCTTTATCATAGGCAAATTAGACTTACCTCATATGCAGAATTGGCTAATTTCACCTGAAACAAAATCTGGGACCATTTCCTCGAGTTGCTGTTTTGAAATGTGACTTTTAAATGACTTGAACTTGTGATATTTCATTTTGTCTCGATCTATTGGCGTTTGTACGTCGATGTCGAGGGTTATTGGTTCTTCTTGCATGGGTAGACCATAGGTTTAAACCTATGTGTGATACGTGCACTGTTTTGGTTTTGTGTGAGATTTCTGTTTACGATGCTATATGTTTATATATGTGTCATGACCCAAAGTTTGGCCCGTGTCCGGCACTTAACCACGTAACGTCTACAGGCGTAACGCGACCAAGTGAACCGAAAACCCAGAAATCAAACCAGTGAAAGTATAGAGTGTTATAAGTTTTTAAATGAAAGCACTTTCTAACAAGATAAGAAATCTAAGTAATCAATCACCAAGATAGCAATATACGACGCCGTAGCGAAGATCAAGATCCATAAGTGGGAACATCACAGATAGGATAAACTGCAAGTACAGTCGGCTCACAACGAGCTCGACACCAGAATACAAATAAAATACATCATCGTCCTCACACTGTCTCTAAGTCAAATACATACATGGTAGATGGAGAATACTAGATACAACAATGTACATAACTGAAAGATAAACAGATACCGCACAAAACCCACCTATCAGCAAAAGAGCTAGTACACCAACTATGGGGGTATCTGTGTCAAAAGATGCAAACGCAGCCTGCCGCGACTACTCCGAAGGGCAACCTGCAAACACTGTGGCACAACGGGGGTGAGTTGCCAACTCGTGAATAGAGATAACATATAAAGGTAATCGCGAGCATGCACGTACTGCGCTACTCTATCATATGCCAACAGATGATATCAATATGTGATAAGCAGTATGTGCAATAATCATGCAAGTGCTCTATCAGGTAATATAACTATAGGATGAGGTACAATAATAAATGCTGAGCATGGGCAATATAACATCTACACGGAATGTCAACGTGGAATATATGTTGGATATGTATGCCCTAGAGGCCTGTATTGTATAGGATACTAGACATGTATATGTACAGAAACAATCTTTGCTCGAAATGATAGTATGCTATCTGGTTTATCTTTATCATAACATGTGATGTGTTGATGAAGCCCTTAGGACTATGCTTGACTACCAGGATTATGATGAGATCATACTGGTGGGACCTGGGTAGTCTACAAGCATATCCTTCAATAGTTCCTAGTCGAGGGTATATCGAGACAGGGCATCGGTATTACCAGATTAGACTAGTGTGTACGTTTCTTGACCCTGGGGGCGATGGTTGATTCCACAACCATTGATGTTTTGACATCAAAGATTGTACACAGGTGCTCATTGGAGAATGGGTACACCGAACAGGACTCACTGAGAACTCCTAGATGGTATATATACCTATTGTCAGATAGCAGTTCTCTAGCGACACTTGTACAGGTTAGTCTGTAGACCCGAGATCGTCATAGAGTGTTGTGTGATTCCCACTGTACTTTAATTTCCTCCCTACCACGGCTCTATTGAGTCGTGCAAACAGGTGGATTTTGGGTACAGTCCCGAATCATATGGAGACAGTGAGTGATAGGAGGGGTTTCGTCTCTCCCGGTATAGGGAGTTGATGTCGCGCTATGTTTGATCGGCTATAACACCTAAATCCCTGGCCAGGGTTCTCGAGGTTTACTGATAAGTGTTATCAGTAGTTTCTCGAACTGTTATGAGCCATAAATCAGCATGACTTATAAAGTTACTGGGGTCTGACATATACCACCCCTAGACTTCATATGCGGCGTATCAGACGAAGAGACCGGACTGTACGGTAAGTGTTGCTTGCAGGCTCGTAAGGGTTGTGATGAGTTCGCTCGTTGGTCACCTTTTCGTCATGTACCTGGGTAGCCGTTACGCGCAGCTAGTGCCGCTGACGTGCTTGTGGTTAAACCCACTGCCAGCGTACTGTCGAGTCTTTAGAGTCCCACACAGAGAGTTCCCTCGTTCAGGCGAAATATGTAGAAGCTGTAAGTTGTTATGGCGGCCGTAAGCTGTTACGGTAGGGTTTCGATTATGTTCCTGTAATTGTTATAGGAATAATAATCGAAAGGATAATACTGGTAGACTTTGGTTTAAGCCAGATACCGGTATTATATTATTGGATTAATTGTATTCGTATTTTTCGGATACGGGTATACGGTATACGGAGGAGGGGTATTTTTGTAATTGTTGCAAGAATACCTTCTAGAAGGTGCCACCTCATAATGATATCATAATGACATCATTTATTTTATGAAAATAAATAAATGAGGTTGAAATTAAAAAGATACAAGCATGGTTGAAATGATGGGTTTTATTTCTTATATAGTTTTGGAGTTACTATTGAAGCATGGTGCTAATTTATATAATGCATGCTTCAATTATTTCATTTAGTGCTATACCCTTTTTATCATGCTAGAACTCTTTAAATCATGACAAACACTTACTCCTTCTCATCTCCTCCTTCTCCTTCTTCTTATAAATAGCTTCACATGAGATGTGAATGTCATGTGAATCAAGAGAAGGTTAAAAGAAAGAAATGCTATAGATTTCAAGCTAATCCAATACACTCATCTCTACATAATCCTAGTGACCTATTCTAGCAAAATTGGTCTCTAGGTTAAGCTCTTACGAAGAGTTTCTAGCTCGCACGATAACTCTCGGGTGGATCATCTAGGTCTTGGGTGGCCGGAGATCGAAGACATCGGCAACATCTAAAGGAGCTAAGGAGTTCATCAAAGAGAAGACCCGAAGGACCGTATCATTGAGGTATAATCCCTAGCATAGTAGATAAGATCTCTAGTTAGGTTTTTCTAGTTGTGGTTTAGACAAGATCTTCGGTTAAGTGCGTGTTGTATGCCAAGAAAATTTTCGTTCACCGCTTCCGCCGCGCCACAAGAGTTGTGGGAGCATGCAACACAAACTAACATGGTATCAGAGCCTAACTAAACCACAATTAGATGTTATCCAAAAGTTAGAAGCTCGATCGACAGTTTTCTCTCCTGAAAACTCGTATTCTGCCCTTGCTGCTGTCAGTTTTTGAAAGTGTTCCAAAATTAATTTGACATGTCTTAAAAATACAAGCAGGGTTTTCTAAGAACACTGTAGAAATCCGGAGTTCTAACTCGACTAAAGAGCCGCGGATCCACGGCCAAACTCATGGTTTTGCCACGGATCCGCCGCCGAGTTGGGGCCGCGTCGACTCAGTTTTCTACAGTGCTCATATATTGAAGAATTAGGGTCTCTGGGATATAAAGAATTTTACAAAGGTGTTTGTACAGGAACATGTCAAGTGTTGGCATGGTTTAAAATTATCGATCGAAATTCTAATAGTGTTTGGCTAATCGGGTTTTTCGTTTTTTGTGATATGTGTTTGAAACGTCCGCTAATTGCTATATGACGATTAGTGGGGGTTGCACATATGGATATCATGAGATGGTTTGTGTATATGAATGTGTTGGATCGTCGTGATGAATAGCCGGGGGGTGTGAGAAGAGCGTTTTTTCTTTTCTTTCATTCCATGTAATTTGTAAAAAGCCATGTAATATTGTTTTACGGATACATCCGGGATGAGGTTGTAGCCACCGTTGTATAATTTCTTTTTACTGTTTTTGCTCCTAGGATAGACCCAAGGTGGGGTGCAAAAACTATCGGGTTTTCAAAGTGTCGAGTGGCCTACTCAATTGTTGAGGGAGGTTACTACACTTCGGGAATTTAGCGGGTAGTTTGCCGCACCCGTAGGGGTCTGGGGGGGGTTTGGCTATTCATCATGACCGTGGAATCCGTCTTTCATTAAGGGCTTGAATGAAATACGGAATTCCTAGTATATCCAATGCATTCATCTGTGATCTGAAATGGTTATATTTATATATGAGATATATAATAAACGTTGCTTATGTTTTTCACCTGCACTAGTCCAGCCCCCGCTCTGGCGTTAGTTAAGTAACCTAACGGTGCATGACGGGACCCAGTGACGAATGCGGATGGCATAAGCGTACGTTCTATTTTTTTCGTTTCTTTTCTGTGATGTTTAGGAAACGTAAATGACGGGACTACATTAATGTGATTAATGATAAGAGAAAAAAACCTAAAGATGTTGTAGAATCAAATTTTTTAAGAAAAAGGGTAACTCTAGCTTTTGTTTTGCATAGCGGTATTCTTGAATATCCTGCACCTCATTCGATGAGGAAAGGCCCGAGATCCCTTCACCGGGAGTGACCCCTTTAGCGAAACTGGAAAATGTTACAAAGAACTCGATTTGATTTTATAGTTGATCTAACTTTGCTTTGCATCGTGGTATTTTCATACAAAACACCTTATTCGATAAGGAAAGAGCCGAGATCCCTTTACCGGGAGTGACCTCTTTAGCAAAATTAGAAAGATACTATAAAACCATTCGATTTTTAAAAACTGGAGCTTAAACCACTCCTTCCCACTCGATTCTACAACGATATCAAGTTCAAAACATTAAAGGTTTTCATAAAAACCATCTGTTGCCCTCCGCCATTTTAGGAAGCAGAGTACTTAGTATTCGTGCCACGTTTGTTGACCATAGTTAAGGCGTGGTGTACGGTAGCTAAGTGGTGAATTCTTACAAAGCATTTGATGCGATCGATTGGGGCATTCTCATGACTTTGTTGACCATAGTTAAGGGTCATGTGGGTGGGTCTAAATCAATCACGAAATGGCGGGTTGAACTTGACTAGTACTTATGATTTGTTGACCATAGTTAAGGTCATAAGTCACTAGGGGTAAAAATCATATCGGGAATTTCAAGAGTTGAAATTTGTAATGAGATTGCATACCTTCTATATGATAGTTGGATCCCGATCCCACTGTGAGTAAAAGTTACTCCCGGGAGAATTTTGCACTTTTCGTTTAGCGAACTTGTAGATTGCAATTTATCCTGGCTAGTTTTCATTTTAGGTTTGAAGGAAAATTTGATAAAAAGCAGTGGGAGACAACAATTAGATAAGATTAATAACCAATCTAATTATGCAAGAGCAATCGCTGAAGGACTTCTTTTCTATCTCCTAATAGCAGATACCGATGTCGGGACTTAAACTTTTATTAGACAAAAACAAACTCACTGGACCGAATTACAAAGATTGGCTAAGGAACATGAATATTGCCCTGACATATGATAAGGTCGGATACGTCCTGACTACTCCAGCCCCTCCTAGCCCAGGCCCTGATTCTTCAGTTGCGGATAAAGAAATCCGCAAGATATGGGATACAGACTGCGCAACAGCCAAGTGCCTCGCGCTAGCTTCTATGAACAATGAACATCAGAAGCAGCACGAGAAGATGGATGTCCAATCCATCTTTCTCCATACAGAGGGGTTGTATGGAGAGCAATCTCGTACTCTCCGATACGAGGCATCTCGAAAGTTGTTTCAGATGCGGATGGCTGCTGGCACGTCTGTAGGTGACCATGTATTGAAGATGATTGGACTTATCGAAGAACTTGAGGACATGGGTTGGACCATGGAGAACGAATAGTATGTTGATATTGTTCTACAGTCCCTTTCCCCTGCCTTTGCTCAATTCATTGTAAACTTCAACATGCACAAAATGGAGAAGTCTTTACCAGAACTCCTCAATATGTTGAGGAGTGCAGAGAGCACGCTAACGGTAGCGAAAACTCCCGCTCTTATTGCTGGGCCATCTTCTTCCTCCATCCCGAAAGCCAAGGCCAAGGGAAAGAAGAAGAAGAAGAATCCCATCAAGCAGAGAGGCGGAGTGAAAAAGGCATCGGGAAGGGACAAGAAATGGGCTGCTGCGACAGGTCGTGGGGAATGTTTCCACTGCCACCAGACTGGGCACTGGAAGAGAAACTGTGTTAAATACTTGGCCGACCTCCAGAAGAAGAAGCATGGTGATGCTTCCACTTCAGGTGTGTTTGTAACAGAAAACTGTTTTTCAATTAACTCTGCTTCCTGGGTATTAGATACTGGATCAGGATCTCACATCTGCAATTGTCTGCAGGGGCTGAGAAATAGCAGGTTGTTGAAGAAAGGTGATCACACTCTCCGGGTTGGGAATGGTTCCTCAGTACATGCTACTGCAGTGGGAGAGTATCATCTTGGTTTGCTGTCGGGTTCTATATTGGTTTTGAACCCATGTTATTTTGTACCTTCGATGTTATGTAATATTATATCTGTATCGTTGTTGGACAATGCTGGATATAATTTTGTATTGCAATCTAATGTTATGAACATTAACCTTAATCAAGAGTTGATTGGGTATGGAACATTAAATAACGGGATATACATCCTAAATCAGCATACAGTTTTTTATATACAACAAGGAAACAAAAGAAAGGTTTCAGACATAAATGAAGCTTTCATTTGGCATTGTAGACTTGGTCATATTAATGAAACAAGACTAACCAAGCTACATAAAGATGGATATTTAAACTCGTTTGAATATAAATCTTATGCGACTTGCTAGTCTTGCATCAAAGGTAAAATGACCAAAACTCCGTTTACTGGACACGGAGAGAGAGCTACTGAACTCTTAGGCCTCATACATAGTGATGTATGTGGACCAATGTCTACACATGCTGGAGGTGGTTTTTCCATACTTCATAACCTTCACTGATGATTTATCGAGATTCGGGCACGTGTTCTTGTTGAAACATAAGTCCGAAGCCTTTGAAAAGTTCAAGGAGTATAAATCTGAAGTAGAAAAACAAACAGGCTTAAGTATCAAGAAACTTCGATCGGATCGTGGAGGTGAGTATCTAAGCTCAGAGTTTCTAGATTTCCTAAAAGAGAATGGGATTCTCTCTCAGCTCACTCCTCCGTATACACCACAGCACAACGGTGTATCGGAAAGGAGGAATCGCACATTATTAGATATGGTACGATCTATGATGAGTGATGCTGAGTTACCAATATCATTTTGGGGGCACGCATTGGAGACTGCGATTTATCTATTGAATAGGGTTCCGACCAAAACCGTGTCTACCACTCCATATGAGATATGGTATGGGAAGAGACCATCTCTTAAAAGAGTTAAGGTATGGGGTTGTCCGGCTTATGTGAAAAAGAAGAATCCAGACAAACTTGAGACACGATCGGTTTTGTGTAAATTTGTGGGATATCCAAAACACTCGTATGGATATCTATTCTACCACAAGGAGGAACAAAGGGTGTTTGTTTCTCAGTATGCCACATTTTTAGAAAATGAATTTTTTACAAATGATACTGTTGGCAATGCGGTAGAACTGGAAGAAGTTCCAGATGCACAAACCATTACCGATGATTTGATTGAACCTAAGGTTTCAATAGAACCTGACATACCTCAGCCACCCCGTAGATCTAGTAGGACTTCTCGCCCACCTGATAGATACTACGGTTTTCTAATTGACGGCGATAGAGAAGATTGCATCATGGATGATGATGACCCTACTAGTTTTCAGCAAGCTATCATGAGTGGTGACTCAGTGAAATGGTTGGATGCCATGAGATCCGAAATGGAATCCATGCACACCAACAAAGTATGGACTTTGGAGGCTGCACCTTCTGGAGTAAAACCCATAGGGTGCAAATGGATCTTTAAAAGAAAGATTGGTGTGGATGGTCAGGTGGAGACCTATAAAGCTAGGCTGGTAGCAAAAGGATTTCGTCAAAGATCGGGCTTGGACTATGATGAAACTTTTTCACCAGTCGCGATGCTCAAATCCATTCGGATCTTGCTTGCTATAGCTCCTTACTATGATTATGAGATCTGGTAGATGGATGTTAAAACGACATTTCTAAATGGTGATTTAGAAGAATGCGTTTTTATGGATCAGCCAGAGGGCTTCATTGATAGTGGGAGCGGCGGAAAAGCATGCAGGCTGCTTAAATCCATCTATGGATTAAAGCTGTTGGAGATAGTGCCCTCAGAGTCAATTATTGGATCACAGGCACGTGATTGCAATGATTGAGGGAGGACCTATCCCGGTAGGACAGTCTTACTCGAGATGATAGTATGCTATCTGGTTTACCTTTATCATCGTGTACTGCTTCAGGTGACCTTACAGGTCACTATTACACGCTGATAGAGCCCCTAGGATTCTTGCTTGACTGCCGGCAGTATGATGGCGATCATATACGTGAGAGCTGGTGGTCTATAAGCACATCCTTAAAAGGTCCCTAGTCGTGGGAGTTTCGAGACAGGGCATCGATTCTCCAGAGTAGACTAGTGTATGCAGTCGAGACCCCGACGAGGGCCGGTGGCCGGTCTCACAAGCTACTGGTGTCAGTTGGTTCACCTAAGATGTATACAGGTGCTCATTGGGTTATGAGTACACCGGACAGGACTCGCCGGGAACATGCTAGTTGGTCTTATACCTGACGTCAGATAGCAGTTCCCTGGTGACATGTGTACAGGTTAGTTCATCGACCTGGGGATCGTCATTTGTCTCGTGTGAGTTCCCACTGTACTTTGATTACTACCCTACCACGGCTCAAAGGAGTCGTGCAAACAGGTTTTAGTTGGGTACAGTCCCGAGCCACATGGAGGCAGTGAGCGGATCTTCAGGGGTTCGTCTCTCCCGGTATTGGGGGTGAGGTCGCGCTGTGTCTAGGAGAGCCATTACGCAAAGCCCTCGGCCGAGGCAGGAGATTTACTGGTAGGTATTCCAGTAGTATCTCAGGGCGTTCTGGGCTACACTCCGACACGACTTGTACCGCTTTTGGGGGTCTGACTTTTACCAACCCCCTAGGCCCGACATGCGATGCTCATAGACGAACGGACCGGACTGTACGGATATTGTCACTGACAGGCTCAGTAGGGTGTCAGGATGAGTTCGCTCATCGACGTCCCTTTTGGTCAATAGCTGGTGGCCCGTCACGTATTGGCTTATACCTCTGACGTGCTAGTGGTTAAATCCACAGCCATAGTATTGACGAGTCTTTAGAGTCCACCACACTTACAGTTACTCAAGCTTTCGGGCGAAACGCTGCAGAGGCCGTATGGAGATATGGTAGGGTCCGATCAGATACGTGCGTTATTGCACGGATCAGGATCGGACAGTTTTGTACTAGTGGCCGTATAGTTATATGGCAGGGTTCGATCTGATACGTGCGGTATTGCACGGATCTGGATCGAACGGATATTACTAGCCGGCTTTGGCTTAAGCCGGTCCTAGTTTAGTACAGTGTAGATTTTGTCTCATTGCATTTGTATCCGGTCGGAATACAGATGCGGGTTTGTATGCACATTGTCGGGGTTTTCCTGTAATTTATTACGGGACCAGTTTTCTGGAGTTGCCAGTTTGCATTCCGTTCCGGCCGGTTTTCCTTTGTTCTTTCCCGGCCGGACTTTTCCGATGGAGGGGGTTATTTGCAAGTTTGCAAATAACATTTGTGGAGGGGGTTTCTTGCACTTGTAGCATTTTGATAAGTTAAGCATCTTTGCTTTTTCATGATGGCTTGCTTTTTGAGATTAGATTGTGATTAGAGTTGATTTGAATGGATTTGACCTTGTTATCATTCCTTTTTGGATGTGGTCACCTTTCTACTTTTACTACTCTTACCTCCCTTCATGAGTTTGTTTTTCCTCCACCATTTGTTCAAGAAGGGGGGGGCACTACACAAGATAAAGAAGGGTTTTCATTTTGTGAAGTGGGATATTATCATCTCATTTTGATACACCAATGTTCATCTCCATTTTTGTTCATTACTTCCCTCCATCCAATGGCAACTTCACTACCCCAAATGAGACAAGCATTTCTACACTACATTCTACAGCAAATCTTGGGCACGTCGACTTGCCAGCTTCGTGCACGAGTTGCCTCGGTATTGAGGTGGGAGCCCGTAAAAGATGCAGACGATGTGGTGCCCTTACGGCAAGGATGCGACGACCGGAGTTTCCGCGGGAGATCGGGACGACGACGAGAAGACCGGAGGACTCGGATCACTCGGTATATCTCTCACCCTTTCTCTTGATAGCTAGTATCGGTTAATGGTTACGATCCGGGTATATTGTCCGCGGTAGCGCCAGTTTAAAAGATAAGAAAATTTTGATTCCGCATTTTGGCCTCGGATAGACGGCCGGGGCGCTGCCGTGGCGCAACATGGTATCAGAGCCACGCCATTAACCTTGCCTAGCTTGTTCTAATGTGTTTTACTTATCCGATCGACCAAAATTCCAAAAACCACGTTTTGCTTGCATCAGTTTTCTGTCGATTTTTTCCGGGCTCGAAAAATTTTTCAGGTGATTGCAGAATGATGTACAGGGAATCCTAAGAACACTGCAAAAATTTGGTAGCTTGATCGTTCCGTACGACCGCGGAACCGCGGCAATGACCCCTCTTTTGCCGCGGTTCCGCCGCAGTATGTTTGCCTCGTTTGACCAGTTTTTTGTAGTGGGCTTTTGGGCTTAAGATAGGGGTTTTGGAATATTAAATTTGGGCCCAGAATTTCTGTGAGTGCTACAGTATTGCTTTGGGGCCCACTTGTTAATTATTTGATCGATCGGATATTTTAAACACATTATTTCATAGTATTTACATTATATCTGCGACCGTGAATATCACTTGATCGGTAAATCCTGTCTAACTGCTATAACCCGGTTAGACGGATTTGCGAACGTGATTTTCACGTTGATGTTCTGTGTTTATGCTGTGTTGTTGCGGATCGGTCGTCGGGGATAGCCTGGATGCAATGTTAGTACAGTTTTGTTTTATATGTACATTTCATATTGCGGGGCGAGCGTCCGACATGTGGACTGCTGTCACTGCCTGTTTGTATTATTCTTTTGGGGCACGACCTGGTTGCGGTCGATGTACCCGTTGTATGTATATTTTGCTTTCTGTACTAGGATTACCCCGCGGAGGGGTGCACGGATAGCCGGGTTCTAGAGGGCAACGGGCCCGCATCTCATGGCATTGAGACGGAGGGGGCTTCACTCTAGGATTGGCGGGCTATTCGCCGTACTCGTAGGGGGTACAGGTTGACCCAGGAGGGGTGCCCAAGTTACCGGATTCCATGAAGTGCTGGGTGGTCCATTCACGGTGCTGAAGGGGGCTGCCTCGCTTCAGGTTTTGGCGGGTGACTTGCCGCGCCCGTAGGGGTCTAGGATTTCATTGCACAGGCTATCCACACGACCAGGGGAACGTCGGGTTTCAGCAGCGGCTCTGTGAAACCCGGGGATCCCAGATATCTGTATTGTTCTATGATGCTGTACATTTCTGTGATGTTGCATTTTATCACGCCTTGAGCGAATTTAATATATTGGTATATATATTAGTAGATGTTGTATATGTTTTGCATCCGCGCTAGTCCAGTCCCCGCTCTGTCGTTAGTTAAGTAACCTAACGGGTGATGACGGGACCCAGTGGCGAATGCGGATGGCATATACGTACATCAGTATATTTTCGTTCTTTGTGGTGTGATCAATTGATGGGACTGCGTTGATTCGGATCAATGCAAGATAAACAAACCTATTCTGATGTTGTTGGAACACTTTTCAAAAAGCTGTTATTGCAAGGACGTTCACTTTTGTTTTGCATCGTGGTATTCATTTGGAATATCCTGCTCCTCAGTCGACGAGGCAAGGGCCGAGATCCCTTCACCGGGAGTGACCCCTTGGACAGAAGTTTTCGTCAGGGCATTAGCTTCACTATAGCCGATTACTTTTGCTTTGCATCGTGGTATTCAGTTGGAATATCCTGCACCTCATTCTACGGGGAAAGAGCCGAGATCCCTTCACCGGGTGTGACCTCTTTAGCAAAGGTTTTCGTCACTATATTTTTATAAAAAGTTATCCGGTTCCTTCAACGATATCAAGTTCATTACGTTAAAGGTTTTTCGCCAAAAACCAGCCGTAGCCCTCCGTCATTTCAGATTAGTATTGCTTAGTATTCGCGCTACGTTTGTCGTTGCTATTCGCCGAGGCGTAGTGTGCGGTAGCTCTGTAATGCTTTCTGTCGTATGGATATGTGGATTGGTTAGGACAGTCGTACGACTTTGTTGATTATTCGTCAAGGGTCGTGCGGGTGGGTTTAACGCAATCAAGATAATAACGGGTTAAACTTGACTAGGACCTTTTGATTTGTTGATTATTCGTCAAGGTCACTTGGGTCCTAGGGGTAAAAATCACATCGGGAGTTTCAAAAGAACTGAAACTTGCCAGGAATGCGCATACCTTCTGGAGTGTGGTGACTTGAGTGGATTCCGTCAAGTTATCATGCGATGATAGTTGGATCCCGATTCCCAGTGATGAGTTATTTTACTCCTCGGATGACGCCGACTAATTCTTCTTTCAGGTTTGGAGGAGAATTTGAGGTACAGTGGGAGGTTTCAAGATTAGATAAAGTGATAACCATTCTGATCTTGGTTAGAGTGCACGCTGAGTGTTTCTTTTCTCTCTCTCTTTGGCAGCGACCATTGACCCGACCCTGGACTATGACTCAGTGACCAAGTTGACCGAACCTTCTTAACACTGGCTTTTGGATTGTCAGAGTTGCAGACCTCATTGCCACTCCTACTTTTACCCTTTTCTCCAGGACACCCCGTATTACTACGAACGTCCACTTCCATTGGACAAAACCATCGTATGGTTAGATACGAACTCGAAGGAATTCGAGGATGGTTTCCGGTTCTGGAGAAAACGGATAGGATTATTCAGTTGTCTTTTCCCTTTTACCTTCTCTCAAGTTGTGAGTACTCCTTGGTTTAGGAGATAGTACACCTATTACGCAAATTGGATAGTCTTCTTCCAAACCTTAGGCTGGTGCCGACCGGTAGGGAATGAAGAAAACAAATTAGCCTAAAAGGTGTGCAGAAGGTATTAAGATTAAGACAAAGCAAGGGATTAGTAAGAGGGCAAAGTAAATTGCGACTGCTATTCACGACCGAACCAAGTATTTCTTCGCCAATACTAAATCACCTTTGTATTTCTCCAGGACACTCCGTATCACTACGAAGATCCACAGTTTATTTGGATACTCCATCGTATGGTTATATACGAACTCGAAAGGAACTTGTTCCAGTTCGGGGATGGATTCTGGTTCAGGAGAAATAGGAATAAGGTTTATTCGGTTTTCTTTTATCTTCACCTTCTCTCGCTTTGCGAGTGCTCCTAGGATTAGGATAGTACACCTTTTATGCTTATTGGATAGTCTTCTTCCAAACCATAGGCTGGTGCCGAACGGTAGGGAAGGAAGAAAACCTTTTGGCCTAAAGGGGTGTGCAGACGGTAATGACTAAAGACATATAAAGGGATTTGGACAGATGGCAAAGAGATATACGGTTACAGTTGTGAATCTGGATAATGGAAGAGGCATTACTAAGAATACCGGAATACCCCACCGAACCATTTCATTGTTTCAGTTTCACTGTGTAATGTTAAAAGAAGACTGATTTCCCGATTAGATACTTGCTCCAGGGTATGTATTTACCAGGTATGATTCTCACAACTGTATGGTTTTACAGATGATGAGTGGGAGTAAGTTATTGGGAATAGGGTGATCATCCTCATTATATCGGGATTCGTTGTAATCGGTGATATTTGAGGAGATCATCTGGGCTGTTTGCCGGTCGGCAAATATTTGGTTTTGAATATCCGCTGTTGTGCACCAATTTCAAATTGATATATCTGTACGTCTATTTTCATAGAGTGAGATATACCTTTTGATATTATGTCGATGACATTTACCTATATCAGTGGATGGTTAGGTAAGGAGCATTAAACAGCGGTGTAATTCTTCTTAACCATAAGTACAGTTTTCAACCTACAACGCACAGTGAAAGAGTTGTTAGACTCAGCGGACTTATACAGAGTATTGTATGTTGTCCAGTGTCCATTAGGACAGAGGGGTTGGTCCACATACTATATTCTGTTTACTTTTAACTTCTCTAGTTCTTAGACATGTGTTTCGTAGAAACACAGGGTCTAAGTTTTGAGGAGTCATAGGTATTTGAATAGAGTAGAGAACCAGGTGTAGCAAGTATCGGGATTCTTCAAAGTGATCGAAGATGTAGATACTTGTGTATGGTATTCAGTTGATAGTAATGATAAAGAGAAATTGCTTCTCTTTCAGGTTACTCATAATTGGAAGCATTCCTAAGTTGAGTAACGCTGATCGGCCTCCTTCCATTTAGTTTGCATGCACTGGAGATAGCTGCATGATTTGAATCTGGTTCCAATTAAATCAGTGCCTCTGTTTCTATATTGGATATAGAACAGTTCATATCTTGACATTGTTAAGGTACGGGGAGTTGTCCGGCTTATGCTTAAAACCAGACACTGGACAACTCAAGGCACATTTCTGTAATGGCTGTTTGTGGGTTGACCCAGGCTATGACGAGGGTTGACTTTCTACCATCTGGAAGACCAATAGTGATATTGTTCTAGACTTGCCACAGTTTTATTAAAAATGGATTTTTTCAGAAAACAGTAGTGGGAGTATGGTAGAACTGGAAGTGATTCCAGAACCGCAAACGATTACTGAAGATTTGATAAGAACCTAAAGATTCAATCTGGTTTGACATTCCATTGGCCACTCCGCAAATATGATGGGTAACCTCAGGCACTCGAGAGGTACTTCGGTATGCTCAAGGACAGTGGCAGGGAGGTTCTTGTTTACCCAGACTTACCATTGCTGTTGTTCCAGACTGTGAGACCCGGCAGGAGGATGAGTATAGCGTCGTTCTAAACTAGCTTTAGAAGTGCACGTCTATATGACTCTGGCAGAGGGTTGTTGTAGTCAGTGGGAGCAGCGGAAGCATTGGTGGTCATCAGGCTTATGTCTATTTATAGACTAAAGCAGTTACAGCGGAGATAGATCATCTATTTCTGATGTGACAGTCATAGGTTTGACTTCATCAGAATAGGGGATGGATCTGCTTAAGAAGGTAGTAGGGTGTGATGTCATGGTATTTGGATGACATACACAGAGTAGGAAGTGATATTCCTATACTACGATCGGTTATACTTTGGTTGTCACACAGTAGTTTCTCCACACAGGACTTGGATATTATATCAGACATTCTGGTTACTAGATCTATGGTTTTAGATCTAGATTTGGGTAGTTTCCCAATCTGGGTACCTTGACAGCATTCTATGAGTATTTAGAATGGACGACTCCTGGCACGGTAGTGTACCTGCAGGTGATGGAGTCACCCTCTCTAAAGGTGTCTTACAGACTAAAGGGGAGAGGGATACGCATGATTGACAGATCACTTGCTTAGGCAATTGAGTCAATCATGAGATGTCAAGTACCACACCAGATGTTGGTCTTGCAGTAGATGCAATAAGTTGATATTAATCCAATCCTGAAGAAACGGTCGGAAGCAGTTTTAGAACATAAGTTGATGTTCTAGGGATATGATAACGGCAGCCTCCTTTAGGAGACGGTTATCATTCCAGGCTTCCAAGGTGACCTGGACGACAAGGAGGTTGTCAGAGTTATAGTTTCCCCTCTGACGAGGGGCAGTACATTGGACATGTGGTCCAGGTGGATACTGAGGGAAGGCATGGTGCAGGATACTGATTAAGTTCAGTTGACGATACAGTCTAAGAAGTTTAGATTTGGAGTTCATTTATGAGCTAGGTCCCATCAGATATCCAGACATACTCTAAGACAGGTATTGCTCATTTCGGGAGATGGTTTTCTCTGCGAACTTGAGATATAGAGAGACATAGAAAGAAACATCACAGCGGATCCACTCACTGAGGCTATTCCTCGAACGCAATAGTTTCGCAAACGAGCTTTGTGAGACTGACTAGTAGAGGAGTTGGGTGTTCGGTATCACACGGGCTGTGAGTATGCGGCATCGCAATAATTAGCCTTGAGTGCAAGTGGGAGATTGTTGGAGATAGTGCCCTCAGAGTCAATTATTGGATCACAGGCACGTGATTGCAATGATTGAGGGAGGACCTATCCCGGTAGGACAGTCTTACTCGAGATGATAGTATGCTATCTGGTTTACCTTTATCATAGTGTACTGCTTCAGGTGACCTTACAGGTCACTATTCCACGCTGATAGAGCCCCTAGGATTCTTGCTTGACTGCCGGCAGTATGATGGCGATCATATACGTGAGAGCTGGTGGTCTATAAGCACATCCTTAAAAGGTCCCTAGTCGTGGGAGTTTCGAGACAGGGCATCGATTCTCCGGAGTAGACTAGTGTATACAGTCGAGACCCCGACGAGGGGCGGTGGCCGGTCTCACAAGCCACTGGTGTCAGTTGGTTCACCTAAGATGTATACAGGTGCTCATTGGGTTATGAGTACACCGGACAGGACTCGCCGGGAACATGCTAGTTGGTCTTATACCTGACGTCAGATAGCAGTTCCCTGGTGACATGTGTACAGGTTAGTTCATCGACCTGGGGATCGTCATTTGTCTCGTGTGAGTTCCCACTGTACTTTGATTACTACCCTACCACGGCTCAAAGGAGTCGTGCAAACAGGTTTTAGTTGGGTACAGTCCCGAGCCACATGGAGGCAGTGAGCGGATCTTCAGGGGTTCGTCTCTCCCGGTATTGGGGGTGAGGTCGCGCTGTGTCTAGGAGAGCCATTACGCAAAGCCCTCGGCCGAGGCAGGAGATTTACTGGTAGGTATTCCAGTAGTATCTCAGGGCGTTCTGGGCTACACTCCGACACGACTTGTACCGCTTTTGGGGGTCTGACTTTTACCAACCCCCTAGGCCCGACATGCGATGCTCATAGACGAACGGACCGGACTGTACGGATATTGTCACTGACAGGCTCAGTAGGGTGTCAGGATGAGTTCGCTCATCGACGTCCCTTTTGGTCAATAGCTGGTGGCCCGTCACGTATTGGCTTATACCTCTGACGTGCTAGTGGTTAAATCCACAGCCATAGTATTGATGAGTCTTTAGAGTCCACCACACTTACAGTTACTCAAGCTTTCGGGCGAAACGCTGTAGAGGCCGTATGGAGATATGGCAGGGTCCGATCAGATACGTGCGGTATTGCACGGATCAGGATCGGACAGTTTTGTACTAGTGGCCGTATAGTTATATGGCAGGGTTCGATCTGATATGTGCGGTATTGCACGGATCTGGATCGAACGGATATTACTAGCCGGCTTTGGCTTAAGCCGGTCCTAGTTTAGTACAGTGTAGATTTTGTCTCATTGCATTTGTATCCGGTCGGAATACAGATGCGGGTGTGTATGCACATTGTCGGGGTTTTCCTGTAATTTATTACGGGACCAGTTTTCTGGAGTTGCCAGTTTGCATTCCGTTCCGGCCGGTTTTCCTTTGTTCTTTCCCGGCCGGACTTTTCCGATGGAGGGGGTTATTTGCAAGTTTGCAAATAACATTTGTGGAGGGGGTTTCTTGCACTTGTAGCATTATGATAAGTTAAGCATCTTTGCTTTTTCATGATGGCTTGCTTTTTGAGATTAGATTGTGATTTGAATGGATTTGACCTTGTTATCATTCCTTTTTGGATGTGGTCACCTTTCTACTTTTACTACTCTTACCTCCCTTCATGAGTTTGTTTTTCCTCCACCATTTGTTCAAGAAGGGGGGGGGGCACTACACAAGATAAAGAAGGGTTTTCATTTTGTGAAGTGGGATATTATCATCTCATTTTGATACACCAAAGTTCATCTCCATTTTTGTTCATTACTTCCCTCCATCCAATGGCAACTTCACTACCCCAAATGAGACAAGCATTTCTACACTACATTCTACAGCAAATCTTGGGCACGTCGACTTGCCAGCTTCATGCCCGAGTTGCCTCGGTATTGAGGTGGGAGCCCGTAAAAGATGCAGACGATGTGGTGCCCTTCCGGCAAGGATGCGACGACCGGAGTTTCCGTGGGAGATCGGGACGACGACGAGAAGACCGGAGGACTCGGATCACTCGGTATATCTCTCACCCTTTCTCTTGATAGCTAGTATCGGTTAATGGTTACGATCCGGGTATATTGTCCGCGGTAGCGCCAGTTTAAAAGATAAGAAAATTTTGATTCCGCATTTTGGCCTCGGATAGACGGCCGGGGCGCTGCCGTGGCGCAACAAAAGCAGGCATCACGGAGTTGGAACATCTGTTTTGATGATACAATCAAAGAGTTTGGTTTTATAAAAAATGTGGATGAACCATGTATTTATAAAAGGATTGTAGAGAGTACTGTTACATTCTTCGTATTGTACGTGGACGACATTCTCTTGATAGGAAATGATATTCCTATGCTACAATCGATCAAACTATTCTTATTGCAGAGGTTCTCCATGAAAGACCTGGGTGATGCCTCGTACATTCTGGGGATTAAGATCCATAGAGATAGATCTAAGAAATTATTGGGATTGTCCCCATCGAGATACATTGACACCATACTAAAGAGGTTTAGTATGGAAGATTCCAAGAGGGGTAATTTACCCGCTTGTCATGGGATCACCCTCTCCAAAGAGATGTCTCCAAAGACTGATGAGGAGAGGGCTCGCATGAGCATTATACCGTATGCTTCGGCAGTAGGATCTATAATGTATGCGATGTTATGTACTCGCCCAGATGTAGCTTATGCATTAAGTGCAGTAAGCAGGTATCAATCCAACCCAGGGGAGAAACACTGGACTGCTGTGAAGAACATTCTAAAGTACTTGAGAAGAACTAAAGAAATGTTCTTGGTGTATGGTAATGGAAATCTCCAAATGGACGGCTTTACCGACTCCAGCTTCCAGAGCGACAAGGATGATAGTAAGTCCATCTCAGGGTTTGTATTTACTCTAAATGGAGGGGCGGAATGTTGGAAGAGTTCCAAACAAGATACCGTCGCTGACTCCACGATGGAAGCTGAGTATATTGCTGCTAATGATGCCGCAAAAGAAGCGGTATGGATGAGGAAGTTCATTTCAGAACTTCAAGTGGTTCCATCCATTGCTAATCCAATACCTCTGTATTGCGATAACAATTGAGCCATGGCTTTGGCAAAGGAACCGAGGTCCCATCAGAAATCCAGACATATCTTGAGGCGGTATCACCTCATCAGGGAGATAGTGGATCGCCAGGAAATCGAGGTACGGAGAGTAGACACGAAAGACAACACAGCAGATCCATTCACTAAGGCTATCCCTCAAGTACAGTTTGAAAAACTCTTTGAGCTGTTGGGCATGCGGTACGCCGGAAACTGGTTCTAGCCGGTACTTATTGCATTAATTACAGGCCTTAGTGCAAGTGGGAGATTGTTGGATATGTATGCCCTAGAGGCCTGTATTGTATAGGATACTAGACATGTATATGTACAGAAACAATCTTTGCTCGAAATGATAGTATGCTATCTGGTTTATCTTTATCATAACATGTGATGTGTTGATGAAGCCTGATCAGTCGAAAATACTGTATATTTTAGCAGGCAATTTGCTTAACATCTGCATACATATAGGAGAGTACGGTATTCATAATTCACATATTAGCTAATTGGTCGCAAAATATCAAATTACATGTATTCGACCTTTAAACCGGAAATTCTAGGGAAATTAACTGCATTGCATTACATAGCATATTTTCTATATCTTGCAACCCCTATTTTGAAGTCTATGCAGGAAAAGAGATACTTGCTCGATCAATACATTGCTCGACCATTACAATTGCTCGTAAACTCATTGAAAGCAAATCTGGTATCAATATAGAAGGGCAACTGCAATTCTAAACATCAAAGAATAACCCATACAGCAGTACAAGACAACAGAAGAAAGCACAGATCCCAACCTCACCAATGTGCGGCGGAAGGGCGGCCAAAGCCCACCTCTCGCGGCGGTTGCGCGGTGGATACAGGGAGTCAGCTCCACGAATTGCACCACAACTCCTGTGTTAGTACCTGCAGCTCAAAAATGCATACAAAAGTCCAGAAGAGTCCAGACACTTCCACCAGATCATCAAGCTCCTAAACTAGCCTAAAACTTCTAGAACTTTCCCAAACCCTTGCTTAAACCCTAAGCTAAACCCCAACAAACTTGGCCAACAAACTTTGGGAGGGAAAGTCTAATTCAAACCTAAACCTAGGTCTATAAATAAGACCCTAGGCTCACTCATTTCTCATCTTGGAAAATCTTGATTCAATCTTGGAGAGTGATAGATTCAACCATTTTTAGTTTAGCCATTCTCTTTCTCCATCTTCTTCTTCCTCAAGATTAGTGAGAAATCTTGTAGGAAACCCTAACCCTAGATCCAACCACAATTCAAGATCTTGAGTGCAAGCCAAGCAAGATTCCTTCAACCCTTTTATGAGCCGAGCCGATCTTCCATCGGGCAAGAGATCCAAAGTAGATCCACGATCCACGGAGTCGAGCGAAGCCGAGTCAACGATCGATTTTCTTTCTTCTTGTAGATCTTGAAAGATTGTATTGAAATTGTTGATGAAATAAAAGGTGATATTTTCTTCTATCTTGTTTCTTTTAAATTCCGCATCATGTTATCTTTACTGTTCTTGAATATTGTCTATGTGGTGATGCGTGAGTAAAACTCCGCTCGTTAAGGAGTCGAAACGATCTTTAGTATGATGATGTAGCAAATTTGTAATCAATTCTTGAATCCCACGAGTGTGTAAACCCTAGCAAAGTTCAAGAATCGACAACCCAATTTGATGCGATGCTTTCTTGATCAACATCGCTCGAGATTGGGGTGATCCGATCGCTTCTTGAAATTGCTAGAGGCTAGAATATAAATGGTACCCTCGAAAGAGCAAGGGTTAAGAGATGAAACCCTAATTTCATCAAGAAAACCCTAACTCGCGTCGATAACCATTGATCTAGTATAAACTCTTCGAAGGACAAGAATACGAAATATTGTAGACTACAACACATCTAAAGATCCTATCGATTCCTACGAGCTTCTTTATCATTCTTGATTGTTGTTTGGAAAATACCATTGAAACCCGATTCTTGTTGTTTATAGTTCTTGATTCTTTAGTAAAGATTAGTGACACACGAATACAATTCAATCTTGAATCGAGTTTTCTCTTATTGTTGCTTAACATTTCATTTCGAACAAATAAAAGTACAAACGAATCTCGAGATCCCTGAGGACGATCCGCACTCATTCATTAACTTCAACTGACACCGTTGTTTGATTGCGGTCAAATATTTTTGGTTGTGATTTCTTTACAATTTGATACTTTTACATCCAAGAAAACAATTCGATCAAATGGCGCCGTTGCCGGGGACTATTTGATTCGATTTACACACAACAACATTTTATATAACAATCAAAATGGCGCCGTTGCCGGGGATCGCGCGCTAATTCGTTTACATTTTATAGTTTGAAGTGAAAGAATTATTACGTTTCATTTCTTGAAATCAAAATTCGTACAAACTCTTATACGTGTGTTGTGAATTGATTGCAAGGTGATCTGGAGCATTCTGTGCTGTGGAAAAATTATTTGGGATATACCAGAGAGCTGGAGATAGGAACAGAAAGCAGCTGTTGAAATCTGGTACAGTGAACCCACTGTTGGACCGCGGAAGGGCGGTATATGCATGGTAATTGCGGCGGAAGCGCCGCAGTCTTGGGTGATCTCTGTACCATCTTTCTTCAGGTGATTTCTTGCTCTCTCCCCTCTCCCTTTTTAGCTCCAACTAATCCTTTCTGCAGGATTCTTTGCAAACAATTGCTGCGCCGCAAAAGCAAATTAAAATTGTGCGTGATTTTGCTTTTCTTGGTTGTTTTGCATATTAAATACGGAATTTAAGGGGCACGGCCAAATCCAAATTAGGTGGGGATTTCATTACCCTTCCTAGGCCCCGAAAACCACCAAACTTGCATCCACATTTACCCCCATTAACTAAAAGAAATCTAGAGATGACTCTAAGGACTGTCGCGCTCATTTAGGACAAGAGAGGGCCGTGGGTAATTCATTGCTTATCCGCGTTTTCTTGTGGTGCCTAAGGCGAGTGTGTCTAAGGCTAGTGGTTATTAATTAGGTCCACTGTAGTGGTGGTTCCTTCCCACTTACCTGGCACTTATCCGGCCACAGGGGAACAAAGAGGCAGTGGAGGATTGATCCTGCGACTTGTCTTTTGGCAGTTAGGAGCGGTCTAGAGCCGGACCTAGGTGACCATTAGATTTTAGGGTTTGTGTGTTGCATTTGGTTGTCGCATCATTTTTTCAAAATCCGTCCCTTTTCAAAAGCAAACACCGCATTCATTTTACCCCTAATTATAAGCCAACGCTGCCACTTGTACTAACCCTTTTTAGTACAAGATAGGCTGGACACGGGATTCTAGTGCCCGTTTAGTCCGCGTACCTTTTATCGACTCCGAAGTCGATAATTCTCCATTTACCTTTTCTTTACCTACTACCACACCCACACCGATGGATCCGAATCCATCAAACTTCTTTAACCCCAATCTGCCACCGTCCGTTGGTGCGCAGAATCCTCCACACATTTCTCTTCAGGAAAGATGCTATCCACTTAGAGGTCCTCTTTCGACCTGCTTATCCACACCACCAGCCAACGGGGATAATTTTGAAATCAAGCCCCAGTATATCAACCTTCTACCTAAGTATCACGGACTCGAGACCGAGGACGCTTACGTTTTCATTACCAAATTTGAAAACGTATGTGCTATGATGGGTACGTCTCAACTTTCTGTGGATGCGATGCGTCTACGACTTCTTCCTTTTACCTTGTGCGATATAGCCGAGAAGTGGCTATATAACACCACCGCACACTCCATCACAAATTGGGAAGAATTCGTCGCTGCATTCCTAAAGAAATTTTACCCAGTCCAAAGAACGGCTCGAATTCGGAGCGAATTGAACCAATTTGCCCAGCTCCCTACCGAACCATTTTCAAAGTACTTTGAACGTTTCAAGGATCTAATGGTTCAATGTCCTCATCACGGCATCCCGAGATGGGAGCTTTGCCGAATCATCTATGAGGGCAGTAACCCAAGCACGAAACAAAGCCTTGAGAATATGTGTCAGGGTACATTTATGACTAAAGACGATGGGGAAGCCTGGCGATACTTAGAAGAGTTCGCTGAAAAATCACTAATTTGGGAGAGTGGAACCCAACCATTGAATAGGGGTGGCGTACACCAAGTAGATGTGTCCATAGGTGTTAGAGCAGAAATGGCAGCAATGCAAAAGAAGCTCGACGCTATGGAACACAAATTTGCAGCAGCCTCCCTAAACCCGGTATCACTCCCCAAAACTATTTGTGGGTGCTGTTCTGATCCGTCACACTTAACGGAAGAATGTCCTTTAAACTCGGCGTTTCAAGGTCAAGAGCATTCTAATGCCGCATTTCAACGACCTCGAAACGATCCATATTCTTCCACGTACAATCAGGGTTGGAGGAACCACCCGAATTTTGCTTGGAACCAAAATCAATCTCAAAACACGGTTCCAAACACAAATAACTTTCAAAGGGCTCTTCCTCCACCACAACAGCAACCCCTTCAACTCACTCAGCACCCCTACCAGTCACAAAATTTCCAAAACCAGGGCAACACTCATGCACAGTCTAATCCTATGCAGTCCTGTTCTGACGATTTCTCTCAATTTACTCAAACCATGAAATCACTCTTATCCAATTTCATGGAGGTTTCGACTGAGGTTAGATCTTCCGTCAATGAGATAAAGAAAAACTCAGCGTCACAAGCTGAGAGTATCAGATCGATGGAAGCTGAAATCGCACGCCTCAAAGCTGAAATGAGTGCGAGAGAAAAAGGGAAACTTCCCTCTCAACCCCTGCAGAATCCTGGGCATTACAACGTAAATGCCATTACCACGTTGAGATCGGGAAGAGTGCTGAATAATAATGTCGGGGAAGATATTGATAATACTGAAAATCATGTCAAAACCCCGGCTGAGACCTTTCCACATACACACACTTCTCCTTCTGATCCTTCTTCTTCTACCAAACCACCTTCGCACGAGCCTATTCTCCAGTTCCCTTTAGGCTCAACACCTTCACCCAACCCTTATAGTTCTCCACAGACGGTCCCCACACCTCTTTTGGGATCTCGTCTACCCCCCTTTCCTTCTCCTATGATGGACCCTGCGCTTATTGCGAAAGCACCTTACCCGAACCGGTTAAGGGCTAACAGAACGAGTCCTCATATGGAGAAAATTTTAGAAATGTTCAAACAGGTTAACATCAATATCCCTCTCCTAAATGCAATTCAACAAGTCCCCGCTTATGCGAAGATTCTAAAGGACTTGTGCACTAGGAAGAGGAAGACTCAGGTGCCGAAGAAGGTCTTTATGGCTAATAATATCAGCACTGCTTTTATTCCCCAGCTGCCAAAGAAACGAAAGGACCCAGGATGTCCTACAATATCGATTTCGATTGGGGGTAAAAACATAAATCGTGCTCTTTTAGACCTTGGCGCGAGTGTTAACCTGTTACCTTATTCTGTCTATGAGCAACTAGGAATTGGAGAGCTGAAACCTGCTCATTGCACTCTCCAGATGGCGGACCGATCTATCACCAAACCAAGGGGTGAATTAGAGGATGTGTTAATAAAGGTCGGGGAATTTGTTTTCCCTGTAGACTTCATTGTGCTTGACACACATCCTGTAGCAAACCCCCGGGGCCAAATTCCGGTGATTTTAGGTCGTCCTTTCCTTGCCACTTCCAACGCTGTTATAAATTGTAGAAATGGTTCAATGAATTTATCATTTGGAAATATGACCATTGAACTAAATATCTACAGAGTTGGGAGTCAGCCATCAGAACCTAGTGCTCATATTTTAGATGTGTGTTCTGTCCATGAGATCGCTCCCGAAAGTTGTGGAGCCGAGGAACTTTGCTTTACTGATCTCGATGACATTAGCACATCTCTGCTTGATCTTACACTTAGTGAGGACACTACACTTACACTTGAGTCCTGCACTTCTGACTTTTCTCCACCCGAGTCTGTATCTTTCACAGGCTCTGAGCTTCTTTGTAAATCCAAAAATCATTCTATGATCCTTCCTTCGATCATTTCTCCGCCTGAATTAGATCTCAAGGTCTTACCTTCTCACCTTAAATATGCATATCTTGGTGAGAACGAGACTTTACCGGTTATAATTTCCACTTCTCTTGCATCAGAGCAAGAGAACGCACTTTTATCGGTATTAAGATCTAATAAAGAGGCGTTTGGTTGGAGTATGGCGGACATCAAAGGGATTAGTCCCTTGATAGTCGAACATCATATACATGTGATGGATGATGCCAGACCAACCCGAGAACCACAGAGACGGTTAAATCCCGTCATGAAGGAAGCTGTCATGAAAGAGATCGTCAAATGCTTAGATAGTGGTATTATATACCCGATCTCCGATAGCCAGTGGGTAAGTCCTATACACGTCGTTCCTAAGAAATCTGGCATCACTGTGATCACAAATGAAGCGAATGAGTTGATTCAGACACGCACCCAAACTGGGTGGCGTGTATGCATCGATTATAGAAAACTCAACGCTGCTACGAGGAAAGATCATTTTCCTCTACCATTTATTGATCAAATGCTGGAACGCTTAGCGGGACGACAATACTATTGTTTTATGGACGGTTACTCAGGCTACAATCAGGTCCCCATCGCCAAAAAGGATCAAGATAAAACCACTTTTACTTGTCCTTTTGGTACCTTTGCTTACAGTCGCATGCCCTTCGGGCTATGCAATGCTCCCGCTACCTTTCAGCGGTGTATGATGGGGATATTCTCTGATATGGTAGAGAATTTCCTGGAGATCTTTATGGACGACTTTTCGATTTTTGGAGACTCTTTTTCTGAATGCCTAGCGAATCTTGACGCTGTTCTTACTCGATGCAAAGAGAAGAACTTGACTTTAAACTGGGAAAAATGCCACTTTATGGTCCAAGAAGGAATAGTCCTTGGACATGTCATTTCACAGAAAGGCATTGAGGTTGACAGAGCTAAAGTAGATGTCATTCAAAACCTCCCTCATCCCAAAAGCGTCAAAGATATTCGCTCTTTCCTTGGCCATGCTGGCTTTTATAGGAGATTCATAAAGGACTTTAGCAAAATTGCTAGACCTTTAACACTACTCCTGGCCAAGGATACAACCTTCCACTTTGACTCGGATTGCGAGACAGCTTTCGACTCACTTAAACACTCACTCACTTCAGCCCCCGTTTTATCATCACCAAACTGGGACTACCCTTTTGAGCTGATGTGTGACGCATCTGATTTTGCAGTAGGTGCTGTCCTTGGACAACACATTGAAAAGATGCCACATGTGATTTACTATGCTAGTAAGACTCTGAATGATGCGTAAATCAATTATACAACCACAGAGAAAGAACTATTAGCGGTTGTATTCGCATTGGAGAAATTCAGGCCTTACTTAATCGGCTCACCTATTGTTGTATATACTGACCATTCCGCTTTGAAACATTTGTTGGCAAAGAAAGATGCCAAAGGTCGACTAATACGTTGGATCCTTCTTTTACAAGAATTCGATCTTGTTATCAAAGATAAGAAAGGATGTGAAAACGTAGTAGCTGACCACCTTTCACGCATCGTTTCTTCCCCCGTGACCCTGCCGATCAATGACTCATTCCCTGACGAACAACTCTTGAGCGTATCCTCTGAACCATGGTTCAGGGATATTGTGAACTATCATGCCACGGGACTTATACCGAGCGATTGGTCAAAACAGGACAAATATCGTTTTCTTTCCCAAGTAAAACATTATTACTGGGACGAGCCTTATTTGTTTAAATATTGTCCTGATCAGATCATTCGCCGGTGCGTCCCAAATGAGGAGTTCAAGAGTATTCTTTCATTTTGTCATGATCAGGCCTGTGGGGGTCACTTTGGTCCAAGAAAAACAGCGGAAAAGGTTTTGCAATCTGGATTTTATTGGCCGACCTTATTCAAGGACGCATTTGAACATTGCAAAACCTGTACACAATGTCAGTATACGGGTAGAATATCCCAGAGGAATGAAATGCCTCAGCAACCCATTCTGGTTGTTGAAATGTTTGATGTTTGGGGCATAGATTTTATGGGTCCTTTTCCCAACTCCTTTGGGAATCTGTACATATTGCTGGCGGTTGATTATGTTTCCAAGTGGGTAGAAGCCATTCCAAGTCGCACTAATGACAAGAAAGTTGTCATTAAGTTCTTAAAAGAGAATATCTTTTCGCGATTTGGACACCCACGCGCTATTATTAGCGATAATGGGACACACTTCTGCAACAGATCTTTCGAGACTCTGATGCGGAAATATTCAATCAACCACCGTCTTTCTACACCCTATCACCCCCAAACAAGCGGGCAGGCTGAGATCTCAAACAGACAAATCAAACTTATCCTGGAGAAAACTGTTGCTAAAAATAGAAAAGACTGGTCGACCAAATTGACGGATGCTCTTTGGGCATTCAGGACTGCATATAAGACCGACCTAGGAATGTCTCCATATAGGATAGTTTTTGGTAAAGCATGTCATCTACCTGTTGAGATAGAACATAAAGCATTGTGGGCTATAAAGGAAATTAATTTTGATCTAAACCTTGCTTGCAACTTTCGGAAGCTGCAACTAAACGAGCTAAGCAAACTCCGCGATGAAGCTTATGATAATGCTGTAATCACAAAGAATAGGACTAAGGTTTTTCACGATAAAAACATTTTGAGGAAAACATTTTTACCTGGTCAACAAGTCCTTCTTTATGATTCACGATTACACCTTCATGCGGGTAAGCTCCGATCTCGTTGGAAGGGACCTTTTGTTGTGCGGTCTGTATACCCGCACGGGGCAGTAGATATTGAAAATGTTAAAAACGGCACTGTTTTCAAAATAAATGGACATAGATTAAAGCCGTATTTTTCCACTGACCCCACGGAGGAGCTCTTGTTCTTACAAGAGCCAGTTTATTTTGATTAAAATTCCTCCGTCTCACTTTCATGTCCAGTATATCATTGTATCATATTTTGAATGAAGGTGAGTAAATAAAGCAAGTTTGGGGGAAGTTCTTCACTTATATATTTTGCCCCCACTAATAATTCCCCCCAGATTTACAGATTTTTGTAGGTATAACTGTCGGCAACAGTGAGGACACTGTTGAAAACAAGTTTGGGGGAGGTTTGTGCTTATTTTCGCATCATGTGCATATCATCTGCATAAGCACAAAACATTTCTTTTAAAAATCTATAAAAATTGAAAAATTTCAAAACCCATAAAAATTTAAAAATTTTCAAATATAAAAATAATTTTAATATTTACACTTTTTGTATATAAATAAGATAATGAAAGTTTAGACAGTGAACAATTACATCCATGAGATTGGAAAAATTTTAGAAAACTAAGAAAATTAGAAGTTTTCTTATACGAACTAGTAATAAGTAGTTATGAGCCGTTGTCCCAAGGGTTAGTAAGATGAAGGACGTCACTAATCTGAGGATAAAAATAAGTCTGAAAAATAATTTCTATTCTGGAAGCCAAACATTTTGAACGTTGCTACCCTGCTATTCGCACTTACACACGTCTTGAAGCCTGGGATAGTAGAGGATACCTTGAAATGCTCTTGTCTTAAAGCCAAAAGTATGAAAAAAAGAAAAAAAGAAAAATGTGTTTTAAAGTGGTGAGAAAAATGGATACTGGTTTTGTTATCACCAAGGGTAAGAAAAATATATAGCAAAAGGGTGTTTCTTCACCTAGTGCCCCAAGGTCAACTGGTCTGGGAGTCACTGCTATGCCTAAGGTGGTGCAAGACTAGGAAAATACACCAAGTTAGCAAGCACATCAGTAATCGGTCGGTTAGTACCTCAAGAAGTATTAACGATCGCATGAAAGTGTGTAAGCAATCTCGTTTGCCAAGAAGTACTGAGGTCGACGGGCAAGAGTATGATAGCTTGAATTGAATTCTCCGGGTGTAGGGATGTCTTTACACACACGCAGGGTGATATGATCGATGTTTGGAATAAAGATAGGAATGAAGAATAAGACGATGTTTTATTGAGGGAGGACGTGATTTCTAACATCTTTTCATGACCATTAAGATAGGGCTCATGACAACCGAAAAGCTAGCTTAGTTGGAAACCCTAATTTTCAAAGTCTTTCTTTTACTATTCTTTTCTTTAAATGTAATATTCATGATCTTGCTTTTATTTTTGGATTTTGTGGGTGCAATCCGCTGAAAACCCTCAGGAGACAACACTCCTCCTACTAGGGACACCTAGAGGTTTAAAGGCATGTTGCACGTGCTCAGTGCAATCGTGTTGCCTACGAAAGTGTGCTAGTTAGTTTTTCTCTTTCTTTGTTTTCTCCTTCTCTTTTTAATAAAACATTCTCTCGAGACGATCGAAATTAAGTTTGGGGGTATTTGATCAGTCGAAAATACTGTATATTTTAGCAGGCAATTTGCTTAACATCTGCATACATATAGGAGAGTACGGTATTCATAATTCACATATTAGCTAATTGGTCGCAAAATATCAAATTACATGTATTCGACCTTTAAACCGGAAATTCTAGGGAAATTAACTGCATTGCATTACATAGCATATTTTCTATATCTTGCAACCCCTATTTTGAAGTCTATGCAGGAAAAGAGATACTTGCTCGATCAATACATTGCTCGACCATTACAATTGCTCGTAAACTCATTGAAAGCAAATCTGGTATCAATATAGAAGGGCAACTGCAATTCTAAACATCAAAGAATAACCCATACAGCAGTACAAGACAACAGAAGAAAGCACAGATCCCAACCTCACCAATGTGCGGCGGAAGGGCGGCCAAAGCCCACCTCTCGCGGCGGTTGCGCGGTGGATACAGGGAGTCAGCTCCACGAATTGCACCACAACTCCTGTGTTAGTACCTGCAGCTCAAAAATGCATACAAAAGTCCAGAAGAGTCCAGACACTTCCACCAGATCATCAAGCTCCTAAACTAGCCTAAAACTTCTAGAACTTTCCCAAACCCTTGCTTAAACCCTAAGCTAAACCCCAACAAACTTGGCCAACAAACTTTGGGAGGAAAAGTCTAATTCAAACCTAAACCTAGGTCTATAAATAAGACCCTAGGCTCACTCATTTCTCATCTTGGAAAATCTTGATTCAATCTTGGAGAGTGATAGATTCAACCATTTTTAGTTTAGCCATTCTCTTTCTCCATCTTCTTCTTCCTCAAGATTAGTGAGAAATCTTGTAGGAAACCCTAACCCTAGATCCAACCACAATTCAAGATCTTGAGTGCAAGCCAAGCAAGATTCCTTCAACCCTTTTATGAGCCGAGCCGATCTTCCATTGGGCAAGAGATCCAAAGTAGATCCACGATCCACGGAGTCGAGCGAAGCCGAGTCAACGATCGATTTTCTTTCTTCTTGTAGATCTTGAAAGATTGTATTGAAATTGTTGATGAAATAAAAGGTGATATTTTCTTCTATCTTGTTTCTTTTAAATTCCGCATCATGTTATCTTTACTGTTCTTGAATATTGTCTATGTGGTGATGCGTGAGTAAAACTCCGCTCGTTAAGGAGTCGAAACGATCTTTAGTATGATGATGTAGCAAATTTGTAATCAATTCTTGAATCCCACGAGTGTGTAAACCCTAGCAAAGTTCAAGAATCGACAACCCAATTTGATGCGATGCTTTCTTGATCAACATCGCTCGAGATTGGGGTGATCCGATCGCTTCTTGAAATTGCTAGAGGCTAGAATATAAATGGTACCCTCGAAAGAGCAAGGGTTAAGAGATGAAACCCTAATTTCATCAAGAAAACCCTAACTCGCGTCGATAACCATTGATCTAGTATAAACTCTTCGAAGGACAAGAATACGAAATATTGTAGACTACAACACATCTAAAGATCCTATCGATTCCTACGAGCTTCTTTATCATTCTTGATTGTTGTTTGGAAAATACCATTGAAACCCGATTCTTGTTGTTTATAGTTCTTGATTCTTTAGTAAAGATTAGTGACACACGAATACAATTCAATCTTGAATCGAGTTTTCTCTTATTGTTGCTTAACATTTCATTTCGAACAAATAAAAGTACAAACGAATCTCGAGATCCCTGAGGACGATCCGCACTCATTCATTAACTTCAACTGACACCGTTGTTTGATTGCGGTCAAATATTTTTGGTTGTGATTTCTTTACAATTTGATACTTTTACATCCAAGAAAACAATTCGATCAAATGGCGCCGTTGCCGGGGACTATTTGATTCGATTTACACACAACAACATTTTATATAACAATCAAAGCCCTTAGGACTATGCTTGACTACCAGGATTATGATGAGATCATACTGGTGGGACCTGGGCAGTCTACAAGCATATCCTTCAATAGTTCCTAGTCGAGGGTATATCGAGACAGGGCATCGGTATTACCAGATTAGACTAGTGTGTACGTTTCTTGACCCTGGGGGCGATGGTTGATTCCACAACCATTGATGTTTTGACATCAAAGATTGTACACAGGTGCTCATTGGAGAATGGGTACACCGAACAGGACTCGCTGAGAACTCCTAGATGGTATATATACCTATTGTAAGATAGCAGTTCTCTAGTAGCAGGGAATGCAGTATGCACTAAATAGTAGCCATGAATAGTCAATGTATGCAAAGGAAACTATAAGGTCCTATCAGCCCTGACGTAGAACGCCATGCGGGCGATATCCCCGTAGATGTGAAATCTACTCACCGTAGTCTCTCGCTAGGTATAGCAAACAACTTGGTTCCCTTTCTGCGCGGCGTCCGCCGTACTCGCCTGCGAACCTAGAATTTCACAATACATCATACATAAGCTTGACATCACACAAACACGACATTAAAGCCGAACTAGTAACTCGTGTCCCGAACCAAGCGCGCGTGTGCGCGATATGCTAAAACGTGTGGTTACGCGCCTGAAACCACTCCGACGCGTCACGATACGCAGAAACCCAAAACCCACAAACACGTATCACGCGTGTCGCGAAGACTAAAAATACGGGAAAATAGGTAATCACCTCCAGATTTTGATACAGAAAAGATATTGTAAAACTATATATACCAAAATAACCCACATAGCAGCAGACAACCACACCCCAAACCCCAACCCAAAGCTCCCCCGTCTGGCCGCAATTTGCGGCCAGAATGCACATTTCGGCGGCCTGGGTAGGGAATTGGGCTCCCAGGTTTTTTGTGTGCACTCTAAACCCCCCATACATGCTACAGTAACATCTAGTTTTACTCTGAAATATCTCGGGTAGCAGCAGATCCTACAGGGCCTTATTTCTAGTTAAAATCCACACTTTTACACTAAAATGGAACTTTAGGGTATTTTTGTGCAAACTGAAACAAAACCTGGCCTAAGATAGCTCTAATAACACATAATAGAGCTAACACAACCAACAAAACCCTAATCTAACATGTGAATCACAAATATCCTTTAATATCACCAAAAATGCACAAAAATGAGATTTTTACTAAAGAATACTACAAGTTTAAGGAAAAGGAGTGCTAATATGAGTTAATACCTTCTAAGAACCTTGTAAAACACCTCAAGTCTCAGCTTTTCCCTCTAGTGTGCAGAATTGCCTTTGAACACCTCAAAAACATCACTTTTCCATGATTTCGTGAAGAAAATGAGTTGAATGTATAGGGTTTTGTGTAAGGATCAAAGGGAAATGAAAAAGAAGAAGAAAAGATGGAAGAAGAGGGGGTTTCTCTGCTGGAATGCTGCTGGATTTCAGAATGAGGGAAAGAGAGAGAAGAGAGAAGAAAAGGGGTCCAAAAGTCAAAGTTCAATACCTAACACCGGCTCATTTTCTATTAGATTTTGAATTATGAAAAAGGGTTTTGTTTTGGATAAAAGGGTGGGGAAAAATATAACAACCATGCAACACAAGAATTTGGCTAACACTTAAACCTATGTCTCAAAAATGGCTAAGTGTGCAAGTGTGCACTAACACAAGAAAATTCCCAATATGCAAACACTACTAAATATAACTAATAATCCTAGGAACTCATATAAAATAACACGTACGATCACTAATTATCACGAAATACACTCAACGGAAAATCAAAGTGTTACAATCTACCCCCCTTAAAGAAATTCGGTCCCCGAATTTAAAAATCTAACTATACGCACCTTCAAAAAGATAGGGATACCTCTTCCTCATCTCGCTCTCGGTCTCCCAAGTGACCTCCTGGCCGCTCTGGCCACGCCAAAGTACCTTGACGGACGGTATCTCTTTCGACCTCAATTTCTTCACTTGTCGATCCAAGATCATCACCAGCTGCTCTGCATAGGAAAGGTCGCGCTCAAGCTGGATCGTCGGGTGCTGAATCGCATGCGAAAGATCATGAAGATATCTGCGGAGCATCGAAACGTGAAATACGCGGTGCACGTCTGGAAAACTGGGCGGAAGGGCTAATCGATACGCAACCGCACCAATACGCTCAAAGATCTCGAAGGGGCCCACGTATCTGGGACTAAGCTTCCCCTTCCTCCCAAACCTCATCACGCCTTTCATTGGGGAGACCCTCAAGAAAACATGATCACCAACAGAAAACTCAAGTCTGCGCTGACGACGGTCCGCATAAGACCTCTGCCTACTCTGGGCTGCTCTCATCATATCGCGAATCAACTGGATATTCGCGGTCGTCTCCTCCACAATCTGCGGTCCTAAGATACTGCTCTCACTGAGCTCCGTCCAACAGGTGGGCGATCTGCATCTCCTCCCATAAAGAGCCTCAAACGGTGCCATCTGAATGGTCTCCTGGTAGCTGTTGTTGTAGGAGAACTCTACTAAGGGCAAATGATGATCCCAGCTACCTCCGAAGTCTAAAACGCATGCTCTGAGCATGTCCTCGAGAGTCTGAATGGTCCGCTCTGACTGCCCGTCGGTCTGCGGATGGAATGCTGTGCTGAAACTCAAGCGAGTGCCCAAAGCCTCCTGAAGCCTCTGCCATAGCCGGCTGGTAAACTGGGTGCTTCTATCGGACACGATGCATGTCGGAACTCCGTGCAGTCGTACAATCTCATCAATGTAAATCTGGGCATACTGAGCAAATCCGAAAGTCGTCTTCACCGGTAGGAAGTGAGCCGCTTTCGTCAAACGATCCACGATCACCCAGATGGAGTCATACCCTCGACTAGTCCTGGGTAGACCCACAATGAAATCCATAGATATCTGTTCCCATTTCCACTCCGGAATGGGTAACGGCTGTAGCTCTCCCGCGGGCCTCTGGTGCTCAGCCTTGACTTGCTGATAAGTCAGGCATCTTGACACAAAATCTGCAATGTCCCTCTTCATACCGTCCCACCAGTAAACATCTCTCATATCGTGGTACATCTTGGTGGAACCGGGATGAACACTATATACCGACCGATGTGCCTCCTCAAGAATCTCGCGCCGCAATCCCTCAGCATCTGGTACGCACAGTCTAGCTCCAAATCGTAGTATCCCCTGATCATCGATCACGAACTCGGAAAATCTGCCCTATCCCATCTGTGTCCTGATCTCTGAACAGCAGTCATCACTGTGCTGTGCCTCATGTATATGGTCAAGCAACTGTGGGCGTGCACGAACATGCGCAATCTGTCCTCCGATCGGCGTAAACTCGAGCTGTACCCGGCTGTCGCATAAGATCTGCCAATTCGCCGACGACTGCCTCTGCACTGTGCTCAAACAGGATAGACTACCCCCGGGCCTCCTGCTCAAAGCATCCTCCACTACATTCGCCCTGCCCGGGTGATACAAGATCTCACAATCGTAGTCCTTCACTAACTCGATCCATCGGCGCTGTCTAAGGTTCAGGTCTCGCTGCTGAAATATGTACTTTAAGCTCTTGTGGTCAGTGAATATCTGGCACGACTCTCCATACAGATAATGTCGCCAGATCTTGGGTGCAAAGACCACTGCAGCCATCTCCAGATTATGAGTGGGGTAATTCTGTTCATGTTTCTTTAATTGCCGCGAAGCATACGCGATCACCCTGTCATGCTGCATCAAAACGCACCCTAGTCCCACTCGTGAAGCATCGCAGTAGACCACAAATCCGCCTGATCCTGAAGGCAATGATAGCACTAGTGTCGTAGTCAGTAGAGCCCGTAGCCGCTGGAAACTGTGCTCACACTCCTCCGTCCAATCGAAGCGAACTCCCTTCCTTGTCAACCCGGTCAAAGGTGTAGCAATGCGAGAGAAGTCCTGCACAAATCGCCTGTAATAGCCTGCCAGCCCTAGAAAGCTGCGAACCTCCGTCACTGACGTGGGTCTAGGCCAACTCCGAACTGCCTCGATCTTCCTCGGGTCGACACATATACCATCTCGTGTAATCACATGCCCCAAGAAGTCTACGCTGTCTAGCCAGAATGCACACTTTGAAAATTTGGCGAAAAGCTGGTGCTCCCTCAAGGTCTGCAGTGTAATCCGCAGGTGCTGCTCGTGCTCCTCTCTACTCCGAAAATACACCAAGATATCGTCAATGAACACTATGATGAACAGATCAAGATACGGCCGGAAAATGTGGTTCATCAAGTCCATGAATGCTGCTGGCGCGTTGGTGAGTCCAAACGACATCACCAAAAACTCATACTGGCCGTAACGTGTGCGGAAGGCTGTCCTAGGAATGTCCTCTTGTCGAACCCGCAGCTGATGGTAGCCCGATCGCAAATCGATCCTCGAAAAGTATCCTGCCCCCTGAAGCTGGTTGAACAAATCGTCGATGCGTGGCAAAGGATATCTGTTCCGCACTGTCACCCTGTTCAGCTGGCGGTAGTCGATACACAAACGCATACTGTTGTCCTTCTTCTTGACAAACAGGACTGGAGCACCCCAAGGAGAAACACTGGGTCGTATAAGTCCCTTATCCAGCAAGTCCTGCAACTGGCCTTTCAATTCTCGAAGTTCCGCCGGGGCCATCCGATAAGGCGGTACAGAAATAGGCCCCGTGCCAGGAACCAAGTCAATACAGAAAGAAATATCACGCTCGGGCGGTAGCCCAGGAAGCTTGTCAGGAAACACATCAGGGAACTCGCTAACAACCGGAACCTGATCCAGAGGAACCTCTGTAGCTCTAGTATCGCAAACATAGGCGAGAAATCCCTGACATCCCTTCCGCAAAAGCTGTCCAGCGCGAAAAGAAGAAATCACACTGTGAGGGGTGGCACCACGGTCCCCCAACACAACAACAACCGACTCGCAGGGAAAACAAAATGGAACTGTCTTCTCACGGCAGTCAACAGAAGCATAGCACGTGGCTAACCAATCCATGCCCAAAAGAACGTCGAAGTCCAACATCTCAAGAAGGATCAAATCGACCGGCAACTCTCTCTCGCCAATACGGACGGTACAGGATCGGAACACGTGCCTAGCAACAAACGACTCTCCCACAGGAGTAGTCACAACAAGCGGCTGGTCAAGCAAACCGGACTCTCTACCCAAACTCGGCACAAAGTGTGCGGATACGTACGAGTGCGTGGATCCGGGATCAAATAACACGTGTGCATCAACTGAACATACAGGAAGGATACCTGAGACCACCGCATTGGACGCCTGCGCGTCTTCATGCGTCAAAGCAAAAACTCGCACCTGTCCTCCACTTGCAACTATCTGTCCCCTGCCAGCCGCTGGCTGCCCTCTGCCTCGGTCGCCTCGTCCTCTATGAACAAATCCTTCACGACCATGACCTCTCTATGCATGCGTCTGACGCGGAGTAACAGTAGGTACTATCGGCAATGCCGTCTGGGATGGTGAAGGTGGTAATGTAACATGCGGTGCTGCCGCCTCACTCCGGGGTACCTCCGGACAATCTCGCACACGATGATAAGAACTCCCGCAATGGTAACATCCCGATGACGGTCGCTGACCCTCCTGGGGATAGGAGCTAAACAATCGGCCTCGTCTCGAATCTCTGCCACGTGCAAGGTGCCTGTCACGATGCCGGAAAGGCCGTCTCTGCACTGACGTATCTGCACGAACTCTCTTCGGCTCTGGAACTGCCGAAGTCTCAGCAAGGCGCTCCTCAACTAATAATGCTGCATCTACTGCTGCTACGTATGTCTCGTAATGCTGCGCGCTGATAGCAAGGAATAGTGGTGTAAGAAAGCCTCGGACAAATTTCTTGACTCGCAACTCCTCAGTAGCCACTAGATACGGAGCATAAACTGAAAGCTCGGTGAACAGCACATCGTACTCTGCCACTGACATCTCTGGCGTCTGGCGTAAGGACTCGAACCTGCGTGCTCTAGCATCTCTGACACTCAGGGGAAGAAAGCGGGCAAGGAATAGCGCCACGAACTCTGTCCAGGTCATAGGAGGAAGACCTGCTGCTCTACCCTTCTCGACTGATTCGCACCATTTCTGCGCAAGACCTTCCAGGCGAAAGCTCGCGAACTCAACTTATCTCGCATTTGCGCATCTAAGTGAACGACATATCCGCGCCATCCTATCAATGAAAGACTGTGGGTCCTCGGCCACATCGGTGCCTGTGAAGACCGGAGGCTTCAGCCTCATAAACTCTGACAGCGATACTGTAATAACCTCTGTAGTCGCATGTGCAACTGCCTGAACTGTGGGTACCACCGCGGTCTCTGCAACGGATGGAACTACCTCTGGTCGCTGCGCTCGAAGTGTCTCAACTAGAGATCCCATTATCTGGCGCATCTCCTGCATACTGGATCCCATCGTCTGGCGTATCTCCTGCACACCAGCCCCTAACATAGAAATCTGATCTGTCACAGCAGGAACAGCCTGCTCGGGCACAACCGGTATACTACCCGGATCAGTCCGCGTCTCGGACGAGTCAACTCGAATCTCAGCCCTCGCGGCCGCTCTCTGCGCCCTCGTAGTCTTTGGCGGCATATTTGCTGAAAGGAACAATAGGATTCGATAAGGATACGGAAATCGAATCGCAAGAATGCATAGACTCAAGAAGGAATTTAAGTCAACAAGTCCTAAGGTCGCGTAGGCGGAGTACCGTGTCGTGAGTATGCCGCGGAACATACACACGCTACGCTACCCTGCTGCAGCTACCTACTCCATCATACCAGGGTCATCCTACACTCCGAAAGGTAAAACCTACGCTCTGATACCAACTTTGTCACGACCCAAAGTTTGGCCCGTGTCCGGCACTTAACCAAGTAACGTCTACAGGCGTAACGCGACCAAGTGAACCGAAAACCCAGAAATCAAACCAGTGAAAGTATAGAGTGTTATAAGTTTTTAAATGAAAGCACTTACTAATAAGATAAGAAATCTAAGTAATCAATTACCAAGATAGCAATATACGACGCCGTAGCGAAGATCAAGATCCATAAGTGGGAACATCACAGATAGGATAAACTGCAAGTACAGTCGGCTGTTCAGACCATAATATTGCATTTTTCATCCCTCTATTCTTATCCGTTTTATAAGTAAACAGGTACTCTTGACGCACATTTGTTGCATGTTACAGGATACAGGCTCTTGAAACAAATACAGTGAAAAAGACGAAAGATGATACAGAAAATGGACTTTTGACCAACAAGCAGACGGATCTTACTCAAGCCAAGACGAAGAACAGTGCAAGGTCCAAAAAGACGAAAGTGAAACGGTCAAAAGATCCTTACAAGTTTTCACTGAAGATCTGGAGAAGACTAAGAAGCCCAACAGAGAAAAGAAGTATAAAATTAGGAAGCCCAAGAAGTCCTGAACCAAGCCCAGAAAGATGGTGAGCTAAGCTCACCAAAGGGCCGCGGAACCGCGGCCCAAGTGCCCAATTGCCGCGGTTCCGCGGCCATTTAATGCCCGTGTCGGCGCCGACTTCTTGTGTCGGTGCGTCGGTGCGGGTGTTGGGATTTTCAGTGGGCAAATCTGTAATTGCACATATGCGAGAGCCTGTAACCCTAGTTTCCTTGTTTGCTTATAAATTGTAATAAAAAATTGTAAAACCCTATGCCTCTTTTCAATCAATAAAATTCAGAATTGCTGGGAATATTATTCAGATCTGTTCTATATTGCTTGGTGGGAGCCGTCAACCTAGTAAGTAATTTTATTTCTTTGTTTTAATTCTTTTAATTAGTATGTCTTATCATCCCCTAATGAGCGAGTAGTCTCCTCGCTTGTTAGGGTTAGCCTTAGGGAAAGGTTTGAGAGATGACATCTCTTACCCCTTTCATGCCATCCACACCTAAGAGTTATAACTCCATGCATGCACGCACAACCGCTCCCTACGGCATCCTACCCCTCGAGGTAACGATGAACAGTAGTATAAAGGGCCGGTTGCGCGTGTTTTCCATGGGGGTTAGGGTAATTATCGATAAAGGAAGGATAAAGAATCTAGAGGAAGAAACATCTTCCCAAAAGATTCTAATCGACTTTATTGATAATTACACCAACATCTAATAGATCAAAAATAAGGCAATGAAAGCGGTGAGGAAACCTTTAATCTCCAAACTTCCCCTAAACCTAACCCTAGAAAGACTTTAATTTAGATTAACTTAGTTCATTGATAGATCCAGTTTTTTTTATAAATTTTAGAAACCAACCAAAACATCATTTGGAATCAACTCGTAAAAGGCACATTAAGAAAATTACCCATCTCTGTGGATCGACCCATATTCACCGGCTAGCTGCAAAGCGACGCCGTTTCTGATTACGGTAAACTTATATTTTTGGATTAAACATCGGCTCACAACGAGCTCGACACCAGAATACAAATAAAATACATCATCGTCCTCACACTGTCTCTAAGTCAAATACATACATGGTAGATGGAGAATACTAGATACAACAATGTACAAAACTGAAAGATAAACAGAGACCGCACAAAACCCACCTATCAGCAAAAGAGCTAGCACACCAACTATGGGGGTATCTGTGTCAAAAGATGCAAACGCAGCCTGCTGCGACTATTCCGAAGGGCAACCTGCAAACACTGTGGCACAACGGGGGTGAGTTGCCAACTCGTGAATAGAGATAACATATAAAGGTAATCGCGAGCATGCACGTACTGCGCTACTCTATCATATGCCAACAGATGATATCAATATGTGATAAGCAGTATGTGCAATAATCATGCAAGTGCTCTATCAGGTAATATAACTACAGGATGAGGTACAATAATAAATGCTGAGCATGGGCAATATAACATCTACACGGAATGTCAACGAGGAATATATAATCAGTGTCCATCAATGCACCCATATCCCCCAAATAGCTCAGGCGCCGGCACTCTCATCGGCCCTCAAATCCTGTACATCTCTGAGAATCCCGAGTGCCCAACATCGGCACCCAAATATCATAAATACTCGTGTCCAGCATCGACACGCAAATCCTCATCCATCGGGCCCCGTCAGTCCGGGTCAGCCCACGGGCTCCGTCTGCGGTGTCGGCCCTCGGCCCCGGCAGTACGGATCACCCCGCATCCATCTATCGACTCTGATCAGTACCCTCCGGATAATTGTCAGGTCCAACCAATCACCGGTAGGTAGTAGTCCCTCTGCCAGGCTCACCGTCTACTACACAGCGAAACCGTTCTCGCCCCGGGGTACCATACCGGGTCCACCATGTACCCGTAATCGGCCTCAACCAGCTCCTCGATTCGGGTTCACATATATCACTCTAGCACCGAGGAAACACATGGTGGACGCACCGAAATATCATATCAAGGGAACCGGGTTTTTAAATGATTACATATTTGAAATAGCCACGGTTCCCAAATCCAGAAATCACATGTAATCCAAACCAATATGCAAGTCAATGATCCGATATGATAGGTGCATCAAATATGAATATCATGCCAAGTCACATATAGATGAGCTACAATATAATAATCCGATGTGATATATCCATCAAGTATGAATAGCATGTCAAGTCACATATAGATGAGCTATAATATAATGATCCGATGTAAATTCTACAGTGTGAGTGTCATGGCAATTACTAACGGTGTGTGTGTAACATGCAGGATAGTGCTCGTTCAACATGGACCGTTAGTAATGGTGCGGTGTTCTATCAATTCTAGTTTATATCCGAATAGCAGGGAATGCAGTATGCACTAAATAGTAGCCATGAATAGTCAATGTATGCAAAGGAAACTATAAGGTCCTATCAGCCCTGACGTAGAACGCCATGCGGGCGATATCCCCGTAGATGTGAAATCTACTCACCGTAGTCTCTCTCTAGGTATAGCCAACAACTTGCTTCCCTATCTGCGCGGCGTCCGCCGTACTCGTCTGCGAACCTAGAATTTCATAATACATCATACATAAGCTTGACATCACACAAACACGACATTAAAGCCGAACTAGTAACTCGTGTCGTGAACCAAGCGCGCGTGTGCGCGATACGCTAAAACGTGTGGTTGCGCGCCTGAAACCACTCCGACGCATCACGATACGCAGAAACCCAAAACCCACAAACACGTATCACGCGTGTCGCGAAGACTAAAAATACGGGAAAATAGGTAATCACCTCCAGATTTTGATACAGAAAAGATATTGTAAAACTATATATACCAAAATAACCCACATAGCAGCAGACACCCACACCCCAAACCCCAACCCAAAGCTCCCCCGTCTGGCCGCAATTTGCGGCCAGAATGCACATTTCGGCGGCCTGGGTAGGGAATTGGGCTCCCAGGTTTTGTGTGTGCACTCTAAACCCCCCATACATGCTACAATAACATCTAGTTTTACTCTGAAATATCTCGGGTAGCAGCAGATCCTACAGGGCCTTATTTCTAGTTAAAATCCACACTTTTACACTAAAATGGAACTTTAGGGTATTTTTGTGCAAACTGAAACAAAACCTGGCCTAAGATAGCTCTAATAACACATAATAGAGCTAACACAACCAACAAAACCCTAATCTAACATGTGAATCACAAATATCCTTTAATATCACCAAAAATGCACAAAAATGAGATTTTTACTAAAGAATACTACAAGTTTAAGGAAAAGTGAGTTAATACCTTCTAAGAACCTTGTAAAACACCAAAAGTCTCAGCTTTTCCCTCTAGTGTGCAGAATTGCCTTTGAACACCTCAAAAACCTCACTTTTCCATGATTTCGTGAAGAAAATGAGTTGATATGTATAGGGTTTTGTGTAAGGATCAAAGGGAAATGAAAAAGAAGAAGAAAAGATGGAAGAAGAGGGGGTTTCTCTGCTGGAATACTGCTGGATTTCAGAATGAGGGAAAGAGAGAGAAGAGAGAAGAAAAGGGGTCCAAAAGTCAAAGTTCAATACCTAACACCATGGCTCATTTTCTATTAGATTTTGAATTATGAAAAAGGGTTTTGTTTTGGATAAAAGGGTGGGGAAAAATATAACAACCATGCAACACAAGAATTTGGCTAACACTTAAACCTATGTCTCAAAAATGGCTAAGTGTGCAAGTGTGCACTAACACAAGAAAATTCCCAATATGCAAACACTACTAAATATAACTAATAATCCTAGGAACTCATATATAATAACACGTACGATCACTAATTATCACGAAATACACTCAACGGAAAATCAAAGTGTTACAATATGTAGGAACCCTACATTATCCATTATTTATTTATTCATTTATTTATTTGTTTATTTATTTTGGATAAATAATAAGCATAAAGAAATGAAATGGTGGCTAATTTTGGACTTGCATGTTGAAGCTTCATGAAGCTTTGACTTAGTCACCATTTTGTCTCATGCTTAACCCTAAACACTCTACTCAACCCTAGTTGATTCTCTACACTTCACCATGGTTAAATTATGATAAGCATTCCTTTTATTTTCTTTTTGGAATAACTTATCATAACAATATTCATCTTCTTCTTCTTCTTGACCACTTGAAGAAAGCTTACTTCATCAATGGTGATTGATGAAGAAGAGTGAGAAATCAAAATCTAAAGTCTACCCACTTCCTATTTCTTCATCCTCTACCTCTTGCCAAGTAGTAGAGTGTGTTTTCTTCACAAGTTTCTTGACTTGGTGAAGTTGGAGCTTGATCTAGTGATGCCTCGACGTAGATCATCTTCGGCGTCGTAGTCGATGACCTAGCCCGTCCATTCTCCGATGAAGCCGACGCTAGAGCCCGGGATCCGTCTTGGACAGAGAGGAGACATCATCACGGAGCTATGGAGGTGGAGCACCGGATCTACAAAGGTTGTATTTCCGTTAACTCATAGTTAATTTGTTAACTAGTTCTAGTTTCGCCTAGACATCTAGCTAACGATCCGTAGTCTAGGGTTTCTCGGCACCGTAATTTTTGAAACGGGCATGGTTGATGCCTTGTGAGACCCCTTGAGAGTGCCTAGGAACCCTACAGTGGTATCAGAGCCTAGCTAGAGCCTTAGGCGAAGTTTAGACGGAGTTTGAAGTCCGAACGAACCGAAACTGCAAAATTTCCATGCTCTCTGGAAAATTTCTGGAATCTGGTCTTTTTCAAAAATAAAAATATGCAGAAAATTCAGCAGGGAAATTGATGAATTACTGTGAAGTTCGAGAGTCCAATTCGTCTACAGTGCGGCGGAACCGCGGCACAAGCATGGCTTGTGCGGCGGTTCCGCGGCTAAGTTGTCACGTCACTACTTGAAAATAGCACAGTAATTCCTATATTTAAGTGCTGTATTTTCTGGGATATTTTATTGTTTATTCATGAGTTGAATTTTCTGAGGTGGTTTTGGGGTTTCGGTGTTTCGATCGGAGTATCAAATTTTGTCTATTTGGCTTTCCGGATAATTTTAGAATATGTTAAAAAGTTCGACTGGATATAAATACCCAATTTTTCCCCTGCCGGGAAATTTCCAAGTGTTGGATTTTTCCGTAGTTTAAAGACGTTCTAAGTAGTGCAAGTAACTCGATGGACCCTCTAGAAGACAACAAACCTTAACTCGATTATGTGACCGTCTTGAACTGCCCTTTGAACCTTCGGGTTTGGGGCAGTACGGCGTGCCACATGTGAGGTGTTGGCTTGACCCTTCTACGGCTGGAACGTTGGTACTGAGGCACGAACTGATTGTTTTTAGACTTGTTTCATGTGTTGATCTGTATCGGGAAAACTTGGGTGTTCGATTGTTCGATCGGAAAGTTTAACATTTTCTGTTTATCCGGAATGTGATACAACAATTGGAATTCACAAAAGTTATGTGATAACTGAATGAATGTTATAAACATAGCAGTTTAGTCTCACTTGATCGGTTGCCACGGAATTTTGATGTGATCAAAAGTCCATCGCAATCACGTAGCGTACGCGGATACTCACCGGGTAAACTTAATAGACAACCTCACTCCATAGCCCCGACCAAGTGACTATAGGAGAACCCCGTCACCGAAAGCATCCGTTCGGGTGCTCCCGGTAGCGGTGTTCCGCCTTGGTGCACTCCGTCGACGATGTCGGGGGTGCGGCCGCCTACTAAAGTTTGCGACGAGCATTCAATCAGATCGTCAGGAATCTTGTTGAATTGACCGACTTGATATTGAAAAGTGTTTTCGATAATGAGACTAAAATGCGGGGTTTATAATTGTTAGGCATGCGATGTCTAAAGAATTCATTTGGTCAGGCATGCGATGTCTGAAGAGATTGCGGATTCCAACTGTTGTAGTTTTACACTTTCTTTTCTGTGACCGTAAGTGTAATATGTGATATCGCCGGTTTCGTTGCTATATGTAAACGACAATTGGGATACGCATGTTTACTTACGCTGATGACATGTGATGTTATGTGTTGCTGGATATGTTATATTGGATCGTCGTGTTTGAATAGCCGGGGGTTTTTATGTGAGATGAGCGTTTTTCATTTTCATTCATGTAAAAACTTGTATGTAATATTCTTTTATTTGGGGCACTTCCAGGTTGCGGAAGATGTCACCGTTTGTATATTATTTACTTTTCCGCACTAGGATAGACCCAAGGAGGAGGGCACAAGTAACCGGGTTCTGGAGTCCAGTGGGAGACCAACTTGAGGAGTCGAGTCCGGGTCTCCTAACTGTAGAATTGGTAGGGTTACTTGCCGCTCTCGTAGGGGTCTAGGGGTGTGGGTTTGGCTATTCATCACGACCGTGGAATCCGTGTTTTATACTGGCTCGTATTGAAAACACGGACGTCCTAGTATATCCAATATTTCATATGATTCTTCTGCTGCGATATCTGTGATGTGATCATGTGATGTTCTGTGATAGATACTGTATATAGTATATATGATATATTATATAGGCGTTACTTATGTTTTACACCCGCGCTAGCCCTGCCCCGCTCTGTCGTTAGTTACCTAACCTAACGGTGCACGAGGGGACATCGAGGCGAATGCGGATGGCATAAGTGTACGTCGTATTTATCTGTGATGTTTAGGTACTTAAATGATGGGACTTCATTAATGAGATTAATGAAATAAAAGAAACCTAAGATGTTGTAGAATCGAATTTCAAAATAAAACAGGTAGCTACAGTTCTTGCTTTGCACAGCGGTGTATATGATATATCCTGCACCTTATTCGATAAGGAAAGGACCGAGATCCCTTCACCGGGAGTGACTCCTTTAGCAATAACTGGCAGATGCTACACACTCGGTTTGTCTTTTGATTGCTTTTAAGTGTTTTTGCTTTGCACAGCGATATATATGATATATCCCGCACCTCAATCGACGAGAAAAGGACCGACGATCCCTTCACCGCGAGTGACTCCTTTAGCAAAACTAGAAAAGCCTCAAAGACACTCCATTTCAAAATTCATATGATATATCCTGCACCTTATTCGATAAGGAAAGGACCGAGATCCCTTCACCGGGAGTGACTCCTTTAGCAATAACTGGCAGATGCTACACACTCGGTTTGTCTTTTGATTGCTTTTAAGTGTTTTTGCTTTGCACAGCGATATATATGATATATCCCGCACCTCAATCGACGAGAAAAGGACCGACGATCCCTTCACCGCGAGTGACTCCTTTAGCAAAACTAGAAAAGCCTCAAAGACACTCCATTTCAAAATTCATTCGATCATACAACGATATCAAGTTCATTACGCAATAGGTTTTCAGAAAAACCTGTCGTAGCCCTCCGTCATTTCAGATAAGTCCTATTTAGTATTCGTGCTACGTTTGTTGACCTCCGTCATGGCGTAGTGTGCGGTAGCTAACTAGTATTTATCTGCTTATGCATATGATGCAGATTGGATTTGGGTAGTCGTGCGGCCTTGTTGACCTCCGTCAAGGGTCGTGCGGGTGGGTTTAATTCGATCAAGAAATGACGGGTTGAACTTGACTAGTAGCCTATGGTTTGTTGACCTCCGTCAAGGTCATAGGGTGCTGGGGGCAAAATATTATCGGGAATTTCAAGTGTTGAAATTTGCAATGAGATTGCATACCTTCTATGAGATAGTTGGATCCCGATACCCTCTGCGAGTAAGAGTTACTCCTGGGAGAGTCTTATACATTACAATTAGCCGATCAAGTAGGTGTCTAGAAAGGTGTCAACGGGGTTATGACTCTGGGAAAACGAGGTTTACATTAATTAGGTTCGTGCGAAAGCACGGGGGACCTCCCTCAAAGTGCCGACACTGGCCTGGCTGAAAGATTGGCGAACTTGTAGTGTGTAATTAATCCCGGCTAGTCTTTCCTTTTAGGGTTTGAAGGAAGATTTGATAAAAAGCAGTGGGAGCCATCCTGATTAGATAAAATAATAACCAATCTATTCTTGCAAGAGCGCACGCTGAGTGTTTTCTTCTCTCTCTCTCCTGGTAGCGACCATGTCACGCCTTAATCAAGATAATAAAACGGATTATTGACTGAACCCGCTTGTTATACTGAGCTGGGGAACGTTGGTCCAGCTCCAACTTATAATTGTTATAAGACAGAGCAGGTAATTGGGGAATACCAGATTTCCCGTGCCGCCCAAACGAAGAAAGTGCATATGATGCATCATCTTCGGGTGTGTTCATTACAAAGAACTGTTTCTCAGTATCCTCCGCATCTTGGGTATATGATACCGGATCAGGATCCCAGATATGTAATCTGTTACATAGGGCTACAAAAGGGTAGAAAACTGAGAACGGGTGATAAGTTTCATGAGGCAGAAAACGGGGCAAGTGTTGCAGCCAAGTCTGTCGGTCACTGTCACCCTGTATTACCAATACATTGATTCTGAACGAATGTTATTAGATACCGAACCTGATATACAAAATTATATCTGTCTCTTTATAAGTAAAGAAACGATAAAATTTTGTATTGTTGGATAATGTTTTGAACATTTCCTATATCAAAAGTTGATCGGTTCAGGCACGTTATCTAAAAACATTAATGTTCTAAATCAAACTACAGTTCTTAGTATACAGAACACACACAAGAGGAAGAGTTCAAAAATGAACGAATTCTTCTTGAAGTATTGTAGACTAGGTCAGATCAATGTGACCCGATTAGCTAGAGTTACAAAAAGATGCATATTTAAATTAGTTTGAATTTACATCTTGTGAAACTCGCCAGTCATGTCACAAAGATAAGATGACCATAGCTCCATTTACTGGAAACAGAGAAAGAGTTAGTGAACTCTTGGGACTGATACATGATGATGTATGTAAGGTCTCCTGTCTACACATGCCAGGACTGATTCTTTATACTTCATTATATTCTCTGATAATCTCTCAAGATTCAGTCATATGTTCCTGTTGAAACTTAAGTCCAAACCTTTTGAGATATTCACAGAATATGATTTAGAAGTAGAGAACCGATATACAGGTATAAGTATTATGTCCTTTGATGTGATCGAGGAGGAGAATACTTGTGCATGGAATTCCTGGACTATTCTAAAGGAGAATGAGATTCTCTCTCAGCATTACTCCTCCGTATACACCATAGCAAGATAGTATATCGGGGCGGAGCAGATACACCCTATATGATAAGGTATGCTCTATGATGAGTAATACTGAGTTACCTATTTCCTTTTAGGGGGTTATGCACTTGAGAAGCTGCATACCTATTATTGGATATATGTATGCCCTAGAGGCCATTATGTGATAGTGGATGTATCTATACATGTATATATATTCAGTTTGCATTCTTGCTCGACATGATAGTATGCTATCTGGTTCTTCTTTATCTAACATGTTTATTTGATCATGCTTCTATTCATTCATACATGCTGATAAAGCCCTGAGGATATCGGCTTGACTACTCTGATTATGATGGAGATCATACTAGTGGGACATCGGTAGTTTATATGCATATCCTGGAACGTCCCTAGTCGTAGGTATATCGAGACGGGGCATTGATATACCAGAGTAGACTAGCGTATATGATACTAGACCCATACGATGGGCGATGAATGTTCCCACATTCATCGATGTTTGACATCAAGATCATATACGGGTGCTCAGTGGTGACTAGGTACACTGGACGGACTCACCGAGAACTCCTATATGGAATTATATCTATCGTCGGATAGCAGTTCTTAGGTGACACCGGTACATGTTAGTCTGTAGACCCGAGATCGTCATAGAGCCTTGTGTGTTCTCCCATTGTACTTTGATTACCACCCTACCACGGCTCTACTGAGTCTTGCAAGCAGGTGGCCGTTGGGTACAATCCCAAGACACACGAAGGCAATGAGCGATAGGAGGGGTTTCGTCTCTCCCGATATTGGGAGTTGATGCTGTACTATGCCTGACTGGTTATATCAGTAAGTCCCTGGCCAGGGCAGCTGAGATTTGCTGATAAGTGTTATCAGTAGTTTCTCGATCTGCTATAGACCATTCACCGGCACGACTTATTGAGTTATTGGGGTCGACGTGACCATCCCTAGGCTCGATATGCAGCATATCTGACGAAGAGACCGGACTGTACGGTAGTGTTGCCGGATGGCTCGACGGGAATTGTAGCAGGTTCGCTTGTTGTCTTCTGATCGCTCAATACCCGGGTGGCCGTTACGTTTAGCTGACCGTTTGCGGCTTGAGGGTACTTGATATGATCATCACCCTCTGCCGGCGTATTGACGAGTCTTAGAGTCCCACAAAGGAGTTACCCAGTCCAGGCGAAACGTTGTGGTGCGCGTATGCGATATGCGCTTGCACCCGATTGAAATGTGCGTATATGATACCGAACATTGATCGGGTGGCCTGCTTTTGGTGGGGTCATATGAGATATGACCGGATTGATAAATTAAGTGTTGATTTATCATCTAACCATTAGTTTTCTCACTTGAAACCTTTCTAGGGTTTTGATGGATGTATGCATGCATGCATGTGTTTCTTTCTTCCTTTTTAGTTTCATGCACATGTAGATGTGCATACATGCATACATACATACACCCATCCATCATGGTTGTTAGCATATGGAAATGGTGGCAATATAAGACTCACACCATGGATTATATTATGGATTATTATTTGATTTTGGATTTAAAAAGAAAATGAAAAGGAAAGGATAATCATTCTTGCTTCTACATTCTTCCTTTGACCTAACCATGCTCAACTACCACTAAGCTATGGTTATCCTTCTCTTTATCATTCAAAACTCAAGTTAAATAATGTCTCCATCACTTTAACCATGGTTCATAGCATGAAGGAATAATATATATATAGATATATTTCTTTTTCTTCACTAGAGTAATCCTTTTTACCTCTTGTTAAAATTGCCACCATCTTCTTCCTCTAGCTCCTTTGCTCTCTTGTTTTTCCTAGTGAGCAAATACCACTTAAAGATAGGTTTTTGAAGTGAGATTCCAAACCACAACTTCATTCTACTCAAGTCTAGCCGACTTGATTAGAGTGTTTCCTTCGGTTTTCCAAAGTAGCGAGCTTGGACGGAGTACTCCGTGGTGGATCGTCGTGGACGCAAGGGAACTTCGAGAGGACCTCGATTCAACACCCAAGACACCAAGGAGTCTAGCAAAGGGGAGCTACAAAGGTTGTAGCCTTCAAACCCTAATCTTTTCTAGCTTAATGTTTAATAACCCTAATTTTCTTGGATCGATCCCTTTGCATGTTAGTTTAGCACCATAAAAATTAAAACTTTGGGTCATGTGATGCTTCAAAACTCTTCATAGGGTGCTATACTAACCTTACATTGGTATCAGAGCCGACCTAGAACATTAGGCGATGTTTTTACGAAGTGAAAACCCCGATCGGACAAAAATACGACTTTTTTGGGTGCTCTCTGGAAATTTTCTAAAAACTGACTTTTTTCAGAATTAAAAATTCTCAAAAAATAGAGCAGGTAAATATAAGACAAACTGGAAAATTCGAGACAGTGAACAGTACATTTGACCGCGGAACCGCGGCCTAAGCAGGCTTAGGCCGCGGAACCGCGGCCATAAAAGGGGATCTTTTACTCCATTTTGCACAGTATTTTTCCTTACCTGCTATAGTATATTTTGAGTATGTTTAATCTGAATCTGCTGTTGAAAAATTCTGGAGATGGTTTTGGACTCGTGGTTTCGATCGGAATTTTCATTTCGTTTTCTTTTCCGGGTAAATTAGAAAGTATTGAAGTGTTTGAACGAATATCATCTACTCACTATTCACGGGGTTTAAATACTTTGGAGATACGTGCAAGTCTTTTTGCGGTGGTCCCTCTAGAAGACAACAAACCTTAACTCGATTATGTGACCGTCTCGAACTGCCCTTTGAACCCTAGGGTTTGGGGCAGTACGGCATGCCACATGTGAGGCGTTGGCTTGACCCTTCTACGGCTGGACCGCCACTACTGTGTCACACTCCGGATTTTTGAACCCTGCTCAAGTGTTGAGCTTTAGTGAATCTTGGGTGCTTGATTGTTCGTTCGAAAACTTTAATACTGTCTGTTTGTCTGGAATGTGATACAATATGTGGAATTCATGTAGTTTAGGCATGAAATACGAAATATGTGATATTTCGCATTTATGATGTCTAAAGAGAATCTGGATTCTAAATATTGTAGTTTTACACTTTCTTTTCTGTGACCGTAAGTGTAGTATGTACGATATCGCCGGTTTCGTTGCTATATATCAACGACAATCGGGGTACGCATACTTACTTACGTTGATGATATGTGATATTATGTGTTGCTGAGGTATGATGTGTAGGATTGTCGCGATCGAATAGCCGGGGGGTTTTTGTGAGATGAGAGTTTTATATTTTCATTCATGTAAATTCAAATGTAATGTAATATTCTTTTTTTTTGGGGCACTTCCAGGTTGCGGTTGTGTCACCAGTGTTGTATATTATTTACTTTTCCGCATTAGGATGGACCCAAGGAGGGGAGCACAGGTGACCGGGTTCTGGGGTTCAGTGGGAGGCCATCTCGAGGAGTCGAGACCGGGTCTCCTAAACTCCAGGATTGGTAGGGTCACTTGCCGCTCTCGTAGGGGTCCAGGGTGTGGGCTTGGCTATTCATCTCGACTGTGGAATCCGTATTTTCTATTCTGGCTAAATACTAAATACGGACGTCCTAGGATATCCCACGTTATATCTATGTTTCTGCTGCCTATGTTCTGTGATATCTGAGACGAATGACATATTATATATATGATATATAGTAGACGTTGCTTATGTTTTACACCCGCGCTAGTCCCGTCCCGGTATGCCGTTAGTTAAGTAACCTAACGGTGCATAACGGAACATTGCGGCGAATGCGGATGGCATAAGCGTACGTGTTATTTTCGTTTCTTTTCTGTGATTGGCTTAAGGACTTAAATGATGGGATTACATTAATGTGATTAATGTAAAGAAAATAAACCTAAAAAGATGTTGTAGAATCGGATTTAAAAACTACTCGGCTATTTATGAAAAAGCTACATTTCAAAACTGCGGAGCTTAAGCCACTCCTTTTGAAAACTGTTTGATTCTACAACGATATCAAGTTCAAAGCGCTAAAGATTTTCTTAAAAATCATTCGCAACCCTCCGTCGTTTTAGGAAGTAGAGTACTTAGTATTCGTGCTACGTTTGTTGACTTTAGTTAAGGCGTAGTGTACGGTAGCTAAGTGATGTCTTCCTACACTTCATATGATGCAGATTAATTAGGACATTCATGCGACTTTGTTGACCATAGTTAAGGGTCATATGGGTGGGTCTAATTGATCAAGAAATGACGGGTAGAACTTGACTGGTACTTATGATTTGTTGACCATAGTTAAGGTCATAAGTACTAGGGGTAAAAATTACATCGGGAATTTCAAGTGTTGAAATTTGCAATGAGATTGCATACCTTCCATGTGATGGTTGGATCCCGATCCCACTGTGTGCAATAGTTGCTCCTAGGAGAGTTTTACAGTTTACAATTAGCTAACTCACTAGGTGTCTAGAAAGGTGTTAACGGGGCTCCGCCTCTGGGAAAACGAGGTTTACTCTAATTAGGTCCGTGCGAAAGCACGGGGAACCTCCCTCAAAGTACCGACACTGGCCTGGCTGTACGGTTAGCGAAGTTGTAGACTGTAATTAATCCTGGCTAGTTTTTCTTTTTAAGGTTTGAAAGAAAAACTTGATAAAAAGCAGTGGGAAACATCGATTAGACAAGATAATAAACCAATCTAATCTATGCAAGAGCTTTCGCTGAGTGTATTCTTTTCTCTCTCTTAATGGCAGATACCAATGACTGGACTTAAGCTTCTACTAGATAAGAACAAACTGAATGGGACCAACTATAAAGACTGGCTGAGGAATCTAAAGATCGCCTTGACTTATGATAAAGTATCATATGTCCTCACGGCTTCAGCCCCGCCCGTCCCAGGCCCAAAGTCCTCAGTTGCGGACATTGAAGTCCGCAAGACATGGGACGCTGACTGTGCCACGACAAAATGCCTCGCGCTTGCATCGATGGACAACACACATCAAAAGCAGCACGAGGACATGGACATTCACGGGATATTGCTCCATACAAAGGAGTTGTATGGGGAGCAGTCCCGCGTATTACGATACGAAGCATCAAAGAAACTGTTTCAGATGCGGATAGCCCCTGGCACACCAGTAGCAGACCATGTTTTGAAGATGATGGCTCTTAAAGAAGAGCTTGAGGGCCTCGGATGGACAATGGACAATGAACAATATATAGATATTATTCTGCAGTCCCTCCCCTCCACCTTTGCTCAGTTCATAGTGAACTTTAACATGCATGGCATGGAGAAGGAACTCCCTGAACTCCTTAATATGTTAAGGAGTGCAGAGAGCACTATGAAGTCAGCAAAGATTCCCGTTATGACTATTGGACAGTCTTCTTCTTCTCGCCCGAAAGCTAAGGCCAAGTGAAAGAAAAAGAAGAAACCCACTAATCCTAAGGGCGGAGTCAAAAAGGTGAAGGGAAAGGGAAAGTCCACAGCTGGAGACCCGGGGAAAGGCGAGTGTTTTCATTGCCACAAGACAGGACATTGGAAGCGCAATTGCACGGAGTACCTAAGTCTCAAGAAGAAGCATGGTGATGCTTCTGCTTCAGGTGCGTTTGTGACTGAAAACTGTTTTTCTATAAACTCTGCTTCCTGGGTATTGGATACCGGTTCAGGTTCTCACATTTGCAATTCTATGCAGGGGTTGAGAAATAGCAAGGTTTTGAGGACAGGTGACCATACTCTCCGCGTTGGAAATGGTTCCAATGTACATACAGTCGCAGTGGGAGAGTATCACTTGGGGTTGCCATCTGGATGTATTTTGATTTTGAATCCATGTTATTTTGTACCAAGTATGCTATGTAATATAATATCCGTTTCTTTGTTGGACAATGAAGGGTATAATTTTGTGTTGCAGAACAATGTTATGAACATTCACCTAAATCAAATGTTGGTTGGGTATGGTACACTTAATAACGGAATATATGTCCTAAATCAACACATAGTTTTCAATATACAACACACTAATAAAAGAAAACTTTCAGAATTAAATGAAGCTTTTCTTTGGCATTGTAGGCTTGGTCATATTAACGAAACAAGACTAAACAGGTTACACAAAGATGGATATTTAAACACTTTTGAATATAAATCTTATGCGACTTGCCAGTCTTGTATCAAGGGTAAAATGACCAAAACTCCGTTTACCGGACACGGAGAAAGAGCTACTCAGCTCCTGGGCCTCATACATAGTGATGTATGTGGGCTTATGTCTACACAGGCTAGAGGCGGTTTTTCATACTTCATTACATTCACTGACGATTTCTCAAGATTCGGTCATGTATTTTTATTAAAGCACAAGTCCGACGCTTTCGAGAAATTCATTGAATATAAACAAGAAGTAGAAAAACAAACCGGCTTGAGTATTAAGATGCTTCGATCAGATAGAGGTGGAGAGTATCTCAGTACAGAATTTGCAAACTTCCTAAAAGAGAATGGGATTCTCTCTCAGCTCACTCCTCCTTACACACCACAGCACAACGGTGTGTCAGAACGACGGAATAGGACCCTATTAGATATGGTCCGATCCATGATGAGTGACGCTGAGTTACCAGTCTCGTTTTGGGGACATGCATTGGAGACTGCAGCTTTTCTGCTAAACAGGGTTCCAACCAAAGCCGTGTCTACCACGCCATATGAGATATGGAATGGGAAGAGACCATCTCTTAAAAGAATTAAGATTTGGGGTTGCCCGGCCTATGTTAAAAAGCAGAATCCGGACAAACTCGAGACACGGTCAGTCATGTGTAATTTTGTGGGATATCCAAAGAATTCTTATGGATATCTGTTCTACCACAAAGAGGAACAAAAGGTCTTTGTTTCTCAGTATGCCACATTCTTGGAAAAAGAGTTTTTCACAGATAAAGATGATGGCAAGGTAGTAGATCTAGAAGAGGTTCTGGAGACACAAACTACAAATGACGATTTGGTTGAACCGGCTGTTGCAACAGAAACTGAAGAACCTCGGCCACTCCGTAGATCTGGTAGGACTTCTCGCCCACCGGAGAGGTACTACGGTTTCCTCATTGATGGTAACGGAGAAGATTGCATCATGGATGATGATGATCCTACCAGTTTTCAGCAAGCTATCACGAGTGGTGACTCTGTGAAGTGGCTGGATGCCATGAGATCCGAAATGGAGTCTATGTACACCAACAAAGTATGGACTTTGGACGTTGTACCCCCTGGGGTAAAACCTGTAGGGTGGAAATGGATCTTTAAAAGAAAGATTGGTGTGGATGGGCAGGTAGAGACCTATAAGGCAAGACTTGTGGCGAAAGGTTTTCGTCAAAGACCAGGTTTGGACTATGACGAAACTTTTTCCCCCGTAGCCATGCTTAAATCCATTCGGATCCTACTTGCTATAGCCGCTCACTACGACTATGAAATCTGGCAGATGGACGTTAAAACAGCATTTCTAAATGGAGATTTAGAAGAATGCGTTTATATGGATCAGCCAGAAGTTTTCATTGACAGTGGGAGCAGCGAGAAAGCATGTAGATTGCTTAAATCCATATATGGGTTAAAGCAGGCATCTCGGAGTTGGAACATCTGTTTCGATGATGTTATCAAAGAGTTTGATTTCATCAAAAATCCAGATGAACCTTGTGTTTATAAGAAGGCTGTAGGAAGAGCTGTCACATTCCTCGTATTGTACATGGATGATATTCTTCTGATAGGAAATGATATTCCTATGCTACAGTCGGTCAAATCATTCTTATCACTAAGGTTCTCCATGAAGGACCTGGGTGATGCCACATACATCCTGGGCATAAGGATCTATAGGGATAGATCCAAAAAGTTATTGGGGCTGTCCCAAACCAGGTACATCAACACCATCCTAAAGAGGTTTAGTATGGAAGACTCCAAGCGGGGTGCCTTACCCGCTTGCCATGGAGTCACTCTCTCCAAGGATTCTTGTCCAAAGACCGATGAAGAGAGAGCTCGCATGAGCATTATACCTTATGCTTCGGCAGTAGGATCTATAATGTATGTGATGTTATGTACACGCCCAGATGTAGCTTATGCACTTAGTGTTGTAAGCATGTATCAATCCAACCCAGGGGAGAACCACTGGACAGCTGTGAAGAACATTCTTAAGTACTTACGAAGGACTAAAGAATTGTTCTTGGTGTATGGTAATACAGATCTCCAAATGGAGGCCTTTACCGATTCGAGCATCCAGAGCGATAAGGATGACCGCAAATCTATCTCAGGGTTTGTATTTACCCTCAATGGAGGGGCGGTAAGTTGGAAGAGTTCCAAACAAGATACCGTTGCAGACTCTACGATGGAAGCTGAGTACATTGCTGCAAATGATGCCGCCAAAGAAGCCGTCTGGATGAAGAAGTTCGTCTTGGAGCTAGGAGTAGTTCCAACCATTATTGATCCAATACCTTTGTATTGTGACAATAATGGGGCGATGGCGTTAGCCAAGGAGCCCAGATCCGATCAGCGGTCCAGACATATCCTGAGGCGCTTTCATTTGATCCGGGAGATTGTAGATCGCCGCGAGATCGAGATTAAGAGAGTAGACACAAAGAACAACGCCGCGGATCCACTCACCAAGGCCCTCCCTCAGCGACAGCATAAGCGACTTTTTGAGATGTTGGGTATGAGATACGCCAATAACTGGCCTTAGTGCAAGTGGGAGATTGTTGGATATATGTATGCCCTAGAGGCCATTATATGATAGCGGATGTATCTATACATGTATATATATTCAGTTTGCATTCTTGCTCGACATGATAGTATGCTATCTGGTTCTTCTTTATCTGGCATGTTTATTTGATCATGCTTCTATTCATTCATACATGCTGATAAAGCCCTGAGGATATCGGCTTGACTACTCTGATTATGATGGAGATCATACTAGTGGTACATCTGTAGTCTATAAGCATATCCTGGAACGTCCCTAGTCGTAGGTATATCGAGATGGGGCATTGATATACCAGAGTAGACTAGCGTATATGATACTAGACCCATACGATGGGCGATGAATGTTCCCACATTCATCGATGTTTGACATCAAGATCATATACGGGTGCTCAGTGGTGACTGGGTACACTGGACGGATTCACCGAGAACTCATATATGGAATTATATCTATCGTCGGATAGCAGTTCTTAGGTGACACTGGTACAGGTTAGTCTGTAGACCCGAGATCGTCATAGAGCCTTGTGTGTTCTCCCACCGTACTTTGATTACCACCCTACCACGGCTCTACTGAGTCGTGCAAACAGGTGGCCGTTGGGTACAGTCCCGAGACACACGAAGGCAATGAGCGATAGGAGGGGTTTCGTCTCTCCCGATATTGGGAGTTGATGCTGTACTGTGCCCGACTGGTTATATCAGTAAGTCCCTGGCCAGGGCTGCTGAGATTTGCTGATAAGTGTTATCAGTAGTTTCTCGATCTGCTATAGACCATTCACCGGCACGACTTATTGAGTTATTGGGGTCGACGTGACCATCCCTAGGCTCGATATGCAGCATATCTGACGAAGAGACCGGACTGTACGGTGGTGTTGCCGGATGGCTCGACGGGAGTTGTAGCAGGTTCGCTTGTTGTCTTCTGATCGCTCAATACCTGGGTGGCCGTTACGTTTAGCTGACCGCTTGCGGCTTGAGGGTACTTGATATGATCATCACCCTCTGCCAGCATATTGACGAGTCTTAGAGTCCCACAGAGGAGTTACCCAGTCCAGGCGAAACGTTGTGGTGCGCGTATGCGATATGCGCTTGCACCCGATTGAAATGTGCGTATATGATACCGAACATTGATCGGGTGGCCTGCTTTTTGTGGGGTCATATGAGATATGACCGGATTGATAAATTAAGTGTTGATTTATCATCTAACCATTAGTTTTCTCACTTGAAACCTTTCTAGGGTTTTGATGGATGTATGCATGCATGCATGTGTTTCTTTCTTCCTTTTTAGTTTCATGCACATGTAGATGTGCATACATGCATACATACATACACCCATCCATCATGGTTGTTAGCATATGGAAATGGTGGCAATATAAGACTCACACTATGGATTATATTATGGATTATTATTTGATTTTGGATTTAAAAAGAAAATGAAAAGGAAAGGATAATCATTCTTGCTTCTACATTCTTCCTTTGACCTAACCATGCTCAACTACCACTAACCTATGGTTATCCTTCTCTTTATCATTCAAAACTCAAGTTAAATAATGTCTCCATCACTTTAACCATGGTTCATAGCATGAAGGAATAAAATATATATAGATATATTTCTTTTTCTTCACTAGAGTAATCCTTTTTACCTCTTGTTAAAATTGCCACCATCTTCTTCCTCTAGCTCCTTTGCTCTCTTGTTTTTCCTAGTGAGCAAATACCACTTAAAGATAGGTTTTTGAAGTGAGATTCCAAACCACAACTTCATTCTACTCAAGTCTAGCCGACTTGATCAGAGTGTTTCCTTCGGTTTTCCAAAGTAGCGAGCTTGGACGGAGTACTCCGTGGTGGATCGTCGTGGACGCAAGGGAACTTCGAGAGGACCTCGATTCAACACCCAAGACACCAAGGAGTCTAGCAAAGGGGAGCTACAAAGGTTGTAGTCTTCAAACCCTAATCTTTTCTAGCTTAATGTTTAATAACCCTAATTTTCTAGGATCGATCCCTTTGAATGTTAGTTTAGCACCATAAAAATTAAAACTTTGGGTCATGTGATGCTTCAAAACTCTTCATAGGGTGCTATACTAACCTTACACCTATTGAATTAGGGTTAAAATCAAATCAGTTGCCTACCACTTCATATGTGATATAGAAAGGGAAGAGCCCATATCTTAAGTTTCTTAAGATTTGGGGTTGTCCGGCCTATGTCTGAAAAGCAAAATCCGGACAAGCTCGAGGCAATGTCAGTTATGTACAACTGGAAATGTTCCAGCTATACAAACTGCAACTGATGATTTGACAGAACCAAAGGATTCAGTAGATTCCAACGAACCTCAGCCTCTCCGCCGATCTAGTAGGGTTCCTCACCCACCTGAGAGATACTTCGGTTGCTCTATGACAGTGCGAGCGAGGATTGCATCATGAGATGATGACCCAACTAGTTTCGAGCTGGCCATCAAGAGTAGGGACTCTGTAAGAATGGCTGGATGTTTAGCGATCTGAGATGGAATCCTTATACACCAACAAAGTATGGACTTTAGTTGCTATATCTGAAGGGTAAAATCCCCATCAGGAGCAAGTATATCTTGAGAAGATTACTTGGTGTACATGGAAAAGTTGAGACTTTCAAAGCTAGACTTGTTAAAAGTTTGCATCATTTACCAGGCGTGGATTATGATGAAACCTTTTTCAAGTAGCTATGCTTAAGTCCATCCAGATCCTACTTGCCACGGCTACATACCATGACTACGATATCTGGTGGTTGGGTGTCATGACAGCTCTTCTAAAATGATGTTTTGGAAGAGGGCGTCTATAAGTACACAGCCAGAGGGCTTCGTAAACAGTGGGAGTAGCGGAAACGTGAACAAGATGCTTTATAGGATAAAGCAGGCATCGCGGAGTTGGAACGTCTGTTTTGATGTCTTAGTCAAAGAGTTTGACATCATCAAAATGGTAGATGAACCTTGTATAAACAAAAAGGTAGTAGGGAGTATGGTGACGATCCTCGTAGAGTACGTTGATGACATACTCTTGATAGGGAAGGAGTTTTCTATGCTACGCTCGATCAATCTCCGCTTTTGACAATGATTCTCCACATAGGATCAAAGTGATACCTACTAAATCCTGGATTTTGGATCTATGAGATAGATCTAATTGGATGTTAGGAATCTCACTAGGTGTGGAGAGATGGTATCAGTTGATCCTGGGAAGAATCACTGGAAGTGTTCCAGGGTGATAAAGACGACTGAATGTCAGTCGCAGGCATTGTCTTTACCCTCAGTAAAGGGACGGTATGTTGGAAGAGTTCCAAGCTAGATACCGTGACATACTAGACGATAAAGGCTGGATACATCGCTACTTAAGATGCTACCAAAGAGGCTGTTTGGGTGTATATTGGTTCATGAGATGAACTATGTTCCTCCCATTGTGTGACAATGGAGTTGTGGCTTATGCCAAGGAACGCCCGTTCCATCAGTGATCCAGACATATTCTAAGGCAGTATCACCTGATCATGGAGATGGTTGATCTCCAAGGTGATCGAGGCAAGGAGAGCAGACTCAGAGGATAACACGGCGGATCCACTCACGAAGGCCAATTCCCAGAGAGAGACTTTTATGGGATGGTTGAGTATGAGAAACTTCGACCACTGCTACAGATGGCCCTAGTGCAAGTGGGAGATTGATAGTTATATGTATGCCCTAGAGGCCATTACTGTACATAGGATGTATATTGTAGTGGATGCTGGGACATATATAGGGAGGACTTTCTTGATCGACATGATAGTATGCTATCTGGTTACTCTTTACCATAACGTGTGCATTGATTGTCTCTCTGTTACATGTTGGTAAAGCCCTTAGGATGTGTACTTAACTACCTGGACTATGATGCGGATCATACTAGTGGGGACATGGTAGTCTATAAGTACATCCTTGAAAGTCTCTAGTCGTGGGTGTATCGAGATGGGGCATCGATATACCAGAGTAGACTAGCGTATACCTTCTCGACCCATACAGATGGGCGATGGATGATCCCATATCCATTGGTGTTTTACATCGGAGATGATATACGGGTGCTCAGTGGAGACTGGGTACACTGGACGGACTCGCCGAGAACTCCCAGATGGTATTATACCTTACGTCAGATGGCAGTTCTCTGGTGACACTGGTACAGAGTAGTCTGTTGACCCGAGATCGTCATAGAGTCTTGTGTGGTTCCCACTGTGCTTTGATTTCCATCTTAACACGTCCAAGAGGGCGTGCAAAATGGTGGTTTTTGGGTACAGTCCCGAGTCACATGGAGGCAATGAGCGATAGGAGGGGATTCGTCTCTCCCGGTATAGGGGTTGATGTTGCGCTGTGTTCGATTGGCTATAACAGGAAATCCCTGGCCAGGGTTGCTGAGATTTACTGGTAAGTGTTACCAGTAGTTTCTCGAATTGTTATAGACCTCATATCGACACGACTTATCGAGCTATTGGGGTCTGACGTTTACCACTCCTAGGCGAGATATGCGACATATCAGACGATCAGACCGGACTGTACGGTAGTGTTACTTGTTGGATTCACTGGAGTGTGAGCGGTCTTGCTCGTCGATCTTCTGATCGCTCAATACCCGGGTGGCCGTTACGTTTAGCAGACCGCTTGCGGCTTGTGGGTGTTTGATATGATCATCATCTGCTGCCTGCGTATTGACGAGTCTTTAGAGTCCTACACAGAGGTTTCCTGGCTCAAGCGAAACGAAATAGGAGCGCATATGAGATATGTGCGGGACTGAGAATAATGCGTGTATATGATACCGTATTCCATTCTCGCGATGAATGTATCGACAGGTTGTATGCGATATAACCTAGTTATCGAATCAAGGGTTGGTTCGGTAAGCCGATACATAGGATACTAGTCGGTTATATGCGATATGACCGGATCGTTAAATCAAGTGTTGATTTAATGATTTAATGTAAAATTATATATTTGATATATTGCTTTGCATTAACTAGTATTGTTTCACTTTAAATGGATTTTCTCACTTGAATTGTACAAGTTGTATATGTGATATACTTTTGTGCACATGATTGTATCATGTTTGATGATACATGCTTTTTGGTTAAGTGTAAAGAATTATACCATGGTTAAGTTGGAAATTAGGGTTTTGTTTTATCCATTATTTATTTATTCATTTATTTATTTGTTTATTTATTTTGGATAAATATTAAGCATAAAGAAATGAAATGGTGGCTAATTTTGGACTTGCATGTTGAAGCTTCATGAAGCTTTGACTTAGTCACCATTTTGTCTCATGCTTAACCCTAAACACTCCAGTCAACCCTTGTTGATTCTCTACACTTCACCATGGTTAGATTATGATAAGCATTCCTTTTATTTTCTTTTTGGAATAACTTATCATAACAATATTCATCTTCTTCTTCTTCTTGACCACTTGAAGAAAGCTTACTTCATCAATGGTGATTGATGAAGAAGAGTGAGAAATCCAAATCTAAAGTCTACCCACTTCCTATTTCTTCATCCTCTACCTCTTGCCAAGTAGTAGAATGTGTTTTCTTCACAAGTTTCTTGACTTGGTGAAGTTGGAGCTTGATCTAGTGATGCCTCGACGTAGATCATCTTCGGCGTCGTAGTCGATGACCTAGCCCGTCCATTCTCCGATGAAGCCGACGCTAGAGCCCGGGATCCGTCTTGGACAGCGAGGAGACATCATCACGGAGCTATGGAGGTGGAGCACCGGATCTACAAAGGTTGTATTTCCGTTAACTCATAGTTAATTTGTTAACTAGTTCTAGTTTCGCCTAGACATCTAGCTAACGATCCGTAGTCTAGGGTTTCTCGGCACCGTAATTTTTGAAACGGGCATGGTTGATGCCTTGTGAGACCCCTTGAGAGTGCCTAGGAACCCTACAGATTTCTGGGTTTTCGGTTTACTTAGATTACGTATGCCTCGAGACATCGTAGTTTAAGTGCCGGTCATGTTCCGTACTTTTCGGGTCGTGACACATTACTAGATAGCCACTCCCCATAGCACCGACCAAGTGACTGTAGGAAGAACCCCGTTGCCTAAAGCATCTGTTCGGTTGCTCGCGGCCGCGGTGTTCCTCCTAAGTGCACTTCATCGAAGGCATCGGGGGTGCTGCCGTTTACTAAAGTTTCCGACGAGCATTCGATCAGGCGGTAGGGAATCTTGTTGAATTGCCCGACTAGTTATTGAAAAGTGTTTTTAATATCGAGACTAAAATGCAGGGTTTATACTGTTAGGCATGAAATTCGGAATATGAGATATTTCGGGTTTATAATGTCTAAGGAATTCATTTGGTTAGGCATGAAATCCGAAGTATGTGATATTTCGGGTTTATGATGTATAAGGTGGTTGCGGATTCCAATTATTATAGTTTTCACTTTCTTTTCTGTGACCGTAAGTGTAATATGTGGTGTATCGCCGGTTTCGTTGTTATACGTCAACGACAATTAGGATACGCATATTTACTTACGTTGATGACATGTGATGTTATGTGTTGCTGGGATATGTTATATTGGATCGTCGTGTTTGAATAGCCGGGGTTTTTTGTGTGAGATGAGAGTTTTTCATTTTCATTCATGTAAAAACTTGTATGTAATATTCTTTTATTGGGGCACTTCCGGGTTGAGGATGATGTCACCATTGATGTATATTATTTACTTTTCCGCATTAGGATAGACCCAAGACGGGGAGCACAAGTAACCGGGTTCTAGAGTCCAGTGGGAGACCATTTCGAGGAGTCGAGACCGGGCCTCCTAACTCTAAAATTGGTAGGGTTGCTTGCCGCTCTCGTAGGGGTCTAGGGATGTGGGTTTGGCTATTCATCACTGTTAGTGATATGTATGCCCTAGAGTCCATTACTATACATAAGATGTATATTGTAGTGGATGCTTGGACATATATATGGAGGACTTTCTTGCTCGACATGATAGTATGCTATCTGGTTGCTCTTTATCTTAACATGTACACTGATTGTCTCTATGTTACATATTGATAAAGCCTTTAGGATGAGTACTTGACTACCAGGATTATGATGCAGATCATACTAGAGGGGACAGTGTAGTCGCTAAGTACATCCTTCAAATGTTCCTAGTCGAGGGTGTATCGAGACAGGGCATCGATATACCAGAGTAGACTAGCGTATAGCTTCTCGACCCATGTAGATGGGAGATGGATGTGTAGGGTTCCTAGGCACTCTAGTGAGGTCTCACAAGGCATCGATCATGCCAATTTCAAATTTTAACGGTGCCGAGAAACCCGACTACGGATCGTTGGCTAGAAATCTAGGCGAAAATGAAACTTGTTAACAACTTAACTAAAGTTTAAACGGAAATACAACCTTTGTAGATCTGGTACTCCACCTCCATAGCTCCGCAACGAAGTCCCCTCGCTGTCCAAATGAATTCCCGGGCTCTAGCGTCGGCTTCGTCGGAGAAATGGCGAGCTAGGTCGTCGATGTCCATGCCGAAGATGATCTACGTCGAGGCATCGCTAGATCAAGCTCCAACTTCACCAAGTCTAGAAAACTTGTGAAAGAAACACACTCTACTACTTGGCAAGAGGTAGAGGTTGAAGAAATAGGAAGTGGGTTCACTTTAAATTTGGATTTCTCACTCTTTTTCACAAGTTGCCATTGATGGAGGCAAGCTTGCTTCAATGTTGAAGATGAAGAAGAAGAAGAAAGAATATATTAAGTTGTTCTAAAATGAAAAGAATAATGAATTCTTATCATAATAGAACCATGGTTAGGTGTAGAGAATTAATTAGGGTTAAGTGGAATGGTTAGGGTTAAGGATGAGACAAAGTGGTCACAAAGTCAAAGTATTCATGAAGCTTCATGAAAGAACAAAGAATGCCACCATTTTATCATTTCCTTTTCTTTTTCCAAAAGAATAAATAAATGAATAAAATGAATAAGCAAATAATAAACCCTAACCATTTCATTAACCAAGGTTTAATTCTTTATACTTAACCAATTTTAGATGCACCATCAAACATGATACAAGCATGTGCACAAAATCATATCACATATATAAAGCGCACATCCGAGCGAGAAAATCCATTTAAAGTGAACCGATACTAGTTAATGCAAAGTAATATATCAAATATATAATTATGCATTAAATCATTAAATCAACACTTGATTTAATGATCCGGTCATATCGCATATAACCGACTAATATCTACAGTAACAACTTATCGAATCAACACTTGATCCGATAACCCGGCTATATCGCATATAACCGATCAATGTCACAAATCGCGAGAATCGAATACAGTATCACATACTGGTATCATTCTCGGTCCCGCACATATCTCATATGCACTCCTATTTCGTTTCGCTTGCGCCAGGAAACCTCTGTGTAGGACTCTAAAGACTCGTCAATACGCCGGCAGCAGATGATGATCATATCAAGCACCCACAAGCCGCAAGCGGTCTGCTAAACGTATCGGCCACCCGGGTATTGAGCGATCTGAAGATCGACGAGCAAGCCTGCTCACACTCCAGTGAATCCAACCAGTAACACTACCGTACAGTCCGGTCTGATCGTCTGATACGTCGCATATCTCGCCTAGGGGTGGTAAACGTCAGACCCCAATAACTCGATAATTCGTGTCGATATGAGGTCTATAACATTTTGAGAAACTACTGGTAACACTTACCACTATATCTCAGCAACCCTGGCCAGGGAGTTCCTGTTATAGCCAATCGAACACAGCGCAACATCAACCCCCTATACCGGGAGAGACGAATCCCCTCCTATCGCTCATTGCCTCCATGTGATTCGGCACTGTACCCAAAAACCACCGTTTTGCACGCCCTCTTGGACGTGGTAAGATGGAAATCAAAGTACAGTGGGAACCACATAAGACTCTATAACGATCTCGGGTCAACAGACTACTCTGTACCAGTGTCACCTGAGAACTGCCATCTGACGTGAGGTATAATACCATCTGGGAGTTCTCGGTGAGTCCGTCCAGTGTACCCAGTCTCTACTGAGCACCCGTATATCATCTCTGATGTCAAACACCGATGGATATGGGATCATCCATCGCCCATCTGTATGGGTCGAGAAGGTACACGCTAGTCTATTCTGGTATATCGATGCCCCATCTCGATACGCCCACGACTAGGGACTTTCAAGGATGTACTTATGGACTACCATGTCCCCACTAGTATGATCCGCATCATAGTCCAGGTAGTCAAGTACACATCTTAAGGGCTTTACCAACATGTAACAGAGAGACAATCAGTGCACACGTTAAGGTAAAGAGTAACCAGATAGCATACTATCATGTCGAGCAAGAAAGTCCTCCCTATATATGTCCCAGCATCCACTACAATATACATCCAATGTACAGTAATGGCCTCTAGGGCATACATATAACTAACAGGATGATCCCATATCCATTGGTGTTTGACATCAGAGATAGTATACGGGTGCTCAGTGGAGACTGGGTACACTGGACGGACTCGCCGAGAACTCCTAGATGGTATTATACCTATTGTCAGATAGCAGTTCTCTGGTGACACTGGTACATGTTAGTCTGTAGACCCGAGATCGTCATAGAGTCTTGTGTGATTACCACTATGCTTAGATTTCCACCTTACCACGTTTAAGAGAACGTGCAAAATGGTGGCTTTTGGGTATAGTCCCGAATCACATGGAGGCAATGAGCGATAGGAGGGGCTTCGTCCCTCCCGGTATTTGGAGTTGATGTTGCGATGTGCTCGATTGGCTATAACAGGAAGTCCCTGGCCAGGGCTGCTTCAGAGATATACTGGTAAGTGTTATCAGTAGTTTCTCGACCCGTTATGAGCTTCACATCGGCATGACTTATCGAGTTACTGGGGTCTGACGTTTACCACCCCTAGACGAGATATGCGACATATCAGACGAAGAGACCGGACTGTACGGTAGTGTTACTGATTAGATTCGTAGGAGTGTGAGCAGGCTTGCTCGTTAATCTTCTGATCGCTCAATACCCGTGTGGCCGTTACGTTTAGCAGACCGCTTGCGGCTTGTGGGTGTTTGATATGATCATCACCTACTGCCGGCGTATTGACGAGTCTTTAGAGTCCTACACAGGGGTTTCCTGGCTTAAGCGAAACGGAGTAGGAGCACATATATGATATGTGTGGGACCGAGATAGATACGATATGAGATACCTGTTAGTGTATATGCCCTAGAGGCCATTATTGTATCATACTAGTTTGTATATTACTTAATGGAAGCTTGGGATATTCACCTTGTATAGACAATCTTGCTCAAAATAGTAGTATGCTACTTGGTTTGTTTCTACTTTAATGTGTACATGTGTTTATTTTAGTAAATCAGCTATACACATTAGTGGAGCCCTTAGGATCTTTGCTTGATTACCAGCGTTGTGATGGCAGTCACACTCGTGGGGGATGGGTAATCCACAAGCACATCCTTATGCAGGTCCCTAGTGTAGGGTTCCTAGGCACTCTAGTGAGGTCTCACAAGGCATCAACCATGCCAATTTCAAATTTTAACGGTGCCGAGAAACCCTAATACGGATCGTTGGCTAGATTTCTAGGCGAAAATGAAACTAGTTAACAACTTAACTAAAGTTTAAACGGAAATACAACCTTTGTAGATCCGGTGCTCCACCTCCATAGCTCCGCAACGAAGTCCCCTCGCTGTCCAAATGAATTCCCGGGCTCTAGCGTCGGCTTCGTCGGAGAAATGGCGAGCTAGGTCGTCGATGTCCATGCCGAAGATGATCTACGTCGAGACATCGATAGATCAAGCTCCACCTTCACCAAGCCATGAAAACTTGTGAAGGAAACACACTCTACTACTTGGCAAGAGGTAGAGGATGAAGAAATAGGAAGTGGGTAGACTTTAGATTTGGATTTCTCACTCTTTTTCATCAATCACCATTGATGAAGTAAGCTTTCTTCAAGTGGTCAAGAAGAAGAAGAAGATGAATATTGTTATGATAAGTTTTTCTAAAATGAAAAGAATAATGAATTCTTATCATAATAGAACCATGGTTAGGTGTAGAGAATTAATTAGGGTTAAGTGGAAGGGTTAGGGTTAAGGATGAGACAAAGTGGTCATTCATGAAGCTTCATGAAAGAACAAAGAATGCCATCATTTTATCATTTCCTTTTCTTTTTCCAAAAGAATAAATAAATGAATAAAATGAATAAGAAAATAATAAACCCTAAACATTTCATTAACCAAGGTTTAATTCTTTATACTTAACCAATTTTACATGCACCATCAAACATGATACAAGTATGTGCACAAAATCATATCACATATATAATGCGCACATCCGAGCGAGAAAATCCATTTAAAGTGAACCGATACTAGTTAATGCAAAGTAATATATCAAATATATAATTATGCATTAAATCATTAAATCAACACTTGATTTAATGATCCGGTCATATCGCATATAACCGACTAATATCTACAGTAACAACTTATCGAATCAACACTTGATCCGATAACCCGGCTATATCGCATATAACCGATCAATGTCATAGATCGCGAGAATCGAATACAGTATCACATACTGGTATCATTCTCGGTCACGCACATATCTCATATACGCTCCTATTTCGTTTTGCTTGAGCCAGGAAAGCTCTATGTAGGACTCTAAAGACTCGTCAATACGCCGGCAGCAGATGATGATCATATCAAGCACCCACAAGCCGCAAGCGGTCTGCTAAACGTAACGGCCACCCGGGTATTGAGCGATCAGAAGATCGACGAGCAAGACCGCTCACACTCCAGTGAATCCAACTGTAACGCTTTGAAAATCGTTTCGGTGAAATTTCGAAAAATCGGTAAAATAAGGGGGTTTTCTGTAAAAAGTAAAAATGCAAATATCTTATTATAAAAATTAAATATACATATTCTAGCTATGTAATTGCTATTATTTGGTGTTTATTGAGCCGCTGGTGAAATTTCAAATTTTCTGAAAAAAAATATTATTTTATTATTATTTTAAGCCGTCACTAATACATTTAATTAGGGAAAATTACAAATTGGAATGAGTTGAAACAAATTTTGTGCATCATAAAACATTAAATAAAAATTTATCATGTGGTTTTTGGAACGAAATCATTTGCCAAAACGGTTTAGAAATTATTGAAGAAAAAATGCTTTTTTTAGCGTAAATGGATGTTTGGGGTATTGTATTTATCATTTTTCATCACCCCACACCCGTGCCCACACCCACACACCCCCACTTACTCCTCCCCATGGCTGAATTCAGCACCCACCATATTTTTTCCCCACTTGTTTTTTTAAGGAAAAAGAAATGAAAGAAAAGAAAAGAAAATGAGTGAAGTAGTTAGACTTTTGACTTTGTTTGACCTTGACCTTGTCCCCCCCCATTTTCCTCACCTCCCTCTCTCTCCCCTACCCACTTTTCTGGCCGAGCCTTCCCCTAGCTTCAGCCCAAAAAAATCCCACCTCATTTCACCTCCAAATTTCATCAATTTTGCATCAAAATCCATCAAAAACATCACTAATCCCAAATCCAACTCCTACCCATTATTTCTTGCCTATCTAGCATGGATCTAGGAGCATGGAAGCTACTTTTGGAGGCTAGGATTTGCATGCTAGAACTCAATTGGGAGGAATAAATTTTAACCCTTTAGTGAAATTGTTGTTTAATTTCTTTATGTTAGCTTATTAAGTGTTTAATTTGGTTTTAGATTGGTTCTAATTGCATGATTGAAAAATTCAAGAATGAGGTTGATTTCAAGTTAGGGTTTTGAGTAGTGGGATTATGGTTGTGTGATGTATTTAAAATCTTAAGACATGTTAAAACCTAATTTAGTTGCTAGTTGCAAATTGTTAACTTAAAATTGTAATAATTAAGCTATATTGCAAACTAGGTTTTAAAATTAAATCAAATTGTAAGATTAAATATCTAATTAGTTTCTTCATGATATCATTAATTTTATAAGTTGTAGTTTAACACCTTAGTTCATGCAAAACCTAGTCAAGTTGATGATTTGTGAATTGTTATTTTGAAAATTGTTAAAAAAGGGTATTTTGTAAATTAGAATATTAGGGTTTTTGGAATTTAATGAGATTAAATCCCGGAATTTTTTTTCTATGACTTATTTAAGATATTTAATAAATATATTGGCCGCTACATTCATTTAAACATCCTGTTTTGTACAAAAACGGCGAATTGTGCTTGCTAGATTTTCGGAAAAATGACTTTTTAAGTGAAATTGGCGTTTTTGTGAGTTTTAACCTAGTTTATATTAAAATTAGTGTTCGTGAATGTGCAAATGAGTGTGATTGGATTTTCTCGATGGTTTGACGTTCGTACATCGACATTGAGGGTTGGTTTGACTATTCCTGCATGCGTGGGCGATAGGTTTGGACCTATGCGTGATACGCGTGCCGATTTGATTTTCGTATGCCGTTTCGATTTCCAATTTAGTTTTAATGCTATATGGTACGTTATGATATGTAGGTACCCCCATGTGGACTTCGAGACGACAAGCAAGCGCGTGGCGACGTCGGCACCGGCTAGCGAGGACCAGCTGAGTAGATTTATATCTATGGGGAGAAGTCGGGTGGATGGCGTATAGCACCCCTGCAGTCCGTGGTGGTGTATACGGATGCGTATACACACCAACATTTATTATATGTTATTTGGGATTAATAACGATGCTTAGGATTGATATTGGTGTGTTGGATTACTTTAGTGTTGCGAACCCTAGGGTAGTGTTACACACACATACACACATACATACTTGCATACATTCCTATTGATATGTGCTCATGGGATTCTTTATAGTTATGTGCTCACATGGGTATGGGACTATGTGTTCACAAACGGATTGAGGATGATACTTGGGATTGAGCTGAGTCGATGAGATTTGATTTGAGGCCGTGAGATCGGTGATATAGCAGGGTTCGTATCTTAGATACGACATGACGTTGTAGCGGGTCCTTGACGTAGTGTTTCACACACGTCCATGCATACGTAGGCGGTATCAGTATGGTACTAGACGTAGATCAGTACCCCGATCATGATATTTGATAAAGAGGATACCAGGTGAATAGTATGATGAATGTGATATTGACCCGTACCCAGATTGGGATGCCGTACGACGAATTTACGTACGAGCTATATTGATGATTGATCCGCACTCTTGACTTGGGATGCCTGATTATAGATATGGTATCGGATATGATATTATTGAGGCGGGATCACCGACTATACATATACAGGTATGTATATGTATCGACTCAGATGATAGGCGGTTTCCTTACCTGTAGTTCAGCTTGTTAGTTCAGCCGTTTAGTTTAGTGTAGTTGTTAGATTAGATTAGACTTCTTACCTATTTCAAAAACTAACGAATCGTGGGCATTTTTAAAGACAGCTCAAGGGAATCTACGGATATTTCAAAAACGACGTATCTTTTCATAAAAACACCGTAGCCCCTATTTTCAAAACCCCATGATTCGTGTTATTTCAAAAGGCACCAGTCGTAGGACTTATATTAGATTATTGCAGATTAGTTATCGTTGTGTCTAGTATTCAGCTCCCGCACATTTTTGTTGTTCGCTCTGCCTCGCATATTTATTTCGCTGCATATTCCATTATTGATATCATGCTGTTAGGACACCAGCACCATTACCGATGATGCGTATGTACCACGTACACCTACTTGCCGGCTCACACACATCTTCATCGGTAATTGCCATGTCACGTACACTTTAGAGAATATATTTGCTTTACTTAGCTTGTTAGCTAGTAGTTTTGACATGATATTAGTGTACTTTCCTTATATGCCATATTAGACATTTCAGTTATTACTTGCTACTTCATGCATATTGTTATTCATTGTTATACCGCACGCATGGATTCTCATGCCTTTATTCACTAGTTTATGTGCTATTGAGGTTTTGGACTCGGATTTCCTTGATATTTCTGGATTTGGGAACCGTGGAGATTTCAAAAGAGAATATGTAATTGTTTTAAAAACCCGGTTATCCTGGATATGATATTTCAGTGCGTCCACCATGTGTTTTCTTGGTGCTGAGAGCGACATGTGAGACCCGAGTTCGAGGAGTGGAGGAACCGTTTCGGGTACATGGTGGACCCGGTAAGGTACCCCGGGGAAAGAAGCTCGTGGTGATGACGATGAGCCTGGTAGGGGGAGACTACCTACCGGTGATATTACCTGACGCGTCGGATATCCGGAGGATACCGTCGTGGTCTTGAGATGGATGGTAGGGGCCGGTCTGGACTGGCGGCGCCCTAGATATTGTGATTTAGACATTGAGATTTATGTTTTGTGTCGATGCTAGACACCGTTAGTGTTGATTTCAGTTATGATACCTCATTTGAAAAAAATACAAAGGAAATCTCACTAATTTATGAAAACAGTTTCTTCATTTACATGTATGCTGTTTTCATGCATTCATACCTCACTCATATGATATATTGCTACCTGAGGCACTGACACGGGCACATGTGATTTCACTCGGGTTAGATATTACCCTAGACATTGTCATAGGCTGCCTGTTATACATATATTTGAGAATATATTATGATCATTGACCTAGGTTGTGTTATTTATGCGATTTCTGTGCGTAGATGTTTTTCTATTCACGAGTTGGCAACTCACCCCCGTTGTGCCCCAGTTTCTTGCAGGTTTGCCGTACAGGTTTCATTACGGCTTTGCTGGCACTATTTCCATTCCGGGTGGCTTGCTAGTAGGTGGGTTATTTGTATCTCACCCATCCTTATATCTTGTATATTATTATTCAGTTGTATCTAGAAGTTCCATCAACCAAACATGTATTTATTGAGATAGAGACCAGTGTTGGTTATTCTTTCGATCTTAGAGTCGCTCGTTATATTTCTGGTGGTTTTGAGTTTCCTTTTGAGTTTTGATCCTCGCCGTTGGCGCTGTATATCATATTGTTTGTGTGGTTGTGACAGTCGATTGACGAAGAGCTAGCTCCCGCTTGGGGATGCCCTTTTCTTGATTTCGTATACTATTCATGTTGTATCCCGTTTGGGGGCCAGTATTTACAAAGGAGACTCTGCCGAAATTTTCAGTAAATTTTTGATGTTTTAAAAACCGCATAATTCGGCTTATGCTATTGAAATTACTTGCTTTAAGTTGGTTTTTCCTGCACTCTACTATTTTCCTGGTTTGGATTTCTGGGTTTTCGGTTTACTTAGATTACGTACGCCTCGAGACGTTCGTAGTTTAAGTGCCGGTCATGTTCCGTATTTTCGGGTCGTGACACCAACCAGTAACACTACCGTACAGTCCGGTCTGATCGTCTGATATGTCGCATATCTTGCCTAGGGGTGGTAAACGTCAGACCCCAATAGCTCGATAAGTCGTGTCGATATGAGGTCTATAACAATTCGAGAAACTACTGGTAACACTTACCAGTAAATCTCAGCAACCCTGGCCAGGGATTTCCTGTTATAGCCAATCGAACACAGCGCAACATCAACCCACTATACCGAGAGAGACGAATCCCCTCCTATCGCTCATTGCCTCCATGTGACTCGGGACTGTACCCAAAAACCACCGTTTTGCACGCCCTCTTGGACGTGGTAAGATGGAAATCAAAGCACAGTGGGAACCACACAAGACTCTATGACGATCTCGGGTCAACAGACTACTCTGTACCAGTGTCACCAGAGAACTGCCATCTGACGTGAGGTATAATACCATCTGGGAGTTCTCGGCGAGTCCGTCCAGTGTACCCAGTCTCTACTGAGCACCCGTATATCATCTCCGATGTCAAACACCAATGGATATGGGATCATCCATCGCCCATCTGTATGGGTCGAGAAGGTACACGCTAGTCTATTATGGTATATCGATGCCCCGTCTCGATACACCCACGACTAGGGACTTTGAAGGATGTACTTATGGACTGCCATGTCCCCACTAGTATGATCAGCATCATAGTCCAGGAAGTCAAGTACACATCCTAAGGGCTTTACCAACATGTAACAGAGAGACAATCAGATTACACGTTAAGGTAAAGTACAACCAGATAGCATACTATCATGTCGAGCAAGAAAGTCCTCCCTATATATGTCCCAGCATCCACTACAATATACATCCTATGTATAGTAATGGCCTCTAGGGCATAAATATAACTAACAATCTCCCACTTGCACTAGGGCCATCTGTAGCAGTGGTTGTAGTATCTCATACTCAACCATCCCATAAAAGTCTCTCTCTGGGAATAGGCCTTCGTGAGTGGATCCGCCGTGTTGTCCTCTGAGTCTGCTCTCCTAACCTTGATCAGCCTGGAGATGAACCATCTCCATGATCAGGTGATACTGCCTTAGAATATGTCTGGATCACTGATGGGACGGGGGTTCCTGGCATAAGCCACAACTCCATTGTCACACAATGGTAGGAACTAAGTTCATCTCATGAACTAATATACATCCAAACAGCCTCTTTGGTAGCATCTTAAGCAGCGATGTATCCAGCCTTTATCGTCTAGTATGCCACGGTATCTAGCTTGGAACTCTTCCAACATACCGTCCCTTTACTGAGGGTAAAGACAATGCCTGCGACTGACATTCAGTCATCTTTATCACCCTGGAACACTTCCAGTGATTCTCCCCAGGATCGATTGATACCATCTCACTACTACTAGTGAGATTCCTAACATCCAATTAGATCTATCTCATAGATCCAAAACTCAGGATTTAGGAGGTATCATTTTGATCCTACACGGAGAATCTTTGTGATAAACGGAGATTGATCGAGCGTAGCATAAGAAACTCCTTTCTTATCAAGAGTATGTCATCCACGTACTCTACGAGGATCACCACCATACTCTCTACTACCTTTTTGTTTATACAAGGTTCATCTACCATTTTGATGATGTCAAACTCTTTGACTAACACATCAAAACAGACGTTCCAACTCCGCGATGCCTGCTTTATCAGATAAAGCATCTTGCTCACGTTTCCGCTGCTCCCACTGTCTACGAGGCCCTCTGGCTGTGTACTTATAGACACACTCTTCTAAAACATCATTTAGAAAAGGAGTCATGGCACCCAACCGCCAGATATCGTAGTCATGGTATGTAGCCGTGACAAGTAGGATCTGGATGGACTTAAGCATAGGTACAGGAAAAGGTTTCATCATTATCCATGCCTGGTCAATGACGAAAACCTTTAACAAGTCTAGCTTTGAAAGTCTCAACTTTTTCATCTACACCAAGTAATCTTCTCAAGATATACTTGCTCCTGATGGGGATTTAACCCTTCAGATATAGCAACCAAAGTCCATACTTTGTTGGTGTACATGGATTCCATCTCAGATCACTAAGCATCCAGCCATTCTTACAGAGTCTTACTCCTGATGGCCAGCTCGAAGCTAGTTGGGTCATCATCTCATGATGCAATCCTCGCTCCCACTGTCATAGAGAAACCGAAGTATCTCTCAGGTGGGTGAGGAACCCTACTAGATCGGCGGAGAGGCTGAGGTTCGTTGGTATCTACTGAATCCTTTGGTTGTACCAAATCATCTGCTGTATTTTGTATAGCTGGAACCTTTCCAGTTCTACATTACAGACCTTGCCTCGAGCTTGTCCGGATTTTGCTTTTAGACATTAGCCGGACAACCCCAAATCTTAACTAGCTTAAGACATGGGCTCTTCCCTTTCCATATCACATATGAAATGGTAGGCAACTGATTTGATTGGAACCCTATTCAATAGGTATGCAACTTCTCAAGTGCATAACACCCAATAGGAAAAAGGTAACTCAGTAGTACTCATCATAGAGCACACCATATCAAATAGGGTGTATCTGCTCCGCCCCGGCATACCATCGTGCTATGGTGTATACGGAGGAGTAATGCTGAGAGAGAATCTCATTCTCCTTTAGAATAGTCCAAGAATTCCGTGCTCAAGTATTCTCCTCCTTGATCTCATCATAGGACATAATACTTATACCCGTATTCTGGTTCTCTACTTCTCGCTTATATTCTGTGAATATCTCAAAAGGTTCGGACTCAAGTTCCGACAAGAACATATGACTGAATCTCGAGAGATTATCAGAGAATATAATGAAGTATAAGGAACCAGTCTTGGCATGTGTAGACAGGAGACCTTACATACATCATCATGTATCAGTCCCAAGAGTTCACTAACTCTTTCTCTGTTTCCATTAAACAGAGCTATGGTCATCTTATCTTTGTGACATGACTGGCGAGTTTCACAAGATGTAAATTCAAACTGATTTAAATATGCATCTAAATGTAACTCAGCTAGTCGGGTCGCATTGATATGACCTAGTCTATAATACCTCAAGAAGGATTCGTTCATTTCTGAACTCTTCCTCTTGTGTGTGTTCTGTATACTAAGAACTGTAGTTTGATTTAGAACATCAATGCTTTTAGATAACGTGCCTGAACCGATCAACTTTTGATATAGGAAATGTTCAAAACATTATCCAACAATACAAAATTTTATCATTTCTTTACTAATAAAGAGACTGATATGATTTTGTATATCAGGTTCGGTATCTAATAACATTCGTTCAGAATCAATGTATTATAATACAGGGTGACAGTGACCAACAGACTTGGCTGCAACACTTGCCCCATTTTCTGCCTCATGAAACTTATCACCCGTTCTCAGTTTTTCTACCCTTTTGTAGCCCTATGTAACAGATTACATATCTGGGATCCTGATCCGGTATCATATACCTAGGATGCGGAGGATACTGAGAAACAGTTCTTTGTAATGAACACACCCGAAGATGATGCATCAGCATGCACTTTCTTCGTTTGGGCGGTACGGGAAATCTGGTATTCCCCAATTTCCTGCTCTGTCTTATAACAATTATAAGTTGGAGCGGGACCAACGTTCCCCAGCTCAGTATAACAAGCGGGTTCGGTCAATAATCCGTATTATTATCTTGATTAAGGCGTGATATGGTCGCTACCTGGAGAGAGAGAGAAGAAAACACTCAGCGTGCGCTCTTGCAAGAATAGATTGGTTATTATTTTATCTAATCAGGATGGCTCCCACTGCTTTTTATCAAATCTTCCTTCAAACCCTAAAAGGAAAGACTAGCCAGGATTAATTACACACAACAGGTTCGCCAATCTTTCAGCCAGGCCAGTGTCGGTACTTTGAGGGAGGTCCCCCGTGCTTTCGCACGAACCTAATTAATGTAAACCTCGTTTTCCCAGAGGCATAACCCCGTTAACACATTTCTAGACACCTACTTGATCGGCTAATTGTAATGTGTAAAACTCTCCCAGGAGTAACTCTTACTCGCAGCGGGTATCGGGATCCAACTATCTCATAGAAGGTATGCAATCTCATTGCAAATTTCAACACTTGAAATTCCCGATAATATTTTTCCCCTAGCAGCTATATGACCTTAACATAGTCAACAAATCATAAGTGCTAGTCAAGTTCAATCCGTCATTTCCCGATTGAATTAAACCCACCCGAACGACCCTTAACATAGTCAACAAAGTCGCACGACTACCCTAATCCAATCACATCATATGCTTATGCAGATAAGCACTAATTAGCTACCGCACACTACGCCTTAACATAGTCAACAAACGTAGCACGAATACTAACTACTACTTATCTGAAATGACGGAGGGCTACGACAGTTTTTTCTGAAAACCTGTTGCGTAATGAACTTGATATCGTTGTAGGATCGAATGAATTTTGAAATGGAGTGTTTTTGAGGCTTTTCTAGTTTTGCTAAAGGAGTCACTCCCGGTGAAGGGATCGTCGGTCCTTTCCTCGTCGAATGAGGTGCGGGATATATCATATATATCACTGTGCAAAGCAAAAACTCTTAAAAGCAATCAAAAAACAAACCGAGTGTGTAGCATCAGCCAGTTATCGCTAAAAGAGTAACTCCCGGTGAAGGGATCTCGGTCCTTTCCTTATCGAATAAGGTGCAGGATATATCATATATACCGCTGTGCAAAGCAAGAACTGTAGCTACCTGTTTTATTTTGAAATTCGATTCTACAACATCTTAGGTTTCTTTTTATTTCATTAATCACATTAATGAAGTCCCATCATTTAAGTACCTAAACATCACAGATAAATACGACGTACACTTATGCCATCCGCATTCGCCTCGATGTCCCCTCGTGCACCGTTAGGTTAGGTAACTAACGGCAGAGTGGGGCAGGGCTAGCGCGGGTGTAAAACATAAGTAACGTCTATATAATATATCATATATACTATATACTGTATCTATCACAGAACATCACATGATCACATCACAGATATCGCAGCAGAAGAATCATATGAAATATTGAATATACTAGGACGTCCGTGTTTTCAATACGAGCCAGTATAAAACACGGATTCCATGGTCGTGATGAATAGCCAAACCCACACCCCTAGACCCCTACGAGAGCGGCAAGCAACCCTACCAATTCTAGAGTTAGGAGACCCGGACTCGACTCCTCGAGTTGGTCTCCCACTGGACTCCAGAACCCGGTTACTTGTGCCCTCCTCCTTGGGTCTATCCTAGTGCGGAAAAGTAAATAATATACAAACGGTGACTACTTCCGCAACCTGGAAGCGCCCCAATAAAAGAATATTACATACAAGTTTTTACATGAATGAAAATGAAAAACACTCATCTCACATAAAACCCCCCGGCTATTCAAACACGACGATCCAATATAACATATCTAGCAACACATAACATCACATGTCATCAACGTAAGTAAATATGCGCATCCCAATTGTCGTTGACATATAGCAACGAAACCGGCGATATCACATATTACACTTACGGTCACAGAAAAGAAAGTGTAAAACTACAACAGTTGGAATCCGCAACCACCTCAGACATCACATGCCTGACCAAATGAATTCCTTAGACATCGCATGCCTAACAATTATAAACCCTGCATTTTAGTCTCATTATCGAAAACACTTTTCAATATCAAGTCGGGAAATTCAACAAGATTCCCGACATCCTGATCGAATGCTTGTCGCAAACTTTAGTAGACGGCCGCACCCCCGACGCCGTCGACGAAGTGCACCAAGGCGGAACACCGCTACCGGGAGCACCCGAACGGATGCTTTCGGCGACGGGGTTCTCCTGCAGTCACTTGGTCGGGGCTAAGGGGTGTAGCTGTCTATTAAGTTTATCCGGCGAGTATCCGCGTACTGGACGTGATTGCGACGGACTTTTGATCACATCAAAATTCCGTGGCAACCGATCAAGTGAGACTAAACTGCTATGTTTATAACATTCATTCAGTTATCTCATAACTGTTTGTGAATTCCAATTATTGTATCCCATTCCGGATAAATAGAAAATGTCAAACTTTCCGATCGAACAATCGAACACCCAAGTTTTCCCGAAACAGATCAACACATGAAATAAGTCTAACAACATTCAGTTCGTGCCTCAGTAGCAACGGTCCAGCCGTAGAAGGGTCAAGCCAACGCCTCACATGTGGCACGCCGTACTGCCCCAAACCCGAAGGTTCAAAGGGCAGTTCAAGACGGTCACATAATCGAGTTAAGGTTTGTTGTCTTCTAGAGGGTCCATCGCGTTACTTGCACTACTTAGAACGTCGTTAAACTACGGAAAAATCCAACACTTGGAAATTTCCCGGCAGGGGAAAAATTGGGTATTTATATTCGGTCGAACTTTTTAACATATTCTAAAAATTTATCCGGAAAGCCACACAGACAAAATTTGATAATCCGGTCGAACATTCGAATCCCCAAAACATCCCCAAAACACTTATCTCTATAATAAATATTAAAATATCCCAGAAAATACAGAACAACTTAGGAGGAATTACTGTGAAACTTTTACTGTGAGAATCGACCGTACGACCGCGGATCCGCCGCATGAGCCAAGCTCATGCCGCGGAACCGCGGCGGTTTAGATGAATTAGGTTCATGAAATTTACAGTAATTCCTAATAAACCCTACTTGATTTTCTGCATATTTTTAATTTCGAAAAATCCCAGAATTTGGAAAAAGTCCAGAGAGCTATTTTGGGTTGGGGTTTCGGGTCGATCGGACTTCAAAATCCGTCTAGACTTCGCCTAAGGCTCTAGCTAGGCTCTGATACCACTGTAGGGTTCCTAGGCACTCTAGTGAGGTCTCACAAGGCATCAACCATGCCAATTTCAAATTTTAACGGTGCCGAGAAACCCTAATACGGATCGTTGGCTAGATTTCTAGGCGAAAATGAAACTAGTTAACAACTTAACTAAAGTTTAAACGGAAATACAACCTTTGTAGATCCAGTGCTCCACCTCCATAGCTCCACAACGAAGTCCCCTCGCTGTCCAAATGAATTCCCGGGCTCTAGCGTCGGCTTCGTCGGAGAAATGGCGAGCTAGGTCGTCGATGTCCATGCCGAAGATGATCTACGTCGAGGCATCGCTAGATCAAGCTCCACCTTCACCAAGCCATAAAAACTTGTGAAGGAAACATACTCTACTACTTGGCAAGAGGTAGAGGATGAAGAAATAGGAAGTGGGTAGACTTTAGATTTGGATTTCTCACTCTTCTTCATCAATCACCATTGATGAAGTAAGCTTTCTTCAAGTGGTCAAGAAGAAGAAGAAGATGAATATTGTTATGATAAGTTTTTCTAAAATGAAAAGAATAATGAATTCTTATCATAATAGAACCATGGTTAGGTGTAGAGAATTAATTAGGGTTAAGTGGAATGGTTAGGGTTAAGGATGAGACAAAGTGGTCACAAAGTCAAAGTATTCATGAAGCTTCATGAAAGAACAAAGAATGCCATCATTTTATCATTTCCTTTTCTTTTTCCAAAAGAATAAATCAATGAATAAAATGAATAAGCAAATAATAAACCCTAACCATTTCATTAACCAAGGTTTAATTCTTTATATTTAACCAATTTTACATGCACCATCAAACATGATACAAGTATGTGCACAAAATCATATCACATATATAATGCGCACATCCGAGCGAGAAAATCCATTTAAAGTGAACCGATACTAGTTAATGCAAAGTAATATATCAAATATATATTTATGCATTAAATCATTAAATCAACACTTGATTTAATGATCCGGTCATATCGCATATAACCGACTAATATCTACAGTAACAACTTATCGAATCAACATTTGATCCGATAACCCGGCTATATCGCATATAACCGATCAATGTCACAGATCGCGAGAATCGAATACAGTATCACATACTGGTATCATTCTCGGTCCCGCACATATCTCATATGCGCTCCTATTTCGTTTTGCTTGAGCCAGGAAACCTCTGTGTAGGACTCTAAAGACTCGTCAATACGCCGGCAGCAGATGATGATCTTATCAAGCACCTACAAGCCGCAAGCGGTCTGCTAAACGTAACGGCCACCCAGGTATTGAGCGATCAGAAGATCGACGAGCAAGCCCGCTCACACTCCAGTGAATCCAACCAGTAACACTACCGTACAGTCCGGTCTGATCGTCTGATATGTCGCATATCTTGCCTAGGGGTGGTAAACGTCAGACCCCAATAGCTCGATAAGTCGTGTCGATATGAGGTCTATAACAATTCGAGAAACTACTGGTAACACTTACCAGTATATCTCAGCAACCCTGGCCAGGGATTTCCTGTTATAGCCAATCGAACACAGCGCAACATCAACCCCCTATACCGGGAGAGACGAATCCCCTCCTATCGCTCATTGCCTCCATGTGACTCGGAACTGTACCCAAAAACCACCGTTTTGCATGCCCTCTTGGACGCGGTAAGATGGAAATCAAAGCACAGTGGGAACCGCACAAGACTCTATGACGATCTCGGGTCAACAGACTACTCTGTACCAGTGTCACCAGAGAACTGCCATCTGACGTGAGGTATAATACCATCTGGGAGTTCTCGGCGAGTCCGTCCAGTGTACCCAGTCTCTACTGAGCACCCGTATATCATCTCCGATGTCAAACACCAATGGATATGGGATCATCCATCGCTCATCTGTATGGGTCGAGAAGGTACACGCTAGTCTACTCTGGTATATCGATGCCCCGTCTCGATACACCCACGACTAGGGACTTTGAAGGATGTACTTATGGACTACCATGTCCCTACTAGTATGATCCGCATCATAGTCCAGGTAGTCAAGTACACATCCTAAGGGCTTTACCAACATGTAACAGAGAGACAATCAGTGTACACGTTAAGGTAAAGTACAACCAGATAGCATACTATCATGTCGAGCAAGAAAGTCCTCCCTATATATGTCCCAGCATCCACTACAATATACATCCTATGTATAGTAATGGCCTCTAGGGCATACATATAACTAACACCTAGTCGTAGGACTATCGAGACAGGGCATCGATACTCCGGAGTAGACTAGCGTATGCGCTTCTCATCCACAGCCGTCGGTACGTCGTACTTGAGGTAGTATGCGGGTGCTCGTTAGGTTACGAGTACACTGGACAGGACTCGTCGGGAACTGTTGGTTGGTACTATACCTATCGTCGGTTATCAGTTCTCAGGTGACATGAGTACAGCTTAGTCCGCTGACTTGACACTGTCACTTCGTCTCGAGTGTGTTCCCACTGTACTTAGATTACTACCCTACCATAGCTCAAAGGAGTCGTGCAAACAGGTAGTAGTTGGGTGCAGTCCCGAAGCACTTAGAGGCAGTGACGGTTAGACAGGATTCGTCTCTCCCGGTATTGGGGGTTGATATCGCGCTGTGTCGAGGAGAGCCATTACACAAAGTCCTTGGCCAGGGCAAGCGAGATATACTGGTAGGTTTCCAGCGTTATCTCAGGGTGTTCTGGGCTACACTCCGACACGACTTGTACCGCTATTAGGGGACTGACGTTTATCGCTGCTTAGGCCCGCCATGCGATATTCTCAGACGAACAGACTGGACTGTACGCAGATTGTCACATTCAGGCTCTGTAGGAGTTCAGATGGGTTTCACCTCGTCCGTCTTCTTATCGGCATCTACCTGGGGGCCGTTACGCACAGCTAGTGCCGCTTGTGGTCTGTGGTTAAACCCACTGCCAGCGTAGTGTCGAGTCTTTAGAGTCCCACACAGAGAGCTATTCGCCTTTAGGCAAAAGAGTAGAGGTCGCATGGTTTTGCGACAGGGTTCGGTCACATCCGTGCACTTGTGCACGTTTAGTGTCCGGGCAGTTGACACTAGCGGGCTTTGGTTTAAGCCAGATCCTAGTGTACGTTTTGGGATTGGTTTTATCTCGTTTGTATTCGTGTTCCTCGGAACGCGGATGCGGGTGTGTATGCACAGTTGACAGAGAGACAGAGGCAGAGGATTCTCATTAGGGTTGTTGACTGTTGACTGTTGACTTTTGCTAAACCCTAATGAGAATAAGAAATACGATTATCAATAATATTAATTAAGTATTATTGTGACATGGTTGTTGATGGTTCACTTTGTTGACTTGTTGACTTAGTTGACCGGTTGACTAGATTGGACTTGTTGACCATCATCATGACAATAGCTATCATTTCTTGGCATTGACCTTGGCTTGCTTATTTGTTCACACATTGCATTTAATGCAAGAAATGATATAGCCACTTGATATGATAACAACCATCACATAATACTCAATTATTATTATGTGTTATGATGATTTTGGATTATGAGAGCAAGGGTGAGAAAAGTCTTGCTCATTCTATCATTCTCATTCTCTCTCATCCTCAGGATCTCCCTCTTCCTCTTGCTCTCTCTCTAGTCCATGGTTCTACTTGTCTCATGTGTTGAGAAGCAAGAACCATAGAGATAAAACCCAACACACTCCTCTACTCATCCTAGTACACAAGGTTTAGCAAACCAAGTGTTCTAGTTTCCTCAAGATTGAGGTTGAAGCCAAAGGTAGAAGCTTTCAGATGGATCCATCTTCGGCACAAAGAGACGACGAGGAGAGAACCATCCGACCACCACAAGGAAACCAAGAGAAGGAGTTCAAGTTAAGGTATAACCCCTAACCGAGTATGTAAAACTCTTGTTAGGATTGTTAGATAGTTGTTTAACAAAGATCCGTATTTTGAGTCCATGTTACTACCAAAAGAAAAATCGTTTTTCATCATTTCCGCAAGCCCGTAAGTACCGGGAGAGGTAACGTGGACTTACAATACCGTATTCTATTCTCACGAATTGTGACATTGGTCGGTTATATGCGATATAGCAAGGTTATCGGATCAAGTGTTGATTCGATAAGTTGTTACACATAATATTAGTCGGTTATATGTGATATAGCCGGATTATTAAATCAAGAGTTGATTTGATAATCTAATGTATAATTATATATTAGATATATTACATTACATTAACTAGTATTAGCTTACTTATGATTCTTTTCTCACTTGGTTTGTGCACATTGTATATATGTGATATATGCAAGTGTACATTATTATGTGTGATGATAGATGATACATGCAAGATGGGTGTATGAGATTTATACCATGCTAGGGTTAAGTTAGGGTTTTATTTATGCTTAAGTTATCACAAAAGAGAAAAGACTTGGTCAATATTTTCAAGCTTGGATGAAGCTTGTAGAACATTGACAAAGTCTACTCTTTTGTCATTCCTTAGGATATTTGTTAACCCAATCCTTAACCTTACCCCTTGGTTTATTCTCTACATGAGTTAAGCATTAAGGCTTAACTCACCCATGGTTTCAATAATTCATGAGGATGATTAACTCATATGATGAGTTCATTCATTTTTCTTTTTCTTCCTAAAAAGCTTTCTAGCTTCAATGGAGATATGAGAAAAAGTGTGAGAAAATGAAATCTAAAGTGTGCCCACTTCCTACTTCATCATCCTCTACTACTTGCCATTTAGTATAGGGTGTTTGCTTCACTAATTTCATAATTAGTTAAGAGATAGCTTGTGTTAGTGTCTTCTCGACGTAGATCATCTTCGGCCTCGAAGTTTTTGAAGCAAGCATGTTCGTTTCTTCATGGGAGCCTCTCTAGAGTCCGGAGTTCACGATCGCAGCGAAAGGGACTACTACACGGAGCTATTGAAGTGAAAGACCGATCTACAAAGGTTGTATTCCTTGCTCACTAGACTTGCAAAGTGTTTGCATTTACTTTTCCTTCGATTTCTAGTTAACGATTCTTAGTTAGGGTTAGTTAGAACGACAAATTTTTGAATTTGGCATGGACGATGCCTCCCGAAACCTTGCTGCCGTCTTAGGTAACCCTGCAGTGGTATCAGAGATATGCCAGAAATTTATACGGATTTTGTTAAGATTACGAAACCGAAATACTGCGAAACTTGCAATGCCTAAACCTGCTCTATGTCGATTTTAAATAATTGTCAATTTTTTTAAAAATAAGTACAGAGTGTTGTATGGGATGTAACATGAACACTGACAAAATTTGAGGCAATTTGGTGATTTTTTGGCCGAGCAAAACCTACCCCATCACGGCCAAAATCCGAGCTCCCCCTGAGTTTTTGCCTGTGTTCCAGTGACTGGGTTTTGGTGTTTTAGGTGTTGTTTATTTTTGCTAATTTTGCATGTGATTTAATCTTACATTATAAGCAATTCGGAGTGTTTCGTATTCGTAGTTTTAACATTGTTTCGGGTTATTCGCATGTTGTCTAGAAGAAGTTAAAAGGTTCGATCGGATATCAAATACCTACTTTAACCCTTGCTGGAATTTTTTTCAAAAGTTGGATCTTTTTCATAGTTAAAGAATATTCAAATATCGTGCAAGTGACGCGGTGGACCCTCTAGAAGAACGAAGCCTTAATTCGATTATGCGACCGTCAGAACCGCCTCTAAACCCTAGGGTTTGTGGTAGTTCAGCGTTGCCGTATGTGAGGCATTTGTTTGACCCTTCTACGGCTGGTCCATTGGTACTGTGACATATGATGGATGCTTTTAAATTCTGCTCAAGTGTTGAGCTGTCGGGAAATTGTGGGATTTTGATGAATCGATCGAAAAGTTTAACATCGTCCGGATATTATGTGATGGGATACAATATTTGGAATCCACAAGTAGTTATGAGATAACTAGTTTGAATTTTATAAATCTAGCAGTTTAGTCTCATTTTGATCGGTTGCCATAGGATTTTGATGCGATCAAAAGTCCGTCGCAATCACGTAGCGTACGTGGATACTCGCCGGGTAAACTTAATAGATAGCCATACCCTATAGCCCCGACCAAGTGACTGTAGGAGAACCCCGTCGCCAAAAGCATCCGTTCGGGTGCTCACGGTAGCGGTGTTCCGCCTTAGTGCACTTCGTCGACAGCATCGCGGGGTGCGTCCGTCTACTAAAGTTTCCAACGATCATTCGATCAGGATGTTAGGATTCTTGTTGAATTTCCCGACTCGATATTGAAAAGTGTTTTCGAGATCGAGACTAAAATGCGGGGTTTATAATTGTTAGGCATGCGATGTCTAAGGAATTCATCTGGTTAGGCATGTGATGTCTAAGATGGTTGCGGATTCCAACTGTTGTAGTTTTTCACTTTCTTTTCTGCGACCGTAAGTGTAATAAGTGGTGTATCGCCGGTTTCGTTGCTATACGTCAACGACAATTGGGATACACATATTTACTTACGTTGATGACATGGGATGATATGTGTTGCTGGGATATGTTATATTGGATCGTCGTGTTTTGAATAGCCGGGGGTTTTATGTGAGATGGGAGTTTTTCATTTTCATTCATGTAAAATTCATTGCATGTAATATTCTTTTATTGGGGCACTTCTGGGTTGAGGATGACGTCACCATTGTATATTATTTACTTTTCCGCATTAGGATAGACCCAAGGCGGGGAGCACAAGTAACCGGGTTCTAGGGTCCAGTGGGAGACCATCTCGAGGAGTCGAGACCGGGTATCCTAACTCTAGAATTGGTAGGGTTGCTTGCCACTCTCGTAGGGGTCTAGGGGTGTGGGATTGGCTATTCATCACGACCGTGGAATCCGTGTTTTATACAGGCTTAATTTAAAACACGGAAATCCTAGTATATCCATTATTTCATATGTTGTTTTCTGCTGCGATATCTATGATGTGATCATTTGATATATTGATTAGATGAATACAGGATATAATATATATGATATATTATATAGACATTGCTTATGTTTTACACCCGCGCTAGCACTGCCTGGCTCTGCCGTTAGTTACCTAACCTAACGGTGTACGAGGGGACATCGAGGCGAATGCGGATGGAATAAGCGTATGTAGTATTTATCTGTGATGTTTAGGTAACATAAAATGATGGGACTTCATTAATGAGATTAATGGAAGAAAATAATCCTAAAGATGTTGTGGAATCGAATTTTCAAAAACAGGTAGCTCTAGTTGTTGCTTTGCATAGCGGTGTTCCTTGTAGAACATCCAGCACCTTATTCGATAAGGAAAGAGCCGAGATCCTTTCACCGGGAGTGACCTCTTTAGCAATAACTGGCAGATGCTACAACCCGCGGTTTTGTCTTTTGATTGCTTTTCTAGTTCTTGCTTTGCATAGTGGTATTTGTGAAATATCCTGCACCTCATTCGATAAGGAAAGAGCCGACGATCCCTTCACCGGGAGTGACCTCTTTAGCAAAACTAGAAAAGGCCTCAAAAACATTCCATTTAAAATCACTCGATTCTACAACGATATCAAGTTCATTATGCAAAAGGTTTTCTTAAAAACCTGTCGTAGCCCTCCGTCATTTCAGATAAGTACTTCATAGTATTCATGCTACGTTTGTTGGCCTCCGTCAATGCGTAGTGTGTGGTAGCTATTTATGCTTATCTGCATAAGCACAAGATGCGATTGAGTTAGGGTAGTCGTGCGACTTTGTTGGCCTTCGTCAAGGGTCGTGCGGGTGGGTTTAATTCAATCGGGAAATGTACGGGTTAAACTTGGCTAGCGGACTACGATTTGTTGGCCTGCGTCAAGGTCATAGGACGCTAGGGGCAAAATATTATTGGGAATTTCAAGTATTGAAATTTGCAATGAGATTGCATACCTTCTATGAGATAGTTGGATCCCGATACCCACTGCGAGTAATTGTTACTCCTGGGAGAGTTTTACACATTACAATTAGCCGATCAAGTAGGTGTCTAGAAAGGTGTCAACGGGGTTACGCCCCTAGGAAAACGAGATTTATTTTAATTAGGTCCGTGCGAAAGCACGGGGAACCTCCCTCAAAGTACCGGCACTGGCCTGGCTGAAAGATTGGCGAACTTGTAAGGTGCAATTAATCCCGGCTAGTTTTTCCATTTAAGGTTTGAAGGAAGTTTTCACTAAAACAGTAGGAGCCATCCTGATTAGATATATTAATAACCAATCTAATCTTGCAAGAGCATACGCTAAGTGTTTTCTTCTCTCTCTCTCTCTCCAGGTAGCGACCATGTCACGCCTTAATCAACATAATAATACGGATGTATTGACCTAACCCGCTTGTTATACTGAGCTGGGAAACGTTGGTCCCGCTCCAACTTATAATTGTTATAAGACCGAGCAGGAAATAGGGGATTACCAGAATTCCCTTGCCGCCTAAACGAAGAAAGTGCATGCTGATGCATCATCTTCTTCGGGTGTGTTCATTACCGAGAACTGTTTCTCAGTTTCCTTTACGTCCTGGGTTTGAGCTACCGGATCAGGATCCCACATGTGTAATCTGTTACATGGGCTACAGATAGGTAGAGAACTGAGAATGGGTGATAAGTTTTAAGAGTTAGAAATGGTGCAATTGTTGCAGCCAAGTCTGTTGGCAGTTATCACCCTGTATTACCAAATACATTGATTTTGAACGAATGTTATTAGATACCGAACCTGATATAAAATATCATATCAGTCTCTTTATTAAGTAAAGAAGGATATAATTTTGTATTGTTGGATAATGTTTTGAACATTTCCTATACCAAGAGTTGACGGATCAGGCGCGTTATCTAATAGCATATACATTCTAAATCAAACCACAGTTCTTATCATACAGAACACACACAAGAGGAAGAGTTCAGAAATGAACGAATCCTTCTTGAGGCATTGTAGGCTGGGTCATATCAAGGCGACCCAACTAGCTAAGTTACATTTAGATGCATATTTAAATCTGTTTGAATTTGCATCTTGTGAAACTTGCCAGTCATGTCATAAAGATAATATGACCATAGCTCCGTTTATTGGAAACAGAGAAAGAGTTAGTGAACTCTTGGGATCGATACATGATGATGTATGTAGGTCCCCTGTCTACGCATGCCAGGAACGGTTCTTTATACTTCATTACATTCACTGATGATCTCTCAAGATTCGGACATATGTTCTTGTTGAAACACAAGTCTGAACCTTTTGAGATATTCAAAGAATATAAGTTAGAAGTAGAGAACCAAAACAGGTATAAGTATTATGTCCTTTGATGTGATCAGGGAGAATACTTGAGCATGGAATTCTTGGACTATTCTAAAGGAGAATGAGATTATCTCTCAGCATTACTCCTTCGTATACACCACAGTACGTCGGTGTATCGGGGCAGAGCAATCACACCTTATGTGATATAGTGTGCTCTATGATGAGTACTACTAAGTTGCCTATTTCCTTTTAGGGGTTATGCACTTGAGAAGCTGCATACCTATTGAATATGGTTCCAACCAAATCAGGAGCCTACCACTCCATATGAGATATGGTATGGGAAGAGCCTATCTCTTAAGGACTTTAAGATTTGGGGCTGTCCGGCCTATGTGAAAAGCAAAATTCGGACAAGCTCGAGGCAAGGTCAGTTCTGTGGAAGTTTGTTCGATATCCCAAGCATTCGCAAGGGAATATCTTCTACCACACTGAGAAGCAAAAGGTGTTTTGTTTCTCGGCATGCCACCGTTTGGAAAGGGAATTTCTTGTGATGAAATTAGTGATTATGAGGTAGAACTGGAAGTAGTTCCAGCTATACAAACTACAACTGATGATTTGGTAGAACCGGAGGATTCAATAGTTCCCAACGAACCTCAACCTCTTCGCCGATCTAGTAGGGTTCCTCATTCACCTGGGAGATACTTCGGTCTTCTCTATGACAGTAGGAGTGAGGATTGCATCATGAGATGATGACCCAACTAGTTTCGAGCAGGCCATTGAGAGTGGGGACTCTGTGAGAATGGCTGGATGCTATGAGATCTGAGATGGAATCTATATACACCAACAACGTATGGACTTTGGTTACTTTATCTGAAGGGTTAAATCCCCATTAGGAGCAAGTATATCTTGATAAGATTACTAGGTGTACATGGAAAAGTTGAGACATTCAAAGCTAAGACTTATTGCAAAAGGTTCTCGTCATCGACCAGGTGTGGATAATGATGAAACCTTTTCTAGTGCCTGCTTAAGTCCATCCGGATCCTACTTACCACTGCTACATACCATAACTACGATATCTAGCGGTTGGGTATCATGACTGCTTTTCTAGATAGTGATTTAGAAGAGAGCGTCTATAAGTACACAGCCATAGGGCTTCGTAGACAGTGGGAGCAGCGGAAACGTATGCAAGTTGCTTTACAGTTTAAAGCAGGCATCGCGGAGTTGGAACATATGTTTTGATGTGGTAGTCAAAGAGTTTGACATCATCAAAATAGTAGATGCACCTTGTATATACAAAAAGGTAGTAGGGAGTATGGTGGTGATCCTCGTATTATACGTGGATAACATACTCTTGATAGGAAAGGAGTTTCCTATGCTACACCCGGTCAATCTCCTCTTATCACAAGGATTCTCCATATAGGATCATGGTGATACCTCCTAAATCCCGGGTTTTGGATCTATGAGGTAGATCTAGGTGGATGTTAGGATTCTCACTAGATGTGGTAAGATGGTACCAATCGATCCTGGGGAGAATCACTGGATAGCTTCCAGGGTGGTAAGGACGACTGAATGTCAGTCACAGGCATTGTCTTTACCCTCAGTGGAGGGACGGTATGTTGGAAGAGTTTCAAGCTCGATACCGTGACAAACTAGACGATAAAGGCTGGATACATTGCTACCAAGGATACTGTTAGGTCCACGTTACCTCTCCCGGTACTTTCGGGGTTGCGGAAACGGTAAATCAAAATTTTTCTAAACTTTGTAACATGGACCGTAAAAGCCGGATCTTTGCTAAACTAAACTAGCATACTTGCAAAGAAGAGTTAACTACTCGGCAAAGTGGTTATACCTCAACTTGAACACCTTCTCTTCTTGTTGTCCTTCTTCTTTCTTGCTCTTTGTAGTAGCTTGAACGGCTTCCCCTCATCGTCTCCTCTTTGCCGAAGATAGATCCACCTGAGGGCTTCATCCTTGGGCTTCTTTCTCGATCTTGAGAGAACTAAAGTATCCGGTTTGCTAGACCTTCTACCTTAGAGTGAGTAGAGTGTGCTTTGGGGTGTTTTATCTTCAAGGAGATGATTCTCAACTCATGAGATTTGCTCTCCTTGAACTAGAGGAGGAAGAAGATGAAGTGAAGAGAGAGAAACCAAATGATAGAATGAGCTATTTTTCTCTTGCAACCAAGACAAAAGGAAAATGATTTATCTAATTAATAATAATAAATCAAAATGAAATAGTTGATGGTTGTATTTGGAATGACCACTATCATACTTTCAATAAATGAGTGTAAGCATGAATCAAGGAGAATCCTTTCAAAGCATGATGGTGGTCAACATTCAACCATGGTCAACAAGTCAACCATGGTCAACAAGTCAACAAAATCAACCATAACAATATTTCATTTAATTACTATTATTAATTGATATTTCATAAAACTATTAGGGTTTGGAAAAAGACGACTGTCAACTGTGCATACGCACCCGTTCCGAAACCCTAATGAAAATCATCTTCCTCCTCCTCAAATAACTGTGCATACACACCTGCATTCTTGTTCCGAGGAACATGAATACTGAGAGATAAAAGCAACCCCAAAACATATACCAGTATCCGGCTCAAACCAGAGCCCACTGGCAATATCCGTCCGGACTCCAAACGTGCACAAGTGCGCGGATGAGAACGAACCCTGTCGCAAAACCATGCGACCTCTACTCTGTTTTGCCCAGAGGCGAATACCCTCTATGTGGGACTCTAAAGACTCGAAACTACGCTGGCAGTGGGTTTAACCACAGACCGCAAGCGGCACTAGCTGTATGTAACGGTCCCCAGGTAGATGCCGATAAGAAGACTGATGAGGTGAACCCATCGAACTCCTACTGAGTCTGTATATGACATTCTCCGCACAGTCCGGTCTGTTCGTCTGATACATCGCATATCGGGCCTAGGGGGGCGGCAAGCGTCAGTCCCCTAATAGCGGTACAAGTCGTGTCGGAGTGAAGCCCAGAACACCCTGAGATAACACTGGAACCTACCAGTATATCTCGCTTGCCCTGGCCAGGGACTACTCGTGTAATGGCTCTCCTAGACACAGCGCGATGTCAACCCCCAATACCGGGAGAGACGAATCCTGTCTAACCGTCACTGCCTCCAAGTGCTTCGGGACTTCTCCCAACTACTACCTGTTTGCACGACTCAGCAGAGCCGTGGTAGGGTAGTAATCAAAGAACAGTGGGAACACACTCGAGGCGAAGTGACAGTGTCAAGTCAGCGGACTAAGCTGTACTCATGTCACCTGGGAACTGATAACTGATGATAGGTATAATACCAACCATCAGTTCCCGACGAGTCCTATCCAGTGTACTCGTAACCCAACGAGCACCCGTATACTATCTCAAGTACGACGTACCGACGGCTGTGGGACAGACCGTCTCCCGTGCTGGGATGAGAAGCGCATACGCTAGTCTACTCCGGAGTATCGATGCCCTATCTCGGTACTCACACGACTAGGGACGTGTATAAGGATGTGCTTGTAGATTACCCAGCCCCCACGAGTGTGATCGCCATCACAACGCCGGTAATCAAGCAAAGATCCTAAGGGCTCTACTAATGCATATAGGTGATATAATAAATAACCACACATGTACACATTAAAGCAGAGACAAACCAAGTAGCATACTACTATATTGAGCAAGATTGTCTGTACAACTGTGAATATCCCAAGCTTCCATCAAGTAATATACATACTAGTATGATACAGTAATGGCCTCTAGGGCATATACACTAACAATCTCCCACTTGCACTAAGGCCATGTACTGGCGTATCGAAGACCTATCATCTCGATCAGCCGCTCGAACTGAGTCTGGGGTAAAGCCTTCGTGAATGGGTCCGCAGTGTTGTCCTTTGTATCCACTCTCCGCACCTCGATCTCCTGTTGATCAATGATCTCCCTGATCAGGTGATACCGCCTTAAGATGTGCCTGGATTTCTGATGGGACCTTGGTTCCTTCGCTAAAGCTATAGCCCCATTGTTATCGCAATACAAAGGTATTGGGTCAACGATGGACGGAACCACCTGAAGTTCACTAATGAACTTCTTTATCCAGACCGCCTCTTTTGCGGCATCGCTTGCTGCAATGTATTCAGCCTCCATTGTCGAGTCTGCGACGGTATCCTGCTTGGAACTCCTCCAACATACCGCCCCTCCGTTGAGGGTAAACACAAAACCCGAGACGGACTTGCTGTCATCTTTGTCACTCTGGAAGCTTGAATCGGTAAAGGACTCGACCCTGAGGTCTCCATTACCGTAAACCAGGAACATCTCCTTAGTCCTTCTTAGGTACTTGAGAATGTTCTTCACTGCTGTCCAGTGGTCCTCCCCTGGGTCTGACTGATACCGGCTTACCGCGCTCAACGCGTAAGCTACATCTGGTCTTGTACATAGCATCGCATACATTATAGATCCTACCGCCGAAGCGTAGGGTATAGTGCTCATGCGAACCCTCTCCTCGTCAGTCTTAGGAGACATCTTCTTGGAGAGGGTAATTCCGTGCAATGCGGGTATGTTACCGCGCTTGGAACCCTCCATACTAAATCTCTTTAGTACGGTCTCTAGGTACCTGGACTGCGAAAGTCCCAATAGTTTCTTGGATCTATCTCTATAGATCTTGATCCCCAGAATGTACGAGGCATCACCCAGGTCCTTCATGGAGAACCTTTGTGACAAAAATAGCTTGACCGATTGTAGCATAGGAATATCATTTCCTATCAAAAGAATGTCGTCCACGTACAAGACTAGGAATACGACAGTTCGTCCTACAATCTTCTTATATACACAGGGTTCATCTTCGTTCTTGATGAAATCAAATTCCTTGATTGTCTCATCAAAACAGATGTTCCAGCTCCGCGATGCCTGCTTTAATCCATAAATGGACTTAAGCAACTTGCACACCCTTCCGCTGCTCCCACTGTCTATGAAACCTTCTGGTTGATCCATGTAAACGCACTCTTCCAAACAACCGTTTAGGAAAGCCGTCTTAACATCCATCTGCCAGATTTCATAGTTATGGAAGGCAGCAATGGCAAGTAGGATCCGAATGGATTTGAGCATAGCCACCGGAGAAAAAGTCTCGTCATAGTCCAAACCAGGTCTTTGACGAAAACCTTTTGCAACGAGTCTAGCTTTATAGGTTTCCACCTGCCCATCTACACCAAGTTTCCTATTGTAGATCCATTTGCATCCAACGGGTTTTACCCCAGGTGGAGCAATATCCAAGGTCCACACTTTATTGGCGTACATGGACTCCATTTCGGATTGCATTGCTTCCTGCCACTTATCAGAGTCCCTACTGATAATGGCCTGCCTGAAACTGGTAGGGTCATCTTCTTCCAAGATGCAATCCTCTCGATCCCCGTCTATGAGAAAACCGTAGTATCTCTCGGGCGGATGAGAAATCCTACCAGATCTGCGGAGTGGTTGAGGTTCGTTTGGGGTTACTGAACTTTCTGGTTCTGCTAAATCCTCAGTTTGATTTTGTGGATCAGATATTTCATCCAGTTCTACCGTGCTCCCACTTATTTCTTTTGCAAGAAATTGCCACTCTAAAAAAGTGGCGCGGCGAACAACGAACACCTTCTGTTCCTCAGTGTGGTAGAACAGATATCCCAGAGAATTTCTAGGATATCCCACAAACTTACATAAAACTGACCGTGCCTCAAGTTTGTCTGGTTTTTGTACTTTTACATAGGCCGGACAACCCCATATCTTAATTCTTTCTAGATATGGTTTCTTACCACTCCATATTTCATATGGAGTCTTAGGCACGGATTTAGACGGAACCTGATTCAGCAAGTATGCCGCTGTCTCTAGCGCAAGTCCCCAGAATGAAAGAGGTAACTCAGCATCACTCATCATGGATCGAACCATATCCAATAGGGTACGATTCCTTCTCTCCGACACACCGTTGTGCTGTGGTGTATAAGGAGGAGTGAGCTGAGAGAGAATACCATTCTCTTTTAAGTAATCTCGGAATTCCGTGCTTAAGTACTCCCCTCCTCTATCAGACCGGAGGATCTTGATACTTTTGCCTGTCTGGTTCTCTACTTCGTTTCTGAATTCCTTGAATTTCTCAAAAGTTTCAGATTTGTGTTTCATCAGATACACATATCCGAACCTAGAGAGATCGTCAGTGAATGTGATGAAGTACGAGAACCCACCCCTTGCATGTATAGACATCGGACCACACACATCACTGTGTATGAGTCCCAAGAGCTCTCTTGCTCTTTCTCCATGTCCGGTGAACGGAGATTTGGTCATCTTTCCTTTTAGACAAGACTGACAAGTTTCATAAGATGAAAACTCGAACGTATTCAAGAGTCCATCTTTATGCAACTTACTCTGTCTTTTCTCTCCGATATGACCAAGTCTACAATGCCACAAGTAGGATTCATTCGTATCTGAATTCTTCCTCTTGCGTGTGTTTTGTATATTGAGAACTGCATTCTGATTTAGAACGTAGATACCATTAAACAGTGTACCCTCTGCAACCAGCACCTTATCAAGGTAAATGTTCATGATATTCTTTTCAAGAACAAACTTATATCTATCTTTATCGAGTAAAGAAACTGATATGATGTTGCAAACTATGGAGGGTACAAAGTAGCAATTGTTCAAAATCATAGTCTTGCCATTTGGCAATACTAGGTGATATTCACCGACGGCTGCCGCATTAACTTGTGCTCCGTTCGCTACTCTGAGCGACATATCACCCGGTGCAACTTTCCTACTTTTTCTCAGTCCCTGCAATAAATTACAGATATGAGATCCTGATCCGGTATCAAGTACCCAGGAGGTAGGGCTGACCGTAAAACAGTTCTCAATTACAAGAACACCTGAAGTAGATGCAAAACCATGCTTCTTCTTCAACTGGGTATCCTGGAAATCCATACTTTCCTCTTTCCCATTCTCATACTCATGACTGTTGTCACAAGTTAGAGCTGAACCAACTTTCCCCAGTCCCGAATAAGAATTCGGATCGGTCAAGCGATACATTTTATTATCTTGATTAGGGCGTGAAAAGGTTGCTGCCTGGAGAGAGAAAAGAAACACTCAGCGTATGCTCTTGCAAGATTAGATTGGTTTATTAATTTATCTAACCAGGATGTCTCCCACTGTTTCCTCAAATTCTTCTTAAAACCTTTTTAAAAGAAGAACTAGCCGGGTTTTTTAATTCACGTCGCAATACTTGCTTAACCTTTCAGCCAGGCTAGTGTCGGTACTTCGAGGGAGGTTTTCCAACGCTTTCGCGAAGTTCCTTAATTAAAGAACCCCTTTTCCCTGGGGGCGTAACCCCGCTAACACCTTTCTAGACACCTACTAGGTTTATAGCATTGATTGTTAAGTGAAATAATCTCCCGAGAGTAAACCAACTCATCAGTGGGATCGGGATCCAACTGTCATTGTGTGATAACCTAGATGGAATCCACTCTAGTCACCACACTCCAGAAGGTATGCTAAATCTGCAAGTTTCAGTTCTTTTGAAACTCCCGATGTGGTTTTTTCCCCTAACGATTCATGACCTTGACAATGCCAACATATCATGAACTGTTAGTCAAGTTCGGCCCGTCATTATCTTGATTAACTTAGACCCACCCGCATAACTCTTGACAATGCCAACATAGCTATGCGACTGTCCTAAATAATCTGAAAAATAAGGCTGCAAACAAGCAATACTTAGCTACCGATCACTACGCCTTGACAATGCCAAAATACGTAGCTCGAATACTGAGTAGTACTTGTAGGAAATGACGGAGGGCTACGGCTGGGTTTTTTGGCGAAAAACCCGTTAACGTAATGAACTTGATGTCGTTGAAGGAACATGATTGCACCCTTTTTGAAAATATAGTGGCGAAAACTTTTTGCTAAAGAGGTCACTCCCTGTGAAGGGATCTCGGCCCTTTCCTCGTCGAATGAGGTGCAGGATATTCCAAATGAATACCTCGATGCAAAGCAAGAATAATCGACTATGGTGAAGTTATTACCCTGACGCAAACTTTTGTCCAAGGGGTCACTCCCGGTGAAGGGATCTCGGCCCTTGCCTCGTCGACTGAGGTGCTGGGCATTCACAACCGAATACCGCGATGCAAAACAAAAATGAACGTCCTTGCAATAACAGCTTTTTTTGAAAAAATTGTTCCAACAACGTCTTTTAGGTTTATTTTCTTGCATTAGTTCTTTTAATGCGTAATATTCTTGCATTAGTACTTTTAATGCGTCCCATCATTTAAATCCTACCATTGCAGAAAACAACCAAAATATGACGTACGCTTATGCCATTCGCATTCGCCACGGGGTCCCGTCATCACCCATTAGGTTACTTAACTAACGACAGAGCGGGGGCTGGGCTAGCGCGGCTGTTAAACATAAGCAACGCCTAAATAGAAAGCAATGATAGACATTACAGATCACAGATGAATACATTGGATATACTAGCAATCCGCAATCCTTTCGAGCCTGAAACGAAAAATGGATAACACGGTCGCGGTGAATAGCCAAATACCCCACCCAAGACCCCTACGGGTGCGGCAAACTACCCGTCAAGTACTCGGCAGTTTGTGCACCCCCTCCATGGGTCTATCCTAGGAGCAAAAAACAATAAAAAGAATTATACAATGACGGCTACAACCCCGACCCGGTTGTGCGGCCAAACAAATAATATTATTACATCAATTTACATTTACAATGAATGAAAGAAAAACAAAAGCTCATCTCACATCCACCCCGGCTATTCACCCGCGACAGTCCAACACATTCATATCCACAAACCAATAATAATCACAGATCATGTATAACCCCGACCAATCGACTTATAGCAATTAGCCGACGTTCAATACATGGAAACATCACAGATATAACCAACATAGCCAAAGTGCAGTGAAGTTCGGAAAAATACGGAATTATAGGACCCCAAAAGTAAACTTCTGTTCTGTAAAATCTGGGCACATATAATATATTTTAAAAATCATAAAACCAACACAGACACACACTGCACGAAAAACGATGCACAGAAGACGACAAACCGCGGCGCTTCCGCGGCACTTGCCTACCTCGTGCGGCGGAAGGGCGGCGGTTTGAATGAATTAGGGTATCGTTTTTCTTGGGTGTCCACACAAAACCCTGAGCCGAATTTACAGTATAAAGTTTTTCATTTAGAGCAGAAAAAATTTCAACAGAAACTTAGGGTTTTGTTTTTCCGGTTTTGTGATTTTTTCGGTTCCGAACTTCGTTACACTTCACTACCAAGCTAGTTTAAGTTTAGTTAGGCTCTGATACCACTGTTAGGTCCGCGTTACCTCTCCCGGTACTTTCGGGGTTGCGGAAACGGTAAATCAAAATTTTTCTAAACTTTGTAACATGGACTGTAAAAGCCGGATCTTTGCTAAACTAAACTAGCATACTTGCAAAGAAGAGTTAACTACTCGGCAAAGTGGTTATACCTCAACTTGAACTCCTTCTCTTCTTGTTGTCCTTCTTCTTTCTTTCTCTTTGTAGTAGCTTGAACGGCTTCCCCTCATCGTCTCCTCTTTGCCGAAGATAGATCCACCTGAGGGCTTCATCCTTGGGCTTCTTTCTCGATCTTGAGAGAACTAAAGTATCCGGTTTGCTAGACCTTCTACCTTAGAGTGAGTAGAGTGTGCTTTGGGGTGTTTTATCTTCAAGGAGATGATTCTCAACTCATGAGATTTGCTCTCCTTGAACTAGAGGAGGAAGAAGATGAAGTGAAGAGAGAGAAACCAAATGATAGAATGAGCTATTTTTCTCTTGCAACCATGACAAAAGGAAAATGATTTATCTAATTAATAATAATAAATCAAAATGAAATAGTTGATGGTTGTATTTGGAATGACCACTATCAAACTTTCAATAAATGAGTGTAAGCATGAATCAAGGAGAATCCTTTCAAAGCATGATGGTGGTCAACAAGTCAACCATGGTCAACAAGTCAACAAAATCAACCATAACAATATTTCATTTAATTACTATTATTAATTGATATTTCATAAAACTATTAGGGTTTGGAAAAAGACGACTGTCAACTGTGCATACGCACCCGTTCCGAAACCCTAATGAAAATCATCTTCCTCCTCCTCAAATAACTGTGCATACACACCTGCATTCTTGTTCCGAGGAACATGAATACTGAGAGATAAAAGCAACCCCAAAACATATACCAGTATCCGGCTCAAACCAGAGCCCACTGGCAATATCCGTCCGGACTCCAAACGTGCACAAGTGCGCGGATGAGAACGAACCCTGTCGCAAAACCATGCGACCTCTACTCTGTTTTGCCCAGAGGCGAATACCCTCTATGTGGGACTCTAAAGACTCGAAACTACGCTGGCAGTGGGTTTAACCACAGACCGCAAGCGGCACTAGCTGTACGTAACGGTCCCCAGGTAGATGGCGATAAGAAGACTGATGAGGTGAACCCATCGAACTCCTACTGAGTCTGTATATGACATTCTCCGCACAGTC